>CP110208.1:0-2513610 GCA_026958235.1 Clonostachys rosea
ACCCTAACCCTAACCCTAACCCTAACCCTAACCCTAACCCTAACCCTAACCCTAACCCTAACCCTAACCCTAACCCTAACCCTAACCCTAACCCTAACCCTAACCCTAACCCTAACCCTAACCCTAACCCTAACCCTAACCCTAACCCTAACCCTAACCCTAACCCTTGCTGCGCACAACTCCCCCGTCAGCGGTTAGCGGTTAGCGGTTCTGCCTGATCTTCTGCTTCGCACACCCCTTATGTCAGAGGTTAGCTCCCCTATCTCTACCTTATACTGTACTGCTTATATAATATTCCGCTACGCTAGCCTTTCTCCGGCCGCTGTACGGTAGAGGTTAGCGCTTAATATATCTCTTCCTCTTACCTTTGTCCCTTTTCGCCTTTTTAACCCTCTACCTGCTATTATTATACTCCTCTTATATATATATATAACTCTTATATTAGCAGTTACTGCTTTCCCCGTAGAGTATATACTGCTAGCCCTACTTTTAATATCTTACTCCTCAGTTATAAAGGTTAGATTCAACCCTATACTTCCTTATAACCCTATATATATTATACTCTATCTAGGGTTAGGGTTACTATATACTTATTCCCTTCTCTATAACCAGCTCTTAGTAATACTGCTATAGCTATTCTAGTTAATCTCTTACTTTATAAACATAGTATTATACTAGACTCTATAACTATACTAAACCCTTTCTCTACTCTTACTCTACTACTCTATTATTTTATTAAAAATTACACATATCTGTAATATCTCTGTACCCCCCCAAATCACTCTCTTCCCCATCTATCTCCACACCTGCTCCCTCCTTTCTTTCTCCGTCCACTCCTCCCTACTATGAAATCCAAGCCTGCTATATAACTTAATACTATCTCTCGGCAGCTGCGTCCATACCCAGGCAATAATACATATCATCACCCCTTCGTATTGACACTGCTTCTCGTCACCTCGTTTCCATCCACCCTCCACCCCATTATCCTCCCAGCTATTACACAACTCCTGCGGTATAAAGCAGTCCATGCAGCAACCAAAGTCTTCTATTACCTTGCTTCGCCGCAGGAACTTTTCCATACCTATCGCAAGCTGGTATACCTCCGCCACTTGCCCCCCTATCGCCAGTGCTTCCTGGCACCGTAGCCCCGAGTGCGTTCTTTCGCTATGTATACCCTGTACCGAGCAGAATATACAGCCGTCCAGAGCTTGCTGTGCAAGCTTCCTTCGGTACTCCTGGAACCCTCGATGCTCCTCTGCCGTAGCAGTCACCGCTCGATACCGAGCGTATTCCACTTCTAGCTCTCGCTGCCGCATAGCACATTCCTCCCTATCCTCTAACTGATCATCTTCACCCTCCCTATTTTCCTCATCTTCCCGGCATCAGCAGACATCACACAGCTCTTCCCCTTGCTCACAGCCCTCCCGATCCGTTCGGCCATCCATAACAGAGTCCAGTACCACGCGCCGACATACATTGCCACCGATATAGCTATCCGTAGCTGCATGCTCAGCCACGAGCGGCCGTGGTCTCTTCGAGCTGCCTTGCGCATCAAGTCGGATGATGATGGCTTCGCTCCGTAGCCCGTCTCGACCTGCACGCCCGCTCTATTGCGCATAGTCGGCCATTCTGTATAGTATCTCCACGTGCACTACCACTCGAATGTCGGGTATATCAATACCGAGACCAAGCGCGTTCGTCGCCACGATCACGCGCCCGTCTCCGTACTGCTCACGCTTTGTGCCGCTCATCCAAAACTTGAGCCTCTCTGCCTTGCCGTCCCGAGTATCAATCTCTCGGTGGTAAGCATCGTATCCCAGTTTTCCGGCTAGGTGTTCTGTTGCCTCTACTCGCTGGCAGTAGATGATGATTTTAGCTGGCCATGGGTACTCTTCCAGCTTTTGATCGATTGTAGCCCTTGCCTCCTCGACAACGGCAGCGATGGCCTCATCTACAGTTGTGGCCGTGACCGATCTGACACTGTAAGCCACGTTATGGCGTGTTGTCTTTGCTCGGATCATGATAACGTCTTCGCGCCGTGCGTTGACTATGTTGAAAAAGGCCGCTTCATCTGCTGGCGGGAGCGTTGCCGTGAGATAAACCATCTGCAACCCTACCAGTGCAAGAGTGCCGAGCTCGCGTAGCTTGGGACGAAACGAGAGGCTTCCTTCCATGATCGTGTGACACTCGTCGACAACGATCCGGTCCACTTTGGCCATGACCCGCCGTGACTCTAGAAAGTCTAGAAAACGCTTCGTCATAGCTGACTCGGGTGTTACAAATACAATCGATACGTCTCCTGGCACCCTATCACTTCTCCACTCAGCACACGATATCTTGAGCTTTCGGCACCGATCCATCAGATCACCCTGCAGAGACACGAGCGGCACGATCACCACCGTCAGCCCACCGGGACAGCTGGCCGCAGGTAGCATAAAGCAGAGGCTTTTTCCGGTGCCAGTTCCCATAATCACAACAACAGGACTTTTGTTCATCATAATTGCGTCCACTGCTTCCCGTTGCTTACCGCGGAACCGGACGTGACCTCCGTATAGACGGCCTAGCTCCTGGTCAATATTGACTCTCCGAAGGGTCTTCCATCGCCTCAGTTGCAGATTCCTCATTGCTTCGTAATGCAGCGATGGCGTTTTTCGTTTACGCCCCGGCGTGAGAACCTCCCCAAACCCGTTGACAGCCGATGGGAAACCGAGTAGGCGGTGCCACTCCTCGCTGATGAACCGGAAGTTGACGCGCCGTTCGTTCGTCTCAAAACACCCTTCTGTAATGAGCCTGCCGTACACCAGGCCGGCGGTCAAGGACCCGTGGCAGGCTTGGGCATCCCAGGGACTGTCCTGCTCCACCTCACTGTCGCTATCACTGCCGTAGCCCTCATCCGCCTCGCCGATAAGAGCTGCATGAGCTGTTGTGCCGGTACGAAAATAGCGCCGGGTAATTGCGATCGAGAGATGTCTCCAGCTACTGATACTGAACCCTTTATTGCAGCCTTGAAGGCTCATTCGTCGTAGAATACGGGTCATTCGTGCGGATGTCCAGTGTGGGCCGGGCCCTAGACGGCGCACCTTGCCTTTCGTCTTTTTTCGAGGACGACCATTTCTATCCTCCTCGCCGTCACTTTCATCACCACTGCTTGTCTGATACCCGTTTTTTCCGTCGTTATCATTCAAATCGTCAAGTGTTTCTTCCGGAGCCCATAGGTTAGCGGAAAACTCAGTTTCATCCCAAACGTTTGCTTGTATATCCTCCCAAAACGGCAGCACGAGCCATAGGTAATAAATCACCAAAGAGCTGATTTCGCGCGGCAAAA
This sequence comes from Clonostachys rosea, assembly GCA_026958235.1. Lineage (NCBI taxonomy): Eukaryota > Fungi > Ascomycota > Sordariomycetes > Hypocreales > Bionectriaceae > Clonostachys > Clonostachys rosea. The sequence continues at coordinate 3,326 of CP110208.1, forward strand.
AGCGGTGTATAACTTTGACTCTTTCGGTCTTTGAGAATCCCTTATGGTATCCAGCCACAAGCATGATAAGCCCACGGTCGTAGAGGATATTCCGTATGCCACCATTGGTAGTATTTCTGTGCCGTAGGGTAAGCAGCTCTAACGACCGGGCAGCTTGACCACCAGACAAGTGAATTGTAAATAACAGACATTCAAGGAATTCCTCCAAGTGGTTGCCATAATGCCAGGCCTTTTTCTCAACAAGGTTAAACTCAGCCTCTGGATTATCCTCGGCCCACACCTTTCGTAGGGCGGCATTTGTCCACATTTTACGGAACATCCAACCATTACTTTCTGGCAACAGTTGCAGAAGGTTGCTAACAAATGAGTGACCGATGCTTGCGTCTGCTGCATTATCAATAAGCTCTTCCCATGGGAACTGCGGTAACCCAAGCCCGAGGGTCGACTGATCTTTATATTCCTCGCAGAAAAGCAGATGCTTATACAGCAGCATCTCGGCCCTTTGCAAGGCAGACTGCAGCATGGACTGGACACCGAGTACGTTGATGCGGATACCTTTATAGATGGCGTCCTCGTCATCCCAACTGACCGAACCTGGAATTGCTTCATGTCCGCTGGCCGCCATGCCATAATTGCGAAGTCGAATGATAAACTGCGTTGGCGTGGTATCCCAGCGCTCGGCGCCACCGACGAGAAACCGGCGTGTCATCTCGGACATGATTTCGAAATGTCCTGGGCTCTTCTCCTCAGCTTCCTGCCTAGCCTGCCCCTGCTCTACCCTTGTCTGGATATACGATTTTCTCTTATTCATTGTATGCTTGACGAGAAATACTCGTGATATAGCCATGATAGCCGAGAGTTTAGGGGTAAAGTTCGTATACGTCTCCCAAGTCTTGTCGTCTCGGATGCTCAGTACAGTTAGAAAGCTAACGAGTATACTTTCGTACTCGGTGACCTTGGTGAAATGGTCAAGAACAGATATGTAAAAGGCAAGCGCGGAATCCTCGAGAGATTGACGTAATTCATTGATCCGGGATATTGCCGGTGGAGGCTCTACCTTGTTATCAATGTCAACAAGGTCGGCAGCATTATCCATCATCTTATCAAAAGCAGAGACCTGGTTCTTGGTAAGCCTGAACGGCGGTCGATCGTTGATATTCTCGCAAGATATAGCTCGAACGGCATAGGCAAAGAATTGCAAGCACACGGCGATATACTTCTTTCGGGTCTGTCTCTTGAATCGGAAGTGGAAAGGCGTACTACGCTCTTTATGCAGTTCTTTTCGGTTCACTTCGAACAGCACGTTCCATGAGACAGCACCTGGCCTGGCTGCTCCTGCGGACTTTTGGATCAGACGTCTGACAGCGGCGTGAATATGTCGGAGCTGGGAGTTATCCTCAGTTTCGGGATCATCTGGCTTTAAGGTATACTTTAGCGAGATGAAGTCCCTCAGGAACTGCTTCTTGTCGCTGAAATCCTTCAAGTGGGCCGTCGATCCTAGTCGACGAAGCCACGCGTTCGGTGCAGCCAAGTCGTCCATCTCGTCGATGACATCCATCTCCTTCTTTCGGGCCTCTTTGGTTTTCGCCTGGAAGGCTTGTATAGCCTGTTGTACGGCGACTTCTGTTCTTTCCCGGTCTGTCGCCAGGCTCGCCAGATCATAACCTCTTGCAACCTCAAAGTATTCGCTACGCGGGCCCTTTGCAAAGAGCTGCTGGTAAAACACACCACCTCTCCAATAGGTGGAGCCCACATCTATTTCAACAGTGCTTGTGCTTTGGGGGCCAGGCTTTTGACCCAGTTCAACGCAATGCACTTTCCATAAGTGTTCGTTTCTTCGTCTCGTATTTGCGCTTACAGCCCGGCAATCTTCGGTGAATGTGCATCGAAAGCCTCCACTCTTGGGCTTACCTAATGCCTCGATTGGCATACTGTCGTCTGGGATAGGTGGCAAAGTAAAGATCTCCTCGTTGCTGTTGATGAGATCGAGTGCTTCAGCCCACAGCTTGACTTTGTCGATATCCTTCTTCACGAACCCATGTGGCTTACTGCGTAGATGAGCCTGGATCCTACCTCTCGTTACCATATACTTGCATGACTTGCAGCATAGAAGGCGCAGATCGCTTACATAGTCAAAGTACTCCATATCGTGTAGATTTAGAACTAAACAATGGTAATAGTATGAACTGAGTAATTCCTAAGAATCCTCCTCCTGTGAAAACTTCCCCCTTTTGTTTATTTCTTCATATTAAAGTTTCTTTTTCCTGCAGGTTGTTATTAGTAAGTGCGACCGCTATGTCTACACGGCAGGTGATATTATATCCTGATTGGGTGCTTTCTACAGGCTACCCTTGTTCACTGATAAACACCAAAACTAGGGTCTACGATAAGATCGAGTGATTTAACCTATAAACAATAGCTTCACGATGAAACTAAACTTACCGTTATGATCGCAAGGTTAAACTTGACACTTGTGTATTTTTTTTATGTCTTTCCATCATTATTGGGACGTGGACTAGAGTTCGTCGGTTACCCCAGATTTAGATCGTCGGTTACCCCATGTCATGCTAGCGCCATTTGATTTCATACCAAAAAAAGTTCGTCGGTTGCTAAGCGACGCGGGGCATAATGTCAGGATTTCTAATTAAATATTAGAGTATTATATATAGTTTCTCTGATTCTATATATAGTTAATATAATTAGATTAATATAATAGATAGGTTATTTAACTAAAAAGTATAAAGAATACTACTACTAAAGTAAGCTAAGTATAATATATAGTAAAATTAACTACTTTATATTCTATATTATATACCCTATATTATATACTCTATAAACTAGTATTAATAAGCTAATTACTACTTATACTACCTTAGGTAAATACTTATCTATAGCTACTTTATCTATAAGAGTAAAGATTATCTAGTATATAATTAATTATAATATAGCTCTAATATATAGTACTTTACCTATATATTATAAATAACTATACTAATAGATTAATTATCTTATAAACTTATATAATAGCTTTATAGTATAGGTTTAAGATATATATCTTATCTAGAAGTAAAGATATAGTTTATAGAGATATATATAAACTATTTTTATAAGAGTTATTCTTACTATAAAAAAGTATTTATAACTAATAATATATAGAGATAGTACTATCTATATAATAGAAATTCTATCTATAAATATAGCTATATAAACCCTAGGGTACTATTAGTATTATATTAATTAGCTAATCTTATAAAGTATTTATTATTCTAATAATTTACTCTAGTAATAAGATATTCTCTCTTATTATATATTACTATCTAACTACTTAAATAATAAGTCTAGGCTATTATACTCTCTAGAGTTCCTCTATACTTATATAGTAGTAATTTCTAACTTTATAATCTTATATATTAATCTTCTAAATAGTACTCTTATAGATAGTAACTAGTAGAGCCTTCTAATTTATTCTAGTAATCTTAAAAATAGGGTTTTTTATACTAAGTTTAGTTATATTAGAACTTAAATCCTTAGTTTTTTATATATTCTAATAGAAGTTATTTTATCTAATAAGCCTATTATTATTTCTACCCTTAGCTATATAGATACTATATAAATATATATCTTTTACTAACTAGCCTATATAATATATATAGCTAATAAATTAATTAATCTTTATACTAATAAAAGATTCTCTAAACTTAACTATATATATTATAAACTTCTAAAGTTTATTAATACTCTTACTAATAAGCTAATATATTAAGATTATAATAATATTCTTATTTTAATCTTATTACTTAGATTTATCTATAAGTTCTTTAATAAGATACTTATATCTACTAGATTTAGAATCTTTAAAAATAATTAAAACTATTTTAACTATATTTCTAAGTTATTTCTAGAGCTAGAGTACTACTATCTTAGTAACTTTAGAATAGAGATCTATAATTAGTCTATAATAAAAGCTATTATCTATCTTATATATTTTAATATACTTTACTATAAGTTAGAGCTATAGATAATCTATTAGATTAATATTCTTTTCTAGCTCTTTTTTATTAAAGTAATCCTTAAACTTAGTTCTAATAATAATCTCTATTTAAGAGAGAGCTTAATATAATAGTAATATAACTAGCCTAGGGATAATCTCTAAAGTTATTATTAAATAGAAAGCTAGAAGTAATTTAATTTATTTATTATCTAAAGATTTTAATTTCTTTATTTCTATTTAAATTTAAATAGTTTATATTAATTACTCTAAAATAGATTTTACTATTTTCTAATACTTAGCTTTTAGTTCTAGGAATTCTTTAGATATTAGATATAAAAGCAGATAAGGGTTTAGAATCTTAGTATTAAGAAATTCTATATTAAATTATCTTTTAAAGAATATAGATTCTAAAAGACTAGTAACTAGCTTTTAGAATTTATTCTTTTTTATTAAAAAAACTATATTATTTCTAGTTAGCTATATCTTTTTCTATATCTTTTTATATACTAAGTACTTAGTTTATAGCTAGTTAATAATATAACTAGCTATATTAGTACTAAATAGGAATTTACTAGTCTTATTATATCTTATTCTTAAGTATAATAGCTTAAGTATATTATAGATATCTTTAGATCCCTTAGGTATAAATATACTACTTAGTATATAAATAAGAGTAATATTCTACTTAATTAATTTAGAAGTAAAATTAGTATTATTACTACTATATAGTAAAATAAGAGTATAAATAGTTTTAGAGTTAGCTAACTTTATATTAGTAAATTTATTATATTATAATATTATAAACTGAAAGTACTTTTCTATTATAATTACTTATAAAGTAATCCTATTATAAATATTTATATTAAGCTTAATGTAAAATATTTTAATAAATAAGCCTTAGTTTACTATATAAATACTATATATTATAATTACTCTTTTAATAGCTAGTTTCTTATTAGAGCTATTAGTTTTAAAGAGTAGTATTTCTTAATTACTAATAGCTATTACTACTAATAGGTTATAACTATATATAAATCTTATAAACTAGTTAATAGATATAAGATCCTAAGTAAAGTCTGGATTACTAGATATATTTATTCTATTTTAGTATTTATTTATAACTTTATTCTGGATAAATAGTTTCTCTTTAACTTTAAGTATTATTCTTAGTATATTAGTAGTAATAGAGAATATATTATACTTCTTATTCTATTATAACTACTTCTGTTTAATAGTATATAGTTATAGAATATACTTCTAAAAGAGTATCTTACTATCTAATAGCTTAATTATATTAGTCTGGAATTTAATAATATCTTTTTCCTATTAAGAAATAATAATAGTAGGAATAATAATAAGTTAAGAATTATATTTAATATTACTATAAATCTAATTTATTAAGCTCTTTTTAATATAATAGTATTAGATTTCTAGTAGATTATCTACTAGGTATTATATATTATAATAATTACTATTAGTATTAATATTATAAGTATTTAGATTTTATTTATATATTCTTTTAAACTTAAAGCAGAGAATAATATAAATTTAGATTATAATAATTTTAAATATCTTATCTAAATCTAGCTTATTTATATTAATAGTTCTATTTTATTTTAAGTTATTTATAATAATAATTATTCTTACTATATCTAATATCTAGTATAGTCTTATATAATATATTATACTAAGGAGCTTAATACTTTTAATTATCTTATTAATATTATAAAGAAAGAATTTATATACTTACCTCTAGAACTCTTTATTTTTATTTATATAAATAGAATTAAGCTTAATTATTATCTTACTTATTTTAAAATAGCTAATAAGTTATTCTTCTATATCTATATTAGTAAGATCTTAATAAACTTTTAATATATCTTTAGATAGAGATATCTCTTTTATTTTATTTTCTATATTAAACTTAGATAGAGTTATCTCTTCTATCTTATTCCCTATATTAAATTCAGATAGAGTTATCTCTTCTACCTTATTCCCTATATTAAATTCAGATAGAGTTAGCTACTCTATCTTATTCTCTATATTAAGTTCTTACTATACTATTTCTTATACTTATATATCTCTCTATATAATAGAAGAGAGATTATTAATAGTAGCTATATACTATTCTCTATTAATTCTTATAACTATTTACTAGTTATACTTTACTAGGATTTTAAACTCTTAATATATATATATAACTAGTACTAGAGCCTACTTCTAGTACTAGAGCCTATAGTTTAATATAATAAAATAGCTAATTTTAGATATAAAAATCTACTATTTAGTCTTAGTATTTATAAGTAAGAGATTTATATATTCTAATACTTAGATTATTAATATTTTCTCTAAACTATTATCTTAAGCTCTCTAAATCTATTTATAGAAATAGTATTACTTTAGTATCTACTTTAAAATAGATTCTATATATTAAAAGTACTTATATATATAATCTTTTACTTAAAACTTTAATCTATTTAGCTTTATAATAATAAATAATTAGTTTACTAGATCTAGTTTATATACTAGTTATATATAAAGCTTAGTATACTTTATATCTTAGCTCTATATATTCTCTTAGTTATTATTATATTTATATAGTTACTAGTAAGCTAGTAGTTTAGTATATCTACTATATAGAATAATACTAAATATATTTATATTAGATTAGACTAATATATTTATATATATTCTCTATATTATTTATAATCTATTTAAAATAGTATATAATTATATAGTTTAGTATTATTAGTAATAATAATAATAGTAAAAAGATAATAAAAAATAAAAGTATAGTAAAATAATAAAAAGATTAGAAGGTAAAGATATAATTAAATAATAGGAAAGTTAGATATTAAAATAAATCTTAATATATACTAAATAGAGTAAGAAATATCTAATAAATAGTTTTATAAGCTTATAAATAGATATATAATAATATAGATAAATTATATATATAATATCTAACTTAAAGTTTAAAATTTATCTAGTTTAGTTTAAATCTTAGCTATATATAGTATATAGCTAGCCTTACTATTAGATAACCTATTAGCTATATCTCTATATATCTAAAATCTAGTTATATTATATATATATATAGTCTTACTATTATAGTATTTAATAGCTTTATAATTTTTAAACTATATCTTTATTCTCTTTCCTTAGAGTTTAAAATAACTATCTATATATATTATAAAGTATTTATATATTATTTAGTTTAAATTAAAGCTAGCTATTTTTTAAATATATTAAATAAGTATTTATCTATATAAATAGAATTAAAATAGAGCTTATTATATTAATTAAGAAGCTAGAAAGATATTATTTTCTATACTAAATATATAAAGCTAAGGATTATATTTTAATTTTAAGATTTATCTAAAGTACTATAGATAAATAAAATAGTATTAGGAAAAGTAAATAATATAAGAACTAATATTCTATTAGCTATTAATTTCTATTAGATATTATCCTAGTATAGATTACTTATAAAACTAATATCTATATAGATTTAGTTTACTCTACTTTTTTTTACTATATATTATAACTATTAGTCTTATTATAGAGTATACTAGTACTAGTAAGATTAATAGTATTTAATATTAGTAAGTATTCTTTATTCTAAACTGATTTTTATATTTATAACTATAGTCTTTATTTTATTCTATATAAATAATTTAAATATATAAGTTTTAAATATCTATTTAGAGTTATAATAGAAGTAATTTAGACTAGCTAGCTAAGTAGTTACTATAGATAATAGTAATTTTACTATTTACTTAGTATTTACTTTACTTTTATATTTCTAGTTTATATTTAAACTTTTAGTATATCTATAAATATCTTTCTTACTCTATAATAAATAAATAAATAACTATATATTTATTTTAGCTTAACCTCCTTCTTTAGATTATATTCTTACTCCCCCCTATATATATATACTATCTTCTTTAATAATAATTTTAAAGTAATTACTATTAATATATAAATATTATTTATTAATTAAGTATTCTATAGTATATTTAATATTAATAAACTAGTAGATACTAAGATATAAGAGCTTAATAAACTCTCTAATAAAGTTATTAGTATTTTATATTAAAATATAAATATAATTATTAAGAATATTAATAAGAGTAATCTAAATACTAAACTTATAATAGTATTAACTATTATTTTTATTAAATATAAGATTATAATCTAATATTTTATCTAGATAGTAGATTTTCTTATAGATATTTTAATAGAAGAAAAGCTTAGCTTTTAAATAGTTTAGTATCTAGATAAAGTTATTAAGAAAATTATATATCTAAAGATTATTACTAAGCCTATTAGAGATTAGGATCTTAAGTAAAAGATAATTTTATTATTTAAGATCTATAAACCTTTATATAGTATAGGAATATTAATATTAAACTAAAAGTAATTTAATCTAGTTTATTTTATTAGATTAGAGTATAGGATTATTAATATCTATAAGTTACTATAAAGCTATTTATAAGATTATAATAAAGAGTATTAAGATACTATAATCTAGAATATAAACTATACTTAGAGTACTCTAGGGGGGGTAAACTTATTTTTATAAGCTATTATACTCTAAAGGATTTTCTAGAGTAAAACTAGTAAATTTAAATTCTATATCTTTAAGTAATATATAGTAAATATAGCTCTCTATATTCAGATTAAGAAGATACTATATTAATATAATAGTTAGTATCTACTTAAGAAAGAGATTCTGAAAATTACTAGCTATAATAGAAATATAGAGTTAAGAATAACTAGCTAGAAGTAGAAAGATATAGATAATAATAATAAGAATAGATATAATTTTACTATACTAATAGGGATATATATTAGTCTTCTAGTATTTATATTATTTAAAAAGACTAATAAAAAGTCTTATACTAGTATAGACTTAGAAGAACTTTAAGTTTAAAAAAGCTCTAGCTATACTATTATTAGATTATTATAAGAATAAGTTATAGAAATTAGCTTATTCTTATAGGATAATTAGATATATATTATATATACTCTAGGATAAGAGATAACTAATACTATTATAAAGAAGAAGCTAGTATCTAAGTAATTATAGATACTACTTAATAGTTTTATATCTAGTATAGAGTTATATTTATCTATAATAAATATCCTGCTTTAGCTATAGACTTATTATAAGTATTACTATCTATTAAATAGTAATAATACTTATATAGCTAAGAATATAAAGCTACTTATTAAGGAGTAGCTAGATTAATTAAGATCTAATAAAATTACTACTATTACTATTTCTAGATTACTAGAAAGATAACTAGACTAATTAAAATCTAGTAGAATTATAATATAAGCTATATATAGTATTACTACTACTACTAGTTACTATCTCTTTAGTATCTTATTATTCTTTTTAGATAAGCTATTTATTATATATATATTTATAAATTTAAAGTATATCTATTAAGATTTAATAATAAGTATAGGCTTAGTAAGATATTTAGAACTTAAGTATATTAATATATAGGATTTATTAGATTATAGCTATATATAATTAATAGACTAGATACTATAAATATAAGTCTTTTACTAATAGAGAAATAAGATTATATAATAAAAGTATATAAATTCCTTTAATTATTAAGATTTATAAGCTATATATAAGATAAACTAGAAGCTTTAAAATTATAATCTCTAACTTATTATTTATTATATAGTAATACTAAGATTAGTAATAGCTTAATTACTTAACTCTACTTTTATAATATATTTATTCTATATAAGGGAAATTTAATTATAAGTAGGGAATAAATATCTTCTATATTTATAATTAGAGACTAATAGGGATTAGAAATAGATCTATAGATATATATTTATTCTATATAGTAAATTAAGTAAGTTTTATTATCTATAGTTAGATTTATTATATAAAGACCTTCTTTATCTTAAGTAATTAAATAAATTAAGAAGAAAGAGAGGTTTTATAAAACTTTATAATTAATTAGTTAATTTACTTTAATAATTATAAGATAGGGTTTTAATTAGATAAAGGAAAAAAGTATATATTTTACTTTATACTATAAAAAATAACTTCTTTTAATTAGACTACTAAGTAGTATAACTTATAAAACCTAGATCTTTTATCCCTACTTTACTATACTTTTATTTAGTTAGTATTAACTTTACTACTCTCTATAAGATTATTCTACTACTAATTTAGCTTATATAAAGATTAGAATAATCTGATTTAATTAGTTAGTAATAGGAGTTTCTAACTAAGTACTAAATATAAATTAATTAATTATAGTTATTAGTTTTAACTATATAGCTTAATTATAATTTCTCTCTATAACTAATATTATATTATAATTACTAATCTACTTAAGTTTTAATAGAAAGATAAAGTTACTATTTTTACTATATATTATATATATAGATATTTTTTACTATATATTATACTTAGGGATTAAATAAGAAGATAGTAAGTTTTTAAATAAAAATATTTATAAACCTTATAGCTAGATAAAAAGATAAAAGTTAATTATTTTACTATATATTATACTTATAGATATTTTTTTACTATATATTATACTTAGAGATTAAAAGAAAAAGTAGTATTTTATATTATAGTTTTCTTTCTCTTACTTTCTTTATTATATCTTTATTAAAACTAGATAATTATAGTATTTTAGCTTACCTTATACTAAGTAAGGCTATATATAGAGCTATATATCTATATATTCTTTCTTACCCTTATTTTTAAATTTTCTTCTCTTTAATATAATCTTAATATATAAATTAAAGGTATTTTCTATATATAAAGCCTTTTATTCTATTTTCTATATATTATAATAGCTAATAATTATAATTTATATATATTTTAATACTTTTTATATTATATTTAATAAAGTATAATTTAATATATAATTCTAATATAAAATAAAGAAACTTAATTATATTAATTAAAAACTAATAATTAATTTTTTACTTTTTTAATATATTATATATATCTATTCTATATAGAATTAAAAAGAAGTTAAATTTATTTAAAATCTCTCTTAGTATAAAATAATATAGATAGCTCTTAATAATTTTCTAAAAACAGTTTCTCTAGCTATTAATATTCTTCTTTACTTCTAGCTCTCTAAAGAGATACTCTTTAAATTTCTCTCTATTTTCTAGTATTTCTTTATCTTTATCTCTATAATCTATTATCTACTTTTACTATTTAACTATATTTATACTATTAAAATCTTTAATCTTAGTATAAAGCTTTACTCTATACTTAGTAAAAATATAAGCTCTAGTTTTATATTTAGAATATTTTATAAGCTATTATATATCTTTATAAACTTTAACTAGTTACTAGTTAATAATAAATTTCTAGATATATAACTAGAATAACTTCTAGATCTAATTAAGTATTAATACTTCTTATTAGTATAATTTATTAATCTTATAGATATAGAGATTACTTATTTCTTAATTTTTATAAAATAGTATAAATAGCTCTTAATAATCTTCTAAAAGTAGTCTCTCTAGCTATTAATATTCTCCTTTACTTTTAGCTTTTTAAAAAGCTACTTCTTAAACTTCTCTCTATCTTTTAATATCTCTTTATCTTTATCTTAAGGCTTTAGATAAGAGTATTTATAAATCTTATAATTAGATAGAAAGATAAAAGTTAATTATTTTACTATAAGTTATATTTATTAATATCTTTTATTATATATTATACTTAGGGATTAAAAGAGAGTATAATAAGTTTATAGTTTTCTATTATTTATAGAAGGAATTAAGTTAGCTTATAGCTATATCTTAAAAAGAAGAATAAAAACTAGATATATTTAGAATATAGGTTTTAAATTAGTTATATATTTAGTAAAGTAATAAAAGAGAAAGCTATATATCTATATAATATCTATAATTATATAATATCTATAACTATATAATATCTATAACTATATAATATAAGGGTATATAGTATATAGTAGTTATTATATTAGTTAATAACTTTATTACCTATAGTTAGATTTATTATATAAAGATCTTTCTTATCTTAAGAGATTAAATAGATTAAGAAGAAAGGGATTTCTTATAAAGAAAGTATTTTAAATACTTATTATAATATCTCTTAAGGCTATAGCTAGCTTTAATTAAATAGAGGTTTTATAAGGCTTTATAATTAATTAATTAATTTACTTAGATAGTTATAAGTTAAGATCTTAATTAAAATAAAGAAAAAAGTATATATTTCTATCTAGATTATAAAAAATAGCTTCTTTTAATTAGACTACTAAGTAGTATAACTTATAAAACCTAGATCTTTTATTCCTACTTTATTAGTATAAATTATATTTAATTAATTAATTAATTACTTATAGTAAAATAGCTATAAGAGTCTATAAAAATACTTTCTAGTATATTACTTATAGAGAAATAATAAAATTAGATATAAAGAGTTATAAGTTATATTCTTAGAGATTATAGCTAAAGACTAGCTTTTATACTATCTAGGAACTAAAATAGTTTCTTAATACTAATAGATATTTTTTTTACTATATATTATACTTAAGAATTAAAAAAGAGAGAGAATAAAGTTTTAGATAAGAGTATCTATCTAAATAAAGTCTATATCTAATTAGATATTTTTACTATTAGTATTATTCCTAATTAGGAAATCTTCCTATTATTCTATATTATCCCTAAATAGATAATTCTTTAAATTTAAATAATTAAATAAGGAAAAATCTTAAAAATATATAGAAAGAAGATTTAAAATACAGATTTTTTAATAGATTTATTAAGATTTTAAAATATAAATTTAGTAAGATTTTTTCTCCTAAGCCTAAGCTAAGGTTTTCTATTTAAGGGTATAAAGTAGGATAAGAAGTTTATAGTTATTATATTTAATAGCTATAATTTTAAAGATATAGATTTTTAACTTTTATATATAACTTCTAGTTCTTAATATAAAGCTAGAACAGTATAATACTTTACTATATTACTAACTTATATACTATCTTCTATATTACTCTCTCTAAAGGAGTTTTACTATATATATTTTACTTAAGCTCTAGAGTAGCTATTCTTAGTAGTAGTATTAGTAGTAGTTAGAATAAGATATATCCTAGTTCGCCTAATAATATATCTCTACCCCTACTATATTTTTATTTATTTACTCTTATATATTTAAAATATATAGCTCTCTTATCTCTTCTCCTTAGAGCTCTTCTATTTATTCTTATTCTTATTATCTCTAATATACTCTCTATATCTCCCTCTATCTCTTTCTCTCCTACTCTTCTATCTAATTATTACTATTATATATAAGAAATAGCTTCTACCTTCTCTCTCTATTATTACTTATATATCTCTTACTTATTATTAAAATCTTTATTATAATAATAATTTATTATTATAAACTAGTTATATAGTTTACTTAATATAGTTAATAAAATTAATATATAATATAATTTATTCGAGCTATCTATACTAAGGTAGCTAGATTACCTATTTTATTATACCCTACTTATTTAGCTAATTATTAGGCCATGTGTAGCCCCTTAATCAGAACACTTCCAGCTGATATAAGTTTGGCAGACACAGCCTCGGCGCCTTCTTTCAAAGCCAAGGAGACGTGGACAGAGCCGCGTCTATTGAAATCCTTAAAAATATGAGCGCAGATGCGTTCAGGGATCTCGAGCAGAGAGTCGTCGACCATATACAGCTTTCCATTGGAACAGAGTCGTTACCAACGAAATACCTTGGCCAAGCGGACGCCTTACTGGTCCCTCTGCGTGGAGGACTACGGGACAATCATCCCGCCACAATATGATCACACCTGAGTGGCTTAGATAAATCTTCAGCTGACAAACAAAGGAATGTTTCAAATAGCTGTAGAGACTAAGCACTGCCTGGAAATGTGCTCTCTCCGAGCGCGACATACGACACCTCAAGGATCAAGACTGTTTCTTAAGAGACATGCCCGCTTCCCCGGGGAAAAAACAACTACAAATAAAGTCTAGGGTGGATCAACATCTACCTATTCAATCAAATCGGAATTCGTGTAGCCGTCGGTTATGTCTGTTGTTATTACATCCCCTTGCTGTTGACATCAAGCGGAAGCTACTCTGTCAGTAGGGGCAAATTTGATTTCATCCATTTGTGGGTAACAAGGTTCGAGCCTTTGAGACTGCGGCTTAATCCGCAACAGCTATTCCGAAATGGTGCTTGTTTACAGGTGGAAGAACTGTGTACGCTGGTCAGGGTTCGGTATGCAGGAACCCCGCAAATATACAACAGGGGAACATTTCCGTAGCCGATGCGGAGAAGCTCAAGGAAAAGTGTCAATGCCAGCGCCTATAAAGCCGGCTCGAGGAGAGGTGCGGCAAGTAGAATCAACGATCTTTCAGCCTAGTTGACTTACCTGTCAGGTCCATTCTTTGGAAATGCTCTCTCGAAGTTTTCTTGCCGCCGGATTTGCAGCATTTGCCTATGCAGCGAATCCGACCCGGCTCTACGTTGCGTCGTATGCCGGTACCGTATCGACTGTCGAGCTAAATAACGCTGGCCAGCTTGAAGTCACCTCTACCGCGACAGAGTGTGCACTGACCCCTTCATGGCTGACCCTTGACCAACGGAAAAAGCTGCTTTATTGCACGGATAGAGACCTTACGTCGGGCAATGGCACGCTCAACACTTTCAAAACATCATTGGACGGAAGGCTGGTACATCTGAGCAGAGTTCCGACCATTCCCGGCACAGTCAGCTCAGTCACATATGGCAAACATGCCAATGGCCTTGCCATTGCGGCCTACCAGACCTCGACTTTCCAGACATTCGACGTCTCCAATCCCAAAGCGCCGAAATTTCAACAAGCTTGGACATATACCCTCGAAAAGCCCGGTCCTGTGCTGCCCAACCAAGAAGCACCTCATCCCCACCAAACAGTGTTGGACCCGACCGGAAGATATGTCCTCGTTCCAGATTTGGGCGCTGATATTGTGCGGCTCTTTGCCGTCGATTCGAAGTCCCTGCTTCTCAAGCCGCTCGACCCTCTTGTAACGCTGCCTCCAGGTACTGGGCCCAGACATGTTGCCTTCCACGTTACAAAGGACAAGAAGACACTGCTCTACGTCTTGGGCGAACTCGCCAACACCATCGCCACTTATGAAGTGACTTATCCAAAGGGCCAATCTCCGCAAGCGAAAGTGCTACAGTCCATTTCCACTTTTGGGGAAGGCAACTCGGCTCCCAGCGGAACATCGGCATCAGAGGTCCAAGTGACGGTAAGTTGGGTTCATCAATCTCTTGAAGGGGGCAGAATGCTGATAGCTCGTAGGACGATGGCCGATTTGTCGTTGTCTCATCTCGCGGCGACAAGACTTTTACCCTACCAAACTTTGATCCCAAAAACAGCACCGAGATCGCATCCGACTCGATCATGACTTTTGGAATTGATTCTCACGCCGGCACACTGGACTTGTTGCAGGTCTTTCCGTCTGGAGGCCGAGTCCCACGACATTTCGAGATCAACAACGCTGGTACTCTGGTTGCTGTCGGGCTTCAGTCAGACGCGCGTGTCGTCCTAATTGATCGCGATGCGAAGACTGGGAGTCTGAAGGGTTTCAAGGCAAATATCACCATTCCTGGAGAAATTGTAGCCGCTATTTTCGACGAGTAGACAAATCTAGCTTGGACCAACAAGAATTGGCAAAGCTTCATAGCCTTGACCGAACGAATGGGACTGGAGTCTAAAATGTCATGGAAGAAGCATGAAATAAATAGAGGCCGCTCTTTAGGCTACACAACATGCGCAAAAAATATATGTAGACTACTTCCCCAGGCAATGCTATACAGCGTGTGGCTTTCCAGGCGCATCACATTCCATAGTAATGGCCCGCGGCTTGGCTTCCCTGGGGGCATTCAGCCTTTTGCTTATTATTCGGTGACACCGTTAAAATTTATATAAGGGGCGGCCATCTCGATCTTTCGAATAGCTTGAAGGTAATACTGGACTCTATGACTGATCTGATCGAGTCCGAAGTAGTTTTTGCACCGCAAAAGAATCAGCTTGTGGTCTGAATAAAGATCTTGTCGCCATGTTATAGACAGGGAAAGCTTTCTTATATACACGTCTCTGCGACAATGGTAAGCGCAGCGGCATGGGGGGGAGCCCAGCGTGATTCAACTACAAGATACAGCTTGGTTGGAACAGGAGCCACGACGGTGCAAACCAGTTCGCGTCGCTTACCAGCCAGAAAACATTAATTTCCTAATACACGCCTTGTGAGTTGTGAGATAGAACCCAGTGCCAGACAATACCAATGGTCTTGTTAAGGCTACCTAAGTAGCTAGACTAATGTCATAAGCAATGGTAGCAAGCTATTATTACATGTGATTCTTTTTAGGCAGCAGTCTCCTAGAAATTCTAAACTCCTAAATCCGAGTCTAATGTTAGGCAACTCGTCGCCTTGTAACCTCTAGACCGCATATTGCAAAGTACACGTCATAATGAAAATATTAATATCAGCCAAATTCTATTATTTAGTACAGCATTTAAGATAAAGCTAGTTCTTCATAAGTGAGGCAAAGCCTATCCCCTCTTATTTTCTCAGTTCAAGATTTCTTCAATCGGCACAAGATGACTGATAAAACTGAGCCTGAGATTGTCTTATACGACCTAGCCTGCACTAAGAATGTGTGTTTTTCTCCAGTCGTCTGGCGCATTCGCTTAATGCTCAACTACAAACGCATCCCTTATCGCACGATCTTCCTCGAATTCCCGGACATTGAGCCCACTCTCAAGGGGCTGTAAGTTCTCTACGCTTTTTAATTCCCCTCTTTTTTTTTCGGTCTCCATACCCTTGACTATTAGGTGTAATGAACGAGTTCTCTAACAATTTAATTCTTCCCAGCGGTATCGCCTGCCACGACTCGGGTTCGGGATCTAAACATAAATACACTGTCCCAGCCATCTACCATGTGTCTACCGATACATACATCATGGACTCACCGGCCATTTCCAAGTTCCTCGAGTCAACGTACCCAAGCCCGCCGGTGCAACTGACGTCTGAGCTGGGCCGCGAGATTGAACTTAAAGCGCGCACTACACTTGCTCCCGCCTTTGCGGCTTCAGTAATGCCGCGTGAGATAAACATCCTGTCTCCGCGGTCGAAGGAGTACTTCCGCCGCACGCGCGAGGCCTTCATTGGGCGCCGGCTTGAGGACCTATGCGCTGACTCTGAAAAGGAGGAACAGGCCTGGGATACCATCGCGGATGACATGCGTGCCGTCGGTGAGTTAATGCTGACAAACAAGGCTGAAGGACCGTTTGTGCTAGGTGCCCATCCAAGTTATACCGACTTTTTCATCACAGGAAGTCTCCATTCTGCCAGGATGGTAGATGAAGCCGTGTTTCAGAGGATTATCAAATTCTCTGGTTTTAAGGAGGTTTATGAGGCATGCCTCCCTTATATGGAGAAAAGAGATTGAGTGAAGGAGATGAGCTGTGAACGTTCCTTTGTTGCTAAGTGAATGCAATATAAGATAGGTCAAAGATATCAATGTACAGCATCGGATACATCTATTATCGCTAGTAATGAAAGTAACGCCCCCGGATCGGTGGCACTTGACTCATTCCAAGTGTCTCTATTAACTCCGCTATATATTATATTTGGCTAGACCGGTCTAGTTCTGGCTTGAGCATATATATTCTGACCTGGTTGGTCGGTTGACGCCTAGACAGCGACTAAGGGGCTAAACCTAACAGTCCGCGGATTGAAAGTATGACAATGTCGGAAGATTGAGCGGTTGAGATTAAAAATTAGACTGGTAGCTTTATCAAGAACACGTCGTAGTGTAAAGAGAAATTTAGTCCTCATGCTAATTCCTCTGTCTAAAGATAATAGGAGATAGGGCGTGGAGCAAACGGAGGTTGGTATTTATCAACTTCCTGGACCGATTCAGCTGGCTCGTCATAGTCGTATACGTTTGAAAGTGCATCCATTAATGTTTCAAGGTCCGTCGTTTCGAAAGGGTTAACCCAGCAGTCATACTGGGTTTCGGTTTGTGGAGTGTTAGGAACTGTCAAGGGCGGAGAGGAAGGAATTTCGGGTATTATTTGAGTTGGTGTGTCTAAAAGATAGGCACTAGGTTGAGATTGTTCTATCAACGGTTAGTTTCTCTGCCAAACCAAGGAATTTAGGCTGAAGTGTACACATACTCTTGAGAATGCTCCTGGGAGCCATTCCAGGCTTTTGAATTGTCCCGGTATCCTGTGTTTGAATAGATGCGTAATTCCTGTTCATGTTGAATGATGGAGGCTCTGGTGTATCAGGCTCCGGTGTATCCAGGGCTTGATAAATATCTTCACGGCTCAAGTTCGGTTTCGCCATATCCGTGCTCCAAGTCAGAGAGGGCGTTGTCTCGGGCACTGGAGACTTGAGTGGCTCATTGGTAAGCGGCAACTCCGCCTCAAAAGCGGTGTTAGGGAAACCAGTGGCCACGGCAGATTTGGGGCGGAAAAGTCCAGAGAGAGTTCGAGACTTTCTCTTCATGCCGTTCCCGACCTTGCGGAGCATAGAGGATGCCGACGCTGGTGTTGCCATAGATGATGATGCTGCAAGGTGATCCACTGATTTGCTGAAGATCTTACGACCGTAGATTCCATGACCCGAACTATTGTGCGGTTGAGGTCTATCTTCATTGCGCGCTTCACGAGCAGCCCCCTGGTCTATGGGTTCAACATCATGGCCATCATATGCTATATCAGGATGTTCCCCGAGCAGCTCCATGCTGCCAGCTGAGAGCACCTTTCGAAGCCTCGAACTCTTGGCCTTCCCTTCCATTTGCTTGGGACCCATTTCGGCCGTGGGACTGCCACATGTGATAGAATTCGTTCGGCTGTGATTGGCTGAATCGTTCGATGCTGTCGCTGGCCTTCCAAGTGGAGACGAGGTGTACGTCTTCGCGGGGTTGTGAAAGTAAGTGTCTTTCATGTCGGGGTGCTTGGGCGACGTTGGACTGATGACAGACTGTAGTAAATTCTGTTAGCAAGTATAGATAACAGTAGGTGACATTACAAAGCAGCTTACCGACGGCCTAGAGAGGCTACTCTGGTTGGAAATTGCGCTGTCAAAACTACCCTTATGGGAGTGACTTGGTGAGGAAGCGTTGACAAAGTTATGAAAGGCCCTCTCCAACTGCATGACCGTAATCTGTAATTGCTGGAGCTGCTCGTGGTCGCTCATCACCGGAGGCTGTTCTGGGGTTTGAGCCTCTCGTTGTGGAGTCTGTTTTTGCACGTGGTGGGGGTTTGGTTCCAATGCAGATGGATCCTGGGGTTTGTCCTTTTGGGTCAAATACGTAGGCGGTTGTTGGTATTGGGCTGGTTCTGGAGTCCGAAAGGCTCTCTCCAACTCCATGACAGTGGTTTGTAATTGCTGGAGCTGTTCGCGGTCATTCACCACTGGAAGGTGTTCTGGAGGTTGAATCGCTCGCTGTGGAATCTGTCTTGGTACGTGCTGCTGTTGATGGGTTTCTGATGCAGATCGATTCTGGTTTTTGTCTTTTTGGACCGTATGTCTGGGTGATTGTTGGTGCTGAACTGGGTCCGAATTCCGGAGCTTTTGCGTCGTTTGTCCAGACAATTGCTGTTGAGAAGATAGCCCGGGGATTTGGACTTTTTGTTGTTGGCTTTGACTTTTTGGAGGTTGTTTTACAGGTTGAGCTTTTTGTACTGTTTGCTCAGATGGGGGATGATGTTGAGAGCGTTGCGGGTTTTGCGTCGCTGGGAGTTGTTGAGACCGCTTTGGCGTCCCAACACGCTGGGGAACTTGTTTTGGAGGCAATTGCTGATGTGGCCGTTCTGGGCTTTGAGCTCGCTGTGGGACTGTTCTCGACACTTTCTGGTGGTGGCCCTGCTCCATCGCCTGAATCACGATCTGTGGTATTTGGCTTGGTGTCTGTTCCTCTCGCGGCCTTTTACTCATCCTTGATTGGTCCATTGCTAACGGCAAGGCAGCGTGTAGACTGACGGGTCGGTCCTGAGCCTGACGCTGGGGCCTGCTCCCTAATGTGGTCGACAAACTCTGTCTTGACCCATTGCTCATGAGATTTCCCGAAGCAGAGGGGAAGATAGCACTTTGGGTTCGAGTACGGTCTGTGGGCGGACGTGTTCGGGGCTGGACGCTTGGCTGCGAGGATGAGATATCAAGCCTTGACGGAGACCCTGGTCGAAATGCAGCAGTGAATTTTGGGGAAGGGGATGAGAGAGCGCTCAGCCATGGTGGGCTTGAGTGCCGTGGACTGGGAGACGCAAATTGCTGCTGTCTTGAAGCGATCACACCGCGATAGCTAGAGATGGTCGGGCTACCCATGGAGGGAGCCTCTGTCTGCGAAGCCGACATGCTGAGGGGCATTCACAGGATCACAAACGGGCTTCCTGTAGATCCGGGACAAAGGGGAATTTGCCGGCAGCGACGTAATCGAGCGGGAGGGAGTGGATACTCTGAAGAATAACTGGGGAAGAAGCTCGCATTTGCGCTGGGGGCGCGATTTGACAGAGAGTAAGCACACTTGGGACGGGAAGGGAGGAAATTCCCCGAGGAGAATTGGTTGATGAAGAGTAAGAGAAAGAGGTTGGAGAGATGCCAACAGAGGCGGTGGTAAGTGATCCGGCAGCTTGAGGCGAGCCCGATGTGATCTGCATCTTGGATACGAGGCGTTGGAATTTTCTGTCCGCGGAATACGAGGCCTGCTTGGATCCATTGGCTAGACCAGACTCCACCAGGCCGACTTGTAGGGATGTTTGTTCGCTGGCCCACGCAATGACACATGATTTATTTACATCTCACCATATTTGCTTGCTGGCTGCGTTATTGGGTCTGGTTGCTTCTCCACGGAGTCTACTGCCTTCGCTTCCGTCTGTTTCTGGCCGCACAGGGGCTGCGTGGCACATCGCGCATGAAGTAAGCACCATCAAATCCGGCTAGTAGCTAGTATCTAGGGCCTCGCACGCATCTCCGGGGCCGCCGGAGTACGACCATCGCGTGTCGGCGCATTCGTTCAGGGGAGTGTCATGATGTTGGATGGAGCCACAGGAGGCTGAGAACGGTAAACGCCACACTTGCTCCATTAGTCATGACTACTTACCCTACAGACATCAGCGCACACCACAAATTCAAGCTCAAAACATATCATAACATGATAACATGGGGGTCTGTTAAAAGAAAAAGTTAAAATGGTTCTCGTATGATCCCCTTTCAGAATACTTAAGTGCCTATAGTCCAGTGCCGCTGATTGATTCTCGAATAAGCGTGATAGCCTCATCCACTAGCGCCTAAGAACGCTAGGAGGAGCTATGAAGAGGTTTTTTAGGTGAGAGGGCTGATGATAATCGTGTAAGTGTCCTGCCGAAAGACAATCGGCTAGCCTAGTCTTTGCACTCATGAGAGAGATAAGGGCCGCGTAATAACTAAACAGATTCCCGGAACATGTTTAATAGCCCCGTCGAGTCTAAGTGTAAAAGCAAAGAGTCGTAAAGTCTTCCGTAGAATAATTATATTATTCCAAACTCTTTAGATCCTAGTCTAATGCCGTAATTAAGCGTTTGGCACCAATTTTTAATGGCGTCCTGTTATGTACAAAGAACTTCGTGATAATAATGTTCATTTAACTACGTAGGCAAAACTCCAGTTGTCACCTACTATTCGCCTGGCCGGTCATGGGCTTAATCGTCGTCACTTAAGGTATTATTTTCTTGAGATTCTCCAAGTTACTTGTATCCAAGCCTTTCTACTGCTTTTGAAATACAACGGCCCCGTATAAAATGATAGAAAGATATCTTCGTTATACCTTACTCTAGCTGGTCTTGGATTCTGGCCCTTTCCGATGTCAAACCAGGGATGGCGGTTTTAGTCTTTCTTTTGGATTACTTGGCCTTGCTACTAGCTGCGATGAAGGCGGCATCGAACCGAATTATTCACAGCTAGTATCTAACACCTACGCCTTGGCGATTCGTCACTACATCAGAACCCACAAGTCCCTCAACTTTCTGACCTGGGCGAAGTTTTGAAGTTTTCCTGCGGTCTAATCACCATGGCTTCCCAAAATGGCTTCCACCATCTGAATAGAGAGTTCATAACACTCGTATTGTGCATGATCATAATAGACAATTTCCTCACGAATCCCGTTAAAGAGGATGAACACGGATAGCAAGTAGTAACTAAACTCGGAAGGCGTGAAGTGCAAGGGTAAACATAACATACGTATGCCGAATCTCGCAGCATGATAATTCAGACAATGTAATGTGCTATTTATCTGATAAGGTCGAGTATCGTTTGGCCATGTGGGTAGATCCATCACTTCATTCATTCAATTCCACAAAGACGGAGCTGGAACCTGTTAGATTGAAATTCCCCCCTAAGTCTTATTCACAATGTAAGTTTCTTGCAAATTTTCAGAGAAGAATACAGCTTGTTGCCATCCCCCACTTACACGTCTTAGGCCTCAGCCCTGTTTCAGCCATCACAAGATGTCAATAGTTCCTCATCGGGATGCGGCGCCGACTGTTTGGTGAGCCGACAAAGATCGGGCTCTGGCTTTCCCCATTTGCACCAAGTGCGGGCGCACAATGTGGCCGGATGATAAGCCAAGTCGCTAGTCACAAACCGTTAACCATTCCGGACGATGAAACGGTGAAACGTCCGTGTCCACACTGATAGTGAGATAGACAAGGGTTATCCTCATAACCTGCCGGAAGCGCCTTCCTGGAAGGTTTCTTATTAGTCTCGAGCTTGTTCCGCCTCATCTTGCATCGTCCAGTAGAGCCATGCCAGTAATCAGCCGTGCCCGCCGCGGGGGAAGAAACAAGGTTTCTAAGGCGTGAGTATTTTGTGCATATCATCTTCAAAGTACATATCGCTGAGTAGAGACAGCTGCAATCGATGTCGCTTGTTGAAGGCGAGATGTTCCGGCACGCAACCGTGTAACCGCTGTGAACGTCGTCATGAGTCTTGTCACTACGCAGTCGAGGAGAAACGAGTGACCATTACAGAGAGGTCCTCCATCCGCATTTTCCTTCTCGACTATCGGGCTTTTTCTGACCTTGATGCTGGGACAGTTATCTCCGAGAGTTACAAACCCGGACCGGTCTCATTCAGCCCCTTTCCGGCTCGGACATAGAGGTCGATGACGGGACTGCCTTCCGTGATGTCCAAAATGCCAATCACGCGTCGTGTCAAGAGACTATCCCAACACAATCGGTAGCCCAAGTAAGCCTATCTGTCGTTAATGATATCCGGGGCCGGGAATGTGATGCGACCGGAAGGCCTTCACCATCTAGCACTGTTCCCCGAAGAAGCCTCTCTCGGGGCGAGGCCTTTGCTCCTGCTCTTGGGAATATCGACTCAGAGTCTGGATTCGGACAGAATCCATTGGCAAGTGAAGACTATGCCTTTGCGGCCACAGCGGGACGATGCTGTAAGCCTCATTGGCCCAATCAAAACCCTTCGAGTGAGAGATAGTTGACTTGCGCCTAGGGTATATGGCACCAATCTGATCATGGTCTTTCTGCAGACGCGTCTTGGCTCTGCTAGGCAAGTGCATCCCCGAGGCCGACGGAGACCAGTGGCACCGGCAAGACAAGGGCGCATACAACATGCAGTGGACGCCGTTGGGATCCAATGAGGAGGTCGACATTAGCAACTTGCCTCATCGAGACCACGCGTTGTTTCTCATTGGTGCGACCAAGTTCTATCTGAACAACTACCTGGGCCTCATAGACGAGCCCGAATTCACCAAAGGCGTTTATGACCTCTACGAGAGACCGGCCGAGAAGGCAAACAGCTCGAGGACATGGTACGCCCACTTCCTCCTCGTGCTTGCATATGGCAAAGCCTATTCCAAAGGCGACAATAGTCGAGGCCCTCCTGGATCTCACTACGCGCTGCGAGCGATGACGATGCTTCCAGACATGTCAGGACTTTATGCCGACCCAGTTTTAGCTGTTCAGACCTTGACGCTAGCCTCCATGTGGTTCCAGTCCGTAGATATGAGAATCGCCGCTTACTACCATGTGAGTTTCCAAAAGCGTAGACCCTGATGTTGACATGAGGCCTTTGACACTTCGGTCACCGGTAGATTAGCCAAGCGATGCGTACCTGTATCATGGAGGGTATGCATCGCCATATGCCCGAGCAAATCGTCGGGGCCAAACAGTCAAAACGAGCATGTGTGGCTTTTTGGGCGATATACACCATGGAGAAGGAGTTTTCCTCATCCATAGGAGCCCCCAGTGCTCTGCAGGATGAGGCTATCACGGCCAAGCCTCCTTCGCAAATGAACAGTTCCGTTGATGCGGTGAACATGGAGTTACATGTGAGGCTAACCAGATTGACTGCACGGATCTTGTCAAGTAAGCCAAACTGCCTTTCTCTCTTTTAGACCTTAGCTGAATTAGTATGCTGACTGTATTATAGCGGTTTATGGGGTGGGAAGGCAGTTCGATAACACACTGATTCCGAACACACAATCCATCCTCCGTGAGCTGGCTGAACTATCTCGGGACTTGACCAACGTGCTCAGAACCCATTTCCCCGGCACCTTTAGCAAAGCCTCACGGATGGCGCATCGACTGGTCATCTCATATCACCATGCAAGTTTCTAACACTAGTCTTACTGACTGAACTAAACTAACATCCTTTGTAGTGCGTGGTCCTTTCTACGCGGCCGCTCGTGATGTGTGCGTTGCAAATGCATGTCGAGAATTCAGATACCTTGCCCCCAGTGGTGGTCCCTTTGACGTCGACGGTGGCCTCACTCCTCAGTTCATGCGTCGAATCTGCGCATACGATATTAAACATGCTTCGAAGTTTAGACGAGGAAGGCTTATTAGGTACTAGCACGTGATGATATTGTATACATGGTTACTGAGAAGCTGACCAGTTGCTTAGACACCTTCTTGCCCTTTCAACTTGACGCAGCGTATTCTTCAGCGTTTATCCTTCACCTCATCAAACTAATCAGCCCATCCCTTCTACAAGATCAGTCCTGGCCCCATGACATAGAATACATCTTCGATCGGATGATTGCGTCGGGGAGTGTAGTCGCACCAGTACGGAAATTGGAGCTACAACAACTGGAGAATGCCATGGCTGCTCTGATACCCAGCACGGAGCAATCTTGGGGTCTTGCTCCACGGGCAGGTTATGTACAGGAACAGAACTTTGCACCGGATGATTATTTCCGAGATCCGTTCTGGCATACAATTACTTCTAACGGAGTGTCTGGGCTTTTGCCGCAGGAGATTTTGGACTTGGCTGACCGGTTAGATGTAGAGGATGTGGCTTCCACGTCAAGTCAATAACTGGTATTGGTTCAAATTGAATCGGTTGATGGCTAATGATAAATTAATCTAATTTGTAAGAGGTCATGGCAAAAGCCAAGGAGTGCGGATTCAAAGTGGGAGTCCCTTTGCCGAGTCGGGCAAATTGACTTCTCAATGAGACTCTGCAACCGATTATGTGTATGAAGAATGAGCCGATCACATGTGATAACTGAATGCGCCAAGGTTACGGAAAATGCCATCCGAAACTAACAATACTAGCACGATAAGACGATTGAGAATTACTCGTGTGACTTTCTGGGCTGGGCAAACTCCATAAAAGTCCCGCCCAGGAACAAGGGTCCGGAGACTTGATCCGTGTGTGGCATTGGGCATGTTATTATTGATGGTAAGGCAGCAAATGACGCGTGCGTTAATTAAGGGAGAATGCTCATGGTAATAAGTTTTGTGATGAGGATCGTGAGACCTTGGCTAAGAATATGGCGGAGTGTTCTGATGATTAGCCACAATCACTCCATTGCTGAAAGCTTGATCGCTTTGACTGACGTAAGCGGTCAAATGAACTAGTAATATATACTGAATTCATTCAAGTTGCTTTCAATACAAGAAAAAGCTATACATTAAAGTCAAATTGTGGTCGTAGCCTGCTGTGTCTTGGTACCCATTCTTCCGGACCCGTACTCATCAACGTGCAAGAATTCGGCAGGATCTTGATGATCAGCAACATATCCTACACCTCCAACGGACTTGTCTATATCCATGCATCAGAAACTTTGATCTGTGAGATAAAAGCAATGAGTTGGGTGATACGTACAGAAACCAGCAAGACGGAGAATATCGTCAGGAAGCGAGCGCATAACAGAGATTGGGGTGGAGTGAACTTCGTCTTGATCCTGGCGGAAGTAGTCTCTTTGACTAAACAACAGACGCGATCAGCTAATCATCAACAGATTCTATGATTGATATAAGATTGAACTTACCCGAAGCAAGCAAATAGTGTGCGGACTGAATCAACCTCACCATGTTCGCACTTGTTCTCGCCAGCTGCATGGTATGTCGCTGGATAATTCTTAGCAAAACGCTTACTTGTTGTTGTTGAAAAATTGAGATTTGACTCACATCCTAGGGTGAAAAGGGCTGATCCTGGCTCCATCTCAGCATATGTAACTTCTTCCATCTTAGGGAAACGGTCACTTGGCCAAAGGTGGCTTCCAGGGATAACTAGAGTGGCCTAGGTTGCGATGTGAGTGCCCGATAAGTCATGAGTAACGGAGAAGAACATACCCCGTTCTTCTTTGTACATCGAGAGCCAGCAATGAGACATCCGATCATGGGGGTAAAGAGAGGGTTGTTGGGGTCGGGGTTGCTCTGAAACTTGATTTCATCCTATGGACCATAGCATCAGCCCTCTTTTCTTCTAGTGTATTGAAATGCTGCGGGCAAACCTACGCGATGAAGAGGCTGAGGCTTGGCTCCAGGCTCTAAGCGGAGGCCAGCAGTTGTGGCAAGCATGTAACCGCTCTTGAGTGGGAGGTACTTGTCTCCTGTAATCGTGCTCCGTTCATCGCTGCATTCCATGTTAATACATGATCTCTCATGTAAACTCTAGATAGGTCATGTTGACCTCAAGAACTTATCCATGATGCCTTGCCATACCTTGAGGCGCAAGACTCCGCTGATGAACATGGGCATCTTTCCTAGGAGACCCTATTTTGGTGAGAATGCAGGATTATCAGGAATTTCAGGCCAGACGTACGTAGACACGTTGTGTGCCCTCGGGGAAGAAATCAGCACCCAGCTCGCTGTGCGATGTGTTCCCTTCGAAAATCTTCTTGCGCGCAGCAAATTCGCGGTTGACTAAAATAAACCACGTGTCAGTGACTTCTAGACAAGAGTGATATTGTTAGAACTGCAGCGAAACACACTTCCGTCCATGGCTTCCTTCAGCAGCTCCGGGGTGAGGAAGTTGGATACGATTACTCCCCCATCACGAGCAACAATCTCGTACATCTTCTCCAGAGGTTCCGAGGAGTCTATAGTGACTAAAGAAGGGACCCCCATTGTGATTGTGAGTTTGATCAAGAATTGCGGATATGGAATAAAAGATGTCTGGAAGTTGATGATTGTGAACTTGATAGCACTTGTTGTATTGAGTTGATCAGAAATCATATAGCGGAACCCGAGATTTAAGATACGTGATAAATCGACACGATTCCCGATCTCGGGATTAGACTAACGGAATAAGAGACCGTCAAGGCACAGGTTCCCTAGTGATCAACGGAACCATGGTCCGGAATAGAAGTGCTGGACTATGTGAATCAATAAACAAAGAATCCGGGCCGGGAATGCGGGGTGCGCGAGGCAAAGTTCTTGGTTATCTTTTACTGATCTAAGGGCTACTAATTGCTGGCTTGAACCTCAAGATAGTGTGTGAAGGTGTCAATATGTTCCATGATGGATCATTATCAACCTTAGCTTATGCGTACGCGTGCCACCTGCACGCTGCCGAGCGGAGAGATGGGCATGGAGGCATGGGTAGGTTGATAAGTGAGGGCTTGGTCCAGTCCTCCAGGAGTACAGTTCCGTCCACACGGACCAACCTTCCGTCTATAGATAGCTAGTGGAAATGGCCAACGATAGTATACATGTAATCAGGAGTGTGTGGAGCGCAGGTGGAGTTTGCGGGGATATGTACGATGATAAGGTTGTCTGCTGTTGAAAGAGGGAAGCTCTTGGTAGATGCCAATCACCAGGCGGTAATTGTACTACAAAACTCCAAAGGTTCCTACACCTCGATGTTTTTCCTTTTTCGGGAGCTCATTGCAGCTGCAGCAAGTTGCCACTTCTTACATCTCTTCCTTTACCGCAACAAGCCATGGCCCCTGCTCAGGCTGAGGCCTTCAAGAAGGAGGCTGACGTGAATTGTTCAGAGTCAATTCGGAATGGAGAAAGTGATCTTGTGAGTCTGATAGAGCGATCCCACTCTGATACTCATGTGTTGCTGATTCCAATTTTCAATGATAGCGAGGTGCTACCATCAACGACGGTACAGTTGATCAGGTGACTGCCCTTGAACTGTCCATCAATCATCGACGTTTGAATGCACGGCAAATCCAGCTGACCAGTATTGCCGGCTCAATTGGAGCGTGAGTCTTAATGCATAACCAATCTCAGACATCCTGACTCTAACATGATGATAACCTAGAGCTCTGTTCGTTGCTATTGGGTCAGGTTTGACTGGTGGCCCTCTTGCACTTCTTCTTGCTTTCATTTTTTGGGCAACTGTCGTCTTCAGTGTCGCCAAGTGCCGTAAGAGATCCCCATATCTCATGAAACGCCTTGGAATATGGTTTCTGACGAAGTCTGAAATAGAATACGAAATCGTCACCCAGTATCCTCTCGATGGCTCATTCATTCGTCTGGCTGGCCATATGGTTGACCCCGCCTTGGGTGTGGCTGTTGGCTGGAACCACTTTGCAAGCCCACACTTCCTCTTGATCACTCACGAATATTTCAGCTAACAGAATCAATCTCTCCAGTTTGCTCAAACGTCCTACGTAATCTTCGAGTGCACAATTATCAACTCGCTTGTCCAAGTTTGGGGTTACGATCAGTCTCCAGCTATCCTCATTACGATTTCCATTGTACTATATATGGCCATCAACATCTATCGTGCAGATCTGTTTGGAGAAGTTGAATGCAAGTCGGAGTAATTTGTTATTGTGGTCAAGAACTAGGTGCTAACGAGGAAATATCTAGTCTGGCTGGCTCTTGGCAAAATTTTGTTGGCAACTGGACTGCTGCTTTTCACTTTCATTGCGATGCTGGGTGGAAACCCCCTGAACGAGTGAGTTTCTGGCCATAGGAGACAGTTTATTAATGCATCATCTGACTTATTGTCGTTTCTAGCCGATTTGGATTCAGGCACTGGAAAGATCCCGGCCCATGGAAAGGTGAGACTGCCGGGGAGCAACTGATGTCTTTCGTCAATGGAGTCAACGTTGCTGGGTTCGTCATGGCTGGCCCAGAGTACATCTCGAGTAAGAACAATATCTTCGGGTCCATTCTATCCATCCTCTGACAAATCGGGTCTATAGTGATCGCGGGAGAGGCTAAAGACCCTCGGCGCACCATTCCACGAGCTTTTAACACCATCATGTACCGTCTCGTGTTCTTCTTTATTGGAGGAGCGCTTGCTGTTGGAGTAAGTCATATTCAATTCAAGATGTAGCTTCCAGCCAAGCTAAGAGATGTCAATCTAGATTCTCGTTCCTTATAACGACCAGACGTTGGTTTCTAACCACTCTTTTCTGATGAGATTAATAAGCTAACAAAGCACAGTTTGACTGGAGGAGCTGACACCTACGCTGGTGCTTCGCCCTAGTAAGTCATCTCAAAATATGCTGTTGAACCATCATGACACTTACCTATGGGTTCCCTTCATAGTGTAATTGCAGCGGCTAGGCTTA
Organism: Clonostachys rosea; assembly: GCA_026958235.1. Classification (NCBI taxonomy): domain Eukaryota; kingdom Fungi; phylum Ascomycota; class Sordariomycetes; order Hypocreales; family Bionectriaceae; genus Clonostachys; species Clonostachys rosea. The sequence goes on from CP110208.1 coordinate 33,129, forward strand.
AAATTCCGGTCCTACCTTCAATCATTACCGCTGCCCTTATTACCAGCATCGTCTCCGCTGGAAATGCGTACACCTTTAACGCCTCTCGTAGCCTGCACGCTCTGGCACTTGAGGGACAAGCACCTAAGTTCCTGCGGAAACTCAACAAGCAGTATGCCCCATGAATACGCAAACCGAAAATCGCAGCTAACTTTGATATAGTGGTGTTCCCTATATGGCCGTTATCGTTGTTATGGTTCTGGCCTGTCTGTCATATCTGGCGCTTAGTTCAGGAACTGCAAAGGTTTTGAACTGGATTTTGAAGTACATTCGTCCCTTCTGTAATTGATATGTTACCTCAATACTAACAAGATATCCTCTAGCTTTTGTACTGCAGCCACTATGCTCAATTGGGCCGTCATGTCATTCACGTACATTCGATTTCACCACGCAATGAAAGCGCAGAATATCGACAAGAAGTCATTCCTACCTGTTGTGTCACGACTACAGCCATATGCCGGATACTGGGCATTCTTCTGGTCATTCTTCTTCCTTTGGTAAGTGAAGGGCGTGTATATGGACTTAGAAAGTTTGTTACTGATGAGAACTTTTTGTCTGTCTAACATTTGCGCTAACATGTGAAACTACAGGGTCCAAGGCTATGCCGTGTTCCTGGATGGCAAATGGGAAGTGGCTACATTTGTCTTTAACTATGGCATTGTAAGTTTGGCATCTGTATTTTGTCTCTTAAGCTATACTGACTATACTGTCATCGCAGATAGGTCTAGCTACTATCATCGCGATTTTCTGGAAGATCTTCAAGCGCACAAAGTGGCACAAGTCCATGGATGTTGACCTTCACAGCGGCCTGGAGTTCTTCAAGGCTTTGGATGAACACTACCTCCAGGAACGGGAGAACAACCCTCCTTCCAGGTTCGGCAGGGCGCTAGAAAAGGTGTTTTAAATTTGAGTTGATCAAATGACCTGCCTTCTCAAAGTTGGATTGATTTGACCCTGAGTACATCAAAGATGTCGTCGACGCCACTCAGGATGTGCGTACTGGCGGAGAAGAGAAGGGCATTAACTTAAGGGTTTCGGTGTATTGATTTAAAAAACCTGAAAAAAAAAAACTACCTTGACTTTCTTTCCAAGGGTTGGGATACTCAACCCCTTTTTATATATTCCCCCCTTAATCCAAAGTTTTTATTGTTTGCTTTAAATATTGCTTATTGCGAGTGGCATCTAGTAAACTATCTACACCTCAATCCCATTATAAAGAGAAACCGAATGTGACCACCATTGAAAACTATTTAGAGTCAGCAGGGCTAGTTCGTTCAAACTCCTCGGGATCAAAACGCAATGACGACGAACGCCTTTACCGCACATGTTTGGTTTGTGATAATATTTGGGTAACGGTTGTTTCTGGTTTGGCTAATTTGTAGTTCATTTATGCTGCGGAGGAGGGAGAGAATAATAAAACTTCAGTGCTAAATACTTGGTTAACTTGTTTACTGGCGGTTTAACTCACGACGTTCCAGATAGGCTATTGGAGGGACGGCTCAAGCCTTTGTGCCCGCTATTTACTCCAGTCAAAGAATACGAAGCTTATGGGATGGGTACTGAGAGACCGAGCTAGAACTACCTAAAAGCACCGCTCGAGGACGATGTAGGTGCTTGTGTCGTAGTAGGATTAGCTGCCGATGAGGCTGACCCTTCAGAACTTCCAAAAAGATCAACAGTGGTACTTGGTTTGCAAAGGGGTTGAATATTGAGGTATTCGTTTTCCTAGGCCCTCTAATAGGCTACCGGAAGTTACTTGAGTTATTGAAGTATGCGTACATAGAGGTAGAATTAATAATGCAATTCAATATTCCTTGCATATGCACGGAAGAGATATCTGGCCCACTTTACAATACAATAAGAGGCTGAAACTAAGGTTCCGGATACGATATGCATTTACCCATCACATTATTTAGTCAATGTATAATAAACCCAAGTACCCCGACAAATCTTGGAGAGCATGTAGAGGAACTCGGGGCACGTGACTCCCTCTGCACACTTCTCCGCGTGGCGCCTAATTTCTCAGGCCAACACTCTCCTCAGGCAGAACTCTTGAGAGGCAACTTCTCACAAAGAAATCACCTGCTACTTCCTCCATTCTTCCAACTTTTCTATTGCGTTTAATTCATGCAAAGATCACCTGCAATCCATACGCTTCACCTCCGACGTCCTCGGTCTTGAAGATCTCCAGTTACACGGCGACTGGCTTACTCGCTTCTTCCCATCCCTCGAAGCCCGTCTTTCTACCCGAAGAATCCATTCAACTCCTTAATCGTTTCAATGGCTTCGGACGAAATCCAAAAGGCCTCGGCCGTCAAGGCGAGAAAACGACCAGCCCCAGACGAACACCCTCCGGCCGAGAGCCATGGCTCCGATGCCCCCAAGGCTGGCCACGAGCCCCCCAAAACGAAAGTCGCGCCCAAGACCAAAGGCGAGAAACTTTTCGATAAAATCACCGAGACACCCGGGGCGTTTGTGTACGTGGAGGTATCTCGTTCTGGCCGTGCCAAATGCCGTGCTGGACGCGACTGCCCTCATGTCGATTCCAGTGGGCCTCAGACACAGCAAATCAAGGACGAGTTTCGAATTTGCGTATTTGGCACTGGGATGTCCCCTTTTGGCGATGGGGAGTTTACAAAACGATACTACCACATCACCTGCTTCAGCTCGTTGGTTTACCCCGAAGATCTCATCCCTTCAAATAAATTTCGACTCTACAGCGGTGAATGGGGGCTGCTCGTTCGAAAGTGGCACGAGCACCGTGGCTGCATCGATGTTGATGTGGTTTCTGCCTACATCGCCGCCCACAAGACGTATGTGAACGAATTAAAGAAACGCAGCCAAGACGAGAACGCCCAGCCGCCGACAGAACCCACCCTAACTGATTACACCACCGGCGATACCGTTTCTCATTGTCTTTGGGATATCTTGAACCATGAGGATTCTGAAGAGATGAAGGCCCCGGTCCCCGAGATTTTTTTTACGATTGAATACAGCCCTACCACAACTTCGGGACGAGAGATATCATCCAGTTGAGTTTTAGTCAACTTTTATTGTGTACGAGGGCACGCACGAACGACGAAACTCGAGCTGGGAACGAATCATCCAAAGAATGTTGAAATAGGAGGCCCTCTACAATGGGTGGAAGAATTACGGTGAAGATTGAGATTTTTGTCTGCTGGTTCCTAGGGTCAGGGTCTACTTTGAGGGTCATGGGTACTTGAAGAAGTTGAGAAGATCTCGCGGATGTAATTGAACCAAAATGCGCCAAGTAATACAGGATGAATAACAGATGCTAATTCTGCGCGCGGATTAGTAAATGATTTTTAGCAATGATTTGTGTGAACGGGGCATCTCAACTCTCTTGTCATTTACGGATGATTCCATTTATTAGGGCACGAGATTCAATTCTAACCCTCTTTGGTCTTCCTTCAGAGCTAACATGCCCTTTCTCTTTGATTAAACCAGACAATAAGAAGACTGAGGCCCGAATTTCTCAATTTAGTGGAAGGTACTTGTATAAGACTCTTGAATAGAATATCATGAACAAATAGGGATCGAAGGCAAATGCAATCGTGCGGAATCTGCAATCAAATAATTTCTATTGACAGGCAGCACCTCTTACGAGCATTAATCATCTCGATATAGAGGGCTAAAGAGAGTACTCAACTTAGTAGATCCATCACCTGAACAGATTAGATTTTCGTTTATCACTTCAATCACATGGAGGTTCTCACCAAATGGGGCACCCGGGCTAAGATTTGTGAAATGGGTAACGCGGAGGCGGGTCTATCGAGGCAGGCAAACAAATGGAAAGGCGAGGGGTTTTTGACTCCGTTGACCTAACTCAGAGCTGTAAATTCCGCAAGTGAAGGGAGAGCATGTCACACTCTTCTTCCACGCCTAATGCACCCATATTTGGAGCCGTGCAAGACTTCAAGCTACTTAACTTGCTGGTGTGCATGGAAGATAAACATGATCACCCCATAAAGCAACTTTAGGAGTAGCTGATAGAGAGCTTTGCAACTGAGCAGCAACTTTTTGGGGAGTTGACAGCAGAATTCCGATACCAGCCGAAAAAGAGACGCAAGGCAACAGGAAGTCAGTCAACACGACTGAACTAAGCGACAGACATGGGCTCAAGTATGAAAAGTTGAGGGCGGAAGCGACGATCCATGAGTCAATCCAGGCAGCTGGAGGCGACAGCCGTATTTTGATTGCATTTTGCGGACCCAAGTCCCTCATGGCAGCCGTCTCGTCTGCGGCGACCCGACATATGACACCAGAGGGCCCAAGTATTGATGTTCATTGTGAGTCTTTTGGATGGTAACTCACTAAGGATCAGAAGGTCTCCCACCTAATCTTAGGAGGGTCACTTCTAGCTCCCGGTAGATAAAAGATATATTTCTTCTGCCTTCATTGCGTGTGTATCTTTCTTGTATATGATATACTTATAGAGTCTATCTGATTACAAGCGTCAGATTTTCCCAACCCTCCAAGCTGATGACCTCTTCCTCCGCAGAAGCGTATCCGAGACAATGAAATTTCTCCTCTTCGGATATTTTGGCAAGAAGAATCAGATACTTGTCAAGAATGACCTGAGGGGGGAATTTGATGGCTGTGTAAAGGCACTTCTCTCCCAGACGAACCGCATAAATCTGTGGGCTTTTGTTCAAAGATAGAGCCCACTGCCTATCGGTGTTCTCAAATATCACATCGCCACTCTCAGGTCGGACGGATTGAATTGGCAGGCATGATGCCGAGATGTATAGATATCCGGCATCATCCATCCTTAAACCAAGAGGGATATCCTTAATCCACCAATTCGAACTCCATAGGGGCTTCCCAAATGCGGCCCTTCCATCTACGTCTGGCTGCGGGAACTCAGGAATCATTGTCAAATGCTGGCCTGGATGTAACGTCTCCATTATCCCCAGCCACTCTGGTCTCTGTCCCTCCACAATCATTGCTTGCATTAATGCAACCGTTGCACCTATTTTGTCATCAGGTGCGAATCGAGAAGGATCGAGAGTTATGCTGCTATTTCATTCCACTCTGCCAAGGGAATGCCCAGCAACATGATCCTACCAATTGGCTGATCAAAATCCTTATGGGCATGAGAAGTTCTCTTTATTATCCCATTACCGCCTATGTGGCTATTGTACTTGTTGAGCGGGCGATTGACGGTTACGTTTTCTGGAATTGCCCGGTACAACAGCAACAACACCTGCTGGATTCGATCACCAAATCCATGCGCACTATAAGATGAGGACAATGGTGTATCTCAGAGAAGAAAAGTCATGCCAAACTCTGACAAATAGCATGTAGATAAAACGAAGCTGCAGAACTTCAGCCGAGTTATAATGTCAAGTGATATAGATCAGAGCATAGCAAATGAAGTTGGTCTACATATTGCGTATAATAGCTATTACTCAAGGGAGTAGATATTTTGTACTATATTTAGTCAAGTGAGCTGTTCAGTAATTTAAGACTTATTAATCGTTTCGTGAGGTCCCACTCGATAAATGAATCCTCTGTGGCAAAGTCAACTCGGCTATTGTCAAATACAGCAATCAATGCTACGCTTTTTAATCCTTGCTGCTTTCAATGGTCACGAAGTAGAAATGCGGCGTCGGCTGAACAGGGATATACGCTCACGCCATCAATTCAATGTGTTATACTGAAGAAGAGACAGATTGCATGCTGTCGAGCAGTTGCCGGCATGATATCACATGTAGTGTCGATACTTGTTCGCTTGAGGCTTGACCCGCGATGACTGAGATCATAGGCCCGACGTTACTGCAGTCCCCCTTCAAGTAGAATGACTACCAAAATGGACAACAATAAGGAAATAAGTGCTCGGCCGAAACGCGATCGCGTCTACTCGTCCAGATTTCAGTGGCGGACATGCGGAAGTGCGTATCATTTTATCCGCAAGAATTCCTGACTAGCTAATCCACTAAAGGATACGAATTTACAGCTTTCTTAGGTGGAATAAAGTCTTGCATTGTGAAAATAATCCAATGATGGATTTTTGACATTGATCGTGGCTGTATGAAGCCTGCTGAGATGATTGATTACCTGACTGGCTTGAAGTGACAAATGATTGGTTTAAGACAGCTGAAAGCTGACGGCTAATTCAAGCGTCATTCGCGTTACAGCTGAAATAATATGGCGCAAAACATGAGATTGTTGACCCCAGCAATAAGTATTCTCAACCTGACACGACCCCTGCTTAGGCTGCTGCCTCTTTTGTTTTCCCCCCCAAAATCAGCATTATTGCCCAGACATGGTGCTACAGCTGATCACGGATAGGGAGGATAGACATCTCCTTACAGACACGGATCATGATATTGTCAAGTCAATCAGCAGCCGTTGGCTTGCTGAGGGCTTCTGGGCTATCGCTGAGCTGGAAGGGTCGGCCCCGGGCAGGCTGAGCTCAGAGGAAATTGAGCGAAACAGCGGTAATGTTGGGCATGAGCGATGAGGCCTTGCTCACTCATCATAGAGAAACGGCTGCAAAATCACGCTCATTCGAGAACAGCGGTCACTGGCTATTCCGAGCATTCTTCACTGGGGAACAGACGCTCGCCAGATTCCAGCATAACGATGCTGTCAAAGCCGAGGTCTTGACAGCCATGAGCGATTCTTATTATGCAAGGGCGAGACATGTGCTCACGCATGGTGTAGAACATTCACAGAAGCTGCTGGGATACGCCGTTCGCTTGCGGGAGATTGCTTTAGAAATGCCGCAATTCCGCGAGGCAACTGTTAGAGTACCAGAGCTGAGGAAGCTCGCCAAAATACACTCTGAGAGACTCTTCAGAGGGGGGCTTGAGGAGCCCCTCAAGGTCACTAACATGGCAGCTGCTTGTTTTGAAGAAGCCGCTGGCCTACTGGCAGAAGAAGAAGGGGGAAGACTTCGCGCAGCAAGTCGAGCGCTCAGATTTATGGGCGGTGATATTGGAGCCATCGATTGTGCTTTCGAGATTTCCATTGACGAGATTATGGAACGGCTTGTATCTATGGACTCGGTAACACCGCACCGATGCTGGTTCATTGACTGCGAAAGCTTTTGTAAAAAAGGTGCCCTCTGAATCTTGGAGCTTCCCGATTTACCAGAGTCGTACTATGTGGCTATATCGTACGTCTGGCAAGGAGGTTTGCGCGCGGATGCTTCTCCCAACCTTGGCCCAGTCATGAAGATCCAAAACGCTGCCAACGCAGATCCCATATTTATCGACGTGCTGCGGATCGCTTGCAACGCCGCGCTGACACTCAACTGCCCTCTTATTTGACTTGATGGGGCTTGCATCATGCAAGGGAACGACAATGATAAAGACTGGCAAATTCAAAACATGTTCAAGGTCTACAGCCTGTGTAAGACGTGCTTGATCATCCCCAGAGGATTGTCAAGACTTGTTGCTATTGACGAGGAGACGAGGTGGGTTCACCGTGCCTGGACCCTACAGGAGGCTATCGCTCCGCCATCGTGCCACTGCCTCTTCTCATGGCCGCACGGTGACTGCGTGCTGCAGACAGTGAGCTTTGCTGGAGTCCACGAGGTGGAGCCAGGGAGGGCTGCCATCTCTGAGATGAGAAGCCTGTTAAACATAACACATAAGAACTGCGATATTTTGCAGGGCAGACCGAGAGACAACCTCGGGAAAGTTAAGATTCGACTACTGGGGAATGAAATTGAGGACAAAGTTAGCGTTTCCTTGAATGCTCTAATCGGTGCTCTTGACCGGAAGGGCAGGGAGGGTATGGGCAACGCGGTCTGGAGGGCAGCCTTGACAAGATTTTCATCACGACCAGTTGACTTTGCTCTGAGTATCATGGGTATCTTTGGCACCAAAGTTCATTTGCCTCTCAGTAACCCAGGGCCCGTATATTATCTCAAAGCATGCCAAGTTGGGCCAGGGGTTGCGTGGGTCAACACAGACCAGCGGGATAGCAACGGATGGGCACAGTTTGCCTCAATGTAGTTTGTTCCGGGATGTGGGAGCGTTGCATTTAATTTGATCAAAGCTTAGCGCCCCTGTGCCTTGCGTCGAAAGGTCTTTTGGACCATTAATCTCTCAAATTACCGCAAAGTATACCATAGAGTTGACAAATGAGGGAGGGAAAACAAGACCTCGATAATACCTCAGCTACTATATAATGAACCGTCCATTCCACCACAGCTCAGCCTTCGAACAGCCAGGAACAACTGCTATCAGCCGCTGTCATAAAGGCGGAGTTCTAAAGCGAGTTCAAAATGGTCAACTTCCTCTTTCCGGCAGCTACATTCGCTTGCCTCCTGTCTTATGTCTCTGCCAACCCCATCCCTGAAAACGAGGAGATCGTTCAAACTACCTCAGACTTGACATATTATGACAATTCGTATGTCCGGCTCTTTTCGGCAAATGATATCATCCCAGAGATTGTCAAATTGAGTGAAGAGCAGTTCTCAAACGAAACTCTCTCCAAGATCGAGCCGTATATTCCCCCAGGCTCACCATCCAGCGGAGAGGCAGACAAACGCGACTATATTGAGGGACCGGATGACCGCGTCCTCTTTCCAAGCACTTCCTTTCCTTATGCATCAGTTGGCAGACTATACTGGTCCAATGGTGCCGTGTGTTCCGGCGCATTGGTCGGTCCTCGCCATGTCTTGACTGCCAAACACTGCATAAGAGTGGCGTAAGTGGAAAATTTGCTCCTGGTTTTGACCAGACGGCGAAGCTGGGCTATGGTGATGTAACGCACGTTATCACCATTGGCGACGAGGCGACGGGTGACTGTCGCCATAAGGGAGATTGGGCTGTCATCATCATCAACAAGCGTCTAGGTGACGAGCGAGGCTACTTCGGTGTCAAGACTCCAGACAAGTCCAAGATTGGACAAGTCGGTTTCGACCACATGGGCTACCCAGGTGATAAGGACAATACGATGAGGCCATACCGCCAGAACAACAACAAACTTTTGGACAAGGAATGGAGCTGTGATGGAAATGGCCCATTTTGGACTGATACTGACCTTTATGGCGGTCAGTCCGGTGGCCCATTCTGGGAGACTCTGGATAGTGGTAGATATATCTGGGGCGTCCTTGCTGTAGGCCAGGCAAGCAACGATCGGTCTTGGGCTGGGTGGGCTTGTGGAAGCAACATGGTATCAAATGTGAACCGGCTGCTTAAAGAGTTTGCTTAATCTGTTATCTGGGGGTCAGAAGAAGATCGTGGAGATGGCCAACAAATTCACGGAGCGGGAAATCCCGATATGTTTTGGTGCGCAAACCTCTGCTAGTCGCCATAGCCAGAGTTGTACGAAGGTGGCGGAAGATGCCGAGAAAGATTGAGGAGGCTTCGAAAATACACGAAGAGCCGGTCAACAAGATGGCAACATAGTCTAGAATTGATCTTATGATTTGATTGACCTTTGTTCCCTCTAACCCCTTAAAGCCCAGTTCTTGTTCAAGCGCAAGATATTTAACAATATATAAGTTATTTCTTATTCGTCCTTGTATATTCAACTAAACTATCCAGCCAATTTTGATGTCCCAGCAGCATGGGGTTTGGTTTCTGGTTAGCTAATTCGACCGCTGGCTTGCCAATCTGAGACTCTTGCGTCAAAATACGCACTACACCCCATTCAAGATCCTCCACTATCCAAGCATGGTAAACATCCAGCGATGTATTTTTATCTCCATCTTGCCAAGCTCGCCAGGCGATACGACCGGGAGAGTTTTCAGTCGGAGCTACAGACTCAACAACCTGAGCTGGGAGAGGCTCGAAACCGAAAGTAGAAAATTTGAAGCTATCCCCTTGTTTGAGATTAGACTCAGATGATGGTGGTGTGATTTGGGAGCAATTGTCATAGTATGATTCCCATTGATTAATGTCGACAAGAAAGGGCCAGACTTGCGCGGCGGTAAGGCCCTTTACGATGACCTCATTGGATACATAATTATCTGTTGTACCTGGAAGGTACTTCTCAGGCCAAATGATATCGGAAGGCATTATGAAAATTATGATAGTTAACAACTGATTTATTGGATAAAGGCTTGATAGCAATTAGATGAGGATTGGAGCTTCGTTGCTAATTTCCAGCGCGGGGTAATCTCTGTATTTATTCCAACGACCTATATTGCTTTGCTTAAGTACTACTGCTTTATAATCAGGGTGGATTCATGCCGGATTCAAGCGGATACGGCTAGTGATAAGTGCTTATTTGGGTCAATAATGTGTGTGTATTGAATTGATATTGTGCGGTATTGTTGTTACGCAACAACCCCCTTTCTCGATAGACTGCTCCTACCTTGATTATTGAAAACTCAGGTATCGTTACTAGGGTTTATAGTTATGAAGTACCCAGCAAATTTTCACGCGCTGCTGAGCGCTAATCCCGTTGTGACACCTTGCGCCAGGATGGATTGCATGCTGTATGACTAAGCTAGACCCGTTCGCAGAGGCGCATGTTTACATATGAGAGTCTTGCTGCGACATTATCTCCTGGTCTTATTTCCTGATCTCATACCAAAAAGCCTGTGAAGTATTACACTGTCCACCGTCCTAGCAACTCCTAGAAGGTCCCATTTGTCGTCTCTCGTATATCGCGATTAGTTGCTTCCTTATATAATTTCTCTAACTGTGTGGCTAAGCTGTTGTTAGACGGATAAACGTACTCTCTTGACAGTGCAAACAACATGACCCCAGTCTATACCAACCAGTCGAAATAACAACTGTATGTGAAAAGAGTATATTCTGGGGTTAAGATAAACCCACTAGTACTTAACAATTCAATAGTTGATGCTAGTAAATATATTTGCTCATAATCGATTCCATCCTAGCTACACGAGCTATAGGGTAAGCTAGAAGAACAGGTCTGGGGAAGCAGGATCTAAATATAGTGACTAGATAAGTCTTAGTAATTCTAAGTTATTCAAAGCGTGTTATTACGTGGCTGCTCTGTGACTCCCATTTGTTATTGCTCTTAATTCCTCCACCTCGCATAATTCATCCACAGCTTTCACTCTAGTTCCATCATGGCTGATCCAGTATCTTTTCTATCCTTGCCTCGGGAGGTCCGGGATATAATCTACGACTTAGTCCCAGTCGACATCCCGCATAGCAATATACTTATCGCTAAAACTGCATACACGCCCAGCGTATTGCCTCTTCTTTATGTGCACCCAATTATTAGCAATGACCTCCAAAGTCGTCTTTACGAGAACCATGTCATCGTTCTACCAGTTCAAGAACCAAGCGAATATAGCACCAGCCATAGTAGACTTTTGCCACATCTTGAAGCCTGTTCGAATCTGATGAAGACTAGGAGCAATCGACTGATTGTCGAGGTCTCACAGACTCAGTCTCATTACTCGAAGGACGCTGAATCTTGTCATGACTGGTGGTATCTAAAGAAAGATGCCGCAGCTTTCGCAAGGACCTTGATTGCCGACATCTCGCTCCTTAAGTCCTACCTGCCGAATGTTGACAATGTCGATGTTAGATTTTGGTGTCGTGAAATGGCGCCAATCAACGATCACTGGGCACGAAATTTGAAGAAGCTGCGTGATCAGTGGTCAAATCTTGTGCTGTCAGTGCGACTGTACGTGTTTGACGGTTACGATCAATACAATCGAAACACAGAAAGCACCCCACTGGCAAGCAGAATTCGAGCTTGGAATGATTGGTCCACAGAGGCTACAGTTTTATTGGAAGTGATTGATTGTAAGCAAGAGGAGTTTCGTCAAGGAGTCCGAACCGGACGCTTCATAGACCTCGAGGAATGGCCCCTGTGGAAGCGCGAAGAGTATTATTGGGCGAGTGATGAGGAAAGAGATGAGATGCTGCACTCAGGATCGACTGATGCTGTTCCAATTTATGTAAGCTTGTGCTTGGACCGGTGAAAAGCTTCGAGCTTGGTGGAATTGAGAGGGTTAAGGTGAAGCTAGTTAATCTAATGAACATTTAACAAAGTGATAATAGTAAATATTAAGAACATCAAGTGCTTTAAAAAGTAATTGAATCTCAAAAAAGTGTAGATAAATGCTAGGTCAGTGTGTACTCGCGTCATCTCCCTGCTAAGGAGAAGTCTCAGAGGCTCCCTGTAGTCTTCGGCATTCCCAAAACGAGATTGATTTAGCGGGAGAATTGGGGGACATGTCGCGAACGAATCTACTCCTGCAACCACCATCCTCAACTCATCAAGGGTTGGCACTAGAACCCGCTGGCACAAGACATTGCAAGGGGAGGTACCGGGGGCGGTGTTAAATGGCTAAGTTGTTCTCCTCGCATACTTTTTAAATCATATTAGGTGCATTTCACAGCGCCGACTGAACACAGAGTCCTATGTTAAACAATAAAAGTAGACGTCCCGGGAAAGCCTATGAATAGATCTTCAAGCTACGTCTTATCTATATAGCATAGCCTATTAGTACCTATATGTTAAAATCGAACTTGTTCTGACTATTATATTCTCTGTCTGTGTGTTTACCCGCTTCAGCCTGTGACAATGTACTAACGTCTGCGCAGACCGACAACTACATTTTCACTAATGACTTACAATTCAACTTGGGTTGGCCTAACCACCCACCACATGTGTGGGTCCCTAGATAGGCTTGAGAGTTTGAGTACCTAGCTTTGACTCACCTAGTAAAGGACAGTAATAGAAGCCGCTAGACCCGACATCCTACACAAGAAACATATAACAGGCAAAAGTAAGCTCTGCTAGTTTAAGGCTGCAACCATACAGAAGGCGAACTCTGTAAACCTTAACGCGAGTGAGTCCCTCGCCGTCGGGACGGCCCGCTCGTCAGATATCTATTTATCCTGCCCTACTTCACCCACTTTGACAGATATTGATTTAGCTTGCCTTCATTCTTCATCCACTTTGACAGATCTCGATATCATCTCTCCAAATTCCTTTCCACTTTAGACGAGATGGACATCCTTCAAGCTTGCGAAGATCTTGCTAATAACATTGCCTCTTTCAATCCCTTCGAATGCTCCGACGCTGAGATCCCCAAGGAGCAAATACAGCGATGGCAGCATCTCTTTGGTTTTGCAGAAGAGGAAGCCATGAAGGAACTCGGCAGTTGGAGGGCCGACTTAGGGCGCACATCCATCCCCTTCTTGACTTGGCAGGAGATCAGCCAGGAGAAAAAACGTCTGGGGTACGATAAGCAAGCATACGAATACAGCTTGTCTTCTCGATGGCTATACCGCCAAGCCAAGGCCCAGAACCCTACTTCTTCGTCTTCTTGTTCTAAGACTAAAACAGAGAGTGAATACCTTGTGAAGCTAGAAGGTAGCATTACTGACGCCGCCGCTCTTCAGCGACTTGCAGAGCTCCCGACGCTCCCGGAAATCAAGACGGATCAGGGAGATACAACCGAATCGTTTGCTGTCATTAACGGGAAAGACAAAGAAAAAATCCTGGCAAACCTACCAACAGGAAGCTCAACAACCATTATCTCAATATCAAGAGCCCGCAAGGATCTATCCCACGACTCAGCCTATCCAACCTTGGGCCTCGACACCACTTTACCACAAAATAGACCTTCTCCTCCCATTGCTGATCACCAGAAGCCCCAACCGGGTAATGAAGACTACCCTGTCTGGTATTTCTTCTACGGCACCTTGGCAGACGGAGATCGTTTAGGCCGACTTCTGGGTCCCGACCACTCTGTGTCTCTCATACCAGCATGGACTGTAGGTGGGCGCCTTGGGACGTGGGCAGGTAAATACAAAGCCCTTGTGGACGACTTCGGCGGAGGAAGTGTTCATGGACATGGATTCTTGGTACAGGACAAAGAGGCAGAGGATGCCCTTCGATACTATGAAACGGGCGCCTACGAGGTAGTCAGATGTGAAATCCACCTCGATACCCATGGTGGAGTGAACATGGTCAAAGGCTTGACTTTTCGGTTCACTCGTGGCAACCTGGAAAAATAATAACATTTTGGGGCAGAGTTTGAGGAGTGTTTACTTAAGTTGAAATGAAAATTTCAGCATTATCGAGTGTATGCAAAGGTTAAATCGTGACGCGGTTGTTGGCTAGCCTTCAAGTTCGGTTTGGAGTTTGAGCTCCAACTCCGCCTCATTGATGATGATACTCTACCTCGCTCACCGAGATTTTAATATCCGCATGCTACAGGTAGTAGCAGAATGTCTCTGTGAAGCAGGTCTGGACGCCAAGCCTCATCATGACTTATCAAAGGAGGATCTGATGACTATTCCCTATAGAACATGGTATTAGACGCTTCCCTTTCTAAGAACAATCTGAGAGATGGCTACTGTAAGTCGATGGGAAATTCCATAGAGCAGAAAAGCTGCTCAGGGGGTAGAACCGCCGATGGTTCATGTGGGCTACCACTGGATCGTTGCTGACAATAGCTGTCACTGCAGGTGGGGCTTCAGTCACCCTCCGCGCGCTTATAGAAGTGGTGTCCTAGATTTTGCTCAGCTACTTTCGATGGGGACGCGCTAGAACGGCCTTGTAGGGTTGATGACAGTGCATTAGCGCGCCGGGAGTCATCAACCCTGCTGTCACCATCCCTTTGCAAAGTGTAGTATCATGATTTCCGGTCGACGTGTACAGACACAAGCGAACAGGACTGCGCGAACCCACCCGATGGACATACGGATGACATAGGAATATTTGAATCGTACTTGTATAAGAAGATGGGATGTACTTGCTCTGGGCCGAACACGAGCAGCACTCTGGTTCCTACAGCTTGCTCTTTCTAACTTGCGCATCACTATGTCAACAACTAACGTCTTTATAACTGGTGCTAACCGAGGTTTGACCCCCGTCGTCTCGCAACTCCTTCGAAAGTATTAACACCACGACAGGCGTTGGCCACGCCCTCGTCCAGACATACCTCTCCCGGCCGAACCACATTGTCATCGGCAGCGTCCGTGATATCGCTACCGCCCGGTCTAACGGCCTCGGGGACGTTTCCGCTGCTCCTGGTTCTAAGCTTGTTCTAGTCAAGATAGAGTCTACCTCCTTCGCCGACCCCACTCGTCGCCGAGCTCGAGTCCTAGGGTATTACCAGACTAGATATAGTGATCGCTAATGCCGCCATTGCTGGCGGCAAAGTAGCTGCGGCAGCTGAGGGCGATGCTGAAGACTTTGCCAACATCCTTGCCATCAACGCCGTAGCACCCCTGGCGCTGTTTGCGGCGACAAAGCCGCTCCTCGACCGTGCGACGATCCCTAAGTGGGTATCTATCAACTCGGCAGTAGCATCCTTGGCGAACCACGAAGCCATGTTTACAAACATGGGAGGGCGTCCCATGGGGTTCGGTTACGGCGCGTCCAAGGCCACGCTGAACCACCTCAGCCTAAACATTCATTCCGAGAACCCCAAGCTGACAGTTATAGCGGTGGATCCAGGGTAAGAAATGAAAAAAAGGGCGGGCTTCATCGCGGAAGGAGAGAGAAAGCATTGTGATAGCTGATGAGCATCGATAGATTCCTCGATACCGACATGGGCACCCGCGGGGCTAAGCTTTTTGGAATGGAGAAGCCGCCACATAGTACCGTCGATAATGCCAAGGCGATTGTGAAGCTTGTGAGTTGCTTTAGAGATGAGATTAGCGAGACCCTCGGCATTGACAAGGAGTTTCAGATCGATCCTGCAACAAGAGAGACGCATTCAGGAAAGTTCTTGACGTTTGATGGCGACGAGGTACCGTGGTAGAAGAATAGTCGTGGTGGTACGTGGAGTAGAATTCCAGAGGAAACTTTTTATCATGAGGTCGCCTTGATCTATCCTTTTGCAAATGCTATTAGGAAAAGAACTTCTCAATCATTATTCATTGCTATTGCTCAATGCCCACCCTTGCTCTGTTTGTCTTCGGAATGGACTCGCACCGTGAGATAACATGAGCCTTACCGCGACAGGGCATTTGTTATTGACTGCCATGGACAGAGCGGTTCGACCCAGATTATCCACGGCATTGACATTAACCCCCTTTTCGAGCAGCCAGAGTATCGCCTCCATGTGGTGTTCCTCATATGCCGCATGAAGCGGAGTCCGCCCCTGGACGTCGCGCTCGTTAATAGTGAGGCCAGCTTGGGCGAGGAGCTGCAGCGTAGCTAAGTCGTTGCCGCTAGCAGCTGTGTGAATCAGGGTCTCGTTCCTGTTGTTGCAGAAGGTCGGGCTAGGCCGAGGGACGACGGTCCGCGAGAAGGCCCTGGCGGCCATCCTAGCGGCCTCGGGCGTCTCAAGGCTCCAGGTGGACGGCGGAGGCGCCAAGTCGGTATCGACAGGGCCCAGCGGATGCGCAGACGAGATGGTAGACGCCCAGGATTCTACCAGTGTCGAGAAGTCATCATTCCGCGCCGGCGAGAAACCCCACGATGCCATGTCGGACCCGGCAAACGATGGGTAAGAGTCGACTGCCTCCAGACTGGTTATCGCATCAGATGTTGGCGGAAGTCCCGCGCCAGCTTGGATGCCGGTTTTGTCAGCCCAGCATGGATAGGGAGGGCTTGCCCAGGAGCGGCCTGCCTCTCAACAGCTCGCTTTTCTGGCGACAGGGTTAGTCAAGACTGGTGCAGTCAAGTCAGACGTTTATGGAGTGAAACCCACAGCGGTGTCTCCTCTGCGCCAAACGATTCTGGGCTCTCCTGCGCTCATTGATCATGGGAACATCTTGTCCTGGGCCAGCCGTTGCCATCTTGCGGCCTCTATCTTAGATAAGTATACTTCGCCAATGATAATAACACAGGTCCCTAGTTCGGGGTAGGCAGGAAGCCACCGGGTGCCAACCTTGCGTTATTGATGGCGCATCTCCTTTTACTGCCCTCCCGGTAGAGTCGGTAACTCGTAGGGTCCCGCATACTTCAGGTATCTCATTCGCTGCACCAAGGCATGTATTAATAAAGTAAAGTCTGCCGGTAGTTGCCGGATAGAGATTAGCACTTTAGAGGTCATATCCTAAGGGAGAGAGGTGCCTTTCTGTGGTAAATTGGTAAACGTGTCCATTGCTCGGCGTCTAAGCTCGGTCTTACAGTTTCCCCAATGCTTTGTGCAGCGTCTACGGGATCTGGTCCATGGTTCATAAGACGTAAAATTCAACACTGTGTGTGAATTCCAAGTAGGCAGGCAATGTGATTGACAAGCTTACTTTCATGAGCTATGTCTTCCAATCTAGGCCGAATAAACAACCTTTCCACTCACATCCGTGCGCCAAATCTACGCCTCAAGATCCTTGAACCACTCATGTTGAAGCAACTTACTTGCTGATGAGCGTGATTCAGAGTCCCATTGCAGCATGTCCTTGATAAACCCCACAAAACTTTCTAGATCACTTTCAGTCATATCCAAGGGCTTTCTTAGCCTTGTTTCATACCAAATATCGCCATACCGATACTCGCCTGGTTCAAAGGCGTCCAAACCTAGTGACCCCCCACTCTCGTCGATATAGTTCGTCGCATGTTTGCTATCTAGGCGTGCTTGAACCTCAGGGGGCATTGGCCCAAGTTGACCAGCTAGATCGCGAATTTACCCATAAACTTTTCTCATGGGAACCGTCTCTGGGTTTTCATCGAAAGTAAAGCTTTCTGGATAGACAAGGTGCTCTATCATAACAGTCTGCTAGTAAAGAAGGCCCATCGAGAATATGTCAGCCTTGTGAGTCGTTGGCATATCGAGCACGGCCTCTGGTGGCATATAGGCGGCTGGGGTGACGATCGGGTTTGTATTTCATTGATCAAAGGTATAGGAAGAGGTCACCAAGGAGAACCCGGACAGGATTATTGAAATCGAGGTCAATGGATAGAGCCGTTGGCGCCACGGTGTATTGGGCCTCGTTTAGCTTCAACGGTTGGCCATCGGTTCGTACAATAAATGCAATGGCATCTCTGGTATTGGTGAGATTGGCCTTATTCCACTCACTAGAGTGTGGAATTGCCAACTTGTCACCTAACCGAAATGTCTTCCATTTTTCTTGTATGATCATTTTGGCAGTTTCATTGTGCTTGCGTCGCTCCTCTATTCTCTGTTGCCATTCTGCTTGTCTTTGCTCTGCCTCTTCGTCCACAGAATGGTGCGCAGAATCTCGGCCGCCTTCTTCATCATCGTCCAGACCATTTCTGTCACCCCTGTCGTCAGCCTTGTCGTCAGCCTCTTCATCATCTTCTTTAACCCTAGCGTCGTGTTCATGTTCTTGAGCCTCATAACTTTCCCTCTTTCCATCATTCCAGATTTCTCGCTGAATCTCATTCTCGCTTAACGAGGCCAGGTCGTACTGAAGGGCGGTAAAGACATTATGTGGCCGAATATCTCGATGGGCTATTTTTTTGGTCGTGCAGATAATCAAGCCCAGAGAGGAGTTGCCAACAGATTCTTTTGGCGTAACGAACTGACCAGCTATCACCTTTCAGTGCTCTGCTAAGCCAAAACTTGGGCATGTTAGATTCGATGCGCTCCTCTTCAACTCGCTCGAGGATCATAGCCAAGTCCGTCCCCAATGGCTCAAGTACCTTGCAGTAGTGAGACCCGTTGGGTCCATCGATCATGAATGAGTGCTCAGGGTGGCCATGGCCAGAAAGCGGTTGCATCGTCTGGCCAAGTTTCTGCTGTTCTTTCCCAGATTCCGCATCAAAGACTTTGTGTCTCTGCAATATTATATTCACGTATCATCGGGGGGGGTGGCTACAAGGACAGGTATATGTGTGTACGTTCGTATATTTAAGAGAGATGAATAGGCTTGCATTTAACTGGCCTGGCTATCTATCTCCCTCCCTTCCTTCCTCCTCCCTGGTAAATTGATTATTTAGCACTGAACAGTTGATTTCATGAGATGCTAGTTCCAGTCTTCCTTGGCCTCTAATGTCTTTACGTAGGTGCCCCTCTCCCGTTCCAGGGTTGTAGCAGAGGCTTCCCACTCGGTACCCTCGAGCATGGTAAAGGAAGGTTCATGAGCCCTCCAGTCATTATTTTGCATCTTGTACTCGCAGGAGTTGGTGTTCGTGAAGAAGACCGGTAAGGGCATTTTGGTAGATGGGTCTGTTCATCAGTGCGTGTTAAAATTGCATCGGATGCTATTTGCATACAAAGGACATTACAGGGTTGGGTATTCTTACTCTCATCGGTGAAGTCCAAGACAATTCGCTCCACAGCGTACAGGCTGTGACTCGTCTCAAGGTTGATGAATGACGCGTAAGACTCGCGTAATTCTTCTTTGAAGCTCTTTGTGAAGGAGAAAGCTTCCTCTTTGGTGCCGAACTGCAAGAGTTCAACCGCGAAAAAATCAAAGCGGGGGAAGGACTTGAAGATTCCTGCTTCAACTTGGTCCTTGAATTCGTCGTTGCAAATATCGACGGTGTACTTGCAGCTTCCCCCCTGTTTCTCAAGAGCGGAGATGACCAACTGCTGGTGCTTTGCCAACTTTGCAATACTTTCGGACCGTGAGACGTCTTTCGGCAGGCCTAGCCAGTGCGCAATCGTCAAGCCGGCCGGGTGTTGAAAGCTAGGGGAGCGGTGGACCGGGCCGCCTGAGCCAAAGAAGAATTGCATGGTCGATACATCCCCGAACCGGTGTCTTCCCATGCGGTTGCGATGGCTCGGGTCCTCCACTGAGTTTTCAACGTTCTTCCAGGTGTTTGCCCAATGATCCGAAAGCATTCTGTATCGGGTGGTAGGACATCTGCGTATGAGACGGGCGTCGTCTGGAACATCCGGGTTGGCATAGTTTTGCGCATACCGAACAAAGTTCTCGATGGGCGAGTTGGTCGCCAGAAACAACGCAGTATGGACGACGCCCCAGTGGTAGTATAGGTCTTCTGCCAGTGGGGTTTCCCCTCCAGCGGCGCCGATGATGTAGAACTTGTTCCAGTGAGACGACATGATCACAGAGGGCGAGTAAGCAGATTGTCTGATGAACAGTGCTCCGTAGAGGCACTGATGTCTTGTCCGCCGTCGATCGACTGAATTGAAATATAGACCGAAAGAGGGGTCACATAGTGATTACTTGCCACGCCACGGGATGTATCGCTAAGAACACAGCTGGCTTTGGTATCGCCGGCACCAACCGGAAATCTCTGGAAACGCCCGCTATGTGGGGAACGGGAAGCATACCCGTTGGAGCTGCATGCTTTCGCCCATCCAGGCATTTCTCCCAGAAATGGCAGCTCGCAAGTCGGGCTGGATCGTGAACACAGCGTCGCCGATTGGCATCACCCGGCCACCGTTGATCGTGGCCAACATGCTGCCTTATGCAATCATCAAAGTAGATACCTACGGATGGGCATTTTTGGAGTAATTAGTCCACACCACTATTAACCTCAGCTCGAATCAATCCACATATTGTGATAGCCTTTTGTGGTTCAAGTCCCAGTGTTTTTTTGGTGATCAGGCAGTACGAAGCTTGGCATCTGATAGAGTGCCCATGACCATTTCCCATACCTTTGTTTAGACCGTTATTTCCCCACCAAGTTAGCTGAATCCACTATGCCGGTCTAATAATTCTCGACCTGTCCCGGTTAACAGAATGTAGTAGAATGTGGTCGTCCACAACCAATGCTACTTTGACAGACGTCACATGCAGTCAACATGCAATCGAACATGCTGTTAAAACATATGGGCAGCTGTCTGGACGGGTTGTGTAGACCCCATTACCGTGCCCAAACCACCTCTACGGCGGCTATGGAAACGTCGGTTCAGCAAGCCAATTGTGCAATGAGATACGCGTTAGAAGATCTGCTTCGGGTCAATTTGCTACCCCGCCTCGGTCACTTCTTATCTCCGTCTCAAAGAGGTGCCCCCACTTTCACCTCATTACAAGGGTCACTCCGGCACGGAATCTCCAAAGATTCCTGGAGTATCCGGCGGTCGGGTTCTCATGCAAAGCCGGGCCGTGCTTAGCATCCCTTGGCAACGCAGCCAGCAGAGACGAACCACGGGCCTGGTATTTGAACTCACAGAGAGCCCGTATGAGTAGCTGCTTTGACCACGGCAAGGAAGACCTGCAATGACAAATAAGGAAATCGCTCTGTCAGACACAATGGAAGTTCACACATCCAGCTTCAACCCGCCTATGCGGAAAGGCGTACATCCGTCCAAAGTGAGTGGTCATTTCTTTCCTCGGGGATAGGAAGCCGGAGGAGGACGGAGGACCTGCTAACAGTGAGATCAAAGGTCGTTGCCCCGGTGAGGCCGGCGCCACCACTCCAGCATGAAATCATATCTTTAGGGGACGAGAAAACCATCCTGGAAAAGGATGTAGCTATTCCCATGCGTGATGGTATCAAACTATACGCCAATGTTTACCGACCGACTGCGGGGACTGTCAAAAAGACACCTTCTATTGTGCTGTTTTCTCCCTTTGGGAAACATGGCGGTATACCCTTGGATCTTTTCCAGAACATGGGAGTGGACTTCGAGTCACTGAGTAAGCATACACTCTGGGAACTACCCGACCCTTTGGTGTGGTGTGGCGAATATGGCTACTCTTTGGTTGTGGTCGATGCGAGAGGCACGTGGTGGAGCGAAGGTGAGGCTGCCTACTACTTCTCTCCGGAGGAAGGTCGAGATGGGTATGACATTGTCGAATGGATCGCCAAACAGGACTGGTAAGCACTTTCTTCACACAGGCCGAAGTGGTCACTAGTCAGTGGCATACGTTTGCTGATTGCATTCCGCAAACCACAGGAATACGGGCAAAGTTGGCTGGGGGGCAGTCTCCTACTACGCCATGTCAATCTATCAGACGGCTGTGCTGAAGCCTCCTCACCTCGCCGCTATCATGGCTTGGGAAGGTATGTCCGATATTTATCGAGAGGTCAATGTCGTGGGGGGGATTCCAAGTGTCCCTTTCCAGCACTATTGGATGAGTCTTACAGGAAATGGCCTGGGCTGGAATGAGAACGCAGCGACGATGCCTCTGGAACAGCCAATGTTCACGGACTTGTGGTCGTCCAAGGTTGTAGACTGGTCGAAGATCGACATCCCGGCGTTTTCGGTAACTGGGTGGTCTTCACTTGCATTGCATCTGCGGGGGACTATCGGCTCCTGGAACGCGTTTCAAAGCGCACAAAAGTATCTATGGGTTCACGTAAGACCTCCAGGCCTCTTCGGTACAAGCTTGAAGATTCTAGGCTCACTCTTTCTCTTGACATAATTAGAGCCTCAGGGAATGGGAAGCCTACTATTCCCCCGACGGTCAGCGTCGCCAAAAGGCCTTTTGGGACCGCTTCCTGAAAGACAAAGTGAACGAGGTCGACGAGTGGTCGCCCGTGGAGCTAGAGGTAAGAGAGCGGTTCGGCAAGGCCGTGACCCGATTTGAGCCCAGCTGGCCTCCGCCGACATCAAAGCTCACTGCTTTTGCGCTTGGTGCGGAAGGCAGGCTGGTATCAGACGCGACATCTACGCCTGGCACATCGGGGAGTGTGTCTTTTACAAGCCATCACCCAGATTCATCCGTCCAGTGGGAGCACAAGTTCCAAACCCGCACAGAGATCACGGGCAACAGCTCCCTGACCCTACATCTCCAAACCTTGCAGTCTCCCGACGCTGACCTGTATGTCGCCGTCCAAAAGCTGTCCAAGGACGGCAAACAAGTCATGTGGTACAACATAACCCAGATCGCCGAGGCATCCGCCATGCACGGCTGGCTCCGCGTTTCGCATCGCGAAAAGGACGAGTCGGCTAGTGTCCCTGGGCGGCCGGTACACACCCACCAAAGACGCCTGTGGCTGCAGCAAAGTGACGTAGTCAAAGTCGAGGTTGAGATCTGGCCTAGCAGCACTATCTGGGAGGCGGGCGAGACTCTACGATTGGTCGTCCAGGGTCATTCCTTTTTCGACCAAAACATAGCCATGGTGTCGAGGAGAAGCCACAGTCACAACTTTGGCGAAGTCAAAATCTGGTTCGGCGGCGACTTCGACAGCCATCTCCTGCTGCCCGTTATTACGCAGAAGAGCCCACAACCGACTGACAGACAAGACGGTGTCTCCCGTATTCCAGAATGATTTAACCAAAGTAAAAGTATTGACTGGAGCGCGGACCAAACAGGCAAGGCGCATTTTCGGTATATTCCCCGAAAGCGCGCAGAGCTTAGTCAAGCGATCTAGAGCTTTGAAATAACCGTATGTATGCGTATCTAACCAGAGGAACTCCGTCTATAAAGGAAGGCGAATTTTTCAGGTGGAAATTGAAGAAGCAAGGCAGTTTTCAATGAATCTTTTAGTCCCACTATTCTATGGGTCTGTGATTGGATATCGCGCTTACAGTGTTCATAAAAAAAGTGAAACCTAACGTTAAGACTCTTTTGTATTCGCGAGAATGTAGACGAAGAAACTCCCGCTCATGAACTCTGAACCTCGGCCCAGTCTTACCCCGCTCCATCCATTAGCTCTGTTTCTCGTCTCCACACGTTTATGTCGTAACAGGAATAGCCGCACCCCTGTTCCCCGGAATCGTAAAACCCGTAAAATCCCAGATTCCCTGGACCCCCCAATCCTTTTCGTAGATTTGATTTCCACAACCGCTCTTATTAACCCCCCCTGTGTTCGACTGCGATCCCAAATATCTCGACATGTATCCCGCATACAACGAGAGCCAAAGACAGGGTGGCGGCCATAAGGGGCTTCTGGCAGGGCCTCGGTCGCGGGGTTATCGGAGAGCATATAAAGGTTAGTTGGCCTCAGCCTCCTCCCCCCGCTTCTCTGCCGCTTGTTTCACTGCTTGTGTTAGTTATGTACTGACAACGGATGATCATCCGACTTAGCATGCATCTCCTGCCGACAGAAAAAGACGAGGTGCGAAATCTCGGCCGAGGCGCACACGGCTGGCTTGCCTTGTGCGAGATGCCGCCGTGAGATGCGACATTGCATTTTCAGCAAAGAACGTTTCTTGTCCAAGGAGACGGCGTGTAGCGAGTCTACTGACCTACCATCTCATGAACCCGTCAGCCAGATGGAGATCTATGCATCCCCAGCGTCCGGCCGAGGTCGCCTCCAGTCCAACCCGGCCCCCTCAAACCTTAACTTATTCTCGTTTGGACAAGTAGATTCATACCAGCAGCCAGATGCCGTTCGTTCCGGCGTCTTAGATGATTCCTTCTGGGAGCAGAACTCCTTTGGAGAGGCTGCGAAACTGTACGCAGGGAACAGCCTCTTAGACAGCCTCTCGAGCAATTCCGGAGATTTCTTCAACATGGCCAGTGCAAGTTGGTCTCCTCTCGACTTGACAGACTGTTTTCCCATTACGCAGGCCCAACCTAGGTCGCCATCTAGCTTCTCCAAAACACCGCCGCTGAACACAATGCGGTTGCCAATGTACGGTGTACCCACGGATCATGCCTTACGCGCGTGGAAGGACTGCCCCTTCGTACGCATGGGATTGCTTCTCCCCGAAGAAGCGATATCGCTTGTCGACAGGTAAGTTGCAGGTCATGAATCGTGAGTTCCACATGCAGTCGTTATAACATGAAAAAAATAGGTTCTTCATGCACATGGCTCCACAATCCCAGATCCTCGATAGCTTTTTCGCCGATCATGATAGCCATCACATCCTGGTCTCTCACGAAAAGTTTCTCAGCTGCGCCATCTTGACCGTGTCCTCGCGCCATCATCACCTCGGGGGCACGAGAGGGGCCTCAAGGTGTCAGCTGATCCACTTCCGACTCTGGGAATACTGCCAACGGTTCATCACACAGCTTGTATTTGGAGAATCGGATTACTTTGGCTCAGGGTTACGCACGCTAGGCACCGTCGAGGCACTGCTTCTGCTTCTTGAATGGCATCCGCTCCCGCTTTTGACACCGATGCCTTTGGAGGATTGTACAGACTCTCACACATGGGAACCGCTACAGACAAGTGACGGCTCATCAGCTGCCAGAACTGCGCCTCAAGTACTGGCCAAAGAAGTTGCTGACAGGGCGAAGAAGTCTGACAGGTTCTCCCTCATGATTCTAAGCTGCGCCATCACCCTTGCCAACGAGCTGTGCATCAGTGGCAGCGTTGGCAGCGAGCCCTACTCAATAAAAACAAACCCATACCAGTATGAACTTCGACTGCGGAAACGGCGATCACCCCTTTGCAAGGTGCTGTACGTTTACAGCGAGCATCTGTTGATGCGCACTGGTTCCAAGCAATTGGTCCCACGAAATGCGTACCTCGGCAGCATCACTACGAAAGAATCACGAGAGATTATTGACGAATCGTTCGACCAGTTCATGGATGCACGTTCGGAGCTCGCACGAGTGTCCAGGATGGTATTCGATACCCTCTCCCCCTCAACCACTGTTGACCAAGTCTATCTCCAGTCGGCACGTTGCACGGAGATGGTGGATCATTTCCTTTGTGTTCTGGATACTTGGGAAAGGAGATTTCTAGCAAGCTTTGGTAGGCTCAGTGAGCTCCCAACCGTCCAGTACCCTCCATGACTAATACAATTTTCACTGCAGCATCTGGCGAAGCCGTCAAGGTCGACGCTCAGCGTGAAGATATTATGATCGTCGAGCACCAAACGGTCAAGATCATCACAGCCTCTGCGGGTCTCCGTGCTCTCACTCGCCACAACACGAGCCTTTGGAGTCAAGAAAATATTACTACTTCCGACATTATTGCCGGCCAGCGGCAATATGCACGTGTTATAATTGACGCATCGCTCGAGATTCTCCATCTAGCAACGCGCCTAGCGCAGCACAATGCCCTCGTGTACGGATCCGAGAACCTCTTCATGCGCATCGCACTCGCCTCCGCATTGATCGTAGTGGCTCTAGGTTTCGAAATCGAAAAGGCCAAGTTGGTGGCATCTCGCAGTGCCCTTGAACAAGTCATTGAGGCTCTCAAGAAGGATGAACCCGACGACCTCCATCTAGCTTCATATTACGCGGCTTTACTGGAGCAATGCCTGAGCTCCATTCCCCCGATCACCGAGAAATCTTCTATGCCTCTACAGGGAGTCGTTCTTGGCGACGCCGGACACTGGAGCGCACCGACGTGCAATAGCAACTTGATGGAGAAGCATACGGATGCGGAGCGACGCCCCTTTGCGTATGGAGCAATAGGACCACAGGATGCACTTGGTACCCAGGAAAACCCAACAAGTGGCGGTTTCTCCATTCCGATGAGTCCGTACCTCATGAAACTGGTGGATGCTACAGCTTAGAGAACCTGCGACGAAATTGTCGGCGTTCAACTAAACGTCGGCACAATGTAAATGACAACAACTTTTGTGAGTATACTGTAACATAATCCTCGACATTGTCATGCTCCTTTGGTAGAGACATGGTGCGTCAAGGTCTCAGGGAAATGGTCTTTGCTAGCTCAAGCAACCGAATGTGCAGTAATTTGAGTACTTCGATTGTGGTAATCACAACCACCAGGGCATTCCCTACCACGTGTCTGTCTTGTTATTTTCCAATAGGCCCAGCTACAGGACCTTTCGTTCTCGAGATTTGAGGAGTAAAATCCTTTCTTCCGCTGTGTCCCTGGCGTGTTATTTCCCAGTACTGGGGCAGACACCCAAAGTCTCACGTCCCCAATTGTCCCTCGTGCTTCTTTTTCCGATACCTGCGCACATAACGCACACCCGCTTCGGTACTTACTTATATTTGGTGATGTATTTTGTTGTGACCTGCGCCGTGTGTCAGATTTGACGCAAAATTCCCTTCTCATTCCATACAAACAGAGTCACAAGCCGCATGCAGTGCCCCAGATAAGATTTCATTAAGCAAAAGGGATTCTAGAACGATATTCTCAGTTCACTTAACAGACCTTAACACACTGTCCAAGGAGAAATAGAGAATCCCGAAGAAAAGTAGTTAGGAGGTACTTATCATTATCTGAGTTAGTATATATAGTACAGATCTCTTAGGGATCTTTAATCTCTTTCAGTATATATATTAAAGAAAAGTAAAATCTACTATACTTAAGCTAAGTAATAAAATTAGAAAGAAGAATATCTAGAATAGTTATCTAGTTTGCTTTTTATTAGGGAAATTTATTAAAATAAACTATTTTAAAGATACTAACTATAAATATAGATTTTAAACTATTTTTCTTATTTTATATTGAATTCTAAAGTATAATCTATATATTTAGAAGTACTAATAAGATAGTATTCAAAGAATTTAAAGATAAAAGATATTTGAGCTTTGACTATCTTGTCTGGCGCGTAGGAGACGCGAGTGTGTTTATAGAGGAGAAAGTGGTGGGGTTTGAGGCAGCAGGCGTGATTAGCCAAAGCAGTCAGGCTCTCGTTGCCTTAGGCAGTAAGCCCAATGTCAGCCTAATGATGCGTGTGTGTTGCTCACGAAGAACAAGAACGCCACCGCCCACAATAAGTCTTCTAATAACACGAAGGAGCCTAACATACGAAAGGCAGAAGCAACAAGAAAACTCCTAATGGGCATAAAGCCGGTAGCTACAAGAAGCCCAACAGCGGGAAGAAGTCTACTAATAAGAACAAGGCTATTAATACCAAGATGACTGTTAATGAAGAGAAGCCTACCGGGAGCAATAAGATTATCAATAAGACTGCCGGTAATAAAAAGGTTCCGAATAGCTGCGAAGCTCCCGATGCTAAAAAAGATTAGTAATTAGAAAGCTAACAGGGCTAAAGAGTTTACCGGCACTAGGCGAATCAACAACAAGAATGCCACCAACAAGAGAGTTAACAGTAATCAGAAGGCTGCCATCACTGAGTGTCAAAACAAGAAGGCGGATACTGAGCTCAAGAAGGACACTAAATCGTTGTGCGGTTGACGGCGATGGTTGGGTGAGTCGTGCCCGATCCCAGGGAGAGGAGCCCACGAGGCCGAACATACCCAGGGCGACAACCCCAACGCTAAGACGCCGTTGCTTTCCAATAGGTATCTGCGTCCCCGCTTATATTTGACTCTGCAAATACTGACCTTTCTATATTGATGACGCTTGGTCGTTGGTCATTTCACTGGTTCGTGCCGTAGGCACTTATAAGTTATGCCTCTCTCATTGAACATAAGCTGCCAAATTCTTTCAATCATGAGAATACCTCGTTACAATTTATAAAGACCCTTGTGCAAATCATGGGTCCGTTTTATCTGATAATTTCGAACGTACCAATCAACCCAACAAGGTTTCTCGTCAGAATAAATACCTAGCCCAGAACCACCCACAGCCTCCTACTCAACCTCAGAATGTTTGTCTATATCATTAGGTTCGACTTCACACTCAAGCAAGAGGCCTGGAATCATGTATAGTTCTAAAGAGAAGCCCTCATGCTTAAGAGCACACGTGAACTTTTCCGAGGCTCTGTAGTAGACTTCAGCTTTGAGAGAGAGCGAGGATAGGCTTGGCCTGTCAAGCACTCCCTATCCTGGTTGTACACTGAGTAGTGATATGATCCTCCTATGTATTCGCGGCATGAGCAGGCGGTGGTCGTACGGGCTACCGTGTTTTCATGCTGCTGATGTCCCGGACAGCCCGAGCAAGTTTGCCCATGCGCCAAACTTCCGCTAGTGTGGGCTTCCGCATGTGGCAAAATTGTTCTTGCTGTAGTCTGGCCGTGGCCGCTGAATATCAAATCCTTTACATGCAAATTCTACCCAGCTAAGCAGCCAAGTAATACGTAAGAGAAACTGAGTATAAAGTTAAGTGTCAATGGAAGATGCTAGAGCCCGACGCCTCAACACAATGAATACGAAGAGCTAAGTAATAAGCCCTAATTTTAGCTTTTCCTTGGCCAGCAACTTAGTATTTTTATGTCGAAGCTAAATAGCCATTTTTGAATTTACAGCGAGTGCAGAAGGTATACTCAAAAGATATAAAACCACCAAAACCCCCACGAGACACTTGACTGCTGAGTCCGCAAAATCTTCCGCTCGGAAACACCTCGAGGCACATGGAGTTACCTAAAGACTCAAAGCCTGTCTTTCAATAATGGAACCGAGAGAGTGGAAAAGGACAGCAGTCCGACGGCCATCCTTCGTAGGAACGCCTGAGTGGGTAGCTGGTAGGGCAAGCAACTCGCACACGCCTCTCGGAAGGCTCTCCCGCGGCCTCCTGATTGCCATTATGCAACGACTCGATGACCCAGTGGATGTCTACATGGTACGGCAAACATGTTTTAAATTTGCGTCGGCATTTTCCGACCACGCGTTCGCGGCTTACCATCACCCTCGACTATGGTATTACAGGAGCGAGAATTCTTCGTGGCTCATCGCTTTCCATGTATCACGGCACACCGTGAGTCCTAGACAGAAGGAACGCATGATGGAAATACTGTGTCGGGAAAGCTTGGTCTCCTACTGCCAGGATTGCCGACAGAATATCAACTCTGGGAAAACCGAGGCCACGATTCGTCAACTATGTACAGAGACGCAATGTTGCGGCTATTGTCGTATCCCTCATGCGCTGTTGCTCTTCCCTTACTACCAGAGGCACCGCGGGCAGCGGAATCCCTTTACGTCGTCATCTTCCGCTGCAGAGTCTACGCCGGCACGATGTATTCTCGCTGAAGGTCGAATCCACGTTTGTTCCCACAAGAGTGTCTCATATGAGGATCTTTGCGCTTGGAAAGCCTGGCTTATGAAGATGAACACGCCGCGGGTTGAACCGAACGAAATCTCGGATTGGAGCTGTGTTCACTGTTATTGGGATGCCGAGCTTAGAGAGTCGGCAGATGCCACCAACGCGGGTCCCGCTGCTCGATTTCTTGCCAAGGCGACTGGAGTAGCCGCGAGCGCGTTATCCCCAATCTGGGGCACAGTGGTTTCTTTGCTGGCTCCCCGTGGGTTGAAATTCCCAGGTCTCTTTATAAGTTTCCCAACAGACGTTTCCCAATCAGAACCTTGCTTCCTTATCCAGTGGACGCTGCCTATCCTAAGACTTCGCAGTTGCTGGCATAGTGGCAATGGTCTAGAGCGCATCACTCGGAGAGATGTCGAAGCTGCACTGGAAGCGGCTCAGAAGCGGCATCCTCGACTGTTATGTGGTCATGTATCTTTCACGGATGGGGCCTTTCTTCGAGCCTTTTGCATTGATGGCTGCTCGTGTGAGTCCGTGGCTAATCATGACACACCTGTAATCGCTGTCAACTGTCATCTTCACTCGCACAACCCGAAGTTTACTGGAATTGGAACTGATCCATACATGCGATGCCATTGTGAAAGATCTCCCTCTCTTCGATGCGACTACATCCGCAGGCAGCAACGCCCAATTCAGCCAATACCTCGACCCACACTCATACGGTATTCTTGATGACGAGGAGACGAAACACATCACCTGGTGCCAAGATCGAAGATGCAGTAATGGCCGGAATTACAGCAATCATCTACGGGAAGCATTCTCGGCTCATTCTACTGGAACATGTACAAGTAAGCTCTCCCTTCTATATTTATCAGTCGCACCATGAAGCCTTCAGGTCTGGCCAATGGGCACGACTATATAAATGCTGTCGGATTCTAATATCAAACAAAGCTGTACACAATCTTTCGCCACAAATACTACACACAGTTCAAAACAATTCTGATTCTTAATAAGATATCCCGAGATCAAATGTACTGCTGTCCTGGGCCTGATTTTCCATGATGACACCAACGGTCAAACTCTTCAGGCACCCTGCAACGGTCCTTCCTGCTACTTCTCGTTATGGTGCTTCAGCCAGCCCCCTCGGCTTCCTACCTTAACAGAAGGAGCGTTGTAGCAGTTGGACGGTCGATACTGAAGAAGTGGCTTGTGTTTTGTTATTGTTTTTTTCCCCTCCTTTGTGAGAACGACAGCGACGAAGAACAAGAAGAAGACAAGAAGACAAGAAGACCAAGAAGAAGAATACAACGACGACAATGACCATGATAACGACGACGATGGCCTTTTGGGTCCAGTTGGTGACTAGTGTGCTCTACACCATAAGCATCATCCTCGTCCTGGTTCAGATATGGAACCATGGCCTTAATATCCTCGATTGGCGTACGTGATATTTCTTAAACGTTTCAAATGATAAAAATATTAATTGAAGAACATTACAGACCGCAAGAAGGGCCCAGGCCAAGAAGAAGCAGCAGCATCGGCAGCATCAGCAGCAACATCGGCAGCATCAGCAGCAGCATCAGCAGCAGTATCAGCAGCAGCAGCAGAAGCAGCAGCAGAAGCAGAGGACCATCATCACCATCATCACCACCATCAACACCACCATCACCATCAACACCACCACCATCACCACCATCACCACCACCATCACTACCACCTCGCCCTCCATCTCCATCTCCATCTCCACCTCCACCTCCACCGCTATCCCGATCCTCCTCCTCCTTTCCCTCCTCTCTCTCCTCGACCACCACCACCACCTCCTCCTCCTCCTCGACCACCACCACCTCTTCCTCCTCTTCCTCCTCCTCCTACTCCCTCCCCTCCCCTGCCTCAGCAGCCTGAGCAGCCACGGCAGCCACGGCGGTCCGGAATTCCGCGCCCCGTGCGTCGCGATGCCACCACGCCGGCTGCTGACGATGGCGTGGAGTGGCCAACGACACACTCGCCGATGAGATTCTGCCTAAATTAGGCCAGAGAGAACCCGCCTTGCAACCACAAGGGCTTGGACTTGCTTCCTCGCCAGCCCTTGTGGCCTAGACCACCGGGGACTGTGGGTCAGACGCATGTGCCTTTCATCTGCACTGCGTACCCTGTCTAGGTCCAGTAGGTATCACCAGTACTGAAGCTAAAGCAGCCCCATTGTCTTCGAGTTATTCCAATCAAAGACAAAAAGCAAGGCGTCGTTTATAATGACAAGCAACGTGTGTTAAAGAAAATTGACTTCTCTCTGCGCACGAACTCGAATCGTCGAGAAGAAATTATCTTTCCTTCTCTTGCCGCCGACAAAATCTTTTTCACCTTTGTGTTCCCACTTAAGCCCTATCGCCCGGCTGGTGTGATCCAGTCGTATCTGCGATATACCTTCATCTGTTCCTCAATCAGCCTGATCAGAGTCTTCTTCAATCGCGACTTCTCCAATCTCGTCCCGTTTAATCTTATCCTTCACGGTCTCTTCTTCTTCGGTCTTGTCTACTTTGACCTCGTCAAGTCTTGTCCAGCCTCGTCTTGATCAGTCTCTTCTCTTTCAGCATCTTCTTCTTCGGTATCGTTTTCTTCGGTCCTGTCTTTTTCGGTCTCGTCTTCTTCGATCTTTTCTTCTTCGGTCTCGTGTATTTCGATCTCTTCTTCTTCGGTCTCTTCTTCTTCGGTCTCTTCTTCTTCGGTCTCTTCTTCTTCGGTCTCTTCTTCTTCGGTCTCTTCTTCTTCAATCTCGTCTGGTCCAATCCTGTCTTCTGTCACTCGAACTACTGCATCAAGTTAGCCCTATCGGCCACCAAGTATTTGCAGACCTTTGCATTCCTCAGTCAGGGCTTTCAACTTTGTCAAGGAGCTAGTCCTTTGCAAACCCACAGCTAAACTATTCTTTTGTATCTTGCTTGAAGTGCAAGCACATTTCAGTTCGGATCACCCACTCTTTCATTGAACTGGAGACGAGCTGGAAGACAAGCGGTCTTGATATCAGGGTACACCAAATTGGCCATGTGAAGGTCACTATGGCAGTTAGGTCCGCGACGCTAGACCAAAGCAATCATACCATTGAGATTGAAGCCATCAGAAACTTCGTTCATAAATACCACGGACAAAGTCCCCGGTAAAACAATCGGGAAACGAAAAACATGATATGTCCATCTCTGCCTGGGCGCGTTGGTTTGCAAGAGCACTTTAGTCCTTAAACACCGCTGCCTAGCGGCAAGCTGCCTCCTCCAATGCCCATAACTTATCTCGTTAGGGGTTTGCTATTTCTTTGTTCTTCTTCATTTGAACAATCGATCTCTCTTCATTACCACCGCACTAACGAAAATCACGGATTCGGGGAGGTTCACAGAAATTGAATCCCGCCTATGGGGTTATTTACTGTATGTAGCAGACATGTAACTTTACGTCACTGAGCGAGGGAGGCATTTTTGCTACAGAATGCAGCGCCTGGAATGAACTAGCGGCGTTGAATCTCAAGACTTCCTTGAACATGGCGTTGATTTTTGGGTTCTCGGTAACAGCAAGAGGCTAAAGCAAGCGTAAGAAATGCCAAATCTGGATAACGAATGCCTCAAGCTGGGGCTCTGGTTGCCTCATCACGGGCTTGGATTTTGCACTAGTGTAATAGGTATCCGCATTGCATTCATGCTAATAGACACGAGGTTGGACCATAGGTGAACGGGTATTTTTGGTGAATGCTATGTTTTCTCATAATTTCTTGATTCTCCTGCCGCACTGTGGCGTCAATTTCCCCGTGCCCTTTGTTATCTCTTTACATCGATTTTCACCGGGGCAGCATGTTCATTACTAGAATACGACCAGCCGCATTCCTATCGCAGGCCTTGTGGAAGATGAGTGCACGAGCGTCTCAGACTTCTTCCTATACTACAAATGCTGCTGTCCGAACCATGCACACAGGATCTCCTCATCGGCACGGAAAGTATGCCCGGACAGATGCTGATGTTGAAATTGAGTGTCCAGAGGAGCCCGACATCCCTTCGTCGGCCCCAATACGTGGGCTCCCCGGACAATACGTGAAGCCAACATTGGCAAGCTTCTCTCTAGATGGTACTGTAGGCATCGTCACCGGGGGTGCTCGAGGCCTGGGCCTGGTCGTAGGCCAGAGCATGGTATTCTCTGGAGCAAATATCGCGCTCGTTGACATGAATAGTAGGTTCCCTTAACACATGGATCAATAATAGCGAGGCCAGCCTAATCTAACAAATATTTTCCAGAGGACGAAGCTGAAAAGTAATGCCAACTTCTTGTCGATGCATTTGTCAAGGAGAACCCAAATGCTGAACGGTGAGTTTGATTGAATTGATGCGAAGCGGCAGTCGACCGAGGTGAATACAGCATCCCTAAAGTTACAGCTCACTACACTGATGTCTCTGGCCCAGGATCTGTGGATGCCTGCATCGCCGAGGTGCTGGAAAAGCATGGCAAATTGACAGCCTAGTCACATCCGCAGGCTTTGCAGAGAACTTTGAAGCCATCGACTACCCAACCGATTACATGCGCAAGCTTTGGGCCGTCAATGTTGACGGGACTTATTTGTTTGCTACCGCAGTCGCGAGACACCTCATGGAACGCAAAGCCCCTGGGAGCGTCGTCATGATTGGTAGTATGTCTGGGGCCGTTGTCAACGTACCTCAACCACAGGCGTAGGTCGACATCTTCCCTTCCTTCTAGCCTACTGCACCCTGCTGATACTCATTCTAGCCATTATAATGCATCCAAGGCGGCCGTGAGACAGCTGGCTGCTTCTCTGGCAGTGGAATGGGCCTACGCTGGTACCCGTGTCAATTGCATCTCTCCTGGCTACATGCTCACGGCATTAACCCAAAAGATTATGGATGATAACCCCGACCTCCACCAGAAGTGGGTGTCGCTTATTCCACAAGGCAAAATGGGGAAGCCCGAGGACTTAATGGGACCAGTCACATTCTTGTTGCCTGACTCAAGCCGTTACATTACTGGGGCTGACATCCGTGTTGACGGAGGTTACACCATTACCTGAGTAGAGGCGAAGTTAGCTCAATGTATCACGATAGTATTTCTGCTAGGTTGCCTTATTAATGAAACATGTTTCTCGATGCTAAAAGTACTGAATGGATCAGCTTAGTCGAGTGATGCTCAGGGCAGTACCAAATTATCTCAATGAACTTGTACTTGGCGCCACAGTTTTACCGCCTGTTCCGTGGATTATTTAACTATGAACAGATTTCGTGTATAACAATCAAACTGTACGTCCAATTAGGACATCAGGGCAGGGGGAACACCCCTGCGCCAAGATTTCGACTTTGTTTTTTTGACATAACATGGCACTGGGCAGATCCATGTGGGGACTACGGTAGCTCCTGGCCGAATTACCCAAAACAGATTTGTCCCGTATTGGTAGTTAAATACGAAGTCTCCACAAAGGAAGGCGAATCATCCATTACGGCAAAAGTAAGGGCCAGTGGAACCCTTCAGTTATGAAATGACTAACAACATTGAAGGTTTGATCTGGTTTTCGCTTCGTTGCCCTGTCGAAACCTCATCGTGATGTGGCTTGCTCTTTTGGCTCTAGCCTCTAATTCAACCATTCGTTTGTAATGAACATCTAATAATGCTTTAACCCTTCCTTCGTCTTTTTTCATGGTATTGCCTTGCTGTATAGGGTAGGAGTGCTCCGTCGGCTTCCGTCATGTCGTCTGTCCGGATACACGGCTCGCATGGCAGGGAACACTACTTGATGCTGCGGGTAGATGCACTCGGGGACTTTGGGGCTGTTCTGAATATTGGCGGGCCTCGAGCTGATAAATTTGTATGATTGTCTCAGCATCGTCTTCAGATAGATGAAGCCGGCGCCAAGCATCCTCGGGATCATTGTGAATGCTGATCAAGGATTCGATGCATCGGTCACGAGGGGACTTGAAAGTATTTAGCTCGTCTTCGCATCGCGTAACACTGTCCCTCAACACATGAAATAGCAGGTGGAGTTTGAATGCTTTGCAAAACATAAGCATCCTTTAAAGAAATACTTGCCTGGGAGATTTTGGCAGAGATTAGCCACCCAATGCCCTCATTATGCATGCGATTAATCTTAATATATCCATGTTTTATTTCAGATCGTGATGCAATGGCATCGGCCATTTAGGGCTATCAGTTGATCAATACACGGTGAGCGTGGGTTATTGACCCCCCCTTTTCTATATGTTATTCCGTCAGTGAAATATATTAATCATGAAATTATGAGGAATTTGAATCTTTGTTCAAACTGGTGTTTCTTTCGGCGAGGTCGTGTGAGTTGGAGGAGGTGATACACTCAATCGGTAGGCCAGCCCAAAACTCATCTACTATTTAAGTTAAGTATTACCGGATTAGTGTTTCTACAAAAGGATCATGTATGGAGCAGCCTGGGCGCTTTTGGGCTGTTTATACGTTTGCCATCATTGATGAGTGATGGGTTTGCATGCAGACATTCGCGGTTGTGAAAAATTGTGCGGCAGCATTGGTTATGGGTGATCCTTTTTTAAGGATGACGGAAACCCTCACGAAATTTCGGCATCGCCTGAAAAAGGTAGCTCTCACGGTGAAGAAGCGCTGGAGACTGTGTTATATGGACATTCCTCATCGCCAGCTAAGCTGTTCAATCGCTGGGCATTCTGTTTTAGCGAATGCAGACACTGGTTCCGAAATTGACATACTGTCTTTGGAATACACCAATATGCGCGGCTGGTCCATCGAGAAGTTAGGACCGGATGATGGATATGTTGAGCTTGCCGACACATCCATTGTGAATCTGACAGGGCATGTTAATGTCTGGCTGGACGTTGGTGGAAAGTCTACATGGAGATCATTTTACGTTCTGAACAGACTGCAGTGCGATGTGCTACTAGGAGATGAAACGTTCCATAGTCTCAATGCTTTCAACCAGCATGAAAGCTTATTTATAGATCGGGATTTCGTTGGGGGGCGTCCCGCATTCCACGCAATCAAGTGGAAGGAGAGAACGAACGATCATGTAAATCAGATCCTGGAAGACAAGCTCCCTCCAAAACTTGTGTCTGCAGCGCCCCTCCCCAGACGCGAAGAGGGGAAGCCTCTGGAAGCACCTAGTTAGTAAAGTATCTGGCATTTCAGCAGTAGAAGATATGAGAGGTGAGTAATACCCATGCCTTCTCCACCCACCAAGGACAAACCCCAAATCAAGATACTGAAGATTCTAAATTTGGTACAGATTGGGCTGTGGCATTCCAATGCAGCCTTGAAATCCTAGATACTGTTGAAACGGATCGCCAAAATCTGGCCAACAAGCAGATGGAGTCGCTGACCGGTGATGAGTTGCAAAGAGCCAAGGACAACGACGAAGATCAGAAGCGTTAATATAAAAAGAAAAAGAAAAGAATCTTGATACAAGAGCAGGATTTCCAGCGTAGGTGTAGAGGAGTTTGATCAGTGGTTTGCATGAGATTTAATCTCGAGATATCTTAGTAAGAATTATAATTAGATCAGTAGAATTAGTAATTGTGAAGTTGAGATATTTGGAAGGGCCTTCTCGAACCAGATGACGAAGTGGATGATATGCTTTCACAAGAAGTATTTTAAGCGAGTGCTCATTGGTACCTTCATCAACGCCTTCCAGCATAGCGTCAACGGATTCACCTACTATTCGATGACACTGTTTCAAAAACTTGGCTACAACGATCTATTAAGGCTAGAATTAATATCTTATAATTTAGTTAGAAGGTTTATAACGGTAGGAAATTGAAAGGATAACTAACTGTAGAGAAGGTAAGAGATAGTTTAATAGAGTTAAAAGTCGATCAGACTGTAAGAGTATAAAGAGAAGGATAGGGCGAGAAAGTACTAGTTGGTTATATATAGCTGTATATATAGTTGGAAGAACATATTAAAGACAGTGGCAAGCTAATCACCTTCGCAGGTGAACTAGATTTACCCCTTCCTTATAATATTATTATGATAGTGCGCTTGCTGCATTTCTTATAGATAACATCTACAAAATCTGAGTCTCTAATAGTGTGAACAGCGAAGAATTGTAAAGTCAATACAGCAATGATATTTGGGATAATCTAGTTATTAAAAGAGGCGTGGCGGACAAAGCTGCAATCCGCCTGATGACTGGCCTAGAGTGTGATTGCTGACTTAGTCACGCCTTCCCACCATATTAGGGGTTACCCCCATTTAGATACTTCCGCAGGTTGCTTTCCCATATAGGCGAAGGCATCGTGCCGGGAAAAGGAGCCGGCATAGTATTGTTTGAGTCAGCTCTTCCTAGCGTGCGGTGTACATTTATATGGCCAAAGGTTCACGATTCTCAACGCCGAATGCCTCAGCAATATGGCAGGTTAGGATTCGAGCATGAACCTGGAATAAAGCCTTGGGTGGTTTTCTTGATATCCCCCTCGTATATCATGGAATCCCCGGCTAAAATGCGATCAATCACATGCACGATACCCTATCCTTGGTAAGCTACGTTCCTGTCACTTGTAAGTAAGGAGGCATGTACTCACATTGGTAACGGGTCGGTCTTTGTCTACCACGGTCGCAGCATTGTTCAACACAAGGCCTCCGTCCACAAGCTGAGCTCCGATAAAGAGATACGAGCCGGATTGTATGCGCGTCTTTTCCTCTGTGAAGTTGGCGGCGTAGAGGATTGAGTTGGGGATGTAGTGATGTTGAAGCATCTGGCCTACCCACCACTGGCCTTTGGGTGTACCAGCAAACTCATTGTAGTACTGGCCCGTGTTGTTGAACGCTATGTTGGAGGGTGCGAAGAAAGTATACTGCCAATTGACACTTGTGTCGAATGCTTGTGCGAATCCTAGATGACGAGCAATGAGCTACTCGCCATTCCTATTACGACACCTCATAGCGTCAGAAGGGGTTGATTGAAAGTGCGAACCAGGGGACTTAGAGACCACTTTAGCGAGCTCAGAAAGGTCGTCTCTGGATCTGATGAAATCGAAAAGCGTGACTTCACCTGACTTCTTCGGCGGCATGTAGGTTCCTTCCGGAATAGGCGCATACGACAACACCTGGCGATCGAATACTTTGGCTTGACCTACAACCACCAGGCCAAGGATTGAGAGGAGGGACAGTGGTTTCATGACTAGTAGCTGATTGAGACAAGAAAACGTTTCCAAAGGGAAAGGAAGAAGGGCGGCGGCTTTCTTGAGTGAAGGCGGTGACTCTATTGTTCCAGTGGTCCTTACTGCCGTCGGTCAATGAAAGGGCGACAGGTTTCTCTGGTGCTTCGATGATGCCTTTTCCCAAGCTCCGAATCTTTTAAGAATACCGAGATGTTGGAAACTTCGGGTGAGTAACAATGAGGTGCGCGGAGACCGGGCCTAGACATGGCCCGACAGGGGCCATCAGGGGCCATCTCATCTCCGCCCCGGGTAGTGCTGATCAGCAGCTTTTGTATGTCTTGAGGCACAGTGGCGGGGGAAAACACGGGGGAGTGGCGGGCTGTCTGCCCGAGAGAATGTGATCGCTGGTAATTCCCGGGCCACCGATCGGGCCAGCAATTCAATTCCTCCAAGTCTGCAAGTCCATTTACATGGCCAGCGACGCACTCAGCATTCACCCATTCCCCGGATGTTATCAATCAACTCTCACATAATCATTGATTCGCGATGAAATCGATCCTACTGCCTCTGCTGTTCGCCAATGCGGCACTTGCTGCCCTGTCGAAGTTGGGCAGAAAGCCGCAGCTAGGTAAGAAAGCTCTGCAAATTCAGGATCGTTTCTAAGCATTACAATAGGATGGAATTATTGGAACAGTTTCAAGTTGAATGTCAGCGATGAGCTTATCCGCGCCACGGCGGATGCCATTGTTGACAAGGGCCTTGCCCAACTTGGGTACGAATACGTCGTGATCGACGATGGCTGGCAGGATCACAAGCGGGACACAAACGGCGCCCTACGTCCTAACACCACGAGATTCCCTCACGGAATCGCCCCCACGGCCGACTACGTCCACGGCAAGGGTCTCAAGATTGGCATCTACAGTGACGCAGGCACCTACACTTGTGGTTTCTATCCCGGAAGCCACGGGTACGAGGAATTGGACGCGCAAACATTTGCAACATGGGGAATTGACTACCTCAAGTACGATAACTGCGGTGGATTCCAGAGCAACACCCTCTCAGTGCAGGAGCGCTTTCTGAAGATGTCCTACGCCCTTGCCCAGTCCGGACGTCAGATCTTTTACTCCCTGTGCCAATGGGGCAACCAGTTCCCTTGGCTTTGGGCTGATCAAATTGGAGAGTCGTACCGCATGTCTGGCGACATTCACAAGTATTTCTCCAAGGATGGTGCCAGAGGCTGCGCTACGGCTTATTGCATGAACCAGGGATACGCCGGGGTCAGTGTTCTGACAATGATTCGCAAGATGAGAGAAATCAGTCCCTTTTCAAAGCCGGGATCATGGGGTAGGCTATTCTATTAATTGCACAAAGAGCAACTACTAATTAAAAACTGCAGCTGACATGGACATGTTGGAGCTCGGTACGTGGACAATGACGGAGCTTGAGGAGCAGACACATTACTCGTTTTGGGCTGCCCTCAAATCGCCACTCATCATAGGCGCCGATCTCAACAACATCAGCGACACGTCTCTCGCCATTTTAAAGAACAAGGAAATCATTGCCTTGAACCAGGATGACGGCGGCAAGCCCGTATCCTACCTACCCGATCTATCTGTTGAGGGCAAGACTCAAGTCTGGGCAGGGCCTCTGAAGAGCGGTCAGAAGCAGCATGTGATTCTGGCATTGAATTACGGCTCCGGGGATGCTGATATCACTGTACCTATCTCCGAGGTCCCGGGTTTGAGTGACATCTCCAACAGACAGGCTCTCAACGTGAGGGACGTGTGGAGCAGAAAAGATATCGGGAAGCTAGGCGACAAGATCACGCTCAGTGGTGTGAAACCGGCTCAAACCAAGGTCATTGTTGTTTCTCGATAGATGTCTACGTGACATGCGAGCTCAATGTTCATTTCTATAGAACAATTCTAGACTCAAGTATGCGCATGGTTTACACTTGACCATGATAGCCCAGCTCATCTGACGTAAAGACGTTCATCACTTCCATGCTATTAAAGATAGGTTCCCATCCCAGCCTGTGGTTTGGTTCACATGGGATGTTTTTTAAGATGGAGCCTGAGTCATTGAGAGTGCTCTAGATCAATAAAGCGATCAATGGCTTGCACTTCACCCTCTATCACCCTTCTCTAGCTTTCATAAAGTGTTGAGGCTCGCAATTTTCCGTCAGGGTGCTCGGCTAGAAATAACGCTCAATGAAATTACGGAGTTCTCGCGGGCCTGGCTTCCGTAGTACACTAGACTACCATAAACGTTTCATTGTGGGCGTACATTAGCATTGAGAATTTCACCATCCACGGCGCAACTCCCGGACCGGCCAGCGTGTGGCGGCTCGGAGTTGACCGAACAAAGGTCTAGATTGCGGGAATTAGTAGATATAGGGTGGGGTTTGCGGGGCAAGATCCCCTCGATTAGAACGCAGTCCTGCCTCCTCTAGAAACTCAGTATGCTGCCGTACACAGCCGCCAAATCTTGGAATTTTAAGCCGATCTCCCCGTTCGCCTCGGACTGGAGTAAACGCCGTGAGCTGAGACGATGTACCCAGAAAACACCGCACCACATTGTTCATAAGAGGGGTTATCGAGGTATTTTGTGGCTTTGCCACTACGTGCCTAGCATCTCTGTCTACCACTGGCGTTTCGATCAGCTTCAATTTTCACCTTCCTTCAGCTCATAAAATTGGGGTAACATTTCACCCGCAGTCGTCATCAGGATGATCATCTCTCGTCTTGCTCCGGTCTTAATGACGGGGGTTCTTGACCAGTCTGTGCCACATGACTGGGTCGTTGAACGGACTTCATGTTCTGAATGGTGATATTTTAGCGGTCCCTAAGGATGGCCCAAATATGAAGACGGGCCCTGGAGAGCTTCTTCAAGTCTCTGACACAAGCATGACGACCTACGACAGCTAATATTCTTCCAGGGGATTTAGATAGGAGTGATAATGCTTTTCGTACGCATGAAGACACCTCTATGGCAGTTAGCTTCAGAAAATTGCTCTGTATTTAACCGTGCTGAGAAAGGTCAGTCTGGGAAACATTGTGTCTCCTAGAAACAGCAGTAGTACGCCAATCTGTCGACAGCAAATGTCATCGGCTTATTGGAGCCCTTCCTTGAAATAATCTCAATTACGCTAGTGTGTCCATGCAACGATATTCACGCAAGCTCGAGAAGCAATATCTCACATTAGAGTGCTATATTGTTTCATGATGAAACTTCTACGCTACCTCGATCAGCGTCTCCTTGTATGGAGTAATCACAACAGGTGCTCTCAATCCATAGTCCTGGGCAGGCGGTGTTCTGTGCTCAGGCGTCGGAACAGTGCCTGAGAACCTCATGTCATACCAAATGGGTCGCAGCCTGTTAATCAAAGTCGTTGCGATGACAATCGTAACCTCATTCTCACCTTTCACCAAGTACGATCCAATGTCAGATCGGCCATGCGATGGGTCCAGCGGCGGAAGCTGTTCTCCGTTCACGAACATTGTCAACGTCTGAACGATCCGACCGACATCGATGAATGCGCCGTCAACCTCGCCAGATGTAGGAGGCCAGTCGAATTTGGTACTGTAATAGCCTCTTCCACTTACATCTTCCAAACCGTCGATTTCGCGCCAGCTCGCTAGGGAAGAGAGCTTGTGCGTTGAGTTGGACTTGACGGCAGTGATGTGAGCGTCGTTGAAGTCTTCGGGAGGGTCCCAGTGTTCGACAACGACGTCCCATTCCTCCAGCTCAAATGGCTCAATCTCTGTAGCGTCAATGTTGTGCTCGCTGTCGTCCGATGCCATGATTCGGAGGCTCTCGCCAATTGAGCCAACTTTGACGCTAATTGCCTCCTTTGATGCAGACACCGAAAGCACATTATCAGGCACAGAGGTAAGATGTACTCGAGGGACATCTGCCAGAGGCTCTGGATGGAACGCAATGATGGTCGTCTGGTTCCCTTGAAACGTGAAAGGGATAATCGTCCGCGTCTCCGTCTGCTTATAAACAACGACAGGCGTCCTTGTTCCCGTCCAAATGTCATACTGGTAGGGGATCTTGGTCGACAAGAACTCAATCGTGCCAGCGGATAAGTTCTCGGCCTCATTGTACACCCAGACGTAGTCCACATCGTTCTTGGTGTCCTCGCGCCAGACCGTGTACCACGTCGTATTGGCTGAGACTTTCGTCAACGGTTCAATGCCAAGCGATGCAATCGTGTTCGCCAGGCCAGCTTCTTCCGACACAACGTGGACATTGTCCAGCTTGGCAATCTCGTGCATGGTCTTGTTGACTATGTCGGCGTGGCACTGGTGGGCATTCCACATGCGAGTCGGGACGCCGCCCTCGAAGATGATCGGCAGACCGGCTTTGGCGTACTCGGCAAGCTTGCGGGAACCTGGTACGGTCATGAAGTCGAGGATTCGCAGGATCAGTATCTTGAACTGTTGTCTTTCTGGAGCAAATATCTTGTCTTCGACGACAGCTGTGTCGAGTTTGTAATTTTCCGGGCTGAGGTATTCGTACGTGTAGCCTGCAAGGAATTTTCAGTCAATCAAGCAGCTCAAAGAAGCTCGATGGAGAGACTCACCAACATCAACGAGGTCAGTCTTGACGTAGCTAGCATTTCCAGGGAACCAAAAGCGCTTCATCCAGAACAACGCATCTCGTCTCGGCACACCCGTCTGCATGATTTGCTGCAGTCTACCCATCGCGTCCATGTACTGCCAGTAATCATCCCAAGCCGGCTGATGTCTGTTGTGACAATCCGCAAACTGGTAGCCAAACGTCATCATACCAGGCCAAGTCGTGTTCGGATATCCTCCCGAGTACGGCGATCCATGAATAACAGCCTGATTCACCCCACCAGCGACAGAGCGCATAAAAATATCCATCAGCTCGGGCAAAGTCTGCTGGAACGCTTTGTAGATGTCGGCGCCGAGCTCGATGGAGATGACGCGCTTGCCGGCGAGGTTGGCGGGTCCGACGTACTGGCGGTACTTGTCCACGATGTTGTCATAGATGAGACTTTCGGTTTCGGGAGCGTTGACCTTGGGGATGTTTTGCTGCATGTCCATCCATATTCCGTAGGAAACCTGGTGCGAATACTGAACGTCGAGTTTTTCGTTTGCCCATCGGTTCCATTCTGCGAGGAATTCTCCGTAGCAAATTGCGGTCTGCCAAATTAGTCTCTACTTAACCGAATAGACTAAAAGACTTACCGAAGTCCTGTAGTCCATTCGATATCGTTCACCTTCATCCCACTGGTCTGTGTTGTAGCCTAAAGCCGCAATGGGAAGAAACCTCTGGAGCTCATACCCATGATCCTTTTTGTATCGGCCGAGAAACCCTTTTGTCCAGCGGACCTTTTGTCGAATCTCCATGCTGTCTTCCCAAGCATAGTTGCCCACTTCGCGAACGAGGTCGAGCACGCCATCCGTCAACATATTTTCCTCCCAAAACTTGGCTGCCATCTTGGCTCCGTTGGCGCTGTAGTGATCCACCGCCCAGCTGCCATTCTGGATCCATGATTCAGGCTTCGATTGTGGACCTTTCATCAGTTGTGGGCTACTTTGCGCCATGAAATGCGAGTGAATGAGATAGACGGAGAACAAGATGTAGTTGTAGTCTTCGGGCTCAGGAAGGTCAATCTTGAGGTGGCCATCCTTGCTGACGAGTTCAGTGATGTCTTGAAGCGTGTTGACTGCCAAAACCTTCGCGTTGTCTCCTTTTCGTGAACCCGCGAGAACTACCGCCTCTAGAGGGCCAGTTCCCCATCCTTTGAGGGCTCCATCAAACTCTGTCGCATTGGCTCCAAAAC
Organism: Clonostachys rosea; assembly: GCA_026958235.1. NCBI lineage: Eukaryota > Fungi > Ascomycota > Sordariomycetes > Hypocreales > Bionectriaceae > Clonostachys > Clonostachys rosea. The sequence continues at coordinate 77,577 of CP110208.1, forward strand.
GTGTTTCTTGGACGGCCAAGTCCCATGCCTTTCCGTCGTCGTTGTAAGGAGCAGGAACGCCTTGACCTTGGTTGGGACCCATGGCGAAGTCCATGATCAAGCCGTTGTCTTTTGTTGCTTGAGCAAACGTCTTGAAAAGCTTCTCTGGACGACGATTAGCAAATTTGCCCTATCGAACATTTTCCCACCACTCACGCCAGGCTTTTGTTCCCCAGCCGTAGATTGACCAATCCACAGGGGCGTAATCACCCCAACCAAGAGGTGGTCCGCCATACAGGTAGAAGCCGAGCAGCTCAAAGCCAGAAGCCCCGATGCGACCGATTTCTTTCACGTCATCGATGACCCATTCGAGCTCGGCCGCTGCATCAGGGATCCAGTAACGGAATCGCGGACGGACATTGACAGAGGGGTTCTGGAAGGTGCCAGCATCGATCTCTACCTCAACCTGGTCATTGGTTCGGGCTTTTGGCAATGCCCAAGCCGGTGGGACAGCTTTGGACAAGAGTGCCCACGACAGTGCCTGCTACAATGAGTAAATGCCATTAGAAATGGTCGAGATAAATAGTGCACCGAACCTTGTGGAATCTCATTGCAGCCAAGCTTTATGCAAGCCACTTTGTCAGTACCGGATGGTCGGAACCGTTTCATGGCACTCTCTACCTCTATATAGAAGATCATAGTTTCTATCTCGGGTCAAATGGCCACGAAGTAACAATTTGCCAAGCCATCGCTACATTTTTCACGGTCTTTCCGACGTGCATATTCCGTCGGTTAAAATTCGATTGTACGAGAGTAGACAAATTAATACGAAGACGCTTGGACTCCACATCGTTTCCCCGCAAAGCCCGGATGGACTTCTACCGGCTTACCCAAGTTAGAGGTAGCATTGGAGGAGCCCGAACTAGACAAGGATGGGTTCTATTATCAAGCCAACCTGTTTGCTTTATTCGAAGAATGTAGAACAGAATTTTGAAGTACTAAGGTTGAATCCAACAACAGGTATAGACTAGAAAGCCATGACTTTATGCAGAGAGAGATATGAGAAACGCAATTCACGTTCATCAAGCATATTAACCTAAGCGCACGCTAGTAGGTGTAGCGGAAAGATGCCCTCGATTCCTTGATTACCTTTGAGGCTCGTTAGCTCTCTATTTGATTAGTAGAAGGTGACTTAAGTTACATACCTCAGAGTCCTCGTCATCCTCCAGGATTATATTGTCTCGGTCTGTCTGGCGGTTCTTGATGAAAAAATAAAGACTTAATAAGAGTACTAGACAAATACTTGCAAGGGAGCAAGCGATGCAAGCCCACAAGCCAGGTCGAAAATGGGGACCATCCTGTATTCTTCTCAAGTTGTCAGTCGAGATCAAACCTCCAGACGGATTCACACCACCCTTACCTAAAGACAAGGCTGCCTGAAATGCCTACGACGCCACCCAAGCCTACCATGACTGCACTCGCAGAGGCACGCTTCCACTGACCGCGGATATTATTTGCTTGATAGGCCATGATCACGGGAGGGTTAGAGTTGATGCCCGCAGAAGCGAGGTATAATCCGAAAAAAACGAACTCCAGTAACCGGGTGGAAGCCAACAAGTGTCATACCAACATTAGACACCACCATGTTGGCAATGATAAGCGGACCACGGACTCTCCATCTGTCGCCAATCCAGCCAACAATGAACATAACAACAGCGGCAAACAATATGGGAGTGACGCTGATGAGTTGCGTTGCAGTTTTATCGAAACCCATACCGATAGTCAATATGATTGGCGTAAAAAAGGACAAGGCATAACCCTGTGTCGAGGAACTGAAGAAGAGAAGCCCAAACGCCCATATCTTGAAGTCAAGGGCATGTCTGGAGAATTTCTTCAAAGAAAACCGTGTAGTTATAGCATCGTCACGATCAGCATTAGCACGTGCAATGATCCAGGCCCGCTCGTTATCATTAAGAAACTTGTAATTCTTTTTATTGTCATCTGGGAAGCCAACGAGGAGCTAGTATCCTAGGGTAGCGATCACGTAGGTGATGATGCCTTCCACGATGAAAAGCTAGCACTAGCCTCCCATCCCGGCGATCCCGTGCATATGAACAAGCTAAAGAGAAAGATGTGTCAGCCATTTACCTTACGAGTCGGGGGGAAGCCATACCCCATAAGCCATAATACCAGCCAAAGCTCCGGCAACTGCTCCGAAGGCATAAAATAGAGCATACCGCTTCCCCATCTCGTCTATGTTTCATGAAACTCTGTCAGCTAATCCGAGCTCAATGCCTTCGTTTTTGAGCACGAGAAATGAATTATGATGGTAACTTACAGCGGGTGAACCAAGTACTCAAAAGATGCAGCTCGGGAAAAAGCCAGCTTCAAGTAGACCAAGGGTAACTCGAAGTGCGGCCAGCTGATCCCATTTTTGAGTGAAGCCCATGCCACTCATCACCACGCCCCAAAGCATAGTGATACCAGCAAGGTGAATTCGCGGTCCGAACGCGCGAACAACGATAGTCGAAGGTGGCTGGAATACGATATACGTAGTAAAAAAAAAACGAGAGTGATAATGGACTGTGACTGAGGGTTAGAGAGCTCTGCGGCTATTTAACTCTATGCGGGATGCAAAGCAAGGCTTACATATCTGTTTCCAATCCAATTTAAGTCTTCTATCATACCGGCGATACTAGCAGCCGCGACATTGGTTCTATCAATAAGAGACACGCAGTACATCAAGCCCACAATGGGGACGAGACGCCAGTCGACGCGGCGCCTAATGCGTCTCTGGTCCTTCTCAGACAAGCCGAAAGACATGCCCAAGTCAATGTCGGACTTGGGCTTGGACTCGGGCTCATGGTCATGTAAATGGTCACCGACGTTCTCGATGCAGGCCCCGTTACTGCCGTTGAGACTCTGGATACCTATAGTAATAAAGCTTATACTAGCTTAGAAGCCTTACTGAATATTAATAATATTACTTAGGGGAACTTTAGTTTAATACTTTACTTAATAACTATAATTAACTTCTAACTATAGTAGAAGAAATTAATATACTGAATATTAAGCTATCAGAATAGAACTTATTACCTTATCTTTCTCTTAATAATTGAATATTAGATTTCTTTTATTTAACTAGAAGTATTATTTACTAAACCTAAATTAAATTTAAAAAAGAGAATATAAGCTAAGGCCTTAGATTATTAAAGAGTTATTAATTTATAAGCTACCCTATATTATTATACTCTTAATTTTTATTTACTAAACTTTAGAACTTAACTTTTAAAGTATAATATAGCTCTTAATTATTATTAAAATATTTAATAAGTTAATAGAAAATATTCTTATCCCTATTTACTTATTCCCCTCATCTATCTAATAAATAAGATATAGCTTAGAACTAATTAGTAGGTAAGGTAGGCTATAAAGGCTTAATAGAAACTATAGTAAATAGTTAGCTCCTAGGATATTTATTAAGATTTACCCTATAGACTATAGAGTAGATCAGGTTACTCTATACTAGTTAATTAAATAATATTAGATTAGTATAGGGTAAAGAGGAATAAAATAACTAACTTAGAGCTTTCTAAAGCTAGAAGCCTACTAGAGCTACTAGTCTAACCTACTATAGCTATCTATTAGAATAATTATATTAGTAGTTATAACTACTATAATAGCTATTATAGTAATTATATTAGTAATCTTATATTATACTATAATAGCTATATTAATAATTCTTATATCTACTATAATAGCTATATTAGTAGACTTTATATTTATTATAATACTTATATTAATAGATCTTATATCTACTATATAAGAACCTTAATACTTAGTTAGTAAATCTTATAACTATTATAATAGTTATATTAGTAAATCTTATATCTACTATAGTATCTATATTAGTAATTTTATATCTCTCTATATAAGAACCTTATAATAGTTATAAGCCTATATTACAGAAGGTAATATATTATCTTTAGAGCTCTTAGAGTTCTAAAATATCTATAAATATAGAGCTTTCTCCCTATTAAATAGAGATTCTTTAAGTTACTAATTTACTCTTTTATTTACTCTATAGTTTATTTTCTTAGCTATTCTATAGTTAATAAAGCTTTTATTTCTTACTTAGAGTCTATTTCTTCTACTATATCTTTTAAAATAATCTCTTTAGTATTTCTTAGCTTACTCTATAGATTATATTTACTCTAGATATAGTTTATCTTATAGCTAGTTTATTCTATACTAGAGAATTTAATCTTTTAAAAGATTATAAGCTTAAAAAAAGCTCTATCTTATAAAAAATAGCTCTATCTTTAAATTTAAAAGTTATCTACTCTATATTAGGAAAATCTTCTAATTTACTCTATATCTTAACTTAGATCTTAATAGTTTTCTTTACTAAAGAAGATCTAAAATAACTAATAAAGATAATTATATAAAAGAATTAACTTCTAAAGATATTAAAACCTACTATTCTTTAGTAATTAATCTAATAGCTAGTACTATTACTATATCTAACCTACTAATTACTTTTAATATTATTAGTATTATTCCTTTAGATCTTATAGTAGATAATACTATTATTATTTAGAGCTTTTAGAATCTAAATACTATTAAAGCTATTATTACTATATAGTAAACCCTTTAGTAGCTAATAGCTACTATAAATCTACTATAGATATAGTAGATCCCTAGTATTACTAGTACTAGTTAATTAGCTTCTAGTACTATTAGTATCTCTTAATAGTTTATTTTATAGAGCTCTTAGAGCTCTAATCTTTTAACTAGAGTTTTTAAAAACTCTATTATTAAGAATTTTAATAAAAGGATTTATAAGTTCTTTAAAGTCTTTAAATTATAAAGATTTTATAACTTTAATTAGTAGAAATAGATTCTAGAGATTTAATTTAGAGCTCTTAGATTACTATTATTTATAATAAATCCTATTATAGTATAATAGCTATTAAATCTAAATCAGGCTATCTTACTTATATTACTAAAAGATAGCTATATAGAGGATCTATAAGCTACTATAACTTAATAGATCTTCTCTATAAAGGTTTATAAATTATTAATTAAATAGTTCTCTTATAATACTGAAATTTAGTATAACTATCTATATATCTAATTTTATAGACTTTATTATAAGAACTTTAAAAGCTTCTTAGAAATCTTTAATAGTATATTAAATAACCTTCTAACTAGATTATTATTAACTAAGATTACTATAGCTTCTATAGATTAGGCTAATTAGTATCTAGAGGCTCTAAAAGGGATTTTCCTATAGTAAGCTAAGTACTAATAGAATAATATTAAGATTACTAAAGCCTCTAGAAACTCCCTAGAGTCTCTAAACCTATAGTTTCTTATAGTAGATCTTCTAAAAGAATAGTATAATAAAAGCTCTTTAGTAGCTAAAACTACTAATTATAAGGTAAAATATATTAAAAAGTCTATTAAAAAAAAGTCTTTAAGCTCTAAAAAGATCTCTAAGGGAAAAACTTAATAGAAGGGATCTAAACTTAAAACTTCTAAAGAAAAACTAATTAAACTTATTAGTTTTATTTTAAACTATAGTTTAGAAGATCTTTAAAGTCTGCTAGAAGATAGTAATAAAGAAAGCTTTTAGCTAGCTTTTTAAACTTATTAGCTCTTTAAATCTATTAAAATTATAGTAGTTTCTATTATTACTAATTTTAGTAATTAGGAATATAGTTTACTAAATATCTTTCTATATAATATAAGCTCTATATTATACTTAGTAAATAATAAAGTTTATTATAAAAACTATAAAGTTCTAAAGTACTTTAAAGTAGACTATATTCTAATAGCTACTAATAAGTCTTATTCTATAGATATTAGAACTATTATATTTTAAGTTTTAATCTCTCTAAACTCTTTAATTTATAAGGATCTAGAGCTTAAAGAAGCTCTTTTTCTATTTACTCTAGAGATTAATATAGTTAGTAGAATAAAATACTATAACTTAGAGAGTACTCTTCTAAGATAATAGCTATTTATAGATAATAGAACCTACTATAGCTTATTAAACTTTAAAAAATATAGTTTTTATCTATAGCTAAAAGAGTAAAAGATCTCTAAGCTTATAATATCTAAGGAGCTCTCTATCTATACTAGCTATAGTTATTCTATAAAGATTTAAATTCTCTCTAAGGTCTCTAGTTAGACCCCTAAAGCTCTAGACTTTATAGAGCCTGATAAGCTTACTAAGCTTACTAAATAGTCTGCTAAAGAGCTTATTAAGCCTACTAAATAGTATATTCTAATAGAGATTTAAATCCTCTCTAAAGTCTCTAGTTAGACCTCTAAAGCCCTAGATTTTATAGAACTTAATAAGCTTACTAAGCTTACTAAATAGTTTATTAAGATATCTATTAAGGTTTTAATATAGAAGCTTTTAGAAAGGGATTATTCTAGCTTTAATATTAAAGAAGTTCTAATATAAGAAACTATTAATACTATTAAGCTATTACTATAAGTACTTAAGATCTATAAAGACTTATTATAATTAGTAGGTATTTAATATATATAGCTAGAGTATTTAGAATTTTAATTACTAAAGAAGATTATTAAAATTATAGAAGATCTTTCTAATTTTAATTCTATAAAAAAGAAAGATTTTCTTTATTTAGCCTATATTAGTACTAAAAGCTATAAACTTCTAGTATATATAACTATTTCTAATCTATCTAGAGCCCTAGACTCTATAGAAAGGAATATCTTCTATTTTAAACCTATACTATATAATAGAAGGTCTATAGAGCTTATTTTAATAGATTAAAAAACTTATTATAAATAGATTATTCTTCTTCCTAATAAAAAAGAGTTTACTATAGTAATTACTATAAAAAGCTTCTACTAGAGCTTTTATAATTACTATAACTATTATTCTATTAAATTTTATTATAATAGTAGAGAAATTATAAAAGATTTAGTAGATTAGCTAGCTACTAAAGTATAATAGTTAGAGGACTTATACTAGACAGGGTCTAGGGTAGATCAGGGTTAAACTAATTAAAGAGTTATTCTAAGTAGTATAATCAGGTTATCTAAGACTATATAATATAAATTACTATTAATATATAAGTATTATAGAGCTAATAGTAATAGATATATAGATAATTATATTAATAACTATCTAAAGGAGTATTCTATCTAATAAAATAATTATATATATATAATAATTATAGAGTATAAGGAGTATACTACTCCTAGTAATCTATTTTTATTCTATAATAGAAGTATAATACTCCTATTACTTCTATCCTTTAGATAGTAGGGTATATATAACTATATAATCTATTATAAAGGTCTTTATTTATAATATAATACCCCCTCTCTATTAGTCTTATTCTTAAGATCCTATATAATCTTAGTAAGTTCTTTTCTTCTTTATATATAATAGCTATATTATAATATTTATTATATCTAACTATATTTAAAAAATAGTATACCCTAAGACTTATAAATAAGTTCTTCTTACTACTACTATTTAAATATTCAGTCTTCTAGCTAATATATTATATACTCTGTATTTTAAAATAAAAAAAAAGTATTTTATTCTTCTAAATAGAAAGTTATTCTAATATAATAAGTATATATAGAATAATTATTATTATAATAGAGTACTAGTTATATCTAATTATATATATCCCCTTATACTCTTTATCTATATCCTTCTAATTCCTATTCTAGTAGAAAAATTAATAATATAGTAGAAAAAACTAGCTAAAGAAGAATCTGATATAGATAAGAAGATCCTTCTTTTATATTAATAAATAACTTAGCTCTAAAGTAATCTATCTACTGCTCTAGGGTATATTTAGTATATTTATAAAGTATATAGATATATTAAGAGTAAGATATAGTAGGAAATTCAGTATAGTCTCTAAGAGCTTAATAAGAGAGAGTAACCCTCTTTAGATTAAGCTTTTAACTTTCTTAAGACTTCTAAGTAATATACTTTAGAAGAAATCTAGTTCTTAGGAGTTATCCCTGAGATAGATTTAAATTTATTATACTTTAAAAAGAATTTTTCTAATTTAGCTTTTCTTTTTCTTTCTAGTAGAACTAGCAGATTAAGTATTAGTACTTTTTTAGATATTTAATAGATTCCTATATATTATTATTATCTATATACCCCTTCTATTTAACTAGATAGAATATCTATCTATTTCTAACTTTCTTTTTTAGAATTTTTTCTAGTTTAAATTCTTCTTTATAAACTTTAATTAGATAATTTTAATTTAGTATATTTTCTAGTACTTTCTTAAATAATAAGATATAAAAAACTAGGTAGATATATATAGTATCTGATAATAAGAGTTTATAGTTAGTATCTAATTTTTTCTTAAGAATTTTAAATAGTCTAAGTTTTTTATAGTTTAATTTATTATTTAGTTTTATTATTATAATATTTTTATAGAGTAAGTAGATTTTATTTTCCTCCTTTAAGATTAGTTCTTCTAATCTGGTTTTATTATAATATTTTTTTATTTTTTCTTAGATAAATTTAAATTCTATTTTTATTTCTATATCTAATAAATATAGTATTTCTTTTACTAATATAATAGCTAGTATATTAGATTTATTAAGTTCTAATTAATTCTAAAATTATAGTTTATAACTATAGTTTATATATATAGATATTAGCTAGATAGATTCTTATACTAAACTATTATAAGTAATTTATACTATTAGTAATAATTATATCTAATTATTTTATTTATAGTTAATATATATTTATAGATATTATTCTAGAGTTTAATTTAATTATTCTATTTAATTATTACTTTATAGATAATAAGCTATTAAGAGCTTATACTTAGTATTTATTTATACTATAAGTAATTACTAAAATTTAGAGATAAATATTATTCCTCTATCTAATATAATCTTATTAGGTAATCTATAGTAACTAACTATATATTATAAAAATTAGTATATAAAGTTTTTTATAGAGCTTACTTCTTTATATAGAATAAAATATCTATACTTTATAAATCTATTAATAACTATTAGAATACTATTATATTTTATTCTAGTTATAAGTTCTTTTAATAATAGTAGTTTAATAATATAATTAAAGAATACTAATTACTATAGTTATTCTAATACTAGAATTAGTTTTAATTCTTTATAGAGTTTATATTATATAAACTTAATTTATATATAAGTATTATATTCTAAGACTATAGTCTATATTTCTTTCTATAGATCTAGATAATTATAATATTATTTAATTCTATTAAATATTTTTTTAACTTCTTAATATTCTAAGAGTAAATACTTATAGATTTCTTTAATAAATACTATTCTAATATCTTACTATAGTTTTTCTAAACTAAAAATAGTTTCTATCTAGACTTTTATATATACTATTTCCTTAAGTATAGCTTCTAAGGTTTTCTATACTAAGTATCTCTTATTATTAATTAAGAATAATTATCTATTTATTTTTAGAACTATTTTCTTATATTCAGACTTCTAGCTAAAAGTATTAGCTCTTTTATTTTCTAATTCTTTTTAATATATAATTTTATAATTAAATTAAGATAGATATTTAGTATAGTATATTTATTTTCTATTTAGTTATTAAGTTATAGTAAAGTACTAAATATTCTTATAATCTATATATATCTTAATCTTATATATTATTCCTAAGTAGTAATACTTAAATTCTTTAAATATATATATAATAGCTATAAATTCTTTATTATAGATAGAGTAATTAAGTTCTATACTATATAGTTTCTTTAAAAAGAATACTATAGAGTATAGTACTCTATTATTATCTCTTTAGCTAATTTATATACTAATTATAAAGTCTAAGATATCTATCTTAAGTTCTACTTCTTATATAGAGTTAAATATCTATAATATAGATTCTAAAAGTATATAGTTTTTAATTTTATTAAGTATTTACTATTATTTATTATTCTATTAGAATTTTATTTTCTTTTTAGTAATATTATATAAGGGTATAATAATTATTTATTAAAATATTATAAATATATTTATTAGTCTAAAGAGTATAATAAAATACTTATAGAGATTAAACTTTATTCTAAATACTATTTTCTATTTATTTTCTTTCTTAATTTATATTAAATTATAAGCTCTCTTTAGATTTAGAATAGTAAATTACTATTTATTTTATAACTAATTTCTAAGCTTAGTAATTAATAATAAGAGTATTCTATCTTTATATATAATCTTATTTAGCTATTAATAATTAATAACTAAATAAAATTTATTATTTTTCTTTAGTATAAATATTATAAAGTATTCTATAGATAAAATTAATAGTTATATATAGCTTTTTACTAATATATTATTAATATATTTATAGAATATTTATAACTAAAGTTCTATAAGATTATATAATTTATAGAAATTAGATTCTTCTTCTTTAATAATAGAGATTTTATAATTCTACTAGCTATATTCTAATAGCTTTATTTTAAGTTTTTCTATAAATAATATCTTTTTAAAATAATTATATTTCTATAGAATATTTTTAAGATATTCTTTTTATTTTAAATACTTAGCTTATTTATATTTATACTAGATATTTTTTCCTTTATTCTATTAGGTTTTTTATTAATTATTTATTTAGTTTTATTCCTAGATTTCTATATTAAATAGTTCTAGTAATAGTTTTTCTATTTCCTTCTACTACTAGCTATACTTAATTTTATACTCTTATTATTATTCTTTTATTAATTATTTCTATTTAATAGATACTAAATCTATTTCTAAGAGTAGTTCTTATTTCTATATCTAATCTAAGATTTATATTATCTATTTTAGTTCTTATTATAATAGGTTCTTTATATTACTAGATTATAGTATTATTAAAACTATAATTATTATATCTACTTATTATTATAAATTATTATAATTTTTTATAATAGTACTTTTAGATATTAAGAAATAAATATATTTTTCTAATATTTAATAAAATTTTAATTTTTATTAATTCTGATTTTAATATATTAGAATATCTCTTTATTCTATCTAGCTAGTATACTAATTAATTAGTAAGTTTATATTTTAAAACTATAGTAATCCTAATATAACTTTATAGATTTCTAATAGTATTAGATTATAAATAATATTAAATTTTTTTCCTTAGATTTTAATTATAAAATAATTAGTTTTAGAATTAATAATTCTATTATTATATTTAAACTTTAAGTTTTTAATATTTATAACTATATAGGTTTTTTTCTTCTTCTTCTATAATAAATAGAATTAGTTAATTACTACTAGTAAAATATAATTCTTCTATACTCTATAATTAATAAATACTATAAACTAGTTTCTTTTAATCTCTATTTCTATAAGAATATATATAGAACTTCTTATTTCTATAGCTTTTAGAGTTCTCTAATCTATTATTAATATTATTTTATACTATAGCTCTATTATAGATAGTATAGATTATTTTTTATCTAGTTAATTTATTCTTATAGTTTATTTATTAGTAATAGTATATTTTATTTATTATATATTCTATTCTATTTTTATTTATTAATAGAGATAATTTCTAATTCTCTCTTATTACTATTTTCTTTACTATTTATAGAAGAAGATTAATTATTTAAGTATTAATTCTATATTTCTTCCTTCTATAGTTATTACTATTTAAGATATAGCTTAGTAGTATTTATATTATTATTACTATTTTATACTAATACTAATACTTCTTATTTAATTTCTTAATAATTTCTATAATTCTAATTATAATATAACTTAATATAATTACTATAATTATATATAGCTTAATCTTCTATCTACTAGTAGTTATACTATAGTTTAATTTTATTATCCTTATAAATTTTATATCTCTATTCCTAATATATTTTAACTAAAAGTTCCTTATTTATATATTCTTTAAAATATTCTCTTAAGTTTTCTTTAAAGATAGTATAGAATTCTATTTTATAATATTAATAGATAAATTATTATATTTAAACTATACTATACTTTCTAAATATTTTTTTATTAGAAAATAGAAAAAAGTTATTTAATACTTTTTCCTATTAATATATAGTATACTAAATATTATAGTATATTATCTAGGATTTTAATCTATAGTTATACTTTCTACTAGTATTTATATATATTAGGTTTTTATATCTATTACTAGAGTATTAAATAATATTTATAATATCTTTTCTATATAATATTATTCTATATACTTTTTTAAGATTCTATATCTATATCTTTTATTAATAGTAGATATAGAGTTTATTATATTTAGCTTTAATCTTATCCCTAGTAAATATATATTAATTTTATTTTTTAGAAGTATATTTAATAAGTCTATTAATATAGTAGAATATATACTTATATTTAGTAAGAGATCTAATATTTATAATATCTTTTCTATTTTTATATTTTTATTTAAGTTTCTAGAGAATATATATAATATATTATTAGTTCTCTTCTAATACTATTTACTTTTTCTTTTTATTACTAGTTTTTAATATCTTATAGAAGTTTAGTATAGATTTTCTAGAAAATATAGGAATTATAATAACTATATAGTTTTCTTTCTAAGTAGCTTTTCTAATTATTTTAAGTATTTTAATCTTAGTTTTTCTAGTTATTTCTAACTACTTCTTATCTTCTCTAGCAGGTTTCTAATTCTTCTATTTTTTAAGCTTTAAATATTAAGATAAAATATATTTAATCTTATTATAATTATAATATTTATATTTTTCTATAGCTCCTAGCTCTATAGGGCCTATATAAGTCCTAAACTCTATAAATAGTATTAGGGTTTATTATATTCTCTAGTTAGGTTTATTACTTTTAATATAGTTCTAATTAGTTTATTTATTCCCCTTCTATTATTATCTTTTATATAGATAGTTATTAATTTATATAATATTTACTATATATCTAGATAAATCTTTAGATTTATCTATTTTAAAAAGTTAATTCTTAACTTCTTCTTTAAATCTATTATAGAATATAGCTTTAAGAGAGCTATTATTCTAATCTAGTTAAATTAAGATTTCTCTAAACTTAGTAATATATTCTAATACTAGTTCTATCTATTATAAGTTCTTAAGATCTTTAATAGCTTACTATTCTTTATCTATTTAACTAAATACTAAGAAAAGTAAAATCTAGAAGTTCTTATAGTTAGTAAGAGTATTAACTATTTCCTAGTCTTATAAGCTTAGTATAGCTTTATTATTATATTAGTTCCTAAGATAGGCTTAGAACTATTATCTTATAATACTATTAAGATATATTTCTATAAACCTAACTTTATCTTTATTTATTATAAGCTTAGTTAGAAAAAACTTAAAATATACTTAAAATTAAGTTTTAAATTCTTCTAGTTTATTAGTATTATCTAAGAAGGGTTCTAAGGGGGTTAGTTATATTATCTCCCCTTTATCCTTTATCTCCTTCTTCTTAAGTTACTTAATTCAGACTATAAGCTACTATATAATCTCCTAAGCTATTAGTACTTATAGGGTATTATTTAGTAGGTTAGTAGAGGCTATTTTATCTTTTAATATTATATAGTAATTAAAATAAGATAATTAGCTGAATAAGAGTTATTAATATATAATAGTTAGGGAACTTATATTAGATAGAGTTTAGAGTAGGTTAGAGTTAAACTAATTAAAGGGTTATTCTAAGTAGTATAATCAGATTATCTAAGGCTATATAATATAAATTACTATTAATATATAAGTATTATAGAGCTAATAGTAATAGATATATAGATAATTATATTAATAACTATCTAAAGAAGTATTCTATCTAATAAAATAATTATATATATATAATAGTTATAGAGTATAAGGAGTATATTACTTCTGATAATTTATTCTTATTCTATAATAGAAGTATAATACTTTTATTACTTCTGTTCTTTAGATAGTAGAGTATATATAACTATATAATCTATTATAGAGATCTTTATTTATAATATAAAGATATTATCTTTAGTATCTTAAGCTTCTATATTTACTAGTAAAATAAACTAGTTAAATACTCTATAAAAGTATTAATAGATAGGCTTAAAGTTATTTTATAGTAGTTTAGATTATTACTATATCTCTAGTATTATATCCTTTTAGAGATTCTTTAGTTAGTTAATTATACTATTATTAGTAATTATAATTTATCTCTTTAGTAGCTATTTCTTTAAGAATTAGAGCTTAAAACTCTCTTTAGATTTAACTTCCAGGCCTATAGAGCTATTAGAGCTTACTATAAGGTTTTTATTTATTCTAAATAATAAGCTAAGAGCTATAAATTAGTCTCTAGAATAATCTTAAAGTAAATTTTAATACTTTTAAGCTTTAAAATCTATTAGATTTATATTTCTAAGAAGAGGCTAATTATAAAAATCTTTTATTTAAGAATTTTAAAGAATATAGACTCTATAAAATAGAGCTTATAGCTATAAAACCCCCTTCTTTTATATTCTTTAAAAGGGGAAATAGAGGAAATAGAGTATATAAAAGAGACTTAAGAGCTACTATAACAGCTGCTATAATAGCTACTATAAGAATACTCTAACCTACTAGCTATAGTACTTAAACTGCTAGCTATAGAGCTATAAGAGCTTAAAATACTACTAGCTATAGTACCTACTTTAAAACTCTAAAAGCCTAAAGTCCCTAAAGTTATAGAGCTTTTATCTAAAGCCCTACTAGTTATAGTATACTAATCTAGTAAGCCTAGATCTAACTTAGAGCTTATAAATAATCTAATAAATCTATCTAACTAGATATAGACTACTGCTATAGTATACTAAGTAAGTATTATAATATATACTAAAGCTAGACTTTTACTAGAGTCTAATAACTAGAAAGAGATACTAAAGTTATTACTAAAAGAGAGAGAGTTTTAGCTATAAACTATCTTTAATAAGCTTAAGTAACTAATATATATTAGAATCTTCTTCTTTATAGTATTAAAAGATCTATCTAAGAGCTATAGAGCTCTAAGCTATAGATATATACTAAAACTAAAGCTTAATCCTTATAATAAACTATTAAAATATAAAGCTAGATTTATTATTAGAGGGTTTTTATAGATAGAAGGCCTAGATTATAATAAGACTTTTACTTCTATAGCTATTTCTCTAATCTAGAGACTATTATTAGCTCTAGTAGCTATATATAGCTATAATATTAAGTAAATTAACTTTATAAATATCTTTTTAAATAGTAAACTTACTAAAAGACTCTATATAAAGCTCCCTAAAGACCTAAAAGAGCTACTAAAGAAAAGCTCTAAATTACTTACTATAGCTAAGTCTTAGAGCTATAACTCTTCTAAAGAATAAGCTATTCTATTACTAAAAGCTCTATATAGCCTAAAGTAATTCTCTAGGAAATAGTAAGAGGCTCTAAAAGCTCTACTAAAGTCTTTAGATTTTAATTCTCTAATCTTAGATCTAATAGTTTTCTATAATATTAAAAAAACTATCTTTATAGTAATCTATATAGATAACTATTTTATAATAAGCTCTAAAATTAGCTATATAAATAAGCTAAAGAAGGAAATTTATAGAGTTTACTCTATAGAAGATAAGAGATCTATAGTTTTTTTCTTAAAAATTTAAATTTATTAAGATAGATCTAAGAAAGCTCTATATCTCTCTTGACTATTATAAATTATATTATTATATATTAGAGTTATATAGACTATTTTACTTTTTCTAACTAATTATTAGTAGATTATTAAAATCTTATAATAATTCTAATAATCCAGAATAATAAATTATTACTAAGTATTAATAATCCTCTAGTATATATATATATTTATTTTACTAAATAGAATACTTCTTTTAGATAGTTATTAATATAATTATCTATATATCTATTATTACTAACCCTATAATACTTATATATTAATAATAACTTATATTATATAGTCTAAAGATAATCTAATTATACTACTTAGAATAATATTCTAATTAGTTTAATTCTAATCTACTCTAAATCCTATTTTATATAAATTATCTAATTATTATATATTAATAACTCTTATTTAGCTAATTATCTTATCTTAATTACTATATAATAATAAAGAAAATATTATAACTATTATAGTTTCTCTAACTTAATAGTAGAACCCTATTACTAATAATCTACTTACTCTAAATAATAATAATACTATAGATAAAGATAGTAGTAATAGTAATAGTAATAGAAATAATAATACTAAGATTAAGCTTCTATAAGTTTAGATCCTTTAGCTTTAGAAATATTTTATAATTATATAGTAAGAAATAGCTATTATTATTACTCTTATAGAATAATAAGCTATTTAGAATACTAATTTTTAAGCTTAAGCTTAAGCTATAGTTTAAGAAAGAGAGCTAGAAGTATTATTTAAACTACTATTATCTAAGATATTTAATAGAACTTAAAATAAGCTTTAAGATTTTATAATCTAATTCTAAATATATTTTAATTATTTTCTTATTACTCTTAATAGTAATAAATAATAAGTTATCTATATTTACTTATAACTTAAGGAAGCTATATTTAATTAATTTAAATTTATTATAAGGGAATATCTTAATAGATAAGAAAGCTAATAAATTATTAATATTATAATAAGCTTTAACTACTTTATAGATACTCTTTAATAGATATTTAGAATTTAAGATAAGAAATATAAAGCTAAATATAAAATTAATAAACTCTTTTAGATTAAATCTATTTCTATTTTTAATAGTAAATATCTTTAGTTTTTAGTAAAAACTAGATAGAACTAAAAATATATTATATCTTATTATTTTAATAGACTAAAGAAAGAAGTTTAGAAAGAACTCTATAAGGAAAATAGGCTAGCTAGTATTTATAAATATATAACTATAGCTATAAGAATTAATAATTAATAATATTACTAGTAAACCTATAGTAAAAAGATAACTTACTATACTAATACTAATTAATTATAATAATAATAATAATCTATAGTCTCTAGGATATATATAAGCTCTATAGAGCTAGAAGCTATAGAAAAATATAAGTATTATAACTATAATAAGATTAGATATATTTTATTTTAATATCTAAAGTTAAAAAAACAGAAGAATTAGAAATCTATTAAAGAAAGTAAGAAATAGTTAAAAGTAATTAGAAAAACTAAGATTAAAATACTTAGAATAATTAGAAAAACTACTTAGAAAGAGAACTATATAGTTATTATTCTTTCTATATTCTCTAGGAAATCTATATTATATTTCTATAAAATACTAAAAACTAGTAAAATACTAATAATATTAAAAGGAAACTACTAATATATTATAAATATTCTCTAGGAACTTAAATAGAAGTATAAGAATAAGAGAGATATTATAAATCTTAGATCTCTTACTAAATATAAGTATATATTTTACTATATTAATAGATTTATTAAATATATCCTTAAAGAATAGAAATAGTATATATTTACTAGAGATAAGATTAAAGTTAAATATAATAAACTCTATATTTACTATTAATAAAAGATATAGATATAGAATCTAAAGAAAGTATTTAAAATAGTACTATATAGAAAAGATATTATAAATACTATATATTACTCTAGTAATAGATATAATAACCTAATCTATATAAAACCTAGTAAAGAATATAATTATAAGTTAGAATCTTAAATAATATATTATAATATATAGTATACTATATACTAATAAGAGAAAGTAATAAATAATTTCTTTCTATTTCTAGATAGAAGAATATCTATAAGATATACTATAGTATAAATATAATAGTTTACTAATTAATATTATAGAATAGAATTTTATATTATCTTTAAAGTAAATCTATAGAAATATCCTATTAAGTATATAAGTAAAAAACTATTAGTAGAATTTTATTAAAAATAAAGATATAAGATTTATAAAAATAATAAGATTAAACTATAGTATAATTACTAATAAGTAAAAGATTAGATAATATATAAGTATAATAGCTATATTAAATAATACTATAATTAGAATTATAGAAACTACTAAGAGATTAAATAAGAAGTATTAGTATTAGTATAGAATAGTAATAATAATATAAATACTACTAAGTTATATTTTAAATAGTAATAGCTATAGGAGAAAGAACTCTAAAAATATTACTTAAAAGAATAACTATTCCTTATAAATAATAAAAATAATAGTAAAATAGAGAAATAAAGAATAACTTTAATTAATAAATAGAAATAGAATAAGATCTACTCTAATAATAAAATATTTATAATAATTAAGAAATTATATAATTAGAGAATTAAGTTTATAAGATATATCTCTAGATATATAGAAAAACTAGAAAACCTTAAGAATATTCTTAAATAAATATCTAAGAATAATAAAGATTAGAAGTAATTCTAAGAATAAGTTAATTAGATAAAAAATAATCTAAACTATTTATAATAGAGCTATAGTATAATATAATATTAATAATAGATTAGAAAACTCTAAAAGCTATAGAAATAAAAAGCTCTATATATATCTTTATAGAAATAGAGATTAAAAGAAACTAGTTTATAGTATTTATTAATTATAAAGTATAAAAAAGTTATATCTTACTAATAGTAATTAACTAATTCTACTTACTATAAAAAAAGAAAAAAAAAATCTATATAATTATAAATATTAAAAACTTAAAGTTTAAATATAATAATAGAATTATTAATTCTAAAATTAATTATTTTATAATTAAAATCTAAAAAAGAAAATTTAATATTATTTATAATTTAGTACTATTAGAAATCTATAAAATTATATTAAAATTATTATAACTTTAAAATATAAATTTACTAATTAATTAGTATACTAATTAAATAGAGTAAAGAGATACTCTTATATATTAATATTAGAATTAATAAAAAATAAAATTTTATTAGATATTAGAAAAATATATATACTTTTTAATATTTAAAAGTACTATTATAAAAAACTATAATAACTTATAATAATAAATAAATATAGTAATATTAGCTTTAATAGTATTATAATCTAATAATATAAGAAATCTATTATAATAAAAACTAAAATAAATAATATAAATCTTAGATTAAATATAAAAGTAAAAACTATTTTTAAATATAAATTTAATATTTATTAATTAGAAATAGTTAATAAAAGAATAATAATAAGAATATAAAGTTAAGTATAATTAATACTAGAAAGAGATAAAAAAACTACTATTAAAACTATTTAATATAGGAATCTAGAAATAGAGTTAAATAAATAATTAATAAAAAACCTAATAGAATAAAGAAAAAAATATCTAGTATAAATATAAATAAACTAAGTATTTAAGATAAGAAAAATATTTTAAAAATATTCTATAGAAATATAATTATTTAAAGAAGATATTATTTATAGAAGAACTTAAAATAAAATTATTAGAATATAGTTAGTAGAATTATAAAATCTCTATTATTAAAAAAGAAAAATCTAATTTCTATAAATTATATAATTTTATAAAATCTTAGTTATAAATACTTTATAAATATATTAATAATATATTAGTAAAAAACTATATATAATTATTAATTTTATCTATAGAATATTCTATAATATTTATACTAAAGAAAAATAGTAAACTCTATTTAGTTATTAATTATTAATAACTAAATAAAATTATATAAAAAAATAGAATACTCTTATTACTAATTATTAAACTTAGAAATTAATTATAGAATAAATAGTAGTTTATAATACTAAATCTAAAAGAAGCTTATAATTTAATATAAATTAAGAAAGAAGATAAATAGAAAATAGTATTTAGAATAAAGTTTAATTTTTATAAATATTTTATTATACTCTTTAAACTAATAAATATATTTATAATATTCTAATAAATAATTAACTAAGTACTCTAAGAGTATCTTAATATCTTTATAATAATTTATCTTAATAATATTTTAATTTTCTCTAATAATCTAAAGATATATAAGAAATATATATACTAAGTCTTAGAAAAACTAAAAAAAGTAAAACTTTTTATAAAACTAGAAAAAAGTTTTTTCTATATATAAGAAATTAATTTCTTAGAGTATATTATTTAATTAAATAAAATATAGATAGAATAAGATAAAATTATTATAATTAAGAAATAGAAAGTATTAAAAACTATTAAAAAAATATAAGCTTTTCTTAGATTTACTAATTACTATTAATAATTTATTAAGAACTATAGGAAAATTATTATATTCTTATATAATATTATTAAAAAGAAAATAGAATTTTAATAGAATAATAAATAGTAGTAAGTATTTAATAAAATAAAAAACTAAATACTCTTAGAACTTATACTATAAATATTTAATTCTATAAAAAAAATAGAACTTAAAATTAATATATTAGACTTTATAATTAGTATATAAATTAGTTAAAGAGATAATAATAGAGTATTATACTCTATATTATTCTTCTTAAAGAAACTATATAGTATAGAGCTTAATTACTCTATTTATAATAAGGAATTTATAATTATTATATATATATTTAAAGAATTTAAATATTACTATTTAGAAATAATATATAAGATTAAGATATATATAGATTATAAGAATATTTAGTATTTTAATATAACTTAATAACTAAATAGAAGGTAAATATACTATACTAAGTATCTATTTTAATTTAATTATAAAATTATATATTAAAAAGAATTAAAAAATAGAAAAGCTAATACTTTTAGTTAAAAATCTAAATATAAGAAAATAGTTCTAAAGATAAATAAATAACTATTTTTAACTAATAATAATAGATACTTAGTATAGAAAACCTTAGGAGTTATACTTAAGGAAATAATATATATAAAGATCTAGATAGAGATTATTTCTAGTTTAAAAAAACTATAGTAAGATATTAGAATAATACTTATTAAAGAAATCTATAAGTATTTACTTTTAGAATATTAAGAAGTTAAGAAAATATTTAATAGGATTAAATAATATTATAATTATCTAGATTTATAGAAAGATATATAGACTATAGTTTAAGAATATAATATTTATATAAGAATTAAGTCTATATAATATAAACTCTATAGAGAATTTAAACTAATCTTAGTATTAGAATAACTCTAGTAATTAATATTCTTTAATTATATTATTAAACTACTATTATTAAAAGAACTTATAATTAAAATAGAATATAATAGTATTTTAATAATTATTAATAGATTTATAAAATATAGATACTTTATTCTATATAAGAAAATAAACTCTATAGAAAACCTTATATACTAGTTTTTATAATATATAGTTAATTACTATAGATTATTTAATAAAATTATATTAGATAGAGGAATAATATTTATCTCTAAATTTTAATAATTACTTATAGTATAAATAAGTATTAAGTATAAACTCTTAATAGCTTATTATTTATAAAGTAATAGTTAAATAGAATAATTAAATTAAACTCTAGAATAATATCTATAAGTATATATTAACTATAAGTAGAATAATTAGATATAATTACTATTAATAGTATAAATTACTTATAATAGTTTAATATAGAAATCTATTTAACTAATATCTATATATATAAATTATAATTATAAGCTATAATTTTAAAATTAATTAAAACTTAATAGATCTAATATACTAGTTACTATATTAATAAAAGAAATATTATATTTATTATATATAGAAATAAAGATAGAACTTAAATTTATCTAAGAAAGAATAAAAAAATATTATAATAAAAATAGATTAGAAAAACTAATTCTAAAGGAGAAAGATAAGATCTACCTACTTTATAAAAATATTATAATAATAAAACTAAGTAATAAATTAAACTATAAGAAACTTAGACTATTTAAGATTTTTAAGAAAAAATTAAATATTAACTATAAATTATTATTACTAGATATAATATATATCTATCTAGTTTTTTATATTTTATTATTTAAAAAAGTATTAAAAAATATATTAAATTAGGATTATCTAATTAAAATCTATAAAGAAGAATTTAAATTAGAAAAAATCCTAAAAAAAGAAATTAGAAATAGATAGATATTCTACTTAATTAAATAGAAGAAATATATAGATAATAATAATATCTAGAAATCTATTAAATATTTAAAGAATTATTAGAAATTTATTTAGTAATATTATTAGGATTAGAAATATTTATTCTAATAAACTAAGAAGAAGATAGTTCTATATTCTTCTAAAGAAATACTAAATTAATCTTAATCTCTAAGAATATAAACTTAGATAAAGATATAACTAGAGATAAAATCTATTTTTAGATTATTTTCTCTATCTTCTTTTACTTAATATACTCTAGTTCTTCTATACTATTAATACTATAAGATATTATTTATATTATCTTATCTAATTATAATTTCTTTTATTAATAAAGATACTAGATTTTTATATCTATATAATAATACTCCTCCTCTACTATCTCTAGCTTAGATTCTAGCTTATTATACTAATTAGTAATATATCTTAGTTATTCTAATATAAGACTTTAAGTATTATAATATAGTTAATTATTTTTAATATAGTAAAAATAATAGAATAAAGAACTCTCTAATCTAAAGTATTTATAGTTATAGAATTTATAATAGTTATATTCTAACTATATTACTAAAGGATTTAATAGAATAGTATTAATAAAAGTATTATACTAAAGAGTTTTTTTATAAGAAGTTTTCTATATATAGTTAAATATTATTATAAACTATAAGAGAAATATAGAATTAAATTAGAAAAGATTTACTAATAGGCTATAGAATATAATCTTAAGGATATAACTAATAGAGAAAAAATCTTATATTATAAATTATATTATTATATATTAAAATTATATAGATTACTCTACTTTTTCTAATTAATTACTAATAGATTATTAGGATTTTATAATAATTCTAATAATTTAGAATAATAGATTATTACTAAGTATTAATAATCCTCTAGTATATATATATATTTATTTTACTAGATAGAATACTCCTTTTAGATAGTTATTAATATAATTATCTATATATCTATTATTACTAGCTCTATAATATTTATATATTAATAGTAACTTATATTATATAGTCTAAAGATAATCTAATTATATTACTTAGAATAATATTCTAATTAGTTTAACCCTAACCTATTCTAGACCCTATCTAGTATAAGTTATCTAACTGTTATATTAACCTTAGTATATTAAACAGGTACTATAGGCTTTTAAGATTACTAAAGAGAAATCTCTATTAGTACTCTTATAGTCTAATCTTATAAGGCTTATAGCAGAAGCTATAGAGACTATAGATCTCTATAACCTTTTAAAATACAGACTATTTTAGTAAATTATAAAGACTTTAATATATCTAATACTTTAAACTAGATCTAATATAGCTTTTTCAGTTTAGTAGTTAGCTTAAGCTATATATAAGCTCTATAAAATCTATTTAAAGATTACTAAGAAGCTATTTTAGTATCTAAAAAGTACTAAAAACCTTACTATAATTTACTTACTAAATAAGCCCCTGGAAAGCTATTATAATAGTAATTTTATAGGGAATAAAACTATTAGTAAATCTATTTATAAGTATCTCTTTAAGCTAGCTAGAGGCTCTATTAGCTAGAAAGCTAAAAAAGTAATTATTATAGCTCTATCTACTATAGAGGTTAAAGTAAATAGTTTTATAGAAGGTCTTAGAGAACTATAGTAGCTAAAAGAACTCTATAAAGAGTTAAACTAGCCTCTAAAGACTCTTATAACTATCTACTATAATAACTAGGACTATATAGCTATAAGTAATAATCCTACTCTATATATTAGAACTAAGTATATACTACTGAAATTCTACTATAATAGGGTTTAAATTATAAAGAGTTTAATAAGCTTTAGCTATTTAGAAACTAAGATTATACTTACTAATAAGCTAATTAAGCTACTAACTATATCTTTTCAGCAGGTCTTTAGAGATCTACTAGATCTAAAGAAGTATTATAAGAATCTAATTTAATTATTTCCTTTAGAAAGAATATTAAGATTTACCCTATAGACTATAAAGTAAATTAGATTACTCTATACTAGTTAATTAAATAATATTAGATTAATATAAGATAAGGAAGAATAAAATAACTAATTTAGAGCTTTCTAAAGCTAGAAGCTTACTAGAGCTATTAGCTTAATCTGCTATAACTATTTATTAGAGTAATTATATTAGTAGTTATAATTACTATAATAGCTACTATAGTAACTATATTAGTAATCTTATATTATACTATAGTAGCTATATTAGTAGTTTTTATATCTACTATAGTAATTATATTAGTAGATCTTATATTTACTATAATATTTATATTAGTAGATCTTATATTTACTATATAAGAACTTTAGTATTTAATTAGTAAATCTTATAACTATTATAATAACTATATTAGTAAATCTTATATCTACTATAGTATTTATATTAGTAGTTTTATATTTCTCTATATAAGAATCTTATAGTAATTATAAATCTATATTATAGAAGATAATATATTATCTTTAGAGCTCTTAGAGCTCTAAAATACTTATAAGTATAAAGCTTTCTTTCTACTAAATAGAGGTTCTTTAAGCTACTAATTTACTCTTTTATCTACTCTATAGTTTATCTTCTTAGCTATCTTATAGCTAATAAAGCCTTTATTTCTTACTTAGAATCTACTTCTTCTACTATATCTTTTAAAATAATCTCTTTAGTATTCCTTAGCTTACCCTATAGGCTATACCTACTCTAGATATAGCTTACTCTATAGCTAGTCTATCCTATACTAGAGGACTTAATCTTTTAAAAATATTAAAGCTTGGATTAAATACTATAAAGATTCTATTAGCTAATATATCTAATAAACTAAAACTATTAAATAAAGCTATTAAATATTAGTATTTAAAGGGCTTATAGCTAGAATATTAAAGAGATTTATTATAGAGAAATTAAAAGTTTATACTAACTTTCTCTAGCTAGTTAGAATACTTTCTAGGACTTATAATATAGAATTATATTTAAATAATAACTTTTATTACTTATAATATTATTTTTACTAAATATACTAATTTCTTAAAGTTTTTTTAATTTATATAAAAGGCTTATAGTAAAGAGTTATATTATAAAGATCAGTTTATAATTAACTCTTAACTATTAAGAGTACAGATTAAAAGAATTTAAATATTAGTAATATTATAGCCTTTAATAACTAGACCCTTACTAATATATACTATAAGTATCCTTATCTCTTCTATTAGCTCTGTAACTAAATCTCCCTTTAATTATACTTATAATTATATACTATTATTAGCAGAGTATAGTACTTTTAGGTAAAGAGAAACCAAGTTATAGTACTTACTACGATAAAAGCACTAAATACTAAACAAGTAAAGTATACTAAAGTTAACTATTAATACTCCCCAGAACTATTATAAATCAATTAGATTAAAACTCACTCATTATTATAGAAAATTCTACTATTACCGACCAGGGAAATTAGAAGATAATAACAGCTACTATAGTATATACTACAGAAATAATATTAGACGCCGACCTAACAATATTGGGAATCTTAAATAGGGCGTCGGGTGGCAAGTAGCGAGAATCCCGCCGGCGATATAAGAGTAGGCCGATCCATCAGGCATCTGTGTTCTTGAACTGGCTGTTTTTCTCATCCTTGTCTTATTAAGAACAGGCCCTTTTGCAATGTGACCGAAGTCAACATCCCACCTGTGCTTATCTCCGATTGTGTTATACGAAATTGGATCTAGGAGCCAGGTGGAGGATCGAGCCCAAATATATGAAGATGCACTCCGTGGCGCCTATTGCAGAGGGACTTGGGGGACGAGTGATAGCTGGTCAAGAATTGCTTGTGGTGTTCTGGGGCGTGTCCACGGATAAATATAATTTCAGCCTGTAACGACAGCAATGCAAGTATAATTACCTCCCCCTTTTTGAAAGTTTCGTGCCCTAGAAGCGCACGGTGAAGTATTAGACGAGTGCCTTGAGTGCCGGGAGAAGACATACTTTAGCAGTGGCTGCAATCTTTTCAGCCTCGAACTCGTTTGAATATTTGAGTCCTTTGGTAGGAGATCTTTCACCGGCTGTTCCCTGCGAATTCCCATCAACAATACCTTGAGATGTAAATTGCTTAGCAATATGTAGATAGTGCGTGATGTTGTCATACACGAAGGCACAATGTGCAGTGACTAGCACTGGTAACTGGCCACCATCTGAAGCAGTTTTACTTGCGAAGCATGCAGGATGGTTAATGGAATTATTATAGAACGCTTATTTGCTATAATAACACAAAGTGAGGCGTCCCAGAAAACGGAAATATATCAAAGCCAAAAGAGAAGGAGCCCAGTGAGCCGAGCTGAGAGCCAATGATTTCCAAGGGAGTAATATGTTTGTAGTCTGGTCTATCGAACCCCGGGATGATAGATATCAGTCTTCGTTTATATCCGAGTTGTAGTCATAACCACCGTCCTCGTCCTCAGAGGTATTCTGGTCGTTCTCTGTATTGCTGTTATAGTTACTGAAGTCCACCCTTCTACGCTTGCCTCAGTGGCGGGTTCCGTCGTTGGGGAGATTCTGTAACTCGGGCATGCCATAGAGAGTCGGGAAGCTCGGCGTCTGCGGGCGCCGTGATAATATCAAACTCGTAGCATATCCCGTATTCCCCGCTGGTCCCGTAGAAACCAACGATCTTGAAGCTCCTTTTATGGAAGAAGAAAAAATTACATGAGGACTTAAGAGTCCATAAGTCGCTTTCAACTCTCGCGCCAATCAATGTCGCCTACCCTATACCACGCTCTGGTCTTTTATCTTGATGACTTCGCCATAGTACAGAGAGGGCGAAAAATAGATTACGGTTATATTTGCACCGCCCCATGGAGCGTTAGCACATAGCCAGAGTTATTACTATAAAGTATTATGTCAAAAAGATATATCCTTCGGACTATATTACCATTGGCGAGGATTTCAGCATACTATACTCATCACCAAACTTGTGAAAAATTCTCAACTACCAACCATACCTAAAAGTGAGCTCCATCACTCTTAACTCTTTCTTCCCGATTACCATCCATTTATCACCATCCTTCATCTGTTGGCCTCTTCCCATTGTATACCGCTTGTAGTAGTCCGTCCCACTACAATCTTCCAGCGAGCACACTCCACCAGCCCAATCAGCAGGGGGTAATCTTTCAGCATACATAAACACGGTTATCTCACTCAGTTCAGGAAACATGTGTTGAACGAGCATTCTGATTGTGTCGCCAGCTCCTTGATGATATGTCCAGCTGGCGCTGACAGCCAGTCTCTGCAGACCTTTCCCCTTCGGATCACGAAGACGTAAGTCCGTTAGCAGGTGCGACAATCTGCGATAGTCCAGATCGCCGCCAAGTACAACGACGGTGTCGACCTCAGGATTGATATACAACACACGATTCAAGTCGTTAATACTATCGCCAGCATGCTCACATGGCGCAATAGTCGCAAGGGGCAATTTGATGGGATAACAATCCAATGCGGCAGACCTCGCCTCGGAATTTACAGACAGCGCGGCAGGATTGTTACAACCGCTTTGCCATTTTGGCACACCTCCATGTTGGAAGTCATCGGCGTAATGCGATCTGCGGGCGTGGACCTCGACGATCCGGGGCGCAAGAGAGTAGCGCCAGATCTTCTGTCGGAGCTCGACAGGGAGGTGGGGAAAGACGTGAAAAGACAAGGATGGCCCAGGTGCTGGGAGTGCTAGCTCCGCTGCCGATTGCAGCATGTCGTTGACCATAGTCAGCGTCCTTAGGGGAAGAGTGGCATAAGTCAACAAGATGGACGAAGAATTAAATATTAATACAGGCGGAAGAGAAGCGGGGAAGTTAGCAATTTTGATTCACAGAATTCAATTAGTAATGCCGTACGCCGGAAAAACTCCGGACCTACATCCCCTATGCCGAGCAATCTGAATGAGCCCCGTTTCCGCGCCCAATGCATCATGATATGAAAAGGAGGTTCGCGTGTCGCTGTCTGGGATCCTAACGTGTGCGGTAGATACCCGCAGGGATTGCGACTGGCAAGGTTTTGTTCCAAATCATCGTTATTCGCTCCATTGGAAGTGTGTGGGATGGTTAGCTCCTGCCACAGCGACAAGACATGTTAGCCTCATAAGTAGACGTTGACGGGACGTCGGAGGTGTTGGGCTGGTGGGGCCCTTGGAATGCTCCTCGGAGTTCGCGAAGTTTAAGCTACATCATCCGTTCTACTTCCTGCATCAAAATTGTTCAGAGATTATGCTAGTCATCTATATTATCAGCCTGGCTATACCTTAACTGGCCGAGCTAGGGAGGGCTGCTCTATATAAACTATTATATATTAATAACTCTTATAAGAAGGGAATAGTTAACTATATACCCTTAATTACTAAATATATACTTTCTTATATATATACTCTTCTTTAATTAGTTAGAAATTAAAAGATATAACTAATTAAAGATAATAAGTAAGGTACTTATATTAAGATTTACCCTATAGACTATAGAGTAGATTAGGTTACCCTATACTAGTTAATTAAATAATCTCAGATTAATATAGGGTAAGAAGGAATAAAATAACTAACTTAGAGCTTTCTAAAACTAGAAACCTCTAGAGCTACTAGCTTAATCTGCTATAGCTACTTATTAGAGTAATTATATTAGTAGTTATAATTACTATAATAGCTACTATAGTAATTATATTTAGTAATCTTATATTATACTATAGTAGTTATATTAGTAGTTCTTATATCTACTATAATAATTATATTAATAGTTCTTATATTTACTATAGTATTTATATTAATAAACTTTATATTTATTATATAAGAACCTTAGTACTTAGTTAGTAAGCTTTATAATTACTATAGTAGCTATATTAGTAGATCTTATATTTACTATAGTACTTATATTAGTAGTTTTATAATTCTCTATATAAGAATCTTATAATAGTTATAAATCTATATTATAGAAGGTAATATATTATCTTTAGAGCTCTTAGAGCTTTAAAATATCTATAAATATAAAGCTTCCTCCTTATTAGATAGAGATTCTTTAAGCTACTAATTTACTCTTTTATCTACTCTATAGTCTATCTTCTTAACTACTCTATAGCTAATAAAGCCTTTATTTTTTATTTAGAGCCTGCTTTTTCTATTATATCTTTTAAAATAATCTCTTTAGTATTCCTTAGTTTACCCTATAAGCTATATCTATTCTAGATCTATTTATTCTATAGCTAGTCTACTCTATACTAGAGAACTTAATCTTTTAAAAACTTATATAAATTCTATAGGATTCTATATATTTTCTATAGAACTCTCTATAGTAATTTTATAAAATTCTCTATAGAATTATTAACTGAAGATTCTCTGGTTTATTACTCAGTTCTATTAAAATACTAACTGAGTTAGTATCTGGTATATTATTATATAAGCTATTTATAATAGTTAGATAACTTATACTAGATAGGGTCTAGGGTAGATCAGGATTAAACTAATTAGAGTATTATTCTGAGTAGTATAATCAGATTATTATAGACTATATAATATAAGTTACCTGTTGCCTGTGCCTTGGCTGGCTGTATAATGAAAAGTAAAAAAAAATAGAGTTAAAGGTTAGGTATAGACCGAAACTTAGTTAAAAACAAATTATATAGATCTAGTTATATATAGCCTGATCTTAGGATATCCCTTGTATATGGTAAAAACCTTAAAAAAAATAAAAATAATATAAATTACTATTAATATATAAGTATTATAGAGCTAGTAATAATAGATATATAGATAATTATATTAATAACTATCTAAGAGAATATTCTATCTAGTAAAATAAATATATATATATACTAGGGGATTATTAATACTTAGTAATAATCTATTATTTTAAATTATTAGAATTATTATAAGATCCTAATAATCTACTAGTAATTAGTTAGAAAAAATAGAATAATCTATATAACTTTAATATATAACTATATAATTTATAATATAAAATTCTCTTTCTATTAATTATATTCTTAAAACTATATTTTATAGTTTATTAATAAGTTTTTTCTAATTTAATTCTATATTTTTCTTATAGTTTATAATAATATCTAATTATATATAGAAAACTTCCTATAAAAAGATCTTTTAATATAATACTCTTATTAATACTATCTTACTAAATCCTTTAATAATATAATTAGAGTATAATTATTATAAATCCTATAGTTATAAATACTTTAGATTAGAGAGTTTTTTATCTTATTATTTTTACTATATTAAAAATAATTAGCTATATTATAATATTTAAAGCTTTATATTAGAATAATTAAAGTATATTATTAATTAGTATAATAAACTAGAGTCTAAGCTAAAGATAGTAGAGGAGAAGTATTATTATATAGATATAAAAATCTAATATCTTTATTAATAAAAGAAATTATAGTTAGATAAAATAATATAGATAGTATTTTATAGTATTAATAGTATAAAAGAACTAGAGTATATTAAATAAAAAGAGATAGAAAAGATAGTCTAAAAGTAGATCTTATCTCTAGCTATATCTTTATCTGAGCTTATATTTTTAGAGATTAAAATTAATCTAGTATTTCTTTAGAAGAATATAGAACTATTTTCTTCTTAGTTTATTAGAATAGATATTTCTAGTTCTAATAATATTACTAAATAAGCTATTAATAATCTTTTAAATACTTAATAGATTCCTAAGTATTATCTTTATTAGTATATCCTTTCTATTTTACTAAGTAAAAGATCTATTTATTTCTAACTTCTTTCTTTAGAGTTTTTTTTAGTTTAAATTCTTCTTTATAGATTTTAATTAGATAATCTTAGTCTAGTATATTTTCTAGTACTTTCTTAAGTAATAAAATATAAAAAACTAGATAGATATATATTATATCTAGTAATAAGAGTTTATAATTAGTATCTAATCTTTTCTTAAGAATTTTAAATAATCTAAGTTTTTTATAATCTAATTTATTATTTAATTTTATTATTATAATATTTTTATAAAGTAAGTAGATCTTATTTTCTTTCTTTAGAATTAGTTTTTCTAATCTGTTTTTATTATAATATTTTTTTATTTATTATTAAATAAATTTAAGTTTTATTTTTATTTCTATATATAATAAATATAGTATTTCTTTTATAAGTATAGTAGCTAGTATATCTAGTTTATTATATTCTAATTAATTCTAGAATTATAGTTTATAACTATAGTTTATATATATAGATATAAGCTAGATAGATTCTTATACTGAATTATTATATATAATCTGGGCTATAGATAATAATTATATCTAGTTATCTTACTTATAGTAAATATATATTTATAGATATTATTTTAGGGTTTAATTTAATTATTCTATTTAATTATTATTTTATAAGTAGTAAGCTATTAAAAGCTTATATCTTATATCTATTTATACTATAAGTATTTATTAAAACTTAGAGATAAATATTATTTATCTAGTATCTTAGTAAGATCTTAACTAGAAGCCTAGTTAAACTAGATTTTATTAAGATCCTTATCTATACTATCTACTACCTTTAAAACCTACTCTATTAATATATTTAACCTTAATACTATATAATCTATAGTATTATACTAAATATAATAGAGCTATTTATCTATCTTATATAATATCTATTTATTATCTATAAGTAGTATTAATATACTTATATTAATAAAAAGATAGAATTTTATCTCTAAAATTAATATTTATTATTTATAATAACTTAGAGAAGGGAAATTAAAATAGCTATATAAGCTATTAATAGGCTTATATAGAATTAGGAGAAACTATATAACTATATACTACTATAATATATTATAGAGCTAGTACTATATATCTCTCTACTTAGAACTAATAGATTATAATATTAAAATTTACCCTATAAACTATAGGGTAGATCAGGTTACTCTATATTAGTTAATTAAATAATCTTAGATTAATATAGAGTAAGGAGGAATAAAATAACTAACTTAGAGCTTTCTAAAGCTAGAAGCTTACTAAAGCTACTAATCTAACTCTCTATAGCTATCTATTAGAATAATTATATTAGTAGTTATAACTACTATAATAGCTATTATAGTAACTATATCTAGTAATCTTATATTATACTATAATAGTTATATTAGTAGTTCTTATATTTACTATAATCTCTATATTAATAGTTCTTATATTTACTATAATACTTATATTAGTAAATCTTATATCTACTATATAAAAACTTTAGTATTTAATTAGTAAGCTTTATAATTACTATAGTAGCTATATTAGTAGACTTTATATCTATTATAGTACTTATATTAATAGTTTTATAATTCTCTATATAAGAATCTTATAGTAATTATAAGCTTATATTATAGAAGATAATATATTATCTTTAGAGCTCTTAGAGCTTTAAAATATCTATAAGTATAAAGCTTTCTCTCTATTAGATAAAGATTCTTTAAACTACTAATTTACTCTTTTATCTACTCTATAGTCTATCTTCTTAGCTACTCTATAATTAATAAAGTTTTTATTTTTTACTTAGAGTTTATTTCTTCTACTATATCTTTTAAAATAATCCCTTTAGTATTTCTTAGTTTACCCTATAAGCTATATCTATTCTAGATCTAGCTTACTCTATAGTTAGTTTACTCTATACTAGAGATTTTAATCTTTTAAAAGATTATAAGTTTAAAAAGAGCTCTATTTTATAAAAAATAGCTCTATTTTTAGATTTAAAAGTTATCTACCCTATACTAAGAAAGTTTTCTAACTTATTTTATATCTTAATCTAGATCTTAGTAGCTTTCTTTACTAAAGAAGATTTAAAATAGCTAATAAAAATAACTATATAGAGAGATTAGCTTCTAAAGATATTAAAATCTACTTTTCTTTAGTAGTTAATTTAATAGCTAGTATTATTACTATATCTAATTTAGTAATTACTTTTAGTACTATTAATATTATTCCTTTAGATCTTATAGTAGATAATATTACTATTACTTAAAGTCTTTAGAATCTAAATACTATTAAAACTATTATTACTATATAATAAACTCTTTAATAGCTAATAACTACTATAAATCTACTATAGTTATAGTAAACCCCTAGTACTACTAGTACTAGTTAATTAGCTTTTAGTATTACTAGTACTTCTTAATAGTTTATCTTTTAAAGCTCTTAGAGCTCTAACCTCTTAACTAGGGTTTTTAAAAACTTTATTATTAAGAATTTTAATAAAAGAGTTTATAAGTTCTTTAAAGTCTTTAAATTATAAGGATTTTATAACTTTAATTAGTAAAAACAGACTCTAGAGATTTAATTTAAAGCTCTTAGATTATTACTATTTATAATAAATTCTACTATAGTTTAATAGCTATTAGATCTAAACTAGACTATTTTACTTATACTATTAAAAAATAGCTATATAAAGAGTTTATAAACTATTATAATTTAATAGATCTTCTTTATAAAGATCTATAAGTTACTAGTTAAATAGTTCTCTTATAATATTAAAATTCAGTATAACTATCTATATATCTAATTTTATAGACTTTATTATAAGAACTTTAAAAGCTCTTTAGAAGTTTTTAATAATATATTTAATAACCTTCTAGTTAGATTATTACTAACTAAGATTATTATAGCTCTTATAGATTAGATTAATTAGTATCTAGAGACTTTAAAAGAAATCTTTCTATAGTAAACTAAATACTAATAGAATAATATTAGAATTACTAAAGTCTTTAGAAGCTCTTTAGAGCCTTTAAACCTATAGTTTCTTATAATAAACTTTCTAAAGAAATAGTATAATAAAAGCTCTTTAGTAGCTAAAACTACTAATTATAGAGCTAAATATATTAAAAAATCTATTAAAAAGAAATCTTTAAGCTCTAAAAAGATCTCTAAGGAAAAGATCTAATAGAAAGAATCTAAATTTAAAACTTTTAAAGAAAAACTAATTAAATCTACTAGCTTTACTTTAAACTATAGTCTAGAAGATCTTTAAAGCTTATTAGAAGATAGTAATAAAGAAAGTCTCTAGCTAGCTTTTTAAATCTATTAGCTCTCTAAATCTATTAAAATTATAATAGCTCCTATTACTATTAGCTTTAGTAATTAGAGATATAGTTTACTAAATACTCTTCTATATAATATAGGCTCTATAGTATACTTAGTAAATAATAGAGCTTATTATAGAAACTATAAAGCTTTAAAATACTCTAAAGTAAGCTATATTCTAATAGCTATTAATAAAACCTACTTTATAGATATTAAAACTATTATATTTTAAATTCTAATCTCTCTAAACCTCTTAACTTATAGAGATTTAAAATTTAAAAAAGCTTTTTTTCTATTTATTCTAGAGATTAATATAATTAGTAGAATAAGATATTATAGCTTAGAAGATATCCTTCTAAAATAATAGCTATTTGATAATAGAATTTACTATAGCTTATTAAATTTTAAAAAATATAATTTTTATCTATAGTTAAAAAAGTAAAAAACTCCTAAGTTTATAATATCTAAGAAGCTCTCTACTTATACTAGCTATAGCTATTTTATAGAGATTTAGATTCTCTTTAAAGCCTCTATCTAGATCTCTAAAGCTCTAGACTTTATAAAACCTAGTAAGCTTACTAAGCTTATTAAATAGCTTACTAAGAAGCTTATTAAGCCTGCTAAATAGTATACTCTAATAGAGATTTAAATCCTCTCTAAGATCTCTAGCTAGATCTCTAAAGCTCTAGACTTTATAAAGCTTAATAAGCTTACTAAGCTTATTAAATAGCTTATTAAGAGATCTACTAAGGTTCTAATATAGAAGCCTTTAGAAAAAGATTATTCTAGTTTTAATACTAAAGAAACTCTAATATAAGAAACTATTAGTACTATTAAGCTATTACTATAAGTATCTAAGATCTATAAAGATTTATTATAATTAGTAGATATTTAGTATATATAGCTAGAGTATTTAGAGCTTTAATTACTAAAGAAAACTATTAAAATTATAGAAGATTTTTCTAATTTTAGCTCTATAAGAAAGAAAGATTTTCTCTATTTAGTCTATATTAGTATTAAAAGCTATAGACTTCTAGTATATATAGCTATCTCTAATCTATCTAGAGCTTTAAACTCTATAGAAAGAAATATTTTCTATCTTAAGCTTATATTATATAATAAAAGATCTATAGAGCTTATTTTAATAGATTAGAAAACCTACTATAAGTAGATTATTCTTTTTCTTAATAAGAAAGGGTTTACTATAGTAACTATTATAAAAAGCTTTTACTAGAGCTTTTATAATTACTATAACTATTATTCTACTAAATTTTACTATAATAATAGAGAAATTATAAGGAATTTAGTAAATTAGCTAGCTATTAAAAATACTATCTTTAGTACTTTAAGTCTCTATATTTATTAGTAAAATAAGCTCTCTAAATACTCTATAAGAGTACTAATAGATAGGCTTAGAGCTATTTTATAATAGTCTAGATTACTACTATATCTCTAATATTATATCCTTCTAGAGGTTCTTTAGTTAGTTAATTATACTGCTATTAGTAATTATAATTTACTTTCTTAGTAGTTATTTTTTTAAGAATTAGAGTTTAAAACTTTTTTTAAGTCTAACTTCTAGATCTATAGAGCTATTAGAGCTTACTATAAGATCTTTATTTATTTTAAATAGTAGATTAAAAGCTATAAATTAGCTCTTAGAATAATCTTAGAGTAAATTCTAATACTCTTAAGCTTTAAAATCTATTAGATTTATATTTCTAAGAAAAGACTAATAATAAAGATCTCTTATCTAAGGATTTTAAAGGATATAAACTCTATAAAATAGAGCTTATAGCTATAAAACCTTCCCCTTTTATACTCTTTAGAAAGAGAAATAGAGGAAATAGAGTATATAAAAAAGATTTAAGAGCTACTATAATAGCTGCTATAAGAATACTCTAATCTATTAGCTATAGTATTTAAACTACTAGCTATAGAGCTATAAGAACTTAAAATACTACTAGCTATAATATCTACTTTAGAACTCTAAGAGCTTAAAACCTCTAAAGCTATAGAGCCTTTAGAGCCTAAAGCTCTACTAGCTATAGTATATTAACCTAGTAAGCCTAAGCTTAACTTAGAGCTTATAAATAATCTAATAGATCTATTTAACTAGGTATAAGCTACTATTATAATATATTAAGTAAGTATTATAATATATACTAAAGCTAGACTCTTACTAAAGCCTAATAACTAGAAAGAGATACTAAAGTTACTATTAAAAAAGAGAGAGCTTTAGTTATAAGCTATCTTTAATAAGTTTAAATAGTTAATATATATTAAAACCTTCTTCTTTATAGTACTAAAAAACCTATTTAAAAGCTATAGAGCTCTAAGCTATAGATATATACTAAAGCTAAAGCTTAATCCCTATAATAAAATATTAAAATATAAAGCTAGACTTATTATTAAAGAGTTCTTATAAATAGAAGATCTAGATTATAATAAAACTTTTATTTCTATAGCTATTTTTTTAATCTAGAGGCTACTATTAGCTCTAGTAGCTATATATAGTTATAATATTAAGTAAATTAACTTTATAAGTATCTTTTTAAATAATAAACTTATTAAAAGACTCTATATAAAGCTCTTTAAAAGCCTAAAGGAGCTACTAAAGAAAAGCTCTAAATTACTTACTATAGCTAAGTTTTAGAGCTATAACCCTTCTGAAGAATAGGTTATCCTATTACTAAAAGCTCTATATAGCCTGAAGTAGTTCTCTAGAGAGTAGTAAAAAGCTCTAAAAGCTCTATTAAAAACCCTAAGCTTTAATCTTCTAATCTTAGATCTAGTAGTTTTCTATAATACTAAAAAGACTATCTTTATAGTAATCTATATAAATAACTATTTTATAATAAGCTCTGAAATTAGCTATATTAATAAGCTAAAAAAGGAAATTTATAGGGTTTATTCTATAGAAGATAAGAGATCTATAGTTTTCTTCTTAGAGATTTAAATCTACTAAGATAGATCTAAGAAAGCTTTATATCTCTTTTAACCTTAGTATATTAAATAGATACTATAGGTCTTTAAGATTACTAAAGAGAAACCTCTATTAATACTCTTATAGCCTAATCTTATAAAGCTTATAATAGAAGCTATAGAGACTATAGATCTTTATAACCCTTTAGAATATAAGCTATTTTAGTAGATTATAATATTAATATATCTAATACTTTAAACCAGGTCTAATATAATCTTTTTAGTTTAATAGTTAGCTTAGGCTATATATAGACTTTATAAAATCTATCTAAAAACTATTAAGAAACTACTTTAGTATCTAAAAGATACTAAAAACCTTATTATAACTTACTTACTAAATAAGCCTTTAGAAAATTATTATAATAGTAATTTTATAAGAAATAAAACTATTAGTAAATCTATCTATAGATATCTCTTTAAGCTAGCTAGGAGCTCTATTAGCTAGAAGACTAAGAAAGTAATTACTATAGCTCTATCTATTATAGAGGCTAAAGTAGATAGCTTTATAGAGGCTCTTAGAGAATTATAATAGCTAAAAAAGCTTTATAAAGAGCTAAACTAATCTCTAAAGATCTCTATAACTATCTACTATAATAACTAGAGCTATATAGCTATAAATAATAATCCTACTCTATATATTAGAACTAAATATATACTATTAAAATTCTACTATAATAGGGTTTAAATTATAGAGGGTTTAGTAAGTTTTAACTATCTGGAAACTAAAGCTATACTTACTAATAAACTAATTAAGCTATTAACTATATTTCTTTAGTAGATCTTTAGAGATCTACTAGATCTAAAGAAGTACTATAAAGATCTAATTTAGTTATTTTCTTTAGAAGGAATATTAAGATTTACCCTATAGACTATAGAGTAGATTAGATTACTTTATACTAATTAATTAAATAATCTTAGATTAGTATAGAATAAGAAGAAATAAAATAACTAACTTAGAGCTTTTTAAAGTTAGAAGCTTATTAAAGCTATTAATCTAACTCTCTATAGCTATTTATTAGAGTAATTATATTAGTAGTTATAATTATTATAATAGCTACTATAGTAACTATATCTAGTAATCTTATATTATATTATAGTAGTTATATTAATAGTTTTTATATCTACTATAATCTCTATATTAGTAGTTCTTATATCTACTATAATATTTATATTAGCAGACTTTATATTTACTATATAAGAATCTTAATACTTAGTTAGTAAGCTTTATAATTACTATAGTAGCTATATTAGCAGACTTTATATCTATTATAGTACTTATATTAGCAGACTTTATATTTACTATATAAGAACCTTAGTATTTAGTTAGTAAGCCTTATAACTACTATAGTAGCTATATTAGTAGATCTTATATTTACTATAGTATTTATATTAATAATCTTATAATTCTCTATATAAGAACCTTATAATAGTTATAAGCCTATATTATAAAAGATAATATATTATCTTTAGAGCTTTTAAAGCTTTAAAATATCTATAAGTATAGAGCTTTCTTTTTACTAGATAGAGATTCTTTAAGTTATTAATTTACTCTTTTATTTACTCTATAGTCTATCTTCTTAGCTATTCTATAGCTAATAAAGCTTTTATTTTTTACTTAGAGCTTACTTTTTCTACTATATCTTTTAAAATAATCTCTTTAGTATTTCTTAATCTACTCTATAGGCTATATCTACCCTAGATCCAGCTTACCCTATAGCTAGTCTATCCTATACTAGAGACCTTAACCTTTTAAAATATAATACTAGATATATTAGTATATTATCTATATAGAGTAAGAGATATATACTTATCTATAGAAAGAGTATAATTAGAATAGTAACTAGGAGAAGAATAGTAATATTAGGAAGAAAATAGTAGAGGCTTATAACTAGCTATAAATAAGTAGTATATATTATTAGTAGTTCTTTTCTTAAAGAGCTATAAGTAGCTAGTTTAGAGTTAGTATAGCTAGAGAGACTATTAATCCTATTAATTATCTATAGTTTAAGTTAGCTATAGAAAGAGTATAGAAACTCTTTAAGAAGGAGATAGCTAAGAAGAAATATAAAATATAGATAATAATTTAAATTAGAGATAACTAGTTTAAATCTAATAAATAGCTTAAGTTTATTAGCTAGATAATATATCTATAGAGGTTCTCTATTACTAAGCTCTATAATATAAAATAGGATATTCAGAATAATAAAATAATACTATAGTTAGTATAGAAAGTAATAGAGTATATACTTAACTAGATATAGATAACTATAATAACTACTAAGATAAATAAAACTATATTATTTAAAATAGTTTAAACTACTCTAGAAGGGAAATCTAATTAACTATTTAATAGTAAAATAAAGAAGAATATATAGAAGTAGTATAAAGATATATTCTAATAGCTACTATATATTATACCCAAAAGGTACTCTAACTACCTATAGTAAAAGGCCTACTATAGCCTTCTAGTTAGGGGCTATTATAGTATTAGAGCCTATATAGTATAATAAGTACCCCTCTATAATAAGAGAGATAGCCCTGCCCTCAGGGCTATAGTACTCGGCCGCCTTATATCTTAGTAATAAGAACTACTATAGCGGAGGTTTATTAGGCTATTATAGAGCCTCCAAGGCTTAAAGCCTTATAGCTAGGCTCTACAGCAGGTCTCCAGAGGCTCTGACCTAGACCCTGTATATACAGGCTAGTATAGGGATTAAACCTATAACCAGGCAGAATTACTACTAACTGTTATATCTAAAAGATACTCTAACTACCTATAGCAAAAGGCCTGCTATAGCTTTCTAGTTAGGGGCTATAGTAGTATTAGAGCCTATATAGTATAATACTATATATTATATATTATATAGATAAAATAGCTAATAATAAATAACTATTATTTATCTTTATAATAGTATAAAATAATTATTAAAATATATTTATTAAGATTATATCTAGTAAGTATAGATAATAGGATAATTAATCTAGTTAGAATAAATAAGATCTATATCTAACTATAATAATTAGCTAGTTTAATTATATACTAAAAGGGAATATATATTAAAATATACTAATAAGTAGTTTAGCTATTATAGATATCTAGAAAGATAAAAAGTAAGAGTTTATATTTAATTATATATAGATCTACTTAGTTATAATTAAAGTAGTATAAATACTTATACTATATTAGTTATACTATAAGTAGAAAATATAGATAATCTAGTACTTATAGATAATAGATATAGATAATATATATAAGGAAGTAGAGAGTATATTCTATATACTATATAGTAAGATAGTATAGTTTATAGTATAGATATATAGAGAGCCTATAGCTAAGCTAATACTATTAAACTAGATCTTTAAGATATAAGTATATAGAATAAATATCTATTATAATATACTAAGTAATAATAGTATTAAGTAGTTAGATAATTATATAAGCTATAGAATAATCTAGTTCTAGATATTATAACTAGTAGAGATATTATATATACTTATATAAAAAATAGAGAAACTATTTAGAGTATTAATATTAAATATAATAGATATAGTAGATAGATTTCTAGAGATTAGATAGAAATAGTTTAAAAATAACTAATAGTATAATTATAATAGTTAGTTTAACTTATACTAGATAGGGTCTAGAGTAGGTTAGGATTAA
This sequence comes from Clonostachys rosea, assembly GCA_026958235.1. Taxonomy (NCBI): domain Eukaryota; kingdom Fungi; phylum Ascomycota; class Sordariomycetes; order Hypocreales; family Bionectriaceae; genus Clonostachys; species Clonostachys rosea. The sequence goes on from CP110208.1 coordinate 118,320, forward strand.
ACTAATTAGAGTATTATTCTAAATAGTATAATTAGATTATCTTAGACTATATAATATAACTTACTATTAATATATAAGTATTATAGAGCTAGTAATAATAGATATATAGATAATTATATTAATAACTATCTAAAGGAGTATTCTACCTAATAAAATAAATATATATATATAATAAGGCTATTACTTATCTATTACTTAGCTATTATACTATCTAAGTAATAGGTTTATACTTATTAGTTATAGTCTTCTAGTAGATCTATACTTTATATATAACTTTATATAGCCTTATAGAGATCTTTATTTATAATATAATACTCTCTCCCTATTAGTTTTATTTCTAAGATTAGATTATTCTTCCTATACTAATCTAATATATACTTAGTTCTATATTTATTTCCTTATATATCCTACTAATAAGATATCTAACTATATTTTAAAATAAAAGAAATCTAATTCAGTATATAAGTATACTTAAAAGTTAGAATATATTCTTACTTATAGGTTTAAGATTATTTCTTATACTTATTATATAGAAAAGAATATAAACTGTTTTATTATTCTAAGTTTAAATTATTATATAATATATATTTATATAAGTTATTTATATAATAGTATATATTCTCTAATATCTTCTAGTAAATATCTTTATACTATATACCTCCAGTAGTCTTTTCTAATTCCTTATTTAGTTAAGAAAATTAATAAAAAACTATTTTATTTAGAGAATAAGAAGTCTAAGGCTAAGATAGAGTTAGCAGTAGTATTTATATAAATTTCTTATTTATAGAAGATATAAAAATAGCTTTATAAGAAGGGTATAGAGATATTAAAGAAAGGGTTAAATAATATAGAAGAGCTGGAAAAGAAGGAATAGAAAGAAGTAGAAGAGAAAAGTTATTAGGAAGAGTTAGAATAGATATAGATTTAAGAGGCTAAGTTTATATTCTAAGTCTAAATATTATATATTATATAGATAGTTAACTTTTCTAGTTTTTTCTTTAATCCTTCTATAGAGAATCTCTTTAGTAGTATTACTTAAGATAAGATTACTAATTCTTTTTCTTCTAGTAGTACTAGTATATTAAATACTAGTATTTCTTTAGGTATTTAACTAGTTTCTATATATTATTATTTTTATTATAATCTTTCTATTTTATTAAATAAAATATTTATCTATTTTTAATTTTCTTATCTAGTATTCTCTAAGATTTAAATTCTTCCTTATAGACTTTAATTAGATAATCTTATTCTGATATATTATCTAGTACTTTTTTAAGTAATAAGATATAAAAAACTAGGTAGATATATATTATATCTAGTAATAAGAGTTTATAGTTAGTATCTGATTTTTTCTTAAGAATTTTAAATAGTCTAAGTTTTTTATAATCTAATTTATTATTTAGTCTTATTATTATAATATTTTTATAGAGTAGATAGATCTTATCTCCCTTCTTTAAAATTAATTCTTCTAATCTGGTTTTATTATAGTATTTTTTTATTCTTTTTTAAATAAATTTAAGTTCTATTTTTATTTCTATATATAATAAATATAGTATTTCTTTTATTAATATAGTAGCTAGTATATCAGGTCTATTAAGTTCTAGTTAATTCTAGAATTATAGCTTATAACTATAATTTATATATATAGATATTAATTAAGTAGATTCTTATACTGAACTATTATAAGTAATCTATACTATTAGTAATAGTTATATCTAATTATTTTATTTATAGTTAATATATACTTATAGATATTATTCTAGAGTTTAATTTAATTATTCTATTTAACTATTACTTTATAGATAATAAGCTATTAAAAGCTTATATTTAGTACTTAGTTTATATATAAGTATTATATTTTAAAACTATAGTTTATATCTCTTTTTATAGATCTAAATAATTATAATATTATCTAATTCTATTAAATATTTTCTTAATTCCTTAGTATTCTAAGAGTAAGTATTTATAGATTTCCTTAATAAGTACTATCCTAATATTCTATTATAATTTTTCCAGACTAGAGATAATCTCTATCTAGATCTTTATATATACTATTTCTTTAAATATAGCTCCTAAGGTTTTTTATACTAAGTATTTTTTATTATTAATTAAGAATAACTATTTATTTATCTTAGGAACTATCTTTTTATATTCAGATTTTTAGCTAAAAGTATTAGCTTTTCTATTTTCTAATTCTTTTTAATATATAATTTTATAATTAAATTAAAATAGATACTTAGTATAGTATATTTATCTTCTATTTAATTATTAAGTTATAATAAAGTATTAAATATTCTTATAATCTATATATATTTTAACTTTATATATTATCCCTAAGTAGTAGTATTTAAATTCTTTAAATATATATATAATAACTATAAATTCCTTATTATAAATAGGGTAATTAAGTTCTATACTATATAGTTTCTTTAAGAAGAATACTATAGAGTATAGTATTCTATTATTATTTCTTTAGCTAATTTATATACTAATTATAAAATCTAAGATATCTATCTTAAGTTCTACTTTTTATATAAAATTAAATATCTATAGTATATATTCTAAAAGTATTTAGTTCTTTATTTTATTAAATACTTACTATTATTTTTTATTCTATTAGAATTTTTTTTTTTTTTTATAATATTATATAAGAATATAATAATTTTTCTATAATTCTTAATAAATTATTAGTAATAGTTAGTAAATCTAAGAAAAGCTTATACTTTCTTAATAATTCTTAGTACTTTCTATTCTTTAATTATAATAATTTTACTTTATTCTATTTATATCTTATTTAGTTAAATAGTATATTCTAAGAAGTTAACTTTTTATATATAGAAGAAACTCTTTTCTAGTTTTATAAAAAGTTTTACTTTCTTTAGTTTTTCTAAGACTTAGTATATATATTCTTTATATATTTCTAGATTATTAGAGAAAATTAAAATATTATTAAGATAAATAACTATAAAGATATTAAGATATTCTTAGAATACTTAATTAATTATTTATTAAAATATTATAGATATATTTATTAGTTTAAAGGGTATAATAAAGTATTTATAGAGATTAAACTTTATTCTAAATACTATTTTCTATTTATCTCCTTTCTTAATTTATATTAAATTATAAGCTCTCTTTAGATCTAGAGTAATAAATTACTATTTACTTTATAATTAATTTCTAAGCTTAATAATTAGTAGTAAGGGTATTCTATTCTTATATATAATCTTATTTAGCTATTAGTAATTAATAACTAAATAGAGTTTACTATTTTTCTTTAGTATAAATATTATAGGGTATTCTATAGATAAGATTAATAGTTATATATAGCTTTTTACTAGTATATTATTAATATATTTATAGAGTATTTATAATTAAAATTCTATAAGATTATATAATTTATAAAAATTAGATTCTTTTTTTTTAATAATAGAGATTTTATAATTCTATTAGCTATATTCTAATAGCTCTATTTTAAGTTTCTATAAATAATATTTTTTTAAAATAATTATATTTCTATAGAATATTTTTAAGATATTCTTTCTATTTTAAATATTCTTTCTATTAATATTTATACTAAATATCTTTTTTTTTATTCTATTAAGCTTTTTATTAGTTATTTATTTAGCTCTATTTCTAGATCTCTATATTAAATAGTTTTAATAGTAGTTTTTCTATTTTCTTCTACTACTAGCTATATTTAATTTTATATTCTTATTATTATTTCTTTATTAATTATTTCTAATTAATAGATACTAAATCTATATCTAGAAGTAGTTTTTATTTCTATATTTAATCTAAGATTTATATTATCTATTTTAGTTCTTATTATAATAGATTTCTTATATTATCAGATTATAATACTATTAAAATTAATACTACTATATCTACTTATTATTATAAATTATTATAGTTTTTTATAGTAGTATCTTTAGATATTAAGAAATAAATATATTTTCCTAATATCTAATAAAATTTTAATTTTTATTAATCCTAATATTAATATATAAGAGTATTCTTCTATTCTATTTAGCTAGTATACTAATTAATTAGTAAGTTTATATTTTAAAACTATAATAATTCTAATATAACTTTATAGATTCCTAATAGTATTAGATTATAAGTAATATTAAACTTTCTTTCTTAGATTTTAATTATAAAATAATTAGTTTTAGAATTAATAATCTTATTATTATATTTAAACTTTAAGTCTTTAATATTTATAACTATATAGGTTTCTTTCTTCTTTTTCTATAGTAAATAGAGTTAGTTAATTACTATTAATAAAATATAATTTTCCTATATTCTATAGTTAATAAATACTATAAACTAGTTCCTCTTAATCTCTATTTCTATAAAAATATATATAGAGCTTTCTACTTCTATAGCTCTTAGGGTTCTCTAATCTATTATTAATATTATTCTATACTATAGCTCTATTATAGATAGTATAAGCTGTTTTTTATCTAGTTAACTTATTCTTATAGTTTATTTAATAGTAATAGTATATTTTACTTATTATATATTCTATTCTATTCTTATTTATTAATAGAAATAATTTCTAATTCCTCCTTATTATTACTTTCTTTACTATCTATAGAAGAAGATTAATTATTTAAATATTAATTTTATATTTCTTCCTTTTATAGTTATTACTATTTAAAGTATAGCTTAATAGTATTTATATTATTATTACTATTCTATACTAATACTAATACTTCTTATTTAATTTCTTAATAATTTCTATAGTTCTAGTTATAATATAATTTAATATAATTATTATAATTATATATAGTTTAATCTTCTACTTACTAGTAGTTATACTATAGTCTGATTTTATTATTCTTATAAATCTTATATCTCTATTCTGGATATATTTTAACTAGAAGTTTTTTATTTATATACTCTTTAGAGTACTCCCTTAGGTTTTCTTTAAAGATAATATAGAATTCTATTCTATAGTATTAATAAGTAAATTATTATATTTAAACTATACTATATTTCCTAGATATTCTTCTATTAGGAAATAAAAAGAAGTTATTTAATACTTTTTCCTACTAATATATAGTATACTAGATATTATAGTATATTATTTAGAATTCTAATCTATAGTTATATTTCCTACTAGTATTTATATATATTAGGTTTTTATATCTATTACTAGGGTATTAAATAGTATCTATAATATCTCTTCTATATAATACTATTCTATAAACCTTCTTAAGATTTTATATTTATATCTTCTATTAATAATAAGTATAGAGTTTATTATATTTAGCTTTAATCTTATTCCTAGTAAATATATATTAGTTCTATTTCTTAGGAGTATATTTAATAAGTTTATTAATATAGTAGAATATATATTTATATTTAGTAAGAAATCTAATATTTATACTATCTCTTTTATTTTTATACTTTTATTTAAGTTCTTAGAGAGTATATATAATATATTATTAGTTTTCTCCTAATACTATTTATTTTTTCTTCTTATTATTAGTTTCTAATATTTTATAGAAGTTTAATATAGGCTTTCTAGAAAATATAGAAACTATAGTAACTATATAGTTTTCTTCCTAAGTAATCTTTCTAATTATTCTAAATATCTTAGTTTTAGTTTTTCTAGTTACTTCTAACTACTTTTTACTTTCTCTAATAGATTTTTAATTTTTCTATTTTTTAAGCTTTAGATATTAGGATAAAATATACCTAATCTTATTATAGTTATAATACTTATATTTTTCTATAGCTTCTAGCTCTATAGATCCTATATAGGTCTTAGACTCTATAGATAGTATTAGAGTTTATTATATTCCCTAGTTAGGTTTATTATTCTTAATATAGTTCTAATTAGTTTATTTATTTCCCTTCTATTATTATCTTTTATATAGATAGTTATTAATCTATATAGTATTTACTATATATCTAGATAGATCTTTAGGTTTATCTATTTTAAAAAGTTAATTCTTAACTTCTTTCTTAAGTCTATTATAGAATATAGCTTTAAAAAAGCTATTATTTTAATCTAGTTAAATTAAGATTTCTCTAAACTTAGTAGTATATTCTAATACTAATTCTATCTATTATAGATTTTTAAGATCTTTAATAGCTTATTATTTTTTATCTATTTAACTAAATACTAAGATAAATAAAGTCTAGAAATTCTTATAACTAGTAAGAGTATTAACTATTTTCTAGTTTTATAAGCTTAATATAATTTTATTATTATACTAGTTTCTAAAATAAGCCTAGAACTATTATTCTATAGTACTATTAAGATATATTCTTATAAACCTAACTTTATTTTTATCTATTACTAGCTTAGTTAGAAAGAATTTAAAATATATTTAAAATTAAGTTTTAAATTCCTCTAGTTTATTAGTATTATCTAAAAAGGGTTCTAGGGGAATTAGTTATATTATCTTCTCTTTATCTTTTATCTTCTTTTTCTTAAGTTATTTAATTCGGATTATAAGCTACTATATAATCTCCTGAGCTATTAGAGCTTATAGAGTATTATTTAGTAGTTTAATAAGAGCTATTTTATCTTTTAATATTATATAGTAATTAAGATAAGATAATTAGCTAAATAAGAGTTATTAATATATAATAGTTAGTTTAACTTATATTAAATAGAGTCTAGAGTAAATTAGGATTAAACTAATTAAAATATTATTCTAAGTAGTATAATTAGGTTATCTTAGGCTATATAATATAAGTTACTATTAATATATAAGTATTATAGAGCTAGTAATAATAGATATATAAATAATTATATTAATAACTATCTAAAGAAGTATTCTATCTAATAAAATAAATATATATATATAATAAGGCTATTACTTATCTATTACTTAGCTATTATACTATCTGAGTAATAGGTTTATACTTATTAATTATAGTCTTCTAATAGGTCTATACTTTATATATAACTTTATATAGCCTTATAGAGGCCTTTATTTATAATAATAATATAATAGATTACTTATTCCTATAGAATAAATATAATATATAGTTATAGATAGAGGATAGCTAGATATTTAAATAGCTTATATAGTCTATATTATTATAGAAGATATAGATTAGTATAAATACTAATAATAATAAGTACTTATTTAAATAAAATACTATTTACTAGTATACTAATATACTATTATAGTTCTAGAAATAGATATTCTTACTAATATATATACTATTAATAGCTAGCCTTAATTAAACAGAGGCTTTATAAGGCTTTATAATTAAATAGTTAATTCACTTAGTAGTTATAAGTTAGGGTCTTAATTAAATAAAGGAAAAAGTATAAATTTATCTCTAGGCTGTAAAAAATAGCTCCTTTTAACTATACTACTAAGCAGTATAACTTATAGAACCTGAACCTTTTATCCCTACTTTAATCCTCCCCTAAGTTTTATACTTAACTATTATAAAACTTATCTAATTTTTATTATCTAAAGCTAGAGAGACTAAAATATTATAAACTATAAAGGAAATAAACTATTAATTAGTACTAAAACTCTAGTAATTAGTAATTAAAGTTAAGATTATAAAAGAAAGCTTCCTATAAGAGTTAAGTTCTTCTTATTCTAGTACTAAGTCTTATACTAACTTTATCTATTTAATCTCTCTAAGCTTTCTTCTAAAACTAATAGTTACTCCTCTTAGTAATAATAAGAACTAGTAGGGAGTATAGTAGGTATAAGGTATAAAGGGAGAATATTAGGAATATAGTTAATCTAATTAATCTTAAGATAATTTCCTTAATAGTAGAATATATATTAATCCGGATAGAAATAATAGAGCCTAAAGATAGAGTTAATACTATTATAAATAAAGATAGGGAGTATAAGGCAGAAGGCTCTAGTAAATATTATAAACCCCTAGTTATCTCTCTAAAGTAGAAGTTCTTTATTTATATACTTATATATCTACCTATAAGGAGTAAGGTAGATCTAGAGTTTATTAACTTCTTTAAAGAACTTAGAGAAACTAGGGATTATAAGTATTATATAGATATTAATTATTATCTTAGTCTTAGCCTATAGTTAAGAGCCTCTATAGTTCTAAAGTTAAATAGCTTAATCTTTTATAAAGAGACTGGAAGAATAAATAGCTATAAGAGTAGGAAATAGCTAATTCTAATACTTAAAGCTAATATATAGAATACTATTTTATTTAATCTATTCTCTAATAAAGTCTTATAGAGTCTAATAAAGCTACTAAGTATAGAATATACTATAAAAGAATATATCTTACTAGTAAATATAGAGAATAATAGTAAAAGTAAAATTTATTAGGAATCTAAAACTATAAAGCTAAACTATAAAAGTATTAATAAAGACAGTAGTATAAATATCTCTTTTACTAGTAGCTATATTTAGAATTTTTATAAAGGCTTCTTATTAATTAAAAATAAAGATAAAGAAATAGTTATCTATATAGACTATATTAGTAATAAAATAGTAGTATTAAAGTTTATTATAGATATTTATATAATTACTCTTACTAAAGTTATATCTAGGTAAAATAACTAGATTCCTTAAGTATTCAGTTCTTAGAAGAATACCTTTATTATTTTATAGTAAGATACTCTAATAGTACTTAGGGATATAGATAAGATCCTTCTAGATATTTTTTATTATCTCTAGAAAGTAAGTAGAAAGATCCTTCTAGTTAATTAACTTATTCTAATAGATTTAACCTATAAGATTATAAAGGTTCTAAACTATAGTTTAAAAGGGCCTACTTATTAAATTATCTTAGTTCTTTAAATATTTATAGATAATAGCAGTCTCTATATAATTAGTTATATATCAGAAGGCTTATTATCTATAGTTTACTCAGAGTTACTAGGGAGGCTATATATTACCAGAGTAGGGTATTATAAGTAGAAGTATTCTTATAAATTTATAAAAAGACCTTATAATAGTATCTTTCTCTCCTATATAATATAAAGAACTATAAGAGCTTACTTAGAACTCTTCTATATAGAATAGTAATCTCTTATCCTTCTAGTTATTCCAGAACTAAAGAGAAATAGAATAGGATCTATAAGTTCTATAGTTAATAGATTAAATACTTAATTCCTTATATAAAGGGTATACTTAGAATACTTATTACTCTTTATTAGAGAGCTTACTTATAATATTAGACTTAGAGTTAGAACTAGAGCTAATAATAAAACTAGTAGGTAATAATATTATATTTAATTATAGAGGGTTAGATTAAGAAGAGAAGAGGTAGCTACCTATAAAGATCTTAGACTATTAAGTTATTTAATTATTATATTAGAGGGAGGAGATAGAGATTATAGATAACTACCTTAAGAGATCTTAAGCTATTAGATCAGAGTTTATAAACTTTAAGAGGAAAAGTATAAAAGTATAAGGGAAAGGTAGAAATCTACTAAGAAGCAGTATCTTTTAGATATAGCTTTATATAGACTATATAACTAGTAAATACTTATATAAATAGGATAAGCTTATTAAGCAGGGGAGAAAAGAAAATATAAGATAACTACTATAGATAGAGAGATATATATAGTAGTAGAAAGTAAAAAGCTTAAAATAGCTATAAGTTTTAAAGGGTAGAATAGAAAAGAGAAGTATAGTAGTAAATTCGCTAGTATATAAAGAGGTAGAAGTATATAATATAAAGGGAAGAAAAAAAAAAGAGATTTAAGAAGTAGAAACCTAGTTTTATAGATAAATTCTATATCTACTTACTATTTTCTTAGCTAGTAGTTACCTTTTATAAGGGATACTATAATTTAGAGTATAATATAGAAGTATATAAGGGTTTAGTATAATTTCCAGGTTATTATATTTCTATTATACTGCTTTTACTTAGTATATAGCTTATAATTTATATATCTACCTTATATAACTTCTACTATAAATTATATAGTAATCCTATTCTAATTTATATTAAGAGTAAATTTCCTAAGTAGTTTTAAAATCTTAAAATTCTTTTATTTTCCTTATAGCTTTATTACTTTCTTATAAAGTATAATATATATATAAGTAGCTTATTATATAATTATATATATTATAGCTTAAATAATTACTTAGTTTAATCTCTAAATAACTTATTATTTCCTCTATCTCTACTTACTATTATATCTTAATTAAAAGGATATAATCTAATTACTATATCCTATATACTCTAGAAGTTTTTAATTTCTAAATTAAATAAAATCTAGATAGTATAGTTTAGATCTTTATTATTATAGTAGATTATAATTCTTTACTTATTACCCTATATCTAATACTCCCTTCTCTGAATATAGACTTAGTACTACTATATTAGCTTTTACAGCCTAATCTTAAATAGAAGTAATTTATTTTTCCTTACTTATAAATAATTAGTACTTCTTCTTCTTTTCTATTATTATCTCTAGAAGTTAGATTCTAAGATATACCTATAGCCTTAGAGGGACTTATCTTCCTTCTATAATTATTATACTATTATCCAGTATCTTAATAGTACTTCTACTTATATTAGCTATAATTATCCCTTTCTTATTAATATCTACTTTCTAAAACTCTTTAGTAACTAATCTAGTCTATTTAATAGCTTCTTTAGATATTTTAATCTTTCTTTATAGTAATTAACTTAGAGCTTCTTTATTAGAAGAATATTAACCTACTTCTATAGCCTTTACTAAATTATTATTTTATCTATTATAAACTACTTTCTTTAGTATAAATAGATAATTATTATTAATACTAGCCTATTAGCTATTTTCTCTTTTTATAAACTTCTTTAGTATAGATCCTTAGTAAGATCTATTTAGTTCCTCTCTATTAAGCTCTTTCAGATAATAACTATATAAAGCAGGGAAAATTCTTATAATATAATATAATCTATACTAATATACTTAGAACTTAGCTTTATAAGATATATTATTTACTTAGATTATATTATAAATTAAAATAAGATTATTAATTTTAAATTTCTCTTTATAAAGCTATAAAGTATTTAAGTTATTAACTTTATCTTTAACTTTAGCTTAGGCTTTTATAACTATATAATATATTTCTTCTATATCTACTACTTTTCTCTTAAGAATCTATATATATACTTTAAGTAAATCCTCCTTTATAAAGATCTTATTCTAGTTAATTAAGTACTAGATTAGGATTATAACTTTAAGAGGAAATAAGAGTTTCTATTTATATATTAGCTAGAAGAGTAATATATCTATATTTTATTAGATTATAATTCAGTCTATAAGAATAGTATACTTAAGATAGAAGATCTATCTTATATCTTTATCTATAAGCTTCTTTAAAATTAAGATAAATAAGAAATACCTATTTTCTATAATTCTATTAGCTTAGAACTAGTATACTAATATAATAATAACTTTAGAGCCTAGTTATTAAATAATCTTAGTAAACTAAATAAACTTTTTACCTCTATTAATAATTATATAAGTAAATATTCTAAACTAATAGATTATTATCTAGATAAGCTTTATAACTAATTTAGCTTTCTTATTCTTTACTAATATTATCTCTATCCAGCCTATTAGATTATAATATATCTCTATAAGATATTTATATCTATTTAATAGTACTATATATTAGAGATTAAAATAAATCTTTTTTATTAATTCTTCTAGTACTATAGATATAGCTAATTTATAAAGATATTAGGGATTATAAATTTAATACTTTTTACAGGCTCTTAAGTATATAGTAATAGAGTTATAGAGGTTCTCCTACTAATATCTCTTTTTAATCTATCTATAAGTAGTATCTCTTCCTTTATAGTCTATATATATATAAACAGCTTTAATAATTTTCTACTTCTAAGTCTTAATCCCTATAATCTTCCTATCTTATATAGATATAACTTATTACTATAAGTAGTTTCTTTCCTAAAAGAATAGTTTTACTTTCTTTTATAGAAAGTAATATTCTTTATTTATTATTCTAATAGGCTAAATAAATATTTATAAGTAAAGAGCTAATAACTTCTATTTAGATCTATATAGAATTAGATTAAATAGTTTATTTTTTAGAGCTATATACTTAGCTTCTGTAATTTTATTAATATTAATAAATATTATATTAAGTATATTATTAATATTATCTTTAATATTATCTTTAAAGGCTTTATTAATATAGTTAGATAGCTAACTTTCCTTTTATAAGAGCTTATTAGTAACTATATTATTTATACCTTTAATATACTAAACTTTAAAGTTAAAAAGGAAGAAATAGCTTAGCTAGTATATAATTATAGCTCTAAGTATATCTTCTACCTTTCTATTAAACTAATAGATTAGAACTTAAGTATTAGTCTTAAGAGTAAATTATATTTAATAGAACTAGTTTTAAAGCTTTTAAAATATATAAAGAACTATATAGTACTCTCTCTTAGTTTAATTATAATTCTACTCTATTTTAGTTTATAAGCTATTTTTAAATCTTATAGGCTTTCTCTGCTTATTAATAACTTATATAAGTATATATCCCTAGCCAGTTAGGCTAGTATTAACTTAAAGGATAATTTCCCTATACCCTTTAGTATAATTAATTATAATTAAAATCAGAGCTTTTATAAGCTAGTTTTTTAACTTATCTATTAACTTCTACTAAGCCTCCCCTTAATACTAAAGTTTATTCTTTTTAAGTAGGGAAATAAGTAGCTTTATAGCTTCTAAAAAATAATTAATCTATTAGTAATAATATCTAATAATACTAAGGAATCCTCTTACTTTTATAAAATTCCTATAAACTTTCTATTTAAGGATCTTTACTATCTTACTCTTATTAGAAGCTCTATTATAGATCCTATAATAATAGCTAATTATACTTACTATCTATTAGTAAAACTATAATTTCTAATAGGAGATTAAGCCTCTAACTAGTTTAATATTAATAAGTACTTTATTAAGGTTTTATAAATATTCTATTATAAATCTCCTTATACTTAGTATAATTTCTTCTCCTCTATAATTACTCTTTAAGCCTTTAATTATAATATTATCTAGGAAGGCCTAATAGATCTATAGAATCAGATTATAGAGGATTTAGATTATAACTTAAATAAATTATACTATAGAGTTTATAGCTCCCTATAGCAGTATATATATTCTCAGGAGTTTAATAGGTATAGAGAAAGTTATAAGATTATAGCTTTCCTTATCTAATAGTATCTAGTTATAGCTAGAGAAGAAATTAAGTATAGAGATAAGTATATAGCCTGTAAATTCCTTACTAAATTTATTAGTTCCTAGAGGCTATAGTATATTTTAAAGTATTACTCTGTTCAGATAAATAGCTAAGTTAATTAACTAATAGTTTCTATCCTTCTTATAGATAAAGAACTAGGGATTTCTATATAATCTATAACTTTCTTCTACTACTCCTTATATAAAGTACTTCTTAAATAATTTAATAGTAATAGATTTAAGATCTTTAGGAATTAGAATACTATTTACCTACTATATATTATACTTAACTATTCAGATCTTCTAAGGGGGAGTAATATTAGAGTCTATCTTTCTAATCTCTTCTTATTTCTAAACTAGAGTAGCCTTATAGTTTCTTAATAGGTATTTAAAAATTATAACTTCCTCTTCTATAAAAATAGATTTTACTTAGACTATAAAGTCTTCTAGTTTTATCTCTTTACTAAATTATTCTTCTTTAGTAATTATACTGAATTTTAGAGTTATTTAGTTCTTAAAAAAATTATCTTTTTTTATACTAAATTAGATAACTTCCTATTTTACTTTTTTCTAATATAGATTTCCCTCTAGTACTAATCTATCCGAAGGTATATTATTAACTAGGTTAATTTTATTACCCTTTCTTTTATATATAGTATTAATATAAACTCTACCTTCTCTACTAGTTAGACTAGCTAAAAGCTATTTAAGTATATTCCCTAGAGCTTCTTTTAAAACTCTAGTTACTCTAAGTATTAAATCCTTTCTAGTTTTATTATTATTATTACTAACTAATCTAACTTTATAGATAAATTTCCTAGTAGCCTCTTTAGTAATACTAATAGCTTTTTATAGTTATTTCTATATTTAGTAGTTTTACTACTACCTCCTTTACCTATACTATTAGTAGACTACTTTATTTTCTTCTTTTTCTTTTATTCTCTTTAAGATATAGTCTTTAGTTATAAAGGTAAATATATTTATTATTAGAATAACTTCTTCTAGGCTAAGTCTAATCTATTTATTACTATCCTTAATAAGCTTTATTAGTAAAAGTTATATCTACTAAGGTTTCTAATATATATACTTATTATCTTCTTATTCTATAGAATACTCTATATTATATAGATCTTAATTATACCCTTTTCTAAGTTCTAAAAGAAATAAGTATTAAGAAGATAAAAGTAATTAATTTAATAGGTAATCTTAAATAGTTTATATATTATATTATAATTAGAGTCTCTAAGTTTAATATTATTAGTATATATTATAAGCTTAAGATCCTTAGCTTAGTTTTAATTTCTAATTATATTAAAGAGCTTTTAAACTTTTTTCTATTTAGCTTACTCTAATTTATTATATTCTCTAAAGAGCTCTCTATAGTTATTAAACTACTAATCTATATATTAAAAGAGAAAGACTTCTAAAAGAATAAGCTAGCTATATATAATATCTATAATTATAATAAGGCTTTTCTCTTTCTTAGAAATATAATATACTTTATATAGAGATTCTATAATACTAAATATAATAAGCTTCTAGTAATTATTAATAATCTTCTATATAGTAAGAAGAGTAAAAGATATATAAAGTAAAGAGATAAAGACTAAGGGTATTATATTAAATAAGAAGATATTATAAATTATATTATTATATATTAGAGTTATATAAACTACTCTACTTTTTCTAACTAATTACTAGTAGATTATTAGAATCTTATAATAATCCTAATAATTTAGAATAATAGATTATTACTAAATATTAATAATCCCCTAGTATATATATATATTTATTTTACTAGATAGAATACTCCTTTCAGATAGTTATTAATATAATTATCTATATATCTATTATTACTAGCCCTATAATACTTATATATTAATAATAACTTATATTATACAGTCTAAAGATAACCTGATTATACTACTCAGAATAATATTCCAATTAGTTTAACCCCGATCTACCCTAGACCCTGTTCAGTATAAGTTATCCAACTGTTATAGAAGAGAGAATTATTAAAAAAAATAGAGAGTAAGAAAGAAGAGATTAATTAATTTCTCTTAGGCTAATCTAATAATCTTAAGTAATAGATAAGAATACTAAAGTAAATAATAAATAAACTAAGTAAAATAGTAAAAAAAAACCTTTTATTTACTATATATTATTTATTATTAAATATAATCTTTATTAGTATTAAATTTATTTAAAGAGCTTTAATTAATATCTTAGTATAATATAATATATTAACTTTATAAAAGTTTAAAAATAATTAAGATATATTACTAAATTATAATATATTATTATAATATTATATATCTTTACTATACTAAAGTTTTCTTTATACTAATTCTTAATTCTTTTTAGATATAGTTTTACTAAATAAATATAATACTATCTACTTCTATTATCTCTTTCTATAGTTTATTAAAATTAATATTATTTTTAAGAAAAAGCTTATAGATATTCTTAGCTATATAGCTAGAGTAAAAGTAGTATAAATAGCCTAAGTATTATATTAATATAGAAAAAGTATTTAATATACTAATAAATTATATTATTTATCTTAGTTCTATCTATATATAAATCTCCTTTAATCTAATAAATAAGATAGAAATATATTAATATATAGTACTATTCTTAATACTACTCTAGTTAATCCTACTCCTAAGCTATTATTATACTACTTTATTATTATCTAGATTAATCTTTATTCTATCTATCTCTAGAAGCTCTTCTATAATAGTAATTATCTATCCTAATATAAATTAGAGCCTAGTAGTATATACTTCTACTACTAACTCAGAGTATAGATATTCCTATTTCTTTATCTCTTAGAACTATTCTTTTTCCTCTCTAATAGCTCTCTATTATTTATATATCTTCTATAGTAATCTATATTAGAAATAACTACTAAATCTCTCTATTTTTCTCTCTTAGAAATAGTTTCTCTTTACTAATCTAATCTATTCTAAAAGATTAATCTCTTACTTACTCTTTAGTAAATAGTATAATCTAATATTATAATTATTCCTCTTATATAAAAAGTATTAATCTATTTACTATACTAATTACTACTAGAAATACTCTATCTTCTCTATATTCTTTTTAATCTATTTAGCTCTAAGCTATATTACTACTACTTTCTAAATATTCTTTATATACTTATTATCTTCTTATTCTCTTTATTATCTAACTCTAGCTCTTTTACTTAGCTAGTATTAGTATATATATTATATAGTATATTATCTACTTTATATAGCTCTAGTTATAATCTATCTATTATCTTATCTAGTAGAAAATATTAATAGCTTAATACTTATATAAATACTAGTATATCTATATCTATATTATTCTATATTACTTCTTCTAATTCTCTAATATTTATTATATCTCTTAAACTAATAAGAATTATCTAGCTTATCTATTTATCCTACTCTATTTATCTATTTTTCTATATATAGTTCTAGAGCTATTATAGGAGCTCTATATATAGTACTATCTATATATCTAGTATATTAATTCCTATCTCTAGTATATTTATTATTATAATTAGCTTACTCTATTTCTTCTATTATTATATTTTCTCTATCTTTACTTTCTATATTTTTATCTTACTATAGAAAATCTTATATCTAAGTATTATTTTAAGTCTTTCTACTACTATAATTATTTATATATATATAATTATATAATCTAGATTTATTTATACTTTCTACTATATTATTATCCTTCTAGTCTAATTAAGCCTAGGGATATTATTATTATCTATTTCCTTCTTATTCCTACTACTCTAGTATATTTCTAATTCTATTACTAAGTATATAATATTCTTCTACTATATTAAGCTATAGTATATATATATCTAGTATCTTATAATCTATATTCTATAGAGGAATATATTTTTCTTTCTTAGTAGGAGTATTATTATTAGAAAGACTAGCTATACTCCTTATAATTATAAAATCCTTTCTAGTATTATTAATACTAATTAGAACTATTTAATTCTATTTAGAACTATATAGTATTTATCTAAAACTATCTAGTCTAATAGCTATTATACTTATAGCTACTAAATAAAGTTCTAGAATCTTTTTATAATTATTAACTTAGATATTATAAATACTAGATTAATAATCTAGCTTAGCTTCTAGCTCTATTATATATATATTAAGATCCTAGTTTCTTTATACTATTTATATATATCTATATATAGTATAATAAATAGTATAATTATAATTATTACTCTATCTAGTAAATAATATACTAGTAGTATAAAAATTAAACTCTTATTTTTATTTATACTTATAATATATACTATTAGACTAATTCTTACTATAATTATTTAGATTACTTTCTTCTATTAGCTCTAGAATACTATATCTAGTTCTAGTATTATCTAGAGCTATCTATATATAGATATCTACTATAGCTAGTAGAAGTAGTAATACTAACTACTCTTTTAGTATAATTCTACTATCTCTAGTATCTACTTTATCTTTCTAGCTACTATTTATTCTCTCTTATATATATTAAACCTAAGGAACTAATACTATTACTAGCTAATCTATTAGAATCTAATCTACTATTATACTATTCTAAATATTAGCTATTAGAGCTTTCTTATATATATTATACTAGTAATATAGCTTCTATATTCTATCTATATATTTAGTATATAGTTTAATATAGTACTATTAATATTATTATCTTTCTTATTCTCTATTCTTCTAATATTCTCTTCTATATAGAAAGCTTTATTTAAATAGTAGTTAGTAATAATAATAGTAATATACTACTAGCTAATAATTATAAGCTTAGCTCCTATATATTATTTATTATACTACTAGAGAATCTACTATATATAATCTACTAATTATACTAATTCAGACTCTAATATTATTTATATAAATCTATCTATATTAATTATTCTTTTTATTATTTTATCTATCTAGAGAAATATACTAGATCTACTATTATACTATCTAATAATATCTTATATCTTCTACTAGAATAATAGAACTAACTATATATACTATACTAGTAGAGAACTAACTATATATAGTAAATAGTAGTAAATTATCTTATTATAACTACTAATTTAGATATTTTTATAATATACTATTATAAAGAATAATATACTTTAGTTATAAAAGATATTCTATAGTTTACTATTAGCTATATTCTATATCTATATTCTACTAATCTTTATTATATATACTAGTATTAGGCTTACTATAAAATAATATATAATTATCTATCTAACTATCTTCCTTAGGATTTTATTCCTTATCCTTATATATAGGCTGGATATATATCTAGCTTATAGTTATATATTACTATAACCTTTAATACTGAAAGATTATACTTAACTATAACTACTTTAGTATATTTATAGTAAATATTTTAAGATTAAATATAGAGCTATAGGAAATATATAAACTTATCTAATAGTAAGTCCTTACTAAGACTAACCTTATAAATATTACTTTCTACATACTGCAGAAGCTTATTTATCCAGATAAAAAGGGTTTTATAGTTAGAACAGCTAAAGTTATATTCCTTATTATTCGAAAGATAGTAGTTAGACTGATAATACTGATAAGTAAGGTTATTAATAATAAGGGCAGTTATACCTAATAAGTATATTCCAGTCTTAAGATATAATACTATTACTAACTCTATATTAAAGCTTCTAGAGTATCCTAGGTATAGAATAAGTTTTATAGTATATATCCTTTAATACTATATAGAAGTTAATATATAATCTATAAACCCTAGTATTTATAGGATTATAAAAATATTAGAGATTATTTTCAGTATTAAAAAATTTGCTATAGTTTTTATAGAGATTATATATAGCTATATTATACTATTTAAGGCTTTCTAGAGTATTAAAGGATCTATTATAAGGTTTATAAAGCTTATAAGAGTTATCTTAATACTTCTCTAGTACTATAGATAATATAAAATCAGGTTTATAATAATAATATTTATATTTATAATAGTTTAATAATAAGGAGATATACTATTAGAGAGATTTACAGTTTATAAAAGAATACTTATATTACAGATAATATATCTTCAGATAACTATCTTAATAGTATTACTTAAGGCTTCCTTCTGTCCTGAGCTTATAATTATAAACAGGGTATTCTATAGTAGAGTAATCTAGAGCTTTAAAGGAATAGGAAACAGGTAAAGGTAAACTATAAATATTAGCTGAGATACGGAGTTATTAAAGGGCGGGCTGTAAAGGGTCTTGGATCTATATTCTGCCGGTATACTGATATTGTATAAACTCAGTATATTAGTTACTAGCTAGTGGAATAAAGCTGATAGAAACTTCCCTTTCCCTCTACCTAGTTACTAAGGCTAATTATAATATACTATCTATATAGGATCTTTAGCCTTTCTTATAGCTATTTATATATAATATACTGGTTATCTCTAGATTCTTACTAACTTCAGACCTAGCTAGAACCTGGTAATATTAAAGTTATACTCTTATTATTATTATATAGTTATAAGCTAATTATAAGCTGTAATAAAATATAGAGTTATATAGACAGTTATCTAACTAAGTTTTCAGAAATTAGTTAGCCTGTAAATATTCTATTTATCTAAGTAGTATATTATTTAAAGCTAAGTTTAGAAATAATATACTATCTATAGTAGACTAGTAATCTTAGTTAAGAAAACTGAACTTTATTAAAATAGGGAGAATAGCTCTATTAATTTATAATAGAGTATAGTTCTTTATACTCTGGATTTCCTTTAATAGAAGGGTCTATATAATATATAATATAATTAGTTTATAACTAAGCTTATAATATACTTATTTTAAGTAATAACTATAAGTCTATTAATATAGACCTACCCCACCTTAACTAGTAATATTAACTATTCTCTTTATAAGCTTATATCTATATACTATTTACTATAGGTAACCTGCTAAGTATTACCTCCAGTATAGTTATACTTATAACCTTTATCTTACAGTCTAGTATTATACTTTATAGTACTATCTGCAGCTTTTAGAGCTAAGATAGAGATATCCAGGTACTAAAAAACAAGCTTAATAATCTTACTACTATATTAGAGTATCTACTAGATATTATAACTAATTATCCTGAACTTAACTTTACAGCTCTTAAAACTCCTCTCTATTACTATAGAAAGGCTTATAAGGAGTATAGTAATATTATTATATAATATATAAAATACTTAATAAGCTCCCGGCCTAGTATCTAGGACTGGATTATATAGAAATATCTTTAAGGAGATATAGATAATTTTAGAGTTATACTAGCTAGGTATAAATCTACTATTAATATAACCTTAGTAAATATAAATATATAAATACTTATATTCTAAGCTATCCCTAAGTAAATATACTAATTATACTATAGTTATACTGCTACTATTTTTAAAAGGTTAAAGCCTTCAGTATAGGATAGACCAGCTGTAGGGTAAGCTGGGTCTAGGGTAGGTATAGCCTATAGGGTAGGCTAAGGAATACTGAAGGGATCGTTTTAAAAGGTATAGTAGAAGAAGCAGCCTACTTAGCAAGAAAGAGAGACTTTATCAGCTACAGGGTAGCTAAGAAGATAGACTGTAGGGTAGATAAAAGAGTGAATTAGTAGCTTAAAGAACCTCTATCTAGTAGGGAGGAAGCCCTGTACTTATAGGTATTTCAGGGCTCCAAGAGCCCTGAAGATAATATATTACCTTCTGTAATACGGGCTTATAACTACTGTAAGGTTCTCGTATAGCGGATACAAGGTCTGCTAATGTACGCGCTACAGCGGACACGAAGTCTGCTAATACAGCTGCTACAGTAGTTACGAGGTTTACTAACTAAGTACTAAGGTTCTTATATAGCGGATACGAGGTCTGCTAATATAAGTACTACAGCGGATACAAGGACCGCTAATACAGCTGCTATAGCGCAATACGAGATCGCTAAATACGGTTGCTATAGCGGCCATTACAGCGGTTGTGACCGCTAATGCAATTACCCCAACGGGCAGCCACAGCGGGTTGGGCCGGTGGCTCCAGCGGGCTTCCAGCTTTAAAAGCCCTAAGTTAGTTATTTCATTCCTCCTTACCCTATACTAACCTGAGATTATTTAATCAACTAGTATAGGGTAATCTGATCTACCCTATAGTCTATAGGGTAAATCTTAATAACTATAACCCCTAAAGCTCTTAAAAACTATAAGGATTTAATCTCTAATATATCTAATAATCTATAAGAATATATATAAACTATTAAGGTAAAATTCCAGCTCCTGCTTAATAATAATAAGATAAAAGGAAAAGTAATTAATACCTTAGAATAGAAAGCTATACTTAAGGAGAAGGCTAGTACCTAGCAGGGTCTTAGTATTTATACTTAATTATTATTATAGATTAAGTAGTTTAGATTAATAATAAGGGAATTCCCTGGTTTTAGTAATTAATTATTAGTATATAAGCTTATAAGATCAGGTTTTAACTTAGTAAAAGAGTTAATTTAGTTACTAGTAATATAATTATAGATCTATAAGAATAATATAGAGAAGCAGTTTATAGCTCTTACTTTATCTATTTATAATCCTAGGAATAATATAAGTTAGCTTATATAGCTTTAGCAGATAAAGAATAGCTTATATTAATATATTAAGATTATATCTAGTATAAGTAAAACTTTAATAGATTAATAATAGAATATCTTTAAAGATATTACTATAGCTAATAATAGCTATAATTTCTCTATATTAACTATAGAAGACCTTATAATAGTAAGGTATCTTACTCTAAAAGAATACTTATAGTATATTAGTAGATAAATATTAGATAAGAGCTACTAGAGGATAGTTAATACTATTACTAGATTAGATATAGAGAATATATAGATTTCTTCTTAAAATAATAATTCTAATCTAGTACTTAATCAGGCTACTCTTATACTATAAATTAAGAAAGATAAAGCTTAAGAGGGATTTTCTAATTACTATAGCAGAGGGGTTATTTTATTACTATTAATAGAAGGTATATAGTACTCAGTATCTAATAAATTATAGTTTTATTATATTTTACTACTTAACTATATCTATATTAAATTTTAACTAGTTCTAATAAGATTCTATAAATTAGTATATAAAAAGCTTACTTAAACTATTATTTTTATAGTAGATCTAAACAGCTAGAGTATATATTAGCCTAATCTGCTACTAAGAAGAGTATCTATTCAGCTGGAATTATCTAATATTATAAGAGTTATAGAAGTATATAAGAGTACCTAGGGTGTAGAGCTTACCTCTTATTATCTATACATAGATAGATAGGCTAAATAGTTAATACTATAGTATATTTATATTCTAAGCAGATATTAGATAGATCCAGGTAGTAGAAAGAAGTCTACTAGCTTAATAGCAGCTTCCTTCTACACTGAGAAATACTTTACTTAATAGCCCCCTTGATTATATCTGATACAGCAGGATATAATATATAAAGGCTTTAATCCTGAGATATATAATAGATAGCCTAGACCTAGTAGTTCTGTTTATCTCTTTATTACTTTCTAAAGTCTAAATACTAGTCTTAGACTGGTTAGACTCTGACTAAGGTAGGGTAGTAGAGTAAATAGAACTTTAAGTTCCTATATATAAGGGTTATATTACTTCCTATTACCTAGTAAATCCTATAATTTAAGCTAGAATATAAAAATATCCTGCCCCTATATATATCTAGGATTATAGAATAGTTATAATTATTATATATAGAAGGCTGATCTTTTAGTTTATCTAAAGATATAATTAGTAAGTTATCTATAGATATAGTAAAATCTTATAGTATAGTCTTTCGAGTATTATCTTAACTAATACTCTAAAAGATAAATTCTTTCTAATTATAATACTATAGGTCTAAGATAAGAGAGTTAGTTTTAGTATTCTATTAGTATAGTATAATAAGATAGAATTAGTATTAAGTATTCCTATTAATTCTGCTAATTACTATCTTCTATATTTCCTCCTGAGCTATATATCCTGGGAATTATCTATATCTTATTATAGAAAATATACTACTAAGTTATATAATATCTCTATTAATAATCTCTCTAAATCTCAGTATATAATAAGATAAGTAGTAAGACCTTAGTACTTCCCTCCTGCTGTTTATTTCCTAACTTTATTAGAAGTAGGTCTTTCCTGCTCTATAGTAGGTTTACTTCTGCTAATATTAAGATAAGAGATTTAAATATTTTAGCTTTCAGGTTATAGTAGCTGTACTATATTAAGGTTCTTACTAATATAGTTATTTCTAAAATAGCTACTGTACTATAGCTTAGATACTTTTTAAAGTATTTTATTAGATATTAAACTAAGTAATTATATAGATTTACCTTAGGATAGTACTTTTTTAATATTAAATAAATTAGTAAGTAAAGTAACTAGTATTTAATTACTATCTCTATTAGTAACTATTTCTATAATCCAGTATATCTTCTATATTAATACTTAGCTAGAGGCTATCTTATATACTTTAAGGTATTGCTATAAAATCTCTATATCCTTTTATAGTTAAAGCCTCTTTCTATTACTTTTAGGGCTATTATCTATTATTAAGATCTCTAGGTATATAGTTATATATCCTATTATTTCTATAAAATAATCTTAATAATTACTTAAAGCTTTATAAGTAAGTAATAGGGCTTTAAAACTATTATAGATATCTATATTAGTATAATATAGATTAGTCTATAGCTATAGTAATAGTTCCTAGTCTATTATAGATTTAAGATAAGAGCTTATATTCTTATATATATAAAGGTATTATTCTGTAACTGTTTTCTTATTCTGAAGATCTATATTTAGGTCTAAATTAGTATAAGAGATCTTTAGATTCCCTTTAGTTAATAATCCTATTTTCTTATTAATATATTCTAGGTAAATCTTAAGATTATATATAGTATCTTTAATAATCTTATTATACTCCTCTAGAACTTAGTAGGATAGTCTGAAGGTTTATCTATAAAAGAGTTTTCTATAAATAAGTAGAGGCCTAAGGTTCTAAGATAGATAGACTGATATTATAATAGTACCTAGTCCTACTGATATTATTAACTTATATCCTCCCAGGATATCTATAAACTTATAGATATTATCTCTTATAAACTCTATTTTTATCTAATCCTAAAAATCAGTATAAGATTTTCTACTAAATATACTTATTATAGCTTTAAAATTATAATATAGTTAGCTATATTAACTAATAGGTCTTTCTAAAAGAGATATAACTAATAACTTAAGATTATAAACTGTATTAAGAGCTTCTAGAACCTTAGTTAAGTTATTAAGTTCAGTCTATAATCTTTATAGTATCTTATTATATTCTATATATCTCTTAATAGCTATATTAAGAGATTTTATTAACTGAATAGTAGCTATAACTAGTATAATAATTAAGGTAGTAATACTTAATAGATCAGCTATATTAAGCTTAAGATAAAACCAGTATAAAGTATAGGTAAGAGGGGGTACTAAATCTCTATATACTATAAAAGTTTTATATATAGGCTACTTAATTAATCTATAGTTAAATATTAGCTATTAAGAAGCCTAAGTTATTAAACTAATAACTTATTATTTACTTATAAGCTTGCTAAGAGCGATATATTCTATTAGATAGCTAGTAAGATAGTACTCTTAAATAAAAAAATAGTTTTATATTTCTATATCCTCAGGTTATTATAACTATTATATTTAAATAAGAGATTTAATTAGTAAACAGCTAGGTAATATAAAATAAAACTAATAAAGCCTTAACTATACCTACTAATATCTAGATATTATCCTTAAAAACTAGAGTAATAAGATATTTCTTAGTACTAGATTATTTAACTTTAGTAGTTACTTGAATTTATATAGGGTATATATTAACCCTGTAATATACCTTAGGGTATTTAACCTATAATATAAATTCAGATATAAGCTTTATATTCTCCTAGCTATAATCCCTTATTTACTATTTACTATTATAAGATAGCTACTAGGGAATATCTAATAGCTGAATAAATCAGTATAGTATTAGGTATTATAACTCTAGCTATTTTTACTCTTAAGTCTGCTAGTAAACTATATACTGAAATTCAGTCTTTCTACTCTTAACTAAGCTAAGTTTATAAGCTACTGATAGAACTATCTAGTCTGAGTTTTACCTTAAAACCCCTATCTAAAACTAGTAATCTTAGGCTTAATATAGATCTTAGTACTTTAAAACTTATATTAGAGTAATATATATAAGCTTATAATAATATTAAGATAGAGCTTCTTACTTATTATTCCTAATCTAGCTTTAACTATATAAGCTTCTATAACTAGTTTAAATTAAAATATAGTAGTAGTAATAGTATTATAGACTTCTGATAATAGCTTATTAGATATAAGTCTACTATAATTATTATACTTAGCTTTATAAATCTATAAGTATTTAGCTTTATTAGTTAATTAACTTTACTAACTAATATTACTTATTTAGCTATATATCTGCTGCTAGTACTAAAGCTATTTAGATATATAGAGACTTAATTATAACCTTAACTATTAATTTAGAGATCTATCTTAAAGATATCTTATAGAAACTTAAAGCTCTCTCTCTATATATTACTACTAACTCCTTCCCAGATATAGTTATCTATTACTATATAGAGAAAGAATAACTAAGTATAGAGAAAGCTCTTTAGTTCTATACTATACTTTTAGAATAAATTAAATAGATCTAGACTAAATTTTAAAATAGTTAAGATCCTAACTTAACCTTAGAGATACTATTTAGCAAGAGGCTCTAAGGTTATATATACTATATATACTTTATACTAGCTTACCTTAAGAAATATTAGAAAAGTATTACTAAGTAATTAAGTACTAGTTATAATATAGTATTAGTAGAAGATCAGGCCTTATTTAATAAACTTTAGAATAAAGCTAAGATAGTATAGTACTATCTAGTATTTTATTTAAATATTAATATCTATATAGAGTTATAGATTAGTAATATTAAAAATTATACAGAAGGTAATAATATAATCTAGTTTTTAGTTTTAATAAATAATAAGCTGATTAATAGAAAAAACTAAGGTATTAGTAAGAGGTAAAAGCAGGCTAGTAGATATTTTAGAGAAGCTTCTTTTTAATAAATATTATAAGACTTTAAGAGTATTACTATCTACTAGAGCAGTTATATAGAATAGGAGAAGTAATATTTAGTAATCCTATTAGGAAATAAAGCTCTATTAGTAAGCCCCTAGTTATAATTCAGTAATTACTATAGCCTGGGTTTTATATTTATAAAAACTCTAGCCTCTAAGTTTCTATTAGATATAGTAGAATAATAGAAATATTATACTTATTATTATAATATAGATAAAATATAGTAATTAGATTTATATTCTTTATTTAAATATAGTAAATTATAAGGCTATAGTTATAGCCTCTTAGCTTATATCTAAAAGTATAACTGTAGAGATTTATCTAAAATAGATCCTATAAACTATACTATCCTTATACTAGAAACTAAATTATCTACCTTAACTTATTTACTAGTTATAGAAATAATAATTTAATACCTATCTATATCTATAATTATATTCCTAATTATATAGTCTATACTGGATAAGATAAAAGAGACTGGATTACTATAGTCTGTTTCAGTAGGTATAGTAAGATATTAGCTATCTTTTATAGAGCTTAAGCTAACTATTAGCTAGATTGAGTTATTATCTAGGTAAAGTTTAAGATCTTTAGATAGAATATACTAGGTACTTTAATAGAGCCTGAAGTATATTATCAGTCTGTTTATATTATTTAAGTATTTAAAGCTTAAGAAATTAAATTATTTTCTAATTACTTAATATTAATAGTACTTAGTACTTATATAGTAGCTATAGTAGTAATTCTATCTACTTTAAAGTATTATATAATATAGAATTATATAACTAGGAGATATAACCCTATAATATCTATCTTTATCTGGTTAGAGATTTCAGTAGAAGTATAATTAAATAGAAGGGAAAATATCCTGAATAACTCAGTTTACTTAGCTAGTTAAAACTCTACTTATAACTATAATACTTTCTTTATAGGGGCTATACTAGCAGTATATAAGATATATATATAAAAAGGTTAAATTATTTCTTGATTATTCTGCTAAGAAAGAGCTTAGTTTATAATAGAGGAACAGAGCTATTAATATAGAGGCTTCTGATCAATTAACTATAAAATAGGCAGTATTAGATTAGGGGATATAATACTATTATCCTTATATATATAGGCTGGCTGGTAGTACTAATCAGGTTTTCTGAAGAGGGCTTTTGCTGATATATAAATATTACTAGTCTATAAGGCCGGGAAGTCTATAGGGCCTGATATTTATTATAGTTAACTCTGGTATTTAGAAGGTTAATAATATATTAAAATAGCCGGATATCAGTATCTGACTAACAGCCGAAGTATACCGGATCAGTATTAATCCGCGATACCCAACTTTACTATTACTTGATCTTGATTGAGTCTCTAATAAACCCTGAGATACTATCGCGCTACTATTATCCCTCTATTATATATATAATTCTCAGAGAGTATACTTTATAGCCTTTACAACAGAATTACTACTATTTAAAGATAATTCAATTAGAGTAATACGAAATAATATACTATACTATTAAGGCTGCTATATACTTAAGTATATAAAGCTCTTATATATTTTATATAATTATAATCAGTAATAAAACCCTTATTTCTATTAGATATATTTATTTATAGCCTTTATAGGGTCCTTCTGCTATTATATACTATAAGCAGAGGCTACTCTTATTTATATAGTAATTCTTATAACTATTTACTATAGATTAGAAGATATAATTTATACTAGTTATATTTATATATCCCTACTTATCAGATATAGTCTTAATCCCCTGATATAATAATTTAAAAATACTTAAGATTAGTCTCTAGTTAAGGCTACTGATCTAGTATATAAATTCAGCAAGCTAGTCTGGTCTGTATCTACTTTTCTTATTATAGCAGCTATAGTACTAATCCCTAGTAAGTATATCCTTAAATAATCTAATATACAGTTTACTATATCTATCCTCTAATATTACTAGAGATATCCTTATATAGTTAGTTATCTAGCCTGGTAAATCTTAAACCGGGATAGATATACCTATAATTCTTATCTGTATTATTTAGTCTGGTAATTTCCTATATATATTTATCAGACTAAGATAAATTTCAGAGTAATTTAGTATAAGTACAGATACTGCCTCTGTAAATATCTCTTCTCTATATAAGATTACTCCTATTATAGCTAAAGCCTATATCTATACTAGGTTAGTAATACTTATAGATTTAAGCCAGAGCTTTATAGTAAATACAAGCAGAATAAGATAATTATACTTATTAGTAATAATAGCTATCTGAAATAGCTTATTAGGGTTAAGTATATCTGAAACTCTATTATTATAGCTATAGATAATATTAAAAATAATTTTAATAGCTTCTGTATTATCTTCGGAAAGCTTAATCTCAGTAAAACCAGTTTATACTAGCTAGTAGCTCTCTTTAAAGTAAGGGCCTAATATAATATTAAAAACTATAGAGGTATTTATAAGAATAAGTAAATAGACCCTAAGCTATCTATAACTCGGACTAATAATAAATATAATATTACTATTTATAGCGATATTAATATTTATATCTTTCTTATTAGAATCCTCAGTTAGATTAGCAGAGGCTATTATAATACTTAAGGATAGATCTATATATAAAAGGTATTAAGGGTAAGGAGTACTATTAATACTACCCTGCCTCAGGCTATTCTTCTAGCTGTATGCAGTTAGTCGCCTTATCTTATAGTTCGCTTCTTAATAAGCTTATAGTACAGCTGCTATTTAACTGAACTATATTAAGACTTATAGGGCTAATAGTCCAGGTAAGTATATATATCAAACAAGTATAAGAGGAATATCCTATATATAGATATAATTAATACAGGTAAGGTACCCTGTAACCTTAAATTACTAGAATTAAATTACCAGCTTAGTAGCTAATAGATTATTACCTAGCTAGAAAGAGCCTCTTTAGAGGTCTAGTATTTCCTAGAATACTAACAGAGCTACTAATATTATTTTCTTTCTTCTTCCTACTGCCTGTACTACTATACTATCTGGTTATCTGTATAATCCTAACTTATAGGTAGTTTATAATAGGATAGAAGTAAACTAAATAGAGAGTTAAATATTATAGGATTTAATAGGTATCTTAATAAGGGGATTTTATATAGCTTAGTAATTATCCAGTATTTAAGGTATTATTCAGTATATAGATACTAGTTCTTACTGAGCAAACTATAACCAGTAGTATATTAATAGTAGAGAGCTAGTAAAGCTAACTCCTATACCTATATTAATAGTTCTTTACTGAATAATTATAGAGTATTTCTTAATAGAAATTTAGAAATAGACTGTAGAAGAGGTAGTTTCTGGTTAAATATATAAAATTCAGTATATTCTAAAATATAATCTGGTATCTACCCTGTTCTTTCTAGTACTGGATAAAGCAGTATAGCTAAGATATATTAATTACTAACTTATTATAAGCCTATATTTTATACTTTAAGCTGGGCTAGATCTAGCTATATAATATTATAACTAGTCTAACCTTATTTAGAAATTTCAGTAAGGTAAGCTCCTAGATAATTATCTAGCAGATACAGAGAATAGAGTTTATAATTTATAATTATTATAAGAGGGAATATAGAGTATATCTTATTCTATAATATAAAACTTAAGTCTATAGTTATATAGAATAAATATAAAAGAGTATAGATCAGGATTATATCTGAAGTTATAATATAAATTATTCTGTTAGGTAAGATTAATTAGTAGAATATAAAAGTACTCTATTTAAAACCCTTTATATTAGTAAAGAAGTATCTATTAATAGAATTATTCCTTATATCTCTATTATTAAGACTAGTATAGTACTCTTTTAAGTATAAGTAGTTAATAAAATTAGTTATATAAGAACCGCCTTCCAGTAGAATATCCAGATATAGAATAGTATTATAATACTACTCTAAGAATTCCAGAATAGCTCTATCAGCTAGGAGGCTATTACAGAAAGTAAGTTTATATCGGAATAAAGTATAATCCTTAATAAAGACCCCTAGAAGATAGTTAGTATTAAATTAACTTTAATACTGAGATTAGATAATATTATAAAGTACCTGATTTATATAATAAAGGATAATAATATCTATAAGTATAAGAAATAATAGAATTACCTCAGTGATTATAGGAATACAAAGGAGCCTTAATAGATTAAGTAAAGCTAAGGAGGATATAGCTTTTACTATAGGGCCTCAGAGATAATCCGCAGTTCTTAAGGTTATTGCTCTGAGCAACTTGGTTGGTGGGGCCAAGTGCGGGGAAACGCTAGCATCAATAGTCACATGAGTGGATGTATGTTTGCTAGGGCATACGCACATGGAGCAAAGGTTACCATTTGTAGTTCAAAAGTCTTCATCTCGAGCGAGCGCCATCGATCCCAATCCAACGAGCTACACCAGGTCTGCGGGCCAGCTATGCCTCGAGGAACGAAAGGTCGCTTCATCCCTACACATCCTCTCGTTTCGGTCGCCGATATGTCGCCGATGTCGACGCTCACCATCCAGCACACCGAAACTTGGTGCTGCCAGCGCCTTCATCGTAGAACCTTCCACTCGTTACGGTCGTTACCGACTTCATCCCTAGCACATGGTGGCGGCTCTCATGGATAATCCTTCAAGCCAGCAGACTCGCCGCTGCGATCTTTTAGATATATGAAACGCTCGTCGCCCTTAACGAGGGGAGGAAGGTCCTGGTTGTTGTCGAGCCTCTCAAAGGTCGACGACTTGCGGCCCCAGATGTCCTGCCCATCGCGGACGGCGCTGGCGATGTGGTCCGGGTTCCGGTACTGGGGCCCGTTCATCCAACTGTGGGAGAAGGAGGCCATCTTGTTGAGGAACTGGTCGACCGAGTCGAAGCAGCTGCTGCAGTGCCAGCTCGAGTTGGCGTAGCTGCCCGACTCCTTCTTACGGGAGTAGTAGTTGCCGCCGCCGCTGCCGCGGAGGTCGTTTGGTTTGAGCGTCTTTTCTGCGTCGAAGTAGGTAGCCTGGGGGTGGTGCCACTCGGGGCCGACGCTCTGGAACTGAAAGGAGTAGTAGTAGAAGCGGGAGAAGAGGGTGAGCCTGCGGGGGAAGTTGCAGGCGCGCAGGGTGTGGATGGTGTCGGGGCGGGGAATCTCGTCGACGTCGGCGACGACGAGGACGTCGCCGAGGCGGGGGGCGCGGTCGCCGGTCAGCTTGGGAAAGACCTGCTCGTAGCTGGCGTCGCGCTGCAGCGACTCAATGTCCCAGGTGCGCTCGGGGCGGAAGCTGCCGGAGAACTCGAGCTCGTGGTAGAGCATCTTGTCGTGGTACTTGGCGAAGCGGTCCCAGCTGTCGCGCAGGTGCATGGGCTTGGCGTGGCCGTGGAAGTTGATGGGGGACTCGACAATGATGAAGACGTCAACGGCGTCGTAGAGGGCGTCGAGGCGGATCTCGAGCCAGTCGAGCTCGGTGTTGATCATGGTGAGGTCGTAGACCTTGCGGCTGGGGGGGCCCGAGGCGGCGGCCGGGAAGGTGTCGAAGCCGTGGGCGGCGCAGAGGCCGTGGTGGGGGAAGTCCTCGAAGACGCGGGCGGGGAGGAGATCGTTATCGCGGAGGAAGAGGTGGGCGAGGGTAAAGAAGAGGGAGGTGAAGACGGCGAGGTAGAGCATGGCCCGACGGGGCTGCTGCTTTATGAGGGTGCGAATTATGGCGAGTACTTGTTGATGGATGTGCATCGTCATTGATAGGATGGATGACAAGGGGGGAGAAGGGGGGGGATTGACGCGTTTCGGTGTAGGATAGTTTTACCCTCGCAGACGCAAAAACCTTGACAGTTTACACAGACGCCAAAACGTTGTCGAATAATGCGGCTAGGGCCTACATGGGGAATGTTAAGGGTTGGTGAATTCTTCTTTCGGGTTCCTCCCTGACTAGGCAATCGCCGGCTTGTCAGAGGGTCTCCTCAGCCTATCGGGAACTCTAGAGCGGTTATCTCTCACATGTTATTCACTTCAGCCTTCTTCAAGCAGAAGTATCCAGTGGGTCCGTCAGCTAACCTGAAAGAGGAAAAACCCCGGATTATGGCCAATTGAAGTTGTTGTCCCTGGGTTAGCTACAGATGGTTCCTATACATCCAACTCCCATACTCCGTAGAACCACTCTGGAAACCTAAGTCGCTACCCCCCTTAATCGCCTACCTTATCAGTCCTAACCTCTCTCTTTTCCTTATGCGTTACTCCGCGATTACTCGTATAATTTTTATTCTTTTTAACTGAAAATAATATTATTTGAATTACTAATATCTGAATATTCTGAAAATAACCTCTAGCTAGCTATCTATAATATTAAGTTAGGTATTTTATAGTAAAAAGCTACTAAGTACTAGGGAATTCCTCGGATAACCCTTTATAATTATATATCAGATCGTAAAATATAGGTAATAGAAGTAAAGATATAGCAGTAGCTTTTAATAACCTAGGAAGCCTGTTTAATAAAATAAATACTTATCTAAGATTTAATTAGCTTCCCTGAGACTATATATAGTAATATCTAGTAGATACTAATTAAATTTAGATAGGAAACTAAAATATATTAGTATAATATAGGATAACTATTAATTAATCTATAGAGTAGATATTAATTAGCTATATCCTAATAATTAGAGATCTAGAAGATCTAAAGCTTAGTAAGTATACTAACCTTAAGTATATAATACTAATTATATATATATTTACTCTAAATTTATAGTATTTATAGAGCTATATTTAATTTTATTATAACTCTAAATTTAGATATTTACTAGGTAATAGGGGAGGTATATATAGACTAATAAATCAGAGTATAGTATAAGATATAGTAGCTATAATAGCTATATTTATATTTATTAAACTGAATAAAGTAAGATAAGATATAGAAGAAGTATAAAGAGAATATAAAGAAATAATAAATATTCTACTAGATATAAATATTTTAAGATTCTATATAGAAGTATTTTATTAATAGAGTATTTTACTTATTTACTAGATCTTTAGATTCTTAGTTACTATACTTATAAGATAATTATTATTAGCTATAGGATTAAATTATATCTATAGATACTACTCTATAAATTACTTAAAGCTCAGATTAAACTAGTATAGTAGTAGATAGCTATACTTAATATTATATATAAATAAAATAGAATTAATAATATTCTATTCCTATCTAATAATATTATACTAATTAAAGTATTTAGAAAGCTAAATCTATTTAGAAATAAAAAACTAAATATATTAAAGAGTAAGATAATCTTATTTATCTAAATATATAGCTCTATTATCTAGAGATAACTATTTATCTTAAGGACTTTAGTAGAAAAAAAGAGTTTTTATAGAATTTTATTTTATTTAACTATATTATTAACCCTAAGAAGAATAGTAATAATACTAAGCTTTAGTATATATATCTTACTATTAGATACCTTATCTATTAGACTATAGCTATTATAAAGCTAAATATTATATTATAGAATATATTATTTAAGATTAACTAAAAAGAGTTTAATAAGGAGTATAGTATACCTTTTTACTTTAGATTTAAACTAGTAACTTAGAAGAGATATATTATAATATACTTATAGTTATTTACTTATATTATCTAATATATAGCTTTTAAAGATATAATCTATTAACTATCTTTTAAGCTTAGCTAATAGTAGTTTATAGTATATAATAGGATAATATAATATATAGATAATCTAATAGATATATTAGAAGAGAATAATAGTAATATTAAGATATTATAAGTAGCTAAACTATAAGCTCTACTTAAAGAGACTATATTAGAGTTCTATATCTATATTCTTAATTATTTTATTAAAACTACTAAATATTAGAGTATTCTTATTAGCTTTTTAATAGTTCTAAGTATCTATAGTAATAAAGTATAGAAAATATATAGTAATTTTATATCTAAACTCTTTAGTATTATAGTAATCTCCTATTTTCTACTTATTAAATATATTATTAATAAGAGAGCTAAGTTAATTTAGTAGAAAAAAGAGTAAAACTAGAGTAAAGAGAATATAGAGAAGAATAACTTAAGCTACTTTAAGCTTATATCTAATATAATATACTAGTTTATAGTTAGAAGTAACTAAGGCTAGAATATTATACTAATATAGTTTATTTTATAACTTTATAATTATAGTATAATAATAAATAGTAATAGAGCTATAGAGAGTTTAGTAAGCTAGAATTAGAATAATACTATTTATAAGGGTCTTTAGATTAATATTTTTAGTATCTAGTTAATACTCTAAGCTACTTTATACCAGGCTAAATTATTACTCTATATAAAGTTATTCTTCTATTAGAAATTTAAGAACTAACTATTTACTAAGATTAAGCTATTTAAGATTCTATAGGATAATCTTATTAATAATACTACTAATACTACTATAAGCTATTTATTTATAGAAGTACTTTTCTAGCTTAATTCTATAAGTAAAAATTAGCTTTTTTAAAAAGTATAGAAGAATAATAAGCTTTAGGAAGAATAAATATAATCTAATTTAGATACTTAAATTAAGCTCTATAAGAAGACTATATTATAGTATAATATAGATTTAGAGAAGTTTCTTAAGATTCTCTTATTTATTATTTATCTTACTAATAAGTAGCTAGTAAGAATATTTAAACTGCTTACCTTATAGTATTATAATATAATAAATAGTAGGATATAGAATATCTTAAGATTATCTATTAGTTTCTATCCTAAGAAATAAGTATACTAATAGTTTATTATCTTTAGCTTATATTATTATACTAGGAGGAAATATAAACTAATATATAAAATATATATAAGTTTAGTACTAGTCTCTAGATAATAAAGGAGATTTTAAATAATAATACTAGTAATTATAAGAATAGATATAATCTAGAAGATAAAGAAGCTAAAGATAACTAAATTATAATATAAGAACCTATACTATATAAAGTATATAAGTTAGGCTCTAGATAATATTAGATATTAATATAAATAATCTATATCTTATAAAGAATAAGCTAATTAGAATATAAGAAAGGAATAATAATTAGTAGTTAGAAGTATCTTTCTATTATATTTATATAATAGTATTTTAGGAATATAAATATAGCTTATTCTACTCTTATTAGAGAGATAGATAAGAGCTATAGAAGTAGTAGTAATAATAAAGATAATAAAGATAGTCTATAGAATATCTAAGCTAGGTATAGATCCCTAATTATAAGCTTAATCTATAAATAGCTTATTATTAAAAGTTATTTTAAAACTAATAAGTATTATATTTAATTCTAATATATTAGCTAAAAGTAGTATTAACTTCTTAGGTTCCTATTTACTATTTAAGAGTTTAATAATATACTTAAACTAGAGTATAAGCAGAAGAATCTATTACTATACTATAAAACTATATAAAAGCTCTAGTTTAGATAATAGAAAACTTTATAGTAGATTAATATTAATTATAAACTATCTTACTTATATAGAGATTAAATCTATTTCTAGAGTAAGTAGTAGAATATAATTAAGTTAATTATAATAAATATAAGCCTAATTATAATAGTTATAGGGACTAGTACTAATAAGAGCCTCTACTTTATATTACTAGCTATTAGTTACCCTAGTAGAGTTACTATAGTTATTATACTATTTATATCTCTTTAGAATAATATAATAGATTAATATAAGAAATTAAATATCTCCTGTACTAAGTAGAGAAATAATTAAATTTTAGATAATATCTTAATTATATTTATAATACTAGAGTTAGTAATAATAAAATAGTTTTAGAATTATATTAAGTTACTATAGATTATAATATAACTAGACTAATTTATTATTAATAAGAGCTATACTATTCTTAAGAGTATAAGAGTATTCTAACCTAAGCTATAGGAGCTAAGAAGCTTAGTACTAATTAGTATATAAATAGTCTATCTTATTATAATACTTCTACCTATTTATAAGGATATACTATTTAATCTCTTAAATATAAAGTAAGAGAATATTATTATAATTCGGATAAGAACTATATAAATAAATATTATATATAGTATAAAGTCTTTTCCTATAGTAAATACTAAGAATATAATAGTAGTAATTATTTATATAATAAGAGAGCTTATTAACTAAAAATTAATAAAGTATCTATAGCCTACTAAGATTATTATTTACTACTAGTAGGTAGAGATTACTAAAGCTATAGTAGAAAAGTTAGAATATAATACTTATTACTAAGAGGTTAATATATAGAATAGTAAGATAGAGAAACTATAAGTATAGATAAATAGATTAAAGTAAGATTAGTATAGTAATAGAAGAATAATTATAATAATAAATACTCTTAGACTTAATATTAATATATCTAATATTCAGATAGTTCTATATATTAAAATACCTATTAAGATAGTAGATTATATATAGTAGAGTAAATAGGCTAGCTAAGATAGGCTATAGAGTAAGACTATTATTATCTAAGTAGATTTAAAAGATATACTAAAAAGAGTATAGTATTTTATAGTAAAAAATACTATTACTAATAATTATATTAGTAGATAAGTATATTACTATATAGTTATAAATTCTATTATAGATAGATAGATAAATTAGGATAATTATAAAGAAAGAGAGGAGTTATATAATATCTACTAGATATAATATAAAGTTATTAAATATAAATATATCTAAAGATAATAAAGAGATAGATATATAAATATAAGAGTTAGATATATAGATAGCTAGAGATTAAGTAATTAGTTATAATATTAAGAAGTAAAAGGAATTTAGAAAGTTTTAGTAAAAGCTAAGAGAGTAATACCTTAATAGCTATATCTTCTATTAGTTTAGAGGGTTTAAGAATTAGATATATTCTAAGGTTAAATATAGTAGTAGAATAGGATAGCAGGGTTAGTAGGATAGGGTTAAGGGCTTAGGTTTTAGAGGAGAAGAGAGGGGAGAGTAGAAAATATATTACTATTACTACTATTACTATAACTACTACTATTACTTACTACCCTTCCTCTTTTTCCCTATAGGGAAGAGACTAACTACTCTACTTCTTCTTCCCTATAGGGAAAAGACTAACTACTCTTCTTCTTCTTCTCTATAGGGAAGAGACTTTACTTTTCCCTCTTTTTCCCTATAGGGAAGAGATCTACTATCTTATTTCTTCTTCCCTATAGGGAAGAGACTAATTACCCTTCCCTCTTCTTCTCTATAGGGAAGAAACTTACTATTACTATTATCCTTCTTCTTCTTCCCTATAGAGAAGAAACTTATTATCCTTCTTCTTTTTCTCTATAGGGAAGATAAAGATATTTACTAATCCTCCTAGAGAGTTAATAATTAGATTAATAATCAGACTAATAATTAGATACTAAAAGAATTAGTAGGACTTAATACTAGAGGTTATTTATAGATATAGTAAGTAATAGGTTTAAGTAACTACTACTATATAAATATAGTAAAGATAATAATATCTAATAGAAGTAAGGTAGTTATAGAGGTAGATATAATAGCTATAATAGGAGAACTATATATTTATATAATAGCTATTTAAGAAAAAAATCTAAATATTAAAAGTTTAAAAATATAATATTATATCTAGTTTTATAATATATTAATTTTAGTTTTTTTATCTAGTTATAAGGATTATACCTAGCTATATATATATATATATATATAATATCTATAACTATATAATATAAGGGTATATAATATATAGTAGTTATTATATTAGTTAATAGCTTTATTACTTATATTATAATTTATTATATAAAGATTTTTCTTATCTTAAGAGATTAAATAAATTAAGAAAAAAGAGATCTTTTATAAGTAAAGTATTTAAAATACTTATTATAATATCTTTTAAAGCTATAGCTAGCTTTAATTAAACAGAGGCTTTATAAAACTTTATAATTAAATAGTTAAATTATTTGATAGTTATAAGTTAGAGTTTTAATTAAATAAAGAAAAGAAATATAAATTTTACTTTAAGCTATATAAAATATCTCCTTTTTACTAGGCTGAGAGAGCTATAAGGATATATATATATATATATTTATATATTTAAAAGAGATAGTAGGCTTATATTTAACTAGCCTAGCTATCTATCTCTCTCTCTCTTTCTTTCTCTTTCTCTCTCTAGCTATATATAATCTTAGTAGTTATTTTTATAAAACTAATTTCTTAGATTTCTAATATAATAGCTAGAGATAGTAATAGTAATAATTACTATTTTATAATAAAATATATTTTAATCTAAAGAAAAATAACTAATAGTTCTATTTAATCTAGATATTAATATTTTTAAAATATTATTCTTTAAAATAATTATTTTTATTAAAAGTTTTACTTTCTAATTTAAAGAGATTAAATATCTATTAAAAATTAAATTTTAAAGAGTTTTTAATCTCTAGTATACTAATTATTTAAATAATATTTATAAGCTTTTAATTATTAATATTAGATTTAGATTAAATTAGAATTTTTATATTATCTAGCTAGTTAGTCTAGATAATAGAAATTATTAGTAAAATCTATAGTTTTTTCTTTAACTTCTTTATTATACTATAGATTATATTCTTTAATAGAATATATTAATATTATAATTTAGAGACAGATTAAATAAGAGCTTAAGTATATTAAAGTAATAAAGATAGTAATATATAATTAATTAATCTAACTAATAGTAAAAATAGTAATAAATAGAAGTTAATTAATTTAACTAATAATAAAAATAATAATATATAATACTTAGCTTATCTATAATGAAATAATAAAAATAGTAATTTATATATAGATTATTAATACTTTTATAAATATAGATAGATTTAAAGTATATAATTTATTTAGAATTAAACTATTATAAATAAAGATTTTTATAGTAGATTATATAATTATATATACTTTATAGTCTAAGAACTAGAGTAATAGAAATATTATATTTCTATTATAGAAATATAATAAATTATTAAAAATAATATACTTTTTATATTTTATAACTATTATATATATATATATATATTAATAAATAAAATACTTCTTTAGATAATTATTAATAATATTATTTATATATTTATTATTATTAACTCTATAATAAATATATATTAATAATAACTTATATTATATAATCTATAATAATTATATATTAATAATAACTTATATTGTAAAATCTATAATAATTTAATTATATTATTTAAAATAAAACTCTAATTAGTTTAATTTTAACTTATTTTAAACTCTATTTAATATAAATTATTTAATTATTATATAAACTAGAGATAATAATTTTTAAATAAATAAAAAGTAATATTTTAAAATTTATAAAAAAGGTTATATTTATAAAAGAGTTATTACTAAATATAATCTTTAAATTTAAATTTTATATATAGCTAGATATAATTATTATTAATATTAAACCTTATATATAAATAAAAAGACTAAAGTTTAATATATTATAATACTAGATATAATATTAATTTATTAAATTCTTAGTATTTAGGAATTTCCCTCCTTTTTTTTTTTTAGCAGCTGTATAGCTCTCTTACTTACTACTTAACTAGGCCGCTGAGCAGTATAACTTGCGAAACCCGGACCTTTTATCCCTGCTTCACTTTGTCTAGTATTAATCTTTTATTAGTATAACTCCTTTTATCAACCTTAAGGAACTATTTTTTTTATCTATCTCAAGGCCGCTATCTCTGGCCTGGTCCTGAATAGACCCTACAGCTCAAGTCCATACCGATAAGCCGCCTCTTTCGCAAATCGCTGCCTTCGTCGTTGTAGACAAGTCAAGTGTCACACATCGCCACTCAGTCAATTAATAGATCAAATCTATTTCTTATATTTAGAAATAAATGCATTTAGGTCTTGAGAAGAGTATGCGGGAAGATTTCTCATATATCTCGAATCAGTGTCTCTAGACCGAATAGCATGTAAGATTAGGCGGATCAAGCCGCAAAACTCCCTCGCGTACATTAACCACCCGATAAAATCTCCGGCGTCAACTTTCTCCTGCTCGTGAGTGAGCGTCCAGAGTTGCTCCCAGCGATCACTCGCACGCAGCAGAGTAGAAGATATCTGCAGCCCGAGGCCGCTGGTTCGCGAGGCCACTAGAACAGAGATGAGGCCTCGAAGCAGTTAGCTCTGGCCCTTGTACGTGAAGGGGCTCTCTTCTCACCTTCGATTCCACCCAACACTGCATTTGGAGCTGCGTATGGATTCATATGCTGACGAGGTGCTTTCCAGGAATCGGAAAGAAGCGCGGAAACAATTGAAGAAATGGAAGGTGGCTTGAAGTCTCCAAGGGAAAGAGTCCGCAAGCGATGATATTCTTCAGCTGTCTTGGCTTGAAAGAGAGAGTCGGGGCAAGGAATCGGAATCAGCAGTTCAGAGACTGAGACTTGGGGTGGCGAGTTGCCAATCAAAGATATATAGATGTCGATTCGAAATACCGACGTGGCCATTCTAAATAGAGCGTCAAAAGCATCCCGGCTTTCAACGAATTGGGATGACTTACCTGACACAAGTCTCTTCCTTAACAAAGGCTTTCCACTCTGCTATTATCGCCGCAGGATCATCCGAAGCCAGTGGCAGTTCGATATCGGTTTCGAAGAGCTCAAAGTATCGCATGGCATCCACAAGCCGGGGATGTCTCTGCGCTCGAAGACGAGAAAGAGCTATGCCGTCATTCTTACTGAGTTGAGTGCTCTCGATCAGAATGGCGGCTTGGAGAACCTCAGCGTCCTCTTGCTGCAGGGACGAATTGCCGGGGCTACGACGGAAGATGCCATATTGGAATATATCATGACTGAAGATATACTCCTCGGCGAGGTCAAAGAAACTGCGTGCTGTCAACGCTTGGTCGAGAGGGGCACAGAAGACCGAGCCCATAAGAAAAAGAGCAAGGATCAATGGCAGGGAGCAGTCTTCCACGTTAAAGGTCGGGTGGTGAAGAATGGGAACGAAAGGTCTCAGATATGTAAAGAATGTCGAGGTGAAGTGCAAAAGGTTTTGGACGGTGAATAAGGACTCGGCGAGGGATTGGTCGAAGGCTTTGCTTTGAGTGTTATCAGTAGACA
The DNA here is from genome assembly GCA_026958235.1 of Clonostachys rosea. Lineage (NCBI taxonomy): Eukaryota > Fungi > Ascomycota > Sordariomycetes > Hypocreales > Bionectriaceae > Clonostachys > Clonostachys rosea. The sequence goes on from CP110208.1 coordinate 159,777, forward strand.
CCATGGATGAATGCGTCAACAAAAGCTGTTTGACTATGTTGCGCAGGTGAGCCTCAAGAAGAGGTGACTCTGTTGACAGCTGTGCAGACTCTTCAGGCCAGAAATCCATCTCAACATCGGCGTCAACTTGTAGGTCAAAGAAAGAGGGAAGAAACGAGGCCCATGATTCGCTTAGCTCGCCCAGCCCCTCAAAGGTGGCCAGAGGCTCAGGTGCGTAATCTGCATTGGCATTGTCGAGGCTCGCAGCCGCAATCGCCTCTGTCGGCCCATAGACACGGGGGTTGGTGAACCTCAACATGGACATCAATGACGGTGCTGGAGCATCACTTTTCTTGGATGGGGTCGCGACAGGTTCGCTAGAAGAAGCCCGAAAGGCCGGATATGAGCATACTATGTTACGGGTCGAGCATCGCGAGCAGGGATTGCCTTTGTCGCACGATACTTTGGCCGCCGAGCAGCCATCACAAGCCTCTCGCTTTCTACCTCGCCTCCCAGCCTGAATGGAACTGGTTTCACCTGGGGAGCACTTGGCTGCATGTCGTCGCGCTGCGTCGCTGCAGGGTGATACCAGGTCAGTGCTAAACTCTCATCATGAACAAGACAGGGGAGGGAACATGCACTCTAGAGAAACTTTTTTCACAAAATGGGCATTGTGTAGATCGGGAGCCGGTATCTCAACAGAACGAATAACTTTAGTTTGTTACGTCGACAGCTAATAGAAGGTTTGAGGGACCATATACATACGTGTCGCGTTGTGCCGAAGCAGGTGACTCCGCGATGAGTAGTTCTTGTAGCAAGTAGTGCACTGAAAGTTCATGACTCACCCACTCACTCACCCGCTCATTGAATGCGGCAGCAATGACGTTCGGAGGATGGCTCTGGGCTAGTTGGTCCTCGAGGACAAAGGTGGCAGAGGCTTCGCTTAAATACCCAACAATGACTCTCAAAGCGCGGGGTACAGTAGCAAGCTAACTTGAAAGGGTTACCCCGGACTTTTTAGTAAGTAGGCTGAACTTCCCCTATCCGAGATCTTACATAAAGAATTAATATAAAAAATTATATTATAACTAATACTAGTAATAATTTTAGTAATATAGTAATAGAAGATACTATATCTAGTATCTTAATATAATAAATAAATAAATAAATAAATATATAAAAAGAAAAAAAACTATTAAGAAAAGAAATAATAATAATAGTATATATATTTTTTTAATTAGCTTATTTAAATTATAAAATTAAGAACTTATTTCTTTATAAACTTATAATTTATAATATAAAAAGTTTTAAATATATATAGATTTTTTAACATAAATTAGCTTATAATTTAAAAATTCTATTATTATATTTTATAGCTATAATTAATTTTTCAGATTTTCTTCTAATAAGGCTTATTTCAGTATTATTTAGTATATAGACTATATTAGTCGTAAATTCTTATGCTATAAGTGTACTAGCTATTTTAACAGCTCATCTTTAGTGATTCATCATTCATCTATCCCTACAGTCAAGGGCAAAACATGACATGCTCGATGAAGTAACTATTCAGGCCGAGTCGCAATTGCGTAGACTTGCCAAGACCTGAGCATATGCTTTGTTAACCCCCCAGTAGCCGAGCGTCTCCATGATGCCCGCTCCGGCCTGTAAAAGCCTGTTCCGGCCCTGCGAGTTGCAGAAATTACCAATCCCGACAATCTTTGGACGGCCAATGCCAGTTTCCACCCATTCAGCGACACTGGCACCAGCCACCGCTGACGCTCCGATCACGACGTACCTTGCCGAGCTAGACTTGTCGTTGGACATGTCGGCCACACGAGCATAAGTCCAGAGGCAGAGTATTGCCTTCAGAAAAAGTGCTCCTATTCTAAAGTGCGTCACCTGGTTGCTGCGTACAGTCTCAAAGATGCGAGCGGCGTATAAGACTGACCGTCTCCCCTGGACTGGAGACTGCTGCCAGAACAGGGAGATGCTTTGCAGCTCATCCTCAGTGCAACGACGCAAGTCTCTCGTTTGCGACCTGGGGATGTCTATAAGTGATGGTACATGATGTGTCATTAATGCCGCGAGGACCATGACTTCGTGCGTCACCGAGGCCTTGGCGCAAGACAGCGTTGGTTCCCATGACTCCTTCTCGACTAGGCGCAAGAGGCTCATCAGGGCGTCGACGGCCATATCTTGATCTGCGCCACAGGGTAAAGATGCCTTCACGCGCGCAGCATTGGGCGTCGCGATCTTTGTGAGGTGGTTCAGAAGGGCTTGCTTGCCTAGTGAGCCTGTTCTCCGCCATGTTTGAACCCATTCCTTGTTTTCTACGACCTCAATCAGAGTTGAAGCTCGCCGTGATTCTGACCCAGCTGTTAGTCAAGAGGAACTTGGAAATGACCATCAGGGGATAATACCATGATTTGCGGAATACCCTGACCACCGCTGAGCTGTCGACGCTTCCCAGCTCTCCTCCGTTACAGGAAGCGACGACTCAAGTTCTCTCACATCGACCATTGACGTCAAATTGAACTGGGTCTCAAAGATTGAGTCGAACAGCTATACATGGTATTAATTTGTTGAAGCTAAACGGCATAATCGAGGAAGAAGGAAAAGTGGATGTATGTGTGTGTGTGTGTGTGCGTAACGTACCAATATTCCAAAGCCAAGTCGCCTTCGCTCCTCCCCAGAAGCCCATACTTTCCACTTGTATTCTAGCATATGCTGCTGCTGCGGTGGAGGAGACTTGTCATTTTGATCAAATTGGCCGAGTAACTTGTCTTGTCTTGCCAGGGCAACGGGCCATGCCTGCATGACTTCGGCAGCTTTTTGTAGTCTACTTTGCCCTGAGTGCATCATGCCGAGCTGATTGAGAACTATCGTCTGGATCATCCAGAGATTCTGCGTGCTGTGGGCATAATTTTCGGTCTGTTATTCATTATTAGTCAAGCCGCCCAGCCTACGATAGAGGGAGGGAGACCTAACGAGATAAGCGCATTGGCGGCGCACAAGTTCCTGCATAGACCAACCACACGCTTGGGCATTGGGAAGTTGGGAGAACTGTGCACCTATGGCGGCCACAGCCAGAATCAAGACCATGTGGATATTATTATGGTTGAAAGTGGGCTTATGGAGGATGGGGAAGATGGGGTGGAAGTTCTCAAAGTAGAGCTGCACCCAGGCGTTGAGAACCGGAGTTGGTGGGATCTTGAGTTCTGTGAATTTGGGGAAAGCCGGCCTAGAGTCGATGGTCTGAGAAAGTGCAGTCAGATTCATAGTGATATCCGAAGACAACTCTTCAACGTGGGCAAAATTTTCATCATCAAGCTCGTGAATAGCGATGTCTTCCATGTCGGGGAATGCCAACAGTTCGTCTAGCATGGGCTTGGCTTCATGAGACTGCGACAGTACTGCCTCCGAACCATGTGCGAGACCAATTGTGTGGGGCTCTTGGCTACTTCCTTGCATCAAAGGATGCGGGGGTGACGCCGGAAGTGGCACCTCGACGTTCGGTATAGGGCTGGGTATATGTCCGGGCTCGGCTGACATGAGATACTGAGACTCGGATGCGATGACTGATGGATCTGGCATCAACGCCATGTATGAGAACTGAAAGCCAGCGACATTTTGAAAGTAGTTGTCTAGGTCGATGCCCGTAGAACTGGTTGATGCCATGGGGGTGATGGGAGCATCCGGGTTATGGCCGGTGGAATTGACCTGAGATGTCCGGTCTGAGCCCTGTAACATCAGATCCATGGCTGATTCGTCTGAGGCAGATAGAAAGCCCGAATAGTGGGATTGCATATCGTCCACCATTGAAAACTCATCAGGACCATCTTGGCCATCCGTCAAGGAAGGAGTTGGCAGATGCAGAGCCGTGACAGCCTCGGGAATATGTTGAGATTGACTCGAGTTGCGAGGTCTTTTGCAAGGTGGCTTGGAGGATGAGGAGGATGAGGTGCTCGACTTCCTCTTCTGCACCGCGTCGTAAAAACATTCGCTGTCATTGTGAAGGCACCGCTGGCATGGATTGTGTCCGTTACACCGTAGCTTGGAGGTACTGCATGGCCTGCAAGCCTGGATGACACGAGGCCTCTGGTTTTGTTTCTCATCGTTTGCTGCCGGCTTGTTGGTCTGGTGGATTGACGCGTAGTGTCGGGAGAGAGAGTCACTGAAAGAGAACAAATGTATTAGCCAAATGAATAGTGACGAGTGACATGATAGTTTGCTTACACTCGACCAAACCTCTGCCCGCAGACAGAGCACCCGAATGGCTTCTCCTTGGTATGTGTGCGGACATGACGCTGGTAATGTTCGCGACGCTGGAAGTAGGAGCCACATTCCTCACACTCGAATTGGCTTACCATGGCGGGCGGGCTGTGTGTGCTGTATTGACGAAGTGAAAGTGCCGTATACTGCTGAGTGAGTTGTTTGAAGCAAAAGAGATGTAGCAGAAAGAGGATCAAGGACATGGGCGTAGGCAGGGTATCAAACAAGTCAAAGAAGATGGAGAAGTTGTGCGGAGATAACGAGACAGCGAAGATGGCCCGAGCAAGGCCGAAACAGACGAACTAGTGGCCATAACATCTAATGGAATATGGTTTCGGTCTCAAAAGCGTGTCCGCGAACAACAAGGGTTTGACCCCATGGGGAACGGAGTTGCAGGGAAGATCGGAGACGAGTGCAGATGAGGGATCTTGGTTGGTTCAACTCCAATAGTGGCGTGGACCCTCCTCCCCCTCTAATCTGTATTTGGCCGTTGACGCTTTTATGCAGAGGGTATTGCCTCACTGGGGTCCAATACAGTCGCTTGCCGGTCAAAAACCCACAAGAGCCCAACAGCGGGTTATAACCCACAACAGTGATACAGAGACACAGACAGAGAGTGGGAGACATAGAGAGAAGCCCAATAACCAGACAAACCCCACATAGTATCTTCAAGAGCCGTCCGTAGCCGACAGGGTCTTGAAGCTGGTTAGTGGCAACCCTCTAGGCAATAAACCCACCGGGAAAAGCCCACACACATGTCAATTAAACCTGTCTGTCAGCAACAAACTGAGGCGTGACTTTTCTGTCATGGTTTAGGTTTGGACTAACATTCACTATGACGTTCTTGGTCATCAATCAATCAATCAACCATGTCAATTTCCTATCTGTACTGATAGGGAGTAGATGGACGTTATGGTCATATCGAGTATTAGCCTGCTGCTGGCTCGAGGGATGTGTTTGGTGACGGTTTTGTGCTGTTGTCGTAACCCCTTGAGGTCAAGCTAACCGATATTGCATTTTGTGAACATGGAGAGCCACATAGGCATCGTGTCTGGCATGAAGTTGAGCTAAAGCCACGAGTGCGTCCTAGTTATGAAAAAAAGAAAGCTTAAGGTAAAACCAATTGAATCACGATCTGCCACCAATGCTACTACCTATTCATTGATGAGCCCACGCGTGATGTGGATAATTTGTGCACATTAGATAACTAGAATTCGGATACAAATATTACATTCCACCCATTAGCATTGCCATTGCTAAATTACATCGATCTCGACTACCCGTCACCAATCATCGGGCCCAATTCATCCATCATGCGCGCAAAATCAGTGCTGATCTTGGATGCCCCAATCCCAATGGGATCCTCAACCATGCTCTCCACGACAGGGAGCACATCCTTGACGCTATCCCACATCCTCTTACTCGCTGCTTTGTCCTGTGATAGGCTTCTCAACAGTTCGGTCGCAGCCAAGAAGCTTTGGCCGCAGTGATTAGAGAAGATTTCCGGAGCATGTGATATCGCCAAGATGAGGATCGAGACAGCGCTTAGCAAGAAAAAGTTGAACGCCGTTTGCTGCCGCTGATACATATCGCTTGTTTGTGTGAGTCGAACGAGAACGCTAATGGTATCCATGGCAATGTCTGCCACCTTGTACGCGTTGTCAAGCTCGCAGTAGATCTGAACCATCGAGAGAACATATTGCCTGTACAATAGAGTTTTGATGTGATTTCCACGTAGATACAGAATGATTCTCTGTCGCTCAAGGCTTCGCGACTCAGTTTTGAGACCGGCCCACGAACGTTCCAGGTGGTGGAATTGGAGTTCAGCGGGAATAGTGGAAAGCCAGGTCTGAACGATTAGATCGAGGAGGAGGAGCCTGTCGTTGGGTATAATGCAGGACAGTGATCCGAGGCGGGGCATGGCGTCCCACAGCTTGGAACAAATCTTACCATAGCCCATCAAGCACATCATATATTGAGAGTCTAGTGGTAGTTCTAGCATGTCGCGGTCGATCTCGCGGTCCAATAGCCCGCATGGCAGACCTGTCCTGAGGCTGAGGTGCTTGTCTAGAGCGTAGACACACCAAAAGGTCTTGATGGCTTGGGCCTGCTGGCAAGGGTCGTGGAATTTCTCGATGAGAATATCTTTATAATGAAGTCCCATCTCGAGAACATGGCGGGTTGCCTGACCGATCCTCCTCCATGCCATGAGCTCCTCGTCGCAATGAAAGTAATATATGCTCAGGAGGGTAACAATCTGAACCTCCCTCAAGTCAATGGCTGTATGTTGCGACCTACGCGATAGATCACATTCTATCGAGTCCACTAATCGCTGGCTGAACTCGTTGTGGCCCTGTGCGTCGATGACTCCGGCCGCAGCGAGAGCCATCTTGAGGAGACGCACATCCTTGTCTTGGTATTTGTCCAGCGTGATGGTTTTTGTCCCCGCATCCGCCTTGTACCTTCTCCGAAGCGTGGCTATCGTCTCTTCGGTAAATCCGGCCGTGTCAAAGAGTGGATATACGGAATGGAGCTCATCGTGATAGATCTCCATCAAGTGGATTATCTCTGGCCGCTCAATGGACAGAATAGGATCATTTAACTTCATCTGAATGCAGTCCTCGAGCGCCGAAGAGTTTGATTGCGGCGCCCCCATATCGACCCCCTTAGGACTACGTGTAGTGTTGGGCGACGGGAGTGCAGAGGGAATAAGCATGTTCTTTGCCACAGATAAGCTGAAGTCGGATCTAGTATGGCCGATGAACTGGGGCTCGAGATGGGCCTGTGGTTTTACTCTGGCATTCTGGGAAGAGGCGGCACTCTGCGGAGTCGGCTCTCGTGCCTTGGTGTTTTGTACCTGGCCGCGCATCTTGTCTTGGAGGCTTGTTGCTAGGGCCCGGAACTCTTTGATTTCACCGGCAAAACTGTCCCCTCTCGAGGAGATCTGTGTGTGGTCCGCTGGGGCGATGGACACGCTGGTATCTGATGTTCCAAAGATGTCTACCAACGCTGATTCCTCGTCGTTGGATCGTGAATGATAAGGGAAGAGGCACTCTGTGCTGGTTTTTTGGCATCCTTGGCAGTCATATTTACCTGGTGAGCTAATGCATTTCATTTTTTTCGCCTTGCAGGATAAGCTGGTCTTGTTAGCCTGCCATGGTTCTTATTCCACTTATGTTGTCAGAGGATTGGGAGATCTGAACATACCACGCTGCTCGGGCGTACCGTCCCCGTTTTCTCTTCTGCTGGCCTGAGCTGGCGGTCCGCTTTGCGAAACTTCGGTTTTCAGAGGTGGCTGTGCTTCGGTGACCTTGTGCAGCAAGGACCGAGCCACCTTGCGTTGCTTGAGAGTTCATGTCACAAGCAGGTAAACGGATTCAGAAGTTGCTAAAAGGACGGTAAATTCTGTGTGTTTTTGCAGCTGCCAGAATGCCTCTTACAGCTTACTCAACAAAGCCCAGATCCAAATTGGGGAGCTGTCAACGCGCCAGCGACATCGAGCTTTGTCGGATTTTAATTTTCAGTACATGTATTCTCCAGTCGGGGCAACCGGGACGGAGAGCCTCGCTTGGTCTATTCTAGCTCGATTCAGAACCACTGATGGCATGTGGAACCGATCTTACCCCCATCAACCCAGGCTTGGCTGTGGTGCATATGATGTGAGTGCCTGTGGGGAAATCTGAGGGTGTGGGCAACGTGGGCAACGTGGGGTAAGGGACCTGATCTATCCACATACGTGTAATTTTGCTGATGCTCCTGGTCGTGGGGTAAGTATGTCATACACGACTCCGGTTGGTTAGGGGGTTGCATTGGTCTGCCAGCGCGTGGACTCGTCAGCCATGATAGCCTTGCTGCGGCCTTGGCCAGTAACTCTTGTTCTATGCAATTGACAAAGAAGAGACCCCCAAGATTATTGCAGTTGAATTTGACCAGGTCTCTTTTAGCGGGTTATGCGAAATGGTTGCCTCAACAAAAGCAGTACCAGTACCGGCGTTGCACATACCAAAAGGCAACAGCATCTGTCAACTATCCATCATCGACACGACTACTAGACTTACAGTTCCTGCAAAGCAGGCGCTTGGACCCAGTCGGGATGGCCATGAATGGCTAAACCTACCGACTTACTCTTTCTACATCAAGCATGAGGGCAGCAACCGCCAGCTTCTGTTCGACCTTGGCTGCCGTAGCGATTGGGACCGCTCAGTGCCTCAGGTAGAGCAGCTCATCTCCAAGTACATCAATGGTTTCGGCGTGGACAAGGATGTTTCCGACATCCTTGATCAAGGCAACGTTGAACTCGATCAAATCGAGGCAATTGTGCTGAGCCATTGGCACTTTGACCATTGCGGTTCCCTTTCTAGCTACCCAACGTCGATCAAATTAGTTGTCGGCCCAACGTTCAGAGACTCATTTCTTCCAGGCTGGCCTATGAATCCTGCCTCACCCTTTCACCAACAAGACTTTGCAGACCGGCAGGTCTTTGAGGTCGACTTCGCGCAGGGATTTTCCATCGGCGGATTCCAGGCCTACGATTATTTCGAGGATGGGTCTCTGTATATTCTTAACATGCCAGGCCACGTAGCGGGACACATCGGAGCCCTTGTCAGGACGACGCCTAACACGTTTGTCTTGCTGGCCGGCGACACTTGCCACTTCCCTGGCGTTATCCGCCCATCGCCGTCAATCCCAATTCCAGACGAAATATCAGATGTAACCACGCTGAGTACCGAGTCACCACTGTACTGCCCGTGTCCGGGATCCCTCGCTTCTGGTGAAGAAGGACTCAAGAAAGTAAGAACTCCCTTCCCTAAGAATTAACTGTCGTTGGCCAGACCAGATCAAATAGATCCCACTAACCACTCCCCTCACCAGACCCCGTTTTATCAGGTGCCCACCCATCCTGGGGTGATATACGATGATACACAGGCAGCAAATGCCTCTGCGCGAAGCTTGATGGATTTTGACGCGCAGCCTAACGTCTTAGTGGTTATATCTCATGACCAGGGAGTGTCGTCAATCTTCGACTTCTTCCCTAACGGAACCCTAAATGCATGGAAGGAGAAGCGCTGGAAAGAGCTGGTACATTGGGGTTTCGTGAAGGAGTTGCCTCACCGGGGCAAGACCACTCCACCTGTATTGATTGATGGACTGTATCTACAAGGCCAAAAACTCCGCGGCCTCGAGCTGCCCGAATAGAAGAAGCTAAAATAACCAGCCGAGACGAATATCCATTTCTGTGTCCACATTGTCATTGTGTTGTGTTATGAAGATGGGCTGTCTCGCGGGAGGAGCTGTCAATTATTATAACCATTTGCTTATTGAAGCCATGTTGAGCTACAATGAAGTTAGTAATAGAACAGCGGAAACTGAACGGTATACAGAAGCACCCGGTTATTTATTGTGCTGGGATGTCTGGTCTAGCATCCTCCATTCTTATTTTTAAATTCACACTCGAACTCTCCCCTGGACTGTAGGTCGATTATTCTTCCAGACACCAACAATTGTATAATTTGAAAAACACATGTAATTTTTCGTATATCCATTGGAGAAACAATTGTCCTTTAAACTATCTTCTCTTTCCATTGACCGTGGTCTGTTTATTTCTGACCTTAGCTAAACCAAAAGTGACGCTGCACCCCCTTGCTAATTGCCAGGGCCAATCACTGAAGGCAACTGGAGGGCTTCCTGTCATACCTGACCACTGATCTCACTTCTGTGGTTGCTCCCTGAGTGCCAGCCGGGCGTTGTACTTGGGAAACGTGAACCAAGAAGACTTAGTTAGCCATGGTCTGCTATCCTCAAAGACCAGGTCAATGTTCCGAACTATCTGTGGGATAACCTTGTTGATCTCGAGTAAGCTGATATTTTTGCCTAAACATGTGCGAGAGCCGGCGCCGAACTGAAAACTTGGTTAGCGTAGTGACACAAATATGGAGCGTTGCACACCCGATTCTAGTAACTAACAGCAAACATCATGGTGTTCCTATCGTCTCCCGTTGACTTGACGTCAAACCATCTCTCGGGACGATACACGTGTGCATCTTCTCCATAGATCTCCTTGCTGTAATGGAGGACCCAAGCGTTCGCGCCAACGTGCGTCTATTATATCCATCGTCAGTTTGAAGTTCAGAGGGCAGACCGAGCAGACCAAGGCCATAGGGAGTGAGGGAAATATTTACCCCTTCAGGGAAATTGATACCAGCGAGCTTTGAGCCACCTGGAGGCACCTTGCGTGGCAAAATCGTACCAACCGCAGGGTGCATTCGTAGCGACTCCTTGATGACAGCTTGGAGATATGGCATAGATTGAGCTTCCGCGAATGTCACGGGATCCGATACCTTACCTTCCGCGCTCATCTTGTCTATCTCTTCTCGCAGCTTGGCGAGGACCCTGGGATTCTTATACAAATAGTACAGGGTGGCGCTGAGAGAGATGGCAGTGGTGTCAGAGCCGGCAGCGATGTTGGATCCAGCGGCATCGAGCAAGTTGGACGTATCTACTTTATGCGCCGCTTCCAGATCAAGGAGCTTCTTGAGAAATGTGTCATACTTGGTATCTTGGGACTTTTCCTTGTTCTTCTCTCGGTTGAGCCCAATCTCACTCAGTGTGTAGCCTACTAGCCTCATTACACTGCTCAAGTCTTCACCCCAAAGCCAACTGACACTGGAGTACCAAGGGTAGAACCTGGGAACAAGACCAAAGTAGGCGAGGTCGGTGATGGACTTATGGATTCCTGGGAGCATTCCCGTTGTATCTGTTTCCGCGTCCATCATGCCGAAGCTTTTATTGAACTTGAAATGACCAGTCAGCTCGCGAACATGTGCGCAGAGGGAACGAGAGGAAGCTCGTACGTACCGTAATTTCTCCAATCACATCGAAAGCATAGTACTGCATAAATTGTGGGACGGAGAGCAAACGCTTCTGTTTGCTGAAAGCCCGCAATTTGTCAATGCACACGGAGGTCATCTTGTTTACGGCTTCTTCGTAGGACACCATTGACGACATGCTGTAAAGCGCTGAAATCTTCCTGCGCCTCTCCTTATGATACTGATTGTCCTGGATAATAAAAATGTTCTGCTGCTCTCGCACAGGACTCAGGAGCGGGGCGTAGTAGTCGGACTTGATAAAGTCGCCACCGATCTGGTAGATAGCCCTGACATCGTCTGGACGGCTGAAGCTGAAGCGATTAGGTGCAATTCGCACAACCGGCCCTTGAGTATGACAGTCTCAGTACCGCTGCCGGTCAAAAATCGGGGTGCGGATGACTTTGACTATTGCTCACATACCGTGTTGCTCGTGCAACTGTACCATTTCATGGTGCCAATTGCCCTTTAGGGTTCGACGAAGCTCCCAAAGACGGGAAACCCTGGCCAAGAATGGGCCCTTGACTCGGCGGAGAGGGGAGAGGAAATAACTATAGAGGACCCTCAGACTGTAAAACAGACCGAAGTAGGCTATTGTCGCAACTCCAATCAAGAGAGGGACCGCCTTGGGTTCGTGTCCTGCCAGCAAAGCCATCTTATGTCTTGTGTATATATCGGTAGATATTAGTAGATGGCCGGGTGGATGATCTTAGAAAAACATGGCAGGAGAAGCCTGGAGCAAAGATTCCCACTAGATATACTTGGGGAGCGCCGGTGTTTCTGCCGCAAGTGGCTACGAGCTACATCGGTTATGGATACTGTACCACACCTCAGTTCCGATGGCGGTGGAGACAATACGACCTGGAGAACAGCTTCTGTCCCACCCGGGATTATGTCCAGTACTATGTCCACTGCCAGGGGTGCCGATTGTGACCCAAAACCACCACCCTCTCCCCCACACACTACACTCGTGGTACGGTACGAGCATCGTGTATGACCAATTGCCAAGCACCTCCCCGTGGGGTACCGCATTAGGGCAATCACAACGTGCTGTACGCTCGCACGGTAGGCGTTCCTCTGTATTGGATGCATCAACCAGGTAGGTAGACGATTCGCTTTTGCGCCAAGCCATTACAAGCCTTTGAACTGTCGAGTGATAATTATCTTGATGGTGGTTAATTTGCATTTACAGTTAATGACACTTCACCAGAACGAGAGAGAACGGTGTTGAAGTAGCGAAGTAAAAAAACAAAATTCCTTGGCTGTTAATGTTCCCCTTTTCTTAATTTTTTATTGTTGACAAAGGATATGTAATGTGGAACAAGATATTACGGAGTGAAAAAAACCCATCACATATCATAAAAAACGCTTTTAATATGCATCAAATAACAACTTGACTAAGATAATATCAACTGTCTGTCTCGTCTTTTAAAGACTGAACCTAAGTTTGCTAGAGCCTCCCCTAGCTCGCCTAGATGCCTATGCGCCATTGACAGAATGGTTATTTTTAAAGAGAGCAAGCTCTTCCTCGGCAAGCTTCTTCGGATCCGATGTCCATCCATACTCAAACATGTCGGCTGGCAACTCCGCGTCAGGCACGTATTGCTTCAACGTGTCCATCATGGACGCCCGTGCTTCGTTACCCACCCTAGACATGAATAAGACCGTGACAGCATGTTTGTAGCGGATCTTGTTGTAGAGCTTCAGCTTCTCAGTGATTTGGTCGGGAGTTGTGTCCTCCGAGAATAATGTGCCAATGGCCATGCCGTCTTCGAACGCCTGGGCGCCGCCCTGCCCCTGGTCTATATTTGAACGTCAGATTCGGGGACATAGGTATTTGTGTGACAAGGCTATGACTCACGTGGTAGCATTGGATGGGCTGCATCTCCAATTAACGCGATCCTGCCCTTCCAGAAGACTGGAGGAGGGTTCCGACTGGCCAGGCTCCAAAGCTTTACATCTTCGGCCATCTTACAGAGTTCAAGGATGGGTTCAGAGAAGCCAGAATAGGCTTCGATCAGATCCTCAACATTTCCGCCGGTGAGCCATGCTGACTCACTTGACAGGTCACCAGATCTGTTGGGGTGGATGGCTATCATGTTCAGTAGTTCCCCAGAACGACAAGGGTAGACCACCAGACGCCTGTCTTTCGAAGAGAATGCAGTGAGGCCATCCAGAAGCTTGGCTGTTTCCAGAAGCTTGTTTGTCAACGGGTTTGCCTTGACCTTCTGGACCGGAACCAAGAAGCGGAAGCAATTTTGGTATGTGTCTTGCAGAGGTTCCTGCTTACCCGACACGGCCAGAGTACACCGAGACTGCAATATTAATGTTAACTAATGACAGACCGCGCGTGGTGCATTCCTGCCTTCTCACATGAACACCGTCAGCGCCGATGATTAAATCTGCTGTGCGTCGAGATCCGTCCTCAAAGGTGACTTCTCCTTTGTCGGCGTTCTGGACTACAATAAGCTACTGCAATCTAATGGATTGAACTATTTCAAAGCTTTATGGGGCATGCTTACTGCAGACAACACCCGCTGCGAGAGAAAGATTTTGGCCTTTTTTCCCCTGTGCGGCTTTTGAGCCAAATTCCTCAGAGCATTATGGAGATCGACCCTGTGCGTCATGAGATATTCGTCCGTCAAGTTCAGTTTCTTCTGAAGCGCTGCCGTATCCTCAAAGATTGATCATGAGCTGGCTGTATACAGAACCTTTCTGCAGGCAAATACATACTAGAGGGTCAAATAGGTGGTTCACTTGGGTATCCCACACGGCTACGCCGTTGCAAAAGGTCGGGCGCAATTCGTTGAGCTCCATTCCCCAGGCTTTCAAGACTCGAGTGGCATTTGGAGGAACGTGGATCGCAGCCCCAACTTCGTTGAGGAAAGCCGATTGCTCGTAAACTTCAACATCGTGGCCGGACTGGGTCAAAGCAGCAGCAGCGCCTAGACCTCCGATTCCAGCACCCACAATGATGATTTTAAGCGGCATGATTAATAATGACTGGCAGTATAGTTCAAAAAACAAACGTGTGTGTCAAAGCTTTGAGTACTAGTTGGGGTATTGGTAATCTTTATCCGTATTTACCTCGTGCTTAGATACAAGTGTTCTCACGTCTGATCGGCCCCACCGGCTACCTCCGCGTGAGGAGAAACCAAGACAGGTTCTTACAGTTACACGTCGGGCTATACCGGTCGAATCGGGCGGCTAAGTATGCGGCGGGCGTCGTTGTACCACGACGCCCCGTATTCCTTGTGGTGAGATGTCAGGCCTAGCATTTGTCATTGCTGTGTTTAATTGTTTACTCAAACTCTCATCCGTACCACGGCTCCTCTCTAAGTGGCATGGTTCCTAAGCTCGACTAAAAACATTCAAAAATGCAGAGGACGAGACTTTGACGTAAGCGCTGCAAATGGTTAAGACCTTATTCTTCTTAATAAGGTAAAATTTCTATAGTGAGCCAGACTTAGGCACAAGGAGCACCCACCATTCTAGTCCACTGACCGTAATGCCGACACAGCATTAGCACTGATCTTATCCTTACAAATGGTGCCCAGGTCAGGCTGAAGACGGGAAACGTGTTAGTGTAAGTGCTCTTGCTAAGGGCCGGGCTGCCGAAAAGCTTGGAGCTGGCTGAGGTGCTTGGATGGGTGTACTATTCATCGAGTTGAGTTGCCGGCCCCTGGCAGCTTCATTACCGTTGAACTTTATTCTGTTTCTCTTCCTTACCGGGGTGAAGCTGTGTGCGTAATAGCTAGGTGAAAGAGGGTAGAATGAGTAGTGATCTTATGAGCGGCTCGTCCTGGCGGCAAGCGAGTAGGTATGTAGTCTTGTTGAGCTTTCCTTTCACGTAGGTATAGTCCTAGGCTAGCAGATCTTTTTTCCGCCCTTTGTACTTGTTATATTGAGTATGTAGGAGTGCCCTCTTCTATTCCTATTTCAATAGTATACTCAAACACTCTCACCTGTAATGTAACGTGGGTATAGAAGCATTGTGTTTTAAGACACTTTTAGTAAGTCTACTTTTTGACCGCGTGGGGCTTGGAATTTCAGTAATCTGTTACATCATGTCTAACTCTTGGAAAAAAGAGATATGAGCGCAAAGCGCCAAAGTCATAGCATTATATCTTGAGCTTGAACTTCTATGCCTTTACTTCAATTGCACCAACCTGCACCGATGGTACTGCACTCTTCAGGCCTTTGGGAGGATTTCTGAACTCCGAAAATCCACCATCTAACACCTCCTTAAGCTTCTCCTTATATGCCTTCATCCCACCAAAGAAGAACCTTGTCGCATATGCCTTTCCTGGGACGTTTGCCCCGAAGATCCAGCTTTGGGTCTTGTGGAACAAGCTTCCCTCGGTGATGGAGGCGCAAACTTCACACCAGGCCGACTCGGCCTTTTGGCTGATCTCGATTGGGGCATCAGGGGTTTCGCTTTCCCTCCAGCGACGGATGGTCTCAGTGATGAATTCAACCTCGGTTTCCAATGCTGGGGGAACGTTTGTAAACGGTCCCTGAGGGCCAAAACCAATAAAGAAGTTGGGGAAGCCGGCGACGGCAACGCCGAGATACGAGACCGCACCATGGCTCCAGTGCTGCTCGAGTGTTTCACCACCGCGGCCCTTGATCCGAATGCGTGCGTAGCTACCATCGACAGCATCAAAGCCGGTTGCAAAAATGAGCACGTCAAGCTCATGGTTGGTGCCGTCCATGGTGGTTATGCCCTTAGGGGTGATATCTGTAATGGGTGTCTCCTTCAAAGCAACAATGTCCACCTTGGGGTTGTTGAAAGCCTGGTAATAACCGGAGTCGCAGATGGGACGACGCGCGTAGATCTCGGTAGGTGTCAACTTGCGAGCCTTCTCTGGGTCCTTCACAGTCTGTCGGATCTTCTGCTTGATAAAGTTGGCCGCTGCGTCATTGGCGTCTTGGTCGATGGTGATGTCGGAAAATGTCCCAAACATGAAGCGGAATCCGTTTCCTTGCTCCCAAGCATCCTGGAAAACTCGTTGACGCTCCTCCTCGGATACACTCATGGCTGGAATTTGGCTTTCCTCGAAGCCAAAGCAAACTCGCGATCCGTGGACTTGGCTCCAGATATCGTCCCACTTGTTGTTGAAGGCCTCGCGCTCCTCCTTGGAGATGGGCCTGTTACCAGTGGGCACACTGTACTGGGGGTTCCGCTGGAAGCAGACAAGCTGTTTGATCTTGTCCTCCTTGGCAAGAGTGGTGATGATTTGCGTACCCGTGGAGCCGCAGCCAATGACGCCAACACGCTTGTTGGTCAAGTCAACGCCGCCTTGAGGCCAAGCACCCGTGTGATAAGTGTCGCCCTTGAATGTCTCGAGCCCAGCAATGTCGGGGAAGACTTTGGACGAGAGACCTCCAATACACATGTGCAGATAACGGACCACCACATTCCCCTTCGTTGTCGACACGTGCCACAAATTCGTCGACTCGTCGAATTCGGCGCTCTTGACCTCAGTTTCAAATTGGGCATGCTTTCTGAGATCGTGGCGTTCAACAACGTGGTGGAGGTAGTTCTAGACTTCTTGTTGCGTCAGATAGCGAGAATGCCAGGGGTAAGTCTTGAGGTCCTCTTTATCCCAAGAGAAGCGGTAGAGATGCGACTCTGTATCAGATGTGGCACCAGGGTAACGGTTGTAGTACCAAGTGCCTCCAAAATCGGGAGCGGCATCCACGAGCTTGACGCTGAGCCCAAGCTGGCGCAACTTGTAGAGCTGGTAGATGCCACTGAATCCGGCACCCACCACGAGCGCGTCAAAGTCGGTTGTCATTTTGTCAATGTATATGAGAAGAGAGAGGGCAAAGCTCAGGCAAACACAAGTATATTTTTTTTCTCTGAGTGTTGAAGGCAGCTTGTTGTCTGTGACCAAAATCGAAGCTTCTCAAGTCTGCAATCACCAATATATATGCACGAAGTAACATACTGGTGGTTCGGACCCTTTGTTCACTACATGTTGTGGTCTAGACTGGACGTGGTGGTGGAAACCATTTCAGCCAACCCCACGTTCATGCAGTTACTCCACCAGATCCTTGTTTCTCCACGGCTATCGGACAGGGTACCTACAGGGTGCTCTAAAACTTAGGCGAGTGGTTTGGCCACATGTTACGTTTTTTTCTGTATACCCCCGTACACATCTGGCCGGGCACTATGGTGGGGGTGAGCCGCCCATTCCACTCGATGGGCCAAAGCTCGTACCACTAGCAGCTTTGGATGCGGGGATGAGAGGCAGCTGGTTCTCCTCCACTGCGGAGACATAGCCACGATGTTCAAATTCCGTCGAGGAGGGGTGACATCTTCCCTAATTATCCTAAGGAGAACCAGGTAACACCCACTAGTCTTCATGGGGTAAAGTTACTGAGCCTCGGGCCTTCCAAATAGCATATTGATTTGATGATGACTTGGTGATTCAATACTAGATTTCTCAAAGTTTGAGCACAGGACCATGTGGCCATACGACTAGCGAGCGCTGTACATTGGTGATGACAAGTGTATCAAGATTGTTAAATGCCATATAGGAGGGAGTGTGATTGAAGGCTAGGCTAGTACATAGGGGACGTAATCATAGTCATTTCACATGACCCTCGCCCCCCAGTGATTACTACCCTGTACCATTCATATTGGCAAGAGCGCAATAAGATTTCCTGTCAACAGTTGTTCCAATATCAAGCCTTGAACTTCTGTGGGATGCCGATGTCCTCGAGTGTTTGTCCATCCACCACGACCGGCTCACCAGTAAGCAGAATAAACAAAATGCGCGTTGGCGTGTCGGTCAAGTTGTTCCATTGATGTGCCGTCTGCGGTGGTTAGCTTTGGCTTCTCAAATTGTGCACGCAAAACGCGGTCTTACGCCTTGTTGTATGATGATATCACCCGCTCGTGCAATGCTTTTGGACCCATCTTCAAGTACCATCTCGATCTCGCCATTCATGACGATGCCATAATCGACCGTGGTAGTTCTGTGGCTGTGGCCGGTTGAGTTTGGGGGAAAGTCGACAAATCTAATGACAGAGCCTGAGTTATAGATGCGCTTTTGGTCGAACTCGGGGACTGAATCATAACACTCAGCCGGATGATTCTGCGTCTCCCAGATCGTGGCTACGTTGGCTGCCCAGCCCGCATTGGGTTGAATTTCAGTGTCACTTAGAACGGCTGATTTACCCGACTTGTGGCCTGTCACTATACGACGCTGATTGCTTCCAGCTCCGAATGCCATGATGGTGTTGGTATTGCTTGGCAATTTTCCAGTTGCTACTTGATATTGGGTGTTGGATGGTTGGATTCGTTGAGGGACAGTTCGTGCTAGAGAGTGTAAGTAGGTGAATGTGAAGTGGGCACCGGGTTCATTTAGTAATAAGAGCAACCTGAGCTTCCTTCCGTAGCCTGCGTGTTCTAGAGGAGCCGAGTTGATCTCGGTTGGGTGGAACACTGCACTTGGGACGTGGGCAGCACGGCTCCGCATGGATTTAGTGACGCCAAGCCACAGGAACAAGAAAGCTCATGGGAAACGAGACATAAAAAGCGGCTTTCTATTCAAACCGCTACACTTCACTCACGCGCATTCTCTAACTTGCATGCCCATCCTTCTTACAAAACTCGTCTCTGCCTGTCTAATAGTTCATCCATCATGAGTCTCAAGATTGCTGGTTTCGATGTCGGACTGGTCGACGCTGTGCCGCCCGAGGACCCTCGTGCTGGTATTTATAGCCCACTGAAACCAGGGAATCAGCTTCTCAAAAAGGGCTATCGCAAAGGGCCTGGCCTGGCTCCATTCGAAGTAGATACCATACTCGAGAAGGACATCGAAGTGCCTATGCGCGATGGCGTTAAGCTCCGGGCCGATGTCTTCCGCCCTGCTGATGCTGCCAAAGTTCCTACTCTCGTTGTATGGAGCCCCTATGGAAAGAGCGGAAATGGTAACTTTCCTCATCCTCATATATGCCATGTCAAGGCTTCCGAGTATGTAGCTACGTATTTGCTGACGCTGACATTTCTTGCTCAGGTGCCCACGGCCTCGACATGATGGAGGGCAGATTTGGTGTGCCCGCCGATAGACTCAGTGGATTTGAGAAATTTGAGGGCATCGACCCAGCCGACTGGGTGGCTCAAGGGTATGCCGTCGTCAATTTCGACAGCAGAGGCGCATGGGACTCTGAGGGCACTGTCGCGTAAGCCATATCCCTTATCCCCCATCGCCCTTCATCCAACTCTCCGTATAGATATATTGGTCTAAACAACCCGAAACAGCTGGTTAGGTGATCAGGATGGCCAAGACGGCTATGATGCTATCGAGTATGTCGCCAGCCTCAGCTGGAGTGACGGCAAAATCGCCATGGCAGGAAACAGTTGGCTTGCTATGTCACAGTGGTTCATTGCCGCTAAGCAGCCGCCTCATCTCGTCTGCATCGCCCCTTGGGAGGGTGCCAGTGACCTCTTTCGTGACACAATGGTTCGCGGTGGAATACCGTATCCATACTATTTGTTCTGGGATGTGATTCAGAATACGATGGTGGGTCGAGGCAAAGTAGAGGCTGGCTCTCAGATGATATGGAGTCATCCACTATACGACGCCTATTGGGAAGACAAGCGCGCCAAGCTGGACAAGATCAATATTCCGGCTTATGTATTGGCCAGTTATTCGAGCAATCTCCATAACCCAGGGTCTATTAGGGGTTTCAACAGTATCTCGACCAAGAACAAATGGTGTGTCACGTTGCGCATACACCTACATGTATTATTTCCGGCCAGGGCTGTGCTGACAGTTTTAATTAGGCTTCGTATTCACCCACGCCAAGAATGGTCTGATCTCTATGATCAAGAAAATACTACCGACCTGCGGAGATTTTTCGATCATTTCCTCAAAGGCGCCGATAATGGCTGGGAGTCAACTCCACCTGTCCGTGTCTCCTTACTGCGCTATAATAAGGTCAGTTGTTCGGCCAGGCAAAGGAGAAGAGGCCGTATTACTTGATCTGACTGACCATGCGCATAGTCACCCATCTACAACGTCCCGGCTACTCAGTATCCTGTTTCGAAAGCCAAAAAGCAGAAGTTGTATCTGAGCAGCCCAGGGAACCTGGATACAACACCTACGGCATCCCCACATAAGGAATCTTACCTTTCAGATGTCATTCCTAATGGTAAATGCAATGATCCTGAGGAGTTAAGCTTCCTGTATCGATTTGGTAAGCCCACCTGGCTTGTGGGTTATTCTAAGGCAGTCCTCTTTGTTTCTGCCGATGTAGCTCGCGACTTGGACGTATTTGTCATCATTAACAAACTGGATGCTGATGGGAATGTGCTCACACACCTCAACGTGCCGCTCGATCAGCTCGTTCCTCCAAAAGCTTCCGAATCCGAGGTATCTCAGACCTGCCTCCTCAAATACACTGGACCGACAGGGCAACTGCGGGCCAGCCACGCCAGCACTCTGTTCTATAGCAGCAATACTGACGGCTGGCCCGAGTATCGGAGTGACAGCAAGACCTCTATCAACCCAGGTACCATAGTCAAGCTTGAAGTCCCCATCTGGCCTGCTGGAATAGCCTTCGACGCTGGCGAATCACTCAAGTTGAAAGTTTCGGGTCATTTCATGAGTCTATTGGAATTCCCTTTCTTGGCAGGAAAGACAATTACTCAGAATGAAGGACGACACAACTTGTACTATGGGGGCGAGCATGAGAGCTACCTCGATGTGCCCCTCGCTGAGCCGGAGGCATTGTGATCTGGTCATAGCATAGTTGGGAGGAGGATCGAATTGAATAATACATTCAGAGGCTGATAAATTCCCCTCGATTTTAACTGGTTATAACACAGCCAGGGCTTCCAAGAGTGTTACGCCAGAGCTCCAAATTATATACTAACCGAGCACCGTTGAATTTGAGTGGAAAGGGTAAGCACGGAAGCTATCTGTTTTCAGATATCTGTAGGGCACTATTGCGATACAAGCAGTGGCTCTCCCATCTTCCTTGATTATGATGAAGGCAATTCTCAGTACTGTGGCATGTCAAACCATGCTGGCCGTGAGCCACTCATCGTAAGCATGAGACCTTCTATAGCTACCGAGGACAGTAATATTTCCATTGCTGTAGGGATCATGATTACATGCATAGCGTTTTGATAATACTAAGGGGGCCTTTCCTTGGCTTGGAGAAACTCCTCCAAGCCTCCTGGAGGAAGGCTCCTAACCCAGCTTTTCTTCCACACATGTTTACATACTGACGTACCTAGTAAATGATGCATCGTGCAATAGACCAGACTTTTTCCGTATACCCGGTTGCGCTCTAATCAGCCTTCTGCCTCTCCAGCTCCCTTCTGTGTTTCCTGCACAATCTTCCCACCCATTTGCTAGTGGACTCTTAATTATAAAACATTCACACAAGACACCAGATAAGGCAGGCAATGGAGAGTTTAGTCATAAAATAGTTTCTGAGATGTGTGGGTGGCTATATATAAATAAGGTCAACCGGAGAAAACCTAGGCCAGGATTTCCTTTTGCCAGGCGATTTAATTGTCACGAGATGGTATGACAGGAAGTACCAAGTAACTTGCTTCTCCACCAACTTGCACTGTGTTAAGACCCGCAAAAATCTCGTCTTTTCTATCCTCGGGATGGGAGTGTTGGAATCTTCCTACACCTTGCGTGTCATGGCCTGCGATCTCAAAGACGAGCTTCTCTCCCTTGCTCAAGACAACGTTGGTGGGCCACAACTCGACATCAACCTCGTAAGGTGTTGAGGGCTCCACATCCTGTAGGCTAGAGCGGTAGTAGTCTCTGTAAGGGAGCCATTCGCGATTTCTTGGGTCCTGTGTGTTGACTGCCCGTAGAGAAACGCGAAGCCAGCCCTTGACAATGGGAACAGCATCACCCATGGTCCCAGTGAAGAAGACTTCATTGCCATTGACATCAAGTTTTCTCAGTGTGAGAAAGATGTCGATGTCTGAAGGAGGCGCCTTGTCAGGGAAGGCGGAGGATGATATTGTTAAGTGGGCGACTGGATGCCCAGTAATCTCAAGGCGTTCCCCTGCAGTGTAGGTGAAGTTGATGGGATCGCTAAGATTATCAGCATGCGTTCTTATGATGAAGTAGAGAGAAAGACAACACGAAATTGTTGGTTTGGGGGGGGGGGGGGGGGGGGTGATAAGTTTACCCTTTCATAGCGTCGTAAGTGTACGTGGCTCTATCAGCCACAGGATTGGTGCTAAGATTTCCCTGAGAGGTCAAAAACATCTTCGTGTACTGGGTACTGGGAAGAGGCCAATCATGCTCCTCTCGTTGAGGAAACGAAAGCTCCCGCTCTGGATCATCCACGCCAGCATCGCCCTCGCGAAGAGTAAGTCTTACTCTAGGCTGCCTACCAGACTTCCAGCCGTCATAGTCATCTCCCTTGAGGAAACTGTCAAAGAATGACTCCTGTAGCTTTGCACTATGAGGGTAATAGAATGGTAGGTCATGGCGCCCAACCACAAAACGTAGAAACTTATACCTAGATCCTGCTTCCAGCCATCCAACGACATTTCCCCGGAGATGGAGCAGGATTCCTCCCTATATTAGTGACGCCCAATTAGCCTATTTTCAAGCAAAAAGGTAAGGGGGCCGTACCCAGTTAGCGACACTTAGTAATGGAACTTCAATGTCAGACAAGTTGTACTCTTTGCTGGCATAGTACTCCTCGTCTCTATACTTGTAGCGAGTGGTATCGATAGTCTGATCCTGACGATTTCGACGTAGGGTTTCGTCATCGAGTTCGCCGTCGAGGGGGTCTGGGCCATAGTTTCTTGCTGAACGGCCACCCTTTCCGTATTGGTTTGTCACAACGGCAACATTCCACCAAAAGTCCAAATGACCGATTGAGTTAGACTTTTACATAACGGCCAACAGCGCTAAGTGGGATATGATGTAGGCAAGGTCAGAAGACTTACCAATGAACTTGTCGGATAGGATGCCTCCATGTCGAACACGGTCTCGATAGTAATCCCCCATACCTTCCCAGGGGATAATAGCGGCCAGCCCCTTTGGTCTTCTGGCAGCAACACGCCACTGGGTTCCAGCATAATAGCTGATACCTAAAAGGCCGACCTTTCCTGATGACCACGGTTGCTCAGCACACCATTCCACAACATCAAAAAAAGCCTCGCTGGTTCCTTTTGACATAGTATCAAGCTTTCCTGGGCTCTGTCCTGCGCCGCGCTCGTCTACTCGGACGATAATATAACCCCTCTGCGTCCAATACAGGGGGTCTGGCGTCTCCCAAGCTGCATGCTCTGACTTCATCTCAGGGTTGAGCTGATCCCAGCTCTTCTTCATAGTGCTAATATAGGGCACATCCTTTCCATCTAGCGTCTCATGTGGTCAACAAGGACCCAAGAGCGTTGGGGGCAAATGGCTTACATGGGCCATAGGTGGCGATGACTGGATATGTCCTGTTGCCATATGGTTTCGAGTCCTTTGGCAGAAAAACGTTGCAACGTACGAGACCCGTTTCATATGTTTTTAGTGGGATATCGACATGCTGCAGGTAAATGTAAGGGAAGGAAGTTTCATCAACTTTTAGATGCTTATTTTCGGTCATTTTGTCTTTATGAGTATAAACTCAGAGCCTGGGTGGAATGAATTAACCAAACAAGCGTCAAACTGTGTGTCAAAGAATCAGTGTGCGTGCGTGCGTACTTGCGTGTGTCCCTGAATTGGAAGTGTAGACGGGGATTTAACGACAAGAGCTATTTAACCGCCATTGTAAAGGCTCCTTCAAGGCCTGCATGTTTCCACAGGAATCTTAGCCCTTCGGCATACTGATGACGGTACCGGGCTGGGCCAACTCGACTGCCAGCCAACACTAGACCCTCTTCACGGCCCCCTTGTCAGCTCCCGTTCCACCCCCACATCACTCTAGAGCGTTGCTCTGGACGAGCGCCTCCACACGGGAGACTTCACACCCCGCCCATTGGTACAGAACAACCAGTACCCCTCACACTTCTTTGGTACAGTTAGCGCATGATACGATCTGTACCTTGGCCGTGGTGGCACCCATCCTCTGAAAAGGAATACGCGTTCCACCGCCCTCCCCGCGCCTTGCAGTTACTCACTGGTATCATTAAAATTCTAACCCTTTGCTTTCCTCACAGGATCAACTCTAGTTTTTGCCATTAACCGGCACATAGTCCACCGAATCATGCCTTCGTCGACAAGAACCACGGAGTCTACTGCGGAAACTGCTCGATTGCCGCTGCACGTAATCGAGAATTATAGCCTTCGACACTCGAGGCCCGAACCTCGTGAAATTACACGGTCCTTGCCGCCTGGGCGCCAGCCACAGCCTGCTGAATTCGACCCTACAGTCGCTCCCCATCCTCTGCCCTGGGACGGCGTCACGGACCCGGACTGGTGGCCTCGTAACTTCCGCAATGTACCTCCCTATCGTCCTATTAATGCGCATTTGGACATGGAAGAGCGACGACAGGCACCGCAATTCATCATTGGCGGCGCTGTTATGATTATGGGTTGTGGTCTTGTTGCTGTAAGTTGTGTCAGATATCTCGTCAAACAACTTACCCGTCTTGCTTGAGTACAGACCTTATTACTAACAAACACTTCGACCTCATATAGGCGGCTGCCACAGTATGGAGGAACACACTCGGACTAGTGACTGATATTGGTCTAACCAAGGTTGGTGGTGAGTGGTGATCGTGAGAGGAACAATGAGATGGATGGCTTGATAGTGTGCGCGGATATTTGTATATAGATGTGTGTCTAGAGGAATCGCAATTTTACTCTTAGCCACTCGTAGCATAGAATGAATAAAATCCTTTGGAGATTAGGGCCCCCGCATTGGATAAAATTTACAACAGTTAGTCGTTTTCATACGTAGTGCAGAACAATGAAAGAAAGACGATTTGAGAGTACGGCGGGGAGGGGGGGAGAAAAGGAGAAAATTAAAAGAATTCCGAAAATTCCGAGGTCGAGTAGGGTGTCTACATGGGGGCGAACTGATGGCACATTAATTGACGACATTGCTAGTAAATAATAGGCTATAGTGGTTAGGGCACCCTAAGTGATTTGGACACGCCGTCAAATCACGACGACAAGTCACCAACGTCGCTCAAGAACTAGGCGTCAAGTATTCATGGATGTATAAGACTCAGTCTGTTTGCTAATCTACCAACTACCAAATCGATACTGGGAATTACACATATTGACAAGCTCCCAACACTCTGCTAGGATGACATTTGGCGTGTCGTCTTCATAGGATCCTGCCGCGCCGGCTATGAAAAGGGTCGCCATCATGTGGTCATCAGTTCCGTGAGCTTCTTTATATCTCGGGTGCTTCATCAACCGCGTCAAAGCCCTTCGCACGTTGGGCCCTTGGTTGTGACAAATCGCATCCTCCAGGGACTGCCGGAACTGCATTGCCCAGTAGCCTGGGGGGATTGGCTGCGCCAGGTTGTCTTTGTACAGGCTGAGATTCTGCCAATGATTCCTGTAGAGATTATGGACACTGCCGCCGCTCCCAATGATAAGCGTCTTCTCGTAGCGGAGGGGCCGTAGCGCTGCACCTAATCTGCAGTGGAAATGAGGGTCGTAGCGTGCGTTCATGGAGATGATTGTAGTCGGGGGCGGCAGGCAGTTAGGGAACATGCGGATTATGATAAGGTAAGTATCGTGGATCCAGTCGAACTTTGGGTCTTGCCTTGCATCGATGCCAGCATCAGTCAGGAGTTTAATAACGCGATTGGCTCCCTCGACATCCCCGACAAGCTGGTAAGGCATCCACCTGGAGTCTTTGACGCCGCCCAAGGGTGTCTTTTGTGGGTTGGGATTTGTGCACACAGTGATGGTGTCTCCGGGACTGTCCCAGTGTGCGCCCTGTATTACTCGGGTAAGTATGTGCCCCGTCAACCAAGTGAACTATGCCCACTACTTACCATGAGAACAATATGCTCTACTCCGTGCTGTAAAGCTTCGTCTCCAGCCTGTTTCCACACTTCAGCAGGCTCCGTGTCCTCGCCCAGCATCATGGTTGACCCATGCGCGAAGAGATACGCCGGCATTGGCCCTGTCTCACAGTGTTAGGGTAATTTGTGCGTACGTGAAGGCACTTGTATCTTACTCCGCTTTTCATCTCGCGGGTTTGACCCCATTGACGCTGCAGCCTCAGGGAGGTATTACTGAGTATGCACGGTAGCTAAAATCATACAATGATGGTGAAAATCTGGCCGTAGGAAGGGGATCAGCAGAGAGGGAGAGAGAGAGAGAGAAAAGATTCCGCTTGACTGAAGTGAAAAGGAAGACTTCTGAAATAGGGGACGCAAACTACTAACTGTAGCCCTGCTTCCATAGTTCACCATTGCAGCACGCCGTGCCGAAACCCAACAGCAAGGGTTTGATGAATGGATCCACTATGTGTAACTGGGTAGCGTGTCTTGTCACCTGCCCACAGACAGGGTTAATGTACCACCGCCCGCAAATGACACTTAAATACCCAGGTATCTATATAGCCTGTACCACGACGCCGATGCAGTCCGGGTGGGCAATGTGGAGTGGGCAGTACGTTAGTTACCGTCGTTGAGTTACCTTCGCGCTATGCCCGTCTCAACGACGAGTGAACAGCCATCCATCTAAAATAGTATACGGCCACCTTATCCTAACTTGCTATGCGGTGCAAAAGAGCAAGTTGTACTGTTTCGCTACTATCCGCTAATTCATCTAGCCATGGAATCGTCAACAACAACAGAGGGGGCATATCGTCTAGCCCACACCGCTTCGATAGAAGGGCGACTGGAGAATGTCTTGGAGCGCCAGAAGCAGCTTTTAGCGCTGCACCGGGTGTTGAAACGGAAAGGCGACGCCATTGCGGAAGCTCTGGAGAAAGGTAGGTTCCTCAATCTGGGGAGAGACCGAATCCCGGCCCGGTTGACCGACTCATTTTGTAGATCAAAACATCCCTCCTGAACAGACCCTCGTCGAGGTGGATGTCGCGCTCGCGTTGATCAAGAAGCTCTATGACAGGCTAGACTTTCCCGCGTCGTTGGATACGGAGAAAAAGTTGAAGGCGGGCGATAGTGTTTCTAAGCGACTCTTCGCCGTTGGTCTTGTCCTCGTCGTGGCCAGTCGCTACTCTCCGATTGGCTCACTTGTGGCTCCTTTGGCTGCTGCTATCGCCGCAGGATGCTCAGTCCTCGTTCTTCCTACTTCGACGGCGCCGTCTCTCCATTTCCTCCTGCGTGACATCTTGACCGATGCATTGGACAAGGAAGCCATCGTGATTGTCGCCAATGACGATGGCAAGGCTCTGCAGGAGGTGGCACAGCTACATTTCGCTGCTGCCAGTCTTCCAGACAATGAGCTGAGTCTCTCGCTCCGCGGTGCCCTGCGGAGAGCCAATTCAAATATCCGGCTTCTAGAGGCTTCTGATGGCTTGCCTTTCATTGTCGTCGATCGCAGCTCCACCGACCTCAAGGCCGTGGCGGAACACATATCCAAGCCACTGCTGAGCATCACACCGCTGAATCGTCCTCGAGCTCCGAGGCTCTGTTTAGTCGATGAGTTTGTTATTGATGAGCTCGCTCGCTACCTTGAGCATTCAACCGCGACGCTATACAAAATACGCCCCGAGCATCGCAACACGCGTTCGCAGCTGGGGCGTGCACTGCGAGAGCAATTCCCCTCACTAGCTCAGAAGCTCAAGCGCGAAGACATTGGCAGTATCCCGCCAGTCATAGTGTTGGATGGCAAAGAGGAGTAAGTCTAAGCCCTAGACTCGTAAAACGACCACTGTCCTAATCAAAATGGCCTACAAGCTCTATTACAGGTGACAAGCTTCAGCATGTCGTGCGTCTGTTGACGCTTCACGGCGATGAGCTTTTGTTGGCGCCGACAAAAAGCCTTGACCATGTCATTGACCTCGTAAATAACCTGTAAGTTGAACAAGCATGGAAAAGCCCAAACCCTCAGCACACAACTCTTGACTAACTTTACGTTCAGAAACAAAACATCACCTAGCCAAGCCATCTATCTCTTTGGAGAATCCAAGGAGACGTTCTATCTGTCCACATTTATCGATTGCCAACATGCCTTTGTCAACCACATTCCGCCAAGGTCTCTGGCTTTGATTGCGCCTTATTCGACCGAAGACTCCTACGTTCTACCTTACCAAGTAGAAGATTTTTCAAATGGGAGAGCGATTATCCAGAAGCGTCTGACTTCTCCGCCTCAGGAGATATTCCATCGACACCGCGCTCTGAACTCAGTGTTGTCTGCCAATAAGGTATACCAACCGCAAGGTGGTATGTTTTCCTTTTTCATTCAAGGCGTTCTTGTAGGTGTTAGTGTCGTTCTGGTGTCACTTGCAGGTGTAGTGTATACTGGACATACCATACTTAGGAAACACTAATTGTTATAACGTCAATCCACTTGATTCCACTTATAAATCATACATGACAATCTGCCTCCCCTAATTGCCACGAGCTCGTGACATAGCTCTCAGAAGACTAATCAAATGCCAGAGTTGGTGTAATCATGTGTGCCAAAGCCCACGATACCGTTGAGGGCAGCAGTCCACGGGAGAGTTGGAGTGTAAGATTAAAAACAACAATAAAACACGCCAGGCCCGGCATCTCAACGCAAAGGATAGAGGGGGCAGTCTACAATATAGGGTTATGTACCGAAAATCCTCGAGTCCCTACCTCTACTGTAGGCTGCTTGCCCCTCTTTTATTTCAGTGTAGGGCCTACTTGTCACCGACTGTCTAAATATCACTCATCTTCAAGAGCGCCAGCTTCTATAACAGCATGCTGCCACGAGCAGCTACACGCAACGAACTAACACATAGTCGCAACGACAGTTAAGGTGTTACTTGGGAAATAAAAGCAGTCTTTATTTATGAAAGGCAATTGCGTTGAGATGTCAGGTCTAACCCCTTCCATTGGTGTTTTTCACTTCATGCTCAAAACAGTACAGCACAGCACAGTGTGTTATCAAATAGTTTCGATCAACTCCACTACGCTGCCTTGGTAGCCCCCATTACCCTCGACACGAGATCACTAAGTTCATCTGTCAGTAGGTGGGGGAGACTTAGACATCTTGCGGTTGATGGGCTGTGCCTTGCGCTTACGTGTCCATGTATGCGTTCACTTTGACGAGCTTGTTATCATCATTAAAGTGGCAAACCCAGGCATATGAGTTGGGGAAACTCTCGCCACTCTTGCAGGTAACATCGACTGCTTTCAGTTCGACCACGGCCACATTACTTCCATCGGTGATAATAGTGTCAAGAACCATCCGGGGTGGCGCTGTAAAGTGAGCGACCAAGGGTTTGGTGGCCTGGCCGAGATCCTTCTTGTTCGTATAGTGGCCAGACACGGGGCAATAGGAACCTAAGAAGGCTCAGTATCGAACCTTGAAGTAGCCGTCGATGGATAGAGGCGCCGCATTACCTTTCACAGTCCAGTCAACGTCCTCAACAACGTGAGTGAAGAAGCTTGGGTGGTCACCCTCGCCTAGTGGCTTGAATATTTCGCTAATCTCGTCCTTGGTAGGCATATTGGCTGAAACTAACTCGAAGAAGATAGGACTGGTTGTACAGGTGACTCTATTCCACGTTAGGGCATTGCCTGATTGCCACTTCATATATATCCCCTTGACCCCCTTTCCCCACACTAAAGCCTGCTCCGACGTGAGTTAGATTTCTCCACAATCTCCAGTAATAAAGTCAGAGGTGGGGTTGTTCACTCAGTTTCATGTCCAACTGAGCTGAACAACAGCTCGGCTCCACGACAATCCCTCCCACAAGGCCAATGCCAAACTCCCGCTGTCTCTCTTCTTTTGCCCCATAGCACTTTCGCACTCACCGATGCATCAAGTGGGCTAGGATAAGCCACCTCCCCACCAGGGGGAGGAGATCTGTATGATACTACAGGAGGCCGGCTGGGTGCCCCGAGACAAGGATGGGGAGGCGGGCTCCTCTGCGTAAATATGTATGGCGGAGCTGCACCAACCCTACCCATCATCAAATCTTCTCACAATATTGGACGATCAATTACACTTGCAAAATGCGTGCCTTCAACCTTTCTATGGCTGCCATCTCGTCATTGTTGGGCATGACCCAAGTACCGCTCAACGTGGGCTCATCGCCAAATTCTATACCAACCGGCCCATTCTGCCCTGGGCGCCCAGCATCAGAGCAAGATCAACGCCAGATCTTTGACATCTTCATCAACCGGTTTCTTTTCAAAAAAGACCTCACTGCCCTCAACGATCACGTCCCAGACGACTACATCCAGCATAATCCTTTTGCGAAACAAGGCCGACAAGGCGCTATCGAATTCCTGTCACCAATCTGGGAATTGGATGTCAACTTCACCATCATCAATCTCATAGTGTCTGAAGGCATTGCCCTGATCCACCACAAGGCAGATGTGGCTTTGCAGGACCAGCCCACGGTGATAGCTGATATGTTCCGCTTTGACGGTACTTGCATTGTTGAACACTGGGATGTCATTCAGGACCGGCCGTCAAACGCTACTAATCCCAAAGCCCTGTACTAAGCTTACAAGATGCCTGTATCGTCACAAGACAAGAGCCGTTGGGCCGGATCGCGTAACTTAAGAACTGGTGGAATACCCGGGGGGGGCAGTTGATTGGGCCGTGGCAATGACATACTGGGTCAGGGAGGAAGTACAGCAGCGTAGTAACATAGACCAATTGAGCCCAGCATACTATACCTTAATATGGTTATAGATCAAACGGATTTGACACCTTCAATAAAAAATATCATGTTTTTAACCATCGTTGTTTAAGTCTGTATAAAAAAGAAAGAGCATGTCATCATAACAAAAACACTTACTGTTCATAACTATGTTAACCCAATTGGTTGAGATTCAGCTCTACTATCAAGGACCAGATACACTCCAACATGACCTGTTTCTCTCCTGTCTCGCCCATCTAATGGCGCCAGTTGCATCTCGCTTACATCCAGTACCGACAGGGCGGTCGCACGAACATGTGGGAGGGTCACCTCGCCACGTTCCGCACTGATGCGGGGATAAGGCCACGGCCAAGGCTGGGGTGCTGGTCTCGACTCCAGGGAATCTGGGGTCTGGGGTCAAGAACCCCACCCCCACCCTGCATGCAACCACAGCTCCCCTCTGTGTAGGTACCTTCACGGGTCGTCGTTTAGAGTTTGGCTCTGGATTCTCCGTACTGTGCTTGTTGGTCTAACAGACTTTGCCAGAGTTGGGTTTGTCATATGCTACAAAGGCCCACTCCATGGCGCCGGGTTAGGGACTATAAAGTGTGGCCGACTTCCGTGTCGTCCTTTCTTCCAGACTCGCTCATCTTCACTCTCGAATACCACCGCCCACCATGATTAGCTCTACTTCCGAAACCAGCACCGCACACTGGAAATCCTTTGCGGCCTGTACTCTGTTGACGCTCTGTCCTTTCCAGTATGGGATAGATTTTGGCGTTATTGGAGGTCTTCAGGCCATGCCTGGGTTCCTGGCAGTAAGGAGCTCGCACCCTCTTGTCTGTCAAAAATTAATACCTTGCACATCAATCTGACGCGTGGAGCAGGTATATGGGCACGAGGACCCCACCAGCCCCATTGGGTATAACATCACTCCTCTTCGTCAACAGCTCATCTCGTCCCTCATGATTCTGGGGGCTTTTCTGAGCTCGGCCTTCGCCGGACCTTTGTCAATGTACTTGGGTCGAAGACATTGCGTCTGGCTGGCCGTTCTTTTCTGTGCCGTGTCCAATATCCTGATGATGACAACCGAAGCCATCGGCGTACTGTATTTTGCCCGGTTTCTCATCGGTATATCCAACGGTTTGTTCTTCACCATCTCCCAGCTCTATATCCAGGAGGTTGCTCCGGTTCGATATCGAGGCCTCTTCATCAACTTGATGCAATTCTGGAATAACCTCGGTACTGTTCTTGGCTCCATCATCGACAACTTCTCTGCGCCTCTTGCCGGCAAGCAGGCCTACCTTATCCCCCTGGGGACCATCTTCATTATCCCTAGCATCGTAGCGATTGGTCTGTTTTTTGTTCCAGAGTCTCCTCGCTGGCTCGTTCAGACCGGAAATGTAGAAAAGGCCCGCAAGTGCCTCGTGTGGCTCAGGCCAGCATCGCATGACGTCGATCAGGAGTTTGAGGATATCTCGGCCGAAATTCAGACTCAACGGGAGCATTCGGCAAATAACTCGATGCTGGACATAATCAAGAGGGATGTCGACCGTCGACGACTGTTACTATCTATTGGCGCCGTAACACTTCAAGCAGGTTCGGGTGCATTCTATATGCTCTGTGAGTATCCAATTACCGAAAACGAGCTCGCACACGCAAAGCTTACTTTTGGTGCAGCATACGCGACATACTTCTTCGCCATGGCTCATATCGGCTCGCCATTTGAGAATACCTGCATCCTTACGTCGGTAGCCCTCATCTCGGTAATCATTAATCACTTCGTCGTCACCAGGTGGGGTAGAAGGAGAGTCGCTCTTACAACTGGCATGGCATTGTGCGGCGCGGCACAGTTGATCATTGCGGTGGTTTATGCCAATCGTCCCGGCACGGTGTCGACAGGAAAGGTCAGTATCTTATCAACTCGCACAAGCCTGTCTATGTGCTCCTGCTGATGCGACCTCCAGGTTATTGTTGCCATTACAGTCATCTACATCATGAGCTTTGCTGGCTTTGTCGCCCCGTATTCTTGGCTATGTGGTGGCGAGATCCCTTCACAGAGAGTCAGAAGTGGTAGCCTCGGCCTTGCCGCAGCACTCAGCTTCTTCTTCGCCTGGCTTTCCGCATTCACGGCTCCCTACTTCATCAACCCTGAATCCTTAGGCTGGGGTCCCAAGTATGGTTACATCTGGGCCGGTAGCTGCTTTGTTGGGGCCATTTGGGCATACATATATTTGCCCGAGACTCACAACCGCTCCTTTCAGGACATCGACGAGATGGTACGTCAGCACAAAACCGCACCGAGTCATCGATTCACTTGCCATACCATCCTCCCCTTCACCACCATTTATATGGGAAAAAACCTTTACTACTTCTTCCGATGTACGTAAATGCCCAAACACAGCTAACAAAAGCACACTTCTAGTTCGAGGCACACCTACCAGCACGCAAGTTTCGAAAGTACCATTGTAACGGTGCTATTATTGGAGCGCCTACGGCTACTAGCGAGAATGAAAAGAAGGAGACTATTAATAATGTGGAGCATGTTGAAAAGTTGGAGTGATGCAATGGGTGGCAAGTGGTTGATGAAGCAGTAATGCCCGCCGCTAAGACGTCATGTACATACCTCCGCTATAGTATGATCCGGGAATTTGCGAACACTATGCCCGCTCACCCCGTTTTGTTTTGTTGTTTTGTGCCAACTGCCGCGCCACCTTTGGCCTTGTTAGGAACCCTGACCAGTCGGTACAGCAGCACCGCGGCGGTAATGTTGAAGGCGATGTAGATCCACATGAAACCAAAATTGCGCCATCGGTGGTCAAAGTCGATGCTTATGCTGGACAGGAACGCATTCGTATCAGCCATAGCGCAGTAGGAACATTGGGAGTCGGTAGGATCTTTGACGTAGCCGCCAACCTGTCCAATGTATGACTCGAGGTAGTCGCCACAGGTCTTGTTGTCGGGTGCCTCAAAGTTAACGAACTCAATCTCCTTGCAGTGCATTGGGGCGTTGGCCAGAGACGTCCCAAGGAAACTTTCGACGATGTACGTGAAGGGGTTGACGCGGTACATGAAGATCCAGAAGCCAGGCATAGTAGTTGGGCCAGCCAATACACTACCACATTAATGAACAGATGCCTCCCGGGATGATTCTTAGGAATTATCACTTACCCGCAAAAGACAAACATCATGATCATGAACAGATTGACGACACCGCCCGCAACGTCTGGAGTTTCAATCCCTGCAATGGCCATCGTACCGAAGGAGCTGGTGAAGATAAAGAAGGACCAGACGTGGAGAAACATGGTGATGCCTCGTGAGTGAACACTATTGGTGTATTCCGCATTGCGGTAAAGACCAATGGGGAAATACCAGCACACGAAGCAGATAACCGCCATAAGCTAAAAAGAAAAGACTGGTCAGTCGGCCTATCTAACAGGGACGGTCTAGGAGGAGACCCTACCGAGTTCCATGCAATTTCAACGAGGATATTAGTAGCCATAAATACTTTCCATGAATAGGTCTTGGATGGTCGCTCTCTCGCCTCGTACATAGTCCGCTGAGATGCAAAGACAGGCATAAGCTGATTGATGAGCTGGGGAAAGATGGTAAGGAAGGTAAAAACACCGAACATCTGGTTCTGTAGACCGCGCTGCGTATTCTCGCCATTAAGAAACGACAAACCGATGAAGAGAGTCTAATCAACGCAGTTAGTGGTCCGGGGCACAAACGATTACTGACGAAATCTGCAAGACTCACAGCTCCAACACAGAGGGTAACCTTAGCATAGATGTAACCTGGGCTTCGCCAATACTGTTGGAAGGCACGTTTCGTAACCTCGAGAAACTGTTTGCTGATGGGGGTGGCAAACTCTTGGTAGCGGCTAGGGTCGTCCTGCCCCTCATCCTGGGCCGTGACATTCGAAGACAACAAGGCCAGGCGATCCAGCTCAGCTCGAACGTCCTGACGCTGAGGGCTTGCATCCCAGACATCGGCCCACTGGATGTCAGTGTGAGCTCCTGGTGCGGCCCCAATCACTTCCAGCATGTATTCAGCAGGGTTAGCTCCAGGTTTGTAAGCGTGAGCGCCGTTGGACTGGAAGTACTCGAGTAGGACTTGAGAATTTTTGCCCACGTCCCCGAAATAGATTGTGCGGCCCTTGGAAAGCAGCAAGAGGCGGTCAAATCTCTGAAAGAGCATTGCAGAAGGCTGGTGGATTGTGCAGAGAATTGCTTGTCCGCTCTTGGTAAGCTTTTCCATCAAGTCGCAGATTGACCATGAGGTCTGACTATCGAGCCCTGACGTTGGCTCATCTAGGAATAACAGTAGCTGCGGGCGAGCAGCTAGCTCAACTCCGATCGTAAGACGCTTTCGCTGTTCAACGTTCAAACCCTCGCCAGGAACTCCAATAACAGCATCGGAATACTCCTCTATTCCAAGAAGACTAATAACTGTATCAACATACTCAATTTTCTCAGCGTAGCTGTACTTAGAAGGCTGACGAAGTAGGGCACTAAAAGTCAGGGCTTCTCGGACAGTCGATGTATGGAGGTGAAGGTCTTGCTGCTGCACGTAACCGGTCTGGCGCTGGAATGATTCATCCCGCGCCTTCCCGTTGATAAACATATCTCCGGTGACGACTCCAGTTGTGATTCGGCTGGCGAGAACATCAAGCAGTGTTGTTTTACCAGCTCCCGAAGCGCCCTGTAAGGTAAATCATTCAGTAACCGTTTTCTAAGCAAGAGGGCTGGATAATTACGAACCATGAGAGCAGTCAAGGTACCTGGCTTCACCCAGCCATCCACATGATCCAGGATTCTGCGTTCCTCGCCCTTGATCTGAATATCGTAGCAGACATTTGCCCAGTGGAAGACGGAAGTGTGCTCCTCGATCTTGGCTTCCTTCTCGTTCCCGGCCGCTGCCTGCCTGACAGGTGGCCCAGTCTGGCCATTTTCGACGTCGCTGGATCGCAACTCGTGAACACGCCTCTCTTTGCGCAGCGCCTGTCGGGTAAAAACCAAGACTTCTCCCTTTGATCTCTCCGACGCAACGTATTCAGTGGCTATCAGGTGCAATATCATGTACACAAACATGAAGGCGATGACTATACCAAGATTACGCCAACGATGAGAGTTCTGATACCCATAGGCAGCCGAGACATATGCCTCACCACTGACATAGTCTTCGCCAGGGACTGACCCGATTGTCGAGCAGGCCTTGGCTGTGGAAGGAGTGTCATCGTAACCAGGGCCTGAGGGAACGAATGTCTCACATTGGAAGTCCCGGCCAACAAATTCGCTGAGCATTATGCTTTCGAGGGCATAGTATACAGGGTGAGCCCAATGGGACCAGCCGATCCAACTCTTCATATATTGAGAAGGAATAGCGAACCCAGCGTACAGCACGATATCCAGCAAGATAACGGCTGAGGGGGCTAATGCCTGAGCGACGGATTTGGTTGTCGAGCCGATAAGTCGGAACATCATCGACATAGCCAGTGTTGTAACAAAGGTGAACAAAAGATAGAAGAAAAACGGGCCCGGCTCGCGACGAAGGTTCGCCATAAAGTACAAGATAATATTGAGAACCAGTGAATTAATAATCTTATAGGGTAGGTCGATGATAAAAGATGACAGTGCTTCAGCACTGGGGTGATAGAAGGCGTAACGGTTATGCTTCTCAACAATCTTCCTCTTAGCATAGAGGGTTAAGATCTCGAGAATACTACCGAAAGCATTCATAAGAATAAGGAAGAAAAGAAGGAGGCAACGACGTTCAAAGCTAGCAGTTGTTTGCGAGAGGTTGTAAAAGATGCTAGCAACAATAAGTGCCTGGATTGTATTACAAGTCAGCATGGTCACTGGCAAGCTTAGGTCTCCTTTGAGAAGAACAGCGCTTCGCCATCCGGTCAGTTTGACCTGTTGCCAATACGAAAGCGTGAACGGTGACTTGGCCCGCAAAGAGTCAGCTTGGTCCTGTCTGCGAGACTCGATGAAGTTTTGGTAATCTTCGCCGTGGTATGGGTGCTGGTTGTCATACTCTTGGATCTCTTCCAAGAGTTTCTGGCGGTGAGAGCTGCTCTTCCAAGCTTGAGCGAAATCCTGCGCGGTACGAGGCACACGCGATCCCCAACCGGGCCGGACAAGTCGCTCCTGTGGGCTTGTCATGGACGTGAGAAAGTCTGCAGTGGTCTGTTGCTCAGGGCATACAAAACCGAGGTCTTCGAAATAGCGTTTCGCCGCGTCGGCCCGTCCAAAGAATATCTGCCGGCCTTCGTAGAGAACGATGACCTTGTCGAAGACCTGTGTTATGTTGTGTTAGTATACTTGAACGATGAGCCAGCCAGCCAGCAGTGAATATTCATGTTGCACCGTCGGGGTTAAGGGGACAGTAACTTACATCATAAGCGTCTTGAGGGGCCTGATAAATAGCGACGCAAGATGTGCACCCCATGATATCTGCATTCGTGCGAAGCGACCGACAGAACTCAACTGCATTCGCACTATCTAGTCCTCGGGTGCTATTATCCCAGCATTGCAACGGCGCATAGCTAAGTGCTGCCTCGGCGATAGTCACTCGTTTCCTTTCTCCACCGCTAACGCCGCGGATAAAATCATTACCAACGCGTGTGTTTTTAGTGTGGGATATACCAAAAACTGCCATAGCCACATCTCGGAGATGACCGATATAATCAGACCGTATTATACCACTCGGAATTTTCTTCGGGCACCTCGCCTCAGCAGCGAAATAAAGCGTATCACCAACGGTAAGCTGAGGAAAGTGCTCATCGACTTCAGCTGTATAGATAGCCTCGCCACGGAATGCGGACTGCATCTGCTTGGGGTGAATGCCTTGATAATTGAGCTTGGACTGAGGCTTGATATAGAGGCCATGTGTCTCGCCCGCTATCGTCTTTAGAAAGGTCGAGCACCCTGATCCTGGCGGGCCCAGTACGGCAAGCATCTCGCCGCTATGTACCACGCCCTCTAGATCGTGGAGGATATCTACCCTCTGCTGTTCCTTCTGGACAAACCCCCGGAGCATGTTGATGGTCTTCAGGGCAATGTTGCCTACACTAATCTGGAAGTCGATGGCCGTGCCGAAGCCATAGGCGCTCAACTGGCTAAACGCCACTCCTGCAGTCCTCGGGGCTGCTCCCTCAAGGGCCCTTCGTCGAAGACTCCAGAAGGACTTTGCCCATTCTCTGGAGCTGAAATGGGGACTGGACGGATCGAGTGGCCCGCCATCGGGAACAGGAAACAGACCACTATGGACGCCTTGAGATTGCGCGGTGAGTTTGCGAGCCAGTTCTTGAAGACCATTATCGTGATCGTCTTCAACTAATGGCGGAGATTCGGATTCGCGGCTGCTGGCCCTGACCGTAGGGGCCTGGCTCAAGCCATGAGGATGACCACCCGGCGACGTGCCAGCAGCTGATCCATCATACAGAGGATCGACGTCGGTTGGTGAGGGCATTGGGGAAACGGGGGAGGAAGGTGAAACAACAACCAGAGAAAAGTATAAAGATCAAGTAAAGAAGCAAGGAGAGTCCGAGGGAAACAAAGGCGAGTGACTAAAAGAATGGATGCTGGTACGCAACATCATCTCGGTCGATAGGCAGAGATGCGTCTTGTTAAATACAACTTCCCGCCCTCATTCAGGGAACTGGCCATGCCCACATGATATCCACCAGCAGTGATACCCGATCTCATCTCGAAATGCCGGGGCTCGCCGGAGTTGACACAAGGTGGAAGTTTTATCTAATACCAACTCCCGATTTGTAACTTGAACCGCGTGGATCCATGTCAT
Organism: Clonostachys rosea; assembly: GCA_026958235.1. Taxonomy (NCBI): domain Eukaryota; kingdom Fungi; phylum Ascomycota; class Sordariomycetes; order Hypocreales; family Bionectriaceae; genus Clonostachys; species Clonostachys rosea. The sequence continues at coordinate 198,410 of CP110208.1, forward strand.
AGTGGGTATTGATGGGCTTCCAATGACGCATCAGAGTGCGAAGCCCCGAAAGACCCCAGTTTTATGACCTGAATAGCTTGTCAGCGTCGGGGTTCCGGGCTTAACCCTATCACGAAATCCCGACGCTACGGGGTTTCGCATTCTTGGTATAATTCCACCCCTTCCCGCTTCTCTCTGTGTCGCTTATTCCTATCTCCGTGTTGGCATTTCGCAATCGATCCAGGACCACCATGGAGCAGAGCACCGGTACTGGTAGTACCCTCAGCAAGTTGGCGGCAAGTCTCTTCACTCACTTCACTCCCCTCCCTCTCTTTTAGCGTAGTTGTTTCGACACGCTTGGGATGCCGTACTAACCCCATCTACAGTGCATCCGATGTCAAACGCAAAAAGTAAGTCTGGTCGTTGATGAGCGTCTTCCTCTGTCCTATGCTGCCTAGCCTGACCCCGTTGCCAGATCCGATGCAACCGAGCACTGCCTGCATGCGACCGCTGCGAGTCCAAGAATCTGGATTGTGCTTATCGCGACCGGGCCAAGAGAAAGTCGAAACGTAAAGCCGTTGGTGTTTCTAGGTATTACTGCCGTCCATCATAATGATCATCCATCATCCCAACTAACAGAACTCGGTGTCTCAGTGCCTTGACAGCTATACTCAATCGCCTGGAGCGCCTCGAGCAGCCCGACACGACCTCATCCCCAGAATCGACTGACGCCACGCGTTCCTCCCCGCGTCAAATAAGTCCAGCTGCTTCTACACCGTCCTTTGTTGTGCCAACGATCGACACTCCCTCCATTGCCGCCCCGACGGTTGGCTCCACCTTGGATACAGTAGCCATCCTCACCAACGCTATCGGACAGATCGAGAGGCTGAGGCTCTATAGCTTTTCTCTCGCCCTTGTGTCTGATCCCGTTGACATTCCGCCTGAATTGGCCAAGGCATGGATCCAGAGTCTGACAACCCATTCCCCTCGCAGTCTTGCATCGATTGTTGACCCCACTCCCCTTGACAACAGATTATTTCACCTTTAAGCGGACCGCTGCTTTCCTGTCTCTCGTCGATAGGAAGCTGATCGAGAATATCCCCGACATATTGCACCATCATCATGTCCACATCGACCCGGTAGTCCTCGTTCTGTACTTCTGCATTCTATACCAGGGATGCACACTGCAGGTGGGCAGGCCCGTGAAAGACCGCGAGATAGACTACTCACACGCCGCCTATGCTGGCTGTCTTCGCTCTCTGGCAAAATGGAGTCGCCGCGCAACTGGAACGACTACCGAGTTTGTTGCGGCCCTTTTTCTGGTATGCAACCCATCCTACATTAGCTGCAGCTACTCCCAGATTCTAGGCTCATAATACAGACCATGGTAGCGGGTGAGAACTTTGACTTTCGGACCGCGTGGGAGATGTACGAGCAAACGTGCAGTTTTGCCAGGGGCCTAAACCTCGACAAGCTGGATGAAAAGGGTGGCCAGGGACTCTCATGCTCCGATGAGGACCGCAGGGGATTCTGGCAACTTGTTCAGATCGACCTCTTCTTCCGTCTCATCTATGATGTGCCCCCAAACATTACCGCCACTCACTGGAAGGTCAACCTCCCTTGGGTCGGCCAAACCTCTCTCCCACCTCCTGATGATATGCAAACTACATTTCTCATCAGCTCGCGAATCACCATGGTCCTCATCCAATTCTTTTCAGTCATTCAAAAGCCCGTACACCGTTCCGAGGACACACTGCGACGGGAAGTTGACAATCTCTGCCAAGAGATATTCGACCTTTATGAAGAATGGCAGCTCGTCCGCATTCCCTCACCCACAGCCCTCAGGCAATGCATGCTAACATCTACTAGAACGAACGTTTCATGGATAGTGCCGCCCCAGAAAAAGATTTTTGGGATTTTGCGGGCCTCCTCTGGCTTGGATATACAGCCATCATATTCATGAGCCACAGGCTTGCTACGTCAGACCTTGAAACACCTCAATGCATCTTGCAAGATGCTGATATTCCAGACAGCTGGTTTGTTCTAGAAGCCTCACGCCGTCTACTGCGAGTGTTTCTCTATTCCATTGAAAGATACCCACATGCTGAATTGATGCCAGCTGTCCTCGGTGGGCATAAGGGCTATCTCCCTATTGCTATTGTTCATAACGCTGTTATAGCAGCCTCAGAGTTAGACAGCACCGTGTTAGAAGACCTAAAGCTATTGATGAAGCTATATGGATTTATTAATGAGACTATAAGCGGGGTTAAAGAGTACTTTCCGCTCGGAGAGGTGTTAAAAGTACTAATTAAAAAATTAAAAGCAAGACAGGGAATATAATTCAGGGTTATTACTTTAAATGAAATATACTCAGTTTGGTATTCGCTATTAGGGATAACTAAGCATATATATATATATATTTAGCCTTAGGTTATAAGAATATTACTCCTCGATGGACAATATGCTATTATATATTGAGTTATATGAAATTCCTAACACAGTGATCTTGGATAATAAGAAACCAGAGCAAAAAAGACAAATACGCATGTATCGAAACTTGCGAGGCGAGTAAACTTCGGTATTCAGACACATACGTACCTTGATCCTTTGGTTGCCTGGCCATAGGCGAATATACCTTGCATGCATCTGGACAAAGAAACTTACTCGATTCACAGAATTGGCTTCCACCCCCGACAGCCTACAATACTTTTATCCTGACAAATGACTGGTCTGGCCCCCGAAAGATTTTTTCCACAGCTCCGTGCCCCTTGTACTCAGCAGGAAGCTCAAGGAATTCAAGATTCAAAATGAGAAGCTGAACGACCATCCGGAGCTCCAAGACGGCAAGTTTGCGACCTGAGACCTGCATTAGCATTATCTTTCAGGAGCCCACCATATTCACTCGCTATGCGAACTGGCGACCGCTATCTCAGCGACATGACTTACCAAAACATCCTCTCGGCCCACCACCGAACGGTAGGGCTGGTATAGCAAATGGGTTGAACTTGTCGTTGCCGGTCTTCTCATCCTTGACGAGCCACCTCCTGGGTTCAAAAACATCGAGATTTTGTCCAGCCTTCTCGTTCAATCCATCCCCCATCTTTGCTACTGCAGCTCGGCTACCCCGTGACCGCTTAGACTCGGGCACGGGAATGGGGGGAAGGTTGATATGGTAGTTCAAGAACAGTTCTGCGCCCTTGGGGATGGGAAAACCTAGGATCTCGGTGTCGACGAGAGCCTGGCGCATGGTGGCCTTGACAATGCCTCCCAGGCGCAGACACTCTTCACACACAGCATCGAGGTAGGGTATGTCTGCTGCGAGCATGGACTGGACGGATGGATGATTTGTGCCAGGGAAGGCGGATCGAAGGGCGGAGCGGAGTTCGGTTTGAACGCCTGGGTAAGTTTCCATGAAGCGCACGAACCAGGACAAGGCGTCGGCGGTCGAATCGTAGCCCTAGAGTAAGAGTCATTTAGTTTTGTTTACGACAGATGCACAATCATAGGATAGAGAGCCACGAGAAAATACATACCCCCACAAGCATGGTCAGCATTTCGTCCTGCATACGCTGGTCCTTGGTAGGATCCAACATGGGCTGTTGCGCTTTCTGGGCTTGGGCAATCTGCCGCCTGAGGACGAGATCCATCATGCACGTGTCACACTCATCGTTGTCGAGCATACCCTTCTCAAGGCGTTGGTATCTGTCAACAGACTTGGCCACGGCTGTGCCTATCTCCCGACTCATGGTGGCGCGGAAGCGGCGGAAGCGGGGCATCCAAGTCTCGAGCTTGCTCGCCCAGGCAGGTATCGGCGAGTTGGAGTTTGTGGCAATTGCGTGGGCAATATAGGCCACTGCATCGCGTAGGAATATGCCACGGGGAGCCTCCAGCTCTCCAACGTCAGTATTACCGGCAACGCGACTTTGCAGTTTGGTGACTTCGTAACGAACAATCCCGGGTGGCTCTCCTACTACAGCAGCCCATATTGTATCAAGAGCCGTGCTTTGAAAGTCCTCGAGCACTTCAAACGGTCGGCCTTGATAGATACTGTTGGCCTTGAGAGACCAAAGCTCTAGCAGGTCGAGCGTTGCGGTGCGGATGTTAGGCGCAGCTGCTCTTTGCAGAAAGCTTGTAGTCATGCCGTCCGACCATAAGCGCTTCTGGGCCTTGAGCTCAGGCGTAGTGTACTGGCTAACGGTGCCGTGAGGGAAGAGCGGCAACACAATGTCAACCGTTGTGGGTGCCTTGTCGAACTCCTTGGTGCGGCGCAGGATGACGTCCTCGATCTCTCGAGCATCTTCGACAACAATCAACGGCTTGCGGATGTTTGGGAAGAGTAGCTGCGCAACTGGTGAGCCGAGACGGCGAGTGGTAGTCGCGGTGATGGAGCCCGAGTACTCTTTGGTCTGGGCTATGAGCGGTGCGAGTAGCGGGACGTCGCCCAGGATCCGGCCAGCGGACTCCTTATTGTACGGAATGCCTGCATAGGGTTTTGGACGGAGCCATCGCCACACACCAACGACCAGTGCGGCCAGCAGTGCGGTCAAGATGTAGAATAGCATCGTAGACAACATTGATCATATAGGCTGTTGAATCATGAAGAGATAGAGTGAATCGGCTGGGTTATATGGTCGAATCGCGAATGACCAACTACCAGCATGCTGTGAAGGATCCAAAGATCGACAGCTCTCCTTGTCTACACAGGATCGTCCATACGAGATTCCCCCCTGACCAGGAGCCGGGAAGAAGAGCCTGTCCAGAACGAGCCAAAATAAGACATTGGTAAGACAACCCATCTCATTTGACTTAGTTTCGGAGTGTTTTGGCCTTTCCCCACTTCAGCGTCAATGATCGGTGCGTAGGACGGCAAGTTGCGGCCGCACGCGTAGACTTGAAAACATCGGCGACTACTGGATATAGACACACCACGACTTGACCCCCTGCGCAAGCGAGTACTACTACTTCAACGGTACATAGAACCATCTGAACCTGTTCATAGAACATAGCTGTACATCATATCCTCCTCGCTATAAATAGACTTCATAGCAATTCGCCAAATCACACGAAAGGGACAGCTAGGTTGATTCTACTACCACAACTAGTAGTCAGCATCTTGCTTTTGTATCTTTTGGACCGAATCTGAAGCAGACTAAATTGACACAATCGATTTCTACTCATTCCCGCCAGCACTCTGATCTCAATTATTGACCGAGCCTTAATTTTCGGGGGTGTCTTAAGCTCTACATATATATCTTTCTATCGGCTTCTATAAATGAGCAATTACTAGTGAAACGGTGAAATCCTCCTGGTGTCTGGTAAATATCTACAGCTATGACAAAAGAGAAATAAAGAAACAAAGAGAAAAAGAGAAAAATACCACACCAAAAAGCTTCAGGAGCTAAATCTGGGGGTAAAATGTAGCTTTAGGTAACCTTCGTGGCCCTTCTTGGGGTAGGTGTTCAGGTATGTGTAGCCTCCCATCTCGTCAGCCAGCTCGTCAGCAAAAGTCATGCTGAAATTGTAGACGAGCGCCGCCACAGTCCTCCGAAGGACTTGATGGGCGATGAACTGTCCCAAACATGTCCGAGTGCCGGTGCCAAACGTCACGGACGATCTTTTCATGGCCGCAGAATCAGGAGTCTCCAGCCAACGTTCTGGCTTGAACTTGCGCGGCTCAGGGTACAATGTGGGATCGTGCTCCAAGAGCTTGAGCGTGAAGCTGAGACTTGTCTAAGACATTTGTCAATATCAGGTAGACTATTCACTATGAATATGAGCACTCACCATAGGAGGGATAGTGTACTGCCCGTGCTCTACTAGCGTCGAGACCTGTCTTGGTTGCCGATGCCACCCAGGCGCGCTCATCCGGGTAGATTCGCGACAAACAGCATCCTACCAACTTTAGTTTCCAACACCATTATACGGAGGGCTTGCTCGCCTTAGCTAAAACTTACGAGGTACTTGAGACGAATAACCTTGGGGTCCCGCCAAATGCGGTGGCCGTACAAGCCGACGTCAAGCTCATCAAGCTCAGCCCGTATACGATTGATACACTCGGGGTTTTTGATCAAGTGATGCAGAAGCACAGTCAGGTTACTCAAGAGGGATTCATTTCCAATGAACACTGTTTGAGCGAGCTCGTGAATGAGGACACGTTCTTCGGGCAATTGCTGGGAAAGCATGGCTAGCACGGACTTTTGACCCTTCTCGTGAACGGAGTTCGGCTTGATGAGTTTCAGGTTATTACTGATTTTCTGGTCGAGGTTAGCGATGGTCCAAATATGGGCCAGTCCGGGCTCGGAAGGGAAGGGAGCTATTACCTGGTCGATCCAGCCCAGTGGAGAGAAGCAACGCAGCGAGGGGACGCAGTCGAATACCACCTTGACTGGAGGCATCGATCGCAGAACCGTAGCCAAGTCGATTGCACTGAAAGCTCGGGTAGAGTCGTGTACAGCTTTTAGGTCCCGAGACTTCAGGTAACCAGTATCGTTACCGAGGACATAGCTCATCATCACATCAGTAGTGAAAGCCCAAAGAGTGTGGGTTGTGTTGACGATGTCGTTGCTCGATTCAGAAAGTCGATCTACCAATGTATCCAGGTGAGCACTCATGCCCGAATCGGAGAAATCAGCAAGTGTTCGGCCACTAAATAAAGGTTGAAGAATGGCCTTCCGACTTTTATGGTGGGCTGGGTCGGCAAATCCGCCGAGGAGATAGCTCAGGATGCCATAGTAGTTGTCGCACTTGTACAAGTCAGGTCGCTTGTGGTGTTGGAGGCAGAACTGGTGATCGGAGAAATGGAGTTCGTTTGGGCCGATTCGGACAACAGACCCTATATGAGTATGTTAAGCATGAGCAAATAAAACGAACAAAAAGATGGGATAGAGGTAGAATGAACCATACCATGTTCATGATGAAGCCCTTCGAGCGTCTCCAGCCAGTCGTTTTTAATGAGGACGTGATAGGCTTCGAAAAGCTTGGAGCACGCCGCGAATCGAGGACCTGGGAAGCAGGATAACGGACTGAGTAGAAGTCTGTAGACGTACTTCGCTGTCAAGAGAAAGAGAGGCACTGCCAGCAGCGCCACCCACGGGATGGAGTACATAGTAAAAGTTGAAGGACAAGTTAGGTATGATAGCTCAATAAATGCCAGATTACATAACGGTACGAAGTATAATTGAAGTTGACAAGTCCGTAAATTTGAAGGCACGTCGATTTTATATCAGAAAGCATCTTTCAGATTATATTTAGAACAAAGGTCAATTAAAAGCTACAGTCGCTTTGCCGGTATTGCCACAAAAGCTACTCTGACCCTTCCCTCACTATTCTAAAAAATTATGGCAGCTTTTTTGTTTGACCCAGTGTCCTGGGAAATATCTACACTCCCTTAGGAAGTAAATCCTTGTTCCCAGTAGATCGGTGCGAAGTTGTACATCTCGCGTAATAATCCAAATATGTAACCCGCAGGTACCTACACATTGCCCCTGAACGGCAGCATCGAAGATCAGGGAAACAACGCATACAAGCTCCCAGAGGCAGCCTTGCGCTTTTCCACTGTGTTAATTGAGTCACAGGCCAAGACGAAGCCCCTGATGGCACGCTCAGCTTCGCCTCTATCACCACACCCTCCTCATGGCTCAGGTACCCATGGTGGCCAGGCAACTAGGAAATGCCTTCAGATAGATTGACCTTGCACTCTATGCTTTACAGGGAAGATATCTGCAACCAGCCAGAATACGGCGGAGGCTGATTGTCAATATTACTTGCTCAAGGATCAACCGAGCCGCAGGCGTTATCTCGTTTAGCGTAATTCCGCCCTGGCTCAGTCATCAGCCAAAGGGGAAATCTCACTGGATAGACTACCACTCAGGCAAGCCTATCTATACAACCTCGCTATGTACTTTGAGAAGTTCCGGTGGACCGGCTGCCAGCCCATTGGCCGGCTCGTTTCGTGATCTAATTATAGGCTGTCTCATGGACGCGGTCGTGCATGCAAAGCTAACAGAGAAATCACCAATTCTTCGCGGACGGCACACTTCGTTGTCCACACTAAAGCCTGTAATTAATTAGAGTCTCCGGCTTGGTAGAGATTGAGAGTCCGAAGGTCAGCAACGTTTTATCACCGGCCGCTCTGGGCTTTTGCCCCATTAGAACTCCCCTCAAGGCGCTCTATCATCTCAGATAGTGGGCTTAATCCATGCACACAGCCCTACTATCGTTGAGGAAACGTAGAGGGAGATCATTGCTTCTAAGCGAGAAGGAGAAGTGGGTGTAGCACCAAAAAATCTCAGGGCATGCTTGCGGATTCTCTCTGCAGGTACAGCAGGTATAGAAGGTACATAATAACTCCGACCCCCAATGCTGTCGCGTTGATTCCCCGATCGGTCGAATTGATGCAATAGAAATTCAGACCCTTGGGCTTATTCGCTATCCCTTGCGTAGCTCAATTACACGACAGGGAAGCGGCCCTTTCCCCTTCCTATCGCCTCCTAATGCCCTGGGCGAGCTTGACATGGCCCCCAATGTAAAACGCACCGTCGTATTGTGACCTTACTCCATCCCTACGGCTCCAGATACTCGCGGATAACTCCCTCCACTAAATTTGAAGGGTTATTAAATGCTGAGTCGCCATGGTTTCTGGCGAATGAGGAAATGGCCGAACGTCAAATCATGTTCGAGCTAGTTTACTGTCTAAGTATAACGATATAGCACAAGCTTGATGCACCTGTTATAATTATGTATACACTGCCGCCACAGGGTCAGATTTTCCAAAGTCCATCCTCTGCCTTTAAATAAACTATGAGCAATAAGAAATCGGTATTAGGCCCTGCAGGAAAAACGTACAGGGTTGCGCCAAGGCACAGTGGGAGGTTAGCTACCCAGCTCAACGTTACATCCAGTTCATACACGGCCAGCTTCCATAGTATCACAAAAGGCCCATCCACCAGTGAAGGAGCCAAAGGGTATGCTACCTCTCAAGATGCCTTCAGCTATATTAGGGACAGCTGCTTTACCAGCTTAGCTTTTATCATTATTAATAAAACTACTAGTTTAAATATTTCGGATTTCCTGACTTCTTCGACGAAGAATATGAAAAAGGCTGAAAACGTAGATCCTTAGTGCCCAAACATGTTAATTGCGTCAGGATGAAGATACATAAACATCTCGGTCCCGAGCCTCTCTGCATAATCCTACCAATACTCCTTTCTAATAATAACAACAGTAGTAAGAATAAGAAGGAAGCGTCAGCGAAATTCGTCATAGAGACCAGCATTAATAAGAACCGCAGGATTAATTCCAGTTACTGTAATAATATGATAGCCAAGGCGTTACTCGCGTGTCGGATGGCGGGAGGGATCCGCGTGGCTGGCAACAGATCTAATATCCGGAATTCCTGATCACATTGGCCGGATAACCGGAGATTTTGGACCGGAGGAAGTGGAACATGTCCTTCACCTCATCCCTCCTAGGACCATCGCCCTAGTAGGCATCCGCCGAAGGGAGGATCTTGAGACTCAACAACCACACGACGACACGTCTAATGCGACGCCTTCACACTTCCGTCCAAATAATATGCATCGCTTACAAAATGCAGCCACCTTATCGCATTTCTAGACCAATATAAACGGTAAAACTAAGGCGCACTCTTAACTGTGCTCTTCTAACCGCAACTTAATGAAAAAAAATTACATGGCTGTGCTATAGACGCTTTTTCGACATATATGTTATTCTCCCCATTGCGGTGGCATTCAAGCTCAATGAGACACATGTAGCTTGAATTACTGTTTAATACACAACCTATATTTTGTTCAATAGTAGGATGATGACTTAATGCTTCGTTGCGTTGTTTCATTGTTCAATGAGGAATCTTGTCAAGGGTTTGATTCATGTGTGTTTTGTTTCCACATCGTTCTCAGAGGAATGTTACTGAGATCTTCTATAAGTCTTCATCACATTTCATCTTGTATACTGCAACATGATATTGGCCAGACTCTCAGGAGAAAGCATACTGCTTTCTATATTGTATTAAATCTGTTCAGAAGCATGGTGAAAAAACTGACAGGCCCATCAATTGAAGACCATCGTCATCGGAAAGGATGCCAAGGATGTTTCTCAAGAAGATGCTATGGACTATGTGGCAGCTTACACGGTTGGGAATGATATCTCCTCCCGCAAATTGCAGCGCGATCCAAACTATGCGGGCAGAGTCCCTCAATGGGGATTTTCCAAGGGCTTTGATACATTCGCGCCGCTCGGGCCTTGTCTAGTCTCGAGCGCTTTTGGTTGGAGAACCAAGAGACCTGCATCTCAAAACGACGATAGATGGCCAAGTCAGATAAGACGAGTCTGTATCAGACTTGTTTGACTGCAGATATCTCATCTCTTACCTATCCCAAGGCACCACTCTTGAGAAAGGTAGTGTTGTTATGACTGGTACCCCCGGTGGTAAGTCAAACTCCAATACTGTGATGTTCAGTGAATTACATGAATAAAAATGGAATAGGTGTCGGTGGTGATATGAAGCCTCCGAGCTGGCTGCGACCTGGGACCCGGATGGAAGTGCATATATCGAAAATTGGGACGTTAAGAAATGAAGTGGCTTACGCATAAATTATTACCTTCGATAATTATTAGACAGGATGCTATGGGCAAACAAAACTTGAGGTTGAAGTATTCTGTTTGCGTTTTTATCTCACATTTCCTACCCTTTGGACTAGCTATCCATATCAGTGGTGACCAAGATCTTAAAGAGAGAATCGCAATATGCTCATAATGACCGACTCTGTCCAAACTCATCTGGGAATCCCATCCTGTCGTTTGTCATGAAATCAAAGTTGAACAGTGATAGGTCCTGGTGCAAGAAGCCATCGAAGCTTCCAAGGGGCGAAAAAGCCCTGAATGGATCAGATAGAGTACCAATGTGTGAATTCTCGTTCAGTTCTACATTAGCCACGACAGGCTCTTGCGGATGACTTGATTCTAATGATGGATTTTGTAAGTATTCGACGAGTGTAGTGCTGAAAGGGGAAGCACACGCACCAGTCCATTTAATCACTTCCGTCAATTTTTGTAAACACTGCAAGCACCGCTTCACGGTGGTGTTGCCTTTGTCCAAAAGCCCCAAAGCTTCTATACACTTTGTGAATAGCTCTTTTACCGATTCCGGCGTGCAACGAGTTGGCAAAGCAACGTAGGCGGTTCTTCGTAAAAGCAACAGGATCGTGAATAATACAAGCGCGGCATCGAAAGCTGTCATCCAGAATACGTGAGCAACATATTCCATCCAAGGAAGAGATCGGGATTTCAAACCATAATATAAGGTGAACCACCAGGCACCAAGCATGACACGGCGTTCCCCATTTCCTTGCTCAGCTGCATGGAGTATGTTGATAATTTCACTGCTCGAATCGATGCAGTTTTCCACTGTGCTTCCCACGACATCTTTCAGTTCACTTGTTCCCAAAGTCGGCATACTACCAGTCTGAGAGTTATTGATGATTTTCAGCAAACGGACTAACACCGCGCGATGGATCAAGATCCGGAGATTATGGTATCGAAGTGCGAGAATGGTTCGGAGGCGATCGAGTAGTGGGTCCGAGCCTAGATGTCCTCGGTGCTCTTCTGCCTTGATGATGGGCATGTGCGGTGGGAGCTGTTTGTTCCATTCATTGATACGATGTCTTAGTTTGAGAGTGCGTATCACCAGCTCATAGTCAGTAAGCTCATCTCCACAGCCCAGATTAGAGCCATACAACAAATCAATAGTATCACCAATAATAGCGTATAGTCGTCTTTGGGCAATCAGGTTAGCCAACAAAGTCGTATTGATATCAAATTGCCATAGGCAACTCACATTGTAGCACAGAAAAAGTCAGTGCTATGTCGGCACCGCTGCAGTTGCCACGGCTGCCGCGGCCAGGGCTCAATGCCATCATAGTAACTAGGAAGCTCGAGGCGGGAATACGACTCTGGTATGGACGCTGGTCTTCCAAGTGTCATACTAAGGGTTCTGTGCGGGTTATCAGTACCGCTTCAGTGTCGTGAGATTTCATTATAGAGTTACCTATCAAGAACAATGCATCCGAACCATGTTCTCTTGCGAATCTCACGTTCTAATGGTGGGAATTTCTTTAATGCCTCGGAGGAATGAAGCCCAAGCTGCAGAGCGACCTTGACAGCCAAACCATGTGTTGCCCAGGTTTGAGCCGAGGACTTTGTGCCCTGTCGATATTGGCTCACCAGAAGCAAGTATTGAACTGTATTTCATGAATTAATACATGGCTCACCAATTCTCTACCAAGCGAACTTTGAAGGGAATGATCACGCGGGATCGTAAATAGATGGCCTCGGTTATTCATACCTATTTCTAAACTCGCTCCGTTCATCACATGGTCATTGCATAGACTATTCGCCCGGCGGTAAAATTGACCAGCCTTCTCGCTACGTATCTCCGCGTCTGAAATAGGAGACGTCGAGGCGTGCGTAGCGATAGCTAGAACCATGTTTAGAAGGCCAAGCCATGTGCGAGAAATTGCCACCGCATTGCTTTTCAGCTGTGCGTATGTGTTCCTAAAGCTTTCTTCGTGAAGATAGGGAAAGAGAAGGCCGGTATCTGAGAAGTAGTTGTCGATCAACGCTGTAATCACCCCGTCTGCGGGCAAGTAATATATCGACGGAACGGCATGATCAGGTTCCGGGGCTGGGGAAGAGTGCCGTGAGACCCTGGCAATGTGGAACTCTGAAAATGTCAAATTTCCCTGGCTGGGGACGAATGATCCACGATTTTGTGATAAGCTCCACAATGTGTGTGAAAGATCAGACGTGAAGGCAATACTAGAGGATGGCCCTATGTGACTCGTCAGTTGTTTCTTTGCATTAGTGTATGATAGGTCGTATGAGGGCTTACCAAAGGATGCTCGGTTTTCCTCATCCGCAAATAAGAAATGCCCCATGCCATCCGTAGGATCTTTGGATTCCGTGAGGCTAGTCGTAGGAGCGTCACTTGGAGACGTTAGTTGAGGGTCAGTACTGTGGGCGTCGATATGCTCAGGGCCATCAAAGACATCGTTGAGGTTACGATTTGTCAGAGGAGTTATATCTGTCTGCCCAGATGCTTGCTGTGGGATGTGTTCAGTTCCCTGCTGCTGCTGCTGTCGTTCAAGCTGCGCCTCGAGACTTTTAAGACGGTGCTCAAGAGCCTGGAAATTCTTCAACTGGTCCTCGATGGACTGAATATGCCTAGGGATAGGGGAGACATGAATAAACGAACTTATGAATAGAACTCTCATACTAGCAATCAAATTGATTATTGACTTACTCTTTACCAACCATGACAGTCTTGGCTGGTTGAGAAGACGAGACATATTCGCACACCAAGTCTAACTCACTGCAAGTGCTACATTTCGGTCGTTGGCCACTGCACTGCTCATCTCATGCCAATCAATTAGCAATTAGCAACTCCAAAACTCCACAACCCCGATCTTGAACTCCTTGCCAAGACGTACGCGAGACTTCCTGTTTCTGCAGGAGATACATGCTACTCCGATTCGTCGTCTCTTGGATTGAGCCGGCCGCGGAGTCACAGCCGGAGACGATTGATTGGACAAGGCACCTTCGGCAGACATGTCGGGGTCTGGGGAGTTTCTGAGCAGGTGGACGTTGCGGTCGGGAAGTGAAGGAGATGAATCTGGGAGTGGAGCGAAGAACGGGACAATCGGATTTATCTAGCCGCGGGACTGTCGGGAACTTAGCCGGCTTAGTCGTCCAGAACGGACCCAGGACGAGTTCTCCACACTGCGATTCCGCGTGGATCCTCTTCCTCTGATGAGTTCTGAGTTTCTTAGTATCTGGGGTATGGGGTATAGGGGTTGACCTACCCCGCGGAACCATCGGTTGATTTCTGGCTCTCCTTGAATGAGTGAAGAGGTACGAGTCAGGTAACCAGGGATTCACAGCATGGCTGGCCTTGGGAGACAATGTAAAACAGACCATTTCCCACCCTCTCGACGATCTAGTTACTTGCTCTCATGTTCGCTATACACGAGCTCTCTAGCCGTACCATCACTTCTTAACCCGTCATTTAAGACTACCATGGAGAAATTAGGAGAATTAAACATTGCTTCCGAGCACTTGGAGTCTCAAGATGAACATTCAGATACATCGCAACACCCTGCCACCACCGCCGTGGTTGTGCAGATGACGGAGGAACACAAGAATTACATTCTCAAACGCCATAAGACGCTCGACTTGGATCCGATGCCTTCTGCCGACCCGAACGAACCGTATAATTGGCCTCGATGGAAGGTTTGACAACTGCCACTTCCGTCTCCTTAACACATGCTGACGACCATCCCTCCCAGTCCCGCATCAATCTTTTTCTGATTGCCTTCCATGCCCTTATGATTGGATTCGTGGCTGGCTCTCCTATTCCTGCCTTTCAAGCATTTGCCAATGACTTTGATGTATCTATCGATGCTGCTGCCTATATTGTTTCCATCCAGGCAAGACTATCCACATTACTGCGCAAGAGGTTTACTCGCTGACAGACTTTCTTCACAGGTTGCCGTTCTTGGCGTGGCACCTCTATTTTGGAGGCCTTTATCGGAACGGTTTGGACGCAGACCTATGTGGCTGATCTCAACACTTCTCTGCATGGTCTGCAGTATTGGATGCGCGTGCTGCACCACGTACGCTCAAATGCTCGTGGCGCGTGCGTTTCAGGCTTTCTTTAATGCTCCAGCGGGAGCCGTTGGTCCCGCTGTGGTCGTAGAGCTGTTTTTCGCCAAAGAGAGAGGCCAGAAACTTGTGAGTCACCAGCCCAGTTGTAATAAGCATTCGCTAACGTGAGCAGGGAATTTGGACGTAAGTTAGCTACGTGTATCACTCTAGAACCATGCACTACTAACATAAATGGACACGATTCCAGTCTGATGGTCACATTAGGGTATGACACACGCTTCCAATCATCTGCTGATACTAATTTTTAGCAGAAACCCCCTCGGGCCTCTTCTCATGGGCTTTGTGGCAGTTCGTGTAGGCTGGAGATGGATATTTTGGATCATGGCTGTACTCAACGGAGCACAGTTCATTGGGTATCTATTCTTCTCGCCTGAAACACGGTACATCCGACAAGAGGACAATCCCGTCTCAGCTACAAAGTCGACGCCGATGCAGAAATACTTGGCATTTGGGAAAATACCCGGCTCTCAACCACTGCTACTGCGAGACTTTTGGTTGCCCTTTACGTCGCTTGCCAAAGCCAGTGTGAACACAACCGCTCTTGCGCACATGATCATTTTCTGCTTCTGTAGCGTTCTGGTATGCATTGAGATTCCGGCACTCCTCGGCAGCAAGTTCAACCTCAACTTCGAGGCTATCGGGCTCAACTTCATTCCATTGATAATTGGGTAAGCATTTGATTAACTTGAGCTCATTCCGCTTTCCAATGGCTAATGACCATGTGCCAAGTAGAAATGTGATCGGTGAAATAGTGAGCGGTCCACTGAGCGACTGGTGGCAGAATCGAGCTGTCAAAAACGGCGTTCCGCCATTACCTGAAAGGCGACTGTGGCTATTCTACCCAGCCCTCGGATTCTGTTTTGCAGGAATCACGGTGTTTCTGGTGACTCTAGATCAGGCTACCGAGGGCAAATGGAATGTCCGCCCTGACATCGGACTAGCACTTGCAGGACTCGGCAACCAGATGAGCACAACAATCTTATTTACCTGTATGTCATCGGCACAAAATAATTAAACCGATCAATATGCCTAACTCTGTTATAGACGCTGTTGATAAGAACCCTACTCACTCGGGCGAAGTTGGAGTTATCCTCGTTCTTGTCCGGCAGATTTGGAGCTTCGTAAGTTCTCTCCGACTTGTGGCAAACAAGACATCTAACTCTATCCATAGATTGGTCCGTTTTGGTTTCCCATTATGTTCAGGTCTATTGGACTCCGAGGCAGTTCTGCCTTGTGTTGTGGGCTTATGACAGTGTTCTCGGGTTTTGTCGTGGCAGGGCAGCACATCTTGGGTAGCCGTCGCACGAAATAACATTCCCGAAGGTAGTAGCCTCTGGTAGCGAAGTGCGAGCCCATAGATTGTCTCGTAAGATGGGCTTCATAGTCAAATCAGGTGGCATGACGTCCGGAACCCTACTATGTAGCTTGATTAACCAATCTGTTGCTAGCTTCAAAGGGGGGATCAAGGTATTGAGGTCGATAGTTAGCAGAGTTGATTTTGCAACAGCATAATCGACGAGTTCCATTTACTCTACTACTAAGGAGCGCGTTGCAGGAGTTTTTAACCTCCCAAAAAAAGGATAGACGTCAATACTCCAATTGTATTATAGGGCCGTCATGATGATGAACTAACCACGACAGTGTACGCAGATGCTGTAGCCCCAATTCTACTCTGCTCTTAATCCCCATTAAACAGCTAAACTAGTCGAATAACAGTAGATTAATAAATGTGACAGTTTTTTCTTCTCTCTCGAACAGCTTTCAACGTCATTCTTGTTCCTGGAGTCCTTGCTCCCCGCACACCTGCCATAGAGTCGAGTGCTGAAGGAATCGAATTCGCAGGTCAAACTAACAAATTTTTCAAAAGAATTAATCGACTAGATGAAACAATCATCATGGAGGAATAAACGATTTTTGTTATATCTATTTCGAAAAACTCGTCTTTAAACCCTTCTGTGCTGAAACATAATCCGGGACATGCCAGTAAAAAGGTCGAAAGTCTGTGATCCTGCCGTCCTTCACCGTAATCACCTGCACCATCGGATGCCGTATAACCTCGCCAGTCCGCCTAGCTTTGGTTTCCAGTGTGCACAGCACAATGACCTGATCGTCACTCTCGATGAACTTGGCGTCCTGCACATCAACGGTCTCAAAGCAGTCACTCATTTGTGCCGCCCAGTCCGCATATCGCTCAACTCCCAAATATTCTCCACCCCACGGCAAATCCGGGGTTTGGTGTAAAACGACATTGTCCGCCATAGTACTGGCGAATTCATCAAAAGAGGCCCCGCCTGCTTTCCCACCGGCCGCCATGTAACGTCGTTCTGCTTCGTAGAATCGGTTCAAGACCACGATGGGCGAATCGGTGGCTGAGGGGGACATCGTCAATTTAATGATTGTGGGTTTCGATTGGTCGACTTGAGTTAGCTAGTTGTCGGAAAGGAACATGCTAAGTCTGCAGGGTTTGTCTAGGAGGATTTGCGGCTGGAAAAGCAATTTATATCATGCGTCAAGGTGGCCTATACCCGCGCGTGGACAAACTGCCGATCCGGTTAACAGGCCGCGGAATATCCAGAAACTATAATCCTCCAACTCAATACGTAAGTACATTTCGGTAAGATCGGGAACGGATCTCACTATCCCACAAGCACGACGTAATGATACGGACAGTGGCGGGAACTCCGGCATCCAAGCCGATGTTCCACGGCTGAATTAGGTTATGTCAGCAGCTTCGGTCGTAGTCCATACTATCGATTATTTGGTGATTTCTTGTCTTGCTCATTCTTAAATGAAATCAGGAGCAAGCCGATCGTGAAGTTTTGTATCCATCGGATTCAGATGCTCATCTAGGTAGTGCCTTCTGTCCAACTTCAGAGAAGTGAGAAAATGTCGATCGCGGCTCAACATCAAGTTTGTGCCTGGGTGGAAAAGCCAGGACCAGATGCGGAGATCGAGCTCCGGGATATCGCAGTTCCTTCACCCGGTCCAGGGGATGTTCTTGTTAAGCTAGAGGTGACCGGAGTATGGTGAGTCTTAGATCACATCTAATTGTTCCATTCGTTTTACACGCAACGGCTCACATTCCGCCAGTCACTCAGATCATCATTCCATCTATGGCAATACACCAATGAGTACTCATATTGCCGGCCATGAGGGTGTAGGAAGGGTTATAAAGAGTATGGGCAACCACCCTGTAATTTCCTCAGCCAAGGCTTACTCATGTGCAACAGCTGGACCACAGGTTTCTGAAACACTCATCAACACCCGGGTGGGCATATCGTGAGTCTCACTCTTAAATCAGTGCAATAACAACCTGGGAGTAATAACATCATCCTGAATCAAAGGTGGCTTCATGAAGCTTGTGGAAGTTGTGAAATATGCGCAGTGGAATATGTTCATTGCCCCAAGCAAAACAACTCGGGCAGAGTGAGTTGAACACCATGATTTCTATACAAGCAGTAGCCTAATTCTAACAAATGACAGAATGTGCCTGGAACTTTTCAACGTGCGTAATTTATGTCCACAGGTTCAACTATCAAACGAAAATTGACCCCCTGCTAGAATATTGCGTGGCTAAAGCAGCATATGTTGTTTCTATCCCAGATGAGATTCCTGCTGAGATTGCAGCGCCCCTGCTTTGTGGCGGTATCACTGCCTATGGGGCACTGATCAGGGCCAAGCTAAATGTTGGAGACTACGTGGTCTTCACCGGTGCTGGCGGTGGCCTCGGTCACCTTGGTGTGCAGATTGCGCGAAGTTTAGGCTATCGAGTCATAGCCATCGACGCAGGGGACAAGGCGGCCGTCTGCATGTCACTCGGAGCAGAGCACTTTTTCGACTTCCGTAAGAGCGCCAGTCTTATTGAAGACGTCCTCTCGGTCACTGGAGGGCTCGGCGCACATGCCGTTGTCTGCATTACTGGTGCGATAAGCTCATATGATGAGTCTCTTCCAATACTCCGAAACTGTGGCAAACTCATATGCGTCGGCATTCCCCCCTCTTCTTACCGACTTCAGGTGAACCCTTTCGAAATGCTGGTACGTGGGCTGACGATTATTGGCTCAACCGTGGGAGACAAAAGCCAAATGCCAGGACTAATGGAACTAGTATTGCAAGGAAAGGTCAAACCCGAGGTACAATTATTTGACTTTGATGAGCTACAAACTGTGATGGAGAAGCTCATAGCCGGTCAGATTATTGGTAGAGCTGTACTTCGTATGCCCCAATAGGCATGTTAGAATCGACAGTGTTCTCCTGTGTTTAAAGCATGATGAGCCGCATGGCCAATTTTGTTGCCTATTTTAGATGAAGGTACTATATTTCAAGGCCAAGACCAAGGAAAACACAATACACCCATTATGCAACCCGCAAATCTATGGATACGGGATACTTTACTAAAGAGATCATAGAGTATAAGAGCTTTACAATCACAGTTTATCCACACAATATACTTTTTAGATAATGAGGTTAAGCAACTCTATTATACATACTTAGTAGATAATGAGGTTGAGCAACCCTACTATTTTAGTTCGTAAGCCAATGTCTATCTGCATGACATGGTTTAAGGTTGAAAGATGAAAACTAACGTTATACTCACTCTGATTGGAGACGCAGGTGAGATTAATTGAGCATCTGTCTTGATTCACTTTAGTTCTTTCTGCATGAACTACCTAAGCCATGAATCCTCTACATATCAATTATAGGAGCATTTTTGGAATTAATCTCTCCAAGTGATGGATTTGATTCGGAGCCATTCTTTCAATCCATCCCGCCCGTTAAATCGCCCGTACCCGCTTTCCTTAACGCCTCCATGAGGTAGCGAGGCTTCATCATGGATCGTCATACTATTAATGTGAACAGCGCCAGTTTCTAATCTTTTGGCAATTCTCATTGCCCGCCGGAGATCCTCGGAAAATATCGCCGCAGTGAGCCCAAAAGAGGTATCGTTTGCCAGAGTCAGTGCCTGGTTGTCATCCTCGACAGTGTATAGAGACACTGATGGCCCAAAAGATTCCTTGTAGTAGATGTCCATATCCTGGTTTATTCCCTCAACGACAACGGGATGCATGCGGTTCTTCCCATCACCATGCTCGTCTGGGCTTGACAATTTCCCGTGCACTGCGACGGCACCCTTCGAGATTGCGTCCTCTACCAAGCCACGGGCCTTCAAAGCGCCCTTTTCGTTGATAAGAATAGGGCTTGGGCCGTCTGCGGGGAAAAACTCATCGATGGCTGTTTTCAGTGCCTTTTTAAATGTACCTGCGACCTTTTGATGAACGATGATGCGCTCTGTGCTCATGCACACCTGACCTGCATGATTAAAAGCCGCGAGAGCACACTGCTGGGCTGCCAGAGCAATATTGGCGTCCTCGCAAATTATGGCAGCTCCTTTTCCTCCAAGCTCCATGATGCAAGGCTTAATATATTTGCCGCAGAGGCTCGCAATGGAAGATCCCACAAGCGTGCTTCCACAAAAATTGACCTTTCGGATTGCAGGATGGGCTATAAGCTGGCCGGTGATCCTAGCCGCGTCGCTAGGTCTGTGGTAGATGGTATTGAGGCAGCCCGCGGGGAGACCAGCCTCATGAAGAATAGAGACAAAATGCCAATAAGTCGCTGGCGCCAACTCGGGACCTTTGAGTATCACCGTATTTCCTGCTGCTAATGGGAACAAGCAAGCCCTTAATCCTAGTGTATGCGGCGCATTCCAAGGGGCGATGCCCAGAACGACGCCATACGGCTCACGAACCACCATGGCGCTGGTGCCTTTCTCTTCTGGGTCAACAACAAAACCCGCTTCGTTGCCAGCCAAGGCTGCCAGTTGGAAACAGATCTCCATTGCTGTCCCGTACTCAAACCCAAACATGACTTCCCGCACACCGGTTTCCGTTGTGCTATGAGCCATGCTTGCATGTCGGCGCTCCTTCAGGAGATGGTATGCGCGCAGAAAGATATCCCTCCTCTCCCACGGCTTGGTCCAGCGCCATGTCTCGAACGCCTTCTCAGCAGATTCGATCGCAAACACAACGTCATTTTCTTCGGCCGAAGAACATTTCCACAGAACCTGATATGTGACTGGGGAAACCACGTCGAATGTGCTTTCAGTAACATGTTGTTGGCCGTCGAGCCACAGCGGGACTATTGAGTCCGGACCAAATTTGACGGCAGCCATTGTTCTGGTCTTTCGTTTAAGGAATAAGTTATCTCACTGATATTACCCGTTTCTGTCAAAACTAATGTTGGAACGTGAGTTATCAGCCAAATCATATAATCGCCATTCCTCACCCGAAAAGGTTAAGGCCCTCAGACCGGCAAATAACCCGCGCTTCCGAGGGACCCTGTGGTTATGTGGGTCCTAAATTTTCTTTCGGTCCTCTGCCGCGGCAGTTCGGAAAACAGCCGATTACCCTATACTCGTAATATCAACCAAGATGTGGTAATGGGCCTGGACATGTACGTCCTCAGGCGTTCGTCGCAAAGATTAGATCTTGTTGAATCTGTCAATTATAATTGAATGAAGATGATTGAATTATCTGTCTGAGTGCCTTCTTCCCGGACCTTCCGTAGGGATATTTCTAATTGTGGTTGCAGTCATGTGACCCTTCTGTACTGACGGCAGAGGCGCTGTTGGGGCTTTTGGGATGGGTACCCAGGTACCTAGCCACAAATTTGCAATGCCTCTGTTCAACAGATTTTAAGATACTAAAACTTGACCATCAAATATAGCTCAACGAATAATTCATGATATCTCATCTAAGTTTTGTGGTGATATTTACGGTTTTGCAGCGAGGATTAGGATAATTCTCACGGAGTAGGTTTTGGGCCTATTAGGCTGCCAGGGGTTTGAAGATCTTGAGCAGTGACAACATAAAAGATACAACTCGATAAATGCGCAGCAGCTTCCACAGTTCTCTATCTCTCTGGTATGAATATCCAATACTGTTCTTTAAATTCACATACCGCTCGCATCGATCGCGTCATCGCGCGTTATAATATAAGTTTCAAGCATCGCGTCAAAGTCAATAATAAACAACGCGTTGTGGCAATAATAAATCGCCTTAGTAAGCCAAGTCTAAAAGTTCATGGAAGAAGAGACAAAGAGGCACTGGCAAGTGGATTATTCCTGCTTCCCCACTTTGATTTGAATTGTGGAGAGAGCAGATAAATCGTAAGCCACTCTACTAAAAATAGTGCATTGGAGATACAATCAGGTGCGATTTCTTTGGATTTTGCTGTACTCTCCGCCTTTGATAATTCTCTACCTTGTCCTGTGTTTTTTATATTCATGTTATGGAATGCAATTAGCAATGACGTCCATACTTAATCCTCTCAACCCCGATAAATCCGAAATCAGACTTCTCACTATAAGCTCTGGAGCCGTCTAGGGCCCCTCACCTTTTATTCATAAAGGAATTCATGCAGAATATTCAACGTCTAGCGAATAAGTGCCTTTTTGACACGAATACAGGATTATTTGGGATCGGCCCACCCGAGCTTGAGGATGGGGATCCGGTAGTCGTATCGCCCTGCTTTCCGGTTCCCTTTGCGCTTCGTCAGCTCCAGAGTTCTCCTCAGGATCGTGAATATACTGCTTTGCATGTTGACTGGACATTTGTCGATGGGATGATTGGAGAGACAAAGAATGTTGAAGTACTTGAGGGGATAGAGAAGCAAACACCAATACATCTGTCTCTTCAATAATACAACAACCTTAGTCCGGATCTATATAATTTTACAAATAGAGCTAGCTGTAAACTTCAGCTATTATGAAGTCCCCAAAAGAGATGCAACTTCTTGCAAGAACTTTTTTTTTTTTTTTTTTTTTTTTTTTTTTTTTTTTTTAAGTTTACTAGCTTGTATCCTATTCTATACCATCCAATGGTAGCTCTATTCCGACATGTTGTCTATTCAATCTTAGTATCAACAAGCTCCCTGAGTCTCCATTCCCTCGCAGCAAGAGCGAAAGATCCAGCAGCGCCCGGACCAAGGCATACAGTCCCCAGTATGTTCTTCCACATGTCTCGCATGCTGTCCTGTGACTTGGGTGGAGTGGCACTCTGCAGCAGATGGTGGGTGAATATGACACAAGCTGATGACAGGACCAGCGCGTCGAGCTGCGTGAAAAGATGTGCGCCTTCCAAAAGTGCCTCGTAAGAACCTTGGGGAGCTGTATATACGTTTTGCGGCTTCGGCCAGAAGAGACGGGGCAATGTCAAATCGGACGTGGAGGGGAGAGTAAGTGCGCTGGCGATGACGTACAAATGTACGGCTGCTGAGATAACCCCGGTGGCCAAGAACGAGGCCACAACCCAAGGGGCATCTTCATTGGGGGCATTCTTATCCTTGGGTGATTCGAAGACAGTCAGCGATGTTCCAGGCCGGCTGCAGAGAACCACAGTGACGATCATGAGCATGGGCGTAAAATGGTAGAGCCCAATGTTTCCTTGATGATCGTGAGAAGGCCAGTTGTGCCACGTGGGAATGAACAACAGAAGAGGGAACAGAGCGTTCGCGATGACTGTAGGTGGAAAGCCTCGAGCCTCATTAAGAGGGATAGTAGCATCGCGGGCTGTGTAACCGCTACTGCAGATAAGATAGAAGTATATGGGGGTGATGAAAGCAGCGCCAGCAATGTTCCACATGAAGATGAAGATGATGGTACTATAAATACAGTCAGAGCCTGTGACAAGAGCCAGGGGCAAATGAAAGCGAAACCAGCACAACTTACTGGCGTAGGAAAAGATTGCGGACTCCGCGACGGCGGCTTTCGATCAGCACCCATGTATCTATTGCCCCCAGTAAATTGCAGAGATGGAACAGCAGCCATCTGGGCGCATCGGGTTTGGCGTTGGATAGCAGATCGAAGAAGACTACGACATTACTGAACTTCTTATCAAATAGGGCATAGCCGGTGTAGGTGGCTCGAAGTAGCCGGCCGTCTGGGAATTGGCCCGTCTGAACCACGGTCGACACACCATCCAGGGTACCGTTGACCAGCATGATGCCCCAAAGCATGATGCAGCCAACGGCGCTAAGTACCAGAAGCGATCTCGGAGACTCCATCCCGTGTTGACTAGATGGCAGCCGCGATTGTTTGGTTGGCAAAGAAGTCTTCATAAGATCGGTAGAGGCAGTTATCCTCGTAGGACATGAACTTATTCACAACTACCTATCTCCATCGACTGTATACGTCAAGTCTCAACAAATTCTCAAAGCAGTTTTTTGTAGGTGGTGCTTTGGAGTAGGGTTAACTACCGTAGTGAGCGGAAAATAAAGACCGGGCCGTGCCTGTGCTAAGATGGAACTCGGGACCGGCGTCGGGGACCGGAGCGGCGCCTCACTGCCAACAAGATCGTCGGGATAAATTATACGTATTTCTTGTCGGAGTTGTATCCCGCCTGGACGGGCGATGGAGAATTTACAAGGAAGACATAATCGAGCTTCGGGCTGTTTGTCTCCATCTTGATTGCTCCGAACAGAAATGGCATCATATCATGCAGAGGGCTGTAAGATTCTGGCATGTCAGCAATTGCGGCCGACTCTATGCGCCGTCCAGCTTCCCGCTCCTGCAGGAAATTCTCTCAAAGTGGTGTACTGTAGCAAACGCTAGCCAATGAGCGTACATTAGGATGGATCATTTCCATATGGTCGGGGCCAGATGGCCAAGTAAGCTCAAGTGAATGTGCTGAGCAAGCAAGACACCGGCTTCTATGCTCGGCATTTTGCGGCCGGGGGCACCGACAAGGAGAATAAGCATGCCGTAGCCAATCAACCAGCACTGATCTTTGGTACCTATAGAATGCAATCGTTGGAATTTCAGTCATACTAAACAGGCGTATAGTGACTGATGGAGTAATGAATTTATAGACGTGCTTGTCGCTTTCGTATTGTAGATCCCTAAGCACCTCGATATATCACCCGCTCCAAATCGGGCACCGTAGCTATTCTCCGCATGTATTCCATGCCATCAGCTTCATTCTTTGACTGAACAGTCATACGCCCTTGAAAACATGAATGGAAAAACAGCAGACGGTCGCTTCAAGGTCATCATTGTTGGTGCAGGCGTCAGTGGCCTGACTCTGGCTCATACTTTCCATCAAGCCGGCATCGATTATATCGTCCTTGACAAGCATCCCGTGGCTCCAGCATGGGGTGCCAGCATCAGTATCTTCCCCAATGGAAGTCGAATCCTCGACCAGCTGGGGCTTTACGACATAATGAATACTAAACATACCGAAATGCAATATTTCCACTGCCGTGGGTCTGACGGGAAAACATTTTGTGCTGAGCCGTTTCTTAAAGAGATCTCCGATAGGTACGCCCCATACCCCCTCAATAGGTTTGGTCTGGTGCTAATATCTTCAGTTCTGGGTATCTGGGAATGACGATAGAGCGGAGAATCTTTCTTCAGACGCTGTATGACGAGCTTCCTGATAAGTCCAAGGTCATTGAACATGCCAGAGTTGTCAGCGTAGTAGAGGAGAAAGGTGCGGTCAAAGTCGTGCTTTCGGACGGGGTTGTCCACGAAGGCGACATAGTCATTGGCTGCGACGGCGCACACAGTGCTGTCAGGGAGATCATGTGGGAGCGCGCTCATCAGCTGTCTCCCGGTCTGATTACTGCCAGTGAGAAACAGACGATGAAGGCGACATATACTTGCCTTATCGGTGTCGCGCCATACCAGCACGGCTTAGGGGCCAACGTTCTCAGCAGCGTCTCCAACGATAGATTTTCATTCCTGTTCTTGACGCAACCAGAACAAATTTTCTTCATCGTACCTATCAAGATGCCGAACGGCCAGGTGAGCAAGTATCCGAACCGCCTACGGTTCACCGATGAAGATGTCCAGGCGGAAGCCAACAAAATTCTGGACTACCCCATTTCAGACACTCTAGTGTTTGGTGACATTTGGAAGACTCGTGTCCGGGGCCAGTTGGTTTCCCTCGAAGAAGGAATTCTCTCCCATTGGTCCTACGGGAGAATTGTCCTGTGCGGTGATGCCATCCACAAGGTCACCCCTAATGCCGGGCTCGGTGGCAACATGGCCATGGAGAGCGCTGTGGTGCTGGCCAACGAGATATTCGCCACCATCCAACGGCATCCGAACAAGAAGCCGAGTGACGAGGGAATACGTCTTGCATTCAAACGATACCATGAGATCCGCACACCAAGAGTAAAGGAACTCTTCGACGTTAGCTGGTTGTTGACACGCTTGCAAGCATACGATGGATGGGGCTGGTATGTCGTCCAGCGATGGATTCTTCCGTAAGTATAGTTCTTATAAATGGCCGTTCAACCTCACATCAAAACCTCACATCTTCTGACTTGTTTCTAAACAGCTTGGTGTTCATGAAAGGAGCGAAGCAACTTGCCGCAACAATGGCAGGCGCTCCGGTACTGAGCTTTATCCCATTCAAGCAACGTTCTGGCAAAGTCAACTGGAAGAAACAAGATTGGGAAGTTGAGAACAAGTTCAAGCCACAGGTTGGGCAAAGCAAAGCCGCATTGAATGGGCTCATTGCTTCTATTGTAACTTCAGCATTCATCGCCTACACAGCAACTGTCTGGTATTTTGGAGGTGGGATGGAAAAGCCGCTCTTCTTGGCTAAAGCGCAACTTTCAGCGATAGCCAATTAGTTATCCTCGCTTCAATCTGGCTTTAGGATCTGCAAGGGATAATTCTGCGTAGCAACATGGCGTAAAGCCAAAATCTACTGCAAGCTTTCAGTTGCTTTGTCTGCGTGATAAGCTTCATCCAACTGTGATAAAAAACACGAATAATTACTCAGATAGTGTATGAGTAACTCAAGCTCTTCGTGACGCGAACTCACAGAAATGGTTAGGTAATTGATAGTCTTGTTGTAGATATGGCTCTAAAGATAGTTCTCATATGCCTCTCTCTTCGGCGAGGTTCTTGGCTATGGCTATACCAAGGAGTAAGGAGGCCATAGCTGGGAAGATTATTTGATTGCGAGTCATCGACCGAGAAATTTAATGACACTTGTAAAGACGATAATTTCAGACGATGATGGCATGGTAAATCACTTTCAATATAGCATTCTAATTACTACAGGAATACAGCAATAGACTATCCTACAAAAGATTTCTCTTCCTCGCAAAACCCCCTTCACAACCTTTCATCTCAATGATGCCGTCTACCCCATATCTAATCATTGCGACCGTCAACCGGTCAGGTTCAGTTTTTTACGCTAGAATACACAGTCAGTGAAAAGTAGTGATTTATTGGTGTCTTGGCCTTTCACTTACTCCAAGGAAGAGAGCACACACCGCGCTTAGGGCGCAAGCGGCGACATTGAGGATCCACACATTTCCGATACTCTTGGCGACCTTTTCCACAACTCTCGATGCAAGTTCTGAATCAAGACTTTGGAAGGCAGCACTGCTTGTTCCAGCCACAAGGTCATGCACGAACTCGGTGGGGGTATCTGCAGGGAGCAGTGGCGCGATGAGCTTGGCGGCCGTGTTGGACATCACGCTGCCCGAAACCGCAAGGAAAACGACAGTCCCCAGAATTTGTGCTTGTAAAAACGTTAGTTAGCATCTACTCTACAGTCTCTGGTATAATATACAACGAGAGATAGACTTACAGACTCCTGCGAAGCCCACAGCGCTTGCTATGTCCTCGACGGGTACCAGCGCCTGGATGACGGAAAATCCAGCTACGACGTAAGAGCCTATTCCGGCACCGACGAGAATGGTGAAACCGTAGATTTTGGCTGCTGGCGTGCTGGAGTTGGCCGTTGCTGGGAAAGCGTTAGATGTATAACTTCAAAGACTGTCGGATAGACCACTCACTCATAAGACCAGCCCCGACAGAGCTCACCACGGCCCCTACAACGAACCATGGGAAATAGTGACCGGTCATGGGCATGACAATACCGTTGGCAAGAGAAAAGAAGACAAGTAAGCAAATAAAAGGCAGCAGTCGTATGCCGGCCTCCATAGCCTCATCTCCCTGAATAGCATGAAAAGGTCAACAGTTTGAACATGCGCCAGGGAAACATAAGTTTTCTTACCTCCGTGAAAGCAAAGAATAGAGGAATATAGTATGCGCCAGAGAGCATCACACCTGAAGCCAGAAACGTTTGAAGAGCCAAATTCAATATCTCAGGGCGTCTGAAGAAGTGCGCTGGGATGAGGCGGCCTTCCTTGGTGCTCAAAGGATGCCATATGGTAACAGCAATAGTACACAGCAGCAACACTCCTGTCATGACCCATAGAGCAATGGCTGAGCCAGAACTCCATGGGTAAGTCAAGCCACTAAACGTAATGGCCATTGTGAAGCATACAGAGCCGGCAATGAATATCGTAGTTCCCACCCAGTCAAGCATACCGAGTCTTTGGGCCAACGGCTTACCAGCCAGCAGTTGAATGTTGGGCAATAAGAATATGTAAGCGGGGGTGAAGACGGCGCCAATCACGAGATTAATATAGAACGCCTGCAAAAATGGTAAGCACATGCCTCAGTTTCTACGGTGTTGAGCTGGGTGACTATACCCATCGCCAAGTTGCCGAGCTGATAGCAAAAGCACCGCCGACCTATCACCACACTGATCAGTGACATATTTCTTCCTGAGTTGTCGAGTTTTGAAGCAACATACCACAGGCCCGAGAACACTCCCCACTCCCCAGATGACGGCAGACCCGCCCATGTAGGCAGGTCGTTCTTTCAATGAAGTGGTAAAGGCAATGTAGCTGAGTGCCCCTGAATACATGCCGCAGCCTCCAACACCAGCAATGACTCGGCCAATGATGAATGCTGTCATGTTGGGCGCTGCACCGCATATGGCGCTCCCAATCTCAAACAAGATGATGTTGAAGATGAATAACCACTTGACTGAGAATATGCCGTAAGCTTTACCCCAAGGGAGGATAGCTGTGCTGCCAAGCGCAAAGCCCGTGCCTATCCATGGCAGTAATTCAACATGACCCAGGGTATTCAAGATCGGCACCTGGATAGCAGCAACCTGTGTTGTCTATGTGAGATTGGTTTGTTCTTGTCGAGCCACGAGAGGATTCGGACGTACAATGGTATTGTCGAGAGCAAATAAGAAGACGGTGGTTAGGATTGAGAGGTACACTATAGCCCACTGTCGATGATTTAGTACTAAAATCCTTCTCCAGATGTATAACAGTACTTGTGGTAAGAGGAACTGACCTTCCACCCGTGGACCTGGCGAGGCGATGCTTGACCAGCCTCTTGTTGAGACGAGCTGTCACCGCCACTGTTGTCGACTGACACTGCATGCTTCTCACCGGGAGGTTCCATTTCGCGTATGCGGAGCGCCGGACGCGTTGCTTCTAATAATGTTGATAATATCTGACAGGGGTTTCCAGAAGTGGTGCTTCTAGAGAGGCTGTTAGTCTTGGGCTGAAGGGTTTTTATTGGGTTACTTGCGTTGCTCGGTAAATTTTGTCCGCGCGCGGAGATTTCTTGCCGTCCCTGCTTATGAATCAAAAACAAAGGCAGTCTGTTGCATTTCTCAGCTTTTGACATTAGTAATTGAATACAGTTCGAAGAATGACATTTTTATGCCTGATGACTCATTTTCAGGTTGCACAGCATGTTGGCATGACGAAAAAGATGCTGTGTTGGCGCTTTCAAGGGATGATGCTACCTCGACGTGTTACCAAGGCGTAATGCTTGGCTCTCGGCAGTGTATGTTGTAATGAAAATGATGATGGCGCATTGTAAATCTTTGGTATTTCTAGACAATGCCAATACAAACTATGCCTTTAAGATCCTCTTCACTACATACCTAATATCAACAACATGGTGACTCCTGTTGACAGAGATGGAATGGAATTGGCGATATGAAGTTAACGTCATTAACTCATAAATTCAACACTACTCAAATTCTACTGCCGGCTTCATCAACTACGACCGCATTCTATCATATTTTCACCTCTGAGCCTGGGGTGCAATCTAGGGGGATAATCACAAGAGTGACACTTGAAGATTCCGAGAATGTGTTCTGTTCGTACTAAAGCCTACCAACACTCTGGAAAATCACTGCTTGTCTTTGTTTTGTGCTGCTAAGAATTCGTGTATCAACCCTCGGTAATCACTTGGCTTATACCTCATGAAGGCTTCAGAGAAGGGATTACTCTTTCGCGCGGTCTTAATACCAAGATCCCCCGCTAGTGTGTCGATGTACTGCAATATGGCAAATTAGTAACTGAATTGGTCATGGGAGTGCGTCTACACCCAGATAACTTACCGACAGGTAGTCGAAGATGCAATAGGAGTGCTTCTGACCCATCTCGAGATGTCGCTTTCGAACCCACGCGTTAAAGACGGCAACTTCCATTTCCATTTCATCCAAGCTTGGAAGGTTGAGCATGTTAAGCATATACGCAGCATTCCACAGGGCCTGAAACTCGCTGATGGTTGGTGTCACTATGACATGGACCAGTCCTGGGAAGCAAATTGACCTGTCGCCCGACGCAGCTAGTTTGAGAGGGATCAAACGTCTGTAGTGTCTATTTGGACCATGAAGAACTGCCTCGGTCTTGACATCGACAGAAGATACTGCAGGGGCATATTCTTTGAGCATGGGAAGCAGTTCGTCTACTTTGCCGCTTGCTTGTGCATCTAGCTCGGCCCATCGGCCTGCATCAACTTCGTCGTAAGCTAGGCCAAGTTCTTTCCGAAGTTCACGATCAAAGGGCCTGTATGGCTTTTCAAAACCGATGCAGGCAATGACCATATCGGTTTGAACCGAGATACCGTTCTTGAGATTGACGACATTCGTATGCGACAGCGACTCGACCTCACTTCTTATAACGTTTAACTCTCCTGAGTGCATTACCTTCCAGAAATTTGGGGCCGAGGGTGCCCCCAATCCGGCACGAGCCCAGAACATTCTGCAACAGCAAACTTAGTTCTCTTCCTTGCAGGCGATGAGGTAGGGTGACTTACCCGTAGCCATGCGGCTCGGGTCGAATTTTTGCAAAATGTTCATTCTCGGAGTAGCCTGCAGCATAGTCGGCAAGGAAATTGGCAAATCTCCAGAAGCCCCTTGCCGCAAGGCGACCAATTCGCGTCCTCTGGATTGCGTGGTACCAGAAACCAGAAGTCCTCATTATACTTGGGCTAAAGCTAGCCATGGCTCGTGTTGAAAGGGCATCAACCGTGTTTATCACGCCAAAGAGACTCGGGGGACCCATGGCAATAGGGCCTCCACCCTCCTCTCGGATGATCCAGTCTACCTTCTTCCCAGCTTTGAGCAAGAAATACACCGTATCAAAAGCCGACTTGGCCGCACCGACAACGGTTGCACGCTCGACTTTGCCGATCCGATCGAGGTTGCTGCCAGTATCGGCCGAATGGATGATGGGTTGGGTGAACCCTTTGCTTGGCCATGATGGTTGCACGGCGCTCGAGCCGGGCCCAACTGCCCAAATCAGCTTCTCAGCAATCACATCAGGGCCATGATCGAAGCTGACAAGCCAACTGCCCGAAGATGATCTCTTCACCCCAGTTACAGTTGTCTCCAGTTTGATCTTGGACTCGAGCCCAAAGTC
Source organism: Clonostachys rosea (assembly GCA_026958235.1). Taxonomy (NCBI): domain Eukaryota; kingdom Fungi; phylum Ascomycota; class Sordariomycetes; order Hypocreales; family Bionectriaceae; genus Clonostachys; species Clonostachys rosea. Next base: position 229,676 of record CP110208.1, read on the forward strand.
ACGAGCGAAGTTGTTCAAGTACTTGTTGATCGTATAGCCTGTGGATCTCACTATCAGTATCTCTCGTGATATCAAAAGCAGAGACTTTGGAATGATACCTGATAAAAAACCATCTGGTGTAATTCCTTCTCGTGGCATGTCATAGAAACTGTATTCGAAAAGAGGGTGGCTGACTTGAGCATATAAGTCTGGGTACAATCGTTCCTTGCACCACACGCCACCAATTGACCTCTCATTGTCGACGATCAGGAGGTCAGTCTCTGGGGCGAGGTCCAGGTACGTCTTGGCCGAGATTAGACCAGTCCATCCTGCATGGTTCTTAGCGATCTGTAATCTCTGACGACATGGCTAAGAAAATGCGGGAGCTCACCTGCGCCGACCACGAGAACCTGTCGATGATCTGTAGTGGTTCCAGGCATTGTCTTCTTCTCGCTTGAACTTGCAAGAAATCACAGAGTCAATGAAAAGTTGGTATCATTCTTGCGACATTGTGGATGGGGGAGGAAGAGGGCTGTATTGAAAGCAAAACGGCAGGTCGTGCAGACACCTGCAGTATCATTCATCTCGGATGGGAATCTACTCAAGCTAGCTGTTGAGTCGGTGTAATCCGATAGGAATTTCATTATCCGTGAGATTGCACACTTCTAGCGGACGGCATTTCCCAATGAGCTCGGGGCCCTAAGCCCGCTCAAAAGGGCCTTTCGCGGCTGGCTCTCTCGGCCGGCGCGGACAAGTAAGCACGGCCTCATCTTCCGAATCTCCAGATACACGTCGAGAAGCGAGGGGCGAACGGAGTCCGCCGGCGCTTGCTTGTTGGTTTCCATATCTGAGCTTCCAATCATTCGCTGATCCGTGTCCGTCACTATCATGAGGCTTACCCTTGTCAACCGCTATGGATGCTACCGAGGCGGTAAGCTTGAGTTGCTATATGGTTAGACTCTGTTCGCCCTTGTAGTATTCACAATTCAAGCCAAAATCTCGACAGTTGCAAGGTATTTGATGATTTAGGAACGCTGGCATACTAATGAATAGTTCACGTTTCAAACTGGCTTCCTGACGCATCAGTAACGGCTTGACTGGCTGATCCTGAGCAAGCACAACTTGCAGGTCATCAAAATCTCCAATTGTGTTAGAAGACAACAAGAAACTAGATCCTTCAAGATGCCTTTTCTCCGTGGCAGCGCAAGCCCGTCTCCGGAGGGAACAGAGGCTAGGTCTGAAGCAAGCTTCCACTACCAGACTCAGAATGCCGTGGTGGATGACGATACCTACGCAGAGTTCTCGTTGCCAGGCAGCACTGAGAAACCATTGAGCGAACAGCTAGAACCTGTCGCTGTTGTTGGCATGGGTAAGTCATGCTCGAATAATGGTATAAATCATCGCTAACGCCTTTAGGCTGCCGCTTGCCTGGTGATGTTAAGTCGGCCTCTGATTTTTGGGAACTCATGATGTCGAAAGGCACTGGTCAAACTCCCAAGGTACCGAAAAGCCGCTTCAACATCGATGCCCACATTCATGAGAACAACGATAGGCCCGGAAGCTTCAATGTTCTCGGTGGGTATTTCCTGAATGAGAGCTTAGAACAGTTTGATCCGTCCTGCTTCAATATCACCCCAATTGAGGCCATGTGGATGGATCCCCAGCAAAGAAAGCTCCTCGAAGTTGTGTATGAAGCTTTCGAGTCCGCTGGTGTAACTCTGGATACAGTATCGGGTTCCAAAACCGCCGTCTTCGCAGCGAGCTTCACTGCCGACTTCCAACAGATGGCGTTCAAGGAGCCGGCGTTTCGACATTCGCTTGCGGCCACGGGGGTCGATCCTGGCATTCTGAGCAATCGAATCAGCCACGTTTTCAACCTCAAAGGCCCCTCTATTGTGGTGAACACAGCCTGCTCGTCCAGTGTTTATGCTTTGCACAATGCGTGTAATGCGATTCGAAACAAGGAATGCGTCGCCGCAGTGGTGGGAGGTGTGAACCTCGTCATGACAGTCGACCAGCACATGAACACCGCCAAGCTTGGTGTTCTTTCACCTACATCAACATGCCGTAAGTCTCTATTGCGGTTGTAATATCCGTTCCTCTGCACAGAGTAGCTTTCAATTACACCATTTCTTCGCTGCCCTACATGTTTAAATAAGAACTAACCTCTGGTTCACATGCAGATACATTCGATGCTTCCGCCGATGGTTACGGCAGAGCTGAGGCCGTCGGCGCAGTGTACTTGAAGCTTCTCAGTGATGCTGTACGAGACGGCGACCCCATCCGTGCCGTGATTCGCTCCAGCGCAACGAACAACAATGGCAAAGTTCCTGCCGTTGGCATCACACACCCAAACCGCGACGGACAAGCCGAAGTCATCTCTCATGCTTATTATAGAGGTGGCAATCTCGATCCTCGCATGACGGGTTTCTTCGAGTGCCATGGAACAGGCACTGCTGTTGGAGATCCTCTAGAGGTGAATGCAGTCTCCATCGCAATGAACCAACAGCGAACCTCTAGCCAAGATCCGCTCATGATTGGGGCAGTCAAAACAAATATTGGGCATTCTGAAGCTGCCTCGGGTCTATCTGCTCTTATCAAGGCTGTACTATCTGTCGAAAGGGGAATTATCCCACCGACAAGAGGCGTCGTCAACCCCAGCCCTGCTATCAAGTGGAAGGAGTGGATGGTGACGGTACCCACTGAGCCAACTCCTTTCCCAGACCTTCCCTTGAAGCGATTCAGTATCAACTCTTTCGGATACGGGGGAACCAATGCACACGTTGTTGTCGAGAGTGCCGATGCTCTCCTGACACGCAAGCAGACCTACAAGTATCTATCTGGGGAGAGAAGAGCCATCAAGAGTCCTCGTGGTGCGTTTAATCGCAGTCGACCCTACCTGTTCGTGTTTTCTGCGCACGACAAGAGCGCACTGGAGAGAAATTTCACAGCTCACAGTACTGTTGCCAAGAGTTATGACTTCTTGGACCTTGCCTATACCCTTGGCAACCGCCGAACTGTCTTCCCTACAAGAGGTTTCACCGTGGCCAAACAGGAAAGCCTGCTGGACGGAAAGCTGAATGACCTAGTTGTGGGCTCTAAGAAGAAGATTCCTATCATAGGGTTCATTTTTACAGGTCAAGGCGCACAGTACGCTCGTATGGGCGCAGAGCTTATGCGCTATTACCCCAGCTTCCTCCGCAGTATTCGAACGCTTGATTACACCTTGGGCGAGCTGCCCCATGTCCCTGAGTGGACTCTGGAGGATATGCTGCTTGAGCATCCCGATACTTCCCGGGTCAACGAGGCCGAATACTCTCAACCACTGACGACTGCCGTTCAGATTGCTCTTGTCCAGTTACTCCGCACCTGGGGTGTCCACCCAACTGTCACTTGCGGACACTCGTCAGGCGAAATTGCAGCCTCCTATGCCGCTGGTCTCATTTCAGCCAGTGAAGCGATTACTCTGGCATATTATCGCGGCTACGTCGTACGGGACATCAACACGGGCGGATGTATGATGGCGGTAGGTCTTGGGGCCGATGCTGTCCAGCCGTACCTTTCCGGATATGAAGGCAAGATTGTCATCGCTTGCCACAACTCCCCGGCAGGCGTGACCTTATCTGGAGACGAGTCAGCCATTACGGAACTGCAGCAGACATTGGTTACCGAGAAAGTGTTTGCACGCCAGGTCAAAACAAACGGAAAGGCATACCATTCACCACACATGGCGCCAGCCTCGGCTCGCTATGAAAATCATGTCAGACAGGCCAAGAGCAGCCTTGTTCCTTTTGACATGCCTCTTTCTACTGATGCAAAAATGGTCTCCTCGGTGGTCAATGCCGTTATTCCTGCTGGAACGCCGCTGGATGAGACGTACTTTAGCCGGAACCTACGCCAGCCGGTGCTGTTCAACCAAGCCATCCAAACAGTTCTCACCAATTCTGAGTTTTCGGATGTAAATCTTCTCATTGAGGTGGGCCCTCACGGTGCGTTGGGCGGCCCAGTCCGTCAGATCAAGCAAGAACTCGAGGCGTCTCACTTGGACTACTTGCCGACCATGGTCCGAGGCCAAGACTCGGCCACGCAGATGCTCAAGCTTGCTGGTGAGCTGTTCCTCAGGGATTACCCTCTGGACATTGATCGCGTCACGTCCATCGAAGAAACTACCTCAGCGGGTAAGGTCGTATGCAGAAGGGGAGATCTTGTCGTCGACCTTCCTCCCTATCAATGGGGCAAGAAGTCATACTGGGCTGAGGCTCGACACAGTGTAGAGCACCGGCAACCAAAGTATCCTAGGCACGATGTTCTGGGCTCCTTGATTCCAGGTGCTTCTCTCGCTGAACCAACGTGGCGCAACTTTCTGCGGATTCGAGATCTCCCATGGTTAAAGGACCATTCGCTCGGCGGTGAAGCAGTGTTCCCGGCGGCAGCCTATTTCTCAAGTAAGTGGAAGCATGACAAGGAACTAATTGGAAAGAACTCATACTAATATATGAAATCGCTATACAGTGGCAATGGAAGCAGTGACTCAGATTACGGAACTCCATGATCCGGACATCGAGGTGAACAGCTACGTTCTCCGTGACATCTCGATTAAAAAGGCACTAGTGACTCCAGAAGACGATACTGGTATCGAAGTTCTAATGAACATGCGACCAGCCACATTCAGCGGTGATGGAAGCTGGTGGGAGTTCAATGTCTCCTCTATCAACCAGGAGGGAATCACCACCGACCACATGACAGGAAGCATCAGCGCCAACATGAAAACGCAACGGCCAGCTCCCAGGCCCCGAGTAAGTTTGAACCAGCAGGCTTCCGGGAAGGAGTGGAATCAGGCACTGCGATCAGTCGGCTTTGATTACGGTCCCGTCTTTGCAGACATGACCGATATTGGATTCAACGGCCGGGATTACATTTGCACGTGTAAGACGCATGTCAAACAAAAGTCTGGAAACGTAGTAGGAGAGTCCCGCCATGTCCTCCACCCAGGAACTGTAGACTCTTGCCTGCAGTTGATGATTGCCAGTATCTATGCCGGCCGCACCAAGGCAATGGCTGCAGCCATCGCTCCTATCCAGGTCGATGAAGTCTGCATTTGGAAGCCGACAGTGGAGCAGATTGGTGACGGTTTCGCGACAGCTTGGGTTGATGATCGTGGAATTCGCTCATTCGTGTGCGGGAATGAACTCGTTTCCAACAACGGCGAGGTGCTGATGCAGATGAGCAACATGCGAGGAACCCTTTACGAAGCCGCCGTGCCACAGTCTTCTTCTGGCGCTTTGAAGCCAATGCCGTACAGCGAAACAATATGGAAGGAGGATTTGGAGTCTCTCACCAAGATCGAAAGCGCTGAGGCTCTTGCTGAGCTTGCTACGTTTAAGAGTCCCGGGATCAAGGTCCTGGACGTTGGAGGAAAGCATGCAGTCAGTCTCCTCCAGACCGTCCCCGAACTGAACTACACTGCGATTTCAGAGAGCTCGGCGCCAGATGGATTGATCGAGAAGTATCCAAGCGCAGAATGGAGAGTTGTGGACCTGCAAAAAGACTTGACGGAGCAAGGTCTAGTTAAGGGCTCATTTGACGTCACTCTTTCAGAGCCAGACTTCGTCCCGGCCATTAAGAACCTGGTATCGGACGATGACAACCTTTTCATTGCAAGAAACGATAGTTTTGAGCTCTATGACGAGCCAAAGGTGGAAAGGTCAAACGACGACGTGACCGAGATTCAGATTTTGTATCGCCAGGTGGAAGCGAGCCTCCTGAGCGAGATTCAACGGTAAGAAATACGATATCCTATTTCATCCCGACCTCTACTAACTGACAAAACTCAGATCTCTTGCCGATCTTGGTTACAAGAGCACCCCTGTCTCTCTAAAATATCTTGAAAATGTTCAACCCCATGTCGTGCTCCTTGATCTTGAAGAACCGATTCTTTTCGATCTTTCCGAGCACGAGTTTAACGTGATCAAGAAAGTGTCCAACGAGGCCAAGACATTGCTGTGGGCATCTGCTGGTGGCCTTTTGAATGGAAAGAGACCAGCTGCAGGCATGATCGCTGGGCTTGTTCGATCCATTCGGGCTGAACGAGCCACCATAAACATTGTGACTATCGACTTTGACCTTGAGACTACTTCCGTAGAGCAGGCCGTGAAGTTTGTTGCTGGAAAGAGCCAGCAGCAGATCGAAGATGGTGCAAGTGTTGAACACGAATACTGCGTATCGGATGATAAGCTGTATATTAGCAGGCTTCTACCCAACAACGCCCTCAACAGGGAACAGACCATTGAGGAGCTCCCCTACGACGCAGAAATGGATATTAGGGGGACTGTTCAAAATGGAAAAGTTTTGTTTGAGCAGCAAGCTTCTCTGCCTGAGCTGAGCCCCGATTCCGTGGAGATTCGAGTTGCTGTTACTGGCCTCAGCAAAGAAGGCGTGCTAGCTGTTCATGGAACTGATATTTCTACCACGCTGAATCATGAGTTCGGCGGCACAGTGGAACGTATTGGTAGCTCGGTCACAGACTTCGCGGTTGGGGATCGCGTTATTGGCCTTGGATCAGGAAGATTCGGAAACCGCCAAGTGATCTCCCAAAACCTGGCACAAAAGCTTCTCCCAGGGGAATCGCTGACAGAGGTAGTCAGTCTACCTTTGGCGTATATTACGGCCCTCTATGGTCTAAGATTACTGGCATCTCTCAAAAAGGGTGAAACCCTCCTAATCCTCGAAGGTTCAGGATTCGGCGGTGCCGCAGCCATCGAGGTTGCCCTGACATTGGGCGCCATCCCCTATGTTGTTGCCAGTACTGAAGAACAAGCGTCAACAATCATAGAGAAATACGGGCTGGCCCAACACCAGGTACTCTCATCTGCGAGCCAGGTGGAAGCTATGCTTGCCACGCCGCACCGGACCAGCAAGATCGATGTGGTCTTCAGTTCTGGAACGACATCAGAGTCATCAGCACGGGAAGCCTGGCGGTACATTAGTCGCTTCGGTCGGTTTATCGAATGTGGCAAGAAGCTGGTACTGAAACGCGGATCTCGTGATCCGGTACCCTTTTACCGCGGGGCTTCTTATTTCTCCTTCGATGTTGTAGAGCTCTGTGAGCACAAGCCCGCCCTCGTCTCCCATCTCCTCGATGAGGCAATTGATCTCTATCGGAAGCACGAGATCGCACCGCTTGGGCCCCTTAACATTGTCAATATTTCCGACCTGAACAAGGCTATCTTAAGGTTCGATGATGAGATTGGCTCAGGCAAGACAGTCATCTCATACGAGCCATCAGAAACACCACTCACCATCCTGCCTTCTCTTAAGACCACGGCGCTCGATGCCGCCGCGACATATCTGCTGGTAGGGTGTTTGGGCGGGCTTGGACGCAGTCTCACAGCCTGGATGATGGAGAAAGGCGCCAGGAACTTCTCGTTCCTCTCCCGCAGTGGCGCCGACGCACCTGCGGCGGCTCGACTCATAAGCGATCTTGAAACTGCCGGGGCGAGGGTAGATGTTGTCAGAGGCGATGTGAGTGTGCAGGCAGACGTAAAACGTGCCGTAGCCGCTATACCTAGCGACCGTCCACTTCGTGGTGTGATTCAAGCCGCTATGGTTCTTCGGGTGAGTTTATTCATTGGGCTTACAAGTTTCCAAACAGAGCATCGCTAATGTTTCTCAGGACGGCATCTTCCAGAACATGAGCTTCCAAGACTGGGTGACATCCACCAAGCCTAAGGTTCATGGTACGGCCAACCTTCAGGCTGTGCTTGGAGACATGCCGCTTGACTTCTTCCTCATGACAAGTTCAGTGTCCGGAACACTCGGCACACCAGGTCAAGCGAATTACGCCGCTGGAAATGCATTTCTAGATGCCCTTGCGCACCATCGACGCGCGAGGGGACAGAATGCATGCGCTGCCGTCGTTCCTATGGTTCTTGGCGTTGGTGTGGTTGCAGAGAGCACCGATCTCGAAGACGCTCTGACGCGCAAGGGCATGTACGGCATTGATGAGGAGCATTTACTTCGGTCATTTGACATTGCCATTTGCGAGCAGCAGCATCCTGATGGAATTCATCGGCTTGTTATCGGTCTTGACCCAACTCTCCTCTCCCGAGCAATCAACAATGCTGAACAAGGCCATGTGGATGCCTTTTGGATGGCGGATAAGCGCTTCCGTGCTTTGGTACACAAAATCGAGACAGTCAACGGCGGAGTGAGCGTCGACAGCGGATCCAGTGCGTTGGGATCCATGTTGGCTGCGGCCACGGCCGACGAGGCTGTTAAGCTGGCGCGTGATGAGATCGTGGGCAAGCTTTCCCGCATGCTTCTGTTAGATCTTGAGGTCTTTGAAGGTGATTCGGGATCCATTGCTAGCTACGGAATTGACAGCATGATTGGTGCCGAGTTGCGTAACTGGTTATTCAAGGAGTTTGCGCTTGAGATTCCATTCCAGCAGCTCCTGGGGCCGACGCTGACAGCCATCAAGCTGGCACGACAGCTTTGTGTCAATCATGGTATCTTGCAAGAATAAAGATCATTTGATAGTATGTCGTCGTTGAATTTAACTCTCCTAGTCTAGAATATACGGTGAACTTATTCAAACACTTGACAATCTCTTGTGGCTAGTGACTGCTATCTCGCGCACTGTAGACTTGATCAGCGTTTTGCATTGTGATTCAGGACAAGGCCCTACAAACATATATCTCAACAAACAGTATTATACAAGTGCCCATGCTGAGTTTGCCAGTGGCTTTCAAAGCTCACTTTAATATACCGAGTCTCTTCTCCCCAACCCCACAACAACCTTCCAGACCACCTGATGTGTGTATTTACCTACATCACGTTTCTTGGTCCTAAGTCTTGATCGACTCTGAGAAACGTAATCCATGGTGACCTTATATGGCGCCCCCGGGGCTGAGCCCAAATATTTACCAAAAGAAAATACTCACATGCCTGGCATCTAGACTTTTTGTCACCATGATGAACTAACTCAGTACATTTCTCAGTGTCCTCAAGGTAGTTAAGGCTCGGCACTACTTCGACAATTATGCGTTTCAAAGGAGTTGGAGGAGATATCATCGAGAAGTTCATTTAATTGATAGCTAACAAATATCAAACACTAAATCTAGCTCCCGTCCTTCCTCTTTCACTAACCCACAGACAACTTCTGAAACAGGAAGATTCTATCTATATCGCACATAGATTCAAGGGGGCCCTCGGATTATTTCCCTCCTCTCCGCTTACAGGAGGGAGTTGGAGTACAAAGCTTAAAAAAAAAGGAAAAAAGACCAATGCAAGATGCCAGATCCGGCATCTCAACGCAATGAATAATCTTTGCCTGCACCTAGCCGATGTCAACTATTACAAAGGAAATTGGATGCTATAGGTTGCCCAAACTCTCTATAATTGAGAACAATTTCTGGAAATGTCACACGCGATCTTCTCTGCTAACGCATCTGAACATGTTTGTCAGCTGATGTCTCATACGGGTTATCCGGCTATAAAGGGGCCTACATACACACTGTCGACTGAGGATGGCCAGGGGGCAACATTGGGAACGCTGATGCGTCCACCACGCGCAGTCCTTTTACCCCGTACACCCTCGCCTGGGAATCAACCACGGCTTTAGGGTCATCTGGCTTACCCATGGCACATGTGCTAGCAGGGTGATAGATGGTCGTAAAGCTTCTTCGGATGGAAGCTTCAATGTCGGCATCGGACTTTACGTCAAATCCTGGGTACTTTTCCTCTCCGACCTTGAAATCCTTCAGCGCGTTCGCTGCCCAGAACTGACGACCGCGCTTGAAGCCAGCAACGGCAACTTCAATGTCAGCCTCGTCTGTAAGAAATGCAGGGTCAATTTGGGGCGCAACCAAGGCATCAGGGGATGTGATGTTCACAGTCCCCTTTGATCGCGGCTTGCACAGTACGACAGCCAGGGCAGCATATGCTGTACCGTCCATGGGGTCTGCAACAGAGGGAAGCCAATTGCTCCCCAGATAAGTGGAGAAAGCGATGTACTCAACGTCGGGCCAGTCCTTGGGATACTCGTCAAGGATGCCCCGTGTTCTCTCGCTCAGAGAGCCGCGGGTGCTGTTGGGGAGTTTCTCCCACGCTAATAAATCCGAACCTGGGCTTGTGAGAAGTCCCGCAGTCTCCTCATTGTATAGGCGGACCTGTTCTGAGGCAAAAGCAGGGTCACCCATCGACGAGGCCGTCACGGCGTTGACACCATTGGTTATGCCAAATGTAATGTGATCCTCCATGTTCTGTCCGACCCCCTGAAGGTCTGCGATGACGGGAATGTCAAGAGCTTCGAGTAAACTGGCCGGGCCGACTCCCGAGACTTGAAGCAGTTGCGGAGATCCTATTGAGCCTGCTGATAAGATGACCTCTTTGCGTGCAGAAAGTGTGTACTTCATGCCTGCCGTATCGACCAAGACACCCTTTGCTGCCTTGTCATTGTTAAAAAGTACTTTCAGGCCGTGGGTCAATGGGTAGACGTAAAAATTAGTGTTGTTCAGGGTCTGCCTCAGAAATGAAGTCTCCGAAGAAGACCGCATCGCTGACGTATCAACTGTAAACATGCTATACGAGTGCCCTTCTAAACTACCGTGCTGGAATCCCTTGGACGAATAAGGAATCCCTATCTGATCAAAGGCCTTTGTAGCCCAGGAAGCAAAAGCGTAGACCCAATTGGGAATCGTAAGAGCGAGAGGTCCTCCGTCACCAAGTCCCGAGGCATCGTATCTAGGCGTCGAATTTTGAAGCCGAAGTTGATCGTTTGGCGCCGTGAAAGTAATGCTCTTCGTGAAAAATGGAAGAAAGTTGTCAAAGGTGTAGTTGGCGTCTCCGACTCGGTCCGCCCACATCTGGTAGCTATCGACGGTGCCGCGTTGATATATCATGAAGTTTCGAGCACTGGAGCCCCCGAGCATTTTCCCTCGTGGAATATGCAGCTTCTTATTTTCCGCCCCCTTTTGAAACAGTAAGAGTGGTTCCTATATGCATACAAATTCGGTTGTTGTACTCACAACTTGAGGGGTCGTGACATAACCCCAGTCCGCCAAAGGTTGCCAGTCATCAGGCGATTTCCCCGCCCAGGCAATACCGGTAGCGGGAATTTCGCTCAGGTTTCCAGTGGAAAGCTCGTAGAAAGTGCCAGCTTCGATCACTGCTACGCTGCCTGCATTCTGTTCTGCAAGCCTGCTGGCTATGGTCAAGCCCGCAGTTCCACCTCCCACCACTACATAGTCATACGTAGCATCGGTGCCGGGGATACCGAAAGACGACCCCAGGGGTCTGCCGTGTATTCGTGCTGCGAGAAGGAGGGCAGCAAGTCCCAACGATTTGCTCAGGCCTCCCATGAGAGCGACTTGGAAGCACAAAACCGGATCTAGGTGGTATTAGGGATAAAGAGTGCATGAGAGAATGTACGAGCGACCAATAAGAGCAGCTCTCAAGCGCGTGAAATGCAGCTCTACCACGTGGCGGATGTCTATCATCAACATAGTGGGACAAAGTGATTATAAACCTATTCAACATGCCCATCGCTGGTCGGCTCGTTGTCCAATCCAATTCATTTTGTCGGAATCTTACATCCGCGAAGGCGTCAACCTCGGTGTCATACATCCGTCTTGAGCTGTAATGAGAGCTCGAGGGCTTATCTGTTGATGCTAAGGATGGTCAAATGTGCTGGGCCGTCTGAAAGTACTGCTCCAATATTTCAGCACAGACAACATTATACTCGATACAGCGGACAGTACGTGTGACTGAATCCTACTCGTACAAGGCTTTTTAGGCACCAATCTTGGCTAAACCATAGTCTGTCTCGGAGATGCAAGTTTTACGCGCTTATTTTGTCATCACCGATGGTGTCTGTTATGCAATGTCACATACCTATATGCAGGTATCACACCAACATACTACACCATAAGCAATAATGCAACCTATGAGGTAAGTATCAATGCAACATACGTGCTGCATGGCGTTGATATAGAACACACAAGGAATACATATCCTCACCCCCACCCCCACCGCACCCGTTTCTTTTTGGCCCCAGGGTTGCTCTCGTCTTCCACCTTATAATCCCAGCTCTGGATAGAGAGTAACCTGCAGGAACCAAGATAAGATTAATAGAATCTAGGTTTCAGGTGCTCAAGAGGATAGATAGTGACACCTACTTAGATGTTCTAGGAGGCAGCCAACGCAAATGGAAACTTCTAGTGGCAAGGTCGGACCGCGGAGTCCGCTGCCGACAGGATTTGTGGCCCATGTGTACTTTGGTGAAGTAAGTGGAATGATGTGTAGCCAATGATATTGCTTATCCAAACCAACATTTAGAACATTGGACAAGATACAGGTACCTATAAATATCTCCTCTAGGCTCACCCATCCCAATTAATCCTTTACGTGGGAACGAAAAAAGCCTTATTAGCCCATACCGAGTCTGACACCATACCCCTCCCCTATCAGCGGCAATCTTGTACGAACATCGAGATGCCTCTCCCTGCTAGCGTCAAACGGGCCGTCTTCAAGGAGGTGGGTGGGGATCTGGTCATTGAGAATGTCCCACTGGAAATGCCCCGGTCCGGGGAGATCTTGGTCAAGGTGGAGGCTTGTGGAGTTTGCCATTCGGAAATCCTGGCACAGCACAACGTCTGGGGGTTCGGATTCCCCGTCGTCCCCGGACACGAGATTATCGGCCGTGTCGCCGCACTCGGCCAAGGAGTCGATGGTTGGAAGGTCGGCGACCGCATCGGTGCCGGCTGGCAGTAAGCGAACCTCCGGCAGGGATCAGATCAAAGAACGAGACTAACTTGCGATTCTGGGCAGTGGAGGGCATGACAACACATGCGCAATGTGCCAGAAGGAGCTTTACCAGTTCTGCCAACCGGTGATCATTAATGGCATAAGCACAAACGGTGGATGTGAGTTTACCCCCTTGTGCCGATTTCGGGCTACTAGGTAGCGGCTTGCGCAAAATGCCATGCTGTTGACACTCACTGCAGATGCGGAATACTGTCTCGTAAGGGCCGAGGCCACGGTCCGCGTACCAGAAGATGTGGACGCGGCCAAGTACGCTCCGCTGCTGTGTGCAGGGACTACTTCATTCTCGGCCCTCAAGACCGTCGACATTCAGCAGGGTGACCTGGTCGCCATCCAAGGTATAGGGGGCGTGGGCCACTTGGCCATCCAATACGCCAAAAAGCTGGGAGCTCGCGTGGTCGCCATCTCGCGAGGTGCCGACAAGGAGGAATCGATCCGAGCATTAGGTGCTGACGAGTACATTGACGCCGCCGGGGATCAGGATCCTGGCGAGGTGCTGAAGCAACTCGGCTATGCCAAACTAGTCTTGACAACCGCCATGGACACAGCCGCAATGACACCCTTGATCAAGGGTATTGGCGTGCGTGGGAAGCTGATGATTCTCAGTCTCCCCCAAGACGGAAACATCACTGTCGATTCGAACGACATGATCACTCGTGGCATCTCTATGCAATCGTTTAATGTAGGGAACTGCTTCGACTCTCAGCATGCCATGGACTTTGCGCATTCCAAAGGCATCACATGTGCCGTTAAAACATTTCCTCTCGACAAGGCACAAGAGGCGTATGGTAAGTCAACAATCCACAGCTGGCGTTCGTATTCCAACTAACCCTTGGCCGCAACAGATGCCATGTTGCAAGGAAAAGTTCGATACCGCTCTGTTCTGACCATGGACTAAGCACGTGGGAAGATGGAGGTGTGGGAGAATCTATTCCTTCCCGTATTCAAAGTAGACACATGGGCCTTTTCTGTAGTGCCAGAAACCAATCAGAATAAAATTCCTATCAAGATATCTACACACAAGTCCTTCCAAATTCCACGTTTCCCCCTCCAAAGGGGGCCGGGGGGGCGGGTCCCTTCAGGACCGCCAAGCACGGCTTAGGGCTGAAGACTGAAGAAAGCGGGCGTCGTTATCACCATGCCTGTAAGACAAACGGTCAGCTTATTTGGATACACACACGTAAGATGATCTACGGTTTCGCTTACCCGCCCCGACCGCCGCTTAACGAAACCTAGCCAAGGTCTGGCGGGCTTTGATGCATCTCAATCACCTGCATGTAACCCTATAAAACACGCGGCAGGCCTGGGATAGGACTGAGATGTCCTGATTCGCTGAATCTCTCGGCGTTGACTCTCGCAATGATCGGGTATTGCTAGAAGCGATAAGAGGCTTTGCAAAGTCCCGTGAGATTCTACGCCGCAAAAATGGCTGGGCGGATAAGCAAGCAACCAAAGGGTCCTTCCGAGGCCTTAGCCATACTGGGGGCAATATCTCCCAGTTCTGGAGAGTGGATGCCGATGCATGCGTTGTACTGCTGACTTGAAGTAAATGTCTAGAATAGAGGTCACTTGTGTTGGCTTCTATTGCCATGAGTATGTGTACAAACGTGAGGTTAATCAGGATGCTGGGTTGTGATTAGGTACCTACATAGAATTTATTCACTATATCTACCTTAATTGTTTAATCTTTACTTTCATGGATTAAATTTTAACAATTATCTATATCACATCTCATATATCTTATCCTTGTTGCTGTTCTATTATGTTCATATTTTGCCTTCAAAATAGCATGTAGTATATACGAAACAATGTATCTGCTGCATTAGATGAGTCAGCAGCCAATCAGATGCCTGTCACAATGGCCAGAGGCTTAGATTGCCATTACGTGATCAATGATACCCCGCTTTGACTTCGCTTTCACTCGCTTTCATTTATTACACGTGCTTCTCTTGTCAACAGGCCCCGTTCATAAGGCTATCAACAACTTGCAAGCATGATTGAACCGCGGCGTGCATCCAATATCTCCGTCTACAACATTCAGAGCAATTTCACCCGTATGGACGGCAACAGCAGCGGACCTTCGCGGCTTACGTAGGTGACAGTGTGCAAATCCGTGCCCAAGTTGTTCCCGCTGACGTGCCATCCTCTAGCTGTGACAACTGCAGGGAGAGAAAGGTATGCCCCCCCTCTCCCCAAAGCCCTTTTCATCTATTGACAAAGACTCCAAGGTCAAATGCAACAGACAGTACCCAGAATGCAGCAGGTGCTCTCGCCTAGGCTACCAGTGCACTTATCGGAACCGGATGAGCCACCGCGCCTCCCAGGCTGCCATTATAAGCCGGCTTGAAGAACGCGTCCGAGATGCTGAAGCCCGTCTGGCACTGCAGTCTGCTGGCAGCAGTGATGAGGGATTGATCCATGTTTCCACCTCCCACTCATCACAGTCGCACTCGCAACCGACAATATCACCATCTTCAACCTCTAACTCCCACGGAGCAGCCCCAACTTACCTTCCCGAAAAGGGGCTCGGTCTTGATCATTCCCATCGGTCTGCAATGCCGGACTTTGATCTTGATAGTCTTGACTCTACTTCATACAATGCTATATTTGACCAGATACAGATAACCGACATGGAAGTTGAGGACCAGATTAATGAATGGCAGACGTATATAGATCCATTACCTATACCATCCAGTCAGGCACAGTTAACATCATCAACATCACTCACCTCGCAGGACTTATCCTATCTGCATCAAGTCTTTTTCGATTCTTACTCCACCGTCATCCCAATCTTGGCCAAGGACCGCTTCTACCGGGAACTACGGCTTTACCCAGACTCGGTTGCTGTCAAAAGTGTCGCTTATTCAGTAGCTCTTCTCGCCATCACTATCTCTGACAGCCATCAGCATTTAGAGGGTGCTTGCTACACAAAAACGCGGCGATACATTGATGACTGTGATATTGAGGAGGTGGCTGGGCCTTCCGGCAGTATCAACCTTTTGCAATCTCTGCTCTTCTTGACGCGGTATGAAGTCAGCAAACAAAAGTGTGCCCGCTCCTACCTCACCTTAGCTCGGGCATCCCATCTTGTCAAGATGATGCGCTTGGACCAAATGGACAAGGGGGGGAGTTCGCCTGCAATCACCAACACTGCACCATACATCTCACTCCCGGAGACACATGACGGGATAAAGTTGGAAGAAAGAAGGCGCTGTTTTTGGGCTTGGTATCTCCTCGAAGGTTACAGCGGTGTGCATACCGGCCGCCCAGCCATGCAAGATGATGCAACCGTGAGTGCGATCGCCATCCTTCCCATCAGCATCCAAAAGAGGTGACATACTTACAGACAGCAAAACCCAGATATTTGTTTCCTTACCTTCCCCGGGAAGCTTAGATTCCAGTTCGGAGCCTTTACCAATGCCCTACCTAACAGAGACAAACCTCATCAGAAGCCCCGATATGCTTTCACCATTTGCAGGGGCTGTGTTAGTAGTCTCGGTAGTTCGCAAAGTGCTCGACCACACCTCGTTATGCACCCAAGCCGGTCGCCAAGAAGAACCTTCAGGATTTTGGGATCGCCATTATGGTTTACTTAAACACCTTGATACCTTCCATGCCCTGCTTGAACCATTCACGGCAACACTCATACATCGACACCCCCTCGTGTTCGATCTACAACTTCTTTTTAATGGAGCGGAAATTCAATTTTTGGAAGCTGCCTTCAACGAAGGTGAGAGGCGAGGACTACCTTCTACCATCAATGAGGAAAGCGCAAATCGCCTCTTGGGCGTAGCTCAAAAGACAGCGGGGACAGTCTGCTCGACGTGGTCTCAACACCGAGATGTGGTGAGTAAAAATACAAAATAGGGGTGTGAGATTCTTGAAAGCATGCTTATTATGTATGAATAGATAAACACGCTCTCTTTGAGCGGTGCCTTCGTCGCCTGGCCGGTCTGTAGTGCGCTCAAAGTCCTTCGCACATCTTTCTTAAGTTGCGACGACGACAGCAGCACTCGTACAAACATGATCCAGGGGCTGTCTGAAGCACTCGAGGCAATCGAGAAGCCAGGTGGCCCTTGGCATAAATCCCTTTCCAAGGCCCAACTTTAAGGATTCGTTATCACCGGTATGGAACAAGTGCCAGCAGTCAGGCAGTAGTGCGAATAGCCAGATATCTATCGCAGCCCAGCGGAATCAGAAAGGGTATGACATGACGAAATGAATTTCCTAGAAAATAAATCGCGTAAACGCAAAGGTCATAGATTAGATTATTAGACGGTGGAGACACGGCCTTCCGACGCTAAATAAGCTATAAAACTATGCTAGCATCAACACGGTCTTATCATCTACCAGTTGTGCAGTGGCTCGGGTAGAGTCAGGTTTATTTCCGAGGACATGATGTTTTAGATGAGACTCTGTGGTAAATTTTGCGATTGTATTGTTTCTATTCATATTTTGCTCTACAGAAGATTGTGGATGGTGCAATGCTGGTTTCCTTGGGTGGATATAATAGATAGTAGATCAACCGGGGATTTTTCGCTTGGTGAAAGAGAGGTATGTTCTAAATTGATTTTGCAAAGTTCGCCATAGAGTATCTTTTGTGGGATGGCTTGTGCGATTGGCATAGGCACAGACGCGCAACGTCTTGTTTTTCAATTGTGTGAAATAATCCTTCATAATAAGGATCGCCTCCTTCTTTGTGTGATGTATCTTTTTATGATTTTAGACATACGGCATAGCTCTATTAAGCGGTAGAAAATAAATGCGTACTTACACACACGTGCATCTGGACGAGTGGTCAATGTAGACGCTGAAATTAAAAAGATGAACTCAGTGAGAAATACTTACCTTGGGAAGGTCTGATTATGGACCTCATGCTACCGTAGAAGTGAAAACAAACGCGGTTTTAGACGCGTTTTTGTGATTTGAGTAGTAGTACTTTCGAGTTTTGCATAAAACTCTATGCATAAGGTATGTAGATTTATGAAAACACCATTGTGCATCTCGGCCATAGTTTGGGTGGCAAGAGGGTTTGTAGCCAGTATGATTTTATCTTCTCTAGACTCCAATAGAAACCTAACACAATTACTCTCCCGACGTCCGTAGCTGTTTATCCTTCTCAAATTATGTCCGATCCTTCTTAGTTGACTTTGAAATGCATTTGTTGGCGTAGTGGAGCAGTGCAAACCTCCTCTATTTTAAGAGCACGGAACTGGTACTTTGGAAACTTTATGAATTTTTGTTATCTATAAGCTTTGCTCGTAAATAAACTAAAACGGTAAGATATTTATATACAATTAACCCCTCTGGATGTGCCATTTAGAGACGTAATATAGTGGTGATTATCATTATTATTGTTTACTATCTGAGCTATCCTGGGAGTGTAGGGTAGGCCCCCTGTAGAGTGAAGCTATCGCCCTTTTCCAAGAAATACGAACGTGAAGGAATTAGGGTGGGGCACTACGAAAGGTACATAGTGACAGGGGCTACTCACGCGTTTATAAGACATAGAGGGGTGGCGCGCGTTACCCGCGTCTCTCCATGGCTACAGCTTGTCTGATCCCGGCCCAGGAAGGGATTTTTGGCTCTCAGGCACTGCTCGGGAACAAGCGAAGATGGCTGCTGAAGTAAGTACTCCTAAACATTATAACCAACATATAATTTACCCTCTATTACTCATAAATCACGGGTTTACGCAGAGGTATAACGCGCTCGCTAGCGATCTTTATCTCCCTTTTCAGCTCGTTTTATCAGACTATACTTTCAGACTAGCTTAAAATAGCCACCTGCCAAGCTCTCAAGCAAAGAAATTGATCGCTAACTACAACGCCGGCATGGAACATCGTGAAAGCCGCGCAACGGCTGTGAGACTGTCTCTCGTGGCTTCCTCTCGTGGCTCGAGATGGAGACAAGGGTCGACTCGTTTTTGACGAGAAATGCTCCAGGTCAATGGGGCTGTACTTTTTTGCAACCTGGGCTGCTGTTGTATCATTGACCTCACTTTGTTAGTCGGTGCTCGACATTATGCGTTGTCCAACGTCATTCAGGGGAGAGAGGGAGAGAGAAATATGGCATACAAATTCTTCAAGACGATCTTGGGCTTGATTGACATTATTGATTCGGCCACATTGAGCTGCCGCTTTGAGTAAAGGGTAAGGACGTTGCAATTCTATGTCACTTCCAACAGGCCAAGACGCTTATAATCCTGCGCCTCTTTGTAGATGTCGATCAAAATACTGATGTAAAATAAGTTTGCGAGCTTTTGGCGCTCACTTCTTGAGTCTATGCAGAATTCGTCGTCGAGCAAGTCTTGAAGCAGGGCAGTTCATCTGGATATATGTGTGACATGGATCAACCGAATCTACTATTTGTAGCGAGTTAGTCTCATCGCATCTCATCGGTGGAAAACCAAACACGACCTAGAAAATGCATTTTACTCAATGTCAATCCGCGAAGAGGACAGATGGAAAACCGCCTCTAGGACACCTCGCCTTTACGAAGCATGTGTACCAATTTTTAGCCTGAAGAATGCCCCAGGATAGTTCCAGCCCTGCGTTGAATCCTGGCTCGGCGGAATACTCGGTAATAATATGTATGTGAACATCGACGATAACCTCATCCACACCGATACGCATGAAGCTTCAATGTCGCGCCCTGTCCAAACAGGTAAAACAGATTATTACAAACCAAGGTGGAGTGATGAACCTCAAAAACTCGTAAGGGGAGACTACGCGTATTACCTACTGTGGATTTGTCTGCGATTGCATCCCATGTACCGAACTATGCACAAATTGCAGTACCACTCTACTCCAATACCGGGAAGGAATGGCGGTAAGCCGCACGGCCTTTGAGGCCTCCTTACGTACTTGATGCGTCGGAATGCGGTATTGCAAATCCCACACGGCACTGCAAATCCCTACACGGCATTTTGAATGCCGATACGGTATTGCAAATCCCTGTATAGCATTTGCGCTTAATTGTATTCCTGTCTTAAGCTAATACTAATCTGGAAGATCATGGGGATTCAGTTATCAAAAAGTCTAAAGGAATACTGAACAGGGTATTGAATTTGGCAATTTTGCGGAAAAAGGCACCTCTTTTGCAATAGCGCAGTAGCCTCACATTCTACATCTTCTTGGCCTCCTACCCAAGCGCCGGCGTAGATTTTTTAGATGAGGAATTGCATAAAGGGCCTCTTGCTCCAAGAATCTTTTATCTAAATCTATTATAAAACAAGTGCATTCTAAAAACAATCAAGAATTAAACAAACATCTACTTACACTCTTTTTCAATCCCCATTTTCTTTTCTTTTTATTTCTTTACAATCCATTATGATCCCTTTGAGATACCTTGGAATTGTTTTTGGCCTTTTGGCTACTTCCAACCAGGTCCTTGCCTCTCTGGATCAGACTGCTCTCGATGGCATCGCTGCAAGAGATATCAATCACGATGTAATCCTGTCTCTATATATGAGGAAGGAGGATCCTTACAATACAGGCTTGGTCAAATATCCAGTTAAGACCCCGGGCGTATATGAGCAGAGAGGCCGTCGACCCAGAGGGCTCTGAGGTCTTCCTCTTTATACTATATATACAGTATGAGCTGTATAAATATTAGTGTAAGTGCTCTTGTCAAGGGGTTCCTAGCACTCACTGGGTTGGTATATTAGGAGCTGAGAGCTTGGTGTTTAAAATATAGAAGTAAGATTGAGAGGGTTGTAAGAGGCAAAGGAAGCTATGTAATATAGAGCTTCAGCTAGGAGCAAATGAAAGAGGGTAGGCCAGACTGAGATTGAAGAGGCGGCTTGCCCCAGTAGCTAGAGGAAGTATCTAGGTAAATGATTTGTTTAGCCTTACAGGCTTATAGAGATTTCCTTCTATATGGTTCATAGCCCTAGGCTAATAAAGTTCTTTATTTTACCTTTTTATAACTTGCTAACCGTTTGCCCACACATTATCATCCCTAAACTTGTAAGAAAAGCCGGAAGGACAAGAGCTGCTCTACATATTTTGGAAGTGTTTCCCCTAGACGACCTCGGAGGGGAGCGTCAAGTCCTCATGCCCAAAATACAGATTGAACCCCCTGGCCATCTTGCTCTACCGTCGATCATAAAATAGGATGCTTCCATGACTGCACCACTATAGTAGTCGTTAGAATGCCAATTGTTATGTTCTTAACTACATACTGTACACATACGGTACTTCCCTATTTGTAAGGGTGTACTGCAAAACTTAATGAGCAGCTTAATGAATATAATAAGATCAACAACTTGCTTCTGTTTATTGTTACTATATCCAAGGTTTTATCTGGCCTTTCCGATCGGGTTCATTTGCTAAAAGCTCACGATAGAGGTAGATTCCAGAGAAAATCTAGCGAGTCAAGATCCAGACCAAGTGAGAGTTGAGTGTCTTGTTCTTGGTTAAAAGGCGCAATGCTGGAGTCAAAAGGGAATGATATCCAGGAGTTGACTGAGTCCCCAATCTCCGAATCACTAAAGGCCCCAGTCGAGAGAGTTTGGATTGGAAGAGGGAGGCCAGTCTCTTGGGACTGGAGCCCATCCGTAGCTGGGACGCGTAGCATAGAGCCTGATGAAGGTGAATTTGGAACGAGACGATCCCGGATGTTTGCCGTGTGTTTTTCGATGAGCGTAGCATATCGCATGGCAAAGTCAGTGTCGTCTATTGCAGACGATTTCAGCATCTGGGTGCACTGCTCTAGCGACTCTAATGCTTGGTGCACGTCTGCACTGGATGAGCCGATGCTCAGGGCCTTGAGAAGGAAGACTGAAGTCGAGATTACACTGATCTTGATTCGCGCCGGTGCGTACGGGAACTGGGTATGGAAAATGGAGTGTGTAGCGATATGGAGCAGCTTTTTGCAATCTCGGATCACTTGCTGCAGGAACTTGGCGTCCCGCGGGGTTAAAAACGTAGCAAGGTTGATGTCTTCTATGATTTTGGCGTTGCTGTCTGTGCCTGATACTGATGCCTTTGCAACCACAGACTGGATAGCGACGGCGCCGGTCAGGATTTTGAGGTGGTGGTATTCAATGAGTAGGCAGTCCCGCAAGGGCTGACCTATATCTGAAAGGCAGTATTGTTATTCTAGGCTCTAGCTGAAGAAATAAAATACAATTGAACCAGAGACGAGGGGGGTAATGAATTGTATTTTATGGCGACTTACGGTGGAATAGTGTTTCAGCTCTCTCTAGCCAGCGAGTCAAGGAACCAGAGAAATGCTCAAGAAGTTCAAGATGGTGACCGCCCGAGACAATCGCCTGAAGCTGGGCAGGCGTCTGGAAAAACATGCTGGAGGCTGTGCGAGACAGTCGAGTCAGCTCGGAGTTGAGGTCCATGTAGGCTGACCATGGCTGATACGACGGGGGGAGTGACCGATCGAAGGTGGACTGGGAGGCTGTGTTGATTATATTGTCAGGGAAGGGGGAAGGCATATTCAGCTTGATTGCCGTTTGAGAAATATATGTGTAGAGAAGTTTCTGAACGCGGAGATGTCTTTGTCCATTCGAGTCCAAGGGGTCGTATACCTTCTGCTGGTCTGGGCTGGAGAATATCCCGATTTCGTACGCGAGACTACTGGCCATACCAAGGAGCATCCAAGACATACGACTTGCTCTCTTGGCTGGCTCGAATACGTCCTCGCGCCATCGAATCAGAGGCTCCTCGCCCTGGTTTCTTACACGATTGGTGCGGTCGTAATCAGGAGAAATAAGAAATACGTCCCAGCCCTCTGTTTCAGGTGGGAAGTGTATCGCCCGAGGGTGCCAGTCGGATATAAGCATGAGACTTTCGATGGTACCTACAACTCTCATTCTCCAACTCGAATGTTTTTCTTGACCGAGCATGATGCGCTTGATCAGCGATTCGCAGAAGTTCCAGAGTCGGTGGTGTATCAAATGAGACCGCGAGAGCCCCCCCGCTCCGGGCAGCATGAAGAAGCGGGATGAAATCATGAGGATTGTGCAGCAGAGCATGGCTTCCTCAGTCACCAGTCTACTATGGGTTGAGTGGCTGCAGAAGTCATCGAGAATGACCGCGGACAAAGGCGAGAGATATTTGTAGAAGCTGGTAGGGTCAGTATTCAAAAGAGTCGCATATTATATCTTTAGGCGGCCTACTCACAGGTCGATATATGTGACAGCTTCTTGAGCTGTGAACCACCCTTGACGGACAAACCTTGACCTGTCCCACAAGTCAAGTGTCGCCTCCTTAGGGCTTGAGAGAACCGATACTGTGAATCCAAGCCCCCCGCCAGTAGTAGGAATGGCTGTAGGTCCTTGAGCAGGCGAAGGGACTGAATTGTGTGATAGTGAGGGCGTTATCGTCCGGGTTCCCAAATCCACACCTGGTTCTCCTCGCGGAACGGCATCGGAGAGCACCTCTAAGGCGTCGTGGGTCCCGGTTAGAGGTGTCGCTATGACCCGGTTGTAAAGTAACTCCTGACTTCGAGGGGAGACACGCGCGTGGACTGCATCCTCTGCTACTCTGTGTGCATTCGTGGTTCCATCTATTGGAGGTATTCCAGGGCCGGCGACAAGATCTGACTGTGATGGCTGGCCATGATGATGCTGAATCCATTGCTCCCCGTCTTCTGGTGGGACTGCGGCCGCAGCACGGTTGTTTTGGTTTCTCTTCGCCCATTTGGGAGGCTCCCTCTGTTTCGGGGCCTTGGGCCGATGATCGAATTCGCATTCCCGGTGCTCGCGGCGACACTTTGCACACGGAGGGTCGCCGTTGATAATGCATCGAACCTTGCGGACCCGGCATGACACGCACGCTACATAACTCCTCTTGAACCTGCGGGATTTCGGAGATGATTTCTCCATGTCATCCCTGGTGGAGCAAAAAGACATTGTCGGGGAGCCGGTGCCCGGATATTCGCTGATTGGGTATTGTACTACTGGGCATGTATTATCCGGCAAGTCCAAGTTGGCCTGTATTTTGGTTGGGTGGTGAGAGTGTTGTCCGTTACTGTCCGTTCCCAACCGAAACTCCGCGAGCATCCGTCATCCACCTGAGGTGTTAGCCAATCATACACACAGAGTTGGTCTAGAGTCCTGCAGGGATGCTTATATTAGCTAGTCTGCCTCGATTCCCCCCCACATCCGAAAGGCTTCGTCGTCGGGAAGACGCGGATAGTCACGGACTTAAGACCAAAGGCCTCATGATATTTCACCACCGCATCTGCATTCTTTGAGCTACCATGGAAACGGCTTGCATTAGATCACAAGGACCCCATGGTAACTTTAAGATGAAGCTGGTCGACATAGTTAGACCTCGGCCGCCTCAAGATGACGCTAAATTTATATCAATCCTTCATCTCCAAGTTTCCTCGACGCATCAACATCCTTTTCACATTTGTGATAATCCAAAATGAGTTATAATGAGCCAAGATCCAAGGGCATTTTAAATGTGAACAGGGAAGCACGGAAATCTGGAATGGGTTATGCAAAGGCTTCTCCGCCTTTCGACCAATTAGGTAGAGTTATAATTATGCTTGTCCTTATGATGGCTGTCCTCCTGTTGCGGCATTCACTTTGGGGCAAAGAAAAATAGAAAAGATCTTCACATATAGTATAATAATATGGTATATTTATCAATGTAATTCCAAATCGAAGTCAAAAAGATTGATAGAAACTATTCAATAGCCCTCCGCGATAGAAATAAACCTAATTTGGGGAGCACTTGACCGGTTGATCTGATCATCTGGAAGCCACTTTTCTTGTACATTGGCCTCTGTTCCCATTCTAGATATTACAACACAACGCATTCTTTCAACACCCAATTGCATGTCAACTCTATCTAGAGGAGCCCGACGGCAGTAAGAGCAGCGAGGCTAACAACAACAAGCGTAGAGCCCGCCTGGCGAGAGATGGCGCCGTTGGTGGAGACCGCAGTCTCGCTGGCTCCCCATTTCATGCTGGTGCAGGCCGTGGCGGCCAAAACGTTGGAGTAACCGGCACTGGTTAGGGCGGCACTGAAGTCCTTGCCGCACTCAGTGACGATTTCGGAGTACTCGGACTGATGCTTCTGATACCAGCTGGACGCCTGGGACATGTAGGAGCTGTAAGCGCTGGCCCTGTCGCCAGTCACGGCAGGGATTTCGCACTCGTCAGTCGCGGTGACCATGGCGACAACACTCGCGGCATCCCCAGTGGGAATAGGCATCTCGGAGAAGAATGTTCCCTTGGTAACGAAGGCGCTGGAACATTTCGCCCCATCCTGACGCGCGGCGAGGGCGGCAGTGGGTTGGGGCTGGGCGAGGGCACCGGAGACGGCGGCAGCCGCGAGGGAGAGCTTGGTGAACTGCATGTTGATGGTTGAAGGAGTAGTGGACTGCGTGCTGGTAGGTCCTTGACTGATGGAAAAGAATGAATGAAGAGCTATGAAGCAATGAGAGGCGGTGGGAGGATCAAACCCACAACGGTGAGAGAGAAGCTGCTTTAAGTATTCGTGGATGAGATGGCGGTCCCGAGTTGGCAGGGACAACGGCGCCAACTGACCTTCAGCCAACAATCAACCAGGAAGAAGAAAACTCGACCATTTTTCTATGTTCGCCCTTGTCTCTCTGGTGATCTGATGTTCAGTTAGCTGCTCTGCTTCATTGAGATTGAAAATGTAGCCTGATTGGGCGATCATGGCACATATGCTGACATGCGTAGGGCCTGTTGGTAGCAAAAGATCTGTGGCGCATGAGGTGAAACTCCCGTGGCGAGGACCAACCTTATGCCGCTGGCCCGTAAAAGGGACCAATTTTCAGCAACCAGGCAGACACTGGCAAGTCTTACATCCCGAAGAGGCATCATATGCCTTTTATGGCGCTCCGCTGGTAAAAATAGGCCGCCGCAGATTTGCAGACTTTGTTGGCCCCGTCGCCGCACATATACGCCCATGCATCAAGCGATGGTTACAGGTAAGATTAAATACGATCCACTGTGATACCGTTGGCCGTTCCTCGCAGGCCTAGACCAGGCCGACAGCCAAGGAAAGCTCACCAGGGCTGAGTCGGTTCAGAAAGAGTTGGCTCTCAACCGTCATTTATCCCTGTGGCGTTTGATTAATCCGCCCCCTAGAGCGAGAGAAAGGGCAAATTTCTGGAGCCAATGGGATACCTAAGCTTCAAACGCTTCCACTGTGGAAGTCTCATTTCAATGTTAGCATGGAAGGAATATGTTGCCTTACTAGGCTTCTTGTTGGCAAAGGTCAACCCAGAGAGCACTGGGAATCTCAGCGGAGGCCTTAAATAGACATATACTTCGAAATATGTAGCCTATACGATAAATGGCAAACTATCGTGGTGCCTTTATTGTGCTAGACAGCAATTGGAGGCCATTGAGGCCAATGTAAGTCTGCTACTATAATATCGACCTGGGATACGTTCAATAATGCCTAGGTATTGGGAACAGTAAACAAAAGAGCAATAGCAGACCAGAACATAGTCTTACGTCTGCTTCCAAAACTATCAGTGGAGCTTTGAGTAGTGCGGCGATGTCTCTACCAGCATCGTGGCCTTGAAGGCTGGTCAATCGACTCTTCTGCTGAAATCTTCATGGTAATCACCACAGCTAATACGAGGTCATAAAGCTTTTCTGTTGTAGCAGGCGGTCCTCGAGTGCGAACATCCTTGCTGCTTCAGACGTTATTCTAGACTAAATCCAAACCTCAAATTTGGCCTAACCAAGGGTTAATGGTGTCCCCTACATGACCTCCAACTAAAGCTATGCGTCGTCGCTTCAGGACGGTTGAACCCTTTCCCTCGAAGTCAAGCCTTTGGACCTACAGTGTCTAATACGGATGATTCTCGACCCAACATAGCTGAATTGATTAAAATCAAGAGAAGAGGTGAGGAGGTTATTTTGCTCCAAAGGATTCGGGTTGAAACTGAGCGGAGTATCACGGTGCTTATCAAACGTGGCTGATGGAATATGTTCTCGTGACTCGCCTGCGTCGAGCATCTAACCCCACACTAACAAAGGCATCCGAAACCCCCTCACTGCATTCCTCCGTCATCTTTTCCAGTCAGCTTCAAGCAATCATCTCGCCGTATCTCGCCGTGGATTGAGCCAAGGGCTGCTGTTCAATATGCCGCCAACCAAAGAAAGTGTGGATGGCAAACTGCCGCAGACATTCACTGGATTCTCGAAGCTGCCTTTCGAGATACGAGTGATGATATGGTCTCTCGCTATGCCCCATGTCCCCGAGGGCCGCACGATAGAGGTGGCTGTTTACTACGATCACCAATCAACCAAACACTCATGTCACATGAAGACTGGAAAGTTATGCGATAACCACAGCTCATGTCCTGAATACATCGACGGCCAATCGTTTCATGAGGTTGACACCGTCGCGGATGGCTATTTCGCCCTCGACCCTGATTTCCCGCTCCTCGTTCTGGGCGGCCGGGCTGTCGAGGATCAACTACAGACCCTGAGTCTTGTTTGTCGCGAGTCTTGTGATACCGTATACAAACGATACCCGCAAACGATGCGCGTCCATCGCGAGAAGTGGTACGCGGGCGTCGACACACGCACCGTGCGCTATGACCCAGACTCAGATGTCCTCATCATTCAGAACATCAACTACGCAAGATCTTACTGTGTCGATCAAAGAATATCAGGAATGCCCGTCGATGAAGTGGCAAGCCCTGAACCGGGGACAGCGTTTCCTCAGCATGCTGCACCATTTGCAACTTTTCGACAGACCCTCTCAACCTTTCAAAATGTTGCCTTCCGATATGCCAATCTAGACGCGTTGTCGGATAGACCTGATGGAGAACTTGACCAGGAAGACCCTGAAGTGAAACCAATTCCAAACATTGACATCATACGCCTCATGACATTCATGGCGTCAATGAAGACTTGCTATCTATGGCTAGACTCTATGTGTTGGCCCGAAGTGCAGATGACTGGCCTTTCTAGAGTTGAAGACTTGGCCATTTTTGGTGAAATGCTCTTCTTTGAGCAGCTCATAATTTCTGAAGCAGCCGACGAAATATTGGAGCAGTATAAACACCGCGTTGAAGTCGCAAGAGATCACAGGGGCCGAAGTGCCGAGCTCTGGTATCCGGACCCCCAAGACCTGGATCATATGGGATGCTACCTGCCTACTTCCTGGCTAGAATTTACAGATTGAACATCTACGAATAGTTGCTCAAATGACTGAATTTTTTTGCTCAAACATCATCTGAACGTGATAAGGCCTAATGCGACCCACCACTTTAGGTATAGCTTGTTAGAATTAGACCTTTCAAAGCTTACGAGAAGAATAAGAAGAGGCCCCGTAGGCGTTAGAGCATGGGAAGAGCTGATCACCAGGGTTGCATGAGCAAATTCTACTCAGCTCTGACCACGTTTGAGGATAATTTAGCAAATTGGAAATCTTATCACCTCATCCCGACTTCGTTAATGAGGATGAAACTTGGTTTATGTAGCTTAGTGGACAGTAATGCAACAATGAGTTCAGTGGTTTTGGGAGCCAGACACGACCGATGCGTTCGAAAATGACATGAGATACATGGGCGTCCAAGCACAGAAAACGGAACTTTGAGAGGTGAGTGTTTACACACGGCCACGTCAGCAACTGCAAACGAGGTCAGTGGTGTGGTTACATGCATGCATTACTAGCTGTTCGGGTTATAAATTCATCTTGACACCAGATGACTGGCTGAAAACTGTCTTGCGGCATCTCAATAGTCTGGAAATCGACCCCACAGTCCAGTCAGAGACATCCAATGCCGCATTTGCATTCAATAATATCGAGCCACGACAGCTGTCAGCTAGCCACATCTCGCCGAAATAGTATTACTGCCTTAGTTTCTACGCCAAAAGAAGACACCTGCAGATAGCGTATAAGTAACGTATATATCAACCTCTCCCGAGACTTCTCATGCAGCCACTTGAAAGAACAAACGGCTGGATGTTCGTCTCCATTAATAAGCCAGTACTGAAATTAATCGAGATCTTTCAGCCATGATTAGTGCTGAGCTAGAACCTGTATCCCCTACTGGGTTCAAGATCAGGGATGCGACGCTCAATGACGTTGCTGACATTTCACGACTGTGGTTTCTCTCCTTCAATCAATCTCATAAATTTTTTGAATACGCAACTCCAGAGAATCCAGAAATTCGAGCATGGCTTGAAGAGATATTTGTGATCGGGATCAAGGCTGGACCATCTGTCTTCCGGACGTTTGTGGTAGAGGACGTCAACATGAATCACAAACTGGTGGCTTTCTGTAGGATCCATGTTCCTCAGCCAGATGGTAGTCAGGAGATTCCAATGCCTGAGTTCCCGGATGGGTATGATCCAAAGATTGCCGATGGCCTCTGGGGAGGAATGGAAAGGAATAGAGCGAGCATCATGGGCCGGCAATTGCATTGGAGTGAGTCAAACTTTCATCTTCTTGAAATGCCCTATCTGCCTCTTCCTTACATTTCATGATAAAGTATAAGAGCATAAGCTTATTTTCTAATATAGTGGGGGAGTTTCTGGGTGTTGATCCGCTGTATCAAGGGAAAAGCTTAGTCGCTCCCTTAATGGATTGGATATGCCGCCAAGGCGATGAAACTGGGTTACCTATCTACTTGGATGCTACTGCTGACGCGTTGCCAATACACAAAAGGCGGAATGGGTTTACGGAGGTAAAGCCTTTGGTTCTTAAAGACCCCAGTACATACGGGAGGTTTGAGGTGGTTGCTATGGTGCGGCTACCTAAGAGACCAGGATTCCGAAGCTCGCTTTGATGTCTAGGAAGGGCGATATGAACGGAGGCATTTCAGGCAATTTTCTACACAATATTTTGTTCGAATGCATCATAGTGGGAATTTATATCTTTGGCCTATAGCTGAAGGAAGCGAGATTATGTTGTATCTACGAATGAGCTCTTGATAACACTTAGCTAAGGACTAATAATCGCAATAAATCGTTTCCGTTAAGCGGAGCAGGTTTCAGGCTGTGGGCCAACAGCTTCACAAAAATCAACTACAGGAAATTTGGCATCCTAGAATGTACTGTTAGATTCCAAACCAAATACATGACGCGAGAGCGGGAGAGGAGAGGCATTCTTACGTATAGTTGAAGTGACCAAAGGTTAGTCAGGGATCCCGCAATCTTTTGCTTCAGCGCAACGCCGACTGAAATTCCAATATTGATGCTTCCCTCGACTGCTGTTTGGAACTTTTCGCAGGCAGTACAAGTAGTTGCTGCATTGAACATTAGTTATATAGACACTCGGGAGCATGATTGTGTACATACATAGAAGGGCCTTGAGAGCGGCATTTACGTAGGGCAGTTTGGCCTCGAGATCTGCAACAAATCCAGTTTCTATGAAGATAAAATGACACGCATTAGTGATTTGAATCTTCGCTTTTCAGGTGACATTTTCGTACCGAGAGCACTTATCTCCAACCCTACTGCGGTATTGAGAGCTGCGGTAGCAGTTACTTGAACGGAAGCATCTGCTTTGAAAGGAGTAGGCTCAAAGATAGGAGTCCAACCCTCTGACTTTGTGTTTTGTTCGTTTAGGAAGTCTAGCCGAGCGGTGGAAGGCGGAATAGTTGATGTACCGCCAATAGTGATAGTCACGTTACCTTTGATGGCACTGACGCCAGCAGACAGGGAGACTCCGACGGTAGGACCGATTGTTAGGATATTCGGAATGGATATTCCGGCCGGTGATGCCTTAAAGAGGGTTAGGCTGCCCTCAAAAAGTGTGTCAGTGAAGTCCCCTTGAACATTGATGTCAATGATTGCAACAGAGTTAACACCAGGGGTACTGAGATCAACCCAAGCCTCCTCGATCTCAAACAACCGAACACGGAATTGAGCCTCGACATCGAAGCTCCCTGAAGTCGAGCAATTGCTGCAAGACCCAGAGATAGAAACACCATTGATGTCAAAAGGAAGCTTGGTGCCGCTGAGGTTGATGTTGAAGGGAACGGATAAGTCAGGATTGACATTGATCACGCCGTTGAATAGGTCTTCGAACCAGCCGCGGCGGGCCAACGATGTCTGATTTTCATGCAACGCGGCTTTACCGATGTTCAAGTCGTAGCTGTGTATAGCTTGCTTCCAGGATATGTGATCCGCCTGAAGCAGGACAGTTTTGGTATCGCTATCAAAATCAAGCCCTTGAACCGAGTAAAGGACTCGTTCCGTGTTCCAGCCGCAATCACCAGCTCCGATCATAATCACGAAGCTGTTGTCAGGATCTTCTGAAACCCAGTTCCAAATCTGGCTGGCGGCGCCAAGGTCGTTCTCGTCGACAAAGTCAATTGTGATTTTCCTAGCGCCATCTTGGGGACAACTGATTGACTCGATGCGATCGTCAAAGTATTCAATGTCGACAAATGCCTCACTTTTACCAGCCATCTCAAGCCAAAGCTCGGCTATGGTGCCATCTTCACCAGCCCAGTATAGTGTATCCTCTTCTAACAGATCGAACGGGCTTTGGCTATCACGCTTCTTTTTCCCTGCCTTGGAGCTAGGGCGGACGGGCTGCAGGACCACAGGGCTTTCAACAGATTGAGTAAGAGAAGAGTCTCCAGTAGTCCTTTGAGCAAAAGAAACAAGGTCTCCATCTCTTTTTCCAATCTTGGGGTGGGAAGAATATTGTCTTGTGAGCCCGCCAGCGGCTTGCCCACTAAGGGCCAGAAGGCTCATGAGTGTAGTCGCCGCATAAGCCATACTGACTGGATTCTTGGATCAAAATAGGATAGATAATTGTATGCGTACGCGGAACCTTGGGTATATAATCGAACAGAGAAGAAGTTACAGCAGGACATCACAATGAGAATCGCTATTCTTATGTCTGAAGAATTGTGTCCATGCTTGGTGAAATTTTTTGGGGAAGTCTTGCAACCGACCAAGTACCTTTATTCGACCTTCCCGGATTAGCAAGTACCTAGCATCCATGTAGATGATGCTTTTAAAGGTACCTTCTGGTTCTGGCTATTATCTCATGGGAGTCCAAACAGAATGCCGCCATAATCACAGGCCACGCTGCGAACACAGGACTCTGATTGGTAAATGCTACATATAACGGTCTTCTGATATGCCCCCACATGATAATATGTAGGTGAAGCCGGTAGTTGTGCTCAATTAATTCCTTTGTGGAGAGAATTCGGGCCTGAAGCTTAAGAATAAGCCTAAAACTCGCGATATTCAGACGATATCTTGTATTTTACTAAATACAGTGCTCATGCGAAGCTACAATCCAGGTCAACACAAGCTTGCCATTACTGGTGAAACCCTTATTATTAGGGACCCTTCTATATTGGCTTCATCATCTCCTTGCATTGTAACATGAGCGGTTGCTTGCGGGGCTTTTAACGCGCCATTTTCTTGATTGCGACCCGTGCTCTTCATTTTTCGGTCCATTGTAGTTGAAGGGTCGTATTGCGGATCTTGGCCGGCTTCTGCTCCCTTTTGAGCATGTAGCTCCTGACAGCACTTAAATTAACAGTAAACCCAGGGTCAAGAAACCCACGTGGCCGTGGGCACTCGAAAGGCGCTCGAGCAGTGGTATTCTCGTTCAATTCTTCTGTTTTCTTTTCTTTTACTGTTCAAAGACCGTCTTCCCGGGTCTTCTAGATGATACATACTCTAACCTCACTTGCGAAATCCCCCAAAGCCTCAAGCGAGATCCTCGCTTTGGCTTGGTTGAGGATTCCTCTTTTCCAGAGTCAATTACCAATTACCTATCAGTGCACCCGTCAGTACCGTTCGGCGCAATTTGGGCGCTATCAATGGTGCTCAGGTGAAAGCAAATTGATTCATCAGATCTAGAACCGAGCATTCTGAGATTCTGTTCTAGAGATATGAAAATAAATGAAAATGGAGCAGAGAAATAGTTACTAAAAATCAGCCTAAATCGGAAGAGTTCTATGGCTGAAGTCTTGAAATTCGTAGAGTTCAAATGTGCGGAAAGGAGGAGTGACTCTCCGCCCATGCCTTAGCACTTCGAAGTCTTGAGCACGACAACCACATTGAGGAAGATGTCCATTTGTCTAATTCGCCTTTCATCGTTCAACCGGCCATTCTGTAAACACTTTGATGTGAGCGAGTTACACGGGATATATTAAAACTGGCTTAAGATCCGGGCCGAGAGTTAGGCCAGGGGCGTGAGCCTAGCCATTTCTCGATGTTGTTCACGTCCTAATTTAATACTAATAACTGGGAAGGGTTTCTTGCGGGGGCAGAAGATAAGAAAAGTCTAGAAAAGGTTATCTGCACTTATCTCTCTCCCGATTAAGAACTGCATTGTAACTCTAATAAAATAATAATACACTTATTGAAATCGGTCTATCTGCACTAAAGAAAGCTATCTTCAAATACCTTCCCTACTTTCTGTTCCTGACACTCGCCGGCGAATTTGTAAAATTGGATCGTTGATAGGCAACTTCAACCACATAATGTTGAATGGTTCTGTGGGGGACTGAATATGTTTAATATCGTAGTTCAGCAAGATATTCGCCATGATAAGCTTAATTTCGTGGACAACAAAAAATCGGCCTGGGCACCCATGTTTTCCGTATCCAAATCCGTAGAAGTGCTCATCAAGGGTAACAGCCGTCTTTTTCAATCGCAAAGTGCCCATGGATTTTAGGGGCGTTACCCCATCGTCCAAATGCACAAAGCGAAACGGTTGAAATGTTTTAGCATTTGGATAAACTTGTTCGTCATAATGTGTATCCTCAATCGGCAGCGCTATAGAGCCGCCAAAGGGGAGAGTGTATTCGGATCCATGAGCTTTCACCAACACTCCATTTGGATCAACGACCTACCGATTTAAGGAAGTTAGAATTTGGTCCCAACTATTATGTTTAAGGTAGAGTTAAAGTTTGCACAGATGAGGCGACGTACCGTACGAGGAAGTCCAAAGATCACAAATGGCGACAGTCTGATAGACTCCCTAATAGTAGAATCTAGTAGAACTAGATTTTGAACGCCTTCTCGGGTCCACTCTCCATTAAACTTGCTAAGCACGGTTCTAGCTTCATTTCTAAGTGTTTCAATGTACTCATCTCTAGTATCAGAGGCGGCGAGTCTTTGCAGCAGTGATTGCAACGTAAACGCAGATGTATGCATGGAGACGTCATTAAGGAAAATAAGACGCTCACTCAAGCGCTTAACATCTAGTTCAGTGGGGTCTGTCTTCGTGAATGCTTCCTCTATCATCCACTGAAGACCATCGCTCTGTATTATCTTTGTTATTAGAATGATTCACCACGTGAATTAGATTGTTTGACCGAATGCATTCAACTTACCGGTGGCGACCATTCATCGGCTAGACCATCTCTCCAAGCGACCGTCTTGTTTAATCTCTCTTGTACGAGCGGAAGGCACAGTCCTAGAATTTGGTTGTAGTAGTAGCGGCTTGCGACTTTAACTGGAAAACCAACAATGGGCTTGAGTAGTCTTGGCGAGACGTTGATAAGTGTGCCGCCAATAAAAAGTATAATAGCGTGTACGCTTAGAAGATAGATGAATCGATGATTACGACCTATAAATCTTAATTAATGTTATACAGGAAGAGGTAATCAAAGCGGAATTTCTCACATAGAGATGGCCCAAATATAACAGAATTGGCAGCAGCACCGACAATTTTCAGGCATGAATCGAAGGCGCGGATGTTCTTCCACTGCGAATCAGTTCCCCACCATGTCTTTAAGCCCCTATCAAGTTCCGCTGCAAGTCCCTTAGTAAGTATTCCAAGATTCCGAGTAATTTGGTTCCGAAGCACATCCAGGTGCAACTCCCTCCCTAGGATGTGGTAGTCCTGGATAGTGTACCGTGGCTGTATCAAGTTGTTGAGAGTATTCCAAACGTCTAGCTGAGTCTCTGGAAGGCTATACACAGCCCGTACGTGTTTTGGTGGTATGATAATAGTGGGACCTCGATCGAGGTTAGGGAGAACGAAAGGGAGGTTAAATACCGAGTACTTCCGTATTATTAGTTGTTAAAATAACTAACCCTAGAGACGCCCGGGGGGTTCTAGGCTTGATGAAAATTTTATCTCTTTACCTTTGAATAGCCTCTTGAGGTAGAGGCTCGAGTACCCATAATTGACCTAAGCGTGGCTCTAGACCACGCAAACCATTCTTTACGCACACCAACGGTAGGGATTCCAAGAATGGTTAAATCGGCACCTACTTGCCTGGTGTTTGAGGCCAGGGCTATTATGAAAGCGACAAACATTACTGAGATCATCGTGAAATTCGCTGTCCCAGCTAAGTGGGGTGAAAGTTGGTACAAATCAATTTCCATGATGGGTTTTTAGAGGCGCGTCTCCAGATAGCGGCTAATTAGTGATCTTCTTTCGATGGGAAAAATAAAAATAAAATGAATAAAATATAAAAAAAACAAAAATCAAGGTAATTGTGAGTTGAACGGATTTGAAGCGGAATATCCTTAACTGCGGGATATATATAAAAGTTCACGACAATTATGCTTCTCACATATCGTAAGCCTTGGTCCAGCCCCAGAAGGCGGATCCACGAGCGTTACATACGTGTTCCCGGAGCTCGGCGTGCCGTTAGCTGAAAGCGACACGTGATGCATCCTTCAGGAACTCATTGTAACTATTGGTGGTATTCTGACTGTATTGCCATTGTCGCTGGGGTTTTGGTGCATGACTCCTTTCCCAAAGTTCTTGTGGTATCAGTGGCAATCCTGAGCATCGCTCCTGGTGTCATCTTCGGCATTTCCACGGCACTATTGGTGGTATTCGGACTGTATTGCCGTTTTTGGTGAGATTTTGACGCATAACTCCTTTCCCGAGCTTCTTGTGGTATCAGTGGCAATCCTGAGCATCGCTCCTGGTGTCATCTTCGGTATTTCCACGGCATGATCAAATTTCAGTTTCTGTCAATGTATGCAGCCAAGAGACATCTTGATGCTCCA
The DNA here is from genome assembly GCA_026958235.1 of Clonostachys rosea. Classification (NCBI taxonomy): domain Eukaryota; kingdom Fungi; phylum Ascomycota; class Sordariomycetes; order Hypocreales; family Bionectriaceae; genus Clonostachys; species Clonostachys rosea. Next base: position 265,395 of record CP110208.1, read on the forward strand.
TGGGGTATAATAGTCAATCCTCCACATCGCTCCTCGTATTATTTAGATTCCTACCTTGCATGCTGGAGATAATCTCGTATTTATAGCCCAAAGGGGTAAGAACATTCACTTATCTAAACGGGAGTATACTTATCAAGCTGAGACAGATCCTTCTATGCACAATATCTGAGTAATCAGATATAATATACCGCAAATTGGGGGTAGGCAATATGGCATGTGATATCACTTTCTGGCTTTATACTACTCGATCAAAGGAACATCCAACCCCAGGCACTAGTATAATGTATCTATGTATAATTTAAATCTGTAGCTTAAATTATATTACTTCCAATATAGATAATCGGCTTTCGCTGTTGAGGGATAAGACAAGAGAAGAAGCCGTGTAAATTGTAACTAATACAGCAATATATTCCCAGTGTAATAAAGAGATTTATAATCCGTACCAGAGCGCCCCCATAGAGCTGGAAGATGCTAATTCTGCCGCTACTTGTTGAGTGCTACATTTTTTGCAAGGATAAAACTCAAGAACCATAGCGAGAGTGTATCACTTGCCACTATGTATTCTGAAAGATCAATTTACTGTCCTGGAGTCCTTTTAAACCTCCCTGCTATCTAGTCTGATCATTTCCTCTTGGCTATTCGCCTTGAATCCCATGCTCTTAGATCCGGACGAATTAGGATACCCTTGCTTCGCAGAGCGGTCTTTGCTAGGCAGAAGGCTGAATAGTGAACTGCTGATATTAGATAGAAAGCCGATCTGTAGTTTTTGTATCGCAGGAAGTAATGGCATAGACCCCAAAATAACGACTAAGGACTGTTCGATACTGTTCCAGAGCACCCCCTCGGCCGACTGGGAGAAGGTTGCTGTGCGGAATGTGAGGATCCGCATAATGCAACTGACCATGCCAAAGAGCGAGCCGGCCATGAGAAAACAAAGACCGATTTTGCGTCTCAGGGCCATATTGAGTTTCCAAATAGTTATGATGGGGAATAGCACAAAGGTTAAATCCGTTTGAGCGAAAATGCCTATTCTTCAGAGTTAGTAAACAAACGTAATCTCGACTTAGGATAGCCAGAAAGAATATGTAAGAAACATTTTTCGTACCTCCTGAGACATAAGTGAAGACTAGCAAAATATTAGGGTCCATTCTCTTCGCTGGGAGCAGAGTATTCCATAGCCCCTCCACTGGATCTGACTGGCACCAAGCTAGTGCAAGAGAGACTATGCCAAGAATGGCAACGAGAATTGTATTTCCAATCAACCACCACTTCAACCAAACTTTGGTGCCAAATATATTCACCAGAAAGAAGCAAACAGAGACCCGTGCGATGATAGAGCACGCGACCCCAGGCACCGTAGAGATACGTATCCACTTGAGCATATCTATCCAGGGCATCGTCGGGTCAGCAACAATGTATTCATCATGTACTCCCAGTCCCCAATAGTAGGCCTGAGTGAGAGCCGCCTGACTCCCGACGAGAAGCAACTGTGATCGCCATGAGTTATCATTCTTGTCATTATTTGGGGGATGGAGAAGGCGTTTGGTTGATATATAAATTCATATTGGGTTAGACACATACCATAGCAAGAGTCATCAAGTAATCGTGAGTGCTCAGTCTTGGGGACGTCTTGAACCGCAAGGCGACCCGCAGTAAGGTAATAGCAATAGCTAATGCTACTAGAACCCATGTTGTGTGTATGATGACGGGCCCTCGGTCCTGTTGGTCTTGAACAGATATATAACGCATAGTTTGTATTTGGCTCAGATGTAAACCGCGTGGGTTATCTATCGCTAAATACTAGATTGGATTGAAGATGTGGAAGAATTTCAGAAAGTAGGGCTTCTAATGAATTTTAATACAAAACAGGGAAAGGTTCAAAAAAAGAAGGGAAAAACAGCGCGTTACACACTGAGTCAATATGCTCGATCCCAGTCGCATCTTGGCTTATCCATTTTTAATCCTGAGTAATACTTGAACGATTTTGTAATGGAACTTAGGTTACCGCGTAAGATCCTTTAATCCTACCCCCAAGGTGGTAACAATCCTACCCTCGAGGTGGTAACAGTCAGACTGCCAATAGGTGGCAGTGGCAGGTTGGGGGCTAAGCAAACAGGATCCTTATCTGGTCCAGTAGCATTCTGCTACCAAAGGCGTGCCATTCAACTGGTTTGGTGGTCGGCGCTGAGAAATTGACGCACCCAAGGGCCGACTAGCCGTACAGGCAACAATGCAGCCGAGTCAACTCCCACCCGAGTTGAGGAGTAGATCCAAATAGGGCTTGACCATATGAAAAAAAAGAGAACCCATACCCAACCCGAGTAATAGTTAAGTCTCGCTGGCAGGAATTTAGAGGTTATTGGCGTGATAATATCCTCTAACATAATAACCAGTGCATGCAAAAGAAAGAATAAAATGGCTCCATTTTCAGCGTTTGGGACACCCATAAGCTGGTCAGCACGGTAATGAATGGCACCAGAGATGAAAAACGCAATCATAAGTCTTGTATACCGAGCCACCGGAGACTGACGTGAAATAGGGAGAGCATCAACAATCAGGTCTGCATGCCCGGTCAGAAAGCTTCTGAACATCTGATGCCAAGATATGCTGTGCAAGTCGTATCATTAGCCTTAAATTCAAACCTCTTCAGTGGATTTCACTTACCCCCAAAAGCGACGAACCGTATATGCCTCTGAAAACGAACCGTAGAGAGGAGGACAATCTTCCGGTCTACTGAGGTGCAGAAGCACCGAAACGATTGCTCCTACATTGGTCATAAAAAGGTTGAGAATTCCAGTGCTAATCCAATATGATATTGTCATTGCAACGCGGAATATAGCGTCCTCAAGACTTAAAGTATGCAGTAAGAATGTTGTCTTACTGGCCTCAACTAGGGCAGGATCTGGTGGAGGCATAGAAACCAGGGCATCAACAAAAAGGTAAGTGCCCAACGTCACAGCTATGCGTCTCAAAAGAAAGGCTGTGCGAGATTGGTAGCCGGTCGCTAGTGGCACATTCTTTACTTGCCACCGTGTGCCGATTCGGCGCATATTCCACAAGAGACCGACAGCTGATAATATATCACCCCGAGTGTTATGGTTGGGTAGTTGAGAAACATCAACACGAGATACTATCGCTAGCTCCGATGCGCTGAGAAACTGAACCCAGAGCAGTGAACCGGCGGTAACGGCCCAGTGTGGTCTCCCACCACGGAGACATAACTGAGAAATGTATTGCTCGAGAAAATAGGTAAGAAAACCCAACGCGGCAATTCCCAAGGTACGGAGAATGGTTGCTCGCGCCTTTGTCTTGAGAATGATCATTGAGAAGCTTGTAACCAGTAGTGTCTCGCCACCGGCAAGAAGCACCAGGGGATTCACTGTGTCCAGGGTCTGCATCGCCATATTGTTTCGAAAAGTCCTCTGCAAGCCTCGGAGTTTTCACAGTAATTTTCAGTATGTGGGTAGATGGGGTTCCAACAAAGAGGATGTAATAATAAAGGATTTTTGCAGCAAGGGAGGGGAAAAGGCATCCTACCTAAAATTTGTCTCGTGGATCTAGGCTTATATAAGTGCATTTTTAATTTATTTACTTAAAGAGATTGTATTTATGCATTAATAAGGGTGCCCAGTTGGCCCAGGTCTGTATTGCATTAATAAGGGTGCCCAGTTGGCTCAGGTCCGTATTGCATTGCATTAGTACAACATCAGAGTTTAAGGTAAGGGATAGTGACTGCGCATTTGTCAAAAAATGAAACGAACACAGAACTACGCGAGTCTTGACCATCGGTGAATCGTATTTTCCATCCCAAAATTAAGAGAGCGCTATCGTGCAATCAAGGGCTACATTATCTGTCTGGTTTTCACGGCCTCCCGTACCGATCCCTAGAAATTTCATCTTGCCTAGTTTGGTTATAATACATCCCTCTCCTTGACAGTTTAGGAAATGACCCCGATGTTTATTGGTAATATGCATTGCTACACTTCTCCCCTAGATGTAAGCGAACGCCTTCTGCACTTGTGCCTCACTGCAACGCTGCAGTCATCTCATCCTATAATGCAACGGCCCAGTTTGGTTATGATATATTCCTCTGCTTGAAAGTTTAGGAAACAAATACGACGTTTGTTGGTAATATACATTGTTACACTTCTCCCCTAGACGTAAGCGAATACCTTCCGCACTTGTGCCTCACTGCAACGCTGCGGTCATCTCATCCTATAATACAATGGTACATTCCTCTAATCCTCCAATACCATAGTTCCTTTCTCAGCTGTAAGAATACCCGGGCGAATTAAGAGCCTAGAGAGAAATAAGAGGGGTTGCAGCGCATACAGCTGACAGGTTTACTAAAACGGCCTCAATCACATGTGTAAGCCCGATGAGGCATCAGCTGAATTAACGATCGTGATAATTCGGGAGTAGTATTCTTACAGCCGAGAAAGGAACTATGGTATTGGAGGATTAGATGAATGTGCTATTGCATTATAGGATGAGATAACCGCAGCGTTGCAGCAAGGCCTAAGTACGAAAGGCGTAAAGATTACTGGATAGGGGTGGGTTTAGCTAACGCAGCTCTCGTTAGCTTTGCCGTAGAAGTCCCTCGCTAGGCTGTGGCATAGGGACAATCTATACTCTTACATGAAATGTACACCTGTCTTGCAAGTAATTTTGTGTTGCCATGTTGCCAACAAAGATAACTGAGATATTAATATCTAGCTTATTATTTAAAAAGGATAAAAGGAAGATAGATTTCGCCATTATTCTTTTAAAAAATATTATTATCACTCAGCTTTGATTTACTATCTAAATACTCTACAGCTTGTCTATGCTTATTGGACCGACTTATTATTACCATTATGCTGACTGCCGTGATTTATGACCTTTTAGGTCCCTCTTCTTTTTTTGCTCTTTGTATTTTGTTGACGATATTGAGCAGCGTTATATACATGTTTTGTAGCAGCATTTTTGGCGACACGGTGAAATTTCCCAAAAGTCTGCCTCTGATTCATGAAAGACCTTCATCTTCACGATTTAGCATCAGAACACGCTTATCCTATTATTTGAATTGTACATCTATGTATAATGAAATTTGGAAAAAGGTATGTCCACTGGGGTACTACAATTGCTAGTAACCTGAAGCAATTACGTTCATGAATATAAAATTATAACACCAGATATCGCAGTTCTCGTCGAAAGGGATTCCAGTTCTCGCCCCAAGCCTTGGTAGTCGTAAAGAGATCTTTCTCCCGCACAAGTCTATCAAATGGTTCATGTCGCAACCTAAGGAGGTCCTAGGCATGTGGGAGGGTTTCAATGAAGTGTTCCAGCTTCGACACAGCCTTGGGCATGAAAAATACATGCTGGACACCTGGGCCGTTGATGTGTCCCGCCGTGTGATGACCCAAGACCTGGAAGAGTTCATTGACCCTATGCGAGAGGAGCTTGAACTAGCTATCAACTCAATTCTTGGAATGGATACAGAGACCTGGAAGCCACTGGATCTAAAGGATACCATGCGAACGATAATCAATCGATCTGCCAGTCGCTTTGTTGTTGGGCTTCCGTTATGTATGTTGTATTGCAAAGTTCTAGGATAGCATGGCACTGACTCATCTTATCGCTAGGTCGAGACGACGGCTACCTCAACTCATCCCTCAACAGCATTGAAAGTATCGTTTCCGCCGCTGGCGCTCTTGGGATAATGCCGAGCTTTATTCGTCCTCTTCTCGGTCGCCTGAGCACATATACGGCGCTGAAGCGTCTTGAGTCGCGATGCAGAACAGTGCTCCAAGACCGCTTTGCACATATCGCGAAAAACCCAGACGACAAGTCGCAGGATCCTGTAGACCTGCTACAGCGGATGCTTCGAGTCGCTTCTGTTAATAGACCTGAGGAAATGAACGTCCCTTCAATGATACGGCGTCTTGTTATGGCCAACTTGGGGTTTATCTTCCAAGCAGGGTTCGCCGGCACGAACGTGATACGGAACATTTTGGAATCGGACCCAAAGCATGATACGATCAACATACTGCGTGAAGAGGCACAGCGCTTTAGAGATGCAAGCGGGGGGGATCCATCACATTTATGGACTCGCTCAAACATTAGCCGCATGATCTTTGCTGATAGCGCCGCCCGCGAGACTTTGCGCATCCATACATTTACCTCGCGGGCTATGGTCCGACAGGTCATGGTGGATGGATTGCATAGCGATACAGGTATGCCTCTTCCACGGGGGTCCCTCCTGTCCTTCGTCAGCCAACCTATGCACACCGACCCAGATCACTTTCCGGACCCTCACTCCTATGAGCCCTTTCGGTTTGTGAAGCTGCGGAATGAGGAGGATATTCGGGCCAAAGAGGCCAGCCAACAGCCTGATCAGAATGATGAATTTGCCGACAAGGCAAGGAACGATGCAGGTGGCAACTGGAACCCACACGCTTTTATTTCCACAGCCAGGCTGCTTATTTTTGGTCGCGGCCGTACCTCTTGTCCAGGCCGTTTTCTAGTTGAGTTTCAGCTAAAGATTTTAATATATAATCTGATGCTCAACTACGATATAAAGTTTGCTGATGAGATAGATCAGAGACCGACCAATATATGGATTTGTGAATTTCTCTTCCCACGGAAGGGAGTGAAGATTCTGGTAAAGCGTCGGACAGGTACGCATGATATATAAGGAATGGTCTCTACTTAGAGAATAAAAAATCTAAGGAGGGCGAGGTATGAATTCTATAGTAAATTCTATCAATTGAAACCTATATTTCATGATCTCTTTCTCTAACAAGGTACTTTGAGAGAGTAGTGACTAACCTGAGCTGTTGGATAATCAGCTCATCTGCCCTTCAAGGTTCCTAAGCCTATGCTCCTAGGATATGAAATCAGTCAAAGGAATAATAAAACCTGAGTTTAGATCCGGGCCGAGAGTTAGGCGAGGGGCATGAGCCTAGTCATTCCTCGATGTTGTTCATGTCATAATTTACCCTTAATAATTAGGAAGGGTTTCCTGCGGGGGTAAAAGACAAGAAAAGTATAAAATACGTTATTTGCACTTGTTTCGCTCCTTTTCAAGAGCTGTCTTATGAACAATCTTCGGCACCCAGACGAGGTGGAGGGCATGTGGGCACGGTGGGATGCCTCCGTGAATGCCGTGCCCACACTCGCGCTTGAAGCCAGCATCACCTTGTCTAGAAGGGCTTTAAGCTGTGTGTCGTTAACACTAGTGGGGCTTATTAGGTATTTGGAGGCACCGAAGTTGAGTTTGTGTGCGTTCATATGTCGACTGATACTGTGATGATATCTCCGGACGAAAGAGGCATTCTTAGTAGATAGTATGCGATCGAATACCACTAAATGTCTTGGATCGAATATCATAGAAGGAGGTCTGATCTTTAGAAATGTTAAAGGCATGCTAGGATCTGCTCTGAATTTTTTGTTTTTTTTTTTTGCATTGATTTGATGCCATTCAAGGCTTATGGTTTTCAGAGGTATGAGACTCGTCTTTCTTCTATTGGCTACATGGCATCGAAATCAAACCAGTCGCCAATCGCCCTCCCGTAATCTTGTGCCAGAAACATACTTTCCTCATTGCCATACCCACCAAGCCCTTCTAAATTGACATCCCCAATCGTGATTGCCATGTTGGTTATGGCATGTGGTGTCGTGTCTAAGGGGTCCTCGTCCAAGTCAAGAACATTTTCATCATCGGGAGCATAGGCAGGCCCCTGATGTATCATTGACTTATGGCCAGACAGGCCTGTCGAACCAATCAAGTCAAATTCTTCATCCACAGCGCGAGCTTCAGGCATTTTTTCCGACGTTTTTGAGACCAATGTACTTCCCAGCATAGAGGAGTCAGCTCTCGCATTAACCTGCCCCGCGCGGTCATAGATAAGAACATCCCAGAGTAGTCGAGCATTGATTGAGAAAGAAGGTTCGCCAGAGGCATTAACCCTCTCTTGGCCAGCTGTTCCTGAAGGTAAGTATACTACGCTGCCTTGCAAGGTCTTCAAGTTTTCAACCTAACACCAACATTGAGCGTAAGTTACATAGCCTTTCTTGCAAGAGATGGCATTTTGGGTAGACCAGCAACATACCATAAGAGCTACCGAAGGCCACATTTGCCCCATACGCTTGAGAAAGCGAAGGCATTTTTCGAATCCTCTGGATGCCTTCCGTTGTAGGACTGGATCTTCCACAAAGCTATGTTGAAGATGAATTGTTGACACAATGACAACGCAATGCGCTAGCACAGGGTCGGAAACCTGGAAAGATTTTCTCTCCAGTAAATCGATGAAATAAATGATCCAACCCATGAATCGTGTTAACTGCTCATATGATTGCTGAATAAAGCTTTCTGGGATTGTGTGTCGAAAGTGGCGTAGGCGTAAAGATAGTAGGAATGGGTGATTGAGAAGACATGGAATAGCAGAGTAAACAAATTGGATGAAAATAAAATGTGCCCAGTATCCACGGTTCTGAAGCAAGGTCTCGCTGTCGTGTTCGGCCATGTTGTTTAAGCGGAAGCGGTATTTGACTGGAATCAAGCAATCGAGTTCCAAATGCCGGCTCATCACCTCGGAAAATTCCGACCTCGAGTCCCATGGTGGTGGATCACTTGCATTTGCTTGTGAAGCAGCATATGCTCTTGCCATTTGCCATACATCACATAGCTTTTCTGCGTAGAAAGGGATGCCATCGTCCCTATGCACCTGCGAAGTCTTGTCAACTTGACTCGTGACATCGCTCCGCCAATTCGATTACCCTACCGGATATAATGTTGAAGGCAGCATCTTTTTGATAGAAGGCAGCACGGAGCTTTGCAATTTCTTGAGTACAGAGATGCTTCTGAAGCATTTGTCTCTCTCATTGTCTTGGCTGTCCGTTTCGACCCATTGAGCAGTGTCTTTGATGTGATCAGCCATGGCAATATTTAGACCGGCTTGAGTTACTTTTCCACCTGCAATGAATCTTGTGAGTCTAACCAAGATTAGAATACGGTGAGATAGGAAGTGACATACTGGTAAAATTACAAATGCTTAAAACACACAAGCTTTGTAAGGTAGAGAGTTGTACCTCGCCGTCAGCTATCTTGTCCATTACTGCCCTCCTAGATCTTCGAGAAAGAGATTCCATTAACTCCTTGCTGTGATCAGTCAGTGACCTGGGAGGAAACCTCTCGGTTAGAGCTCCAATGGCACATAAAAGCTCTGGATCTCTGGATTTGAGAGAACTGAGAAATGATGCTTCGTCGAACAGAGAGATGGGCTGTCCATGACACCAGGTCAGGTATATGCGCCCCATTTCGTGAAGTCCATCGTCTGTGAATGTTCCGCTACTTTTTCACATTTATTAAGATGGGTCTTGAGCAGAACTGGGATTGTGAGAAATGAAACTACCTTGGGGTTGACTCGATTTCTCTGGCGGGGCCGGTGTCTGACAACCGACTGGTTTGAGGTGATGGCAGTTGATCTGAAGGAGCCGAAGCTTGGCGAAAATTCAAGTTCTCTGGGCTTTTCCATTACTCGGACAGTTAAGTCAGTCCGGTATTCAAGGTACTTTGGGAGAAGTTCTCGTAACTAACCTGAGCTGTTGGATTAATCGGCTCATCTGCCCTTCAAGGTTCCCAAGCCTGTGTTCCTAGGATATGACATCAGTCGAAGGAACACTAAAACTGTCGTTCAACACATCAGTTCTCACTCACCAGTTTTCGATTGTGTCTAGCTTGAGTGTCTGTGGGGTCGGAGCCGGAGCCGGAGCTGACAGTTTTGTAGACACATTGCTGACCGAGCCGTTGGCAATACGAGCACTCTGGCTTTTCCCCAGGACATCGTGACTTTTTCCGCCTGAATTATTTTAGATCTTAGTCGGCAATTCAACTAGCAGTCAAATCAAGTGTTTCATAATAGGGGTAAGGTGTACCTGCAGGGCTCACAGGCCTGTCGCGTGCGCTTTGTGTAGTGTATTTCCTCCATGTTGATGATTTTCGGTCTTGGCTATCGCCTAGACTGACGGGTTGTTGATCTCAAGCAGCCAGAAATGCAGTGAAGCTCGTGGAGACGACATCATTTGGGGTTTATAGACGAGGAAAACTCTGGGAGATAACCGAAGGAGCCGCCCCGAGCTATCAACCTGAAGAATGCGGGGTGAGCTCCACTAAGAGATAGGACCATCCCTATTGCGTCTAACCAATTGGTCAGCTCGAGCCTCACGTGCATCATATCACTTCGTCCTTATCTTACCCCGATATCCCTACGGTACGAACATGTTAGCGTTCTACGGGGCACTGCTTGTGCGCCCTAGAACCTAGATGGGCCTAACTCTCGAATAGTGCCTTCGTTCACACCAGTATGGACGGTTAAAGATGATAGTCTCTCTCGCTTAGAATCATGAGTTTTAGAGAATATGTATTCATTAGACCTCCCAATCTTAAAGAGTGAGGTTTGTTGTCCCTTTTGATAACACAGTAGAATTCCTTGATAGCCAACTTTCGGGCTGTCGAGATGTTTCTTAACTCTTCAGTCCACATCTCTCGCACGCATATAGCTGACGAAATCAAAAAAGCTCTTCTTGTACCTCCTCTCCTGCGTCGTCCTATTCACCGTCTGGATCCCGAAATGAGCATCATAGTCGCCAAACTCCCAGTTGTCGGCGAAGGACCATGCATAGGCACCCCGCACCTCAACCCCATCTTCCCAAATCGCCTTGAGTGTCTCGGACATGAAGCTAAGATAATACATGCTCCGAGGCGTATCAAAGAGCTGGTCGGAAAGCTGCTTGTCCGCCTCGCCGTAGACAGGGAAACCGAATTCGGCAATGACGACTGGGTGCCGCCAGGTATTGTACAGATAGTTGAGGTAGGTGCGCAAGTAGGTGGGGGTTATGTATACATAGGTCTGAGAACGGTAGCCAATGTTCCAGCCATAGACATCAGCCGTGGTTTGGTTGACACAGTAGGGCCGGTAAGGTGAGCTGTAATTAGATGCACAGTCGAGAATACTCTGGGTGTTCCCAGGCTCTGGGGCTGTGATGACGGTAGCGGTATATGGATCGATGCTCAGAGTATCGGCGGTGCCGTTGATATATTCCAAATCTTCGGCCGTCAAAGGTACATAATCATGGATAGTTGCTTTGTATGACTCGGGGTAGTCTTTTCCCAGGAAGATTGGATTGGCAAAAGGTCCCAGCTGAAAGGAGTTGAAATGCTCTGCTGCATAAAGATCCGACTCATTAGAGGGATCTTTGGGTACACCGAAGTTGTTGTTCATCTTGAACGATATAGTTCCTGTTCCGTTGATTTCTTCTTTGTAGAAATGATAGACTCGAGCGTGAGCTTTGATGACATTGTCAATCGATTTTCCGTTATCCGCATACAGAAGCGGCTCGTTGAAGGTGAACCACGTAGCCACACGATCGCTGTAATGTGTCATGACAATCTTGGCGTAGTTAACAAACGCATCTTGGAAGGTTTCATTCTGGTAACCACCATTCACGTATCCAATTTCAGCATCTTTGCGAGCTTCCGTGAGATTTTCACCGTAAAACTGGATGGGTGTGTCAAAGTGTAGCAGAGTCACCTCTGGCACCATGCCCTTCTCCAGGACGAAGTTGATTACGTCGTCGTAATGATCAATGGCTTCTTGATTGACTGGAGTTCCAGGGAGTGCAAATGGCAATATGCGACTCCATGCAATGCTAAAAGCGAAGTGCTTGACTCCCATAGCCGCCAGGCGCTCGATGTCTTGCTTGTAGTAGTAATAATGCTCATTTGTGACGTAGTCTGTAGGAACACCCCCGCGGAAATTGATATCCATCAGGGACGGTCCCTTGCCCTCCTCGGCGGTGGCACCCTCAATCTGCGAGGCACTACTGGAAACTCCAAATTGGAAACCTTTGGGAAAGTTGTAGCAATCCGTTGGCCCAAAGTAATCAGCGGGTGGGAGAACAAGCTCATCACTCGGGATCGGGGTTGGCTCTACAGTAGTGCTGTAAACTGCCGTCTCGGTAAAGTTGGGAGGGTTTGCAAATTCCCACAAAGCTGTCCAAGCCGCGTTACCATATGGATTTTCCGTATCAGTCGCTGTAGCCGTAGCGTTGGGATCCCACTTGCCCCAAGTAGTGTAAGATTGTGATGGGATCAAGGTAGCCAGCGACTCTGGAGGCGGTGCATAAGTTGAGGTAGCGGTAGGTACAGTTCGAGAACTAGCATATCTCACTGTCGTGGTCTGGGTATAACTGAAAGGTGTGAAGGTATAGCTTGGGTGGCTTGGGTGGTTGCTCGAGCATTGTGGGCGAGGCTCAGGATCCTGTCCAGGCGTAAATATCTGCTGTGCAAGCACCAACGAAGGTAGTAATATCATAGGGGATATCGTCTTCATGGTGCTGAATATGACTCTCGGAAAATGTGGTAGGCATAGATTCTAGTCTACAGAATTCTAGTTAGGAAACATGATCAGTTTTTATACCCTTGCTCAAGGGCTCTCCAGTAGCACATGGCATATGATCTCATTGTGCACTCATTCGGTCCGATACTTGGTTGGAGTTTGATGAACTCCATAACGGCGGATAAATTCTGAGATCGGAGAGGGGTCTTGCTGGAGAAGAGGCATCTCACTTAGGAAGGGCAACGCGCCAAAGTAGAGGAATAATTCTCTGCCAAGCCGAACGTCAGATCCCATATCGCCACTCATTTGGATATCGCAGATTATCGCTACAACCTTCGATCAGCAGCACATAGATGGAAACAAGATAATGAAATTGCTCATTGGACAACATCAACTTCTCCGCATTAGCCAGCCGTGAAGAGAAGATCATGCATTTAACCGGAGCCCAGTCTCTAGCTCATTTTCTCTACTAGCTTTCTTGAGACTAATGTACAAATTCGTTTATAACCCCGGAAGAGCCGTCAGTACTTAATTCTCCGTGCTAATTCTCCGTGCTATTTAATTCTCCGTGGTTGATTGGATCCATTAATGAGGCATGCCGGCTCAGCCCGACATTCCGCCTGCTGAGAGAACGAAATTTATAGAAGATAACGAAAAGAGGCCATCTTGGTGCTTCGAAGAAGGGGTTGAAGAGAAGCGATCTGTTATGACTGGAAATGGCCCGATCGGTCTAGCAGACGCGAGTTATGAGTAAGTGGATGGCAGTGGAAGAGCAATCTGGTGAACTCCAGGCGTGATCGTCAGAATCCTCAAATATCCGTCGTCCAGAGAATAGAAGATCTTTCGAAATCTGGAAAAGGTCTAAAAGCCTGGTGCAAGAAATCCAGTTAGCAGTTGCTAAATTACAGTAGTAGGTCGCGGGTCAAAAGACATACCGAGGAATCCAAATCAAGCCAATCAGTGGCCTGCCATTCATCGACCATGGGTAGCCCTTGATATATCGAATCCTCTCCTGGCTCTTGAAACATGCTTCCTATATCCATAGCTAGACCGTCTGAATTCTGCAACTGATCCACACTATTGGCTCCAGGAATCCCTTGTAACACTGCGGGACGCCCGTGTCGTGCCTCGAGGCGTAGCTCATCGAGGATGATACTATATCGCCGAGACGGAGAGTCTCCAGCCGTGGATTGAGCCAGGTAACTTTGACAACGCTCGGCCAATTCAAATAGGAAAGGATCGTCAATTGCTAACTCTCCCTTTGATTTCTTTTGTTGGATCTCCCATACATAGACAACTGCTAGCGCGCAGAACGTAACATATGGCGTCCACCACAACGCATGGAAAAGGGCCCCATCGCATACAATACTGTCCACTGTTTCAAGGGCCATTCTTGCAGCAGTTATACACTCTGTGACGCTTTCACTAAGATTCTGACTGTTTGGCCTGGTAGGGGACCCTAGAAGAAACGGGCGATTGGCATGCATGACCGCATGGCAATACGCCAGTTTCAGCGCCGTGGCTTGCCGGCGGAAGCTTGGAATGAGGCTGCGCGGCCGGACAGTGCCGAGGTGTGGTGGGAGTTCGTCTCGCCACTGATGCAATGTTCTCACAAGCTTCTGAGCTGCTGCCAATCGCTCGTGCTTTTGCACATTTTTCAAAGAGTACACTTCTCGGGAAATGCTGTCTACTATGCGAGCAATTCTGCTAACCATAAGCGAGATTCTCCATCATTTGATTCTTGATTTACGTACTTGGCATGGAAAATTAATGAGTCGATATGGCAGTCCATTGATGGTTCTAAAAGGGACGGGCCCTGAGGAGTCATGTCCTCATCGTTGACCTTATCTGGGTACTCCTGGTCAATATCGTCGTCATGGTACAAGCGCGGTCGGCCTAGAACGACAGATAGATACTTGTCTATCGTATAGACAACCCAAAACGTTCTTTTGCGGCCCTGGGACGCAATATAGTCGACATTCGGGCTTCGATTGGCACCGTTTCTATCTCGGCTTGCCTTTCTGTGCAAGCCTAGAGCGGATACTATGGGCACTACACTCCCAAAAACGTACCATGCTTGGTTCATCCTAGCCGTCTGCAACAGATAGAGAACCTGCAGAATCCGAGCTTGAACTGACTCAAGCCGTGGGAGACCCTTTTCGTCGTTTGTGAGTGCTGTCGCACCACAGAAGAACTGGTCACTTTGCTGGAGGTAATATCCACCGCCATCATCGGTGGACCAGTTTCCAGCGATCTTGTTCTGTCTCAGGCTGGCGATTGCGAGTATTTCGAGAATGACTGCTGCTTTTGCATGCCCAATATCATGATAGAATGGAAGGTTGTTCTCGGTGTTGTTGAGTAAAGTTTCAAGCCATCGAGAGCAAAGCTGGCTGTTAAGACAGCGATAGGTGACAACGCATCGGTCAAAGTAATACTCAAGGAGTTCGGTAGCTGACTGGCGGTCTGGAAGTCTCACACCTTGATTAGGGTCATATGCAAACGGCCTGTCACCGGCTGACATGAGAGGTTGCATAGATTCGGAGCCATTCAAAACTCCAGGCACGTTGGCGCCTTTGTGAAGCGATAATCGTTTCCAAGCTCTATGCAAAAAGGTCAAATTGGAGGTTGGGTCAAAGAACTGCCCTTCAATCTCGGTAGTATCCAGCTCTGGAGACCCGCGCGATGGGAAAGCCTCGGCTGGGATGGGTTCGACCGAATCTGTGTCTTCTCTTGATATATCGTTGGCACTTGGGGGAGGCCGCCCCTGCCAAGGGTTGGATGATCTATTAAAGTATCAGTTCTTCAGTGCAGTTTGAGAAAATATGTAGAGGACAAATCAGTGCAATGTCATGGGCGTTATACCTCTCTCCCTCTTCATCATCCTGACTCTCGCGAATCGGTACTTCGCGTTGTTGCGAGACAGCTGGCGGCGGGGTCGGTGGTCTGCCACGTCGGTACTGGGCGTCATACTGGCACTCTAGACCTTTCTTGATGCATATTTGGCAGGGGAGGGTACCAGTGCATCTCAGCTTCTTCAGCTTGCAAAAGTCGCATGCCCTCGATACTTTGTTCAATTTCCGGCGGCTTCCGGATTCTGGGGCCTGAGGTTTTGTTGGCCTGGATGGAGTAGCTGAGGCAGTATTGTCAGAAAGCCCACGGCGCCGTTTCTGCCTCGGCAACGCTGATGGGTCATCGAGATGAGCGGGCGACGCGTTAGATACAGGCGTGGGATTTCCGGTCACACTGAAGCCACTGCTTGGACTGGCCATGGCAGAGCTGTGTGCGGATGCAGGCCAGCGGGAATTCCGGGTGTCCGGATTTTGGATGGCAGTTCAAGGATCCTCCCGGGCCCAAAAGGATGCCTGGGGAACTGTTCTCAGGGATGAGCGCGGCCCCAGAGTCTCATATGATGATCAAGTGACTTCACACGGGGGCGGCTCGCGTTTCTCGCGCTGCTGGGCACGCGACGAAGCAGGGAGAGAAGGTGAGAGAAATCCGGATATCCATCTCAGCTCCGGAAAAGTGACTGTGGTAGACAATCTTGAGTCTAGCCCCAATTGGCTTTCGAAACCTCCACTCCAATACCAAGCCTCCAATCAGCTAGATTTTTCCCTCGTGCCTGGGAGGGTTCAAAATTCAAAAGTGACTGCTGTGATATTTTCAAAGGCACATCCTGCCGAACTGCTATAGCAGTAGTTGGAACTCAGCATGAATGAGGGAAAAAGCTCAACGATTCCCTTGATAGGTTACTGTACGCACATAAGAGATAAGATCAAACGGCAATGGAAGATGCCAGAGCCCGACATCCCAACTCGATGAAAAAATTGCTCTACAACATCCGCTGGCTTCTACCTGCCATTGTACGAAGTCATGAGGGAGACAGACAGTATCTCTTAGCATTCTGGGGAGCTTCAAAAACATGCGAGAATTTCTGCAGCTTTAACAATATGCAGCTCTGTTAATCTTGCCCTAGCAAAAAATAGTAGTATCTTGCCCTCATGCTGCTTTGCTTTTGAGTTGTTTTGGAAAATGAGCTTTCTACTTAACCTTGATTTGTTTTGCGATGATATCCCATGGACGGCAACCCAGTAAGGGGTGAGCTACATACGTATGATGTTGCTTTCATCTTAGTGTCGACATTTGAGACGTGGGAAACTTTAGAGTCATCGCTTGCTTTCTCTCATTCTCACCATCTATGTGGAGGGGGGAATAAGGTTTCTAACGTTCAATTATGTGAAGAATAGCAGCGTTATTCTGTAATATAGATGTAATTGGCTATCTCCCGTGATTGGAAACTTTCCATGTCTATGGTTGCCTAGAACCATACATTCTCAACAGCATGACCACAGAGTTTTGAAATTCGGAGACCAACCCAGAATTTGTGATTCCTTGATCATATACCGCAGTAGCCAGATATCCTTGCTTCGTTACAGGTTGTATTTGAAGAGTGGACTCTTCTCACCGAGACGGTTCAGCTCATCATCAGTGTACCTGGACCTAATCTCTTCCTCTGACATCTGAGCCCTCTTTTTGTTGACTCGCTTGAGCATAAATTCAAGCGTAGTCGCAGCTACCATGCCAGCGCCAGCAAACGCCAGAGAAGTTCCATAGCCTGTTGGGTATCTCGGCTTTTCTTTATCAAGATAGATGTAAGAGCCGATAAGGCCGCCAACGTTACCGAGGCAAACCAAGAGACCAATGCTGATGGAGCGCTTAGCTGGGTCGGGAGTGTTGGCAACGTTCCATGCGTTTACTCCTGGGAGAATTGGGTACATCCTAAACCATGAATTAGTCGTAGTGAGCAATAAGGGGTCTCATAATTTGACACTCACCCAAAGCAGGCAAGGCAGACGGCAAAATAAAGAGGTGCAATGTTGCCTTTGACATTCGTGGATAGGCCAAACAGTATTCCAAATGCCACAATGAGGCACGTCTGTGGAGCAATAATGAACGGATACCTCCAAGAGTATTTGTCGGCAAAGATAGCAAAGCAATAGGAAGAAATTGCGCCAATAATATAAGGAGGTACCGTCATGAGTTGGGCATTCGCTGAGGTGTAGCCCATTGAGGTAAGGATTGTAGGCATCGTAAACTTCATGGCGTAGTTCGGCACCGCGTTAGACCAGTTAGTGAAAATAAGGAGGTAGATCTTGAAATCCATGAAAACGTCTTTGAACAGAGCCCAGTTGAAATGGTCGTCTTCCTTATACTCTCCAGGCGAAGTGACGCGTCGTGCTAGTTGGCGGAGTTCCAGGTAGCGTATCTCCTCTGGCTCAAGCCAGCCTGCAGAGAGAGCCGGGGTGTCGCAGAGCAAGAAGAAGCACATTGCTCCCACAACAACGGTGAAGATTCCCTCGATGATAAAGATCCATCTCCAGCCCTCGAGCCCGGCCATGCCGTCCATTTTAGCAATGGCAAAGGCAAGCAGGCCAGAGAAAGCACCTCCAGTAGCGGCGGATGTATATAGTATCGCGATTCGTGTCTGGGTTTCATTGGGCAGATACCATTTTGATATAATCAAGATGGCTCCAGGCAGAAAACCGGCTTCGAAGATGCCCAGCAGAAATCTGATTGCCAAGAGACCTCCGTAGTTGTGAACGATGCCAGTCAATGTCATGATGATTCCCCAGGCAAGGACAATGACGCCAATGTAAAAAGACGGTCGCTTGAATTTGTGGAGGATCATATTCGATGGAACCTCTAGAGACACGATTAGGCATGGCGGCAAGGGGACTGCGCCGGAAAAGAGTGAGCTTACCACATAGAATGAAGGGGATGAAGAAAATAGCCACAGCCACATTGTATTCAATTCCTTTCATGTTCAAATCCTCTACCAGTCCCTCTATCTTGGCGTTGCCGATGTTGGTTTTATCGAGGTAGGCCATCAAGTAGAGTAGAACGAGCATAGGCACAAGTCGCCACTGTGATAGTCAGCAAACAGTCGATGTGCAGGCCGGATTTCGCGTTTATACTTACATCAACTTTTCGAATGACTTTCTTCTTACGCTCATCTGAGAAATTTGCCAGAAAATCGGCATCTTCTTGAGATAGCCCTCCCCGCCGGAACTCAGCATGAACAGCAGTATCCTTCTCGGTGGGTACTTGCTCGAGATCTCGAGACCCAGTAGATGCGCGGACAGCGGCCATTGTGAAATGACTCTCCAAATCACAAGCGAGAGAATACGATGCTTATATTGGACGGAAGACTTTAGCAAGAGTTGAGACTTATATTTGGGGAGGATTGTTCTGGATGAGAGATTAGTTAAGGAATGAAGAAGAAGATGAAGTATTTAAAGAGTTTCTGAAGATTTAGGGAGTCGCCTAACCCGAAATGAGCTCGTCTTAAGATCCCCCGGATTTTGCAACCCTTGGGGTAGAAGGAGGGATCAAGTGCACAAGTTTTCTCCAAGCCACAACACAACATCTCCAACTGGGGCCCAAGTAGATAATGCGGGGTAAGTGTAGCAAGCCCTTAGTTTATGGAGTCGTCCGGATACGTCGGCTAGTGGGATCAGATATTGGGGTTGGCATCTTGGATTAACCCGGATTGAACGCGGGTAGAAAGTCGCCAGAGGCAAGAAGTATCTCACTACCCACATATTGAATCTCGAAGGCAAATCAAGTCAGGAGCAGCCATGTCCTGGAGCACCCAACCCAGCCCAAGCTAGAAGAAATGGGGGTTGCTCCACAAGATTTGATGGGCTAGTTATCATAGACCGGAGCCCATGGGTCCTTGATCCGGATATTGTATGTGAGTTCTCAGTGGATATACTAGCAGAAGTCTAGAACTTGCCCCAGGCCCTCTGCGCCGGAAATTAACCTTTCTAGCCCAGCAAGAGAGCCCGGAAACATGGTCATGGATGTACTTCGAGGGGCCCACCCATCGTCGACAAGCCACATGAACCCAAATGTTTCCGGGAATCCGAGCTCGGTAACTGTGCTTTTCCGAGCTGTTCACCACCATTCTCTCCTCCAGCTGGCTTGGCTTGCGGGTTTTGCAATGCATCCAGACACATACGAGAAGATCTCCGAGTTCTCGGAAGAGTGTAGTAGCTCGCAAGGCATTCTCGGCCTCAGCAGTCGAAACCGAGTCGCGAGGGATCAGTAAATATATAAGTGGCAGAAAATACAACAGTAGGAAGAGTTTTTATAAGATCCAGAACACACACTTCTCTCACATTCAATCAGAAATCTACTCTTCAAACACACATCAACTTTTCATCCTCACGAGTCACTTCAGTTATCTAACATGTCTATCGATCTAAAGGGTCTTGTTCCTGCCCCTGTCACCCCTTTCACCAGGGATGGCAAGGTCGACTATGAAGCCATCCAGCGACTTGGTTCTTGGCTTGGCAGCTTAGAGGGCGTCAAAGGCCTTGTCGTTCTTGGCCACGCCGGAGAAGGAACATTCCTCACTGCGGAGGAGCAGGTGAAGACCATCAAGGCATTTGTCAAGTCTGTCGATAACAAGATCCCCATCATCGCTGGTATCACTGGTGAAGGCACCGAGGTCGCCGCCCTGGAGGCCAAGCGTGCCAAGGAGGCCGGTGCCCAGGCTGGCCTGCTCTATCCTTCTCACGGCTGGCTTCGGTTCGGCTACCAGCCAGGAGCTCCCCAGGATCGCTATAAGGTCGTGTACGAGGTTTCAAAGCTCCCTCTGATTCTCTTCCAGTACCCAGACAACACCAAGGCCACATACAGCCTGCAGACTCTCCTGGACATTGCCGCTCAGCCTGGCGTCATTGCCATGAAGAACGGTGTTCGCAACATGCGTCGCTGGGACACTGAGATCCCCGTCTTCCGCCGCGAGCGACCCAACGTCCCCGTCCTTACCTGCCACGATGAATACCTTCTTCACACCGTTTTCGACGTGGACGGCATGCTTGTCGGTTACGGCAACATTGCGCCCGAGCCCTTGTACGAATTGATTCTCGCTGGCCGCGCCAAGGACTACAAGCGTGCCCGCGAGCTCCACGACCAGCTATTGCCCGTCACCAAGGCCGTCTACCACCGAGGATCTCACATGGAGGGCACTGTTGCGTTGAAGCACGCTTTGGTCGCTCGTGGTATTCTTTCTCATGCCACTGTCCGCTCACCACTCCTGCCACTGCCAGAGGGAGCCGAGCAAGAAATTCATGCCGCAATCTCGTCTGCTTCTTTGAAGAGGGTCAACTAGTAGACTACATACTGCATCTAAATTAGACTTTCAATAGACAGCATTCTCTGTAATTCTCTGAGAGCCAATGGGGAAAGGTCTCATGCCTGCCGTGGCCTACGCCCTTCCCGCTATCGGAAGACGTATTGTGAACAGATTAAAATGTATCTCCCTCGTGTTTTTTAGTGACATAGAAAATGAAAAAGCCCAATCGACAGCGACAGCATCTTTATCCGGGGTTTGTGGAGCGTGGTCTTCGGAAAATATTCCCAGAGGGTCTTTACTCCTATTTTCCTCCTGAAACACGATGTCATGGCTCAACAGTTGACTGTTCTGCACAAGTGGGAGGGGAGACATTACGCCAGTGTCGAAGGTTATGGCTATACAATCTTACAATGCCTAACTAGTAACAGAGCAATGTTGTTGATAACGAACAAGAAAGCAAAAATAGGACCTTGAGGTCCCAGAGATTTAAAAACCCTAAAATCAGCGTGGTAAATTCATGAACTTACTCTATAGTAATGCCATGTTTTCGTGGTTTGGAAGTTATTACGCTCGATTCAGTGTAGGTCACAGTATTAGGACAGTTGGAGTTCCATTTCCCCTCCACTACTGCCTTTACTCAAGTGACAACTTGACAATCAAGCTGGACGTCTCAGTAAGTTGACGACAGCCTTTGATACCCATAAAAACATGCCAGCAGCATGATAAAGGACGGCACCTGAAACTGTGCCATGCTCCACCCGGGGTTCTCAGGGGAATCAATTCAGTTGCGCCATATGGCATCTTGCTTTCGGTCTAATTTTCTAAAGGGGGCACCCAGCAATCCATGATTTGCATGTGCACAGTTAAGGAACTGACTGATAAGCTGATTCTTGTATAAGGAATTATTTGAGTGCTTGAGTGGAGTGAATATCGGGAAAGCCCTATCTATCATCATTGCCTAATGTTCTTCGCGGTCCATGAGCGAAAAAATGGCAATGACGACTTTGGAGCAGATAAGATCTGGAATGAAGCAGCTTTACTGCGACAACAAAGTACATGTTTCAAAAGGGCAACCCCAGGAAGTCTCTATTCTTCTATCTTATGTCAAAAGCCATCCATGTAACTACCTTACCTTCAATATCAATAAGATTGTTGTCCTTATTAGGAATGAGGCTGCACTTAAGATAGCCTGCGATCATATTCGTTGAATATAGTCAACAGCTTCACATCATGAGCTTGTTCTTTGAGCCATATGTCTCCACGATAGGGCCGGCTGGGTCCATTATCCTTTTCCGATTGAATGATTTTGGCCACGTCATTGGTGAATGCCCGACTCCAGATTTCATCTTCGGGTTCGTCCCAGTGTAATTCAAACCTGGATAGCGCCGTGCCTAATGGCATAGCGCACTCATTTTGCAGATCTAGCATTCGTCCGCCGCCTAGGATCACCAGCACATACATCCGCTTGCGTGACTCATGATGCTGGACGGACTTGAACTTCTCAAATAGTTTGGGGAACATTGCCTCACAGGTAGGCTTCACCCAGTAAGAGATCGAGGTAAAGTATGAGCCTGCCATTTCCCGTAGCACGGAAGTCTCCTTCCAATACTTGCGAGGGTCTGCTTTTAGCGCTTCAGGTGACATCTCAGCCAACATCCCGCGGTTGAAAGATAGAAATTCAGAGGCGGGGAGCATTCGTACATCAAGAAGAGACCCTTGATTCCATTCTTGAGCATCATCCACTAGGGACGTGACTTCATGGCCCAAATGACGTTTCAGACTATCAAGCGTTTGACTCAAACTGAGAAGGCTAACAACGTTGAGCGAGCAAACTGGTTCAAGTTGATCTGGCTCGAAATGGAATCGTATAGACACAGACACATCCCGGGGAAGATTGAGGGCGTTCGAGAAGGCCCCTTGCGAGACTACTGTATCCAGCTGTGTTTGAGAGATACGAGTGAATCGCCATGTGACCTGTGGTGGCTCTTGAATCAGCCGTAGGCGTATTTCAGTCGCCACGCCTATTTCCGCTAAGGCTCCTCCCCGCATCGCGAAGAGGACATCGGGGTGAGAATTCTCGTTGACATTTATGATCGAGCCATCCCAGAGCGCAACGCGACCCCCAATGACATTTTGACACCCAAGACCATACTTCCGAGCAAGGATAAGATCCCATCCAGCTGTGAGGAAATGGCCACCGGCACCGACACCGAAGCAATCCCCGTGCGGTACCGCTTTATGATGCTTTGCTAGGATGTCAATGGTCTGTCCCAAGATACAGCCAGGCTCCAGGTGAAGGATATCATCGGCAACCCATTTCTTCGTCATGCGGGCGAGGCTCAGCATGATGCCCGAACAGGAGGCGCCATTGAAGTAACCGTGTCCACCGCTCTTGACTGACACCGGAACCTTCCCATACAGTTCCAAGTCTTTCAGTAGTTTCAACGCTTTGGAGACCCCCCATTCGCTCTTGGGACAAATGACGAGAGCAGGTATTGGTGCATTTCGGTCATGCATCACGGCCTCTGGTGGGACATCGGAGCCATGGGTCTCATGGAATGCGATTCCATATTGCTTGAGGCCTTCTAGCAGCTGAGGCAGGCGCTGGTGTTTATTCGTTGTGAAGTTTGAATGACCGTTTGGCTTTAGATATTCAGAGTTCTCCAACGGTTTCCCGAGTGCCAAAGGCTTGAAGAAATTAGAAGAGGGCATCGGGGCGGTTTCTATAGTTGTCGCCATTGTAGGTAAGTTGTGCAACGAGTTTTGGAATATTCAAAGTGTCTAAAGTGAGTGACTGGAGACGAAAGAATTTGGGAAATGGGAGCGGCTTTGAAAATAACAAGTGCATCAAGGGTAAGATTTAGGTGCTCATACGTTAGGATATATATTTCTATCTTCAACCTCTTCTACAAGCGGAACTGGACACCACGGGCAAATGGATGTCTGGTAAAGGAATTATTCCCGAAACCCCAGAAGGTCAAAATAAGGCTGGGATCATATTCCTTAACCTCAACACGACGTTGTAAAACAATTAGTGTGTGCCAGATGATGTAGTGACACCCGACATAACACTACACATGGCGAGTGGAGATATCCGTAGCGGAACAGCTCTTGTACTGAGTCTATCTACTTCAAGTAATATATAGACTTGGTGCTCTTAATCGACGCATAAAAAACACCTCCTTGAAACAGAGCCTGCACAGACCGGCAGTTGCACACTACGAGCTATACCGTCAAAAGCATATGGTCCGTTAATTCGGGTCCCATTTGGCATAGTGGTCCTACCAAGCATTGTGGAGAACTTTCCTAGTGTAACAAGGCTCCTCGGTATCTTGCCGCGCGTTGTATTGCAAAAGTCCATGGGACAACCGCTAGTCGTTGCTACTATTACAGCTGATTGGAGGATTTCCGACTGATGTTCTGATAGGCCAAGCATTTAGAGCTTCATGAGGCATTTGCATGATTGTGGCTAAAAATTGAACACGGACATGCAAGGCTCACGGCGACATGAAAGTGAGTTAACCAAGAGGGCCAAACCATCTTCCTGACCACTTGTAAAACCAAGTGCGGCAGTAATGGCGCTAAAAGATCACTCGAAAGGGGCAAATCAGCCAGTTGCTATTGTGAAAATGGCCATGGGCTCTAAAGGATTGATTCGACGACAACTTTTCTCGTCAACAGAAGGTAAACTAATTCCTTTGGTGGGACTTGTTTTATCGTTACGTGTAAGGTATACTCTTGGCAGATAGAACCCCCACCAATGGCCTGCTTTGAGGTTTTGATGCTTCAGGCTTTGCCAATGTCGGCTAGAAGCGAGCTTCAGTACTCATCACTTAGCCTCATCATTGAACAGTTCGGTGTTTTAGGCATCTATGCCATAGGTATACTTGTGATATCATAGGTACTTGATAAGAGAACGGCAATTCAAAGTTCACTTCCAGGAGATGGGTGATTCGTGCCACTCAAGTCGTCATGTGGCACCTATTATATATCTCCTATTCCGTTTCTCCAATCCTTGATCGATGATTACCAATATTAAGATTTATGAGCAATTTCCTTTCGACATATACCTCTTACTTTTTGTGAATCTAAAATGCCTAAGTTCATAATGATTTTATAGTTTTACACAGAGGGGCCACGCAATGTGAACAACAGCATCTGACGATGTGTTAGCAAGGCAGTGGCTCATAAAACCTTTCAACATCTGGCTACGAATCTGAGAAACATACAACTTTGATTTTTTAACGTCAAGATTCCTTGAGCTTGAGGTTTCAACAAGCTGCAATGTATGTAAAGCTCGTGAACCCATCTTCTAAAATCGCTTGGCAGCATTAGCAACCCTAATTGTCACTTGAAAATCAATGGTAGATAGCCACTTGAATGAAAGTTCTCACAGAAAGATAAAATTGTGCTCATATAACTAACAATACTGATAAACATTGCTCATCCAACAGCATAGAAAATGACCGGAAGCTAACCTTTCAACTTATGCTTCTCATGACTTCTTATCGGACCAAAAACTGGGGTAGGCGTGGTTTTCTCCAATGTTAGCCAGCACACTTGTTATATGCCCGAATCTTCCTGTTCGATCAAGTTCTCTTCTTGAAAGGCATCCCAATCATTGCAAATTTCAACTAAGGTTGAGTTGTCAACGAGACCCGGAATTTCAGAAGCTCGCTCAACGAATTGGAGGCCAAACCCCTCGGATGTGTGCCATCCAATGTGGCAGTGCATCAGCCAAGCTCCAGGGTTGTCGCTCTCCCAAGCCATGACCAGATACCCAGAGGCAGGGAGCATGGCAGTGTCACGCCGAGGCGGGTTGTCTGTATTAAGTGTGACGGATGATGAATAGGTCTCCGACCCTTGAGCAAGAATGAAGAAGTCGTGGCCATGAAGATGAATAGGGTGATGTATTCCCCCAGTATTCTGGATTACAAGGTATACCCATTCGTCGGCGTCTGGCAGCTCGATCACAGCTTCTTGGGTTTCATATTCGGTATCGCTGTTCATAATCATTTCTAGGGTTGGATTGGCCCACTCGACCAGCATTGAAGTGCTGTTCAGATTCCATTTGATGAGACCTGACGTTCTTGATAAAGAAGCAGATTCTAAATCGCTCCAATCGGCAGACGCAACTGTTTTGGATATATACGGTGTGATGTTGTCTGTCTCGTCATCGCAGCCATCCGTATATGAATAGCCGGTCGTAGATGGAGTACCAGCGGCATCGCCATAATAAACGATACCCTTAATATTATTGGTGCTGTCATTCTCGGAACAGGCGCTTTGCGGGATTGCTCTCATCCAAAAGTTTTCGGCAACATCAGCCTGATCCGCAGTGACTATGATGTCGTAGCGCTGCCCTGTTACTGGTTAGTATATATCATACCATCACACGAAGAACGGAAGCTTACCCATGCCAAGGCTAAGTACTGTCGTGGTGTATGGTTCGATGGGCACCAAATCAGAGGCAATCACGGTCATGGTATGGTTATCGATTGAAAACCTCCAGTGTGTATCGACAGCAGCATTAACTAGTCTCATCCGATACGATGTTCCAGAGCTGAAAGGAACGCTGAACCGAGAACCAGTCTGAGATGAGTCATCATCATCACCATAGACATTTGTCCCGTTAATGAGACCGGTATCTAGTGTAGGTGGCCCCTGAGTTTGGGCAGTCGTATAGAGCTCGTCGACGGTTTGGTGGTCCCAATCATTCAAGAACACCATACCGAGATCTTCATCATAGTTCGCAGTCGCAGGGCCATTGATGATAATGCCACCAAAGACTCCTTGCCAAGCCTGGAGACCGAAATGAGAGTGGTACCAGGACGTCCCATATTGAGTAGCTTTCCAGCTGTAAGTAGTCGTTTTCCCAACGGCAAGCGGACACTGGGTGATAGAAACAACACCATCATTCTGATTAGTATAGTTTTGGCGGATACCGTGCCAATGTATGCTTGTGCCATTCAGGGAGGTGGAAAGAGAATTGGTAACGTGAATGACAACATCATCACCCCAGTCCGCGAAAATAGTTGGGCCAGGGAGAGTGTTATTCACCAGCATCACTGATCGTGACACACCATCAGGGGAAGCGGTCTCATCAGTTAACTCAAGCCAGTACTCGCGGGTGACCCCTGTATCAACAGGCTCTATGGCATAGTCTGTGTCAATGGAGTAATCGCACCACTGAGATCGTGTAGTAGCAGTATTGCCACTGCATGATGCTCGAGCCGAAAGGACTTCGGAATTAAGAAAACTGACAGCGGGCAATGAAGATGCCAAAACTTCAGAAAGTCCGCCAAGAAGGCTCAGGGATAAAAAATTTAGAACAACCATTGCCTGAATTTCCAAGGCAGTGTCAGGTTGCTAAGTCAATGAAGATGTATGAAAGACCGTGAAGTGTAGTGGAATGAATACAAAGATCTCTGGGGATAAAACATCGAACTGAACTCGATTGAATTGAACGTGAACCGGCTTTTAAGTCTTTCCCTAAAAAATGAATTCGCTCACGAGCGGTTGACGTTCTCATGCCTATTTCCACCGTTCTTGAGCCCGGCTCACGATTAAGCCCAGTTTCTAAACCAAACATCCCCTTCTGGTCAGGTGCATCCCATGATGTCTATCTCCGGAGCTGTTAAGGGCAGGTAGAGATGCAGATTTCAGGTGACGACTACATGATTGCGACGCTATTCGTAATTCACGTTGTTATGAGGCTGTGTTGATAACGAAGCCTACCTTTCGCTGCCACTGTAGCGGAGGATCGATGGGGGTTTGATGGTAGCTGAGAAACTAAACTGACCGCGGTCAGTCTAGATTGAGTTTAGTTCTCCTCGGGAGTGCCGTTGCTTGCCGTGCATTGCTGGGGGTTTGAGGTTGTAAACAACGCCAGCTTGTTGAGTGAGCCTCGTGAATCATACACAAGGGGTTCCAATACAGATGACGCGCGTTACTAAATCCAATACTCTATCAATTAGGGCTATGATCTACACATCAGCTCCCCGGGCCGTTTCGATGCTGGGCCATCATCGGGTTGCAGGGGCATTCGATGGATCTATCACGGTGGTAGAGATCAAAGCTTGTATGGCAAGGTAACCCCACTCTACTGTGAAATGATAGGCATAGGAGAAACGCCGCGGATTTTCGGCAATTAAGCTGCCTGTAGTGTTTCATCGGCCTCGTCACTGTCATTTAAGCCCCAGATTGGCGACCTGGTCAATTACGCGGCCTACCAACCACATGGCATACGCAACCCACTTATCATGTAACCTCTCTACAATGCTGTTGGTGCAACTCTTTATTCAAGAGATGTCAAAGCAGGGTTCGAAGACTTGCTGAAGCAAAACTATTCACCCGGGTCCCCCGCCAAGAGATATTTAACAGCATCTCATACCATCCATCAAAGGTCACTTTACTGCCTCAGTTTGTTTTCCTCCATCAGAAGATCAACTTCTTTATAAATTGCAACAATGAAACCCAGCGCTGTATTTGGTTTTGGTGTTGGCCACATGGCCTCTTTTGCAACTGCAGGCTCGTTCCGCCGGGCAGTCGACACTGAAGGATTCCAACTGTACGGATATGGTGCAGGTGTCGGTGGCCTCACCCTATTTTACGCCGGTGGTAAGCCATTGATGGTTTCTTTTTTCTTCCCGTTGCACCTAAATGACTAACATTCGGCCAAATAGGAAATGCCTATATTGGTGACTACACTAGGATCAACAATCCAGATGCGGCACCTGTCATCTGTAAGCCCCGCGCGTCGGATGCACAGTGAATACAAACTAAAGTAATTCCACAGTCACCGCAAGTGAAGGCTACTTACTAGGTTCTCCCAATGCGACAGCTTTCTCCGACTCTGACGACGTACCAACCTGGTCGGGAGCTGCCCTTGCTATACCAGCGGCCTCGTCCTCCTCACGTGCCGTTGTGTTCAGTAATTCGACCGCCGGCAACTCCTCCATCATCACTGACTCATTCACCTCTTACGGCGCTTATATTTTTGTTTCTGGAGATGATGGCAGTATGAATTCTCTTTGGTATACAGTGCCGTCTGATATCAGAGGTGTTTATGCACTCAAATGGAATTCCACGGGAGAGAATGACAACTCAACGATTTCTCTAACATTGAAGAAGACTCCACCCTCCAAGAATCCTCTTCATTGAGATCCTCATGGACGGGGTTCACTATTTGTAAATGATCAAATAGACATAGTTTTAGGTCAACTGTTGTTATTGTAGCTACATTGGTACACACGTATTTGTATGTGTTCTGGCATCTTATCTCGTGATCAACAATCAATTATCTTCTCATCCCAGGGCACTCAGACCAATAGAAGATGTTTGGCACTATGCATAAATGCATTACATTGTCTCTCCATAGAGTTTTGTCTTGTAACGAATCACGTCAGGGTTATTGCCTTGCCATGGGTGCCGATGCAAGGTAAACGCCTCCATCTCGGGCGCCGGAATGCGAGGGAAAATGCCCATTTTCAAAATCACCTTTCCTTTCAGGGCTAAATTCACCGACTTTATCGGACTGTTTGGACATTAGGACCAAGTTCAGCCTTGAGTAGTTTACGGGGATAGAACTCACTTGCCGCACCGGGAACAAAACCACCTTCCCAACGTATTTCCACTCAATGTTTCCCCGTCTTTGAACTCGGTAAGTGTTCCATCCCGGTCCACAATGTCCACTTTGTCATCCTCGATGATGAGATTGATAGATGCGTAGCTTCCGGAAACCTTGCGGCAATTAGAACAGTGGCAAATATGGCCACGGCGGCGGGTGAATAGCTCGGGGTCTTTGATAGTGACACTGACGGATCCGCACAGACACTGCCCGCGGAGCGATTCGGCGAACTGAGAGACGGGTTGTTGGTTGGGATCACCTGTCAGTCCGCGGTCGGCCATTTTGAAAGTAACTAAGAGGAGTAAAATTGAGATGAGATGATGAGAAAACCCCAAAAAACATCGGGCATGTACCAGTCTTCTTATAAGTTGTTGGGAGCAGTTCTAGGTGGCAGAAGCACAGAAGCTGATTCGCCAATTGGCTGTCGGCCGACGTCGGCCGACACTCTTCCGCCAACCGCCCGCGCTGACCAATCAATCAATCCCAAGGCAAAGGACGGTCAACGTCAGCCAACGTTCACGAAACCGCATCCGAGTCAACCCATGCTCCGGCACGTTCCAGTCCCATCGACACGACTATATTGGTCGTTTATCTTGAGCTAGTGGGTGGATTCCCAGGACTGACTACCAATCGATGGTCGGTGGAAGGCATCCCGACATGGCGGCCGACAAGCGGCAAATTCTGGTCTGCATCAACTGCCGGAGCCGGAAAAAGAAATGCGACAAGGGACTGCCTTCATGTGGCTATTGCGTCCAGTTTGTGTACACGAGCCGTCCCATAACGGTCCCCTGAAACTTACTTCATCGACTAGGAAGCGTCTAAAATGTGCGTACTCGAGGGGCACCACCCATCGGCAAGATGACCCATTCGGCACACCGGAGAGGAACGAGGCGGCAGTCCCGGAACAAATAGGTCTCTCGTCCATTTTGGGTACGGTTTTATCAAGGCCGGAGAAATTAGAAATTAGCGTCCATGCCGAGGTCAATCGCTTGATTCGCTCCACTGGCCAGTTCGTTGATGATATCACTGCCCGATACTTCAAAGACGTACATATTTTTCTCCCAGTCATCGCCCGCTCTCGCTTCCACAATGGCCTCATTAACCTAGGAGCACCCCCTTCCGCAGACCTATCCATCCTGCTCCTTTGCATGTGCCTCGTTACCCCAACCCCTGAGTCGAGGGATTCCTCCTCTTCCAGCAAGACGAGCCAACACACGGTATACCTTTCGGCCAGGTCAATCTTCGCACAGCTACAGGCTTTGATATCTCCTTCAGTAAGCTTCATACAAGCAGGGCTACTGTTGGCAGTTTACGAGTATGTCCACGGGCAAAGCGATCGAGGCCTTGGGACTATATCGAATTCCGCGCGAATGGCTTATGCCGCTCGCATCCATACTCTAAATGTCAACTTGAGACACGAAGAGCAAACCAGTCATAGTTTGCAACCAGAAGAACGTGAGGCTTTGAATACCTGGTGGGCTCTCATCATCTGGGAACGGTGAGTGCGCTTCCTTCAGCTACGTTTGCGCCTTGCCTACATGGCTGGTGATATATCAGCATTTGATACTGACTTTTCCTTCTTCGTGTCCTTTTAGTATAATGATGCTGGAAGTGAATGCCCAAGACCAGCCATTAGTCACAAGTGTCCGTGCCGAAAATGCGGCACTTCCAACCGAGCCCGACTCTATTGATCGGGGTGGTCCAATGCTCTCAAATACTCCGGTGCCAAAGCTCCTAGTCTCTACCCCACACGAAGTGAATGTTGGTGGTTTTGGTCGTCTTGCCCAGGCAATCATGCTAGTAGATCAAATTCTCAAAGCCTTCAGCATATGCGATGTCGCCGCACGACTTTCCGCACTTCACAATATAAACACCTCACTCCAGTCATTCCTAGGAGTGGTCGTAAAACAGCACTCGGGGAGGCCCTCATCATATTGTTCAGCTGTTGTTATTGCCATTAGGTATGTTCAGCGCGTATTCTCCACTTCCCTTTATCACACCAGGAATTCCTAATGTATGCTCGTCAGATCACTTCTCAGCCTCCATGGACACATTATTCAATTGACTTCGGCAACAACCGCTGGAGATGGCAGCCACGCTGACAACGCTGATTCTTTTGCTGCAATCCGTACAGGGATCGCAATGACTTTGGATATCGCTGAATGGCACTCAGCTAGGCCTCCGCACATGGGCCTCATGCTTCCTCCAAACTATGTATACCTATTGCGTGCCGCACTTTCGCATATGGAGCATAACTCGCTCCTTGGGGATGGCAGCAGGGCTCAAGAATCGAGGAAATGTCTCGAGCGCTCCCTCGCCCAATTTGGAAGTATTTGGGGCACAGCGGGATGAGATCAGTCTACTGCCTCGCGGGCGTTCAAGGTCGTGATAATAGTCACGGCTTCCACATTCGGTTAATACCGGAGGAAAATAAGAATTTTTTTTGTACATCCTACTCATAGCTAAAATCCGGCATCTCACCTTCCCACAACCACCTATTATCCGCAGCATCGGGAGACACGTCAAATCCCGGATAGGTCTCCAGAAGACTAGCCACAGACAACATTTGGTTTGGGGAGACCCCTTGGGGCATCAAGGATACATTAACGATGCCAGATGCATCTTGGGTTTCTGGCGCAGTGGCTTGGTCAGGATATTCTTGGCCAACGAGAAGTAACATATCATGAAGACGCTGCAACTCCTCCTGCCGGAAACGAGCTGATACATTCCCACTCGCCGTCAGAGCATTAAGTAGCGTAGTTGTAGTTTCCAGGTAGGAGTCGCCAATTGTGTTCGGGAATGGCTGGATTGCAGAGACAAGAGATAGGACGAAGCTGGCGGAGAAAGCGTGATCGAGATCAAAAGGGAGAAACGTCTCTGTGACTCTCATTTAGAGTTAAGTGCAAATAGTTAAATGAAGAAGCGTTCTTACCTAAGAGATCTTGAGAATAGAGTGCAGATAAAATCCGGAGCGATTTTGTTGCCGAGTCGCACGATGCCTTGAGGAGAGCCTTTACTGGCCCTACTATCTCACGGTGGGTTTTGTCTCCGCGGGACCTAGTCTCTAATTTGTCTCGCAGGAGACACATGAGAAGTGGGCGAGTTGCGAGAACAATGCACTTCGGGGAGGTCAGCAAATGTGTCAATCGAGGAATTTTCTCCAAACCCATACCTGATGATAGCAGAGGTTAATTGTCGCGGACACCCGGGATAAAGGGGTTGAACTATTCAGATCCAACTCTACAGAACCATTTAGTTCTTCACCTAAGGTGGCAAGCTGCCGGAGCATGTTCTGAACGTTGCGGAGAAATGATGAGTCCAGCCTTCCATCCACGCCATACACAGCTTCATGTCTCCCACATCAGCATAGCTTCACCAGGAGAAATCATTGTTTCGACTTACTGTTCAGTACCTTGGCGATAAGTCGTGAGAGTTTAACATGCATCTCTAACGTTGTTGACTTCTGGATTGATCGATTCGGTTGCGGGAAAGGGACTGATATGTCTTCATCGTGAAGAGAATTCGGTGCACCCATCAGAGAAGAGAACTTCCGATCTAAGATATAGAGCGTCCACCAGGCACTCCGTTCCCGAACAGCCTCTTTGTGATCTCGGTTCTCTCCCCCTGGATCTCTGTGAAGGCCTTGAGATAGGGCGATGCGAAGTCCAAGACCAAGCTATTGAGCTTTCGTCAAAAGTCGTCTCATAGGGGCAAGTAGGTGATATACATACATATGTATAGGCGCTATTGCGATGATCTATTGATTGTAGGTATAGCGCCAAGCCACAGCATACTTCAATTGCAAGAACTATGTCTTGATATAGGCCATCGACGTCTGGAAACATCTCCATAGCTCTCATAAAATATCCACCCCCTGGTGGGTTTGAAGCTGAAAGACCACGGACAAGCAAGGCTTTTCCAAATGCCATGATGATAAAGTATTGGACATACCATAGCCGGGTTTTTCCATCCAGTGGGCGCGGCCCATCGTTGTAGAGAGAGAAAAGTCCGTTGAGGAAGCTCTGTTCGTCAAATAAGTGATAGGTCTGGCTGATGTGAAATTTGACAGTGTTAGTCAGATAAATGGCATAATCCAAGGAAGGAAGATTGTCCATAGAAATAGTGCCTCCCAGTTGCTTCTCGCTGGGAAATTCTAGTGGCAATGCCTGTCCATCGGTGTTTAAAGGCACGAGAGGGGACACATCTTGGTTAAGATATTCTCTGATCATACTCATGACTTGACGTCCATACGCCCATGTTGACGAGGGCCCGAGGAAACCTATAACGTTGCTGCCGTCAGGAATATGTCCAGCTACGAGCACAGCTAATCCAATTACTCACGTCTCCGCCCCTGAGGGTCCGTCACGAACTTGGCCGCGGTTGTGGTAAGCGGGTTGCGCATCCGAGGCAGGATGTCTTCTCCACGCTCATCATTACTTTCATTATATTGCTCGCAATTCCTGGTATCGTTTGACTCTTTCTGCTTCCGCTTCCGGGATGAGGGTGAAGAGTCTCTTTCTGCGAGCTCGGCTTTCCGCTTGAGCTGGTTCAAAAGCCTAGTCTCTGACATTAATGAAAGGCTTTCAAAAAGCGTATATCGGAATCAAAGGGTCGGGCAGGGACGTGCCTTTCAGAAACCAGAACCTTGCGGTCCTCCTGATCAAATACACATTCTGCTGATCGTCGTACGCAATTGCTACAAGGGCACGAGCCAGAGCAACGTACCTTGCGTTCACGGCACTGGAGACACCTATAAGCTACGTCAGCTCGTGGATCAGGTCAGACCAAGGATAGGGCTCTGACACTTACGCAGTGTTTGTTTTACGGGCGCTTGGCTTGGGGGAGATTGGATCTGTATCTAGTGGATTCTTTTGGGAGGCCATACTCTCGGTCTCTCTTTTCCGGCCCTCTTTAATTTCCGTGATGGGGACCTGGAAGGGAGATGGCCCAGGATATCAAGCTGGCATGGCAATTGAATGAGATAGGAGCTGGGGTAAAAAGAGAGGAAGGGATGAGTGGGTCGGTGATGTTGTACAGACATTGATAACTGCCCGACGCCGAGGTTGGAGTGGAGACTGTCAGGTGGCCCTAGACTCTGGCGTTTCCATCATGGCTGTGTTATTCAGTTTGATCATTGGGCTTATGATCTGCCCTTTCATGTTCTAAACGAAAAAGAAACAGTCATTAATCGGAGGAATATGTCACACATGTTTAGTGAGTCGTTCTATTCACATGAGGTGGGATACACCATTATGACGCAAGGCGTCTGGGTCATGTTTGCGCAGCTCAAAAGGATTCCAAGACTCTCACTGCCGGCATCTCGGACCAGAGTAAACTTAGCCCATACACGATGAAAGTCCCGAGCGAAAGGTATCTGAATATGAAGGTTTGATTGATACACGGAATGAAGATAAATAATTTATTTTTGCGAACCACTTCCCACCAAAGAGCTTGGATTTCTCCTGGATCGCCTCTGACTGCTCGGGGACCTAGACCGAGGTGAGGAAAGCTAAATATCCACATCCTCAAAACTCGGCTGTTAGATCCGAACCACGCTTACCCTACAGCTTCGGTCGGATTCAGTTGGTTGGGAGGAATAAATTCTGCTCAGATCCTGAGACATGTCCATAAAACTCGCCGAGGCCCCGATATATCAATATTAGCTTTAGGCTCTGCGAATGGCCAGTGCTGGCACGATTCGATACTATCGTTCCGACAAGTGAATCAACTCGCGTGTATAGTCACCCTCTAACAACTGGCAATATGCGGTGTTTTGGAGTGACATCCACATTACCAGCAAAAGCCACGCAGCGAGCCCTAGCCGTCTTCAACTACCTTACTGGCTGTTTAAGTATATCAACGAAACTTAAATTCAACAATATCAAATCATAGCACATAACGGGAGATGGGACCAATTAGAGTACACGTATTTCCTTCTCGTCAAACAGAGACGTAGGGTAGTTACTAAAAATAGAACATCCGTTGATGTTGACATTGATGTCGAAAAACGCGCTCGCGTCGCGTCAATCTGGTGGCCAGTTGACCTGGGCTGGCATTCTCTTTCGCTATGCAAGTATCAATTAACCGGAAATCGTTATATGTAGGTTGCATAGACAGGTATTGACTGAGAATATATGTCTACTAATCTGATTTCCGAATACCGTTGTGCCTACACCTAGACGAATTCGACCCAACCCAATCACTTCTAAAAGTACATGTAGACACTTGTCGCAAGCATATATATATTTCATAAATTACTACATTGCCGTTAGGCTGGAAACTTGCCTCTTAATACTCTAATGGGACGGGCCCAATGTAAGAGACCTGTGTCGACCACCGAGTATCTATTTTCCATATTTTCTCATCTTCTTCCTTCCTGTGCTTTTCTTCTGCCAACTTCCATTCCTCAAACTTTCCCTCCGACATTGCCTTGACTCCCCTTTCGGCCTCCAGGACGTGCCAGAGTGTCGCGACGTCGACTCCAGGCCTATTCAGCCTCCTTTGGTCTTCGTAGAAGTGAACCGAGCCAGTGGCCTCGTTGACAGCATAAACAATTTGCCTCCCATGACGGTTTTTGACCTCAATCAATCGAAATACCCTTCCATCCTGTTGTTGCATGCGCCAAATGGCAGGATCGTCACCATAAGGCAAGTCCCCGAGCCAGGTTGCTCCGAGCGCAGTGCATGTCTTGTGGTACTTCTTGACGAAGTCTACATAGTCCGGCGCAGATTCAGAAGTGCTGATATACTCCATTCGATCGTCCAAGTCGATACCAGCTAGCCAGTTCCAGACACAGGTTGCGCAGACACTCTCTTTGAGTTCGGTCACACGCTTGAAGGATTCCTTTTTGGGTAGAACATCCGGCTTGTCCTCGAACACTGGTCGTAGATCTTCAGGGACGAGTTTCTCCTTGAGCTGTTCGAGAGCTTGGCTGACGTCTTTGATCAAAGTAGGGCTATCGGGACGTCCTTCGAACGTCCATCCCGCCCTGTCCATGTTTAGCAGCGCTTGGGCACAGTCGGAATTATACCAATCTTTGCCCGCCACACTACAGAACGAGTTTCTCTGGGCTCTGGATTTGTAAAAATCGTCCACAAGTTTGCGGGTTGTTTCTGTCGAGGCAGCCGCGTCGCAGGTGGAAAACTTGTCCGCGTTGATGGCATCGGAGCAATCTGAATCGCAAAAGGCTTTGCGAAGGTTTTTGGAACCCTTTTCCATCATCGAAACAAGCTTCTCGTGCGAGAGATTAATATAGCACTTGGCATTGTTATATCGCTCTGCAAGGTCTTTCAAACAGACCTGCGAATTTTTGATTGGCCAGGCCTCCTGTTGGGGATGATTTTTTAGGAGCTCCATCTCTGCATTGATGGTAGAAATTGGAGCATCTCCAGAAGAAGGCCCATGCAAGATCAAATAATCCAAATCTCCAGATGGAAGGGCAGTCTCCCAGTCTGTTGGCAGAACACCCAAGGCCTGGTAGTGCTGTAGGCCCTCCGAATACATCTTCTCCCACCTGGCGTTCGGTGCACACCGTTCACCAGCCGTTCTCACGCGACGGATGAATTCTGGCAGGGAGACTGGCTGATCATTGCTTGGGTCGGATATTTTGCCCTCAACCCATGAAGTAAGCGTTCGGTTGAGGTAGTCAAAGGTACACCAGCCGCAGGAGGTATCGCCCACTCCAGGACCGTACCGCTGTTCTCTGACCTTGTAGTGGTACTTGTAACTATACTTGGAAGTACCCTTCTTACCATTCTTCCAATGGCTTGGTTCGACCCGCTTCCGGTCTGTTTCATGAATAAAGCTCTCGATGCCAACGAGGTTGGCATTGAGACCATCAATGAGGGAGAATCGCTCAAGCATCTCGATGGGGCAGTACTGATAATCGCTGTCACCAGTTGGGCTCGCGCGACATTGGTGATCCGTCCTCCGAAGCAGGGTCTCCACAGCCTCGATAGGCCCAGCCTCAAGGAAATCAGTGTTGAACATGCCTTGGTAGCCATCAAGGAGAAATGTATCGCTAGATGAGCATCGAGCCGAGAGATTTTCCTGTGCCTTCTGAAGAGAACTTCTGCACTCCTCAGTACAGATCTTGGGCAAGAAATACATCGGGTCCCAGCCAAAGAGTCGCAAGGTGCCGTTATCGTTACCCCGATCAAACACTTTGTCGTGACATGGAACCATGGTAAGCTCACCCCATGCTGCTTGGCATTCCTGGCTTGCCCCGGTATTGATTTGGGGATACAAAGTTGGGAAATCGAGTTTGTATGGGATGGCCTTCGGCTTGCTTGGCTTCTTGCTTGGCTTGCTTGGCTTGTTGCTGTGCCCGCCCTGGTGACTCCCCGGCGTGGTTGCGTGTCGCGTTGAGGCCCAACGGGATACGAGTAGCAGAATCACCAGCAGGAGTCCAAGAAGCGCTATCACGGCGAGCAGACACTTTGAACATCTTGAAAACAGCTTTGACCTTCGCTTTTGAACAGGAACGTCGATAATCTCCAGTTCACGGTCTTCATTCAGGAGCGCATTGTCAGCCGCGACATGATCCGATTCTGGATCCTCATCGAGCGGATCTTCGTCGGTGTAGGGAACAACCTGTTCAATAACATCTTGGTCCTTCATTTTGCACCGTGTATTGGCGCTGGAGGACAGAGTTGAGGAATCACACGTTGGCAGAAAGTTGACTGAAGAGGCGAAAGGAGGAAATTTCGGGGGAGCGTGAAACGTGATTTCAACAAGGGGTGGAGTCTTTCCTGCTTACGTTCTGGCTCCCTCCCACATGCCGGGGATAAGCGGATATTGGTGGACACCAAGCCAAGATTGCGCCTGATATCATCAAAAGCGAGGAATATACGCTGTTCATGCATGCGGTAAAACATGAGACGGTTTGCGATATTCAAAAGTCCCATATGGCCATCCTGTTTCTCGGGCTTTAACCACTCAAGACTCGGTGGCACCGAGAAACCGCCACGTCTCAACAGCCTGAAACGTGCTGCCGTAACCGTTTTGGAAATAGCTGACCACTGGAGGAAAGAAGAGATGTGTGGGTCTCGAATCCAACTTCCTTGGCAGGCGAGCAGGGTTGTCTGATCAAGGAGCTGCAAAGGAACCATGATAAGCAACCTTTCTTGAACCTTTCCCTGTGGCTTCTTCTTAAAGAATCTACTTTGCCCCTTCTCCTAAAGTTTATCTTATGACGATAGGACGGATGCGAACTTTTGATTATACTTGAGAGCCTCAATATGCCCCAGACAACCTCTGACCCACTGCTTCGTAGGCTTGGCCAAAATGGGCCTCGGGTTCCCGCAGTAGGTCTTGGTCTCATGGGCGTGAGTATGGGATACGGGCCGATTGAGTAAGCTTGATTATCTCGTCTCTCTTTTAGTTTACCATATATTGACTGCTCATGTTTTGTGTGTACCCAGCTCCGACGAGCAGCGGTTGAAGTTGCTTGACCGGGCATGGGAGCTCGGCTGTACAAGTTGGGATACCGCCGATGTCTATGGTGACAGCGAGACTCTGATCGGGAAGTGGTTCAAGCTTCACCCTGAGCGGCGCAAAGATATTTTTCTTGCAACTAAGTTCGGGTTGAAAGAAGAGCCATCTGGTGAACTGACAATTGATTCCTCACCCGAGAATTGCAAGAAATGCATCAAGGAGAGTCTAAACCGATTAGGAGTCGAGTTCGTCGATTTGTATTACCTTCACCGCCCTACTGTTGAGATACCCATCGAAAGAAGCGTCGAAGCGATGAAAGATTTGGTTCAGTGAGCTTGACCAGAAACGCTGGAGATATTCTTATGCTAATTCGCATCTAGACAAGGACTGGTAAAGTACATAGGGCTTTCAGAAGTGTCTTCGTCAACTCTCCGCCGTGCGCATGCGGTTTTCCCCATCTCTGCAGTCCAGGTGGAATACAGCCCCTGGACAATGGACATCGAAGGCCCTTCAGGAACATTTCTTCTCAAGACGTGCGAGGAACTCGAAGTCAGCGTCTTCGCTTTCTGTCCACTGGGTTCGGGAATAATGACTGGCCGATACCGTTCGGTCGCCGACTTTGGTGCTGATGACCTCCGCCCTTCGTTGCCTCGCTACCAGGAGGAAAATCTTCGAAAGAACCTCGAGCTTGTGGATAAGTTCGGCGAAATCGCGAATAAGGCAGGTCATAAGCCAAGCCAGATGGCGCTGGCGTGGCTTTTGGCGCAGAGCAACAACGTCTTTGTCATTCCAGGAACGAAAAAGGTTCCATACTTGGAGGAGAACTGGGGTGCGGCTTATGTGGAATTGGCGGCAGAAGAAAACCAGCAGATCAGACGATTGGTGACTGAATCTAGCATGAGTGGCGAGAGAGATAAGGAACTGGGGCATTATCTTGATACAGCCCCTCTCTAAGATGAGGGTTTGTCGGAGTTTCTACACCTTGAAGGTTTAGTTTATACTATCGATGAATTAGGTTGGAGGAAAGAAGCCGCGGCGCTGGATCTACCAACTAATTACTCACAGCGCTCGTTCAGAAGTTGATTTTTATTTCTTTAATGCCATGATCACTCAATCTATCAGCTAATATGCGCCCCTTGAGAGATTGCGCGTCATTAGTTGTCGTATTTCTGGTTCATCAGTTATCTTCTCTATTTTCTCCCCGAAGAATTTAGAGCCTAGGAATCCTGATCTTTTTCACCCGGCATCGCGCTACTCTTCCCAATGACATCTTCTCTACGAACGATCCGTTTCACCTGCTCCCTCAAATCTTTCGCCATTGCATCAAATCCATGGTGTTTGGCCAGGTCAATGGGTGTCCGACCGTCTGGCAGCCGTTTCCGTGGGTCGGTAGTCGGTGACTGAAGAAGTAGGCCGACCATTTCTGCATTTCCGGCTTGCACAGCCAAGTGTAAGCATGTCCAGCCATCGTAGTTGGCAAGATTTGAGTCAATAGTAGCTTGCTTTAGCAGCAACTGTACAACACTGCTCCTGCGCCAGTTAACAGCCACTAGCAAAGGTGACCAACCGTCTATGTCTTGAGCATTCACGTTATCCTCCCCTAGATCAAGGATGAGTTCAGTCAATTCCCGTGGCCCCATGTACGATGCCCACCATAGGGGCGTCCTTTTCAAGGTGTCTCCTTCGGTAAAGTCGATGTCTGGATGAGATAGAAGAAGCTTTATGATGGGGATATCGCCTCCCAAGAAAGCTTGCTCGAGTGGTGTATGTTGAGTTTGACAAGTCCTCGAGGTCTTAGCATAAGCTGGTGAAAATGTTCGGTTTAAGTTGTTTAATTGCTCTAGAGCCATGTGGTCGTCTCTACGCGGAGTTGAACGACGGTTGACATCGATATCAGCTAGCTCCAGAAGACGTTGAACCATGTACTTATTCCCGCGCCGCGCGGCAAACGCCAGAGCAGTCCCTAATGGCCCGGTAATATTGATGTCAATATCATTGCGGCGCAATAGAAGGTCGAATATTTCCGTCGAGCCACAAAGAATCGCAGTGCAAAGTGCGGTCCCATGTGATCCTGGCATATTGATATCAACATTAGGTTGATCTAGAAGAATCTGGACCATGCCCAAGGAGTCATTCGATACTGCAAGGCAAAGCGGAGTGCTTTGTGAACTAGGCAAGTTCCATCGAAGATTCGGGTTAACCTGCTCGACTTGTAAGAGCTCCTTCACGACGGCAATTTGATTTCCAGCTGCTGCTTCGCATAAAGGTGGACCTCTGCGCTCACTTTGCTGGTTAGGGTCGTTCTCAGGACGCAAAAGAAGCTGGCGCACTACTTCAAGATTCCCGTTCGATGCAGCCCGGTTCAACAATGACGAATCCCTCTCATGAAGATCGCTCCTTGTGTCGTCGCGGCTAAGCAGCAACTGAATCGCCTTTTCATTCTTCAAATCGTATGCTATTTCAAGTGGGCGGAAACCGAGAATTATGCGATTAGGGTCGAAGTCCTTTCTTGCTATTAAGAGTTCTAGAATCTCTAAGTGATGTAGGGCCTTCATGAAGGGTGCTACACCTTTCGATGTTTTGAAGTTTGGATCTACCTCACTACGCTCAAGAAGCATGCGAGCTAGTGCGGTGTTGCCTAGAGAAATGACTTTGCAGAGCAAAGTGTGCCTATGCCTGAGAAAAGTGTTGGGCTTGAAAGAAAACCGATCCAACAGGCGAATGACCTTGCATGAATCACCTTTGAGCGTGGCGAGCCACAAAGGACAGAACTTCCCACCACGGAACGTAGGCTGCAGATTTGATCTTTGCAGTAAAAGGTCGAAGATATCATCAAAACCACCTCTCACCGCTGCTGACAGTGGGGTGTCTTCCCATTTGACTCTTGGGTTTGGGTCCACGTCTGGTGTCGAGAGGAGACACTTCACAATG
The DNA here is from genome assembly GCA_026958235.1 of Clonostachys rosea. Lineage (NCBI taxonomy): Eukaryota > Fungi > Ascomycota > Sordariomycetes > Hypocreales > Bionectriaceae > Clonostachys > Clonostachys rosea. Next base: position 306,910 of record CP110208.1, read on the forward strand.
TCAGTCCAACCCCATTTCACAGCCCAGAGAAGGACCGTGTGGCCATCGTAGCTTGGAATGTTTGGCTGGACTTTTGGGTAGCTGAGAAGAAACTTCACAGCCTCCTTTCGCCCCATTTGAGCCGCAACTAGGATAGGCGATCGACCATGGTTGTTACTTTGATTCACATGTGCGCAATGCCGAAGCAAGAATGACAAAATATCAACATGGCCCCCGTGTGCTGCGGCGTGTAACGGGTACCCAAATAGGAAATGGAAAGAATTTGCATCTGTGACCTCGGCAACCTGAAGCAACTCCTTTACAACCTCGATATCTCCGCTGGTAGATGCCAGATGTAGACATCCAAAAAAAGGCTCCGGTTCTTCTTTTGGCAACCGCACATGTTCTCTCACACCCGAGGGGTAAATGAGAGATGATAGAATAAATCTGACCCCGTGTTGTAATCCAATGAGGCAACATGCGTCTCTCAGAAAGTTTCGATAGCTCCCTGTGATGCGACACTTCCGAAACCTGCGCTTTAGTATGTGAGATACTGACACATAAATCGAGTCAGTAAATGCATTATGCCCGTGCTTATTCCAATATAACTTTGTGAATAAAAGCCACTGGACGGTGGGACTGGATGGTGGTTTGGTTTTCTTCAAGAAGATTTTGGGATCCAAGGCTTCAAAAGCGATCCGTGACACAATATCATCAGAGCGTCCTAAGCAAGTTGTTTATCAATATCAGAAGTTTAAGTTGGACATGGATTCATCTTACGATCAATGAGTCTCAGTTGAAGAAACTGAAATTGTGCCAGGGCCCAGGATGATTGGAAAACATGTTGCAAGACGTCCTCAAACAGTTCGACAGGTAAGTTTTGCAAGCTCATTTTTCGCTCAACAGCCTTGAAAATGGTTGTTGTGATTAGAGAATATGTAATTCGTCAGCTTAAGTCAAAGGACAATCGTCTTCCAAACCAGTGTTCAGTGTGGTCGTGTTGGATGTGGCGCAGTGAGGAAGAAATTCTCTCACCGATCCCAAGTTGCATATCACGCGACCTGCAACCTTAGTCATCAGCTCGCTTTGAGACCAGACAGACCCTTGCAGAAAATACCAGCTCGGGGGACGTTCCTGAGCTAAATGTCATTGTATAATAATGTGCAAAGGCTGATTGTGCCTTGTAGTTCAAGACGCTCCAGCCCGTATATCAATGATTAACTTTCAAGTATCCGTTTCACCATCAAACTATGAGATATCCCATTAAGCAATGCGTGAATTGTTAGAATTTATTGATTAAGGAAATACTATGAAATGGATATGATATGATTCGTCAAACAGTACTACACAGCTGAGCCCAAAAAAAGAATTAGACTTGTGAAGGGTGAACTAAATATCATAGTCCCGCCACTCTGGCACACTGATTTCCCCTCCCAACTATCCAAGTTCACTTTCGCATCCGTCAATCTATTTTTCATGCCCCAAATCTTCCCCAAGACAATTATGGGCATTTTCTTGCCAAGTTCATACATAGGTCTAAACGAAGTAAAGACCTCCAAGACTATGGCACTCCATATTATCAACAACATGGGTGATAAGATAGACCTATGATAGTTGGGTATTAGTATTGTAGATGTTTAGTGTTCCTCAGGAGTGGATCGCTTTTTTGCAAGCAATTGGGCGATTAAGATTTATGATCCGTAAGAAAAAAAGAATGCGAGTATAAAGCTGGTACGTACATAGTATTGGCCGCCAGAATATTTGCATGCTTGGAACTCATCCTGGTAGCCCCATTTGTTGCCGTTGGAGACAAGCCTGTTGCCGTCGGCTAGGGTCCAGCCGTTTTCGGCCGAGCTGGCAGTGTTCCTGAAGGCGAATGACTTCTCGTCGTCGTAGTTTTCCTGGATATTGAGATAAAATCCTGTATCGAGATTCGTGATTAGACCGTCTGATCGGAGCTCAAGACGGTGACCTTGAGACTCTGAGCCGAGACGAGCATAATTAATGGCTAATTCTGGTCAGCAATTGTTGAAGCGTTGGTAAGCCTTGAGAACGAGATAATTCACATTCGCCGTCATTGGCTTGCTTGTATACATAAACGGTGCCAAGTTCGGGGCTCTTGGCTTGGAGATGCCCGGTAATCTGTACATTCTGGGCATAGCCAATCGCTGCAAAAACAGCGCTGACGGCGAGAGTCTTAAATGAAACCATATTAGCAATCTGTTGAGATGAATGAGCCTAGTACGAGATGTCGGAGGGCAAGACTGATGATGAAAACTGGAAGGATTAGCTAGCTAACTCAACAACGTACTTATAGGTTTTTTTCTACAGAAATACTCTCTTGAATTCACGATCAAAAATCTGGAAATCATACCATGCATGGGTCGGTATTTGGAAGGTAGTAGCATTGAGTGTTTCATTGACTGGATGAATACTTCCCTCTTCGGAAACATTCCCCTCCCCCGATCCTTCCCATTCCGCACCCTGCACACATCGGCATTCCGATACACGTTGTGAGACTCAAGCACCTTGGGACATGAGCACTTTGGAAGATTGAACAGGGGATGTGCCTATGTGCTTGCCAAAGTTAGAAGCTCAACCTCGCATTCTGCAGTGCCACTTTGGGGATGACCATGGGATAAAGCAATATCGCTTGTGAGCTATGCTTATTCAAGCTTAGGAAGCAAACTAATTGCTAAACATGATCAACATGACTGGGCTAGAAGTTTCCGTAATATGCCCAGTTGCAAGCCTCCTACCTGTGATTGAATGATGAGGAAACTTTACTCAAAGTATAGGCGGGAATGGAGCACTAAGGATGTTCATCGTAGTCTGGAACTCGACCTTGTCTCGCCATGAATTGGTGAGCGGCCGGCTCACGGCAACATTTCACATCGCCGCAGTGAAAAGCATTCGACCCAGGCGTAGAACTACCAACGAGAACGAAACCGGTAGGTATGATTAAATGCAGGGATCATTCAACTTCCAAGTAGAGGGCTTAGCTCCAACGCCGCTGACCTACTTGTTTGCTGACCGACAGCTGAAAGCTGGCTATTCCCTGGCCGCATCTTGAATGCCGCGCTCAAATGCCGGTCTCCAATAACGGTCCGGGGAAGAATATTAGTCAAATTTCTCGTATATCATCCAATCAATTTAGAGGAGAATCTCGCTCTCAAGGATGTCCTCTTACTGACCGCATCGAGTGAGACGGCACTGCTGACAGGTGACTCCACTCACTGTTTATCCGTCGGTCCCGGCAGTGCACACTCAGGGATCGGCCGATCATCTAAAATTGAGAATGTTCGGTCTTTTAGGAGTAGGTGTAAGTGCCAACTTTGATGGTTAGCTTTAGGCCGCCAGGGGGGCATTTGGCGCCTGATGTTATGGGCTCTCCTCAATGTAGGAAGTTCTAAACATAGGCTCCATATCCAGGCTCTTGACGATCCAGCATCCAAATTTGATCCTGTATACGCGAATAGAGCGTGGTTCCTAAGCTAAATGAATTAGAATGAAGACCTAACCAACCTCTGATGCACATTTCAGAGGATAGTTCCGAGGAAGATCAACCTTAGGTTCTCTTCTATTGTTGACAGGAATTCACTCGCTCGCAACTTTTTGCACTTATGGTAGAGCTAATAAAATATCTTCTTCAATTCCGCGCAGCGTCATGGACCTTCCATAACATCATTTTCGTTTGAATTTCGGGTCAAGGGTGTAACGCTGGAGGGAATGGATACGGCATGGGCCTCGGCTAGATTGATAACATGCGCTTTCGGTGACGGAAAATTAGTACTTGGGAGCTACAAGTGCAACGGACAGGTTAAATTTAAGGTGGTTAGGAAAATCATGCACAGCAATGGTCGTTGCGGTTGCTATTCTGATAGGCTTGGAGAATTACGCTTGGGAGAATAAGTACATATTAAGCCGACTGACGCAACCTTTTGTTATTATTATACCCATTGAACCAAATCTCCAAGATTTACTCATCCCTGGACTAATACCGCATCTCACCAGTAGAGAGGGGAGAAACATCACGTTGCTCGTCACATTGTCCAGTACTGGATGAAGAAGAGTAAGCCAGTGGTAATAGTTTAGAAGGCGTGTCAGTGAAATTTCCCAGTCACAACGGCACAAACAAAAAGGTTTAAAGGAAACCTCTCTGCAACCTTGAAGTCGTGCTATGGCCTTTCAATCTCAGCGACCTCTGCCGCGCATTTCACAGCGCCAACGGCAATTAGTCCAGAGTCCTGCTGGCATAGAAGGTAACGAACGCCCAGTGTGTTGATGGCCCAATCTTGAATTTCCGGCTGGTCGTAGATTCCTGCTAACCCCATAACCTTCCCGTGGTTCTTGCAGGCTGTGCTGACTTTCTCGAGCGCTGAGCGGAACCTCTCTGATGTGAAGGCGCCTGGCACACCCAGCTCGATTGACAGATCGTTGGAGCCAGTGAGCAACACATCGACACCCTCCACTGCTGCAATTTCATCGATGCGGCCAATTGACTCCTTGTTCTCAATCATGAGGAACACTGATGAAGCCGAGATGTTGCTCTCTTGAATCACCGTCGCTGCTGGTGTAGGTTTAAGGGAGAAGATTGGGAGTTGTCCCGTCATAGATCGACATCCAATCGGGGGGTACTTGGAAATGGCAACAGCCGCCTTGGCCTCAGCTGTACAGTATTACGAGACATTTGGTTAGTGCGTATATTCAGGTCTGGTTTCGTTGGCTTAGCTTACCAGCACTCTGGATATGTGGGAAGATGACGCCCATCGCGCCCCCATCTAGAACTCTTTGAACAAATCCATTACCGCATTGATGGGGGACCCGGACGAATGGGGTGATCCCGGCATGCAATCCGACCATGCTTAGTCTGCTTGCATCATCTATGCTTAGAGTAGAATGTTCGAGCTCGATGAATAAACTGTCGAAGCCGGCATTCTGTGCTAGTTGCACGATCTGGGTGTTGGTTGCCAGTCTAATCCCAAAAGCCTTGTCTAACATTAGTAATTATCGGAGACAAGTGCGCCGGAATGCGAGAAAAGGACTAGAAATCTGGCATACAATGTTGCCTACCTTGCAGAGTCACCCTTTGGTAACTTGACTCAAGAGTCTGTTTGCGTAGGCAGGCATTAGGTTCTGGAAGCTCGTCCACAAGTTAGCTTGAACACGACTTCCCAAAGGCAGAAGTTCGTTCAGTTTGTCTCTCATCCTAAACGCACCTTTACAAAGACCTGGACTTCATGCCGAGTTCGGATGCAAATCTGAGACATGGCAGTGCTCGGAGACCCGCACCGAGGAAGCCCAGAGCATTGATTCGGATTGTTACGAGCAGCTCGGCCACCAGCCCCGAGTGGATTTTAAACTTCCACTATGCCTATACCTTCAGTCCACTGATAACAGAGTAAAATATGTGATCCTTGAGGAGCAGTGATCTTAGGCATGATGCACGGGAAATTGGCTGAGGGTTCGGCTCGCTCATTATTGTTCTATAACCCCTGTATCCGACTCTCTGTAGATGTCGCTGATCGGAAAACAACTTGCCTTGAGCTAGATTCCCCATGTTCTACACCAGCAAATTCCTACGCAAGGTCTACGATTACACCGTTCATCAGTTAGACTTGGCGATTATGTACTCCCTGGAGGAAGAGAAGCTAGAGAAAAATAGAGATATTGGCCGAGTAACTTCCCACACGTTCAGGAGGCGGTCATGGCGATTGCGAGGCGCCCACATGTCTATATCTATACCTATAAGGAGACAGTTCTTCTATATTGCCACGCTGAACGAATACAATAATAACAATGATGCTTTCTCTGTCATTCCCACTACCTCAATTCCACCTCGCTAATCAAAGAAGGGTAATCGGAGGGAAACATTCTCTTCCCCAGACCACTCAACCTTTGCCGCATGTTTTCAACAAAGTTCTTGACGAGCGTTCCCTTTGGATGTATAGAAAACACCTCGTAAAAGGCGCTTGCCTCTGAGGATGAGAGGTCGCCATCAATCTCTTCCAGGTACGTAAGTGCAACGATTGAGGGGAACACGGCGCCGTGTGTGCCATATATCCCGACGTGAGGGTGCAGGAAGGTAGGGACCATTTCGGCAATCTTGCGGCAGAAGAACCGCACCGGGTCCATCGGGTCGAAAGGAGTAGGCGGGCCACACGTGTTGGATGCCGCGGCTAATACAGCGTGTAAATAGATGCCGATGGCGAAGTAGCCGGACATGATGTGTGCTGCAATGAAGTGGTTGAATACGGTGGCCGCTTGGGCCGTTGCTGGAGCGAGAGGGCTTGTTGTCGGTGCTCTTTCTTGTCCCCAAGCAGTCCAGTCGTTCAGCAGCCACGAGCACTTCTGGACGAGTTCGAATCGTTTAGTTTCTTTGTCAGGCCCAGGGTGGGCTGCAATGAGTTCGTCCAATTGTGCAAGGAGACCGGGGACTTCGGCGAAGATATCTCCCAGCAAGTCTTTCGCTGTCTTGGGAATAAACCTCCACGGAATAGTTCTCCATTCGGGTGAATTCAAGGGTGAGGGAGTGCGGATGGGTATCGATGTTGAGATCTACAACAATGAAAACAATGACGAGTTAGTCTATCAACTCGCAGACATCGGGGGAGGAACAACAGTACATAAGTCCATGTCCGTCCATCTACGAACATTTGGTGCGCAAAACCTGTTGTGAAGCTCTCCGGGCCACGGGAGAGGATGAACCCCAGCTCGCCGTCGATGTGTAACTTCCAGTTTACCACCTGAACCAACCGGTCCCTTTGATCGTGGCCATGGAGAAGCTACTCATTAATCAGCAATGAAAACAATGGCATCTGTGTGGGGACGAGTCTCACTTCGTATACGGACAGAAGCCTCGAAGTGGCAAGAGCATTGCTGTCTACCTGTGGGATATTTTGTTTGATCTGCTCAGCCAAGGTATTCAGGCAGCTACCGTACAGCTTGATCCCATTCTCGACCATCCATGGCTTCTGATCTCGACGACCAACGCTAGAAAGTGAAATAGCCAGGAGGATCCTCCTAATCGCCGTCTCCTCCCTCCTATGGAATAGCCTGTGCAGCTCATTCATCCAGAAGCCTGTGTTGAACTGCGCCGATTCCACGGGGAAGCTGCGGCCATTTGGTAGATAAAAGTCCCAAAATAAACCCAAGTACCTCTCTTGATACGCGGAGCGGGCGAGTGGCTCTGCAAGGGTGATGGTGGCTGTGGTGCCCCTGTTTGGACGTTTACTGCCTACAACCGAATCTGGAGTCAAGTTTACCCACGGGACACCTTGCCTATACGCGCATTGTTGTGCAAGTTGCGGTTTAAGTTTCTGGCATTGGCCACAAACTGGGCGCTGGAGGTCGCACTGTGGCCTTGTTAGAACAAAGGAAACGAATCTAATATATGAATGTTTACTCCAGAGCTACATACTCCTTTCTTTCGGCGGCGACACGTGTTGCATCCCTTTGAAGGCTTCCCAGCCATAGATGGAGTAAGCGTAGCCTGGACGAGGTAGTTAAGTACCCGTGCTAGTCAAGCACAGATCGTTAATCTCTCCTGATTCGCCTCCAGCTCGCACTACTTGCCTTCTTGGGACTTGGGGAGCGAGGGGTCCAATTGGCTACGAGGACGTTGAGTATTGGCAATGGAGGGTCGTTCAGGTCGGCGAACACGAGTCGATCAAGTCCTTGTACCTTGCAGAGGATAGTTGTGAAGTTGCTGACATTGGTCAATGACTGGATACGTGTTGTTGCTTGAGGGGCGGGGAAAGGGATGAAGTGGAGTTTCGTGAATGCGCGTCAAATTGATTAACAACCGCCAAGCTCCCAATTGGGAATGAAACGCGCCCGGCGAATCAGGACGAAGTATTCTGTCGTTCTTTAAAGCGGCTTATCCTATCACAGAGTAGCTCGTTTTGCGATGTTGGAATACCAGATATGAACAATATTATTGTTGATAAAAAAACACCCAAAATGTCCAAGATCGTTAAAATGCTCTAAATTTTTTTCAACAGTCGTGTGTCAGCTCGCTCGGACAAGTCGCTGTTCTCCTCTAAAGCTATACTGAGGGACAGACCACCCTTGACATCGAAGTTAGTCTCAGCCATCTTAATGATAACGAACTGAAACTAAGACCTGGCAGGCACTTCATGAATTCCAGCCATAACTTGATAGGAGAGAACTCAGTCTCGGCGGTGACTAAGCCGCGATTCTATTGAAGTCCATAGCTACGTAAGAAGAACTCTCGGGCAACATTCATGATGAACTAGAGGGCTAATATCAGCATCCAATGTCTTATGTTTGCGGTTACAGAGATGTAAGTATTCGTCCGCGTACAGTGACTAGTAAACCCACATTCCGTACTCAGAGATTATTAATACAGCCTTCCTGTATTAACATTCTTCACCAGACTGTTTCGGCCCCATCCACTCCAGCCACGATCATCAAGACTAAGGATAACAAGTACCCGAAGGAGGTGACACTATCGAAAGCGCTAGCGTTCCTCCACTTGCAATCCAATCTATGATTATATAGATCCCCAAGCCAGCCGATTTGTTATAAAACGTGCCACAACGCCCGTGCTAGCTGAATAGATGCGTGTCCTCCATTCTCTACGACGATACAAGACTGTACCTTATCACTACGGTATGAAAAAATATTTGCTTGCTCGCTTAGCTCTAATGGGTGTATAAGAGTTCCCTAGGTCTATCCTCTACATATTCAAAACGCCCAAGGCCAAGACTAGAGACAAAACAATGGTAGACAAGCGAACATGGAGCGCATAGCTGCCACTTTCGCCGTCACCCTCTGTCTTAAAATCGCTCGTAGTACCTCCAAGATACTTCTCTCCAAGGCCCGTTAAATCACCATTATTTTCCAAGAGACTGACTCCGTCCCCAGTCCACTCATTGGCGTTCTTCTTCCGAAATACACCAAACCATGCATAGCCAGCGATGTAATCCAACCCATCGAGGTAGCTCATGGTCTGTTCGAGCATTGAGATATTGTCATCCTCACTCCCCTGGGGTAACGCCATTTCGGTAATTAGTATTGAAGTGTTTTGAAATTCGCTCGAATTGTAGAACCCTCGCAGAGTGCCCACCCATGAAGCCAAGCCAGCAAAATCACCAAACCAATGCATGGCAATAAAATCAGCGGGACACCCGTTCCGTGGGTCTATATCATAGCAGGATTCGTTGAAGTCTCGCAACCAGTTGAGGCCGCGCTCCGAACCTGTCACCACCGGGTGGCTTATTTGCCAGCCCCGTGATGAGTTGCGATGGGGAACAATATCCTCGATGTACGCTTTTGCCGCGTCCTCTGGGGAAATGTAGCTCCCGCCATTCTCCTCGGCTTCGTCGGGCTCGTTGAACGTTAACATGTATTCCGAGGAAGATGGCAATCCGTCGAGTGCAGACCAAATGTTTTCCTCTCTGAGAGTCTCAAGGCTGTGGATAAGAGGGATAAAAAGGGTCGAATTTCCAACAATATTGGACGGCGTAGGTGACCAATTGTAGTACCATGAGATTGGAGATTTTTCGGACGTAAGAAGCTTGATATCGGAATCGTCAAGCTTTCCGCCCAAAGCCAAGCCTTTCTTCGAATCCAAATTCGTGAGCGCCATAGTCCACCCACAAAGGCGACCTAGCAGGCTCATGAAGCAAATACCACGATATCTCATCTTGCAATCTCGAATCCAAATTTGGCCTCGTGGTGGTTATCTTCAGGGCACATTCGAGTCGATATGACAGTCGGATTTTTAAAATAATGACCGATGATCCCAATGATTTCAAACTTTACCCGGCGAGGATTTAGGTATTAATAGGAGTGGCGGTATGCTTGTGTGTGTTTTCCCCTCGCTTGGCATGCGTATTTCAAGATCAGCCAAGCCAAGCTTCCCGCCATGCTTAATCTGGTTTCCATCCCTGATTTGCTCTAGGTAAAAGCGATGACAAGCTGACTCCATCTATGAATCCCAGGGCCTGATTTGTCGAGCTTGTCACTGCCCCAGGAAATCTGTCAGTGACGACCAGGTTTTGGCTGGTGGAGGCTATGATGTCATTTATCTTGGCGCGGTAACAGCATCATCAATTCATCGCTTCTGGCAAATCCTGATTCAGCCACCGCTTCGTTGGCAAGATTGCATCAATTCTTTTAACCAAAATGAGAAACAGCATTTAAATATCGCAAAAGCAGATTGTATAGGTCTTCTATCATCACCTATTTATTAGCCCTAACGATCGAAGCAAGGGTCAAAATTTGACCGCACTTAAAAATGACAAACCATTTTATTAATCGAAAGACATTTGTCATCGGGGCAATAACATAGGGTTATCTTCGCAAGACGAGAGAAGTACTGGTAAATTCGAGACGTTTACGACCAATTTAATTGAGCCTCATTGTTTTTGTTCCATTTACCGATCTATAACAGCCTTTAGGGTAGGTTAGTAGTGTTGGCCTACTTCTCCACTCAATTGCTATCGGCTCCTTCTGTGCCGGCCAATGAAGAATGTCAGAGCTATCGGTTCTAGCAAGGAATAATCACGCGAGACTGGCAAGAAAATGGATCGATCATGTCTATTTTTATAAACATATAATTGATTCCATTCACAACTTCCTCTAGCGGTACTTAACTACATATTGCTTCTACGTTTTGTTAAGGGCCACCGTTGTCTGAAACAACACGTGCCTGCGATACCGGTTTGATAGGGCAGGCTTATCACGTAGGAGCTCTCGTATTCGACAAAAAAGGTCCATGCCTTTAGCTGTCCTGAAGGATTCATCTATCGGCACTGGGCCGGTGCAAAAAGATCCATCCTGTAATTCGGAATTTTTTGTTTGATGGAAAAAAAGAAGAGAGGGAGAGAGAGAGAGGATGCTTGCAAACTTGCAGAGGAACCCGTCAGCAAAGCCAGCTTAAGGTGAAGGATTGTTGAGCACAAACTAATTAGCCGTATCTACTTTTTGCCAGGGGTGCTGCTGTAATCCTCGATTACGCAATGCCGGGACAACTACCGAAGTAGGTCGCTGAGAATTTTACAACTGAACTTTTACCCCTTTCCAATGTGTGGATCCTTGAGCGCACATGCTAAAAGGGAAAAGCGGTGGCCATCTCACGAGCTGAAACTTGCATCGAGCTAAAGCTGTAATTACCAATATATTGAGCTGTGCAGGCTGAACTCTGCTCATAGCGTTCCATTAATATGAATCTTTGCGAGCTCTACCAATGACATTCAAGTTTGTCCTCATAATATTCCTCAGATGAAACTCTGGCTGATGAATGCCTTAGTTACCATATAAGGTCACCCCATGCGCTTACCGTGGCCAGAAGCTCGTAACTCCCAAGAACACAACATTAGCTCCAAGCTACCGTATGATCAAGTGCTCCCTAGGCCTCGGCATGCATGGTGCTCTCCAAGACCCGCTCATATCAGCGGTAGACCCATCCCAAGACAATGGCGAGATGTAAGGATGTGGATCTCATGTCCGTCCAAAGCAATACTCCGTGTCTGTTATACCAGGCGATCCATAAATATCTTGATATGATTTCCCAGTCCCAGCGTCCTTGAGCATTCAAATCATTGACCGGCAAATTCAGCTCCAGACTTCTTCCCATTACCTAATTTCTCGCCATGGCTGCCTCTGATCGAACTAAAAAGATCCATGCCCTTGTGCAGGAGATGAAACTAGACCATATTCTAGCTGCACCCGAAGATGTCAAGTCCATCAAAATCGAAAATTGCATTGGATACACCAAAGTTCCAGTGGGAATTGCCGGACCTCTGAGAGTATCCGGAGCAGGCGTAGATGGAACACTTTACGCTCCGCTAGCAACTCAAGAGGCAACCCTGGTGGCCAGTTGCTCTCGCGGGTGCAAAGCGCTAAGCGTTGCGGGTGTTCGTTTCGAGGTACTTTCCCAAGGCATGAGTCGAGCCCCCGTCTTCATATTTGACAGTCCGGAGGGTGCTGTTCTGTTTGCTCGAGGATTACCAGAGATACTGGACGAATTTAGCCAGTGGGCAGCCTCAACCGGGAGATTTGTGCGCCTTCAGAATACGAAGATTCACGTTCTGGGCTCTCAAGTCCATTTGTATTGCAACTTCCATTGCGGAGCTGCTGCTGGCCAGAACATGGTAACCAAAGCGGTGAACTATGCTTGTCATCAACTTTTGAACTCCTACGGGTCCAAGTATCGGATCAAGGACTGGTTCGTTGATGGCCAGATGTCATCAGACAAGAAGCCTTCATGGGGAAATGTAAAGGCTGCGCGAGGTGTGGAAGTCATGGCTTGGGGTTCTCTTGACAATGAGAAGAGCGTCGAAATTCTCGGATGCACTACCGAGCGTCTTCACCAATTCCTTACAACCATCACCAACGCGGGAATCCGGAATGGGCAATTTGGATCAAACGCCAACACGGCGAACGTTCTGGCTGCCATGTTTATTGCCACTGGACAAGATGCGGCTAGTCTGGGAGAAGCATGCTGGAGCCAACTGACACCAGAATACAACCAGGAAACCAAGGTGTTGACTTTGAGTCTTTACTTTCCATCTTTGCCAGTTGCTACTGTTGGCGGCGGTACTGGAAACGCGACTCAGAAGGAGGCTTTGCGAATCCTACACTGTGATGGGCCCGAACATAAGGAGAAGTTGGCCGGGCTTATGGCCTCGTTTGCGCTCGCATTGGAGATCAGTACGGTTGCAGCCATTTCAAATGGTACCTTTTCTGACAGCCATATGAGACTTGCACGCGGTGAGATTATTCCTAAACTGTAAGCTCTTATACTCATAAAAGAATTAATGTTGTCGATACTTTTTCTCAATCGATCATTGTATCGATGCGGGATTTCGGGGCTTAGTTATCAGATATTTTATTTAGACCAGCCAGCGATACAACTTTGTAGTACCATTATACGCTTTTTAAAGGGCCCATTTACTTTCATGTGAGACTCTAGTTGGAAAATAGAGAAGAGTGCTGAATATCACACCTGGTCTACCGGATAGATTGTTCCACCTTGACGTCTGACCTCATCCATGATTTCCATCACACGGACAGTCTCAGACAGTGGCATAATGGCGGACTCTTTCCTTCCAGCTGCAAGATCCAGGGCAGTGTTATCAGTTTCGTAAATGAAGCCCTGCTGCGGCCTTGAGTAATCGTACTTCTTCCCTTGGGGCTTCTCATCATCATATCCCCACTTAGGATATACCGTAAATGATGTGGGATGGGAGGGAACCCTTCCCTCGACCTCGATAAAGCCGTCTGTTCTATAAATTGTGGCAATTGTTTGAGACACGTGTCTCCATCTTTCCGTGGTCGAAGTGACCACTCCTTGGCGGCCGGTGTCGGGATAGTGAAGAAGCAGGCTCATTGTGACTTCGATCCTATCCACGAACGGCTGAGCTGCTATAATTTTCGGCTTTTCTCTAGGCCCTGGGGCTTCTGGCTCCAAAGTGAGGATGGCCCATGTGAGGGAATAAACTCCAATGTCTAGCATTGAGCCCGCACCGAGGCTGGGGTTCTTGTAGCGGGAAGTGGGAGGTAAGTTAGCAACATCAACACACATCTGGAAGTCAGATGTTGTTCTGAAAATGTTGCCTATCACCTTGTCTTGGTAGAGAAGCTTCCTCAAATCGGCGATCATTGGCCGGTGACGTAGCCACATGGCTTCTGCTAGGTAGGTTCCCCTTGCCCTAGATGCTGCAACAAGTTCTCTGGCTTCAGCGGCATTGATTGTGAAAGCCTTCTCACAGAGGACTTTTTTGCCAGCGGATATGGCCTCTAAGCAATGCTGCTTGTGGAAGCCATGGGGGCTTCCAATGTAGACATAATCGACATTCGGATCATTGTAGACATCCTGATAGTTGCTGTAGAGAGCCGGCTTTTGGTCTGGATGATCTTTGAGGAACTTCGCCGCAAAGTCTTGACTCTTTTGCAGAGTAGAAGACTCAATACCCTGAATGATATGGTTGGCCTTGGCATCGGTGCGAGGCATCACCAGATCTGCGACAAACCATGAAGAGATGAGGCCGGTGGCTGTGATAATCGATCGGTTAGTTCTTGATTCCTGTGGAAGAAGAAGATGACGGTGTCGACGTAATGACGATGCCCCAACGGCAAGTGGGAACTTGTGTATCAGACATTCTAAATGTTATCTTTAATTGAGAAATATGTCGATATTCAAAATAGAGAGGCCGTGAATCCGAAGGCCGTCGAAGCAGAACGCGGCCTTCTTATTGTCGGGGGGCATATACAAAAACATCGGCGTTTCCACAATTGCAGAGACCGGCCACGGAGGACGGTTTGATAATGACTCAGTCCGAGCTGTTTTATACGGAGATGTATTGCCAGTGGCCTAATGGGTCTACCTGTAGATAAATTACCTCGTCTCGAGGTTTTGAACCGTTTGTCACTTGGTGTGGAGGAAGGATTACATGACATCACGGCGCAGCTTGAAGCCTCCACCGATATCTCGGCACTACGTATTAGCTGCTGCATCCGTTGTGTCAGATATGTGCATCTCATCGAGTAGCGCATCTCGATGTCAGACCGCATGATTTTTCTGTGCAAGAGAGAAACGGAGGAGTGTAAAAATGCCAGATTCAATGACTGAGATACGCCGTGCTATTCGCCTAACTATGTGTGCCCTTCATGATGCTGAAAAGATCGTCTCATGCGCCCGCTTGTCCCAATTTCTAAACATGTCCTAAACGCGAAGCCGTTCAAATGCAATAAGCACTCGAACGGCGAAACCTCAAGTAATCCAAGAACTCGATATCTGCCGGGTCTTAGAAGAAAGGTTGTCGTGTCTTCCCACCGATAAAGCCAGATGCGTTGTTGAGATAGAGCTTCCGGCCTTTGAGAAAGCTTACAATGAATCCAAAAATTTTCCAGCTTCCAAATTGGCCCGTGGCTAGATGCCGCCCAAGTGCTATGAAAAGAGGAGACCTGCTGACAGGCGTATATACCTTGGATATCTCTTCCACAGGCTTTCCTTCTACCAAAACGCTCTCAAGCACTCCGCTTAAGAACTCGACTTGGGATAGGACACTGCTGAGTTGCTTTGGCTCAACGTTTCCAACGTCTCCCACTCCCCAGATGTTTGTCGTGCCCACAACACGGAGTGTTGAATCCAGTTTGAGATTTCCCTCCCAATCCATGAGCTCATCTGGAATAAACGCATTATTCACCACCACTCCGTACAGTGGAAGGAACAGGTCCGCGGTCAGCGTCCCACCCTTGGATAGATGGATTGTGTGACTGTCATCGTCCGCCGACTGTGTCGCTCGATTCTTGTAGATCATCCGCACGCCGAGTTTCTCTAAATCCCGCTCTGCGGTTTGGGATACCGATGGAAGCCGGCCATACAATAGAGATTCGCTGTTTTCCACTAGGGTTATCTCCTTGGTGCGGCCGAATCTGGATGCCAACTCCCCAGCCACCTCGACACCAGTCGGGCCCCCTCCAGCGATGACAATCGTGCCCGCAGCATCAATCTTCGCTTGCAGTCCATGCCAGGCTTCCAAATGATCCTCGTATGACCCAAGTGACTTGAACGGTAAATTACTGACGATCCGAGAACCAGTTGCGATTATGAGATGATCATAGACCACCTCCCGGAGAGTATCGACCCGCGTTAGCACATCGCCCTGTTTCTGATTGAGCTGGATTTGCACGGTGTTGCTGGCATGGCCGATTGACCTCGCGGCCCCTAGGATGAATTCGAATTGTTCATGGCGTTCGTAGTGGTCGAATGCTGGAAGAATGGGCGAGAAGAGATGGGTGTCGCTGATTTCGCCCGGTATAACAGCCCGAGGAGCAGCAATGTTCCAGAAGAAGTGGCTGTTCGGAGACACGAGGATCACCTTTGTCCCCGGTACCTTTGGTGCAACGTTTTGGAGGAGCTGGTGAGCCAAGCTTAACCCCGCCCAGCCTGCTCCCAGGATGACAACGGTTTTCGGCTCCATTGACAGGCTGTTCTTGCAGATTAGGAAGCTTCCTCGAACACCTGAACCACGAAGCTTGGATTAAGAAATATCAATTACAGAAGATCATGGTGATTCATGAAGCGGAGCAAAGCTGAATAGTCGGCACCGGGGGCCCCTCAAGGATGCGTAAGACGGGCGGCTGATTGGCAGGGCTGGGCCGAGACTGCTTAGCTGAACGCCTCAACTGCGCTCCTTCAGGTAGGTGGAATCATTAATGGGCTCCTGATCTTACGCATCACGGGCCGCACGAACTGGCGGCCAATCATGGCATGGAGACTAAAACAATGCAACGCGCGCAATGGAACTGAGGGATATCCACCGCACCCCTAATATTCCCTCAGGGTTTCAGGCAAAAATAAGAAGAGAGCCATATGCCGACGGGCGCGCAGGCAAATCCTATCCCAGCCCCCATGTGCCAGTGCAGTGAGGGATTGCGGGAACCGCCTGTCAGCATTCCATCCTCGCTCTCGTCGCGCAATGGCATGGCACATCGATAGAGCTCGGACTAAGAACCAATGGAGGAATACGCTCCCATTAGTGGAAGAAGTTATCCACAGTTTCTCCCCCCTGCCTGCAAATGGAGGCCAATCGCATTCCTCTCTGAGTGAGACTCACTGCATTTCATGACCGTGCCAAGATACATTGGATGCCAAGTTGGATAGTTCGCCAAGTGAGGCGATGATTATGAAGATCAACTAACTGCTTTTGGGAGGGATGATAGCTATGTACGTTATCATACAGGTTAGTATCTTTTGGATAGCCTTTTGCTTGTACATGCGAATTTGCTGTCGCTTACTCCTTGGCTTGGGGGCTCAATGTCTCGTCCATATTACATGTGCCATCTGGCGATGCTACATGATGCTACATCTTGCGCCACTCTCGAGCATACAAATTTTGCCATGAGACTGTAAGCCTCCGTCTGACAGAGAATCAATGCTTTATGCGGAAGCTGTGGCTCGCAAGAAGTCAGAAATACGACATTCATACCAGCCTCCCTCTCCATCGCTCTTCTATGATTTGATCTTGAGAACAGCCTTACCGAAGTTCTCTCCCTTGAAGATCCCAACCAGACCTTCCGGTGCGCGATCAATTCCGTCGGTAATGTGAAGTTTGGCCTTGACACTACCTTCGGCCAGCCACTTCTGGAACTTTTCCTGATGCTCCTTGAAGTAGGCTGGTCCAAATTTTGGGTTGAATACCAGGAATCCTTGCAAGATGAGCTGCTTGGAGATGACATTTCTCAATCCCTTGATCCCAACTCGCTCCTCAACTGGCTTGTTATAATCGCCGATCTAATTACACCTGTTAGAGGGTGCGAAAAAAAGAAGGCGCCTTTTGCCAAAGGTAGGGGCAGTGAACTTACCATGCCGCACATTGGTATTCTTCCCTCTGTGTTGAGATGAGCGAGGGCAGCTTCTAGATGGTCACCCCCGACATTTTCGAAATAAATGTCAATTCCGTTCGGTGCCAGGCGGGCCAGGGCATCTATTGGGTTCTCCTTCTTGTAATTGAATCCGGAGTCAAACCCGAGCTCCTTGGTAATGAACTCCAGCTTCTCATCGGAGCCAACAGAACCAATCACTGTCAGCCCTTCCCTCTTCGCAATCTGGCCAACAACTTGGCCAACGGCACCGGCCGCCGAGCTGACGAATATCGTTTCCCCCTTCTGCGGCTGGCCGATGCGATAAAGAGCTGACCACGCTGTGAGGCCAGGCATCCCAAGCGGTCCGAGAAACAGGGCAAGGTCCAGATTGTGCGGATTGTTGATTTTGCGGGCATTCACCAGCAAGTCCTTGGTTGCACGAACATACTCCGCAATAGGGAAGTTGGCATAAATAATGCTGCCTTCCTCGAACTCCGCATGATCGCTCTTCAGAACCCTGGAGATAGTGGACTCGGGGACGGGCTTGTTCAACTCGAATGCAGGGGCGTAGTGTTTGACGCTCGGATCGCGCATCCTGCCGCGCAGGTACGGATCGAATGAGGCGTATAGGACCTCAGCGACGAGCCCGCCCTCAGGAGGGCCCTCATTCAGGTCGATCGGGCTGTCCTCAACGACCAAGTGCTCCCCTGCAACAAGGGAAGTGGTCGGGGTCTTTTTGTAGATGAGTGCCTTGTTCTGCGTCATTTTGGCTGTTTTCTGCGCGCACTAGCCGCCTTTAGATCCTTTGCTGTTTTTCTCTTCTGTAATAGGAAAATGTGTCCTCCGCGAAAAGGAGTATGATTTGGGGAGGTCTGTGATCTTTGGGCTGTTTGAGATCGTGGCAAAGCCAAAGATTTTGAGGAGGCGGCTGCACCCCGCCTCCAAAAGGATCGGATCCCGAGGCATGATGCAATGCTTGATTTATAAGCAGCTTTTCCGTTACACTTACACAAAATTGAAACATTTATCTCAGTTGTGGAATCGGCGAGAGTTCCGAACAAAGTCATTGATTTTCGTATCTGGCCTGATCGAGGAGGTTCGTTCCGGGAAGCAAGGGATCGCTCTTCATTCGTATCCTTCTTGTTTCTAGAATTATCTGTTTATGTTATACCCTTTCAATTCTACGCTACAGTAATCTTATGTGAACAGCTCTTAGGAGTGACTTATGTGAATAGCTGTTGTTTGATGTGAGCTAGAATCTGTCCTGGCCCGGTGAATTTGGTGGCCTATCCATTACATTGCACTTCGATTCTGTGCTCTAACCGGCGGTTCATGCACGTATTGCTTCGCGTAACAAGGTGAAATCAGACGAACACGCTATTGCATATTGTTCTAGAAGCTAATAATTTCTTTCCCTATAGCAGTTGTCATCCACGTTTGGAGAGCAGTGTTGTTTTGGATGCTGGGATCATGCGGGGGGAGGGGTCGTCCGGTATACATTGTGCCAGCTATGAAAGATAGATTTGGAGCAATACTTCCCCGGTCTTATCTACTGCACTGATAGGAAATTACCCCGAATGAGAATCTCTCTTTGGATCCTAGGTGAGATGAGAGGGAGTGTGGAGAACTTCTAAGCGCCAGTGGGAAAGGTCTTCACAGTGTGAATTGAAGAGTGAACAAAGTCGGACACACCCCTTTTCGGTTTTTCTCACACTTCGAGTATTTATTGGGCCCGACCTGTTCTCCGATATTCTTTTTCCCTTCCCCTTTTACCAACATTCCTTTTCATCATCGATCCAGATCCTGGATTCGCTCTCTCAAAGCCTCTCTCCTACAATACCCTCATTCCTCTAGTAGGGTCCACGCCTCTCCATTGTATAGGAGAGGCATCTAACTCTGCACCCATGGCTTCCTCCGGATCTATCACAGTCAAGGCCATTTCTCAGATCACGCTATGCTTCTACCGACCACAACAACCAAAGGAGCCTATCCCACCAACAAATTAATCATCCCCATGACCAACAAAACAACCGGCTTCAGAGTCGAGATCAGCAGTATCAATATATATACAATCAGGACAACTTCCAGGATATATTTGACGACCCAGTAGATCCCTTTGATCAGAGTAACCTCTGGGCTAGTGGAAATCTGGAAGCTGATAGCACTGAAGGAGGGATTGACTGGAACTCTGTCAACCTCGATTGTCTCGGGACACAACTTGTGAGGCCCGAACCTGTTGATCCAAACTGGGCGACACAAAGCATACAACCATCTACATTCGAGTACCCAAATCAAGGCTCATCAAGTGATTCCATGACTTTATTCCATGCTATCAATGAACTCAACGCGTCGACTCATAACGCACCCGCCATGAAAGAGTCCACGCAAGGTATGCCGCCAACTTTTTCAATCCCTGCAATCCAAACTAACATTCGTCTTCAAGAGAGCTCCATTTGTATCACGGCCCCAATGTCAAGAATCTCATCCAACTCACCTGCCCAGGGTGCCGCTTCCAACAGTAGCAATGACTCCAGCACTGGCATCTCTCCCGTTGACTCCTCCGTTGGGTCGGATCCAAGTGTCAATAAGGCGGCCTCCGCCAAGAAGAGACCTCGGACAAATGAGCCCGACGTTGATTCCGACAAAAGCTCAATCAAACGCCAACGCAACACCATTGCATCTCGCAAATACCGACAAAAGCGCCTTGATCGCCTTGCTGATCTAGAGAAGCGCCTTGATATTATGACAACCGAACGGGACAGCTTGAGAATAAAACTAGCCAGGCGGGAGGCGGAAGTGGATGCGTTGCGAAACATTCTTTCTACGGGTCGTTGAATTATTTTCTGTTTTATTTCTACTTTGTATCACTCATCAAGTTTTGGATGCAGAGGCATTTTATTTATAAGTTTTATATGCCAAAGATACGGCATTACCTTCAATGATGCGAGATTTGACCATTGTTTGCCATTGTTTGACATCGTCCTACTGGTAACTTGTGGAAAAGACCCATCTTGGAACTCTTAATCCATCATTTACGCTTGCTTCATTTAACAAGCATTTCCGTCGCGAGCAAATAACTGTCGCCCGTTGTATGGTAATACTGGCTGCCCACGTGGCCTGCGTCCAAGTACACAGTGCCAGTGGAATCAAGGCTCAAAATTAGACATTATGAGTCATTCTGGCTCAACATGAGGAAGAATGTGCCAGTGATCCACACCACCCGAGAAAACAAACCAACATAGGCTAAGATGGGCAAGCTTATTAATTTTCAAGAGCTCCTGGAAAGGGTTATGCATTCTGCTGTATTGGAGGAGATCAGGCAAGCGAGGTTAACCTGTGACCCCCAGCATATGGCTATATTTTATGATTCTCTTAGCGTTGTCAAGGTTGCTCAACCTTTTGAATGACAGTATCCAACTCTTCTTTGATGAAAGAGATGCTAGTCAATGACCACTTCTTTGCGCGTTCTGCTATATAATGCGGTTCCACGCTCTCAGCCGGGTTGATTTGGTGCGAAAACTCGGCTATTGCCTGTTCCATAACCCGTAACTCACGAAGGAGAACGGCACGACGCATGATCGCTTGATCTTCTGGGTCTATATCCAACAGTCCAAGCTGAACTTTGGTCGGGAGGACATCAAACTCCCCGATCTTGGGAGGCCCGCCAGAAGGGGTATCAACATTGATGCTGTCACCAGCGCTCTGTCGCCCGCTTCCTGCTGGGGAGAGTGATTTCTCGGAAATGATGTAATACCAAAATAGCATTTTGGATAGAATCGCAACATATAGCAGGATCAGATGAGGGCATTCCGCGCAAGTACACTCCATAAGACGCTTCCAACTGTTGAGAGCTAGCTTGTTTGTCGCGAGGACACCGTCAAAGCTTGGTGAAAGGTTCAAGTCAGAATATCTTGTGGTAGCGCAAGATGTTGCTCCCTCGGACATCTCGTTATTCTGGAGCAGGCGAAGGATAGAGACGGCCTGGGCCTCGCAGTCATGGGTATTTTTCCTACTACCAGACTCTGAGGATGCTGCCTTCGCCCCTGATGACGTCATAGCGGAGGATTCAACTTGGCATAAACCCGACAATGAATAGGTCTCACCTGAAGGAGAGGGCTCAGGTAACGATAAGTCGGCTTCGTTCCAGTCAAGCGTGGGGCTCACCCCCATTATAGCACCAAGAGATGGGTCGACGGGCCATGAGGGCGAAAGAACTGAAGTGTCTACAGCTCTATGCTGCTCATTGTCAAATAGGGTAGGATCTGGAGGATTGGTGCTTATAAGGGCCGGCTGATGTGGCAAGGAGAGCAGGGAGCCCCATTCTGATGGCATCAAAGCCGTGGCTGGAGCAATCGGCTTTGTCGTTTCCAGGGGATAAATGTCCGGCTCGAGGCTCATCGCCGCCAATGCCCGACGATCCGCTGCTAGCTTTCTTCGCCAGGCTTTCTTCCCATGTTTCCGTGATTCGCTGTAGAAGCATCTCACCTTCATCTGCACACATCTGTCACAGGACGGATGAGCCTTATCGCATCGAACTTTCGATGTGGAACATGGGTCACATGCTGTACGGAAATGGGTAGGCTTCGGCGATCCATCTCCAGGCATATTGAGTTGGAATCAGTTGCTAGCCAATGTAAATGGATGTTGAGCAGTTGAGCTGGCTGTGTGAAAGCAGAAACACCAATAACTGTGATTGTAGTGATTTGTAATAACTAGTAGAAAACAGTTAGCCAACGACACACCTTCAAGCCCAGCGACATGTACACTATTCAAGATTTTTCAATTGTGCCGAGGCCATGATGTTCGAGTCATGCAAAAGCTTACCTCAATGGTTTCCAACGGCTAGCTGTGGCCTAGGATCACCCTGATGTTCTCACTGAAGAACCCAGTATCTGCGAATATCACTGGATCGGTATAATTCCGACTTTCCACCGTTCCAAAATATCGTCGCAACCTTTACGGTATGGGCTTGATCATGGATGAGGTGAAGAACTCGGCCGGGGGATGTCCAGATATACCCGAAAAGATACGCGATCCCTGTCCCGCGATGCCTGTCAATTGGCCCACCTCTTGCATGCTTATACGCCGCTTGTCGGGCATATCCTAAGCCCGAACTTGCATACATGTGGATGATATTGATGAATTACACTAGAACGAGTAAATGGTGGACGAAGCAAGGTGTTTAGATGGAACTCATACCCGTGGCTGAAATGAAATATATCATTTGAACCCAGATGGCCTCGGATACTCGACCTTAGCTTCAACTAACATGCGTCTGTGGCCGCAACTCGCACGCATTTCTTCGACCTGCGCTCGCCTCCCAACTTTCCCTTCCTATCCAGCACGGCAATTCTCATCCACCGTAGCACGTAGTTTTTATTCATCGCCAATTAGGAAGAAATCTCCAGCAGAGAAAATGTCTATCCAGCAGTATCAAACAACGAAGAAAGGCGGACCCTTCGCCCTGGTCTCAGCCCCGATGCCAAAGCCCGGCGCCCACGAAATCACTATCCGCCCCAAGGCTGTGTCCATCAACGCCATGGATTGGAAGAATGTTCAGTTTAGCGCGCTTGTAGCCGGCTGGCCATGTGTTCTTGGCATCGAGGGTTCTGGCACGGTTGAGTCGGTTGGAGAAGGTGTAACATCTTTCAAGCCCGGTGACGAAGTTATGAGCTGGATCCAGAGGACTCAGTTCAACGGTGCATTCCAAGATGTATACAAGGCCCATGAAAGTGTGGTTGCTAAAAAGCCAGCAAATCTCAGCTTCGAAGAAGCAACCTCAATCCCGTGAGTGATCAGTCGACGGCGAACCCCAAGAATGTTTGTTATCAAATCCGTAAGAATATGACCTAAGACGATTTTCAAATATAGTATTACATACCTCACTGCGGTAGCTACTATTGCCGTTGGATTGAAAGTCCACATCCCTGGCCTGTCCACCAAAGACACCAATGAGGCACCACCTCGTTCCATTCTTGTTTTGGGCGGAAGCTCTGGTGTAGGTTCCAGCGCCATACAACTTCTGCGCATCGCCATGCCGTCGACCACCATTATAACAACCAGCTCGCTCACCCATCACGCACGACTCCAATCCCTTGGGGCTCATGTTACTCTCGAACGATCTGCTCAGCAAGACTCCGCCATCTTGAAGGCAGCAACGCCTGAAGGAGCGGGCGTAGACGCCATCATTGACGCGGTCGGTGCCGGGAGCGCTGAGCCTGCTGTTTATAGTGCTTTGCGGGAAGATGGTCCGAAATTGTACTCCCTCGTAATCACACGCCCGGGAGTAGAGCTGCCGGAGGGCATCAATGCAACCTGTGAGTGACAGTCTATCAGCAAAGTGGCATATCTTTTGTGTTTTATATCAAAAACTAACCGCCAATGACAGTGGTGGGTGGTCAATCTATCCTTGACGAGAATCCAAATGCGATGGAGTATCTCAGCAAATTACTGGATGAGGATAAGTACAAGCTGCCCCTGAAAGTTGAGGTCGTGGGCAAGGGTTTCCAAGCCATCGAAATAGGCTTGGGGAAAATCATGAAGACTAGTGGAACAAAGCTCGTTGTAAGCTTGTAATGAACCCTTCACATCTATGAGCAGTTGAAAGCTATTGAGATAAATCCGGACAGACGCACATTAAAGCAAAGTAAGTGGCGTTACTAGAATCGGGCTAGCTAGGTGCAGTCTTTATGATCAAGATAGAGAAGATCATAAATCCATGTTGAGAGTATGATAGATACGTATACGTATAGCTTTGATATGAGAATCTATAGAAGTATAACAATTCCATCCATTCTCGTTTGATTGGAAAGGACCTTTGAACGGCAAAACTAGAATACGCTTTTCGATGTTGGGCCATACGGGCGAATCGCCCATCTCTATGTTCTAAGCTGTGGCCCGACCCGTTGTAAGAATTCGACAGCCCTCATTACCGATGCGAGTCATTCAATGCACTCGGCATCATATCCGGTCTATCTTAGCTTGTCACCACAACAGTTAAAACAGATGGGACATAAACTACGGACATAAGCTCGGCACGAGCCATCGGGGCCACTCGGGGATCCATCTACGAGGTCGCCGTAATTGGCCCGAACGAGCCACGAACGAGACTCTTGAGAGAGATTGATTTCTAATCGATGAGAAGATGAGAAAAACATACGGTTTTTGTGCTAAAGAAAATGACATATGATCAGAGGTGACCGATCTTCGTAACTACCCTCCTTCTCTTTCCTGTTCCTTTAAAAAACTCCTCGGACAATACGTTCTTCACTACGATAATATCAACCATTGAGGTCCAATATCGTCCATATCAAAATTTGCCGACGCCATGGCACAAGCCGGTCTAACATCTCCTGTTCCCGCTATCCTTTGTGGCAAGACGCTCCAGGTCGGTGAGATTGTCGCACCACGAGTCAAACCGGATATCGAAAGTCTGTATGGACCCGATATACTCATCCCAAATGTTAACTAACCTACGTTACTCCTAGTCATCCATTTCATCAACTCCTACGAGTATGCAAAGGCACATATAGGCGAGCTCCTTGGAGGTCAAGTCCCATCGGAACCTAGTGGCAATGACATCGGCTCGCACAACTACAGCCAGACTCCCCGTGCAGTGTTTTTCGGAAGAGCATTTGATCACGAGCATGTGGTTGAGCTGAACAAGCTCTTCCGCGGGAAGGGAAAGGCCCCTGTCGCTTGGATTGCCGGTGATCCTAATACTAAGTTTCCCGCCTATCCAGGACTAGACTATGCAGAAAAGGCGGCACAAAATGTCGTCAACGCTTTTTTAAAATGGAAAGAGTCGGGTGCCGATAGTGAGGACATCGTGTATTATTAAATACAAACGCCAGTGTCGTTGGCGGCTCGTTATGCTGGCTATGAGCACATGAGAGAGTTTGAGTATAAAGATAAACACTAATGGAAGATGCCACAGCCAGGCATCTCAACAAAATAAGTAAGGGGCCTTCGAGTACTTCACTTGCTTCTGTAATCTCTCCGTCAGCTATGGAAAATTAGCTCCCAAGATCGATCTTATGGTTCAACTACGTTCAATTCATGAGAAAATCGTTTCACTTAAGAGGAACTGTTTAATGAGTGAAAATTGATGCAAATTTATTTCTTCAATATAAATCAATGTATCTAGCTGAATTAATTCAGCAATAGGGAGTGAATAAGAAACAGATCGCTACCCGAGAAGTGACAAGGACCGACATATAAGCTCGATTTAATCAACGCATTAATTAATCAACTACTCGTCCCAGAGTTCGACAGAAAAGAACTATAGAAAATTGACGAGATAGGGTTCAAAAGTTTGGCTAGGATATCATAGCCTGTCATTCTTCTGTTGTTAAAGAACTAGGAAGGGGTGACGACGATGCGAGGTCCAGCCAAGGCAGGGTTCCAAGAGACAAGATCTCTGTCGTAGACACCCACGAGTTCAAAGGCCTCAACGGTACCCGGTGCCTTGCAGTCTGTCTTTTGGGTGAGATAGGAGCTGTAAGTAGCCTCCCATGTGGCCTCGCCAGGCTTGACCAGGTTGAGGCGGCCGAGGTTGATGTTGCGCTGGTTTCCGGGTCCCCATCCGGCAGTTGGGCCTGGAGCCGGCTGGAGGCTAGAGAACAAATCGAGTTTTGCACTTCCCTCAAGTGTTGCGGTGGAATCCAAAGAGAAGGCAAATTGGCACTTCTGGCCAGAGACGTAAGACGGATAAGTGAACGTCAGGAGAGCGGTGGTGTCTTGGCCGCCATTAGTGGGAGCCTTCGCCACATCGCCAGTGTTTGTGGCAGAAATGGCGCCATTGCCAACATTGTATCTCCAGATGGCAGAAGGCTTGAAAGATACTTCAGCCCGAGATTCAAGAGGGGCGGCTAACACTGAACTCGCAGTCAAAAAGACAGCGGCAATGGTCTTGAAGAGAGACATGATGCACAGCGTCTAAAGCTTGAATTGATAGAGCTTCTGAAACGAAAGCTTGAGAAGGGAATCTGTGGCAAGGTATCTGGTGGATGCTGTTGCTGGGGAATTGAGATGATTGGAGTCTCTGTCGAAGCCTGGGAGGCATCAGGCTTTTATAATCGAATTCCGGGCGAGGAAGATGCCATACCATATCAAAATATCCAGTTCTGGACATTATTTTCCACCGCTGTCAGCCGCATACATGGCTGAATAGCATCAATGCAAGCCGAGTCACTAGCTTCCAAGCTGAGGCGAAGTTCTCGGCGAGCAACGAGAATCGATCATTGATGCCTGAGACACAACTGGTGATGTCTCGTGTTTCTATTCTTGGCAATTCCAGAGGACGCCCTAAGTGGAATTAGACAGAAGCATCAATCGGAACGGCTATGTCTAAAGTCAGCTTGTCGAGGCGCAGGATGACAACGCCTTCAGTGAGGGATGCTCAGCTCCTCAAGCTAGCCAATGATATCAATGGAAATCGGGGTCTAACGACGCCATGCCTCTAACACGAGCTTGAATAAGCGTGAAATGCAAATAGTTCACATGGTGGCAGCTTCTACTGAAGTTAAGGCGTTTTCCCCTCATTTACGCTGCTTTTGGATATGAGGCGTCGGTCATCCCTCCTAAGTCCACCGACGCGCCGGATATCAAACAACTCACTTCACTCTTTCTCTGTAGATTCAAAAAGAAATGAAGGAAAATGATTGAAGCCTATGCATGTACCCTAGTAATCAACAAGAACCGAGCTCTTCGCAGATCATCATAGGCTTTTGAAGCATGCTGGTGGTGTCTTGCCTGGGACAACAAAGAGGCACTGCCACGGGTAGACTGGGAATAGACCACCAATGGGTCTATCACATTCTAGACGTGTAAGATCCATGAGGTTATTTACGTAACGGCTGATATGACATGCATTCATGTAAGACATTTAAGTTCAGCCCTAGAGATGCCGCAGTCCAGCTTCATGATGCCAGTACAAGTTAGGCTAAAGGATGTCACCTGGTCAGCCGACTCGATGCAGCAATGCCACCACGTCGTGTAATATCATTGAATGCGAAAGTGGATTGTCCATGAATTCAGTAATCATATGACGCAAATGCATTTTGCGCTACGGCGCATTATTCCCAAAGTCCCAAGCAAACCCTTCGTTGAGCAGCTGTTCCAACCCGCCGAAGCCCTCCAGACCCGGTAGATCGATCGCCAGGCTGTCCAGCCAGCCCGATTCCTCTGGTTGTGGTTGAGAATCCCCAGAGGGCTCCCTCGCATCAGACCCTCCGCTAATAGGGTATATTTTTAGGATCTCGTGTAGTTCCGAGGCACATTTCTGTTTCCGTTTCTGATGTAGCAAGATGAGTAGCGAGGCTGTTCGCAGTGCCTCGACGGTGGCCTCGGTATTATACTTGGCGACAATGGCCTGCAAACAACGCATTGTCTCCTTGATTTGGGAAATTGCTGCGCTTGTATCGATGACAAGCAGTATACAGATCACTTGGAAGGGAATATTGGCCATATGGTGCCAGGGCGACCCAGTCTCTACCATGCTCTGTGCGGCTCGTACTCCCTTCCGCGCGAGGGCCAGAACCTGTTCCAGAATTTTACCGTGCAGAACCATGTTCAGGGATTTGAGTCGGCGGCATATGCAGAGCATGATATTGGTTTGGGCCAAAACAGAGGGAGGCTCGGTGTGAAGACGGTCCAGAACACTAGAAAGGGTGACTTCGAGCTCTTGGGCATCAGTCACCTTTTCAGGGTCAAGAATGTCGCAGTAGGGAAGGAGGCCAAGGACCTCATGCGTAAAGCTACCCGGCCGGGTGCTGGGAAATATAGTAGACATGTTGTGTATCATGACCCTTGAACACCCTGTGTCGAAAGACATCCATACATTGAGGTGGCGAGCAACACCAACTAAACCTCTCCGGATCTCGGGGTCCACGTCTTCGTCGAGAGTATGGAGCACCGAATCTTTTATCGGCTCACAATGTAGGCCCGCAGCCTCTACTAGGTGCATCGTTATACAGCTAGCCATCCATGCTGAATGTGATGTACCCGTCATCCTAAGATAGGCTGTTCGAAGGACCCAGGCTGCTATGGTCGCAAGGGAAGGCGCTTGGTTCATCTCTCGTTCAAGAATGATTTTTGCTGATTGTATCAGATCAAGCTCTGCTGCAGGGGGGTGGACATGTGAAAACAAGCACCCCAGAGCGGCCACGCCACAGAGAACCGCATCATAGGGATGCTCGCTATCAGGGAGTCTCCATCTTGCGTTCATGTGTTGTTCAAACTCTTGGCGCTTGATGAAGCTATAACAGGGATCAACATCCGCAAAGTAGACTTTGGACAGGGCCACCATGTCAGCCTCGGACAGAATATCGGTGATGAGCCGTGAGACCGGAGTCCCGGTAGCCTCTCGTGCGCCTAAAAAGGCATTCCAGGCGAAGAGATGCATCCGAGGGGCATTCTTGGGGTCAATCCCGAGTGCCAGCTTGCGGACGAAGGCAGCTCCCGAGTTTGCCTCGACGGTCAGCAGGTTGTTATGTGGTGAGCAGGAGGCGGATGTCGTGGACGGCGCCGAGGCGGCGGAGTTGCGAGGGGTGGCCTGAGGGCCGGAGACAGAGTCTGGGGCCGGGATTGGAGCGGCAAGGACGGGATGATCGCCCCGTGACATATGCTTCCTCTTCCTCCTTGCGGAACTCTCTGCATAGGAACAATGGTATTCGAACCGTACACAGGTCCCACAAGGACTGGCGCCGTCGCACTTCCGCTTCAGTTCACGGCATGTCTCGCACGCGACTTTAGATCGTTTCCGGTGCTGCGCAACATACGCCATCTCAGACATTATGGGTTAGAGGAGATTCGAAGATGCTCGACCGTCTCAAGCCGGCAGGCGTATTGCAGCCACGACCCAGAATACAGACTGGAGCTTGGAGCCAAGAGTGTGGGGAAATACGCAGCCAGAGAACCTCAGTTCAGACGACAGCGGGGGGACCGGGGCCGAGTAAAATGACCGTCAGTTCGGCTAGCAGTAGGGACCAATCCAAGACTGACCCTTTGATCCGAGTGCGCTGCAACGGCCCTGTCTGCAACGTCACGAGACGATGGTGGTCGGGAGAAGCGGTCGGGTAGAGCGGGAAGAACGGGATGATATTGTGACGTAGAGAGCGGAAATCACGGGAAAAGCGGGTATCTCGGCTTGTCTAAACATATAATGTAGAGTTTCTTCATTCCAAACTAACTCTTTCAAGGTAGTCATTGTATACATAATCATGTCCCTTATTATATGGTATCAAAATAACAGTGACTATTGAATCCAGTTTCCTCCTCTATCACCTTCCTCTCGATTCACAACCCCATCTCCAAAATGTTTCACGGCCTTCGGCTCGGGCGGTCTGACCCAGAGACCGAGAAGACCACTACAGATCTCGAAAGTAACCAAGAAACTCCAGAGAACAGCACAACAGTCCCGAATGCCGTTCCCGATGGAGGCTTACGTGCCTGGGTCCAGGTTCTCTTGATGCACATTGTCTTCATGAATACCTGGGGAGTCGCAAATGGTTACGGAGTCTTCCAGGAGTACTATACAGAACATCTCGATGAGTCACAATCGACCATTTCTTGGATCGGGAGTGTTCAAGTATGCCTGCTCTTTCTAGTCGGCGTTGTCGCTGGTCGTATCACAGATGCTGGCTATTTCCGGATAGTTTTCACCCTCGGTGTCTTGCTACAGGTGCTTGGGATTTTTCTTGCGTCCCTCACCTCCAAATACTGGCAGATATTCCTATCTCAAGCTCTTTGCGTAGGACTGGGAAATGGATTTGCCTTTGTACCTTCTTTGACCGTCATGGCGTCGTACTTTAAGCAGAACCGGGCTTTCGCTGTTGGTTTAGCTGCGGCGGGTGGTGGCACCGGAGGTCTAATATACCCCACGCTCATCGATAAACTGGTCAACAACGATAGCATCGGCGGATATCCATGGACAATGCGCATCATGGGCTTTTTAATGTTGGCAACATACATTCCATGCGTCATATGGTTTGCTCCGAGACTACCACCTCGACGGGGAGGGCAGTTCATCGACACTGATGCTTTCAAGGAGCCCCAGTTCATCTTGTTTGCGCTGAGTCAATTCACTTCGTTCTGGGGCCTATACTTTGCCTTTTTCTTTATGGGGACGTTTGCCCGTGATATCATCGGCATCGGCCAGCCAATAAATTTGGTCATGGTGCTAAATGGCTCCGGCATTGTCGGCCGTATCCTCCCCAACTTCATGGCCGACAAGTGGGCCGGCCCTCTTAACATCCTGATCCCTCTCAATCTGTCAGCAGCCATCTTGATTTACTGCTGGTCTGCCATACACACTGAGACTGGCCTATATGTCTTTGCTGTTCTCTACGGCATCGCTGCGGCCGCTTTGCAAGCATTATACCCAGCCTTGGCGACGACTATGACTCCTCACCCGGACAAGACCGGGACGAGGGTAGGGATGATATTCAGCTTTGTCAGTATTGCCACCTTGACCGGACCCTTTATCAGTGGGCAGCTGATCACGAGACATGATGGGAACTATCTCTATGCCCAAATGTTTGCCGGGTCCTCGGTGCTGGTGGCGACGCTCCTTGCGGTGGCTTTAAGAACATGCCGAGTGGGGTTGAAATTAAAAGTAAAAGTGTAATTGTATTCGGATATCAGGGAATGGAAACTATAGAAGCTCATATGGGTCATGAATTTTCAAGCATGATAGAAAACTTCATATTCATCAATCGGTCATTTCGTTATCATCGAGTATCGGAGAAGCCAACTGATCCATATATGGATTCAAGCCTTGGCATGGAATAATTCACGGGCGTTAGGGAACTTTTCAGGTATTCAGTTCTTTATCTTAAATTGAGTGGTATCAATATTAGCAATAATCTGCTTCTTCAACTGTTCAAGTTTTGAGTTTATGATGATGTGATGGCTGCCAATAAGCACGGGCATTGCTGCAACCCAACAGCTTAGAAGACCATGCCCAGGGATCGTGTGTCTGTCAGCTTGATATTCTTAATCAAGAACACAAAGGCCAAAGCCAAAACCATGATGGATGTTCCAGCAATCAGCATGTTTCTCTGAGCGTCCACGTACGCGGCAATGATGGCATCTCTGGTGGGGGTACCAACAGCATAGCTCATCTGCACTTCAAGGTCTTCGTAGATCGCATCCAGGTTGGGAAGATCGTCCACTGGGAGGTAATCCGCAAGCTTCTGAGGGAGGGTGTTGGTCCAGACAGCTCCAGAGACACTGTTTCCGATGGCGCCACCAATGTTACCAAAGAGACCCAGGAGGGCCAGCATGGCAGCGTAATCCTCGTGCTTGGAGGCAGCCATGACCGCAATCTGCTGACAGAGGATCATGACACCGCCGGCAATTCCGATGAACACTTCGCACATGACGATGAAGCCCACTCCGCGGCCGGGGGTTCGGAAGTAGATCATCAATCCGGCGAAAAGAACATAAAGAGGCACGGCGACGAGAAGAAGCCATCTGAAGCGCTGGGTGACGCGCATAAGGTAACCCGCTAGGATAAGGCAGATGGGGGAGACAAAGTCGAAGATGGAGGCGATGTAACCGGCTTCGGTGATTGAGACGTCAAAGACGACTCGCAGGTACGAAGTGAAGTACATGGCCCAGCAGTAATAGCCGATCTGATAGATCAGGTCGACCAAGCAGGCACCCATAACGGTTCGGTTGGCCAAGAGATGCCAAGGGATGAACGGCTTTGGCGAGAGGAACTTCTCGTAGAGCGCAAATGCGATGACCAGCACGCCACCGAGGACAATCATGGCAATGATGTAGTCTGTACGCCAGCTCTCGGGCTGCGAGGTAGCCAAGGTCATGGGAAGAAGCAGGAGGCAGAAACCTGCGATCAGAAGGAAAATGCCAACAGCTGTATTGAGATCAAATAGTCAGGCACTTGTCTATCCTGTTTAATAATGCAAAGGGTTGGTGCGATGGATTCTCTTACCGTCAAATTCGATCAAGTAGTATTTAATGGCCTCGGGGAGTGTTCGCTGCACGGAATCCTTTTCAACGACGTGGTTCTGAAGCGCCTTCTTCCTTGCAAGTGACCAGGTGAGGATGATAGGAAGGGTCACGAGCGGCAGAAGAATAGTGATGGTTCCGTAGGCCCATCTCCAGTCGGACTCGTGGAACCGCTCAGAGAGGGGGGATCCTGCGAATGCTGTGATGATGTATGGAGACGAAGTGAATGCGAACGCCAAACCTCTGTTTCGGAGAGTTGAGGTATCGGCTGTGAGCACGTCGACTGAGAAGATCAATCCAGCAGATCCGACATTGTAAAATACTTGAGCAGCGCAGTATGTGGCAATGCCGTTGCACGCAGCATTGAGAATAAGACCAATAACGGAGAGGATCAGCATGAAGCTAAAGGCAACGGTACGATCCCACAGGTTGAGGATCTTGGCAACCGGCATGGTGGTCGCAGCACTCATGATGCTCACCACCGTGCTGATGACGGTGAGCAAAGAGTGGCCCTGGAATGAACTCGTGATATATGGCGAGAGGTTCATCGTCAAACTGGACTGGAGAGCGCGCACAAAGTACGTCATCCACATGCTGCATCAGATTGTTAGTTACTGGAAGGGCGCTGTTTCTATTCTCGGTCGCGTGGGCTACTTACCAGGCGTAGACAATGATGAGTGATGTCCTGGTCCATGAAAGTGTGACGGCCTCGGCCATGCGCACACCCTGCTGGAGCTCCTCTGCGGCAGGCTTCTCAAGCCCCTCGACATCATGAGGCTGGGCCTCGACGGCAGGAGTAATGGTCTTTTCAGTCATCCTCAATGTGAGTGACTCCCTCTGAGCGATGAAGATGGTGATAAAGCCGATCTATGCGATGCCAAAAGGGGGGGAGGCTGATACACGAGGGGAGGGGATAACCTCCTTTTATAAACAGTCAAATCGCGAACAAACCAGGCCCAGGCTTCAGAACGCGACACAGGTGAGCCGGTAACCGCTAGCAACTCCCAGCTAAATTGCCTAGTGCCGGGCTGAAGAAAATCCCAGCCCAGCGGGTGGATATGGAACGGCACGGATCATTCGTCCAAAGTGATCAGGCCACCCAAAGTTTCCAAATCTAATCATGCCATCTGATAAGATTCTCTTGCTCAGAAACTCCACTCGATGCAAACCCTTCATCGGCCAAGGGTTTCGGCACCTGAGGCGTCGACTAGTCTGTGTGAAAGCGTGACAATGTGACCAGTGTTGGCCTCGCACGAGCCGAGACTGGGCGAGGGATCCATCCAAAACCGTTCGGCGACAGGGGTGAATGGCTGGGACAAAATCTGCACTTCGGTATGCGGGCTTCTGGAGATCCGGCGTCCGATCAAATATCGAAATTCGCCCAGGGTCATCCACACCGGCCACGAGGAATTTAAGCCGGATGTGGTTATGGCCGTAGGTCTGAGGCACTTTCTGACACGGGAGACCCGCAGTTCCTCTTCTCATCAATCTTCTGTGCCCATTTTTCCCCTAATCAATCAAGGACGACACGTACTCTGGTTGTGGTAGGCGTGAGTCCCGTGCTAGGATGCCGTTCCTATGTCTGGGAACACTCTACCGGAGACGTTCTCTAGCCTCTAGCACATAGATCGCGAGGGCCCGCAGAGGGGAAATCGAGTTCATGACAGACAGCGCCGATCAATGCGTTCAGGCAGAGCCACGCCTGGCGATGGGCCTCAAGCACCCTTGCCCCAGATTCCCTGTTCGATCCCTCTGCAATGTGAGGCAGAGACAGATGCATTGCAACCCCATCACGGTTCCATCCAAACATACTGCCGAGGCCATCAGGGTAGTCGTCAAAACATGGCCACGTTAGAAGAAAATAAAGACAATAGCTACTGCACCAAGAAAAACCTTCTCCTTGGTCAAATTAGTGGCGTGCTGTAACTAGCCACTAGACCGAGTCTCGGGGTCCTCCTACGTAATATCACGGGTCCGCGTCCGCGCCGTTCCAGCACCCTTGAATATGGTTTTCAAACAGCACTTCGATTCAAGGTGGGTTAACATCACGGCAGCTTACGGAAAGCTCCGCTGCCGCCTTTACCGGCATCATATCTTGGCTCGCATCGGTGGGGTGGAGACGGCATCGATCCTCGTTCTGATTGATATCTCCGGCCTGCTGATGCATGGTCACAACTCCCAAGGCTGTTTCTTGTTATTAGTCTCGTGCTTGCAAGCGATACCGGAGAGTGTTAGTGTACAGCGTGGCTAGCTGGGAGACTATCTACCGTGGGCAAAGTTTCTGCTCATTCCTGTAATTGCCCACTGAAGTCACTCTTTGCTCTCTGAAATGACCAGAATCAATATCTAAGAGGCTTAGCTGTCGTTGCCAGGACCGTGTGTGCTCGACATGGCGATGCATGCGCTCTGAACTGAGCTACCCTATAGCACACTGCATTTCTTACCAACAGCTTGCAATCGTGAAAAACTGCACTGGAAATAAATGGTAAAAAATCAATCAGGCGCTCTAAGTTCCTATTAGGCAAGGAGAAATCGCCATTTTAAATTCTAAGATAGAAAGATAGGGTGCCGAGCCGGGTATTAGTGTAAAAGGGAGCTCTATTTTCTATAATCTGGCTCTTTGCGGATTTTACATCTGCACAATAACAGACAACAACCTACAATCTTAGACTATATACCACTCGGCGCTTCTCCGTGGGGTTCTAAATGGCTCTCGCTCAGGAACGTGTTTTCTCTTTCTAGCTGCGACCTCGCCACAAACTTAGCAGAGATCTTGCTGTTGCAATTGTGACTCTTCACAAGGGTGCACCAATTTCCTGGCTTATTTCATTTTGACCAGGAGTTAAATTTGTAGATCTAAATTTATCTGTATCTCTACATTAGTCTAGTTCGCCTAATATATCGTCAGCAGCTTTCTCCGCCGCGATGAAGGTAGACACCGCAGTGAAAGTGCCTGGGATCCTTGGGTAGACGGAGGCGTCCACAACACGAAGTCCCTTGACCCCACGCACGCGGAACTTGGAATCTAGAACCGCCATTGGGTCGTCGTCGGCTCCAATGGGACAAGTTGAAGAGGCATGATGACCCCAGGCGGTGTCCTTGACGTATTGCTCAATGTCCTCTTGCGATTGAACGTTCTCCCCCGGAAGCTCTTCCCGGATAGGTACAAGCTGCCTGGCAAACGCGTTACGAGCTAGTCCAATTGCCTCGGAGATCGCCTGGAGGTCAGCGGACGAATCACCAGAGCCAGTGTCGAAGTAATTGTATGTGATGGCTGGGACATCGAGGGGATTCGCCGAGGCCAGTGTGACAGTGCCAGCGGTATTTCGAGGCTGCCCTTTCAGGATGGCCCAGGTGAACCAATCGTGCTCAGCAGTGACGTTAATGCTGTATTGGGGAAAGTAACCTCTGAAATTGACGGGCCCGCCGAAAATGAAGGTGTCGTAATCGCCGGCAGCTGTAGCGGTTGAGGGATAAAACATTGTCACCCCCAACCCAGATGATGCATAAGTACCATGGTCTCCCAAAACGGGATTCTCCCAACGCTCAAGGCACGAGTCCTCCTGGCCATCGAATCCAAATGTGCATCCATCGAGAGCCACGAAATCCTTAGGCGTTCGCCCCTGGACGGCGACCTCATAGTGATCTTGTAGATTGGTGCCAACCCCAGGAAGGTTGACAATGACAGGGATGCCGAATCTCTCCAGTTCCTCCTTCGGTCCGACGCCACTGAGCTTTAAGATCTGGGGTGAGTTGTACGTTCCCCCAGAGATGATGACTTCTCTCGACGCCGTTGCCGATCCAGGCTCACCTGGTCCAGCATTCTTGGACCTTGGGCTAGCAGCGTACAAGTAAGCACCATCGAGGAATTCGACGCCAGTAGCGCGTGGAGGGTCCTCGGACTTGTCAAAGACGACTTTGGTGACGTGGCAGTGCATTCGAACGTCAAGAGGATACTTCTTGCTTCCATCCGAGTTCTTGGCATCGCGAACGGAGACGACAAACTCGCGAGGGCCAATACGGCTGGCCTTGTCTGTCGAGATGGGTATTTGGTAGTAGCCAGGGCTCTTGTCTCGCAGCAGACTGTCGGCGTTCGCATCTCCAGCAAGTAACGTAGCAAGATTAAAGACGTTATCCGTCAGATTGCCGAGGCCAAAAGCACCACCAAGGAACAGACTGAGAAGCTGAGGGTCCTGCAGGGGAATTGTGAGGGGAGCGGTCTCGGTGCTCAACCATCCGTCGTATCCGTGACCAGGAGAGAGTAAGCTGAGATATTGCTGGTTTTCCAGTTTCACGAAGTATTTGCGCATATTTTCGGGATCCCATGTCTGGTCGCCGGTAAGACGTGAAATATATTCAAAATCTGAGCGGTAAGGATAGATGGCAATGAGGGCATTGTGAGCTGTGCAGCCACCCAGAGTGCCTGTCCGCGGGTACAGTGTTCCTAGCATCTTGGACCCTTCAGGAGGATCAAGACCGGTATACAGGCCGCCGTCAACAGTCTCGTAGGATGTCTTGTAATCACGGGCTTGACGTTCATCGTCGGCATAGTGGCGCACAAAGAAGTTCCAGGCCATGCTACCATCTTCTGAAGCCAAAGCCGAGTAGGCAGGAACACTGTAGTTGTTGTTTGCCCCTTGGTCATCTCCAGCCTCGATAAGAAGCGTCTTGTGGCCGGCCAGAGCCAGTCGGGCTGCAAGTGGACCACCACCAGCACCTGAGCCAACAACAATATACTCATAACCAGAGAGTTCGACGGCTGCAGTAAGGCCAACAAGCCCAAGTCCAAGGGACAGCAGATTCTGGAGTCTCATGGCGAGTTTGTCGTGTGCCGGTTTCTGTCAAGTTTGATGGTATATATGACGATCGGAGACATCCGAGCCAGTAAATGAGGACAGGCACTGGAGGCACAAGTCAGCGTGGGAGGTACGTTTATGTATGCAGGGGCATCAGGGGGAGCCACACCGTAACATCGAACAGGTGAATGGACGCTCGTGCTGATACCATGGTACCCCGCACTTTTCGACAAGAAAGAGGTGCGGAGATGACAGAGCACATCAGCCTGACTTCAATTACCCAGCGTGACGTACAAAGTAGGGATCTGAGAACCGGAAGCCCAAGTATCCGGGGGAGCTCCTCGTGTGTCGCCAATCGGATATTACTTCTTACTTGCCGAAGACCCAAAGAAACTGCACTTGCCAGTGAATTTCGGAGCGCTATGCTTATATCAGATTAGGAAGAGGCGATCTACACGAGGTCAATTTCCCCAGCTTCAGTAACCCCACACTCTAGCTCCAAGTAGAACACGGGACTCAAAGCCAAGCAGGCGACGGAGATGAAATGGCGGGTCGGAGAGAATGACCAACTAATCATATCTTTCTTCATGACACGATCTTGGATGTCATAATATCCTATCGCCGGGTGGCTGTACCAGACACATGTCCGGCTAGGCTGTAGCATCATCGGTATGGCTTCTGCCGAGGTCAATATCACAAAGCGCCGTCTAGTCATAATTAGCAGGGTAACTCTCGATGTAATATTATCAGATTTATCTCCACCACACTCTCATTCACGATGAGTTGGCTTGCCCACAATGTACGAGGAATGCTAAACCATAAAATAAGAGCAATAGAGTTAGAGCAATTAAAATAAATCCAGCTAGATCTAACACTTGCTTTATAATTTGGCTTTCTCTAGATTAGTACCTTATCTAGATATCATGATTGTATAAGCTGTATATGGTTGAGGAATCCAGGCAATTGGATACCTCGGCCCTGGAAATAAGAGACTTGTGATATTTTGGCTATTTTTGCCTGTTGAAAGACCTAGCCATAGTAGTAAGAGGGTTTTTCTCCGCTTCTCGGTATTAAACAAACTACGCCTGTGCCTGTTCCACGTTAATAAGGCCGAAGTATCCTCCGATGAGAAGGTATATTTAGAAATTCGGGTTTTAGAAAGTCTGAAAAAATCATTTAAAATGTCTCGAATCTAAGGCTCTCTATTTAAGACCTAATTACATACCAAAATGCACATACGGGACCCATTCCATCGCACCCAGGCCCACTTCCTCCAAAAGGTTCATATCTCGACGTGATCTCATTCTCCATTCCGGATTTTCATTTGAGATATCTTGCACCCATTGGTCTCGCATCCGCCGGGTTGCTTCATGTAGGCCCCGGCAAACAGCGTCGTCTGTTAAACCGTCGCGATTGAGTAGCTCGTACGTGATCCTCGCTACGTCGACGCACGCCTTATCCCTGACCTCCCACAGGGTACCAATAACATTGCGAAAGCCTGCCAATTTGAATGAATTGATCAGGTGAATACTTTCGTCGAATAACTTCGAGTCTTTCGCACGGCCGGTCCCGCGCGCAGATAGAAAGGCGAGAAAGGGTTGTGTTTCATAAGGATTCAACTTTAGGAGGGCGTCGACAGTCATTGGAGTCTTTAATGCCAGATAACTTTGACTCGGATCATTGTAGTCGGTGTATCCATGTCCGGCGAAGTGAGAAATGTCGCAGTTTTTCATCGATCCAAGGACGGTTTCGTTTTCTTGTGTAAGCTCAACGGTGCTGATTCCCATCGACTTGCAGCAACCATGCACTGCCTCGATCTCGTCGGCGGCGTAAGGAAGCCGAATATACCCTGGAGTGTTTGACATTCCCACTAGAAGTGCTCGTTTATGACGAGAAACTGGCTTGGTTGATCGCCGCCGGCCCTCGGTGATAGCGTTGACTGATGAGCTGTATGATGACATGACTCGATCCATCACTGTCTCACCCGTGTTCGACGTATGGTATCCTGCAGCATGTAAAGGGAAAGCTGTCAGAGGCCCCGTCGGAATCCACCAAATGTGAGGCCAGTCATTGTTTGAGGGTGGTTCGTTAAAGCCCAGTGCTGATAGAACTGGTGCTGCAACAGTGTCCCACAGCCATTCCAGGACACTGGGTAATCCCAAATTTCCCGTCTTCAATTTTGATATTATTTCTGTGCTGGAGTCCCAAGAGTGGTACATGATGTGGCTTACATCCTCTGTCCTTCTTTGTAATAATTATGGCATCGGAACGGAGTACCATCACGTTGATGATGATTATCGGACCACGATCCCCGGCTATTTCCACCATGTCAGGTACAGAAGTGAAGATATCCTTGTCAAACTCTGGTTCCTTTTTCATCTTCAAATACAGCATCTCCAATTCGAGGCCGATTTCATACCGGCGTTGAAACTGCAGGTTCAAACCGCCTGAATTGGCCCCTGGTCTATCTTCCAACTCAAGTTGCTCGAGCTCCTGTCGAAGCCGAGTGATATCACCCACTAAACCAGGTAATCTGTCGCCAAGGATATCAACAGCGGCCCGTATGTCATCAAGAGAGGTGGTAATAATACCACGACTTCGCTCCATGAGATAGATGGCCGACCATAATCCGTCATCCCCCTCGGGCACCTTATCATCACGGTTTTCTTCGTGGTATGTAAGTGCGAAGCCAACAGCACGTGTGGCTAGATCTGAAAAACCCCTCGCTATATACTGCTTGTCAGATCGCCGAAGCAATCGGATTGAGAGTTGTGGGATTAAGTCGATGGAAAACACGGTTGCATTCCAACAGTACCGTTCTTCTGTTGCAATGCCTTGGGATATCTTCACCCCGCACTGCACTCGGAGTAAAGTAGGCGCAGTCTCTGAATATAAGACTGTTTCAAAGCACTCATAGGCTTTACTCATGTCATACTCTTCTTCTTCTTCTTCTCCTTCACTAAGGAGTATTGTTTGGTGGAAATAGATGTCTCCGAGACCAGACCACAGGTGTGCCTTGATGGGGACGTCATCCGGAAAGACATCTAGCCATTCTCAGCTGACCTCGAATGATTTCTCAAGATCTTGATGGTTCTTTAAACTGCCCTGGATTCGTCCTAGTTCTTGAATGGCAAGGACTAATTCAGTTGCTAATCTGACATCTGCCTTTAGAGTCCAATCGGTCGCCCCTCGCGCAAGGCGAAAGGTAAGATCTAGATCACTCCCAAGCCTTTTTTTGTGTCTCACGTGCAAAATGCATTGTGAATACGCCCAGATAAGCGATCTTTGTTTTCGAAATCCTTCATTCGTCGAAATGATCGCTATAATCTCACGACCATACTTCGCAGCTTCGTCAAGATCTTGCGCTGTTCTCGTTCGCCGGTATTTGTAAAAGAAACTCAGCTGTAGTAACTGCAGGGCCTGCAATCTCAAGGAAAGCTCATTTGTGATCATTTCTAGGGCTACGCGCAAGATTTTGATCCCTTCCTCGATGTCGCTTATCGCATTCCATATTTTATATCTCTCAAATAGACCCCCCGAGAACGCGATGAGGGTATGTGCATAATCTGGGTGATGTTGTTCCGTCTCGCCAATGGCTTGCCGAGCAAACCGGCATGAGTATACCAGTACCACGGGGTTTCCCCTTTGATAAAACTCGGAGTCCGAACAATCCGCCACCTCCAAAAGATATCTGGCGCGACAGGGCTTATCGAGTGGAAGCTCGTCCAAAGCCTGCTGTGTGAACTGAATGGCCTCGTCAAGATCAGGTAGCCAATTAGACCGTGAGCACCTTTCTAGCAATCGAGACACAAGTCGGCGCAGGTATATGTGCCGGTCCTGTTGATGAGAAGACACCTCAACCGCACGTCGTAACACCTCAATATCCTTATCGATGATGGGATCAATTAGTGGCATTTTGATTTTCGTCTCGATGTTCTGCAATTCAAATCTTGGCGATGTGGTTGGGGATAGTGAGGAGCGGTAGGATTTACTGATGGTTATTGCTAATAGATATAGGCCCTAGCTAGAGAGGTTATCTATCCAGAAAGGAGAAATCTAACTGTAAGAGAAGAAAGGAAGCCTGAGCCTATAGTTAGGATATCATGTAACTAAGTAGAAACCCAGATAATTATTTTAAAAAGTAATACCAAAAGAGAGAAACTGCATAACTCTTTTCAGCTTGGTTAAAGCAATCCTTTTATAATCCTATTGATCCTTAATGAGCTCTAGACTAACGTTAGATACTGAATAATAATCCTTGGCAGGCTGCTTGATTAGATAGACCTGCATGAGGTGTTGTAATATCCTGGGTATCGGATGTAAGATAAGCTGACCAAGCTTGTATAACAGGTAGGCAGCGATCGCCTTAACAGCCGGCGCGCAGCTATATGAAGCTTATGTTACTAAACTTGTTTTATTATTAAGCGACTTTTCAAGATAGCACTATATTATCTCCAATACTATTATTATATTTAGTTTTCTGATCAATATAAACCCTGGATACGTTTATATCTTTACGTGCCATGATGCCGGCTGTACTGTGGAAGGTGTAGTCATGAAGTGAAGATCAGATCGGCTTGATCTATCCCGCTCTGTAGAGGCCATATGGCCCGCTTTGATCCGCCGGGTAGGCGTTGTGTCCCCTCCACGTGGGGTCGTTGGGTGTCCGTTCGATATGAATATTCCTGGCCGCCTGCTGCATTGAAGCTATCCCCTGTCTTATTGTCATACCCCTCGTAGGCCATCCCGCGCGAGTTTCAGGTTGCTG
Source organism: Clonostachys rosea (assembly GCA_026958235.1). Taxonomy (NCBI): domain Eukaryota; kingdom Fungi; phylum Ascomycota; class Sordariomycetes; order Hypocreales; family Bionectriaceae; genus Clonostachys; species Clonostachys rosea. The sequence continues at coordinate 348,766 of CP110208.1, forward strand.
ACATCCAGTCTGATATGGTTGACTGGGGTGATGGTATTGGGGCTGAGGGACGGCACTGGCAGCCTGGTAGTGACCTCCGTCGTAGCTACTCATGTCAACCTGGCCATGGTGTGGAACTCCACCAGAACTACTGCTTTGATCGCCTGCTTGCTCTTGATGAAACTGGGGTGCATAGCTGTCGGGATGGCCGGCTTCAACTCCTCCGGAATGGGAAGGATCTTTGGCAAAACTCAGCTCATCCTTTTCGTTCTCCTGCCGAGGCTGTAGGGAGATTTGCGATGGGTGTGGCAGGTGAGTCAAGATTAGAACGCAGAAGTAGGCAATGGCGATTGTTGGTAGCTGCCATGGGGAGTTGATAAAGCGAGACATAAGTTTGGCATTTGTCTGGATGGCAGATAGGATACTGATACCGGCACCAATCGCGAAGACAAGTCCAGTGCGGATCATGTTGAATCGAGTCCATCCCTTGGTCTTCGAGAGGATATTCATAACCATGAGAAGCATCAGGACGATGCCTGCGCTGATGAATAGATATGTGAACTGCGGCAACGGGTTAGATGATAGATTTCGAAAGTACGAGAGTGTTACTCACGATAGTGCCGATACGGCGATCCGTAGCCTCAATGGCAGCCAGTTCCGCATCTTCCCAACTTGCCGAAGCCCCAGACTTCTTGCTGCTAGCCTCGACGCTGAGACCAAAGGCCTCGCTGATTGAATTGATGACCGCTCTTGATATTCCGAGATAATCATCAATCCAGCTCTGGACATCAGCATCAGTCGAGTCCTCAATATCCTGGGTCCAGAGGGTCTTGGGGAGGTTGCTGATATCCTCAAAGATGGCGTCGAGCTCATTTGTGTTCTTACTCCCGTCTTCCATGTCAGTACCATATTTCTTCATGAGATAATATGATGTTGACTTCAGACTATCCGCTACGGCAGATGATATCGACGAGGCTGTAGTGTTGCTCAAACTGTTTGTGACGCTCTTCTGGAGTTTATACTCGGCCTCGCGATATGCTTCTATTGCTCGCCACCACACTGCCCATTGGCTGCTTCCTTCAGCCAGTAGGACAAGGACGGCGTGGAAGGGAAGATGGAGGAAGGTCCAGATGGCATGGCGCCATGGGGCCATGTGATTGTGGTGATGCATCCAGTCAAAATAAAGCTGGAAGGTGATGAAAAGGAGAGCCCCAACGGAGAATAATGTACCGATGAGCGCCGGAGCTAGAGAATGGTCAGGTTATTTTCATTCAGGTAGATCTTGCTTCGTTTCGATGTTGCGTAATTTGAACTTACACCAGTAGTCGGCTAGGCCTTTAAGATAGGTATATTTGACAATCTTGGAAACATTCTTTGTAAGAAGAATGACACCTTTGCAGAGTCAGAGATTGTTCAAGATCATATTAAGATATAGGGGATAAAAAAAACCTACCTTCTCCCAGAACGATCAATGTCAGAAGGTTCAGACGTTCATTGAAGTGGGTTCCCTCAAAGCTAAGCGTCTTAGAGAGGGTAGCATGAGCAATGATGGAAAGCAATTCCAGCAGCCCCACCGTATACCAAATGATAATCAGGTGCTGGTCTTGTTTGTTGTTGGAAATGACACCGGCGACAAGGTATGCAATCGCTGGCAGCAAATGGAGGATGACCGACACAAGAAGCACCTTCCGACCTCTCTTGTTGTGGCGAGCGTGGTAGAGGACAAGAGAGTATTGGGCAGTCAAGACAAGGCGCGATAGCGTTAAGAATAGGGCTATTCCCAGTCAGCATTTTCTTTCTGGATCAAGGCGCCCGGCAGCAGACTTACATCCGGCCTTGATGATTGGTCTGATCAAATCATCTTTGTCGAAGGCCGATCCAACAATCGCAAATCCAATCATGACGGCGAGATGGCAGGCACGAGCAAGGCGAGGAAGAATGCCATCCTGGATAAATCGGGCATCGTGAACGGTTGTGATGAACCATGTGTTCCACAAAAGTCTAAGACAAACAGGTCAGTGCTCTAGATACTGAACTTGATCATCTCTCCTTTGGCCATGGTGTAATTTGAAGGGGCAGACTCTTACAGGAAATAGCCAACAAAGGATACCAGAGTTTCTTTTTCAGTGATCGGGTGGACGGTTGCAAAAACCGTAAGATTGGCAACAAACCAAAGATCATAGAACAACTGGCAAGAGGAGCATGGCCTGGTCAGCGGATGGACGCGCGTAGAATGTATTAGCAAAGAAGAAACCCACCTCAGATGTTGACGCAGACTCTCTCTATTCAAATGTTAGCACTTCCAACTCTGTGCCTGGCTGAAAAATACGCGCAGAGTGGTAATGACACCACCTACTTTGGTGAATTGTATTAGAGAGTTTCCATCGTCATCGCGCTCAGGTCTGCTAGGGGCTGGATGATGCCCGTCTTCTGCTCCATGCCCGTGGCCTTCGTGCGCTTCTCCAGGCTGTTGTACCGGATTCTGAGCAAAATCGAGCCTCGAGCTGGCTAGTCGGAATGTACCACGCGCAGATCTGAGGTCGTTACCCGAGGGTGTCGCTGGGTCATGGCTCGAGCCAGTCATGGTCGCAATGTAGTGTCACGGATCTCGAAACCGGTTTTCAAGTTCCGTCTCTGGAGAAGCCACGAAAAACAACGTCCAGCTCCAACTGCAATGATATATCACAGCAACGAGGGGAGGAGAATGGGTTAAATTCTTGGCTGGGCTGATCTCTTCTCTGCCGTAGGCCCCCATGAACGCCACGGGTCGACGCCATGTTGGCTGAAGTCGGCCTAATGATGCAGCTGAATCAGTCCGGCAATCTTCTGCCGACATGATCCAATAATGCAGTGACAAATTATGCACGGAGCCCGGCAGGGCGCAGCTCAGCAATCAATTGGCCTAGTGCCTACTGGCCATGTTGATCTTATTACTGGAGATCCCCAGAATCCGTCCATGCTTGGGCAAATCCTTGGGTAGACACAGCTCCGGTGGCTTGCTTACCTTGCATGCAAGAAGACGAGGAGTAAGCGCTGCACCCCCTTTGATGTTGTGTGATTTCCCTGCAATGTGGAAGCCGGCACTAACACGTGGCATGTCTAAGTCGCCGTTCGTTCTACCCAGAAGAGCGCCTGGGACAGAACGAGGTTCAACAGTCTTGAAGCGACATGGCACGGATCTTGCTCCTACCCCTAAAGAAGCACAAAAAGATGCATAATATGTGGATGTATCCCGCCCCCCCCCCCCTAGTCCCCGAAACCATGAGGCCTCCTTAATCTTTTGTTTACGCCCTGGCGGGTAGTATTAGTTGAGGCGTACCGTCGGGTAAACGGCATCTGAGAGAATCTAGACCCTTAACGCGTCATCCAAGACAGCGCCCGCATCTACTAAATGCGGAATCTGGACTGTCAGCCCTACAAATGGTACGTTCCAGGCTTACTTGTCTTGACATAGTCCAATGCACAAGGAAATAATTATACTTATAATTAATTCAATAAAAAACAAACATTGCCTAGCCTCTCAAAGCCCCTGCCTCAAGCCAGCACGATGGTAAAAACGGCAGACGCAACCCGACGACTGAGGACAAGAGATAGCAACCACGTCTATTCATCACCTATTTGTCGTGTTACTCGTCTTGCTTTTAGGTGTCTGTCAAGAAGCTAAGGCAGCTTGTCTATGGCCCAATATTTTCCCATTTAAATTCTTCAGTGTACATGTACGTTAGATCTTAATTGAGCGGACAAGATGAATTTTTCTTTGAATTTTTCTTTTCGGTGGTCGCAAAGAAATTCCCTACCCGTTACGTGGAAGGAATTGATCTTTTCAGGACCAAAGAAACGCCCCTAGGTTCATGGTTTCCTACTCGTTATTCTAACCAAACTACCGGTGCGCATAGTACGCGGCCCTTTGAAATGATTTAGAGGGAATGCTTATGCATATCCCTCGCCTGTATACTGTGTAAACGCCGTGTGCAGCCTCAGTCTAGCATCTGCAGTCTGTCTGTGGGAGATATGGTCTGTTGAATGTTGAATACAATATACGCTTGCCTAGAAATCATGCGGGCAGCTCCTTGCTCTCACAACAGGAGCAGGGCTGCCCCTACAAGGCTCGACAGGGGCTAATTGCTTATCTGTTAGGCCCGTTAATCAACAGGGGACGCAGCAAACCTCACCTCGCCCAAAGGTAAGCCGTCTCAGATTTGCTTTCTGGGAAACCGTGAGGACATCATGATTATAGAGGTACACTGGGCATATGCTGAGCAGATTACGCAATAAATAGTGAGAGTACAGCTTTTATTTTCATATTTCCATCAAGATAGAATATTATGCATGTAATTCCCAAGTTTATAGCAAGACTAATCGTTTTGTATCAATTTCGAATATGTTTTGATACCTGAGATTTTGACAAAGGAACCGTTTAATGATTGACGCACCACGTCACGTTTCCTTTGTTATTGACCTTAAATACTTCCACAGCAGACTCTGCGAAAGAAATAGATATCGAACCATTTACCATGATGAAATCAGAATGTACTTACCTACCAGCAGGTCAGGTCCCAGACCCAATTCGCCACCGATTATGTTTTCAAAAAAGAGCCCTGCTCACATGGTCGCTTAACTCAGTTGGTTAGAGTGCCGTACTAATATATCTACCCGATATCCTAGTAATGCGGACGTCGCCAGTTCGATCCTGGTAGTGACCATCTACTTTTGCCTTTTTGTCTCGTGCTCAGTGACCTTCTCCACGCCTTACCCTATACGAACCCTTCCCTGTAATCCTATCAAAACATTACAACGCGTTGGAAAACATCTCCTGGAAGATGCTTAACAATAACATTGCTCGTGTTGACATCATTGCTTTTAGAGTCTTTAACGCCCGCAGGGAATTAAAACATAATGTTGATGGTTACGCAACGAGCATTCAGACAGTATGTGCCAAAGTTGTTCAGGCAAGTATGAAAGAAAGTTGGATAAACTAAGGTTAGAATTTTCAAGATGAAACAGTTGTTTCGAAATTATAAGTCCCGCTGCTAACCGTAACCAATGTTCTCTTGCATCCTCTTTTCACCTCTATTATTCCATTCTCGCCAGCTTTTAGGTCCTGTCCCGATTCCTGGATACCGCTTGTGGCAGGGAGGTATACCCAGCCTTTGCTACCCACCGGAACGGTGATGGAATATCCAAACTTCTTTTCATTCAATGTCCATTTTGCAGAGACAATTCCAGATGGTGCCGTGTACGAAGTGCTTGCAAATGAAAGGTCACCCTGAATGATTGGGTCAAACACAACCTCATTCCAGGCCACTGATGTGTTCCTTTGTGAGACCCCAGAGAGTTGGAGCAGAAACAAGTCCCCATAGCCATACCTAGCAAGGCCTATTTAGCAAGATGACGTCGAAAGGGGAATCTTGAACAGATACTTGACTTACATGAAATGGTTGAGACTGCCCCCTGTGGTATCTGCATCCCAATGTTCCCAAAGAGATGTCGCTCCATTTTCGATCATATGTCCGTAGCTTGGTACCTCTCTGGAGTTCATCCATCGGAGCAGTATGTCATCTCTCTTAGCTGCGCGTAGTACTCGGAAAAGACCTAGCCTCCCTGTTAGTCGCAGTTCAACAAGGATCTGAAGCACAAAACCTTACTAGGAAGGGCAATCTCTCCGACCGTGAAGAGACCAGGAGTGCTTTCAATTGATTTAATAAGTGTGGAGAGGATCGCGCCTCTGTTCACATCTGAAACTGCGCCCATGTCAAGAGCAAATGCATTGCAGGCCTGAGTCGTTGTTGCGCAGTAGTGAGGAGAGTCTGCAACAGTGTTATTGAACCACATCGAATTGAACCCGTCCAAGATATTATTTGCCAGCGACGCATAGCTTCTAGCCGATTCATCATTCCCTAAAACAGTCTCTATCTTGGATAAATAGAGTGCAGCTTGGTGGTATCCAAAGGTGGAGGCAACACCTTTTGGTGTTTTTGTATCGATGGCCAGCCAGTCACCCAGACCGCCATCATTTAGATACGGTTGGCCTGCTGCGCGCCTCTGAAGATAATCCAGATACTCAATCATGTGCTGATGTTTGGTTTTCAGAACATTGATATCTCCGTAGTATTGGTATAGCTGATAGGGGACATTGATTATTGCCCTGCCCCAGTTTGGATCATTGCGATAGCCACCACCAAATACAGTGTATTCCGGTGCAATGTCAGGAATCAAGCCAGGAACATCTTGCGCCTGGGCGTCTGCCATGATACGGACATGGTCATATCCGTATGATTGGATATCATATCCTAAAGCGACGGGCTCAAAGACGAGATGGTTTTGCTCGAGCCAACCAAGCTTTTCTCGGTGAGGGCAGTCAGTCAGCACTGAATGCATATTTCCCTGTATAGACCGATCTATAATCTTGTGGATATTGTTGAAGTGGTCGCTACTTGAAGAAAACTTGATATTGGCTTCATTAGCAGCCCGGATGACGAAGCCTTCAAGATCATCGAGCGAGGGCTCCCACGTCGTATTGACACCCAAGTATTGGAACCCATGATAGAGGAATTTGGGAGAATAGGTCTGAGACGATGAGTTGGAGAGGGTATACGCGTTGAATATAGGTTTGCCGGTGGTCCCTTGTTGTAGATTGGACCGTTCATCGGGCCAAAAAGTAACGCGAGTTCCAGCTAGATGCTGGGGCTGTTAGAGATTGAGGTCTTTTGAGTCTCGCCTAAACTGAGCACTTACGCCCTTGTCTTTCATCTTGAACCCAAAAGTGCCTGCAACATTGACGCCCAGATCATATACCCAGTATCCATTTTCATTCTGTGATGGCGATTAGCTAGCACCAAGAACCAGACAGCCACTTATGACATACCTTGGACACTGACACGGGCTTGATCGTTTCAACTACTTTCAAAGGAGGTGAACGTGGACTGACTAGTTTACCACTAGGACCTGTCGTTTTACTTGCATGAGCCCATTGAGACCTGTCACCTTCTCGGCTTGACCAGTTCGGTAGTTCCTTTCGAGCATCGTACTCCTCTCCGCCATACCAGGATGCTTCCCAGTACGGCCCATCCAATGAGGTTTTCCAGGTGTCATCTGATGTGATTGTCGTAAGTCGACTGTCTCCCACGCATTGATATTCTAGCTGGGCAATAAGTCGAAGCTCTTGGTACGCCTTGATTAGCTTGTAGTACCTTCCCCAGAGCGGTCTCTCAGCATCGTATATTCCTTTCCCCAGCTCCACGCCGAGGATGTTGTCTCCATGCTCCAGAAACTTGGTAACATCGTAAGTCGAATAGGGCAACGTAGCGTTCACGGTGCTGTAGCCAGGCTGCAAGACCTCGTCTGTAATTGTTTTGCCATTGATCATAGGAACATGCAGACCGAGGCCAAGAAGATACAGCCGTGCTTTGGACACATCGCAATCGACCTGAAATTCTTTGGCAAACACAGGGAGCGACGTGGAACCAGTGGCGAAGTCTTTGTTGGTGATCCAGGACGCCGTCCAATCATCTGAGTCTAAAAGGGAGATCTCAAATTGGCCTTGCGAACTCCAGTCGGACGGGTTATCATCCACGTCCCAAACTTTGACGCGCCAAAAGGCTGAGCTTCTTGAACCGAGAGATTCACCATCATAGATGGAATATGTTGAAGTTGATTGTATTTTGCCTGAATCCCACACGTCTGGTGCTTCGAAGTTCTCATCGCGCGACACTTGGATTTGGTAGGATGTCTGAATGTCGCCTTTCTTCGAGGATTCTAGTCGCCATGTTAGTCGAGGATTGGCTGTATCCACGTCGATTGGATTATATGCCCCATTTGTTTTCAATGACCCATCCTCGACGGAAATGGCGTGGGCAAAGAACACAAGCGCTACAAGCGCAAGGAGAGTTCTGGACAACATTAGTACCGTTATATTGCGCAGTAAATCTTATCAAGTCTAGCTGAAAATATGTGAATTAGTTGCAAGTTCCAGAGTCTTAGATATAAATTCAGTAGCCATCCACACGGGCTATTCTTCCCCGCCTTTTCAGTTCTACGTCGCTGGTTCAAGTAGTGATGGGGTAATTAACCGGCAGGTTCGGTCACCTCTGCCCCGAGTATCTTCACCCTGTAAAGGCATCTGAAGGATTGAGCCAAATACAGCAATTTTTTGAGGAAGACGGAGAATTTATCCATTCGTCGTATTCTTCAGCCGATGTCAGATCTTGCACCCGTAGCCTAAATGTCTACGCTCCTTATTGCAAACAGAGAGAAAGCACCAAGAACAAAATCCCCTTGAAGCATTCTGCAGTATAGGCCAACATTTACAAGCATAACTTATTCACCGCGCGATCTGGGTATCGCTGGTGCTGCTTTTGTAATTTTTGTACAACCGTGCGAGGATTCGAATCCCTGTTGAGATGCCTCCGCGGTATTGAGAAACCCTGAATATGTAGGTTTTATCACTTACTTCCATACACTTGCCCACCAGATAAGCCAATGAATATGAGAATATAGATATTCATAGAAGTGACATTCTAAGCCGAGTAAGCCTCCCTCCATCGAGTCTTGGCTATCTTCAAGCAATGCTACCTCAGCTCGGTCTGATCTAGGCTGCACCTCTCTCAAGCCTGAGCGATGACTCTGATCAACCATTACCCCTCAATCGTGGGAAAAGTCTATTCTTCGCCGCATCTCAAGCTAATTCTCTCATAAATATGTAATACTTCCCACGAGATTCAATGCTAGGCGTCCTTGGACGATCTAGACCATGCGAAAGTTGCCGCAGACGTAAGAAAGCAGTGTGTACCAAGCCTATCGGCACCAATATGTCATCCAAAGAAGGAGCTAAACCGGAAGTCTAGTGTGATCGAAAGTGGCCCATCTGCAGCCGATGTCAAAAAATGCTTCTCCAGTGCCACTATCACCAGAATCCTAACCTCGCTAATAGCACATATCAGGTGGATGGCGATACTTCTTGCAAGCCCTGTTCCATCTCGACTCCAAATTTGCCCGAGACTGTCCGGAATGCGAAAGTAACTGACGCGTCATCCTCGGGAGTCACCGTCGGGCCAATGGTTCTGCCAGAGGCTCTTGACCGAAGCGCGTTCAAGGACAAGATACTGGGAGTCTACTGGTCGAATTATCTTCCAGATGGACGCTCCTTATCAAAAGATCTGGCAAAGCACTCTCAATTTGGGTGGACGACGGACGCACCTGAAATATTCAGGGAGAGGAGTGTTACAGCTGGTAGTGTTGACCAGCGCCATGGCGATGATGGCACACCAAACAAAAGACCGGTCTCTGCGGTACAAAGCTCAGAGAATGTACGGAACAAAGCTTGTTGTGATGTGGGAAGCTATGAAGAGCCCGGCACTTGGAACAAAACCAAGCATGCTCGTTGCCTCCGCCCTCTTGGGAATCTTTGAGGTGGGTATCTTTTGCCCTTTGCCGATGAAGAGAATGAAACTAATATACCTGGTAGTTGAGTTATGAATACAGTGTAGGTAGTGTTGATGTCGCACACCAGACATGGCTTACGCATACCGCGGGGAACGCCGTCCTCATTCTATCTCGAGAACCGCGAGAGTATAAGAAAGGTTATTCACACATGCTTTTCTCCGATCTTCGAATTGTGCAAGTAAGATGATCGAACAAAAAGTCCATTACATCTTCTTAGAAAAGCTCATCGTCTCATATTTTTAGGCGTTCTTTGGTATGAGAATATGTAAACCGTGCCTCTTCGCTGTGCATGAGTGGAAAACAGTCCCTTTTGAGGACATACCAAGTCCCCCAAAGACATTATCGCGGATATCACGCTCGAGCTGCCGGAGCTCTACTCAGACCTCACCAGTGCTAAGGTATGCCCTAAAGACGAGGAATGCCTGGCCCAGTTCGAAACTATCGCGTCCAAGTCCTGGCTGCTTGACTTCCGGCTACGAACTTGGGCAGCTACCACCGGCATGCAGATCCGTGAATTCGTGAAGAGCAAGATCGCTACCGGGTCTTCCACTACGGTCATGTCATCGGAGGAGTATGACCTGGCCAATGTCTCCCTGCTGTACTGGATCACCTGCATCTCGCTGTATGATATACTGGAAATAACTGGCGACACATTCGAGTCTCCCTGGCCTGAACATGCGAACCCACTGATTTATTACCGCGAACTCGCCGCGTTTATTCAGTTTCTCTTCGCCCCGCAAGCTGGGTGCCAGGTCACCAATTGTGTGTTTTTAGCTTTGGACGTTGCAGTTCGGTTTCTGCAAAAGATTGACGAGATAAGAATCAAAGCTGAGGAGCGAGCATCACTGTTGCATATACTAAAGGCTGGATTGGGTCAGTTAGGATTTTTCTATTTAGAGCCCTAAAATATGGCGGAGCTAAATGAATAGACTAATTGGGTAGCAGTGGAAAGACGCTTCAGGGCCATGTCGCAGGACCTGATTTGAACCAAACAACATTTATACCTCTTTTATCCCTTTTATAGCTTTGATGATCAAAAAATCAATAGTTACTCAATCATAGCAACTTGAAAATCATACAGAAGGGTCACTAAAGTCGATGTTTTTATGACAAGTAAAACACTGAAGCAGAAGATTTATGCCGACATAGTCGATGCCTCAAACACAACGACTGGAATCTTCTGGACAAGGGCTTATTGAATACGCGACAGGGCAGGTGGCTTTGGTCCGGTATTTTCGTATTCTGGACAAGGGCGAACTAGACATGTTGAGGCACGTTACATTGAAAAGAACTATTGTGTCGTAAGACCTCGGAATTTGTCCAGGTTTTGGACAAAGAAATCCCCGAGGTGCACGTCAGCAGTGTCTTATGTTCGAACATATGATCATTTCATTATTATGTACAGAAATTGGACAAGGTAAGCAGCCACGTATCTGCAGAAATAGGATTAGAGAAGGGTGGGTGGGGGGGGGGGGACTTGGCCGGTGAGGCGGACAAGGAGGATGCGTTGGCTACATTTCACTGGCACAATAATTGTGGCTTTGGCGCTCTAGGCCCACAAGATTTTGGACAGTGTGCTCTGGTATGTGCATGAAGCTGCATGAGACATTTCGTACCTATCTTGCCATTGGTTGATGGTCTCCTTCCGCGGCCATAAGCCAGGCCACATGCAGATCAACCATCTCGGAAGCTAGACGAGCGGGGCTTATCGAATGCGCACTTTGACGTTGGATCTTTGAGCTTAAGAAGAGGCGCCTCTGGCCTCTTTGGACTGTCAAACCCATTATATCCATCATTTTCTCTTCCCTCAATCTTGTTGAAGACGCTGCTCCGAACGCTGCAGCACAAGACATGGCCGGCGATAGGTAGGTGCCGGCTGAGGACCTCGACGACATTTGGGTTCAACATGCCAGTGTCATTCGAGGTCTGTATCTGCAACGCCAACCAAGGTTGAGCCTACGTGATGTGAGGAATATCGTGATGAAAGAACACACCTTTCCTGATTTCAAGTCAGTGTTTTTATAGTTGAACGGTGGATGTACAGAGTTGCTGCTAACAGGACTTCTTAAGGTTGTCTACTTGGGAAATCAAGCTCCGAGACAAACTTGGTCTCCGCAAAAAGATGAAAAGGAGCGACTGGCCGATCGTTTGGAGGCATTGTGTTCAACGCGGAAATCGTGGGAAAAGAAGCGCGGTCTACCTCCAAGGAGTTCCGGTTCCTTCGCAAAGGGCATGGGCCGAAATCAGACGACAGGATGCTCGCACAAGTGGTAAACTTGTCAAATCTATAACATAATTTCTTGAGAACTGATCAATTATCTACAGCAAAGTTGGAAAATGAGCCATTGCCTGTCCTGCCAACAGGGGTTGAGGTCCGGACACCTCCACCGAACTCACCTGGGATACCTGTCAGGGCCGCTCCCGATTGTCTCGTGTCGCAAAGACCAAGGCCCAAAGAAATTGGGAAATCAACCGCCGAGATTGATACCCAGGAGGCCTCTCTCCCAATCTTTTGGTTAAGAGATTTAGTGGCCGCTCTCGATGGCATTTCTTTTCAGTCAAGAGAGTGCCTCGCGTCACTCCCATGGAACACTTGGATGAATAGCTCTCGATGTACGTCCTATTCGCCTTAGGATCAGTCTGTCACTACGCGCTGACCTTTTTGCCAGCCGCTGTATCCGTCCCAATATGCAAGACGGCAATTTTCGAGATACAGGAGATTCCACCCACGTTCATGGAATACATCGTCATGAAATTATCTCCAAGCGCAATCGCTACGAACACCCCTTTAGCGACGCTGGCAAACTACGCTCTCCTTTTCAATTCTGATCTTCGAATCGGCTCACACTTCGACACGTACTACTACTTGGCACGGTGGTTGTACATGTTTTCTAATCGACTGTATGACATTGAAGAAGATGATGGGTCCTACGGGCGATTGAATAAAATTCGACAGTTTCTTGGACAGCTTATTTCGAAAATACCTCAGAGCGCATTCTCTGCCATTCTTAATATGCGGTTTCCATCCATTCATGCCACTTGGGACGGCCTGATGGAATACATTTGTTTAGTCGATACCAAAGAAGAGTTCTCCTATCTGGTTGGAAGTGGTCTAGAGCATATGGATTGGATCCTACCCTATCGCAATGAGCTTCTGATACATGCGTCTCGACTTGGAAGCGCAGACATGATCATCCGTTTGCTCTCCATCGGGGCGTCAACAGAAGTCATACTCCCTATTCACAGCTGCCGCGGCAATCGTTATCTTACGCCTACAATGACAGCTCTCCTAGCAGCTGTAGAGGGTCGTCATGGGAATTGCTTTCGACTACTGCTGGAAAACTGCGACGTCAATAAAGATTGTCACGAAACCCCTTCTCGAGAGCGTAGGAGATGGGATCATTGTGATCTTTGTGCTAATCAAGCTCCAAATTCAATCTTGTCATCTCTTACGAAGCGATTCACTCATTCCCGATGACTTCCATTGCGAGATCATGGGAATACTTCTTGAAGGGGGTGCCGACGTGGATGCAGTTGCTCCTTGCAATCCTTACGATTTTTGTGGACGGACACTAATTTTCTCGTCTAATTTTTTGCCACCGAGAATGTTTTCTACAGACACCCTCACTACTTTAATCAGTTCTTGCGATATACTAGAGTACAACAAGGACATATCTCCCAAGCAAGGCTACTGCAAGCGGCCGTCGAGGGTCGTGGAGCACTTAAATCGTACCTACAAACGCTGACTGCTGATATATCGGAGGTCAAGTGGCATCTGGAGTCATGCTTGGCCAAGGCCTTTTCATGCAGACCAATGAGAGGCTCAAGTTTCATAGGGAGGAGAATCCAAGTTATCCACAACCTTCTCCTCTACGGTGTGGATCCAACATTTCCATCAGTCCGCGGAGTCCTGAGTAGTCAATGCATGTTGAATATTCTGCTTATATGGGGTCTAGATTTGATTGAAGAACAAGACGAGCCCCTGCCACAGTGCTTTATTGAGGTTACGGAGCAACTGCTTGGGCAGGGTGCGCTTTGGGACGAGGCTGACTGGGACAATATGATCAATCGAGATAGCTTAGGCATACTACCGATGCTCAGTAGCCTTGGCGTTGATTTCAAGAGTCTCGATGGTAGAGCACTTAGCTATGCCGCTGCTGCTGGAAATCTGGAAGCTGTGCGATGGCTATTGGATGCTGGTGCTGACGTCAATGCCACATGGATTACAGCAAACAAGCTAACAAACATCCTGCTGTACGCGATCGATCATGCATTCGAACCTGCAGTACTTCAGCTTCTATTACAGCATGGGGCAAGGTTGCCAGTGGAAATCCATGGAAAACCGCTTGTTGGACTCCTGCACTGTGCACTACAGACCTATCTGGGCTGGAAAGGCCGGCACCGAAGAGTTAGACGAGATTTAAGCGGCAATCTCTATCTAGGAATGATCAAAGTCATTTTAGCTTTGGGGCCAGATTTGAGGCACCGAGAAATTGGTGATCCAGACCTTTTCGAGGCCTGTTTCATAGATTATTCCCAGTTGGGTGAAGAAACTGACTGCTGCCTTGCCGCGTTTGATCTACTATTGGAGAAAGGTGCTCCGATAACATCATCGACCTTGGCTGCATTAATAGGGCTTGGAAGGCAGTCAGATCTGGTTAACCAACTGATCCACATGGGCTCAGACGTTCATGGCTATGCAATTGGACGACAGGAAATAATGATGCATTTTGATGATGATCACTCTAGGATGATGCATCCAGGCTTCTCGCGGGTCCAGGCCGCGGTCTATCGAAACAATCCAGAACAGATTACTTTGTTGCTAGAAAAGGGGGCAGACATCAATCAGCAAGCTTTTAAGGACTATGGAGTAACAGCTCTCCAAGCTGCTTGTAAGATCGGAGGAAAGCCCAGGAAGGGCTGGACCAATCTGAGGATGGTCAAGTTCCTGCTCGAGCTTGGAGCCGACGCCGACGGTCCACCAGCACAGAAGAATGGGATCCCCGCTTTACACATTGCCGCCGCCAATGGTGACCTAGAAATCGCACTAACACTGCTTCACTGGGGTGCTGATCCCAACAGGTTGGACACGGCTGATTGGAGGGCTGGTAGAACAGCTTTGGACTTTGCGGCAGAATATGGTCGCTTGGACATGCTCCAGCTTATCTTGACGGTTGGAGGACGGAGTGGCTCTCCGGGACACACCGGAGTCGACGGAGCGATGGAGGTTGCGCGAAAGAAGCGATCTTATGCAATTGTAAGATACCTCGAAGACCACGAGATCCGGCTCATCTCCAGATTGGGCACATAACAGGTATTCCCAGCTGGATGCTCAATCTGAGTTCAATGACGCTACTCAGATGTTTTTATAGAAACCACCCAGTTTCTTAGAAGGCATTTATTTCTCAAAACCGTTGAATGAAATCGATGTGATGTTTTGATACAGGGAAACTCTTCACCCGTTGCCACGCAACCACGGCCTAGGGGTTTGTCTCGCCACTTGACCCTTCGTCAGAGTACAATGTGGACGGCAGCAGGTTGGCGGGGCAGCTGGAGCGACGCCACCAAAACCGACCTTGAACTTGTCTAACGGATACAAACGTCAAACTCCGTCATCGAAGCTTACTCGGCCAATGCTTAGGTGGTATTCCTCTTCTTGTCATAGTAGGAATTCAGCGTCCTCGGGGGAAAGACCAGTTTCAGATTACAGAGAGAGTTATCCGCCGTCGCATGTGTTTCAAGATAGGAAGGAAGAGTCACTACAAAGAGGCGCACAAGTAGCGTTGCAGCTTAAGTGTCCGAAGGGGTATTTAATTATCCGGGCGGGCTTCAAGAGGTCTTGTTATCTAAGTTGTTAATCTTCCCTCTCGCTATATTGCCTTTTGAAACTCCACAAGTTCACAACGTTGGCATCCTTGAGTTTCCCGGTCAGCTTACAGCTAGAGGCGCTCTGCATAATCATAGGGTATTAATAAGGCAATAAATCTGAACGTTTTTGTTGACGCATTCCTGGGCTGAATGTTCACGGTCAGGTGATGTACTGAGTGGATTGACTCCGTGTTCATGTACTCCGCCAACGGATCTTCGACCATCCCTGTCACTTTCTCTAGCCTAAATTAGCAACTCCAAGGATTGGAAATGATCACTCAAATCTTCAATCCCCTCGCAATCCCTGACCTTTTGAGGAGACCTACAGTACTATATCACCACGCCCATTAGCAGCATTTCACATCCCCAGCTCTCGATGGTTGGGGTAGCCAAGTCCACAGCCTGCAAGAGCTGTAAAAGCAGACGAATCAAGGTAAGCTGAGGGCAAACCAAGCACCACCGGCGGACGACGCGTGTTCGATAGTTCCTCATTGACCCTTTTGCCAGTGCGACCAGCGTTGGCCGACATGCGGACAGTGCAGAAGGAAACTACTCCAATGCCCCGGACCATCAAGCCTACTCAAATTCGTCCACGAGGGAGGAGGTAGCAATCAAGCTCGGTCGGCAAGCCAGCCCGATCTCTCACCGGAGCCTGAGCCTAGTTCAAGTCACATTCGACTTCTCGATTCCCGGGTTACAGATGAGCGTGGAAGATATCTTTCCATGGTGGATGGGAATGTAGGCTACAGAAAGATGAAGCTCGTATCCGTGCCTCCAAATATGACGACTCTCGAACATCAGGCCGGTGCCCGACTGATCAACTCTCTGGAAGGCGACCCCAGTCTCTTGACACTGTTCAACTTTTTACAGCATATGCCTTATCGCTTCGCCCATAGCCCGTGCCTCAGGGATGTCGCCATCCTTTTTTGCTCCACCCATTCGGCTCTTCGCAGGGGAGGCTCTCCGACCACGGATGTGAGCATCATGAGGGATTATGGCAGGGCTCTTCGAACACTGCGGCAAACGCTGGAGGGGGCCAAGGATCTCGAGCTAGAGACATTGGCATCTGTAGCCTTGCTTAGCCGCGCAGAATCCGTCTTCAACCCATTCTGGACTCCATTCAACCGCGCACATGCCGAGGCAGTGGCCTCCTTCGTGGTGAAGTTGGGTCATCCCAAGCCCGATGACGTGTTCCACATGGACGTATTGTTTCAAAGCGTTGAGGACTTGGTATGTTCGCCTGTTGGTCAATCACCGTCTCCATCATTTCTCTCTAATCTTGACAAATCGCTGATCTCGCCTCTATTTCCGGTCCTTTCTTTAGCTCTTCCATTCCCTCTCCAAAAGCCAGACGCATGTTTTCAATCAGCCGTTGTGGCGGCAAACCATCACAGAAGCCACCTTACGATTCTTCCCACCAGAGCTGAGGCCACACGGCCATCTTATCATTTCTATCTTCTACGAGTGTTTGACCAAGACGCCTAATTTACTTACCAAGGTGTACAAAATCCATCAGAACCCATTTAATCCCGGCATGCAAGAACTAGCATCGTACCTCTCAAATGCCCTTGCCCGAGACTTTGTTCGCGCAAAAAGCGCCTTGGGTGTAGTCTTTGAGAAGGCGTTGGACGCAGGGCAATTTAAGAAAGCCTTTGATGCAAATTTCTTTCTCGGCGAGTATTATCAAGTCAAGAATGCTCGCTTGGGAGAATCCATCACTCTATTTCAATCGTTAATCGTAGGCATCGCTCGTATCCGCTATGACCTGGGCATCTTATACGGGTACGAGGCGGCGAGCGCACTGTATGATGAGTACCGGGACGCCTGCGAGGACTTGTGGATGTTTATCCCTCTCCGAATCGAACTCTATCACGCCTTTGCATTCGGGGCCTTGACAATACTGGCGCCGTCGTATGAGGCTTCTGAAAATCATGAGAGGGATTATCTGAACGATCTTCTCCATGATCAATATCGATACTCTACAAGGTTACCTAAAGACAGGGCTAGCCTCGAGGTAGCCATGATAATGCGAGCCAAAGCAATGACGGGCCGACTGCCTCCCGCTTTTCAGCATGGATAACTCCCTTATGATTTGATCGGTTGGCCTCAGGATCTATGCCAACCAAAAGAATTCTCGAAAATTTAGATTTCACATTTATTAAAGTTCATCAAGCCTTATTTTCAGTGAAACCACGGGTTACATCCCGCCAAGTATTCAACAAATAGATTTATTCACAAATGCCTTTAAACTCGGATGTTGTTAAGGAATGAGATGCACGGTACCCAGTAACACGGTTCAGACTATCCATACGGATCCCCTTTGACAAGTCTTAAGCTTTAACATCCAAAATATTGGCACTGCATAGCGCGTATCGTGAACATGCTATGCTAGACCTCTAGCGTAGCTTAAGCGATACAAGTCAGGGGCTCATTTGGTAGGCGTGTGCACTCTATCGACCTGAGTTAATACCAAGTTACAATTGCCTATATTGATAAGCTAACTTACTTCCTGATATAACCGGAGAAGTGTTCGATGGCCTCGAGTAATACTTGCATGACGAGCCATCCTTGTGGCCGCAGGTGTTGGGGCAGTTGCAAGCGAAGTCTACCATAATGAGTCATTACATGCATCAAATACTTTAGTATTCATGATATACGCACACGGAGTGGTGGCAATCAGAATTCCAGGTCCCAACGCCATGAGGTGGATTTTCCAAGCCGTCTGGATAGTCTAGACATAATTCGTTGGGCAAGAAAGGAAACAATTTCTTCGATAGCATGCTAGCCAGTGAGCAAGAAGCAAACGATCGCTTCAGAAAAGAGTTTGGGGGTTGCTTACGCTGACGGCATAATGAAACATTAAATGTCAAGTTGCCTGACTTTTTGTACCACATGACTGGAGTTCTTATGTAAAATCTCTTCTTACTACAGTAGCTTGGCTCTTTTGTAGCCCCAATTTCATGGGCATTGACTGAATATCACAATATTGTGCTGCAATGATATACTGCATGCAACGCAAATTCAGCCCCTTCGGACTTCTTAAAACTGTAGAGATCGCCACTCGTCATCTTGGAGGATGCTTACCAGAACTAAAGTCCTATTGTCCATTAATTGCTCCAGCATCTTTTCATGCACTACTTGTGCACAGATAAGTGACAACCATGGCTGATTCTGTTTCAGACGATAAATATATGTCATCCAAAACACTCTAAACCATTCTTTCCGCTATGGCTTCCGCAGGTTCTTGCAACGATATCCACGAATAGCTATAAGAGAATAGCTACAAGAGCACCGGCGAGGCTGAAAAACAACGGCACTTGGGGCCAATCTTCCATGTAGGTAATCCATATGAAAATCGGTATATAGCCGACTACCTCTACTAGCATGCACCGAGACACGAATACCGAAAGAGATACGCTAGATGCGTATGTTTCTTCTTGGTCTATTGAGAGGGTTGGGAGTTGAATTATGAGCTCTACCTTGCTATTGTCTCTATACAAGACGGGAAATTTGCACCGACGGCACCCGGAGGGCACTGGAAGGGATGTAAATCCGCAACATATCTGCCCAGGCACGTTGTGGCGAGTGACAGTCCGCCTTTGATCTAACAATCCTTTGCTTTCCCCATCACTCAAGAGCACCACTCTCCTTCAATAAATGCACGATTTCCGAATAGCCATTTCTAGCTGCTCCTCCGAGGGCGGTATAGTTGAATTTGGAAGCTGGGGCATTGAGATCGGCGCCTTCAGCGATGAGTCTCTCAACAATTTCAAGCCAACCTCCTTCGGCTGCTCCTTGAAGCGCTGTATATCCATAATCCTCAGCGCAGGGAGCATTGACATCAGCCCCAGCAGCTAGTAGTCTCCCCACTACCTCAAGATGACCTCGACGTGCTGCTACTTGGAGAGCGGTGTGTCCATATTGCGTATCACCAAGAGTATTAACCTCGGCTCCAGACGTGAGCAGTCTCTCCACTATTTCAAGATGACCACTATCGGCTGCTACTTGGAGTGCTGTTACCTTCGAAAGTTGGGAAGCAGTCGCATGAACATCAGCTCCAGCTGCTAACAAGGTCTCTACAATCTCGAGATGGCCTTTGTTAGCTGCGATTTGGAGTGGTGTATATCCCTCCCAAGATCTACTCCTAGCTTCAATATCGGCTCCTGCAGTCAAAAGTAACTTCACAGCCCCCAAGCTACCAATGCGACATGCTTCGTAAAGAGCAGTTGACCTATCGGACCCATCCACATCAGCTCCAGCGGCCAAGAGAACATTCAACGTGTCAGCCTTTCCATTATTGGCCGCATACCAAACAGGACTCCTGTCGCGATTATTCAACTCGTTGGGACTCCGCCCGATGGCTAGTAACTCCTTCATGATCGTATTCAGTCCAAAGTATGCTGCCAGGTGGATTCCGGTAAGGGTCTCGCCAAAGTTTTGTTTTGCCTCCCACCATGACACTGCCTCCTCTACCATCAACACTTGACTGGCTGCCTCGCTAGCAGAAGTATTCTGAAGAAACTCCATCACAATTTCAACTGATTTCGGGTCTTTGATTGCATGATGGGCCCAATGCTTTGCAGCGTAGTCGTAGAGGGGATTGCGCCGTGATCGGTCCTCAAATTCTTCCAGGGTTTCACATGGTCCAGCCCTGAATTCGGCAAAGGAGAGGTAGGAAATGCAAACTCCTGTACCCAAACTCTGGATAGTTGGGTACGAGGACTCTAGCGTTGTCTGAAGAAATATCTGCGTCGTATAGTGAACCGGTCGAACAATGAGGCCATCTTCATCCAACGTTACCAAACCAGCACAGACAGAGACCATGTCTTCGACCTGAGGGATATTGCCATCATCAAATTCGGGTTGTTTGAGTTTAGTCGCAAGAGCATGCTGAAGCTCCACCGTGGTAAGCTGCCTCATGGCGCATGTAGTCCAGAATAAAACCTTCATCGCGAGGTTCTTAAAACCATCTAGCTGGCTATTTATTCTCTGCATCGCTTGTCTGTATGCATCATTGAGTACTTGAACTTGACCCTCTTCGCCACGGGTTTGCCGTTGGTTCCGAAACCCTGCTAAACTTGCCCTCACGTCGTTGGGCGTCATCTTGTCGTTGAGAAACCCGACATAGATCTGCGCGAGGAGGAACCTAGTAGCATTTAGTGACCATAACATACTTCAAAGCTTTCACATACGTACATTCCGTCAACAGCATCTACAATTTCGGCCCTGATTTCTTCTTGCAGCTTCGCGTTGGCTTGGATGTGATTCGGCAATTGATCCATTTGGCCATTGATGTATCTGGTAATATCGTCCTGGCGAGCACGAATCTCTAGCGACACGCTGCTTCTGAAGTGATTGACAATATGCGGAATGTATCGTGACGTGGCAAAAATATTTATTCCATGCTTTCTTTGGAGTTCGACAAGCTTATCAAGGAAGTTGATGATGCGGTGATTGGATGTTTGACATTCGTCAAGTGCATCGATCACGAGGAAGACTCGCGAATATCTCGGCACAACAAGATGAAGAACTTCAAGCACTTCATCCTCGGACGGCCTAGTCTGTGTACTCCCATGCGTGTTATAGAGATTCCTCAGGCTGTCTGGCAATGGATGAACGCGTTGAGTCAGCTGCCTCAGCACACTGGCTAACAGTTTTCCGGTTTCTTGCTCTTCCTGCTGCCGGTAACTGCAGTATATATAAGCAATTCCAATTTCGGCATCACTGCTGAACTTGGAACTGATATGGTTGATCATCATCGAGGTTAGAGTTGTTTTGCCGGCCCCGGGGATGCCTGGGCAGAAAAGCGTCTGGTGAGCGGTATTCAACCAGTGTTGGAATTCTTTCGAGTCGATTAGCCATTCCCCAGTTCCCGGCTGCAGCCGTTTAAAGTGATCACTCTGTTGTTTTCCATAATTAATCGATGTGAGCCAGTCTAAAACTTTTCGATCGTCGTTATTTTCCATCTCCGATCGGATGTATGTGACATCCCCTTGGGTGGTAGTTATATCGGCATGGACTGCTTCATTGTTAGCCCCATGCCATCCCATCTGTGTGCAGCAGAAATACTCACTCCGTTCAAGGGCATCTTTCATTGGTAGCTCTCCCTCAAACTCGTTTGGCTGGATGTAGCCGAGTAATTCCTTGGCAAATGCCGCCGCAACAGCTGCGGCATATTCTTGCCAATCGTCGTTCTTGCCTGAGTCCGCATAGTCACATATTCCTCTGATAACCAGACATGGGAAATCTGTTAGTCCTGCTGCTTCCATCTCAAAACACAAAACATTCCCTCCCAGCATCTCGTTAATTTCATCACGGGTGTTGGCATCCTTGATCACCTTATTACCAGATGCAATCAGCCCGTAATGGACAACAAGATCCTCGGGGCCAGAGTTACATGCGTCTTCCTTGTGCAAAGGATCTTTCCTAGCGCCAGACCAGGTATACTTGGTTGCTAATTTTGGAAATCTTTCCTTCAGCTCGTCCAGATACAGAGAAATCTGCGACCCATACATCTCATGATCGCTCTCCACCTGTGTCAACGCGGTCAAGAGCGCCCTTGGGGGTTTATTCAGAGCGCCAATTCTTTTGAACTTGCCATCCTTTTCGGCCTTTCCAAAGTCCCATTGAATAACACCAGGATATTGATCGACAGGTGTGCTAACCACGACATCGCCAAGTTTGACAGTAGGCGGGACGCCGCCTCCAATCCCAACCAGAAGGCCAACCTTGATAGCTGGAAACGTGTGAGCCATCTGTGCCGCAGAAACTGCCGCTGAGCTGGTCCCCATTTCTCCTCGGGGGAGACAGGCTATGACGATGTTGTGTTTACCGATTGAGCCCAACGTATACGCGTTATGGTCCTCCTTGGGCTTGCTGAGAGGGCCGTGGAACTTGTCCAGCATAGCCTTCGCCGCAGTTTGCTCTTTTGGTAATGCGCATATCCATCCGATGGAGTAATCATTATGAGTCAGTTGGTTGCCAGACATTGCGCCTTATTGTTTCGATAACGTGCGAAGTAGTAATACGTCCGTCCAATCTTAAGCGTCCAAGTCTCGACGAATGACAAACAGCCTCCAAGAGGTTGCAAAGGCAGAGGTGAGTTGCCTAGAGACTAACCAGGCAGATTCTTCTTTGAGGGGCAAGGCCGTAAGCTGGCCACATTGATCTGCTTACTGTGTTAGTATTACATCGGTTGGATTCAACGGATACGGATAATAACAAGTTCTTATTTGGGTCAATAATGTGTGTGTATTCAAACTCATGTGGTTGTGTGTTATGTTATTATCGCGCAATAACCCCTGCTCCGCTGACTCTTATGTATCAAGGCGATCACTCCTGCCTCCCTTATTCAAAACCCAGGAGGTATGATTAAAGGGTTTATAGTGATAATTAACGTGCATGGCAAATTTTCACGCGTTGTGGAGCGCTAATCCCGTTGTGACCTTGGTTAGGACATACTCATCTCCTCACAGGTCCACGCTATCTTCCCATCTGCATTTACCAAGGTGCTTGTTCATTACAGGTGCCCGTGAACCGTTTCATATAGTGGTAATTATTTGAGTAACTCCTCCAAGCAAGGATTCATTGAGTAACATGTGGATTTAGCAATTGACACCTAGGGGCTACATCAAGAAGTCTACAATGAAAACCTTCATCGTTCATCAATTGTGAGATTCTATGGCCCTGCTACACACAAAGCCATGTATCCTTTATCCAGTATTGTAGCACGATTAAGGTAGAACCGGAGGTTTATAGAGGCGGTTAAACCAAGATTCGACACTGTAGCCTGTGCTCATAAACCTAATGTTCGACACAAACAACGAACCTTACAAAGCTCTTTCAAGGCGTAGTGACTCCTTCTCCGTATGATCTTCTATGACCACCCGACCTCCTTCTACCTAATTGTAAGCCACGATCATTCATTGTGTTGAGTTGTCGGGTCTGGCTTCTTCTATTGTTAAACTTTCTACCTAAAATCTCCTACGCATCCTACGATCCTCTGATCTTCATTTCTGGCAAGAGCCAATCGCACCAAGCGAGATTCGGCCACCCATAAATCGAAGCCGAACGCTTGCTGGTTACCACGGCAGCGAAATCCGACTTCTTCAACCTTTGCTCTTATCGCAGAGCACCGCCCTGGCCGCCTTAGCTTGGCTTGATGTGGCAGCTGTATAACTACTCTATTGACATTTTAAGCACTATTCAAGAGCCCAAATTGGCTTTCAAGAAAGCCTCTGCTCGCATAAGTGCATAAGGCTCCGAGCCGCATTCATGCCCGCCATCTGGAATAAAAACCAACTCGTACATCTTGTTACACTTATTGAGTGCCTGGACAAACCTCATAACTGATGCAGGGCTCAGTGCATGATCCATACCTCCGGCAATAAGCATCAACTTTGCGCTATAAGGGAACTTCTTCGCATGGGTTGTGTTTGAATTATCCACGGCTGACTCGTCGGCTGGATAACCCAGCCACTGCTCCGACCACCACAAGTTGGAAAGTGTCTGGTCATGCGCACCAGAGCTGGAGATGGCAACTCTATAGAAGTGACCGTGGTGTAGTAAAGCAGCGACAGCGTTCGCGCCTCCTTCAGACGAGCCTACTATCCCTACTCGGCTGAGATCCATCCAGGGGCGGGTCTTGGCTGCCTCTTTCATCCATATGATACGGTCTGGAAACCCAGCATCCATGAGATTTTTATAGCAGACGTCGTGGAACTTCTTGGACCTCCAATTGGTGCCCATACCATCTACTTGGACAGACACGTAGCCGCATCTTGACCATGTAGTCTGATGTATCGCTTCACCAAAACTCTTCGGTGTGAAGAAGTCATATGGCCCTGCATAGATATCCTCGACAATCGGATACTTATGGGTCTTGAACTTGCTGAAGTTGGATGGTTTGATGATGATACCGTATATAGGTGTTATCCCGTCTCGGCCAGGGCATTGAAATCGCTCTGGAGGAACCCAGCCCTTTTGTCTCAATGCCTGGGTAGTTATCCCCTCGATTTTCAATATGGGGATACCTGTTACGCCGCACCGAACCATGGTCTGCGGTGGAAGGTCAACTCGGGACCAACAATCAACAAAATACTTCTGACCATCCATCGGCCAGCTCCAGGAATGCGTTCCATCACCCTCTGTCAGGGGCTGAACATTGGAGCCATCAAAACTGACACGTATGAGGTGTACATGATAGGGGTCTTCATTTCTATGAAACCCGTAGGTAGAAACCCAGACTTGTTCATTCTCTTCGTCAATTGATTCAACCATTTGCATGTTCCAGTGCCCCTGCGTGACCTGATGCTGTATTCTGCCTTGTTGTAAATCGATCAGATAGAGATGATTATATCCATCTCTCTCGCTGGCCCAAAGTAACCTGTCGGACCTTTTAAGTAGCTGATAATACATCTTAGATGTGACGTCAATAAACGTTTGAGTCTCTTCTTTATGCAACACTCGGATGGATCCTGTTTGGTCGATGCCCAGGATTTTCAAAACCTGATGCCCGCGTCCATCAAATAAAAGACGGTACTCTGAACCATCCGGACTCCATCCTAGATGGTGCAACTGATACTGGCCGAGAAAGAAGTCGTCTGTTGTCTTGATCTCGCATTTTAAGGCAAGATTGAATAGGCGAGGTCGGTCAAACCCTGGATCATCCCCAAGCAACTTGCTCGGGGTTTCATCCAGCTTTGGGTGATTTGAAGTGTCAGGGCTATAGTCAATCCAGAATTCTTTAGTTTCAGTAGGAAATGTATACTGCCAGGCGATGAGGAAATTCTTGTCCGGAGATATGTAGATCGTCTCATTTGCATAGCGGGAGCCTTTTGGGTTTGGCTCACAGAGCTGGGTCTCGATTCCATCTTTGTCTTTTAGCCACAGGCTGCCTTTTTTTACGAATACTTGGAGGCCTCCTATGTTGAGTTGGCCATCGCAGCTATTTGTTGATCTATTGTCATCATCCATCTGCTCGGTCTGCATCTTCTCATTGCCCTTTGATTCGCCATTAGGTGGCTTTTCAGCAGTGGTTTCCTGGTTCTTCGAATCATCCAGGATGGCAGGAAGATCCCAATGGGTGGTTTTAGTGTTGTGATCCAAGTAATAGATGCGGCCATTGCTATCCCTTCGCTGTGACCAGCCCTCAGGAAGATCATTTCCAGGGCCTAGATATTCATCGACATCGACCTCGCCCACAACAACAACACTGTGTCCCACATCCGGCACACGGTAGATGCCTCTCAACTGGCCGGAATCACGATCTTCAATTCTCCAGAACATCCCAGCATGCGTTTTCTGAACCAATTTCTTCCCTACTGACAAGGGCATAAAAATCTTTTCTACGCCCTCTTCGTTGACTTGGTACAAGTTTAAAGGCGCCCTTGTAGAGTTGGTGAAAGTAACCGAGGCAATCTCGCTAGCATGATTGCTAGTAGAAGGCTCTTGCCTCCGCATGAGCGTCCTGTTTCCCTGGGTAAACTCTCCAGGCGATTTCACAAGGCTTTTTCCAGGCCGATACTGCCATATCTGCCCATCAAAGCGGAAGCGGACACTTGAGTCCTCCAGCTCTATCCAAGAAAATGGGAGCGCTTTCGAATCGATTTTGGTTCCTCCTGCGCATTTCTCCAATGCGTTGGCAAGCTGCGCGTGGTCGAACGCAGGACGAGTTGTCTTTCGCGGAATGTCGACGAGAATAAATTTGACAGTCTTTTCGCCCGTCTTCCGGCGGTACCAAAATGCCTGGCCTCCAGGAAGCCACTGAGGGGCTACGAACGTCTCGCCAAAGCACCTTTCTGCAGCCATAGCGTCGGATTATGGGCGGATGCTTCCGCAGTTGACGCTCACATAACCGAAGCAGCGAGCAGGCGAGAGTGACGCAACCACGAGCTATTGGCGCAAGAACAAGTCACTTGGGCGGGTTGATCCCTTCTCCCTGCATGAGGAGCATGAGGAGCACGGCGTTGCTTACTGGACCTTTGTTGTATTGACGTATGCGGCGGAGCCTGGCTGACTGGGCCAACGGACCGCCGCCTCTTATTTGTCCATTTTTCACATTGCATCATGGCCACAGAAGCCTCAGTGAGGCAAGATGGGCCTGCGTTGAGGGTAGGCTTAGTGAGAATCTCTGGTGATCCTGCATACCACCTACAACATCAGTCTTTGTAGCGAAGAGCAGCAAGTGGCTTTTGCCCTAGAAACCGCAAGTAAATACCTCTCCGCGCTCGGGGCAATAGCCTTCTTTATAGTCTATGATACGAGGAAGAAACCCCCACAATATCGCAAGGCAAATCCAGTCGTGTAGCTCCAAAGACGAGTGTTTTGTAGTTATGACACAACACGTAAGGCAGCAGAGTGCTGACTACAAGAACTTGGCGGTTGCAAAAGCACCTCAGGCTGACTTTGCGATGCATAATTCTTTGCCCTTTTTTGTCCACCTATCGATCCCATCATTATTGTCAAGACCCCCAGACACCGACTACAACATCAATGTATTGGCCAGGAACAGAACAACGCCTTGGGCTGAACTACAGAGTAACTTTAAGCGCAATGTCTGCAGTGTAACCTTACCCCATGTCCGCGGGTAGTCCCGTAGTCTAAGGGTAAATTCTCTCGAGCTCAGAGGTTCCATTGCTTTCCGTAGAAGATGTGGGCCAATGTACAGAATGGCGAACACCGCGTGACTTAGCTACGTCGTTGGCCAAGGAATGGGAGGATACGAGAAACATCAATATGGCAGGATCATCGGTCTCAAGCTTTCGTGTGAGGCGAATCTTAGCAACACGGACACGTAGCGGACGCCAAGAAGCGTTAGCTGAGAGCCTGATATGCAATACATCTGATCGAGGTTGCAGTATTGATTTGTAAGATAGAGTTGCATATATTAGTAGGGGTCCCAAGCTTGCTATGCCATGCACAATTACGTATACTGAGAGAGGTCACATGTCGATTCGTTGAGGGGCATGTGGGAGCGTGATTGGCCCGTGGTGTTAATATTATCTCTATCTAAAATCACCAGTCCCTCGCAACATGGGCAGATTACAGCCACCGCCGTAGCCTTGAGCGGCCTTGCAATTCATCCAAGAATAGTACGTCAAAGCAAATATCAAGGAGTAAGGAATATCTTAAGCAAGTTCAAGGTGTCCTGAACTCGACCGCCGCGAAATGCTGTCCCGAAACATGTTAGGGCCAAGCAGATCATTCTTATATTGATTACCTGCATACAGCTGAACCGACCATCATGTGAATTACGTAGGATGTAGCTTGGGCCGAGATCGATATCTGTCGCTAGCCGCTTATTGGACCACATGTACAAGCTATGCATGTTCCCGACATCGCGTATGCAAGTACTCTGCATCTTAATCTCGGCCATGGAGGGTTGCTTGCATTTGCTCCCCTCAGCTATCGGTATGTCCAACACCCGTAAGCCAATGAAAAGTATTTCAGTACTACGGCACCCACCTATGAATGCACTTTATGCCCAAAGAAACCTGATCGACAAATGGGGTCCAGGCCACCTAGTCGTAGTATCATGCCTAAAATGGGAAAAACACAGTCATCCATCTGCAATTGTCCTGCGGAAAAGGTTCCGTTCACGAGCATGGCATTATTATGATACGTGCAGCTTACCATACTGTATTTGATATGCGGAAAACTATAAAGACTGGTGGTAAACTCCTCAGCTGTGAGATTTCATGGAGCCGCAATTCTAACAACTTGCTGAGATTGAAACATGTTGAACCTAATCCTTCTGGCTCAATCTGCCATCATCGTCTGTGGCTTATGTCTTGCCTATGAGAAATGGCGACGTAAATCTCACATAAGTCTTCCTCCTGGCCCAAAGCCACTCCCAATTATTGGAAACGTGCTGGATCTCCCCCCAAAGGGACTTCCAGAAGCGAAACATTGGGAGTCGCACCATGAGAAATACGGCCCCATTACATCCATAACAGCCATGGGGCAAACCATCGTCGTTTTACACGACAGAAGCCTGGCAGTTGAATTACTCGATAAAGGAGGGGCCAAGAACTCCTCACGGCCATGGCTAGAATTTGGGTGGCGGATGTGAGTAAAGGCCAACTATCCTGCCCGTCACCCGATCCGGTGATGGAATATCATTGATTTCACCACCGTGACTCTTGGGATACTGACTTCTTGGAACAGGTGTGGCTTTGGCCAATTTACCATCGGACAACCATATGGAGATACCTTGCGTCTTCATCGAAAGTTGATCCTCCAGCACATCGGATCAAAGCAAGCTGTCGCATCAACACAATCGCTTCTAGAGAGAGAAGTCGGCCGAACTCTGGTGCGGATGCTGGAATTCCCTGAGAATCTATTCAAAAATATAGAAATGTATGCCTTAATGTTCCTCTCTTTATCCCTCTTAATTCATTGATCTGCATTATATGAAAGGAATGGAGAGTAAAGATTAACGTTTGATTATAGTCAAGGCGCTGCTATCATCCTGAAACTCACCTATGGATACGATATCAATACCAGTATTGATGACCCGCTGTTGTTTCTTGTTCGTCGTATGTTGGATCGACTCGGAGCAGCCGTCATGCCAGGAGGTTGGTTTGTGGATGCCTTCCCTATTCTCAGACATATTCCAACCTGGTGTCCGGGCGCTGGCTTCATGCAAACAGCAATCCAATGGAACCGAGAGGTCCTAGAAGCAGTCAATATTCCATTTCGATTCGTCAAACGTCAACTTGGAGACAAATCATGCCAGCCATCTTACGTGTCCAATCTTCTATCAAAGACTGAGGAGGAGAAACTCGACCCTGGATATGAGAATGATATCAAGTACTCAGCAGTGTCACTATTTGCGGGTGGAGCCGACACAACATACTCAACCTTGTTGTTTCTATATCTAGCTCTGGTAAAGTACCCCGATGTTCTTGCCAAGGCCCACGAAGAAATCGACAGGGTGATAGGGCCAAATCGGTTACCCACTTTCGCAGACCAAGATCAATTACCATACATTGATGGCATCATAAAGGAAGCGTACCGATGGCAGTCTGTCATACCGCAAGGCCTTGCACATTCAAGCGATGAAGATCAAGTCTTTCAAGGCTATTTCATACCAAAGGGAGCTGCTGTGATTGCAAATACCTTCGCCTATACGCGGGACAGACGTGTTTACCACGATCCGGAGGCATTCCTACCAGAGCGATATATGGCTCCATGCAGTGAGCTTGATCCCAAGGAATATGTGTTCGGGCTAGGACGTAGGATCTGTCCTGCTCGCATCTTCGCTGACCAAAGCCTCTTTCTAACGATAGCCCAAACAATCGCCGTTTTCAACATTAACAAAGCTGTTGACAGCCATGGGGTTGAGATTGACCCAATACTGGAGGTTCAACCTGGAATTGTTGCCCATCCGAAAGAATATCCTTATCGGCTCACTCCGAGGAGCGAAGCTCATGCGCTGCTGATTAGGAGCAATCTTCCAGCTGGGGTAAAAGACGGCCAAGACCATCAACTTCTAAAGAACTATGGCCTAGACCCAAAACAATAGGCTTCCTAGGTAGTTACTGAGCGATGAGGTTCAATGAGGAAGATGGACCTGAGATTGTCTGTTGATGTACTTAGGGTTTTGATTTGCTTGAATTTCTTACATGATTGACTGGAATATTGTGAGACATGGAAGATCAATAAAATCGCAGATGATATCCGCGCGTGCCTTCAAGAAGGAGAGCTCAGATCACAGGCCGAGTGCTAGAGCAGAACTCTAGGCACTTGAGTATCAAATATATCCTGAACAGTGATAGTGACACTCACGGTATTAAAACCGACCATTGGTGTTCGGGATATTATCATGAACTTTAGTTAGTACTCAAACTGAATTTAGCTATACTGCATCCCAGTACGAATACGCCGCAGGGCAGCATGTCGGGCAGGGTCGGGGCTAGATACATATGTGCCTTCTTGGCTCGGGATACTGCTACACATAACCAATTCCAGCCGACGGCCTTCCGTACTTACTTCCCTTACCGCGACCCTCGTGCTCCAGGTCTTGGAACTCTTGATGCCTCCACCGATGTTGTGAAGCCCTCCTGGGTCTTTGGATCGCAGTGCGAGGGCAATCATCTCCCCAAAGCTCTCCCATGCGACGCTATACCAAGGGTCTCGCGCCGCCAGAATCCAAATTGTCTGCGCGATGGCTATGATGGCATGCAGCAGCAGTACGGCGAATGCTATTGGGATTGGCATACTGTCCCTAAATGAATAGCCAGACCTGTATCGCGAGTATATCATGTCAATAATAACTTGGTCAGCATCCGGAGGCGTGGCGGCTGGGTTGTGGTCCGGATTAGTTGGCGGTATATACGTCTGGAGCTCTCCCACAAACGTCAGGAAGTCAGTTAGATAGACTGAAATGAAAACGGGCATGCAGTACGGCAGTGACTGGGTCCGGCAGATCCTCCACGCCTCTCCATACGCCGACACAGACTCTGTGAAGTTCTGGCTATCCGCTATAGCGTCCATGGCACCGAGCCACTCGTGCCCCAGTTGAATTACATTTCCCGTCGTCGATGTTTCAGTCATAAACTCTGGCACCTCTGGTAACGGCACTTCCAGCTGAACATGTGTGTTGGGGGATTCATTCACGTTCATCCAAGCCTCTGCCTCCACCCACCGAGCTTGCACAAGACAGAGGGTAGTGGACGATGCTGAGCCGGGAATGCTGGACACGTTGCCTGCGAACAGAATAGCCGCGCTGATCGGCACGTCAACCTTGTCCTGAATATCGAGGAAAACAGGGTTGAACGCCGCAGACCCGTTGCCGAACTCCTCCAGAAATTTCAGGTTCCCCGCGCCCTTTTCCAGTTCGAGTGAAAAGTTCTTATGGAACGAGTTCTCATAAAAGCTAAACTTCATCATATTGTCCTTGGAGGGGACAGAGTCCTTCTTGCGCAGTGTCGCGTTGCAGTTGACGGCTACGAGCGGCTGCTTCCACTTACCCAGAGGGAACTCGTCTGCCTTTGACGGCCGCGACTGGAGCATCCCAGGCGTGTTCCTGTCTTCCTGGGGGAAGAACTTCCTCGCATTGATCAACGCCAGACTGGTGAAGTACATCGACGCTGTCGCAAACGCAGCCCCAAATGGTTTGGGAGACGTAGGCACCGAGCGAGACACTGTCAAGGAGATGGGACGCGCATTCTCAGGAAACCCGCTCCTTGTGCTAGTGATGTTCTCAATATGTGGAATATACGGCTCGTCACCAAAGACAACAGAAAACAACTCGTTAATCATCGGCTCTACACTGGTCTGACGACAAGACCCTGGTGAGTTAGACTCCATGATTCCGCATATCAGTGAATGCGACGGCACATGATACGGGGTCGTCAGGTTCATCTGGAACACAGTTCCGGGATGGATATATTGGGTTGTTGCCTCTGGGCCGCCGACCTGGGTGGAATTGCCGACCTCCCACCAGAGAAGGCGAGGAATGCAGGCAATGGCAGAGAATGGGCTTGCACCAATACCAATGGCCACCAGCAGGATAAACAACCCAACTGTAATCCCGTGCGAAAGGCGTCTCGTCGTATATGTAAACGCGGTGCCCCAGAACTCCCGGCTAAACAGGTAGTTGAACGGCGCAACAATATAATGTGCCGACGCAAGGAACCCAATGGGGATACCCTCTTCCCCTAAAAGACACGAACGAATCCTATACAGAAGCACCTCGGTCAAGGAGAGCAGAATGAACGTCTCGTGTGCCTTGGCTGCGAACTGGAGGATGCTCAGCTCCTCGCTGGTCGGGTGGCCAGGATTCCACTGGACCTGCTTGATGTAGAGGGCGAGCAGGGAAACGGTGATGGCGATGGCAGGCAGGTGAAACAATGCAAAGCACCACAAGACTAACAGTCTGCTGTTGCTGACCACTGTCTTCTTGGGCTCCTTGTGATTGATGGCTACGCTGCCCTTGTCATCCCACGATTTCAACTCGATCTCCTCCGGCGCCAGCAGGGGATTTTTCGCCAGTGAAGGCGATTCTCCTCCTAAGTCTCCATCTCCTCCCTCATTATGGAAATCTTCAGGACAGTCGTAGGCGGGGTCATTGATCCCCTCGGTGCTTTGGGGTCGCATCGGGTGCGATTCAACAGAGGGCTGGAGGTGTGGGTGGAGGCCGGAGGGGTTTCAGAAATCGATCCAACTCCGGTGACAGCCCTAAATTCGTGGGGAAGCTCAACATTGACCCAGTCGTCTAAAGGTCTAGCAGATATCGCGATCGTTGGGTCAAGGGTCGAATGTCATAACCGGTCGTTTCGAGAGAGCGAGCCTGCGCCTCGTTAAATCGTTTTTGGGCTCTTGGAAACGGCGAAGAGTCTAGACACAGGCTGGAAAACCCAACGGCGAATCCAGACCCTTTAAACCTTTCAGCTGTCTTGCATGCAGAGGACCTAAAATGGTTGACAGTGGAGATCTTTGTCTCCCAGCGCTAGCCAGAGGTGATCCTGCTTGGCTCATTGGCTTCTTGTGCGGACGGCGGGGATAAGCTGACAAGCCAACGCAGGCTATAAACGTTAGGCGAAGCAATACTTCTGGGACTAATGCAAGAAGTAGTTGGAAGGCCTCCGGACTAGATGTTCACCGATCCCCTAGCATCATTATGTTTGTACTCGTCTGTAACACTAAATGCTCATGGACCTTCTTCTAATGTCGTCCTCCCCATCGTGGAATACATCACATGTTACCAGTTTTCAGAATTACAAAAGCCCAAATTCGCATTCCTTTCTGCGTGCGATTCAAGTCAAGATAGATGACTGGCAACGATCCCTCTTCAGTTTTGCTGCCAAAGATGACTGATTGATGCCAATCAAACTCCATGCTTGAAAGTAGAGTGTGTACTGAAAGCAGACAGTTGAGAGTCAATGACGTTCCTTCCGTCACTCTTCAACACATTGCATTCTAGTCATCATTCAAGGACGAAAACGTTCAATGATGTTGCGAATCCAAGGTGAGGCGTCAATCTTTAATCATACATGACAAAGTTTTCAACAAAAAGAAATATCTATGTCGAGATAAAGAAACCACGAGACTACCCACCCAAATGGCTCACATGGGATATAAACCTTTCAGATATTAACGAAAGTGTTTGTTTTGTTTTGATTTGTCTATTTAATTAAAAAGAAAAGGAAAGGAAAGGAGAGCGGAATCACAAACACCAACCTTGTAGCCCCATAGCGACAACCCGTAGCACTGTCAAGTGTAGCGATGAAGCACTTCCTGTGCTAACCCTCCTGGAACCTTCGTCGCTCGTCATCCAAATTAGTACCCCACATTGAGGAATATAGCCTGTAAAACAGGTAGGATATTTATCCTGTTCGGATAGGTACCTTAAAACGTATCTCAAGGTCATCGTTTCATATATCATTGACTCGTTAATCCACCTCAGACAGCCACGGATCCAGATGTCCATGAGCAAGAGGGCATTTTATGCCCTATCAATATTTCTTCATCCTCCCATATCATAAGCATTATTGAATGAAGCATTAGCTTCATGAAATGGGAGGTATTCATCAGCATTAGCAAGGCTAGAATTCGGATCAATATAGTAAAGATATTGATCATCGTCGCATATCTCGCTCGGGCGTTGTGTCATCTCGTGCTGCAAGTGGCACCCAATGAGACTCACATCCTGAGAGTTAGCCGTGGTCGCGAATGCAGTAGTTGGCGATACCATAGCAGAAGGCGGCGCCTCAAGAGCCGGGACGGCGACGTTATCCCACCTACTGGGAGGGCTGCTACCTCGGATCCTCTCCTCGAACCGCACATGTATCTCTTCCATAAGATTAACTACTAGGCCCCGGAGCGCGTCTTGGTCCATGCCCTGCGCTAACGGTTGTCTGCTTAGATATCCCGGAAACCAGTCCTCATTCTCATCCCTCCAAAAACCCTGCATCAACCGCGTGGTTTCCATAATCAAAGTGCCGAGTTGCGGCTCAAGACTACTCCTATCAGGGCCCTGCTGGCCTTTGAAGACAATCTCGTACACATCGTACCACTGTTCATCGCCCGATTTACTCCTCTGGGCGCGGTGCTTCAGCTTCTCCTGCGCTTCCGCGGATATGCCGCCCTTCTTCGCCGACAGCGATTGGTCGATGGGCTCGCAACTATTAGAGTTGAGGTGCTCTTCCTTTTTCTTGCGACTGGGAAAACTCTCCCAGCATTTCTGGCAATAGTTGCCGGAATTATTGTGGCGTCTTTGGATGTGCTGTTTGACGTCCCTTATCCGCTTGAGCTTGAGCTTCAGGCAGTTCATGTTACCAAGAGGGTCGTGCCGGAAGAAAGGGCACGCCCAGGTGGGAGAGTTGAGGTCACTGTCGTCTATCACCTCGCTGTTCTCATCCGGGCCCCCTCCAGCTCGTATCCGCTTTGGCGTCTGGAAGTCAGATCGATCCGTGGCTTCTCGTTTCAAGCCCTCCAATGGAGGGGGCTTCATTTTGCGAGCAGATGCGTCCTTGTCGCCTTGCCTGTGTTGGTGATTTTGGCCGCCTTCCGTTAGGTCAGAAGAACTCGCTGACATGTGCACGGCGGGCACGTCCCTTTTATGTACGTCTCTAGGCTGCGACCCAACCCCATTTGAGAGCAACCGAGGTGCCGTTGGCAGCAGTACTTCCCCGTTGAGCTGAACCCCTCCTTGTTCATTTGGGGGCCTTTGCGCCTTGTTCATTACCTGGCTTCCCATCGACCCTATGTAAGGCGCATTAGGGGTATTGGGTAATTTCTGACATACAGGAGAAAAGCTGCTACTTCCCAGCCCATCCCCGGCGTGATCTAGATACCTCGTCGGTTTTGGCAAAGGTTCACTCTTCTGAGCCCATGTTAGCTTATGAGGTTTTATATAGCATTTATCCAGATGGTTGATATTTACCATCAAGGGGAATGTCTGATGGATGCTACCATAGTCATGATATCCCTGAGGTTGTTCAGGTACCGCTACACGAATGCTTGGTATCTCTTCCGAGGAGAAAGTGCCGTCCGCCAGACGATCAGCCCTGTGCGTTCCAATTCTACCAGCTCTCCAGTCTCCTCGGCCTATCTGAGCTCCATCCTGAGCCAGCACCTGAGAGGTAAAGTCTTGCGGCAGAGGTGCATCGCTAACACAGAATATTTGTTCCTGAGGATACGCGGGGCTGGACGCATCTGTATAATACGCCAGCTCGTTTCTATCCCCTTTGATACTAATATAGTCTTGACTCGATTCGAAGATGAAGCTATCCGCAGCACTACTCGGCGAGGTGGCCGATGTGATATGGCTGTTCTGCGAACCTCTCCTGCTGCCGTGCCATGGACCATCCACGCCCAGCCTATCTCCGTCCATGTATATTCGCTTTCTCGGTGAGGTCGTCGCGTGATCTTCGTGCCGTGAGTCTAAGTTTGGAGTTGTTGGGGTTCGTCCCGAATCTGGGGTCACTGATGCGGCTGTTATTATTTCTTCGCGTGCTGATCTCACATCTGTGATGACAATGGCAGCAGGTCGGATCTCGGGCCGTTTACGCTTCCAAGGCTCCATTTTGTTGGTTCTGGAACGCCCGGGTTGTATATGATCTTATGGTCCGTAGAATACGATCGTCTCCAGCGAGACTAGGCAGGCAGAACAGCGTGGTGGCCCGTGGAAAGTGGCAAAAAGATGTCCCAATAAATGACGTGCATTTGGCAAAACTAGGAGAAGCTGATCAGGCTAGAAGAGGAGAGACAACTTCATTGGGCAGTTCGGAAAAGGAGGGGTAGAAAATGCCTGCGGTAGGTCTTCACAATTGTGTGGACTGGACATACGCTTTGAGGCAGCTGTTTAGGTAAAAGTAGTTATGTATGTTGTAAGCAGACGGTGGGCGAATTACGTGGACCGCGCGGCACCCGATATCCCAGCCACTTTCTGCCGGAGGGCCAAGTCTATGCCTAGCTAGTTACCTATAGTTTCGAAAGATCTATATTATAGAGAGGCCCTTCCGTTCCCAAGGTTATGCCCTTGGCTGATTTACACAGGGCAGTGCTACAGAGTGCCAGCTACCCTACATCAAGCAACGCAACCACCACGAGAGAACGCAACGAAGGCGTCGCGAGAGCAGGAATGAAATGAAAACCCGGTTTTCATTTTGCTTATTCTGACGAAAATAAACATAAAGTGTTTGGAAAACACGGCGCAGTGTTTTGTAGCTGTCTCAGCTGCAGGAATGAGGCGAGATGGTGGTCGGCTTGGACGATAATGATCATCGTCAGCCGCACCCTCACTCGATCAACCACATATTTTTCCAGCTACGAGGCTCTGTCAATGCGAGTAAGCATGGACAGCATGAGAAAATAAGGGGAGGTGAAGGATAAGTAAGAGACCAAGAGACCGAAAGCGAAGGAAAAAAGGAAGCAAACTGCATGCCCAGCGCATATTATTATTTCCCCTCAACAAGGCATGATCTCGGTAAGACGTTTGTCACTTGGCAAGGCACAATCGGTTTCTAGTGCAATTCAATTCTGATGGCTGTATTGATTCATGCTGTGCATCATGTGACTGGCTGTGGCTGATTTGCATAGCCACACTCTGCCTGCTCATTCTATGGTATCTCTGGTGGTGTACATTGGAAAACAGTTAAGTAAAGCAAAACTCCCCGTGTTCTGGTCGTAAGAAAATTCAGGTGGTTTGGATGGTTCGCATAGGCCATCCGAACCATTCTCAGTCGGTCTGCATGTGTGGCAGCCTGGGATCAAAGACGTGACTCAGTCTGCCCGCAGTGCGCCTGGGTCACTGCCTGGGGCGCGGCTGTGGCTGTGCACTCCCGTAGGAGTAGTAGGAGGAGCTGGAGGAGGAGTAGGAGGGCTGTGCACTGCCCCGCGACGTGGATGACGACGATGACCTGGCGCTACCACTCAGTAGTCGCTGTTGGTAGGCCAAGCCATCGTCCTGCATGAAGCTGTTGAGGCGGGCAGCGCTGAGCGGATCCCTGCTCGAGGATGATTTGTAGCTGCTGGAGGATGTCTTGTAGCTGCTGGAACACCAGTTAGTCGGTCACTTCTGATTCTGGATAGGCGGGATGTATGCCACTTACGAGCTGTACTTGGAATTGCTCATTTTGTCTTGTCTCGTGTTTTCTCCGGTATGTGAAGTGTGCACTGCTTGTATGTGTGTATGATGCCAAGCTGCAATGTGATGTGGGGACGGTTCGCTGGATGAAACGTCAAGATGGGATCTTAGATTTGGAGATTTGAAGATTGTGGATTGGATTGAATGGACTGATTGAATTGGATTGAATTGAGTTTGAGGAGAGACTCCTTGTCTATTTAAATATCTCGAATTTGCGACGCTATTTTCATGCTCACATTCGTGAACCAGGCATTTGTGACTCGCCGATGTGTTGAATGCCCACCACATCCGTGAGGATTGGTGTTGTTGGTTGCTGGCCATGCATCTGGCGCTGTTGAACCACCAGCACCTGAAGCCGTAGCACATCAGTCAGTCACAAAAGGGGGGAAAGGGGGCCGGCCTCACATTGGGTCTGGGCTGTTCCAGATGGGACGACCCATCAAGATATCCGGTCATGACATCACAGCCACTCTGGTTCCAGGGAAGTGGGAGAAAAAACATTGCACGGGACGGTCAGAAACAAAGAAAACAAAGCCAAAATTCAACAACGAGACAAAGAGGCAACTAATAGCGCCGCGACGGCACGGCGGCGTTCCCGTCGAGTGACCGATGAAGTGCACTACGAGAGGCACTACGAGAGGCACTAAACAGACCGAGGGCTGCCCTCCAACGGCCCGAGCCAGGCATTGTTGCAAATTCGAAAGCAAGAAAAGCAGAGCTGATGGATCTGTGTGACGGGCTGTGGGGTGGCCTCGTACCAGGAGGAGCGTAAGCGCCCTGGCCGCCTTCGTGGGCTGAACGACCCAGAATAGCCCAGCCTAATGTGCATCTCTATGGCTGAGCACACTGCTTTTGGTCGCCTCGTCTTCGCCTGCTGTCCCATTCCGGGCGCTTGCGCATAAGATGCAAGACGGGGACCTGCCAAGTCCCTGTTAGACGCCGGCGATCGCTGATTATATGAAAGCTCGTGGCCCCAGGTTTGCCACTCTACTTGCTCTCCTACGAAACTGTTGGCCGGAGAAAACCTGCTAGCGGCCTTGCCTAATCCGATCTCGAAGCCATATCGACATACCCGCTATATACGATGGCTCCGTCGCTATCGAGAGGACCGTCCATGAGAGGGCGCGCGTCGCTGTCCCATGAAACGCACCCCCGTAGCCCGTCTACTCATTCGCACAGCGGTCCCTGTGAGTCACGCATCTGGCCAGCAGAGACGGACGGCAGAGCATGCACTAACCTCGGCACAGTCGGAGGCTTGAGGAGGGCACTCACCGGCGGCGGCACGCTCAAGGGCAGCGTCATCAGGAAGAACACCACCCGCAAGGGCAGCAAATCGTCCAAAGGTACGCAATTCGATCCGCAGCGAGGGCTGTCGATCCTTGCCTCTGCAGAACTAACTCTCTACTCCTCTCCAGCTGGCGGTAGCTCCTATCCACCTGCCCACGCGCAGAACCGCGACATTTCCTTCCCGATCAACGAGCACGAGCCGCACCACCACCACCACTATGCGACCGACCACTCGATGCACCATAATGATGGATTCCACGGGAAGAGCGCCAAGGCCGAGAACTTCTTCGGCGTGTTCCTGAGCCTGCTGCGCTGGAAGAAGAAGCTCATCCTCAAGACGACCAAGGGGAAGCATCAGGACACCGAACTCCTCATGGCATGTCCCTTCTTCCGCCTCGATCCCTTCCGGTACCAGCGCTGCCTGGGCAAATACGAGCTCCGCCGATTCTCCGACGTCAAGCAGCACCTCGAGCGATGCCACTCGCCTGGCCACTACTACTGCGATAACTGCCAGCAGACCTGGACCAAGGAGGGGCCCTGGAACCACCACTTGAAGAACGGCTGCGGTGGCGAGGCTACCGCGCCCGACCCGGATAAGATCCCTATCGACAAGCTCGAGTTCCTCAAGAAGCTTCCCCGAGGAGCCAGCGACGGCGAGAAATACCGGATGATGTGGAAGGAGTTCTTCCCGGGAGAGCCTCCTGACCCGTATCTACGCGACATCCCAACCGAGGCGACATCACAGCTTCGCCAGATACAGGAGCCGACACTACGACACAGCGTGCTTCCGGCCCTGCTGCGCAAGCACGGCGTGGACCTGGGACGCAAGGAAACCCAGGCATTTGTCGAGGAGATTCTTGCCGAGGCCTACAACCTGAATCATTCTCGCCCTCCTGCGCCCGTCTACCGGCAGGACCCAGGCCGTCCATCACTACCTTCAAGCGCGGCGTCACCGCAGATTGGCGGCGGAGGCTTCATCAGCAACCGCCGGTCACTCCATCAGTCTCCAGAGGAACTGCAGCAACCCTTCCGGCAGCCCAAGATGAAGCCAGAGCTGTCGCTGGATGTTGACTTTGCCAGCATCCCGCAGCATCAGCCACAGTCACAGCCGCTGATGGAGCCTGTCAGCGCCCACTCGCTCGTGCACAGCCCGGCAGTCAGCATTGGCGAGGGCTTTGATCATTTCGATACTACGATGAGCCCGGCTGGAGGCTTCCCTCAGTACAGCCAGCACCAGCCCAGCGTCGATTCGTATCTGTCGCCGACCATCCCGCAGCCTATGACGACCAGCTTCAGCCAGATGAGCCAGCACAGCCAGCACAGCCAGCACTACGACAATGTCTCACCTACGACGCAAAATCTACCGATCATAGGCGGCCCTAGCCACCACTCTGGTCCGCCGTCTCTCATCTCCGAGAATGGTGCCGTCTCCTTCAACCTGGACGACTGGTCCAGCCTCGACGCCGGCCCCGGCCCCATGAAGCTGGACGAGCCGCAGTTGATGCCGTTCAGCACGCAGCCGCCGGATCCTACACCTGGAATCATGGTGTTTCCGCCGGCGGTCAATTATCCGCAGTTGCCGGAGATGTCGTTCCCCAAGTGCTGGGCTTGCGAGAATAACCAGGGCTTGCAGTTTTGTACTTGCGAGTCGCCCATTCCGGACCGGCAGATGATGTGACATGTTGCACATCCTGCTTAAAATCGAACACTTCTTTTCTTACTTTTTTTGCCCTTTTTTTCTTCACTCTTTTAACGCTTTGGCGTAATGAATAAAGGACGGCGTCGGTGTCATGATGGGAATCTCAATTGAGATTGATGGATACTGGATGAACGGAACAGCGATGATACCTAAATTTATCAGGCGGCTACTAGACCGCGACGGAATGGATGAGAATACCAAGATTGCATGAATGATTATTGAATGAGAGAGCGAGCAATGAGCGGATTTATCTATCTATCTACTTCTGCAGACAGGCGGGCAATTGATTTCTTATATGCATCTCACTTCCTCCCAATGCAATCGTGAAGGCTGGAAACATGATGGAAGCCTTGCGAGTGACTCTCCACTGATGCAGCCTGCTACAGCACAAGAGTGCGCTCAGGGCATTGATGTCACTGAGGCTTCTGGCGTTGAGGCTCTGTCCGGGCATCTCCAGGCACTCTTACCCCCCGCAGAGGCACTGCACTGCCCCAATGGCTACTGTCTGTAGTGGCAGCCTGCCGCTATTGATTGACCACCTGTGGACACCCTCAACAGCTGCTTGTGGCGGAAATTCCCTCTTGGAGGAACTTGATGGCGAGGCCGAACTGGCCACCCAACATTCGTGCTATGGCATTGCATTGAATCAGATGCTGCCATAGCATAGCTTAGCATAGCATTGTGCTCATCTCATCAAGGCATCGCCACAGATGACTCCATCATCTCCGATCCCTGCCAACGGAGATGCAGTTGGCTGCCATCCACCCACCACGAGGCCATTCTGCCTCGTAGGGCTCGGCGCCGTTTTGTCCTTCCATTTTGCGAGATTGGGGTCGCGCCGGCGTTGATTATCGACGCACCGTGCGCTCCAATATGGATCCTCATTTGTGCGCGTGCCTGCTCACATTCTCAATTCTGGGGTGGCATAGGCTGAGTTTGGCACATTTGCGACAATGAGATGCTGTTCACTACCAGCCTGGTGTGATCGATGTCAACGTGATTGCAAGGGAGGCAGATCAACGGTCATTCGAAGCCTCGTGCTGCAGCCTGATGAGCTGCTCGGTCGTCATGTTCCGCAGCTCGCCCTGCTGGTAATGCCGCGCCGCCATGGCCGGGCTGCTGTATGGGTGCCGAACTACATCGTCGTCTTGTATCGCGGCCGGACGGGGCGCCTTGATGTCCTGCACGTGGAGCAAGTTGATCTTTTTCTCATCTAGGTATGAGGGGACGCCGTTGATGGTGGTGCCCTTTTCGGGGGCGAAGCATGGGAAGAAGTAGGACATGTAGGACGAGATGTAGCTGTCAATCGAGGGGCAGCCGAGCAGGCTGGCGAGGGGACTGGGAGAAGCCATATTTATTGGGCTGGTATCAGAGTCTTGGAAGGCCGTATTCTTGGATAAATTGAACTGGGTTCGAAAGAGCGTGTGGTCCAAGTTGTAGAAATGACTGTGTGGTTGATCAAACAATCAACATCGAGGATCTGCCCACCATCTTATTCTTATTCGCTTTTGCCTGCCCTCGCAACTCGCATCACGCATAGCATAGACAAATATAGCTCGGAAATTACCCCAATCCCACAGATTGATTGCCGTCCCTGGCGAGTCCACGGGCCAGCGAGTAAGGACACGGCGCACGGTCTGACACTGTCTGACACTTCATGGAGACCCGGATCCTATCGGCCCATCTTGTCATTCTCCCTACCGGGTCCGTCCCAGCAGCTCCTAGATCAGAGATCGAATCCTCACAGCTGCTGGGAAGCTGGCCGACTGCCAAGCTAAACGTGAAACACCCGAAATCTGTTCCGGCTTGACTTGCTGGGTTTTATTCAACACTAAGTCATCCTTTTGGACCTTCGGTTCTTTCATTCCTTTTTTGACTTGGCGCGAGTTTTTGGCAGGGGGTTTCCGTCGTTCAATTCGACATCGAGTGGCTATTTTGGTCACTTATGAGAGGAAACAAGCTTGAAAGGATGTTTGCTGTTCGCTTGGGCTTCCACGACTAGCGTTCAAGCATTCTATAGGGAAGGACGAGCTGGCTTGCTTCTGGAATATTGGAAATCTGGAATGCACCGATGACCATGTCGGGTAGGGAAGAGGGGTTATTGAGACACGGCATTCCATCTCGGCCAGATGCTGTCGTGTCTGAGACTGTGACTATGAATGCGCAATTGCACAGGTCATATCCGCCTCACTTAAATTTTTGTGGCAGTTTGTGAAGGATAGGAATATAAATTACACCTCACCCCCACCCAAAG
Organism: Clonostachys rosea; assembly: GCA_026958235.1. Taxonomy (NCBI): domain Eukaryota; kingdom Fungi; phylum Ascomycota; class Sordariomycetes; order Hypocreales; family Bionectriaceae; genus Clonostachys; species Clonostachys rosea. The sequence goes on from CP110208.1 coordinate 391,390, forward strand.
TACAATGACGCCCTCGCAAACATTTTCATTAAGAGGTGGTATGAGCTCGGTGATGCCTGCATATGGACTACACCGACATCATATCAGAATATCCTCATCCCGGTACAAATTTCCAGAAGCACTCCCTGGTGATCATTTGAGCTGTTCAATTATGCATGGGATACTTAGGTCTAGAACATGTCGAAGTTATATATTCATCGCCGCTTTCATCCATAAACCACATGCCGTGAATTTTGACGAGTAGTTATGTTTGCGAGGGCCTTCAGCGGGCTCTGTTCCGAACAATCCACACATGCACACAGATCCATTACTCAATCTAAACAGACCCCTCGTAAAGCAGCGCCAGCCCGGTGACGACAGCCGAGATCCCCTCGAACCTGGCAATCCCCTGCCAGGCCGGGCCCTGCGCCCAAAAGATGGCCGTGGAGACGAAGCGCGCGAGCGTCAGGGCGAAGAAGGCGCGGTTCTCCTGGTACGCCCCCAGGCAGTAGTAGATGCCGATGCCAATGGCCGTGATGGAGAAGGCGTTGAGCGCGGGGAGGGCCGCCTCGGGCAGCTTCCTGGCGGCGAGGGCCTGCTTCGGCCAGATCAGGTTGCTGACCCCGTGGTGGAGGGCCGTGAGCCCGAAGAAGTAGATTGTGAGGGCGGCGAGACTGGGCATCGTGGAGGAGGGACCCTGGACGGTGGTCGCGTGGTGGTTGTGTGTGTGGATCGGCGGAGATGAGATGAAATGGACTTTGGGGATCGCCAGCCCAATGGTGTTTTCTGAGTGACAGGCGGTCTCAGGGGGCAGAACTTATTTTGGCGAGATTAACGACTGCAAGGCTGTTGCTTGTGGCTGAACGCCATCGGTGCTGGCTGGCCTATGAAATGTGGCAGGCTGTCGGTCTTACTATTACTATTTTAGAACTTTGGGCGATCCATGCTGAGGCTTTATTCCGCTGACAGGACGGCCCGCGCTAATCCAGTAATCATCCTGCTTGGATAAGCCGTATTGAGAGTTGACAGATGAGATGGGATGGGGGCGGGTGAATGTCATCAATCATTGTGGAGGCGGGACTTGATACAAAAATGATATTATCTATAGGTAAGAAATACAAAGGGAAGATGGTCTACAATCTGCCCTCTCCTACAGGTGGAAATGAACTGTCTATACCGTAAACGCCAACGAGTTATCAGTCATCATCATCGCCTTCATAACCTGAACATCAACCATTCCCGCTGCTGCCTGCTTCACCAACACTACTCCGAAAATCAACATCATTCCACACCCTTCCCAGCAAATCATCCAGAACCAGCCTATAGAAGGCATTCAGAGTCTGCACGTCATGTGAGTCTAGCTGGGTGGCGTCACCCAGGTACTCCTCGGCCAACTTCGGACCGCGAGTCGCCCAGTAGTCTCGCATCATCGCCACAGCCACGTCCACGCCATCATGGAGATACGGCGACTCTGGTGGCGCAAGTCCGGGGAAGACGGTATTCCAGACGCGCGTCCAACGTGTTGCCTCGCCCAGACGCACCCGATCCCGCTTGCGCAGCTTGCGTCGTTGCCGTTCGTTGACTCCATCTACCTCGCCCGAGTTCTGGACCGCACATGTTCTAGTACGTACGTGCTGGTCACGTACCCACGGGCTATCAAATTCCCGGCGGCATATAGGGCAGTACGGCGGCTCTTTGTGGTGCTGGATTAAGTGCCCGATAACATCTTCTATCGACTGGAGAGAGTGGCCAAGAAGGCAAGATTTATAGTATTTCTCGGGCTTGGCGAGGTAGTAAGGGCACGCCAGATGGTAAAACCCATCGAATCGGCGAGCAATCATATTATCATCTGCACCCTCTTCATATTTGACCAAGACAAACTGGTCATCGATAGTCCTACATCGCTTCTTGGGAGGGAGCCTGTCCTGAGGCGGTGTGGTGTATATCGCCGAGCTCATCCATGATTTGCCCTCACTGTACACGAAGTCGGCCAAATTCTGGCGAGTGGCGAGTAGCGGGTGGTTCGGGTCGAGATCTATGACCTCGTCTTCGTACTCGTCATAGTCGTCGTACTCTGACTCACTGCTGGAATCGGAGTCACAGTTGCTCTCAGAGTCCGAATGTGACCTCCTATAGCTTCTTGAAGACGGCCCAGCCTGCTCTTGGAGGGTGCCTGGTGATGACATTGGGCGACCTGACCGACCCCTTTTGACCCCTGGGCTTAGCTGGACCGACGTCGGTGTGGCGTTGCCGGATCTGGTATCCTCATTTGGCGATATGCCAGTCATACTACCGGCCTCCAGAGCGTCTCTGGGGCTGGTGCTGATGGCCAATGTTGTAGTAAGGTGTTGTTCGACCTGGCTGATGCTCACAAGACTGCTGCTGTTATCCTTGGACTCGAAGTAGGAGCGGATTTTGGATGCCGTTCGAGCATCTAGATCTTGAACAACGTCGATCATCTGAAAGGGAGCGGTACTAAAGACGACAGACTGTACCGCTGGTTTGGCTCGAACGTAAACACCACTCCAGTTTCGTAGGAGAACACCCACCCGACGGTGCTTGAGCTGTGAGAGGTTGGCTTCGGAGCAGCCAATATCAACCACAGTATATGGATCCAGCTTGTATGTTTGAACTTGTAGTTCAAGTCCCCTGTTGCAGAACCGTATCTTGCTTGACATAGGCCATGGCCCCTCCCATTGATATTTCTTGTGAGGTCCGGAGAAGTGCGAAAACTCGTCTGGCGACCTCGAGAACATTCCTCGCACTTCTCTTTCGTCGCCGCTCAGCCATCCAAACACGGATCCATCTCGACAGTCGCGGAGTAGCTTCCTCTGCAATCTAAGGAAGGCTTGCTCAAGCCCCTCGCCATATCGCGTTTGCATAGAAACACCCAGGATTGGGGCGAGGTAATATATCAGGTCCTCGTCGAGGCTTGCCGTCCGGCCCGAAGCCCAAGAAATGCGCACGCCGAGCCCAAAGTCCGTGAGCGTGCTACTATCGAGTAGCACTCGGGTGGAAATATTAGTGATGGCTGAGATGAGGGATGCGAGTTCCGTGGACCCTCTTGATCCCCTCGGGGTCCATCCCTGATCGAAGAACTCCACACGGGAAGGGATTATCGAATCCGGGAGGGCCCGAGCCTGCTTCCAGAAAGTGCACTTTGCCCAGACATCTTGATCATATGATGTCCCGACAGGGAGATCATGAAGATATACGAAACATACCTCTGCCTTCTCTAGCCTTTGCAGAAGCCCGTTAATGGCGTCGTTCCTCTCCTCGTCTGCGGAGCCGATACAAACTTCAGCTACCCAGACATGATATATCCCCAGCAGAGCCAAGTGGTCCGCTGCCTTGATAATCCAACTATTGGTGAGAGATTCGCGTAAATCCGATGGGGTTGGGTCCCGTTTCCCGCCTCTTAAATGTATGCTATCTCGGCCGTTCGATAATATCGCGAATTTGGGTGTGGCCGTGGCCTCGAACTCGCTCAGGATGCACTCGGGTAGCTGGAGGAGCCTCATTTTTAATAGTTCGACAGGATGATCGTGTGTGGAGATAATACATATATGCAGAAGTTTCACGTTTTAAAATATCATATGAGCGTGAAGAGGGGGGAAACGAGATGTGATACGAAGAAGTGAACAAATCGTTGTGTCATTCATGAGAATATGTGCTCTGAGAACACTGGTGCCTGGAGCTATATACCATTGAATTTTACTGAGCCACACTAGATTGAGCCACATATTATGAATGTGGCGATTGTCCTAGATTCATTCGAAGTTCTACTGCGGGTGCCTGGTTAAGGCCGTTGGCTCAATATATTGGCTGCAATGAGTCGAGCTTGGATCACCAATCGTGCGAATAAAAAACAAGACAAACCTTATCACGCTTCACTTATTTAAATCTTCTATGTACTAGCCTTCTTGGTCTTGTGACAATCTGTGCTCCCACTTAGCGTAGCATTGAATTATGATTGCCTCCCTGGCCTATTAAAAGAGATTCGTAACCAATATTCAGTCGGTGGCACACCCCTGCACACCGGTTCCAGCCGGATCCCGTCCTGTCAAAAGATTGTATCAGGTACTTGGCATCAGCTTGAAGAGACTGCCCCATCAGTGCCCAACCTGGCTGCCATCATTCAAGAGTGGGTAGTCATGGCTACCGTGCGGGTGCTCAAAGGCGGTCATAGTAGGGCTAACTCCAGGTCACTAGACCTCAATTAAATGCTTTCCTGAATATTGTGACTGAGCATGGTTAGCTGCAGATATTGACCAATACCAGGGGTGCTTCTTGACGGGACAACGGCACCAACCGCTGTGGCTTACAGGAATGGGTCGTTTTAGATCAATGGAAGCAGCGAGGCCTATCAAACTCAGACTGCCTCGTGTGCGTCCCCAGTTTGGCACAGCTGACCCCCCTGTCTGCGTGTCGTGTCCCCTGTTGGCTCGAACGATCTTGCTGTTTACGGTGTTCCTCGCTAGCCACTTTGTATTAGTCTCCAATATGTGGTGAGCCACTAGCCGTAGCACAGCCAGTGAGATTGACAACAATCTGTTCGAACGTGGCTATACTTGAACGCCAATGTCATATGAGGCTGCCCCTGAGTGAGCTGTGACGCGGATGGTGAGTCGTAGCTGAGGCTCAGATGTCCTCGCCTCGACCAGCACCCCACACCCGTGGTTGGCTCTCCATTGATATGGAACACAATAATACCCACAGCCTCAGTTTGAAGGTAGTTACGGTTACGTATCAGGTGCTGCATGGTGAAGTTTCCTGGGAGGATCCTTGAGGGCCTGTCCAATCACAATCTCATACTGCCATGCAGGTGCCGATCATCTGGCTATGCAGTCAATGGCTCACATGTTGTGTCGCCTCCTTTTTTCACGATTATTGACATCAAATCTCGCATAGGGGAAGATGAAGAATATGGCAATTCTTGCGATTCGCCAAGAAACCACCAACTCCTGTTCGCCTGTATCCTGCGCCACGTCCATCCAGCTGAGCTCCCACAGGGGCGAAAGTGGGTGGTGGCAATAATGAGACTCCAGCCAACCATCTTTGAAGGGTTTACCGAATGAAATCTCTTCAATATTAATATGATGCTGTTGCCTTGACAATAAAGGGGGTTGCCTCGTCATCAACAAGGCACCTGTGATTCTGCTTTGATCTCCAACCATTTACTGGGCACATAAGTGTTAATCACAAAACAAGGCGTACTGGTGCGAACGGCCGCCCGAGTACAAGAAAATCGGCTGGGTAATGGTAAACCTTGTCAAGACTTGCGCGTACAAGGGCCAGACGTGTTTCTGACGTTACTAGAACGCTGTTGCACAATTTTGTTTTTCCTTTCTCTATAGTCAGCAATGAGTTGTTTCTTGCTCACTCATCTGTGCGACTACCCATCAAAATGCGACAAGAAGAGGGTCAATGCCATGGTAGGCCTCCATGGATTGAATTCAGCTCTGTTCGGCTTCAGTTGGCTGAGAGGAGGTTTAGGCGCCGACTGGGAAATGTCAGCAGTTTCATGCACAACTGACTGTCACATTGGGCACCCTTGGACATGACCCTTGAAACAGCTGAAAGACTATCCTGAACTTTAAATTTCCGAATTTCGGAAAATACGGCCTATGCCTTACCGAGGAACAAATTCTGATGGTCTTGTGACCTCAGAGAAATTGATGGTGATGGCAACGACACGCATCCATGTCATCCATGTCATCCTCACTGGTACAATGCAGCCTTTACAAAGAAGCAAGTACACAGAACCCCTCGCCGACAGAACGAAAGTACATAAGACATGCTTGACGTGGCCGACCAACTTTCTTACCTCATGTGAATATCAGTGAAATAATAGTCATTTTCTACAAGCCCAATCTGATTAATCCAGACTGGTTAAGAATACATCTCTACTAGGCGCGTCTTAGACTATATGAACTACTGCTTCACAAATTGCTAGCTTAGTGATAGCGTCTATGAGTTCACATTGTAGCCTGTTCTTGTCTGTTTGAGGAGCTGAGGCTTCAGGGCTTCGAGGGGCAAAATCATAACATTAAATTGCATGACATCCGTGAAAAACTTATCGCCAATCATGACGAGGCCATTTAAACTGGCATTCAATTTTTTCAATATGTAATCGTGTACTCAAATATCGATGATGTGAATGTGAATCATGTACTAGGATTTAGGAAAAAAAGATAAGAACTCCAAGCAATCAAGTAAAGGGTATCCAGCACCAAAATAAATTCGTTCTTATTCCACCCATTGACCGCCGTATACTCCCAAGTCTTCTCGGTAAAGTTGCTGTGGAATTAATTTGAAGTAACAGCAGTTTTGTCTTGGGCCTCGCTCAAGGTGGCACGCTCGATGGTAGGGTCTTCCAACCTGCTGCTCAGTGCTTGAGTAAGCTCTCGAATTCCATACGATAGAGCAACGCCACTCAGACTAATTCACAGATCGGTCAGTTATTAGCTTCTGTAGGAGGAGGGCCATAATCATCACGAGATATCCACTTACACACCTAGCACGAGCAGTGCTATATTGCCTAGCTTCACGCCAGCGGACTTCTTTTCATTATCCCCATATGTTGTCATGACGCCGTTTACCACACCGAAAACGCCACTGTTCCCTGTGTTAGTTGTGTGCATAATATGATATATTTAATGTAATGTGCACGTACGATACAAACATAAAACCCGAATTTGTTATAATCCCAGCAAGAATGATTCGCTTCGCCTTAGCTGGGGCATCGTGCTGGACCGTCTGCATCAAAATTGCCATACCAAAAAGCAAAGGAACCAAAAGGCCTTGCTGAAAGCATTATTAGTAATTAGCAACTTGTGTTCACTTGATAAGCAAGACGATGGTCGCTTCACGAACCGCAGCAACTTGGGCGATTTCTTCAGGTTGTTTCCTGCCAGAGAAGAGCGAGACGAATGCCAAAGCGAGTGCCGCAGCTCCAAGGAGGCCAGTCAGCACAAAGCCAGCCGTGCACTGCAACTTCATATATGAAAACTGATGCGGTGCGAGGATTGGCGAATCTTCCACCGGAGGGTCCTGTCGGGAAGCCATAGTGCACTTGTTGAGAACAGAGAGTATGAGCTCTTCACCTTGCCCACGGCAGGAAATGCACCATTCAATTGATGTTTTGACTATAGTTGAACAATTACGCTAGATGAGAAAATAGCTTTTAAGCTTACCTGGCCAGGTTTATAGCCTTTGAGATACGGTTCTCATCAGTAATGCCAAGCGGATTTTAGGTCACGATACGATGCAGTTGAGGAATCAAATCAATTCTCCATTTGGCGTGGTGCGGCCAGTTGCTTGACTAGCCCTCAGCTCAGGCATTCTCAGTCTTGACCCTTTTCTGGCATCCAGCCATCCAGCGCGATGAAGTGAGGCACGTGGGGTGGATCACGGATCGCCATTCGGGGGTGGAAGCAGATTTGATGATGCGGCTGTCTTCTAATTGTGGCACCTGGTAAATATTCCTGCATAAGGCATTTTTAGCAAACTGTTGTATTGACTTAGGTAAGTAACAATTTAGCTAATAGGCACACATGGGTAATTCAAAATATCATCAGATGATCTCGACTTCCTCAAACGGCAGCCCTTGAAATGCATTTGTTCCGCTGGAGCTGTTCGGCCCTAAAGCCCGTGATGTAAACGCGCCTACTCGATAGAACTGCCCTGGTTTGCCAGTTGGATGAACAATCAGACCCCATGCATGAGTGTTGACCCCTCGTCTTGGTTGGGTACAGCAGCGCTTGCAGTGATGACAGGCGCGGCACTGATCGTGAGAATTGCGACAGCTATGGTGGCTAAACTTGCAGCATTCGCCTATTGAAGTCAGCCCTCTGTTCGCATCTTTTTCAAGGTCTCTTTTACTTACACGTAATAGGATTGGCCCCTCGATACTTCGTCAAATGGCTGTCGGATTCATCAAGGATGTCATGCAATCCAATGCTCTCCCTTTGTTCTTTGCCCAGACCGCGAAGGCAGCCATGATAATTGTCAGCATAACCAGCATTAGCTAATTGTGAGACCATTTCTGTCTTGCTGAGATAAAGAAACCGATAGGGCTGTTCATCATCGCAGCATGCGCTCGACAAGAGGAGCAAGGCCGTTCCGTCGCCTGGTATGACAGGACGCTGGCCTTTATAGTCGAGATTGCAAGTCGCGCAATAAGCTTCCTCGTTATATGTAATCCACAGTTGACCCTTGTGTGGCGATGAGAGAAACCTAGACTCGACTACGGGTTTCAGCCGTGCAAACATCCGCAGTACTCCGGATTTTATCCTTCCATATCGATCCAAACCATCGGGGCATGTCGAGACCTTCAAATTTGCTACCTCGCTGATGACGTGGGTATCTTGATAGGGAAAATTCCACGCTCCTATCCCTTGTGCCGTGGGCAAATGACTGCGTAAATTACTCCACGATGGAGCAATGTAAATCTCCGGGGAAGCCAACTTTCGTAGAAGGGCCGCTTTATCCATTTCCTTCCTCAATGTATCCCATAACACACCCCTCAAAATATCTTTTCTCCATAGTCCGGCGAGATAGGTGTCTTGTCTTGCTCTGCCAAATACCCTCGCAAGGCCTGATATCGCAGGCAGAACATCTGCTCGGCTTGTGAACTCCCGCATGCCATATTGATGAAGCAACTCGTTCCACTCCTGATAATCAGACTCTGGGTTATTGGTCACTAGATTTGAAAGAGAGCCATAGGCCCAATCGGTCATCTTTGCTCCATCCTCCCGGTAGATGCATAGCTCGTGCTGAAAGTATAACATCGACCTCCCGAAAAGCAGTTTCCGGTGAGCCAACAAGTTCTCTTGGAATGTCCAACCTCGTCTGTACCAGACGCATCTTAGATCCACTGCAGGATCAGACATGAAAAAGTCCATATCCATATTTTCAACGATATTTCCGCGCATACTCAGCTGAAATTTGCCGTGTATAGATGTCTCAGTCTTAGACTCAAAGTTCAACTCTAAAATATGGGAACCCCGGTCCAGAAAGGTCTGGTAGGCAGAGCTGGATGAGAGAGTGCAGAGTGTCAGATAGGCGTTGCTATACACATCATTCATCATAGCGCTCTCCCTTTCCCAGTCGTCTTTGTCGCCTTGGATTATGCAAAGGGCATCAATCCACATATATCGAACGTTCAGGGTTCGGCAAACTTTCATAGTATCTTTCATAACCTGTGTCATCCTCGACTCTGGGATGCCTAGGCAAAACTCCGATATTGACTCTTTTGTCGTCTTGAGCTGCGTCTCATCACCTTTCGCACTCCCCCAGCAATAGCTGAGAGCGCAGTATCTGACATGTTGTTCTCCTAGATCTGCGGTATGTACTATCCGGGGACTGCACGTCCAGGTCTCTCCTACGTCAATCAACCGGGTTGGAGGACCTTTTGGGACTGTCGATGAATTGACCACATGACCCGTAGTCTCCAGCAGGCCTTGAACCCATTCAATATTCTCTGGGCACCAGACTTCAGGTTCTGGACAGCGGTGTATTCCCAGCCAACTGGCAACGTCGACTATAAGCGGTGAGCATGCACGGGTATTTTAGCAAGAGAAGTCATGTCACACCTTCATTTGACTCGACCTTGAAGAAGAGATATTTTTCCCAAGGTCCTTCGGCGCTTGTCAAAGTCACAGCCAGACAGGCCAGATTCTCTTCATCCCGTTCTGTAAACCACCTGTATTGTACGCTTATTGAAATCTCTTGTGATCCCACTTCGATGTTGGCGCGAATAATTGCTTCCCGGAGATAGCGACAAAATGCGCACTGCGAAACCTGGTGGGATTGTAAAAGGCCCGGGAGATCCGGGAGTAGATCTTCATAATATGCTACTTCGACTCTTTTGAGTTCTCTCCCCGACTCGAACTCAAGCACTAGATGGCCGTCTTCTGACACGCCTACAAAGCCATCAAGAACGCTGTCATCTAAGCGAATACCTTGACAGTCTTCGCAGAGAAACTGATCAGTACTTGCTTGAGAGGCCATATTCCGAGGTCGAGGCTGGGCGTTTGGGAGTGTTGGTGGCTAGAAGCAAATCGGGAAAAGAGCTAATTCATTCTAGTATCGCTTGCGATCAGGTTGTTCCATGTAGTGAGATCATCAGGTGGTTGAAAATAGTACGAAATGATACCTTTCTGTGTGGCGCCCGTGCATAAGCATTATTTGGTAGGACGGGATAGAACGGAGGGTGTCAGCCTTTATAAAGTTGCATTCAGGCATACGTCAATGACGAAAGACCCAATCACCAGAAAGTGCATTTTCATCAAGTCAGCCTTGGGCACGAATGCTTCATCATGCGGGGCAAATGGAGTCTGTAGGTAGTTGTATCAGGTCGCCATCACTTCTGATACAGCGGCTTGGGTTAAGAAGTATTGGTTTGAATAGTAGCCTTGATTCTAAATAACTCACTCCATATCCAATATTCAGGAAGCTCGTGGTTTGAATTCCCTGAAATGTTAGATCGCCTAGCCTGACCCTTTATGCTCCCAGTCTTTACACAAGCTTCAGAATTGAACCAGGAACATCCTCAACGAATCGATAACCAAACACAACTTCCGGTGTTTGAAAGCCAGGTACGAATTGACCTTCTAGTACACGCCTGGAAGCCTCGGCTGATGCTTGCGAAGTAAATGTGTACCCGTTGGCACAGTGCAAAACCCCCTTATTCACGGCCCCATCAGTCTCTGTAACAAGCACTGAGACTTGATAAGGATGCAAATCCCTTTCCTCCTTTGTCGGACCGATCGGTAACGCTGTGACGTCCCGGGGAAGGAGTGCTGCCTCGGCATAGATGAACGTCCTGATATCCCTGATGTTGGTCGATCTGGGCAATGTGATTAGATTTGGCAAGGTGATGGGTACACAGTCCACGGGCCCATTGCCATTATCGAAGTCGAATTGCTTTGTTTTCGTCGCTGGGTCCTCAAGAGCGACCAGATCACCCTTGACCAATTCCAAGCATGCAGTGGTGATGTTCTCTGCCGCGCTCATCTCGGATCCTCTGGACATGGGCCCCGAAATATGCAGAGCTATGTCAACACGATAAGGGTTCTTGACGTGTTCGAGGACATAGCAGACCAGACAACTCAACATGGCTATGCCACCGCCACAGCCAGGCATGAGCATGATCTTTGCTTCTTTCGCGCGAGCGTCGCTCTCGGCAGAGAGATGGTAGCTATCCAGTTCCGCGGCCATATCGAGATAGTGGACCTGGTTTCGGATGCATGCCTCAATGAGCGGCTTGGCAGTTCGGATGAACGGTCCTGCGCAGTTGAGCAAGACCGAGAAGCCAAGTACCGCTTCATCAATCTTCTCAGGTGATTCCAAACCAAACACTCGCGAATCCACCCCAAGTGCAGTTGCTAGTTCCTTGGTCTTGCTTTCTGATCTCCCGGCGACGAGGAAGTGAAGGCCAAGACGTTGAGCATGTTCGCTAGCAAGCCGACCTGTGTACCCGGTGGCGCCGTAAATCAGAAGTTGAGCCATGGAAAGAGAGTGCTGTTAATATATTGGGTTTATTTAGAAAACTGGTCTATAAGGCAGGGAAGCTCTTGGTATTTATATTCATCATGTTCGCTCGCTTCCATGGGCGGGTTGAACACACGAGGGGCACTCGGAACTCCGAGTACAAGCATGTCAGTACTATATGGAAGGAATGCGATGATTTTTCTTGGTGTCGATTTCCCACAATTCCCGGCTGTAATGAACTACTTAGATTATTCATCGCCGGGTTTGACCTTTTTGATTAATTTCTGAAATAGGGCTTGTTTGACAAGTGCAGGTGCCCACCCAGTCTCTTAAGACACATTACGCTTTCCGCGATGCTCAATAGAGAGTTATTTAGTAACAGGTGAATATTGGCTTTTGCATTATTCATATGACTGACGAGATGTGCGTATTTCTTACACTCATGCTCTTCAACTCAGCACAGAACGCCCCCGAGAAGCTGTTTATCTGAGCTGGAGCGAAGATGTTCTAATAACAAACAGGCAAACTCTCTCTTATACAGTGTAGGGCAAGCTAAAGGCCTTAGCATGTAAATCATGATAACCTGAATTAATTTTTTAAAATTCTTATCTATAATCTCATCAGGCAGCTGTAGTTACTGGGTTCAACCATCAAACATTAACGGAGTTTACTGACACGTAGGGATATTAGCTTAGTTACGGAATGAGGGTCGAAGAACTCACACTCTGCCATCAAAACCATGCCGAATTCGTCCACTTCCGCTAGCCACATTTCTGTCCTCGAATTCAAATCATCACCGGGATCAATGTTGAAGAGCTCTCCCAACTTATAGCTCCCGCCGATTTTCCAAACGTCCAGCCATCTGGTATAAGACTGTTTCCATTGTAGCTCGTCATTTTCGTTCCACAGATACCCAGCTGTCGGCGCCGGCAGTGGTCCGAGTTCGAAGCAGGTAAGGACTGGATATCCACGAACCAATGACCAAGCCCACTCCAGATGATGAAGAGCCTGGATCGTCCTCCGCTTGGCAGACACCAATGCCCACTCACGCCATGTGGGCAAAACGTGACTTTGTTCTTCGTCTAGCAAGATGCCCGTACCAGCAACAGCGTACTTGACGTCCCATACATTGACTATTAACTCAGCCTCGATGGGTTGTGCCATCGGAGAGCCCTTCTGATTTGGACCGAAAAGAAGAATAGTCAACAGCAATAGTAGGGATTGAAGGGCAGCCAAGAGGTCGGTCTCACTATACGAGACATACTACTTAGTTAGTTATGTTAGCAAGTGACACTTTGAAGCAGTCACCAAACGAGTTTTGCTGACCTCTCGGAGCAGCCTTTGAATCTCCAGCAAGACTGTGCTCTCCACCAAGCCCATGCTCCCTTGTGTATGCTCACTCCACATCTTGACAAGAGTAAAGCAGTTGGCCAACGGGGCAGGGACACTGCTGCCTCCAGATAGCTGTAGCCTGTGGATAAACGGGGGCAGCTTGAAGACTTGATGCGTGGCCACTAGGCGAGCCCACGATTTGAGCACTCGAATCACAAAGTTGGCGGTGTGCATGGCCACTGAGCTGGAGTTCGGGGTGTCTGGTGCAGCGCCGAGTAGAACCCTACGCCGCTCCTCAGAAGGCATAAGGGAATTACCCGCATTTGTTGCTTGCTTCTGGGTAGGCACGGAGGGAAAGCATTGTGATGACGAAGCTATTTCATGAGACTCTGCTTCCCCGATCGGCAAGTCGGGCTTCTCTCCACCTAACAGGTGATCTCCCGCAGAAACATCCACTCGGCTTCTCCTCTCGGGCGTTGAGCATGTCGGCCGATTAGTCGGCGGAAAGGTGCACGGTAAGGACCGTTCCCAGCATCTGCTACAAGTTGGATGTTGCTGGTCGCATCTCACCTTGTTTCCCGAGCATTGCAAGCAAGCCCTCCGTCTTGAAGCAGGGGGTAAATTCTCGAAGCAGCGTCTGGTGTGTCTTGATAATGATGATTCTATAGGAAGCAAGTCTAAGTCAGTGATTGATTTCTTTAACTATGAGCAGGTGTCATATACTCTTCGTGAAGCACCTAGAGCATTGCGGGCAGGTGGGCTTTTTGCGACTTTCTGGGGGCATAATCGTTTTCTGGAGGTTTGAGAAGGCTGTGAAATCACGATGGATCGGAAAGTGGACGCTTCCAGCCAGACGAATCTTTTGGCTGGCTTGTGGCTTGGTTGATAAGCAGCACTCGGAGTTCCGAGTGCATGGTTCCGCTTACTTCGGCGGTGACCGTCTCCCCATTTTTTCATGCTCGCCCTTCTAGTTCGACTTGTAGGCTCAGTAGCCTTGATCTAGAATCTGGATGCCTCCCATGATACAAATATGTGATAAGCATGTGATAGGCATGATAGCTAAAAGAGAATCAGGTCCGGCAGCTGGAGGGAAAGGACCTAAAGAATCCTGAGCTGCCAAGTTTCGACGTGAGTATTGGAGTAGGCGCGGACTTACCACGAAATTTAAAAAAAAAAAAAAAAAAAAAAAAAAGGATTGCTGTCCATATCGCAATTATCGCGAAGGGGATGATAACGAGTGCTTCATCGCAATGTGTAAGTTGTCGTTTTGAATCTGGCTGAATCTACTCCAATTTCGTAGGAATCGAAGCAGCTTCTTACTTCTCTCAGCAAAGGGCGAGACTGATAGCCATCCCCCAAGTTAGGCCCCAAAGAAAAGATTGAAATTCTGCAATGGTGAAAAGAATATTAAAACCTTGAAAACACTACAAGTTTGACCTCTAGACTTTTTTTCCGGGGATTACGTTTCATTAAAGCCATCAACAGTCAGCAAGATCAAAACACTAAAGTTTTCATAGCTGATTCAGATTTAACATGCATCTTGAAGTTGATATTTAATTTGTTTGATCACATAAAGTATAAGACTTGCTCTCCTGTAAATCCTGCGACAATTATGAATTCTCTGCGCTTCCAGAGCGTGGCACGTCCCTTAATGACATGGACGTCAGGTAAAGACGCACAAAGCTTCCAGTATCACTCTTCGATGGTATCCCGAAATGCCAGCATTTGTTCTCCATCGGGTTATCAATTTAGTAATACACCAGCGTTCAAGCCGACTCTTCAACTACGGCTGCGTTCTCTGACTTGTCCTTCCGATGATTCCTGAGTTCAGACGCAATCATTTCCAGCTTTTGCTGAGCCCTTCTCAGCAAATCCCGACCCTTTCTTTGGTATTCTAGTGCCGTCTCATCCTGTTGCTTGTATGTTTTGTTCAGGCTCTCCATGCTATTATGGTTGTTCGTTCGTATCTCATGGAAGTCGTGCGGCGGCTCTGCGCCTTCAGAGCCGGAATATTCGGAGCTGACGTCGGATTCATGAATCTCCTGCAGCCTCGCGGGTGGCTGCCCTTGTTGCGTCCATAAATTGCCCCAGAGACCTGGGCTATGCTCCTCTTCGGGTAGCTCTTGGTATGGCCCCTCGATACGGTTTGATGGGTGGTTCATGTGCATTTCGATTGGCATTGTGGAGGGCGTGATGATCAACGAAATAGGTGACAAGTTCAATTGCAAGAGGATGAAAGCTGGAGAGCCTGCTTCACAGCTTTTGCTAATAAGTGAGTGGCGGTATTAGAAACAATGCAATATCAAAATAGAGAAAGCCGCCGCCCTTTATGGGAATGGGAAATAAAGTCGAGATCTCGTACGAAGAGGGGCGAAGAAGTGCGTGTTGGAATCGATGAGAAGGTAGTCGACGCCAACCACACACTCTGGGGAAAGACAGCTAAATATTGGTCGAGTATTAAAGCTTATCGCCAGGGTTCGCTCTTTGAGCCAATTGCCGTTAGGTTGATGTGCCATGATGTGTCACACTGTCAATCATACCCTTGACCGGGGGTTGGCCCCTGTTGTCAGCCAGCGCATTGAAAACATGCCGGTCAAGCTATTCTTGACCGGGCAGGTCTGTGTTTGAGCCAGTGATAAAAGGGTAGTCAGTCGTCAGAGCTCGGATGAGGCGGGGGTTTGGATTGACTTGGTTGGTTTATGCAACACTCCAAACAAACTAAGGGTATCAAGGGGTCACCCCTGCATTGACAACAACAAAATCTGAAGCATAAACCTTACTAAATACTAGGTAGGCCGCCGATATATTCCAGAAA
Source organism: Clonostachys rosea (assembly GCA_026958235.1). Classification (NCBI taxonomy): domain Eukaryota; kingdom Fungi; phylum Ascomycota; class Sordariomycetes; order Hypocreales; family Bionectriaceae; genus Clonostachys; species Clonostachys rosea. Next base: position 407,012 of record CP110208.1, read on the forward strand.
CTAATAGAAATATGGCTGTCAGGAGCCAATGAAAAGCAAGACCTCATAGCCTCTCAAAATGGCTGTATTCTCGACGCGCGAGTGCTTGTTTGATGGCAACAACACACTACGAAAATGGCGGTATTTCTTTGAATGACATTGATTTTGCCCTCGCCCATGATAATGTAGGATTTTATTGTGTGAAGCTTGCAGGTCGGGCTTCTGTCTTTGCGACTTCTCACATCAGTGCGTATCAGGGAAGTGAGGATATCGCTACCCAGCCTTGGAGGTCGCGGCAGCCGTGTGGACGTTAATATTTCCTTTCAATAGCTGCATTGTGCATTAATAGGAAAAAGCCCGACTTCGGCCTTCCGCAATACGGATATCCCAGGCCGGGAATGGAAAGGCAAGGCATGCAACACTCGAGGCAACTTCGAGGACACTGACTCGAGTTCCTCGTGACAAAGCATGATAAGAGAGAACAAAATATTAGAACAGAAGTGATTTTTCAGAGTACTCCCTGTGAGAAGACGGTTGATTCGTCTTCATCGGCCACTCGTGCCATCTTCGGTTCAGAGCACACTCCGCTACACGGCGTGCTCTATAATTTTCGTTCATTCTCATCTATTTAACAGGATACGATGGTAACACTTAGGGAATTAAGCGGTAAAGATGACGGAGTACTTACAATCGCTCCTAATTCGAGCTCTGTAGAAGTTGGCCCGTAGTAAAGCTCCTTGTCGAAGTATGAGAGCGTCGTGCTCGTCACCTAGTCGGTTAGATCCGCATCATGGCATCGGCTCGAGCTTCTTCTAGCTGTTGCCATTTTAGTATGCCTACGAAGTATTTAAAGAACCAGCTTATTGGATGTCAGGAAACCACTTGCAACCTCACGAACAACTCTTCGGGGGCCAAGATGTTAGGGCTGAGATCAAAGTACTGCCTTATCTCGGCATCCGGGGCCCTTTTCGGCAATTTACCTACAACGCACCAAGGCTTAGCAGTATGACCCGAGCAAGTCACTCTATACTTACGACAGGCAGCGATGATCTGCTGCAGTAATGTCGAGCCTTCTACCAACAGAACACGGGCTCGCATTGAACCCCTAGTATAGCAAGGACTTGTCTAAATCGCCACTGACAGCTCAACCTTGGCAAGTTTCTCCATACGCCTACTCTAAAAAGGCATGGATTTTTATAGCAGCCCCAAGTAGTCGTAACTTGGAAAAGGTATATATAATGCTCGCTGTGTTCCATGAAATTTCATATCGAGTCACCGACATCTGTACTCAAGTTTCCCATGCACAGTTCAGCAATCTCTTTCCGCCTACGTCATTCACTGAACTTTCAACATGCAGTTTATTTCGATCATCAGCGCTCTGTCCCTTGTAGCTGGCTCTCATGCTTGGGCCGGCGATGGCAAGGGAAATTGGGTGGCTAACAACAATTGGTATACGTGGAAGAAACTAGAAAATGGCGGCAACTGTAAGAGAAAGCAGAGGATATCCCATTCCGAAAGGTCCGAGCTAATTTAAGATGCGCTATGTAGTGAGAGTACACGAAGCATGCACCATCAGGAACATAAATGATTATGTTTTTCAGAACAGCGAACCATGCTCGTACTGGACAAATGCTCAGGGTGGCAAGTTCAAAGGACGTATGTTGCTTCATCCTCTAGCATTTGAGGAATTGTTGGTATGCTAATGAAACATTGCAGATTGCACACGCCTCAAGTCTGGCAAAGATATTCTCGTTGGGTACTATTGAGTTGTTTGATATCAGCTCGTGATTTATTGGCCTGACTTCGATGTCATCCAGAATAACTTTGCTTTACAATTCCGGTCGAATAGTCATTCATCACACCATTAATAAGGGTCTCGGAGGAATCGGTGATTATCTCGACTGGGTCTCAAATTGATTATTGCAGGTGCCATTGTAAAGATATATGTTAGCTCCTGACTGTCATTGGACTGGGGTTCTTTTGGTTATAAGTTCACCTTTTATTCAACCTGTCGTGGATTATCTATTCGCGTCTACCGAAACATAAGACATACGTGAAAGTCATCAGATCACCCTGCCCTGCTGCAGGTTTGCCGTTCTTGAACTCCCCGGGGTACTTCTCTACCAACTTTGGATGTTCCCATTCCACTTCGACCTTGACGTCCTTGAAGCCAACTTCCTTCATCAGCCCAGCCATCCACTCCCTTCCGATTCCATGGTGCTCTACACCGGCCATCTTCGCCTCGGGATGAAACCGTTTTGCGTCTGGCCCAAAGTCCTCGAAGTCCGTCAGGGCCACTACACCTCCTTGCTTCAAACATCCAAGCATCGTAATCAACATCGATTTAATATCCTTGATATGATGCAGTACTAGGTTTGAGATGATGAGATCGTATTTGAGCCTTAGTCCACGCGGTCTCGCCTCGTCTGCTGGAGGTAGCCTCTCATCCTCAGGATCCTCAAGCAAAATAGCCAAAGGTTGAATATTATCAGGCGTGCTTGGGCTTTCTAGCTTTGATGAAAGCACTCGGATCATTCCCTCGGCTGCATCTATTGCCACCAGCCGTTTAGCAGATGGCGCGACCTCCACACTGAGCAAGCCTGTCCCACAACCAATTTCCAACACATTCGGCTTGGACTGGGCACGGTCTGGCCCAAATAGAGCTGGAACACGAGCTTGTATAGCCTTCCACGCTTCGAGGCTCCTCGCGCGGACAAAAGGATTGCTGTCCCATGTCGCAGCCTCGGCGTTGAACCGTTCATTCCCCGCACCAGGTTCTAGATTGGAGGCTGACATTTCTGTTTGGGATCTGAGCCGTAGGGTCGTGTCATGTAACTGCTTTCGTGGTTGAATGGTACGAGAGACCCCGAGCCAGCATCGACGAGAAGAGGTTTGATGATGATTCTAGCAACGAACCTTCATTTGCGGGGCCAGTTAGGACAGATCTGAGATAATTACTAACGGCTGTCGGTTGTATTCCGAGAAACGCCTTAGCCGCACTTGTCTTGAAGTGGGCCACATCATATTCTATGTTGTTTGAACGCCGGCGTCGATATCTTCTTGGCAACCCGAATAATGACAGTACGCAGCTCAAGACATCGCAGAGATACATAGTCTGCTTTTCTTCTCTAAACTTGCAGCATTCCACGTAGTGACAGGTTTCAATGAACCAGTCAGGCTCCCTCACTCGCATATGCCCCGAAGTGTCTAATTCATCAGAAGCTTGCTTTGAGCGGATTTCTTCATTCAGTTTTAGACTTGAACCATTATCAACCTCTTTAGTTTATAATAATGTTAGTGGCTAACTTCAAGTTCATGTGAAACATTGGACATTCTGACAACAGTATGTGCCGTCACCAGAGCTGTGTTGAGATTCCGCTAGCATCCCCTTTAGATTCTCAAGCTCGACTCTCTTTTTGTTTTTGGGCATCATCTACAATTATTCAACACGCAGTCAAATAAATGATGCAAATCGGCATCAGTAGTGCTGAACACGAAACCACCGACGATTTTACTTATTATCGTTGATCAATCTTCTTGCATCCTCGGACGAGGAACACGTTACGAGGTTGGATTTTTACAGCATTGTTGATGTTGAACTTCGGATGATCGTGATATTGAGTTTAGTAATGGCTAAACGATCCATTCACTCCTCTATGGCGTGGGTATAGCCAGCAGCGACTTTACTTCGCCACACTAATCCTTCGCAAAACAAGAGCAATCCAAATAGGTCTGGGCGGAGGCTGAGCAAAAAGCAACTAACGCAGGCTTCCATCCAAGGACTTCCAATGATATGATTCTCCCTGCAGGCATGTCATGCACCAAAGATAAAGCAGGGTAGCCATAGGGCTAAGAATACGGCGCGGGGCAACCCGCATGTTCTCGACTGGTCCATTAGCCCCTCGATGGATGGCCACACTTACAAGAGGATGCCTTGGCTTATATCATACAGTTGGAACATCACTATGATCAAAATTATTGACGGGGTGTTCATCAAAAGTTGGGGGGCATATTATCTTTTCATACCAGACTCTTTGATTAGGCATCGTTCACATCGCACGTATATCCGTTATTTCATCAATATGTCCTAGGCCTATCCCGAAGGACTGGGACGAAACGGCGATCAACCAATGTGCCGGTAGCCGTGTTAGCTCGAAGCCATCTTCAGCCCTTTCAGCCCAGGACTTTTAGCGCCACACCAAACATTACGTGTGCCCAAATGATTCACTTGGGTGACAACTTACACCTCGTAATTTGAGATTCATGTTCTCAAATACTGTTATGGGGCCAAGTCCCAGGTCTTGGCTTTCTTCTCTCGTCCTGGCTATTCCCCCCACCGAGTCTTCTTTCTCTTACTCTTGCATGGTAATCATTTCCACGGAAGTCTCCAACCTTAGACCCAAGACAACACCTACTTGCACATGTCAACACCTCAGTTATCTCCTCCCACGGCTACGGCTGGAGCTCCTGGACCCCCGCTTCCGCCCGGCTGGGAAGCCAACTGGAGCCCTGAGCACAACACATGGTAAGCGGGAGCAGTTTCTGCATCAAAGAAGGCGTTTCTGACAGGACTCACTTAGGTATTATATCTTCACTGCGACGGGTTCGACGCAATGGGAGTTTCCAGGTTTTCAACCACCCCAACCACCATTCACACCCATCAGCCCGGCTCTAGATAAACAAGCCCCGGCACCAGACCAGCAGAATATAGTTCCAGACCAACAGAGCCTAGCCACAGACCAACAATCCCTCGATGCCAACCAAACAAGAGCGTTCCCTTTCCCGAACCAACAACTTCCTCCACCCGATCAATATCAAAGTGATCCTCTGCAAGGAGAGGGACCACCTCCGCAGGATGGAGATCGTGGTATGGGAACAACTGCTCTGGCCCTGGGTGGTGGGTTTCTGGCAGGCAATGCCTTTGGCCACCACCACCACGGGGGAAGCGGCGCGGGCCTTGGCAAAATGGCCGCATCCTTCGCCGCAGGTGCTATCGGGACCAAAGTGTTCGGTTTTCTAAAGAACAAGCCCCAAAAGCAACCAACATACGCGCCGCAGCCACAGCCTCAACCCCAAGTGCAGCCACAGGTTCATTATTATCCGGTGTACATGTCTGGTCCCTCAGGTCCTCCGCCGCAGGGAATGATGACGCCTCCAGGGCTGATGACACCGCCTCACGCTCCTCCGCCTTCGTATCACGGCTATGGACAGCCTCCCCCAGTGACACAAAATTTCGGACACAACTCCTCCCCTGCTCCCAATGGTCCACCACCCGGATTCCAGTCTCCGGCTGTTCCTGCTATGGGTAGCTTTGCACCCCCTAGCGGACCGCAACTACACATCCATGCGGCCGCGTTTGGTGACAAGAACGTCACGGACCTTGTCAGGAGGCTAGTGACCCCACAGCAAGAGCTATTGCTACAAGGAGAAAACCTGGTAGAGAAGCTTGGCGACCCATGGCCCGAGGTAGAACGCAAGATGTTCAGTGTTCTTTATTCGTATGGTGAACGCCCAATGGAACTTCTCGTTGAATGGTAAGTCTCCATTGCTCCTTAACGACCTAGTCTTTGATACTAACACGGCGATTCTTAAGCTCAAACAAAGCCAACATTGAAATAAAGAATGAGGCTATATCGAAAACGAGGATGGACTTTTGCCACGCGCCTCCCTCTCGAATTGTTGCCTGTGTGTGGGGTACAGAGAACCCATTAACGTAAGCCTATTGTTCCCCACCCCCGACGAAGGCAGACAGTCACAGTTTGCCTAACGTAGTCTAACAGCCTTGATAGAATACAACGACTCGAGAAGCTAGAACAAGAAGGTGAAATGGAAGGCTCGGCCGGTATACTGGGAGATGGTGGCTTCTACGGCTGGGAGCCAAAAGCACTTGTCTGCTACTATAGGACGGAGGCCGGAAACGTTGACATCAAGTTTTGCAGAGACGGGGGCACCATCCGTCTTCCTTGGAATCCGCTAGCCAAGTGGTCTTGATACCTTTTTGTCCCTGACCCTCGTCCTTCTTCTGGCTTCCCTAGTCTGCGTAGCATGTTAGGAGATGGATCACTATTCACGCCAGGTTCTCTATATAAACAAAAATGTCACGATGTATTGTGAAATAGGGCCAGTTGCTGTGCCGGGGGGGAGGTGGGGGGATATGATGTTCCTTTCAACAATCGATTATTGTAACTGTACCGCACCACCAAAGCTCTGCACATTATATCATAGTGAGCAAAATAGTTGCCAAGTCAAGCATCATTTGACCACTGCAGCCTAAGGTGACGCTACCATGAAAATCTATGTACATTCTCCAATTCTCACCTCTATTTAGTGAGGAGGTTCTATAAGAAATGCCGTTCGCAATCTGTCAATTTAGTGTTTCGCATATTCTTGATGAAAATCATTGAACTTAAATATTATTTCATTTCTCTGGTTGTAATCGGAGTATGATGGTATATTCAGCATCATCAGTCGTTAAATGCGAAAGACCAGGATAGATCCAGAGTAATATTCATGCATCAGCCGCCCAGAATCCAAATCACTTTATATCTCACATAAACGGGAACTAGTATGACATGACATATCATCATCTAGATACAATTGCAGTGACTCTTACCGACAAATCATCCGAAGTTCTCACTCGCACCAACCTAGCTCTAGTCTTTTCTTTCTGTTTTCCCTCGGTTTCCTTCAATGAATGAACAGTGACTAAGCTTATTCAGGCACTTTTGCGTCTAGCATGAAGAGCTCGATCCTGTGAGAAGGATCCAGACACCAAACGCCGGATTCCATGCATTCTTGGCAAATTAGCATGTATGTGCCAACGCAGCATTCGAAACAAGCATAACATGTCACAACCGGAGGTGTTGCTCTCATACATGCGTGACAATTTGGCCCCTTATTGTCCCATGAAGCCCAGGGGGAGTTTGGGGGCAGATCCTCCAACTCTAAGGGGATATTGTACTTCCGGCAATGGTCTCTTAGCAGCCGGGAAACATCAGAGCTGACGGAGCGTAAAGCCCTAGAGTTGATTGGGTATTTGAAAATCCCACCAGAAGCAGAACCCGGTCCCATGAATTCCAACAGCAACTCCACAACGCCGTAATGCCCGCGTATGACTGCGGCGTAGAGTGGCGTCAAAGCAAAGTAGTCAGGCATCATGGGCTCAAGATGGGCATTGGTTATGAGAAGTTTAACCATTTCGGTGTTTCCATTGTTGCAAGCATAGAAGAGTGCCCCTCTGCCAACGAAATTCGTTTTGTTGATAAAATTCTCCAGCGCTACCCGCCGCAAGGCTGGTGTATTGCTGTGTACGGATGATTCATCCATCGAAACTAGTTTCCTGTCATTTCTTTCGGTCGGATCACGGCTTAGCCTTTCAAGGAGGAGCATAACAATGTCGAGATGATCAGCCACAGCTGCGTTAATAAGTGGTGTCAATCCACCATTATCAGTGATATCATGATCCACGCCTCTATCAAGAAGTAAGCGAACTACTTCGACGTGATTGAAGAAAGCTGCATACGAGAGTGGTGACGCCCCTCTATAGCTTTTTGCAGAATGATCCGCCCCTCTGTCAAGAAGTAAACAAACCGTCTCGAGATGGCCAGATTGAGCTGCTATAGACAGCGGCGTGCATCCTTCATTATCAGTGATAGAATGATCAGCTCCTCTGTCAAGAAGTAAACAGACCATCTCGAGATGGCCAGATTGAGCTGCTCTAGACAGCGGCGTGCATCCGTCATTATCAGTGATAGAATGATCAGCCCCTCTGTCAAGAAGTAAATAAGCCACTTCTATATGGCTCTTTATCACAGCAATGTGAATTGGTGTCATTCCATGTTCACTGACAACTGATACATCAGCACCTTTGTCTAACAGGAGGCGGACTATCTCAAAATTGCCAGAGGAGGCTGCATGGGCAAGGGGTGTCGAACCATCTTCATCAGCAGCCGATATATCAGCCCCTCTATGGAGCAGAATACCGACTATCTCGAGATAGCCGCCTTGAGCTGCTAGTGAAAGCAGTCTCCGTTCCTTGCCTGTATTGACAATTTTAACAGTTGAATTAGCTAAATCAGCGCCTCTATCGAGCAACAGAGATAGTATCTCATCATAGCCTACTAAGGCTGCTATTGCAAGTGGGACCCAGCCTTCGTCATCAGGAATAGACACATCAGCCCCCATTTCCAATAGCATTTGTACCATTTCCCCGTCGTAAGAAAGAACAGCGTTCAACAATACGGTTCTTCCCCGTAGCCCACGCGAGTTTACTAGTGACGCAGCTCCTCCGATCAGGGCTGTCGCCACCTTGATGTTTCGCGTGAGGCATGCAAGATGAAGGGCCGACCTTCCCTTGTTCTCATATCCCCCACAGGATGAGCGTGAAAGCACTAATTTGGAAGCGAATTCATGGAGATGCAATCTCAGCGCGTAGTACAGAGGCTCTGAAGGTCCTGAAACTTGTTGCCTTTCTTTAATGGCTTCTTCATCGTCGTGTTCTTCGTCAAACCATTGTGTCCATGAGCTCCAGCAAGGGTGAGTTTCTGTCATGAAACTCGAAGCCAGGTCTAACAGTTTCGAGTCCTTTTCGGCCTCTTTAGAATATTCGATACAACTGGACCATGAGATACCAGCATAGCCTCGGAGAGACTGGATGAAATTTGACGATCCGGTAGCGTTCCAAGTGCTACGGCACGTAATATATTTAAGGCAAAGGCGAGCAAGAAATGATTCATGTGCTCGTTCACTTGACACTCGAAGGGACTCATTTGATCGCAGATTCCCGATTGGAAGTTTGCAAATCAGATATTCTCTGATGCTGAAATGTGCAATATGTATTGTGCGAAATTGCGGTTGTTGATCTGCAGACTTGCTTCTGACCTCTACCAGTGGCCCGCACAGTCCAACAATCTCAGTATTGATATAATCGTCGTCGATGGAATCAGGAAGCTCATTTATAGGAAAGTCTTCGAGGGTCTCATCTAAGACAATCACCTCCGCTATTTCGCCAATGGTCAGCGGTCTTGATGAGAAAGCAGCCCAACGAAGAAGGGCAAAGGCTTGCTCTCGATCTCTTTCTCCATATGCTAGTATCGAGTCCCAATTCCGCTTATAGAGCTGGTCAAGCCCAGTAGGAGTCTCGTCGATAGCTCTTTTCAGAGCCATGAAGTTGCTGCCCTTTCTGAGAGAACCTTGTTGCATCATCAACCAAATGAACTGGCCATCGCACCGGGAGTTGAGCCGTTCTGACAGGTCTTTTCTGATTTCTTCAGTTTTGTTCGGCAACCTTTTGTTCACTATGTGACAAGACAGTGTATTGGTGTCATCTTTGACATGATTGGGGCATATTTTGAATTGGCTCAGGATGTCGTGTCCGTCACATTCCAAGGCTTGTCGGATCTCGGGTTCATCGCGACTGACGATCAAGATACGAGTAGTATCAGCCATGATATGACGTATGTCAAAGAGAAATCGCTCAACATTGCCTTGTTCTTTTCGCACTGCCGTGCATTCGTCAAGTCCGTCAATGACTAGTGTGCACCAGGGTATTTCCTCGATGATCTGACCAAGAAGTTGGATAAGAACAAGCCGCGAGGCCATCGCCTGGTCCGTCATCTCACTCCATTTGTCGCAGGCAAGTTCGAAGGCGACAGGATAGTTCGAAGTAAGCTGCAAGACACAAGACCTTAAAGCAGCATACGGATCGTCTCTGCTGTCAAAGTTGGAAGAGAAGAAGAAATATGCCACTGGTCTATCCCCCTTTTCCATCAGCTTTTGCACAATCTGGGCGCAAAGGACCGTTTTTCCAAACCCGGCCTGACCATGAATCCAAAGGAGCGGTCGTGTCGGCCCAGATATGTCTTTCTTTGCCCAATCAAGAAATTCTTGTTGGTCGAATATCCAGTTGCAAGTCCCTGGAAGCCTCTTTTCTATGGATTCATGGTAGGTCTCGTTTGGAACTGTATGCCCCAGTAACCATGTCGCTAACTCATGCTGCATATAAGCTTTCACAGAGAAGTCAGTCAGTTAGTTAAATCGACAGGTAGCAAATGACAACTTACTTTTCCGCTCCGCAATAATCTGAGAGTTCGTTTGCCGAATCTCGGATAGAAAGTCTTGCAGACTTGGGTACGCTTCTGAAGGTGTAAAGCCTATCTGTTGCGCATGACCATTCTGCTTGCCACCGGTTGGTTGACCCGGGACCAATTCAAATAGTTGGTGCACAATCTCGCCAAATAACCGCACGTTTTTAGACCGATCTGCTTTGCCTCCCAGTGCCCATCCGAGTTTCTGGAGGCGGGAGCTGGCAGGTTTAGGGGGGGGCTGGCCCGTGAGAACCTTTGCCCTGGCACGAGACGATTCACTGAGAGCCAAAACTTCTTTGGCTACCTGCAATAGCTGTTCTGCAGCAGAGAGTGTTTGCGGATCCAATCTTGCTTTGTGGTCGGCTGGGAACTGGCCATGATCGATCCCGATTTCTTTGCCCCAGTGTGCCAGCTGCGCTCCGAAACCGTCGAATTGGGCATCAAGTGTCCTTGAATCGGCCGCAAATGATCGATAATCTTTAGCCCGGTCGATGGCATCCATGACGGAGGCGAAAAGCCCGCCGAGGCCGGCAATACCAATGGGATCCATGGCGAGACCATGCAAGTTGTTTGATGTTTGATCAAGACTTTCATCAATACCTTTTCACACTGAGGGATAAACATATGCCAGGCAATGGTCCTATATGCACAGCCTCATTCCTGTAATCAGCCTCACCCTCCGCCTTGTGCCTCAGCCACAACGTAGCATTTGAGTGGAAACTGGCCATTCAAGCCACAATTGGAAACGAGGTTACATTGTTGGCCCGAGCAGCTACGCTGGGTGATAAAGGAAAAGTGGTGGGTGGATAACGTATCCCATTCTCTGGGATAGACGTTTAACTGTAGTTTTAGGGACCAAGAAGCATCACTACATGTATTAATGCTATCTTTCATTAAGCCTTGATCCGTTTCACCTCCTTTACTTCAACGGTCGGCTATGACAGCTAGGTAGATGAAAGAAGGTAAGTACATGGGGATCTGACGAGCGGGTCGTCCCGACGGTAAGTGAGTCATCGGTATGAAGGTTACAGGGTTTGCTTCTGCGTAGCTGTAGCCTTGGGCTAGCAGAGCATATTTTCTTGCCTTTCGTATTACCTGTGTTGAGAAGTCGAGTCTGGCACCTTCCCTTGCTGTTTTTTTTGTATGTTCGAACTCTCAACCGCCTTCGACGGCATTGTCAATCGTATAAGCCCTCAAGGCATTGCTTGTCAAAGCTACAGGCTAGAAAAAGACAAAACATGAGCGACAGCAGGGAAGGCTTCTGAAAGTGATTTCAACATTCCATTGTAGAAACAATACTCTGCATCGTATCTTCGTCTACTCAAGAAGGCAGTTACCCCATTATCTCAGGGGGAGCGAGGCATGCTTATACCGTCTCCACAAGGTTGATAGGCATAAAATGCCATGCCGGGGCATCTCTCATTCGAGGAAAATCATTGAGAGACTTTCATCCGGTTGTGTTGCGATCACTTCTGTTTTATTATGTTGTGACATGAGGGGAAATGCAACCCAGGGGTTAGCTTTGTAAAATTTACCGCGCGCAGAGAGCCACACATCATTAAATCCGGGCCAATGCCAGGTCAAATAGTAGCATACGGCGGTCTGCCCCGAACCACGCGCCGTGGGGAACCACTCCGCAACAATTCTCAAAATATCAGGGATGAGATGGCGGCAGATTTGCATGGAGACGCAACGCAACAGGAAACAGCCGAGAAAGAGCCCGCAGCGAATAGAAAAGGTTCGCGCCGGACCAAAGAACTTCCCGCCGGCAGTACTTGTTTTAGGGAGGCCGTCCAACAGTCAAACATCCCAGTCCAAGGCACGGATAGACGACGCACCTCAACTGAACCGACGCTTTGGCCTCCCAGCTTTTCGGGGTTTATTAATCCTGCTGTCTGTTTACTAAACTATTATCCTAGCGTTAGAAGCAAAGAAATGACATTTATGGGGCATTGGGACGGTCAGCACTTGCTCTGCTTATTCTCGTTCTGACTCAGGCGGCACAGAGACAAGGGTAGCGTGAAGTGGCTCGTCGCAAATCACGGGCCTAAGCCATGCCAGGAAGTTAATAATCGACTCGCCACATGTCAGTGTACGAAATAGATACGGGCCTATATTTAGAATCCGATTCTGGCCTTCCGTCGAGCTTACTTCTGGCGCAATACGCCCAGTTCTTGACAACAACAAGCAAGCAGAACGTTGAACTCTGAGGGGCAAAATGGAGGAGAGAACCAATTCCCGGTTGTCGATCCTCCCAGTCGAGCTACAGTATCAAATCATCTGCTTACTAGACCCAATTGGCCTCATCTCCCTCAGCCAAAGCAACCAGCATTTCCGATATCTAATCAGCCCAGGACGAAATGAATGGAGAGAGTGGCTACTCTCGATTGAGTGCCGAGAGAAATATGGCGGCGGCACCATGATCTACCGCCTCTTCTCGGACGGCTACATCGAGCCCAACTGGCAGCTGTCCCAGTGGCAGGCTCATCGGTGGCTCTGCGGCGCCTGTCTACACTTCCTCCCACACACCGATTTCGACAACCGCTCCCTTCTGCGTCTGCCGTACCGCAAGCCGATTCCCGGCTCGCCAGCTGCCAGCGATACTCTCACCTCGTGGGTCCCCTCTATGCACGGTAGGAACCACGGGCGTGAGGCGAGACTAGCTCATCGCGAGAAGCGCAAACTCCAGGGCCCGACGCCGACAGACGGGCCCAGCGTACTGAGACGCAACCACGAGATCTGCGGCTACAACCGCCAGCAGCGCCGCTGCAACGAGTGTCGCTTCCAGGCCGGTCAGCTCGGACCGCAGATGTCCCACTGGAGCGGCGTGATGGGCGGTACGCGCAAGGTGCCCATCCTGCGCAGCCGGGAGGTGACCTTCGACTCGCCCCTGGACCGCTACTTCCCGCGGCTGTCCGACTTCCTCACGCACAAGAAGCCCCCCTTCCCGCCGCGGGTGGTGCGGATCCAGCGCGAGGATGCCGTAGACGAGCCGTGGGCCATGTACATGGTTCGGTGTCCGCAGTGCGAGACGTGGCAGGAGCTGAGGTCGTTTCGCTTCGGGGGCATGTTTGTGAACTGGAAGCCGAGCCACGATGGGAATGGCGAGCTGGAGTTCTGGACGAGTCTGCATGGGGATAGCAAGCGGATCCAGCTTGATGATGTGCGCTGCAACCGGTGTTTTCTCAAGACGCACGGGCGGGAGGAGCTGGCAAAGGCGCTTTGGGAGTGGTTAAAGTTTGCGTGGATACTGCAGCAGTGGAAGGTCGAGGGCCAGCTGCGTCCATGGTGGGTGGAGGACTTCCTCAAGCGGCAGAAATGTGTCGGTTTCAACAAGGAGATTAGGAAATTGACGCGGGATATCGAGAGGCTGCCGAACAGACGCATGTACGCCCTCTGGGGATATCAAGACATTGCCCTATTCCGACTACAGCACTACCAAACAGCGGAGATGTGGGAGAGGATGAAGATGCAGGATCCTCGGCTTGCGCAGAAGCAGGAGGATGCCGACTTTGTGGAGACGCAGTTGCGACAGTTCGAGGAGAGTGAAGCACATTGGAGGTTTCACATGGAGGGCTATAAGGAGCTGGAGGAGAACCCAGACTTGCTTGTTGACTGGGCGCTTAGTCGGAAACGGACAGCATCCGGGGAAGTGCTTGACTAAGCGCACAGTGTTAACGTCAATTCAAGGGCACAATTCGGCTGGAGGGATTAACATTGAGATCCCAGCTCGAGATTCCATTCTCTCCATCGTATCGATGCTTTCTAGCCAACTCGTCGACATCCTCCCTAGCATACTGGGTCCATCCCGGCCTTAATAATATGGGCGGCAGAAACCAAGCCCTGGACATGGCATCGTTCAGGCATACCCCTCACACAAAATTCACCAAGTTTACTGCAGCTTCGACTTGGCCTTCTCCTTGCTTGCAGCCAAAGCACCATGAAGACCGTACTGCGTGGGGACTCCGTTGATGCGGTGGGTCGAGTTGAGGTTCTTGACCGCGACGAACTGGAAGCAGGTGGCGCTGCCCTGGCGAGATGCGATGCTGGACCAAGCCAGGAAAAGCTCCCAAGTCTAGTATCGTTGTTAGCAGTATTCTCGCGAGCCATGTGCTTCAAGAAAACTCACCCGGTACCAGGTCTCGCCAAACTTGGCTCTGATGGTCTCCTTGTTTCCAACCCAGTTGCGGTACCATCGCCAGATGGTGGCGGAGTAGTGGACACCAACAGTATCAATACTGCCAATCGTCAGCACGGAAACGTGTATTGGGCATATCTAAGCCAAACTTACCTCTTGACCTCGAATCCTCCCATTTCCAGGGATCGAACATAGTTCCAAAGAGGGGTAGAAGCATCAGCACCGGGGAAAATGTGCTCGTTCAAGTACAGGCCCCAGATGAAGTCCTCGTACTGCCATTCCTGTCTCAGACCAGAGAGTTGCACATACATAACACCGTCATCCTTGAGCAGGTCACCGCACTGGCGGAAGAAGGCAGTGAGCTTCTTGACTCCGACGTGCTCTCCCATCTCCAGCTGGGTGATCTTGTCGTACTTGGTATCCTTGGGGACATCACGGTAGTCAAGGCACAGGATGTTACTCTGAGATGAGGGGACACCGGCCTTACGAAGGACATCGTTACCCCAGGCGGCCTGGTGTTCGGCGATGGTGAGACCAGTAGCCTTAGCTCCGTAGTTTACGCTGGCGAACTTGGCGAGGGTACCCCAGCCGCAGCCGATATCGAGAAGCTTCTCGCCCTCCTTGAGTCCGATCTTCTCGCACACAACGGCCATCTTGTTATCCTGCATCTCCTCAAGGGTCTCCTCGCGGGTGGTGTCAGAAATGAGACCGCTGGTGTACACCATGCGGGGGCCAAGGAAGAAAGCATAGTGATCATTACCCTTGTCGTATGTTGGGCGAATCTGGTCCAGGTCTTGAGCCCTGGTGTGGAAGAAGACATCGGGGAAGAAGTTGCAGAGGAGGAACTTGAAGGTGTACCAGGTGAAGCGGAAGTCGGCCCAGTCGTGGCGGTACTCAAGGATCTCGAGGACATCGCCATTGAAAGAGGCGCTTCCGTCGAGGTACTTCCTGGCGAACAGGGACATGGGTATCTTGTTGTTGCCCTTCCATTTTGCCTGGTCGGAGGGGTTTTTGAACGAGATGTAGTGCTCAACAGGGCGGCCGGGGAGCTTGGCCTTCTCGTTGATGCGAGGGCTGGATCGGGAGACCCATGTCCAGAAGGAGATGAGGATGGGGAAGAAAGTGAGCAGTCCGATAAGCAGACCAGTCAATGCCCCGCCACCGATGAGGATGGTGATGGTGGTGGGGATTCCAATGAGCAGAGAGGCCAACTTGGCGTTGGAGAAGTGAGCACGTCCAGGGCCATCAGCGGGCAATGGGGGGTTGGGGATAGCTGCAGACTATAGATGAATTAAATGTCAGCAACTTTTTCTCGCTTGTCTGGTGCCCATGGCTCAATTGATTGATTGAGTAGGGGTGTTTGGGTGGGCGCTTACGTTGGTGAGGGGAACTCCGCAGTCTTGGCCCGTCGCAAAGGCAGCGGGAGCAGCAGGCGGCGTGGTAATATATTTGATGTCGCTAATGAACTGTGTTCCCTTGGGAACGTTCTTCTCCGCCATCTTGGAAAGCTCCGGGATCGGAATGATCCGCTGTGTAGAGGTTTTCAAGGGTGAAGTGATGAGATGCGATGGAGCTGCCCCTGACTGAAGATGCGGTGGATTAATAGCTAAATTTTGTGCGACGGCGGGCCACGTGACGAGCCAAGCAGTGGGCAGGCAGCTACATTAGCTACAGCGCCATAATTCCTTTACCGTGGCTAGGGTGGAGGGTTTTACAGTCTATCGGATGGATGCGGTGCCTTTGAGGACAGATTTACGCGGGTACAGTAAACGGCGGTGAAGCCGAGGGACAAGCAATCAGGATTCAGGATTCTGATCTGTGGCTCTGTCGGTGCCCTCGGGGCCCGGTTTTCTATTTGTCTAGAACATAGGGTAGGCCAGTAAAAGAGAATTGTTTCAGATGTCGTTCGGAGCCTTTATCAATGTTGTGTTGGTTCGAAGTTCGAAGCTAGGCTGTTAACCGTAGAGAAATCCCTCCAAATTACTTGAACCATTGTGGGATTCAGTGTGTTGCTTGGCAGCCTTTTTAGCTCAGAAAAAGACGTAGAGAGCCTCATTCAATTTTGGGACATTGGCAGTTATGGAATATGGGTACTGGCAGGCTTTCTTGCCTAGATATGCTCCATAAGTGTATACGGGCATGTGACGAGAGATTCTTCCAGCCGTTTAGCACCCATTGGTATGAGTAGTTTTAAGTCATACTGTCAGTTCTCTAGCCGCCAGCTAGTCAGGGGCTCAGAGATATGCGCCTTGCTCGTTATAGTAAAGCCTAAGCAGTAGTTGCGAATTGGTGATAGAAGTGGGCCAGGCAATGATTGCTTCTAGTTCTGTTGACCCTTTGGTTCATCTAGGCACAATTTACAAGACACTACATAACACTCTAGAGAAAGACAAGTTGAGAACTTCGTAAAGACAGCAATTTTTTTTTCCATGCTCATCCATGGAATCTTACTTATCGAGGAACCAAGGTGTGACAGCGGTCACTGTTCATGCCTCGACCTTGCTATAAAAGCACCCGTCTATCTAGAATCAAGATCAGTGCCATCTCCTCATCCCGGGGGCCTAACTAGAACGGCTCCTCTTGCCCTCTCACGACGCCATCTGCATCAACCTTCCGGCAAAACACTCTCCCGATCAACTCCTTGCTCAATTAACTGAAAGGCCTCCATTCCAGACCATTAGGATAGAACTGTAGGTTTATGATTAGTAATTGAATGTCTGTTGTTCGCTATGTGTTGAAAATCAAAGCTCATTGTTAAAGCGAAATGGGGACAATAGGCAGCCGAAATTCTAGTGATGACCTAATGCATGTTCTCTAGTACCTTTTGAAATGGGATGAAATTTGCAAACTTAATTGTATTGTAGATTTAGCAGTAAATATACGCAGGTTTCGAGAAACAGAAAAAACAATACCGATGAGCAAGGCCTCTACATATCGACATTATCTGACAACAGAGGTTGTTCATGGCTTATTTCAATTTACAAGGAGCTCTGAAATTGGCTGCAGCGTAGGACCCGTCTTGGTCGCTGAAGTGGTCGTAGTGACATGTAGCCTGTGAGCGGCTGATGTAGAGAGGCAATCTTTAAAAATTTCGTGTTACACTAGTATTGTTTATTGCTTCCTATCCAATGACGAATTTGATAGGTAGGCCTCTTATCTCAAATTAGTACCTAAACGAGCCCGTTTCCCAATCATAAATCTTCTTGACTGACTGATTAGACAGCCTTAACAGAATACGAACAACGGGCTTGAGTCCTTGTAGAATTCCAAGGAATATTCTGGCTTTGCCCTTTAAAATTCTTCATAGACGATGTTCTAGTTTTGTGCCTAGGAGTTTATCGAAGATCCTCTGTGCTCTCCGGAAGACCAAGAGAAACCACAAATATCAGCAATATCCTTTGAGGCACTGGCAGCCTGACTGACTCTCTCTCTAAATCGTCTTTAATTTCATACCCCCTCGCTATTGCCTTCTTAATGGAAAGGAATTTCGCCAAGACTAGGGTGCACGACCGTTTGTATCCTCTTGCACTTAGCATTATGACGATTAACATGGCGCGTGATATTTTTCACGGAACACGTTTGATAATACCATGCATGTGTGCAAGAAGGAGTTCTTTGTCGTCTTTCAAAACCCCTATACTTATCTGCATTCAATATTGTCCCCTACCTTCGTCGTGATGACTCCATAAAGGCAAAAAGGACGCTTGGGGGCGGCATAAGTAGGTGCTTGGCGGGATCCACTGAGCTGAGCTGGCATAACGGTCATATTATTTCGCATTCAACAGAGTGAACTGATGAACTTTTGATCCCAGACTAATGAATGAATGGTGGAGAATCTTCTAAGGCTTGGTTCCAGTAATTCGACCATGCATCTCTACATAGGGCTGACGGCTGGGTCTAGACGGGCTTGAGGTTGCATCCTGTCGTGGCTCAGCCAAGTTCCCAGTAGGGCAGCGCCCGAGCCTCCATATATATCTATTCAGGCATCAAATAAAGTAAGCGATCGTGTGCGACGTTGCACCAAAGAACTTTGATTCAGCCCTCCTTACTCGCTGCGATACGAGGCCATGGCACGCTTACTTGGTCATGCCGCCACTGATAAATCAGATAGTGGTGTGAGCAGGGGTGCTGCCCTACCATTCAGTGATTAATTACCATTGTCTGCATGTTTAATTAATGGGGAGCTTAGCGGCATAAGCATTTGAAGGAACTTTGGTATGTTTTGCCAAGAGCCTGGGTGGACTGCCGGTTTCAACCAAGCGCACAGCCCATCCATGCTCGCCACCGAAGAACTTTTATCTCATAGGCGAGGGCTCCCATGAGTCACTCGCCGTTGTTGGGTTTTGCTATATCTTTATTGTATATATAGGCATAGTATTCTTTCCGTTGTCTACTCTTTTCACCCGCTCTCTCCTCTAATCCACTATCTTAACCCAACACTTCTTTGTCCAACCGCCCGCCACCACATCAACAAAATGCTCTTCCAAAAGATCACTTTCGTATTGGCTGGTGCTGCTTCCGCGGTATGCGCTTCTCCAGCCGCTTCCCCAGCCGAACCTACCGGTCTCGGTCTCCTGGAACGCGCAGGCCTCAGCAAAGACTGCACTTCCGTCGTGAAGAACATCTCACCAATCCTGACATCAACCCCCACGGCCCCCTACTCCCTCATCAACTACATTGCCTCGCAGACGCAATGGACCACCCTCCCGAGCTGCGAGGTCCCCTGGGTCACGGATAGCATGTCGAGCCAGTTCACCTCCTACATGTCCGCCCGGTCCAGCTGGCAGGCCGAGCACAAGAGCGAGATCAAGAAGTTCGTCTCCGCCTGCGCCGACGACCTGATCGAGCTCGGCGAGGATGCCGGTGTTGACCTTTCCGCCGTCACGCAGACTTGCGACGAGTACCTGTGGGCGACCTCGACTGCTCGCCCTACCTCCAGCAACAGCAACAACAACAGCGGCGACAAGGACAGTGACAAGGGCGCTGCTGCCCATCTGTCGATCTCCATCATTGGTGCGGCTCTGGCTGCTGGTATTATGGCTGTCGGCCTATTATAATCGGTTTTGTTGAGGCATGGTGGTTCTTCAGTGGAGGGTATAAATGGGGTAATGAATAATCAGATAATGAATACAAACGAGTCAAACTACTCAGATTCCCATCCAATTGTGTACTTTTCACAAGATGACCAGCTTAAGTTCGATTCTTGGAGCACCATTCGAAGTGATTTCATGATTATGAGGAAGCTCCTTTTGCAGATTCAATGCACCAGGTTCTCACGCCAGTATGTGAAATACAGCGAGGACAGAAGTTTGATATCAATACATTCCTCTACTAAATACAAAGCGGCTAAAAACAAATGATGCCCCATCTACAGTTTCGGCGCAACCGAATTAGGGTTCTTGATCTCGACCAGCAATTTACCCGTGTTGATGCCCTTGTAGAGATCGACCAGTGCCTGCTCAGCCTTCCCCAGCCCGCCCTGGATGATGGTCTCGTTCTTCTTCAGCTTACCCTCGGCGATCCACTTGCTCAGGTCGGATCTGGCCTGGGGGAAGTACTTGAGCTGGTCGAAAATGATGAAGCCCTGCATATGGATACGCAGGCTCACCACGTTTGCGATGTTCCTTAGGCCGTGGTGATCCCGGGTGTTGTACTGGCTGATGACACCGCATTCAACAAACCGGGCATGCTCCTTGGCCCGCGCAAGGCACATGTCCAGAATCTGTCCTCCGACTAGATGGGGATATCTTGCGTCAGCGCACAAGAGACGGACTGTGAATGAGAGAATGAGTCAACTTACCATTGTCAAAGTAGACGTCGATTTTCTTCTTGGTAGCCTCCTTGAACTCGTTCTTGAAGTCGGCGGCCTTGTAGTTCAGAGCCACGTCGAACCCAAGCTCCTCCACCAGCCAGCGGCACTTGTCGTCGCTGCCCGCAATGCCCACGACGGTCGCGCCGCGGATCTTGGCAATCTGGCCAGCTACACTGCCCGTGGCTCCAGCGGCACCGGACACGACGACCAGCTCGCCGGGCTTGGGGTCGCCAATCTGCGTCATGCCGTACCAGGCGGTGACGCCGGTCGGGCCCAGGACGGAGAGCATGTCCTGGGGGTCGCGCAGGCCGGGGAAGCGCGAGGTGGGCTCGAAGTCCTTCTCGCCCAGGATGGCGTGCTCGGTCCAGCCCGTGTTGCCTGATACGAAGTCGCCGGCGGCTGCGCGCTTGGACTTGGAGGCGAGGACGCGGCATACCGTCATTCCTCGCATGATGCCGCCCACGGGGACGGGAGCCATGTAGGATCCGCCGGCTGCTTCGGTCAGCTCATTTGATTGATTCTCAGCGCAGTGACTGTTTACGTACGGTTCAAGTAGGTGCGCATTGCGGGATCCAGGGACAGGTAGAGGGTCTCGACGAGGATCTCGCCATCTTTGAGGTCGGCGGGCGATGGGATCGGGGTCCTCTTCTGGGAGAAGGTGGTGCCGGGGATGATGTCGCCCTTGGGGCGCTCGGCCAGGTGGATGGAGAGGTTGTCGCGTGCCATTATGTACAAGATGATACAGATCAATTGATTGTCGGAGAGAGAAGGTTTTGTATGGAAGTGAAGTGGCAAGTCGGGGGCGGCGAATGCAAATCCTCCGGGGTGCCGTTCGCAGTAGCGTCGGTCGTCATACTGCATGAGGAAGAAGCTCAAGTCGGGGGTGGAGCTGCATCAGAGCTTAGCCAGATGCCGAGGCTCATCTAAATACATAAGCAATGTTTGCCGAGACATGGAGATGAATAAATAATACCTATATAGAGTGCTGCTGCAGGATGGAACAACTACAACTCAGGCCAGTGATGATTGGTCGCTATTCGAGGCATGAGACACCACTGACTTTAGCGAGTTAGTGGGTGATTGGTCACTGTCACCGCTGTAATACAGCTACAGCGATTGGATAGCGGCAGCCATTCAGGGCTTCAAAGTCACCTATAGACATGATATGCATCGGCCCGCATGCGAAAGCCGTTCCAAGTCCGGGATATGGGTTTTAGATAATTATAATAAATTCGCGTATGGCGGGGACTCTACGGTGTTCGGATCTCAAAAGGCTCGGATCCTGCGTAAGCTCATGCAGAGTCCATCAAACCTTCATGTTAAATCCGCAATCCCCGACTCAAAACCTCGCGATCGGACTCTCCAATCACTGGCCGGTACCTAGAACTCTCACATCCATCAACTGGTAAAATGTTTCAAGTCGGCCTCAATTCCACTTCAAATCGCTTCGCCGTCCCAGCGGCGTTTCTGACCTGGGGATGGGCGTACGCGTACCTCATGCTCTCCAGTCGCACGCCCAAGCAATGGTATGGCCTTGATCACCAAGGGAGTCCGCGCGAGGATTTGGCGAAATACGGAGAAGCTGCTGTCCGTGATGGGAAATTGACCAGAACGCAACTGGGAAGGATTCAACGGCTCGAGGCCGCAAGCGCCAACTCGATAGATGGTTACGCCTTCTTTGGATTGTCAGGTAAGAGATTCAGACGAGGTCTGGTAAAGGATCATTTCAAGATGAAATGCTAATTATGCGCAAACAGTCATATTCGCAACGGTGGCAGAGGTTCCCACGGCTTCCATTGCCATTGCCTGCTCCGTGTACTCTCTAGCAAGGGTTGCATATGGTCTGGTTTATGTCTTTGTCGAGGACGACTGGTGGAGTCAGGTCCGGGGGTTGATATGGTGGACTTGCAATGCTAGTTGTTTGTATTTGGTTTGGGCAGGGACGCAAACCTCTTCAAACTAAGGCAATGCCAAGCGTTAGTCAAATCGCGAATATTGTGATGATATTTAAGCTATATACTTCTGCCAATACTCCTCCGTAGGCTCTTCGAGTAGGACGAGTTGGAACTCTAGCACAAGATCAAAGCTATTGGCTGAACAAGCAGTTAGATACCACAGAAGCATGCATATAATAGCTCATTGTTTATTTGCAGATACCACTACAAATTCTCAATAACTTATTTCACGTCAGACCTAGGGGCGTCATGTTAGTCCCCCCTACATCTTGCCGCTCACTTGTCTGTTTCCTTTATCAAAGTGATTCTAAACTCCTAACACTTTCCCTCGGATTTCTCATCAGCCTTCTCATGCAACTTCTCCGCACAATTGTCTAACACAACCGGTGTCTGGGTTGGAGTCGTCTCGGGCCCGCCCCACCACCCGCCCAAAATCACATTTGGGTATATGAGATTGAAGTTCTCGCGGGGTCGTGACTGATTGGCCTCGTAGACCTGTTCCTCCTTCCAGTTATATGCCTTGACCATACTTATCGTATCAGGCGTAATCATACCCAGGTCGAAATTCACAATTGTAAAACGCTCCTTTGAGACCACGGCCAGTGTAGCGTGCCATTCAGGGTCGTCTCCTTCATCTTTGAACGCGTAAGTCCGAGTCTGTCTCCAAGATTCATCGCAGCCAAGTCGCTTAGGCCATAGATCATCGTCCAATCGGAGCGCTGAACTGCCCTCACAATAATTCTTCGGTGACACCTGGAAGAAGCCATCCCGCATCAACCGTGGCACGTTCTTTGCCCTGATCCTCATCATTGCGTGCCAGTGAGACGCCCCTCTCGTGTCACTGAAGAGCTTTTTTAGGCCCGACTTGGGTTTGAATTCGAGGACAAGGCTGGAATTCTCCGATGGATGACAATGGGCGTTAAAGTGCATGTCGTACCAATTACTAGGGCGCATCTTTTCCCAATAGGCCTCTGTCTCGGTGGCCAACTGAGCATCAGGGTAATTCGGCAGGCATTTCTTGCGCTTATTAAGGCTCCATTTCGGCAGCATCGTGAATAAATGCTGCCTTGCTTGATGGCTTGGGGCTCCGGTGCTGCTGCCTGTATTGGTGGTTTGATATGCGATGAACTGTAGCTCTTAGCCGGAAGGACCATAGAAGGGGCACGTGTGTTTATTTATACCCATGAAGCGTTCCGACAATCCACCAAGGCTCATTGTCATACGACCGTGGCTTTATCATACTTTCTATGGGCTCACAGTAAGTAGCACCTGTTTGATAGCCAGTGGCGAACAAGATGATGCTTTCCTCACCGAAGAAACATTAAAGGGGGGTTAATCATTTTGATCAAAGTCTAATTGAAAGTGCCGATATCTTGGATTTAAAGACACGAAGGTGGCCACAACTCAGTTTAATAAACCCGGGGATACCGTATGAACTGACTGCTCCAATCAACAAAAGGGAAAAAAGGAAATAAATAAAACTTATTGTTTGGTGATATTTACAGCTTGTGAAACCGGTCCTTCCCCTTCTTTCATCTTCAAGGTTGTGTGTCAAATCAGATTATGAGAAGGAAAGGGGGGAGAGGGTTCACACTAATGCAGCAAGAACACAGATGGGATGTCGGTGACTCCGGCCACCTACGACACAACCAATCCGATCCAGAAGTCCTTGATGCTTAAAGTTATGGTTCGCTCATTCCCGCCATACGATTAAGCACCACCGGAGCCATCTGTGGTCACACGGATGATAGGCATATACATACCTTTACACTCTGTAACTAGATTAGGCAATAGGTTAAATAACGTTCTAAGTCTGCTTCAAGGTCAAGTCGCTGCCCGTGTGTACGTATCAAGATCAAAGCTTGTGGGAGGTAAGAGCATATACTCAGGACTCCCAGAGGTGCTCATGGCATAGGTGGACGGGATCCTCTTGTCTGTTCCACTGGTTTCCCAAAGGGGTGTGAGGAGAAAAACCCGAAAGCCGGAAAAGCGAAAATGGCCACCGCTCCGATCCTCTGCTGTTTTTCGGCGGCAGTCCGGCGGTCGGTGACATTTTTAATCGGACTTAAAAATTCTTTAGGAAGGTGGACTGCTGGTTACCTATTTTGCGGTAATAACGTATAGGCTCAATTTCCCCATGGGGTTTCTGCAGAGGCTGCGGAACATGCTACCCGCTTCCCAACCCCTCATATGCTTCGTGCGTGATCCTCGCGCGATAAGGCATATCCGCCGCGGCGATCGGTCAGAGGTGATACGTTGAAGCGGGGAAATGGGGTTGGCTCTGACTATATAGCTGAGCGATGATCGATTCATTTTCACCTGCCAAGTGGCTACTGAGTGACTATATCAATATCACTCCCGTTTCAAGATGATCAAACTCCCTCTCCTAAGCCCCAACAACATTTCGAAGCTGATATTAGGATTCTATGGAGTCTCATCCGTCTTAGCCCAGTCCAATGAGATTGGAAGTACAAACTTCTCAACATGGTTCCCCATCACAGAGTTCCCTAACGCCCAAACCGCCAACCTGTCGCGGTGGCAGGCTGAGGCTCAAAAGCTCGCCGGCACAGATCTGTGGGCTGATTACCAACACCGGTGCATCAACTCGGCTCAAAAATACCCAGAGATTGGCAGTGCCGCGCAGTTGGATGGATTCATTGCCCCTAATCGGCCATTTGATTCAGTTTTCTTTGTTGGGTCTTCAGGTGTCTCCTCGTGGGCGATTGATACCGGCGATGGCCTCATCCTGATTGATGCTCTTTGGAATCCAGATGAAGCAGAGAAAATCATCATCCCCGGACTCCAGACTTTTGGATACGATGGCTCAGACGTGAAGGCTTTGATCATTACACACGAACATGTTGACCATTTCGGGGGCGCGGGGTGGCTCCAAGAGACCTATGGAATTCCAGTCTACGCAACAGAAGAGTGTTGGGATGAGTTAGCCAACATTGCCGGCACGCCAAAGAAGGAACACGTACTAACGGATGGAGGCAAGCTCACCATCGGGAATACAACAATCGCCACCCACAAGACTCCTGGCCACACGCCTGGAACAGTCTCGCTGTTGATCCCCGTCTATGACCGAGGAGAGCCTCACCTTGCTGGCCTTTATGGAGGAGGAGGTATCCCTACTTCCGCGGAAGACAAGGCTACGCAGATTGAGTCCTTCAACAAGTTTGCTAGTATTGCGGAAAAGGTGGGTGTGGACGTCCTTCTCAGCAACCACCAGACCCAGGATCACTCTCTACAGCACTTCGATGTGCTCGCTAACCGTCAATGCAATGGACGTACATGCACACTACCAAATCCTTATGTGGTTGGGACTGATCGCTATGCCCGGTATCTGAAACTGATGGGATTGTGTGTCAGGGTGAGAGCGGCCAGGATCAACCAGAACCTGAGGATCTAAATTTGAGCAATTAGTTTGAGTCTGAAAGTCGTGGCAGTTTCTACTGATATCAGCTAGTTCTTGAGTTGAATAATTCGGAAATATTCAACCGCCTCCCCAGTATTCGATGTCGATCATTGAATTGGCAGGTCCGCTAGACATCTTGTAATTGACAACATGGGAGCTTACGAATATAAGAATGTAGCAAATCTTGAGCTCCATCTTTCGGCCAATTACTATCACTCGTTTCTCTCTTGACTAAGGAGGGCATTCCAATCTAGACTCCGTGAACCCCAAAGGATGCACTTGTGGGAGCTCTCCCATAAGACCATACCCATTGATGTGTAGATTGAGGAATTCTCAAACACTGACAAGTCGAAAATCCCTAGAGAGAGCGGGGAAGAAAAGGGATCATTTGGTGTGGAATACCTAGTAATACCCGAAGTGCGGACCAGGGAGACAACTGCCGAGGGCGGAGACGTTCCGTTCGACAGGTGGAAACCCAACGATCATCCTACCAATGGGTACGCTCCCGGTAGTAAGCAACTTGTATGTAAACGGAAGTTGAGATTCAAATGAAACGTCGGACGTCCCGGGATGCTGCTCCATTGGCCGGAAACAAGCTTCTTCCATGCAACGCAGAACCAAATTGTTCCAATATGATGCAATCCCTGCCTTGTAGTCGGCCTAAGTACGAAACTTTTCAAGTTAACATGTGAACAAATGCCGAACAAACACGCGACCCCTGTTTCCCTGCTACGATGAAATGTGGAAACGTTGGTATAGAAGAAGCCGCAGCCCCAACCTTCATCAACCGGCGTACATCGCGACTTCTCGTCACGTCACCGTCGTCGTACCCAGCATCTCAATGCCCAAAATGGCCACCTTTGCAGTGCTCAAGACGGAAAAATCTAGCGCGATTATTGCGGCGGAAACCACAATATTGATCATTGCGTTGGTAAGTCCGGCCTTTTTGATCCCTCGTCAAACAACACGCATGTCGTTAAAGTTGGGAAATCGCTGACAATCTCTGATAGGTACTCTTGTATTACATCAGTTATGGTCTTTATAGTTTATTTCTCCATCCTTTAGCAAAAATACCCGGTCCAAAGATCCATGCAATCTCGCACTTGCCTTATGTTTACCACATAACCAAAGGCGACTGGCACACCACTCTCGATGCACTTCACAAGCGGTATGGCCCAGTGGTCAGGTATGGACCCAACGACGTTGCATTCACGTCTGCCGAAGCTTTCAAGAAGATTTATGGCAGCAAAATAGCAACAGAACGGACGTTCGAAAAGGATCCTAGGATGTATAAGAAGAGGAGGCCAGAGTCCCATATCCTCAACGCGAACAACGAAGATCATCGACGGTTCCGGAAGCTCCTGTCTCACGCCTTTTCTGAGAAGGCACTACGAGAACAGGGTGACATAATTCAGCATTATGTGGACATGTTCATAAGCCAATTGACCGATCAGGCGAGGGCAGGGAATACCATAGACATGGTCAGTTGGTTCAACTTTGCCACCTTCGACTTGATCGGTGACTTGGCATTTGGGCAATCTTTCGGGGGGCTTGATAACGGGAATTACCACCCCTGGGTCAAGATGATATTCGAAAACATGAAGGTCATGCCGTTCAAAGAGGCTTCGATACGTCTCAACCTCACATTCGCCATGTCGTATCTAACGCCAGACCATCTGAAGAAGAGTGCTGAGGAACACTATCAGCTAAGCAAATCGACCACAGTGAAGCGTATAGAGAGCAACAACCTAGAAAGGGCTGATTTCATGTCCTACATTCTCCGCTACAATGACGAAAAAGGCATGTCCGTATTGGAGATGGCGGAGAATGCTGCCATCATCATAATGGCCGGGAGCGAAACAACGGCTACATTGTTAAGCGGCACCGTGTTTCACCTCCTTAGCAACCCTCCCACATACCACAAACTTACGCAAGAAATTCGCTGCGAGTTTGATTCGGAGGAGGAGATAAATCTAGCTAGAGTCAACAAACTTTCGTACCTCATTGCAGTCTTCAATGAGGCGATGCGCGTGTGTAAGTTAGCGTTCTGTGTAAGGCACGGGTTTCTTCGTAAACATCGACTGACTTACCTTATATGCAGATCCCCCTGTACCAATGGGTCTTGCCCGTCTTGTCCCAACCGGTGGCGAAATCATTGATGGCTATTATCTACCAGAGAAGGTGGGTGCTACTTCAGCTCAGGTTGGAACTCAAACTAACGCGCGGTGGCGAATAGACTTGTGTCGCAGTGCCTCATTGGACTGCATTCCGAACATCTCACAACTTCAAGGACCCAGAGTCGTTTGTTCCCGAAAGGTGGCTCGACGATCCCCGCTACAAAGATGACTCCAAGGCGGCACTTCAGCCTTTCTCTTTAGGGCCACGGAATTGCATTGGGAAAAAGTAAGTGCCTTCCCTGCATCTATTTGAGTGATTGGTTCATTGACCCTCTCTTCCTAACAGCCTTGCCTATGCTGAAATGCGTCTTCTCCTTGTGCGATTACTTTGGAAGTTTGACTTGGAGATGCTCCCTGGGGGTGAGGACTGGGACAAGCAAAAGGCTTTCATTTTATGGGAGAAGGGTGCTCTACCGGTCAAATTGACTGAGGTGGTTCGAGAGCAGAATTGAACGACTTCTGAGGGACCAATAGGAGACTGATCAAGAAGTAAACTCCAAGACAGGCTTTAGTTAAGGGATTTCTAAAGAAATGAGTTGCAAACCAATATCTTTCCTTTGCATTTGAGATTCTTGTTATGGATCAGAAATGAATGCAAAATGCGTAGTACGGTACGGACCTAAATGGGTATGAGCTTTGGTTATTGAAAGATCACTATTTGGAATGGATAATATGAGCGCCATCCGAAAGTTTGAGGAGCTCAAGCAAAGTGCAACAAACTTTCCCTGTAGAAAGAAAGGCGGACTGAAGAAAAGGAGGGGACTTAACATAGCAGCTCTCACCCACTGCGCATCGCGTCAAAAGTCCCCCTGCTAGCAATGGTCACCCCCCTCCCCCGAAATTTCTTAAATCAGTCAGAATCAGTGAAGTCTCATACTTGACGGAAAATGAAACAGAAGTTGTCCATCAACAGCGTTTCAGCGAGACGCGACTGTTCAAAGCGAGTAGACGGCACGACCAGGGCGGTGACAGCCTGTTTCTCTTGATCACTACCGCTGTTCTCGATGGCTGCATTTCATGATTAATAGTTTTGCATCTTCATCTTTTATCCGCTCGCTATCGATGCGGAATCTGTGAGAGCTTCCATTGTTTGACATAAGTCTCCATGCACACAGCACCAGGGCTGTGGCGGCATCCATTCAGCCACGAAATACATCAGACTACAGCAACTACTTCCCTACCCTTCTCAGGTGAACTATACTGCGTCGCTGCCAGGGGATCATATTAGTTACGACGTGACTTTAGAGCTAACTCTTGTTCTGATTCAGAGTGAACTAATATTGTGTAACTTCTCTGTGATGGCATAGCCAGGGCTACTGGTGCTTTTCGACGGGGGACCTTAACGATACACTTAAGTCTCTAAGTTTGAACTGAAAATGCACAGCAGGCTTATATATAGACCTTTCTAATTTCACTCAGCCCTGTGGAGGGGCTCGGGTCGAATCCCTCGAAAGCTCCCATCACAGCCAACTATTCCAACGATTAGACCAACATGCCACCGCAATCCAGCTTATTCATGGACTTTTGCATGGTAATTTTCTCCACTTGTGCCAAATGCGGTTTGCAATGCGGCAGGCGCGTGAATTTTTAGCGACAAAATACGACGAAATACGGTCGATGGCGATCCCACTCAGGTCAGAAAATGCAGGGGAGAACCACATTTCAGCCTATCACAAAGAGTACTAAACCAGATCTTAATCAAATTACTCGCAGCTAATGCTCAGCTGCAGGAGAAGTCTTGCCCCTGACATGAAGCATGCATACATCCATGTCCAAAGCTGAACTAGGCTCTGAATTGTGTGCTCACACGTCGAGTCCTCAAAAAGCTGTTCCGCCCATCTCGCCTTTGGTCTGTGCCATGTCGTTATTCTCTGTATTCTAGAACCTATTGTCGAGAAACTTTTCAAAACTTGTCCACGAGAAGCGAGACAAACACCAGAACTATGGAGTACAGCTGGATGCCGAACTGCCCGGTATGTTGCTTCCCGTCCACGGTCGAGATACCATCAATTCTAACAGAAAGTGGCTAGAACACCTGTGGAGGGCACACCAATACAGAATGCAAAGATATGGATATCGGCTGCATGTGTGCAGACGAAAAGTACATCCTAACCAGCGTGTGCTGTTTAAGCAAGACATGCGGCACGTTTAGTATCTCTTATGCCAAAACGTATATCAACAGCTACTGTCAAGAGTGGAAAGTGACACCCCCCAACATAACCAATCTGGATTGCGCAAAAGCAGCCTCGAGCAGCCTCATCGCCACAACAGCCACATCGACAGCCGGAACCAGCTCAGCGACGTCCTCATCACAATCTTCAGGAGCTTCAGCGAATGATAAATCAGAGGCAGTACCAAATATTGGCATGATTGCCGGCGTCGCAGGTGGAGTTGGCTTTTTGGTTCTGTCTCTGATTGGTGCCGCCATCTTTTTCTACTGTCGTCGGAAAAGGGAGGCAGAGGAGAGGAGAGAGGCAGCAGCAAAGGCAAGCCAAGCAAAGCAAGATTTCCCCCCGTCAAACTCGCATTCTTCAACACTGGAAGCCGTGCATAAGAGCGAGCTCGCGCAGACACACACATCGCCGTATGGGCAAAGCCAGTTTGCCTCCCAGCCTTGGCAACAGAACTATCCTGGAGTGTCGCCGTACAACGCAAGCTGCGAAAATATGCAGCCAGTACCGCCCAGCTCTCCTCTCAATAATGGTGGACATTGGTCCGAGCTTGGCAACGATGGTGCCCGACCTCACGGATCGGAGCTGGCTGGTAGAGCGTTACTCCCTCCACGTCCTGAATTACAAGGAATGTCGTTTATTACAAGAAACCCATATCCGTCCGAATTAGCCCCGAACGAACCTACGTATCAGCGGTGATATCTCAGCCAGGCATGCACTCTCTTCTAGATGCATCGAGTTGTATTAGCCAAAGCCGTCGACGAAAGCCAAGACTCTTCAGGGGAAATCAAGCCAGTATGAATAAATCCGCTGCCAAAGGATTTACCTGAGTAATCCTCCGCTACAAGTTACAGACGAGCCGAGACCAGCCTAGCCTCACCTCAGCCACAACATGAGTTCTCTGCTGGCCAAGGATGCGCATGCTCGGCCTACTGCCTATATGATCATATACGGGGATAACCTACATGTACTATTTGGATGGTTTGAACGGAGGTGTCTTAGGCTTGATAATTGAGATCATCCCCAAGAGGGCGGATCAATCAATATTACGATGCTTCTTTCAGCATAAAGAAATCAAGAGAGCCCTCGGAGTCCTTGGAGGTCATTACAGCGTCCTCCTCAACCAAGGGGGAAATGGATTTACAACATCGATACAGATTATCAAAATTCCACGCCTCAGAACTCGTATTATCATACAATTTTCATGTATATAGATGTAGCAACGCCGTGTGTGCCAATACCGTGCTGCAAACTCGCACAACCTTGGTGGAAGTAGAAGCTGGTAGCCGGGTGACACTAAAATTGATACACTTAAACTTACCCGGTTCATCCTCGAGCTAACAGCTCTTTATTGTCATAGTTTTAAGAGCTAAAACCAAATCTTCAACATACAAAAATCAAATCTTGGAGCCCTTGACGTTTTTTTTTTCTTTATTTCTTTCACGTTTCATTCCTTGCAATAAGGGCTCTACTTATCAACGCTCTTCAACCACATGTCTCATTTCTTCAGTCACTCCTTGGCTGACTGGTTCGGCGCTAGATATGGGCGTGCTATCTAATCGACAAGGATAAGATAAGAAAACTCGATAAACTCGGAGCGGGAAGTTGCTGGAAGCCGCGGGTCCAGTAAAAACGTCACAATCATATTACCTCAGCAGATCGCATCAGAGGTCTGGCCTAGAAGATTGGAGAAAAGTACAGATCGCACGCACCAGGCACAATTGCTGGCTTCCCCCCGCAACCACCGTGCCTCCACGCGCGACCTTCAACATCCCAATCCCCCCTCTTCCCTCTATTTTCTCTTCTCTTCGTTCTGTCCTTCACTTCGCACCCGTTGTCCCGAGAAACACGTCCGCGAGAATCAAGTTATGGCGCCTCCGCCAGGGTCGGCGTCGCCTTTGGTCGACAACCCCCAAATCAAGGAATCGCAACTTCTGCGCCCGCTACCCTTCTTCCTCCACACCTACATCTGGCCCTTCACGATCGTCTGGCCCATCTTCTTCCGCTACTACCTGAGCCAGGACCTCTACGATCAGTATATTGGTGGCTCAGAATGGACCTTCGTTTGGTGCGGCACCATCGTCACCTTCCAGTCCCTCTTCTGGCTCAGCACCCACTGGAGCGTTAATCTTGAGGCTCGCTTCAAGGCTTCCGCTGTCGACAAGATCGAAGATGCTCTCCTCATCAAGGTTATCCCCATCGCCAACGCCGGGTCCAGCGAGATCTGCAAAATTATCCGTGATAAGGTAGCCAATCCCCTCATCCAATGCACATCTCATCCATGAGGGGCAACCTCTAACTCTACCTTATATCTAGGCCGGCGGGAAGACAAATCTTTCCTTCCTCTTCCAGAAGAGACGATTCCTATACAACCCCGAGACCAAAGTCTTCACCACCCTGAAGTACACCATCGATGCCGAGCCCAAACCTTCGATTGGCCACTTCCAGACCTCACGGGGTATCGAAACCCAAGTCGAATTGTCTCGCATTGAACAACACTACGGTATCAACACCTTCGACATCCCCGTGCCTTCCTTCACCGAGCTCTTCCAGGAACACGCCGTCGCCCCTTTCTTCGTCTTCCAAGTGTTCTGCGTTGGTCTGTGGATGCTTGATGAATACTGGTACTACTCGCTCTTCACTCTCTTCATGTTGGTCATGTTCGAAAGTACCGTCGTGTGGCAGCGCCAGCGCACTCTGATTGAGTTCAGAGGAATGGGCGTCAAGCCTTATGACCTGTGGGTGTTCCGCTTGGGCAAGTGGATCGAGGTCCAGAGCGACAAACTCCTGCCTGGCGACCTGGTTTCGGTCAGCCGTACCAAGGAGGACAGCGGTGTCGCTTGCGATATGCTTCTGGTTGAGGGCACTGCCATTGTGAACGAAGCTATGCTCTCGGGAGAGAGTACGCCTCTGCTCAAGGAGTCGGTTCAACTCCGTCCCAAGGATGCCCCTCTCGATACCGAAGGACTGGACAAGAACTCTTTCCTCTGGGGAGGCACCAAGGTTCTCCAGATCACCCACGCCAACGCTGAGCAAGAAAAGACCAAGAGTGCCTCCGGTGTTCCTACTCCCCCCGACAATGGTGCAATGGCTATTGTGATCAAGACCGGTTTCGAAACATCCCAGGGCAGCCTTGTGCGAACCATGATCTATTCCACCGAGCGTGTCGGAGCCGGAAATCTCGAGGCCCTGTTCTTCATTCTGTTCCTCTTGGTATTCGCCATCGCTGCTTCTTGGTACGTCTGGGACGAGGGTGTCCGCAAGGACCGCAAGCGATCCAAGCTGCTCCTCGACTGCGTTTTGATCGTCACCAGTGTCGTTCCGCCTGAGCTGCCCATGGAGCTGAACCTCGCAGTCAACACTAGCTTGGCTGCCCTCGCCAAGTATGCTATTTTCTGCACTGAGCCTTTCCGTATCCCCTTTGGAGGGCGCATCGACATCGCCTGCTTTGACAAGACTGGAACCCTGACCGGCGAAGACTTGGTTGTCGAGGGTATCGCCGGACTTGGTCTCGGTCACCCAGAACTTCACGACAAGACTGAAGCCAACGGCGCCCACTCGAACATGATACCCGTCAAGGACACGACTCTCGAAACTCAACTCGTTCTGGCTACAGCTCACGCATTGGTTCGACTCGATGAGGGTGATATCGTAGGAGACCCTATGGAAAAGGCAACTCTCGGATCTCTCGGCTGGTCTCTCGGCAAGAATGACACTCTTCACAGCGCAATCAAGGCTACCGGCGTTCAGGGAACAGTTCACATCAAGCGCCGCTTCCAGTTCTCCTCCGCCCTCAAGCGACAGAGTTCGATTGCCATGGTCCACGGTGTCGACACAAAGACTGGTAAGAAGATCAAGGGAACATTCGCTGGTGTCAAGGGTGCGCCCGAAACAATCATGAAGATGTTGGTCGATGTCCCTGCCGACTACGAGGAGACATTCAAGTACTTTACTCGCAAGGGATCCCGTGTGTTGGCCTTGGCCTACAAGCAACTCACAACAGACACGGAGCTCGGAACCAGCAAGGTCAATGACCTCAAGCGTGAGAAGGTCGAGGCTGACCTGACATTCGCCGGCTTTTTGGTTTTGCACTGCCCTCTCAAGGATGACGCTAAGCAAGCTGTTCAAATGCTCAATGAGAGCAGCCATCGTGTTGTCATGATTACTGGAGATAACCCTCTGACCGCCGTACACGTTGCCCGCGAAGTTGAGATTGTTGATCGTGATGTCCTTATCCTCGATGCTCCTGAGCACAACGACGGTGGAGATGAGCTTGTCTGGAGGAGCGTCGACGATACCATCCAAATCCCTGTTGACCCGACCAAGGCCATCGACCCCAAGATCTTGGAGGAGAAGGACATTTGCGTCACCGGATATGCTCTCGCTAAATTCAAGGGTCAGCCAGCTTGGAACTCCATTCTCCGATACACCTGGGTATATGCTCGTGTCTCACCCAAGCAGAAGGAAGACATTCTTTTGGGACTTCGTGATATGGGATACTACACGCTCATGGCTGGTGACGGTACAAATGATGTCGGTGCCCTCAAGCAGGCTCACATCGGTGTTGCTCTCCTCAATGGAACACCTGATGACTTGACCAAGATCGCCGAACACTCCCGAAACACCAAGATGAAGGAAATGTACCAGAAGCAATGTGACCTGATGGCTCGCTTCAACCAGCCCGCCCCTCCCGTCCCCGTCATTATCGCTCACCTGTACCCCCCTGGCCCATCCAACCCCAACTACCAGAAGGCCATTGAGCGTGAAGCCAAGAAGAAGGACATGTCTCCTGAGGAGTATTCCAAGTCATTGGGCCACCCCACAGAGGTCATTACCACCCCCGCCGCCCAGAATCAACTCAACGCTCGCCAGCAGGAGAACATCAATAAGGCTGCCGGTCTCGCTGACAAGCTCACCACCATGATGGAGTCGGATCTGGGAGATGATGAGCCACCTGCCCTGAAGCTTGGTGACGCTTCCGTTGCTGCTCCGTTCACGTCAAAGCTGCGCAATGTCATTGCCATCCCCAACATCATTCGTCAAGGTCGTTGCACTCTCGTTGCCACAATTCAGATGTACAAGATTCTCGCCCTCAACTGTCTCATCAGTGCCTACTCGCTGTCTGTCCTTTACCTGGAGGGTATCAAGTTCGGTGACACCCAGTATACCATCAGCGGTATCCTCATGTCGGTCTGCTTCTTCAACATCTCGCGTGCCCGTGTCGTCGAGGGTTTGAGCAAGGAGCGTCCCCAGCCCAACATCTTCAACATCTACATCATCGGATCCATCCTTGGACAGTTTGCCGTCCACATCGTGACTCTCATCTACATCGCTCGCCTCTGCGACAGACTTGAACCGTATGTACACACCCAACACCCACTCCTAACCTATCTAATGTCAGAACATGGCTAATTTTCTCCCCAGACGAGCCTCCGACGTTGATCTCGAGGCCGAGTTTGCCCCATCACTGTTGAACTCGGGTGTCTACCTCTTGCAGCTGATTCAGCAAATCTCCACCTTTGCCATCAACTACCAGGGCCGACCTTTCCGCGAGTCCATTTCCGAGAACAAGTCCATGTACTGGGGCATGATCGGCGTGTCTGGTCTGGCCTTTGCCTGCGCCATGGAGCTCATGCCCGACATCAACGAGCAGATGAAGCTCGTGCCCTTCAACGACGAGTTCAAGCTCAACATGACGGCCGTCATGGTCCTCGACTTTGGCCTATGCTGGATCATCGAGGTGGGTCTCAAGGCCGGCTTCAGCGACTTCCGCCCCCGGGACATCGCGGTGAGGCGCGAGGACCAGCTGAAGCGCGAGGCCGCCCGCAAGGAGATTGAGAACGCCAAGAAGGAGGAGGAGGAGGAGAAGGCGCGACTCGAGAAGGTGGCCGAGTTTGAGCGCAAGGTCGAGGCCCGCCGCCAGCAAATAGAGAACTGGAGGCAGGGGAGGCAGCAGCCGCAGCAGTAGATGCAATTAGAGGTGGCCGGGTGCGCTTTATACTATACTTTACTGTACAAGAGGGGATCTCTTGCCGGCCACCAAGAGATTTCGTACTGTTTTTTTTATCTTGTTCCCATTTACGACATAGAAAAAGATGGAGATTTTCAATAATGTGGATGACGGCATGAATGGGCAAGAAGGTCCAACCACACTGGCGGATGCTTTGGGAGTAACTAGATATCTATGTACCTACGCTGTAAATGTAATGAGGCCAATCTTGGCCTGAAACATCTCTACTTTTCAAAGCGATTGATCAATTGATGTCTGTGAGTCAAATTTAGGTGCTGCAGAACTCAGTATGGATGGCAACAGAAACGTCAAATGGAGATGAGCTTAGTGTTTATATATTTTTATTCATCCGAATCGTTTCCTATGATACAGAGACCCAATCAAGTCTATGGCAGCTGTATACGAGCAGAAAAGAAAATGAACGACCAGTACCCTTCTGCACCATCGCCATTTTTTTCCCTCCCGACAACGAGGAGCCTAGTCGTTCACCTCAACGCTGCTTGAAGAATTCTTTCATCAGCTGTTTACAAGCTGTTTACAAATGACCAAGTTCTATCAAAAAAGACAGGAGTTTTTAGGGTCAATTATACAAAAAACAACAGCTTAGTTGCCGGGGTTCTTGGCGACGAACTCGACGCCCTTCTCGATGTTCTTCTTGAGGTCCTTGAGGGCGGCCTCGAGGAGGGTGGCCTCGTTGGCGTCGACCTGGCCGACGGGGTGGATCTTGGAGACGCCCTCGGGGCCGAGCTCGACCTTGGAGGAGAAGAAGTCGATGCCTTGGTCCTTGTAGAGGGGCGACTCAACGAAGGAGGGCTCGACGACGCCCTTCTCGCCGCCGACGGCGCGGAGGACCGAGTCGGCCATGCGGGCGCCGGCCTGGGCCATGGAGAGGGTGGCGGAGCCGGCGCCGTCCTTGGCCTTGACGACCTCGTCGCCGCCGAACTGGACGCGCTTGATGATCTCGGCGTCGGAGCTCAGGTCGGGGTGGTTGCTCTGGCTGAAGAGGGGCACGATGGTGACGCCCGAGTGGCCGCCGACGACGGTGATCTCCTCGTCCTTGGGGTCGGTGCCCTTGGCCTCGGAGACGAAGCGGCTGGCGCGGACGACGTCGAGGGTGGTGACGCCGAAGAGGGTCTTGGGGTTGTAGACGCCGTGGGCCTTGAAGACCTCGCGGACGATGGGTACGGTGGAGTTGACGGGGTTGGCGATGACGAGGACCTTGGCCTCGGGGGCGGACTTGGCGACGGCCTTGGCGAGGTCGCGGACGATGGAGGCGTTGGTGTTGAAGAGGTCGTCGCGGGTCATGCCGGGCTTGCGGGGGACGCCGGCGGGGATGAGGACGACCTCGGCGCCCTTGACGGCGGCGGAGAGACCTTCGGGGGTGGGCTCGTAGCCCTTGACGGTGGACTTGGTGTTGATGTGGGAGAGATCAGCGGCGACACCTGTGTGGCGGTTAGCAGCTGTTGTCTTGACTGCAGCAGCAGCAAGGGAGATAGAGCCATTGAGGGGGAAAACGTACCAGGTCCGCCACGGATGTCGTAGAGAGCGAGATCGGTGACCTTGGGGTTGAGCTTTAGGAGCAGGGAAAGAGGCTGACCAATGCCACCGGCGGCACCGAGGACGGTGACCTTGGAGAGCTGTTGCAGGTGTTGTTAGTGGGATTGTCCATAGTGCGAAGATGGATGGAATTGAGGGCGGGGAGGGGCTGCGACGAGGCAATTGGGAGCTAGGCAAGGCTAGATGGAGATTTCTGGGGGAAATGAAGGTCAATTGAGCTTGATCCGGGGTAGACTAACCTGGCGAGCCGAGGCGGAGAAAGCCCGGCGCTGGATGCGAGAAGCCATGAACATTTTGGCGGTTGTGGTGGGAGACGAGGCGGGTTGGGGATGGAGAGATGGTGCAGGTGAGGGTATCTAGAGAGAGGGAGGAAGGGAGAAGAGGAAGAGTGCGTGGTTTTATTAGCGTCGACACACAAACACAGACGACAGACGCATTCACCGGGGGCGGGAAAAGAAAACGGCGGTGCGGCGACGTCGCATGAGTGGCCGGCTGCATCTTAGCGCCAGGCTGCTGTACGCACTGATGGAGCCCTGTATTTTACTGGCGGTGGGTGTGCTGGGGAAGATTTGTGGGTACTGAGAGCGCTGTATTCTGTTGTTGGGGGACAAACCGGCCCGGTAGTAACTCGGGATGCAGCGGGTAAACGGCGGTTTGGGCGAGTTCAGCGCACCATCACAGCACATCATTCATCTGCCGCTACGGTCTCTCCGGATGCAATTGGAATTACACAAGTGCCCTGGTCAATTGTGTCAATGCATTGTTCCCTCGATGAACCCAAGAGGCGGGCATAGGCCAGTCTGGCATCTGGAAGGGGCGGCTACGGTGGAAAAGAACAGCTGTGCGCACCCTCGGCGTGGTCGGGATTCGTCTGGCAAGCTCTGCACAGGCATCACGCTCCAATCCTTGGCCCTTGTTGATCTGCATTCACCCCGTCGTTGGGGTCGGTGAGCGCAGAGAGGTGCACAGATTGATAACACTGGCTCTTCCGTTAGTCCGCCGAACTGCCCGAGACTCAGACCGGTTCCCAGATGATGCCCTCCACGGATCGAGAACGACTAGCTGCATCTAGCTACTTGCTGGATACCTAGACAATGAAAGCCTGGGCAGCTTCAATTACCCCGCAGACTAGGACATACGGATGCAGTCGCCTGGGCTTCGTACATGAATGGCCTACATATGCAGCACCCGATCCAACCATCGTGCCTCACATGGTCGTATTATCACACCCAATGGCATCCTAGGGTGCCATCCTAATGTCAGTCTCGAAGTTATATTTGTTCCAATATCCTTGCTGGAGCCCGTAAAATGCGATCGTGCTTTCCAATCGCTTGTGATATCTGGTTTTTTTTTTTGGTTTTTTTTTGGCTTGCCTCATGTTTTGGTTGCCCTGTTAGAGCAACACAGTTGCTTTGCACACCACTCAAGTCAATCCTCTCTTAAAACAAAAGTCCTGGCTGTCCTTTAGTAATTTCAAGTTGTCCAAGACAGAATCCTGACTCTGTTCGCTCATAATTTGGCATTTTGCTGAGGATGCTTGAGTGTAGGGTAGGCGAGTGGGGTGTGGCGGGGCAATCTCGGGGAACTTTGATCGATTCGGTATGACTGTTCTTGAGCATCAGCTACGCGATATTTAAGAAATGATATTTGGCCCAGTTTCTCGCGTCTTTACCAAAAGAAACGGATAGATACTGGGCTATACAATTGTTTCTTACCTCTGACCGGCCTTCTTTCTGTCAATATGTCTCTCGCTCAGCTGTCGCAGCTGCTGCCACTCCCCGACGACGAGCTCCAGCAGGTCCTCGACTATGCCTCCACCCTGTCCAAGCCAGAAGCTGTTTCGCACTTCAGCAATCTCCTCGGCGACTCACCACTAGCCATCGACTTCATCTCCTCCTTCAATTCCAGACGCGGCGACAGCAAGCCAGCGAAGCCAGCGCAGGCAGGGCCCTCTGCCACACCCGGCCCGTCATCATCGTCCGAAGCAATCGACGCCGTTCCCAAGTCGACAAGAAAACCCCAGAAGAAGAAGAAGGCAAACATCCACGAGCTAGCACCCCGCAAGGTCCAGGACTTTGCCGCCCCGTCGGGCACTGTATACACGAAGAAAAACCTCGGCGACCTCGACTACATCCCGCAATCGCAGAGGACACCCAGCGCCCCGGGCAGCAACGATGTCTCGAGATCGACGACCCCGAATCCCGCACCCGCACAGAAGCCGCCGCCCGCCCCGAAGCAGGCCCCCCAGAAGGAGTCAAAAGCACACGCCTCCTCTGGGTACCTGATATCCGACGGGCCCCCGAAGGCCAAAGGCAAACCCAACCTCAAGGTGTCTGGGGGCGCGACCAAGGTGTCCATTTCGGGCGGCACGCCCATGGCTGGACAGTCCACGGCCCTCAACGACCTAGACGCTGCCATCCGAGCCCTCGAGATCACAACAAACCCGACGCTGGATAACCCCAAAGCCCGGAAGTGTAACTGCGTGGCCACGCGACACCCACTGCAGAGCGCGGCGCCCAATTGCCTCTCGTGCGGCAAGGTCATCTGCATGAAGGAAGGGCTCGGGCCGTGCACGTTTTGCGGCACGCCGCTGCTCAAGAAGGACGACGTCGAGGCGATGATGCGGGAGCTCAAGGACGAGCGGGCAAAGGAGCGCATGGCGGCGGATGCCAGGGCGAACCGCAAAGCAGACGTGTCCAAGACACCTGCGCCCTTCTCCGGGAACAAGGCTCGAGGGACCTACGTCTCTACGGATCCCACGCTCGCCGAGGCTGAAGCCAAGGCGAAGGAGCATCGTGACAAGCTGCTTGGCTTCCAGGCGCAGAACGCCCGCCGAACGACTGTGAGGGACGAGGCGTCCGACTTTGACGTGAGCGGCGCGGTGTCTGGGTCCGGGGGAAGCATGTGGGCGAGCCCGGAGGAGCGTGCGAGGGAGCTGAAGCGGCAGCAGAAGATTCTGCGGGAGATGGAGTGGAACGCCAGGCCTGACTACGAGAAGCGGCAGCAGGTCCTGAGCATCGACCTGATCGGGGGCAAGGTGGTGCGCAAGATGGCTGCCGTGGAGAGGCCGGTGACGCCCGAGAGCGAGGACGACACGGCTGGCGTGCTTACGAGCACGACGGGGAACGGCAGTGGTGCTCGCAGTGGAGGAGCGTTCAGCGGCAACCCATTGCTGGGATCTCTGATCAAGCCAGTGTTTGACGCCAAGGGGAAGGGGCCAGAGGCAGAAGGACCTAATAGATCGCGCAAGACGGGATGGAGAAGGGTCCAGGATGATTTAGATAATAACGAGAATGTCATTTTGGACGGCGGCATTCGAGGCTACGAGCAGGAGGCCAGCGATGAGCGGAAAGGCAGCTGATTTATTACGTAGCCTGCCTAAATACAAGATGATACCCTCTGATTTATTCCACATGAGATAATCTGTGTGTGAGCCCAAGTTTCAACGTAATTACGGTTTCTGGCCGCATCTCGCCTTCGGAGGACGCACACCACGACCAATTGGTCCTGGGCACCCACATTAATTGGTCTAAGATAAGGTATGTTGAGATTAATTAAAGCAAATATCGAAATTAGGTGGTAAATAAGATACTCCATTTTCTCTATTTCTAATAGTAACCACGTCTTGTAGACGTTGGACTCGTCTGTCGGGTTCATCCCACGTGAAATGGAACATACAGAGTCAGAAGGTAGAGGCTCAATCGCCCCTTATCTAGTAATATCCCGGTAGGACGGGAATTGAAGTTAAACAAACGTTCAACTAGCTGGCAGTAATAAACAACAGAGATGAAACGAAAACACAGGACCTACGTCCTTCACCCGCTATGTCCAGGTTGACCCCAGACTTCGCAACGAACCCAGATACAAGGGCTCCTCCTCTCCCGAAATCCAATTGACCGTCTTACCGGTTTTCAAGCTCTCCGGATTGGGGAACGTGTTGAAGAGGACCGCAATACTGTCGTATAGAGTGTAGATGCTGTTGTGGTTCTCTGCCCACTCATCGCTATCCAGCAATCTTGTGTAGTTGTCGATCGACACCTCGTCCTCCCCTTGTACCTCTGCCCGAGCAGTCTCAAGCTTCGCCTTGAGTGTCCTGGGGAAGGGAGTTGCGTCGAACTCGCTGATTTTCTGGAGAAGTGCTATGGAGAGGTCGAGAAGCGGGACGAGCACGCTGGTGGTTGGGATGGTGATGTCGGACAGTTGCGGCGGAGCTGGAGGGGAGAGCCTGTCGGCTGCAGGCGCCAGCTCCGTGCGGTTGAGAGCCTTTGTGTTGCGGTCCCTGAGTGGTTGGGCTACGCTCAGAACATCAAGGATGTCGCGTCGCAGTGATGCCTGGGCGTCTTCTCGCTGTGTGGACGAGCAAGATTTCTGCTCTGTCTGCCGGGGAGTGGCCAGAGCCCGGAAGATGTACTCTAGGACTGGCTGATCTGTGGTGCGGTTGAAACTGCTGTCTTGATGACCCCAGGCGGTGAACATCAGGTAGTGCCTCCCGCTGAGGAAGGCGACGGCACGCGTGAAGGATGGGAATGTCAAGCTGGTGATTGGGGTAGATGCGGCGGTGTTGAACGGCCAATGGGAGAAGTAGGTAGTCAATGCCCAGAGAGACGGCAGAGATGCGGTCAGGAGAGCCTTGAAATCCCCATCTTGAGGGACCTGCGTGATGAGGTAGGACTCTAGTGATTCTTGGGTCCAGGCTGAGTGTCCAGTATAGATTAGTTCTGGTTCCCTTTAGAGGAGGGGACGAAGAGGGGGACTTTACAATTGTCTGAGTTGGCATGCGCAGTGAATATTTTTTTCAGAGTTTTTTGTTCCTTCCTGTTGAAGATAGGTGAATCTTCTTTCGGGCTACCCTTTTCGAGGAAACGGGTGAAATCCGAGAGGACAGAGTCGTGGGTGCTGGTTTCCAGCCATCCGGTCCGCCCCGTCTTGGACGCCGGAGCCGAGCCGTCTGAAGCCGGGGATGAAGAGATGGCACTGGTGATGCGCTGTTTGTAGTTGTGGAGAGCGTCTTTGAGGGAAGACATGGTGATGAGCGGGAGAGCCGGGGAGGGATAGAGAGAGAAAGATGACAACAGCGTACGCGACCTTAAGCGGCGTGTTGACTGACTGCTGGTGATGATGGCGGCGTAGGAGGTTTATGGTGTGAAGGAGGATGACTGATTGCTTCAGGCCCGCAGCACCAGCATGAGCCAGTTTAGCAGGCCCGGATATTAGAGATCTCGCCGTCTGAACGAGGGTCTTGGCCCCTGTTGTCTTGTGCCGCCCCACGCATTTGTTGAACCAGAGATCGAAAGTGGTTTGATCCTCCTCGGCAACGCACTAATTAGTAGTATTATTATTAGAAAAAAGCGATCCCTGCTAAACAAGTAGCGGAGGTAATAGACTGCTTTGGATATAGCCTCTATTTCTAGCTTGCCTAATAAATGTGACTAAAGTTCAAGCCCAAGCAGCCTGTATGATCTGATGGTTCATGCAGAGTATTATTACTATGGTGATATAGCGGGAGCCTTCCCTTTATCTTAGCATTCCGCCCATTCGCTTCTTAGCCTCTTTGAAGTTTCCTCTTTTCAGCTTCTTTCTATTGTTTATATATATATATATATTTGTATATTTGTTATTTCTTTTTCCTTTGTATCATCTTCTACAGTGCTCCGATTCCTGTCACTAGCTGACACCAAGACCACGAAGATGAAACTACTGGTGCTTCCCCTTCTCCTGGCTGCATTCCGAGCTAAGGTAGAGGACACCCGGGAGTCTGACCAACGCAGTACCGACGACACCCTGGACCCGACCACAAGACACCAGGTTGCCGACAAGAATGGAAAGACACCCCGAGCTGTCAGTGTACCAACACAATATAGCTCGCCGCGATGCTAACCTGAATCCTGACTCCATCTTGTCCTTAGACGTTCGAAGCCCTGTTGCTTCTAGAAGGCTCTAGCTCCAGCTAAGAAGGTTGTCGCCCCCAACAAGGGACCAGCATCCAAGAAAACCCCTGCCGCAAAGAACGGGCCTGTGCAAGGAGTCTAAGAAGAAAACTCCCGCACGAGGAGTTGCCAAGGCCAAAACATCAAAGCAAAGACCCCGACGGGAAGTCGGCTGGCAAAGGAGTACAGAATAGTAAGAGTTCAAACACCAAAGCTTCCAAGGCGAAGACTTAGAAAGGAAATGCCTCAAAGGGGATCGCTGCTGACGGAAAGACCCCAGCCAAGATAGTACAGAAGGCAAAAGCTCCTCAAGGAAAGAGGACTGCCAAAGGAGTTCAGAAAAGTAAAAGTTCCAAAGCCAAAGCCCCCAAAGGTAATGCAGCAAAGGTAAGCAGTTCTAAGAGCAAAACTCAAACCGGACACTACATATGCGATCAAGGAGAAGATTGGCGGGCTTATGTCGCACGAATACGCGGCCGGCGTCAAATACAGTACAATATTCTCGCTCACTGCACCAAGGGGGACGGGAACAATTGCAGGAATGTATTGTCGAGAAGCTGAAGGAAGCGCCTCAAGCACCTACACGCCCGGCTCCTGCAGTTCCCTCAAAAGTGTCTCCTCCAGTTCCTCCAAAACCAGGTCACCTAGCTCATGATGTTGGAATCCCAGGTAATTGAGGGATGCATTTTACGCCGTACATGGATTGCATATGATGATTATTAACTCTAGTCGTACTATCTCCTCATTATTCGGCGGTTCTGCGACCTTGATTAGGATTGTTCTAGACCACACCTGTCCAATTTTCATAAGACCTAGCAGGATTCCATATCAAGGCCCCATATGCTGATCAGTACATTTTCTTACACTTGACGCATGTCTCCACCACAAGACATAGTATTTTGACCCCCTGTTGATCGCCCGCTTCCTTGGGTAGGAAGGTGTATGTCATGTAAGTCGAGGCTCCGCTCCAGGTTCTGCTCCTGCATATAGCCCTGAAGGCGCAGGCGGGCCGGCTCCAATGCTCTGGTTAGCAAGGGGGGTATCCTTTGTTGGAAGAGTCGTATTGCTGTCGCTGAGCTTGACTTGATCGAGGAGGCTGACTGATAAGTTGTAATACGGCACGCAACCGACTGTGTTATGTCTTTCGAGAGCCCACACGATTCTTTACCCTACCATCTGGGAATGAGCTACACACCAAGCACAACTCACATTCTTGAAGCTCCCTTGACGCCTTGACCATGGCAGCATAAACCTGGCATATGCCCTGGCGGCAGAAGGGCCGTTGTCGGACTCCATCCTTGCCTACAACCCGGGCGGATGCAGACAAAGGCTGGCCCGGGGAGCGGCTTCTGGGCTTGTCAGAGTCTTTCCACAGGTAAGGAGATGATTATTATTAGGATGAAGGGTACCGAGATCCCACCGTTAACCCTGATCTTGCAGGCGGGAAATTATCCCCTGTCGGAATCACAGTACCGTATTTTCTCAAAATATTCGTCTAGCCAGCCCCTTTTTTCCAAAGTTTCGTATTTTTGTATGATCCAACAATGTTTAACCTCCCCGCGTGAAACAGGGTATGATATTGGAGGTAGAAAGGGAGAGCTTTGGAGACAATACAGTAGAACTAGCGCAA
This sequence comes from Clonostachys rosea, assembly GCA_026958235.1. Classification (NCBI taxonomy): domain Eukaryota; kingdom Fungi; phylum Ascomycota; class Sordariomycetes; order Hypocreales; family Bionectriaceae; genus Clonostachys; species Clonostachys rosea. Next base: position 451,871 of record CP110208.1, read on the forward strand.
CCGACACTATCGCTAGAAGCAGCGTTATTATGTACGTACGAGTCTAAGAATAGACCTGTTAGTGTTAGAGATCCACCTAAATAGTACTGGTATCTTGGGAGAAAGGGCAAGCTTTGCAAGGATGCGCTCTGCCTTTATAGCATCGTTCGGGTGATCGAGGCCGGCTAACTGCCGTCTTTTATATATATATATATATATATATGGTAACACAACCGGTGTCTAACAGACTGCCCGCTTCTCTTCGCTGCCATATTGTAGCCATAGGATGGATTTCTGGCCTGGGATTTCTGTTCGCTCAGTGCGGGTGTTGGGGTCTAAATAGCAGGATTAGACGACCGTGGAAGATTGCGAAACTGAACAGTAGGAAAATGAACCCCTGAATTCAAGGAATGATCACTTTTATTGCTGTCCTAGTAGTATAAGCAGACTTTGCTTTATTACAGGCCTGATCTTTGAGGGTCATTGTCCACCTATGCCACTACAGTAACATCACTGCTGTGCCTAATTATATAGAACGGCCATGTCACATATAATAACACAGGTTCTAAAAATCCATCTGAAACCATATTTGGAGAATCCAGGTGATAAAAACAAGAAAAAAGTCAAGACCATTCTCTATGCACGTATGGGAAGAGGGACACAAGAGATTTGGTAGTAACTAAATGTTATTCAGCATTTACCCCATTTTCAAGTATTATATCTAAGACAACAGGAGAAGACAATTTGCTTGCCTAAACTATAGTAGCCTAGCTTCAGCCGACTTCAAAGCTGTTGTATCCTACAAACAACGAACCAACCCGTCTGCATCCCAAAGATAGGGATCCGCAAACGGAGTGATAATGAATGCGCTGGAGCTTAGCCAGGGCAGGTGCAAGGGTCCATGACCTTAGCGTTGGGCGGGCATTGTTTGCAAACTGTGCCCGTTCTTCGGCTCAAGCACCAGAGGGTCGTGGAATGGTGATCGGCCTTGTTGCAATAACCCGGCTACGAGTTGTTAGTAAGAGTCACGGTTGAAGATGCTGAAAATCAGGAGGAAAAGATTGATAGGCTTACATGAGTGGGCGCATTCTTGCGGCGGTAAAGGTCACGCGCCTCAATATACTCGTCGCGAGCGGCAAGGTACTGCTCTCGAGCATTTTCGAGATCACGGCGGTCAAGGTCGTCAGCCTGAGCAGCAGCGAAGCCGGCAACAGCTAGCACAGAGACGATAGTCTTGGTGAAATGCATTATGAAACGCGGGAAAAAAGTAACGGTTGGCGGTGATGAGTGTTTTACAGCTGGTTGAAAGATTGAAGGAGCTGCTTTTGGGTAGTTTCGAATCTCAATTTGACCAAGGACAGAGGGCTTTATATACCCATTTCATCACTTCTCTCTATCTTTTTGGCTTGCCGTGTTCTCATCTTCTACACCGAAGCTCAAAATAGAAGACCAGATGTCAGATGGGGAAATTGGAAACACCTGGGTCTATTCGACCGGAACTGACGTCCCCAGGATACCCAATCCTTCGCGCTTGGCAGCTGGATGTCTCGGCTACATCAAGTCCGAACCCCAGCACGGCTGTTAAGGAGTTCAATACGCAATACGTAATACGGCATCGCGTTCACACGAGTGCCGAGACCCCTGTTGCAAACAAGGTGAGTTAGGATCATCCAGCCCCTTGGCTCCCCCGGTGTCCATTGTCAGCAAAATGCGGACCTAGAGGCCCTTGTGCACTGAGCGAGAGGACCTGCTAGGCAGCCAGAAACAAGGGACATCGGCAATTAGGACCAGGGAGGGCTTTTTTGCACAATGTCCTGGTCCCGTCCTTCGGTATTTGTCGTAACTTGATCTGTTGGTGAATCAGTTGGTTGGCTCACCGCTGTCCGCTGCCTCTTCTTCACAGGTGGCTGGAACGTTGTAAAAAGTAGCGGCTAGTTGTGAATAGATTCTTGATAGTGTCGGCGGAAAGTGCCGGTAGCTCTCTTAGCACGCGACTCCGCCCTCCCATGGGGACCTGAGTCTACTGTGTTTGAAACAAGGGGATCGATCCATTGGGGTCAGACTACTCCGTGTTCGATGTGGATATCGTGGCGACGATTAGTGCTTACGACGTCTTTCAGTCTTCCATGTGGATGTGGATAAGGACCTGCACCTTCAGAGAAAACCTCAGGAGGTCCCCATGGCTCATGTAAAAGCCCGATCCCGAAACATGTCCAAGTGGCGGGACACAACGTCTGTTAACCTATGCTAGCCTAGCTCCCTACGAATTCCTTACCTGGCTTGCCTGGCTAGGCCTCTGTAATAATAGATGTAATGCAATGGCTAAAATTCTCTCCTCTTAGCGCCACATGGCTATGGATCAAACAATCCTAGCAAGACTGAGCACTCACGTGGATAGCTATGGATATGCTTGGTCCGGTAGTTGTCGGCAGTTTTCCCACGCGCTCGCATTATAATAGCATGCTATACTCGCTTCTTCGCATGTACACACTCTAGCACTGAGCCGTATCCAATAATGAGTTAGATATATGCTTGCTGGGCACTCGTTATAGCATAAGGTAAGACTTTAATGTTCTAGCCACAGTAGCTAACTTGTGCTAGCGCTCACCAGTGATAACGGCCATAATCATGGGTGTCAGCGTCGTCATTGATCCTTGCCGGTCTCCATCATCTAGTTCGCCGAAATCTAGTACGTAGGATTCATTACCCGGGTTATTTCTAGAGTTCTAGGCTTGAGAGAAGGACAGGAGGCTAGAGGAAACCTTGCGATTAAGACCGAGGATGATTGGTATTCCGGCTTCTCGAAATATACGTTCAACAAAGGATTTTGTGGGCATGCGAACCAGATTGGCACGGCTTTTGCCTTATCATTGGAACTGGAAGGCGGAACACTGGAAGGAAATTAAGGCCAAGGCCCGCTGTCAACTAACCGAAATTTATCTTCGGACTCTAGCCTATCACACGATTCTTTTCCCCAAAGCGTTGGAAATACCATACAAGCTTTGGACATTCTTTTATCGAATAGGTAACGTAAGAGTGATAAAATTTGTCTGGATAAATTTTCCCCAATACCAAATCGACTACTACATTGATTTTGGTCAACGGGACTCACAGCAGGACTGGGGTAATTGGTCCGCATTGATGACTAGATTTGCGAGACCACCTCCTGGTCGTAGATGACTAGGGGGAAGGGAATAGGACGCAGGATTAGACGCTGCTCTCTGTAGATTGGAGGATAGGTAGACCGCCCAGCACACCCCTTATTTATCGTCCCCGTTATGCTTGCCATCGCCGTAGTCAACCAAGGCGTACTTGGAGAACCACATCAGAGTTGATGTCTCCATCATGACGCACTTGTATAAGCCCTCCTAAAAGGTTTAAACAAAGTACGAATGGCAGAAGAGATTTTGGACTAGTTGGGAATTGCACCCAGCTACTATTGTGACATTTCTGAATCTATAAGTTTATTATCAGTCACAAAATTAGTTTCATGAACCACCATCTCAATACTTAGGCTGTATGAAGGTCAAGGCTTTCAAAACGGCGATACTTGGTTGGCTACCTAGGAACAACTTATATAAGATGCACATCCGTAGCCCTCATTCGCATAGTTTCCAATACGAGTTTCCAGAATCTCCTTGGTCTTTCTTTCGAAGCAGTCGCGGCATCATCGCCGGCCGTTACCTCCTGATCGGAAATAATGACCATGCCAATTCGACGAAACATCCGTGAGTTTGATGCAAGAACAGGCTCCAACACTATGCAAACTACGACTTTATCACCACCTGGTCCGGAATCAGACTTGATGGGGAGGAGAGAAACTATCTTTCCGATTTCAATGCCAATAGACAGGCTATCTCTAAAAAATTGGCCATGAACTCGACATCCTCTGGGCCTACGAGCGAGATTGTTGACGATGAACCACCCGCAAGGAAGGTCAGGCTCATACTCAACAACCGATGCCGCGAGTAGTGCCCCATTGACACAAAGTTTGCCGGAAGACAATTTCCCGTGGGAATTGATTCCATCGTGTTTGACGCTGACATCCCGAAGGACCACCAGGAACTCTGCATCGCTCGTCACCCCGTGTGGTATCACCTGGCCATCCACAGCCGCCCACGACCACGAAGGAGCCATGTAGTTAGACGAGACGCGTCGAACCGGCAACAGGACGCGCCAGTCTAGTTGTTCAAGTAAATGAGATTTCCAAAGCCCAGCCAAATACTCATCACTGGAGACATCTTCGAATAATCGGGATACCCCTGAAAATGCGGGTAGCTTGTCGCTAGCAACGGTAAAGGTGCATTGCGAATACTCTTTAACAAGCTTATTCCAGGCTGTAAGTAAGATCATATCTCTCTGGACGCTGTTATCATCCGGGTTGTTCTCATGCCATAACACGTCGAGCTTCTTGAGAGATCTGTTGTATGGGATGCCCTCGGGGAAGCTTTCACACTTGGTTTCGCACAGACATTCCCACATGACCTGATCTTCAGCGAAATAGAGGACTCGTGGGGCGAGAAGGCGTTCCTGGAAAATCCAGCCCCTGTTGTAAAGAGATCCGTACCGTACTCGCTTGTTCCAAAACTCTTTATCAAATATGAAGTGGTTTCCTTTCTCGGTGGCTAAGATGGGCTGCGGGACGATGCCTGGCATGAGCGCGGGATCAGTGTTATTTCTGTCGCGGAATAACCCCCCTTGCGGATCGTCAGAGGCGCACGCCATGATGTTACAGGCAGAGTTGCTGTATACATATCCCATTAGTGACGATTCAATACCCCAGTCCTTTGCAGAGTCTTGAATGATACAGAGGGCGTCAATCCAAAAGTGTGGTATGGAGAATCGCCGCGAGAGGGAGAAAAGGTCTTGGAATGTTTTTGGAAGATCTTTCAGCTTCAAACCACTGCGAAATTCTTGCATGTTCGAGGACTTGAGTAGAAGCTTCTGGGGCTTCTCACCCCATCTGTAGCTTAGAGTCAAGTAAGCAGGTGGGTTGTCAGAGTAGGCTAAGTCCTCGCTCATGATCAGTCGGCATGTTTGACCATCCTCGACAACCTCGAGAAGCCGTGTTGGTAGCCATCGTTTCTGATTATTCGGATTTTTGGAGATGTTGCAACGTGTATGCTTGCGCCGGCAATGCTGATACCAATCAAAGGCTAATCTAAGAGTAGGTTCAGATGATGAAGTGTCTTGAAGTAGTGTGAATGGAGAAGTGTTGGTTATGAGATTATTGCCTGTACATGGAAGAAGACGAAACTGGGTCTCATGGGCATCATCAGACAACGATGGGCCCGGAATAACGATGCTGAGTTTCAGCAAGAAACGACCATCCTCCTGAACTGCGCGTTCAAAAGAGCGTAATATACGCTGCGCACTGGGCTTGTTGCCATCTATTAACTTGAAGTTTTCCAATTCATATTCCTCCACACAACCGTGCAGACATAGCAGCCTTCGGTAACTCCGCTAGTGATAATGGTATGACTTGACCTCAATGGACCAGTATCTTCTTCAAATTCGGAAGAGAAGTCCTTGATCAACAAATTGGTAAGTAGCGATCGTGCACAACTCTCACAGAGCGTGCTAAGCGAATTATTGGCCATGGTGATAAAGCGACAGCAATAAGGCAACGAGAAACTAGTTGGTGCGAAAACCACTATGATTAATTAATCCAGCACGAGAAGGTCCATGTTCGGCGAGGCGTCCTCAAAAGAGCCTCGGAAGGAGCCTCTGACAACTGGCAGGATGACATTTGTCAGAGAAAGGACACGTGGGCTGCCTTGGGGGGGAGTTGGTGAGGCGTGAATGTACGTGATTCGCTGAGAGAGGAGATTCATCAATGCTGCAGAGCATCACCTGAGGCTTCTGCCCAACTCACCCCGGTCGGTAAGCCAGCCCTGAATGCGCCTCATTGTTTATCTCAGTGCGGCGTAAGAACTTTCATGTGTATAAAAGCGGGCCATCATCCTGATTTTCCATCTCTACCTTCAATCACATCGCTGCCCTATACTTGTAACTTAGTCTAGAATTCCCTCAACTACGAAGTCTTACGAGTGCGAGAGAAAAACGAACTACTGGACGAACCCTTGCGAAACTCATTGCAGCATAATCTAAGCGGTTGAGTTCTCCACTCAACTATCGACAATATCTCCGAGATTGGCCCACACATTTCATCATATCCGTCGCCCCAATGTGTACTCAGTGGTGGAAACTTGTTCACCGCCCATGCGGCCATAACTACTACAAGCCAATTACAACTGATACTTGCAATATGTGGCATAGGAGAGAGTGGGTTAGGAATACTCGTGGCCAGAAAGTCAGATCAACCGACTGCCCGGCAGGGTTGGTAGTAAAATATCTGAACAAATCAACCAATGAGACCGAAAAGTGTGCGGCGTGTAGAAAAAACGAGCAAGGGGGGCTTTTCCACAGGAATAAAAATGGGAAAATTGTGGCAGTCGACCCATTTGTGATGGCTAGAACCAACGGATACCATCAATAAAAGATACCAAGGTATTCGATAGGGAAATACTATCTTATAAAACAAACCCACTTCTCATATATTCTAATGAAAGAAACCTTACTATAGGGGAGTCTGAACTTTACAGTCAGTAAGCAAAGCTTTGAGCCAAGAGGGCGTGGCAACTGTGATATGGCCAGCTTCCATGAAATTCGCCAATATTGGCTGGAGTAATTCCAGCCCGAGTACTTTCTGTAATCCTAGGCGCGACTAGTAAGACTTTTCGGCAGTGACTGCCGCTCGTCAGTGGTTAGTGCCGGATCTTCTTTCTAACCAGTAACCAGGAGTTGAGGGATTTGTGCATTGCCGAACTTCCTTGGTTGCTTCACGCGTGCGTAATGCCCCAGCCTGGATGAAATACCTTTCAGTGGAGTCAAGTAAACAGCAGCTTTACTGTTAGTAGCAAGGAAGAAGCGAGTCAGCGACACGGCGTTTGTAGGTTGCGATATATGATGAGTTGTGTTGCTTTGTGAAGGCTATGTTCTGTGTAATAAGTGGTCGTCAATGACTCGATGTAGTTGATGGCTACTGAGTCCCAGCGGGCAATCAAATAGCCAAGTGAAAAGCACACATCTGCCCTTTACTATGAACCGTTCTGTATCCCGGCCTGCACCGCGGTTTTTCTTTGCCACAAAACAAATGATCAAAGTCAATTACTGCAGCCCCTTTTTAAGTACCTATATGATTTGCAATAATGCGAAACGGTAGTGCAGGGAGGCTGCTTAATTGTAGTGATTCGTGGCATATTGCGTGGAAACGGGACCGCGCTCTACTAGATGTCTCCATAACGTTTGGGTGGGATCACACCAGCATGGCCATATAACAAAATCTGTTTATGATGCGATGATTATGAGTATTTCTTTTGACCTTGACTGAACTTAGACCTTGTCTTGCATGGATGCAAGTATACCATGTATATAGGTGGCGAACGCAAAGCCAAGGGTCTTGGAAGGGGTAGTGAGTGTTAGCTCGCGTGAAAATTCTAGGGAATTATTAATGAGGAGCGGTATTCATTCAGGGTCCTTGGTCACCAGCAGACATCCATTAGATAATCGGCTTGATCGGCCATCTTAGTACTCCGTAGAGTCGGCAAACAACCCTGTGGACAAGCTAGTGACGTTTGCTGATGAAATAGCGCCAGGGGCTCAGCCCAGGAACTGTGGGTAGTTTCCAGGGACTTCAAAGAGCTGAGCAATCAACGGCCTCGAAATCGTCAGCACTGTGCCCACTGCGCCACCCAAACAGCCAGGAGCCCGGTACGTGGATTCTCCCATCACTTCCGGATCTGAGGTCCGGACGATTCATCTGTCCTTGACCTCTTGAGTGGCAACAATGGTGGACATAATGATAAATATCACCTCTTTTCTTGTTCCATTTGTTTCCCAGTTCTTGGTCATCACGGTCTCAGTCACAACTACAACTACAACCACAACCACGACTACAACGCCACAGCTCTGACCACCTTCCGCCACTCCTAGTTAGCTACTCTCTGCCTATAACCGTCGCCTACAGTCAACATCCATCAATACAATTATCATGTCTACCCAGAGCTACTACGGATATACCAATACCCAAGCTTACCCTCAACAGGTCAGGATTACTCTAACATACCTCTCTTCTCCCCTCGCCTGTTGACATTTTCTTCTCCAGCCTCCGTATTCACACAAACCCCAGCACTCCCTGGGAAACAACCCGTACAGCCACGGCCAGGGAGGCTATATTCCACCTTATCACGACCAAGCCGACTACTCTCGCAGCTCAAACCACAACTACTATCGCGGCCAGAATGAAATGACTGGTCCTGATGGCGAGCGAGGTCTCGGTGCAACGGTTGTCGGCGGGGGCGCTGCCAGCTGGGCTGCTCACAAGTCCGGTTCGGGGATGCTCGGCAGTCTTGCCAGTGCTGCCGCTGGTGCCATCGGTGCCAATTTCCTCGAGGACAAGCTGAAGAAGTAAGTTTTCATGAGTACTCATAGAACGAAATGGTATGTCAGACTCCAAGTTAACGTAAACTTCTAGGCATCGCAATAAGAGGCACAGCAAGTGACTAAGTTAGCTTGGCATATTTTCTCATGATATCTTTTTGCGTTTACATTTCCGACAAAATTGTGCATAGCGTGGCGTTATTTGGGTTCAAGAAGAGTCAACTGTTAAGAGGTTTGCAGCATGCAGACAGACTAAATATTGGCCGAAACAATTAAATTGTTATCATTGTGTTGCTATTCAAAATCGTCCACACAGTCTGAGGGGAACGAACTCAATATAATATGTGGCTGTAATTTGATAGTAGCCCTGATTCTCGTTCCTAACCCAGGACCTTTGTAACTAATCGTCAAGTCCAAACTCGTGTGGTGGTTTTTGAAGCAATAGCCTCTGCATTCTCAACAGCGGATTTACTCTCCGAAGATCATCAGCATATATACGGGAGCAGAGACTCGGGATGGCACGGATGCCCTCAAAAGTCTTGCCTCTACCAGAGTCAAGCCAGCGCATCGCACGGTTCTGGGAGTTCAAAGCAAGAATGTATCGAGTGCTATCGGTTGCTAGCTCATCAAAACCCTGCTGGAAGTCTCCGATCTCGATATTCTCATCTTTGAACATCAACACGATAGACTGAAGGTTTTGGAAACGCTGCCCTTTCTCAATTGTACTAAGCAACTCTGCTGCCTGGCCGATTATTGCCTTGCCGCATTCGCGAATTCTCAGTTCCTGTAGCTTTTCCGGAAGGCATTCGACGATGATCGGGGCTCCTTCAATCTGTAGCGGCAAGTCTTGTCGCTTTATTGCGATGGGATTAAACATCCCGGTAAGAGCCTGTATCCCTATATCGAGGTACCTTAGGGCTGTCATTTGGGCAAGTTCACGACCCAAGTACAACCCGTGTGGGTTTTCTCTCCAATCTTCTCTTTCGCAGTCGTCCTGGAAGTCGAGATACAAATGCGTGAGGGTTTCAGCATGAGGCAGAACAGCTCTCATGATGTCTTGAGGAAGACTTCCATCAGTCGGCATCCACATTGCACTGATGTACTCGAAGCTCGTCAGGTTATCACAATTGTCCAACACAAACTTGACCTCTGACGCAGGTGCATGTGACTGGTGAAAAGCGATGGACCGTACAGAGGACTTGGGCAATTGGGTGAGGAAGAAGGAATTTTCTGGAAGCTTGCCTTGGTAGGTGGCGTTGAGGGATTCATAAATCTGTAACTTGGGTAGTGACAAGAGGCGGAGGGCTTGTTCCCAGCCGCAAGTGTTCCTATATTGAGACTGTACGTGAATGTGCTCGACGTTCCCTAGTGGAGGGGGGGCTGGATCCAGATAGCCCTGATGCTGACAAAGTTTGGGCCATCTCAAGCAAAAACATGAAAGAAGGTGGCTTTTCAAAAACTTCATCGTTCGATGGGTCTTGGAAGTCTTCAAAATAGAGCCTCTTGACATTCGGACAAGCAAGCAGAATCAGAGAGATCTGTGCATCAGAGTAGCCCTTTTTGAGGTGGGATATCCATTTGTCACGACGTTCCACATCGACCTTTCTAAGTGTTGGACCTAAACTATCGACGATGAACTGCTCATAGGTCTCCAGTTCTTCTGGGCTGCTGGCATGTGGATTTGATTCATTATTTACAGCCGCAAAGCCAACTAGAATGACTGTATCGACTCTCTTTGCTAGCTCTGGTCTGGAAACGAGGATGTAACGCAAGAATTGGGCATTACGGGCCACCGAGCAAGGTCCTTTGCCTATTTGCAAAGGTGCTGTATTTCGGAAGATTTGCACAGATAACGGGAGGGCTACGGCGTACAATTGCTTGGATACTCTGAGTAACGTATGGATTGATGAGGGGCCAAATGATGTTACTAGAAAACCATAGGATTTGGATTGTAGTTCTGGTGCGAGGCTCTCAAGAGACACTGTGGAAGCGAAAAAAGTATGTAGATGAGGGGGGCGTAGTGGACGTGACGGGACAATGGAAAAGTAGACTACAGAGAGAAAGATTAGCGAAACATCGCAACCCATTCAATTATATGTAAGAGTTGAATACTATAGCCGGATGCATTCCCGGTAAGTCCGTAACAGATGTGCATGCTCAACCCATACATAGTGTTCACCAACCTCCACACTTCACACCGACATTCTGAAGGTAAATCCCTCATTTCTGTTCTTTATCGATCGAAAACTGTCATAACCTTCCGTGTTGTACTTTATGCCCTAGTCTCACTTCAGTAAATTAGTAGGCGTGGTGAGATGAAACTTGTATAGATACATGTCTTGTGTTCTAGCCCTAAGCTAGTGAAGGCGACAGGTCTCTAGAGAAAGTCTTTGCAATGCTCATGGTTTTGTTTAAACAACAGTCTCTTAGGATTACTGTCTTGCATTTTCTTTACAATTTCCTAGCTTTCTCTTGGGTAGATTCAACCTGATAAAACTTATACCGTGGAACTCATAACTCGTAAAACTTATAATCATTATGCCCTGTGCCACCATACAATTATGCAGGCCGAGTTAAAAGACGACAACTGAAGCCAAATGTCTTCTCCAAACCGCCCCGCGAATCCTGCCGCCGCATATCCTGCCGCCGCATATCCTGCCACCACATACCGAGCGAGCTGTTCCTTCTGACTGTGAGAAAGTAGTCACGGCAGGCCTGCTCCAAGGACAGATCCTTCAAGTGATTCCTACTCACACTCCTCTCCACATGACGCTTTCTAACCGATAATAGACATAAATTGATTTCTGTGCTAGTGTGCGTTTATAGCAGACGATGCGGGCAACTATTCGGCTCCATGTCTGACCCCCCACTGCCGCCTCCCGAATATATTTGTACGCCTGGAAGAAAAGGGACGTTCACTTGTTCCGGATGGCCTTCTTCTAGGAGTTTGAGGTAGACTTGTGTCTAACCGCGTGGTCTGTTGCCTCCCCATGTCATATTGAATCCAATTGAATTTGACGGATTCCAAGGTGGGAATGTGGTTCTTAGCAATGACGGCCATTCTCGGAGGACGAACAAATCTAAACGCACGTTACTCGTTACGTGTGTGAATCTCTCTTGTGGACAGGTTACTCACGTTCGGTCATTAGATGTCATTCCGCCGAGTATCAGCTTTGTCAATCTTGGAAAAAGGGCAGAGCTAGGATCCGCCAGAGACAACAACTCGTCCCAGTTGAACTGTTGTGGTAGGTCAATCTGCTCGATCGCCCGGCATTGGTTTGACAAGAATGCCAGCGAGGTAGTGGTCAAGTCGCACTCGACCTCGAACCACAGATTTCTGAGGTTCGGTAATTGGGATGCGAGCTGTCTAAACTCAGCGTCGGTGAATTCAGGGGCAAACATTTTACCGCCATCTGGCCTGAGATTGAGTGACTCCAAATTGCGATGTGATTTGAGCGACAACAGCTGTCCTGCAGAAAATGTCGGTTCATTATAAAATAAGAAATTCATATGGCGCAAGTCCCGGATTGATGCGGTGGAGCCAAGAACGTCATTATCACTGTCTTTGAAGCTCAAATCGATGATTTGGATTTGTGGGAGCAGCCCAGCAAGCAGCACCCCAGACGCGGATGGCAGAGGTCTTGTGATGCTAAGCGAACGAAGAGCGGGAAAGGGATGACCAGAAGTGGCCTCTGCTATCTCTGAGATGAGTGCGGGTTCAAAAGACCTATCAAATGACAGTTTTGTCAGGTTTGGGCGGCTGGCGAAATGGTGAAGGAGTTGGTTTGAGGCCAGATGGCTGGTTTCAGAGCTCAAGCTGACGGACTCAAGCGAGTTGCATCCTGAGATGAAGTCGACCATCATTTCAGAGGTTACCTGAGGGCCAGGACATGAAATAGAGATGTCCTTCAGATGCCAGCATGTAGCTTGTATATGTGACAATGTCTCTCCCGTCAATACTCCACAGTTGAAGCACAGGGTTTCGAGTCTTGGCCGGAAATACTGTTGGAGAGGCACTTCCTTCTCCCAATTAGAGTCTATCTCCACGACTACCAGTTTATCAAAGCTTAGATCTTTAAAAGCCCTGTGAAGATCCTCTTCCGACCGGCTAATCTTGGCGTCCTCTATCTTGGCTGCATATATCTGTTGACGATCCTTAGGAACATCAGCGAGGTCGATGATGGAGGCACGCTTCCATAAGGAATCTGTTGCACAATCAAACCACAGCTTGTTGACCTGCAGAGCTGCCCACAACGCCAGATAGTCTGTTTCAACATAGTTGAAGACACACTCTAAGATCTCTGGTATCGCCACAGCTTGTTCCATTGCGGGTGACGCCATGGCCAGGCTACTGCTGACGGAGTCAGAACAAGCGAATACTCAATCCCGTCTTGTTGAGGAACGGAAATGCTGAAGATAGTGAAAAGATCAAAGCGTCTGCTTCTGAATGCCTTTCTTTCAAGACGCGGGGTAATGTTGAAGCTGGAAGATATGTAAGGTGATGGCATGATGACTGCCCAACTGTAACCCAATGATACCCGAATACTTAGTAAGCAGAGCGCCTGTTGAAACGCCTCAGCTGTAAATATTGTCAATATTCCTCGAGGTGTCTCAGATCAGTACAGCCGCTGCTCATGATGTTACTGTTGGAGCCAAGCGGGCGATAGGAAGCTATCGTCAACTACCGAGATAATCTATGAACGTTGAAGCCCGCAGCCCAGCCTGTTCGAACGCACATACAATTTGCTAGTAACTAACAACAGGAATTCCGTGGAAGCCGGCCCGGCTTCGAAGGCAAGAGTAAGGTTCAATCACACGATAGCCGCGGCTACGATACAACAGACCGAGAAGGATCAGTTTCACCGAGAGGGGTCAGTTGGCTAGGTTGGAGGGTTACAACCTAACTGGACCCGATCGTCAGAGCCCTGACCTATCGGCTCGAGCAACCCTAGCCGGTAGGATTGATCGCGAACCTACTGACTTGACGATCAACCTAATACCGAGAGATCGGCGCAGAGCCGATGCCTCGAAGAGCGTTCTGATCCTATTGAACACACGGCTCGAAGGAAGAGGATGACCTCGGTCATCCGGATATGAATATCCCTAGTTATTACTAGCCAGAGGGATATCGGAATGACCTTACGAGCCCGAGACCGGGCTGCTCGCATGAGAATACGATCGAGGGATTCTCAGGGATATAAGGGCTGCGGATCCCCTCTGTAATTACTAGTTAGAAGCAACAGTCTCAATTTATCCCTTTTACCTGTGAATCTGGAAGCTGTTGGTGGCGACACCAACAGTTACATTGTGGCGTTAGAGTTTGACATGAAACATACATACTTGAGCTGTATAAACTCCTTATTACGAGGAAGCCTTCTTATCATGCGCTTGTAATTGAGAAGAGCAGCAATAACTTCACACGCAAAGACTCATTCATCTATCTTCTCTTGTTAAGCATGAGGCTCACCTAACGTTAGTGCTCTCGAGGACTCCATCCCCGTTTGTAGCTGCTCCACATGACCCTGGCTCTTTTCAACGGCACTATGAAACAGAAAGGTCAAGCTTGGAATGCAACCTGATTGGGGGGCTTTAGATATAGTTGGAAGACAGTGTCTGTGAGAGAGGATATTACAGACTGATGCTGATTCAGGCTCGGAAAATTGGTCCACGAAGGTGACACTCTTCTCTTCAAAGACCAGGGGGGGTTAAACATGACAAGGATTATTGATACTGTGCCCCAAGGACTTGGCTCGTGCGGCACAGTGATCATTCCACCTAGGGCATGGAGAATAATATCGCGAATTTCAAGCGTTTGAACTATGTAAGCTTGCTTACTCTTTCCCCACCACCTTAACCTAAAAGCCCCCCTCCTTTCTCGAGGCATCTGCTCTCTCAGTTGATCTTGACACCTAGGCCATCATGTTTGCTAGAATTCTAATCGCCGGCGCGGTGCTGATCGCCTCGCTGGCCTACTTCCTCTCAGGAGGCGCAGATCTCCCTCAGCGTCCGCCCTACATCCAGGGCAAGAACAAGACCGTTCTGTTTCTCGCTAATGAACACCATGGGTTTTCCAATGCGCACATGGCGACCGCTTACGCGCTGCTCGAGAACTTCCCAGACCTCGATGTCCATTTCGCTTCTTTCCCAAAGCTCCGCAGCACGATTGAACGCATTTCATCATCTGCCAGGGCTAAGACTCCGGCAGCTCATGATATCACCTTCCACGGCTTGAAGGGAATATCCTTTGCCGACTCATGCGAGAAGGAGTCGGCGGCTAGGTACCCCGGCTGGGAGTCCCAGGATGTCATGATGGGACCGCCGGGGCTTGCTGGTCTCCAGAAGATGACTCGGGATTTTCAGTGGTTGATCTCGCCATGGACTGTTGAGGAACACCTGGCCCTATATGAAGAGATTGGACGTGTGATTGACGAGGTCGATCCCGCTGTTATTGTAAACGAGGTGTTTATGCGACCGGCATTTGACGCGACGAGAGACAAAAACCGACAGCATGCTGTAATCACCCCAAATACCGTCCTAGATAACTTTGTGGGGGACCAGCCGCACGGGAGTGCTCTCTGGAAATTCCCTGCGTGAGTCTTGGCCTTGGATATTGATCAACTGCCACTGTGCTAATTTAGAGGAAACAGCCAGTCATCAGGGATCGAATTCCCTGTGCCCCTACGCAGGATACCAGAGAACATCTACCTCAATATCCGCATGATCAGTTCCATCCTGTACACACCCGGGATCTCTGCCAAAAAGGCTGCGCTCAGAGAAAAGGGCTTGAAGGAACCGATCAATTTCCTTGGCCTTCACCGGCCTGATGTTCCGTGGATCACCATGGATACAGAGGGCGCAGCCATCCCAGTCGACTTCATCCCGACCAATGTCACCCGCGCAGGGCCAATCCTGATTGACAACGCGCCTGTGTCAGAGCAAGATCCAGAGTTGGCGCAATGGCTCAAGCAAGCACCGACAATCCTTTTCAGCCCCGGTAGCTATTTTCGCGTGAGTCACATAACCTATGCTCTATGTCTACCTGCTGTCATCAATTGTTCTCTTACTATTCGGAACGTTCACGTCTGACTTTGGTGATTACTAGGTCGAAGAGGAGCGCGCTTGGGTTATTGCCGCTGCCTTGGCGGACGTTCTAGCAAAGTCTCAAGTTCAGATCATTTGGAAAATAAAGAAGCGAGGTGAATATTCGGACGAGTTTCTGGAGCCACTGCAGTCGTACATCGACGAGGGCCGGGTGAAGGTGACGAAGTGGCTCACCGCAGACCTGTATTCCATTCTCCAGACTGGGGACATCATCGCCTCTGTCCACCATGGAGGGTCAAACTGTTACCATGAAGCTATAGCGTAAGTCTGAGCTCTTCCGGCCTGAATACGACTTTTCTGACGTTGATCTAGCGCTGGTGTGGCCCAGGTTGTTTTGCCAATGTGGTATGACACATACAACTTTGCTTCGCTGACCGAAATGGCCGGGGTCGGGGTTTGGGGCTGCAAGAAGACCAGCCCACAGTGGACAGTGGATGATCTCAGTGCCTCGATGCTGAAAGTCATCGGCAATGACGAGACAGGCATCAAGATACGTGAGACTGCGAAGCAGCTGGGAGAAAAGGTCAGATCAAGGGAGAAAGGACGCGACATCGCGGCGCGGGAAGTTGCGAAACTAGCCTATATCAAATAATCCCAGCAAAAAAAGGGCACCGTTTATGTGTGATTTGAGGGTCTTAGTTGTGGTAAAGCACAACCTCACAGGATTTTGGCGTGGTTTCGGATGAGACTATATACTGTTCAATAGACAGGGTTAATATAAATAAGGGAACAAGTAGAATTATTATGAGTTGCAAGGGAGTCCATTGGCTGGTCTTCCTACGTACAAAGACCTGTTGGGTCACAGTTCAAATTGTATACATAAATCTCGGGCTTCTGTCACCGAGAGCGTTGATCTCCTCTTCGGACATTCCGGCGATTTTGTGATCCTCTTTTCCAGCCCTGCGCCTCTTGTTCACGTGGTTTAGATAGAGCGACATGAAGCCATAGATGAAGATCCCGTAACCGAGCAGCCCAATAGACACGGCGTAGCCCATCGTGTATCGGGGCGCGTCCTTTGTAGGGTACAACTGAGTGCAATCTGTTAGCTTCTATTGCAGTTGGAAAACCAGGTGGGTGGAAGAAAGGGTCTCTTTTTTCTCGTACAAATGGTGCTAAAATTCCCGAGCAGTTGCAAATCGTGATTTGAATTGCCGAAGCAGTCGTACGTTTTCCATATCGGGGATTGTTGGAAGGCAACCAGGCCAGAGGCAGCCCAACAGCAACGAATAGACCCAAAGAGATGATGAAGGTCGCAGTATAGTGTGCTGCAGAACCAACATCTGCGATGGATAGGCCGTAGCCAATAATGCATATCGAGGCAAATATGACCTGGTACAGCCCACGGAGCTGATGGCGGTCGGAAACCCATGCTACAATCAAGTAGCTTGTGGCACCTAGAGCATAGCAAGGAACAGTCAGAGCCTGAGCCTGAGGGGCAGTCCATTGTCCAAGGCCTTTTCGATTTGTCAGTAAGCTCGACACTCATCTTTTGAGAGGGGATTTAGAAGAGCCTCGTACCTCGGATAATAGAGGGAAGAAAGACAGAGTAGCTATACAGCATCGAGTTGACGCCAAACTGGCCGGCTGCAAATAACCAAGTTTTCCAATCTTTGACCGCCAGAATAGCATCCTTTTTATCAAACTCCTCGCTGAAACCAGTCTGACGCTGCAGTCTAGCTACGAGAAGCTGTCTCTCATCTTTGTTGAGAAACCATGCAGTATGGGGATCGTCAGCAAGGACAAAGTACAAGGCAACCCCAAAAGCCACTGTAGGCACGCCTAGATTTCCAAAAAGTCAGTCTTTATCAAAGCGTCTGGTCGCCGTCTGGAGATCACTTGCCTTCTAGGATGAACACCCAACGCCATCCAGATTGACCTGCAACTCCATCCATGAAACCTATCCCATAAGCCAGAAGACCACCGCAGGCCCCGGCCAAGGCGGAACTGACGAATAAATACCCAATTCTAAGGGCGATTTCTTTCTTAGTGTAGAAAAGAGTCAAATAGACCGTAAGACCAGGAAAAAGGCCACCTTCCAACAGGCCCAGTAGCACACGAACCACAAGAAGTCCTGCATAGCTGTGCACAACTCCCGTCAAAGTAGACACGATGCCCCAGCCGACCGTGATGAATGCGAGCCACTTTGAGGGAGTGAACTTTTTTAGGATCAGGTTGCTGGGGACTTCGACGAGGACATAGGGAACAAACAGGATTGCCACAGCCACTTGGTATTGGGAGCCAACCAACCCGAGTTCTTGCTCAAGACCAAAGAGGCGAGCGTTTCCAATGTTAGTTCTGTCGAGGAAGCATAAAAGATAAGCAATCATGACGGTGGGCACAATGCATCTGTCCAGCTTGCGGACGAGATTTTTCTCGGCCTGATGATCCATGGTCATCTCGTGGGTTCCGTCGGTAGCTGAAGCTCTATCTTCATGTTCAACTTGCAATTTCTCCGGCGTCATGGTGAATGCTGCAACCAGTTTCTCGGTCGAGTGAAGTCGATTGAGGGGTTATAGGTAGACTGAAGCCGAATATGATGAATCAAGGAGAACGGAAGACAGATCTGATCTGCCAAGTAGATGGGTGTCGCCTTTGGGACAGGATCAAGGACAGGATCTCAGCCTCTTTATGTGCCAGAAAGACACAACACCAGC
Source organism: Clonostachys rosea (assembly GCA_026958235.1). Taxonomy (NCBI): domain Eukaryota; kingdom Fungi; phylum Ascomycota; class Sordariomycetes; order Hypocreales; family Bionectriaceae; genus Clonostachys; species Clonostachys rosea. The sequence goes on from CP110208.1 coordinate 470,047, forward strand.
ACCCTTGTTGGACCCAATAGTCTGGTAGAGTATGACAGCATGCGAGAGACCAATCGACCCCAGATTACCCCGGGTTCTGACTGGCATCAGAAGCTACGGACAGGATCTGGCCTCGCGTATCCTCTCAGCGGGGAATTCTTGATCAGAAAAATTCCCTATCTACCCGGGCCCCGCAAGGAATTTATTAGCCTCACGGAGCCCCACGATTATATGTGACCAAATTATCAATCATCTAGACCCTTCACTAGTCCATTGTAGTTGACTGGGCCTTGAGTCATGACCACCTCCGATAACCGGGTTCGTCGGCTTTTTCCCGACGGTCGACGGTATCGCTGATGATTGGACAATTGAAATGGCCATGACCAAGGTGCAGCCTTGAGCTTGGAAAGACGATTTATGGGCCTCTTCTATCCTTTTGTTGAGATACTGGGTATAACCTCCTGCTCCATGGGTTCTCTGTGATTCTCTCGTAGTTTTGCGCTAATGGCCGGATTTGGGATGGAAGTCATTCCTGGTGACATTCTCCCTGAAAATCATTTCCTATAATTTTACACTATGGTTCTCTCAATTATTACATGTGATCCTGATGAATAATTGCCCGTATTTTTAACCATGATGATTATAAGGTAATTTCATAATTGAATAGCCCGTCGATTCACAATTAATTTGCTGTGAATTTCAATAACAGGATTCGATGATATTTTGTGACAATCACTCATTCAACGAATTTATTGCGGTGGATCAGTTTACAGTGATCATATTGCGTACATATGTTGTCTCTCAGGTAGTCTATGAGAAAAACAGTGATCATATTGCGTACATATGTTGTCTCTCAGGTAGTCTATGAGAAAATCATCTAGAGCTTTGCTTGCTCGGCGGGCCGGAACCAGTCCATGTACTTCTTCTGCAGACTGCCAGTAACCCCGGTGTCCATATGGAACGGTTCTCGCTCGCCATTCAGGTATGTCGACAATGCCGTCTCGGCATGCTCCTCAGCATCATATCCATACACAGCGAGGACAGTCTGGGGGTCGCCGTAGAGGTTGCTGCTGCGAACATAGTACTTGCCCTGCAGCTCTGCCGACATCGCCTTGTCGCGGGCTTGCTGCTCTGGGCCATCCGGCAAATGCCAGATGGCGCCGTTGATGAACGAAACCTGCTGCTTCTCGTAGGCCTTTGGCATGCGCTCTTCCTCGTAGATGCGGACAGCCTCGTCTAGTCTGACTTGGCCTTCCACAACCTTGGCGATACACCTACCTAGGAAAGCACCGTCCTCCATGGAAGTGGCAGCGCCCTGTGCCATGTGGTTGACCATGGAATGAGCCGCATCACCGATGAGGACTGCGTTCTTACGCCGAGATGACCATGACTTCATGGGACCGGTGACCATCAGGGGCCATCGAGACTGGGAACTAGGTATCAGCATCTTGTTCAAACATAGGTTTCGGTTTCGGCTCGAGGACTTACTGTGCTATCGATCATATCAACGATCCTCTTGATGCGTGGATCAAAATCCTTGTACTCGTTGCGCATCTCCTCAATGGGAACATTGAGCTCAGTATTGCGGACCTTCTCGGGGCGGTGATGAGAGAGGACTAAGTTGAAGACTTTTCCGGCACTGATGGGATAGGTAATGATGTAGGCATTCTCGGCCATCCATACCTCCATGGTGAGCTTCTCTATAAGCTCCTTGGCCACTGGATCCTTGCGGATCTGCTCATAGGGGACAAGAGCGCGGTAGGCACAGTTGGTAGTGGGCGGCTCAGGGGCGACCTGGGGGAAGAGAGATTTCCTTGTGACGCTGTTGATGCCGTCTGCGCCTACTAGGAAGTCAAAGTGGTAGCTTTGGCCCCGATGAGTTACTGCCGTTACTCCGTCCAAGCTTTCAAAGTCGATTTTGGCGACGGCAGAATTGATATGCATCTTGGCGCCTAGTTTCTCCGCGATTGTCACCAGTCCCTCGTGAAGATGGGCACGGTGAACAACCCACCAGGGTCTTCCGAGAGACTCTTCCAGAGTAGCGATTTTGGTGTATCCCACGCGTGTTCCGTCCTTGCGGCGCATGTTGAGCTCCTCAAATTGCACCAAGTTCTCGCCGATGATCTTGTCCACTCCCCAGCGTTGCAGCAACACCGAGACATTGGGTGTCATCTGGATGCCGGCGCCAATCTTCAAAATAGTCAGTTGTCGAGTCTGCCTAACTTCAATCTGACAGAGATACAAACCTCACCAAGCTGCTCTGCAGACTCTAAGACTGTCACACGAGCGCCGGCCCTTCGCATGGCAATGGCTGTGGCCAGGCCGCCAATGCCTGCGCCGACGATGCCAACATGCAGATCCTTCTTTTGAGAAGACTGTTGATTTATTGGTAAGCTTGATTCAATGCCATGATCGTAAATTAGATAGGCTGCTCACCATTTTGGTTCTGACAATATGAACGGTATCTCTATAAGCTTCTCTCGCACAGTGAAGATGTCTGCGAAATATTCTGACGTTCAAATATCAAAATTGATGATTAAATATCAAAATTGATGATTGAAAACACAGACATGCCCTTATATCCACGGCGCTTGCAGACAGTCGTGATGTAGAAAAACGGAGACGAGTCGTGCAAACAGCAAACCGGATAGCCTTCGGGGAGTTAGGGATCTGTCCAAGCACGATCTGCACAACACACTTCGGCCGTTCAACGGTTCCCAGTACCCATACAACTTTGTCTAGATGAGCGTGACCTGATGTGCCGAGGTCGATCTTGCCATATGTAACCGTATCAGAACACGTCTCTGTCTTCACGTCCCCAGCATTAAACCCCAAGTCCAAATGTGCAATTTCACCAATTACTTTTTCAGAAAGACCCAAGTCATCCAGAATCATGATTGAATCAACCAAAACCCTTTTAGTCCCTCATTTGGGCGGCATCCATGTAGGCCATCGACTTTCTGCGCCTGTCCTAGACCCAGCAAAGCCGACGCTCGTTCTATTCAACCCATTCACCACCACCGCGGATTATTACTTATCCCAATTTGAAGATAAAGCTCTCACAGATGCGCTGAACCTAGTAGCCATTGAGCCCCTCGGGCATGGAATAACCCAGCTCAAGAAGACGGAATCGTTCAACTACTGGGACTCCGCAATCATGAGCCTGCAACTCCTCGACGCTCTCGGAATTGACAAAGTCTTCACCGCAGGGACCTCACAGGGCGGATGGATTGCCATGAGAATGGCTTTGCTGGCACCTGATAGGGTCTGAGTCATTCTTCTCTAGTATCAAACGTAGTCGGCTAACACGTCCCTCCAGGTCAAAGGTATCATACCCATTGGAAGCAGCATGGACGCTGAATCGCCCAAGAGCCGAGAGCTCGGATGCTGGGACGGACCAGAGGCCTGTTCTGGCTTAGTCGGCATCGCAGGGGACCCGGCACCAGCTCAAGACTTTGAGCCTGGAGATGGCTACTGTGATTTTCTGATGAAGATTGGCTACGGTGCGGCCGTCACTCCAAACATCCGAGAGTTCTGGGCCAGTAGCCTGAAAAATAACTACAGTGGAGATGAAGGAAAGAAGCGAATCTGCATGGCCGCTGTATGCCTTGCAGAAAGGGATGGGTTGAGAGGGCGTCTACCATATATCAGGTGTCCTGTTCTCTGGTTCCAGGTACGTCAGATTTGTATCTTTTTCTCAGATCACGATTTAAATAACCATTCGTTAACGCTATATTCTTAACAATCTTCTCAGGGAACCGACGATGTGGTATTTAGTGTGCGCCAGGCTGAAGAGGACGTGAAACTTTTTACCAACTCGGCCGACGTTAAGCTTGTCACTTGTGAGGGAGGCGTCCATTTTCTAGGGTCTACGCATGAAGAAAAGATTCAGCGCGAGCTCCTTGAATTTGTCTCTAAGTGGAGCAAGGGGAGAAAGTCTGTACTTTAAGATACTCCGTCTTAAGGACTTGCACTTTAGCTTAATATACACGAGTGGAGATGATGTTTCCCCAACGTACAAGACTTTGTATCCAGGCAAGAACTTGTATGAGGAATGTAGATCTAGGGCTCATCTGTAGTCAAACGCGCATCTGAGTGCCTTGTTGTTTCGATGTCCTCTCAGCAACCGTAGATAGCACTCTTCGTCTTGTGGTATATTGATCCATCCCCTCAATGTGCGGAGACACGTGCCGTTAATTCACGCTCAACTTTATCAATCCCTAACTCCCCGACGCCAAGTTTTTCAATCTGTAAACGAGATCTATCAAGGAATAGCGTATGGGTTCGCAATCCACCAACTCCGCATTTCCCCAGCCTCGTCAAGTTTCCGGTCTTATTTCCATTAGCTTCCCCCGCAACGGGGTTTATACCTTGATTCACGTGTCTTCTTGTCGGGGAGCTCGGGGGAGGTACTAATACGATTCCCTCCCGTCCTCCACCCGAAGAGAATCGTTGTTTTCTGTCGGTTAGAAGCCGGCCACGATCACGCCAGTTCTCCCGGCACGAAGCAGCCCTCTCTTCCCTGCTTTTGCGCCTTCTTAACTGACCAGGGCAAGGCAGGATTCCCGTTCGCTTCCGTGGACTATGTCAGCTACGGCCCAAACTGACCCGCAAGAAAGCTGGGGATCATCCACAGGAGCCAGTGCGGGTGAAGGTGGTGGCCCAAACAAGAGACGCAGAGTTGCACTGGCTTGCAGTAACTGCCGGCATCGGAAAACGCGGGTATGTGTTCTATTAAAGATCGAGCCAATGGAGACTAGTACACGTTCCACAGGCTAACGAGTGCCTATGAGCTCTTGTAGTGTGACGGCAGCCGGCCAAAATGCTCATTGTGTAGCGAGCTGGGTTGCGAGTGCTTGTATGAACAGGCTGGCGTTGCTACTAGTCTGACGGTCGGCAGAAGGTATGTAACTTGCTGAAAGATAAAGACCTGTTTCAAAGACTAACGAAGGAAACAGCTACCTTGAACGGTTAGAAAATCGACTCAAGGACATAGAGTCTACCTTGCAGGAAGTTCAGCGTAGTCAGAAATCGGTCTCGGGCGATGCTTCTTCGTCTACAGCGGAAGATCGAGTAAGAGATGGCAATGTCTGCGGTCAGGATGAAGAGGAGGAGGACGAAGAAACCATGAACCAAGCCGCTTCAGACCATCTCATCTACCCCAACAATGGCGGGATTGGGGAGATCGACAACGCCGAGGATTCTATAGATGGGATGGGGGCAATCAAGTTCACCGATGAAGAAGATTGGGGATATTTTGGTTCGTCTCGAGTCCCTGCCAATTTCCAGCATTGCGGTTTCTGGCCCCTGGTGTCAAGGAAAGCCTATGCTGACACCGCTATGCACAAGGCCCATCATCTAACATTGCGTTTCTCCGCCACATCTCGTTGGGCATGGCTCGCATTGGAAACTGGCGCGAGGCTTTCCCTTCGCCGTCCAACCAAGCCCGAGAAGTTTCGGGAGGCATGAGCGTGTCACGTCCACATCAAGCCGCCGACGACGAAGCAGCCGAGAGGCGGCAGTACCGTGCCCGCGCAGGGGTCAACATCTATGCCCTGCCGTCCGAGGCCCGCACGTGGAGCCTGATACGCGAATACTTCCAAAAGACTGGCCAGCTACTACCATTTGTCCACGAAGAGTGGTTCTGTGCCACTTATTTCGAGATGAAGAGGAACAATTTCACCATGGCCCGCCGGACGTGGCTTGGGCTGCTCAACATCATCATGGCCATGGCCGCCACCCTTTTCGTTGAGTCAAATGTATCTGCCGAGGAAAGAATCGAAGAATCTGATGTGTACTATCAAAGAGCCAACGGACTTTGCGATAAGGAGTCACGGCGCAATATCAGCGTGGAACTAGGTTTGTAACCCCAATTACTCCGTCTCGGGGCATCAAACAAAGATCTTAACTGTATTCAGTACAATACCTTCTCATCCTAGGACAATATCTACAAGGAACACAAAAGTCTGTTCAAGCATGGACTGTCCATGGATTGGCAATAACCACCGCTTTTCAGCTTGGCCTCCATTCTCCCAAAACCAACAACCGATTTCCTCCCCTTGAAAGCGAAATACGAAAGCGTGTCTGGTTTGGGTGTATTCTTTTAGATCGGTAAGGTTGATATCCCAACTCAGTAAAGTCTATAACAGACGATAAATCCTTTGTTTACACTTTTCGCCTGACAATTTTCGCTTTCTGTCATTGAAGCACTCTTAGTATGACATTTGGACGCCCTTCCATGATACCCGAGGGTTATCTGAGACTTGAGCTACCGGCTCCTACACTACAAGTCATGGGTCAAACACCACAACCTACTCCTGCGCCTCAGATGGATGCCATGTTCTTTACTGCCACAATGTAAGGAAACTTTCACTGACACCCTTTAATAATTTAATCTATTGGCATCAAATGCTAAGCATACTATCAGAACACTATACAATATAATGTACAAAATCATCGACTCTTGCTATGGCCAGAACCTTGGATTAGAGGAGTTCCGCACCGACTCCGATCTGGTTACCCTTACACTCAAGGGAGAGGAACAACTTGATGAATGGCAGTCATCACTTGGACCACTGCAGATGTCAGTGTACAACACACCCCTCGGCCCCCATGACCTTGAGAACATGGACGAGGACAACAGACTCATGGAGAGGTTCATAATAGTCCTGTCCGTACGTTATCATAACCTTCAGATTCTACTGCATCGGCCCCTGTTGGAGAAGTTTCTGGATGATTGTGGGCGTGTGTCAGCAAGCAATAATTCCAAATCCAGCGTAGATCGCAGTATGGTGCAGCAGCTCGGCATTAGCAGCATCGAGACATGTATTACCTCGGCCATGATTGTTATATCCATGGTTCGTACGGTGGTAATGTCCAGTGGTTGGAGGCGCGACCTTCTTGGCGCGTGGAACTACTCTCTATTCTATAGTAAGTTCAACTCTAGGTCTTAATCTTTTGGCAAGGAACCCATTCTATAGTTGCCTTGATGACATTGCTCTATCATTTATTATCCTCTTAAGAACAAAACAGCTAACAACGTGCGAAGCATTCAATGCCGGCTTGGTGATATTCGCGGCAACACATGTCGCGCATGATGATTGCAAAAGCGACACGGAGCGGTTTTCTCGGTGGAAATTTGTCGAGAAGGCCCTGCCATACTTCAATATGGCCATCGAGGCATTACAGAATCTCGATCGTGGAAATCGTGTTGTAGAGCGCTGCGTCAGCTATCTCTCACAACTTAGCTTGGCACCCTTGGGCTCAGCCTCATCAGCTCTACCGTCTCATATTTATAGCCATGAAACCACTCACCCTGGGGAGGCTAACGGAAGCGTTGGTCATGGAGCACCTGCAGTGAGAGTTTCAAACGGCTTCATGGCCCTAAGGCAGATGCCAATGGAAATCGATCTCAGCGAGTTTATGCTGGACACCGATTTTGACTTTTTCCAATAGGCATATAGATGTAAATCAGCACTACTAGACCAAATGTATATCACCGAAACTCGAGTTTTCTACTGCTTCACCATCCATGATACCATCGACATACGCCTCGCCGATGAGTAGATATGATTGTTCGTCTTGTCGACGTAGAATAAAGGGAACCTGAGATCCAATCCTTTCTCCACCTTTTCGTAGCTCAGGACCAAGTGTCCTTTCCTGGTGATTAATGGAAGTCTTCCTAAGGGCTGGCCCATAATCTCGTTAGCCAGGCCGATTTTCCATGGAGGTCGTAGCCTTGTTATATCCCCATTAGCCTTCTCGGCCAGGAATTGCTCAGCTTCTAATTTGATGTAGGATCTGCGTACATACTCAAGGCCGTCGCGTAGAAGAACTGCCGCATCATTGAAACGGCTATCCCCAATCCTTTCTTGAAGCCCCTCTTTACCCCAACCTACCTCACCTATTGAGGATCTAGCTGCTGCCCGCAGCCGGTCCTCAAAGTTCTTATAGGCCTGTCGACTGTGGTATGTAAAAAGAAGAAACTCGGTGAGCCATCGACTCGGCCACGTAAATGTTTCCGAGAGTGGTACTTCACGACATGAAGCTCTTTCAGGGAACGATCCGGCACGGGATATCTCATCATATACAAGACCCTTTAATGAGATTTCTCTAATTATGCCACCTTTCTGATGGCTGAAACTTCTGGGTAGTCTAGACTCTTACCAGAAGCAGAAAACGTAGGATGAATAGTGACATGATCGTCTCTGACATCTTGCAACATATGAGTGATTGAGCTTGACCAGTGCGGAACCCATGAGGGCAAGCCTGTACAAGTCCCTGCGTGCTGGCAAAGGGAAAGAAGTGAAATATAGCCCACTTGGATCAAAACTACCATGACTGATGAGTACAAGTCTTGATAGGTGCAAGATCCTGAGTAGTTTAGAATAATGCCTTTGTTCTTCAACTCCTCCCTGTCAGGTGCTAAACAAAGGAGAGCATATATTTTATCTCTTGGGTCGGTAGCTTCCATGTGATGTGATCCATGTAAACGGAGGTTGTGGCTCCCGACGCAAGTTGCACGAAGCAGGGCAGCCAACATAAATTGATTATCCGTATATACTTCTCGTACGGACAACATGACAGTAGGCCTGTGTAATGGTAGGTTTGAGAAGGCTTCTAGCTGGTGCGGACGTTCTTTAAGCGTGATCAGGTCCCCAGCCGTAGCTTTTTCCGCGAGGCTCATCCACCACATCCTATAAGTCCTTATGGCTGCGGCGCAACGATCTCGGGAAATCGTCTTGGTTCCACAAACAAATTGGGCATTCTCTGGCAGAGCTATTTCCTGAAGAACCCAAATACGTCCCCACCAAGGCCGAGTAATGAAGTCTTTTAGTGCTCCGATCATTTTCAGCCCCTTCTGCTCATAGTATGCATCGATAAAGCCAAACAGTGGCATGTAGTCTTCACGAGTCAGAGGTCTTGAACTTCTCAATGGCTTCATCATCTCGGCAGTCGGAACGTCTCCACGAATTAAGGAGCCAAGCACAAGACATAGTTTCTGCGAAGTATATTCCCATGGACTCATAATCTCGCGAGTCAAGAGTTCGGCCTTTCCTCCAAGACAATGCAAATTGTCAATGACGGAATCACTTTCTTTCTCTGCAATCCCGAGCCAAGCAAGTACCTGATGCGCTTGACGATAGATTTCTTGCATCAAGCCAACTTGCCAGCTTTTCTCATCGTCGTCGGCCTGATTAATGCAGAGTGCGTCAATCCATATGAACAGGGGCTCATTGACCGGTTGAAGCGCTATCATTGCTTCATAAAGATTCTTTGTTACGAGAACTGGTGACTCGCCAACAAGTATGACTTGTTCTTTCTTCACATCTCCCCACACATATGATAATGCTGTGAAGCGTGGTCCAGCGGGAAGGCAAGCATGGAAGATGCGACAAGTAGGAAAGAGTTTCTGCTTTCTGTCGTTGTTCCGAGGCAAGAGCTCCAAGAGTCTGATCTCTTGTTTATCGCGATCGAGGGGACTATATTCAATCCTCATTGTCCTGATCATGTCTGCCTCAAATGATGGCAGGTGAGCCGTGGTAGTGACTAAAAGAAACACACTACTTCATTGCATTTTGATTTCATTTTATAGCTATGAGTGCCTCGAGGCAGCCGTAAGGCAGACAGTTGGGTTGACACTCGATTCACACCTACCAAATTAACAGTGAGGACTCAATAACACAATGACACATCTTGGCCAACCAGAGCGGCACACATATCAGGAGCCACTATGATTGCAACGAGATCAAAGGCGGTTATTTGTCGGTTTCAGAACCAAATGAATGCTCGAACAGATGTCGGAGCAGAGATTTCCTAATCTAAAGCTTGAGACTTCTATACTCCCACATTCTGCTGAATGTAATAAACGCAGCGTGTAGTCTTCTTGAGTCTGCATGGACTAATCAACACAATTCGAGTCACACTATCATTTCATCTATTTAACTAAGCTTTTATGATATAATATTCTCTTTACATTGAGATTAGAAATACACTCTTGTGTGCTGATTTTAGTTTCTCGATGCAATAATCCGTGTACATGGTGTCTTCTACTCCGTAGATTCCGACGGCTATTTTGATGGATTCGGCGGAATGACGGAGACGGTGACGGAGATGAATGTAACGATCTGATTGAGTGATTGAAGCCCTTCAGCTCCGCTTCTCCGCAATCACTAAACGGCTCGCGTGGTGATTGAGTTTAAGTTTCACGTATATAAACGTCATGTCACGGCTTTATTCAACATCCAGACTCGTCCAGATCATCACACTCCTCACTTCTATCTCAAAATCAATCCATCGCAGACTCGCTTAGAACAATCTATCAACATGGCCGCCTCCGCAGACTCCTCGAAGCCTTACATTCCACTCGCCAGTCTGGCTCGTGACGGATGGTCGACGGATGAGGAAGCAACAGCTACTTGCTTTTGCGGCGCTGTGCAATTGGCATTTGTGAGTGATAAATGATGAGGCATCATATCTTCTCTGTCCGATCAAGGACAAAACATTGACTTGTCTTATAGCCCATCCAAGGTCCAGGTTTAGTCCATACCTTTGTCTGCAACTGTAGCGACTGCCGCAAGATTACCGCATCCATGTTTGCCTCCAACTTCACCGTCAGAGATTCGCATTTGAGACATATCCGCGGTCAAGAGAATCTCAAAGTATTCAAGCAGTCTGAGACGATCCTCAAGAAGAGATCCATGGCGAATTACTTTTGTTCCACCTGCGGCACGCTCATGTACCGTGTCGGCGAGGCTTGGCCTGGACAAAGCATTCTCCGGATTGGCACCGTTGATGATTTCAGCCTCCATGAGACAAAGTTGAAGCCACGGCTAGAGCAATTCACCAAAGACCGAGTAAGCTGGGTTCACGGTGTGGATGGGGCTGAAAAGGCGGAGTCGATGCCTTAGCAAGGGACTGTATAATATTCAGGTTAATTCGTTTGATGATGGACAACTTGGCTTATTTCCGTGTGTAAGGTTGGTTATTATTTAGTGGTTAAATGTTCAGAGTCATCTTGTTCAACGCAAATACGGTTTTCTTGAAGTATGCCTTAAATACTCGTCCACCCCTAGATGAAACTCCTCAATGGAGTAGTGTAATAGTACCACAAATGTATTATCTTCGGTCCAGCCGATAGCAATCTCAAATGAACTTCTGAAATTGTAGAATGATACCCTATGTTATTTTTCCGTCGCCTTTTTTTTGGAGCAATTCAGATAGCATTCCCGGTCTCCGACGCAGTTGAGTGAGGTGCATTGAACACGAATGTAATGACAGTGTGGTGTCAACATGACAGTGATGGCAGATTTCCTTATATTCATGGGTACGAGGGTCGAGGTGAACTTCTATCTAGGTGGAAAAAACAGGCGCCTGGGAAGAGATGACGCAGATCCCAGAATTCTGGCCTTGATCAATTGATCTTCGACAGATGATTGGTGCGAGTGGAAGATCTGTTACCAGCTTGTTATATGGATCGACTTGTTGTTATTTTGGGAAGGCAGAAACAAGATCTTTTGACATATCATGTACTATTCCCATGGCTGCCTAGGGCTGGGTTAAGTGATTGGTCTATTTATGCCTATCATCTGACATGGACACCATCAACTGTCCGCCACTTACACATGAAAACTCATCATGACATAACCATGCATAACAGTCTCACATTCACAATCAAATATTTAAAAATCTTCACCCCGCCTTTTATACGCCTTAATAGCGTATCCTTCACCCGACGCTTTCTACAAACTTGGTTACTCTAAAAGCCTTCGTCAACGGCAAACAAGCAGCAGCAATGGTGACAAGAAGCATTCAAGTCATCGACAATGTCATGTTTAAACCACAACTGTATCAGCAATATACACTGCCCAGCGCGTGGACGTTCTGGGAAAATGCATACCTATACCGCATGACATCTATCCTTGATAACCCAAGAATCCCAGCTAAACTCATCTCCAGCGGGTGCCAAACAGAAAATATGGGAAGAAATTGCTCCGCCGCATGTGGCAATCTAACATCCCTCTTCGGCTCTCCCGAGACTCTGTGGAACTGTGTCACCATCTCAACGGTGGCAATGATGACGACTAATGGTGGCCCCGACACATTGGACCAACATGGTGAAGACATAGCCCTCAATGATTTCCATTCCGGAAGCTTGGACAAATTTGTGGATGTGGGCGTATTTCGAAACTACCGAGAATGCGCCTTACGTTCTTGTTCAGACTCGCGATTTGGAGGATGCCCCCTAAAGCTTCCCAAGTTTCAATGCGGATTCGTGACAAAAGACACAATTGGGGAGCTCGCCAAGCTTATGAGGTACCAATACTGCAAAAGTGCAGACCCTGGCATTGATTATGATATCGCTGGCCCTGGCGTACGTAGAACGGTCTTCTTCATTTATCCTTGGCTCTACTCATCTGTGTCTAACCTATGAATTTAGATCATCATATCATACTTCATCCAATTCATTCTAGTGGTCCTCTTCACCCTCTCCTTCAAATTCACGACATCATGGCTGAAGAGGACGATCGGGATTATCCTAGCACCATTCTACGGCGTACCATTAGCATCAAAAGAAGCATCCAGACGCCAGGAAGCAGCTTCAGAATCACAATTGGCTGAATCCATCTCATCATCGCTCATCGATCTGCAAGAGACCCAAGCGCTTTTCCTTTTAACAGTTGCTGCTGCGAGTGTTATCACGTTCACAGGAGAGAATGGGACGGGGCTTGGAAACATCCAATCACTCTTATCTTGGCTCTCGAACAGCATCGTCCTCAGAGGAATGGTAGCCGCGGGGTCGTATCCTCTTCTTCTAACCCAGCTCATCCTGCATCGTGCGGGTAAGCGCTGGTGGTATACTCTACTTTTAATAATCATCAACCTGGTCTTTGTCATCGTACTGGCACAGCCCCAGCGGGTGCGGCTGGACACGCTCATCGCCCATTTTCAAGACACTGTTGGTTTGGCAAGCTGTGGCGGCAATCCAGGTCCAATGACGTTTTGCCAGACGCTCAACAGGGCTACGGACAATCCGGCTCCTGCTGCTGACTCCGTAGATCCCATCAGCAGTCCGACTTTATTCTTCGACTTTAATTCTCGGTATCCCCAGCCTCTATATGTAGTCTCAGTATTACTCGTTCTTGACTGGATTGTTCACATATCGCGTCAAGAAGTTTCCAAGCGGAGTGCACGATCTCTTCCTCCAACTATCCTGCATCTCCTGACATCAAAGCGACTCATCAAGCTCTGGCAAGTCTACTGGGCCATCCTGGAACTGTTTACTTTTATTATGTGCCTCGTGAGCATTTGGGAGTTTTCACGTTTTCTCGGGTTTTCGAGAAGACCAGATGGGAACATTGACCCAGAGGAACCCAGCGACGTCAATATCGCCAAATGGTCATTTGGCCAGCTTATTGCTGTGGCAGTATGGTTCCCGGTCATCTTCAAGTTCATTTCGATTAATATCAGTAAGTAGATTCTCGCCAAATAGCTTTTGTGACATCAACTGACCTCGCCTCTACAGCTGGGACGGCCCAGACACTGCGAAACAGATTCAGTCATCATTGTGATATCAATGAGCAGAAAGAAGGCAAGTCAGAGGATTCCTCCGCAGAAGGAGATACAGAATCAGCTAGTCTTTTTCGACCGAGTGCTTCACGGACTACGTCGGTAGAGATAGAGCTTGGAAATGTATCCAGGCGACCGGCAACAGGTCGCAACACAGAAGTTTCAACGGAGCTTGAACCATCCAGGGCAGATACGCGATGAGATATGCCCTGATAAATTAACTTTCTATTAAGTTGATCTACTCTGTTTAGCTCGAATCATAGTATTGCGGTAAGATCACCCATTTTGATATGGGCCCTGCGTCGCAAACTTTTTCAATTTGATGATGTTTGTATTTGGTAAAGGATGGCTTTTGCCGTTCATTCGATCAAGAATTAACCTATAGTTACTATAGTATCATTGATATGTTCAATGCTGAGTTCGAGAAGCATTATACCTAGCATATCTTTCTTAAAAATATATATTTATTAAGCTTTGAACCAATTTAAGCTACTTTTAGAGTCTTGGGACCAATTCTTGTCCAAATATTTACCATTAGAATGAGAAAATGTTAACCTCGAAGTTATCATTTACTTTACGGCAGCTATCAATGATCTGTCCCAATTTGAGAGCAATTCGAAGCCGAGATATATTTCTATCATAGCAAACGAAAGTATTAAAAAACTCATCGATTTCTAAAACAATGATTAATTTGATGATTTCAGATTGAAAAGCGAGCAGATGAGCACCTGTAATAGATACTAATGCTCCTGATTCTGCTAAATATGATAAGAAGGGAAGAAAAATAGTTACACGAACACCTTAAAATGCTAGAAAAAAAAAAGAAGAAGAAACAAGAAAGAAGGAAAATCCAAATATAGCCTTCCCCTAAATAAGGAATATGTAAGGCTCCATGGAGATGGCGCGGCGTTGAACAGTCTGGGGTTTACTGAAGCGCTGTTTAGAGTTGGTATAAGCATTCATCTCTTTCACATGCTTTGCATATTCATCATTCATGTCTCCAGCCTGATGATTTTGAAAATGTTCGTGTTGTGCGTTCCTGCAATTCATATCAGCCCGATGTCTTAGGAAACAGTCTTCCAAACGTGAAAATAGGGTCTTACATGTTTTCTCGGAACTTGTCGGCGTCCCAGGCTGTCGGGACCGGCCCTGTGGCTCCGTTCTTCTTGTGTTCATATTCGAGTTGCTTCTGTGATTTTGTAGAAATTCTCCACCACTCAACAGCATCTGCAAAAAAGGCGAGAGATGTTAGCATGCAGATACGCCAGATTAATATGGTTGGAGTTCTCACCTTTAGGCCTCCCAGTTGCGTTAGCTTTCTTTCCATTCCTTTCGGCTTTTGCAGCAGCTTTCCTCTGTTTCCTCTCTTGGTCTTTGGTCTTCTTCATCATGGTGTTTTCGTCATGGCGGCCTGGACCAATCTCTTTGGGACCATTCTTTGCCTTTTGACCTTTGCTTACCGCAAATCTCACATTGGAATTGTGTCCGGGATAATCCTTAATCCTGGAGTCGATATCGATCCCGTCGCCAGTCTTCCGATCATACGTCCACTGCTTAGTATGGGCGTTCTGGACAGGTAGAAATTTCTGTGGATCTGGCGAAACACCCATATACATTCCCGCATCGTCCTTGTGCTGATTTGCGCGATTCGGGTCCAGCTTAACCTTCTCGGCCTTCTTCTTCTTACTCTTGCCTTGCTTCTTCTGCGCAGATTGGTTACCAGGCGTCGATTGGCCACCAGCTCCTGTCGGACACCTCAAGCCCAACGATCGCTTCAATGCGCACGTATCCTGACTACTCTTTCCTTTGGCAGTAGATTTTCCCTTTGATCCTTTGGTGCCAGCCTTGGCATTCTTTTTGCCAGCCCTGACAGGCGTCTTCTTGCCCCTGGCTCCAGCTTTACCAGAAGTCTTCTTTCCAGCCTTTGCGGGAGTGTTTTTGCCCCTGGATCCAGCCTTGGTGTTCTTCTTGCCAGCTTTGGTAGGATTCTTTTTCCCAGCCCTAGAAGGAGTCTTCTTTCCAGGTCTAGAAGGGCTCTTCTTGCCTCTAGCTCTAGTTTTAGTGTTCTTGTTCCCAGTCTTACTGGGAGTCTTCTTCCCAGCCTTGGAGGGGGTCTTCTTTCCAGCCTTGGCGGGAGTCTTCTTTCCAGCCTTGGCGGGAGTCTTCTTTCCAGCCTTGGCGGGAGTCTTCTTTCCAGCCTTGGCGGGAGTCTTCTTGCTGGTCTTGGTGTTCTTCTTGCTAGCCTGAGTGGGAGTCTTCTTTCCAGCCTTGGCGGGAGTCTTCTTTCCAGCCTTGGCGGGAGTCTTCTTGCTGGTCTTGGTGTTCTTCTTGCTAGCCTGAGTGGGAGTCTTCTTTCCAGCTTTAGTGTTCTTTCCAGCCTTAGCAAGGGATTTCTTCCCACCCTTGGCGGGAGTCTTCTTCCCAGACTTTGCAGGATTCTTCTTTCCAGGCTTGGTGTTCTTGCTAGACTTGCCCGCCTTGGCGGGAGACTTCTTTCCAGGCTTGGGAGCAGACTTCTTCCCAGACTTAGCAGGAGTTTTCTTGCTTCTGGCTCCGGATTTAGTATTCTTCTTCGCAGCCTTAGCAGGGGAATTCTTTCCAGCTTTGGTGCTCTTGCCAGACTTGCCAGCCTTGGCGGGCCCCTTCTTGCTAGCCTTAGCGGGAGTCTTCTTGGAGGGTGACTTCTTTCCAGCCTTTGCAGGAGACTTCTTGCCAGCTTTGGTGTTCTTGCCAGACTTAGCAGGGGATTTCTTCCCAGCCTTAGCGGGAGTCTTCTTGCTAGCCTTAGCGGGAGTCTTCTTCCCGGCCTTAGCAGGAGTCTTCTTGCTAGCCTTAGGAGTGGTCTTTCCCTTGGCAGCAGCCTTGCCCTTGGAACTAGCCTTCCCTTTGGCTGTAGCCTTGCTCTTTGATGGAGTTTTTCCCTTGTTCGCAGCAGCACCCTTAGCCTTGGGAGTTGCCTTCTTTGAGGTGGCCTTCTTCTGTGATGTCTTCTTGGCAGCACCTTTCTTTGCCACGGCCTTCTTGGGAGCAGACTTCTTGGGAGCAGACTTCTTGGGAGCAGACTTCTTTGGTGTAGACTTTTTTGGTGTAGACTTCTTTGGCGTAGACTTCTTTGGTGTGGACTTCTTTGGTGTGGACTTCTTCGATGTGATTTTTTTCGCAGTCTTCTTCACAGCCGCTTTTGCCTTCTTTGCCGGGGCAGCAGCTTTCTTAGCGGCAGTAGCAATCTTCTTGATAGGGGAAGCCTTCTTTGCTGAGCCAGTGACTTTCTTCGCGGCAGCAGCAGCCTTCTTTGCTGGGGCAGCTACCTTCTTCACAGCAGAAGCAACTTTGCCAAGTTTACCAAGAAGGCCTGGCTGTCGAACATTAATCTGCGGAGCGCCTGTTTTCTCGGTCTCAACACTAGCCTTGCTCAACTGCCACTTGTTAGCTTTGATTCCCTATCTCGTCTGCAGCTTTCTGGAGGAGACATGTTATTCTTACAGTTGCGATTGATTCTTGCTTCCCTTCCTTGTGTGCTGCACCACTAACCCCCTTGGCATTCTTTTTTGATTGTCCGAGAACATCGGCTATTTCTCATTTTAGTATTAGAAGGTGCAGCGTTTAGTGATAGCTTTCTACTTACCTCCCTTTCCTGCTTCGACCGCCAGGGCCAAGCAGAAAACGGTATAAATAAGCCTGGGAAGATACATTATCGGATAGTAATGTACGTCCTATCCATTGAGGAAAAATAAAGTGATTGCGATGAGAAGAAAAGGAATCAGAGGGAAAGAGAAAGACGAGCAGTTGATTGATTTCTACATAACTCAATAGGCCGGAATCACACAGCCTTTTCTATCTCATTCACCTTCACGGCTTCCCCCCCCTTCCGCTCCATCACGCTGCCGAGACCTCACCCAAGGATTCCAATTTGAGATTCATGTCAGCTCCCTATAGACACAACGAGTCGGTCCCGATAATTCAACGGTGCCGAGCCGGAGCATGAGGGTTACATTCAAGCGAAACCGCCCCCAAGGCTCTCGGTTTGCGCGACATGCGCGTCTTTTTTTAGGCCGCATTACTCTGGCAGGATTTGGCTGCATTTTCGTACTTCGTAATGCACGAAAGTCCTTCTTGGTGGAAAAAACGCCCCGCCACAAAATGGTCATTCGTGGCACAATTCGCAGCCCCCGCTTTTCCTACGATT
Source organism: Clonostachys rosea (assembly GCA_026958235.1). NCBI lineage: Eukaryota > Fungi > Ascomycota > Sordariomycetes > Hypocreales > Bionectriaceae > Clonostachys > Clonostachys rosea. The sequence goes on from CP110208.1 coordinate 487,781, forward strand.
TCCACTTGCTCCCCAGGAAAATAAGTGGACGAAACAGGGATGAGGCTGCTTGTGAGATAACCATAATAGTGAATGTGGTGGTCAGCCCTGGCTCACATCAGTAGCCAGGGTTCCAAATCAGCCTCGGAGAGCCAAGGTTTCCTGGGGTGCCCGACTGAATCAAGATCAAGCATGAATGGACGAACAGTAATGGATACAGAGCTGCTCATCTTTTTCAAAACCGCGGTTGAGAAAGGACGGAACCGTTCGGTCCCGCTGATTAGAGGGCTCAACCTCGAGGAGGGAGAGCTCACGGTGTGACAAGCTGCTACACTGCATTCATTGATTCATGTATGCATGATTCTGGTGGACAGTATGACTAAGCCAGGATTTGAGTTACTCTTATATAAAAAACCAAGTCGCACTCGACTGATTTTCGAGCCAGCGTTGCAGCGTTTCAATTCACTCGCCGCCACCACTTGAAAGCCGGTGTATTTCGACAAGCTCAAACGGTATTCATACCATGACTATTCATTTACCTTTGAACTTATTCGCTAGACCAGTGCTAACCAGGCGCGTGATTTACCTCAGACCATATTCTTTCCTCCAGACTTGCCCTAAAGCTCGCAAAATGGCTACCGAAAACGCTACTAAGGATGGCCAATCTACAGATCGCTATCATAACAATGATACCGGCCCTTTCACCAGCGAGTCACACACGCTAGTCTTGGGCAGCCCTGGCCAGCAAAAGATCAGACTCGATATGTCCGACCGCGACATGATGCTCTGCGCCTCGGTCGATGAGTCCACTGTGCGCCTGTTGCACTTGCGAAATGTCCGCGAGGACACAGCGGACAAGGCCAAGTCCGCCGTCGAGCAACTTCTCGACGAGTTGAAGTCGTTAGATGAGAAGACCAAGAAGCCGCTTGATAGGGAGGGGTATATAGAACTAGAGCACGCTGTAGACGAGACACACGAGGATGTTCGCAAGTTTATTTGCGCGCAGGCTGAGAAGCGCGGCCTTGACTTTGATTGGGGCGAATCAGGGTATTCGCGGCCTATGCTGCGGTCACTCAACGAGCAGACATACTTTACTTTGCGCTGGCGTAAAGAAGGCACTTGGGAAACAGGTGGTGGGACGCGTGTAGTTTCAGTTTGACAAAACATACCTAAGGTTCCCTCTTACAGGGAGAAGATCTCAGCTGTCCAATTAACCTTATCATGCACTGGACACCTCGGCAATTGACATATTGGCACTTTCGTTCTTTCGACCCATCTTTGCTCGTCTACCCCGGAGGGTCAATATTGGCATAAGCAGACTAGTCAGCTCACAAGAATAACCTTAACTTCGCTCACTACCCCTGGTCCAGCAGGCTTATGATGGGTGCGAGCAACGCGAGCCACCCTTCAGGCCAGTTTCAGCAGAGGGCTTGGCAATTTATGCCTAATCTAAATGCAAACTGACTAGGCTATGGCGTCTAGACAACCTATTTTTAGGCTGTTTAGGAGGCACAGCCTTTGATGATTCCAAACCCCTCTCCTTGGAGGGCTGAGTTGAACATTAGGTACCATGAAGTAAAGTTCCGTCAGCAACATGCTCCTATCGTCCCATTCTCTAGAACATCACAGAAGTTGTGAGACATTTCAACTAGAGAGCGATGTAAGATATCGGTTAAGGCTGGCACTTCGTGATCGAGGAACTTGTCTGGGATGTAGCTCTTCACTAATCCTTACTATGTAGGGCCATAAACAGTCATATATATGAAAAGTTACCGGACAACTCAGCCGAAAGTTTAAATGCTCTTCTCGTCGATTCCTGTTTCCACGGTCTGACAGCCCGTAATATAAGCTCTGCACCTTTTTGCTAATTCCAAGAAACTTTCTAGATCTAAGAAAACTTGAAATAGCAGAAATAAAGAGTTCCACAAGAACAAGCAGCCTGCTAGGAATAAGAAACCTCACAAAAGGAAGCCAAACTGAAAAAAAAAGAAAAAGAAAAAAAAAAAAGAAAAAACAAGAAGAAACCGAGTGGATTCCAAGGGATTACTGGCACCAAGAAACAGCTTGGCACCAAGAGGAAGTGACTCACCAAAAGTAAGACATCTATCTACCAGCAATGAAAAACCAAGCAGCAATGAGCCCCCGGTAAGAACGAAACGAAACTGACAAGAGCAAGAAGAATGTTAACAACAAGAAACCACTAAAGACCAAAAACATTACTTTATCCAAAAGAAAAAAAAATTCTCACAAGCAGTAGCTCAGAAAAAGCTAGAAGTTAGGCATCAAGTCTGATGAAAGTTCGAGTATAAAGTCAAAAACCAGCAACGAAGAGGCCAAACTCAACGTCTCAGCACAATGACTACAGAGGCAAAAACAAGCTTTGCTAGCCCAAGGCTGCAGCCAAGTAGAGGGAAAACTCTGCGACGACAAGGATAATTAACCTATTACAAGTATAACGTAATCTGGCTAATTAGACGAAAGCATTAAAAGCAATCCCAGCCCTCATAGGGAAGAAAAGCCTTACTTCGTTTTATATATTTCCAGTAAGTGAGTTCCTGCCTTGTCATTGATATCGGGTTGGCCTCAAGTAACCAATCATGACCCCATCAAACCATCAAACCACCGTCAAATATTACCAAAAACCTTCACATCAATGCCAAGAGAAAGCTTCTCCATTTTCCACCCGATATATGAATACTCATACTCCTCGATGTTAACGAAAACACGTACAAATTCTAGTCGTGGCAGTCTTGTCGGGCAACTCTCAACGAGTGATGTCACCAAGTTGATGATGATAGTTTCCAAGTTCTTCCTTTTCGTCCTTTTTCCATCGAACCCTAGAATCATCAATCATGTCGATGGAAAGGGAAAGGTCGTCAACGGTGGGAGGAAAGTCGCGTTCCAAAGGCAACGGTTGATATTCGAAAACAGCTAGAGCTATGAATGGTATATAGAGCTCTTTCACCTTGTAGAAGTCGACAAGACCATCGAAAGACCCTCAAATGGCCACAGGTGGAGAACCGTGCAACCTGCCGAAACCATTTCGGAATTCAATGCGAAGCTTTTCCAGTGTATGTTGGCCGGGGAGAGTGCTCTGGTGATTTCATCAAATTCCAGGGTTGATGACTTCCACGTATGGCCAGTTTTTTTGTGATATTATCAATCCCTAAACCACTGAACGAATTTGAGGCTCTCTGTTAGGGTCAGGATCTTGGATAAAAGTTCAGGGCAGGGCCGCTCGATATGTAGTGAAGTCAGATGACAAAGATTCGGCTCTCCAAATTGCTAGTTGAATGCAGGATTATGTATCCAAAGCCCAACATCGGTAACCGTTGGTTGATAGAAAGCAGAAACTACTTCATCGAATAGATCATCATGAATATCTACAGGATCATCAATGCGTCGGATGCAAGCCAGATTCTTTAGGTTCTTCAGTCTCCGTAGTTGGTCGGTTTGGAACAATTTGGACTGCAAGGCTTTGCTGACAAGATCGAAGTTGTCAATGAAGTTTGTTACACTGTGACGCTGCTTGCTTCGGAAAGATAGGCGATAAAGAGGGCCGCAAAAGCATCCGTATTTCCTGCCCTTAACTTTTCAATCCAGAGGTCGATGTAAGGAGCCTGTGTTTCATGATTGCGGTTGTGAACGGGTGAAGGGCAAGAGCAGGTGGAATTTCCGATTTCAGCGAAGATAAAGAGCTCTTATTCCTCTGCTCTCCAACCAGGAAAAAGGCACTGATGTAGGCAAAAAACTCGGTCTTTGTAGAAGCGTGCAGAGAAGATTGATAACCTAAGGCTTTGCTAGCTCTTCCCAGCACGGTCAGCATGGCAAGGGAGGGGTTTGATAAAGCATTTATACGAGGTGAAAATATATTTGTAGCGAATCCGTAATTGAATGCGCGAAAATGAGGGAACAGGTGCTACTATAAGCACACCATCACCATAAAGGCTGAACCAACAGCCAGCCAAACTCCAGTCCCTAGCAAGAAGGTAAGAATGCGACTAAAAAGAGCATTTGTGTTGAATATGACTTCAGCTGATCTAACAGTTTGTGTATACAAGGGGTAAGCAATTTAACCGAAATAATTATAGTGATTAATATAAAGGTCTCATTCAATTTACCGATATTGGCTTCTTGGTGCGATGAGGGACATAGCGATATTACTTTCACGGGATTATAGAAGCTGGTTGTGATACTGCTGCTATAGGGTAGCCCACCCAGCTTGTGTTTTTAGGATGTGAGGTTTATCGTCCGCAGAGCCATATTTCCGAAGAAGTATATACGACTAGTCTTACACAATGAAAATAATGAATTTTGCACATCAAAATAATTCTGCAGGTATAGGGATAGGCAAATTGAAGGTCAATATCCTCACTGTGATGCATTCCATGGAGTTCGGTAGGGTGTGTTACAGTCCCGACTACGGTTACAGCGGTGACATTCGGACCCTGGGCGGCTCTCCAACGTTGAGGAGTATGGCCGTGTCCCGCTCACATGGATGGATGAATGGATGGATCGGCGACTTTGGCGTGGTGCAGATAAGTGAGTCAGCATGCTGCGTGTCGGGGACGCCCCATTGGCCCCTGGATGGGCGGTTGGCGCTTGGGTTTGCTGAAGAAAATAAATAAAATAACAAAAACACTCTCACCGACTGACAGTCACACGCACAGACTGCCCCTCCAATTGCGAAGGCACGTGATTTCGTGTCATCGACGGCCCCGCGCGCGCTGCAGCCACTTGAGGCGATTGGCTTGTGCGTCTGCAGCGAGCCAGCCTCCCGTCCCTCCCTGCCCTGTCAGTGCGAGGCACATGGGGGTTTACTGATCATCTACGCGTTTCGGACGGAGCGGAGGCCTGCGCAGGGATTCACCAGAGTTCGCCCGGGCGCTGAGTTCGAGCCCCTGCAAGCCCTCGCCTGACAGATATCCGACAGCGCACATGCCAGACTGTGCGCTGGAGAGGTTTTTTTTCTTGTTTTCGAGCGATGGGGCTTTGGGCTGTGGTGATGGGGGTAGTGGCCAGTCGGTGGGATGCGGTGTTGAAGATATGATACTCGCACGGTACGAGTACATCACAGGGTACATGCAGGCTGGCTGAAATCTCTTCTCCTTTCGCCACCACGTAGGGGAGAGCCGAGGGTTATATTGCATGCCAGAGTTTGCCAAGCTAAGCATGCTTCGCGTAGAGACGCACAAATCTCGAAAAGCATATTTGCAGTCTGCGGTGCGTGGTTTCTTGCCGACTGGATTGGCCTGCGCCGCGTCTCTGGGGTGGCTGGGAAACCTGGCATTGATACGACGCCATTGAGAGGACCGCTGACAAAATATCTCATCAGGGTTGTCACGGGGCCTGGAGGGATTTGGCGCCTAGCTTGGCCAGAAGCAGAATGAAAATATCTAACCGAAAGCATTGGGACTACTTTGTAGCAATTATCACTGAAATCGAGACCAGCAGCTGTAGTCTTACATGTAGGTAGCGACGATACTTTCAATGATTACAGCGCTCTTGAGGTAGCAATGCCCTGAAGAGGCTCCCTGAAGCAAACGTGCTGAAGCGAGGCGAGTCGCGTCAAGTACCTCGTACGGTGTGGATCGGTGGATTGCCCACTGGCTGAGTTGGGGAAGGTGGGACTCCCGCATGCGTCACGCCTGACCGCGTGTGTGGACGCCAGACCAGCACTACAGAAGAAAGTGTGATCCTCGCTCCTGTCCGCCAAGGTTAAGGCCAGTAGCCCGTCTTTTGGGGGTCTTTTGGGTCTTTTTGTGTGGCCTGAGCCGTCTCCATCCATCCCCGAGGCTGGTGGAGAGGCAGCAGGCATTGCCCTTCCAGCAATTGATTGAGTGCTCTGCCTGATTCTCAGCGCCTTTCATACTTGGTGCTGACTCTGGAATTAATCCGTCTGCCTACCGTCGTGACGCCTCTAGTCTCGTCACTGACGACGGGCCCAGCACCAGCGACAGACACCACCACACACACCTCCATCCCACCCGCGAATTGTCTGCCCCTCCCCCCTTCCACAATACACCTCCATATCACCACCCGAGAGTCCTGACGCCATACACGATATCCCCATGACCGCCATGGCCCCCGACCGCATCGATGCGGTCGCGCCGTTGGGGAGCTTTGTTTCTCTAGACACCCGACAAATGGACCCCTCCGTCGCGTCTGCATTTATTCGCGGTGACCACGCAGTTTCGCCACCTACCGCGATCCCCGAGGCGCGTGCCTCAGCCAGCTACATCAAGGGCGTCTTCTCCCACGGCAAGGTTCTCGACCGACACGAAACTGATCTGCCCTCCCGCGCGGACGGGGATCATTCCCAGAGCGACCCGCGTTCCATAGCCGGGTCACAGGAGTCGAATGTCACCAGCGTATCCGACCAAATCTTCACCCCGACACAGCCCAGCAGCATCCAGAACAGCGCCGATTCCGATCCCATGCAGCAGGTGATCGCCTCCAGCCAGGACGACCAGCTGCTGCAACTGTCAGAATTGGCAGCCGGGAGGCAGCGATTACGGACTGACAGTGCTCCCACCCCGCGGAAACGCATGGCGGACGGCGAATTGAAGGGCCCCTACAAAAGCCATTCGAGGAACGCGAGTGCCGTCAGTGCAGTCTCGACGGCCAGCACCGTCGGCGATGTTGGTGTTCCCTGTTGCGAGTGCCTCTTCTTGTTCTTCGTTTTGCTAACCTCGTGGTGCAGATGGCTCAAACATTGAAGAGCCGGTTATCATGGGCCATGTACAAGTACAAGAATGGTCTGGAGGAGAAGTCTATTGACGAAATCGAGACCATCATGTCCTCACAATCAAGCTCCCCGGTTTCCACTGTATCGACGACCCGAACCCGACCTGTACTCGCTGGTCTTAACCCGCAGATGCGGGTTCATTTCGCCAAAGACATCATGGAGCAGCAACAACACGTCTCGGATACCCCCACAACGTCCTCCTCGGCCAAACCCATAGCTCTCGCGCCTCCCGCTCCGATCCGGCCGTCCATTTCGTCCCATGCACCACGGCCCAACCCGCGTCGGAATTCAAACCCCCACTACATGCCGACCTTCCTTACTGCCTCTCACCAAGCCTCGCCACGAACACCGGCCCAGCCGTCACCGCTGGGTGGCCAGTCGAGAGCACTTGCCATGGCTGAGGGTGGTGTCTTCTCTGCGCACCACAACAATAGAGAAAAGGATGCCGTGGAGACCCTCATGTTTCTCAGCAGCCCCAACAATTCGGCCAATTTGAAACACGACATTTCGCCCTCACATTCTCCTGGGCCTTTCGCCAGTCAAGACACCCCTCGGAGTTCCAATGGTCGCCATGCCTTGCCTAGTGGGCCGCGGAAAGCGCTGCCTACCCATCGTCCAGACGTATCAGCACGGAAAGCTCTGTACAGAGCCTCTTCTAACATGTCTAGCATCCAGGGCTCCCCAATGATCCTGGATTCACCGCATTCCCAACACTCACCCTATCGAGGCACACCTAGGAATCGTTTCAATGGGGAAACCGGGCATGTTCGGGGCGCGTTGTCCCTTCCAAGTCCCTTGGGTTGGACCAGCAAACCTCGACGGAAACCGCTGACTGAGGAGGATGTGCTGAAGATGCTGGATCGAAACACGGATGACATGTGCCTCAGCTCTGACGATGAGGGTGATATTGAAATTCCTTGTCGAAGAAATGGAGCTGGAATTAGTCCCTCATAGCGTGAGGCGAATCCGCGACTTTCTCCCTTACGCCACACGTCCCGTCATGGGCGCTCCTTGGTCTGGGGGATATGTTGAGATCTTGACACCGACATTGTCGGCTTTCTTGGCACACCCATCACTCTTCTGGATTTTGTTAGTCGACACTTGTGATTGTGGTCCTCTTCATTGCATTGCAAGCGATTTCTCATCTTTTCTGTGGATTTGAGCCCTTGGGCTTTCACTCGGGTTAGGATGCACTCATAGTGACTGATGGCTTTGCCATAATTCTTCCCTTTTCGCGGGTACCTTTGTTTGCTCTCGGTCCCAGTCCTCGAAACCTACGACATCAGTATTTCTACAGCACAGCGATGCTTTTGCTTCGTCAATATCCTGGAATGGGGCGGTGGGTGTTTGATTTTTGTCACTTTTTCTTCTTCTTTTTCTGGGTTTAAATTCATCTTGGCGTACGGAAGGGCATCACTGATCTATCTGACTCTGGGCGTTGGCGATATGTCCCCTTATGAGCTACTGATCGGGCGGCGTTTTTTGTTTTCTTCCCAGCCCCTTCCTCACATTTATCTGTGTTTGAGAAGGGGCACTGTACCGATAAATGGGCCATTGGGATGTGTTTTTTGTTTACAGATTGTGGGTTTTATTTATTAGGAAGCATGCATGGTCTGGTTACGGTCGCTCTGGCTCGCGCCTTGGGCGACGTTCCAAGAGGAGGGACTCGAGCATTCTGGAGATAGCGCGTTACTGCATCATGGGTAGTATTACATACTTTTCCTCCACAGCGAGGCAAAGAAAGAAAGAAACAATGAGTATTCGAAAAGACCGAGAATCAATGGCATGGGTATCATGACGCGTAAAAACCAGCTCCGGCCGCAACCGAGACTCCATGATCAGATGAGATCAATCCAGCACCGCCCCCCCTCATTACCACGTTTGTACAATTATGCAGTGACTGCTTTCCGGCTCACCCGTCCGTGGGTGGCTTGACATAATCTGTGATTTTTCTCACCACACCGCACTGGCTCCTTGACTGGCGTGAAGACTCTTCTTGCTGTGGGCTCCCCTCTTGGTGGATTGGCAAGACCCGAGGCCTGGGCGTTGTGGTCCGGAGGAAGTCTGCGGCAGCATGCTGCGGGACGTAGGGAGTGCGGACGGGTGCTTTTGGGGGAGATTCGCTGCTGGGCGGTTTGGCGTGGGAGAAGGGCCAGAGGCGCTGACGGAAGGGGAAGGATGTGCGACTGGGGGATTGGGAGTCACCCTGTGAGATGGTTGGCGGCAGGGCCATGTGTAGAATGAATGGCTTGGAGAGGATTCAGCGAGAGAGGATAGAACTAGATTATTTTTATTTTGGCCAGAGACATTTTGAAGATGGGTTGAGTGACTTGTAGTTATATACACATGTATGCTCAACGACTTGGAGGCGTGGCAGCCCTCGCATCACCTCACGTCCGAGACGGGCAATAGTCAGCTGAAGCTCGGGAGATGGAAGGGAATTACTGGAATGGTGAGAGAGGAAATGAGAACTAGCGAAATACCGACCCAGAGGCTATTGGCTCCGCGAGTCGCTGGCCTGGGGCATGCGGCGGTGGAATATTGTTCAGCTGCGAGGGGGCAGCGACTGATTAGCCGGTTCCAGATCTTCGCCATATCCACTGCGGCGGTCCAGATGCGATGGGACGGGGAAGAGGGTGCAAGGGTTGGTACATAGTGTGACCAGCGAGCAGGGTCGAGGATTGGTGATAAGCTGTTGGTAATGCCAGCTGCGGGTATGGCTATTGGGCTGGTGTCTACGGAGCGGTTTGATGATCGAGATGAGATGGCTTGTCACTGGTGGCGGGAGCGATGAAGAAGCATAATTAGAATGGTCGACGTGGATTGTTGCCAAGGCTCTATTGGAATTGATGGTGGGTGCCCTGATGCTGATGTGGCACCTTGATATTTCTACTGGGCCCATCCGTCTAAGTAGATTACACATTCTTCATCATTGGAGGGCGTAATTTCAAACGGCTGATCTAGACAAACTTCATGAACAACTTGATGGCTTCAATATCTCCGGCACTTGACACGATTTGCCCCGTCTCTCCCAACCACAACACCACTCACAGCTTTATCATGTCCCTCATCCGCACGTCAGAGACTGAGACAAGATTATCTGCCCTTGCCGAACCACCACTCAATACTCGTCCCTGAGACATGGCGGCAGTCAAACATGAATCGACGGAATGCAACAGCCGGTGAACCTTGACGGGTTTGGTGGTACAATTGGCAGGGACCAAGACATTTCTGTCATCAGGGCGACAGTTTCCAGCAGGGAGATGGCATTTAAAGAGGCATCAATGGGCCCTTGGCTTCCCTGGTCTCTCTGTTGTTTGCCATAGAGGACCATAATACCTCTTACGGACACCATCATGGCCTTCTCAGTGGTAGCCCTCCTTGGGCTTGTCAGCCTGGGCTCATGCGCGACGCTCGTCGAACAAGTGTCAGAGGTCCCTAGTGGATGGACACAGCTTCGCGACGAGGTCAGCCCCGACCAGCCTCTGTGGCTCTCGTTTGCCCTGCGTGAACCCAATATCACAGAGCTGCGAACACGTCTTGTCTCAGGGACAAACAAGCACCTGTCGGACGAGGAGGCCCGTCTGATCCGCCAGCCCGACCAGCAAGACGTCGACGCCGTCCAGAATTGGCTCGCTGAAAATGGTATCACGGACGCCAGGCAGGAGAATGACTGGATCCACGTGCGCACGACCGTCGCGGCCGCCGAGCCGCTGCTGGCGATGAAGCTGCACCGCTACGAGTTCGAGAACGGCCAGCAGGCCCTCCGTACGACCGAGTACGCTGTCCCAGACTCGCTCAGGGACGCCATCAGCTTCGTCCACCCCATCGCCAACTTCATGGAGCCCCGGAACGAACTGACGCGACCCTCACCGGCACAGCCCGATCGCGATATATCGAAGCGCCAGGGGCCTGCCAGTCCCTGCCGCGGGAAAGTAACACCCGGCTGCATCCGCGAGCTCTACAAGCTGCCCCCGGCCGGTCCCAGCGAGAACTCGACCATCCGCCTGGGGATCGCCGGCTTCCTCGAGGAGTACGCCAACTACGCCGACGCGGCCCAGTTCCTCGACAGGCTCGCCCCCGACGTCGCGAGCACCGGGTACAACTTCTCCGTCGAGCTCATTAACGGCGGCGAGAACCCGCAGGATCCCTCAAAGTCGGGCCTCGAGGCGGCGCTGGACATCCAGTACGCGCTGGCGCTGGCGCACCCTGCCCAGCTGACTTATTATTATACAGGTGGTAGGGGCGTCAAGCTGGGTGATGATGGTGAGCCGCTCGCCGGCGAGCTGGTGGACAACGAGCCGTACCTCGAGTTCCTGGAGTACCTACTCGCGAAGCCGACGGACGAGATGCCCCATGTGCTGTCGTTCTCGTACGGCGACGACGAGCTGTCGGTGCCGAGGGCGTACGCCGAGCGGATCTGCAACATGATGGGGATCCTGACGGCGAGGGGCACAACTATTCTCAGCTCCTCGGGGGATGGCGGCGCTCGAGGGTCGCGCAGGTCCAACTGCGTGACCCCGGAGGGGAAGAAGGTCACCATGGCTGTGTTCCCGGCGACGTGTCCCTGGGTGACGTCCGTCGGCGGCGTGTCCAACAGCTACGAGCCGCCTGAGGGCGCGGATTTCAGCGGCGGCGGGTTCTCGCAGTTCTTCCCCATGGAGGAGTGGCAGCGGGATGCGGTGGGTGGGTACGTTGAGAGGCTGGACGGGCATCTGGAGGGGTTCTACAACAGTTCTATGCGCGCGGTGCCAGACATCTCGGCCGTGGCGTCGCGGTTTGAGATTGTCGTCGGCGGGAGGACGAGGTACGTGGACGGGACGAGCGCGAGCGCGCCGCTGCTGGCGTCGTTGGTTGCCGTGGCGGACCATGAGCGGGCGAAGAAGGGGAAGGATCCCTTGGGATGGATTAACCAGCATCTGTATGGGAGGCAGGCGAAGGGGGTGTTCCAGGATACGATCGCTGGGGAGAGTATTTCGTGCCCGTTTGATGAGGATGGGGGGCCGGGAGGGTGGCTGGCTGTGGAGGGGTGGGATGCTGTGACTGGGTTGGGGGTTCCTAATGACTTTTCGGAGTTTTTGAAGTTTCTGGTGGCTATCTAAGTATTATATGAAGGCATTGCTCCTCTGAGCCTGGCATATATCATAGAGAGAGAGCGCTCGAGGCTGAGGGAGTTGGTCTTTTCCAGTATAATCAGATAATGCGTATCATTATTCGACGAATTTAAAGTAGACTTCTTCATGAGCAGAGATATTTTTGAACCATAATTACTAAAAGGCGTATGGAAAGAATTCAAAACTGCTCAAGGTTCTTTCATCTATCTTGCAGATCCTGAGGAATCTATCATGGTTGGCCCAAGTAAGAGCGAAGCTGTATTCATCGCTTCCGCCATGTGGGTTCCGTCTCCGTCGTGGACGACCTCATCAGCGTAATTTCGATACTCGTAGAAGTAGTCTTCCTAGGATTATAGTTACAGGAATGTAGAGTTTCTACTTAGATATATTATCTTGGCTTCGACTGAGGTGATGTTGTGGAGTGAGTCCAGTGCTGACGCCCCATAGGCTAGAGTTATATATCGCCGCTCCATAATGAAACCATCGGGTATTGACTTGTTGGAAACGGAACAAGTTGAGTCTCATATTTATAGTTGATTAGTTGCTAGGTAGCGGTCTCTCTGTTGTGAGTATGAAGTACCTAGGTACATTGAGATAACAATCGGAGATTGGTTTTACCTAAATAGACTGATAGAGAAAGTGAAGACGGCAACCAGCGCACTGGGAATCAAGGATAAGCATATGAGACTAAACTAGATTTATTACTAGTGGCAATATCATAAATTGGGCATTTCGAGTTTGGTTGTATTTGCCAACTAGACGCTGGCGATGTGTCAGTGGGTTGGTTACGGTAGCGGATACTCAGACAAACAAGCGGTGTATCTTTTGGGTAATTTCCTTCTAGGATAGTATATAGATCGCTGTGTTAGTTCAAGAAGAGATTATCTCAATTCTTAGGACTATTTCCTAAGAACGAATTCTAGAGTTACAGCAACGGCCCCTCGATCTGGACTATGACCATAGCTTTTTCATCTTTTATCTTTTCTCGCCCTTCTTTCACCTAATTAGTTACAGCTGCAAGGAGAATTTAGAGCTTTAACTGTCAAGTTCGGGTCTAGGCGTAACTTTCTATTAATTGAAATTTTAGGATACTCCTTAGAAATTGTTTTGTTTGTCTAACTATATTGAGGTTACCGGAAAGTATATAGGCCTAGTGACTTAGGCTGACCCAGAGCTTTTTTAATTCTTATCTCGTGTGTGAGTTCTGTATTTAGGCAGTTTTTTACCATCATACATGAGGAAACCTAGAAGGGAGGTGAGGAGCGAGGAGTACAGTGTTGTAAGATTGCCTATCTTTAGTGATTCACATGGGCATGGTTAGTCCATCATGGATGATTGCTTGTTCAAAGCGAATTGAGCTTGCCTTGGAAGCGTGGATTGTCTCAATCGGCGATGGACTGTAATGGAATGGGAGTGTAAGTGCTGAGCGCAGGTTTAAGTTTTGGACATGGAGAAACCAGTGATTCAGCGCAGAGTATCTTTATCAGCAAGCCTTGGGAGTAAGCGGCGTTGGTGATGCCTGGCTTGAGGCAATGAATAATTCATGGTCCAAACGGAGTCGGATTGTTACTATATCGTCCCGACTTGGCGACAATAGGGGGAAATTGAAGGACAATACAATAGATGGATGAGAAGCTTTAGCATCAGGGAGGGCATTGTCGGTTGTTTATTTTTCTGAGATGGGTAAATGAATCCATGATTGAAACACGGGTTTCGGGAGAATGAATGTTCCACAGTAGAAATACTGATTAATTGCGGCATGGTCATACACTCACTTCCGATATCAATCGTTGCGGTTGTGATCTAATCAAAATGATGATTCAGACCTCGAGATCTGACAGAAGAAGGTTCAGTGGTGTGCCCGCTGAAATGCTTATCGATAGCCGTCACAGGGCGTTTTACTGGGGCACAGGACCCTGCTGCGTCCGGTCTAGCTCACCGAGGCGCCTCCACCTCTAAATTGGGGCAACAACATTGATCCTCCAGCCATTGAGGAAGGCGCGTGTCGGCGGCCCAGATAGGAAAGAGGCTGGTTCGTCTCCTCACCTCTCGGTCCGGAGCGACTCTCAGCTCATTCAGCCATTCAGGCCTGCTTGCTCGTTGTTGACCTCACGTCTCCTCGTCCAGTCGCCGGACGTTTCTTGGAGTCTCGCTGGCCGGAGCCCCCCGCTACTCCCGTGATTGTCTGCACCCGCCTCAGCGCACACAATCATCTCCACCGACGCATGCCCGCGACCGCGCACCCACCACTTCCTCCCAAATCCTCCACCACCACCCAACCGCGTTCAAACCGCTCCTCCAACTGCACCTTTCGTGAATTGGCCCATCAGCGTCACCTCCGCACAATCCTCCGGCTTCGACACCGACCACGATGACGATCGCCCCTTGTTGTCCCCTTACAACCGAGCTTCCACTGTGAGACGAGACTCAGGCTGCAGAAAGCGCGTCGTGGACTGCCCGTTTGTGTGCTGAGCGCGCGCACCATCTGCTGCCTGTTGCTTCTATTCCGTTACCGCCATGCCTACCCAACACGTCGACCCGAGCTCCGACGAGCTGCTCCAGACCGTGGCAAATACCCTGCTCAAGGCGCGCAAAGTGGTCGTGGTAACTGGTGCTGGCATCAGTACCAATTCAGGCATTCCGGTATGTTGCATAACGCGCCCTTCCCCCGCTTTCTCTCGACCCGACGCGGCCCACGATGGTGAACGACCCTGGGCTGATCAATGGACTGCAGGATTTTCGATCTGAGAATGGTCTCTACTCTCTGATTCAGGCTCATTTCGAGCTAGCACGCAATAACGCATCCCCAGACACTACTTCACAGGGAGACAGCGATACGAATGAAGGCGACAACGAACGCGATTTTCAAGAGGGACCTGCTCCCAAGCGGAGAAGGCTTTCTTGCGGCCCCATCATTTTCAACAGACAGGAGCGAGCAGACCAGAAAGAAACCGAGGACGCCGTGGCCTTGGACGAACCTGCCGAGACCCCAGTTCAAGACGACGCCAAACCTCCGACCGATGACGACCTCAACCTCCCCTCCTCCCCCACCCGAACGACAGGAAATGCGATCCAAATATCTACGCCCAAAGTCATGCGCACGCCCGATCGTGCGGAAATGCTGACGACCTCGCCGCTCTCCTCGCCACCCCTTGAGGACATTGTCCTTCCCACATCGCCCGGACCTATCATCCAGACTCGTTCACTTCGATCGCGTCGTGATCTTTTAAATATCGCCATTCCCGCCAGCTCATCACCCCTCTCCTCACCGCCACCTATACTATTTGAACCGCACCCTCCCTCTCCTTCCATCACTAGCTCGAGCCGAAGGAGCAGTACGTCACAATGCGAAATGGACTTGAACTCCCACTCGCTCAGCGCCTCTCAGTCTTCTTCTGGCCGCAACAGCTTACCTAACATGAAGGGGAAAGACCTCTTTGACGCGTCGATATGGTCGGATCCCCTCAGAACATCAGTCTTTTATACCTTTGCGACATCCCTCAGACAAAAGGTCAAGGATTGCGAACCTACTAGCTCACATCGGTTCATTAGCCACCTGAGAGACCGGAAAAAGCTCGTCCGATGCTACACCCAGAACATTGACCGAATTGAAGAGAAGGTTGGACTTTCTACCAGTCTTGAGGAGGGCCCAGGAAGTCGTGGCCGATTCTCTCGACGCTCAACGGCCAATGGGGCCCAGCTAAGCAAAATGGTGGAAGATGCTGCTGCTGAACCCCCGACCCCAGTTGGCGAGAGCCATCCTTCGCTCTCGACCCAGCATCCGGCAGACGAGACAGAGACACCCAACACTCCCGTCACAGAGTCGGAAGCATCTGTTGGCGACCAACCCAAGGCTCCTCCCAAGCTGGAAACACTCCGGTCGTCTGGTGTGGAGTGCGTCTTTCTTCACGGGTCTTTAGAAAGCCTGAGGTGCTTCCTTTGCGGGCGCGTAACATGTTGGGATGGTATCCGAGAGTCAGAAACCATGTCCGGCCAGCAGCCTGAGTGCCCTCACTGTGTTGGAGCGACGGCGGCCAGGGAAGAGCGAGGGAAGAGGGCGCTCGGTGTCGGCAAACTCAGACCTGACATTGTCCTGTATGGCGAGGAGCACCCCAACGCGCATCTCATAAGCCCAATTGTCACACACGACCTGTCCTTGTGTCCGGACATGCTCCTGATTTTGGGGACAAGTTTGCGCGTGCATGGCCTAAAGATACTGGTTCGTGAATTTGCAAAGTCTATTCACAGCCGGGGCGGCACGGTCGTGTTTGTCAACTTCACCAAGCCGCCAGAGAGTTCGTGGGGAGACATCATCGACTACTGGGTGCAATGGGATTGTGATGCATGGGTCTCCGACCTCCAGAACCGTGTCCCAAAGCTCTGGGAGGAGCCCAAGGAGAAGCAGCCGGCCAAAAACCCCATGGCACTGCGCGATACCAAGGTGACTGGCGCATATTGGACACAGAAGATCATCGGCGAGCTCCGACGAATAACAGAGTTCCACGATCCTTCCACACCACGATCCTCATCGCCAATATCTGATACTGTGATGGCCGAAATGTCGATCACGGTTGAATCGAATCTGCACCAGCAACAAGAGACTGAAGAGACAATCGCTGTCCAAGCATCTGGCGCCGCAACGCCATCGCCACCACCTTCGGAGCCAGCGCCGCTTATGCCACCTCCACCTCCACAGCCCGAGCCACTACCCAAGGCATCAGCGAAGCCTAGTGCTGCCCAGAATGCTCTAAGGTTAAGGCCCAGACGGACACGGAAATCCGCACCGGCCGCGATGGAGCGTGCAGAGAAAAAGAAGCCACCCTCAACACTGAATCCAAACCATGGCAGGGCCCTCAAACAGGAGCCAGAGCCGGAACAAGTGGCAGGACCAGTGCTGGAACAAGTGCTAGATCAAGTGCTAGAACCAGGGCCGGAGAATATGGTGATGGAGTTTAATCAACCCACAGTCCTGGTGCAGCCGCTCAAGATAGAGGCACCGCCGCCTGCCAGCAGCTCAATTTTGAACTCGGTCAAAGCAAACCCTCGCCTGCGCAAGCGCAAGAAGATCTACGGCGAGGAAGAGGTCCTGTCGTCTCCTCCTCAGAACTTGGCCGGTGGAAGCGAAAACAGCAGCAGGAGGAGCAGCACCGGCAGCAGGCCTGCCCCCAAGTCTGAACCAGCGCTCACACTGCCGCCGCTGAGAGTGATAGACGCTGCCTCACCTGAACAGCTCGACCGGAGACCTCGGCCACTGGAACCTCAGAGCCCACCCCAAGGCCCTCAGCTCACCCTCCACGCGAATGTTAGACAACTGCGATCACAATCACTGGCCATCCAGGAAGCGATGATTAAGAACCAGACACAAATTAAACCTGCCCGAGGCCAGTGGAGCGATCAGCAGCAAAATTGGATGGGTGAACACGAAAGCGTGAGCGGTCAGTGGGAGGCGCAGCAACGACAGGAACAGTTTAGACTGTCACGACAACAGCGAGACGAGTTGGCAAGACGAGAACGAGAGCATAATGAGAAGGAGAAGGACGTAGCCCTGGCGCTGGTAGGCCTCAAAGTATCAGCACTGAGGCAGTGGGGGGATACGTGGCATGTGTCGCCAAACCGGTGTCGCTGATGATGACTGCGATTGCTCTTTTTTCTTCTTTTTTTTTCTTAGACAGCGAATGATTGCATCGAGGCAAGAAGCAGAGGGCTTTACCAACGACTGGTTTCTACACCACCATTTTTGTTTTTTTCCATATACACATTTTATGTCGACGGCGTTCTTTCCCTGGGCTTACATGAATTCTATTTGGGGGGAAATGGCAATGTTTCCTTCGGAGCCGGGCTTGGAAGTCCGGCTCAAGGCTGATCATAGAAGGTCCATCTACATACCTAGGTTCTAGTAGTCTTGAATGGCGACAAGCGATCCTGATTCCCCGTCCTCTTTCCCGGTGCTTGTCTTGAGCCAGCGATGGCCATTTTGTCTTTGTGGGTGAGTTTCGAAGCTGAGAAATCACTGACTTTCAAATTAGGTGCGTGTCTGCTAGCGACGAATCGGCCACACTGCATCAATGAACGTGGCGATCCGGATGGCCCGCCCGAGTTCTCCTCGCCCCCCACTTGTTGTTCTGTTGGCCTCTACATTTGGCAGGCAAGTATCTCTGCCAATCTGTCAGACTGATCGGCCTGTGCCTCCGATATCCGCAGCGGACATGTGAAATGCAAGCTGACCTTCCAATCTAAGTGCTCCCCGAATGCGGAACACGGGCGCGATGTACGGAAAGCAACGCGGGTGCGGGGAAGATCCAGATGACGCCCGAATCCTTGGGCTATTTCTTAGTGTGATCGAGACAGAAGCTTCACTGATCGATATTGAACCATCTATATCTCACACTTGCGGCGATAGACTCCGGTTTGCACATTGTAGATTACATAGAAAGCGCGATACAAGATGGGTCAGAAACTCAGCGCCGGTGATACAAGCAGCTCCGAGGCTCCCCGAGAGCTCGGCCATGGCCTATTGAAGGAGTTTCAGTTCGACGAGGGCTGGAGAAACCTGAACCACGGTGCGTGTTCACAGCTCGCGTGCTTCACGATCCGTCGGTGATATTCACTAACACCCCCCAAGGCTCGTACGGCACCATCCCCAAGGCCATCAGCCAGAAGCGCCGCGAGTACCTGGACCGGTACGAGGCGCGCCCGGACGTCTTCATCCGCCGGGACGTGGCGACGCTGGTCAACGAGTCCCGCGCGGCCGTCGCGCAGCTGGTCAACGCGCCGCTGCGGGACGTCGTCTTCGTCGGCAACGCGACCGAAGGCGTCAACACGGTGCTGCGGAACCTGCACTGGAACCCGGACGGGCGCGACGTCATCATCAGCTTCGGGACCATCTACGACGCCATGGCGCGCGCAGAGGACTTTGTCGTCGACTACTTCAAGGATAAAGTCGTCGCGAGGGACATCCTGCTCACTTACCCGGTCGAGGACGACGAGATCCTCAGATTGTTCCGCGAGACGGTGCGGGGGATTGAGGCGGAAGGGAAGCGGGCAAGGGTAGCCGTCTTCGACGTCGTGTCGTCGAACCCGGGGGTGGTCTTCCCCTGGGAGGCGATGACGGCGGCGTGCCGCGAGCTCGGGGTGCTGAGCCTCGTGGACGGCGCGCAGGGGATCGGGATGGTGCATCTGGATCTCAAGACGACGGACCCGGACTTCTTCGTGAGCAACTGCCACAAGTGGCTGCACGTGCCGAGGGGCTGCGCGGTGTTCTACGTGCCGGAGCGGAACCACAAGCTGATCCCCTCGTCGCTGGCCACGTCGAGGGGGTACGTTCCCCAGGAAGGGGGGAGGGCGCTGCGGACGCAGCCGCTGCCCGATTACGGCGAGGAGGGACACCTGGCGTTCAACTTTGGGTGGGTGGGCACGCGGGACGACTCGCCGTACATGTGCGTCAAGGACGCCATCGCGTGGCGGCGGGACGTGCTGGGCGGGGAGGAGAGGATCCGGGCGTACCTGTGGGATCTGAACAAGAGGGGCATCAGGCACGTCGCCGGGGTGCTGGGGACGGAGTATCTGGATAATAAGACGGGGACGATGACGAACTGCGGGATGGGCAACGTTGCGCTGCCGCTGTGGGTGGCCAAGGAGGAGGAGGATGCGGAGGGAGAAGGGGAGAGGGTGACGGAGGGAGGGGGGCAGGGTCTGGTGCTGTCGCGGGAGGAGGCAAATGCGGCGTTTAATTTCATGGCTAAGGCGCTCATGGACGAGTACAAGACTTTTGTGGCTTTGTATGTGCGGTGGGACAGGTTCTGGGTGCGCATCAGCGCGCAGGTGTATCTGGAGATGGAGGACTACGAGTGGCTGGCCAAGGTGCTGAAGGAGCTTGCGGAGCGGGTGGTGAAGGGCGAGTTTCGCGGTCAGAAGCAGCAGGAATAAGTCAAGCACAGGAGACAACCGGTGGATATGCACGCTTTGAAGCAGGAAGACAAGTTGATTGATATTTGGCATGCCATCGCCACCCGTTGTGAAGATGATTTGCGAGCAGAGTGGTGGCTCTCTAAGTGACAAGTTCCATTCAACTGACAAGCAGACGAGGAACAAAGCCAGGGGTCTCTGTTGTAATTATATTCACATCCATATCATTTCTTTCCCCTCGTAGTAATACTTGTACAGCATTAGCACCTGGGCGGCATTAGTCCTCGCCCGTGCCTCGGCATCGGGGTCAGAGACAGGGCCGGCTGCCAGCTCGCGGCGAAAAGCTGCTGCCATGTACGACGGGGTGAAGAAGTCTTCGCCATCGCCTGCCGAAGGGGAGGGAGGCATCCGTTCCTGGGAGAACCCTGAGGCTACGAAGGCAGCCAGCCGGCACCTGATCCGGTATAAGCCCAGCTGGAGGTTGTGCTTGAGAGCATGCCTGAACATGGTTCCGTCTCTTGACGCGACGGCAGCCCGGCGAAATTTCAAAAGTACATCCTCTCGGTTGATGACATGGACCAATGTGACTCGAGGGTCGACAGCTTTGCCGTCTCTGTCGCACCAGAACCACTGGACCCTGTCCTCGCTCTGGGGATCGTGTTGTCGAGGAAGACGTCGTTGCCACAGCGGTGAGCCAACTTAGCAGGAGGGTCGAGCAAGCGGACATTCCAAGGGAAGAGGCGGCGGTTCGTGTTGGCGGGAGCGGCGTCGACCAGCAAAGTGCCAGCCTGGATACGGAGATCAGAGGGCGTGAGTTTGGGGAGGTTAAGGTCGGGGATAGGGAGGCTCGAGTTCCACGCTGGACCGTCGCGAGGTCTGAAGACTCGACGCCAGAGACCCTGTGAATGATTGCTCATCGGTCAGCTCGGGGAGCACGTAGGATGAACAGAAGACGATGACTGACTGGTTCCAATTGGGGGAAGCTTCCTTGGCTGTCCATCAAGTCTTGCAGCGGGCCCTGCTGAGCGACCATTTGGGCGAAGGTTGAGTCAATTACGCCATCCACAATGTCTTTGCAGAGCAGACGCATAGGCCTGGTCACGTCTCTAACTGAAGCGATGATGATGGACGGAGGAGCCATGGCCTCTCGTCTAGGCGTGAGTCGTGGTGATGGGTTGGAGGGGAGGGCCAAGGAAGAGAGCCTCTGGGAGCCCTCTATAGCTCTCTATATTTGGCCATGTCAGCGGGAAGAAGCGTCGCGAGGGGTTGCATTAAATAGACGAGTCTTACCGTGCACAAAGGGCTGGAGCGAGTCTGCGACACTTGACAGCCATTTCAGACGTGGAGTGCTGAACACGCTCGTCAACCAACCGACTACCTACTTTCAGACGAGCTGACTGCAGGCCGCCACATGACAATAACTTGGCCTCGAGGTGAGCGCCTAGAAAAAGCAAGCAAGCAAGCAAGCTGGGAAGAGAAGAGAGACACGGAGGAGGAGAGAGAAATCGAAGCTGTCACTTCTCAAGTCAGTTCTCACGTTTTACGAGGAAAGTGCGGGCGAGTGTCGCCTGTCAGCTTGTACGGCAGGTACCTCCAGTGGGGAGACACCGGCAGCCGGAGCCTTGGGCGGGTTCTTCTGGGGTACAGGCGGGGAGCATAGGGGCCCCTCAGTGCTGGAGGTGCTGTCTTGGTACTGCCTGTAGGTGCGAAGGGCCACTGGTACAGAGCGGGCAAGTATTTTCCAGCGAACTGGCCCCTGTAGCCTCCCACTAACCGGTGGGCACGGCAGGGGCTTGGCGTGCAAGCCAGAGCCTCAGCTGCTGCACGATGACTGCCGAATTACCACATCCTTTTTCTCCTCATCACCAACCAGCTGCACGCCCTTCGCCCTCCTCTTTCTTGTTTTTTTCGTGGCGTCTGCATCCATACATCAGCCTGCAGCGAGGGAGAAGCTTATGGTGGGAATGGATGCTCCTGGGCCCGGGTCACGGTGCAAGCAACACAGTGAGGCGGTACTCGATGTGCCCTCCATGCTCGCAGCAAAGCTGGATCCCATCATCCACGAGAACCGACAGGGACATCCGCATCCGCTATGGCGCAATCGCTGATATTGCGGCTACCGACCGGAACTTCGAGCACTGCGACGCTCATCGAGTTCTCCGCCCACAACCTCCCTTCTTCCTGCGATACTCCAACCTGGGCAGCCTGACTGGCTATCTACTCATCACATCTCGCTTTCTACTGTACGCACGCCGCATCCCTGGTCGAAGTCCAGACCTCCGCAGGCGCACATACCGATCCACCACATCAGTCCTGAGAGCTGAAGCATTGCATCAGCCAATTGGCACGGCGCTCAACACAACCTCTGAGTCTCCTGGAGGGTTGTGTCTCACTTATTCCGCCTCTGTATTTGCGCTACAGCACGCCAATCACACCGGGAAAAGAAAGCACAGCGATGAGAATTGAAATCGGGCTGGGCTTGATCTTGGGCACACTGTCCATCGTGCGTGCAGATGATGGCACGCAGAAGCCCCTGTCTGGCCTTGGATCATCGCCCTCATCCTCATCGAAGCGGCCCAACATCGTCTTCGTGCTCACCGATGACCAAGACCTGCATCTAGGCTCCCTGGACCACACCCCTCTCATCAAGAAGCGTCTCATAGATCAAGGGACATTATACCAGCGCCACTATTGCACCACTGCCGTGTGCTGCCCCTCGCGCGCCAGTCTTTGGACCGGAAAGCTGGCGCACAATACGAATGTGACTGATCTGAATCCTCCCTATGGTACGTACTCGTCGTCTGGAGATTCCCCTCTTCCCTCCATCACCTGGCCTTCCCCTTGTCTCAGCCTACCTCGGTCTCGCAGTATCAACTCAACGTCCATGTGAGGAAACAACTCTGGCGCCATGTTCGGCAGCCACCATGCATGATTGCGTATCACTGACCGAGATTTCGCACATTGCTTTGTAGGCGGCTTCCCCATCTTCGTGAAAAATGGCCACAATGAAAATTATCTCCCAGTGTGGCTGCAGGACGCCGGGTACAGCACCTTCTATACGGGCAAGATGTTCAACGCGCACACCGTCTGGAACTACGGGAACCCCCATCTCAAGGGCTGGAGCAGCTCCGACTTCCTTCTGGACCCCAATACATACGACTATTGGAACGCCACGTTTCAGCGCGATCACGATGTCCCCGTAAACCACCCCGGGGAGTATTCCACAGATCTCATCGCCGGCAAGGCCCTTGGCTTCCTCGAAGAAGCCCTCGCCACGCCCGACAAGCCATTCTTTCTTGCCATTGCGCCCATCGCCCCTCACAGTAACATCAACAGCTCACTCCTGATCCGTCCCCCATCCCCGGATTCCGTTGACTACTTCAGCTCCGCCGAGGGACTGCGGATGACCCCTCCTGAACCGGCACCACGCCATGCACATTTGTTTCCTGACGCCAAGGTCCCCAGGACCGACAACTTTAACCCAGATAAGCCGTCTGGAGCTGATTGGATCCGCCGCCAACCACAACTGACCGATGAGCGGATCGCGTATAACGATCGGTTCTACCGCGGCCGCCTCCAGGCCCTCCAGGCCGTAGATGAGTTGGTTGATGCTGTGGTAGACAGGCTCGAGGCCCAAGGAATCCTAGACAACACTTACATCTTCTACAGCGCCGATAACGGCTACCACATCAGCCAGCACCGGCTCCCACCTGGGAAGGAGTGTGGGTACGAGGAGGACATCAATGTCCCGCTCATTGTCCGAGGACCCGGCGTACCTAAAGGTGCCGTTTCCAAGGCTGTTACTGCCCATGTGGATTTGGTCCCGACCTTTTTGTCCCTGGCTGGGGCGCCCCTGCGCGCAGACCTCGACGGCGCTCCCATCCCCCTCTCTGCGAAGCAGCTGCAAGATGCTCCCGGCCACCGGGAGCACGTGAATGTTGAATATTGGGGATTCGCTGGAGGCGAGGCCAACTACGACCTGACCGGATCTATTGGTGGCAGGATTTTGAACAATACCTACAAGGCTCTGAGGGTGGTCGGCGAAGGCTACAATCTGTATTACTCGGTTTGGTGTACCAACGAGCATGAGCTTTATGACATGACTGTAAGTGACCTGTCCACGCGCACTGCGAAGCCATTGGAATTAATATTTCTTCCTTTCTAGAACGACTCTGGCCAGCTCACGAATCTTCTCCATGCCGACGAAGCTGCATCCAAGGCAACTAGCCGAATACTAGGCTATACCCCAGACGAGGTCATTCCGAGACTGGATGCCCTGCTCCTGGTCCTCAAGTCGTGCAAGGGCTCAATATGTTCTCAGCCCTGGCGCTCATTGCACCCTCAAGGCGATGTCACAAGCCTGCGCGACGCACTGTCGTCGCGTTTCGACAGCTTCTATGAGGAACAAGCCCGCGTAGAATTCTCACATTGCGAGATGGGACAAATCATCTCGGCCGAAGGACCGCAGTTTGAGCATGATGGCAACGTCTACTGGGAAGGCACACGTTGGAGCGACTGGACGTAGAGTCAATCACTTTTGTATAGGTCATCAAGCGTCGCCGGGCAGAGCCAATTGAGCAGGAGGCTAGACATGAGGCTCCATTTAATTCGATACTGTTTGTTGCAGACCGAACACAATTGCAGCATCAATCCCCAATCTCGGCTCGAAGCAGTGCCCTTCGGCAATAAGACTCACGTAGGTAAAGCGCGCCATCTGCCACGATAAGATGCTCGCCAAGCTCGATGGCGTGCTCGCAGAATGGCGACAATCTGCGGCATTCTGGGTCCCAGTCCAATGACGTGCTTTCTGGCTCTTGTTGTGAGTGGTGGATGGCCTCAAGTCCCACCGGCGAACACATGCAGAGCATGTCATGAATATTGAACTAGAACCGGTTCAATTGAGCTGTCCCCATTTGATATTTTTTTTTATCTGAATTTTTCTTTTCCTTGATCGCGACAGGAAGACGCGTGCTGATGATTGATTGCTCTCTGGGGGCAATTAAGGCCAACGCAAAATGACGAGAGCACCTTCAACAAGCGACTCCGACGTGGTGGAAGCGGATGAGAGATCACCCTTGGTTAATGGCACCCACGCACAGGCGAAAACCGACGAGGCCGATACCGCAGTTGAGAACGGGCAGAGTGATGCTGTTCCCACCTCCAGAGCGACCATCGTCGGCATTTTGTCCACACTGATGCTGGGTAGGTGATGGCCTCGATGTTGACGAAGTTTATTAATGACAATTAAATGCAGGTGTCTTTATCGCCTCGGCAGACTCTTCAATTGTAATCGCCACGAGCTCCCAGATTGCGTCCGAATTTAATCGATTCTCAGAGGCATCGTGGCTGGTGACTTCATACTCGCTCGCTCAATGTGCTTGCCAGCCGCTGGTGAGTACATTTCCCATAGCAGGTCAGAAATACGGAACCTTAGACTGATAATTCATTGGTCGTTAGTATGGGAAGCTCAGCGATATATTCGGCAGAAGAAGCGTTCTTGTCTTCTCGTACATTGTGTTTCTGATTGGCTGCGGACTATGGTAAGCTAAACTCTGCCTATCAGCGATATCTGCAGCCTCGAAGCTAACATTCATTCCTTAACAGCGGAATCGGCCAGACATACTGGCAAGTAATTGCTGGCCGCGCGATAAGCGGCGTCGGGGGTGCTGGAATGAATGGTCTCGTGAGCGTCATTATTGCTGGTAAGACCCTGTCGCCGAAGCTAATGCTGGCGAGCCATGACTGATTGGCATTGCCTAGATATGCTACCAATCCGCGAAGTCGCAAAATGGAGGAGCTATGTTAATGTCGTCTCTACCGTTGGTCGATCTTGTGGTGGCCCCCTTGGCGGGTGGCTAGTTGATACAACCGGCTGGCGATGGTAAGAGCATCGATCAGTTGAATGATGTTGGACGACTCTAACACGCATCGCGAATCAGGATTTTTCTCGGCCAATGCCCAATCTCCGCGGTTTCGATCCTCCTCGTCGCCTGGAGATTACCGAATCTAACGACCCCATTGGATTCGCAAGACCAGGAGCAGCGAAAAGAGACCTTCAAGGACCGGCTGAGACGGATCGACTTCCTTGGCGCGGCCCTGCTACCAAGCGCCCTTATTGCGTTCTTCATCGCGCTCGACTTTGTGGGCAAGTCTTACAAGTGGTTTTATATTGCACCGCTGGCCGGCCTCTCCTTGGTTTTGACTTTGCTCTTTCTGTACGTGGAGAATTACAAGGCAGTTGAGCCGGTGTTTCCTTTGAGTATTGTTTTCAAGAGAGATGTTTTGACTGCAAATGCACTGGCTGGGTTGCAACTTGCGGCGCAGTTTACGGTGAGTTCCTTTCCATACCCAGAGATTACTCTATTTATGGCTGGCTGACCGAAACATCCTACTTGATGCGATAGATATTCTATACTACCCCAATCTACTTCCAGGTTATCACTGGCATGTCCGCGGCTGCGGCAGGCAGTCGTCTTATTCTCATGGTTGTAGGAAATATGGTCGGCGGAATCGTGGCTGGCCACCTGATCAGCCGCACTAGACATTACAAGGTGATAACGACGATTGCCGTTGGGCTCGGGAGCACCTGTTACCTGTTAGTTCTCATCCGATGGCGTGGAAGTACGGCATGGTACGACACCGCCATTGTGATTTTTGGAGGCTTCGGTATGGGTATGACGCAGAGCTCATCGTTTATCCATCTGGCAGCTTCTTTGACTGGTAAAGAGATTGCCATTGCCAGCATGAGCTGGTACCTCAGTGCGAATATTGGGATGCTGGTGGCGGCGAACTTGTTCAACGCGTTACACAATACGTCCCTCCTCGCATTCCTGAAGCAAGACCTTCGCCAGATTGACAACGCAGACAAGGTGAGAGCCGCCAGGAAAGCTGGAGGAGGATAGGTTTCCACCGTTTCTCGTCCTATCCTCCTTCTCTGATTGATAGTTACTAACAACTATGACACAGATCATCCACGGGGCGGTGTCGGACCTCGAATTTATCCGCACTCTCCCCGAAGCTATCCAGAAGTTGGTCATTCACTCGTATGTCAACAGTCTGTCCGTCACCAACGGTATGTAACCTTCCTCCTTGATATCCGGCCCCCATCTCTCTCCTCTATCACGATCCTCGTTTCCTGCACCAGGCAGAATACTGAACCAACAATACGACACAGCAATGTCACTTGCCTTCGGCCTCTGTTCCGTAGTTGCAGCCTTGACAGTACGTGAGCATCCTCTTGCAGAATAAGTCTAGTTTGGGCACCGGCCGAGCCGAGGATGGAAAGAATATCGTCGCGAGGTAGATGCAAGGCGGCGGACCGAATGTCGCCTTTCATCCCAGCCTTGCTCACATGACAGAAAAATGGAGTATAGAATGGGTTGATTAGTGGAAACGAAAACCAAAGTGCTTGTGAGATTTAGCCGATGTTGAATTTTACTTTTTTTACGTTTAGCCTTGCATGATGGATGGGTGGGTGGATGGTCGAGGGCGCGTGGGCCTTGTGAGGACGACATGGGATAGAATGGCATTGTAAAGGGGTGGAGGTGGTTACGGATACTGCATAATGATGATATTGTTTGCCGGTTAGAGCGCGTATAGGAGAGAGGGTATAGCCGTTCTGCATAAGAGACTAGTAGACTGGGATCAAGGCACTGAAACGACCAACGCGTGAGACGTGTCTATCTCTATTATGTGCAATTGGATAGTGATATCCTACTCGTCCAGCTACGCGCCTGTGTAATCCACTGCGGTTCAGACTGGCGCTTGTCAAGAGGCAGCCCGGTCTCGAGGCACGGCTATGACTTAACTAACTCGTCTATGGCAGGTGTCATGAAAGCTGCATCCCTGCTCTCCACTCAGCCTTCTGTAAGCCTGCGCTGAACAGCTCGGATCGTCGACCCGAAGCGAGACCGGCCGGTAGTGTTGAGGCCATTTGACAGCGGCATGTGATGTTTCCCCGTTGGCGGGAGGAGAGGCATCGCCCACGGGGTAACTCCAGGTGGGGGAGAGGCCAAAGTCCCGAAATGACGGCATTGAGTCTGGCTTCTGCACGCTTCGAAGCCTTCTCTCCGATCTGCAGGGGCCAAGAGCCTAATAGGCTGGTCATTCCTGACCGTATGACCTATCGAGGCCCGGCATGGGGCGATCTCAGGCTAGGCAGTCAGGGGTTCAGAAGATGGGGTAGCATCGCCGCTGAACGTGCCTCTTTGACCACATGTCTCCCCCCTTCCCCCCTCCCTCTCACGACGACACATGACGGCCGCACACGCTCGCCTCATCATCGCAGCCTGAGCACTCTCGTTCTGTTTGCCCCAGGTATTCTGATTCCAGGTGTTCTGACTTGCTTGAGTGATTCGCATCGTCCGATGACTAGCTGTCGATGGTCCTACAGAAGGTCCGAATACTACCTTTGGGCGCGCGCTGGACTGGCGACATTCGCGTGAGGGAGCGGTGGAACCGGGTAATAGGCTGAGGGATCAATTTTCACGTCGTCATCCTGGTGAGATCGGCTATAAATATAGGGCAAAGGGGCGGTCGTGGTCTCGGGATCTTCTCAGCTTCATCACCGGATTCCAAACCCCGTGAGAGGATTTGGGCTGAGAGAGAGACAGAAGAAGAAAACGAGACTTTTTGAGCTCCCAAGAACCAGCCAGAGAAGCAGAGACACTGCCGCCGCCGCCACCATGATCAAGGCACTGGGCGCGTCGCTCCTCCTGCTGCTGTCGGTCGCGCAGGCGGCCGAAGTCGGCGACTGTCCCGGCTACAAGGCGTCATCAGTCAAGAGGACAGACTCGGGGCTGACGGCTAACCTCAAGCTGGCCGGTAAAGCCTGCGATGTCTACGGTGACGACATTCGTGACCTCAGGCTCATCGTTGAGTACCAGACAGGTTCGTGGCTTGGCATTTGCTCTCCCCCGCACTTGAGGACACGGGTTTGCTAATATTGTCTCATATACAGATAGTCGGTTGCACGTCCTCATCCAGGATGCTAAAGAACAGGTCTTCCAGATTCAGGAGGACCTGATCCCCAGACCGCCGGCGAGCAAGAAGCCGGATACGCACTCCAAGCTCAAGTTTGACTTGACGGAGTCGCCCTTCTCCTTCACCGTGTCGCGTCGTGATACCAAGGAGGTGCTGTTTGACACGAGCAGCGACAAGCTGATCTTCGAGTCGCAATATGTCTATCTTAAGACCAGCCTGCCCGAGAACCCCAACCTCTACGGCCTGGGAGAACACCCAGACTCGTTCCGCCTCTTCACCGACCAGGATTATTCGCGCACCATGTGGAATCGCGAGTCTCCTTTCCTCCCCAGGAAGACCAACCTGTACGGCAGCCAGCCAATGTACATCGAACACCGCGAGAGCGGAACGCACGGTGTCCTGCTGCTCAACTCGAATGGAATGGACGTGAAGCTTGCCAAGGCCGGTAATGGTCACTCTCTAGCTTACCATATCATCGGCGGTGTCCTTGACTTCTACTTCTTCGCTGGTCCTGACCCCGTGGAGGTCAGCAAGCAGCACGCACAGGCTCTCGGGCTACCAGCTATGATGCCCTACTGGTCTCTGGGTTACCAGCAGGCCAAGTACGGGTACTGGGACGTCAACATCCTGGCCGAGATGGCTGCGAATTACAGCACTGCAAACATTCCCCTCGAGGTCGTCTGGGCCGATATTGATTACATGCACTATCGAAAGGACTTTACGGTCGACCCTGACAGGTTCCCGCTTTGGAAGACGCGGGAGCTCGTCGACACCCTGCACAAGCGGAAGCAAAAGTTCGTCATGATGCTTGATCCTGGCATCAGCACCGACCAGGGCTACGATTCCTACAGTCGCGGCCACGAGCAGGGTGCTTTCCTCAAGGCCAAGGATGGATCCGACTACCGCGGTGTTCAGTGGGCTGGTGCGGTTGCCTGGCCCGATTATCAGTCCAAGGAGGGACTCAGCTGGTGGACAGACGAGATCAAGAGGTTCTTCGATGCAGGGACCGGCGTCAATGTGGACGGAATCTGGAACGATATGAACGAAGGATCGAACTTCTGCCCAGATACTACTTGCAACCCGGAACAGCATGCTAAAGATACAAACACGCCTCCTGAACCATCAAACCCGCCTCGCAACAACACTGGTCGTCCCATTCCTGGATTCCCTCCTAGCTTCCAGCCTGACCCAAGCTCTACTGGAGCTATCTTCACTGCCAGCTCTGCCAGTCCTGTCGAGCACTACACAGGTGAAGAGCTCAGGAGGAGAAAAGAAGAGGAGGAAGGGTCGCTTGAGCTGCGACGCCAGACCATTAGAGAAGAAGAGACCAAGGGCGACAAGAAGGGACTGCCCGGTCGAGACCTGTTCACGCCCAAGTATACCATCGACAACAAGCAAGGCGCCCTCAGCGCCAGGACCATCTGGACAAACATCTCCAACCACGACGGCACGCACCAGTACGACACGCACAACATGTACGGCCTCACCATGGTCAAGGCCACGCACAAGGCCATGCTGGCCCGCAAGCCCAACGTGCGTCCCTTCGTCCTCACGCGCTCCAACTTCCTCACCACGGGCGCCTGGGCCGCCCACTGGTTTGGCGACAACTACTCGAGCTGGGACGACTACCGCTTCAGCATCTCCCAGATGCTCGCGTACGCCACCGTCCACAACATCCCAATGGTCGGGTCCGACGTGTGCGGCTTCAACGGCGATGCGCAGGAGAACATGTGCGCCCGCTGGGCCACCATGGCCGCCTTCCAGCCGTTCATGCGCAACCACGCCGACATCTCGGCGCCCCAGCAGGAGTTCTACAAATGGCCGACT
The DNA here is from genome assembly GCA_026958235.1 of Clonostachys rosea. Classification (NCBI taxonomy): domain Eukaryota; kingdom Fungi; phylum Ascomycota; class Sordariomycetes; order Hypocreales; family Bionectriaceae; genus Clonostachys; species Clonostachys rosea. The sequence continues at coordinate 518,336 of CP110208.1, forward strand.
GTGATATCCGCTGCCCAGAAGGCGCTGGATGCCCGGTATAGGTTGCTCGACTACATCTACTCGGCGCTATTCCTCGCGCACAAGGATGGGACCCCTAACGTCAGCCCACTCTTCTACCAGTACCCTTCTGACAAGAACGTCTACTACAACCAGGAGCAGTGGTTTTTGGGAGACGCCATCCTCGTGAGCCCCGTGATCGAGAACGACGCGACGTCGGTGACGTACTACCTCCCCGACGACGTCTTCTACGACTTCTGGACGCTGGAGCAGGTCCGCGGAAAGGGGGCCACCGTCACCATCGACAACGTCCCGTGGACCGACATCCCCGTTCACTACCGCGGCGGGAAGGTCGTGCCGCTCCGCGTCGAGTCCGCCAACACGACCGCCGACCTGCGCGACAAGGACTTCCACATTGTCGTTGCGCCCGGTCTAGACGGCAAGGCTACGGGCACGCTGTTCCTCGACGACGGGGAGAGCGTCGAGGGCGCCGTCTCGGATGTCCACTTCTTCTGGAACGGTGATAAGCTCAAGGTGAATGGAAACTTCCACTACAGGTCCGAGCGCAAGGTGCGCGAGGTGACAATCCTCGGGGAGAAGGGGCAGCGGACGGCAAAGGGGGAGTGGTCGCTTGATCGGGCTTTCGAGGTATCCAGGTTTTCGTAAGGGTTGTGTGCATTGCATAGTGGTTTTGCGGGCTTACTTAGACGCATATCTATATCTTGATATATCTAAATATATACATTTGTTGTTATTCACCAGCCTCTGCTCAGCCACATGTGGGTGGCCAAATAATGAGTTGTAGTGGTCGGATAGTAAAATCGTATCTACATTCTACCTTTGCGGACGCCCGCCCCCTTAAAATACCACCTTACACACCTTGTGTGGCTTGCGCAGGGTTATTCGCTTAATATAGTGTGGACGGTGCGTGGATTGTAAAATGGTATCTCTTCCAAATCGTATTGAGCTGATAGCCTACCGTTTATAACACCTGCTCAAGGCTGCAGCTGTTGATCGTATTCAAGAGAGTCAAGGGAGAGAGATCAAGGGAAAAGAGGTAGATTCTTGTTGCATTGGGCAGGAACTTCGAGGCCCGGCTTTAGAAGGAAGGTATATTAATTGCAGCTCTAATAGCAGCAGAAAAGCACTTCTATCTGGTTAAAATCATGTACGCTATTAGCACCATTTTTATATGAATACTATTTACTAGTTATATCACAATTCGGCGAAGATCATCTCAATATCACAATCGAATTTTGTACATAGTTTACTCTTTGAACACTGTGACCTCGGCTGCACACTAATTTGATGTGGTATTTTAAACAGCAAACACCTCAAATATGGCGTATGTTCACAGTTGGAAAGAGAGGGAGTTCCGATTTCTGATGATGGTGTCGACAATTTCCGAGAAACGTCTACTCCCCGTACTGAATGAACGAAAAGAAATTGCCAAGTAAGGGCTATATTAATTCAAAGGCTAAAAAGCTGATTGGGTTGATACATTCGACTTGTTACTATTGACAATGTTGATAGAGTGTATAGGTATAGGGTAGGCAGAAGTTGAGGACATGGGCTCGGAGACATTTTCGGAGACATTTCACACATTAACCCGGTTTTCAGTCCTCACCTGCAGTTGACAACTCCAGTGGACAGTGCAGCTGTATTTTAGGGCACGACCCCTATGCTGAGCGGATAAAGCACTGTGGTAGAGAGAGCGCATTGTGTCAGAGCTGTGCTTCCGAGCATGTGTTAAATATGGAACATTGCTGATATAATATATCGAATTTGTAAGAGCTTGGCTCCCCCTTTAGGTAGTGTAAGTATGAAAAGGGCAAAATCAGTCCAGTAGGCATGAATTCAGGCCCGGATTCAAATGGCAAGTCGCAAGTGGTGGCCTGAATAGACGATTCTTCTTGGCACTGAGGAATCCTGACTGACCCTTGACTGGGCCAAATCAGGAAAATCTACGCAAATTTCCTCATTGGGACGGTTTGGCGGTAGTCAGAGAAATAGCCAGAATCTGATAATGCCGATCGGTAAACCGCGGACGTCCGCGGCACAAGGGTTGTCATATATCGCAGGCTTACGGATGGGAGGGGCTGTGCCCGACAGTCTGGAAGACGATCAGAATCAAACTGCAAGACCGGGAATATCTGGAAATCTGCAGGTGGCTTACTGCTGCACGCATTCCCGCAGAGGCTGGTTGGACGCGCGGAGGGGGTGAGCCCAGTATATCGCAGAGTTACAGCCAGCCAGGGCCACTGGTTGACGCATCTCAGACGGGATTAAGGTTATTACTGGGCAGAATTTGGATGGACCTTGACGATATCTCCGCTATCTCCAAGTCAACTATGATTGAACCATTCATGTAGTTTGATGCGCGCGGCATCAACTTGAACGGGAGATGTACCAGCATGCAACATCACCATTCTGCGGCATTCGTACTCAACTATCGAGCTTTCAAGGGGGTTTCTGTCATCCTGTGATGGCATGGATATCGGAGCAGGAAGCTGTTATTCCTTTGATACTGAGAAGGGCACGGAATTCACGTAGATTTAGAAACCCGTCCACATGATGATGAGTCCCAAGCCCCAAGCCTTCCAGTAGGATCGCCCTCGTGAACCAAAGTCCTCTACAGTCAGCAGGCGCTTGTCGGATAGACTCAATGTTGGGGTCGAATGCAACCGTCGGGGAAAGCTACATTGGAGGTCCCGCTCAGGTAGTTTGCCCTGTATTTAGATGGATGTGAAGCGCGGCCGCATATTGGACCTTGAAACAAGAGCCGACATATGCATATTGCGCAGATTGCACCTTTTGGGGTTAACGCTAATCCTGCCGGAGTTTCAGCTGACGGTCCGTGGCCCACAGGAAAGGACGCTGATTGTCCGTGATAGGTCTGTTTCCTTGCTTGGCGCTGACACGCTTCCGAGGAGATGAGAGCATGATAGATCGTGGTGGCTAGTGGCCGGCAGTCGGCCGAACCAAGGTAGTGGGAAAGGTTGGATCTGCCCGTCCGCGGCTTCGCCTGTTGTTCCATGGATCAGGGGGACGGGGTTGCGTGGCTCCGGGACGATTCCATGCAGGTTCCACTGCCAGCCTGGATCGGGGATGCTGGATTATGTATCAAATGGTTGGGGGAATGGACGGTTTATCAGGAGAAGAATGAAGGAGTGTTGTATGCCAAGTTGCGTGAGCTGAGTGATGCCATGAGCTGCTCTCCCTCCTCGGAGAGCAACATGATCCCAAAGGTTCGAATATCGGTTAGAGAATGACAACAATTGGGACTTTGGTCCAAGCAACAGGCATGATTGGCTCTGGATGCAACCAAAATTAACCTGGTAATTTAGCAGCGGAGCATGATCTATCTGGCGCAGATGCTGCCAAATCAGAACTAGGCGCGGGACCAAGCCCCTGGTGAGTCACTCTAAAATGCCGAAGAAATAACAGGCAAAGGGCAAGTATTGGTAAAAACGACCGGGGGCTGAGCCTCGCCCAATTGGCCAACTCGGATGCCAGGGTCAGCCAGAGTTGGTCTAAGCCTGCCCTCGTCGAATCCCGCCGTCTCCTCCATGTCGTTAATGTCAGATTAGAGTCTTGTGGCGTGAACTGGGGCAGACGCCAAGATAGTCTCTGATTGGTCTCGCCTTTGATACTGAATGGGAGTCCTCTCAAAGGATGGGATGCGTTTGCGTTGCATTATGCACCGCCAGTACCCAGGACAGTGGCACCACGAGACGGGGAATTCGTGGCCGTCTCGGAGACAAATGAGGGGTGACATATGTATAAAGACAACTTCGCTTCTTGTCGGTAGCTCGCTCCATCTTTCCTAATCACAGACATTAGTTGATCACCGGAACTGGAATTAGCTATCGACATTGTTTCTGCAACCTCGAATCGATCCACAAGACCACTTTCTCTACCAACCAGTTCAGACTAAGAAGCCCGACCCACCATGCCAGGAGTCACCCGATCAAAGGCTTGCCAGTGCTGCAAGAGGAGGAAGATCAAAGTAGGCAACAGGTTCTTGTCCTGTAGTACCGAAAGTTGAGCTAACTGATTCTGTCCAAGTGTGACGAGAAGTGGCCGACCTGCAGCCCTTGCAAGCGAACCAAACTCGAGTGCCCTGGGCCCTCGACCGTCGTGAAGTTTGTTCATGACACTCAGGCCCAGTCAACCAGCGACAGCGACCAAGACTCTTGCTCATCCGAGATGACGGCCGTAGGATCGAACTCGGTGTCCCTTCACATGAGGAAGATTGTGCACCGCCAGGGTGGTTCATACAGCTCGTTCCGCATCAGGAGCACCGCTCCTCGAATAAGCACTCGCCCTAAACTCACGACCTTGTCGGATCGCATTGCAGCGCGGCTCGTCAGTCACTTGGACCGGAGCCAGGAGTATGGCATCACCCTGAGGCTGGGATATCTTCCCTTCCTTCCTCAGCGTATTCCCCATAGTGCATGCCTTCGGGACTGCGTGGCGTTGTTCTGTGCAGCCTGGTCTAACTATAGAGGACGGTGGCAGGCCGGCAGAGTTGTTACCATGAGCAACTATAGCAAGGCCTTGAGGACCTTGAGGAATACACTGAGGGGCGACCAGGCGCTGAGTGTAGAGACTTTGGCTGCCATGACACTGCTTGAGCGGACCGAGGCCTTATTCGACTGGGGACAGGAACGATGCTCGGCTATCCATGCGCATGGCATAGGGCATCTAATCACCAAGAAAGGTTATGTTGACATGAATGATGAGTTGGATGTTGAGTTAGCGAAAGAAAACCGTGGGTTACTGGTATGTTGTTGCGCTGAAAACCCCCGCTTCCCTAATGAAAAGTTCGAGTAACTAACTTTTCGAACACAGTTGGGTTATTGGGCTACAGAGTGCGGAAAGTCCTTCACTGGCGATGCGAGAATCATCGACGCACCCGAAGCGAATATTGATGGTGGGGAGTTCTGGGGAACGGATGAGCTGAAACCTTATCTCGAGTCAGCCCTGGCCATCACAGGCGGATCGTATGGTTCGTGGACACAATGGCTTCAGGACGCGGAGGGGATCCAGCAAGATCCTTTCGGCAGTGAGATGCTGGATCGTGCAACATGCCTGCGTCCCCAGCTCAGTCACGCGGCCGCGGAAACCAAGCAGTGCCTAGAGAGCTTGATGGAGTCGACCCTCGATCTAGGCACTTTGACCAAGGAAGATGACCCCGACTCAGCTTCAGGGAAGAGCTATGACTTCAAGACAGCAGCGTTAGCCCAGCTGTTCAACGGCCTTCTTATGCTCCGGCTGGTATCTCTGAGAATCAGCTATGACCTGAGTGTCATTTATGGATCCCCAGATACCGAGCTGTATAGCGAGTACCAAGAAGTGTGCGGAAACGCATGGATGTGTATCTCCTATTTGAGAAAGCTCGATGTTAGCGTCTCTGCGGCGTTTCTGGGGCCGTACTCGGCATGTATAGAAGCTTCGAGCGAAAAGGAGATGGATTCCTTACAGAGCATCATAAAGACCATGGATTCATATCTCGATCGTGATCTTGTGGGAACTGAGGAACCAGCTCATACCGCTTTGGAGTCGGAAAACATATACGCGTTCCAGTCGTTGGGTATTGAGTGACTCCCGGGAGCATCTAGTTGTCTGGCCCATGAAAAGATGGGAGGCTCGAGACTGTGAGATGCCGGTGCTTCCGATGCTTTCATTCATCGAGATGGCATAGAAGGTGTGCCATCAGTGCCAGACCTAAGACATGACATTTCATGGTCTGGTCTTAGAGCTAGCTGCTCTGTTGATCTCAGCAGAGATGTTCAACCCACGCTACTCTTGCAAACATCTATCGTCTCCAGCAACTAAAGCCATCAAGGGCCGATGTATCAGCAATTCCTGATCTTTATCAAGAAGCAGGGTGCAGGACACCCAAGACATTGAATCCTCGATGTATCGTTTATACAAGCAATATGTGCCAAGGGTAACCGATACCTTGGGCATTCAGCTTCGTTAGTTCCATTTCCCGCACGCCATCTGTTTCTTGCTTTTTTTTTCTTTGCTTTTCTTTATGCTTGTTTTCTGGTGGTTAAAGCAGAAGTTGTATCTATAAGTAGACAATAGATAATTAGACCCGGAGTTTGATCGTGGCAAATAGCACCTGGTATGCAACTTGATAAATCTGAATAAATAGTAATGATAAACATAGCATTACCAGACGATCAGAATTGTTTAAGGGATGGATCAGAAGTGGCTGCAGCTAGAAATAGTAAACAATTCGAACTTCCATCATTTTCTCCACTCGTCCGTCAGCTTGCGGATGCGAAATGCGAAATGCGAAACGAAAGATGATTGGATATAGGATGGATAAAGTCCCAAAGGGGTAATGCCATTGCGAAGCTGACCGAGCCCCATTGGATTGATGATGATGTGCCGTGCCCATTTACATCAAGCTAAACGGAATGCGATCAACCATCCTTGCCCTGCTATAAACGCGTAGATATAATTGCCAAATACTGGAAAGATTGTTTCATTGAAGGCGCAGCGCTCGGACTCGCATTTGCATGTCTTGGGATGCCGTCGTATGACCATAACTTGTAAACTATAAAGGACGACGGTGAACCCTCAACTTTATCCATCTCTCTCATCATACTTCATTGTTCGATATCTACGCTATCTATATTTCAATCCTTGTCCAATATGAGAGTTCCAGCCCTGATTGGAAGTGCCATGACCCTGGCTTTTCTTCAATCACCCAACTCGGCCAACGCCGAGGAAGAGCCAATCCTATCTCTCAGTACGGATAGTGCATTCCATTTTGAGGTTCTCGTCTCTCTTGGCGAAGCCCTTTATGGAGGCTCCGACCTCGCGCCTGTTTTGGGCGCTGCTAAGAACATCACCCCCGGCGACTTTGACAGCTTTTCCCAAGCCTTCCAGAAGCTGGCATACAAAACCAAAGACCAGGCTCTGGATGAAGGAGCAAACTATGACCCTATCAATGTTCGAGAGACTTGGTTCTCCGCTGCAACATATTTCCGCCGCGCCGATTTCTACCTCCATAACAACTGGACCAATCCCCTCATCAACACTCTCTGGGATGAGCAGACAAATGCCTTCGACAAGGGGATAAGCTCTCTTCCTGTCCCCGGGAAACGCCTTCAGATCCCAGCCGATAACTTCACGGTCGAGGCAATCTGGTACGAGCCTATCTCTCACCGGTATACCAATCAAACTAGCAAGCGTCCCACACTGATCCTCGGAAACGGGTACGATGGCGCACAGGAAGACCTCTACCATACTGTTGTTGTCCCCGCCCTAGCTCGAGGCTGGAACTGCTTGACATACGAGGGTCCAGGCCACCCAACTGTCCGTCGCAAGCAGAATCTTGGATTCATCCCCGATTGGGAACGTGTTGTCACCCCACTGGTTGACTACCTGCTCAAAGACAGATCCAATGTCGTGGATAAGGATAAGTTGGCCCTCTTTGGATTTTCCTTCGGTGGTTATCTCGCTGCCCGAGCTGCTGCATTTGAGCCTCGCATCTCCGCGGTAGTATTAGACGGCGGCGTGTGGGACTGTTACGAGGCTTTCTCACCCAACCTGTCCCCGGAGCTTAAAGAACTCTTTGATTCGGGAAACAAAGAAGCCTTCGACGAAGCGGGGAGAGCACTACTTGACAATCCTCTGGTTCCTTCTCAGGCACGCTGGGGGTTGGCCCAGGGCATGTGGGCGTTCAACACGCAGTCGCCCTATGATTTCATGCAGTGGACAAAGAAGTACGCCGTCAAGGATTTCATCACACAGATCAAGGTCCCCGTTTTTGTTGTCGACGCAGAGAGCGAGGGTTTCTTCTCTGGTCAGCCGCAGAAGGTCAAGGATGCTCTTGGTGATTTGGCAACGTTGCACACCTTTGCGGGAGCTGAGGGCTACCATTGTCAGGCAGGAGCTTTCTCTTCCTTGAACCGAGTTATGTTTGGGTGGTTGAACAAGGTGCTTCCTAAGTAAGAATGTCGAGGACCTCTGACAGCAAGGATAAGACAAGATGCTTAGATGTATTTATATATTTGATTCTTGGTTTCGAAGGTGTTGCGACTTTCCTACAGAGTAGGCGTATACATAGTCCCCCACAGCTAGACATTACACCTAGTATACATATATTTCTCCAGAGGCTTGAACTCTTATTCAATGATACTAACTGCAGTTAAGTAATGCCACATTATTATTCAATTGCTGTTAGCTACTATTATCCATAGAACCGTGAAAAGGTCATGGATATAGCGTTTACGGTATCCGTATACTCAATCTCGCAATCTCGCTCAATCACCTAGTATAATAAGCGCGCTTGGAAAATTCTGTTTAAATGCCTGAAAGGAAAGGCAGAATTGAGCCTACTTTCCTGCACACCAGCGAGGCCTTCGCCCACTTCTAAGCGAATAATATGCATTGCTGGACGCATCATCCCGACGTTTCAGTCAAGGTGCATCTGACTTGGGTCATCAGTAAAAGACCTCAGTCCACAGCGAGGACAATGCATCAAATCCGAGATGCATATGTGAACTGACAACTGGCTCCAACCGGTATCAACGGAATAGCCAGCACGAATGATAAATGAGACACGTCATGCACCTGTGTTCGTGTTATGCAGGTGAGCCACCATCTGCGAACTCGACTGCCATTGCAACTGGGCTTGTTTAGCGGTGTATTCCTTTCGGCGGTGTATCCCACTCTTATGAGTTTGCTGTCAAGTGATCACTCTATGACGCATCTGAATTGCGTATGAGGAATTTCATGCCGGTGATTCTGCAAACTCCTAACTAAGCCTCACTATGAATGATGCTGTCTGACTGCCTGGCGACTTTGAGCATGCCACGCCGTGCATATTACCCCACACGGACAAGTCGAGGCAACCACTACAGGATGAACCGGTTTGCCATGTTTGGGGCGGGAGGTACACCAACGGCAGTCAGCACATTTCTTGGTTGGTGGGGGAGTAATGACACTCGTTGGAAATAACGGGACTTGCACTTTGAGTAACCACCACGTAGTGGGGTTGCATATATCGACCTCGCCTTAGAAATCTACTGGCCATCATGGATCGCTGAAGCTGGTGATTATTGGCCCAGTGTTGGATGTATGCCTCGGCATTGATACCCTCTCGACATTTGATGGCAGGTCAGGATCTCAATATCTACCACTTTATGGACATAAAACATGCCATATGACCCTGCTTTCTTGCAAACTCAGCCAAGGCAAAGCAATTTTGCAGATGAAGATGGTTGTTATCAATATCGTCATATCGGCTCCAGGGCAAGCAGCCTCCTCTGGAAGCTCACCACCCCGGGGGAGGAATCTCAGGCGGAGGAGCTCCCAAATTCCGTCACTAGTCGGCGGGAGCGATCGTCGTTATTCTCCCTCTAAACACGCAAACAGACAACCAGAAGGTTCGGGTGTGAACCAGAATGTACTAGAACAACTGGTTATCACCTCGCCCCTCGGAAATACCGGAGAGACCATATCTGTAGCCGGGAACACCAGCCCTGTTGCAGTTGCAGAGTCGAGTTCCAACCCCCAAACTAGTCAGCAAACCTCCGCCAGCTCAGCTAGCGAGGAGTTTAATCATACGATTCCCTCAAGTCCGGTGACCGGTCTCCAGACTACTGCAGGACCTGCTCCAACGTTGTCAGCCGAGGAGACGGGCCGGGGCGTAGTGGAAGAATCAATCACGATCCCCAACGCCGGTAGAGGGACTGCGCTGGTCTCTGTTTCTGACCCAGGTGTTCAAACAGAGGCAGAGAACACCGCAAGCCCTGAGTCAGTGGAATCAATCGCACGGTTTGGTGGTCTGGAAAATAAACTGGACTTGCTTATGGTCAAAATGGTGGCCTTCCTGGAGAATGCTTCGCCCCCGTCTACTCCAAGTGCATCTAGCGCGTCTTCTACCTCAGCTACTACACAAACCAGCTATGATTTGCATGGTGAATCTTTTATGAGAAACGGCCAATGTCAAGAATGCATCATGTTGAACGAGCAGATATCTCACTTGGAAGAATACCACAATGTTCAACAACAATTACTGTGGAAGATAAACGACAACTTGACAAAGATGATTGAGGAAAATGCTCATCAAACACGTGAGAGAATGGGCCATATTGAAACACGTCTTCAAAACGTCTCGGACGACTTTCAAAGGGTCGCAGCAGAGCGTGACAAATATAAAACCAGAGCCACATACCTACAAGGCAAATTGAGTGGTCATCACCGTCCAAGGGGCAACGCTAAACGACCACGACGATTCACCAAACAAAACCGCCACGCATTGAGGGATTTCGCTGCATATATCCAAAAATTGACAGCCCAACGAAAAGATATTGCATCTCAGCTAAAGGTCTCGCCACATCCAGAGGTCCGGAAGCTTCCCCATGAACAGCAAGTTGATGCAGAATCAAACACCAACGCCGACAGTAGGCGACTACATCTGCACCAACAGGCTGAAGAAAGCAGAAATATCATGCAGAATAATTTAAATGAAAAAGAGGTTGCCTTTTTGCTGCCTAATGACATACAGAGTCTCCAAAAAGAAGCGCAGGACACAAGCTCAGAGGTTGCCACTTCCCGCGCTGAACCGCCCAAGGCCAACACTGTGACGCCGGCCCAACAGGAGGCCTTATCAAATACTGACGGGAAGGGTAAGATTTTGGACAAACGTACTGACGGAATAAAGGGAAAGGTGAAAAGAGCTCGACAACCTCGGTCCAGATGCGTCAAGTTAGAGGTTATAGCGCGGCGTGGTCACAGGTGTGTTATCTTCTCGCGAGCATGTCCCTCTAACATCTCAAAGATTGAGTCTAATTCGAGGTAGAAAATTACGGGTTACCTATCCTGGGCGACGCTCTCTTTACATGGATCCAGGCAAGATGGGGTCCAAAATTATCAAGGGACTCATACGTTTCCATTGTGGCATTTGGGCTCCTAAATAAGGGCTCATGCTGGTTCGGAACGACTGCTGCGTTCACTCGCTGGATCTTCTTAATGAGTAAATTTGTTCTCAAACTCTTTTCCTTTTCCAAACATTGTTAGCGCTCTTATACGCTTCTAGCTTTTTTCTCTATTTGTTCATGTAATGTATGCTTCTCTTTGTCTTTGTGTTGGTTCACGGGGCCTCGAGCCCACTTTGAAGAACATTTGATGATTCTGAAAGCACGTCACAGACCGCGGTGGAATGGGAAGAGATCTCCTCTCGAAGGATTCAGAATGATTTACGCCTTTCTCTTAAGTGTATTGATAGCTGATGCAGGCACATTGTGCTCAGGAAAGATGATGCAATCTCATTTGACGCACTTTTTATCTGTTCGCGTTGACGTTTCCTCTTCTTAAGTGTAGACAAATTCAGGCTCTTCTCACAAATCCATGTGACCTTCTCGAGCAATAGCGGCGCAATTCCTACAATTCATCTTGTTTCTCTTCCTCATGCTCCGTCAATGTGAAACACGCGAAGTGATGCCAGATCTAGAACCTTTCGTTTTAACTTAAGCCGCATTTTTTGGTTCGGCTCAAACTTCAGAGCATATACGTACGAGCTTTCTTCTTTCGGGCATTTACTTCAGTTAAGGCATCAATTTCCATCGCAACTACAAACTTTTTGTCTCTACTTCATTGAGGGCAGAGGAGTTTTGCGCAAATCGGTCTCGCTCTTTATAAGAGCACAAATCATTTCAAGATAATAATGAACGGTTATTTTGCCGCAATTGAGAAGGCGTGATGGTCCGCACCAACTTAAGAAAAGAAACGGCTAGCGATATTGCCAATATCGCTTTCCACCTCGCAGCGGGGATTTAGCTGTCTAGGATATGAGAATGACCAACTCCATACCTTGTCAAGTATATCCTGGCAGGACACCACCAGAATGAGTCTGATTTGAGCCATCCACCTTCTGAGCTGGGTCCAAGTCCACGATTAGCACAAGGTCGGGAAACGCCTTAGCGGCGACGGGAGAATGGGCCGAATCTACGATTTTCTCTGACCTTTCCCATACGCAGTTTTCGTGCTGAGAAAACGAGATCCCCGTAGACTCATTCTGGTATAGAGTATCTGCTTAAATGTAAGGATTTTCTACCCCTGGCTTTTACCTGGCCCTTGCCCCTTGCCCCCCTTTTTTCCTCGCACATTTTGAGATTTGTCCCGGCTCATGCATGGGCGAGAGAAGTTCGAGTTTTATTTTTAATATCTTGTTCCTTATTTGTGGAAGCGAATTTTACTGAAATATTCCAAAACATTATACAGTAACGTTCTCTGATAAAGTCAAAACATCAAATACACCGTCTCTTAAAAGGGTCCGGCTCTCTGGACCAGACTAAGTTAAGCGTAAAGCGAAGTAGATGCTGCTATCATTAAAAAAAGCAACCTAGTCATAAACAGTATTCTAAACGGAATACTGTAGAAATATTCTTTTGCTTACTGCCGCAAGTACTTACTGGCGCTTTACAGTGAAAGAGATCATGGAGAGCTGGATCGGCCGCCCCTTTTCGTCTGGCGCCGGATAATGAAGCCTCGCTCTCGGCGGCGAGCCCTATTGGTCCAATGTCAGAGCAAAACATGGCTTTGATCAATGCGATTTCCAGGCCCTGGACTACTATTGGGCTGCCCGACGGGTTCAAAATGTCGGCATCAATCGAGTCCCCACAGCAGCGTCGTAGTTCTCTCAGGGAAACCCACTGATTTACTGGGACTGGGGTTCGACAATGTTTGACAGGTCGGGTATGGCCGTATGGGATGACATTGCCGAGATTTCGCAATGAAAACATCCCAGCGAAACCCGTGATCCGGGAAGGGAACTAAGCAATTTGCTGAGACGAACATACGAAAGGAACGACGGTCAAAGGCAAAAAGAGTGTTTATCCCCTGTTTCCTGTATCTGCTCCTGGTTCATAGCCCTAAAACCACCCTCTGCCTCATCTGACAGGTGAGGGTGGCGATGGGTAAATAAAAAGAAAGGGCATATATGTGGACTGATACCATGCGTGGAGGCCCTTTAACAGCTGCTGTGCCCTTCAGTGATGAAAAGGCCCCAGCGCCGATTACAGGTTAAAATAGGGCATTTTCCCTCGAATCTCGCAGAATCTATGCTCTCCCGTCTCTTCGGCTGGTACCGTCCTCTTCCCCGGTGAACTTATTCTTCCATGGCCAGCTTTCCAGTTATAAACGGAGTAACGACCTTTCTCGCGCCACCAGAAGGCTATGAGGTGGACTTCGACAATCCCCAAAGCCGCCATGTGCTCGACCAATACCTGATATTCGCCCTCTTAGGACCTTTTGCGTTCTTTTGTCTGGTCCAAAGAATCTACACGAAGCATTTCATTGTTGGCGGGTCCAAAATTGACGACTGTATGTACAAATCGAGGGGTTCGTATATTTGAGAAGCCTTCATGACGTCCTGACGCGGATCTTCTTGACAGATCTGATCACTGCAGCCTGGATCACATCCTTAGCGATGCAGGGTGTACAAACTTGTAAGGCTACACCTGAGGCTTCGTCTATGATACTAAGCATAGTTGTTCTCAACTTTGACTGGAATATCTAATTGAGGTAGGGTCAATATCAATTGGAGGTCTATGTCACCACGTCTGGGAGATGCCCATCGAGGTCTTTGAAAAACACATGCTGGTAAGCTGATTCCAGTATAAATTATAACTCTATCTACTGGGAATGACCTTGAAACTGTGTGAAGTCAACAACGTATAGAAAACGACTGAGATTGGACGACTTTACTCACTCATGTATTGAACTAGAGCTCCTATATCGCTGCGCCATTATTCATCATCTGCAATGGGCTCAGTAAGATGTCCCTTCTGAGTTTCTACCTACGAATATCATCCCAACCGACATTTCGAAGAGCCATCTGGGCCGCAATAGCGATGGTAATTTGCTACACGGTTGTAATTGCGTGTCTGCTCCTTTTCGGTTGCAGGCCGATACGTGCCAACTGGGACCCCAAGTTGTTAATAGCCGGAACGTCGGACAAATGTGTTGATTCGGCATCCATATACATCGCCATTGCCGTTGCAAACATCGTCTCCGACGTGGTTCTCTTCATCATCCCAATCCCGACTATTGTTCGGCTGAAAATGCGTCTGGCCCAGAAACTTGGTGCATTGCTTATTTTCGCCGTTGGTTCTTTGTAAGTCACGGATACCTCACAATTGATATCCTCAAGCTGAACATGAGACATTAGGACCGTTGCCACGTCAATTATTCGAATGGCTTATTTACCATCTCTCCTGAGTACCTCTGATATACCATGGGTCGCCGCCCCTGCCAACGTCTGGGTGTAAGCATTAACCTGAACTTAATATTGAATGGAAGTTAAGTATACTAACCAGATGATTTGCCTAGTTTCGTCGAGGCCAACCTATTTATCGTATGTGTCTCTATGACCACATTCAGAAAATTCTTCCAGCGATTTGCACCAAAGTGGCTCGGACTCGGCAGTATGATCGATGATGCATCCAATCCATCAAAGTCCACGACCTACAACAAGTCAGCAAGTCGAATTTCCCGACAGAATCGCACAGGATACTCGCAATTTGACTCTGTTGAAATCGAAAATAAGCCTAGCAAAGACGACCATCCGATTGAACTACGACTCATGCCTGTAGGCGGTGTGGTTGAGGGAACAACAACAACCGTGGTTGGATCTGAAGTTGAAGAGGCCGGGACTCTTCCCCGAGACGATGCCAGTGACCAAGAAATATTAAACAACAACGCGAATCAAGGGGAGATCATGTACACGAAGACCTTCGAGATTCGGTACAGCAAATAGCCGTGGACTAGTCGAACTCGTTCACGATATATTTGCTTGGGATAAATTGGGGACATGGAAAGATTATAGATCTTATATGAGAAGAAAGGAATGCAGATAGAACCTGCAGATACTCCTGAAGAGAAATGCTTCGTGTTGAAGCAGTATGAGTGGCGTCGATCATTTTGATGGATTATTAGAGTAAGTATTACTTCGTTGCTTTGGTATGAGTTGAGGTTCCACAACATGAGCAAGTAGGAAAAGATTAAATGTAGCCTGGTAAACCATTTAATGATGGATTCGGTTACTTTAATATTGTCTGCGTAAACGCCGGAGCCTTTCTTGATTGAAAATATAAGTATTATTAGTCTACCATCATGGCTAAAAGGTCGACATGAAGGCACAAGTTGTGGGAAATCAATATAGCCCGAGGAGCCAGGTTCGTCAGTCCGGAAAGGAAACTTGGTATTGTAATCAGCGTGGTAAAGCATTTCAAGATATGGCTCAAGGGTAGCAACTCTCTATCGGCACACATTCGAATAATGGGCAGCGAGAAGCTAGCAACAGTCAATCGACAGTCACTGAAACCGATCCAGAGATAGATATTCTACTAGTCCTCGCTCACGGAAGCATCGGATGGAGTAGCATCTTTCGGTTTATCTAGGGTAGGCAACAAGCTCAATCATGGGTCGTTGGGATTCTTATCCTGGCAATAAGCTAATATGAAATGTCCACGGTATAAGAAAATTGAGCCAATCCTACCCACAGACCATGTTGCTAAGCCTCATGTGTGATCCGAGCGTCTGCGGTATAGGGTTTTATCTTTCGAACGCATGGTATTATGGATTCTGGGATTGGGAAATCTGCTTAGAGACTCAAGGTATATCCGGGTACCGAAGGAATGGGGATGAAATGGCATATGGCCACGGGCAGCCTGTCTCTTGTGCATCGCTATGACAGCATTACTTGGGCTCTGTCTCAAAGGTAACCAATGATGTCTAAATCCCAAAGACAAATCAGCCACTAGAGGCCCCAGACCACAATGTCTGACTTATCGGGGACCAACGTGCAGACGATAGTTGCTCCAACCCACTACCAATAATCATCCGACCGCTGTTCTGGACACCGTAGTCAAGCTTGGAATTGCCAATACTTGATTCATCGTTTTGGAGAGAGCTCTGTCTGTTTTTCTAGCCACCCGGGATCGCTGAGACACCCCGCAAAGGCTTCCTCACTCGAGTATGGATACGGCGGGTTACCTGACTTTTGGTACGCAAACTCGGGGCAAATCCGCCAAGTCGCTCAAGTCCGCCCTCGCAGACAAAGGAGAATGGCCCGGAATAAATACTCGGCCACTGTGCTAGCTACGAGGTTACCTACGCACATGGATGACAAAGACCTATCAGCTTAGTCTCCATCAGCGTGCATATCATGTCCAGCACATACCTGCGGGTCCGTCTGTTGGTGGCTAGCCTCAGATGATATGTCAGCTCTAAGCCTTGACGTGGTTTTACCCGGCCAGTCCGGTCCCATCATGCTTTGTTTCCTTGCGTGGCTCTAGCCTTTTGAGTTCTCGCTCGATGCACGGGCATGGAAGCTGAAAAATGGCGGTATATCACTCAGTCGTGTCTCAGGTGGGAATTGACGGTTGTGCTATTAAATTTCGTCTCAATATTAATAGACAAGTGCGATCAATGCTACCCTTTTGAGATCGTCAGCCTGAGCATTCCATGGGATTTCCCATTGCTGTTCAGTTTAGCTCGAAGGAATCCTTCCGGCTTGGATCACCAAGAAGCTAGCTGGGGCGTAGTATGATTCCCTGTGGATACGAGGCAAGGATGGACAGAGCTATGCCTTAATTATACAAGTCTTACCGGCGTACCAGAGATCAGCGTACACAGACGGTGCAAGATATGCAGACTTGTTCACTGCCACCCAAAATCCCACGCATTTCAGACGAGAACAAAGAGGTCTGCAGGGCGGAGGCCCATCAATCATTGGCACAAGCTGAGCAGTAGGTACATGCAGAACCTGCACCCCAATTGCACAAAAGCCTACCACGTCTTGCCACCGTCTGTATGGTGATGCTCGTTCGGCCGCTCGCTCCTGTGGGCAGCGTTCTAAATTTTATGCTTGCTCGATCCTGAGAGGTGCTAGATCCGGGCTGGGAGCCGGGGGCTCGGGACGATGCTAAGCTTACATTGCTGTGACCTCCTATTCACGAACCCACACCAAAAGTCTGACAACCAAATTACCACCGCTCAAGGGCGAACTCAAGCCACGCTCTCCACCCGTCACCTGGAGCAGCCAGTCATGTTCCCTGCGTGGCTGAAAGATTTGCCCCAAAGCGGGGGTGTCGTGGGCTTTTGCGAGATGGAGCGTCAGCAGACAATAAGCAAGGCTGCATTCACCCATGGCCATCAGCACAAGCCCACGCTTGGCACACAACCCGCCGTTGGGGGCCGAGCTTCCTTTAGTTTGTGTATTCCACAAGAATGTAAGTCAATACCAAAAGCAAGTCCAGCCGTTGGCCTGCCGGGAATTTACGTTGTACAGTTTGCTTGTGCACACTATTACAAAGCTGACGCTCGCCAGCTCGCCCTTTCTCCTACCGATGTGCTCTTCCTTTCCCCTCCTTCATCTCTTCTCCGTGCCTACTTACCCCAAGTTACTTCTCCCTTTCTTCTAATACTAGTCTTCTCCGCCGTCTTTGCCTCTTCGATTGTCCATTGACCAGTGGAGAGGTGATCAACAGCAGACTCCCCCACTCACTCGACCTTGACAACACTACCGGCTACTTTCACACAGTCACGACACTGCAATGGTCGGCCCAGCAGTCGAGATTGCAGCTCGGGTGGGCGCCAGCTGCGCGGCCAACGATGGCGGTTCCTTTTACGTCTGCGAGGGCAAAGAGGTCGAGTTCATCGGGTGCTGCACCGTCGACCCGTGCAAAACATCCAACGGAAACTGCCCCCGCGAGAGTCTCAGAAACACCACCTACAGCGTCACCGCCCACGACCTGATCCCTCCGCAATTGTGTGTCAGTAGCGATGCCAACGACCAGTGGTGGACCTGCGGCTTCGTCAAGCCCCCCTTCATGGGCTGCTGCGGCATCAATGTCTGCCAGAACGAAGGATGTCCGGCGGACAAGCTGACCAGTGCCAAACTGAACCCCGACTTCGAGAAATCCAAGATCTTCCGGACCGAGGACTCCAACAGCAACAAGCTCTCCAAGGGTGCGATCGCGGGTATCGTAGTCGGTGCCGTGGTAGGGGGAATCCTCATCATCGCCCTCCTCTTCTTCTTCTGGAAGCGACGACAAGCGAAGAAGAACGCCGAACAACAAGCACAGCCTCGGGGACCCGGAAACCAGCAGGAGATGTCCTTCCACAACAATGGACAAGCCCACATCATGGAGTCGCCGCACAACAAGCTCGTGTCACCTTACACGTCCACCTACGCGCCGTCGGTGGCTAACACGCACCAGGACTACATGTACCAGCCCAGCTCGCCTTCGCCGCAGATGCCGACGACGCAATGGGGCGACAATGGATACCACCACCACAGCCAGCAGCGCGGCTACGTGCCCAGCATGGTCTCGAGTAACGACCACGGCGACGGATGGAACAAGCCGCCGCAGCCGTACATGGCACAAGAGCTTCCCTCCGAGGACATCGTCGTCGAGTTGCCGGAGGACACAGCGCCGGCGCCTGCTCAACAAGGTGACAGAAAGTAGTGATTTGGTTTTTCTTTTTCGGCGGGCTTGCATAGCAAATGATGAGCGTTGTGGCTGGAGCTGAGGACATGGGTGGTGCATTAGACTTTTCAGCTGATGGGTAATTGATTCACAGTAATCGCCGGCGTGGTAGCATATTTATTCATGGTTAATGCAATTAATTCTGTGCGAAGGACAAAGCACAAACTAGATCAATACTCAGCTCCTTCCTTTCCATGTGTCCTACCTAGTAATGGATGAGCACACTCTGCGCTATGAAGCATCCTTTCGTTTATGGGTAAGCCAGGTTGACCACTTATCAGCTCCGATCAATCTCTAGAATTCAACGTCACGGCAATGTTGTGGATAGCCCCAGCGGGCACGCTGCCATCGTGAGAGCATCGCGGAAATACCCATATATGACACTAATCAACTCTTGCTCTAGTGCGCCTCGGCTTCAAAATGCGAGGAATTTAACACCTTCGAGGATCCATAAATCATTGCTGTCTCCAGCTGGAGAAGCTGACTGGCCCAGAACATCTCCGTCTGGTTCAAATACGGTCTCGCGTAGTATAATTGGGACCGCTTCATCCTTGAAATCTGCGTGTCCAACCAGGCCCTCTGTCTAGGAAGCTTCGTTTTCGGGTCAAGCTAGAGGTGAACTAGAGCACTCCCCGCGCGCCCTTGGAACCATGTGCGAGGTCGAAAGTGTGCTGGTGATGTTCGATGATCAACTAGATTTCAGGACGTATTGCTTGAATGGGACTGAGTCTGCTCACCCTCCTGGGTGAAGTCGACTGACGGTGTCCTCTACCAATCATCAACTCGATCGCAGACATTATGATGTTCTATATCAAGTTAGGGAGCTGCCTCTAGGGTACCTCCAGATTGATGCATGGGCAGCTGATGACTTCATCGAGGGTGTTTCTTGTCAAGCCTGTCATTCGGCCGAACCTACTCTCGCGTTAAACCTGTAGGCACTGACCTTAAGATAGCGATGGAACTTGTCCTGCTTGCTGAGTAGTGCTCTTGGCAAGCATTCATAGCTTCGCTCTAGACATACTGGCCGCACTTTCTTAGACGAGAACTGTATCGGCACACTTCCCCCCAGCTTTGTGAGGCAACTCCTCTCGTGGATAGAGGCTCCCATGACCCTCTTGCGGCTCTTGAAAGTTAGTGTACACTTGGAATCTCCCTTCATTTCGATGAAGATCCTCCCTGCTTCAAAGAAGACATTCCGCGAACACCCACGACCCGCTCATCCAGCTAGATGAGCATCCGGGGGGGCCCCATACAAGATAAAAGCTATCTATTCTGTGGCCTGATGGAAGGTTCGTAGTAGTAAGTTCAACCCATCGATAAGCGGATATAGGTTAATAAGCGATTCTTCGGTGTATGTATGTATCCTGACTAACCGCTCTCTACATCCTCAAGGGCAGCCCTGGCTAAATGACGAGGTAACCAGGTGTAATAATTAAGTGATGGCACCACAAGATATCAGGCCAGCCGTCTTGGGGTTTCCAAATGCGAGAGGTCACGTTGCTCATTTGAGCAACAGGTAGCTACGCCGGGTCTCCACGAGTTGAATATTGGCTAGGCTCGGCCTGCAGTCATCGCTGGCCTCGATAGAAGACAAAGAGATTAAACCCTTGCGACTGCTCGTCTCGGGGGGAGAGAAAGGCTAGGTCCCCGTTAATAAACTGTCCGGTTCTTCCTACGATACGTCGCGCATCACTGTATCAGCTACCGAGGCACCTGGCAGCCCAGTGTCGGAACTCGTCGCGCTGGTGGTTCTCAAAGTGCCTATGAAGCCTGTCGTAGCCTCTGACCGCTCTGCTAGGGCTCCAGGATTGATTCACGTGCTAGAAAGCCAGCTTCAATGCCGAACTTCGTTCGACGCACGTGAGGGGTGACAGTGCACGAACGCCCTTATGTTCTGGAAGCAGGAATTGGTGCCTAGTGGTAAGTCTGGTTGAACGATTCTGCTCCTCAGTTAACTGCTATTGACAGCTTTCGTTTTACGACGAAGAGCAAAATGAATGTGTTGGCACAGATGTGGCCACGCGCGAGACGGGTTGCTTGGTGATGACGATTAGGTACAGCGAATCTGTGCCTGAGAACTTCCATGGAGTAGGCACATCGGGGTCTTCCAAAGCAGTTAGTTGGTCCCAGTGGTTGTGGATCTGGTTGCGTGTGGTGTATCACCGTGTGTGACGCTGCATAGCCGGGCATGCTTGGGTCGGTTGGTGCACCACTCCTTGAGGCCCTTGTCCCGGTCATTTTGCGAAGAAATGTAAGGTGGGTTCGGACGCGCACACGGGTAGCAGTCGATTTCGAATCTCATGTTGCCCTACCTGGTTTTTGACTTGCCTCATTCTTCTCAACCTAGACTATGAAATGCAACGGGATCGAATAATTAAAATTCGGGACGAGACTTGGGACATGCTATGCCTCTACATACTCGCATGTATATTGTGGCCATGTTCAATGTGGGCATTTACACGACAGCCATGTATTTGTGTATGTTATCATCCACAGGTGCGTGATAAAGTCTTCTTCAAGATTGCCCGATACTTTGTTATTGGACGTTTTCCAGGATCTAGCCCCGCAAAATAATTCCATTCTCACCCGGACGGAAAGTTTAGATCTCAAAATCCCTGTCAGCTCGTCACTCAGCCGTGTGTCCCTACCAACAATAGAAAATGCCAGACTATATAAAACCCAATATCGGTCCCCATAACTTCTCCATGCCCAGAGCATAATCTTACATCCATTCATGCAAGAGCCCGCTCCTGTTTCTTTTGTTTCCTGTTTTGTTTGCTTTTCCTCTCTTAATGCCTGATCCTGGCGTGACTCCAAAGCGACCCATGGCTCTAGTCCATGCGCGCGGAATACGGCCCAGGAGAAGTCGGTTAGGAGCCCTAGCCAGAGGAGCTTCAATCAATACATCTAATACTTCCGATATGCCCAGGACCTTTGCCTGTCCCTTCTATCGGAAGGATCCCTTCCAGCATATGGACTGTGTCAACTATACTTTGACACGGTTGAGCGACGTGAAGCAGCATCTTCAGCGACGCCATCTAGATCATCTTATCGTCCGATGCCCAATTTGCAATGAGGCGTTCACTTCATTTGCTGAGCGCGACAAACATGTCAATTCATCTGCATCCTGCTCAAACTCTCCCTCTGTGGAGTTTGCCCAATTCGGCCTTGAACAGAGACCACACTCCAAATTGAAGGCTCGCTCTTCACGTCGCGCGACGCCTTCGGAAATGTACTTTGATCTTTGGGACACCATCTTTGACAAAGAGACAAGACCTTTAAATCCTTACCGTGGGCCCATCTTCTTGGAAACCATTGCTGCTCTTCGAGAGTTTTGGGAGACAGAGAAGTCGTCGATTATTACAAACACAATTAATGAACATCCTCAGTTGTTGATCATGGATGTGCAATCGCTCTCTACTGCGTTCCTGAATATGTTCGACCGGCTGCAAAGTCGGTTCGAAGACTGCGTGAGAAACCGGCGCTCAATTAGGGCTGTCCAGATTCCGGCCTTCACGGGTCACCTCGACGAGCCAAAGGCAAGCCTTGAAGTTGGGGAGCCCTATTCTGGGGGGTTCGGGGGTTGTGGAGATCCCCCTCTCGGCCAAGGGATGGAACTATCCGGCAATCAGCTTCCAAATTTTGAGTACCCGATGAGTCTAGTTCCACAACTATATTACCAGGATCCTGCTGCTGCTGCTAACGGCCGAATCCCTTGTGACTTGCAGAACTCATCGAAGAATGAGAATCATGCAGTAAATGAAGACAAAGATGATCAGGCATCAGGAGAAGCCTCTATCGGGACTTCTTTTCTAGGTGACGTTGGAAGTGAGTTTCACTTCGATTATGACAACTTTTCGAATTTTGAGTGGATTAATCACGCGTTTGGTACGGATGTATAATGAGCGACATGGTATGAATCTACTTTCTTATGGTAGATGTGGGATTCTATTGTTGGTAAAAAAGCATCCTTTCGGCTTTACTCAGAGGCTGATGATTAATGAAAGGGCGGGAATAGTAATGGGCTATTTGAGCTATTTCACTCGAAATCCTCCTTCATGGTATAGAAATTGATTTATAAAGTGAACAAACTCTAGTAATAATGGTGCTGTGAAACAAATGAATTAAGGAGATGCGCGTAGATGACGGACCATCTTATGAACCAGATGATGACTACACAGCAACCCCAGCGCCTAGTTACTATATAGTACCTAAAAGAAAATTGCATATCAACTTCGACAATGAGATGGAGCATGCCGTGAGTCATCACATTGGCTATGTACTGCCTACCATGCGTACACGAGAAGATTGAGAAGACTCCCCACTACCACCAGCATGGTACTAAACTTCTAGCAGCTCGCTTCAAACCTAAGCCAGCTTCACCGTCTGAGGCGTGGAGAAAAGATCCTTGGGGTCAAATTTACTCTTGAGCGTCTGAAGCCGGGCAAGGTTGGACCCGAAGTACTTTTGCTGGGGATTCTTATGCCCGGTGCTGGCGATGCCATTGTAAGCCAGGAAAGAATCGGACTTGTGGCCCAGGAGGATTTCGAACCCCTTGTTGACGAACTCGATAGCCTCAGTAGATGTTGTCTCACTGGTCGAAACGTATCCGTCAAGAGAGTATAGAAGATCACGGTGAGGGAATGCAGTGGCATCAGCTGCGACGTCGTTGACTGCTCCGCCGTACAGATCAAACTGGAAGGACCAGCTGCCAAGGTTGGAGTTTCCGTTGAAGACATGGCTTGCAAATTCGTCAATAGCGCTGTTGCTTGAGATGGTCGTTGGTGTAATCATGGCGTTGATGATGTAGAAATGTTGTGGGGAGGCTGCAGGAGACGCAGTACCGGTCAATCCGCTCATAAGAGTCGACCACGACACTCCAGTCTTGATAGTGGTGGACAAGGTGCTGGGCAGACGTGATTGAAGTCCGAGGGCCTCGAATGCAGATTGGTTGCCAAAGAAAACGCCGCTCCAGAGGAAAGTGGTTTCGGAGAACCTCGTCACTCCTCCAATCTCACGAGGCAGAGAGGTGTCGCGAAGGATATCATGGTAGCCCTTGAGGGCCTCGACGAGAACAGAAGAATCATTTGAGGTGACCGTGAAAGTGAATGTAACAAGTTCAGACGGCTCGGGAAGCGTGTTGAACTTGAGCTCAGTGACGAGACCAAAGCCTGCTCCTGCTCCACGAACAGCCCAGAACAGATCAGAGTTGGCTTTTTCGGATGCGCGAGTTACTGTCCCATCAGCAAGAACAATCTCAACCTCAGCTAAGTGGTCAATCATGGCCCCGTGTGCGCGGGAACCATAGCCCAAGCCACCCACGAGCGAAAGACCGGAAACACCGATTTGACCGCCGGATGCTTGAGGTAAAAAGCGGTTGCCATTATCGTGAAGTCCTTTGAATAGCTGAGCGAGATTGTTTCCAGGTCCGACTGTTGCGAGTCCAGTGGCTGTGTCAACCGCAAAGCTTTGGAAGTTGTCAAAGTCGACAATGATGGTACCATTGGCGCCCCCAAGTCCTACACAGATATCGTTGTCAGTCTGAGCTAAGTTTTATGAATGACAAACATAAAAGATACATCCATACCCCTGTTGGCGAAGTCAAGGTTTCCACTTCGGCCCTGGACCTTCTTGTCATTCGATCCTGCACATACCACAACTGCACTGATTTCCTCGATCGTCTTTGGGTACACAATCGCGTATGGCAGGTACTGAAGGTTGAGGTTAAAGTACTTTGCGTGTTCAGTGATGAAGGTTGCCGAGCTTGGATAATGGGCACGAGTACCGTCGCCGCTCAGGGCGGACGTCAGGCAGGAATCGAGAGTGCCCGACGCCTTGGTTCCCAGGCCTTTGGGTAATGCTGCCACCAAAGAGGGCGCAGTGGCAAGCACTGCCAGGAAGAACTCCTTCACGGAGGTCATGGTGATATTCGGAATGTAAGGATTGTCGTAAAGAGCGTTTTCAAACTTCAGTGAGTTAAAGACCGACTGAGAGGGCGACTGTGGAAGCGAATCAACGAGTGACGAAGGGAGAATCATTATGAGAGAGAGACCGAGTATAAATACAAGATCTCGATATCCAAGTAAGAATGTCACAGGCATACGCAGCTGCTTGCACAGCCTGGATATTTGCCAGTTCGCCACAATCCAAAATCTGGCAATCTGCACACGGTACTGAGGATCATGGATGAAGGCCTGCTATGATGAAATTCCCCCTTGCTGAAGTCGTTTACATGCATTACGCATCATCAGCCGCCCCGTCTTGCCCCAGTGTTTGTGAGCTTAGTTCCGGACACCGCGGGATCCATGGGCGTCCGAGCAAGGTATATACGAGCCGCGGGACTCGTGTATCCCGCCGTCTGGAATAACTTTAAATTAGCCTCTACCTTAATCAAGCAGTTCGAGCATTCATCAGACGAAGAACCATATCGCTTTGACTTAGTCGAATCGTTCCTCGCGTCACGTTCAAAACAAAGCCACGGGCATCACGCACCGACCCCCCAATGTTTCGAGAGAAGATACCGAAAGTTCCAGACTAGAGGCAGATAGATTGCACATTCACCATTCAACCCTCGCATCTCAGTAAATTTGCACAGTTCCAAGGGCCAACAAGTGGAATTCTCCACTTGAGGGTATACGAATCTCAACAATAGTTCATTTACGTGGCCTTACTCGTGTTCACTATACATTTCGGCGATACTTCAGAGAAGTCAAATATCAGAACCACCTCTATGGCTTCATTTCAGGACCGTATTATCAAATCTGCCCGACTATTGAATAATGCTACATCTATCCCTCCGCCGACACGATCAATTATCCGAGGCACCCGAGTAAAGGCCAAAACATCGTTAAACGACGTTACTGGACCGACAGGCCTCCTTCCGTCTCGGTGGTTGTAGGAGAAGACGCAAGAGGCGAAGATGGACTGTCTGACTGAGTCTCAATAATATCATCAACCTCGGCAGCAGGCTGTGACAGCATGTCCTGGTATGCCTCTGCAAGCTGCGCACAGGTAGCCCAGATGCGTCTGCGATTTGAAGTGCCCATGTATTTCCCTTTCCGTTTGAATCTCGGCTTGGTTTTAGTCCATGCCCACAGATACACGGCCTTCATGCTCGTCAACTTTTCCGCGTGAGCGGGAGAATCGAGAACTTCATGGAGCTCAAAGAACCATCCCATGGTGTCCCGGATTTTTCGGCTCCAGAATGGATCATTCTGGTGGTAGGCAGAGTGGGTGTACCAAGATGCTTTGAGCAGATTCATCAGGTCTTTATGACCAAGGCTGGACACGATCTGATCAAGGATCTCAGCGGGAACTTTGGAAAATGAGTCCAAGGCGACCTTTCCAGCCAAACTCGACTGTAGGGAAGCTAAACCTGAAGCCTGTTGTAATTTCGCGATCTCTTCAGGTGACAGCGGCGCTCTTGTCAAGGGTGAGATTACATACAACTCTTCCCCATTCTTCACTTCCCAAAATTGATCGTCGATAATTTCGTGATTGGTCATTGTGTCTGGCTCGTCGTAATCCAAGTCAAGACGATGGCCGAATTCTGAGGAAAGGGAGCGCATGGTGCTGTACAAGGCATCCTTGTCAATGCACTCGGTATCTTCAGATCCGGTAACGTATCGAGAGAACAGCTTGTAACAGTCCCAATGAAAGGGATAGACGACTTCGTCATCGTCTCCTACGTTGGCGGCAGAATAGCAGAAGAGATCACTTATATCCACACCCTCTGCGTTTGGATCGTTTCCGTTACTGCAATCCATGATCCCGTAGTCTGAATAGTGGCCTGGACCAGAGACGAATACTCTAATTACCTCAAGGTCAGCACATGGCAATCTTACCGCATGTCATAGAGGGAGGGGCGGGTATGGCTGAGACGTACTTGCTGACGCCAGAAGCTTTGGCATTGAAACCAAGCAAGCGGCAGTCTCCTGTCCAGAACAGATCCGTGGATTGGACAACGCGCGGATCATATCCATCATCATCATCATCATCCTCATCCTCTTCGTCATCGCCATCCGCGGATCCGGCATCGGATACTCCATCATCGCCAACATCCTCAGACTCTCCAGCACTCTCATGCGGAGGTTCGCTGTCTTCATCTTCATGATCTGCATCCTCGTCCTCGTCTACATCCTCCCCATCTGCACCGTCATGCTGAGCAGATTTCCGGGGTACCCCGCGAGAAGTCTCGCGGACGGATTGGGCCTTCAATGGCCCGCCGCAGATGGAACAATAGCAATCCCAAGAGCCCATTGGATCGTTCCTTTCACGAGAAAATGATTCTGTTGAAGGTTAGCAAGAGTGGCGGAGCGAGAGATCAGACAGATTTGTACTCATGCTCATGGAGCTAGGCACGCTTAGCTGTTCAGCTCCTGCACGCCTTTGCCACCATCTAGCCAGTTTAGTTACCACTATTGGCTGGGCGCGGATCAAGATCAGCACTCGTGGTACAAGCTGAAACAATGCTGAGCTGACTGCTAACATCTCACATGGTACATAAGTAAGGAGCTCTATGCAGTGGTCTCGATTATGCACATGGTCTTTCATGAGTCCTCTGGTCCAATTTCTGATCCAATTTCTGCCTGGAGACCTCAGGGAAGCCCTAATAATAATGATTGTACTCCAGGCAGACACCAGTAATGGCTGCATGCTAACTGAGCCCCGCTGATATGCTGAATTAGTTGGAAGAGGGAAAGGTTGGGCATCTTTGTCTTGGCAGTTGTAATTGAGCACAGATCAGTCTACCCTATAGTCTATTAATCGCATTCTTGAGATGAACATCCATAATGGACTATAGCCCTACATCGAAATAATATTTTGGGTTCGTTGCCAAAGATATGATTTCTGGGTATCTTTTTGATCTGAATAATTAAGACGGGATTAGTACCTAGGGTAGAAATGATAGTCTATCACCCTATGCTTGAAAACGAGATGGCTTGTCTGTTTTTTGTTACTGAGGTTGGGGAAGTTCTTCGTATAGCTAAAGCGTTTTTATGACAGGAATTCATGGAATGGGGCTATCATTTTATCTTAAGGATGAGACACCCGTCTCACCACTCAGGCCCCATTCAAGCAGCTGAGGATGAAGTGTCGCATCAAAGTTGTTGACGCCGTTTTTGGAACGTCTCCTTCAGGTATTTGGCTGAGTTCTTTGGTGTACGCTTCTGAGTAGCGTAATCTACGTGGACAATGCCAAAACGTGGGCCATATCCTGCAGACCATTCTAGGAAATCATTAGCATTTCGTGTAATTTAGGAACAAAGATGTGCGCAAGCCGTCGAGTATGTACCCACCAAAATTGTCCATAAGTGACCAGACGTAATATCCTTGAACAGGAATCTTATCCTCATAGATCGCACGTGAGATAGCATCCAAATAGAGACCAAGATATCTCTCGCGATATTCATCGTTGATGGCAACCTCGAGCTGCGACTCTCCTGGACAAGGACAGCCGTTTTCAGTGATGATTATTGGTAGTTGATACCGGTTCCATACCCAATTCATTAGTTTCCTGAAGCCCTCGGGGGCCATTCGAAGCCACTGAAGGCCTGAGACCGGACCAATTTCTATACCTTGGCTGTTTACTGACGACTCTTCAATGTTCCCCGTCCAGTCATCAGCCGCAGGAGGAGAAGGCAGAGCGCGAGCGTACTTTGTGGAATAATGGTTCATGCCATAGAAAGCATTTGAAGATGCGGTCTGCCGTAAGAGTTCAAGCTCGTCAGCTGTAAACTGGGGAAGCCTGCTTCCCAAATAGCTCCGCATCGAGACCGGGTAGTCTTGGCCCAGGAATATCGGGTCTCCAAACCAACCGATGTAGAACTCAAGTCTTCTCTGGGCAGCGTCTATGTCGGCCTGAGAGTCAGAATACGGCTCATAAAAATGGCCATTGAAAACAATTGAGATATTTCCAGCTTGAGACGGCTGGAATTCCTTGGTGTAGAGCTGGACTACTGACGCATGCGAGAGAATCAGAGTATGACCAACACGCCATGGTTCGGTCTTGGTATCGTTGCCCATTTCTGCACAGTGTCCTGGAGCTAAGACGCCGCTATGATGGCCAAATATAGAGATGATATACGGCTCGTTGAAGGTGACCCATGTCTTCACGCGGTCGCCAAATCGTGTGAAACAGAGCCGGGCGTAATGTTCATAGTCAGCCTTGAACTCAGCTGTATTGAGAAAGGCCCCGTAGCGGTCGTATATCCCCTGAGGCGCATCCCAATGGTAGAGCGTGATAACCGGCTTGATCCTCTTAGCCAGAAGCTGATCGATTAGACCGTTGTAGAATGCCACACCCTTTTCATTTATTGGATCGTTGCGGCCACCGAGAGGAATCAGACGGGACCAAGAGATTGAAAAACGATAGACATCTACCCAAAGAGAGCTCATGAGATCAACATCTTCTGTCACTCTGTTGTAGTGGTCGCATGCGATGTCACCATTTTCGCCGTTTGTCCGGGAGGGCTCAAGGTGGGTGAATGTATCCCATATTGATTTACCCTTGCCATCTTGAGAAACCGCTCCCTCGATTTGGTATGCAGCGGTCGCGGCTCCCCAAAGAAAATCCTTCGGCAAAGGTAGGTTTTCGACAGGCAAATCATGGCCAGTCGATTGACTAAACTCCGTAACCAGATCGTCAGCCTGGAACATGGACGCCTCTTTTGACATGATGAGGGAGGTTTAGAATACGAATCGGGAGGTAGCTTGACAAGGATAATTTCCGATTTATCGGTTCATTCGCTTACCAGGGAGAACAAAGCTATGCACCATTCATTTCTCTTTTATCCTTCCGAGACGCCAGAGGTCGGATCCGGTGGGGATGCATGGAAATGATTCTCCCCACACAGAAAGTCCGCGGAGTAATTACTGATGAGCTCCAATAAGCGCCAATTTTGAAGGGAATTACCAATGAGGGTCTATATCTGCTGACCCTCGTAATGCCTTACCTACCTGAGCGAGACCAAGCTGCCGACTCGTTGTCTAGCCAAATCTGAATTACTCACCAGCCAATGCGCAGCCAATGAACATGGCCTCTGTGTTGGATGTTCAGTTCGAGCATTATCATGCCCCGAATACAATTGGCTTGCATGAGAAGGCTCCAAGAATATCCTGGAAAATCGAACGTCCTGTCGGTTCAGCTTTCGAACAAGACGGGTACGAAATAGAGTTGACAAGATACCAAGGCAAATCCCGGCATACTACCAGTGTCCTACGGGTTGAATCGCCTTCGTCCAGGCTGACGCAATGGCCATTCCCCGACTCGCTTACTTCTCGTGAGAAAATCTCATTGAGAGTTAGGGTCTGGGACAAAGAACAGCAAACCACCCCATGGAGTCTGCCAGCACATCTGGAAACTGGCCTGCTCGACCGAGAGGACTGGGCATGCAAACGAATTGCTGCGCCATGGGGACCAGACACTGTTGAACCTGGCCCAGAAGAACTCTACCGTCGTCGTTTCACCATTGAAGGAGATGTTGACCAGGCTAGACTTTACATCACTGCTCAGGGAGTGTATGAAGCTGAGATGAATGGCTCACGAGTTGGTGACCATTTCATGGCACCTGGGTGGACTTCATATGATGGGAGGCTTCAGTATCAGACTTATGATGTGACCTCTTCCATAATCTCTGGAGACAACTGTATCGGCGTCCGCGTTGCCGAGGGATGGTTTTCTGGGCGGATAGGATTTGAAGGCGGCCATCGCAAAATTTGGGGCCCTCACAATGCGCTGCTTGCCCAGCTTGAAATATTGTATACAGACGGAAGGCGACAGACAATAATTTCTGATGCGTCTTGGGCTGTATCAAAAGGGCCTATTCGACTGGCGCAGATTTACGACGGAGAGACATACGACGCAACGCAAGAGATTCCCCTTTGGTCAAAGGGGACGATGCCTATGGACTCCCCAGGTTGGTCTCCAGTGTCCGTAATGTCTGACTTGCCGAGCACAATTGAGC
Source organism: Clonostachys rosea (assembly GCA_026958235.1). Classification (NCBI taxonomy): domain Eukaryota; kingdom Fungi; phylum Ascomycota; class Sordariomycetes; order Hypocreales; family Bionectriaceae; genus Clonostachys; species Clonostachys rosea. Next base: position 548,823 of record CP110208.1, read on the forward strand.
TCACAGCTGGGTATGGAGAACCTGTTCGTCGCGTTGAAGTGGTCAAGGCTTTGCGGCATTGGACAAGTCCCTCGGGCAAGACGATCATCGACTTTGGGCAAAATCTTGTCGGATATGTTCGGTTAAAAAACATCCGAGGACGCAGAGGCCAAAAGATCACACTTCGCCATGCGGAAGTGCTGGAACAGGGAGAACTGTCCACCCGACCGCTGCGAATTTGCAAGGCACTCGACGAGTACATCATAGGAAGCGACACCGAATTGGAGAGTTATGAGCCACGGTTTACATTCCACGGGTTTCGGTACGCTCAGATCGACGATTGGCCCGGGGACTTCGAGCTAGAAAACGTTGAAGCTGTGGTTTGCCACACGGATATGAAGCTAGTTGGCCAGTTTGAGTGCTCCGATAGCCTGTTGAACAAGCTTTATCAAAATATTGTCTGGGGCATGAGGGGCAACTTCCTATCAGTGCCCACAGATTGTCCTCAGCGCGATGAAAGGCTGGGATGGAGCGGGGACCTTGCCTTATTTGCCCCAACGGCAGGGTTGATATACGACTGCTTCGGAATGCTCAGGAACTGGCTCATCGATGTCGAGTTTGACCAGCATGTGCTTGGGGGCGTTCCACCTATGGTCAGCCCCAATGCGACCTTGCCCGATCCAATATGGTGCAGGAGAGTACCTTGTGCAATCTGGCATGATGTTACTATCCTGGCACCATGGGCGCTCTATCAAGAGACAGGCGATAAAACTATTCTTTCTCAACAATACAACAGTATGATCACTTGGATGAATGTCTTGCCTAAAGGGCGAGAACAGATGAAGCATCTATGGGACCCATCTGTCTTCCAGCTTGGCGTAAGACTCCCCCAGTACTTGGACTTCGTTGAGGCACTTACTGACCTTTTCACCACATAGGACTGGCTCGACCCTGCAGCCCCTGCGGATGAACCATGGAAGTCCACGACCAATGCCAAGATGGTTGCCAACATGTTCTTGATTCAGAGTCTTGACCTGATGGCAAAGATATCTGGGATTTTAGAGAAATGGCCAGACGAGCAGCGTTTCAAGGCAGAAGCAGCAGCCGCACGGAGCGAGTTTCAAGATGAATATGTCACCAAGAACGGTCTAGTTGCTTCCGACTCTCAGGCAGCCTACGCACTTGCAATATGCTTTGATCTTCTCGAGCCTGCCCAGAAGAAGCGAGCAGCCACTAGGCTGGTCGAGCTTGTCCGGAAAAACAATTTTAAGATCGCGACTGGCTTCGCTGGCACGCCTTATATTTGTGAGGCGCTTGCTTCTACGGGACATCTACAGATCGCGTATTCCATGCTGTTGGAGAAAGAATGCCCTTCCTGGCTCTATCCTGTCACCATGGGCGCAACGACTGTGTGGGAAAGGTGGGATAGCATGCTCCCTGATGGGTCGATTAACCCAGGGGAGATGACTTCGTTCAATCACTATGCCTTTGGGGCCATTGCCAAGTTCCTCTATGAAAGAGTCGCTGGCCTACAGCGAATTGAACCGGGATGGAAGACATCTCGGATTGCACCTTCTATTGGGGCGAAATTCTCGAGCGCCTCTGCGTCTCATCTCACACCAAACGGGCGGCTGAGTGTCTCTTGGGAAACATCACCAATTGAAGGGAACACTACGACAATCAGCATCCATGTAGAAGTGCCACCGAACACTACTGCCGAAGTAATTATTCCATCCAAGGAAGGGGACAGGAGGGAAGAGGTCGGTGCTGGATTATGGTCATTCACTTCGGCGTTTGAGAGAGACTATGAGTGGCCTGTTTTGCCTTTGAAACCAAAGTCTTGAGGATTTCATGCACCACTTTCATATCTAGATTTCGAGTTCATTCCATAGATGCCTAGACCACGCCGCTTTCTACCGCGGGCAAATTATTAGATTCAATAGCTCGTGGAAATCCCGCAACCCTGCAGGGGGCCCATCCATTTTAGCGGTGACATTGAATCCAAGGAAACATCCAATCCCTTCCCCTCCTGGAAATACTCCGCGGCAAGTGAAGCGGGGTCCAATTTTGGGGTTGAGCTCGTACCTCGGATTTCGCTCGCGTTTAATGCGAAAGCGAGACACTCTACCCGAGCAGCATCACCAAGTACACATTTAGTTCAATAAAGATGCTTCATCAGTCTCAAAAACTTATTAACTATAGCGTACAATAGAATAGGTATTATCTCGCCTTATATTGATTTGGCAAAGTAGACGAGTATCAGCTACGGTACACATGAGTAAACTATCCTTCTTCACCACCACCACCTTTGGATATTTCGATGCACCCGAGGCCGGGTGACGAACAAAAGCAGAATGAGTCATTCAATTTGCTTCCTGCTTAACCAACCGCTCGGTAGCAGTCTCGGTTTTCGAAAACTTCCAGGCCGGGAGCTTCTTCTCGAAGAGTTCGTCAAGTTCTGCTGCCGTGCGTCTATAATATGTCAATGTTAGCTGTGTCGTTGAAAAAGGTCTAAGATGCACTCACCCGGCTGTCTCTGGAACCAGATACCACATTCCGGCGGTGGCAATGAGCCCGAGGCCAGCGTAGAACCAGCCCGTTTTGAGACTCCAATTCCACTGGTTGGCGTTGACCATGTATGGAACGAGGACGTCCATAATGATGCCAACTACGCAGGAAGCACCCATCGCAAAGCCAGCTGTGTATGGTCGAAGACGGTTGGATGAGATCTCTCCGAGGAAACCCGCACCCACAGCGCCTGTTGTAACCATACCAATATCTGAACAACAGAGTCAGCAGTTTGCTCAAAAGACTTCCAGTTGCCATGTATTACTCACTCCAAAAGCAGGCGAAAAGCACAAAAACGTAGGTTCGAGCGCTGGTTTCGGGCACCACACCAAGAATGCCAACAACGATACAAGAAATCCATGCGAGTGTGACGGCAGACGAAGCCAGGGGTCGGCGACCAAATTTATCCGTAATCATGACATTGACGAGGATGGTAGCGATCTGGATGGAGGAAGTAATACACTTGACAGTAAATGGGTTTCCGACTCCTGCTTGCTGGAAGAAGTAGGTTCCAAAAGTCGAGAATAGCTTGAGGCCGATGAATTGCTGGCCAACGTAAGGCCAGACGGCGATCAAGGTGCGTCGACCGTCGATGCCTTGGAAAATAGCCCACCATTTCTCCCGTCGCTGTTCAGCAGCGACGGCCCTCTCGTGTTCGACAAGCATAGCCAAGATGTTGTATTGGTGAACTTCGTCGTATCCTGGGACATCTCTATGGATCCAGCGGAGGCTCTTCTTGGCGGCCTCTTCATGGCCGTGAGTAGCGTACCACGCGGGCGTTTCGGGGATAATGAAAAAGATGATCGCCATAACACCAATTTGCCCCCATTGTGTGTAGATAGGCGTGAGCCAGTTGTAGGGTGTGTTGGAGTTTATGTTGAACAGAGCAATTTGCGCGAAGAAGGACCCTGTTGTCCACCAAAAAGTGTAGAGCATCAACAAGCCGCCGCGGATCTTGGTGGGAGCAACCTCGGAGATGTATGGCGGGATTGTAGCCTGTAGACTTCCTACGCCGATACCTGCAAGAAGTTTGGCCACCAGCCAGACTTGCCAAGTTCTTGCAAGCGACTCGGCAAGGACGCTGGCGACCAGCACAATCCACAACCAGTACATGGACATCTTTCTGCCGAATCGATTCGAGATGAAGGCAATGCTTATTGTACCAACCACTTGGCCAACTGACATGATCGAACCCCAGCCGCTCAATATGGGTGACTCGAGGTATGGCTGGCCTTTGGCATCGAGTTTGGTCGCGAACTGTCGGACGAAGCCCTTGTTGGCCACGATGCTGGCGTTGATACTTGCAACCGAGTTCAGTCAGTGGTCCATCATCAAGGCAAGAGGAGAAGAAAGTGACTCAACATACCCAATCTGGTATCCGTCGTTGCCTGCGCTAAAGGCGGCGGCGAAGCAAATCAGTGTCGCTATCTTGAAGGTCTTGACGGTTTCCCAGAGCGTCAAATGTTCGTATCCGGACACCGCTTGACCTTTGGTGACAGCATCAATGACGACCTCAGTAGGCTTGAGTTCATCCTCGATATGATGCTCAACATGCTGCGCATCGTGAGCTGACTTCTCAGCCCCTTGAGCTGTCTCTTTGCTTGATGCCATGGTCTCTGGTGGATGATGAATCCTGGCAGATGGTAACCTCGCTGGAGATGCATGCAGGGACTGCCAGTATTTATAGAGGCTGCGGCTCGCTCTTCAATAGCCCGAGAAGGATACGAAGACAGTCACGGCGAGAATAGTTACAGAACCCGCTGGATTGGGGCTCGAAGCTCGGTGTCTGCGCGTCTCAAGTTCCAGCCTGGTCTGGGCAAGCAAACCTTGCAGAATGACTTGAGAAGTGCATGTGACTCGCTCCAGCTGCCCATGGGGTATTACCCCATCTCTCAAATAATACCCCGGATCAGGTCATGTCGGGGCAAGCTAGTCGCAATAATTTGATGTATTGGAGAGGGCCTTTTCACTGGCAATGGTAAGTTTGTCCTTTTGAGCGGGGATTAATTCCGCCGCGGCTCTGACTCTTGGTGTATTCCAACAAATGGACTGACTCGCTTCACCCGGAACTAGCCGGCCGTGGGTGCTTCTTCAAACGCTTATCCCCATGGGGATTTAGAGTGGCACTCTATTCCCCTCTTGTGACGATTCTGGACTTGAAGTATTGCCGCGGAGAAATTCTCAGTGTACGTAACTCCCCCACCAGCCAGTCCATATTGACCGGGCCACTCCGCGGCAAATTATATCCTCCACCTCCTCCTCTCATCCCATCTCCTCGCCACGGTGAAAATGGCGACAGATACCACGACGGTGCTTCGTAAGCGAGCTTGTGACCGGTGTAGAGAAAGGAAGATCAAGGCAAGGTAGGTAGAGAGACTGAAATTCTACCCCTGCTTCTCCACACGGGCCTTCAAGTGCGTTGTGTAACAGAGTGAGCTAACAGAACAAGTATCTTGCGAGTTACTCTCGGCCAGCCATTGGGAAAGTTGTTAATCAACGGTCACCTTGAGACAGTGCGACTCGACCGACCCATGTTCATACTGTCGAATGTCCTCTCAAAAATGCTCGTACGACATACCGGTACGTAGAAGAGGTCCAAAGGGCCCAAGACCAGGTATTAGAAGTCAACCCACAGAACGAAGAGAATGTGTCAGCAGCCCTCTGCCGTCGCTTTGTCCTGAGCCGCATCAGTCCATTTCAACGCCATCTGTCACTGCCGAGATCCAGGAATCCTCTCTCATAAAGCTGCACCGAACCTTGGTCACAGGTATTGTCGCGGTGTTTCCCAACACAAGCGTTTTGCAGCTGGTCAATGATTCCCTTTCTCTATTTTTCCAACGATCTTTCCCAAATCTGCCAATTTGTCATGAACCAAGTCTGCGAGCGTATGCCCAAGACTTCTTCAAGGATGAATTACCCAGTGATCACATCCTTCTCAATGATGCGTCAGTTTCTATTCTGAGATCGTTCTCACTTCTGACCGCCGTGTGTGGGACCATGACATTTATACACGGAGAGACTATAATCCCTCGTGGTGCTGTCATGGGGCCTCTTTTTCTCCGCGCGTCTCGCGATACGCTCCGTGAGTACGAAGAGTATGATTTGGGCCATCCCAACTCAAGTTCACTGCAGATAAGGATGCTCCAAGCTACATGCATCCAACAGCACACCTGTGACAAAGGCTTGGCATCACAAGTGGTAGGGCAGGCGAGCATGCTTGCCCACGCCATGCGTCTCCACAGCGAACATGTCCTCAACCAGTACGAACCTTTGGAGTCGACTTTACTTCGAAACTGTTTCTGGACTTTGGTCATGTCTGATAGCTCTGCCATATGTCTGAAAAACAGGCCCGCAGTACTTTTCGACTTCTTGTTTGACACTGAGCTGGACACTAAGGAGTTTGGCTTAAACCAGGTACCACTACTAGCTGACAGCCCAGGGTACGCTGATAATGAGTTTGAGAAATCTCTTCTAGACGGGTTCCACCTCTTTCGGCGCACATTCTCTATGGCGGCTCACCTGATTGTCGCCATCCGGACACATCATCGCATGAACACAAGGAACAAACAAGCGCCACTCGATGACCAGCTGGAACTGAGTAGACTGAGCACCATGTATTCAGAATTCGTTTCAGTTCTTGACGATATGCCACCCTCACTTCAATCCTCTGTCATATTATTGCGAGACAACGAGTCTCCCACTGAATATCAGCCCATCTCTTATACTACCCAGAGATATCGCCTCCAAACGATGTTCTATTGTGCCAAGCTCTTGGTTGTTCACGAATGTATTCGGTTCGAATTACCTTCAATCATCGGACTTCATAATGATCGTTCAGCCTGGACAAGAGAGGAGTTAAACATCGCTCGAGATTTCGTCCATACACTTCAAAGTGTACCCTTCCATTACCTGCGAGGAAATGGAGAACCTGGCGTATGTAATATTTCTCAAACGTAACGACCGAAACCGAAATGGCTTTAAACACTAACTGTGACTACAGATAGAACTTATTAGGGCCGTGGGGAGCGTCCTGCTGGAGATTTCACAAAATTCCGACGATGAATCCCATCAACAACGCGGCCACACACTTCTCAATATCATCCTCAATATCCTAGCAAAGCTCAATTCTCAGGCCTCGGACAAGCTTATCGAGCACCTTTCGAATGCTTCTGTGGCCAGCTTCCCTAGTAGCATGAGCCCAGACTAAGCACGCACCAACTATGTCTGCAGGTATTATTTAGCCACACCGTGTTTGAAAGGATTGTTTTCCTCACCAAACTACATTAATGGGACAACAATGCGTAAATACGGGTACCTATCAGTTTCATTATTATGGATAGCCCAACAATTAGGAGAGTTGGGGCGGCTTTGCGCATAATAAAACAAGCTTACCATACCAAGAAATGTCCTCACCTCTCAATATGTGGTCATAGTCTGACTGATATAGGCATTAATTCCCAGGGTCAACAGCCAGATGTGCGGAGAAAGCTAGGGTTGCTTTCACATTCTCTGGTAATATCACATGTTTACTTCTTCTGACAACTACCTCGTAGTTTCGTCCAACGCTTTTGGTCGGCGGGGAATATCGTGATTGGGGTGAAATCATCTTAGTGCCTAGGCACTTATATGTGTAGCATCTGAACGTGTAACCTTCAGAGCAGGGCTAAATCAGTGCGGAACGAATCCTGCCGAGGATGAATCGAAGTTTCGTCGGTTGAAGGGAGAAAAGATCGCCTGACTTGCTATATAAATCCAGCAAGTTAGGATGTCCCGTCAGAGTAAGTCACATGTGATAGAATATTATCTCGGGTCACCAGTTGACTTGACAATAGCCTAAGACCTATCACAATTCAGCTCTTTTGATAACACCGGTGAGAAAGTTTGGGTGGCTTGACTCACACAATGAAAAACAGCAATAGAAAATGACAGGCCCAACATTTCAACACAATGAATGTTCCAAATAATAATACGCCATCTGGCTGCCCTTGATTACCTTCGTAGTAGAGTGCCTTGATGCAGAGGTTGCCCCAAATCCCTTCCTCCACCGAGCAGTTCTAGACGGCGGAATCCGAAATGGGTTTGCCGTTCTCAACGGTGTATCAGTGTTTGCCTGGAGGCAAGTTGTTGGCCACCATGCCTCGGCTGTTCCTGGGGATATTTCCTCGTGAATTTGACTCCAAGTGGCGAGGATCGTAGATTAATCAACAGATGGTTTCATCCATCTGTGCGAACCCCGCAATCTTTATATTGACGATCTGATGATAGACGAAAGAGATCCCTGCACTAGGTTAGATCCACGGCCGGCAACAACTCCACCATTGCCATCCCTTTCTCGTTTTCGCATTGATTAATGGCATATTGTCCTTTGAAACATATCGTTTTCGTATTACGACAGGGTTTGTTCATCGCGCACCAACGAAACGGCGGAGCGTTGTCACTAATTCACCATGTAACAACTATTTAAAATTGCGAGTCTATGCTGATCTGCGCTGAAAGATAAATAGCCTCATGCCGTCGTCTCAACAATATTAACAACGCGACAATCCAATTCTTCTGCAACCCAAGGCAAAAGAAGACAAGATGGGCCGCAAATTCCGGAGTTTTCTCTCTCATCTGGCGGTTCTCGGTTCCCTTGGCAAGCACGCGTCAGCTGCACCAAGTTCGTCCACGAATCAAGCCTGCGAAGAGCTTTCGACAACGCTCGCTGGGAGAACATCATTTCCTCTTAGCCTTTCCTATCATTCTGAAACCACGGCTTACTGGTCCACCATTCTTCGTGAACTAAAGCCAGCATGTGTTGTTCTCCCGGAGTCGGCTAAAGAGGTTTCCAAGGCAGTTACTGTCCTGAACAAATACCCTGATGTGAAGTTTACTGCGAAAAGCGGTGGACATGATCCCAATGCTGGACATGCTACCGTCCAGGATGGAGTGCTGATCTCACTTGAGAAAATGTCAGGGGCAACATATGACTCAGCGGCAAACCTCGCATCCATCAAACCCGGCGGTGAGTGGAACGATGTGATCTCCAGTTTGAATGAGCACGGAGTCACTGCTGTTGGGGGTCGGCTTGGTGAGTTGTCTAAATCATTGTACGTCACGAAGGAGTCATAATTCTGAACTTATTCAGGCATCGTTGGCGTGGGTGGCTTCCTGGTGCAGGGCGGGATCTCATTTCTCAGCGCTCAGCATGGGTTAGCTGCAGATGTAAGTTATTGACCCGGAATTTCGAGACGCACACATTGACAAGGTTTCCAAGAATATTGTGGGTTGGGAAATAGTTAGTGCGGATGGCACTATTATCAACGTGGATGCAAACACCCAGCCCGAACTTGCCACAGCTCTACGAGGAAGCGGTAGTCAATTTGGTAAGTTACTGAGCTATATGAACATCACCCTAGCTTATCATGTAAAACAGGTATTGTCACGAAATTCACGGTCAAAGCTCATCCCATCGGAAAGGTTTGGGGAGGGATACGCATCTATGATGCATCGCAGACAGACAAGATCTTCAAGACGCTCCATGACTTTGTGCCTGGCAGCAACAAGGACACCAAAGCTGCAATCATTGTTACAAACATATCGGCGGTAGCGAGCTTGAATGCTTTCCTGATCTTCTATTTCTATGATGGAGAATCCCCGCCTACAGAGGGCCACTTTGCCGATTTTCTCACAATTCCTTCTCTGGTTTCCATCACTGGAACTCAATCATATCCCGAATTGGTAAGTATCACAAGTATGAATGCATTGAGGTTCGGTTCTAATGTTTTTTCCAGCTCAAATCTAACGGAGTGGGCGCGTCTCTTATTAATTCTCGAATCTCCTTCAGAGTATGCTCTCCATTGAAAACAAGAGCGCATAGTGTTTGAATTGGGCGCTAACTGGACTAGACTCTTACCATACCTTACGTTTCAGAATATCCGGCAATGTATTCTGAGATATCTAAAAAGATGACCGAGCTTTCCGCCGACTATTTCAACAATCCTCTGCACCTCTTGTCCCAATGCTCAGTTGATTTCCAGCCCCTTCCAGCTGTTGTAGGAAAGAACTCGGAGCAAAATGGAGGAAACGCGATGGGGTTGACGGCCAGTGACCCAGACAGAGTTTTACTCGAGTTTCAATGTGCCTGGGCATCCAAGGATGATGATGCTACGTTGGTTTCCATTACCAAAGACCTCACTGCTTGGATTGAGGGGAGAATTCCCGTATGGCTAGAGGCGTCGTCACAGGCTAAGGATGTTTATCTTCCGCTGTTTATGAACGACGCCATGGCCGATCAGAACGTTACTGGGAGTTACAGAGACTATGCTAAGTTCAAAGCACTTCAGCAGGAGTATGATCCCATCGGCACATTGAGAGACAGGACTGGAGGCTTCAAGTACTGAAAAGAAATGAGCATGCCTCTCCTTGTGTCCACTTGTCAGGGGTGGGCTAGGATGCACCGTTTGCCCTAGCCAACCGGAACAAGATAGCAGTTGGTCTCGATCACATTGTACCTAATACAGGCAATCAGTCAACGGTAGATTTGTGATTACGTTACTATATCCACAAATGTCTACTTTCTGCCGGGACTCGGCGTCAAGTTACATGGTGACACTGAGCTGCATGCAGTTTTCAGCTCCTCCAGCTCTACTAATTCGAGTTAGGCTCATGGATCTCCTGATGCCCTCTGCTGGCTCCGGAGCTCGCTCATCCATATTATTTAGACAAACGACTCCTCTTGAGGGATTTATATGTGCATCTATAAATATAGCCGGTTATCACTTCCTCCTAGTACATGCTTGCTGGATCTCCCAACATCCCACTCACTTCATAAACCTACTTTCATCTCTCCATTTATAAATCACTCTACCACAATGCGTTCGTCCTGGATCGTCGCCCTCACATGCCTCGCGCCTTTGGTTCATGCGGCCCCCAGCATCCCGCCCGAGCTGAGGTCCGGGCTTGTATTCCCCAGGGCGGTATGTTGAGCGCTCCATCTGCTCTGTTGTGAAGTTGCAGGAGCTAACCTGACCTTCAGGCCCATGTGTTTACCCGGGCCCTCCAGGCCAATGCTGCGATAATGTGCCTTGCCTCTGGTATCCTAGTGGACACAAAGCGTGCGGTGTTCGTTCATAAGCAATAACATCAAGAGTCATTCGGGGATTAGGAATCGGATGCTAGGCAATTGAGATCAGGCGAGGTTGACGGTCCTGAGTAAATGGATCGCGTCTCTAAGTGTGCACTGAATAGTTTCACCTGCGTCAGGCCTGGAAATAAATCGCCCTAGGATATTGGCTCGTCTTGATCCGCAAAGAATAGGACAGCATGGCAGGAAATCGAGGGAAGTTCGATATCTGAAAAAGTCTTAGCTTGCTATGAGCATGTCTGCATAAGTGAAAGGGAATTAGCCGAGTTTAGTTACCTGCACGGTCATAATAGTCAGAACATTTACCACTACTAAAGCCGGGTCTTGCTTCTTCTATTCAAGGATATGGCCGTACTTTGTTGACCAGGTTGGCCTTGTCATCCTGCGATGAAGCCATACCAATACTGGTGAAGCGGCGTGGACCTGACTTCTTATCAGATAATCAGATAATAATCCGTAGGCTGCGAATTTGATCTTCTTGCAGCTGCAGGTTTGTGCGCTAAACTCTTTGAAAGCAGCTAAAGAAGCCACAATGCAGTGTTTTCTAAATCAGGTTTGCTCTATATCAGCCCAGAGTCCAGGGTGCCAGTGAGTAAATTTACCATGAGACCTCCTACCCAATATCTGTCTCTGTTGTCTTGACTTCCTGCTGCGGATCTCATTGGCTTCAAACTGACTTCATAGTTTGGTGAAAGCCCGCAATAGGTTTGATCTCTCTCTTTTGGCCTTCTTTCTCGGAAATGTCGAGCGCAGATCTAATTACTAGTCTCGTGTTTTTTTGAAGCCTCTGTTTCGTTAGGAGTGGTAGTACTGAGTCACTCTATCTTATGGCCCGCGGCAAGTGGATATCGTAATATACTATCGGAGTTACTACTGATCGGAAGAAGGTTGGAAAAATTACAATCTTAGACTGACCAAGTAATTGCTGGTTGCCCTGAGCGCCTCGACGCTGATGACGGAATCAGAAGCAGCCCACAATGATGAAACGTCGCTACTATAGGCATTTCTACCCAAGGAGATTGACAAATCTTCGGTTCAATTCATAATAAAAACATACAAAAAAATCCCATGTTGTATGGTGCCACCTTTCCATTTGTCAGATTCCTTGATAATCGACGAGTAGAAATCCGGACATCTCGGACAACTCCCCGGTGAGTTCCAGAGAAGTGGGAGAAGTAGCCGCTTATTGATAGGAAAGATTAAAAACCAAATTTCGGACTCAAATTTGAGGATATAAAGGTAAGGGGTGTTAAAGCAATTTCGCGCTTCATCCTACCTCTTCTATTCAATCTCAGCATTCTTTCCAATCTTTTCCCAACGCCTAGCTTACCACACCCAAATCAACACAACAGGACAAGCGGAAGATGCTCTTTTTAAAGGCCATAGTAGCCTTGCTACTTCCACAGCTAGGGTTGAGTCTGGTCACGCCCAAACCGGGGAATGAAACTGCCGGGCATATTCCAGGGACGTCAAGTCATCATGCTAAAGTCAGAGGTCAAACTTATCATTATCTCCTCGCCGAGCCTACCTCTCCCCAAAAAGGCACCATCTTTCTATTGCATGGGATACCGGACCTTTCGTATGGCTGGCGATACCAGATTCCTCCTCTTGCCAAGCTCGGCTACCGTGTGATTGCTCCGGACATGTTGGGCTACGCAGGCACTGATTCCCCTTGCTCCGTCACCCACTGGGCTCGCAAGGAACTTGCGGCCGATATGGCCGACCTCATTGGACAGCTTGTTCCTAGAGGGGAGCAAGTCATCGTCGGTGGTCATGACTGGGGCGCTGGCCTAACCTACAAGGTTGCTCTCTGGCATCCCGAGCTTGTCAAAGCATTCTTCACCATCGCCATTCCCTACATCCCTCTTTGGCTGGGCCCTACAAAGGAGTGGGTCGATATGTTAGATCTTGTGCAAAATGGCACTTTCCCGACAATGGGATACCAACTACAATTTCGTGATGAAGCCTTGGAGCGCAACGTTACAAGCCTGAGCCAGATCCGGTCATTCCTCAATGGCGTCTATGGTGGCACGACATCGGACGGGAAAGGCGCCTTCTCTCCTCAGAATGGGGTTGATTTCGATATTCTCGATCAGTTAGGCCCCAGCCCATTAGTGTCCAGTGAAGACATAGACTTTTACGCCAAAAGGTTTCATATCAATGGCATGCGGGGCCCCTTCAACTGGTATCGGACCAGAAGGATGGATTGGGAGGACGAGCTGCCGTTCCTCAAGAATGGCCCAATCAAGTATAAAATGCCCGTTCTCTTCATGCCCGCGACCAAGGAGCCAGATACTATGCCGCCAGATATTTGGACCGACATGGGCGACTATTTTGAGTCGTTGAAGATTCAAGAATTGGACTCAAATCACTTCGCGCACTGGGAGGCTGCCGACAAAGTCAACGAGGCCCTTGCAACTTGGCTGCCAACGTTGCAATAGGCCGATATCAGTCGTTGGGAGTTTCTTGCAGTTCATATAAGACCGAGTTAGATGATGTAAATCAGAAATCATTGCTAAATTTGGCATTCTAGACTGTCTTCTTTCTATATCGAGTTCTGGCAATTGAAACCCATGCTTACACATCGTCTCCTATAAAACTAGTTGAGGCGCATACTCATAAAATGTTAGAAAAATCGAAATACAGCCCTTTTTCGAACCAATAAACGGGGAATGAATGCAATGGCTATGTTTCATCATGTCTCTCGTGGTCAAGGATCCCACATCTTGAAGATAAATGCCGACTGAAGCTCAGTTTCGGGGAGAGATCCACACGGTTCAAACATGAGCGTTTGAAATGTTTTGGGAGCAAGAGCGGAGCCAAAGGGCATTATTTGGCTGTCTTGTGTGTCTTGTGTCTTATTTTTCGTAGCGCCAACTGCGGCATCGGCTCGCCTGTTCAACTCACGGCAGGCTCTGGACACTGCTTTCAGTGACGGAGCAGCAATAACCTCATACTTGGCTTCCATGTATTCAATACCTTCCACAATCAGGGCATTATCCAGCTTTGGCTGGCCCACTACGTGGACCTCAGGAAGTACAAGCTTGTTCGCGACCACGATGAGCAAGGCAGAGCAATAGGCGCAACAGAGATTTCCCAAAAGTCCGTTGTAGAATTTTGGCACTCTTCGAAACAGCAGCATAATCGTTCGAGCAGAGTCCACGAGGTCTTTCCAGTGATTCGGCAGAGGACTTTGAGCCGACTTGCTGGCAGTTTGGCCATCCGCGGACCACTTGACGCTGTAGTCAATAAGCCCGCTAATCCATTCTGTATGATGCGAGAAAACCTTTTCGATCCCGCATATGGTACGAAATCTTGTGATGTAAAGCGAGATGAATGCTTGCTCCACGGGACTATCGAGATTCTCCAAATTGCTCGGGTGGTATGGCGGCGGGATCGCCACCATCCATTCATTCAGCATCGTCCACAGTAATTCACGTTTCTCCCATTTCTGGTAGTCGACAAGCCGCTCTGCCTTGACCGAATTAATCCAGTCATGCGTTTTTCCTTGAATAAATGCAAGGTCAGCTCGGCATCGAAAATAATTGAATTCCGCCGCATCGACCGGTAAGCCTAGGTCACACGTAACCTCGTCTCTTATGATCTGTTCTAGAGGGTCGACATCGAAATCGTGATCTTGGAGAATGTACGGATCGCGGACTCTCATGCTGACGTCTCTATCCAAGATATACGCTGCCCAGAAGAGCCTTTTTCTCTCCAGTACATCTTTTGGGGGTAGATCAAGGCCATGTTGTGCCATGTGAAGTCTCAGGCGGAAGGCCAGCTTAATCGTCGAGGCGATGAGCACCTGCGCTGGGCCTCTGTCCATAGATTTTTGGAAGTACACAACCAATCCCAGAAGGACTTGAATCCCATGGCAGTCATTGACTCGCATGACTAGTTTGTCAAGAATCGACTGGGCGTTGGCCGCATAAAAGGTAGAGTCTTCGAGGGTAGTAAAGGCCGGGTGTGTCAGGGGTTTGTACTGTAGACCAAGGGCGATGATGATATTGATCACAGCCCAAGTAGACTCGTCCCGAGAATTTGGGCAGGTGAGGTACCAGTCATGCAACATTCCCATTGCCCTTGAATAGTCAAAAATTGGGAAAAACTTATTAAAGTTGGCGAAGAAGAAGTCGAACAATTGCTCGACATCTTCCAATGGAGGCAGAGGATATCTTTCCCCCGCCTGGATCTCCATCCTTAGGCATTCATCATCCTTGGCTACTGCACTTGGCTTAGGAGACGCCTGATTTCCCAAGACGGCCGGTGGCCGATGAGTAAGCACGCTGTTGTTCACCGCAGAATCGGAAACGGGGAGAGGCACTCCGTCTGCGAAAGTGCAAACTTCGACATCAACTGGGGCCAACTGTGAAGATGTCTCCGGAATACGCCTCTTATTCCTGTTGGGTCTGACAAGCTTATGAATACCCGGAGTCCATTTGCACGGGACAGCGTAAGTAGTACAATAGGAACAAGCCGGAACACCCCCATCGCAGCGGACTTTCTTGATAGTGCAAAGGTCACAGGTCTAGAGATTGGTCAGCATCCTGCGTATACTTTCACATTGGTTTCACTGAATCGGTGACTTGCCTTTCTTCTTCCCATGATGGCTGTATGGAGTCCTCGGACAAAACCACAAGACGAATATTAACGCGGGAAATAACACAGGCTCCCCTTTTGCCAATAAGGAGTTGAATTCTGATGTTTACGCGGATGGACAACATGCTTTCTCTATCTAGCTTGGTGTAAGCAAGCTTGGGCACTTCTAAATCTCGATGACAAATCGGCACCAGTTTCAGTCAGGAGTTGGCTGACACATGTGGATCAGAGATGTCCGAAGATGTCCGCCAATGGCATTTAAATTACGAGCTAATCTGGTATAATGGGCCGAGTTTGATTGTTTACATTCAGCGAGGGAATCCAGCTTATTAGTACTGATCCATGTGCTACACACAGGGAGCAAAGATAATAACACTAAAGAGAGCATTTGCAATACAGCACTAATTACTTCTTCTTCTATTGGAAAATTTGCCATTCTATCCCGTAAAACACTACTTACGTCCCAAACTTGCCCTCGATCCCGAGCACAGAGCGGATATTGCTGCTGAGTGCTTATTTACAGCTGAAAAGCAGCTTTATGGGACTTGATGAACTCGTAACTCCCCTTCCTAAAATTATCGGGGATAATTGTAGCTTTGCTGGCTCCAAATTCCAAGGATTGCCGGCTTGTATGCCAACTAGGCCAATATGGAAGAGTCTTATCGCCATCATTGGGGTTGGCGGAGGTAATAAACGAGAAGTATCTATCTTGTATAGATTTGCCCGTGGAGTCGGCGTAGTAGAAAAGCCGTGGCACGTCAGATGTATGGAATGTCTTGACAATGGGAGTATTTGGCAGCCAGTTCCCTAAGAATGACCAAGCTGGAACCTTCGCCGGGAGATAGTCAAGAAGCTCCCTTCTCTTCATTGTGAAGAATGCATCACCTAGCATTCCAGCAAGCTGAGTAAACCCGGGATAAGTGCTGCTGTCCCCATCGGTTGGGTAGGTATTTAGTAGTGTGGTGATCTCCTTGCGCGAAGCATGCTTGTAAATGAAGCTTGAAAGATATGAGACAAGTTCATCTTGGTTGGTAATGCCAACCGGGAAGAGTGAGAAAATTGTACCCTGTGTCTCGTTAGTTGCTGTTGATAGACAACACAAATCCGGGGAAGACCTACCTCGTCTTTCACATCGCCAATTATCATCGGCACCTGCGCAAACCTTCCTTGTTTGGCCAACGCATCTGTGCTGTCCGTAAGGATTTTCCCATCTTGGCGCGGCGTATAACTCAAAGCGATAGAACTGTTACTCAAGAAGGAGGGCACGCTCATCGAGGCCTGCCAGAACGTGTCATAGTCGACAGTTCTTAAGCACTCAAGCTTGTCCGTCTCAGAAGAGCAGTTGGCGGCTGCTACTACCGTATCGAATACTTTCTGCGCACTGGGGCCGTCAACAGGCTCTCGTGTTTGAATACTTCCGCTGTGCATAATTGCTCCACGGAAAAGGGGTCGTCCGCCATAGGTATTGTCCCCATTGTATAACGCCATCTGGTCAAAAACGCTAATAGAACCAGCGCTTTCTCCAGAGATGGTGACTGCATCCGGATCTCCGCCGAACGAGGCAATGTTGTCTGCAATCCATTCCAAGCCCATTCTTTGATCAAGAAGTCCCAGATTTGTCGAGTTTTCGGCAAGAATCTCAGCACCGCCTAGGAAACCGAACGCTCCTAGACGATAGTTGACGGCCACCAAAATGAATGGCTTGCCTTGTTGTGCAGCACGAGGAACGATAACGGATCCGTTGTAAGCTTGTGAACTGCCGATTGCGAATCCGCCACCGTGCATCCAGTATAAAACAGGGAGCTTTGCGTCAGCGGGAGTATTCTCGGGCCGCATAACTGAAATAGTGAGACAGTCCTCTTGGCCGTTGTCAAATGCGCTTCCCAAGAAAAGAGGTCCAGCCACCTCAGGGTCGGAGATAACCTGCCCAAGCAAGGGTGTCACCACGGAGTTAGTCATTTGCGAGCATGCTGGGCCAACACCAGTCGCTTGGATGAGGCTTTGTGGCTGCGCCCTGACGGGACCTCTTAATCGAAGGTTGCCGACTGGTGGTTCCGCGTACGGAATACCTCGAAAGTATTCAACGCTGTCAATAAGTGATCCAGTTATGGTGCCCGCTGGAGCTTGTACTGTTGGAGATTGGTTGGCTGCTCGTGGTACTGCCGATGCCGATGCAAAGGCTGCCGTTAAAGCGAGGGAGACTGTCAATGGCCTCATGTTTGTGACTTGGTAGTTTTGATGCTATTCAATGCTCAGGATGATTTATTCAGAATGATTTGTCGGAAGGGTGTGAAGTTTACGGGGAGACTTCAAGGCTTTATATTAAATCTGCTTGTCTATCTGTCAACTCATTAATACTAAAAGCCAAATCTATCCGACAGTCTTCCCGTTGGCCGCCCAAGCTTGGTCATCAGGTAATTTGTCGGATACTTTCTTTTCGGTCATTCTCGGTCAGCGAGGTCCCCACTTCCGCATAGTGGCAAGAATTCGTTGCCAAGTTGTGCTTACGCCTTTAGCCCTTTCGAGAAGAACTTCTTATTTTCATGAAAGGCCCTGCTGAGTAAGGGATTGGGATACTTCTCCGGACGGAGGGCTTGTCAATGCAGCAATTTCATCCTACGACAGCCTAGAACCCTATCACAAGGCATAAGTAGCGTCTTGAAGTCGCAGCACTGGATATTAGCAGCATCAGAGAGAATATTTTTGGAGCTTGAATCCTAACAACTAAGATTTATCATTCACCGAAAGGAATTCCATTTGAGTATTGACGATGAACACTAACAGGTAGTAAACGGCAGTCTGTGTAGAGAGCGACGAAACAGTTTGTAAGCGATCAGCCCCGATATCTGTGCGGGAGTGATATCTCGTTTTGCGCAACCAGCAAAACCAATTCTAGCTACCAAGATTTGTTCTCGATAAAAGCCCAACTACATTCGATTCTATGGTTAACGCTTCTTGGAAAGAATATTCTAGGGTAGCGTCGTAACATGACCCTAGAGCCAGCACAAGTTAGAGGCTTCTCATGCCCTCGACGACAAATGCAAGGCCACTAAGAGCTATGTTTCCGTTTTATATAAAATGGTCTTCACGAATATTAAACGACCGCATAGACTGTTGGCGGAAGAGAGTTCGAGTGTAAAGTGAACAACAACATTGAAAGATGCCAGACCCGACATCTAGGCTGTTGGCATACATATACAATGACCATAGCCTTAAGTGATGGCAGAGGAAGCATATTGAATTAATGACCGCTTAATAAGAGTATGATCACAAGAACGAAGGAACCCGAGCCCAAGTTTGGGCGATATATCCTTGAGGGGTCCTCAACTTCACTTGCCTCCAATTGGCTGCAGCGAGATGGCCTCCTGGGTTGTCTATCCTGCCTATGTTTGGCCTTCAGGGCCTTGCATTGCCTGGGCAGCTGCATGGTTTGCCACCGACACAGCCCTTATTGCTAATCTCTTCTTCTTGCTATAGCTGCGAATAATGAAAAAAAAAAAACCTCCAATAAACAGGGCCCCAAAGATTACTACTATGATAATGACGGCGAGGTTACCCAAATCTGATCCCTGATTTTCGCACTTGTTTCCCAAATATGCACCATCATATCGGCTCTTATCAGGGGCCCAAGTGTGTATGGTCGATGTTGAGCATAAAGGGAGTGGCGGCGTGGGACTAAGACTAGCCACATCTGTTGGATCCCAATAGATGTGCCATGCGTTGTGGATTAGCAGCGTACTTATTCCTGAGCTAATCGTAATTCTCCTGGTGACTGTGCGGCCGACGGTGCCAAATGTGAGGGCGTAGGTAGAAGTGCTGGCCGAGGTTGTCATATTGTTCGCGATTACTTTCACACATGCGGAATTCGGGATGCCATCGATGTCTGCTAAGGGGCGAGCAGAAGAAGCCTATGTTTATTGTCATTAATATCTCTACATGACTTCCAAGCTGGGGCAAGCCAGTGCAATGAACACACCTTGAGCAAAACTCGGCTCTCCAGGTACCATTGGAGCCCAGCTTAATATCGTAGGCTGTCCACGCGCGGGGACAAACAGCCGGACTAAACGAGAATCATTTTTTCTGTAGGGTTCCATTCT
Source organism: Clonostachys rosea (assembly GCA_026958235.1). NCBI lineage: Eukaryota > Fungi > Ascomycota > Sordariomycetes > Hypocreales > Bionectriaceae > Clonostachys > Clonostachys rosea. Next base: position 568,194 of record CP110208.1, read on the forward strand.
GAGGGCTGGCAATCCGCAAATCCAGAAGCGCCAGGGGCTGAGGCCAAGAGTTTCCACACCGAGGTTGTGGTGGTGTTGTGGGACTTATATATAGAGGTGAGACTTGTAGTAAGTAGGAACATATCAGCACAACCCCGTGGGCGTATAGATAAAGTACTTAATAATAGCTAGAGAGAGCTTAAAAACTTTCGTAATAATGTTAGCTTCTTTTGTCAAAATAACAAACATGATAATATGTGATATAAAAGTAGTAAAGCAGCTAAAGAGATATTGAGAAATTCTCCGAAAGCTTCATCTCATTAAACCGACCACTGGAATTTCAATGGGATTTTACAATGACCCTCGGCCATTAGTACTGGAGAAGGACAAACCTATCTTGACAATGCAGAGTAGGTATAATAGTTCCGGTCTAGGGTAGGACAGGCTGTGCCTGAGAGAGAAGGCACCTTGCTGGTTTGGACAGGGATAAAGTTAGACAGGGAGTTCAAACTGCTGGGGGGGGAATGTTCCGGCTTCTGCATTTTTGACGATTGGGTCCCAAGTTGCCACTGTCAGTACTTGAGTACTTAAGTGACGATCAGAACATGAACGCTTGTTTTCAAAGCGTCAAGTAGTTGTCTCCCGCTTCTGGCGAGAATAACAATAATAGAAAATGCTCAAGGATCCCTCGTGTTACAGTTTTGCTAGGGGCAAAACACGACTAGAAATCCAACCTCCTTTTATCACCCTACGTTGCAAATCTCCCGAAGGCGAAGGGAAGCTATTTTTGAGAGAGAATTTTGCCATCATAGCACTCAAAGTAACGTGATGAACTACTCGAGTAAGAGGCGGCCTCGACAGCATCCGTACCTCATAAACTTGCGGGGCTGGGTTCGATAGATGAAGGATCCTCTATTTACGCAAAAGCGTTCTAGCCTCGGCCTTAGCTTGGCCCATTTTCAAAATTGCCTGTTCTGGCAATTTTAGAATGAAAAGGGAGAAGTAGTAGGGTGAGCGAACGGACTCATTCGTGGTCAGGGCCAAGTTTTCCCGTTAAGACAAAGACCTAGTTCTATTCTCTCATAATGCTCCTCCGTGACAGTTCGTCATAAAGTACGATGCAAGGATTCAGAGCCGAAAATAAAGCCACCAACACTGCGTATACTCCACAGCGACAAGTTCTAGAATGAACCGAATGACTGGGATGTATTAAAATCACAATCCGCAAAGACAAATTATACGCCTGACTCCATAGCTTGACCGAGAAACACAGAGCACTCGGCTAAGCAGAAGAATTAATGTTATGCTCGGAAGTAAGGTTGATCTACGACGGAATCTGCTTCATTGTGTAGATATTTCAGACCAGCTAAACGGTAGCCTTTCCACAATGCAGCGCTTCAGAGAAAGAAGAGTAAGAATAGCTCTACCTACAAGTAATTCTCTAACTTCTATCGGCGGTTATGTGGACTTGTTGTTTTTGGAAGATCTAGGGATGTAACAAGGGTACGAGGAGAGACTCTTTAGCGGCTGCTGTAATAAGTCCATGTGGTGGGGTTCTACAGTAATTAAAGGGTTGGTGACATACCGTGCCATCGGTACATACCCCTATCTGCCGAGCCTCCATTCAGTGTCAACAGATGCCCTGTACGGCCACATCTTACCCGGCACGGTTACCTGTTCGTAGCTCGGAGTTATGGTCCAAGCACCGTGGGTCCTCATATTATACGGGCAAAGAGGTGTACACTCGAGATCAAATGTTCTTATTCCCAGAACATTAGCCCTTCTACTTACTAGATATTTGCGCTCAAAGTAGAAGAAGGGAATCCAAATCACGTTATACCGTGTAGCTTATCTCGCACATGTACTCTTGGACTTCAAGCTCGCGATTATGGACTCTCTGTTGCCACACCATTCCCTGTTAGGAACTATACCCCGCCAGCATTTATTATTACAGAGTGCCGTACTTCGGTATCCGGCATAAGTAGGGCCTAGATTTTTTAAAATCAGGGCCCCTAGAGCTTCCCGTTGTAGTGAAATAGTATGAAGAGCATTATAATCCAGGTGTTACTATAGCTGACGTCAGATTGAGTACAGACTAGCAGTTTGGTTAGCTGTAAGATTATAGTGAATAGATGACTTTTTGGGTAATTTTCGCTGTAAATGTACAAGAAGGGCAGGTGCATAGCAGCCGAGTGCCTACCAGCATGTGGGAGTTGATCCTTTAGAACTTATTCCTGCCGAGAACCTTCCGCGCCCGAGCTACTCTGTTTAGAATGACATTAACTATGCCGAGAATACAGTTTCAACCCTTGGATGGGATCTTATGATCTAGCATAGCAGAGCATGTTTCAGCTAGCTGCTATTTATATAGAGCGCCCAGAATCCTCTACTTAATGGGTATTCGGGTTCGATAATGAACTTATGAAGCCTTCTACTACTTAACTATTTCTTCATTTTAAACATAAAGGCCCTTTATAAACAACACTTTCTTGGTTTTCTCACTCTTTTCTTTTCATTAGTCACCTTTCTTTTAGGTTACAAGTTAAACTTACAGCCTTCATTTCCTTGATTTTCAATATGGTTGTACTCAAGCATTCAAGTGTGACCGCTTTCCTCTGGCTAGGCCTTGCCAGCCGTGGACTTGCACAATCCCTTGATGAGCCTGATAATCTTGCTGTTCGAGGCGAGAATGTTGAGGAAATTATCGCTCGAGATATCGATCTTAGTCTCAAGGAAAGAGATGACGATGATGGGCTTGAGACTCGCGACAATGAGGACGAGCTCGTCGAAGTTCGCGATTTCGAGGATGACCTTGCGGTCCGAGAATTCGAGGAGGCGCTCCCAGAAGCTCGGGGTCTCTATGTTCGTCAAGCAGGTCTTCGCCCTCGACCTCGCCCTCGCCCTGCTCCAGCCCCTAACCCTGCCCCCCCATCTTCTGGAAGACGACCACGTTCTGTTGACGACGCTCGTGATCTCTATGCTCGTCAAGCTGGTCTTCGCCCTCGCCCTCGCCCTCGCCCTGCGCCAGCCCCAAACCCTGCTCCCCCGTCTGCTGGAAGACGACCCCGTTCTGTTGACGACTATGAGGCCCGTGATCTCTATACTCGCCAAGCTGGTCTTCGCCCTCGACCTCGCCCTCGCCCTGCGCCAGCCCCAAACCCTGCTCCCCCGTCTGCTGGAAGACGACCCCGTTCTGTTGACTACCTTGAAGCTCGGGGTCTCTATGCTCGACGTCCTGCTCCACAAGCTGGTCTTCGCCCTCGCCCTCGCCCTCGCCCTGCTCCGGCCCCTAACCCTGCTCCCCCTTCTTCCGGAAGACGCAACCGGTAAAGGGGTTAAAACAAGGATGACTCCTCGGGATAATTGCGGTAGCGAATTTGCTTAAGTAAATCAGAAATCACAGTCTCTTGGAAGCGTAATCGGCCTGAACTGCAATAGGGGAAAGAAACTAATGGGGATGAGTGTTGTGGTATTAAATTGAGGAGGGGGATATAGTTGTTGGATTTAGAAGAATTTAAGTCGAAATATACAGCGGTTGTTAGAAGCTTTGCCTCTTTTAAGAACGTGAGAGTCGTAAATAGGGTGTGATGCAAAGCCACTTATTAGCAAATAGCGATGATGGTATATGTACCGTAATGAGACTTTAGCTCGTCTCCGCCTATGGCTTGATAAATAACGGAAATGTGGTGGTGATCCCGGGCCTTTCTGCTAGTAGTAGGAAGTAATGTTTCGATTTCTGGTATAACGCCTCGCGTCTAAGGTGCGATAGATCTGAGAGCTAATATTGCTCTATATATATATCTTAACTAATAGTACTTACTAATAATAGTTCGCTTTAGTTTGCATCATCGGAGTTCCGTTGTGAGCGCCATCTTAATGTCTAGCTGATCAAGGCCGAAGTGAACTCTTGGTGGTGAAGCTATTTGTTTTCGCGCTGACTTAATACCTCATGAATAACTTGCGGCGATGAAATAGAAGTCTAGTATTCCTGGAAAATCGATGAGATGCTTTACCGAACTAAAGGAAAATTATCATCAGCTAGAACTTGGCGTTTGTAAAGGATAGCTCTTGTGCTAGAGAATATATAGTCTCAGGCTGCTAAAATGATCCTTTATCTAAGCTGCATATCGACTGTACTTACATATCCATTATCTCTCTAATAAAAACCCCGCAGCCAAGATGGCCACAGGTCAAGAAGGGATGTATCGATTGATGAGGTGCGTATCCTCCGAACTGTGTCATGGACACAAACTCCGTAGCAGATGCTATCGAACATGAGGTATTTTAGAAGCTTGATAATGCCGTCTTCAACAGAGAAAAGAACCCAGTCCTCGGGACTTTCAAAATTGCTCCTCACATTCAATTCTCCGTCCTTATCCGATGAAATCAGTTGTCTGCTGCCTAGATTATTTCCTGAACACCGCTTATTTGATGCCCCCAAGTCGAATTGTTAAATATAAACCATTAGTAGAGCACAAACCACCTTACTCTATCATTCTACCATTCTCTCTGTAATGCAGTATGTACCAGATTGTTACTCTTTTGCTCCGAGACTTATGATTCGCTGTTCAAAGAATACTCTTATTGATTGGACCGTACACTGATGGCATAAGGAGTTTGGTGCAATTTGTATAGACTGTCAACCAAGCAAATTTACCTTCAACATCAGGCGATAACCCGGGCCGCTTCGCTTTTTTAGCCCATGCCAAAGATTCGGTGAATTGTGATTAATGCAAGAGCTTTATCCAACCCTCAAAGAGCTAGCGAGAAGTCAGCACTAGACCTAGCTTGTCATAGCATAAAGTGCGTTGCTGATAAATGGAGCAGCTGGCACGCATTTGCCGTCAGATTACGGCATCCTCAGTTCTTTGTTGATTCTCATCCCATTCCCGTTGATGCAGCCTGTGCAATCACACCCCAAAGTATGGATGCTACGTTGAGAGCCCCAGCAACAGTTCTGCTGGCGGTAGGACTGTACACCGATTTCTTTGCATGCGTCGTCGTCCACACCCGAAGAGATGCCACAGTAATCCGCCTTTGTGCTGCAATCACTCTTGCTATCTTGACGGAATTCCTCCATGACTCGGGAAACCACATGCTCAGCCCGTTGCAGCAGAGGGTGTTTGGGCCAATGCTATGGCACAACTATCTCAGTCTTGTCGAGCTGATCCTTTTCTCGCGCGCCGATAGATCGGAGCTCGGCGGCCCCTCGAACTCTCCACCCGGGCCAGTGCCTGGTGCCTGGCTGCAGGCTCTTGCTCTGATCTTCAACCCACGCCGTGTCGGTACCAAATGGGAGGTAAAGGGTATACCTAAGCGCTCGAAGGCGCAGGGCCGCTTCAGCTTTGCTTTCCGTAGCGTACTGAAAGCTCTTCTTGCTTCAACCATCATCGATGTTATTCTCAGACTGCCGCCGAAGCCTGAGCCGCATCTTCTAGAGCCCGGGAAAGAAACTCTGTATGCTTTCTGGACTCTATCCGCCGAGGATGTTATATTTAGATTTATGGTTACTCTCATGTTCACCATAATAACATGCTTAACTGTCATCTGCATGTATTACTTCGCGGCTGCATTAACTGTGGCAATCGGTCTCAACAAGCCAGAGTCTTGGCCGCCTATCTTCGGCTCTCTCAGACATGCCTACACGATTCGCGGGCTGTGGGGGTGAGTTCTTTCCTTTCATACACTGCATTTCAATTATGGTTGCAAGGTTTGCATATTAATTTGAACAAACAGCCGGACTTGGCACCAGGTGCTACGAAAAGTAGTTGTTACGTTTGGAGACTTTACATCAGACAATATTCTGCGCATTCCTCGTGGATCCCGTCTTTCACGCCTCTCCCACCTCTTTTTCCCGTTCTTCATGAGCGGGACGCTACACTATATCATGGAACTCAAAGGCGATGGTCTAGCCCAGGGACGTTTCGGCGTATTGATTTTCTTTCTGCTGCAACCGCTAGGTATCCTGTTTGAAGAAGTTGTTCAGTACACATGCTCTGGAATATTTCCGAGGACTATTCAGCGAACGATCGGGTACATCTGGGTTGGGGCTTGGTTTTGGTGGTCAATGGCAGGGTTCTGTTTTGAGCAGTCAAGAACTGACCCACCTCCTGATCTCGCTCCGATCCCAATTGTTCATCTAATCAAGCAATCTCTCTTGTTCTTTAAAGGTAATCCATAGTTTAGACCTTTTTTGGCGGTGATCTCCTCAAGTACACTATCGTGTGGCCTGTTCGGAAAGCGATAATATAACTACTGTGATGTAATCTACTAGTACCTAGGCTGAACCAGTAGTTAGACTTCTTTTTCTAATTTAATTATTATTGCGTGGCTACCAATGTCTGGCACCAAAGATGCGTCAGGCGACGTTGTGTCAGGAGGAGCTGTACCGGGAGAATATCCATCGGGGGGGCCGACACCTAATCTCCTCCACATCTGGCATTGGTTTACTCCTTCGCTCGATTTCATATCTCCAGATATATACGCCGCTGACTACAGTTAGATTTGTGAGAGGTATGCCGGAAATGGACAACTACTCTTCATACCGGAACAGCGCAGAGATGGATATGGAGCCCGACGAATATGGGAAGCTATAGGAAGCCACGGGGCTTTAGGCGCTTCACCTTTTGGAGTTGACATACTGTGGCCCGAAAACTGCAATTTCAGATCCTATTACGAACTTTCAACATCCGCCCCCCACTACTACTCAAAGCAAGAGAGGAGTCGGCGTTTATCTGTGGTTTCTTTTTTGACGGGATTCGACCAGGTTCCCCCGAAGATAACGCGAACATCATCAAGCTTGCAATCTCGTATGAGCTTTCCATCAGTCGATCTGTGGTGTTTAGTCAGCCTGGGCCAGGATACGGCTTGATCATTGAACTTGACTCGGACCCCTTCCTATTGGTGGGCAAGGGCTTCAAGGTCGAGTTTGAGGCAAAATCAAACACTTCAGTCGTGAGCCGTATCCGGCGTTTTTACGAGAAGGAGATTGCGGACCAGAATGGAACCCTCAGAACGGCCAAACATCTCAATGGTGATGAGTCGCGCAGTGGCATGTGGGCGAATATGCCAGGTGACGAGTCACACATTGGAGAATCTGTTGTTCCCATCGCGATTCCAGCTCACACTAGAATTGCTGAATTCCACGTGTACGAAGTTGAGCAAGGTACTCCACAGTTCGACACCAATGGGTTTGCGAAGGAGTCGGTAGCATAGATGATGTGTCTCGGTAGAAGCCCCTCTTCCCAGCCACCCTTTAAATTGACCATGAGCGGGTTCATTAAGTCTACCTACTCTACAGGACACCGGTTGAAAACATACGGGTGGGTTGGCGAAAGGATGGTTGTGCATGGTACAGCTCAGAACTAGGGAGAAGTTCTGCGTGCAAAACAGTCTCCATTTTAGCCAAATTAGCCTCTCGTTCCCCACCATCCTCGCTCTCTTTTTACCCGAGGTTCGCAATTAATCAGCTCCAGGCAGTCAAATAAAGTATATATATGGATATGACCGAAGTTCAATTCGTTGAAGCTCGTTCCAACAAAAATTTGTCCCAACTCCCTTTTATCACAATGTCGAGCACAAAAAGTCAGTTCACAAACAACACCAAAGCTGCTGCTATCGTCTCAAACCCAGTGAAATGGGAAGATTTACCGGATCCAGAGGTCATCCGTGTTGGGGAGGTCTACTACATGAGTGTATCTTCTTTTGCGTTCTCACCAGGAGCTCCCATCCTACAATCGTCTAACCTCGCCGACTGGGAATATATCGGTCATTCAGTTCCAGAGCTTGCATTTGGTGAGAGATTCTACCTTGACGGTCAACATGGTGGCGCCTACGGGAAAGGCATCTGGGCATCAACCCTCAGATATCGCGAAAGTAATGGGTTGTTTTATTGGTATGGACCCATACAAGGTACAGAAAGGACGTATATCTACACAGCCAAAGATCCTAGAGATACCTGGACGCCACTGCCCCCAATTGACAAGTTCTATTATGATCCTGGACTGCTCATTGATAAGGACGATACTTTCTATCTGGCGTATGGTACAAAGACCATTTCCGTCGCCACACTTACTGCCAATGGGCTTAAGGAGGTTGATAGTAAAGTAAACAGCCACTCCCTGATGATTATTAATAACAAATTTTTAACAGTCTTGTTTAGGTTGTTTACAGTTCGGATGAGTACCTCGAAGGTGCTCGAATGTATAACATCAAAGGAGTATACTACATCTGGTTGACGCGCCCATACGGCGGCCAGTATGTTCTTAAATCAACCTCGGGACCTCTAGGACCTTACGAGTGCCGGTGCGTTATTGGCAACGTACTTTCTCCAATCCCAGGTTCAGGAAGTCCTCACCAAGGAGCCTTGGTCGACACCCCTGACGGAGAATGGTATTACATGGCATTCATGGATGGCTTCCCTGCAGGACGAGCTCCTGTGCTTGCCCCAATCACTTTCGATGAAGAAGGCTGGCCCAAGGTCGAGATTGATGATTTAGTTCCTCCAGGCTCATGGAGCACAGAATATCCCTTGCCAATTGGCAAAGGTTGCCGAAAATCTCAGAATCCGTGTTTCAAGACGCACTACTTCGATAGTGGCCTTCTAGAACCTTGTTGGGAATGGAATCATAACCCCGACAATTCGAAATGGAGCATTCAAGACGGCCGCTTGATACTCTCGGCAGGGACAATCACAAACAACCTTCACCTAGCGACCAACACCCTCACCCACCGCACGATCGGGCCTAAGAGCACTGCGACTTTTTGTCTTGACTTTTCACGGCTGAAAGATGGTGATAGAGCTGGTGTATCTATATTCCGCACCAACAGCGCGTACATCGGTATTCATAAAGACGCCGGCGCTTCGCGTCTTGTCTTTGTTGAAGGCGTGGTACATGCCCCAATCAACATTCCCGTTGGTTGGCTGAATGGGCATCCTGTTGCTCTGGATTGGGCAGCAAAATCTGAAGGAACTATCAAGGCAGAAACAAGCATTACTACCGACCGAGCTTGGCTACGGATTAAAGCAGACGTGTCGCCCGCCTTTTCTGGCGGATACGAAAAGGAGATGAGGTTCACCACATTTGAGTACAGTATTGACGGGCAGAACTTTTCACAGCTTGGACCAGCTTTCGCCGTGTCCACTGACGCTCTAGGATATGTTGGGTACCGGTTCGCAGTGTTCAACTGGGCGACCATTAGTCTTGGAGGCCAACTGTTGGTAGAAAGCTGCGACGTTCAGCCATGCGGCGATTAAATCGGGTAGCAGTAGATAGTCAATTATTCCGTTTTTCAGTGATTCCGAATTCCATCCTCTGGAGTAAATCCACTTCTTGAGAATTGAGCCAAGAACGTAGGTGACGAAGGAATAAAAATTGGGATGAAATGTCTAGAACTTGTTGATCGTGAAAGTGAACATACGCTCTTGAGGCTCCAATCAGCCTGTTCAGGACCCTAGTCGTACCCCGATCAGTATCGAGGATGGATTTTCGCGATTCGGATTAGTGTTCACAGCTGACACGTTGAGTCCCCGCATAGCGCACTACATAAACGAGAAGTCGCCGATTGGACGACACTATCCATAATCACACTCCCCAGAGCTTTGACCATTCCCAAAGTTGCCTGGACCATCCCTTTGGTCAAAGTTAGATGAGAAGGCTACTTAGGAATACAATTCCCCAGATTATACAACCTATACATCAACAAGCAAAATCAGAAAAATTCGGAATAGATTAGATTTTATAATAATTTAGATAGTAATTATTATTATTCCCGCCTGGAATATACTCCAGCCAAGTTAATAAGTTAAAATCAGCTGTTAAATCCAGAGCCATTTATAACGCCAAGTCAAGTCTCCAGTGATCAAAAGTGGAGAGGATTTAGTAGATCAACCTGGCTTGCACCGCATCGCACTCAAAGGGGTAAGGCCAAAGATGAGCTGACAGGGAAGCTAGATATAACTACCTAGCTCGACCGCGGATGCGAAAAATCTTCAAATATTCCCTTGCACCGACTGGACAGTCTTCGATTACTCCATAGTAGATGCATCACACCTGGGTCGCAATCTGACATCCCACAATGTTGCCAAGTCGGCGGCTCAAGAAAAAGCCTCACCAAAAGTCCAAAAACGGTTGCATCAACTGCAGGCAGCGCAAGGTCAAGGTTGGTCACTTGGTCCGTTCATATATACCAATGCTCAGCATCAGAATACAGTGTGACGAGACCCAGCCCAGGTGTGCCAACTGCAATCGGTTTAACTTGGGTTGTCATTACCAGAACATTCGGCAAACCATAGCCGCATTGCCAACGGAAGCAGACCCAGAGCTCACACCTGTCGCCACACCCGTCGCCCCGGCGAGACGTAAGCGAGGCCGGCCGCGTAAGGACTGGACAAAAGGCCTTGCACCAGACTTAGAGCATGTATTGCTCCCTTCGGATGCTGAACTTAACGTGACTCAGGCTGAGTTGCTATATCAGTTTATCACTTGCACTGGGCCAAATCTAGGCGGGTCCGACGACCCTGACCACCCAATCGTCCAGTTCTGGTCAAGAAATGCAACGCTACTCGCCATTTCGCACCCTTATCTGCTTCGCCTCTGTCTCTCTCTCTCGGCTTATCACCTGGCGTTTCTAGCGTCCGAATCCGAACCCAACAAGGCACGCCACGCCACCCTCGCCCGACATCACTTTTCTGTCGGTCTCACCCAGGCAAATGACTCTTTATCCGCCATTGACACATCGACTTGCGGCAGTCTCTACGTATCAACCATCCTCGTGTGCTTTTGTTCTTTTGCGGCAGGCCCCAGTGGCCCCGACGATCTATTTGTATGTTCTGCCGGCGGTACATCGTCCCACAAATGGCTTCCACTGGCACGTGGCGCACGACTTTTACGGGAGCTCTACGACGAAAATGTGCTGTTCTCCGGACTTACAGCGCCTCTTGGTAGTAGCATCGCGCTGCCCAGCGACCCTCGTCCGACCTGTATCTGCGAATGCTTCGTACGTGTTGACTGGATTGACCCAGTTGCAGGACTACGCAACTTAGTTATGTCAGCTTCAACGCCGAGCAATAATGTCTACATGCGCTCTTTGCATACCCTTGCTGCCGTCTACGAAGCCACCTTTGGTGATGAGGAGGGCCGTGTCAAAACACCATTGCACAACAAAGTAGTCCTTATATGGATCTACCTGATGGAAGATTCTTTTATAGCGTATCTGCAAAAGAAGGACATTATAGCATTGCTATTACTAGCCTATTATGCCCCTTTGATTAAAACCATGAAGAGAGCTTGGTTCATGCATGGCTGGGCCGAACATATTATTCGGGTATCCAAGATGTATATAACCGATGACTATGCTCACTTCTTGCATTGGCCGGCCGAAGCAGTGAGATCAATATAATCTGGCCATGTGCTTTCACTTTTCCCAGTAATGGCAAATTCCCAAGCACTGCTCACACCGAGGATATTAGCTCGATGAAGTTGACATTGCTTTCCACATAGCCACTATCCTTACCAGAGTACCTTGTGAGAAAGAAGGGCGAGAATGCATGTGTATAGAGAGTTTAGGAGAAAAAGTCACGCTGGTCGCTGAAAGGTGGTGGAAAGAACCCAAGAAGAGGAGGCGGATGAGCGAGGTTTTGCAGGTGATCGAGCCGTGTTCGGTAAGGTCCTCTCGGGGTTTCCGGAAGCGATCTTGCCGCTTACTAACGCCCTTTACGAGAAAGAAAGATGTACTCTCTTATTACTCACGTCACTATTAGAGATTTGGATCCTCATCATAGCTGGAAGGAAGGCAGACCCACCGCTTCGAAAAATAAAGCGGAATATGACCAGAGATAGTACATATTGAGTGGCAAGGGAACCCCCATGAGACATTGACAAGGCCAATACTTTATGTTTTTCATCCAAGCACACGGCGAGAATAGCAGTTTTAAGACGCTCTACCTACTCGCAGCTAAAAGACTGGCATAGACAAGTAGAATTTGACAGGTTATTTTGGTCAAGGATCCCAACATATTATATTCCGACTCCAAGTAAGCGGTCTCGGAGGTCAGCAGGTACGACAATTCCGCTAGACTATACACACAACTATTTCATGGTATAAACCGGAGGAATCAGCGACTTAGCTGTTCCTGCATCAGATTTCTCCCGGACTACAGCTCAGCCGCAGCGAAAGCTCGTTAACACAACAGAGAAGCCCCTAAAGATAAAATAACAGAACGGAAAGAGACAGCGTGGCTTCTGGCCGAGAGGCTTATGGTAGTATCAGACCAAAATGCCCGACATGTTCCCGTCAGCTTCAAGCTATACACACTCCCATTACGCCTCCTCTTCTTTGTTAACCTGAAGAATGCGCTGGGTGGTAGTTGTTGTCTTGTGGAACATATACGGCTTGATTTTGCGCTCAAAGAGCTCGTCAAGTTCCGCAGCAGATCGACTAGTAAAAGGTCAGCATCAAAGTCATAACTATTAGAAGTAGTGTCAGGTCAACCTACCCAGCAGTCTCGGGGATCAGAAACCACATGGCCAATGTGAATGGTGCGCCTAGACCTGCAAAGAACCAACTGGTCTTGAGACCCCAGTTCCACTGGTGGGCGTTGATCATGTAGGGAATCAGGATACCGAGGACAATTCCCACGACGCAGGTAGAAGCAGCCGCAAAGCCGGCAGTGTAAGGTCGAAGTCTCTGGGAAGAGATCTCACCAATGAAACCCCAACCAGTAGCTCCGTTAGCCACCAGACCGATATCTAGGTAGGTAGGAAAAATTAGTTTACCACAACTTCAAGTTTTGCTTGTTTGCGAGGAAACTCACTCCAGATGCAAGCAAAGAGAACAAAGACATAGTTGGTTGCATTAGTCTCAGGCACGACTCCGAGGATACCCACAACGATACAGCATGCCCAGCAAATAGTTGTTCCATAACAAGCGAGCCATCGGCGACCAAAGGTATCCGACACATAGATAACCAAAAAGCTAAAGAAGATATTGATGCCTGACGTAATGCAGGTGATCTTGAAGGGGTCCTTGAGTCCGGCCTGCTGGAAGAAGTAGGTAGCATAGGCGAAGAAGATGCCAAGACCGATAAACTGCTGTGCCATAAGAGTCCAGCAGGAGATGAGTGTTCGAAGGCCGTCGCGCCCTTTGAAGATAGAGTACCACTTCTCATTATTCTGCTCTTGGGCGATGGCGCGTTCGTGCTCAATGTTGATCTGGATAAGGCTAATGTGATGGTCCACATCGAAACCTTCCACGCCGCGGTACAAGACCCGGAGTGACTTTCTGGCCCGATCATTTTTGCCTCGAGAAACACACCAAGCGGGAGACTCGGGCAGCAGGAGGTAGATGATGAGCATCAGCCCAATCTGAGACCACTGAGTATAGACTGGGGTGAGATAATCAGCTGGGTTTTGGGCGTGCATAACCTGGAGAGCAACTGGAGCGAAGAATTGTCCGATGAGCCACCAGAGACTGTAGCACATGAGAAAGATACCTCGTACGCGGGGAGGTGCCACCTCAGAGATGTAAGTTGGGATTGTCGACTGCAGACAGCCAACACCAATACCTCCAAAGAGCTTTGCAACCAACCAGAGCCTCTATTCTTTGGCAACACACTCGAGCATAACGCTGATGGTGAGGAGGAACCATAACCAGTACATGGCTGCTTTCCTGCCAAACCTGTCCGAGAGGAAAGGCAAGGTTACCATTCCAACGACTTGACCGCCGGATCCGATAGAGTTCCACGCACTCAGAACAGACGACGCCAGGACAACACCGTCCTCCGTGTGCTGAGTACCGAACTGCTCGACGAAACCCGAGTTTGCAATGATGTTTCCAATGAGCCTAGGCGAGTCTAGCATTAGTGGCTTTCTCCAAGAGCACCAAGGCGAGCAAAGGTAGGAGTGATATGGAACACATACCCGATCTGGTAGCCATCCGTAGCTGCACTGAGGGTGACGGCAAAACAAACAGCAGCGTTCATCTTGAACTTTCCGATGGTTTCCCAAGGTGTAAGCTCCTCATATCCAGAGATGCCTTGTCCCCTGGCAGCAGCCTCTGAAGTAAGCTCCTTGGGGGCCTGGAGACCATCTCCAGCAACTTCATTATGCTCGACAGTGTCGCCGGATCTGCTGACGTCTTTCTCAGCACTTGACATGAGAGCCATAATCACGATGGGCAGTATGGGGGCGATGGAATGCAACGAAAAGAAAAGAAGAGGATGCTTGAGCTTTTTGATGCTTAAGTGTGAGCTTGCTTGGACTCTGATGCAATAAGAGATTTACCAGAGAGCAGCGTGGGTCTTTAAATCATCAGGAGAAGCCCACGCATGGCCCGAGTGTGCGGTTGCTCTAGAGGTTGACGAGCGGAGTGCTACAGTATGGATACTAAGCGGGGGTCTGGGGTGATGCGGGTTACTAGGCGGGTCTAATTAGTCGACCCCCTAGTAGCGCTTGGATTGAAAGAAGGGAGGGGTATGGGGTACCCGGGGGATATGGAGTAGTGCAGGAGGCAAGCCCACGGCCCTGGGTCACCTTGCACATTGCTCAGTACCAACGAAAATGCTCAACCCCCCTTGCTTAACAAGGCTCAGCCCAGAACCCTATAGGCGGCTACACTTGCCTCCCAACCGGCTAAATATGATGGGTCTGTGTACAGTGGCGTTCCCTTAACCGCGAGAGATTTCCTTGGCGTGGACCGTTCATTCTCACTTGTAGCTTGTGGCTTGCTCACGCCGATGCCTTTCGCCTGCTCTGCTTTGTTTGCTTCGCTTCGCTTTACTGCTAGCCGCCCTCAATTCTCGGTCTTTGATACCACGAAAAGCTCATCCTCCATTCTCGGTATCTGATGCCACGAAATGCCAAGCTCGTGCTGTCTCGTGGAGAGCCTAGACGGCAGCCTAGCAGTGCACATGGACAGCAAGTTTTCGATAGTCTAGAACCATGTCTGCACCACTACCACCCAACCAACAACCGCTCCTTAATGCTGCCTCTCATTCTTTCGCCATGACCCAGACCCAGGTCTGTCAACATGAGCGCCTTGACAAGAAAATTGTAAATTCCTGGCAAGCGTCGTGTCTGAGATACCTTCACTCGGCATTGCCCGGACGGCCAATTTCGCATGATTCGCCACGCTTCAGCCTTGCTCAGAGTAATAAAGGCCGCGTGAATCTTGCCACCAGCTGGAGGACTTACGGAAGCAACCCTTCGAGTTACTCACTGAAAGGCGCGTACAGTTGGTTCTAGGGGTACGTTTCGGTCGGTGATAATTTCTGTCAATTTCAATGGCAACGAATGGCAAATATGCGAATTCTGCCTCAAGTGATCCTTATCGATAATAGGCACAACTGCACGTTTAGCATACACATGTCCGATCATACGGTCGTGGGTAACCTTTTTTTGTTGCCAAAGGCTAAATGCTTGGCATGATGAGTCCATCAATACGAAGATCTGTTCCTTGACCGCTAGAGCCCACCACCGTTACATAATGTGTTCCCTTTGAGAACCCTTTCATCACATGAACCGTACTCAAAGCGACTTTGTCAGGCCCTGGACTTGCAAGGAAGGCCACCTGTTGTTTGAAACCGTCATCGATCATCACGAGAGTGTTTTGCTCCTTGTCACCTTCAGTTGTATACTGAAAGACCAGTGTAGTTGCGCCACTTTCCATGCTTGTCTCGAACTCAAAGTTGGCCAATATCTGTCTATCTCCATCTTTGTTGTGGCCGTTTTCACCGTTCTTAGACTGCTTCAACATCTTGTTCGTGACACGCGTCCTCACCGCTCCATCTTGTTGGTCAAAGAAAAAGCTTGTGGCGGGAGGCATTGTGACCTTGGTGCCATTGATATTGAGCGGTAGCCATGCGTACGTGCTACGCGGGAGCGGTGGAAATTCCCATCGATCTCCCAGGTAGAGTGTCCCAGAACCCGTGGGTAAGACAAATGTGACTTGCGAGTCGTATGTGTTGGTCCCAACGTCGGCAAAGGGCTCCCATGGTGACCAAGGGCCCGACAACGAGGTTGAGGTCGTGTATTTATTGTCATTCGCATACCAGTCTGTAAAACGATCAGGGAAGAAGAACCCGTGAAAATAGTCAGTGGGAGCGTTTACACGTCAGTTGCGAACCGAACAAGTAGTATAATCCATTCTGCTTGATCATGGCTGGGCTCTCGAAGTTTTCGGGGAACAAATGGATGAGTTTATCTACCGATAGATAGTCTTGCGACAACTGGAAAATACGGAGTCCATGTTTGCGCTGCGTATCCAGTTAGTATCTTGTGTTTTGAAGACTGTGTGCACAACCTACATCCTCAGTCATCAAATAAGCCTTATCATCATCGTCGACAAAAACCCCCATATCTCGAGATGCGCATCCCATAGGGCGGAAGCTCCCGTGGTACGAAAAAAGTCCATTGACAGTGTCACCTGTTGCTACTCCGACAAGCCCGTGGGAATAAACAGGGTCATCAATGTGCATCCACATAACGTACCTGCTGGTGTATTTGTTAAAGATGACCTTGGGTCTCTCTACGACCCTTTCTGGGCCGAGATCGCCCAACTCTTGGCGAGTTAAGGCGGCACCCTCGTAGTGCCAATCCACGAGATCGTTGCTGCTATAGCAGTTGATGTTTCGGAAATTGGTGCCCTCTGCTTTGTCTTCACCATGCCAATAATATCGCTCGCCTACTTTGATGATTCCTCCGCCATGAGCCTGAATGGACTGGCCATTATCGGCAGTCCAGGTAGCGCCTATGGATAGCCTAGGTGAGCGATTCGGTATCTTAGAAGACAGTGGCTATGGCTAGGGGACCGACCAGGGTAAATTTGGAGATGGCTTCGTTGTGCCATTTTTGCGACTCTTAGCCCTAGTCTTCACTGGATAAAGAGTATCTGATCACGAAAGGGATAGGTGCATGGGTTAAGCTTACTAAATGGAAAGAAAAGTCAGATGCAATTCTCAATCCCTGCTGAAAACTCTTGAGATTGAAAGTTTGTATATGTACTACGCCGGGCTGAAGTTTTACTAGTAAAAATAGAGTAATAATATTATTCCCTCTGCGGGGTTAAGTATAGCTATTATCTATTTTATGAGCTCTTCTAATTAAGAAATTTTATAGCTAAGAAAAACTATATATTTCTATAAAAAAAATTTTATATATAAATAAATTATTATTTCTTTATTTAAAATTATTTTCTATTTTTAAATAATTTTAATAAATAATTTTAATTTTAATCTATATATAATTAAATTAATTGCCTTGCCTTGGCTTGTGTAAATGAAAAAGTAAAAAAAATAGAGTCGAAGGTTGGGTACGGACCGAAACTTAGTTAAAAACAAATCGTGTGGAGCTAGTCACGTGTGGCCTGATCTTGGGATATCCCTTGCATACGGCAAAAATCTCAAAAAAAAAAAAAAGAATAATTAAATTAATTAAATATTTATAAGTTATTTTTTTTAAGAGTTTCTACTATATATAAAAGATATTCTAAGATTAGGCTATATATAACTAGATCTATATAATTTATTTTTAACTAAGTTTTAATCTATATCTAATCTTTAACTCTATTTTTTTTTATATATAGCTAGCTAAGATATAGATAATAATATCTTTAGAAACTCTAAGAAAAGCTTATTAAATATGTAGTTTAACTATAGATTCTAAAAGAAAATACTTATTATCTATAATTAACTATAATATCTCTCTAAGCTTATTATTATTAATTACTAGTAATTAGATCTCTTCTTATAATAATAATAAATACTTCTAATATTATTATCCCCTATAGCTAGAGCCTGATTATTATATATAATTAGATTTTTAACTATATAATAATAATAATTAGTAAGGATTTTTATACTTTTATTAATAATATAAAATAATTAAGTTTATACTCTATTATTAGATTTCTTATAGTTATAAAGCTATTTTTAATTATATAGATCTAGTAGTTATAATTATTAAGCCTAATATTATATTATAAAGTTTATAAAAAGTAAATAATAGATCCTACTCTATATAAAATACTTAAGAAGAAGAAACTAAATAATAATCTCTAAGTACTTAATAATTATAATAATCTATAATATAATTTCTAATTCTAATATATTATATATTATATAGAATTAATCTGAGTAGAGATTACTCTTAAAGTCTAATATTAATATTTTAATATTAGTAAAATAGTATTTAAATAGATAGAAGAGAATTAAATAAAATTAAATTATTAAAAAGTTTATTAGATAGAAAAATTAAATTAAATAAGATTAATATAATAGTATTCAGAATATAGTAGACTAATTAATTACTACTATAGAATTTTAAAGAAAATTATAATAGCTTATAAAGTTACTATATATTAATAAAGACTAAATATAGTTTATATAGTATTATTATATATATAATTTAATTAACTAAATATTTATAAATTATAAAATAATTAATCTTCTATACTATAACCCTATATAATATTATATTATACTATAGCAATATTGCTTACTGAAGCTGTGATCTTACTCTGAGGCAAAAGGCGCTGGGGCTATTCCTAGTCTAAATCAGGAGACATTAATAGATTAACACGAGCCATGTCATGCTCCATGCCTAATACAGAAACGAGACAGATCGAGCCAATTGATACCGGCACAGTTATCCAGTGACCAACCAATTGTATTCCGTACAGATACAGGCTCGTTCACAGCTCTGCTTCTTCAGAAACAAGCCTTCCGTCCCTCCGATCCACCAGACAAGCGGATAATTTGTGCAATTCCTAGCATGTAAAAAGCCTGATCTCGGGCAGTACCTTAACATTGCCTGAACTCAGGCTGATCTGCATCACCCGGCACGATCACCTCTGCTCTATAGACGGTAGAGGTTGCTTATGGGCCTAGCTTTCATCTTGGGAAACATTCGCTCCATGATCAGCCGAGTTGGGTCGGCTGGTATTGTGGTAACCCTTGCCGTCTTTGCATGGTAGATAGAGGGGGTGCGGGTGGGTTTTCGCAGGGGGTGCGTCGTTTCTTCTCAGTTAGGTTCACGCTCAATATAGAGGGTGGAGGCTCAGGGAACGACAAATCGCCGATTGGACAGATTTAACACGCACAGCCAGGTTAGATTACTGCTACGCACAGGCTGTACTAGCGCGTGGTAAACCCTTGATCGTCGACACAGTACTTGACCTGATTTGCACTTTGGCGAACCTCGTTAACTTCGCCCAATAATCCATGCGCAGCAAAAGCATAAAATCGGGAGGTTAATGAGCGAAACACCGAGCGGCCCAAATAGGCAGTTTTACGAACCTGTAGGAGCTTTATTGCACAAGCGTACTACGTAGTCGATATTTAGAGCTGTTCAGGAACTGTGGTTGCTTGCCCTCCAGGCACGCCAATCGAATACACAGTTTCTCTATCATGGTGTTCCAAAACCAACTGCGGGCCTGCAAAGGCAAGCCTAGAGTCTTAATCTTGACCGACATAACCAACGAACCCGACGACTCTGAATCACTTGTGCGCTACCTACTCTACAGCAATGAGTTTGATACGCGCGGTCTTGTGGCCTGTACATCCACGCACATGAGGTCCCGTGTAGCTCCGCAAGAGATTGAGAGAATCATCGACGGCTATGACGAGGTCGTCGACAATCTCAACGCCCATGTTCACCCCGACAACCAGTACCCGAGCGCACAAAGCCTTCGGGATATGATTAAGGCGGGCCCCCCGGTGTACGGGAAAATCGCCCTCGAGCCTTTCACTCGACTGAGTAGCGGCTCCCAGCTCATCATTAGTCGTGTTGATGAGTCCGAGGAGCCTCTTTGGGTTCTTCTCTGGGGCGGCGCCAATCCACTTGCCCAAGCTCTCTCACACGTTGAGAAGACCAGAAATGCTTCGGCATTTGCTCAATTCAGATCCAAGGTCAGAGTGTATGCCATCTCTGACCAGGACGATACTGGTGCCTGGATCAGAGTCACATATCCGGATATCTTCTACATCTGCTCTCTCCATGGCTGGTGCCAGTATAATGTCGCAGCGTGGACAGGAATCTCAGGTCCGATCGACGTCGGCGGTGCAGACCCTAGCCAATTTACAAAGGAGTGGATAAAGGAGAATATCCAGATCGGGCCACTGGGTGCCAAGTACCCTGACTTCAAGTTCCTCGTCGAAGGTGATACCCCGACATTCCTCTATCTCATCCAAAACGGTCTGGGGTCTCCCGAGCATCCTCACTGGGGCAGCTGGGGCGGCCGGTATAGCTACTTTGACCCGTCCATGACGGGCAATCATTTTGTCGATGCTGTCGATAGTGTAGTAGGCATGGATGGGCGGACTTATACCAGCAACTTCGCCACTATTTGGCGCTGGCGACGTGCCTTCCAGACCGACTTTGCAGCGCGTATGCAGTGGACGCTCACTAGTGATCCGTCCAAGACTAGCCACGCACCTGTTGTCTTTGTCAACGATAGCACCGGTGGTCCTGAGCCTGTCCTGATAGAGATAGAGGCTGGCGAGAAGCTTCTCCTCGATGCTTCCAGAAGTTACGACCCAGATGGACAAGACATCACCTTTAACTGGTTTCAGTACAAGGAACCGACCGCTGTACAAGGATGGCCTGTTGGTGCTCATCCAGACCTTGACATCATTACTGTCGACTTGAAAGGTCGTGGGGATCAGGTTGAAGTACAAATTCCGGGGCCCGAAGTGTCCGCTCAAGAGCCGATTAGCGGCCAGGCAATGGCCAAGGGCCTTGAGTACCATATCGTCCTCGAGGTTCGGGATAACGGAGAGCCCAGTATGACGACCTACAAACGAGTCGTGATACAAACTACAAACAAGGCTTTACGTGGCAGTAGGGGGACTGTGGTCGCAACAACTGCGGAGTGGATGGAGCTGCCGAAATAGACAGTAGCATATTATCAGTATACAGCTACTCTTCTGTGCTTTATGCTTCTATGAATGATAACAAAACGGTTGTTGGAAAAAAGTAAAAAAAATTGAAAGAAAGCACGCCGTTGAAAGACTCTTAGGTACCATCTATTTCCACGATGTTCATCGATGCTGGCGTTAGGTCTTAACAGCTTGACATTATCGACCAAGGCACTAATTAATATTAAGGCATTATATGGCAGAGGCGGTCTATCGTTTTACATTCCTTTCTAATATACTCCATTGGATTGGATAGAATCAGCCCTTGTTGGCAATGAGGCAGCCCCTTTTGCAACAGCTAATGGACCCCATGGAAATATGCGGTAAATATACACAATAATGGAGGTTTCACGAGAACTCAGGGAGGAAAGAAAGTAGTAGTAGACTGCAACAGTCTGTAAGCGAGTATATTGGAACTAATTTACAACCACCCTAACACGACCAAGGTTGAAAACCTGAGCATAAGCCGCATTGGCATCTCCATTACGGTTGGAAGTGACACGAACAGCTGCAAAATAAGTACCTGGCGTTTGGTACGATCGAGAAGCCGTCACATCCAAGACAGCTTTGCCCTTCTCAAAGCTTCCAGCTGCTTCAAAATGCCCAGTTCCTTCAAAATCCCATTCTACAGACGTAACAGACCCAGTGCCCGGAGGAACTTCGATGTGAGCCTTGAAGGACACGGCTTGTCTCACCATGGTGACTATTCGTGTCTTGCCACTCACCGTTAGGTCCACAACGGGCTGAATACCCTTGCGTTGGGCCGCGCTGGCAGGAACCTTGACCTGTCCATGGCCGACGGAGTATGTTGTTTCAGCAGGTGGCTGTTTCCCCTTCTCAACCCAAGCACTCAAGTCTCTGAGATGCTGTTCGTAAGCGGGATGGTAGGAGACGATCCGGGGCAGCTGATCCTGGGGCACCGGCTCCAGGTAATGATCAGCATTTGCAGTATAGTACAGTCTGAAATTCTGACCGAATCTATCACCGAGGGCTTGCTTGACTTCTGTCCTGTACCAATCGGCGTGCCATGGGAATGCATCAAAGTCCTTTAGCGAATCCATAATCATCACCTTGCTAGTGATATTGCCAGTATAGGTGGCCCCACCACTAGCAGCACGAGCGATGGTAGGACCGATCAGTACGTTACGCTGGGGGTACTTGGGTGTTCCATCGGCCTTGCGAAGATAATCATATCCGTAGAGGTCTGGCTGAGTGGGAACTTGGTATCTATGGTATACAGAACCTGCTAACCATGCCCGGTTGTCAACCTGGATCCGAGAACCCTCGGAGATCATTGCAAGAACAGTTGTGTTCTGGCCGGGGTCGATCTCAGCAGTCTGAGAGCCCTTTGCAATTTGTATGGTGAACTGTCCGAGAGCCGATTTACCATCCCCCGACTTGATAGTGGCCTGGAGCCCGTATGCCGGTAGGGTTGAAGGAGCTTTTGCGAGAGTAAAAGCGACAGGGACTTTGGCTGAATCAATCAGAACCGACTTGACTGCCGTGTTGAATTCGACCGCAGACTTGCGGTAAAAGTCACCGAGGTCTGACTTTTCAGTTCCAAGGAATCCATCCTTTGTCCAAAAGTCGTTGACATAGGTCGGATCGAAGGCGGCGATAGTGGGAGGGACTAAAACTCGGAAAGTCTGTAGGAAGCTTGTCCTGTTCCCAGCGAGGCCCTCCCAGTCCTCGAATGATTCGAGTGCGAGGCCAAGCTCAGTGACCTCGGTGAGGACTTCCTTTTCAAGTGCATTCAAGTAACTAAAAGGGTTACCATCCCCACCAGGGCGGACCGAGTCTCGGATCTTCTCTTTTTGTGACTCTAGGACGAGACCTGCCATCGCGCGGATGCAAAAGTTGTTTGGGTTGGAGACAGTGATAGCCTGGACAAGAGGAATAGCACCTTGCCAAACGTCGAAGGTATTCTCAACAGCCCCAACGGTAACCATGGAGCCACCGCTGGGGCCATAGATGTAGCCATAGATCTTTCGATCAGACTGATAATATCTAGCAGCAATAGTTCGCGACAACTTGGCCACGGCAGCGTCAGCACGATAACCTCCACCTCCAGCTACATGGTTAGTATACCCGCCGCTGTCGGCACCGAAGCCAATCTCGTGGTCTTCAGCAGTCGAGTTCTGCAGAGGGTAAACCATCTGAAAAAACCTTCCATCCCACGCAGACTTCGGAAGGTAGATATTGAAGTCGATATTGGTTTCACTGAAGTGCCCTGAAACCCTCCGGTGTGCGACGGGAGTAGCGAAGTCTTGCTCAGCGTCAATGATGACTGTGTTATAAGTGGAATCAACGCAGTCAGCTGTGACCTGGACGGCTCCATTGTTGGTAACGCATGCAGGGCCCTTGGCTATGATAGGAGACGTTATAGCCTCGACAGTGGCAACAAAGGCAGTGGTGGCACAAAAGCATGACCTTGATTCCCAGTGAGCTTATGCATCAAGATCAAGTCCAAGAACTTACTTACCAGACTTGCCTTGCAGTGACTGGAAACATTGTTGCAAGATAACTAGAGTGGGCCGATAAAGGTCTCAGCAAGGGTAGAGCTGGTGGCAATGGGACGTATGATTCAAACGAGATGCGCTTCCTTTCCAATGGAGCTTCCAAGCATTTATATTATTTTTTGACGTGTGTTCCCTCCAAGACCAGGGTTACTGTTCTAAGCTTACAAAAAAGGCATAAGATTCTCACTACTGATCCCTCCCGCTCTACGTGCAACTATTTTGATGCTGTCCTAAGCCAAGCTCAGCTTCTTCTCCTTTTGTTCATGGTAAAATAAGTAAGGATCATGGTCTAGGGAATCATAAGGTAATCTGGAGGAACAAGGGTATATTGCCTGACTATCAAGGTTAAATTATATCTAAACGGACGCCCCTACTGTGTTAAGAAACCAATGCAAAGTTGAGCTCTAGGTAGCTAGTCACATCCCCCTTTCCCCCACAATCATGATGCGGGGCATGCTGGCGCAATCCACTACAGCGTGGAGCCAAGTTTAACTCTACGTCCTGTAGTCAGACCGCAGGCATCGATGTCCCCATAGTGTGAGTTTGGTCCGAAAGATCCGGGGCAAACCATGCTCGGTCTTGATTAGACCGACACTTAGATGTCGGATGACTTTGTTCAAGGGACGAACTATTGCTAGCCAACTAGCTATACCAGTACCTTTTAGGAACACTACTCCTGCGAGGCTAGTAGACTACCCCTTGACCATTACAGAGCGCTTTTGCTTGCCATATAGGGCATGTGGAGTTTCCACCATGGTTGCTGTCAAATTATGCCTGACTGAGTTCCACCCTGCATGTCCCAAGTCACCTAGCACCCCGCACATCACGGAGTGGTGGAGACCACAGTCCAATCTATGCTTGGAAAACGTCTTTCGGTAACTCAGTTGATTGAGGAGGGTTTTTAACGAGATGCAGCCACTAGCCAGCCTAAGCATTATCTGCCTACAGGGATGATTGTAACTGAGCCTGCGACACACATGCAGCATACGTCCTGATAATTCCACCTAATACTGTAATCTTCTTTTCTGAGTTGGTAGGCCACAGCGTTCGGGTAGCTGCTCCGCCTGCAGTTGTTTCTAATGGAACGGCCCACGTAGAATCTTTGTCACGTTTGTAACATCAAGGGACCCGACTGTACCGTTGTATCCACCACTCGGTACATCATTTCGGAAGAGTGATCCCACCGAGAATAACCGTGGCGGAGAGCAGAGCGGTATTTAAACGCGAGCTTGCGCCGAATGTAATCCTGGAGCCAGCTTTCAACCTTCCTTCTCCACAGTCAAGTCATTTTTCCACCTCTTTCAGCATACCAAAACCAATTTCATCATGGTGTTGGTAGATGTCCAGGTCGCGAACGTTCATTTTCAGCATCACCAACCTCAGTACAGCATTGGTCTAGATGATCCTAGACCAAGAATATCATGGACCTTGGTTACTGAGAACACCTTCATACAGACTGCGTATGAAATTGAAATTACTCAACATCCTCCAACGTCAACTACTCAAAATGATGTCGCCATCACTCAGAATCGGCAGACCTGTTTCAAAATAGAGTCGAGCTGTTCACAGTTGGTACCGTGGCCCGACAAGGATTCTCTAAAACCCCGGCAAAGGATCTCTATACGTGTAAGAGCCTTTGACGGCCAGAACGTTACCTCTTGGAGCCAGGGGACGTTCTACGAAACTGGATTGATGGCGAGAGAGAACTGGGCTTGCCAAAGGATTAGCTCGACCCAGCTTGTCCAAGGAAGCAGCTCGACTCAACGAGAGCAACTGCTTTGTAAAGCTTTCGGAACCAGGTCCTGCCCAATCACTAGGGCAAGATTATACGTCGTCGTCCAAGGTGTTTATGAAGCAGAGTTGAACGGCCATCGCGTTAGTGATGACTTCTTAGCCCCTGGATGGACAGTTTACGATAATCGTATCCGGTACCAGACATACGACGTAGCTGACCTACTCAAATCCTCTGGTCAGAACTGCCTTGGCTTTCGTCTTGCTGATGGTTGGTTCTGCGGACGCCTTGGTTTCTTTGGCGGCCGGCAACACCGATGGGGTCCTTTTTCTACTTTGATGGCACAGCTTGAGATAACATACGAAGATGGAACGGTAGAGTGGGTGATTTCAGACTCGAGCTGGTACTCGATGCCGGGACCTGCAACCAAAGCCGAACTATACGACGGAGAAAAGTACGACGCCAACCTCGAAATCCGACATTGGTCTAGTGCGAGCCACTCGGCTGATGCAGGTTGGGAATCAGTTGCTGTACTTCATCCTTTGCCTGAATCTGTTAGATTTGTTTCTGGTTGCTCTGCTCCTGTTCGCCGAGTAGAAACCATCCGTCCTGTTAAACTCATAACCACGCCCTCGAACAAGACAGTCGTTGATTTTGGCCAGAATCTTGTCGGATACGTACGGATCAAGGGAATCAAGGGGCCAAAACACCACAAGATTGAGCTTCGTCATGCCGAGGTTCTTGAACATGGTGAACTTGGCCTTCGACCCCTCCGCTTTTGCGAAGCGACTGATGTGTATATTTGTGACGGCGACGCATCTGCTCATTCGTGGGAGCCCAAGTTCACTTTTCATGGCTTTCGGTACTGTCAGATCGATGGTATGGCAGATGACAGTACTCTTCTCGATTCAGTCGAGGCTGTTGTGTGCCATACTGACATGCAACCCGTGGGAGACTTCTCATGTTCCAATGAGAACCTCAACAAGCTCTTCAGCAATGCACGCTGGAGTACGAAAGGAAACTTTCTCTCCATCCCTGCGGATTGTCCACAGAGAGATGAGCGTCTGGGCTGGACTGGAGATATTGCTCAATTTGCCCCAGCTGCCGTGAAGCTATTTGACTGTCACGGCTTCCTGCAAGACTGGATGGTGGACGTGAGATATGATCAAGATTCCCGAAAAGGCGTCCCAGCATATGTCACCCCAAATATGTTTGGTGAGGAGGTTGGAATCTGGAGCCTCCCGCTACCTGTCGCGATTTGGCACGATGTGGTCGTCTTGGTGCCGTGGGCTCTCTACATGGCTTCTGGTGATATAGAGATCCTGAGTGATAACTATGACAGCATGAAGAGGTGGATCGATGCTATACCGCGGGATGACGAAGACCAGAGGAAGTTATGGGCCCGAGACTCATTTCAACTTGGTGTAAGTAATATGGCTTGATTCAATGCTGCATATAATCTGACTTTTAATAGGACTGGCTAGATCCAAAGGCACCACCAGAACAACCAATGGACGGCTCTACAGACCCCATTTTAGTGGCAGATGCATTCCTCGCCCAATCATTGGATTTGATGGCCCGTATCGCGACTGTCCTGAACAAGCAACAAGATGCTCGACTCTACACTCAAGAGGCAGCCGACTGTCGTCGAGAGTTCCTGGCAGAGTATGTATCACCAAGAGGCCGCATCAGCTCCGACTCTCAGACAGCTTATGCTTTGGCAATATGCTTCGGCCTAGTGTCAGATGATCAACTCACATATGCAGGACAGCGTCTAGCTACCATCATGAAGAGAAACCAATTCAAAATCGGGACGGGCTTTGCAGGAACGCCATTCCTATGCGAGGCTCTTATCCGTACTGGCCATATACAGGTGGCATATGCTGTCCTGCTCTGCCAAGAATGTCCCTCGTGGCTATATACCGTCAAGTCAGGCGCAACAACCATGTGGGAGCGCTGGGACAGTATGTTACCCAATGGCGAGATAAACCCCGGTGAAATGACATCCTTCAATCACTATTGCTTCGGATCCGTGGTGACGTTCTTATATGAGCGTCTAGCCGGTCTGAAATGTCTTGAGCCGGGCTGGGCAAGAATCCGGTTTGCACCTCAGCCCGGTGGTGATATACAGTCTGCGAGTGCAAGCCAAAGCACACCATATGGGTTGGCGTCTATAGAGTGGAAAGTGGAAGCCAGCAATTTTTCTATGGAGATTGTTGTTCCAGTCATGACGGAAGCCGAAGTTATTCTACCAGATGGGAAAGACGAAATGAGGATTGTTAAGGGTGGGAGATGGGGTTTTTCTTGTAACCTTCACGTTGAAAAATGGCCTGTTCATGCGATTCAAGCTTTTCCAGATGTAGGTCCTATAGCTAAGTCTGAGACTGCCCCTTGACAGGTTGTGATAGACAAATACAGATAAGGACTAGCAGTGAGGATCGACAGTTATGAATATAGACTTGAAAAACTTGATACCTACTTAAGCCAAGGTGATTTTGTATTTTGTGAGCCACGATCAGGTAAGATCTACCATACGTTGTACTACTGGGCCCCCCTCCGCGAGCTGATGGATGGCGGAGAACGATGGAAGAAAAACCTCCAACTATTAGATTGGCATGCTATGCTAGGTTGGGTCAGGCGAACTTAGTGCTATGTGGAACAAAAACGACGGGGCCCTCCTGGTCAGGACCGCTCAACCAATTGCATTTTTTTCGTCTTGCTACAGGCCGAAGGCGTTGAGCTAAACATCCGGTCCAATGGCTCCTTTTACGGCAACTTAAAAGCGGACCACATGCATTATTCTAAATCTCTTGTTCTGCATTTGATCCCCGCATAAGCTGGAGCTGTTGGGTTGACTTGCTAGGGCTTAAACATTTAGCCTATTTCGTTGCTAGATCAAGCGAGTTGCCGGATGGCTGCTGACGATACCCATTCAACATACCAGACCTGTTAGAGCACCTCGGATATTGGTAGGCGACTCATGGCGTAGAGTTGAGCAGTAGTGGCGTGAATTTAGTGTCATCTTGCGGCTCCCCCACACCCGACGCAAACTGATGTAGCTGAGAGGTAATGCTATAACTTGGCACCTGAATAGGAAAGTTTTAGCACAGGGAATGTCGGCCGTCCAGCCCACGTTCAGCTCGGCTTGTTATTGTACCGAGTTTATGACGCAGTCAAACGTGTTTGGGCCAAAATTGCTAGAAACAAGTGCATGGAAGGGAAATTCTGTTTATTCACCATAGGAGACTGCGTCACAAGCCCACTCTTTCAGTCGTAATTAGTGTCAGAAGAATTTAAGTAATACTTTTCAGGCTGAATGCGGTGTGACAGTGGATCAGGAGATCAGAACAGCCACCCTTATTTTCCGTTTAAGATTGCATTGATCCTATCTTATCCTGCCATTTGTATCTGCAACCTTGATTCAATCCAAAATGCCTCTCGTTACCAATCCCATCCTTCCAGGCTTCAACCCGGATCCCTCTATTCTTCGAGTTGAGGATGATTATTATATTGCTACCTCAACCTTTGAATGGTACCCCGGTGTTCAGATTCACCATTCTAAAGATCTCGCCAACTGGGAGCTAGTATGTCGGCCCTTGAATCGTGCATCTCTTCTCGATATGCGTGGAGCCCCCGATAGTTGCGGGATTTGGGCTCCATGTCTATCCCATGATGGATCCAAGTTCTGGCTTGTCTATACCAACACTAAACGACTTCACGGATCGTTTAAAGATACTCCCAACTACATTACTTGGGCTGAAGATATTCAAGGACCGTGGAGTGAACCAGTATACGTCAATTCTTCAGGCTTTGACCCTTCATTATTCCATGACAATGAGGACGGCACGAAATGGTTCGCTAATATGTTATGGGACCATCGCGGTCGACCTCGTAATTTTGCTGGTATTTGCTTACAGCAGTACGATCCCGATCTCGGTAAACTGGTGGGACCTAGAAAGAATATCTGGCAAGGAACCAGTCACGGGTTAACTGAAGGTCCACACATCTACAAACGCAACGGATGGTATTACATCCTGGCTGCTGAAGGCGGAACTGAATGGCTTCATGCCTGTTCGATGGCAAGGTCTCGTTCAATCTGGGGCCCCTACGAGGCTCATCCACAAAACCACATCCTGACTTCAAAGGACGACCCGTTTGTGGCATTACAAAAGGCCGGTCATGGAGATATCGTGGATACGCCTGAAGGTCGAACTTATCTGGTGCATCTCACCAGCCGGCCCACAGGACAACAACGTCGAAGTATTCTTGGTCGTGAGACAGCTATACAGGAAGTGTACTGGGCCGACGATGACTGGTTATATGTCCAAAACGGGCCTACTCCTAGTTTACACGTTGATTTGCCTGCTGCTCGCGACGATACCAAGTATTGGGTTGAGAAACGATACATATTCGAGAACAACCTCCCGTGTGATTTTCAATGGCTCAGAACGCCAGAGCCGGATCGTATCTTCAGGGTGGACAATGGACTCGTGTTGTATGGTCGGGAGTCTATTGGTTCCTGGTTTGAGCAGGCCCTTGTAGCGCGTCGACAGTGTCACTTCTCATTTGATGCCGAGACACTCGTTGATTACTCTCCCGAGGATGAGCGTCAATACGCAGGACTCACCGCATATTACAACCAGTGTAGCTTCTACTACCTGACTGTCACTGCACAGTCGGGTGGTGAGAGGGAACTTCTCTTGATGAAGGTTTCCGCACCGAATCATCAGGCAAAACTGGATAGTCCTGCCATTGAGCCTATTCCGATTCCTAAGGAAGGGAGAGTAAAGCTTGCTATGTCAGTACGAGGAGAGAAGTTACGTTTCTTTTATGCTATGGAACATGGGGGCCTGAAAGAGATAGGGCCGGTGCTAGATGCATCGACGCTTTCGGATGAATGTGCTCACGACTGGGGAGGTAGCCCCTTTACTGGTGCGTTTGTCGGGGTGGCTTGTTCGGACCTGAACGGACTAGCACGAGAGGCCCGTTTCGATTACTTTGTTTATCGTCCTGTTAGACATCAGTCGGATCGATATGGATATCTCGATGATGGTGGTAACATAGGATAATTATATCTACTATTGTTAGCTGCATTGCTGCTTTGTTGAAGTTGGCTAATGGTTGTTTTGTGTTGAAGAGATATAGAACAGAGCTTTAAGCCCAGAAGCTTACATGCAGGATCCAGAGAACACGTTGGAGTATGTACCTAGAGCGTAGATAGAGCCATGAGAAGAGATAGATAGTGGAGCTTCGCTCTTCGTGACCCAAAGTATTGTCCAAATTGATTTAGTAAGTCGTGACTTAATTGCTCTATCTTGCTTAGGGTTGAGATGGGTTATATTAGGCTATAGAAAGCTATTTTGCTTAGGTACTATTTATATAAGGATTTACTAAGATTATAAAAGAGATATAAATAAAGGAGATAGAAAAGAAATAGAAGAGATAATAAGAAAAAGAGATAGGAGATAGGAGTATAAGTAAAGTAGAGATAGAAAAGAGATAGAGATAGAAAAGAGATAGAGATAGAAAAGAGATAGAGATAGAAAAGAGATAGAGATAGAAGAGGGATAAAAAGAATAGAAAAAAAAATATATTAGAGTTTACTTTAGTTTAATTTAAAATTATATATATTTAAAAATAGGAAAAGTTAGTTATTTAAATTATTAGTTAATTTATATTATATAATATAACTAAGTATATATAAATAGATATTAGATTAATATTAAATCTATATTATTTCTAATAAAAATTTTATATAATAAAAAATATATATTATAATTATAAAAGTAATTAATTTTTTATTTTTATTATTTCTAATTAATAATAAATACTTTTCTAATATTTTAATCTAATCTAATTTAATATTCTAGTCTAAATCTAAACTAAATAATTAGAAATAAAATCTAAACTTAATTAACTTTTTAAAACTATTTTTATTCTAATTATTATAATATAGTATATACTATATTAAAACTATAAATTATATATTAGATTATAATAAATCTATATAAATAAATAATTATTTTTAAAATATAGCTTTTTTTCTAATTAGTTTCTATTCTTTATAAATATTTACTATAGTTCTAAGTAGATTATATAATAAAATAATAGATTAAATAGATATAGCTATTTAATCTATATTATTAAAAGTAGCTTTAATATTATAAAGAAGCTTTTAACTAACTAGAGTAATATATAATAATATAACTAGTAAATAACTATTTTATATTAATTTTAAAAATAGTTATTCTCTCTTAAAAGATTTTATTAAAAGTATTAATTAAATTCTAAAAAATTAGAATATTTATATTAAATATAGTTATTATAGCTATTATTATTTAAATATCTAGTAATTAATTAATAATTAATAAGTTTAGTAAGTAGATATAGTTATTAAATAATAAGTTTTCTTTCTTAGAGGTTATAACTATAACTAGATTATTTATATATCTAGCTATATAAATTATTTCTATTATTAGAGTTTTTAAAATATTAATATCTATATCTAAGCTAAAAGTATTTAATTTTTATTTTATTTTATAGTATTAAAAGTTTAGATATAAATTACTAATTATATTTTTAAAAAAATTATATAATAAGATTATATATTATCTAATCTTAGAATATATTTTTATTTATAGTAAAACTAATAAAAAAATTAGTTAATTTACTTTTATAAATATAGTAATTTATCTTTATAAATATATATTATATTTATAACTATAGAAAATTTTAATTAGAAATAATAAATTTAATATTAATTTAATATCTATTTATATATATTTAGTTATACTATATAATAAAAATAATTTCTAATATATAAACTTCTAAAATAATAGAGAATTTATTTAGTTTTAAATATAAAATTATTTTAAATAATTAAATTAAATAATAGATATTAAAAAGTATTTTAATTAAATTTTATAAAAAATTATACTATTAAAACTAATTAGAATATATTTTAACTAAATCTAATTAAGATAATTTAAAACTAGATATTTAATTAAGTTTAATTAAAATCTATCTAGAGATATAATATTTTAATTATAATAGTTTTATTAAAAAAGAGGAAAAGAGATAAAATAAATAAAAATAAAAATAAAATAAAAATTATTATTTAATTTATTAAGCTCTATAGCTTATTATATATAAGCTATTTTTAAACTATATTATTTTTAATTATATTAATATTTAATAATTAGATAACTTATACTAGATATAGTTTAAAGTAGATTAGAATTAAATTAATTAAAGTATTATTCTAAGTAATATAATTAGATTATTATATATTATATAATATAAGTTATTATTAATATATAAATATTATAGAGCTAGTTCTAATAAAAATATAGATAATATTATTAATAACTATTTAAAAAAGTATTTATACTATAGAAATAAATATATATATATATTAATATATTTACTATAGTTTTATAATATTTTTTACTTAAGATTTTATTTATCTAAAGTAAAATTATCTTTATTAATAGTTAAAATAGATTTATACTATTTATTTTATATATAACTTTCTATAGTTTAAAGATAGTTTTTATTTATAATATAATATATAATAATAAATTAAAATTTATTATTAAAAAATATATAGTTTTAAAATAAATATTATAAACCTTTTTAATAAAAGAGTTAGAAAAAGTAGTTTATATATTAGTTTAGCTTATATATTAATAGATTATATTATATTAAAATTAAGTAATAGGAGAAAAGTATAAATAGAGAAGCTAACTATTATAAATAAAGGCTTTTATAATAGGTTATATAGTTATATATATCCTACTATCTGAAGGATAGAAATAATAGGAGTATTATACTCCTATTATAGAATAAGAATAGATTACTAGGAGTAATATACTCCTTATACTCTATAACTATTATATATATATATTTATTTTATTAATTAGAATACTCCTTTAGATAGTTATTAATATAATTATCTATATATCTATTATTACTAGCTCTATAATACTTATATATTAATAGTAACTTATATTATATAGCTAAAAATAATCTAATTATACTACTTAGAATAATATTTTAATTAGTTTAATTTTAATTTACTCTAAACCCTATTTAATATAAGTTATCTAATTATTATATATTAATAACTCTTATTTAGCTAATTATCTTATTTTAATTACTATATAATATTAAAAAGATAAAATAGTTCTTATTAAATTATTAAATAATACTCTATAAGCTCTAATAGCTTAAGAGATTATATAGTAGCTTATAGTCTGAATTAAATAACTTAAGAAGAAGAAGATAAAGAATAAAGAGAAAATAATATAATTAATCTCTTTAGAACTCTTCTTAGATAATACTAATAAACTAAAAGAATTTAAAATCTAACTTTAAGTATACTTTAAATTCTTTCTAACTAAGCTTATAATAAATAAAAATAAAGTTAGGTTTATAGAAATATATCTTAATAGTACTATAAAATAATAGTTTTAATTTTATCTTAGGAATTAGTATAATAATAAAATTATACTAAGTCTATAGGAATAAGAAACTATTAATATTCTTACTAGTTATAAGAACTTTTAAACTATATTTATCTTAATATTTAGTTAAATAGATAAAGAATAATAAACTATTAAGAATCTTAAGAATTTATACTAAATAGAATTAGTATTAGAATATACTACTAAGTTTAAGAAAATCTTAATTTAATTAAACTAGGATAATAGTTCTTTTAAAGCTATATTCTATAATAGACTTAAAGAAGAAATTAAAAATTAACTTTTTAAAATAAATAAACTTAAAAACCTATCTAGATATATAGTAAATACTATATAAATTAATAACTATCTATATAAAAAATAATAATAAAAAGGGAATAAATATACTAGTTAGAACTATATTAAAAATAAATCTAATTAAGAAGTATAATAAACTCTATTATTATCTATAGAGTTTAAAATATATATAGATTCTATAGAGCTAAGAGCTATAGAGAAATATAAATATTATAACTATAATAAGATTAGATATATTTTACTATAATATCTAAAATCTAAAAAGTAAAAGAATTAGAAATCTACTAAAGAAAATAAGAAATAATTAGAAGTAATTAAAAAAACTAAAAGTAAAATACTTAAAATAATTAGAAAGATTACTTAGAAAGAAAACTATATAATTACTATAATATCTATATTTTCTAGAAAATTTATATTAAACTTCTATAAAATATTAGAAACTAGTAATAAAAAAAAAGAATAAATAGTATTAGAAGAGAACTAATAATATATTATATATATTCTTTAAGAACTTAAATAGAAATATAAAAATAGAAGAGATATTATAAATATTAGATCTCTTACTAAGTATAAATATATATTCTATTATATTAATAAACTTATTAAATATACTTCTAAGAAATAAAACTAATATATATTTACTAGGGAGAAAATTAAAATAGAATATAATAAACTCTATATTTACTATTAATAGAAAATATAAATATAAAAACTTAAGAAGGTATATAGAATAGTATTATATAGAAGAGATACTATAGATATTATCTAATACCTTAGTAATAGATATAAAAACCTAATATATATAGATACTAGCTAGAAGTATAATTATAGATTAAAATCCTAGATAATATATTATAATATTTAGTATACTATATATTAATAAGAAAAAATATTAAATAACTTTTTCTTATTTCTTAATAGAAGAATATTAAGAAAGTATAAAATAATTAAGATATAATAATTTACTTACTAATACTATAGAATAGAACTCTATATTATTTTTAAGAAAAACTTAAGAAAATATCCTAAGAAATATATAAAGAAAGAACTTCTAATAGAAATATATTAAGAATAAAAATATAAGATTTATAAAAATAATAAGATTAGACTATAGTATAACTACTAGTAGATAGAAGACTAAACTATATATAATTATAATAATTATATTAAATTATATTATAACTAAAGCTATAGAAATTATTAAGAAGTTAAATAAAAAGTATTAGTATTAATATAGAATAATAATAATAATATAAATACTATTAAATTATATTTTAAATAATAATAACTATAGAAGAAAGAAATATAAAACTAATATTTATATAAATAACTTTTACTTATAGATAGTAAGAAAAGTAGTAATAAGAAAGAACTAGAAATTATTTTTATTAATAAATAAGAATAAAATAGAATATATAATAAGTAAAATATATTATTATTAATAAATAAACTTTAAAAATAAATTAACTAGATAAAAAATAATCTAAACTATTTATAATAGAGCTATAATATAATATAATATTAATAATAGATTAGAGAACCTTAGAAACTATAGAAATAAAAAGCTCTATATATATCCTTATAGAAATAGAGATTAAAAGAAACTAGCTTATAATATTTATTAATTATAGAGTATAGAAGAATTATATCTTATTAATAATAATTAACTAACTCTATTTACTATAGAAAAAGAAAAAAGAAATCTATATAATTATAAATATTAAAAACTTAAAGTTTAAATATAATAATAGAATTATTAATTCTAAAACTAATTATCTTATAATTAGAATCTAAAGAAAAAAATTTAATATTATTTATAATCTAGTATTATTAGAAATTTATAAAGTTATATTAGAATTACTATAGTTTTAAGATATAAACTTACTAATTAATTAGTATATTAGCTAAATAGAGTAAAAGAATACTTTTATATATTAATATTAGAATTAATAAAAATTTTAATTTTATTAAATATTAGAAAAATATATTTATTTCTTAATATCTAAAGATACTATTATAAAAAATATTAATAATTTATAATAATAAGTAGATATAATAATATTAGTTTTAATAATATTATAATCTAGTAATATAAAAAACTTATTATAATAAGAACTAAAATAAATAATATAAATCTTAGATTAAATATAAAAATAAGAATAGTTTTTAGATATAGATTTAGTATCTATTAATTAGAAATAACTAATAAAAGAATAATAGTAAAAATATAAAGTTAAATATAATTAATAATAAAAGGAAATAGAAAAACTACTTTTAAAACTATTTAGTATAAGAATTTAGAAATAGAGCTAAATAAATAATAAATAAAAAGTATAATAGAATAAGAAAAAAAATATCTAATATAAGTATAAATAAACTAAATATTTAAAATAGAAAGAATATTTTAAAAATATTCTATAGAAATATAATTATTTTAAGAAAATATTATTTATAAAAGAACTTAAAATAGAGCTATTAAAATATAGCTAGTAGAATTATAAAATCTCTATTATTAAAGAAAAAAAACTAGATTTCTATAAATTATATAATCTTATAGAATTCTAATTATAAATACTTTATAAATATATTAATAATATACTAATAAAAAACTATATATAATTATTAATTTTATCTATAGAATACTCTATAATATTTATACTAAAGAAGAATAATAAACTCTATTTAATTATTAATTATTAATAGTTAAATAAAATTAGAGAAAAAAATAAATAGAAAATAGTATTTAGAATAAAGTTTAATTTTTATAAATATTTTATTATATTCTTTAAACTAATAAATATATTTATAATATTCTAATAAATAATTAATTAAATACTTTAAAAGTATTTTAATATTTTTATAATTATTTATTTTAATAATATTTTAATTTTCTTTAATAATTTAAAAATATATAAGAAATATATATATTAAGTTTTAGAAAAACTAAAAAAAATAAAACTTTTTATAGAATTAGAAAAAAGTTTCTTTTATATATAAGAAATTAACTTCTTAGAATATACTATTTAATTAAATAAAATATAGATAGAATAAAATAAAATTATTATAATTAAAAAATAAAAAGTACTAAAAACTATTAAGAAAGTATAAATCTTTTTTAGATTTACTAATTACTATTAATAATTTATTAAGAATTATAGAAAAATTACTATATTTTTATATAATATTATTAAAAAAGAAATAGAATTCTAATAGAATAATAAATAGTAATAAATATTTAATAAAATTAAAAACTAAATACTTTTAGAACTTATATTATAAATATTTAATTCTATAAAAGAAATAGAATTTAAAACTAATATATTAGATTTTATAATTAGTATATAAATTAATTAAAAAGATAATAATAGAATATTATACTTTATAATATTTTTCTTAAAAAAACTATATAGTATAGAACTTAATTACTCTATTTATAATAAAGAATTTATAGTTATTATATATATATTTAAAGAATTTAAATACTATTACTTAAGAATAATATATAAAATTAAGATATATATAGATTATAAGAATATTTAGTACTTTATTATAACTTAATAACTAAATAGAAAATAAATATACTATATTAAGTATCTATCTTAATTTAATTATAAAATTATATATTAAAAAGAATTAGAAAATAAAAAAACTAATACTTTTAATTAAAAACTTAAATATAAGAAAGTAGTTCTAAAGATAAATAGATAGCTATTTTTAACTAATAATAAAGAATACTTAGTATAGAAAACCTTAGAAGTTATACTTAAAGAAATAGTATATATAAAGATCTAGATAGAGATTATTTCTAGCTTAAGAAAGCTATAGTAAGATATTAGAATAGTACTTATTAAAGA
This sequence comes from Clonostachys rosea, assembly GCA_026958235.1. NCBI lineage: Eukaryota > Fungi > Ascomycota > Sordariomycetes > Hypocreales > Bionectriaceae > Clonostachys > Clonostachys rosea. The sequence continues at coordinate 605,969 of CP110208.1, forward strand.
AATCTATAAATATTTACTTTTAGAATACTAAGAAATTAAAAAAATATTTAATAGGATTAGATAATACTATAATTATTTAGATCTATAAAAAAATATATAAATTATAGTTTTAGAATATAATATTTATATAAGAATTAAGTTTATATAATATAAACCCTATAGAGAATTAAAACTAGTTCTAATACTAGAATAATTATAGTAATTAGTATTTCTTAATTATATTATTAAACTATTATTATTAAAAGAATTTATAATAAAAGTAGAATATAATAGTATTCTAATAGTTATTAATAAACTTATAAAATATAGATATTTTATTCTATATAAAGAAGTAAGCTCTATAGAAAATCTTATATACTAGTTTTTATAATATATAGTTAGTTACTATAGATTACTTAATAAGATTATATTAGATAGAGAAATAATATTTATTTTTAAATTTTAATAATTACTTATAATATAAATAGATATAAAATATAAACTCTTAATAGCTTATTATCTATAAAGTAATAGTTAAATAGAATAACTAAATTAAACTCTAGAATAATATCTATAAGTATATATTAACTATAAATAAAATAATTAGATATAATTACTACTTACTATATAAAACTATATTTAGTATTTTAATTAGTATATAGTAACTTTATAATTAGCTATTATATTTTTCTTTATTAATATTCTATTATAGTAATTAACTAATCTACTATATTCTAAATACTATCTTATTAACCTTATTTAATTTAACTTTTTACTCTAATAAACTTTTTAATAATTTAATTTAATTTAATTCTCTTCTATATAAAGTCTATCTAAATATAAATAATCTTTACTAACTTAGACTTTAAGAGCTATCTCTATCTAGATTAATTCTATATAATATATAATATACTAGAACTAGAAGCTATATCTTAGATTATTATAATTATTAAGTACTTAGAGATTATTATCTAGCTCCTCCTTCTTAAGTATCTTATATAGGGTAGAATCTATTACTTACTCCTTATAAGCTTTATAATATAGTATTAGGCCTAGTAGCTATAACTACTAGGCTTATATAATTAAGAATAGCTTTATAGCTATAAGAAATCTAGTAATAGAGTATAAACTTAATTATTTTATATTATTAGTAAGGATATAAGGATTCTTACTAATTATTACTATTATATAGTTAAGAACCTAGTTATATATAATAATCAGGCTCTAGCTATAGGGGATAATAATATTAGAGATATCTATTATTATTATAAGGAGAGATCTAATTACTAGTAATTAGTAATAATAAGCTTAGAGAGATATTATAATTAATTATAGATAATAAGTATCCCCCTTTAGGGCCTATAGCTAAATTATATATTTAATAAGCTCTTTTTAGAGTTTTTAGAGATACTATTACCTTACCTTAGCTTATATAAATAAAAAAGTAAAAAAAATAGAGTTAAAGATTAGGTATAGATTAAAACTTAGTTAAAAATAAATTATATAGATCTAGTTATATATAGCCTGATCTTAGGATATCCCTTATATATAGTAAAAATCTTAAAAAAAAAAAAAAAAAAAAAAAAAAAAAAAATTAATTACTACTAATAGTATAGATTACTTATAATAATTTAGTATAAAAATCTATTTAATTTATATCTATATATATAAATTATAATTATAAACTATAATTTTAAAATTAATTAGAACTTAATAGATCTAATATACTAGTTACTATATTAATAAAAGAAATACTATATTTATTATATATAGAAATAAAGATAGAATTTAAATTTATTTAAAAAAGAATAAAAAAATATTATAATAAAATTAGATTAGAAAAACTAATTTTAAAGGAAAAAAATAAAATTAACTTATTCTATAAAAATATTATAATAATAAAACTAAATAATAAATTAGATTATAAAAAACTTAAAGTATTTAAGATTTTTAAGAAAAAATCAGATACTAATTATAAACTCTTATTATTAGATATAATATATATCTATCTAGTTTTTTATATCTTATTACTTAAAAAAGTATTAAAAATATACTAGATTAAGATTATCTAATTAAAATCTATAAAAAAGAATTTAAACTAGAAAAGATTCTAAAGAAAAAAGTTAGAAATAGATAAATATTCTATTTAGTTAAATAGAAAGAGTATATTAATAATAATAATATATAAGAACTAGTTAAGTATCTAAAAAAGTACTAATACTTAATTTATTAGTTTTATTAAAAGGAAAAAAGAAAGCTAAATTAGAAAAATCCTCTTTAAAATCTAATAAATTTAAATCTATTTTAAAAGTAACTTCTAAGAATTAGATCTCCTCTAAGATATATTACTTAGAAATCTTAAGAAAGTTAAAAGCCTGATCTAAAGATAGTTAATCTTCCTTATTAAGCTTTTAAAAATTATACTGAATTTCCTACTATATCTTACTCTTAATATATCTATATATCTTATAAATATACTAAATATATTCTAAGGTAGTAGATAAATTACTTTAAAATTAAATTATTTATTAATATAAAAGAAGAATCTTCTTATTTATATTAGATTCTTCTTTAATAAGTTTTTTCTACTATATTATTAATTTTTCTACTAAATTAAAAATTAGAAAGATATAGATAAAGTATATAAGGGAATATATATAGTTAGATATAACTAGTACTCTATTATAATAATAATTATTTTATATATACTTATTATATCAGGATAATTTTCTATCTAGAAGAATAAAATACTCTTTTTTTATTTTAAAATACAGAATATATAGTATATTAATTAGAAAACTAAATATTTAAATAGTAATAGTAAGAAGAACTTATTTATAAGTCTTAAGATATATTATTTTTTAAATATAGTTAGATATAATTAATATTATAATATAGCTATTATATATAAAGAAAGAAAGAACTTACTAAGATTATATAGAATCTTAAGAATAAAACTAATAGAGAGAGAATATTATATTATAAATAAAGATCTTTATAATAGATTATATAGTTATATATATCTTACTATCTAAAGAATAGAAATAATAGGAGTATTATACTCCTATTATAGAATAAGAATAGATTACTAGGAGTAATATACTTCTTATACTTTATAATTATTATATATATATATTTATTTTATTAGTTAGAATACTTCTTTAGATAGTTATTAATATAATTATTTATATATCTATTATTACTAACTCTATAATACTTATATATTAATAGTAACTTATATTATATAGCTAAAGATAATCTAATTATATTATTTAGAATAATACTCTAATTAGTTTAATTCTGATCTACTCTAGACCCTATTTAGTATAAATTACCTAACTATTATACTAACTAGATATTATACTAGAAAGATATAGAAACTGATCTAGATATTTAGTAGATAAGTAAAATAAAGAAATTATATTTAGATACTCTCTAAATAGGAAATTAAAAATAAATATTAGGAAATTATTAATTAATTAAATTAAAAGAAGATAAAACTTCTACTTAAATTAATATAAAAGACTATAGAAGAATTAGTCTCTAGATAGAACTATACTATATCTATATAGAATATAGACTAAAGATTACTCTATTAATACTAATTAGTAAATAAGAGCTAAGATAGAAATAAAGAAGATATAATATAGAAAGTAAAAGATAAGAAATTAAACTAGTTTCTTTATAAAGCTATATAATATATAAATAGAATAGGTTTTTTATTCTATATATAAGGTTTTTCTCTATTAATAATAAAGAAGAGAGACTAGAGTCTAGCTAGATCTAGTATCTAGAGTAAATAATAATATTAAAATTAAGATTTAAAAATATAAAAAGATTTATTTTTTTAAAAATAAATATTTTTAAAAGTAAATATAATTAGAAGAAAAAAAATATTTATATTTTTAACTAATAAAATCTAGCTATTTTTATATAATTATCTCTAATAATATAAATAGACTCTAACTTACTATCTTTTCTAAAGGGATATTATAATAGTTAGATAACTTATACTAAATAGAGGTCTAGAGTAGATTAAAATATAACTAATGTTACGAATTGCATTTTTACGCATTGGAGTCACATGGATTACCCCACTTTTTTTCTAACTAATCACTGGTAAATTATCAGGATCTTATAATAATCCTAATAATCCAGAATAATAGATTATTACCAAGTATTAATAATCCCCTAGTATATATATATATTTATTCCACCAGATAGAATACCCCTTCAGACAGTTATTAATATAATTATCTATATATCTATTATTACTAGCTCTATAATACTTATATATTAACAGTAACTTATATTATATAGCCTAAGACAACCTGATCATACTACTCAGAATAATACTCTGATTAGTTTAACCCCGACCTACCCTAGACCCTATCTAGTATAAGTTATCTAACTATTATATATTAATAACTCTTATTCAGCTAATTACCTTATCTTGATTACTGTATAATATTAAAAGACAAAATAGCCCCTACTGAACTACTAAATAACACCCTATAAGCCCTAATAGCTCAGGAGATTATACAGTAGCTTATAGTCTGAATTAAGTAACTCAAGAAAAAGAAGATAAAGAATAAAGAGGAGATAATATAACTAATACCCCTAGGACCCTTCTTAGGCAATACTAATAAACTGGAAGAATTTAAAATTCAACTTTAAGTATACTTTAAATTCTTTCTAACTAAGCTAGCAATAGATAAAAACAAAGTCAGATTTATAGGAATATACCTTAATAGTACTATAGGATAATAATTCCAGACCTATCTTAGGAACTAGTATAATAATAAAGCTATACTAAGCCTACAGGACCAGAAAATAGTTAATACCCTTACCAGCTATAAGAACTTCTGGATCTTACTTATTTCAGTATTTAGCTAAGTAGATAAAGAATAGTAAGCTATTAAAGATCTTAAGAATTTATACCAGATAGGACTAGTATCAGGGTATACTACTAAGTTCAGAGAAATCTTAACCTAACTGAACTGGGATAATAGCCCTCTTAAGGCTATGTTCTATAATAGGCTTAAGGAAGAAGTTAAGAATTAACTTTTTAAGATAGATAAACTAGAAGACCTATCCGGATATATGGCAAATACTATATAAATTAATAACTATCTATATAAAAGATAATAATAGAAAGGGAATAAATATACTAATTAGAACTATATTAAGAATAAACCTAACTAAGGAGTATAATAAACCCTGCTACTATCTATAGAATCTGGAATATATATAGGTCCTATAGAGCTAGAAGCTGTAGAAAAATATAAGTATTATAACTATAATAAGATTAGATATATCTTACCCTAATACCTAAAACCTAAGAGGCAGAAGAATTAGAAACCTACTAAGGAAGGTAAGAAGTAGTTAGGAGCAACTGGAAAAGCTGAAATTAAAATACTTAGGATAGTTAGGAAGGATACCCAGGAAGGAAACTGAGTAATTACTATAGTACCTGTATTCTCTAGGAAACCCTCGCCAAGCTTCTATAAAATATTAAATAATAAAGAAGAAGAAGAAGAAGAAGAAAAGGATAATAAAGAAGAAAAGAAAGAAGAGAATAGTAAAGAAGAAGAAGAGGAAGAATAAATAGTATTAAAAGAGAACTAGTAATATATTATAGATATCCTCCAAGAGCTTAAATAAAGATACAAGGATAGAAGGGATATTATAGACTACAGGCCTCTTACTAAGTATAAATATATATTTTACTATATTAATAAGCTTATCAAATATACCCCTGAGGAGCAAGAATAGTACTAGTTTACTAGAGATAAGATTAAAGCTGAATATAATAAACTGTATGCTTACTACCGAGAAAAGATAAAGGATCAGAACCCTGATTGAGTAACCAAGATAGTACTTTACAGTTAAAGTACTATAGATACTATCTAATACCCTAGTAACAGCTATAATAACCCAACTTATACAAAGACCAGTAGTATATATAACCATAGATAAGAATTATAGATAACCTACTATAATATATAGTATAATATATATTAGAAAGATAAAACAGGAAATAACTTCTTTCTATTTCCTAACAGAAGGATACCCTGAAAATATAAAAAGGTCCAAATATAATGCTTTATCTATTAATACTATAGAACAGAACTATATACTATCTTCGAAGAAGACCTAGAAGAGTACCCTACTGAATATACCTTTAAAGAAATACTAATAGAAATATGCCGAGAATAGAAGTATAAGGTATACAGGGATATCAAAGTTAAATAATAGTATAACTTTAAGTATATAGAGAACCAGGTAATATATAACTACAATAGACAAATTAAACACTATAACAAATAGCTATATAGAAACTATCAGGAAGTTAAATAAGAAGTATTAGTATTAGTATAGTATAGTAATAATAATATAAATACTGCTAAACTATACCTTTAATAACAATAGTTATAGGAAGAAAGACTGTAAAAATACTACTCAGAAGGATAATCTTCTCTAATAGCTAGTAAAGGGAGTAGTAATAAGGAGGAATTAGGAATTACCTCTACCGATAAATAAGAATAGAACAGAATATATAATAGATAAAATATACTATTACTAATAAATAAACTATAAGAATAAGTTAACTAGGTAAAAAACAATCTAAACTATCTATAATAGGGCTATAGTACAGTATAATATTAATAATAGATCAGAGGATCCTAGGAGCTATAGAAATAGGAAGCTCTATATATATCCTTATAGAAGTAGAGATTAAGAGGAACCAGCTTATAGTATTTATTAACTATAGAGTATAGGAAAATTATATTTTACTAGTAGTAATTAACTAACTCCGCCTACTATAGAAAAAGAAGGAAGAAACCTATATAGTTATAAATATTAAAGGCTCGAAGTTCGAGTATAATAATAGGATTATTAACTCTAAGACTGATTATCTTATAACTAAAATCCAAGGAAAGAAATTTAATATTACCTATAACTTAGTACTATTAGGAACCTATAAAGTTATACTAGAGTTACCCTAGCTTTAAAATATAAACCTGCTAATTAATTAGTATACTAGCCAGATAGAGTAGAGGGATACTCTTATATACTAATATCAGGATTAATAAAAATCAAAATTTTATTAGATATTAGAAAAATATATTTATTTCTTAACACCTAAAAGCACTACTATAAAAAACTATAATAACTTATAATAATAAGTAGATATAGTAGTATCAGCCTTAATAGTACTATAACCTGGCAATATAAGAAACCTATTATAATAAGAACTAAGATAAATAATATAAGTTTTAGATCAGATACAGAAGCAAGAACTACCCTCAGATATAGATTTAGTACTTATTAATTAGAAACAACTAACTAAGGAATAATAATAAGAATATAAGATTAAATACAGCTAATAATAAAAGGAAACAGAAAAACTACCCCTAAAACTATTTAGTATAGGAATTCAGGAATAGAGCTGAATAAATAATTAATAAAGAGCATAATAGAATAAGGAAAAAGATACCTAATATAAGTATAAATAAGCTGAGTACCTAAGATAGAAAGAATATCTTAAGAATATTCTATAGGAATATAATTATTTTAAGAAAATATTATTTATAGAAGAACTTAAAACAGGGCTACCAGAATATAGCTAGTAGGATTATAAAATCTCTATTATTAAAGAAGGAGAACCTGATTTCTATAAACTATATAACCTTATAGAACCTCAGTTATAAATACTCTGTGAATATATTAATAATATATTAGTAAAAGGCTATATATAATTATTAACTTTATCCGCAGGATACCCTATAATATTTATACCAAAGAAGAATAGTAAACTCTGTTTAGTTATTAATTACTAACAGTTAAATAAGATCATATAAAAAGACAGGATACCCTTACTACTGATTACTGAACTCAGGGATCAGTTACAGGGCAAACAGTAGTTTATAGTACTGGATCTAAAGGGAGCTTATAACTTAATATAAATTAAAAAAGGAGATAAATAGAAAACAGTATTTAGAACGAAGTTTAGCCTCTATAAGTACCTTATTATACCCTTCAGACTAATAAATATACCTATAATATTCTAATAAATAATTAATCAGGTACTTCGGGAGTATCTCGATATCTTTATAGTTATCTACCTTAATAATATCTTAATTTTCTCTAATAACCTGGAAATATATAAGGAATATATATACTAAGTTTTAGAAAAACTGGAAGAAGTGAAACTTCTTATAGAGCTAGAAAAAAGTTTCTTCTATATATAAGAAGTTAACTTCTTAGAGTATACTATTCGATTAAACGAAATATAAATAGAATAAAGTAAAATTACCACAGTTAAGGAATAGGAAGTACTAAAAACTATTAAGGAAGTATAAGCCTTCCTCGGATTTACTAACTATTACTAATAATTTATTAAGGACTATGGAAAAATCGCCACACCCTTATATAATATTACTAAAAAAGGGATAGAATTCTAATAGAATAATAAATAGCAATAAGTATTCAATAAAATTAAAAACTGAATACTTTTAGAACCTATACTATAGATATTTAACCCTATATAAGAAGTAGAACTCGAAATAGATACCTCAGACTTTATAATTAGTATATAAATCAGCTAAAGGGATAATAATAGAGTACTATACCCTGTAGTATTCTTCTCAAAGAAACTATACAGTATAGAACTTAACTACTCTATTTATAATAAGGAATTTATAGCTATTATATATATATTCGAAGAATTTAAATACTACTGCTTGGGAATAATATATAAGGTTAAGGTATATACAGACTATAAGAATATTTAATACTTTACTATAACTTAGCAATTAAATAGAAGATAAATATACTATACTGAATACCTATCTTAATTTAATTATAAAATTATATATTAAAAAGAATTAGAGAACGGAAGAGCTAATACTCTTAGCTAAAAAACCGAATATAAGGAAATAGTCCTAAAAATAAATAGATAGTTATTCTTAACTAATAATAAAGAATACTTAGTATAGAAAACCTTAGGAGCTACGCTTAAGGAAACAGTATATACTAAAGTCCAGATAGAGATTATTCCTAGCTTAGAAAAATTATAGTAAGATACTAGAATAGTACTTATTAAAGAAATCTATAAGTACCTGCTCTTAGAATATTAAGGAGTTAAGAAGATATTTAATAGGATTAAATAATACTATAATTACCCAGGTCTACAAAAGAATATACAGACTGTAGTTTCGGAATATAATATTTATATAAGAATTAAGTCTGTATAATATAAACCCTACAGAGAACTTAAACCAGTCTTAGTACCAGAATAACCCTAGCAGTTAGTATCCTTTAATTATATTATCAAACTACTACTATTAAAAGAACCTATAACTAGGATAGAATATAATAGTATTCTAATAGTTATTAACAGACTTATGAAATATAAATACTTTATTCTATATAAGGAAGCAAGCTCTGCAGAAGACCTTATATACCAGTTTTTATAATATATAGTTAGTTACTACGGATTACCCGATAAGATCATATCAGATAGAGGAATAATATTTACCTCTAAGTTTTAGTAATCACTTATAGTACAAATAGGTACTAAGTATAAGCTTTTAACAGCTTATTACCTACAAAGCAATAGTTAAACAGAATAATTAAATCAAACTCTGAAATAATATCTATAAGTATATATTAACTATAAATAAGATAATTAGGTATAACTATTACTAATAGTATAAATCACTTATAATAGTTCAGTATAAGAATCTACCTAGCTTATACCTATATATATAAACTACAGTTATAAACTGTAATTCCAGAATCAACCAGAATATAATAGACCAGACGTACTAGCTACTATACTAATAAAAGAAATACTATATTTATTATATATAGAAATAAAGATAGAACTCGAATTTATCTAAGAAAGAATAAAAAAATATTATAATAAAAACAGATTAGAAGGACTAATTCTAAAGGAGGAAGATAAGGTCTACCTATTTCGCAAGAATATTATAATAATAAGACCAAGTAATAAATTAAACTATAAAAAACTTAGACTATTTAAGATTCTTAAGAAAAAATCAGATACTAACTACAAACTATTATTACTAGATATAATATATATCTACCTAGTTTTCTATATTTTATTACTTAAAAAAGTACTAAAAAATATACTAGACCAGGATTACCTGATCGAGGTCTATAAAGAAGAATTTAAACCGGAAAAAATTCTAAAGAAAGAAGTTAGAAACAGATAGATATTCTACTTAGTTAAGTAGAAAGGGTATATAGATAATAATAATACTTAGGAACCTATTAAATATCTAAAGGACTATCGGAAGCTTATTTAGTAGTACTATCAGGACCAGAAATACCTATCCTAATAAACTAAGAAGGAGATAGTTCTATACCCTCCTAAAGAAATACTGAATTAATCTTAATCTCCGAGAATACAGGCTCGGATAAAGGTATAGCCAGAGATAAGGTCTGCTTTTAGGCCGTCTCCTCCGCCTCCTTTTACTTAATATACTCCAGCTCCTCCACGCTATTAATACTATAAGATACCGCCCGTATTATCTTATCCAATTATAATTTCTTTTATTAATAAAAATACTGGATTTTTATATCTATATAATAATACTCCTCCTCTACTATCTCCAGCTCGGACTCCAGCTTACTATATTAATCAGTAATATACCTCAGCTGACCTGGTATAAGACCTTAAGTATTATAATGCGATTAATTATTTTTAATATAATAGAAATAATAAGATAAAGAACCCTCCGATCTGAAGTATTTATAACTATAGGACTTATAATAGCTATACTCTAACTGTATTACTAAAGGATTTAATAGAATAGTATTAATAAGGGTATTATACTAAAGGATCTTCCTATAAGAAGTTTTCTATATATAGTTAGATATTATTACAGACTATAAGGGAAATATAGAATTAAATTAGAAAAGACTTACTAATAGGCTGCAAAATATAGTCTTAAGGATATAACCAACAGAGAGGGGACCTTATATTACGAATTATATTTTTATATATTAGAGTTATATAGATTACCCTACTTTTTTTCCAACTAATTACTAGTAGATTATCAGGATCTTATAATAATCCTAATAATCCAGGATAATAGATTATTACCAAGTATTAATAATCCCCTAGTATATATATATATTTATTCTACCAGATAGAATACCCCTTCAGGCAGTTATTAATATAATTATCTATATATCTATTATTACTAGCTCCGTAATACTCATATATTAACAGTAACTCGTATTATACAGCCTAAGACAACCTGATCGCGCTACTCAGAATAATACTCTGATTAGTTCAACCCCGACCTACCCTAGACCCCGTCCAGTGTAAGTCATCCAACCGTCACAACTAATTAGAGTATTATTCTGAGTAATATAATTAAGTTATTATTAGCTATATAATATAAGTTATTATTAGTATATAAATATTATAGAGCTAGTTCTAATAGAGATATAGATAATTATATTAATAACTATCTAAAGGAGTATTATACTTATAAAAATAAATATATATATATATCCTTTATAGAGCGTTAGGATTATATCGCTCCTATATACTTCTGGCAGTACCGCGCGTTGGAGCGCACCGCTCTGACCGCTCCTAGGCTTGAGGTGGGTCCACACGTGACGGGTGCGACCCATTAGGGGGGCCTTTGTTCGTAACAGATATCTGATCATAACCAATAATTAAAGTTTATTCATCTATTTAGAGGGCAACGAATATCTAACATATGGTTAATATACTGATTGAAGTATCAACTTAAGAACACGGAAAAGCGAGCATATCTCTCATGGTATTGCTTCCACTGAGATTAATTGCAGATTGTTCGTAGTTGACTTGAAACCTCATTTGACCCCGTACTCCTGATAGTAATGTGTTTAATTTACACATGGCCTGTTTTTCTCTTCCTTACAAAAGTCCTGTCCGCCACCCTTTCGATCTCTGAGAAACAGAAGTCGTGTTTTCTTGAGTTTTGTTCCGTCGTATACTGAAAAGACAAATGGACTGTTCATTTATTCATCGAAGTCCGAAGTGCTACATGCAAACTATACTCAATGGCTTCTCATTGGTTCATGATAAGAACATTTCTCCCAATTCTCTTCAATGACCAATCGCGAAGAAAAGATCCTGACATAATAGAAATTAATGGTTCAGGTTCAAAAATTGGCTCACAACCAGCCAGACTTCTAAATTATAGAAATTGAATGTATATAGGGCTCACTCTCGGCTGGAACATCAGATGCTTGCCAGGGTCTACGTTGGAAGAAATGATAATCATCTGGAATCCCTCCCTCATTTGGCAAACCCATCTCCCCATCCATACATCCATGAAAATAGCATTCGCCCACCAGGCTGAATGCTGAATCTGTAAGTCGACCTCGGCCTTCGTTATGGCCAGGGAGTTCTCGGAGGATAAAGGGCAAATTCCCACCAGGAAGGACGTATATCTTGTCCGATCTTTTCATCGATATTGGCCCCAACCCAATTCTGCCGTTGGAAGCAATAAAAAATGCCCGTTTAGTGATAGAAAGTCGCATAGCAGCTGAATATGACTCCGCAACCCGGGGGTCCAGATTTTCGGTATCCAGAGACGGGATGTGTAAAGGCAAACCATACCCTTCTTTAAGACACAGTCTCTGGATATAATAAGATTGTCGGGCAGGGTCTTCCCCCCAAAGGACGCGCCACAACCAAGAGCCCAAACGAGTCTTGTCTTGTATTTCCAGCCTCTGAAGGCCATTTTCGGTTATTTTGGCACTGGATAGCAGAGTTTCTGCAAATATAGGAGAGTAATTCAACGGGTTGAAGTTTCTGAAGATATTTGACGGGTTGAAGTTTCTGCCGAAAGAGAACCTCAACCAGTTTACAAACCAGTATTTTGTTTGATTTAGCACTGCTTTTGTGTCGTTGCAAGAGTACAATGGCTCGAAGACGTTGGATACAGTCCCGATAAATTGCCCTCTCACTTGCAAAGACCCATTTGCGCAACCGTTTCGACTTTCACAGTCAACGGTCAGCAGGCTATGGTTGATAAACCGCGTCGGGTGTCTCTGTCCCTCTGGATGACAGAACGAGATCAGCTTGTTGCATATAGCCTGCAATTTGCTACCGTCTCCATCTATCCTTTTGAAGCTGTGCGCACAACGCCTCAGCAAAGATTCCGCCTCTTCCGGCAAATAACCTTCTGGTTGGCTCTCGCTTTCTAGAGACTCGATCAATCGGACCATATCCTCTTGAATTTGTGAGATAGCTTTGTCGTAGTCCCAACCACCACCATAAATACACGACCCTATTCTTCTTCCATCGTTGACCACCCATATGGTACTAGCAACCCCTCCATAGGCGTCGTACAGGTCCGCAAGAGCTAATCGTCCACTGTCAGAGTCGTCGAAGGTAGCGTTCCAACCAGGCACACAAGGTGGTATGTCTCGCCTGCTTTTGCGGCCAATATCCCCATTCAATGGAGAGAGTGATCTTTTTTGCTGGATTATCTGTATGAGATACTTTACATACACTGTTACTTCATCCCACTAATAGTTGGGTATCAGATTTTCTGTGATTGGTCACATAGACCCATAAGTGCGAATATCTTGTCACGACTATCAGATGAATTTCGATTAGAGAATTGTCTGAGCAGTTCAAGGAGATCTAGTCCCTGAATATGGGCTCGCCAAGTCTGCCGAAAGTGGTCCAGGTCCCTTACTCGGGAGAGAAGTCTCAAGACTGTTGTGTCATCCGGTGAGACCGAATCAAGAAATTTTGAAAGAACGCCATCGTGGTAATGAATCGCGACATTGGCGAGCATCTTCCATGGCATGGAAGCATTGCCGTATCTCACAACCATGTGCTCAGCCACGACGGCTTCTTGGACAACCCAGATTCGATCCCACCAACGTGCTGTGAGCATAGTCCGGAGCGCCTCAAAAACGGCACCCAGGTGGTGGACTGGGATATCCTGTGAGAATTTGGGGCTATGAATTTGTCTTGACAAGATGGCGATGAGACAGAATATGTCAGGTGCTGACATATGTTTTGTTGTGCGCGATGACGCCCACTTTCGCATGTGTTGTTTGATGAGGTCCTTATCTGAATCGTGTCCCATAAATCGGACACAGGGTCCAGGGTCTCGCCTGAGCGATTTGCCTGCTCCATAGCTTGAATCTTCCCCAAGGAATATGATTACCTGGTCCGCTGCACTATATATTTCGCGCATCTTAGCGACCTAGGAAGACCGCTCCTCGTCATTTTGCTGGTTGATACACTATGGGTAGGTCAGCATATAACTTGGAGGTATGGTCAGAATGGGCAGTCTCACCAATGCGTCCACCCAGAGAACTACAGGCTCGTCGCTGTCTCGGAGAAGCCTCAAAGCTTTACCGAGGTTCACAGTCACGGCGAACTCACAACCATTCAATTGAATATGGGACGCCGGATGGCCTGGTGTGCCCCATGCATATGACAAGGCCTGGTAAGGGGGGTGTTTAATCGGTCTTTCACTAGAAACGCGGAAGAGCTCGCATCGAACATCATCGTTCCATTTTCCTGGAAGCAAAGCCACTAAACGAATCTCGTTGGCCAGCAGGTCAGTTGGATAGGGCTCTCGCGCCCGTGTAAAATAGTTGCGACGTAGCTCCTCCATGGCGACAATCGGAATCAGGGAAATGGGTCAATCGATAGGCATAAGGAATGGCCAGACGGATGGAGAGGATGGATGGGTTTCCCTTTATTCAAACAAAAAGTCTGCGCTCTGTGTCACCAAACATATGGCAGCAAATTGATGGCCCCTGTCGGTAAAGTGTTGGCCTCACCTGCATGCACAGCCATCATAAGAGAGCCTAGAGTCTGCCTCATAGCCAAGGAACTTACTCAGGGTGGTATTTTGTAGTGAATCACAGTATCAAATCTCACATAGCAATCATAATCCAACCATAACCCAACCATAACCAGATAAATTGGTTGTAGAGGAACTACTCGCCTTAACTCAAAACAGATGCGCGAGAAGGTCAATGTTTAGCATTGGATTTGTATGAGCACCTTTTTCTCGCGAGTTAAGACAGAGAAGATTAAGATCAGCCAAAACCCGCTACAAGGAACCATTTCGGGATCGCATGCGGCACAGCCAAGTGGGCGTCAGAATAACGGGGACTGCAAAGGTGTCTTATCCCAATTTCCAATACCGGCCACGATTTTGATAGACAATAGGTAAGGATGGTAACAGAGATAAATTATTGAGCAACTATTAGGCAATATTATCTACTTGTGATTACACGATAGGAAGCATTATTATATGACTAACTGTCACAATAATTCTATCGAGGTGAATTTGCAGTCCCTGTTTTTCTTACAGCTACTTGACAGCCACTTGGGCTCAGTTCAGCAAAAGAATTAAGGATCATTTCACTGCCTTGAGATTCTATCTAGGAAAGATTCCTAATTGACTTAGACAGCTTCCTCGTCAAGTGATACAGTGACTTATGTATACTGGAATAGGATGGATGTTGTTTTCTTAATAAATACTAGCCCTTGGTATACAACATCTTTGTTACTAGTTATCAAAAGGATCTAGTGTTATTAATACAGCTATGCGTATCATTTTAGTAATCGGCCATATCAATTCCAGCGCAGTAGTGAACCAGAAGTTGTTCGTGGCAGCTATGAGTGGCCGAGTTCTCACACTCATATTATTATGTGCTAAATTACCTCCATGCCACTGTAGTGCCTTTCTCATGCGATTCCCTTGCCAGCTCAAGTATTCGTAGGCAATCTCGCACATCGGGTAGCTTAACCACCAACTCCTCCTTGCCCAATATAGCTCGAGCAAGATTTTGATATACGCCCGAAAAGTTTCCCCTAATCGTGGGGACTTGGCCAGTGTACTTATTGATCTCAGGCTCAAATTTCTGAATGGAACTGTCAAACTCGTCGTAGGTCGTAAGAGTGCCCCAATACTTTTCAGCCTCCTTTGCATAGTCGGGGTCTGCCGGTCCCTTGCCAACAGCCAAGTCCTCCTCTTGTGGACAAAAGCTGCGTTTTTGAAACTTGATGTAGGATCCTTTGGTTCCCCGAACCCAGTATTTGAGTTGCTGAGCCATCGGGGTAATGACTGCAGTCTTGACCGTAACGAGCCTGCCCTTCAGGGGATCATCTCCATACTGCAAGATGATAGTGAATGTGTCCTCGACCTGGCTTGTGGCATCACGGTAAACGCGATAGAATCCAGTCACTGAACTGGGACGACCGAATAGTGTATATGCATGGTAAACGCTATGAGTTCCTTCAGGTGGCAATTTGTGTCAGAACCTTTCTTGGTCAAAGTTCACGGATCAAGGCTTGATCAGACTACGTACCGAGGCCGAACGCCAGCCCACCCCCTGGTGTGTACTTCGCGGGAAGATGCTTGAGAAACTCTGGGGATTCAAAGTCGTAGTGAATCTCTGCCTCCTTGATGTCGCCAAAAGCGTTCTTGTTCTTTAGGTCGAGCAGAGTTTGAAAATCCCCATCCTATGTTCACGTATTAGACAAACAAATTCTTGTCTTCACAACCGAGGAAGAAACTCAATGTGTTTACTCACCCATCTCCGATTTTGGTAGCAAGTGGCAATTTTTCCTGACTTTTCAGCGGCTTTAATCACTTCGTCCGCCTCCTCGGCTGATGTTGCAAAAGGCTTATCAGAAATGACTACAGCAAGTTGGGTCAGCATAGAGCGATTAAGTCAAGTGTCGATCGCGAGAGCTACCGTGTTTTCCTGCCTCCACAGCCTGCTTGGCAAAGGAAGCGTGTGTGTCTGTATGCGTAGCAACAACTACGAGATCAATGTTCTTGTCGGCAAAGAAGTCCTCGGCAGTGCGGTAGTGTTTGATATTAGGGAGGTCAACAGTGCAGTGAGAGCCTTTAGGGCTTGATGATGGGTCAGCGGGTGCCTCGGACCTCTGCAGGATGGCGTAGACTTCGAGTTCGGAGACAGTCTTGATAAAGGGGAGGTGGAACGTTTTGGCCGCGTTACCGTATCCAATAATGCCAACTTTGATGGAACTCATGATTGCTACCAATAAGAATGATGCAGTTCACCGGAGATAGAAGAGGCCCAGACAGAAGACACGTTTTTATGTTATCAGGCGCAGAATAGGAAGGGTATGGAAACAAGCCGGTTCGCGAATGGTCAATTATAGCGGCTGAACCTTTATACCGGGTGCCAGCTTAGAAATGCAGACTCATCACATCATCTCGACTTATATGGGGAGCTTCAAACCCCGCATCATGAATTCGTGGTGGTGTGCCAAGAAGTCCGAGACTCCGCGAGTCCAATCAGAGCCTGCCAGCTTAGCGCTGGATGAGTCTTCCCCGGCACGACGACGATACTAAACGTTCGACTGATGCGGGCCAGTGCTACCTTACAGATAGCAAAGACCTTGTTCCGGCATTTTTATCCGATTGACTAGAGTGTTTGTTTCCTCCAACTGTAGCCTCGCACCAAAAATGGCGTTCACGGTTGAGAGCTGTGTAGATAGAGATGATAGTGGCAAGTACAACATGTCACTTATTCCAATCAAACGAGATATTTTCATTCGATCATATTTGGTTATTCAGCCAACTCTACGGGCACTACAATTCTAATCCAGCCAGATGATTGTAAAGAATACCTTGGAGCCGCCGGTGGTGAAGAGAGGGACAGCTCGTATCATCTTCGACTCCCAAGATACAGGATTACCTCCTAGAATTTACCCCCAATGCGTATTGATAACGTCCACAATAACCCCATGATCATCCTCCTGGCTCATTCCAGATACACCGACAATAGCCACAATGCCCTCGACACCCACCACTTTGATGGGCACCGCGCCTCCATGGATGGCGTACTGAGAGGATTGTTCAGGGCTCAGGCTGAAGAGTTTACGGAACTTTTCCTCGTCTCCTTCCCAGAAACAATTGGCCCACCAGCTGCTCCGGTTCCAGCGTTGGACGACGTTGCGCTTCCGCCTGATCCAGTTCTCGTTATCAATGACGGTCGATCCAACGCAGGCCTGGAACAACGTCTGGCCACTACTGGCGAGCGTGATTGAGATCAAAGACGGCTGCTTCTTTGCGTTTGGGAGCAAGCGGGCGTAGAGCAGATGGCCGAGCTCCCATGCATCATCAACGGTGAAGGACTCAAAAGTAAATGAGTTACAGGTTTGCATAACAACCTCGGGCTGCGCTTTTCCAGTGAGCACAAGGCTTAATCATTTGTTTAATAAAAAAAAAAATAAAAAAAAACTTGGGAAAGACATGATTTTGCTTACATCCGTGGGTGGCTGCGGGATGGGGATCATTTCCTCTCCTCCTTTTGCTTGAACCGCCTGGACTTGCTCCAATCCATATCCTGGGCTCCATCCCCGACGTCGTAGTGCTTTCGTTGTTGTGTTTACCATTTTGTACTGAAGTCTGAAGACAGCTCTATCCGTGAGAGAATTTAACAAATACCGATACCGGTAATTCAAATAGGAGGATGAGGAGGGAAAGGGATTACTGTTAGCTCATCTTTTCGCTCCGGGTGTCTGTATCTAATATACATCTTGGCTGTCAACACTGAGCCATAGATGGTTTGCCTTAGTTCTGGAGCATCTCGCGGACTAGGACAATACAAGAAAACCCGACACTCCCCGGCCATATCTTCATTCTCCACGTTGAGGATCCGCACCAGTACCACGCCAATTCCCTGATCCACATACCCGTCGCCTCAAAACCGCTCACATTCGTTGTCCTGTACTCCCCGGCCTTGTGCAGTTGTCATATGCCTTCCCTGCTTTTGCTCACTCGCGAATTGTACGGGCGCCATGGACTCGACGCCTCCAGTCGGAGGTGCTTCAGGCACCGATGGAGCCGCCAGAAGACTCCAGTTTCGCCGAATGACCCATCATCGCAAGCGAGCTGTGACCGCATGCGAGCCATGTAGAGCGCGGAAGGCCAAGTGCACAAACGAAAGACCTGTGTGCCAGCCATGTATCAAGTTAGGAACTCAGTGCTCCTATGAGCAACGAGCAAACCATTCCTCGTATGTGAAGACTTTGATCAGGCGTCATGCTCTTTCTCCAGTCACTAACTCAAAAGTCAGATTCGATCCAGCAAGCCTGCTGATTATTGAAAAGCTAAATCAGGTTTTGAGCAGGTTGGATAACAACGAAGTTGAGCAGCCGCCGATTCCCTCTGCAAGTGCCACGTGCGAACCGCAACAAGATCCAGACGTACAGCCCGGTATCGAGGAGAAGATATATTTCTGCTCTTCGTTTACCTCTACCGAGTGTGTCACGAGCTGGCCTATATTCGAAGGCGAGCTGGATCAAGTCAATCTTAACGAAGAGACCTTCTTAACAGACTATGGGAGAACAAGGGCCTATGACAAAGAATATTTAGAGGGCACTCGCGCTCACCGAGCAAGCATATGCGAAGACGACATTCCCAAATATATTGATAGGTTCTTGCGTTTTGTGCATTGCAAAAACCCAATATTACACACGGGTGCCTTGAAACAATATGCGACCAGCGTAGTAGAAAATGGGCCAGGGTGGGATGCTGTTTCATGTCTTGTGGTGAGCTTCTTTGTCTGCTTGTTGGATGCTTCGGATAAGTCAATCTACTCTACTAACTCCTGCAGCTTATTTCTTGTGCTCTAGGGGCTATTGCTACTCCGTTTGAGAACGTTGGTAGTGAATCCTGTAGTCCACCCAACGACATATCATCGTTGTCCGCCAATACCGGTGCCAGGATAATTGCAGAGAATTTCTATCAGCTTGCCTGCCGCAGGCTTGGTCAATTGAATCGGAGCATTATAGCTTGTCAGTGCCAACTCCTATGTGGGATCTACCAGATGTACACAATGCGCCCCATCGATGGGTGGAACAGCTTTTCTCGCGCATCTACCATCTGTGCCCTATACCTGAAGGGCGGTGATTTTCTCCGCCAACGGGCTGCGCATGCGGACGAAGATGATGAATCTTTCACAAGCCAGTGTCAATCTCACCAACGTTTATATTGGACTTGTATCAAGTCAGAGTGGTTAGTCTCAAAGACGGCCTGAGAAAACCATGGCTAAGTAGTGATACACAGCGAACTGCGCTCGGAACTGAATTTACCATCGTCTGAACTGGCAATGCTTCACATCCCAGACACTCTTCCTTCCCCTCCAACCTTTTCTGACCCGCCAAATCAAACTCAACATGGAGCTGGGCTCGATGCCTCATCTGCGGAACCATTTCCTGCCACGCAAATGTCGCCTGCACACTCAAATACCCAGCAGCAAGTCGAGGAACAGTCATGGTTTTACTACTTGAGTGAGCTCGCTTTACTACGCATTGAGAGTCGCGTAACATATCACTTTTACAGAGAAAACAATGACTCGTGGCTTCGAGCCAATGTTGGGGATATGATATCCTCAGCTGAGGATTTTGAACTACAATTGCAAAACTGGTATGGCTATTTCCAAAATCCCCAGAGCCTAGATAGGACTATAATTCTTTTCAGTGTCATTTGAAGTCAAGATTGAACAACTTCCGACTAACAATAATCTACCAGGTTATCAATGCTACCAACTTCTATTAGGCGCCAGAATCCATCGGAC
The DNA here is from genome assembly GCA_026958235.1 of Clonostachys rosea. Taxonomy (NCBI): domain Eukaryota; kingdom Fungi; phylum Ascomycota; class Sordariomycetes; order Hypocreales; family Bionectriaceae; genus Clonostachys; species Clonostachys rosea. The sequence continues at coordinate 626,579 of CP110208.1, forward strand.
GGGCAATCCATGAATGAGCTTCAATACGTTGTCCATGGCCGTTATGTCATCGTCCGGGCTTTAGTATACCGACCGTTCCTCTATCTCATGATACATAGACCCAACATGGCCCCTTCAGAGCGTGATATGATCAGACCATTCGCTGAAAAGGCCCTTGATTCGCCTTTGAGAATGACTAGCCTTGGGCCAGCGTATCATCGACACCATGGGAGTTGGTTGGCCTGTCGGACCTACATAAGGGGTGCTTTGATGCTTTACGCAGGAGTAAAAGCCGGTTTATTCGAGGAAGATGGCTTGCATGAGGCAAAACGGGGCTTGGAAACATGTCTCCTGACTCTCAAGTACTGGCAAGAGGAATCCTCCGACTTTGATAGGGCAATTCAGCTAGTTGAACTTATACTATCCAAGGTGAATTGATTTCAGTCCTGAAGTAGGCTTCTCCTCTATTTATCTGCTCGTTGTCAGTGTATTTGATGGGCAGCCAGAAACCGACTGCAAGCCGGTAGATCTTGGCCATGTGGAATACTCTGCGCGAAGCGTGATATTGAACACTGGACTTGCCGCACGCAAGTTGAGGTTTTCCGAGCAAAAGAACACTCAGCTATCCCAGCGTCTTTGGCAGACACGAGTAGCCCTCTAACATTTCTCGGTTCAGGGCCAAAGGCGTCCAAAATACCCAGTATACTCCTGCGGAACGCTGCGGATGGTGACCCGGCTGGGCTGAGGGCCAAGAAGTCTTGGCTTCACATCTCCGGCAGTTGTTACCCACCTTGTCAGATACGTACCGACTCATATCTCCATGGCGCCGGTTATACGCAAGTACTGGAGAAAGCAAATACTCCCAGGGGTAGGAATAATATACCACTTCCACCTGTGCGGAGCCGCACCATCCTTCCATATTCGCCTGAACGTTGGCACGCTCTGAGATCAAGCTTTCCTATTTATCGCCGAATCGTGACTGTTAGCTGAAGAGATCTTCTGGGTCTCGCCATTAGTCCATAGTATGATTTCCATCGACTCGATATTGAGGGCCAACTCGTCAAGAGGTTCTGGCATTTTGGGGCTCTGTTTCCTTCCGCCGACGTCGCCTTCTAGATTCACCATGCAATCGGCACGCGGTCAAACATGGGACAAAGAAATCCAAGCGAGAGTAATCTCAGCCCAATCCGAGTTGTCGCAAAAGACTGCGTCTCTCACCACGCTGACTGGATCTTCACTCTCGATCTCGCTATTCGTAGACTCCACACAGGCACTTGTCGACAGAGAAAAGCCGAATAGCGAGCGCCACGAGGAAGGGTCAGGGGATATTGGCGTATACATGCCCTGTAAGCTGACTGAGGCGACACAGAAGCTCAATCACTCTGTGCTGCTGCTGTTATAGGTTAATCTCAGTCCAGGGCCCTGGCTGTCCTCTGCGAGAGAATCTCCACGCGGACAGTTCAGAGCCGAAATAAGTTCAGAAAACGCGGAATTCAATATGCTGAGCGACGAGCAGCTGGCCAGGAAAGGAAGCAAGAAAATCAGGGTGTGTCTGAACATGGTCAAGTAAGATGCTGCCGCATGCATGGATGCACCCCCCGTCGCTTCTGTCTGGTGTGCCGTTTCAGCTGTGAGATGTGGCAACACAGCGGTCAGCTTGCGGGCACTCAGTGACGCTCACTTGGTTTTGATTGTTTTTTATTCATTCATTATTTTATACCGTATTTCCCCTCCATAAAGAACCAAAAACGCTGCGGTTTTATACACTTGTTTCGATCTAGGTAACGACAGTAAGTATGTACAAGGAAAAAGCAAAGATTAATCTAATTAGAAACAAGTTTTCCGGTTTCCGGTATCCAGATGACCAGCACCTGATGTATCGTCTCTCAAATCGTAAGGTCCTTGATGGGGTAGGTGTGCTTCTCGGCGTTGACGTAGTAGGTGTCCTGGTTCTCGTGGAAGTAGCGGTGCAGGTCCTCGACCGAGTGGCCGTCGAGCCTGTCGTAGAGCTGCTTGATGGTCCGGTCCTTGTCGCCCCAGTGGTGGGAGACGAAGACGCCGCCGCACTTCTTGTCGCCGATGTAGCTGGCGCCGTTGCCGTCCATGCAGGAGATGGCGATCAGGTCCTTGCCGACCTCGTACTCGTAGCGGACGAATGCGCCGAAGGCGGCCTGCTCGTGGGCCCAGTCGAAGGCCCAGTGCTTGCACTCCTTGTAGCGCTCACCCGAGGGGCAGTTGTCCCAGCGGTCGAACATGTCCTGCGTGCGCTCGCTCTGCTGGGCGGTGACGAAGCCCGTGTTCCAGAGGACCCAGCCGTTGGAGTCCTGGTTGACCTTGGAGTTGGGGTCCTCGGGCATGGCGGCCAGCGTGTCGCCGTTGACGCCCCAGAGGTTCATGAGCCACTCGTAGGGGAGATTGTAGTACTGGAAGTTGGCGTCGGAGTCGAGGAAGACGACGAAGTCGTGGGTCTTGAGGGCCTCGCGGATCAGAGGCACCTTGGACCAGGTGCCGTGGCGGTTCGGGTCCTTGGGCGACTTGACGAGGCGATAATCGTAACCGTGGATCATGGCTTTGATTATTCGTTAGTATCGGATGCGAACAATTGATTGGGACAAAGGAGTCGGCAAGATATAGCCAGCAACTAGGTTCGGCGAAGTGAACGTACCATACAGAAAGTGGTTCATCATACCAGCTGTGCCCCTCTTGATGTCTTCGTGCGTTAGGGGAGGCGGCGCCAGCATGTGACCAGGCTCGGTCTCCAGACGAGAGTCGGCATCGAGAATGAGCAGCCTCTTTCCCAGGGGCTCGGTGAAGTAGTGGTTGGTGTCGTTGACCGTGTATTTGTAGCCCTCGCGGGTGACGAATGTCGAGTTATCGATCCTGTGTAGCGTGGGCTTGTACTTGGCCTGAAGCTCCGCGATGAACGGGTCTAGATGCACCTCCTCGTTGTTTTCATGTTCGGAGTTCTTGTTCGGCTTCAAAAAGTTGATTACTGAACAGAGAAAAAATGTGAGTAAGAAAGCCCATGGGTCGCATGCAATGATGCTCGAAAGGAAGGGGATGACATACTCTTGGACACCCGATCATACTCGGTCGAGAGAATAAACAGACTGTAGCCGAAGAAGAGGACGATGGCGAAAATACCAAACATGCTCCAATATCTCCTCTTCCTGATGATACCATTCCATCCCCCAGAAACTGAGGCTATTAAACCGGCCATGGTGGCTAAATGAGTGACAAGATGGTGATGGTTGCAAGCCAAGCCAGAGAAGAGCGAGTACACATGGGTTGGGACGCAGGCCGACTAAAATATGGGCATGGCATTTATAAATCGCACGGGAAGGGGAGAGGGGGTGGGGAACGGCCCAAGCCTGAGGCTGGATCAAAGTAGCCCTCTTGGCACAAGGTTCCCTGGAAGCCGATGGCCAGATGGTGTGTGCTGACCAGGACGGTGTGCGTGCTGACGATCACAGATTATTGGGACCTACGCTTCAATACGAAACCGGTGGACGGGGCGAGATAGGGCTGGAGATGACCCAGTGTTCTGGTGGCCAGAGCATCGAAGAGTCGCGTGTAGATTATTTTTACACATCACATCTACGTAGGTTAACTCAAACTGAGTTGACAGGCGATAAGGGGTGGTCTGGTCTCCATCGACGTCTCAGCAGGATCCTTGCTGACGGGATGAATCCCAAGTTCTCACTTGGCCTGTTGGCGAGGGCGGCAGGCACCAGAGCGGTTCATGAATCATATCTGCCACTGGAGGAAGCACTTGGGGGAGCCTACCCACCTGCTAAAAGTGCGCCATTCATCCACCTTCTCGCCTGCGTACCAGGAAAGGGGCAAGGGTCTGCAGCGCTGCACGAGCCGGTCGGTAGGCCCTGCCATTCATCAGGTTCGGTAGGCCGGAGGGGCCGCTTGGGAAGATGGCTAGCCCCAGTTCTGGCCTCCGCGGCAATCCTACCCAAAAGAGCGGCATTATGGGCGAGCTGGGCCTATGCCAGAGCATCCAGCACACATGGGCTGGGGTTCTTGATGGCCGGGTGTCGGTTCTGCCCTGGCCAGGGACAACAAAGCCGATACAAATATCACAGACAGGCACTGACCTGCCCGGATTAGCACATACAGCAATTACAGGGCCCAGCACGATACCGATAGGTATGTATCGAAACGAAAACTCTAACCAGATTGCACCGCTACCCTCCCCCCCCCTATTCTTTGACGCCGTTCGTCTAGCCGGAGGAGCCTAGTGCAGGAGTCGAGCTCTCGGGAGACAGCCACAACGGCGTCAAAGTTTGGGTAACGGGACTGCTGAATCCACGGTCCATTGGAGCCTACTGCCACGATCTCGCCAGCCAGGCGCACCATGTACACTGGTCGGTGGGGTGCCCGATGGGAGACTGGCCAGCTGGACACGAGATGAGGCAACTGGTGCTTCTGAGGCCCGGTGATTCGCTGCAGCGGCGTAACGAGGTGGGGGAAGACCCATGCCGCTTTGCTACAGATGGTCTGGACTCTGGACCATGTACCCTTGTCGGCTGGCTAATTATCACCCAAGTGCTAGCTACGGGCCTTGACCAATTCCTGACTCGAGTGGTTAGGGAGCGCACAGAGGAAGAGTTGGATCCGTGCCCTTGGTCAGTGGCAAATCAGAGTCGAGTTGGACCTTTGAGGCTGCATCCCCCTTATATTTCCGGAGCCTCCCTATCCGCAGACGGGTCAAGACAAAGAAAGACGAGACGAGATGCATACAGATTGTCAAACCTGCAGTGTGGCATCGTCTCTTCTACGTGACGTCTCCGACTTGACGCCACATGCCCATTGCTGGGGAAAACCCGCTCGAAGCCGTTAGATTATCTGGTAGCTCGCATTTACATATGTACGTCGCCCTCAATCACGACAAAGTCGCGGTTCTCTATGCGTAGGGCCAGTAGACCGCCCTGCAACCCGACCAAATAGTGCATATGATAGGATGGAAAGGATGTAAACTATTAATAAATAGCCAGGAATAAGATTAAGGAAAGGAGATCACTGCCCCTGAAGGCTGAAGCCCGAAAATGCCAAAGATTTTTCGCTCGTGTGGGTCGGTCCGGGCCCGAGAATACCTATTGTATAATAGAATTCCACCGTAATTCTGAAGATACCTATTGATGGGCCTTTGGCGCACACGCCTGTAGACGGTGACGGGTCGCTATGTGGGCGACAGCTTGTCTCCCGAATCAATCCCTGAACAAGTGAGAGCAATGCGCCAAGGACAAGTGGACGAATGGCCAGAAGGGCGAGTAAGCAGCTGTAAACCGGTATTTACCCACACTCGGGACATGAGTCTGTCAGCAGTGATGGTGGAGTCCGAAGGCTTCTGGAATGGAAGCCAAGGCGGCATTGAGTCTGAAGAAATCACCATGGTGAAGCAGCGAGGCCCATGACTAGCTGCCTCCGCTCCGCCTGAAGAAACCACAGCTCGTGTTCACCATCTCCGCCATGGCCAGACACGAAGCGAGCATGAACTGAGCGGAACCTGATGCGCTTGGCCTGGATTCTCCGCCATTCCGCCAACCGTCCTGGTCGTGCTGGCCTCATCCGGAACGGCTGGGACACCAGAAGTCCCATGATCCCCCCTCTTCGCCCCTCGCTTCCCATGTCAAGGGTACATCACGTTTGACACAATGCATGCTCTCCCCATTGATACCCAAGTTTCTGGTGGCATCGGCATCAGCTACTGGGCTGGGTGTATAGGGTAAGCGGTGCAGCGGGTGAAGGAAAGGGGCAACAGGATCAACAGAGAGAGTCTGGCATCAGATCGCCAGCACTATGACAAAAGCTAGGATCACAGCAGATGGTGGAGCGTGGGATTTCGCTGATCTGTCAGTGATTGATTAATTTATTCGAGGCGCAACTGCAACTTTTGTGCCAAGAAGACGCCCTAACACCAAGGTACCTGATTCAGGTGGGAGCGCCGTGCCAGATCCATGTACCTCTGATAGCGGTAAAGAGATTGATCAGCAAAACGCCGCTGGAGGCCTCCCGCGGACCACCACAATAGAGTAGCAAATCAGCTGTAATAGAACCAACAACAGACCAGCAGCCAACAGGCGCATTGCAGTGACAATGATACCCTCCCCCTATGCACGTATAATTAGGTACCTCGTAATTAATTACCGGCTGCACCTCCGACATGAACCCACCGGGCCTCGGTCAGTTCAATTTTCATCCTCAACTTGTTGGTGCCTGGTCTATCGGATCTTTAATTGTTAGTGCTCATCTTGGTGCTAAATTAGCACCATCTTCATCCACCATCTTCAGTCTCTCATTTTCCCCTGGAGCGGCCCGCTGAGACATCTTCAAGCCACCCGCTCTGTCTTCAACGCAAAGTGCACCTGTAACATGAGGTGTCATTCTGACGAAATGGTGTGGTGTTTGAGTGTGCCCCGTGTCTCAATTCTCACTGCTCACTCAGCGTATCTCAATATTGCTGCATCCAGACCCCCAAGTAGGACATTCGTAATAAGTTCCTGTAGATGTAGGTATCGCTGGCATAGTTTCAAGCCACCTCCCAGCCAAGGTCTCAATTAAGTCGGATAACAGACACAACTGAAGTAAACCAAGATGCTACCCAATTCGGTTGTGCACGTGTTCCTCACTGTTGGGATTTGAAAACTTGCCACAGCTGAAACCCAAATCTCACCTGAAGGTGGCTACAACGTCGTACTTGCTCTCCTCGGACCATCATTGGATGACACTCCCTCAGTTGCAACTCACAGAAAGCCGTCACATCAATCCCATGGTGTTAGTCAGAAAGTGGCATCCTGCGGCGTCTAGCTACAGCACAGAAGCAACATACCGCAATCCAATAAGAGAGTGTCGATAAACCTGGTATCTGACAGCGCGATTTTGAGAAATGTCTTCAACTTATGCATTTGGAGGGTAGTCCAGAGCCTGTATCAGAGCGCAATACAACAGCTATTTTACCAAGCTCGATCATCTACATAGTCGAAAAAGGTGAAGAATGCGTGTTTGCAGTATCGGACCACTTGAGATAAGCCATTCCTATAGCTAGAAATTGTGAGGGTGGCTACAAATGCCTTGCCCTTCTTCTCGGGCAATCAGAAATGACATGTTCTCTAAGTGTCTCCTAGTCCCGATGATTGTTCAACTCTCTTGGCAAAAATAACCAAAGCTTACCGTGCTCTCTATAATCTTAACAAAGAATTGTGAAGCACAATCCCTTCCGGCCTTTGACCGACGCAGGCATAGTCTTATACGTGCAGATTCAACATAAGCTTAGCGATCTCACTATAGCTGACCAAACAGTCTGTTTCATCTAGGAGGAATGCCTATTTCTGTGTCTCTCTAAATGAGAACAGGGCCATTTGTTGCACTCAAGAGTCCACCGGCCAAGTTTGGCAAGCATTGAGGATCCAAGTTTGACATCTTCCTAAAAAAATGCCTTGACAGTATCTAAAAGGCTTAGTTTCAACTTACACGAAGAAGCTTCAAATAAGGCAATAAAACTATATGAGGATTGGGCATCAGCTAAGCAAATGAAAATGGGCAAGGCTGGCAGCCAGAACACAAAACTTGAATTAGGTAGGTAGTGTCTTAATCTAGTAAGTAAGTGAGAGAGCTATACAGCTGCTGAAAAAAAAAGGGGAAATTCCCAAACACCAAGAATTTAACAACTTGACACTATACCCAGTATCACAACACATTAAGCTTCCGCCTTTTTACCCGGCCGGTGTTTTAATCTAAGCGGACCAAAGCACATCTATCACAACTGGTGACATTAACATATAACTGCAAGAATCCTTTGACATCATTAATATGGTAGAAGCCACTCTACACCATTCTCTTCAAGTGTTGTTGATTTCGTAATGCCCATTGCGCTAGAGGTAAGCATTGATGTGAGATATTTCCTCAATTTCTATCCAATGCTTTATCTACGCCAATCTAGGCAAATTCTACAAACTTGTAAATGTGAATATTTCGGCCGGCTAGTTGCTACTTTTCGTTTCCTACAGTGAATAAAATCACCAAGATTGTGAAAGCAGAGCTAACTAAAAGGAACCTAACATTCTTCACAACTCGGACTTGGAGATGAGGACCAAGAATTGCATCTTGCTATAAATTACATCACAAACCCTCACTATCTCCCCCTCCGATGGATTTCACTTCCTCTGGCCTAAAGTCTGCAGTCCCATACTCTGCAGTAGGGCCCCGAGCATCGACAATATGTGCAACTAGCTACCTGCCTAATCCAGGCGTTTCATGGTCGCCTGTCCAGCCTTGACTCCCTCACGCGCCTCCATCCTATCCAGCCAGCTCTTCATCGCCGGGTACTTCTCAATATCGTACTCTTCCTTGGTGAGCGCGACTGAAATCAACCACTGCCAAGGCAGGAAGGACAGGTCGGCATAAGTGACCTTTTGGCCAACGAGCCAAGGCCCGTTGCCGTCAGAACCGGCATCCTTGGCCTTCTTCTCTAGAAACGTGTTGAGAACACCGCTGACACGGTTCACCTCGCCGGCGTATCTCGCAATGGCAGCGGGGATCGGCTCTTTCTCGAACATCTTGAACCAGGATGCTTGTCCGTAGTATGGGCCCTGGCCGGACATCTGGAAGTGAAGCCACTGCTTGGTCTGGTAATACTCCGGGGTGTCTCTCTCGAAACTGAGCTTATGCTCGGTGTCATAGCGCTCAATGAGGTATTCGATAATGGCGCCAGACTCCCACAGCGTGATGCCCGTGTTGGGGTCGCGGAGAGCAGGAAGACGACCGTTGGGGTTGATGGCGGTATATTCTGGCTTCTTGATGTCGGCCAGAAGGACCTTTTCTGTGTTGAAGGGCAGGTTCAGCTCGAAGAGGATGACGGCGACTTTCGTGGGGTTGATGCCGCCTTCGCCCCAGAGAATAAGCGGCTTCAAGCTTGAGGACATTGCGAGAGGCGAGTTGAAAGGGATGCTAGGAGTGTTGGTTTGGTATTGTCTCCGAGTTTGTTGGAATACTGGATAGATATTTTTGGCAGGTTGTTGATCGTACTTATAAACTACGTTCAGAGGCTTCTCAAAATCAATCATTCCACCTCATAACAAGAAAAGACCGAGATAGGCAGGGTTTGTTCCCAATTTGTCGAACCAAGTATGGATATTACATGATGATTTGTCAATTTGGCCCAATATTGCGCAGATTCAACCGTGAACAAGGTTTGGATTTGTCAACATTGGTTTCTCTCCTTTCTGGATCTGACTGTGAATCTTATCTCCGGAGCGTATCGAAGCAGAAAACTGGGGATTTGCCTCCGAAGATTACCCATTTCCCGCGTCTCGCCGGAAAGTACGAATGAAATCGTTCAAAGTGCTGTTCATCTTGAGAAGCCGGCGGCCGGACTCTTTAGCTGGGACGGTTCGGACTTTGAAAATTCTCCGGGTGGGCTCAAACTCCGGGATTACGCTGGCTATATCGGCGAAGACGGAACTTACTGCCGGTGTGCTTGTCGGAAGAGGATAGATATAGTATTCGTTGAACTATCATCATTCCCTTGTTCGGGCTTGCTTGAAGTTCTCGCGTTGTCGCATGAGACTAGATATCATTCTCGGTCACTCAAACTTCCTGGACAACTGTGAAAGCAACTTCTGCAAACAATCACTCTTTGGGAGAAAGCATACATATTACGTATATGGATATCTTCTGCCTATGTCTGATATCTCTTATGTTTTTGGATTGAGTTGCCGAAGAGAGGAATGTTGTGATAGCTCTAATAGTCTTGGAGCAACCGTTGACCTTCATTCATCGCGACAATGTGAGACGGTGTTATCTCAGTGTCCAGGATTAGAGCCCACTTAAGACGATTGTCTTTCAAAATGAGGAGGCTTAATTCAACAAGTTGTCACAATGACCTTACTCGTTTTACCGATAACAAGTATTAGATTTCTCAAGCTACCATGTGTCGGTGAAAATTGCCCCGTATTCTGGCGTCTCATTTGTTAGCACTAGTTTGGATCTATTATTATAATGCGAGCAACTTATCTCCCTACTAAAATCTTATTTTCTCTTCTATTAGGCACAATGGGTTTAATTCTGAAAACCCGTTGAGTGACAGCCTTCAAGAGAGCCAGAGTGTAGGTTGTCGGGTACAGGGTAGGCGGTGAGGTGGTGCAAGCCTCTTCATATTCTTCTTATACCAACCTCCTCGCCCAAGCGCAGGTTTCGTAGAACTCTACAAGTTTATTTGATTTAAACCTGTCCCAAACTTGTCTCATTCTAAATTTGGTGGAAGTATCGTACGCATTGATACCTCGGAGACTTGGAAGCGTGCCGAGACATCAATGTTTGATATTGATCACACCCCACTCAAGCAGACGCGTCTAGAGATCGTGTGCCCCTAAGTTCCCCTCAATCATCAACCTGGCTTCTTCAGCTCGCTGATTATAGCACGGAAAATCTATAGACCGACGCCTTAGCTGCCCGCGGCCAGGTCCTAATAAGGGGTTAACTGCCGGCACTGAGTCGTAGCAATCGTGGGGAGGAATGTCCATGCGTCGGTAGTACGTGTGCTTAGCTTGGGCTGAGTAAGACCTACAACAAAAATAAACAAAAACACACCCAATTGACAGCATCTGGAGCGGGGAGCTTACTAAAACGGCCACAATGCTCAGCCCCCGCTCGAGAACGTTTCGGACTCGCAACACCTGCAAGCCCCTTATTGGGTTTATATATAGAAACGAGCCAGAGCTACATACTGGAAATGCTGCAGCTTTGGGGAAAGGAGGGGTCCTTTGGTTGTCTGATCCTCGCCCACTCAGCTCCTTCTTAGTGAGCCAAATCAGCCAATGTTGGTGGGCTTACTTGGCGGCTTGCCTGCAGCGTGGCACTGCGTCTTATGTGGTGAGAGCGTACGCAATCTGTCTTCATGGTGGGAGTAATAAATGATCTCGTAGCCCCGGCACCGTTTCTTCCTCTCCAATATTCATCAAAGAAAGCTCACTTTACTCTCATCCAATTGCAATCATGACATCCGAGGCGGAGAAAAAGTCCAAGCCCAAGAGGTCCAGAAAGGACCACCCCCAGGCAATCGTCTCTCGTTTCTGGGACAGATTCCACCACAAGACGCCCGGAAAGGTCACCTCCATCTTCCCCCGGGACCTCTACAAGACCATTGACCCTGATTTCGTCCCGGCCTCGGCCCGCGTCCGAAATGCCGCGCAGAGCTACGAGGACGCCCGCACCAAGTGCCTGGAGCTGGTCCGGACCGCTGTCGCGGACTGCGAGAGCACCAATTCCAAGTTCTGCGACCCCGAGTTTGATCTCGAGCAGGACTTCTTCTTCGAGCTCGACGACTGCCTGTACGGCCTCGAGCGGTGCAACTGCGCCGACGAGAGCTCCTCCGATGAGGAGGACGAGCATCACCACCCCAAGCACGGCGAGCAGTCGGCCAGGCCCAAGTCCAAGTCTTCCCGCTCGTCCAAGTCGAAGAAGAAGCCTCCCCACAAGTGCAGCAGGAACAAGCCCGCCAACCGGCAGGGCGTGCTCGCGTGCACGGCCAAGTCGCGACCGCAGGCCGTCCACCGCATTCCCTGGATCTTCGAGAACCCGCAGTTCACCGTCGACGGCTTCTCCGGCTCCGACATCAAGCAGGGCGCCATCGGCGACTGCTGGTGGCTCGTCGGCGTCGGCAACATCGCACACCGCAAGGATCTGATGGACAAGATCTGCGTCGCGCGCGACGAGGAGTGTGGCGTCTACGGCTTCGTCTTCTTCAAGGACGGCGAGTGGATTCCCACCATCATCGACGACAACCTGTACCTACACACGGAGGACTACGGCGCGAGCGATGAGATCTACGACAGCAGCGGCAAGAAGACCAGGCTCTGGAAAAAGAGATACCAGACTGGCTCCGAGGCTCTTTTCTGCGCCCAGTGCGAGAGTGAGAATGAGACCTGGCTGCCTCTGCTTGAGAAGGCTGTGAGTTCTACCCTATGCCCCAGAGGCTTACCCATTTCTAGCTGATTGACTGACTTGATTGCTCCCTCGTGTAGTATGCCAAGATTCATGGCGATTTTGAAGCTATTGAAGGAGGCTGGTCCGGATCCGCTGTTGAGGACCTCACTGGTGGTGTCACCAGTATGATTTTGAGCAACCGCGTGCTGCGCAAAGAGAAGCTCTGGCGAGAGCTGGTCGAGGTCGATGGAGAGAATGGCGAGTTCGTCTTTGGCTTATCCGCCTCTGGACCTTCCAACGTCGACAAGAAGAATGGCCTCCAGCTCAACCATGCCTACGCCATCATTCGCGCGGTTGAAGTGGAGGATAGCAAGGGAGTCAAGACCAAGCTGCTCAAGATCAGGTAAGCGTGAATGCTGCGACTTCCCCGCCCATCTTCACTCCAGAGCTCTTCCGATAGGTGTTGTAAGAACACAGCACGGCTGACATTTTGTGATGATAGGAACCCGTGGGGTCAGAATGCCGCGGCTGGGCTTGGAGAGTGGCATGGCCCTTGGTCAGATGGATCCAAGGAATGGACTCACGACATGATCACCAAGCTTGAACACGAGTTTGGCGACGACGGAGTGTTCTGGATGACCCTTGAAGATACCCTGAGCAACTTCAAGTGGCTTCACCGAACGCGTCTCTTTGACCAGAGATGGACTGTCGCTCAGCATTGGACCAGCACTCCAGTTAGCTGGATCCCCGGCTATCTCCAGACCAAGTTCCTCGTCGAGGTCGAAAAAGAAGGCACTGCTGTCATTGTCCTGTCTCAGGTAAGAATGCCCTGAAGTTACCCATGGTAGATCCGGAAAGACTAATTGCCTTGCGTCCAGCTTGACGAACGCTACTACCAAGCGCTCGAGGGCCCTTATGCCTTCAGCATGGAGTTCCTCATCCGCAGCGTGGACTCGCCCGCCATCCTTGGCCAGGCGAGATGCAGCAACCACGATCCCGCCAACCGCGCCATCAACTGCGAGGTCTACCTCAAGCCTGGAAAGTACGAGGTGCTCCCCAAGGTCCACGCTGAGCGCTACCCCGGGCGGCCACCCGTTGAGGATGTGATCAAGAAATATGCGACCGAGAACCCCCGCAAGCTGCAGCAGCTGGGCATGCAGCATGACATCGCCCATGCCAAGGTTGGTGTGTTGGACGAAGATGAGGTTCACATCAGGAAGAAGCTTGAGAAGAGGAGGGAGAAGAGGGAGCAGAAGCGAAAGGAAGAGGCTGAAAACGACATGGCTCAGGCCATGGAGAAGATGCAGCTAGCTATGGCGGAGATGCAGCTAGAGCTGAACAAGCATGAGAGGAACAAGATGATCCAAGACATGGCAGAGATCAAGGAGAAGCTGGACAAGCGCATCAAGAAGGAAGGCAAGAACTCCAAGGATGACGAGGAAGAGCAGGAGGAAACAAAGGCCACTCCATCCAATAAAGGAGCATCTGCAGCACCTGGTGCCGGAAAGAACAACAGACGAAACAGAAGGAGAAGAAACCGCAAAGCTAAGGAGGACGAGGAGAAGAAAGAAGAAGAGGAGAAAGAGGAAGAGAATGAAGAGGAGGAGGAAGATGATGAGGATGACTCTGACTATGAGGATTCCGAAGAGGAGGATTCTGATGAAGATGACGATGATGACTCTGACTCTGACTCTGACTCTGACTCTGACGATGACGACAGTGATGAGGAGAAGCTGCCATGGAACCCTGTGTGCGTTATGTGTCTTAGCGTGTATGCACAAGACAAGGGGGTTACCGTCAAAGTTTTGAGCGAGGATGACGAGGAAGAGTCTGAGGAGGAAGAAGAGGAAGAGGAAGAGGAGGAGAACGAGTAAGCTTAACTTTCTCACCGGGGCATTGGCCATCAACTCTGCTCATTTACCATAGCTTGTTGTATTGAAATACGAAGGAGTCGATATTATCAATTTTCATCTCATTCATCACATATCAGTAACATGACTATATCGTAGATTATAATGCCCCCGTTGTCAGCGCAATATTGACGCCAACCATCGTAATTTTCGCACCGACGGCGGCCGTTGTAGCAACACCCAAAGCCACCTTCTTAGTTCCTTGAACGATGAGTCTCCCGACCACCTTCTGCCACCATTCGATACATATGATCTTGAGGATACTCGTGACGGCCAGAAGAGTAAACATGGGCCCCAGCTCCCCGGTCAAACCTGCACCCTTGAAGGTGCACGCCCCAGCTGTTCTCCCTTCGTACATGTCCCGCCACCAAAGCTCGGAAGCATACTCAAAAACAACATCATCGCGGCCCTCAGAACTGGTCTTCAGCCGTACCAGCCGACGGAAGAGGGGCAAAGCCTCATCCTTTCCCCCTTCCTCCTCATAGCTACTTCGCCACTCGAATTCCTCTTCCTCTTGCGCCCCCTTTGGGCCCACCATTGCAGTAAATCGGAACTTGCCACTTTTCCCGGGAATCACGCTTATTCTCTGGACGTGGTTGGTTTCCACCTCTGGTGCGGCTGGTGAGGGAAGGGCCACCACGATGGCAAGGCTCATGAGTTTCTCATCGCCGATATAGCTCAGTGGGACAGAGTCCAGCTCTGGCGTGGATAGCAGAGTGACGTTTCTCCAGTTTGTGACGTCAAAGATGACGGCGTTCAGCGGGATGAAGGTGCCGTGGTAATCGACACCGAGACAGAGGTTCTGGCCGCTGCGACTGTCGCGCGGAGTCGTGAACCGCACGACGAATGAGATTGGAAATGCGCCGTAGACCCCTGGCGTTAGCTGAGGCTTGGACCATTTTGCGAGTAGTGATTTCGATATTGGCTTCGCCTTTCTCTTCTTGTCGGAATCGGCTGGTTGGTGAGCCTTTTCTTCCTTGCTCTTCCGAGAGCTGAACAGGCTCTTGAACGGCATGACGGCGGATAATTACTCTCCCACAAGGCTCGTAGTGTATGTCATGCACAGTTTCATACGACGATTATTTCGCACTATGTGTATGCTGAGGCCGCAGTGTACGGAGAGGTTCTCAACGCGCCTTGAGTCTTTGGTGTCGATGGCATGATCGCTCGTTCTTTGGTTCACAAAATAAACGTGAAACAATTCAGCTCAGCTCAGCCCCAGGGACCGATTAGGCCCTGCCTTTACCGGGATGCGGGCATCCCTGGAACTTCCCGCCCATTTCTGTACCCCTGCAGACTGTTTACGCTCGTGGGTTCCAATTCGAGCACGACTGAATGCACGGGAGTCTTGGAATGTCGATAATAGTCCCGGCGGACATAGATTAAACTGAATATTAAATACAGGATCACCCTGGCAATACCGGTCGGGTGGCGATGAGACCATATGACAGGGACTAAGGAGTGGTGATTGCGGCAATGGAGCCAAGAAGACGTCCAAGGAGTTTGGATGTTTCACGATGCGCGCACTTGTAAGCATGAGGTTTGGCTCGCAAACAAGCATGCGCTAGCGCCGGTGCAGGCCGGCATTTGAAATTATGAGCATGGTGCAATGACAGGGAGTCTACATTGAGACAAGAGACTGGATGATAGATCCGGATCCATCTTCACTGTGAGTCGTGCCTCTTGCCGAGAAGTAGTTATAGCCTAATAACACATCATTCACAATCACGCAAAAAGAGACCTCCATGAGTGAGTTGATTTTACTTGTTCATAATCATTTCGTGACATGTTCAGGTTGGCGGCGACAACCTGCTAAATGGCGACACACACATGCCGGCAAGTTCATCCTCTATCGGCACCTCACCTTCAGCTACTTCCTTCCACAAACCTCTTATATCCTCCATGGGCATTGATTCTTTCTTAAGCCACTTCTCCAGAATTGTGAGCGGTTCCCCCCATCCTCGTAATCGTATCCCGGCCAGTGCGGTCTTCAGCGTGTTCACACACCATTGCCTCGCGGGCGTGTCCTTCGTCCCCGAAACAGCGCCGAGCATAATGGGGCCTGACGTGAAGTCATTATAGATCCCGCACGGCTTGAATGGGATCTGGTTCATATTCGTTTTTAAATCGCTGACAAGCTTTGTAATCTTCTCTTGAGACTGAAGCTCTAATGGTGGCCACAGGAGCTTGAGCAAAAGCTCGACACATATTGCAAATACCCGGACGTTCGGTTTCCCGTCGGTTAGGAGGATCTCTGCTTCATTAAATAGTTTGATCGACAAGACATCGATCTGGCTGACAATCCGGTTCTGATCCGTATGTTTGTGGTTCAATAGATGCAAGTCGATTAATTCTCGCATTTTCATCAAGTCATCGGATATTCGGGCAACTTCCGATAAGCTCTGGCTGGTGTTTTCGAGCGCATCAATCAACTTAAGGTGATACACTCTTGGGTAGCCTAAAATATAGTTGACTGCGTCTCTAGAGGATAATGTTAGCCGTGGGTCCGCGTGTTCTGCCTGTTGAGGCCGCACTCACAAGATTAATACATCGCATAGCCACGGAAGGAGCTCTAGTTTGTTTTGCTGACGCCTCTCTTTGATTATGGCTACCAAGCCGTTGATATGCATGTTCCAGAGCGAGTCGTTGCCCATGAGGCGCGCCGAAACTGTCATGGTTAAGACGATAGGCGAGATGTTGTCAGCTTTTGCCACCCCTGCTTGGATCCGCTGGATGAGCAGGTTCGTGGCATATTGCGAGTATGCCTCAGCTGTATGATCTGTTCTAGGTTCCGACAAAGACTCGCCGTACGCGATCGCCATTGCGGCATCGATGATGGCCAGGAGCGCTGGCTCGGCATCAAGATAATGGAGCCACGCGGTCTGGACCGGGCTCTGTGCCGCTTCCTTCTTCTCCAAATACGCCATTGCGAGATAATTTGAAACTACAGACACGGTAAGCACTGGGTGAGGGCTGGCGAGGGCCCGAGATGCCACTTACGGATCTGTTCATAGCCGGGCAGGCCTGCAGACGGAGGTGAGCTCGTATCCGAGCCAGTGGGGTTCATCTGCGCGAGGTCGTCATCCGTCTCCGTCTGATTCCCCTCGGGGCTCGCGGTGCTCTGCTTGCTGCTGCTGCCCCTATCCGATCCCGATCCTGCGGCGGACTCGCTCGCGACATCACCGCCGCCGCTGCTGGCCAGGCGCTGCCGCCTCTTTGCGAAATTTGTCTTGGTGACATGGCCCCTCATGAGCTTAGCCGCCGGCTGTGATAGGTTGGGCGCCCCCGTCGTGTTGACAAATGTAAAGTCATGCGTCGTCTCGGTCGAGTCAATCACGGGCGCCTGCCGCGCGCCTGGCTTGGGCTTGGGCGCGGGAGGGCGGTTTCGCGGACTCATGGCTTGATGTTCTGGCTCTTCTCTGGTCGTTGGGTAAGGATGGAAGCTTGGGGATCGTTTGTTTTCGTCGCATGGGGAAAGAATTCTGCGGCTAAGCCGGCTTCAAGTGTGTTTGAGATAACAGGGCGGTACCCCTGACTCCAAGTTGGCCGACCCCCTCAATGGTCTAACTCAGCTGGGTATTTTTAGCGTCTTTGTCCCTTAACCAACGCCTTGTTTCAGTAGCCAAATCCTCCCATGGCAAGCAAGGGAGCTCACCTTTGGGTTATGGGGGGCACCGTGGCCATGGGGCACCGGCACCCAACCGTGCAAGGACTGATTGATTACCCGTTCCCGCACGTGTTTTGGGCCCTGGAAAGCTTGAACAGGGCGTATAACAGACGGGGGGATCCAGGCGGAATCGGCACTCACAAACTGGGCCTAGTTGTTGGGTAACCTTGGGGCCCAGAGATTTATTAAATAGATTCAACGCGACCCTTGGACGTCCCATACCCTGTGATATAGGTAAATTTCGAACCGAGAGCCTAAAATCGCCTTCTGACCACCACCGGAAGCTGTTACCATGGAATTTGCCGACTGAGGCGACCCATTGGAGGCAACATAAGCGCGCCACCCCCAACTGTTGGCTGTCCCCCATCTCACAAATTCTAGGCTTTAACATCATGTACTTATTGGTGGGATGATTGAGGGTGTGCACATCAAGGGGGCTGAAGAGAGGGGTAATTACATTGCGCTCGTCAGCCAAATTTCTTTTCTGAGACACATTTGATGTGAGGGCTGCGTGTTGAACGCTTATGCAGGAGGCTGCACCACATTATTGCTTGGATTAGTCTGAAGCAGTCGATAAATAGCTATTTTGGTGCAGCGGATGCATAGAGAGCTAATTATTTACGGTCAATCCGACGTATGTTTTTCGGTCTATTTGAGGGTGAAGAGCTAACAACAAGACACATTTCCTTCAGTGACATCCTCTGGTCAGAAGCTCAAGAATGCAATGAAGCTTCTTCTGCTATATGAAACACCTTGGACCCGAAACTAGTCCGGGCCTCCACGTTGTCGATGCAAAAAATGACCAGGCGGCTTCACACCTTACACAATCTTCCAACACTGTCGAGACCCCAGTCATCGCTCCCAACACCCGTGACGGCATAGAAAAGATCATCGGGATCCCATCTTGACTTGATGCTCCGAAGCCTGTCGTAGTTCTCTCCGTAAAAGGCCTCTTTCCAATCTGCCTGCTCTGGGTTGCCCTCATTCAAGTACGTTCCGGAGCCCGGGCTCAAATCCTTCAGAAGCTGCAGCACAATATTAAGCAGTGTGTCCTGCGCCTCAAGGTTTGAGGTCAGGCTGGTTTGCCAGTTCCAGGGCCAGACGATGAGTTGGTGGATGGCCGAATCGCGCCATGCGGGGTTGACAGAGTTGGATGAAGCTGCCGATGATGTCTTGGGGACCGCTATACCATTTCCAACGATGGCTAGCGAGCCACCTACCAGGGAATTTACATTTTGCAGAGTACTGATCAATGATTTCTTCCCTTCTGTAGAGTTGACAAGTGACCGAGGGAGTAATCGCGAGACCTGCACCACGGCTGCGAGGACTTGACCCTCCGGCAGAGGACCGTAGTAGGTAGCGTGCAGGTCGAGGTATGTTGGATAAGCCACAACGCGAGAGGTATACGGAATCCCAAGCTCATCAAGATCAGAGAGAAATGGTCCAATGAGCGTACGCAGAGCATCCTCATCCTGGTCAGGCAACACAATAGGCTGTATCGAAAAGGTACCAACGCGAAAGGAGTAAGTGGCCGTGGCGGACTGTTCCTGCCATTCTGGCAAATGATTATGAAACGACTCGACCGCGAGCCAAAACGCATCTTCGCTGGGTGAGGCTGAGATGTTGAACGAGATTCCTGCTCCTGAGACGACGCCATCCGGAAAGGCTTTGAGAGTGACACCCACGATTACACCAAAGACGCCGGCGCCACCGCCACTCAAAGCCCAATAGAGATCGTCGTTCTGAGATGGTGTTGCTGTTACGAGCTCTCCAGATGCGGTCACCACCTCCCATTCCAGCACGTTGTCAGCACTGAGACCATACTTGCCGCTGAGGAGGGAATGGCCGCCTCCTGTGGTATAGCCTCCCCCGATAGCGACGGAACCGCATGTGCCTCCAAGAACACGGAGTCCCTCCTTCTGGGCGGCCATCTGAATATCACCGCCGATGACACCTGGTTCAATGCGCACGGCCGGACCCTGATAGTTGTTGTACGTGTTGGATCCTGAATAGCTCTGCGTAAAGTTCAAGCCCTGGAACGGGTGCATCCAGAGAGAGAGCGACCCTGCACCGCTGCTCTTCCCTAGCAGGTCGTGTCCAGTACTCTTGATGATGAGCCGAATGTTGTGCTCACGGGCGAATTTCAACGTCGCAGCCACGTGATCTGTGGTCGAGGCATTCACGGCATAGACAGGATAGTTGCCTATTTCGCATGCTTTGTCTTGTGGTGTGTACGGGTCACAAGTTTGGTTCTGAGCCCACGGAGAGCTGAACGAAGATGAAGAGGGGATACTGGATGGTATTAGAAAGGAAGACTCGTGGTGCTAAGGATTGGATAGTACGAACTGCACGGAAGCATACGGCCAGCGCTGCTTCAAGGCGGTGCAAGCTTCAGCGTCATAGGTTGGGTCGTGGCATACTGAGGCCAGAGGGATAGTTGCGATGAGACGCCCCTGAATTGTTTGATTGAGGCTAACCCAGTCATCAGATGACGGCCAACACGAGTCTCCGGGAAAGCATCGACATTCGAGGGCCCTGATCCGGCCGATCATGGACGTTGCCCAAAGGAGGGCGAGAGAGAGCTGCATCACGACAAAGCTGTTCTCTGCAAGTGCGAATATCGATCGGAGGTAGAAAGAAGCGCAAATCTGGGATCTGATTAAATCTGAGAAAGAGGGGATTTAAATTAAACGGATTGCCGCTTCCCGAGGTGACTAGGCAGCAAAACGAAACATCCACTCATTTCCCGTCTACACGTTGCACAGAAGGCTCCCCACGTTGTTGGTCTGCCTGCAGGAGAGAACGGGCCATACCTGCAGCTAACCAGGGATCGTGTGGCATATCCGTACGGAAGACCACAGCTGAAACCGGGCACAGTGTGGCAATGTGATAAAAAGTGTGATTGTCAGGGGCTACATCTATTGTTGTTGTGGGGGCTAGAGAATGATACCAAAATGCCACCCTTGGTTGATTTTCTTCTATCACGCCTATATGATGCAGGGCTGGAGTAGTATTCGAATCACACCCTCTTTCAATCATTCTCTAAGCATCACGGAAGCGGCTGTTGACTATCCCAGAAACACTAAATGAAGGGAGTAGGATACCCGACTGGACGCTCGATTCGTTCGTTTCAGACTAATTTATGTACGCCTTTCCGGACATCGTCATTCTAGGTGCTTGTTTTGCGATGCTACTTTGACCATTTTGGGCAAAGAATACACCTGCGCATTCGCGCCCATGTACAATGGATTGGTTGGCTGTAAAGCTGAAGCTATATTCAAATTCGATTTTCGCACGTCTAAGTCCATCTCTATTGGAAAGTAAACAAAATTTGAATTGGTTCAAATGCAGAGAGCAAAATCGCTTTGTAGATACATTCGTGGACAGCATAATGAACACGTAAACACAAATTCTGTCCTTGGTAGTGTTACCTGTAATGTTGAAGTGTTTCTGGACACTCCCAGCATCTGTGACACGGAGTCTTTAGTATGTTCTTCTTACACTTCTTTAGTTTTAACATTGCATTGAGCAGCACAGATAATTGCCAAAGAATAATGAGTTCTAACGTAGTCATGCTAAATAAGACGACTCGGAGGATAAGGGACGGAAGGAAAATCGAAGGATAAGCGACTGGAAGAATGCCTTCTATGCTAAAGAGGGCTTTGGCGGAACATCTTTTCATGGTCAAACTCGCCCAAGTCTAGCTTTCATCTTTCGAAGCTCGTATTTATCTTTAGGTAGCCTCAATCAAGATCGGACGTCCTGGTTAGCCAAATACATGAAGCTAAAATACTCAAATGAGGAGATGTTTTACCTATGTGCTACAATTATAGATGCGTCAAGATCCTGTTTCACGGTGGGAACGAAATGGGTAACGTTGTGATGCCCTATTAGCTGCTTAAACGACAATCTCGGCAATTATTCAAGGACAGTGTCTCAGTGGTGCTCCGAGACATGAACTGCCCTTGCACACATTCGATTCATCTTCTCACATAGACATGCGAACGCAGGATAGCGTACCGATATTGAGGAATTTATTTTCATTTAGAACTGAAGTTATCTTATGCTTGATTCATAGCCTACTAACACTCTATCGATGCCTGGAAGGTCTGCGTGTATGTCTGATCCCCATTGATATACCGGGTAGTACGGCCAGGAGTCCAGTCCAGCCTCTGCGTGGACCATTCGTTCCAGGGACGGAGACAGAGATGTTGTATGCACCATCGATGATGGTATCGTCTGCGAGATAGTACGGCTGATTGGTGTATTGAATCGATGTCTCGGGGTCGCTGGTCAAGATTTCGATATCCGACTCTTGCACATCCTTGAGAGAGGTTGCCTCGCGGTAGGTGAACACGGCTGTGTATGCGCCAAGGAAACCGAGTGTGCGCGAATACATTCTTATGGAGGCTATGGAGGCATGATCAAAGAGATCCATGCTCTCAAACTCAGCAGATGTTTGAAATTTGGGGAGGCGAGCGGTTCTCATAGTCATGAATGTGCTGTCGCCGCTCTTTTCAATGTAGAGGTTGTTATATGAATTGACATTGGCAAAGTCTTCAGCGCCGTTATCCCAATTCTGTGGTCCCCAGAACTGAGCAAACTCCGACTCCCAGCTGAAGTAAGAGCTGCTGAAGTCTACGTTCTTGTTGGCGTCAATGGAGTCCAGGACAGGAGGCACACTGACATACTGGGTCAAGGAGCGGAAATCCCAGAAGCCGTGAGATTTGTAGTATGTCGGGTATGCACCATCAATGAGGTAGCAGTCACAAGAAGCTGCCATGGCCAACCAGGCAGCTGCCATAGCTACCAAAGGGAGTGTTGTCTTAATGGAAGACATGATTACTCAGAGTGACCTTGCAAGGATCCCTAAAAGCTGTGCCAACAAAATGAAACACCTCAGGCCCTTGGGTCCAGCGCACGTGTTTTATAACAATCCATCTGAAAGTTGGCATGTGCCTGACCGAAGAATTCGCATCCACCGTCAGCCATGTAAACAAGTAGCTACGCTTCCATGTTCCGGGACTACGGCACGTTGCTGACTGAAATTACGGCCTCATGTCTATTTCTGACTATTATTATTACACGGAACTAACATCACGTAGGTCACAGATATTAAGACGCATTGCCACGACTTCGGCGTGGATCGAAGCTGAACACTGTGCACCTTAGACCTAAACTTCATGAGAGGTTTTAAATGTAGGATTAGAAGAGCAGACAGAGGTCGACAGTAAATTCCTTGGGTGGAGCTCTTCGTTTAAGATCCTCAACCCCCGGATGTCCGCGCCGCGCGGTTGTCAGTTTAGCTCAGAGTGCAGAAAGGAGAATTGCGAACATTGATATTAATAGGAAAACTAATTTGATACCTTGGGCCTATTAGAGTAGGTGTTTAACCTGTTATAATTCCACACGAGGTTCCGCCGGTTGGGTAACTTTATCATTCAGATGAGATTTAGTTACTTCGTTATAGTTGCATGTACTGGAACAAATTGCATAGTGCAAGAAGCGGATAAGGAATTGAGGATAAAAACTGGGTGGTGGGTAATGTTTTGATCTTCTAGTCGTAATGATCGTCGCTCGGCATTTGTTTCGGTCTCGGTTATACGAGTGATCTGCAACAGGGTCGATGACATGAGCCAACGACACCGAGATTTTGTTGCAGCCGGCAATTTTTCTACCAGTGAGATTCAACAGCCGTCATTACCCTACCTTTGGAGACCGCCTGGAAAAGATGCCATCTCTAACAGGTGCCTTGTGTTTTCCCAATCGATTTGCGCTGCCAAATTACGTGTATATATATCATGCACCGGCTCGAGACATCTATGTACACCCAAACCTAGTTTACTCAACGCCGTTCTCCTATAAATCGATATTCTCACAAAATACACAAATCTACCTTCCTCGTCATCCTCAGTATTTCCAAGATGAACAAGCTCAATATCATCATTGTCGGCTCAGGTTTGGCTGGGTTGACCGCAGCACGTATTCTCCGAGAGCACCATAATGTGAAAGTTTACGAGCGAGGCGACGCCAGCACGGCAACTGGTGGCCAGGGCATTATGATTGCTCCCAACGGAGTAAGGATTCTAGAGTCCATTGGATACAATCAGAATTTTGCTGGCGCAGTCCCTATCCTAGGTTTTCGAACCTACGGGAAGGATGGTACCGTCAAAGAAGACATCGATGTGAATCTAAAGCATAAGTTTGGGGCCGACGCTCGCAGAAGCGAGCCGATTTCCGGAATGAGCTACTTCGACTTGCAACAGCCTCTTCTGCTGAACTTGGAATTCAGGGAAGTCCAGCCCAGATGGTGTTCAATCCACCAGTTGTGGCTTTGGATCCCGAAGAAGGTATTGTTACTCTTGAGGATGGGTCAATCGATTCTGCAGATGTGGTGATCGGTAAGAAATATACACAACCTATTACCAAGAGAAAAAAAGGAACTGACACCCTGATAGTTGCCGACGGAGTACACTCTTGACTACGTAAAGTTGTTCTTTGTGAAGACGGCTATGAGACGAGAAAGACGGGACTCACATGCTATCGCATTGCTGTCTCAGTTGAAGATGCCAGGAAGGCTCTTGATGGACTACCGCTCCCGCACTGGTGGGAGCCCGAAACCTGCAAGAACCGATTGTCTCTGATCCATTCTGGCGATGAGAGTGCTCGATTTGTCACAGTATACCCGCTCAGCCGTCAAACTTTCTTTAACCTCTCCTGCATTGCTAAGGTCAATCCATCGAGTAAGACTGGGGTCGAATCATGGCATGCGGATGCAGACCTTGACCAACTGGTGGACTTATTTTCAGACTTCCACGAGCCCCTGCGAAGAATTATGAGGTAGGTTCGACGACAAACTGCCTCAGCGGTCAAAAAGTAGCTTGATCACAACTGACAGCTTTTGCAGCGCAAGCACGGAAGTGAAAGTGTGGGAGCTTCAAGATCTTGATTCCCTTCCAACATGGACCCGCGGTCGCACAATAATCATTGGAGATGCTGCTCACGCGATGACGCCCATGCAAGGCCAAGGAGCCAACATGGGTATCGAAGGCGCTGAGAGTCTTCGACTGCTGGCCCCAGGCACACTCCGACAGGATGTGCCAGGCATCCTCAAGCTAGCAGAGAGCGTACGCAAGCCGAGGGTGGAGCAGGTTTTATCGGAGACACGTAAGGCTCATTCCCGGCTTGGGGTTGTGGAAAGAATGGCCAGGAACTGGGAATTCAACAGCAGCTATAGTGGAGTGGAGGATGCTCTGAACGCGAAACGCAAGGACCAAGCTGAGCCTTGAGAACAAATTGCCATGTAATTAATCTATGCAGTCTGCTTTTTACTCCTACCTAAACAAGCACCTTTGAAAATGGACCTTCAAGGGTGTGTTCTTGAGCTGTTTTCATGGCCAATTTCCTACTAAACTAATTTACTACTAACCAGCTCTCCAATCAGCATTATGATCTTGAGAAGTCACAACGATGTGGACCGGCCACGTAGTCCCTGTAGCTTCGAGGAAAAATCAGCGTGACGACCCAATCCGACCTAACAGACCTGGCCGCTACTACCAGGCCCAAAGCTTTGGGAGGCCAATAGCCATATGCCACTTCAGAGTGTGACAGATGAACTGTCTGCCCCAACGTGGCTCATGGTCCGTGACCGCCTCATTTTAACGTTGGAGTGAGCTTTAGATCTCGGCTGATTGAGCCAGACCAACTGCGTTGTCACACGTGTTAAAGTGGTTGCATGATGACAACCCACAGGGCCTTTATCGTCAAGGCCGCAAAGTCTAGCTGAGAAATATGAGAAATGCACGAATTTCCCAAGATCTTGAACATGTTTCACTTAAAGCCAGTGGAGAAGACGCAGACCACGTGCCAACCATTCAGTTCCTGCATCTGATGGTGTTTTGAATAGGCGGCATGTATCCACATGTGCCTGGCAACGTGTCGATCTGTTTAAGGCTAAATCCCAGATTTGAAGAACATCAATTGCACGATTAAACAAAACCACAAAATGACTCTCGGGGAGTAAGCCCAATGTTCCGTTGCCACCCAAAAGTCCTACGCCTGGGATGCATGAGATGGGTGCCCCTTTCAACTTCGCGGAATTCCCGACCAACCAATCGCCTGTGCTACCAGCCGCACTCGGGCTTTTTGGATGGATGCCAGTCGAGTGACAAGCCTGGCGGTCTAGGGCGGTCCCGACTCCGCGGTCGATGTCCAAGACAGCCAAGGAACTAACCGGCGGGAGTTCAGATGCCCCTGTGTCTCTCTGACTCCACCAGATCAAGCAGCTTCTTCATTCACTAGCTAATCTCTGAGCAATCGACCAGCAAGGAGGGATACTAATACCGGGCAAATGAAGATGATCAGCCCTCGCCGTCCGAACGGGTGCAGGTTCTGAGACATTTAGTCAGGCACCGGGAGGATCCTTGCTTACGTGCGACGCATGGTGATGGCTGGCAGGATGTGACTGGTCGGCTGCCCCTGTTTCTATTCACAGATCCGGGAAGCACCCTGGTCAGAGACAACGGCCTCAAACACAGCCAACAGAGGCTTTTTGGGACCTTCTGGAATAGGGTGCGTTAATCACGCAACTTGATCTAATTAAAGCTTGGACTTCATTGGTCCCATCACGGCGGGGGCTGCACGGAGGCCTGGTCAGGATTCGTAGCTTCGTTCCTGTCAGCGTCCCTGTCAGCTGATGGGGGGAAGAGCTGAGTGTTGGCCAATGGTCTGGCTGCAGGCGCTTACACGGGTCAGCTCTCTCTGCGGGAGTAGAATCACGTTTATGCGGATACAAAAGGGGCCCTACCACCATATCATCCGATGTTGCTTTCCTTTGCAAACGCATTTACGCATTCACGTTCATTTTGGTCCCCAGCGATCCTTACCACAGTCATTCATTCTTGATTCACCGTCGTTGGAACCCAGAGCCGCACTAGCTGCAGCCTTCCTTTCTCCTCAACAAACTACCCACTCGAACAGATTTGATATCTCGTCCACCGAAACAATGGTCAACTTGAAGTACACTGCAGCCGTTGCTGCCATGGCCTCCGGTGCCTCTGCCTCCCTCAAGATCCACAACTACTGCGATGTCGAGGTTTCCGTTGTCTCCTCCCACAACGGCGGTTGCGATTCTGGTCCAGACGGTGCCTGTGTCACTGCCGGCAGCACTCCATGGACCATCAAGAAGGGTGGAATCAGCACCTTCGACTGGATCGCGAACGGTGCTGGAACCTCGCTCAAGATCTCCAAGAAGGGCGTCGAGGGCGTCCTCCAGTTCGAGTATGCCGTGGTCACCGGACAATACGGCGGACTCTACTGGGACCTGAGTGACCTCGATGGCAAGGGCAATGGTCTCGTCGGAACACCCTTCTTCAACGACAACGTCAAGGTGAGCCCGACCGGCAAGGGCGTGGGCACCGGCACCTGTGTTCAGCTCCGCTGCACTGCTGGGCAGACCTGTCTCGACAGCTACCAGCACCCAGATGATCCCAACACCAAGAATTGCCCTGTCGACACTGGCGACATGTGGCTCGACCTCTGCCAGCCTGTCCACATCTTCACCACCCGCGATGAGGAGGCAGCTGCTCCCTCTCCCGCTGAGCGAGCTGAGGAGGCGGTCCCCGAGAACCACCAGCGTGCCCATGCCCGCCATCTCCTTAACCACAACCATGGAGTCCACCACTCCTAGACGCCAGCCAGGGGGACCCTCGTGTCAATCGGCACGTCAATCCCGAGCGACCCCTGTCCAGAGCCTAGACTCTTGGCAACGCCCAGAGAACCAGCTTTGGCGCTGATCGCACCTGTATATCGTTTTTTGGCCCTCTCTCCAGAAAGAAAATTTAGCCGTTGATCTTGAATGCTACCAAGCAAAACTTTTCTACCTACAAGAATCTCGATTCTTGTGTTTGTTTTTCAATTGCCAATATTTGACTGGTCTCGATGACCCCTGTATATATTATGAGATATGAAACAATAGCAGTAACATGCCAAAAAAGAATCTGATGCTAAGCAGTCACGCCACTAGCCCGTTCCGTGTTTAGTGACAAGACTTTTCACGCCAGGTGAATTCCTCTTGGCGCTTCCTCTCGTTTCCATTCGCCGTGAGACGGACGATAGCGTCGTTTGATCGTTGACGCTGGTCTGTACTGACGAAGCTACACTCATGGCTTCACGTAGCCCGTTGTCTCCTCCATTTCCCCTAATGATATTTGAGTTCTAATTTGCGTTTGGGCGGTAGCGTACCCAATAAGCCAGCATAAACCTCATTACTAATTTCCCTGGCAACAGGCGAGCTGAAAGCCTGAAACATCACACCCCGCCGTCGTATTCCAATACGAAGTCCGAGTGGCTGACTCCTGCAGGAACAAAGTGCACAAGTAACTTTCATTCTTCACAATGTTTCAATTGGTTCTTGTTAAGTACACAATAGAAATTCCATAAATCATATCCCAGAGGCTGGGCGACGTTTCAGAGCTTGATGTTGTCGCCCTGTATGGTCTTACGCTACCCTACAGCGATTGATTGCACTTCTTTTAAGAACCAGAGCTAAAAGGGGGATGGATAATACAATCCAGTTCACTATTCAAAAGGCGAATGAGTTTCTTGGAAGCCTCGTTTGATGATAAATGAATTTAGACCTAAAGTCTAGATGACTGGTAGTACACTTTGTGATAGTAACGGTGTTAATTCTGGATCTAATGTCGTATAGACAAAGCTACGATAAGCGGATTGTTTAGCCCTCATTTATGAGATTATGATATTACCAAAAAGTCTACCAAAATTTGTAAGTGATTTATAATTGATGAGTTCACTCGGGTTTTGCCATTGTTAACTAAAACAATTGCAAAAGGCGAGCTCGGGATCCCAGTAAATGAGAAGAGATATTACAAAACCCAGAGGTCTCCCCGGTATAACTTATGAAACCCGATTTAAGCATTGAATGCATAAGAGAGACCTAGCGTAATAAATCCTGCTTATGTTCCAATAACTTATCTCCAAGTCGTCATGGTAAATGCCATGCCCCCGAGAATCTTTATGGCTGCTTCATCATCTGAGTTTGAAAGATCATAATCTTGCGGTGGAAAGTTTCTATCTAGTTTTCTTGCTAGTCCTAGTTCAAGTATGCTGCTCACGTTTTCGTTAGCTATCACTAAATCTGTCTACGAGTAGATAGATAGATCCTGCTCTTATTTTGGGAGATGATGGCACGTCTAAAGTCAGCGCTATGATATAATTCGTTTGTGTATGGTATCTTCTTGCTTGAAAACTTCCATTGTAGAGGGTGAAACAAAAGCACGGAAGCAAACGGGATTTGAAATTGAATATTCAAGGCAAGAGATGACGAGAGAAGATATAGAAGGGTGGTAAGATTTCGAGCTATATAATAATAATTCTTAGAAAAAAAAGAGGCATACAGACGATGAGACTAGCAGATGAAGAATAGAAATTAGATTGGTAAGTGTCTTCGTTGGATCTCATATCGTCAGTGTCTCTTGTCGTCAATGGGCGGCTGCGCTTCAATGTGTCCGTTTCGACCCTACCAAGGAGCTTGGTCAAGGTAGCCTGAAATTCCTGTATGTTATTCTTACCAAAACTATCCAGGATTGGCCACATAAGTGTTGGCCTTGATAAGATGAGCCAATTGATGCAGAGTTTGAATTTGACTGAGCAAGTGTTCGACCAACCAAGGAGCCAGCCGCCGGTAGCCAGATCATTTCATCACGGTTGATCATAATTATATCCTTGGAGGCTTCGCCGGTCCATACTATTAGCGGTATTTCGGGAAAGTTGGGTATCTTTTATCGCCCTCTGAGATGAGTCTTTGGCAACCTGAGAGGCGGTATGGCTTAATCTTGTTCCAAGAGATTGTGAGCTTGGTTTCTAGATCGAATCTGGTGTTTTCTTCCAGCACATGGACATGAATTGCCCGAGCTTGAAGTTGTGAGGCGGGGGTTGGTTGCGTGGTTGATTTACTCTTCCTTCCCCTTCCCCCTAGTGTTGAGACCTGGATAAGCATACAGAGAACGGTGGTTCGGGGGTTAGGGTTTGCTTGGTCGCCCCGATACTTTGGTTTTGATACACTTTCTATCTAGTCTGAACAGCGTAGATGGCAAGGTGATATGGAAACACCCGTACCGAACCCTGGAGATGAGCAAATTGAAGCTGAGAGCCAAGACGTTGGCGACCGCCTCGATCCTCTGTGAGCAATCTGGATTCTACCTGCCTGAGGGGCAGATGTCAAATAATGCGAAGCTGCTCGCGGTCCGATCATATGAGACATATATAGGGCTATTTTACCGGAACCACCCATAGACACTTGTGCAATGGTACAGGGCCAGGAATAATCAGGCAAAGAACGACAAGCGAGCGCCCCCGAGGGGTTCAAACTCATTCTGACCGCTTATACTGCCACATGGTGAGCGACGCAAGAGGTTGCTGAATGCTACGTGGTAAATTTGCGATATGCGATTCGAATGGATACAAATAGGCGATCAAGTGGAAGGAACGATGCACTTAATATCTAGTAGTGAGGAAGAAGGCATTCCATATTCAAGATAGAGAGTGCATTGAAGGGAATGCGGTCTCCTCTGGCCTCCAAAAAGCCAGACAGTTAGAATATTTTCACATTGATCATTCGAGTAGCTGGTGCGTAGTTGCTTTGCCAAGCACTCGTGGATAAGATAAATGAGGTTGAAGTGACAACTAATTGGTTTTGTCTGACTAGAACTACGTGATCTTACATAATGCGCTTCCTGATGACACTCTATGACGCCCCCCTCCGATATAAAAAGCAACATGGTACGTAAGGCGATCCCTTGGCAGTCCGTGCGCTCGAGTCGAAACCGGATGGCCTGACATCCCCAGTTAATAGTTATTAAGAGGCTTCTCCGATGAGATACGGCCATCCTCAGTATTTCGACAAGACATCAGTCCTCCAACTCAGCACTGAGCTCATACTGTCTCTCTGAAATCATATCACCTGCTTTGAGAAGCAAGAAGAATAGCGCAAATCGAAGACCAAATGGCTGGCATCTGGAGTGCATTGAAGTCCACCTGGCTGATAGCTGAAATCACCACGTTGGACGAATCGACCGCACCCCGTGATAGTGAACTGCGGAAGATAGCCAACCACAGCGTTCAATCGTATGTATTCAGTTGTTCCAAACGCTCGCATCCCATGTTTACTGATGCTTAATGAAGAGATCAACATGTCATCAACTTGTGTGACTGTTTGCTAGATGACCTCAAAAGCTGGGACAAGAATCTCCCCAGCGCTTTTAAATCACTTCAAATCCTTGATTATTGCATACATGAGGGCTCCTGCGAGATAAAAGAATGGTTCCAACCTCACATCGAAGTGATAGAAGCAATTGGAGGGGAACAATCTTCACAGGCGTCGCGCCTCAGGAAATATGCACTAAAGATTGCGAATCTGCTCCGCAATGAAGCTCCTCTACAGGCAGAGCGACTGAACCCGGCTTCTTGGAAGCCTAGAATGGACAGACTAATCACCCGCGATTGGGTATCAAGGAGCCCTGCTAGTAGACAAGAGTCTTCCAAAGCAGAACCTCCCCCGCCATATACGCCTGAAGATAGTGGCAAGGGCGGCAAGAGTTCGGTTCAGGTAACAGAGAAGAGTGTTGACGAGGGAGAACATAGGTAGTCTACGCGGTGAACTCTAAACTATTTCCCTTTGAGCCAGGGAGAATAAGGCAGCCGGAGAGCAACGTGAATCCCATATTTGGAGATAGTTCAACGGGATGTGAGGGAAAATGCAGTGTTGGGGCGATCTCTCAATTTTAAAGTGTGGTCACATCTTTATAATGTGTATATTAAAACTATAACAATAAGTATGATAAGATGTATAGCAATGGTATCAATTAAACCAAGAGCAGGTTCTTCTCTGTGCGGTACTTGCGGTATCAGATGCTAAGTTTAGGATATCATGTTTGGAGACCGAGAAGCCGCAATCAATGTCAAAAACGGAATTTTGGGGAGGAAGAAAGATTCAATTTGTAATTTCAGTATTTCTGTTATTTTTTTTTAGGTTTAAATTAGGATTAAACAAGGCGAACTTTACCTGGTTATGGAGGAAATAGGATCAGGTTAACATTTGAGTTTATCTGACATGAAAAGCTCAACACCGTGCATCCTATAATAAAGTAACTAGCACATGGTGCGGCTTGACGGTTCCTGACATTGACATAGCTTTGGTGAGCATATAATTGGCAGCTGCGCGAATATGCCTCCATGACCCGATTCCGATTCCGAAATCGGAGGATAAAACAAGGGCGGTTGCGGGGTATATGTAATCGTCCGATTCTTCTCAACAACCGACAAACATCGTGACAAGCATAAATCAGAAAATTCCTAATTCAGGATGGCAGCCAAAAAGGAATTTATCCTCATCATTAATGACAAGCCCGGCGTGCTTGAGAAACGGAAGGAGATTCGGCCGTGAGTAATACACACGTCCGAAGATGACAGGTATATCTTGCTAACGGTCCTGTAGTCAGCATCTTGCAGCTATGAAGCCGCTCATTGCAGCAGGAAAAGTTGTGGCCGGTGGTATGATTGACATCTCAAGCAAGATTGATTTACTCGACAGAAACTGACATCATTCTAAAGGGGCGCAAGTGAGCACTCACCCACCTGAGGGGCAGTTCCCCGATGCCAAGGGCAGTGTGATCATTTATGCGGTCGAAAACCTCGAGGAAGCCAAGGAGTTTGTCAAGAATGACCCATATACGGTGAACGGAGTATGGGATATTGACACTGCCAATTTCATCCCTGTAAGTGACATGCAGTCGTCAAGCTTCTTGACTATCCTGACTCATAACGTGCTTGTCTAGTATATCTCTGCCGTCCGAGAGCCTTTGAACTAGCGTCTTGGGTCAATGTTGGTCATTCGTCGAAGAATGTTCTATCTATATCTGAATATCACTAGATCTTGAGCGCATACATGTGCCCTCTATATTAAGGCTGGTCGCCAGAAGCGGATAGATTATATAGCCTGAAGTAGTCCACCTTAGCAAGAAATTTATAAGATCTCTGTACTATGCTGCGGAGGATTCCATTCTGATATGATTGTTCAGTCGCTACAAGGAGTCAAAAATTGCGGGCAGCGTGCTTGGGCGTCTTGCCGTGTTCGCGTCCACCTACCCGTCGAATTCTTCCCCTGCACCGCCCCTACTAATCATAGTAGCAGTGAGCATTAGCCCTTGAGGCTACTCTGAAGCCATATTCACCCGAGGAAACGGCCTAATAGGAGCCTCTCTCTTCGGGCTTCTTCAATCATCAAATAAGCGTATCAAATTAGGAGCCAGGTAGGGGAAAGCGTACATTATTAATCAACAACCATGTGGATGCGATGTACGACGGAGTTCCGTAGTCAGATGTGGGGCATATCCCAAAGTTCTCCGAGGCCTGATACGAGATTCGGCACAAGGGACAGAGTTTGAGGTATTACTGCTCCACCAACTGAGTGCGTGAAGAAACCGTCGAATATTATCCCACCCAAATGGAGGATTCAGAGACCTGGCGCAGTAGGCTTCACTGTCCCGTGTGTGGAAAGGCATATGCTAGTGACACCAACGGTAAGCGCCCATTAGCGAAACCACATGACTCCCTCTGACCCCTGCAGCACGATCCAAGAGCAAGCACGTTTCGTACTGTCGAAAGAAACACAAAGAAGGCCCCATACCTAGGAGAAAAGCTTGCGAAGAATGCGTGCGGTCCAAGGTCCGCTGTAGCCGAAGCCTTGGGGGCTGTTCCCGGTGCGCTTCCAGAGGCGTTCCTTGTATTTATCAGAGTACCCCGAATATCCGGAATGCACCCAACCCCGAGACCACAGCGAACGGCAGCAGCACTCTGCAGCCGTCTTACATGAGCCATGGCGACGGCGTGTTCTTCCCTGAAACCTCTATACAGCCAGCTCGCGAGATGGTGCCAAGCCAGGGTAGTCCTCCCATCGGCACAGAAGCTACTTCCAGCAACAACAACCTTTTGCTCACAAGTTTCAACTTCGAGGATGAACTATTCGAGCCTGATTGGTCCTATGTACCTAATCTATCGCCTAGCTTGGTTGATGAATATGTTGCCGAACAAGACGCTATTTCTAGCCCCAGAGGCAATGAGTTACAACCTACGAATAGTACTGTGAGCCTCCAGGGGCAGTCAATTCGTTCAGGCTCTTCAATTCCCATGGCGCTGGAATGTAACAGTTCTTCTTCGTTATTTCAGAAGCGTGATTTCCCCGAAACAGAGCTTGGCCTTGCCAGCGACGTTGCCTTGCATATCCTGCGATCCTACCCATACATGATCGCCAGCCAGGGCTCCGTTCCTCCTTTCATTCACCCGCAATATCAATCTCTAGACGAAGGCAACACGACGCGCCCAAGCCCTCTCTATGCTTCGCTGAACCTCGTCAAGATGCTTCTGCACGATAGACGAGTAAATAAGGGTTTGATGTGGGGGTTGATCCGGATCGAACAGGAGCGACTGCTAAACGAGGTGAGTACCGCAATTCTTAAGCTTCATCGTAATATACATTGCAATGTGTTAGATTGCTGACTGGATGCATTACGAATAGCACCTTAGTTTTAATCGGTGGGAGCTCTTACAGGCTTTACAATCTCTCGTTGTGTATTTACTCCTGAGGATTATAGAGGGACGCCATGAGTATACCAACTTTGATAGCCAGCTTCTAATTTCGGTGAATGTACGCCCAGTGGAGCAAACTCTCTGTATAAGTACCGGTGTGCTGATAATAAAATCAATGCAGGCAATCTGTAGGCATCTCACCATCAAATATGGCAAGCTCATCAGCCCAGAGGAAGTGGCGGGTCGGGAGATGCCTTGGAAGGACTGGGTGTTCAACGAATCCCGTCGTCGGTAAGTACCATGCCGAACCATTTGATCTGCATATAAGACTGACCTCAATTGTAAAGCACCTCGAGCACGGTTGTCGTCATCACCCGTATCCTCCACGCCCAGGTTTCGCCGCCATCTGAGAACATGACGGAATACTCCCACTTCCCCGCGCCATCCCCGATGAAGTTATGGCGAGCTGAGAGCGAGACTGATTGGGCAAATGACTATACGGAATACCAATATCAGAACGCCGTGCACGGAATGCTTAAAATTGGCGATCTTGTCCAGCTAAAGGGCAGAGCTGGCAAGCAGAACGATGGATGGTATGCTTACGCCGACTCCCTCGGTCTCTTGGTGACATTAGCGGCGGATCTGATCTGCTAGAGAAGTAATCTTGTAAATTGAAGTATTCTCAAATTCCGCTTTAGGTATCTATAGACAGTACAAGTCGAAACTTGCGGCGGGTAAAAATTCTTGGGATCAATGGTGAAAATCAGCTGGTAATCTCGGACAAGGGGTTTGGACAGCTCCGAGGGTCAACTGCTTCCCCCGAGTTTGAGCAAAGCTTCTTCGGAGATGTACCACGAAATATGTGGAGAGGCCTTCTCACCTTTTTTCATCTAAGAAAACCAGGGCCAGAGAAAAGTATAAAGGGGGTCGCTGAGTCTTTCTCCAAGCGCTCTATCTACATCAACCACATCCAAAGAACGCACAGTCCTCAGACAAACATGGCATCTCCATTCTTCCCATCTCTTACCAAAATATGGCACGGCGAGTCATACCCTGACATATCGCCATCACGTCCTGAGCTTTCAGCCGCAAACAAGACAGTTGTCATCACTGGCGGCGGCAGCGGCATTGGCGAGAGCATCGCAAAGGCTTTTGCAGCCGCTGGAAGTACCAAGATAGCAATCGTGAGCCGAACAGAAAAGAATCTTCTAGCGACTAAAAAGTCCATCGAAGTGGAATTTCCAGGTTCCCAGGTCCTGGCCGCCCCTGCCGACATCACCAATAAGGAGCAAGTAGATGCCGCGTTCGCCAAGATCTTCAATGACTTTGGCAAGATCCACGTCCTTGTCTGCAACTCCGCGTATCTGCCGGTCTCCAAATCTGTGCTCAGCGCGGACTTTGACTTGACAGACTGGTGGAGCACCTTCAACACCAACATCCTCGGAGGACTATACACGTTCCAGGGATTCGCCAAATACGCGGCCGAGGGGGCACATGTCCTCCATATCTCGACAGCCATCGCTCACATGCCGCCGCTCGAGCCTGGAGTATCTGCCTATGCCGCAAGCAAAATAGCTGCCACGAAGTTGTTTGACTACATTGCGATCGAGAATCCGGGACTACATGTTGTTAACGTGCATCCCGGGCTCATTGAAAGCAAGATGAGTCAAAGAAGCGGCCACGGCGGCATGGATCATAGTGAGTTCACCTGGGATTTCGTCCATGCAGCATATGTTTACTTCAGCTCGCGTTGAATGATAAAACTAACATTGTGTCAGTCGACTTGCCTGGCCACTTTTGCTTGTGGCTGGTTAGCCCCGAGGCCGGCTTTCTCAAGGGGAAGTTTGTGTGGGTGAATTGGGATGTGAATGAGTTGAAGGCGAGAAAGGATGAGATTCTCAACACTGATCTCTTGAACACGAAGCTGAGTGGGGTTTCCTTTACGGGGTGGAGAACCGGAGCATTGGACGATGTCTGAGCCTACCTATCGTGGCGGGAGCAACCTACCAATGTCTAGTTTCGGTGGAGATTGGCTCTGGATAGACAAGATTAACCACCCCCAGCTGAGTAGTCTGCTTCCTTGCTTGGGGTGGAGTAGGCATAGCTCAGTGCACTGACTGTAGCTCCGCACGATGATTATGAGTACTCAAGAATGTTTTCTAGACCAAGACGCTGATGTTAGCAATTACTTTCTGAGAAATACAATCATCCTAGCTTTCTTTGAGTGTTGATGGCATCCGTAAATACAACATTTTGGTAAGAATACGAGTATCCAATGACTACAGTGTGAATACAACATAACATACAAGGAATACTTATTCCATTGGTACAACAATGGAAGACTTCAATTAGGCTGTATCTTACAGGGAGGGGTAAGAAGTCAGATTCACGACTGAACGCGTACACAAACGTCACCATCACCTGTCATTGAGGGGGGAAACAAACTCCGTCCTCATCCTGCGGGGTAGTAGATCGTCGGGTTCGACCCCGATATTGAGTCCGACCCAGGTGATATCGCATCCTTACCTATATAAGGGGCCTTCCCAAGCACTTGAACATGCTGGAATTGTCTTCCCAGCCAATTTGGGACTGCTTGGAAATCAGATCAACATGGCTTGACCTCAATATTAGCCTGGCCCTAGACATCAAGTTCCTTGGGGGCGTTGTGGGGAAGGAAAGGGGCAACAAACCGATCTCCGGAGCGCGTCCGTCGTTGAGTCTTAAGCTCATGTCTCCAACTTTGTGCACAACGGTGTGCAAGAGACCGAGACAGTGATCGAACGAATCACATCACCGGGATTCTCATCAAACGCAGGGTCGACAGTAGACTGGGCTAGCGTTGCTGCACTCCAGCCCACTTCTCCGGATACCTTTTCCCCAACCAGTAAGATGCAACGGGACAAACTCGGTATCTATTCCGGAAGCCGTTCCGACTACGGCTTGAGCAAATCGAAGACCGTTGAATAAAACATTATGCAAAGGGTGTGGTCAACTGTCCTCTCTACTGAACTCCAACTATAATCTCTCCCTCCTCTCCATCCTCACGCTCACCTCGACCTCGAATCCAGACCCAATTCACACCAAATCACCCACATCGACCGCCATGGCCACCGCCCTCATCAAGAAGCACAAGTACGCCTCCTCGGCCATCCTCGCCGGGTCCCTCGTCTCGGCCGCCGCCGCAATCACCCACTACTACAAGAACAGCGCCGCCCGCTCCTCCCCTCCCCTCCACCCCCTCCTCGACTCCGGCATCAAGAAGGGCGACCCCAAGTTCGCCGGCGGCAAGCTCCGCTGCCACTGCGCCTCCCGCACCGTCGAGGTGACCCTCGACGGCAACGTCGCCCACAACCACGCCTGCGGCTGCTCCAAGTGCTGGAAGCCCGAGGGCGCGCTCTTCTCCGTCGTGGCCGTCATCCCGCGCGACCAGCTACGCGTGACGGCCAACGGGGACAAGCTGTACGCCGTCGACGACAAGGCGGCGATCCAGCGGCACGCGTGCGAGGAGTGCGGGGTGCACATGTACGGGCGGATCGAGGCCGAGCACCCCTTCAAGGGGCTCGACTTTGTGCACGTGGAGCTGTCGGAGGAGAAGGGGTGGCAGGAGCCGCAGTTTGCCGCGTTTGTGTCGTCGATTATCGAGCAGGGCTTCGACGCGGAGAAGATGGGGGATGTGAGGGCCAAGCTCAAATCTGTCGGGTTGGAGACGTTTGACTCGCTTTCGCCTCCTCTTATGGTATGAATAATCGTTTCATTTGGAGTCAACCTGGGCTAACATGTGTTGTAGGATCTGATTGCTTCGTGGACCGCCGAGAAGAAGGCATAACCGTAAAGTCAAAGTGGAAGCGAGAGAATGGGAACTATTGTTGGAATGTACATTGCCATGTAAATTGAAACTTGGGAAGCGAAGGGGAGTATGGCGGCTGTTGTTAGGTGTTTATCGAACGGAGATACCAGGACGATTTGAAGCATTTGCAGGTGTGTTGAGAAAAAAAGAGCTCTGGGTGTCTGTATGTAATGAAGAGCTTCAAGATTGGACATTATCATGTATTACAGAAGTTAATAAAATGAAAAAGTATCCACCATCTAGTCACATTATTGAGACATCATGTACAAAAATCATCGTCAACAACCCATGCAGCGAGGAACAAGCCCAGTTTATGTACAATTTAGTATATTGAAGCTACAGTATAGCCAAGTCCGGACGACGTCCGGTTAATAGCTTCGCAGTTTCCAAAATTGAAATCTTGATTATCTTGGGTTCTTTACTCCACCTCCGAAGATAACTGTCCATGTATTGGACCATGTTCAATATAGCCTCCTGCTCCTTCTCCTCCTCCGCAGCCTCCCACGTGAGACAGAGAGACGGGAGAAAGTGCCAGGCAACGATGGACTCCAACTCGTAAAAGTACGGCAGGAACTTCCAGAAGTCCTGGGCAGCGGATCGATATTTAGCCCACAGCGAGGCACCCAGCTCCGGATCATCGCCGCCAAGCTTGTTCAGCTGGATTAGCATGTGCAGCATGTTCATCTGCCCGACGATCATGGCCTGGAAGGTCAATGCTAGCAGCGCACTGATGAAGCTATATCGCGTCTTTGTAAGACCGCCCGGGTTGGGTGACTCTGCTAACTCGCCTACTTCAAGGCCCTTGACACGAGCTTGGGCTGCGAGCTCCGCGACGTGGTTATATACGGGCATCAATTGATTCATCAGAGCGATGGAAGAGTCCTTCGTTTCATCGGAAATCGGTCCTAAGAAGAGTTCTTGAAACTGCTTTCTTCTCTCCGGAATTCCCTTTGCATAGCGGTACAAAACCAACGCGTCGTCGAGGCTGAGGAACTTCCAATCTAGGCCCTGCAGTCGCGAGTGCGAGATTGCACACTCGTCCAGCACCTCTTTCCAAGGGCTCTTGGTCAGAAATGCAACACTCTCGCCATAAACCCAAGTTGGCATCTACAAACCGTCAGCCATCCGAAAATACCAGAATATCAAGGACATCCCACCAGAGCAGAATGCGACTCGTTAGACACCGCCACATCAAGATCATCATCAAGGTTCGGCGGGCCCTTATTCAAAATCAGCTGCACGATCCCCTTCAGGTGGATGCTGACGCTATTCTGCCGGTCAAACAAGGTACACGCCCGCTCCATGATGGTGATAGCCGCCAGCGTCTCCGTCTTGAGCGCCTCGCGGGGGCTCAGCAGCGCGCGCCGCACGCTCCTCAGCGCCTTGCCGTACTGCGGCAGGGCGATCAGCTCCCCCCGCGGCTCGCGGCTCTGGAAGTCGGACCAGGCGGAGCAGAAGCAGTCGACAGCGTCGCGGAGACAGGCACTCTCGGCGAGGCGCTGGGGTGTGAAGACGAGGTAGCTCATGTGCAGGCTTGTCACGCCGTGCTGGCTGCCCTGCATCTTGGTGGTGAGGCGGTTGGCGATGCGCTCGGCCAGCGTGGTGGGCATCGCCTTGGGCTTCCCGAAGAACAGGAGGCCGTAGCTGCCGGCGGCCGAGTCGTCCACCTTTGCGTAATGGACCTTTTTCGACCGGACGTCCTTTGAGTCCGCTGCGAACTTCCATGGTTTGCTTACTGGAGCCGGGCGGGAGGGGAGCGGTGCCGTGTTATTCGGGGGGCTTTTGCTGTTGACGAACTTGACGAGGGCGGTTGGGCCTGGGCATGTTGCTCCGAGATGGCGGCATTGAGCGCAGCTTGGCCACGTCTCGTCACACTGGACACGCGTGAGTCAGTGGTATTCCTCCTCTGATCGGTTTGAATCAAGGTGTTTGTAAGACAAGCCTTGATTGAGTCCCCAGGCGGGATCTAGGTACCTAGAGGCTGGTATGTATGTGGGTGGGACATTTCTTGGAGTGTACCTTGATCTTGCGCTGCTTGCACGTTTGGCAGCCTTGGCTTCTCGGGACACCTCCCATTGTCGCGCCTGAGCTGCTCAGATGGCGCTTATTCGTATGAGTTTGGAGATGACTGTCTATGGATGAGAGGCACAATTGACGTCGGCTCGGGTGCAAGAAGCAAACGGTAATTGACCTGGCCATTGCCAAGGGTTGGAGAGGGGCATCCTTCTTATAACAGACCCCATACTCCCCCCAATATGCCGCGCTGTCATGAGGCTTAGAGCTGACAGGGGTCAAGTGCCCGGTGTGGCCCAGTCCATATATTGATAGAGCTGGGTCGATCGGTCCAAGGTCGGGCAACTGTTGATGGAGGACGAGCAGCTCTCGGGGATAATGAGTATCGCCTCCCTTCTCAGACTTGGAGGGAGCACGATGACTATAGCAATAATGGCAGTCAGATAGACTATTTAACTATAAAAGAGGCAATAACCGCACATTTCAACATCGTAAATTGGAGGTCACCAGACTCTGGCTGCAACTTCAGTGCTACAGATCTACCAGTGGAGACGGAATGCGATGATCACTCCCCTGGCCTCAGCCCTACAGCTGCTCTCCATCTGCCAGCCATGTCTCGCAGCCGGATAACCATCCTCTTAAGACATCTAGAGATCAATTGCAAGGGGACATGGCTTCGCTCGCCCCTCCCCCCCGCTGATGCCGACGTCGCATCCCAATCCCACCCCCAGCTCGTCTCACCGCGCAGAAGATGGATTGAGAAGGTTGTCGGGCATCTTTCCCAAAGCATACTAGTGTGGACATCACGCAAGGCAGACAATTGCAGGCATGTGGAAAATGAATAAAATAAATATGTAGATTGGTGACGGATAGATGAGTGTGAACTGATGGACCATTCTATAATAAAACTGCTCGCTCCATGCATCATGCCTCGTTCTCTTGAGAAGAAGATATTTCGCCAAATGAAAGAAAAAAAATTGCCCAAAAGATATCATAAATTACATTATCTATCATCCAATATTCAGATATTTTACTGAAACGCCATTGTGAAAGGAAGCAACAAAGCCAGGAGTCGCATCGCATCTACAAGAAAAGAGCGACGGCGGCAGCGACGCAGAGGGCGGTAAAGCTACCGGCAGCCAGAGAGGAGCCGGCGCCGTCCTTGTCCTTGCCGCTCGAGTTGTTGCCCGAGTTGGTGTTGTTGTTGACCTGGTTGGGGTTGATGGGGGTCTGGACGTTGCTCTTCTCGCCGGTGATGGTGAGCTGGTAGACGGTCACCTGGACGGGCTCCTGGCGACAGGTCTGGGCGAACTCGAGCTTGGGCTGCTGGGTGCCGGCCTGGACGGCCTCGCTGCTCAGCTCCAGCTTGCCGCCCTGGGAGGTGGTGCTGTCCTTGCTGAGGCTGGTCTGGTAGGCCTGGGTGCCGTCGACGGTCAGGCTCAGGTCGCAGCCCGCGGCGGTGGACTGGCGCTTCCACCAGGATCGCTTGGCGGCCGGAGTCGTGATGAGGAGGGTCGCGAGGATCCTGACCTTCTCGGTCTGGGGGACGTCCTTGGGCTTCTCGGCGTTGACGTAGTACGATGCTTGGCCCCAAGTGGGAGCGTTCATGACTCTGGAAAGGACGGTGGTCAGCGGATGTATTCTTCTGTATTTTCAATTGATTTGGCACTTACACTGCAGGCTGTCCCTCCACCTGGGTGAGTTGAGTGTTCTGGGTCAGCACTGAGTCCTTCATAGGCACAGGAAGGGCAGATGCAATGCTGGATGAAGCGCTGGAGGCGGTCGAAGTAGCAGTGCCCGAAGCTCGGGTGGCGGTCGTTGTGACCTGGACGAGGGTTGATCCAACAATGGTCGATCCGCTGACGACACTCGTGACACCAACAACGCTCGAGACGACGGAGACCACGGCACTTTGTGTTTGTTGCGATCGCGAGGCAGAAACGCTGCTCTGTACGGCATTGGAGCTGGCCTGTACTACCGAGGAGGCGATGACCTGCGAGGTCAAGTTAGCACGACACCCTCTTGAATGAGCTGCAGAAAAGAAAACGCACTGGAACGGAAGTGGCCGCCGCCGATGTGGGAACTGCTACCGAAGACTGGACAGGAGCAGCAGAGCTCTGCTGGACGGGAGCCTGGCTGCTGGCAACAGGCCGAGCAGCGCTCGTCGGTGCCTGTGCCTGCGATGTGGGCACAACAACAACAGCTGAGGTCGGTACGGGGGCGATGACAGCGGAGCTCTGGGCCAGACCGCCTCGGGCAGCCAGGCCAAGCATGAGAGCAGTGGTGAAGCGCATGTTTGCTGGATGTGACGAGGTGAGTCTGGAGAGGAGGACGGGTGGTGATGGAGTGGGAGGTCGAAGAACAGGTGGTCTTGACAAACAGGACGGGACTGGCGAGATAAAGAGAATTAATACCAATAAGCTGGACGCGAGCTACGACACAGCACAGCTCACAGACCACCCATTGACAGTTCTGGACCAGTCATCACCATCACCTGGACGCAGCGTTTTTGTGGCGGCGGCTGAAGGCTGCATTTCGACAAGTGCCGCAGGTTCTAGGCCTAGGCCAAAGCCATGGCACCGGTTTAGAGCTGCAGCTAGGCAGAGACAAGCTCGGCGATCAGCAAGTCTGGCCTGCCGTGGCTGAGTTTAGCGGCTATCCGGCAGAGTCAGTCAATCAAGCTTAAGCGTTGATTCATCTGGATCTGCCCACTGGCTCACTTCACTGTCTTGCCCTTGCTGGAAGTGGTGCGGTGAAGCGGCCGCCGTTGCACCTGGGCTCTCCATTCTCGAGATGAAGGGTATCATCGCCAGGCCGGGCTCGACTGCCTGCCTCTGCAAGCAAGACGCCATGACTTCACCACGAGCTCGCTAAATGCTGCTACCTGGTGCTGCTGGCCGCATGATGGCTGCATGCTGATTACCAGCTGGCTGGTGGGCTTCGCCTGGGCCATGGTGGCTATGGCTGCCGTGGTTACCACCGATTCGCCCGGGATGCAGCCAATCACCAGCTGCTGCCAGACCTGCATGCGAGCTGTCTGTAACTCGTAGGCAGACGCTGCTGCTGTAAGATCAATCCGAGCTGCTGAATTGGTGGTCGGATGGGCAATCCAGCCCTACGGTAAGCCCCCCATTCCACCCCCTCAAGCCGGCCGTGGCTCTCTGGCGACTCCCGCCAAGGGGCTAGAGGTAAGAATAGAAAGCTTACGCGAAGGCTGAACAGACTATTCCCGACCAGCAGGTTACTATTGCACCTGGAGCGCGAAACGGCGTGGCTCGTCCCTGCAGACAATCTGCCCTGCCCCAGGCGCTGCCAATAGTCGGGTCAGCTAGGCCCGATCGGTCGCCGTGAATGCTCGTATTTCTCTGTCGCCTGGCGCTGTGTGTCTTGTCTTGCATGAGCTGTGCTGCATGGATTGAATTGCCCAACAAACGGGAATCGCCGGTGGCTTTCCTTCTGCCTCCCGCACATTCTGCCCTTGATTAGCCGCCCGAGCCACCGCCACTTTCCGTGAACCACCACCAGACACTAATTGTGGAATTTGTGGCTCATGACACCGCTAATGATGCTGCTAATCGCGCTGTAAATGCTCCATCTGCTGTTTTTGGCTCCCTCCGCCACAGTTTCCCCCCTAATGCAGCCTCCAGCCCAAAATAAACAGGCACCAAGCATCCGCTCTGGCAGTGCATCATACCTACCTTGTGAACATGATCGGATTGGAAAGTTGATGTCTCGC
This sequence comes from Clonostachys rosea, assembly GCA_026958235.1. Taxonomy (NCBI): domain Eukaryota; kingdom Fungi; phylum Ascomycota; class Sordariomycetes; order Hypocreales; family Bionectriaceae; genus Clonostachys; species Clonostachys rosea. The sequence continues at coordinate 670,267 of CP110208.1, forward strand.
AGGCACGATCTGTGCCTAAGAAATCACCAGCGCAGGTTCATGTGCAGTCGTCCCCAAAAACCTGGGTGGACCTCTGTAATCGCCCACCTCCTCTCAGCTCATTTACTCCATCCAAAACCCAAGATAGCGACTAGCATCGCCCTTGGCCGGCTCTAGATTCTCATAAACAGTCTTGGCATGTTCTTGGCATCATGATGTGGTCGCCAGTTCGGAGATTGGATATTGGATGCTTTGATTGAGCGCGTCTGGCTCCTACCCTATACCGCCGCCCATTCTTTTGCGCGCGCACCCATTTTGGAGATCCTCACAAAGCATTGTTGGAGAAAACGTCTTATCGTGATTTTTCATTTCCTTTTTCTTTGTAATAGCTATATATTTTTTCGTTCCCCGCGTGTTTTTTGATACGCTCGTCCGCCCAAATTGCCTTAGATACCTCGGTAAGGTAAATGTAACTCAGGATCCCCTCCATTGAATTCAGCCAAACTATTTAGAATGTCAATACCTATCCTTCCCTCCTAGTTTAAGCACTTGAATAATAAGTAAGTTGATTTAATTCTTAATTTGTATCTTTCCACTAGCCTCAGTAATTCCATTTCCCTCCCGAACGCCTCTTACACGTAGCTACAAAGGGATTCAGATGAATATTTACCCCACATAAAGAGCGACACTTTGTATTTCAGATAAGCTTGATATGTATTCATATTTCCGACTTAGTCAAAATGGGAGCAATAGAATATTCAGAGACTGGAGACTGGTTGTTGCTCGCCTCGTCAAGGGCTAGGAATTGACAGAATGACCGCGACTTGGTCCCAATCTCCTGCTTTGCCGTGACCAAAGGATCACAGATGAACCTTCGATCTTTGTTCCATATTGTAGGTGCGACGAGGGCCCCGGTCTTGATTTCTTGAGACTATATTGTTGAAAAGGTTGCATAAGATCTCCAGTAAAGTGTCCCCGAATGCTTAATACGAACGGATTGAAGGAGAACAAGTCACTTAGGGTTTTTTTAATAGCAGTAATTATCTCATAATGGAGGCTGCAGCCGGCTTCGGGTAAGGGGTCTCACCAGGAAAGGTGAAAAGTTAAAGCCCTAGGTATTTAAATCATGCTAAAATCTTTTGCGCCACCAGTCGAATAATTGATGCCGTCTTCTATAATTAGATATGTCTATGGTTGTACAAAATACAATCTACCCTCATGAAAATGAACAACTCTTAAGCTCAACCAGAATCAAACACCTCGGGGAACCGCCCCCGGTTTCATAACACTAACATTATCATCCCCTCTTTATTTAAGTCGGTAGTTGGTCCAGAAACCCTTCATTCTCTCGACCTGGCCGGGAGTGAAAGAGTCTCGGCACGCTCTGTAATCAAAATAGGTTAGTAATGTAATCAGTCAGGTTACAACAGAGACTTGGATCTTACCCTGGGCTGTAGTCCATGTAGTTCTTGAAGAGAACGGCAGGGGCGCCGGGGCAGGTCTTCGCAGGCAAGCCGCAAGTGGTGCTGGAGGCCACCTGAGGAGGGGTGTCGTCGACCTCGTCGCCCTTGTCGCAACCGCCCTCGAAAGTGTGGATGAGACCAAACCAGTGACCGACCTCGTGGATCAGAGTCTTGCCCTTGCCCTCGACGGTTGCTGCTTCATCGGTCTTGGGGACGACAAAGTTTCGAATGACGCAGCCGTCTCTCAGGAATTCACGAGAGCCTTCGGGATGGTGTGCAGTGGGATAGTGGCAGTTGCCGTTTTGTGTGCCCTGTTTACGGTAAGCTTTTTCCAAGTAAAGACACGTCTTGTAGCACATACGTTGGCAATACTATCAACAATATAGACATTGAGATCGCGGTATCGGCCTCGACGGAGAGTGTTCTTCATGTTTGTGACTCCTGTGCTGTTGGCGTCCTGGGCCCAGTCGCGGTTGGATGTGCGTGAGACGTTGGCAAGCTTCATGTGGAACCCATGCTTGCTGAACTCTTCGTCAATCAGTCGCATCTGTCTATCGATATCACTGTCCTATTGATGAATCATGTCAGTAAAAAATTTGCTAACTCAAGGGGCAAGAGGGAAACCCTACCTTGATAACCGTGCTGTTGGAACCATTGTCGACAACGTGAAAATACACCTGCACAGTCGACGTCTTGTTTGCGCCACAGGTCTTGCGGGAACGTAGAGATCTCTTGGCCGCAATGGCAGCCGTCATATCGTACAACTCGTCTGGGACCACATCGTTTCCGCAGGGCAGGTTTTCGTCCACTGCCCTGCCGTCGAGGGAGATGACACGAGCTGCGGCAGCGCCAGCAAAGAGAAGAAGAGACTTGAGAGACAACATGTTGAACGAAGGTGTGTTGGTTTGGGAAGTTGGTGGCTTGAGCAATGGAACACTTGGACAGATGGAAAGGTTTGGTAGATCCTTTATATGAAATGCCCATGCCCGAGAAGAATTAGATGAGACGGCATAGATCGCAGCCTAGGGCTCATCTTTGCCAAATCAGGCAGGCCAAGAGAATAGCTAAGATGAGAGCTCAGCCCCGACTTCTTTTTGCCCCATATCGACCCAAGATACAAGGATCCTGACCTTGGCGACTGCGTGCCGTATGGGGCAAAATCGTAGGGCATTCGCTCGGAACTCAGCCCCATGTTACTTAAAATAAGGCACTTCGGTACGGCACTGCAGGATGTTTTCATGCGTTGCCAAACTAGGACTAAGCGACGCGAGCCCATAATCTGACCGCTCCACAACTCAAGACATGAAACAAAGGCCTGCCTGGAGAAGAGAAAACACCAAAGGTCCTTCAATTGAGTAGTTGAGAGTGTCAATAACGAGAGACAGTAATTTTCGTCATAAGGGTTGGCCGTACTATGTTGTGCATTGCGCACACTCAACACCAACATTCAACTCCGTGAGAGCTTTGGTTTCTGGCGGTGGCGTCAGTTATGCTTATTGTGTCTAGGGCTACGCGCCAAGCTAATCATGGGTTTCGGCTTGTCATCCGCAAATCTTCCAGGGGCCATGAAGTGGCAGGGCAGCTTCTATTCTGAGCTTTGGCTCCATGAGGCGCCCCTCGGATCAAGTAAACTGGAGATCATCATCCACATCCAATGTTGCTTGATTTGCTTGCTTGAATCATCTATGCTGGTCAGTTCACGTGAACGAATGATCATCTTCTCTACAGCTTCATTGCTTATTTGGGTTGACTAGCAGACAATAAAGCCTGTTTACAAATGTCGCTACCCGGCGCTTAGACGTCAAATAGGAGATGGACAGCAGAATAGAACAGCAGCTGGAAAGTAGGCACCCAGACTGACAGCTGACATCATCTTATTCGCCCGGTGCTTGGCAAAGGTGACCCAGTGGATTTCTCCGGGTTTCTCTACGTAGATCAACATAGACACAAGCCCTGTATTTCAAGGCTGACCCCCATTATATTTTTAAATGGTAAGGGGCGATGTTTGTGCTGCGCATTAACACGTATTCACCTTGTTCATCACGAGTGGGTGTGGGTATATCACGCGCTTCGTGAATCTCCTCGAGAAAAAAACGGTGAGAGTCATATCTAAGGCATTTGGTATACGGATACAAAATGGAACCGTTGAAGCTTCAACTGCCTAATATATACCGATAATGGACAAAGACGCGTTAGGTTCCATTGTGCTCACACTGGACTTTGATTGCTGTTCACCCCAGGGCAGGTAGGAAGGCGAGGAGAGAAGATGAAATGCCGTCACTGAGCTAAAATGGTCTCGCGTTGCATTCTTTAAATTTCTAGCCAATCAAATATGTATTAGTTCTTAATATACTTACTTGTGACTTTCCTTTACTCTTTCACTCAAGGTCCGGGCCAGTTCCGACACCGTCAAACTACCAGCAAGTAGCTGTTGGAAGGGCACATCAACCTTGAACTCACGGAATATCCAATTGCGGAACTCGGCACCAATCATGCTGTCCAGTCCATGGCTCGCCACCGATTTGCCGGTTGTATGTATTGACTCCAATTCCATCATCATGAGACGCGCCAAGCGACGGGCGAGGATATCAGTCACAGCTTCGGCAGCCTCCTCAATAGTGGCCGCGCGTTGTATGGCAACCAGAGGGCTGAGTCCACTGATTGCACCCTCCGTTTGCGTCGAACCCGTATCACCAGTCTGCTCCTTGATCGCCTGAAGCATCCAACTGAGACGCATCTCTCCTTCCAGCGAGATGTCTCCGCTTGCCGCTTTGATTGCAGGACCGTAGCGTCGAGGCTGGACTCCAACAACAATGTGATACACATCTGATATAAGGTCATGAGGAGTCATGGCAACCTCGAAAGCCTCGAGCATTTCTTGTTTCCAAATGCCGTACATGCCCTTTGAGCGAATGGATTTTGCTACCTCAGGGAAGGCAAGTAGGTATCCGATGCCAAAGATAGCAGGCAAGATTAGAGACACACCTGGAAGTCCACGGGCTTGGCGGTGGTGGCAGAGGTGGTCGAGGAATCGATTGGCTGCGATGTTGTTAACGACCAAACTTCTAGTGCAACTCTACGTGAATAAGGAATGTTTCTTATACTTACCAGCGCCGTAATTAGCCTGTCCACTGGAGCCCAAGGTTGCAGTGACGGAGCTTGTTACGACAAAGAAGTCGAGTTGCCCGGGTTTGGAGAAGATCTCGTGAAGATTCAAAGTACCGACCATCTTGGTTTTTGTAACCGCCTGCCAATCCTGAAACGACATGTTGCGGAAAAGGCCATCACGCAGCACGGTGGCAGCATTGATAACACCACGGATGGGGAAGTTTTCGTCGATCTGCTCGAGAGCGTCCGATAGCTCCTTGTTGTTGTTGACGTTGGCACGCAAAACCTTCACATCAACCCCCATATCGATGAGAGTCTGGACGGTTTGTGCCGCCTCCTCCTTGGCCGTTCCGCCACGCGAAAGAAAGGCCAAATGCTTGGCACCTCTCTGAGCCATCCAAAGCGCTACGTGCACTCCTAGCCCGCCAAGACAGCCTACCAGGAGGTAGGTCGCGTCCTCTCTAAACTTGAGGGGCATTATCGAAGGGAGAGCCTGGTAATATGCATAAGTTAGCCTCATTTTCAGACTTCATTCCTAGAAATAGATCGGAATCTTACGTTGAATGATACATCCTCACCATAGGATAGAACTCGTTTACCGGAGCTAAGCTCTTGAGGACCGCTCTGGATGAAATGTTCGATCTTGGGAGGTTTGATTATAGAAATGGGGGTTAACGGCTTGATGTCGCCCTTTTGAAACGCGTCGACGCATCTTTGAAGAGTTCTATTACTTGTTAGTATCATTCCAGTACGGAATTGATTCAGAAACCTGCCTTGCTACGACTCTGGGCCGGTGACGAATGAGGTCTACCAAGTCGAAGTGGAAAACGCTCAGGCGCATCCTAATGACTGGCAAGCCAGCCAATGCTTCTGATTGCTCATCTGTAGCGCCGCATGACACTACTCTCGCGGAGTGTGCCAGATTTCGCCCACACTCCGTGATCATAGTCTCATCTGAGTTTGCCGAGCAGAACAAAACATCGATGCCCTTTCCGCCGGTCGCTACTTTCAGTCTCGCTGTAAGCCCACCACCCACAGCCGACACAATGTGCTCCTTGGGAACCAGGCCTTGTTCAAGAAGAAGAGCTTCGGTAGACTCGGAAGTGGCAATGACCACGACTGCAGCAACTAGAAGCTTACACCACTGAATGGCAGCGAGACCGACGGCACCCATGCCATCAACGATAGCTACCGTTTCGCCCTCCTCAACTTTGGCGAGCTCTTCGAGACCGTAAATCACGGTGGAGAAGGCTGAGGGGATAGTGGCCGCCTCAACAATGGAGGTAGATGTTGTTAGCGGTCGAAGAAGGTTGGATGAAGTAACCTGGTACGTCGATAGGTTATCCACGGCGAAACCGATAACTTTGGACCCTAGCTCTATGTCCGTCACGTTTTCGCCTACCGATATGACAGTTCCTGCCAACTCGTGGTTTAGGAATGTCCGCTCATCAGATCCGTCTTCTGCAGAGAGGCCGATGGCCTCCACTTGGACCTTGACCTCGTCGGCTCCGACTGCTTTCTCTCTGGGATCACCTCTGTAAGAAATGACACCTTCGCTGATAAACGCGCGAACAGATGGCCCGTCCTGTTGATGCAGAGTAACTGCCTCGCCAGAGTCGGGGGCAAACTGCCTGTTTAGCCCGCGGTCTGCAACCAGGCGTCCGACATACACCGCGCCTCCCTGGAGACAGTATTCGTTCTCACCATTTTTGCCTAGATCTTGTTGCCTTCCAAGTATATCGGCAACGAAACAAGCCACGCGGGTATCTGAGGTCTGCTCAACATCGTAATCCACGGTTACAAATTCCAGGAACGTCTTTTCGGCACGGATAACGCGCGCGAAGCCCTCAGCCATACCAAATTCAGGCTTGTCACCGGCCAGAAGCCCGCCACAGGTTACCCAGATGATGGATTGGGCAGATTCTGTTATTTGCTTGAGGATCTCCAGCTGTGCCTCTTCAAGTGTTGCAAGCAGTGAGCCTTCTGCATCTGCCAGCATGACGACACGCTCAGCCTCTACTGGCTCATATGAGTCCAGCTTTTGAAGACGGGTCTCCCATCCTTGAGAAATAAGCTCCTGAGAAACTTGAGAGACAACCTTTGTAGGCTCTTCCTTGTATATAATTGAAACAGTCGGTTTGCTCGGAGTAAAAGTGCCATTGGCGTGTCCGTTGGTATCACCATTAGTGTGCCCGTTAGGCAACTCAACAACTCTAGTCAAGATTGCACTTCCGGATAGGCTCAACTCAGTGCCAGAGAAGCCGGAACTCTTGAGTGCCTCGTGCCACTTCTGTAGCTCAGATGAGCCTGAAACATCAAGCAGCAGCTGGCCTTTATCGGCGAGCACACCACGAATGCGATCCAATATCTGTTGTTCGGGGACCTTGAAGGCTGAGAAAACGGCCAAATCATACTTTGTTGTAAGAGTACTGTGATCACAGGAGTTCAAGTCGAATTGAATGACGTCAATAGCATCCGAGTACGAATACTGGCGATTGATGGAGTCGGCAATCTCTTGAGACCTAGCGGCAACACTGATTTTGAGGAGTGACTCTATACGAAGTAGTTGAGGAACCAGGAACTCGTCAAGGCCAAGAACTCGCTTGGTTGGGTCTTTGAAGATGAGTGCATTTAGAACAGTTATCAATGTGTCGGATGAGAGCGCACCAGCCTCATCAGCCCATCTGAGGTAATCCGCATCGATCTTGTAATCAATCTTCTGGTACAGATCCTTCTGCAGATAGCCCTGATACTCAGGAGGCACCGCTGCACTGTAGAGCAAGCTATCACAGTCAGAAAACTCAGCAATCAACGATCCGTCGTGTGCGATTAACTCGCAACTGCAGGAAAACGCTCTGTTTCCCACGTTTGTCGCCCACACCTTCAAGGCACCCTCCTTTGTGAGCTGGTCGTCTGTTGGCGGGTAAACCGTCACCTCGCCGAAGTGAGTGGGAATTGTGCCCGTTCGCAGGTCATCAACTACGCCGTTGTGAGCGACGAAAGTGGCTGGCTGAACAATCGAGTCCAGCACAGTTGGGTGCAGAGCATATCGTGACTCTCCCTCCATGAGGCCGCACTCTTTGGCGATTCTCATGTCTCCGCGCGCTGCATGCGACTTTCCATCACTGTAGATGTTGCTGATGTGGTGGAACACTGGTCCCAGCTCAATCCCCAAGGCTCGGAGTTTGTTGAGCCAGTTCAGGTACTCCATCTTGTCCGGCGTCTCGGGCAGAGGCTGGGGAGGTTGAATAGCCGCAGGGCCTTTGACGTTGATGGCTATCTTGCCTCGAACGGCCTCCTTCCATGTTCCGTAAGAGTAGCACGAGAGAGTGAATTCATACCACTGGCCCGTTTTGTGATTGGTGGAGACCTCGAGTTTCCTCGTTAGAGGCCGCATTACGAAGATTGTCTCGGTTCCAGTGTCATCATCTGGGACAACGGTAGCTGTTGCGATTGCCAAGTTCCGAATGGTGAAGCTTTCAACAACTAGTGGCTCTTCTGCTTGATCATTGATCTGGGTCATTGCTTCAATAGCCAAGGCAAGATATCCAGCTCCAGGCATAAGAACCTCGCCAGCCACCTTGTGCTGTACAAGCCAGGGCAAGTCGCCTTGACGCAAGATGTTGCGCCACATAGGTTCGAGCGCTGATGTACCGGGAATACGACGACCGAGAATGTCGTGGCGTGGCTCCTTCATGCCACGATGCTCTCTGCTGATTCGCGACTCTGCAAAATACTTCTTGGAGTATGTCCAGTGGTACGATGGCAGGTCGACCAGCAGCGTCCCGCGCTCAGTGAAGATCTCTCCCTTCTCAGACACCTTCTCCAAGCCGGTGACGGCACTCAGATCCATATCTCCATCGTTGGCCCATAGACGGCCCGCCAGCCGGAATAATTGGTCGGTGCTGTTTTCCTTTCTCTTTAGGGTCGGGAAGTAGGTCACGTCCTTCTTCTTCGCTGCCTGGCATATCTGTCTGAGGGGGCCTTCTAATGAGGAGTGTGGCCCAACCTCAATCAGTGTGTTCACTTCGGGCATGTTCTCCAGCATCAACTTTACAGCTTGGTTGAATAACACCGGGTTGTTGAGGTTATCAACCCAGTAAGAGTCAGGCACGGATCCTTCATCGTCCCTGATTGCCTTTGCCTTGAGACTTGAAAACCATGGTTTCTTCTGGAAGGGTGTCGTTGTGACGCTGGTTTCCTTCTCCAGGTAGTCCGCATAGGCCTGGGCACCGCCCTTCATGAAGTGAGAATGGTATGCTTTTCCACCGGTCTTGAGGACACGCGCGAACACCTTTTTCTCGTCGAGTATCGCTTTCAGGCTTTCGATGCCGTATTGATCCCCGCTGAGTGTGCTGGAACTAGGAGAGTTGTGGCAGGCAACGACGACCTTTCCTTTAGCAGGCGACTCATCGATATATTTCTGAGACTCTTCTGCGCCCAAGCCGACGGCCAGCATTGCCCCGTTCGTCTTCAACGATGCTGCTGCAATACCGCGGTAGTAAGCGGCAATGATAGCGTCCTGGGCTGAAATACGGCCGGCAGCATATGCGGCTCCCATTTCACCTAGTGTATGATGTTAGCATTGACCCCTCGGCCAATCTTAAGCATATCCGCGCAAGTAAAACACCCACCTGAAGAATGTCCAACAGTTGCGGCTGGCTTGATTCCCCATCTGGCCAACAAGTCAACCAGTGCGATCTGTAGCGCAGTGCAAATAGGCTGGGAGAACTCTGCCTCGTTGATCCGGCTGGTCTCCTCTGGTTCTCTTAGTACGCGCTCTATCTTCCAGGATGGAGGATGGCAAAGGGTGGCCAAGTGCTGGTCAAGCTTTTGGATCGATTGCCTGAAGGATGGGAAATCATCTATCAGATTGGCGCCCATGGTGGCCCATTGGGAGCCCTGGCCTAGAAATTGTGGCAGTTAGCATCGTGGCTACCGAGAAATATATTGTTTTCTCAAACGTACCAGTGAAAACGAAAGCTGGGGTAGCCGGTGCCTTTGGCTCAGAAGTAATATTCTCGTCTGCCCCAGCAATATCGGTTTCGAGTGTATGCTTTCTGGCAATTACAAACGCCCTCTTGGAATGCTTTGTCCTCCTGGCAGCCAAGGTGTAAGCCAGGTCGACCATCTTGGCGTCATTGCAACTGGTTGAATGATTGGTCAGAATATGCTTCAGTGTGACCTCATCATGAGCAGAGAAGAGCAGCAGGTGAGGCCTGTCGATTGTAACACCATTAGTGCCATTGCCATTCAGTGCAGGAACACTTTTGGTTAAGTCTAATCTGCGCCCGAAGGAGTGAGGCGCATCATCATAGCTCTCCAGGATGGCGTGGGAGTTTGTGCCGCCATAGCCAAAGGCGCTCACGCCAATTCTGCGGTATGGCATTGAAGTTGGGAACGGCGTAGGCTCCATTACGACCCGGACATTAACGTCGTTCCAAGGGACTATTTATATATCAGTCAAGATGCTGTTTAAATTTCATGAGGACTGGGTCCAGTGGCATACTGCTTGGATTCAATTTGGTGATACCCGCAGTGGGAGGTATTACGCCAATTTCCAGAGACAAAACAGCCTTGATTAAGGTTCCCATGCTACTGGCAGATTCGCTGTGGCCGATATTTGGTTTCACCTATTGTCTTGTCAGTACGATCTCTCACATGAGACCTTTCGATTCGAACCTACACTTCCAACCATCACGGGGTTGTCCGACGATCTGGTGGTACCCATAGCTCGGTGTACTGCCTTGACCTCGATGGGATCACCGACGGGTGTTCCCGTGCCATGACACTCGACATAGAATGTATCCTTTGGGTCTAGCCCTGCCATTTCATATGCGGCTCTCATGACCCTGAACTGTCCATCCACACTAGGGTGTGTGATGCCCTCTGTGCCTTTGCCATTACTACGCCAGAGTTAATGAAATGCAACTATTTTGCGAATCATCGCGAGGTAAGAGCTCTGTCCGACATGAAACTTACAAATTTGATGCTGTTGAGCGGATAATGGCACGAATGGGGTCGCCATTCTCGAGGGCTGCGCTGAGGGGCTTGATGTAGAGTGCCCCGACACCCTCTGCTCGCCCATAGCCGTCTGCTGTTACATCAAACGTATGGGATTGATTTGTACGTGACATTACACCCATTCTCGCCGTGTTTATCTGTTGGTCTGGTGCGATAATCAGGTTGGTTCCTCCTACAATTGCACTGTCACATTGCCCAGCGGCAATAGCTTTGCAGGCAAGATCCAAGGCGTAGAGTGAAGATGAGCATGCGGTGTTGAGCATCATGCTGTGATAGAGTCAGTAAAAACAGGCTACTTGGGAATCCGGCAGCTGGTCTGACCTTGGGCCTTTCAGATCAAAGACATAGCTCAGGCGGTTCGCGACCATGCCCGGGTCGACACCATTGGCAACGACTTTGTGGTTGAAATCAGGTTCCTTACCCGCCATGTGCTGGAAGTCCTGCGTAAAATTCCCGATGTAGCAGCCCGTCTTCTTTCCGGCTACATCCTTCAGCTTGGTACCGCTACTTTCAAATGCTTCATAGACGACCTCGAGAAGCTTCTTCTGCTGGGGGTCCATCCATAGTGCCTCCACGGGCGAGAGGTTGAACACCTTGGGTTCAAATCCCTGGAGATCATCGTCAAGGAAGTAGCCTCCCGACACGTTGAAACTGCCAGGGCGTTCTAAACTCTGGTGAAGATAGGCGTCGATGTTGAACCGGGACTTGGGGACCCGATCAGTATTAGCAATGCCCCTCGACATGAGAAGCTGCCAGAGGTCATGTGGGTTGTGAACACCACCAGGCATGCGGCAACCTGCGGGGGTACGTTAGCCACGAGCTGAAGATTCAGCTGAGATGAACCAGAGTTCTGGGTCACTTCTCACCCATTCCGATGATGGCCACAGGCTCGGGCCCTTGTTGCATATTTGGGCTGCTCATTTTGGATATGTTCTCGGCTGCGTCTGGGGAGAAGGAGAGTTCAGGTTACTGCCCACAAACCAGAGAATGCTGTAGTCTGAAAGAGCGAGACATTCTGGGCCGACTCGGCTCTCCAAAGGTACATAGAGGAAGATAAACACCGCTGAACGGCTCAGAAAGTGACAAGTTACAAAGTCCAGAACAGCAGAGAGCCCCCCGTATAGGAAGGAGGCCCCATATCTTCGTATGTTTATCTGGATGCGATGCTTGGATATGACTGCTTCCTACCGCTGTGCCGTGGATTCGCAAGCGCCTTGATTGGATTCTACTTCATTCCTACAATCATACTACGTCCAGTATACGTCGGGAGTGGGGTTAGAGGGGCAAGCATACAGCGGATGCGGTGGCAGAGTAAATCGACCTGGGAGACGCGATCCACCTGCCAGTAGCGTAGAACAGCATGGCATCACAAAACTCACAGCACGATGGTCCATGAAACTCTCCTTGAATCCTCTTGATCCCTCAGAGTACTGACCTGAGCTTGACAACCGGGTTTAACCGGCATCTGTGGCAAGACCGAGTCCGACAGCTTAGGATCCGAGGAAGGGATACTAAACCGAAACAGTAAAGCATGAACTGCATTGATTCAGGAATCAGTTGTCGGTATACTCCGTACATCGAACTACGTTAGATCATCTGCAAGTTGGAAGGAACACTGCCCGTTCGAGTGTATGGCCTGACGTGGAACTTAGAACCTATTTCGGTTCAAGGTGGACCGGCTCAAGCGTATCGCAATGCACAGATTTGGAACCTATTTGGGGTCTGCATAAAAAAAAAGCAAGCAGTTTATGTGAAGGTAATGGCTGGAGTGGTGCCATCTGGCCTGCTGAATCTTACGAAAAGCCCGAATTAGTGGAGCGATGGCGCGTATATTCATCTAGGGTTACATTGGGCGGAGAGGCTCGCGCAAGTTTCCTCATCTTATATGCAGACAGGGTCAGGCTGACAGCGTTGCATCCTCAGCTGCAATGCCGAGATTCCTCCCGTGCCCTGGATTTTAGATGAGGGAAAAGTCTTGTTGCACAAATCTCGCAAGAAAAGACCTATACGGAAATCTGAAGAACACATTCTATTTATCAGTTCGCGTGGCTATTATTGAACAAGGATCTGAAAAATCGACCCATGGCCCGGGCCCCAGTCAGACCTGGTGGAGGCCAGACTGGATGCTCGGACTTCAGGGACTTCAGCCCACCTCTTGAGTCAGTTTAGGTGGATCTGTTTAAGAGGAATTACTGACTGGGTCGACCTGCAGCTTGCAGGTCTCCACGCGCGTTCCCGTCACTTATTGGGCAGGACGGGAACCAGTGTCCCAAATCCTTTCTATTCTAACCATCCAACGTGAGACATGAATATTCTTGGTTTCGGTGAATAGCAGTGAAGGAATCCTTCCCCGGGAGGGCGAGATATGTTACATTGATGACGATAATAGGATTTTCTCTGGCAGTCTGCATATAACGCCATGTGGTCGGGCATCCGGTTACGATGACCAACTTGTCTTTCCGCCGTTCTGATTCTGAAGCGTCGAATTCATTCCTTTGCTTGTGTCCCTCTTCGTCTTTGCATCCGGTGTTGTTATTCCTTGGCGGTGATCATCATGGCCACCAACCAAACGGCAGCCTTCCCGGAGGGGTACGCTGAGGAGTCCATCAGCGACTCAGTGCTTGTGGTCTCCTGCGTCTTCATCGTCCTGGAGGCCCTCGTTGTCGGCATGCGTCTGCTTACGCGTATGAAGTACCAGACGAAACTTGGTCTCGATGACTATCTGATTCTCCCTGCCCTAGTATGCAGTCTGGGTATGTGCGCAGTGGCCATCGTCGAGATCAAACTTGCTGGAGTTGGCCGTCACCTCGCGGTACTCATCCAGACAGATATCATCGCTGTGCAGAACTGGGCAAAGTGCGCGTATGCCATGGAAACGACCTACTGCGCTGCCATCGCCCTCCCGAAACTCTCTATCCTGGCTTCCTACCTGCGCATCTTTACGACGAAACCTTACCGCTATGCCACCTACGCCATCGGGTGCATTGTTACAGCCACCGCAATTGCCGGCATTATTGCATCCTTCGCCATGTGCGATACGTTTGCAGGACGATGGGACCTTCTGAAGTTCCCTGGTAACTGCAGGGATATCGTCTCGTATTGGAAGGGCATGAGCGTCCCCAACATTGTTACAGATGCAGTCATGCTCTTCCTCCCACTGCCTGTAATTTGGAACCTCCAGATTCAGACTAAGCAGAAGGTTGCGCTGATCTTCATCTTCGCTCTTGGCAGCTTGTAAGTCATATCACACACCACCCACACTCTTGAGCTGCCCACGTCGATCAGTGGCCTTTGGCTAACTTCTTCAAGGGGCATGGTGTCTTCCATCATCCGCCTCAAGGTAGCCTTCCGCATGACAGGACTGGAAGATGGAACGTGGGATACCGCCGAACTTGTCATTTGGTCTGTCGTGGAGGCGGGCTGCTACTTGATCGCTGCCTGTCTACCAACCCTTCGCCCCCTTTTCATGAGCGCGGTGAACACTGCCAAAGGCACAGTTGGATACTCCTCCAAAAAGCTTGGGGTATCCTCGGGCAGATCCAACGATTCTCACCAACTTGCATCTCTCCAGGGCCGATATGAGGAGCATAACTCGAGCCAGTATCAGATCCTGGACGAGGGTCCTCATCACCATGTCAGCGTACAGGCAGGGCGAGGCCCACATCACAAGTATTCAAGCAATTTGCCTGTATAATCATAGGCGTTTACAGATAGCATGAGGTAGTAGTTACACATAATTCACGATTCCTAAATAAATATGCAGGATCAGATCGCATTCCTCATCGAGTATGTAACTGCGCGCTCCTACATAGTATACGCACGTGTCAACAACGCTCAATCATCCGATTGACTCTTCCTTGGCTATATAAACGACCGGGCCATCGGAATCGACGACTGTCCGTCCACACATTTTCCTTAGCCGAGAAATACCGGTGGATAAGGTTCGATTTCACAATTCTGGTTGCATTGCAGGTGTCCATTACCGGTATTGCATTGCCAGGATTACATTCCCTCGCACATGCACCAGCCTGGATTATGCACTGGTGTGGCAAAGTCGGCGCACATCCACAGACGCGCGCTCTGCTTAAACCAACCAGCCGCCCGGCTCACCTCATAATCATAATCGGAAACCCGTAATCATAAGTTCTCATGCATAATAGCGGAACTGCCGGGATTAAAAATTGAACAGACCAACAAGTTGCTTGCCTCGTGACAGTTGGTGTTCCAGAGGATTATTGTTTGAAAGTTTCTCCTCTTCTGCGTTCAGTGACAACCCACTTGTTTTATGTATGAGTCCATTTTATGAAGAGCTGCCTCCTGGGGATGCTGTTGGTGAAGCGCGGTTATCTCCAAGACAAGTCGAGTTCTGTGCATCTAGCGGTTAAATACCCATATCATACTCGTTGCTCTACAGTCTACATAGCCCGAGTACCTCTATCACATCATACAGATCCCGAAAGACACCACTATTTCTCCCAATCAAAGAACTCCTCATCAGTCTCCATCATGGTTCGCAATAAGAGCTTGATCTATAAGAAGTACACTCCCTATGAACCCGTCGTTGGGGAGCACCTCGCAGTGGAGGACCGGCCGTTCGATCCCGAGGCTCCCCCTCCAGCCGGTGGTCTCACAATCAAGAACTCCCACCTCTCATTTGACCCGTATATGCGTGGTCAGATGCGCGCACCGGGCGACAGTGGCAGCTACTCCGTCCCCTGGGTGATTGACCAGCCTGCCCAGGTCACCACATTATCTACTGTGCTCAAGAGTGACAACCCAGCCTTCAAGCCGGGTGACCTGGTTAGCGCCATGGCCTCCGCCAGCGAATACTCCATTGTAGGACCCGAGTTCGCCCATTGGTGCCGTGCCATCCCGCCGCTCCCGCCGCAGTTCCGTCCTGAGACCCTCGTCGGTGGCCTCGGCATTGCTGGTCTGTCCGCGTATATTAGCTTCAACGAGTTTGTCAAAGAGCCCAAGGATAAGGTGATGTTTGTATCGGCCGCAAGCGGCGGTGTTGGACAGATCGTCGGCCAGCTGGGTAAGATCCACGGGATGAAGGTGATTGGCAGCACGGGCAGCCAGGAGAAGGTGGACTTTGTGGTGAAGGAGCTGGGCTATGATGGTGCCTGGAACTATAAGGAGGAGAAGACTGCCGATGCTCTTAAGAGGCTTGCGCCGGAGGGGTTGGATGTTTACTACGATAATGTCGGCGGAGAGCAGCTGGACACAGCTCTGATGCACATGAACGACTATGGAACTATTGGTAAGTACTCTTCATCACCACTCGGTATTAGGTATTATGCTGATATTCGATTCAGTTTCCTCCGGCATGGTGTCCCAGTACAATATCCCTTGGGGGGAGATGTACGGCATCCGCAATCTTGGGCAGATGTTCCTGAAGCGATTATCGATGCACGGATTCATCTGCTCTGACGAAAGGCATGTCAAATATTTAGAAACGTTTGGCAAGGATATCGTCACATGGATGATGGAGGGCAAGATCAAGACCAAGGAGGAGGTCCTTGTAGGTTTGGATTTGGCACCTCAAGCATTGCTTCGTGTATGGAAAGGGGAGAAGTTTGGCAAGATGGTGCTCAAAGTTGACGAAAACTAAATGAAAGCGGCGTCTGTGTTTGTTCATGTCATCTCCGGGCCGGCCAAAAATCTCGGGCTTCGTTGAATCAAATTTCCCATATGAAACTCGGCCGCAAGGTAAAATACCCGTACCCACACGTCGTCGTCAGAGCCTTGCCACAAGGATCTTGTTCCTCGTTGCCACGTTTCGGCATTTAGAATCGCCATCGAGAGGGCCGGCTCCGATGCATGCCCGGATTTATAGTAAATCATCGCAACAACTATCGTCACAATTGCAATCAACGTCGAGAATCGTTCTATCAAGGCCACATTATGATCCGTTGCATCAGGGTTTCCAGCCTTCTCAGAGACGTCAGCACTCCAACGCTACCCATTCCTAGCCTTTCACAATGTGCTTACAGCCGGGGTCCCTGGCCACATCCTTAGGTAGCGGGCAGGGCTTTGCCGTAATTTTAGAGGCAGAGAAAGTATTATCAATAAAATCTACCGATTCAAAAGCACCTAGCGTTATTTTAAGGGATTCCTTGAGTATTTTTATTTAATGTATTCTGAATATATCTAGAATTGCTTGGAAATAGAATTGCGAGGTTGAGGCTATCACGAACATGAAGTCAGGTTGAAGTGGAAGCGCTAGCTCGGCTACGACAATGAAATCACGATAACTCCATCGGAACAAGACCTATCTATCTACTGCTAATTAACTATCTTGATAGATGATAGCAAGCCCCAATTACAACTATTTTTCGTCGTGAAGAAAGACGTCAGGTTCGTAGCGATATCACGTTCCAAGAGAGAGTAGATGTAGAAGCCAGGTCTTTCGACTTCGGTAGCTATCCTTGAATATTACTATCAGGTCTATCTTGGCAAAAGGCAAGCAGGAAGAGTTCTTAGAATTTACGATTGGAACAGCGAACTACTCAGCCGAATCTACAGCAAATCTATGTCTTGACAGCAGACAGTTATGCCAGGCCTGTAGCCATCGTCTCTTATAATAGGGATTTGGTCTTTCTATTTGCTGTTGGGAAGAAAGATTAGTACGAATCTCCTCTTGACGTCATTTCTTGAGACATGCAATTTGTACGAGCATGACCACTCTGTCGTCTTTGAGAATAAGACATCGCAGCAGGCCTCTCTTCTCTGTCTCGTGTAGTGTATAGTGATATGTGATAGTTGGAAGCTAGGCCTAGTAGTCAACCGCTACGATGATTGATTTTACAAGGGTCTAACAAATCTGTCTTAACCTATAACGAGTCATCGCTATAAAGCTGACCTCTTTGTCTGTCGTTGCAATATTCAAGCCGTGAGACGCTGACGTGGTTGTCTTACATCATGACGACGGATCGCCAAGAACCTAATATTATTGATTTTGGGTTGAGCCGAGTAATTGATGTGTAGCGGCGTAGTTATCATCTGGAGTATCAACTAGTTTGTAGAGAATTAATCCAGTTGTCTGCAGCTATGAAGACGAAGGATTTCTTCAAGTTGTACCAAGTAGTTAACTACACTACAAGGGGATAGCCACGAAGCAGCTACACAACTCGTACATTTTCATAAGCCTAAGATCATTTCGTAGGTCAAGAAAATTTATTTTTATCAATAGAAGAGCCAACGTAGCAGTTTTAGAATAACAACCCCTAGGAGGGCCCAACAACATCACCTGAGGAAGCATTGTCACACCAATTATGTTGGAAAGCACTGCGAGCATTGCAGGCAGCTGCTCTCCTTATAAACAGTACTCGATGCCGGTTTTGTGAATCAGCCTCCAATCACGGGCTTAGGCAGCCCGGACTCTTATTCGCAGATAATAGCTCAGTGGATGCCTATGTGCGACCTGTGCCAATACAAAGTTGGAATAATACGGATGATTTAATAGTTTTATAGCCATCCTTCAGCAGCATTGTGGAAAGCGTCTTGGGTTGCCTCTAGCCTGTCATTCTATCGGGTGCCCCGTGTAGGCTGATCAGCTATTCGTAGAGTGAGAGTTCGCCCAGCAATCCCATAACTCCTAGCCTCACGCTAGATATGCACTTTGCAGGCTGTAGCATAGCATATCCCACATAGGACATTCTGAGACAAAACAACTCTCAAGGTCCGGCTCGATGATAACTGGTCTAGAATCACTCGTTGTCATTTGCCCATCTCTAAGAAATGCTTTTCAGCTTATACTGTTTTGTCGGTCCATAACTCTACTGAAGATGAATGTGAACCCTGACATAAATTGGACAGCTATATAATCGATATATTCTCGTCTTCGAGAGCACTCAGACCAAGATCACATCTATCAACGCTCATGTCAAACTGGCTCTTCGCGAAATCACAGTGCTCAGCGAACGCCGGACCTATCTAGAATATCCAACAGCTCTCTCTTACGGCATGTTGATGTGGGATGCGAATTATTCCCGTAGGTGCTAAGACAGAGACAATTATGTAGGCCAAAACTAAATCCTACGTGGATAATTTCTTCCGGCGCGAGGCTCACATGGCCTGCTACCAAGGCGGCCCCGACGACGACAAGAATACAGCACAACCGATAGCGATTACGATGACTTACCAGTGTTGAATTCACGATTAGCATACTCCTCACTCAGTACGATATCTTTGAACCTGTTAGAATCTAGCCCCACGGCATAACAAATACCTCCAAGTATCTTATTCACTACTGCTACATACATTGCTATGTACTATACCACCTCCTTCTCACCTATCTCCTTCCTGTTGATGTCTCTACTCAACTCTCTGTCTCTCCTGTCGCACCAACTCTATTTACATGTTAACACCCTGATAACAACTTGCTACTTCATCCACGATGGCCTCGGCCCGACCTGTATGTTAGATATCTCCTCGTTGGAAGCAACACAGGTATTGGACCGTGGGATCATGGTATCATAGGCAGCCTGACTAACGTGCCTTAGTAACATGAGCTTGAAGCGTGTGGTTTCCAGCCCACCCAGACCTAAAAGTGGGCACGGGGGCCATGGTATCGATCAGTAAGGCGTAGGGCTTCTGCTCCGTGAAGGCGATCCGAGTCGGGCGTTTCCCCTTCCTTCCTCGAAGACGGGGGACTGGAGCCTGAGGGAAATGGCTATGCAATCATGCGGCGCCATGTGCTACAGATGGATGAGTGAGTTTTTTCTCGGTCCCGGCAGTGGATGGCCAGTCAGTGTGACCAATGACCGTCACATTCTGCCTCCTGCCAGATTCTTGCGCCGTGACGAGCCCGCCAGGTTATTTTAGACGTACTGTTTCTTACTGCAGATTCTGCAATGCTTGGCAGTCCATCCTTCAGCGAGCACACATTTCTTATGCCCGATACACTTTCCTGAACCAGCCTAGTGTTTCATATGGAAGGGCGCTAAATTTAGAATAGAAGGGAGAACCACATAATTACCAATTTTGCATTCATTGATGTCCCTCTTTATAGTTGTGTAACCCTTCCAGAAGTCAATATTTTGGGTGTAGAGAAGGGTAGGTGTCAATGCACGATATTTAGATGAGATATCCAACGATGATATGAAAAGAAGGGTCAGCCGCATCAGCTAATTGTGTATCTGTTCTTGCGATAGTAAAAGCTAGGCCGGGGCTATAGTCACTGGTAATGGATAGGAGAGATGGCTAGATTAGATATCGACGTATTTGGGACTTCAACGGAGTCATCTAGAGGGGCAGGTGGTGATTAGAAATGTAGCCTGTTTCTCAACCCTACCCATCACGCCTCCTATCCAACCTGAGTAAATAGCGATCCGCAAGGGAGATGCTATTTGTTGGCCAGAGCTCGTATTGATCTATCTACGTCTGCCAACCTGTAGAAATGGTTCCCTTTCACCCGGTATACTCTTGGAAGAGTGTACTAGTGTCTGACTAGACCGCCATTTCCTTCGCTTTGAGAAAATCATATCGGTCGCGATCCCATTTTCTCGTAAGTCTACCGCGTTTGATCTTTTTCTTTTCAAGCTTTGCAAGTTCTGCTTCTTCCTCAACATCTAGGCCTTCCACTTTGGCGCTAATTTCGTCATCATGTAGGGCTGTCGCTTCATGTTCCCCTGGGAGTTCATCCGATATGGATTGCACCCCATCTGCAACTGTATGTGCAGACAAGACAAGATGATTAGCAAGTAGTTTAGCGAAAATGGTAGACTGTGCTTTCTATTTCTCACTTGCGGAGTCTTCTCTATCTTCTGTCTCGGCCCCAAGACTTTCAGAGTTCCAAGAAGACTCTTTGTCCATCTGTTGTTGGAGCTCCGTGGCCACTTTCAAAACTTCTGTTAGAATCACTTCAACTCAGTGAAGAAGAAAAGAGAAATGGATTTGAGTGTCTTACAGGTGAAGATGCCCGACTTCTGGTGCCTTTGAAAGATGTCTGTTCCTTTATTTAGGGTGTCCAGCTGTTTTTGCAGAAGCTGCCGGGCTTCGCGGGTTTCCTCGGTCTCATCCGCGATTTGATTGATTTCAGAATCTGTCATCTTCACAATGGTTAACGGATCTAGAATCTGTTCAAGCGCGGAGACTAGGTTGGACTCGATGACTTGAACAGCAATATCGTCAATCAACCTTCCTAGAGCGACCTAGAAAATTCAATAAGCTTGGACCACCCAATTCTCCTAGTAAATCATACCTCATAGTATTTATCAACGTAGCTTATTGCACATTTTGCATTATATCGGGCATTTTCAAAGTATGGGCGATGAAGTTCCAAGAGTTCTCTATGCAAACCTTGCAAATCGATGGAACCTGAAATGTAGACCGAAGGCGATGAGGGCTCTGCATTGAGGTACTGGCTTAGCTTTCCCTCAATTGCACTGCTGATGGCTTCTTCCGCGATAATATCCTTGCGTAAACTTTCTTCAAAGTTATCGCGATATGTGATGGGATGACCCTCTCGATGTGGTTGCAAGAGCTCATTCAGTTTGATATGGAGGTCTTCGCGGATCCGGGCAAGTTTAGGCCTTAGGGCGACATTCATGATGGCCTCCGCGGTCCCATTGTCTGTGACAGCTTTGAGAGCTTGATTGAGAAAGGTCTGCGTGGCCTTCCAAACCTTCTCAACATATGATGAGGCTATAGCCTCCCAAGGAGAAGAAAGCTTGCGGAAGAGGTCTGAGATAATCATCGGGTTAAGAAGGCCTGGAAGCTCCCGTCCGCGAGTTTTCTCAACTAGATCCATGACTTCCTCGCAGAGTTGGTCGTGAGTAAGGACTCGGGCTTTACACCCAGCTGTTTTACCTTTGGATGACACAACATATCCACGTCCATTCTTACGCATATCTGTAGAAAAAGAGATGCTTAGCTTCTGGATGACCGCGCGAAGTCGCTTGTCGCAGCCCGTAGTGGCGTCGGCAAAGAATTTGTCGTTGTAGGTGCCTTCAGTAGCAGCGGTCACTAGTCTTTGGAAGCTCTGGCTGAGCTGAACCAGATAAGCTCGCTTCTCGTCCATACTCTCTCTAGGCTTGCCCATCTGGTTGAGCTGGCTGATGCACCAAGACGACTTGGTTCCTATCTCGGTTATCAGAGCAGGGAGCTCGATCGCAATCTGTTGGACGAGTAACTTGCTCAACCTGCTCCTCAGATTCTTGATTCCCAGAGACGAAGCAGGGATACCCGCCCAACTGCCCCGTGAGAAGAAGTACTCCTCCCTAGCGTTGCGGTGTTCGAGCGAATAACTGCCCTCTTCAGAGTCGAGATTTCTGAGCACGTGCCAGCCAAGGCTGAACTTGATGTCATCATTCTTCACAAGCGAGATGAATTTTTGCTCAGTGGGGGATCCCTGAAGCAGAGTATCTGGTTTTGTAACGATGCCGAGAGTGCGACGACCCCTGGGGTCAATGGTCCGGCATAGGCGAAGAACGATTTGGTTCGCGTGGTCGTTCTTGGCAGAGACGACAGCAAGAATAATTGTTCTCTCTTGCTTCATGTAACCTTGCACCACCTCTTGAATGAGGGTCACATCATCGACAGACTGATCCTTGGTCTCGGAGTGGATCAGTCCCGGCAAGTCGACTATTGTCAAGTGCGGGCGGTCGGGACCGTGGATCTCGATGCGAAGGATGTCTCGCGAGAAGGACATCCCTGGAGTCAAGATGGTCATGGCCGACTTGGCTGAGTTTATGAGCTCCGGGAGATCGGAGAAGCTTTCGAGCGTTTTGTTGAAAGAGAGCAGGCTTTGCTGGTCGGATTCCGAACGTGACTGGTGCGGGATGATGCGGACTTCGAGGGCCTCGACCGGGGCATTTCGAAGAACGAGCTCGATGGGAAATCGGGTGCAGATTGTGCTCTTGATCGGGAAAGGAACGCCGGAAATGGCTTCAAGGACGGAGCTTTTGCCAGAGGACTGATCCCCGCAAACAATAATCTGAGGAAGGGAAACGTAATGGTCTATGCCGGACGAGCGGAGAGAATCGATTGCGTTGACCAAGCTCAGCTGGTCAAAGGAGCGGAGGCCATTAAGACTGGCGTCACTGAGCTCTGGTACCTTCATGATGAAGGAAAGAGAGGGTAGACAATGATGTCTTGAGGAACGATGATCTGCTTAAATGGGAAGATACTTTAAAGAGGGAAGGGGGAGATGAAGAAATGAACCTAATAAGCGAGGGATGGAAGTAAAATATAAAGCCAAGATCTCATCATTCGAGGGCAAAATCTGCTACTGTCTGATTTGCTGGGAATTGATAGATGCGTCATGCGGGAGGCCCTCCAAGCAAGGTTTGTCAATCTCTTTTGATTGGCCCACGTGGGCGAGTGTGAGACATCTCACTTGACAAATGCGTTCACTTACATAGACGCGACTATCTTCTCCTACCTAGGCTTGTTGGTGTTGATAATTAACCAACCGTCTACTTCGCGTCCACGACGCGCCACCCGTTTGAAAGTTCCAGGCACATCGATTTGTGGTCGCGTAGATCGACTACCAGAGAGCTAATACGAAGATCTAGAGATCACTGGCCCCTGTTTTGAACCTTGTATAGAACACAAAGGCCAAATATGGAATTTTGGATGATAATGCAACAACTAGACTTCGGTATCGGGTACCCGTGGGTAATCATGGGTTACACAATGTAATAAATTCAACTACTTTATGATGTATCCTTAGCTCCCAACCCAACTTTCCGGCATTTAAACCCAGCCAGCAAACATTGCCATGAAGCCAACGAAATAAATTACAGCCTTGTCAGCGTCCGTGTGAGAGGTGCCGGACTGGGGCATACCGGAGCCTGGACTCTCGGGTGCCGAGCTGTTAGAGCTGATGTTGATTCCATGACTATTGACCCTGGAAGAGGCACCGGGTTCAGAAGAGGTACCGGGTCCAGAAGAGGTACCGGGTCTAGAAGAGGCACCGGGCTTAGAAGAGGCACCGGTTTTGGAAGAGGCACTGGGTTCAGAAGAGGGGCTGGGTTCAGAAGCGAAGCCCTTGGAATTCTTGGGTCCAGGAATGTAATGTTCAGGGCCAGAACTGGGAGCCTTGACAGAGCCAGTAGTTGCTGCTTCTTCACAAATAATGATGGTGTCCTTTTCAGCGCCTCCAGTTGCAGGAACTCGAGTCACGTAAGGTACGGGGCCCGTAGTAGTATGAGTCTCGCATGCTTCGCAATGGGGGACAACAAACACAACAGTGGGAACACCCCCATTAACTCCTGGCAGCCGAGTCTGACAGGCGGCAATGTCACCCGTGATCGTGGTTTTAGCGCATTGTCTGCAGGGGTAATGGCCCAGGGCCAAATCCCCCAGGAAGTGCCCAATGCGACTAAAATCAACAGGGCCGTTGATCACGATTGGTCCATCTGTGATTGCTGAACCAGGGGGATGGGTCAAGGTCCTGCCAGAAATGAGTAATGTCCCTATCGAGTGCAGAATTCGACATACCTTGTGGCAGTGGTGATGGATGTGGATGGTCCATTGGGTCCATCACAAAAAACCTCGATGGGTTGCTTCTCTACAATCTTGGCTCCAACAGGGATTGCTACCTTGCCTGTGACAGCGGTAGCTGTTCCTCCCAAGAGCCCAAGAAGAGCGCTGATCTGAACAATGTTGAAAGAATGCATTTTGAAAAGGCCACGTTGATGGTAACGACTGTCAGAGTGTGTAAGAAACGAGAGGATGAGGGCTGAGTGTATAAGAAACGAGTGGATGAAGGCTAGGTGAGTAAACTGTCGATTAATTCAACTTGGAGTAGACCAGCGAACACGGACACTTATATACAACAAAAATGTTGATCTTGGATCATTTTCTCCCAGCCAACTTTCACCTAAACGTGAATATTGTTATCTATCAGCGTTCCTGAACATTTTGGAATGTGATACTTCTTCAAAGCACATATTTCTTGTTAGTCCCTCTATCAAGAAATGTGCTCCCCATTCGATGACATTTGGTGACATGCCTAATTTGAGCACTTGGACAATTGCGAGCAGCTTTCTAGAATATAGGTCAGACATGCCAAGCTTCCAAAGGGGTCAACCCTGATATTGTCTAAGAGGTATAGCGATTAATCAGCCGTTCTCATGTCTTGGGAATTCCCGACTTGTCTGACTCACGCCACACTAACTTGTTGAAGAGGTAGCTAATCTCTATCAAGATTCGTTTAATCCATCCCACGAGGGCACATGAAACATTGGAACTTTTCCCTATTTCACAGGCGTTGTTCTTAACTAAGGGTCAATCAAGTGTCTAATGTGACTAGGAAATAACACGGATATACGCCAAGATTTGGAATGCTTCATGGCATCTCGGTTGGCAAACACCGTTCTAGGTCAGTAAGCACACCGACTTCATACATATAAATTGTGTGACGCCTTCTCATATGATCGAGGTAGAAGTAGATAGTACCTCTGCTACATCCGGTGTCTCCTTCATTATTTGAACCCTCAAATCTCCAACTTCATTCTTTTGTCATTTCTATTCACAATGAAGCTTTCAGTTATATTCTTTGGTGCTGTGGTTCAGCTGTTCGCTCTGACTGCAGCACAGGGCGATGAGATACCAAACTTAGCCTCGACTTGGATACTCCCTACTCTGACAATATCTTCTTGCCCTGAAAATGCCACTATTCCTCCTGACAGAATCACGACTGTAACAGAAAGCTGTACTGCAACTTCATCCTGTGCTGCGACAACTATCCCGCCAGCTGCCGACTGCACACACCCGTGTACCACGACCGTGATCACTTACCCTCCACCTGGCTCGTCCGCGCCGCCGCCGGACGTGATTACCACAGTTACGGCGAGTTGTCCAGCAACCACATCCTGCGCTCCAGTTACAGTGACGCCGCCTCCGGACTGCACGCATCCGTGCACAACAACGGTCACGACTTTCCCAGGGCCACCAAGCACTTCGTCTGATTCTCCGCCAAGCACCTCATCTGATACTCCACCAAGTACCTCATCTGATACTCCGCCAAGCACCTCATCTGTTACCACGCCCGTCCCTACGCCCACTCCTACGCCCACAACGCCAAGTACCACGTCAAGCACAGCTACAAGTACACCGTCGCAATGTGTCAGACCCGCGTGCCCTACCGGCGTCACACGTGCAACGTGGCCCGATGCTTTTGGTGGCCAGGACAACTTCAATCAGCGGTTCAACACGACTTATTTCAAGGAAACTACTCCTAATGCAGGCAGTCAACAAACGGTGGACAGCTTCTCAGACATCAGCGGCGCAGTGGACCATTTCCTGTCATATGAATTCGCTACGTTCGTGTATTCCTGCTCAGGAGGCAGCTTCTCCTTTACCATCGACGAAGGGGATGATATCGCTCTGGCGTGGTTTGGTGGCGTGGCGTGCGGTGATTTTGAGAAGAACAACAATCAGACGTATGCGAGCTACCAGGGCGGACCAGGTAAAGTTACGTTCACGACAACACTCGCGGCTGAGCAGTATTTCCCTACTCGCCTCATCTATGCCAACGCAGGGGGCCCGGCTATTCTTGATTTGAATGTGGTCGGGCCAAATGGAACGGTAGCTGAGAATTTGTTCTATCCTGTAGCTTGCGATGGATCTAATGCATTCCTGCCGTTCGGGACGGAAAAGGCAGCTGGGCGTACCTGTGTCAGTACTTAGATAGCCACATAACGTATGGCCAGGTAGTCATAACAAAGCAAACTTCCTGTGGTTCGCATGAAGGCTCTGGAGCTAAATGTTGTGAAAATTAGACTAGATTAGATGTCTTATATACATACGATACGTTTAAACAAGATGTTTGTGAAGAGAACCTCTCTGTGCCATAAATATAATTATTTCCTCTGTCTTGTTCTCTTTTAATTCCTATTCAAGTATATCAACTACACTCAAGAGCTCTTAGAAGTTTACTTAAACTAAATATTTTGACATTATAATTAGGAGCACTCCGGTTTCTTATTTATTTAACAGCAGTAGCTAGAAACAAGTAATACTTAGTTAATTAGAGAGTAATATTTAATGAAATCTTTTATAGGTAGATACCTAAGTATAGTTCGACGTCCTTACTTTGATTAAGTATAGGAAAATTCAAAGTCCAGCCTAACCCACCAGTCAATGCATAACCCATCGCTACTGGATATTCTTGCAAGCATTACATCGTCGTTCTGATATGCTCTGATATGGAGAACTGATTAATGCCCAACACCAAAGGAGCCCCGCAGCTGAAGTCTGCCTTGCAAGCTTACTACAAATATTCATTGCTTGGAAGAGGGGTAATGTCGCATTTTTACCGAGCAATTTGATTGGGTAGTAGGATCGTATCCCGTGACTTCTATACTTTTGATAACCACTGGCCTGAACTGACTGGCTGGTAATAGCCTCGCTGACCAATCCAACCTCCTCCAACGAGCTCTCGAAATGCGCTTACTTCAATGAGGGATTGGGGGCGACTTGCGTTTCACGCAAGACCTGCTGCCAGAAGACATACCGCCCTATGGTATACTATCGCACACCTGGGGAAGGCCTGAAGATGAGGTGACATTCCAAGACGTCCGGGAAGACTTCTGTCGAGAAGAGCCGGGCTATAAAAAGATACTGTTCGCTGGAGAGCAGGCAGCACGGGATGGCTTGAAATTTTTCTGGGTGGACACTTGCTGTATTGACAAGTCAAATCACACCGAGTATACAGAAGCGATCAACTCCATGTTTCGCTGGTATTAGAACGCAGTAGCCTGCTACGTGTATATGAGCGATGTGCAGACGAACAGTATCTTTTTATAGCCCGGCTTTTCTCGACAGAAGTCTTCCCGGACGTCTTGGATCGCTGATTTCAATGCAAGTAGATGGTTCAACCGTGGTTGGACCTTGAAGGAACTCCTTGCGCCTTCACAAGTTATATTCTTCTCATCCGATGGCCACAGACTTGGCGACAAGAAGTCACTCCAGACTGAAATCAAGGATAGAACCAACATTCCTGTTGAAGCTTTAGAAGGAAAGCCTCTGTCTACGTTCAGTGTCGACGAACGCATGTCGTGGTCAAATAACCGCCAAACAGCAAAGGCAGAAGACAAAGCGTACTGTCTGATGGGCATTTTTGGCGTGCATATGGTTCCTATCTATGGTGAGGGCGAAACGGGGGCGTTTGAAAGATTGAAACAGGAAATTTCCACCCGCAACAAGGCAGACAAGGAACTCGAAGAAGGATTCGACCAATGCCTTGCTGATCTTCGTGTGACTGATCCGCGAAATGACAAGTCAAGGATTGAATCAACCAAAGGCGGGCTACTCAAGGCGTCATATCGCTTGATTCTGGAAGATGAGGCGTTCAAAGCCTGGTGTGAAAACACCGAACCGCTGTTATGGATCTAAGGGAAGTCCTGGCAAGGGCAAGACTATGCTTCTCTGTGGGTTGATTGACGAGCTAAGCACTGCACGTCTGCCTCCTCACGGACGATTAGTTTCATACTTTCTCTGCCAGGCCGCAGATCAAATCTTAATAACGCACTGGCCGTACTTCGTGGTCTGATATATACGATTGTCAGACAAAATTGGGCGCTTATCAAATACGTTCATCAGGAATGGAAAGTCGCGGGAAAAGGGCTCTTCGAGGACTCCAATGCCTTTGATGCGTTGATCATGATCCTGGATGATATTCTTGAGCATGATACACAGGCAGAGCGCGTCTTCATAATCGACGCGCTTGATGAGTGCTCTAAGGATCTCCCAAAGCTGTTACGCTTCATTGCTCGGCAATCGTCGGGAAAGCGAGCAAAGTGGATTGTGTCTTCACGTAACCAGCCCGATATTGGAGAACGTCTTGAAACAATGACTCAGAAGACGATATTGAATCTTGAGCTTAGCACGACACGCATCGCTGAAGCTGTTAGCGTTTACATACGTTATAAAGTTACCGGCTGCAAGAGATGAAGGGCTTCGATGATGGTCGGCGAAACCAAATTATCCAGTATCTCGACGGTAATGCCAACCAGACATTTCTTTGGGTGGCCATGGTTTGCGAGCGTCTCCAGAGCTCCAGATCGTGGAAGATACTTGATGATCTGAAAGAGTTGCCTGCTGGACTCAATGCTCTTTACGGGCGGATGATTCGTTATGTCGAAGACTCGGAAGATGCTGATCTTCTCTTCGAAGTTCTCTCACGTGTCTCTGTCGCTCATCGGCCAATGAGCCTCTCCGAAATGGCGGCTATCCTCAATATCCCGAGTGAGATTACGATGAACGAAAAGATTCTACGAGAACTGATTGGATATTGTGGTTCATTTTTGACGATAAGAGACGACTTTGTGTATTTCATACATCAATCTGCTCAAGATTTCTTGCTCCATCAGGCGGCTAGCTTGGTCTTCCCTGGGGGGATAGAGAAGAAACACATCTACATCGCCCTGAAGTCACTCAGTGTGCTATCTGGTATTCTCAAGCGTGATATCTACGATCTGGGAGAGCCAGGAATCTCAGCCTCCGATATCAAAACTCCGTCTGATAGCGTATTAGTCCGTACCCGATACGCATGTACCGCTTGGGTCGATCACCTTATCGACACAGAAAAATTTAGTCTGGTGGCAAATACGGAAGCCTTCTCGGTGATTGAAGAAGTTAAGAAATTCTTCAAAACTTATTTTCTGTATTGGCTTGGAGCTCTTAGCCTCCTCAGTAGTATCCCAAGCACGTTGCGTTCCATTTCTAAGCTGTTAGGTTCAATCCAGGTTAGTAATACCCTCAAAGCCGGTGCCTTGAATTAAGCTAATTTGCCGTGGAGCGAGATGAGGCGAAGGGCTCGCTAGGCAACTTGGTGTATGATGCCCAGAGATTTCTGTATTACCACGGGGCCATGATAGCAAAATATCCTCTGCAGATTTACATCGCCGGTCTCCTCTTCAGTCCAACTGAAAGTATCACAAGGAAGCTCTTCCAGCATGAAGAACCAAAATGGGCAACGCTCAACCCACCGATCAAGAAGCATTGGGGACCTATGCGACAGCTCCTTGAGGGACATACCGCTACCGTCAACTCAGTTGCCTTCTCGGCGGATGGTCAATGGATTGCTTCAGGGTCCAATGGCGACACAGTTCACGTTTGGTCTGCTGAAAACGGTGAATGTCAACACATGCTCGACAAACACGGTAATGCAGTTCACGTCGTCAAATTATTGAACGACGGAACTCTCATCGCAGCATCTGCAGACCAGGTCATCAGCTTTAATTCTTCCGAAGACCCTATTTACCACTATTCGACAGGACATCATGCAGGGTAGTAGTAGTAAGCTTTTCCATTTTGTGTGATAGGAAACTGGTAGCATTGGGCCACAACGACGGCTATATCGATATATTGCCGGTTGATAACAATGGAAACCGGCAGGCGCTCCAGGGACATACAGCCTGGATAAATACCTTGGAGTTCTCACCGACTGGGAAACTCTTGGCATCTGGCAGCGACGACAAGACCTTACGACTTTGGTCTCTACCAAGTGGACAGTGCGATCAGATCCTTGAAGGTCATGATAGTCCGATTGTTTCCATCGCCTTTTCAGCTGATGGTACACTCGTTGGAACTGGATGCACAACAGATGGAACCATACGAATA
The DNA here is from genome assembly GCA_026958235.1 of Clonostachys rosea. Lineage (NCBI taxonomy): Eukaryota > Fungi > Ascomycota > Sordariomycetes > Hypocreales > Bionectriaceae > Clonostachys > Clonostachys rosea. The sequence goes on from CP110208.1 coordinate 700,419, forward strand.
TGGTCAGTAGAGAGAGGTGTCTGCATACAGAGTTTAATGGGTCATTCCAGCGAGGTGGGCTGCCTCGCCTTCTCCCCAAACTCTGATCTTTTGGTTTCGGGGTCTCTTGATAGGACTGTGCGTCTTTGGTCCATCGAATCGGGTGAGCAACAAAGAATCATCGAAACCCACCATAGCGGTGTTAATGCGGTAGCTTTTTCTCCTGATGGCAATCTGGTAGCGTCTTGCGGGTCTTCTTACATCCAGATCTCATCGCTCGAAGAGATTAGCTATCAGAAACCGCTCAACGATTCCATGACTGTTGAAGATGAGGACACTGAGGGACAGAAAAATTCTGTTACCTGTCTTGCGTTCTCAGGCAAGCTTGTCGCATCAGCATCACGAGACTGCACCTTAGGATTGTGGCCTATCGATGATCCTATGTGTCTGTACAGTATCAAGGTACCTGGTGATGGGATAAACTGCATCGAATTCTCTCCCGACGAGAATTTCATCGGAGCCGCGACAATCAACAGGACTGTTTTTATTTGGTCAATAGGCACTTCTAGCTTCGATGGATTTCGCCTCTTCAAAACCTTCAGCGCTCATGAGGATTATATCAACTCGCTGCCTTTTCTAGTGATGGTAGGAGACTAGCGACAGCCTCAGACGACAGAACCGTACGAATATGGTCTATGATTGAGGATGATTATAACTACGAGAGCCTCAAAGCACACAATGGAGGTGTTACCGCCGTTGCTCTTTCTTCAGCCATTTTGGTTTCAGGGTCAGCAGATCAAACAGTCCAGATCTGGTGGTTTGATGGATCTATGTACAAGCATCGATGGGGACTAAGTGCTCATAACGCATCCATTACATCTGTGGCAATTTCATCGGATTCTACTTTCGTTGCGTCTGCGTCTTGGCACGACTTCGTTCGAATCTGTTCTGTTAATCATGGAACTTGTCTATATTGGCTCCACATCAGAGGAGCAACTTCCCTTTCTTTCGACCTCCATGGGTGGGTGGTTACAAATGGCGGCATCATCACCCATCAAAAGCCACGTATGGAGAGAAAAGTTGTGCGTGTAACCATGGACATTGTCGAGACCACCAACATAGAACCACAAGAGCGTCGGAGCTATCGTGTTGGCCTCGGTGCTAGTCCAGAATGGTTGAACTTCAATGAGTCCCCTCTGATATGGGTACCTAACGAATATCGCGCATTCGACAACGTTTTCCCTATAACTGGCTCCAATATGGTCTGGCAGAACGAGGCTGGCCAGCTTTTGATGTTAAAATTCTACCTCCCAGATCAATAACAAGACGCTTTAGAGCCGCTGAAGAATTTGTTTCAACTCCGAGGATTGACTTACCTCTCTCATTTTGTATTACATAAAAATATGGATATAGTTAGCACTCAAAACGATCTGAAGTGCGACATAGTGCGAAATCTTGAGGCGGAGTTCAACCACCTACATGTCGGCGAGCTATGTTGATGCAACCCAAACTTACACATTACTACGAGTGAAACATTAGTTCTGCTAGAGCGAGCAATTTCTTTCGTTAGATTGTACTGTTCTCGCATGTGCCTGCTTACTGGCGTAGGTAGCCCGTCAAGTGGCTGAAATCAAACATGGCAGACCAGAGCTCTTTTCGTGCAAGCTGGAGACCTCATTCTGTTATTAATAATATTTCAAATGATTGAGTAAAATAATATATTATTGTGTATTATTTAGCTTGATATTGTATTAATAACTGGGTTGATTGTTTTGATATTGTGTCGAAATCTGAGGCTGTGTGAGGCTTTGGTGTGCCATGTTTTATTTCAGTCACTTGCCCATCAGACGCTATCTCTCCAGCCTCCGGTTAAGCCTTAGCCTCCTCCGCTACCCTGTTGCCTATTGAATAAATGTGTAACAGGAAGAATCCAGTTAGACAGTTTTGTCTTTACACGTAATGCGAGATTGTGGCTCGAGCTTGAGTGGCGAGTGATGAAGCGAGTGAACCCCGGCACATCGCCCGTTTCTTCGAAGTTAGCGTGTCGGGGTTTTCAGCTCTACAAGGATGGGTACTCAACCGATGCGAGAAATAGTGTTGGGGGTTGGTGTCAAGCTCGCTAAGGTTCTGCGACGAACAATGCGTCTTGATTCGAGAAGCTTCTCTCTCAGCGTGAAGGAGGCGGAAGGGCGGAAGTGCCAAGCAGGTCCAAGCTTCTAACCCTTGCTTGACTGCCACATTACAATTTGGGGGCGAGGCGCACTCAGGCTAACCGAGATGCCTCGCGAGTGTTGAACATCTGCCACACAGGCGTGTGGAAACACGGTGGTGTGATATGTTGAGCTGGCGCAGGGCGGGGAAGAAGCTCACCGTGGGCTCTGCTCGCTGGCAGGGGTGGCCGGGCCTCTCACTAGCGAGCATGGTTGGAAGTCCCGTTCACGAGCCGAGCCGTCTCTCCTCTTGTGGCTGGGGTTGACCGTCGTCCCTCACTGGACGAATGTGCACCGTGCTCCTTAGACGTCTTACTGTGGGACTCATGACAAGCTACAACTCAACACGAGTACGAGGTGTGACTGACTGTTAGCTAGTGTGCGGCGTAGACTGATGAACATTGATGTCCCAATGCTCATCCAATATCTGAGCTCTGCCATCCAATGGTCGATTTGAATGTCAGCCGATAAGTCACAACTTCCTGGAGAGTAAGCTAGACAGGCCTGTGATACATCCATCTTGGAATTTCTTTCACTTTGCCGGCCGGTAGAACCTTTGCCATAACATTGGTAGTCTGTAAAGGGGTGCTGCAGAAGCACAGGCCAACAGGATGTCGCCATCTTGCTGATACTTTGCATGGTGCTATCTCAACGGTATCCACCTTGTTGGAGGAGGGGAAGACATGTCAGGCTGACTATTGAGCATGACATGCAGGAAAGAGATTCTCAGCCGGCATCGAGATCATAGCAAGGTTAGCCCTACAAGTAGTGTATGCCTGGCGTCCAATGCGAACCATGACATGAGGCCTCCAAATTCATACGCCACCCGTCATGGAGTGTGATTAAAACAACCAGCTAATGAAATGACGGGGGAGTGTGATCATAATTTCGTACCAGCCACCAATCTTATGAAAGTTCCGTTCCAAATACAAGATGCGCTAGAAATTTGTACCAGATTTATTCATTTTAGGATAAGACACACCAACTAGATCTGGAACATAACGTCAGGTCAAGTAATCAAAGTACCAGGAGATGAATAAAGGGTAAAAAAACGGGATCAGCGGGAAGCCGGCTGTCTTGTCTTGCTCATCTGCTCAACAAAACCATGTAGGAGGGAAGCCTTAGTGGGTCAACGCCCGCAACTAGAACTTATAAGCCTCCTATGAGGGGCGTGCGTCTCGGTAAAGAGCCACCCATGTATGATTAAGCTAGTAGACTTGGCATGTTGCCTCTGGTGATCCATCAACTTGTTCAACCTCAGAGCCAAGCCTCGGAATTAGCCCAAACACCTCAGCCGCTTATGAAGGGTACTTCGCCCATGCCTTTCCCCACACTTACTGAGACGTCAGTACAGTACCTAGGAGTGGTATTACTAATTCGTACTCTATGTACGTGAAATGGGTGTCGAGTAGGCCACATCTGAGAAAGTATCAAACAACGGTCAGGGCAAGCAACACCGGGCCTTGTATCGCAGTATTTTATGTTGTTACGGTCTGATCCTTACTGGGTACTTCAAAGTGTTGGGGATATATGACTTGTTTGGGATCTTCCAAGGTGGCAAAAAGCCATTGATGAGGCTCTGCAAAAGCATCTGTCCCTTCAGGCTAGGGGTGCTAGTGATGTATAGTGCGGAGATGCCAAGGAGCTCGATAGATGCACACCTCTCTACCTTTGTTGGAACGTAGATGCGGGTTCTTTCCGTGAAAGATCAAGTAGTGGGGGTTTCAGTGAATTGCACCGCTACTCTCCTGTGCGTTCGCTCACTCCCCTGCTTAAGCCAATGACTCGCCTTTCGGGGGGGGGCTTATTGACCCCAGTATTTGCCTTATGACGAACTTGTATGCATGAATCTCTTGATGAGAGAAGAACGAACTTACAAGGATATACATTAAAGCGGCTCGCGCCAGTCCTATCTAAGCCAACTATAGCCTGGAAGTGATATGCTAGATACGCTAGAACTTGAAGTCAAGTCATATGTATTCTTGTTGAAGTAAAGATACATAAAGATACGCATGGGACTTGGATGATTTACTATATATGCTTGTAACACGCATGTACCTATCCTATTGATGTTGCATATGGAGTCACCTGGTTCTCTCTAGGTCGCCTTAACGATCACCATAACGCATCTTATGAGCCGGAGGTACAGCCAATGGAGTTATAATCCTTGACTTGGCTATCAGGGTTTACTTTCAGCTCAACAGGGTTAGAATTTCACTACTTATTTCATAATCGGCCTCATATGCAAAGGATATTACTATAGGCTCAGATTAACGCCCTTTCTGGGAAGTATAGCTTGGCTTGGCTTCTGGAAAGATTTGTGACTCATCATATCTCTTTGGTTCCTATAATGGTAAAGCTAGTAGAAACCCTGGAGATCTGGCTAGCTCTGGTGTCATCGCCTGCCAACTTCTCGCCCCCTTCTTCCTTCCCTAGCTTTACAATGTGAAATTCTCGAAGCGCCCGCTGAAGCTGCCGCATACGTAAGCGGCCTTTCTAGAACTTGACTATGTAGTTGCCTAAAGCTTTTGATGATACTTTTTCTTCTCATGCATTTATAAGTAATAACCTAGGGCCTTTGCATTGTCTAACTTTTCTCACGCGTTCACACCTTTATCTCCCTTATTTAACCACACCCTTGACTTGCGAACAACATAGAAATGCCTTCAAATCGGCGAAGAACATCCAGCCAACCTGTCGCTCGTAGAAGGAGACCTTCTGCCCAAGAGTGGGAGCAGCACAAAGACTTCATTGCTCACCTCTACACAAATGAAGGCAAGCAGTTGAAGGAGGTCCGCCAAATTATGAAAGACCTTTATCAGTTTGAAGCTGGGTAGGTCTGGCGGCGCGGCTTGATCATTCTGTTTCCTTCCTGACATGAATATAGAGAATCGACCTACAAGAAGCATCTCAGCAAATGGAATATATTCAAAAACACCCGTCGATCAACAACGAATGGCGAAACATCGACTCCCCAACCAATCGATGATAGTATTCAAGGTGATGAACAACACTAGTTGACAAATTGGACTCTTTCGAAGCTCTTCTCGATTGATACACCTGGCCGTGACCGAAGATTTATTTTGCCGTATGGTTTTTGGTGTGCTATTGATCACATTGAGGGGTTGTCCTTGCTTAGGGTAGCAGTTTTTAAACATTGGATTTAAGTCAGGTAATGCATAGGCTAGAATTAGCAACGCCTCTCGGACAGTATAACGATGGTTGCTTTTTTCTTTCTCTTTGTTCTTCTTGAAGTGATGGTCATCAATACATTTGGCATCTGATTTCCTCGAGCGAACACTTTACAAGTGTCATCAATGCTGAATCCGCCTGTTACGATAATTATTCATCTGTATCGAACCTTTACTGTGCTTAATGATTTTGTAGAGGCTTATGGGGGGTCCGGCTCGTAGCCGGCCGGACAATGTGTACGGCCTTCGTGGCACTGATGTGATCGTTCGGTGGTTTCTGATACTGCAACGTCTTAAAGGCCAATTTTTTTTTTCTGGTTGTCCTTAGAATGCATGTATACGTTAGGCTCTGATCCGCCAACTCCCTTCCCGACTGGACCACTTGTTTCGGCTTAATTCTCGCCCTAGACTATTGACATAATGAATGTAACATTTACTCTCGCACGTCCCTGTGGCGGCTTTCTCCGAATTACTGAAATTCAGTTCACGTGCTTACTGATAGATGAATGCGGATAAATGCAGTGCGGGGAATCTCCCCAAGGTGTGACGTAGCCGAGGCTGGAAAAGTCGCCCGAGGAATCTGAGCGAACTCATGACGACTCTATTTCATTCTCTTTGTGCTATGATTGAATGATAAACAATGGAGAATGCCTTTGACATAAAGGAGACTAACGAACAGCAGGCCAATGTTCCGAAACGACGCGGCACAACGGCCCGGGCCAGTCGAGTTGCCCGAGATAAGAAGAAAGTTCAAAACAAAGCCGCCCAGAGAAGCTTTCGAGAGAAAAAAGAGGTCCATTTACATTATCTAGAGTCTTTTGTTGAGGCTGTCAAGTCAACACAGAATGATAATGATGACGGCAAGCAGCGACTTTTACGAGCCCATTTACAGCTACTTGAAGACTACCGACGACTTCACGAGTCATTCATCAAACTTCGCCAAAAGTTACAAAGCATCGGCCAGTCCGCTCTGACTGCTGCTGGTATGTAGGAAAGTACGAATATGGGTTGTGGAAGACATTGTTCTGATCCTGTGGTACACAGATGATGATTCGTTTGACGAAGTGGAACGGGCGGTGGAAAAATACAACGATAACACGACCGGGGTCCAGGCGAATGTAGAGTTGCCTGCTCATACTGATAGTCCAATGGACGCCACCCAGAGCAACTCTTTGGCCAATCAACCACTGGACACACCCTTTGCAGGACTAGAGATAGCGAGTGGTAACCATCCTATGATTGACCAACCAGGAAGTCCTAATTCGTTGGTTCAAAACTTTATGAATGTACAAGACATCAGCCTCCCAGGACTCTCCACTCTGAACAATACTGTCAACGTGGTCAACTCCAAATCCCTATTCGCAGATAAAGTTGAAGGGGCCTGCAAGCAATTCTTGTCTCAGATCTCTCAAAATACCATAGACTGGAAGAATTTGTGGCTGAACCCACTGGAAATCAAAGATAGTCTCGCCTCCGTCGCAATTAGGCTGATTAGCGAGCTATCTGGACTTGGAACTTTGATCTATGGTTCGGTTAGTTGAAATATCTTGTTACATACCTCAAGGGATATTTGATGACTGACAAATGACTCAACTAGGACTTCCATAGATCTCTTCAACGCGTACTGCTTTGGAGACTCTCAAATAATTTGGAGTCCAAACTAGGAGTTCCAGAACCGTTTGAACCAACACCTCTCCAGTACTCTCTGATGAATTACCCCGTTATCATTGATTTCATTCCCTGGGCTTCTATAAGAGATCAATTGATCCTTTCTCGGCATTCACTTGATCTGGATGTGGTATGTCGGGAGCTGACCCTTCATGCTGTTGTCGAATTGCCTGAGAGAGGAGTTGCGGTGCGCGTCTACGATTCGCTATTGCGCAGTGCCATGAACAGTCAATCTTTCAATGGCTATACATTGTCTTCCTGCTTGAATTGTCCGAACTGGTCATATATTAAGCTCAATCCAGAGTCACCTTACAGCTCAAGTTTCGATCCCGCTCAAGCTATGATCGTCGCCGAGCTAGGCAATCGGCTAGGACTTTTGCATAAACAACATTGCTTGGAAACTTCATTTGGCACCTGGGAGAGGACAGAAGGTCATCACACTGACCCGAGGATTTTTAAGGTGCAAAATTGGAAATTATGTCGCGAATTTGTGGCGAAATGGCCCATTCTTGATTGCTCTCTAGGTATGTTTCGTACGATAAAATCTTTCGATGCAAAACGGGACTGACTTTTCCTCGCAAACCTAGCTGTTTCCCGGCACATGACAATTTACGAGAATTTGGATCCTATCGAAGTTGTTTGACTTGATATTAGTTAGGCCGATCTGCAACGGAACAAGACTCAGAACATTTACCATAGTCAAATAACCAGTGATAAAACGCCGACAGGTATACCTGGGAATTCAACGTCTGTTCAGGTGAATATATCCAACTTCTTGCTTAATTGACTCAGAAGTAAATTTTCCAACAAGAAAAAACAGAGAATGCTGACCGTAAAATACGTCATGAAGGGATGGGTGGGTTGCGTTTGATGCGGGGAACCCCAAATATTGGCTACGATCCCATGTGTATAATTCCCTACCCCATTTTCTTGGTCATGTTTTTCTTCGTAAGTCGCAAGCTCAGTGACCAATCACGTTTGACGGCTTACATACCTTATTAAATTGAGTACGGCGTCTGTCTAACGCATGGTCAGTGAATTGAGTTACTCGGAACGACTATAAAATGTGACAGCCCATTTCGCGAATTCGTCTTTTATTTTCATTTCGGTTAACTTACAGTCTGCGAATTTATTCTCCAGCCTTCTCTTTTTGTAGTTATCTCGATATTATAGCAGACGATCCACTCAACATGATCGATATGCTGCACCTACAAGGGAGCCCCGTTGTGAATGTGGCCGTTGTCCTGGTTTGTATAGTATGTCACTGTCTAGAGCCAGACTGCAATTAGTCCAGATGTCCTATTACTAAATCGATTCATAGACACTCACCTACCAGGTTACGATGTGCTTTTACAACTACTTCTTTCATCCACTGGCCAGGTATCCAGGACCCAAGCTCGCAGCCATTTCTGAATTATGGTATGCCAAGAATTGGTATGTCATGTGAGCCACTTGGACAAGTCTTCCTAGCTAATATTTTAGGCTGTCCAAGCGTTGGGCTTTTACTCTCCTTGACGCATCCAAGATATACGGTGATGTGATCCGTATCGCTCCAAATGAGCTCTTCTTTACATCATTCGAGGCCTTTGAAGAAATTTATGGACACACCAATCATAGCAAGGGCAGAAAGCCATTTCTCAAATCCGGATTCTACGATAATCCTGATGAAATGTCACCCCTTGGGGCGGAACGAGACCCTGTCCGCCACAGGGAGACGAGGAAGATGCTTGCTCATTCGTTTAGTGAATCGGCGCTCACCCAGCAGGTCCAATTTATTATGTCCCATATAGATCTTTTCATGAAACAAATTGAAAAATATGGATCAAATGAAAATGGCATTCAAGTTGACGAGGTTCGTTTGTTCATTTCAGATGCACTCCCTTTTGTTTATGACTGCTAATCAGTGTTCAGTGGTTCAACTGGCTTACCTTTGATATCATTGGCGACTTGGCATTTGGCGAGTCCTTCCACGCAGTTGAACAAGGTACTCGTTATATACTCTTGCATAATCTTACGTATCCGTATGCTGACCTCTACTAGTTAAATCCAACCCAGCCGTCACAGCCCTAATAAACGTTCTGTTCACGGGCTCAGTGGTTAATATATTTCGGAGAATGCCATACCTCTGGCCACTTGCCCCCTTTATGTTACCTATCTCTAAATTACAGAAGGAACGAAAACTCCATCAGGAATTTGCCAGAGAACTAATTGTCAAGAGAATTGCCAAGGGCAACGATCGAGCTGACTTTTTTGGACATTTGCTCGGCGATGAGAAGACACGCCCGTCAGAAGAGTTCCTTCGCACCAACGCAAGTTCCCTGTTGATCGCTGGCTCTGAGACTACCGCCACCGCGCTTTCAGGGATGACATATTACCTCCTCGAGCGTCCTGAATGCCTGCATGCATTGCAAAACGAGGTCAGAGGTGCGTTTCGGAGTGATGATGAGATCAACGAAACAAGCACAAGAGACCTCGTCTACGTTGATGCCGTCATTAAAGAAGCTCTGAGAATTTTTATTCCATTGCCGATCAACGTTCCTCGAGTTAGCCCTGGCGCTATAGTTGAGGGGCATTATATACCTGAAGGGGTGGGTTGCTTCATTTACAGCCCAATATCGCTGCTGATCTCTAGTAACTGATTCATGGTCCAGGTAATTGTCTCGGGTCACCAATACACCCTCGGTCACAGCGAGAGATATTTTGCTGATCCGGAAGAGTTCCACCCGGAGCGATGGCTTCCCAGTACGCACAAGTTATACAGCCGTCGATATGCTGATGATAATCTTGACGCGTCCAAGCCGTTCCTAATTGGCCCAAGAACGTGCCTTGGGAAGAATCTAGCATATCTGGAGATGCGGATCATTCTTAGTAAGCTGGTTTTCCTCTTTGAATGGCAGGCTCTTGATGAGCTCGGCGTGGGGAACAAGATTGATTGGAGTCGAGATGTGAGAGTTCAGTTTTTGTGGTCCAAACCAGACATGAGGGTCAGGTACACGCGGAGGAAATTCTAGGTGATGAGAGATCAGGATCATGTCCTTCTGACACCGAACGTGGATCCCTGGGATTTATCTTGCAGTTGCGGGATCGAATATTGATGGTGCTGCATTCAGTCATTTTAAGTTGAGGAAAGTTGATCACGGAGTGAGCCAATTGAGATTACTCATCGCATGCCAAGGCATTGAATCTGCAAAGTAAGCATGGCATGCATTAGTAAGAAAAGACTGGTACGAGTTCTCGTCTCGTCGCTTTGCATGTTAGGAGGGGTAATGTGCGATGTATATTGGCTCAGGGAGATCTGTCCGTTTGTAATTTGCTACGGACGAGTAACAGAGGCCTACCCCAAGACCAGGACTCTGGAATCTCCGCATGTTCGGGATGACCCTTTGCAACACCTGCCAGGAATTGTGTCGTGACTTCAACAACGGGAGTGGCGATTGGGAGTCTGTTGAGGAGGGCTTTCTCATTGTTGATCCCATTCCAATGCATCAGTCATGGGAGTCCTTCTCCAAATCATTAAATGATAATTGTCCGATATGTTGGGGCCTGTGGCGTTCCATACGATCATCGCCACGAGCATCGCCAAATGAAGAACCTGACATGGATTTCAAGAGTTGGTTGCACGAGGGGGCGTTTTCGGTAGAGACTTTGACTTTTACCTTGCACATTAATTTAACAGGGAAGGGCAACAGACGAGAGTCAAATGAGTTTCATGTCCGTTACACGGCATCGGAAACCCTTTTAGGTGCGTGCTTGCGTACCGTCATGTTGAGTCATCTTGAAACGTCCGGCGTCTTTGGAGACTATGACTCAAGCCTTCTTGTGGGAATCTTGCCGCTGGTACTAATAGGTTCGGAATGTAGAAGCCCGGCATCACTATGGCATTGATGTCGATCAGACGCCCAGGTCAGTGGCTCGTTTTGTCCAACACTGGAGCAATCACTGCACGGAAACTCATCCCGTATGTACTAAGCGGGATGTATCTTCAACCACTACCACTAGCATAGCTTTGCCTACTCGGCTGTTAGATCTGGGCGATACTGATTCCAAGAAGTTTCGCATCGTGCAAAGCCAGAAGTGTTGTCAAAAGAACGACCAATATGTTACTCTTACGCATAGATGGTCGCATGACACACCAAAGCTCCTGCAAACCAATTGTGAACAATACTATACTTTCCAGTCCGACAATATGCTGCCGCAGGACTACCAAGATATCATATCAATCTGCCGCGCAATGTCTGTTCAGTTCCTATGGATTGACTCTCTCTGTATCTTACAAGACTCGCCCGAGGATTTACTCCGAGAGATCAAAACAATGCTCAATGTCTACCAAAATGCTCTTCTTACTCTAAGTATTTGCTGGGATTATTCAGATTCAACAATATTTCCAAGTCGGAGAGGAGATACTCTTTCGATAGTTCCGCCAAACGACGAGTCCAAAAACATTGCTTATTCAACTACAGGCTGTGCCTTCGTCAATCATGTAGACGAGTTCAAAATCAATGTCACACACTCGCTCGTCAACTCACGAGGGTGGGTCTTGCAAGAAAGAACCCTTTCGCGGCGAATTGTCTATCTAGGGAATGAACAGCTGTACTGGGAGTGCGACGGAGCAATTGCGAGCGAGACTATGTCCAATATTTTGCAAGACAAGGATGTTAGAAGGATGCCCCTGTTCCATGATTCGGACGACTTCCGTAACGCCCTCTGGCCCAAGCTGGTCGAGAAGTACAGCCAGTGTGGGTTGACGAGTGAAAGTGACAGGCTTGCTGCTATCTCAGGCATATCTCGGATGATGTCTGCCGCCAACCCAAGGGATCGGTATATTGCAGGGATCTGGTCCGAGTATTGGCTCTTTGACCTTCTCTGGACACCACTTGTCAAGAATTTCTGGCCTCGGAATGGTGCCTTACTTAGAACTTGTGCCGTCCGAACGATAGAGCCCACACAAGAAGCTCCGTCATGGTCATGGATGGCTTTCCCTGGCCCAGTTGAACAACCTAGATCACTGGAGCGACCCAAATGCATCACAGGAACAACAATGTCGTCCGACAAGTCCCTGTTTCTACCTCGAGCTCTTGCCATGCTTCGTCAATTTGATGTCAATCCTCCTCCAGGTGCGGATAATTTTGATTCCATGTCTCACGCGACTTTACGCTTGAACTGTTTCCTCATACCTGCGGATTTCGCGGGGATAGCCGAAATTTGCTTGAATGAGTCAGCCCCGACATTCTATCATCCCATCTCTTGCAATGCATTCTACTTTCCTCAACAACGTAAGAAATGCCATTTACCATTTGGAATTCCTCAAAAGCTCTAGCAGGGCACTTCCAGGGCTACAGAAGCTGACCCCAATTACTTTGTGCTTCAACAAGCCCTGGAATTCCGACTTTCCCACCTCCATGATCCCCATTTTTCATCTACCAAAGCATCCTGACAAACGTTGGACTCGGGACAGAGTAGGCGGTCTCATCGTCCAGCGCACCAGTGCTAGGGGCCAAGATCTGGAGTATACTAGAATAGGGACGTTTCAAGAAGAAACGACAAAAGAAGCAGTGCTTCTCGCAGCACTGAGAACGACTACTTGCAAAGGCATAATAGAACTGAGCAATGAGACTACAAAGTCAGGGAGGACTGGAGAAGAGAAGAACTTCGAGGCCCGACTCTGTGAATATATAAACGCACCAAGAACTGGAAGATCGACGGAAGACACATCTCAAGGCCTTGCCAAGGGCCCTTCGCAGCTCTTTTATCCAAGAGCGGAGTGGGCAAATATTCTGTTGGGCTGAGGGGGGATGATAGGTGTGGAATTAGGAATAAGGGAGATATATCCTAGATTTCCTATAGGATGTCATAGATCACCGTTTCGAACCTCATAAAGGGCATTCAAGCGCAGAAACTTCGTTCAGCGGACTTTTGTTCGCCTACGCCACTATCGGCACTTGCCAAAGGGACTTCAACTGGACGCTATCACCCTTGGAAGAGCGTGTGATTAGAGGCAATTTAATAACTCCTGCTTTAAACTATGGCCCCCAATATTGGCGAAGAACAATCCTTCGGACATGCCCCCGGAATCCTTTTCCAAGCGAAGCAATAGGGGCCTCAAATTGCATCGGCAGTCAAACATGCGCGATGCCGCCGGCGGCTTGTACAGAATTCGTGTCAACACGCGTGATGAATTCATGTTCGATAACGGCATTACTGCTACCGCACAGTGGTCTCACCCAAAAGAATGCGCGATTTCCGCGGCCTTGAAGCTCAATCTGTGACCATGCATTGACCGGTAGCGTGTAGTTCAGGGTATAAGGATAATCGCCACTGATCATGGTGACATTGGTATGCTGATCATGGCCTAGCCACAATGTGGTGTCCTGTCCTTGGAGAAGTATAGAGGGCTTGCTAGATGTTGGCCGCGCTTCTAGAGAGAGTGTGTAGTCTTTCCCGTAGCTTCTAAGTGGTGTATCGATATGACATCTGCCGTCGAAGATGATTAAGCCTCGCCCGGTCTCACAGCCATGGTTTTTGCCGTGGTAGTTTCCAGACCTATCCTCGACGACTTCCCTGCCAGCCTTCTGGAAGTCATATCCAAGAATGGTTTTGGGCACGCTTGGGACTTTGCGATCCAGGTTTTGCCCAGGGGCAGCTGGTTGTAGCGCCTCGAATAGCTGTTTGTACTCTGACTTCTGTAAATCGTCGCCCTATTGCTTATCAGCTAGAGCTGGCAACCCATCCCTCCAGGCGCGATACGCATCCAATTGGGTGAGGTGTTACCGGTGAAGATGAATTGTTCATCCAGCGACTGGCGAAAGTACGCCGACCACTTTGGCACAGTGTATATAGCCATATCCGAATTCATGACCTCATAGTTGTTGGTAAGTTAGTCAGACCAAGGATCGCCTTCGTAGTATGCCCAATGCTGGATTGCAACATCAGTAGAGACATTGGCCCCGCCGTTTGGGGTGAAAGTGCCCCAAATACGCGAGGACTTTCCGGACTGTTTCTTGATGTTAATCTTGCTCCTCCCTTGTCACATATTCCTTTATCCACTTCTGCCGCATGGCTAATTCGAGTCTGTCTTGGTTTGCTTCTCTGTCAATAGCGGCTTCTGCCTCCTTTCTTGTATATTTACTGGGCCGAGTCACCCAGCCCGAGCTCGGGCCTTTCAGACAAGAAAGATCATCGATATCGCCCATTCGTTTAGCCATCTCTCTAACCAGGGATCCATCTTGATCAACATAAGTTTCGTATAATTCTTGATCCATCTTGGCCGGGTTGGGAAGCGGGCCGTAGATGGCATTTTCACGTTGGTCAAGGTCTTTAGCGAATATAATCGCGTCCTTGAGAGTGACTTGTACAACACTATCGGAAAAAGTGCGTTCGACTTTATCCAATATGGGCTCGAAGGTAATTGGGGCACTGAGTCCCAGGGTGCAGTTAGTGAGCACCAAATAAACAGAGGTTGAACCAAGTTCCTCACCACCCATGCTTGTCACATTGAAGTTATCAGAAGGCAAGATAATTAACATGGCCCGGAAAATAGGCTGAACAATGTAAACCTCTGGGTGGTCATAGACAATGTCTCGATAATAAAAATCTGGATTTTTGACAGCTCTCGCCGATACAATGGGAACTTGCGAAGAAATCACTTCGTGCATCGACACGAGGGTTTCAGCCAGCTCAGCTATATCGGCGTCCCAGTTAACGCATTCCGGATAGATTGTCGTGGCAATGGAGCGCTCAAATTCGATGTTGGTCCGGTAAGGGTCGAGCCACTGGCGTTGGAGCCATGAGTATAGCGATTTTGCGAGAGCGTGGTACTCGAGCGAAGGCCTACACGCTTTTTATCCGGCATTACGTAGATAGGGACAGTCTTCTTGCATAATGACTGAGCCTCGTACGGCCACATGTCCATAATACTGCAGTGTATAGGACTATCACCTGCGGCCATTGTGCCACAGGCCCAGCCTTTCGCCACAACAGGAACAGCGCACGGCCTGTAAGGATATCGCACAAGGTCGTGAAAGATAGACCTTCGATTCCTTGATTCCATTTGCAAGCGCGCAGAATGAAACACTTCCTCTCGTGTCTCCTCTTGGGAGGTCTCCATCGAATCAGACCTGATTGTGTGGCGAGGCATTGTTGCACGTTTCTCGATCGTATTTAGTTGGGCAAAAGGAGGAGTAAACGAGGGATATAGAGGCTTGAAGAGGCCAAGCGGGAGAGTGCTCGGTAGATTGTTTGTTCAGACTTGGTCTGTGTGAGCAGCGATGTACGGGAGGTAGGATACGGTGTCGACGAACAATGCGGCTCAGTCAGATATATTGCAAGTGGTACAAATTTCACTCTTGCTAAGAACTAGGTCGGGGATGACGGCCTTCACAGCGGAGGAAAGAAGGATTTCGAGGTTCATGATGGCGCGACGCCGATGAAAGAGTTCTCATGTCGGGCACAAGCCATTGTTGGCGAAGGGCTCCGGTAATTGCTATGATGGCCGCTTCTTCTATAAGTATTGTAATGCTGGAATTATGGCCATATGTCTGCCTCACAGCGGATGGGGGGCAAGACCATGCAAATCTTCTTCCTTAACTAGGCGATATCTTTGCAAGGATTCCAAAAAGAAAAGGTTGCATACTGAGCAGAGAATGCCGCCTCGGTTCCGTTCAAAAGCTTGTATAAAATGCTGGGCGAAGTTGTTTCAAGAAGCTTTCAAGTTTTCGACGCCAGGAGCGGAATCATTGCTAGAGGGCGACTGAAGATAGATATTTGGTCGGAATAGAAGGAACTGATACTGAAAATAGCGCTCTCCAGGCTCATCTCAAGAAGGGAAACAAAGATGAACAACATAGAGGATCTCGAAGGATGAACAATGTATTCCATGAACTGGGTATGATAGATCCATTGGCGTTTGACACGAGGCGGCCATCCCAGAAAAGAAGAGACAAATGAGCAGCAAAGAAGGTCCAGAAAAGTGAATTGTGAACACCATGGGCTGTATATAGGTCCATTTGCCCAGGTGGGACGGGGGGGTCATCTCGGAAAACAGGAAGAAATAAGTAGCAATGGGGTTCAGCAAGGTGAGCTGTGAACAGCATGAACTGTGTATAGATTTACCCTATAGCAAGCAAGAATGAAACCAGAAGTTGATTCGTAATGAGCCAAAACTGGTGGAACTGACCATTGGCAAATGAGGTATTTGGATGGCGATTGAATTTGTTAGACGCTGAAGCAAAGAAGGGATGCCCATGTCCGACGACTAAGACTCTATGCCAGGGCGGTTGCGGAAACAGGGGCGAAGATTGCCCCTGAATGACATCGGTGCTTTCGAAAGGTTGGTGTGGTTGTTTAGTGCGGCGAGCCTGAGATGACGGCCTCGACAGGAATCACTTAGGGGATTGGAAAGGTGATATGGGCTTATATCAGCTGCAGTCCAGACCGATACATCCATACGGTACAGGAAATCCGGGAAAAATATGGGTTTTCTTGCGTTCTTTGATCCAGAAAGGTTCACATGGCAATTGGCCACCAAAATGAGTACTGGATGAACTAGGATTGTGTGCGCCCTCAAGAATATAACGAGGAGCTGTGACGTATCGATGAGGGTTGTGTGCAGATCTCAACTTTCGGGTTGAATTAGAAGAGAAAGCGAACGCAAAAAGCTACACGGGGTTTGTTGATAGGGGTAGCCGCTGTGTGATCGAAGCAGGTGTTGAAGAACAAAACGCCTGGCTTCGAAAGAGCAGATGAGCATCTTCATGGTATACTCGTAAGTTGGCAAATTGGCTTCGCCTGGGTATAATCCATGTATTGATGGGTTGTATTTGTGCAAGTTGCATTGGTGGAATCCTCCGTATTTAGGGAAGGCAATGCTGCACCAGGATACTAGTCACCCAACGCGGTAGTCTTCCCACAGGACTCAGACGCGCCAACTGTTTGGGCGTCCCTCCGCAGAGGGGAGATGCAATCATCATACCGGCAGAAAGACGGAAGGAGTCGTCCTAGCGTCGAACTCGAGACTTTCAGTCAATCATCATAAAGGTAGAGTGCCATCTACTTTTCAATCCGCTTTTGGTCCTCCTCGCAACTCCTGAGAATCCACTCGCATTTCACACTTGCAATAGGGCCATATCCTAAAGCCTACGTGATCCATATCAGCGAGTGGGCTGTATCGTCCTGTTGATTCGAAGCACCACTGTGAGTATGGCTCCCACACTGTAGTGTCGTGATCTCGGTGTCGATACCTCGAAGGAGAAGGGGAACCGAAAGGCGGTGGTAGGCTCCAAGGAGGTTGTGACAGGACCTCACAATGGGTGACCAACTACGCGGATGTAGATTGGTCCCTACCGTCTTGGGTAGTATCATCCCCAAGACAAAAGACGACAGCCCTATGTCAGAGGACTGGGGGGCGGTTTTTCTGAGCTTGTCCAGGCCCTCGAGGCCTCTATGCGCCGGTGGAACTTCCTATAGAAGATCTAGAAAGCGCCTTTCGGTGCTTTATAGGTTAGGCTATTCGCGTAGTTGATCCCAAGCCGGCGGAATGTTGGTGTTGTCCACGGATCGGAAGATCTGCTCACTCGAAGGTATGATACGTTTAGGTAATTTGTAAAAGACATCCGAAAAATAGAAGGCGAATGAGATGAAATGTCCCAAATTAGAGTAATTTTCTCGCATGCTAGAGCAGCCTGACGGGATCGGGGTCGGGATAGAAGTCGGGATAGGAGTCGGGATCGTTTTCGCCACAGAGGTTACCTCTCAAGCGGGTGAAATAAAACATGGCAGATCGAGATAGTTCAGCACTGAAATTCAACACAATATCACAATAAGTAACCTAGTACTGAGTATAATATTAAGCTAAATATTACAGAATAGTTTATTATTCTCTTCTTATTGTGTTTAGTTGAAAAATGAGGTCCCTGTCTCACGCGGAAAGAGCTTTGGTGTGCCATGTTTTATTCCAGCCACTTACCTCTCCAACTTGATGAGAGCTATGGTCATTCCAGATCCCCTTGCGCCTTCATTAGCTTCTAAATTCAAGCCAATTATGGCTGTTGATTGGCACCCGCGTTTTTAATGCGGGGTGGGATTTTCCGCGTTGGATGAAACGTGGAAATAAGGGAACTGGCATATCACCTCCGCCTCCGCTTTCCGCCAATGCGATGTCACTTCGGTAAAATCGGAGTCGGGACCAGCGGTAACGTGACAATGATGCCCAATGTACCCCTCAGTTCAGCTGTGGTGTACCTTGTGTCTTCAGCATCTTAGCTGATGTTATTCTGGGCTGAGAGTTGAGTCTGGGACAAATATCCCTAGTTCTACTTTGCAGTTTCGACAGTCACGACGAGCTGTTTTGCGGCGCTTTGAACAAAGTCCTTTCCTATATCAATCTCCTCGATTTCGATTACTATGAGCACTTTGCTGAATACGTGGGAAAATACGCCATCCCTTGGCGGGGTCATTCAATACTTTGCTATCTTGGCCGGGGTTGCTTTTGCAGGTACTGTCTTGCTTGAGGGCACTCGCCACCGCCCAAACTCCCTGCCGTTGGATGGATCATGTTCGCTGACAGGGCACGGATGGCAGGTTTCTGCTGGACCTACCGGAATAGAGGCATTCTGTCTTCGTCTTCCGCCAATGGCGACTGGATACCAAAGCCCAAGGGTCAGGCCTTCAAAGGTAATTCTCAGGAGCTCCAGACAAAAGGAGCTGCCAGCTGTAAGGCTTGGTACTCTCTTTACCAGCGCTATGGTCCAGCATATGAGATCACCGTTCCGTATTTCCGCCTCCATGTGATTAACCACCCTCGATATCTCGAGCACATCCAGAAGACAAACAGTAAGAACTATATCCGGGGGGCATTCACACGAAATGTCTTTGGTAAGCTCCACCGATCAGGAATCTTCGTCGCCGACGGCAAGGAATGGCAGGCCCAACGGAAGGCTGCCACCCGAGCGTTCAGCAAGCAGAATTTCGAGAGACATATTACCAAGTCTCTGCATCATTGGCTGGACATCCTCATGCGCCTTCTGTCCAATCTGGCTAAAACTGGGACCGAATTTGACTTCCAAGAGCTAATGGGACGCTTCATATTCTGCATCTTTTTGCGAATGGCGTTTCACGAAGATGAGCTCGCTTTGGACATCATGTCCGACAAGCCCGAGAGTCTCAACTCAATTCCCAAGTATGTCGAGGCATTCGATAAAGCTACCCACTGTAAGTCATTGATCCCTCAAGCTTCGATCAAAATCCTAGGTAGATGAGCAGGAGGAATGCCGGAGCTGATATATGGGTGCAGTGTTCGACAGACGGCGCCGCGACCCCATCTGGAAATTAACCGAGAAGCTTTCTGGGGAAGACAAAATTACCGACCAGGCCGTCAGTCTATTTTACGAGCAGATGGACGCTCTCGTAAAGAAGCGTATGGACGCCATTGCATCTGGGTACAAGTATAACCCGGAGGACGGTGGTGTTGATCTCTTGGATCTTTTCATGCAATCAACAAACGACCCCTATGAGCTTAGTGGCATGGTGTTTGCATTTCTCATTGCTGGACGTAAGCGATTACCCTGGTTGATTGAATGAACCCAAAGCCACCTTCCGGAATAGCACTTACAGTACTTTATTGCACCAGGTGATACGACGACCTACTCAACAGCTTGGCTGATGAAGGAGATCTTTCACGACGATAACAAACATCTCGATGCCGTTAGCAAGATTCGCGCGGAGGCGAAAGAGGTAATCGCTGATGGTGGCTACTTGGAATATGCCAATACATCCGTAAGTTAAAACTCATTCAGAAGTTATAGCGCCCATCTATATCCGTGTAGCTAATTTGTAACATACATAGAAAATGCATTTTACTCACGCCATGTGGGACGAGACATCAAGACTCAACACAGTCTCTCCAGCAGGGCAGATGGAGGCAGCCGAGGATGACGTCCTGCCTGCTGTTCCGGAGCTTAACATGCCACCACGGAAGATCAAAAAGTAAGCCCCCGCCCAGTAGCATCCCGCAGTAGGAGAACAAGTCCTCATCCGATATCTATAGGGGTGATATTGTCAGCTATCAAAACTATGTTCTCTCTCGCATGCCCGAGATTTGGGGAGACGACGCATCTGAGTTCAAGCCCGAACGGTGGTTCGACGAGGACGGCAAGACCATGTCATTCAGTCCTTTCAGTAAGTTTCTGAAATACTTTGTGTCATCTCCATCAATCATTATGAAGCAACGAAACTGACACCGTTCTTCTTTTCCTCTAGAGTATCATTCGTGGAATGCTGGACCTCGCAGTTGTCTAGGTCGACCGCTTGCCACATATGAAGGTATTTCTATCGCGGCTGCCATTATACAAAGGTTTGATGTTATCATGTCGGATACGACGAAAACCTACGAGCCGCTTGCAGCTCTGAATATGGTATGCCTGTCCCTGCCCAGCATACATATATCTATTGCGAAGAAAGACGCAATATACGTTCGTCTCTGAAATAATTCCATGACTGACATCGAAACTTTATTTAGGGAGTAAAAGATGGAGTAAAAATGAGAGTGCGGAAGAGAGAGGATATCTGATCTCCCACATCAAGTTTTGTACCTGGATACTGAGTTCGCGGAGGTTTCCCAAGGACCCCATCGCTCTGATAAAGAACCAACCCGTTTGTTTCTAAGAAAATATAATTAACACAGCTGCCCGGCATCCAAGTAAGGTACAAAGAAATCAGGACTAGAGCTGGGCCAAGTGAGTGGATGAAAACTGCATGTGAAAGCAGGGAAGAAAAAAGCCCGAGTCGTCTTATGGAAGGCCCCAACTGTGGCTAGTTAATGGCTTAATACTCTGAAACTATAATCTATCTCCCCAACGCAGTTTCCCGTACAGGTTTGTAAAGTATTAGTGAACTAGACCCCGAGCAAACAATATTTAAGATCATCCCCTGAAAATGGATGTTGTTCGTCGTTTAGCTGTGTAAGCCCAGTCAACCATGTTTTGGTCGCCTCTTCGCTATATGGTACGTCTTCTGGGTATAAACATGCAGAACGCAGAAAGTAGAGGCCATGAGAGTAGATGTTCAATCCGGATGTGCCGCCATTGCACTCGAGGTTGGCGTCTCCTTCGCAAACTTTGATATCGTCGAGCGGATAATCAGAACCCGTAAAATTCTGGGATATCCAGTATTCTGGAGAAATGGATCGATAGCCCCAACAAAGGAACGGCACGCGTGGAATAGGATCATCCAAGTTTGTGACACGATAATTGGCCCCGGGCAGACCAATTAGGAAGTCATTGAAGGCAGCGTTACCAACGCGAGGGGCACCATATGTGTAGAGATCAACCGAGAAACCCGTATCACGAAGACTCGCGGCGGCCATGGATGCAAGGGCTCCGCCAAGAGAGTGACCAGTGGCCACAACTTTGTAGCCCGGGTTGGCTGCAACAGCGTCGCCAATTGCTTTCACGGCACCACCGGCGGCCATTTCATTCCAAGCATCATAGAAGCCCGTGTGAACCTGAGCCCCATGCACACCTGGATAAGGCTTGAACCAAAAGTTGAAGTTCACATTTGTCTCTCCCTCAGTCAGAGTGCCCCGAGCAGTAAACACAATTTGCTTGCGAACATTATTTATACCGATGTACGCAGCGACCTGAGTGACCGGGCCGCTTTTGATCATATGTTAATTGCTCATCTGGATCAGCTTGAGAAGTGGAGTTTCAACTTACATATATGTCCAGAGAATTCGAACGCCGTCGTCCTGGATCAAAGAGCACTTCCCTCCGATGATTCCCTCGCGATCGCACCTAACAAGGTCACCGCTTGCCTGTTTGTAGTTGCAATATGAGGATGCGCTTTGCTCCATGAAGAATTGCATATCATCGAGCTCTGACTCGGTGATAGTGAGTCCTACGGGATAGAATTTAGCTAGGAGTTGGTCAAGGAGTGCCACTACATACCATCTTTCCTTGCGATGCCCAGGCTTGGTTCGAGCATAGCCCCTGTCGCAGAGGCTAGAGCAACAAAGGCAATCAAATTGTTGGCTAACATGATTGATGATGAGTATTTGGAAGGTTGAGAAGGTTGAGATACCAACTGAAGGTGGATGAGAAGCAGCTCGCGTACTTTTATTTGTAACATTATCTCAGGATCTTACTTAGAGACGGTAAATATGTCCCAGAAACTATCCAACAATCCAAGGAGCGGTGAGAATATTCGGTTTCCAGAACGCTGGTATGGAATGGGGCGATCATCCAGCATTCCTCAACAGCAACAAAAAGAAGAGATGAATTAGACCAACTGAGAAACGTAGGCTTTCAAGTTCACGCTTTTAGGCGGTGATGTGAAATTATTTGTGCTTACTTGCAGCTGAAAATACCGCATTCGTGCTGTGAAAATGCCGGTCCCCATTCCACGAGCACAATCTTAGAAGCTTCAAGGCAACCTGCATCAACCGTTTCTTCTGTCTCACAGTTCGGACTAATGTTTCGGGTGAAGAACTCTTCCTGTCTCTGGTAGAAACATCCAATCTCAAGGTTTCAAGGAGATTTGAAGGCCTCCATCCTATGGAAGTCTATATTGTCAGAGACATCAGGTACCAAGCTTGTTCATGTAATTTCATATATTTTTATCCTTGGTGACCCAATTAATCCAACTCAGAAGTAATGAGTGGCCATGACCCCTTTTCATGGCCTCTACTTTCCGCGTTCTGAATGGTGGACGCCTGCCAGTAAATACCATGAAGCCTTGCCATGGCCATGCTTCACGGAGTATTTATCTTTCACATTTCTTATTTGATTGTTATCCTTCGTGCTCATATGTGATAAACTACGGATGAGGGAGTCCGAGTACCAATTAACAACAGATTTGATGATGCCATACCCGACGCAATGAATACGTGCGATAAACAATAACCAGGGGGCAGGACGGGAGTGTGACCTGCTCCATTAACTAATAAATAGCTACTAGCCGTACTTATATGCTTTCTCTTGGAGGACCTTGAGATAAGGGGTTACGTATAGCCGTGTGGAATGCCCCTGCATCCGATGTTAGTGACTAAATAGTACCATTGCTTGGAAAGATACGTTCTGCAAAGAAAGATCTTCGTTATTTCTTCACTTACTTGCTTTCTCCCCATGCGAGTCGGCATTGCGAAACACCAGCAGATCATCGACTCCCTGGTCCTTGAGAAAGTACCATCTGTGGTTCCCATTATAGTGCAAGCAGCTAATTTCCTCGACACGATCTCGCTCGATCGCGTCTTCCAGTAGGACATCATTCTCCGTGTCGACTGTAGTATAATCGCAGAGAGCAAGTGGCCATTCGTCGGTTGGCGTCTTCAGAGGGCGCCATACGCTAATAGGTTGGGAGATTATCAGCATTCGTAAAATGACTAGGAGCCTGTTCAATATTACATATGGTATCAAGATAGTGTGCGATCGGGGATTACGTACTTGAGCATGTCAAACCTCTTTCCTTCCCAGAACTTTTCGTTCCCCGAGAAACACCACCGGAGCAGGTCCAAAGATCCAACGCTAGACCAGTCGCAATGGACCACTGGCGATGGTTTTTCATGCTGCTCACGGTACACCCTAACTACTTCTGGGAAATCTGGGTCACGCTTCTAACCTGTAGCAAAATAGAATCAGCATAACGTTCTGAATAGGCCAGGCCATAGTGAGTCCAATAACCCACCCACCGTAGTATCAAAGCACTCGATCCTCCAGTGTTGAGGGAATTGCTCATGTAGAATGGCCTCGATTTCGTACCAGTAAGCTTGTTCTATGGAATCTTTGTCCCGGCAAGCCTTCTCAGGATCGAGATGGATCTGACGGCCACGTAGGAAGCAGAAACCATATTCATCAAGGTTGAACCTATCTGGTTGATCAATCGCATTTACCAGGACCTGAAGATGGTCGGCTTTGGTGTTTTGTCGTACCGCGCCTTCTACATGATCCACGGGAAAGTCCGTGATGAAAGCCTTCTCTTTAATATATTATTCGCATAATGCCATGTCCAGAATCCCGCACTGCCTAGTTAGGTAAGCTTAAGGCATTTACTAATAATAAGCACAGTTACCCCGCGTCAGCCTTGGGCTCTGCCTGATATTCTGTCCCTCGATACAGAGGGGGCTATAACCTCCCGGGAAAGAATAACGGTTCAACCAAAACGCAAATCTTGGTTATCTATTTTTTGCTATTTCTCTCTCACTAGATTCACCTTAACGCCTAGACTTCACGCTCGCGTCCCATCTCGTCCGCGCTTCCATCTGCCTGGGGCAATTGATTGCCCCTCTTTCTTGACCTACCTATCGAACGAACTCCACAATCGACGACGTCGACGGAGACAGATTCCGTACCTTGCTTTGAATAGTTCGATGTTTATATCCGCTCGGTCTATACCCCGACCTTCCCCGAAGCCCGATCCGAGATACCGCAAGGCATGATCGCGATTACCGTTATCTATCGAACCTTCGAAGCTAAACATAAGCCACGTCGAGTTTCCTCCGATACTCCAGCAATCCCTGGGGCTAGCCAATGCGTCTCATCAATATAGAGACACGGAAACTGGAGGAGTTTTTCGGCGATGCAGTCCCGCCGTACGCCATATTGTCGCATACCTGGGGAGCCGATGACGAAGAAATATCTTTCCGCGATATCCAGACAGGGAGGGGGAACATTGAGAAAGCCGGCTATGGACGGATCAAGTTTGAGGGATGCTGCAAACAAGCCAAGAAGGACGAGCTCAAATATGCTTGGATTGATACCTGCTGCGTCGATAAAGCCAACGCCGTGGAGCTGAGCGAGGCTATCAATTCCATGTTTCGATGGTATAAGAGAGCCGCCTTTTGCTACACCTATCTGTCCGATGTTCCCCCTGGTGACAATTCTTGGGATTCGGGGTCCAAGTTCTTCGCTAGTCGTTGGTTCCGGCGAGGATGGACATTGCAAGAACTCCTGGCCCCGGAGGAATTACATTTCTACAACCAAGAATGGACCTTCATAGGCGCAAAGGGCGACATGTCTAAGGAGATCGAGACGATCACAGGTATTCCTCGACAATTCCTACTCGGCTGGGAGGATTTCTGGGACGCGACAGTAGCGCAACGCATGTCCTGGGCCGCGAATCGAGCTACTAAAAGGAAGGAAGATATTGCGTATTGTCTCCTAGGAATATTTGGTGTGACAATTCCGATGATCTATGGCGAAGGCGACCAAGCCTTCATTCGGTTGCAGGAGGCAATCATGAAACACACGCGGGACGATTCTATTTTGGCATGGGGCCTTAACGCTGCGAAATCCGTACCAAGCAACTCGACGGATGTGGTCTCCGCGGGGATTTTGGCCACTGCTCCATCGGACTTCGAGAACTGCGGACGCATTGTTCTGAGGAAGCAAGATGCCTTGGCTGCCAATACATTCGACATTTCTGGCGGCCGCCTCCTGGTGCACCTCCCTCTACATGCAGCCTCGGATGGCGAGATGTTCGGCTTGCTTCATTGCGGT
Organism: Clonostachys rosea; assembly: GCA_026958235.1. Classification (NCBI taxonomy): domain Eukaryota; kingdom Fungi; phylum Ascomycota; class Sordariomycetes; order Hypocreales; family Bionectriaceae; genus Clonostachys; species Clonostachys rosea. Next base: position 725,949 of record CP110208.1, read on the forward strand.
CCGGAGCACGACATTGAACAAGTTGTGGGAATCCCACTCCACAAGGCTGTCCCTGGCGCAGCATCTGACGAATACCTCAGGCCGCAGGGGCATCATCCAGTTTTACTTCCTAAGAATACATCTATTGCTTCACCTGAGCCAATTCGCATCCAGATGGGACGTCAAAACAGGGTGCACAAGGCAACGAGTCGGCGATACTGGCTCTATATAAACGGACATCAGAGGATCAACGCCAAGCTGAACGATGCCTATCCCCAATTGTCTTGGGTGAAAGGACGCGCACTGATTGCTGAGGCAAACGACTTGGACGGAAATATCACACGACGATATTTGGCTAGATTCCGCACTCAGGGCGAAGGATCTCAAGATATCGTGATAGCACTTGAGTTCGAGATACGGGGATTGCAGGTACAAGCTCGACATCATGTTATGATATCCTCCAGAGATACCGCTTTAGAAGATTTGTCCCAGAAACTCGTTTACATGGAGCGGGAAGCATTTGGGAAGCACAGCGCCAGCAATGGCAACCTCAACCTGAACGTAACAGTGAAAGAAGAACTGTTTGCCCAGCAGCCGACGTTTGTGGTCACGCTCGCTCGAATGTCAACTTCACCGGAGGCTACTATTAATGCAACCTTGGAACTGCGGCAAGTGAATTTAAAGCTTGAATTCGTGAAAACATTGCAAGAAGAAGACCAAGTACGTCAAAAGACGGAACAATTGAAGCAGCAAAGAGACGAGACGATAGCTGCTTTAGCCTCGATGAAGAAACGACTAGCCGTGGTAGACGAAGAATTAAGAAAGCAGAATAAGGAGAAAACCTTGCTTACTAGAGAAATGAATGAACTGACAAATAGAGACAATGAGGCCAGCCAACTGCAAGAGGAGTTGTCAGGGCAAGAATCAGAAACCCAACGGCGTCTGGATGAGCTCGATGGCAAATTGGCTTCCAAGGACTGGCTTGGCCGGATGGTCAAGCTGCTGCTCGACGTGGGCAAAATTGATTTCGATTTGAAGGATATGGGAACCTCTGGGTCTGACTGCCCCCAGTCACCGGGAGCGGGAGAGAGTGGACATAATAGGAAGGGCCAGACGCCGCTATCATGGGCCGCAGCGAACGGGCACCAGGCCATGCTGAAGAAGTTGCTCGAGGAGGGCGCCGACCTGGAATGCAGAGAAAGCGATAACCGGACACCACTATCGCTGGCTGCAGGGAACGGGCATGAGGCCATTGTCAAGCTGTTGCTCGAGAAAGGCGCTGACCGAGAGTCCAAAGACAAGGATGGCAGGACGCCGCTATTATGGGCTAAAATGAACACTCACGAGACGGTAGTCAAGATGCTAGCCCCCGAGGACCAAGATATCAAAGTATGTTAACATATCTACTTAGCCGTGGCCTTTGTCGGCAATCACTAATGATCCTGCCTCCAGACTTCGGTTAGCCCGTCCAAGGCCGAGAGCCAGGCCACCGAGTCTGTCGCGAATTGCAGCATACCACGTCAAAAACTGCGGGACAAGCCGGCCAATCGACTTCACGATATTGAGTTCGCCACGGAAATCAGCGCGTCCCTGATAGCCCAAGTTCGCGACTTGCAGAGCCTCCTCACCGAGAAGAACGAAGAGCTAAGAAACAGCGAGTCCGAGTGCTCCAGGCTCGACATCGAAGCCGAGAGCCTGCAACAGCGCGTTAGGATGCTGGACGAGAGTGATCAGCGCTACAAGGACGACAATTGGAATCTCGAGACCGTCATACACGAAATGAAGACCGCGCTAAAGGAAGCGGCCGAGCGGGAGAAGAAGATGGCTCAGTCGCTCAGCATCCTTCAATCCGAGGGGATATCCACCCGGAGAGAGCTCGAAGAGATCAAGGCCACCCATGCCAATCTCATTGATGACCATGCAGCCGCCCTAAAGCACTACGAAATCGAACTGGACAGCGCCAAGCGCAAGATCGCGGAGCTGACTGGCCAGAACCAAGGGCTCGCAAAGGAATTCTCCCTGCAGCACGGGAGGTGGCTGGACCGTGATGTCGGCACCAGTCGGCAACTCTGTCAGACCGACGAGCGCCCTAGCAAGCGGCCGAGGGCTAAAAACGATATAACTCCAAGTGAGTGTGAGTCTGATGCTAGGTGATGGACAAAATATTAATGCATATAAAGACGTCAACAAGTCAACTGATGGAGAAAACGCGCAAACACAAGAGTCACCAGCGGAGGGGTGGAGGTTGTTCTCCGCTCTGTAGTATCTGTAGGCAGCCAGGCCTACTTATTAGGACTTGAACAACCAACAGAACACTGCTAAGCTTGTATCATGCCGAAATTTTGCATGGGTATTGTTGGCAGCGCGCGTTCCCCCAGTTTCACGACCCTACGTAGTTTCTAATTATGACCACCTTACAATACTCGCGGGCTGGTATATCGCTTGAAATAGATCTATTCTCCCATAAGCGATGTAGGCCCAAATCACACTCGGTATGCCTTAACTGAGGAGTCAGAGTGCGCAATTGCCTCTGATCTACTTGGCCCATAAACTTCTCACAGCAGAGATTGGCCGCCTCGCTTGGCTTGGACTGTAGGGCTATCGACTGGGAGTAGATCCTGTCTTACCAAGGTTCTTGTTGGTTAAGCATACCTTAATTAATTAGAAGTACGACGTTGGCAAGAAGGCAAGAAAAAGATGCAGATAAAACTCATTTTTTTCTCTCCCAGTCCAAAGATTTAATCATCCAACAGCATTATTAAAAACCATCTCTTCTTGTCTCTTCTTTCATCTCTTCTTTAAACTTCCTCGCAAGTCATATTTCTATCTAAACTTCAAGATGCATTTCATCAAGACCCTCGTCTCTCTTTTCACCATCTCCGGCTTTGCTGCTGCGCGTTTTGAGTACTCCGACTCCAGCCTTGCTCGCCGTGAGATCGCTGAGGTTGCCCACGAAGATTACCTTATCGCTCGTGATGAATACATCGAGAAGCGAGATCTGTTCCACTGCGTAAGTGTCTTTATTTGCGCTTCGAGAACTAAGTCTAGTCTGAGATGGCGGAGTTTGCTTAAGACTTGTGCGAAACACTCAACCTTTGGCCCGCCATCTCCAAACAAGCAGCAGTCCAGCGTGTCTACCCTCAGACTGATGATTTCCTTGTGTGCGGCGCTAGCTGCGGCCAAAAAGGACGTTAATAATTTGGCGGTATGAGATCCAAAATATTCAATGCTTCCGAAAGAGAAGCAGGGTCGAGCAAGGGTAGGGCTGGGCCGGACTAAACATGAATCAAAGAGTTTCTCTAATACCTGCGTAGTTAGCGACTCCCCGTCACTTTCGGAACCCTTTATCTCGAGATTTTTAAGATGGGTTAACCCTTTGAACAAATCTATTAGTTCCTGGGGATCATCTAAGAACTGCAAAGCCTTCTCTTGAGCAGCAAGGTTTGATAAATAAGCCTGCTATCCTTCCTGTAGCTTGGCGTCTGAAATTTGATGTCGGGCTTGCGCAAGTATGTCGGACTCTCGAGCCCATTCATCGTCAGCCTGGACAACCCATCCAAGATAAAAATTAGGCTCTTGAGCATGATGCTTCCAGCTTTCAAATGACTCGTAATACGGCAGCACATCAGTGAGGCAGATGGTGTAGACGTGGTGCCTGAGCACGGGATGGGCGGCAATCGCCTTCAGGCGGTCAAGGCTTTCTGGAAGGATGGCAAATGAGACACTTGGCGCCAAGTTGTCAAGGCCAACGCTGCTCAGCGTGCGGCACGCGAGGCGAAAATTGGACACATCGGCATGGTCGGTAAGGCAATTGCAAATGTAGTGGAGGATCTCCAGGGGGAGGGCGAGCATAGTGAGTGGCATGGTATCAGTAGCATAAAGTGATGATAAGCTGCTGAGCCTATCCTCTCGCCGGGTAAGTCTTCCAAGCGGCAGGCTTTGACAAAAGGTGCTGGAGGAGTTATTGGTACAAATCAGTGTTAGGCTAGAATGTGGGAAGGACGGACAGCACCTGGTTTTGAAGTAAAACCACAATTAGGCAAAAGCCTTTGAATCCATAAGCGGAGCAGACTCAAGCCAATGGTGTTCTCTAGATGGATTTACAAGGTATTGGAGGGGAAGTGAGAAATTAGAACCAACAGGCTCATGTGGCTGACATGCATGTTGCTCTGCTGAGCTGAGGAAAAAGTCGATGACGTGTTCAGCACGGTATGAGCTTCTTGTATGTACGCAGTGAGGCTGGCTAGGAGATACAGGCCATGCAATATAGCAAGGGCATACAAGTATTGCTGAGCAGAGTATATGTTAGAAATAAACAACAAGTGTACCTGATCATATGCACTCTTCACACGAGTGACTACATACTGCGCGTTGTTACGTGGGATGCACTTTTGAGATCGCAGTTTAAGAGGCACAGTCCAGCCGATCGATTGTTTAATTTAATTAGTATTTTCCATTTAGCCTGGTTAGAACTTTATACAGCACTCTACTACACAGTTCTCACAAGGCTCATAATGGGGCTATTGGCGACCTACTTGGGGAATTAGCTTGGATTTCAAACGAATCTTACGATTCAAAGCCTTTGCAGGATTGATACAGCATTGCGTCCACTCCTTTACAGCAAGTCACCATGCTAAGATGTATACATACATTTATAAATACAGAAGCCTATCTGAGTTCATACTTTGAATAAAAAGAGACCATTCCTATGACCCAAGAAGTGTGCTTATATCCCATTGCCAGTCTTGATTTTGTATATCTGTTATGTAATCCAACTTCAGCCCATCCGACCAAGCATAAATGTCTGCTTGTGTCAACTCAGACGCGTCAAACTGTTCCAGCACCGTCCTCCCTTCACTCTGGCCTATAAAGTGACAGCTTGCTTCGTAAATCAGCCCAACAACGTCTCTGCTACGTCGCGCTGCCAGCGACCATTCCTCCATCTCTTCAAATAGCTCCAAAATCATGGTGACCTGATATTGCCACTCCGTAACAGATGGGCTGTTGGGCTGCCACAGAATGCTAATCAAGGGGATCATTGATGCTTGATATAGCAGCCAGACAGCGTTCCATCCAGACATCTGATGCCTGGTCCAACCACTCGCGATATCCTGGATTATGTTGTTCGCCGACTCTTGGCAAGTCGCTATTGCCTCGGCATCTTCAGTGGTAAGGGGCACATTCTTGTCACTGCTGGCCACAGCAAGAAGCACTGGGCGGTAGAGTAACATACGGAGGTTCCAGTACCTCCATCTAAGATTACATCTAGAGAGATGTAGAGGTTCGGCGCACTTCTCCGTGCGGTGTAGTAAGCCCGGGAGGTTCTCATACCACTCGACTAGCATATCATCCATATTCTTACGGTTTTCCGTGCCCCAGAGAGATGCTACTGCGAGCATATCTTGGATCTTGGTCGCGATCTTGCAAAACTTGATGTTTTCCAACAAAGGCATAACTCCTGCGTGCTGTGCAGAGTCGCACTCTTCCTAAAGTATAGTCAATAAGTTTAGTTCAGGCCAGGAATGGTTATACGAGACTTACTTGTTCAGCAAGGAGTTGAGGGGGCTGGATATCGATGGAGGGATCGCAACGTCCAAACGACGGCCGTCCCATCGTCGTAGTAGTCCACGTATCTAAGCAGAACAAAGACCACCACGTTCGTCTTCGCATCTCATCAGCTGTTGTGTTATTTATAGCTTGATTGGCCGGTTCACGATGGAGACCAAGGGCGCTGGCCATTCTGATCGTGGCCCCGAGAATAGCATTGGCCATATTCGGTCGATTTATGTAATGGAGGTAGTGGCCGCCCAGAAGAGCCAATGCCTGAACCGTCTCGATACAACTGCTGCCCAGAGCAGCAAGGCTGAGGTGCTTCATCGCTTCCTCGTAGTACTTGAAGTGATCCATGTCGCTTGACTTAGTGGCCATTATACTTCCGATGGCGAAAACCATATTGAGCAAGGAGAGCCATGGCGCATCATGTCTCCTAGCGTTGAGATAGTCTGCACGAAAGCTGACCTCATCGAGCATTGGGGTGAAGACATGGCACCCCTTGAAGTAAGCATCGACAAGAGCCTGACCTTTCAACGTCCAGCGAACGGGCGCCGTCTCCTGCGTGGCTTCTGCTGGGTTGTAAGTCTTGAATGGTTCTTCTATATTCCGTTTGGCACTGTTTCTTTGGTGGAATGCCAAGGAGGCATGCAGCTGTGGCTGGATATGAACCATGACGAGCATCGCCGCCCTGACTGACGATATGCCAAGATATGATGTTTGTCGGTCGAGAGTGAGCGATAATGCGTTCACATCGTCGGCTTCCGCAGGCAAAGGGTCTCGTTCTCGCCGCTCTTCGTCCCATTCTGCATCCTGTGCCGGAATCTGTTCAAGATCAAAGAGTTGGCTGTTCGGAGTGCGAAGTGGCGGCGATGGAAGCTGCTCGGTCGACTGAGGAGACGGATGCTCGAGGAGACTACAAAGCTCCTCGCGTGACAAAAGGACGAGCGATTCCACCTCATGGTTGGGGAAAAGGCATCTTAAAATACTGGTACATTGTTCCAAACTCTTGGATAGACGCTCAATTTCCCTGCAGCCGGCCGACGTTAATTTGTGAGGTTAATCAAAAAGACAGCAAAGATATGCCAAAGAAACCGACTTTTTAGATGGAACAACACGCGAGCGCTGTTCTTCATAGACACATGGCGAATGGTAGCGTCTGGCTTGGCATCGATTGCAAGGTTTATTGCCATCGCAGCGAATCTTGCGTCGTTTACATTCGAGACAAGCATGGAGACCTCTGGGTGACTTGCGACTAACCCCTGGCAGCGACGAGCTGTTGTCGAACTGAGAATTGCGGACTATGGACAGCAATGAGCATCCTGCAGCATGTTTGGGTCTGAGCGATGTGCGGCCTACACGTATGATACATTACTCCGGATAGAAACTCCTTAGATAATCGCCCGGCCAAGAATGCCTAGAGTCAGTCTAACAAGCCGGATAGCGTTAGCAAGAAACTAGAAAACAATGTGCAGATTTATGCTGGGGCTTAGAGCATCACAGAGATGATAGAACTGAGAGATTATCGCAGCTTGACGTGGAGTATGATATGGAAAGTCGACAAACAACGTGACCGACGATAACTTTGGGGTAATAAGGTATTGTAACGGTAAGCACACGTGTGGGGATTTAGGGGCCATCAAACAACTGGGGTACATAATTCTTGTTGCCGAGACCGAAGCGGGGAAGGAAGGGGCCAAGTAAGGCCATGCGATGGGATGGTAAAGTACGGTATCGAGTCAAAGACCAGGCAGGCAAACAGGGTCTATGCTAATATCAATGTAGCCACCACTTGTGTGTGTGACAACCTGAAGGTTGTTCAGCAAGCCAGCGACAACCGACCGACTGGCGACCGAGGCTCCGAAGAGCTTCTCCTGGCTAGGGGGAAAGGGTAGGATGTGACGATACAATATACAATATCCATTGTCATGGTGTAGAGCCGAGAGTTCCCGGCAACGATCGGCTGATCTGCTGTAGGGGAAATGACCGGAGAACACTCCCAGGCCGAGACGCGAGAATTTCTGATTCAGGTCTCAAGCTAGTGGACAAAGGCTAGTCTGGATGAGGAATTTCAGACACGGCTCGCCCTTAGCCGTCTACGCCCTGGGTTTAGCTGTTTTTACACTTAAAGCTTGCTGCGTACCCCCTGTTATCATACGCAGTTATATATTACCGAGGCCTTGAGCTACCACTCCAAGTACCAGCAGTGGAAGCCAGCAAGCACCGTTCAGTTCTCATGACATCGAGGAAAAGGGGTTAAGTTATACGTATTACTTCTTGTAATGCGGATCCAAACGGCTTAATGCTGAGGCCCCTCCGTATCTCCGAATGGCATGCTTGCCACTGGCATCCAGTCAGACCTTCTCCACCTTGACCACGCCACCTCCATCGCTTCGGACAGCAAGTGTCTTTTTCTGAGTCGAGGCTTTGACTGGGTTTTTGGCAGCAAAGATCTCATCAAGCTCCTCGAGCTGCATGTCTGGTTAGCAGGCTTTTGGTCAACGAACATTACAGAGTGGAATCGAAACTTGCCGTGCGGCCCTTTGTCTCAGGCAGATAGAAGTAGATTAGGGTCACCTGGATGAGGTCCCACACGGTGAAGATAATGTATGTCTTCCAGGCAATCTTCTCCATTGCCACTGGCCAGGCGAACTGATTAATGAGGCCAGCGGCGTTCACGGCCAAGTTGGAAAAGGCCATGCCCTTGGCGCGCATCTCGTACGAGAGGACCTCGACTGGGTACAGAGCCTGCAAGGGGGTGATTCCAAACGAGAAGAGAGAGCCAAAGATGAAGACCATGGCCAGAGAGGCCTGGGAGGCTGCCTTGTTCGTGTATATCGGATCTCCATTTGCGTCGTCCCCAGCATAAGAGGCGGCAAATTGGGATGAGGCGACAGTCATGCCCAGCCAGACCACGGTGCATGCTGCGAAAGAAAAGATCAAAAGTGGACGGCGACCGAGTCGGTCAACCAGGCTAGCTCCCAAGATGGCAAATACAAATTGCTGGCAGTAATTGATCAGGGTGATATTCGCCTGCTGGATGGTGCCAGTGTATCCGGCGGTGTCAAGCACGGCACCCAGGAAGTAAGAGAGAACAGCATTTCCCGCCCACTGACTGAAAATGGACACTGCAAGGTTACAGCTGAGACGGTAGACAGCAGCACGGTCTCGGAAGAGAGCGCGGTAGTCCCACCAACGCTTGTCAGCTCCATCCATATTCAAGGCTTCTTCATATTCAGAAAGCTGCAGGAGAACCCAGGGAGAATCGGGGTTCCCGTTTCCGTGATACTTCACCAGAACAGCTTTGGCAGCTTCTTTTTTGTGAAAGACGTACAGCCACCGGGGGGACTCGGGTATCCATGGGCTGGTAAGGAGAATGAGCCCAGCGCAGAGAGCCTGGAGCCATGTAATGAGTCTCCAAGAATAATCGCCTCCAACGTTGAGGCCAGCTCTTGCGGCACCAGCGGCAATAATAGCTCCAGAGAACCATAGCGTGTTGTACATAGCTAGGAAATTTCAGCACTCATATCACCAGCAATAGCATGAGAACGAGCCTTACCTCCAAGCCGCCCGCGGTACGCCGGATGATTGATTTCCACGACATACATTGGGCCAGCAGACGCGGCGAGAGACACGCCGAAACCTAAAAGGAATCGACCACCCATGAACTGACCAGATTCGTGAGATAGGCCCTGGATTATTGTGCCGACGACAATAAGACCAGCGCCAGAGATCATTCCCCATCGCCGCCCAAATCCATCGATGACAGGACCAACGAACGGCAGGGCCGCAACACCTCCTATCTGGTACATGGATGACACGATGCCTGCCCAAATACCGCTATTCCCAACGCCGTACTTTTCGCGAAACCAGGGGTTCTGGAGCAAGTTGTTGATGAGAGAACCGTCGTAACCGTTCATTGTACTGCACAGGAAGCCGACCAGGGAGAACACGTAGACGAGAAGTTGACCCTTAGACCAAGCAGAAGGAGGATCCGCGATCATGGCCTTTTCGAAAGCTTCATGGCCCGCAACGACCTTAGTCTTGACGTCTTCCTAATTATCCAAGGTTACCAGCTGAAACAGGATTATGTAGTATTAATAGACGGGGTAAGTATAGCAGATAATCTTCTTACATGTTCGCCCTCGTCATGGGCATGGGAATGGGTACTTGCTTTGTCCTCCATTGCCGCTCTTTGCCTTGGAGGTGAGAAGTTTGGTATGACACAAGATAGCGACTAGACGATGCCGATGGTATTACGATCGCTGAGGGATCAACACATAGACAATGGAAGCGGCCATAGTGAAGTTTTTATATTTGAGCTCATATTTCTCTAACCTGAGGAGGGCCACTATCACGCCCGCCAAGATCCTTGTCCCGTGGGATGAGTAACGATCCAATAGCTTTGCTTTGCCTCATCGCCTCATTATGCGGATGGTGGCATTCCGCAACGAGGGTCGCACGATAACGCAATGACCTATTGGTCGAGGTTAGTGATTACACAAGAGAGTAGTGGCAAGGGTATACTCGCCCAGCAATGGATTTTGCGACCCCGTCAAACGTACCGTATCATGCCGAAGGAGCTGGGCCACTCGATCTGTTCCTGATTTGGACGCGGAAGAGCTCAAACGGGCAACATCAGCCAAACCTCTTCTAGCCCAACGCTGACAATAATGACGGAAGACCATTTCTGGAATAGTTCTACGACAACTTCTGACATTCTCGTGAGCAGGTCTGGCAAGATTGGAGTCGAATACCTAAGGATCCGTCCGGTGCATGCGTAAGAGACTCGGCCAGTAAAAATGGAGTCGATTCGTTTCCATTCTTTATTTAAGGAGCTCTTTTGCAGGACCAGGCAAAGGGCGCAGTGTACCAATTTCTTCATTTCTAGCATAATTTTTGCAACATGCCTTCGATAGCTCAGAGAACACCCCTGGAGTTGGGCTGGTCGTTCAAGGGCACCCAAGATGGCAACGAGGATTGGAAGCCTGTTGCTCGTGTTCCAACGGTAGTGCACCAAGATTTGATGGACAATGGCATGTAAGCTTCCATTTTTGCTCATTTTAAGTATCCGATTGTCATATTCATATGCCCAACATACAGCCTTTCCGATCCCTTTCGCGATCTCAAAGAGATTGATGCCGAATGGGTAGAAGAGAGATCCTGGACCTACCGCACGACATTTCCGGCTCCCAAAGATGCAACGGGTGCATCTGTGTACCTTTTGTTCGATGGCCTCGACACCTTCGCCAAAGTTCAACTGAACAATACCGTCATTTTGGAGAGTGACAACATGTTTCTCAGCCACCGGGTAGACATCACCAAATTTATCAAGAGCGAGAATACTCTCGTAATCGACTTCGATAGTGCCATGCTTCGCGGGAGGGCACTCAAGAACGAGCATCCGGATCACAAATTCGTGCTTTTTAATGGAGAGGCCGGGCGTCTCGCAGTCCGAAAGGCCCAGTATCATTGGGTAAGACTCGTTTGAGCTTTCGTAGCTTGGTCTTTCGACTCTCGTGAAAATAAGCTAATCACTCAATAGGGATGGGACTGGGGTCCGAAGCTCATGACTGCAGGTCCGTGGAGGCCGGTTCGGCTTGAAGTCTCTTGGGCAAACATTAACGATGCATTTGTCAAGTACAAATTATCCCAGGATCTGAAGGAGGCCAATGGCGATATCAAAGTTGATGTTAAGGGTGAATTTGACGAAATCCATGTCTCAGTTCGCTTCCAGGACGATATAGTATTTCATAAGTCGATGACAGCCTTGGAATTTTGCGGGGCAGCAGCATCCTTAGGAAGAAAGGTCATGATTCCCTTTACCATCAGTAAGTGAACGTCAACATCAAAGCCTAGACTCTTCATATTGATTCATATTACCCAGAGAACCCCAGACTCTGGTTCCCTGTAGGGTATGGAGGCCAGCCTCTGTACGATGTTGACGTCTACATCCTCAAGGACGGTCAGACTCTGGATAGTTGGAGCAGGAAAACCGGTTTCCGACGAAGCGAGCTAGTCCAGGTTGGCGATTCCCATGGCCAATCCTTCTATTTCAGGATCAATGGGATTGATGTGTTCTGCGGTGGATCATGCTGGATCCCAGCCGATAGTCTTCTCCCAAGGATAACGGGCGACAAGTATAGAAAGTGGCTGGAGTTGATGGTGAAAGGAAATCAGGTTATGACCAGGTGAGTCAACCACATGGTCTCTCGGAAACTCATAAGATTAACCAAGTGCTAGAGTCTGGGGTGGAGGGATTTACGAAGAAGACGCCTTCTACGACGCGTGCGATGAACTGGGCCTTCTAGTATGGCAGGACTTCATGTTCGCCTGTGGAAACTATCCCGTTTGGCCATCATTCGTCGATTCCATCCGCGAAGAAGCCAAGCAAAACGTTCGTCGACTGCGACACCATCCGTCCGTGGTAATCTTCGCCGGAAACAATGAGGACTATCAAGTTCAAGAGTCCGAGAATTTAGAATACAACTATGAAGATAAGGACCCTGAATCATGGCTCAAGTCGACGTATCCAGCTCGATACTATTATGAGCATCTTTTGCCTCAGGTAGTTGCCCAGGAGAGTAGTGGAGTGGTATATTGGCCTGGTTCTCCATTTTCTAATGGGAAACCTACGCCTGATCCAACCGTGGGCGATCTCCACCAGTGGAACGGTATGTTTCCCGAGATTTAGTGATGTTCTTCTGACTCTGACAATTGATAGTCTGGCACGGCATGCAAAGAAAGTACCAAACTTTCAGCCAGTTAGGTGGTAGATTCAATAGCGAATTCGGTATGGAAGCATTCCCGGCTCTGCAAACCATCAAATACTTTGTCACCAATCGCGATGAGCTTTTCCCACAATCTCAGACTATGGACTTCCACAACAAGGCAGATGGTCATGAGCGTCGCATCGCGACATATCTAGTAGAGAACTTCCGTCCAAAGGAGGACCTCAAGGTACGTTCAAAGCACTGGGAGCCCGTTTTTCATGCAGAGCGACTAACAATCGCCCAGTCACATATTTATCTCACTCAGCTCTGCCAGGCCGAGGCCCTATCTTACGCATACCGTGGCTGGCGCCGTCAATGGGGAGAAGAACGACATTGCGGGGGGGTTCTTGTCTGGCAACTCAACGACTGCTGGCCCGGCACGTCGTGGTCCATTGTCGACTACTTCCTTCGCAAAAAGCCGTCTTTCTATGCCATTGCCCGCACTCTTGAGCCTCTCGCGGTAGCAGTGGAGCGCGAGCATCACGACTGGAGTGTTTGCCACGCCAGGCCGGCAAAGACATCTTCGTTTGCCGTTTGGGTGGCCAGTAGCAAGCAAATGGAATCCATGGTCGATGTTGAGATTCGCTTCATCTCGGTGAAAACGGGCAGCGACATTAAAGGGAAGATACTGCAGCGCAAGGTTTCGGTTCAAGCGAACAGCACTACGGAGATCTTGTCGGGCAATATTGATAACGTCAACGAAGAACCACATGTCATTGCTGTGCGGCTTTTTTTGAATGGCACCTGTGTTTCTCGCAGTGTCGACTGGCCCCAGCCCTTGAAATATCTCGATTTCTCCGAAAGGGGTGTCAAAGTTACGCTGTCTAACGGGGAGTGTCGTATCACTGCAGAAAAGCCAACCAAAGGACTAGTGTTGGAGGAAGCTGATGACATCACCTTGAGCGATAATTGTGTTGATGTCGTTCCTGGTGATGAGATTGTCATCCAGGCCACCGGCACAGGGACCGTAGTAAACCCACCCAGCTATATATACCTGGGTCAGCCTTGAGTACAACGGACATTAGTTCGTTGGTATCAATGTATCTATCTGAATTATCCATAAAAGCTTAGAGTTCAAAAGACTGCAACATTGCTTCCCTTTTCCATTATAGACTAGAGGTCAGGTTCCTGAGAAGTATGCAGATCAAGCTTGATAAACATCCACATTTCGTAGTATCAACTAATAAGGATACTTCTTATCTACCTGATTGAATTAGAGCCTTCACCATGATTTAATGCCTGATGATTACGGCTGACGTTCAACACATGTGGTCAGTGGGTGCAGCAAACATTTGAAATTAGGAAAGTACGTGGACGTGAGAAGTTAGCCCTCACTACTAGGCATTTCTTATTTTCCCTGGGTTGCGAGGCAGTAGAGAAACCTCTCTTGAGAACCTTTTCCTTTCCTACCAAAGATCATTATCTTTTTATGTACCTTGATGTATCTACTTCGAAACTACGCGACAAGAAATCCCGTAGGATTGTTGGCGGTGCATGAGGTGCACCGTCACCAGATTTCGCGGGACTTACACGGAACCTTAATGCGGTACAAGTTTAAGCGCAACACATTCAAGTAGTGGGTGTCTTCAATCGCGTCGACGGCTTAATATTTAGATCAAGAAAAACAAGAAGACCTGCTTCTAGATAACAAATGAAGGATAATAAAACGAAACACGTTGCCCTACCCCGTGGCCATACGCATCCCCTATCTCAGCGGTAAGTTGCGATTTACATGCCTGGTGAAACTTGCTTCGTTCATCGCTTAGATGGCTTCAACATCGACCCAGAACCTAGTATCATCGGTCTTATACTTGGAGTTGGAATCAATCTGGGCCTGAATCCACTGTACCGCAGTCTTGTACTTGTTGATATCCTCAGTGTAAGGGTTCGAGAGCCCACTGGCACCGTTACGGTGGCCGGCGAACCAAATATCGTAGCCATAGTATCCTTGGCAGTCCCATCGGGAAGCAACATCGGCGTAGAGGTCAGAGCTATAGAGTGGTCAGCCGCCTCGGAAGAAAGTGTGTGGTGCTGAGCATGTGGTACTGCAAGGGCGACTTTGCCATCAGGGGGGATTGTGTTATGTATATGAATATCCGCTGTGCTTTGCTTACTTGAGTTTAGCACCATCATTCCATTGGCTTGAGGTCTTGCCTACGAAGCCCGCCCTGGATCCGCAGACACGGAGCATGCCCCAATTCTGCTTGAAGATACCGAAGTTGGCAGAGTCATAAGTCTTTTTGTCTCCTATATTGTTGCCCCACCTTAGTTTCACGGCCAATCTCATTAACGCACCACATTCCAACAGGAAACATACCGTAAGCGTAGTCCGTTCCCATGTTCTCAGTTTCTAGCATCGCAATGGCGAGGTCTAGAGTGTTTCCACCAGCCGTAAGAACAGCTTGCTTGCGAGTTCCAAGTCCAGCAACAGTGTAGCTGCCCCGGTCGTCCGCACGTATCTCGATATCGACAGGGCTCTCTGCTGATGGAAGGGCCCAAGCAGCTCCAGAAACCTGAAGGAGCACAGCGAAATACCCGGCATGCATATTGATCAGTTATTGCGATGAAAGGGGGCTTGAATAAGACTTTTGGTAGGATGGGAGTGATTGTGGAATTTGTTGCTTAGGGTATGATCAAGGTCATCTTATATACAATTTGAGATGAGATTATAGTTCAGCTCCTACCTGCTAAACTCACAATAGTCCAAGGCAGACTAACGCGGTGAGTGAGACCGCAAAGGTCCCGACGACGGCGTTTACCATCCGCGACCACTTCCCACCCAACCGATCTATTGAGAAAACATTAGTCATAGTACTAATTTCCAGAGTTCTCAGGGTGTTGCGACACGGGACAGCAATGCCGTTCTACTAATTTGGCCAGGGAGGGTGCAAAGGAGGGAGTAGAAACAGGAAGATTGTGGGCAACGGATGAAACCTACCCACCTACATCCCCACCCATCCGAACGATTCCCTAAGCTATTCGCCTAAACTCATAGCTGACATTATTACCATACTGGTCAGTGTTTACCGCAGCGTTGAAGATGCCCAAACCTGACGATGTATTGCCCATCAACAAGTCTGACTTAAGCCAGCATGCGATACTTGGTTCCGCATTCGTTGAACAATTATACATTTGTCTTGAGCTATCTTCGATGCACAGCTCCCTCTTATCCAACAGCCAATGCGGGCTTCGTTCCGGAGTGCGTCGGGCGCGGAACGCGTACCTTAACAAAGGACACAAATCTAATCAAATCACGGCCAGCAGCAGTTCGTGTATATCTACAGTCTTGCTCCATAATCCAACCATCGATTTCCTTTGTTTCGCTTTCATCGAGAGGGGACGAGTCAATCATCTCCAAGTTTACCATCCGAAGCGGCCTGCTGAAGCAGTTGCGCAGAAAAGATCCAATCCCAGTCAAGATATTCCTGTTTGGGCCCAAAATGGTCAGCTCCTCGAGCTCTAGAGGGAGAACACTCATGAGGACTTCGATCTCATCATTGGCTAGATTGTTGTATCCGGGAACAAGCTCATGCAGCTCAATCTCTAGCCGGCGAAGGGGGATACGAGCAAGCGAGCCGAAGGCCCTTGACATACCTCGTTCCCAGTCGTCGTAGTAGTACTGCCATGTTTCCAACCTGAGTTCGACAAGAGATCTTCCATGTCTCCTGAGAGCAGTACCAAACTCGGCGGATTCGAAATTCCACATCTTGTCATGAATATCCTCATCTTCTCGTGGTCTCCAAAGATCAAAATCATGTAGCTCCACTGAAAAATAGCGTAGAGACGAGAAATTGGTCAGAATATGCCTTATCGAGAACGCATTGGCGGCGGAATTGCGCAGGTCAATAGTGTGAATTTTATTCTCGATGGGATGATAATCCGTCTCCATGCTTTGATACTCCATGTCCTCTTCTGAATCTATAAGCCAGTTGATGTTTGAAAGTCGCAATATCTCCAGGCTCGGGTGGTGGAAAAGAAGTCTTATAGCTGCCAAATCTACTAGCCTGTTGTCTCCATTCTCGAAATTAAGATGCAAGTCTGTGAGGTGTGGCAACCCATAGTTGGCAAAGGCTCTTGCGTCATAGATCCGGATGTCAGCTTCGCTTGGATCTCTTGCGCGTGGTAGATAAGAGGGCAGGCTATTGATCCCTTTGGCAACTTCGCCTTGAATTGTTGTCACATTACTCCATTCCGTCGGTTTTGGGAAACGATAGAAGCTCTCGGGATCCCCCTCTTGTACATCAAGTGATCCGCTCAGCATCCAAATCAGGCCGTAAGGCTGAGGACCAGGACTAATCTCAATGCGTCGTGCTTTCGTCGCCAATGCAAGAGTAATCCCCGCGAGCCCCTCTGAGGGAGGTCGATATTTATCCAGCAAATGTGCTCTGAGGAGATTTCTGTACCTGTGAGGTACTTGTATCGACCGTATGATGGCAGCAAGTAGTTTTTCCACCCCTTGCCCCTGCCGCCCAACATCAAGCAGCTTGCAGGTCCGTACCTTGCTGGCTAGCTCGGGAGTTAAAGCTAGAGTTCTCAACAACTTCATATCCAAGCCATGGCGACTGGGATTATCGATAATGACATTTTGGTATAGAATCGGCTGGGCTGTAAGGCGCCATCTTCGGGAGACAAGACAGAATGTGCGGAGGTCGCGTAGCGAATCTTTGTAATCTTCTTGTTGAGGCAAGTGCTGCTGAAAGATTCCCTCTGGCTCTGAGGGAAGAAAATGAGTGAATATTTGTGTCCAGATTTCTGGTGGGAGATCGACACTTTCGGTGTTTTCCTCGTCCATGACTAGCGATAGGACAACACGGTGAACCAAGGCTAAGCAGAGAACTAACACTCAAACGAGTTTCATGGGGTATTTAATATTTCCTCCAGTCGATTCCTTAGATGAACTTTGTAGAATTGATTCCAGATCCGGTTCACCGGCTGACTCAGACCTGCCGACCAACCAGCTTCTCCCGTAATGCAATGGCCTCCTGATACAACAGGGCCGGCGTGGAACTTATGAGGACATCTCAGAATCTTCAAACTTCTTCATCTTGGCGCTAATCACTTTACTGTCTAGGCCTGTTCATAAGCCTGTTCATAACAATATCAACAAGGGTCGCGCGGTATATTATCTCGTTTATCTACACGCTAGATGACCCATGGAAGCCCCCTATTTCCAGTTATATTTAAGGAGGAAGAATTTCCAATCCCCTCAATAAGAGATAGATGTGGAGAGGGAAACGATTAGGTGACAACATCAAGATGCCTAGTTGCTCTCGGATTATGGCAATCACTAACTAATACCAAGCTCAACTCTAACAAGCGGAGTTAGTGATGTCAACGCTGTAACTCGTTCATCTGCCCAAAAATAATGTTATGATTATCTAACCCGTAGCCAAACCATAATCCAAGTAAATTGTTCTCTTCATTCAAGTGCCCCGCAAGCTTTAATGGTCGTCAGAATCAACTATAGTTCGACACTGAAGCTTGGAGAAGGGTGCAGGGTGTCACGTGATTCTTCGCTGACGTCCTATGTATCTCCGCTTCTTTTCTTAGCTAACACTCCTTGACACCGTATTTTGACTGTCAGCAAATAACGTTGCAACACATTCAACATACAATGGCGACCGGCTTCGAAGCTCTCGGTGCCGCCAGTGCCATTCTTCAGGTTATCCAAGTGGCAGCTTCACTCATCTCCAACTGCAAGAAAGTCTATGATGGGAAACCAACGATCGATAATGATTTGGAGCTATACGCTGGGCGGATGTCTGACGCCACAAGCTCCATACAAACGCGGTGTAAGGCCATGGCCGAAGCCCGGCCATCCAAGTATAACGAGAGGCTCGATACTGTGGCCAGGGAGTGCCTTGGTGTTGCAAATGAGCTTGAAGCAGAAGTCCGCTCTGTGACAACGATGCAGAAGAAGGGCAGCCTTTTCAGAGCCGTGAATGCGGTCCTCAAAGCCTCAAGCCAACGGAAGAAGATTGAAGGCTTGGAAAGTACCCTCTCCCGTTGTAGAGCTGTAATGGAAACGGAGATGATGTCGCATCTTTGGTAAGTGCCCCGATGAACCGTTGATAAATGATTCTAACGCGAGAACTGGTGTAGTTCACAGAGCGATGCAATTGAACTACAGCAGAAGGAAGAGTTTAAGGAATTAGCAGACGACGTGAAACTGCTTATTGCGCAGATATCTCGCGGTCATACCAAAGTAGAAGAGCTTGTCAAGAAAGAGAATGATTGGACTCGCGAAGTTGTGGTCCAAGAATCGGGAAAGACTCAAAAAGCCGTTACAGAACACATTACGAAGGAGGTGGGGGCACTGAGTATCGATGCAGAACTCAAGGCTCAGCGCGAAACGTTGCTCAAAAGTCTCAAGTTCCCAGAGATGAATCAGAGATACAATGACCTGATGAGCTCTAAGCGAGCCAATTTCAGGCGTTTATTCGCCTCTTATACGGCAGTAACAGGCAGAAAGGATGACTCAAAGGACATCCAACTGAGTGACGATTCCAGCTTTGAAGATGAAGCCCGCAGAAAGGATGAGATTGATGACGCTTGGGGAGATTTCGTGAAGTGGCTGTGCTCAGACAACTCATTGTTCTGCATTCGTGGAAAGCCAGGCTCAGGGAAAAGTACGTTGGTCAAGTTCATTGTGGATAACGAAAACACGAAAGAATTGCTTCGCCAATGGAACCCGGAGGCTGCCATTATATCGCACTTTTTCTGGAAGATCGGATCTAACCCCCAGAACAGTATCAAAGGATTTCTGTGCTCCTTGGTCTTCCGCAGCCTGGACGAAAGTCCCGAAACAGTGGAGCAGATACTGGATCAATTGCCAGCTTTGTCTTCCAAAGTCTCATATCATGACTGGTCGGACGACGAGCTGAAGTCCGTCTTCTATTTTATCCTCAAGAACGACTCCCGGCAGCTATGCATCTTCGTGGACGGGCTCGATGAGATCTCTAACACCGACGGTCTCTACGCGTTGATAAAGTTGATTGAGGAAATTTCCAAGTTTCCGAATGTCAAAATGTGTGTTTCCAGCCGACCAGAAACGCTAGTTACCAATTGGCTGACGAAGCAAAACGTACCCGGGATCCTACTTGAGGACCTCACAAGACCCGAAATGCGCGGGTTTGTGCAGGGGGAACTTAAGCCCTTTGTCCCTGATAATATATCCGAGGATACTCATTCCCGACTTGTCCATGACCTTGTCTTCAAGGCTCAAGGTGTCTTCCTATGGCTTCACCTGGCAACAAGAAGTATTGTGACGGGAATACAAAACGGGGATTCGCGTGATTTGCTTCTTGCCCGCCTGAAGGAATTACCCAGCGAGCTTAAGGACTTGTACGCCGATATGTGGCAGCGGCTCAATGAGAATAACCCCGTCTATCGAGAGACAGCAGCAAGGTTCTTCAACTATGCCCTTGACCACAAAGGAGTAGTTCCCATGTTTCCGGAAGTTGGATTTCCATCGGGTTTTCCAGAAGTCTGGCAGGCTACGCTGTTCCAAATAGCATGTGCAGAAAGTGCTGAAACCCAAGACTCCCTTCTCAGAGAGGGAAAGACTCTGAGCGCTTCCGAGGTCATCGCCCTATGCGATAAAACTACGGCCTCTATACACACTCGATGCGCTGGGCTTTTACGAGTGACTCCGGTATCAATGAATGAGACAATTCAGCACGTTGGTGATGCAACTGGCGTCGACGTTCCTCAAGCCTCTAAAGAAATCGAGAATGCGTTGTTCGGTGGGGTTAACTTCATCCATCGCACAGCTCATGATTTTTTGACAGACACCGAAATTGGTCAAGGTATACTCCGATACGGCGCATTATCCCAGAGAGAAATGGAATTTAGGCTGGTCAAAGGCTTGCTCTGTCTCCTTCACTTCCTCAACTCCGAATTTGGACTGATGGGGCGTTCTGGTACGCTGATCAACCGGGCTATCCTCTTAGCTAAAGATCAGGATCAGAAGGGAATGGACGAGGCTGCTGACTTACTGCGCCTTATCAAGACTCAATACGACAAGGGCGCGATCGGGACCGACCGGCCATCCTGGCAGCGGCAACCTCCATTCCTTAGCCACCTGACAGACTTCAACCACATGGACGATTTCGTCATATCAAGCCTGAA
Source organism: Clonostachys rosea (assembly GCA_026958235.1). Taxonomy (NCBI): domain Eukaryota; kingdom Fungi; phylum Ascomycota; class Sordariomycetes; order Hypocreales; family Bionectriaceae; genus Clonostachys; species Clonostachys rosea. The sequence goes on from CP110208.1 coordinate 746,381, forward strand.
AAAGGCAGACTCCAGGGAGCTGGCCACTGCCGTTCTACGTGAGGCATGGGATCCAGATCAGTCTCTGTACTATAGCAGAAACAGAATGCCGACGGTGAAGCTTGTCCAGGCATTGCTTTCAATGGGCGCAGACCCGCATGCCTATGGTGTAAACCTCGATCAGGGAATGGGACGGATGGAGCCTTTCGCAAGGGAGGGTTCGGCCTTCACAAACCTGCTCTTGTCTGGAAACAGGTCGATTGACGATGGAGACCACCTTGGAGGCGAGGCTGCACGCTACCTTCTGATGGCAGCAGTAAGCATGGCCTTTACATGCCCAGACTTGAACGGCACTACCCTTGTGATCGGACGGTTCAAGGAAAACGGGCAAACGTCCATATTGAATGGAACGTGGTTGCCCCAGCTGGGCGGTTTTATACGTCCAACATCACCTGGCATCATCTACGAGGTAGATTTCAAATTTCTACTCCTACATCTGCTTTCGGGGCTGGCTGTAGATATTGATGAGGCCAGCCGAGGCACCTCACGGGTCGATGAACTCCTACCAAGGCTCGAAAATCCCTCTGCCGTCATACGGTTCATCGTGACCATTGACAAAGAGTCAAAGGAGAAGATAGCTCATAAGATTGCCCCGCAACTCTCTTCAACAGCGGAGGCGAATGATCTTATCGAGCGCCAGTTTGCACCAGGAACAGGGGTTCATTCAAAACGAAAACAGGCGCCAGAGGGAGCTCACGCGGCCTACGAATATCTGATGAGTCTCACCAAGGATGCAAGCACGGAAAGAGTGGGCTTCGAGGCTGCGATCCGAGAACTTGCTGGGCGAAGGTTAGGTTTTTGCACGCTTCTGAAGGCCGGTAGTATCCCCACACCGTCATTTATAGAACATCTGGAGGAGCATTTCGCGGAGTTTCCGTTGACGATAGAAGAGCTCAAGGCTGCAGCATCTTCGGGTGAGAGCCAGAGTAAGGAATAGTATCTTTATCTTTAAGCGTAATAGATCCTTTCAGCATGCAGTGGCTTCTCTTCCTTACACTGAAAGAAAAACAGGTTGTGGCCAATGCCCCCTAGTTGGACATACACAAGTCCCAACGTCAAAGGTATCATCTCACCTCCACTTGGAAAGCGCCGGTTTCTCGCGTGATACTGACCGTCGAATGGCTAGCGGCTTTTAATCCATATTTCACGCGTGCCAGGTAGATATTGATCGATGCAGGGGTATACTAGCGGTGATTTTCCACCACGAAATGCTTCTCACCTTGCCGATGCTAACGGACTACCAGCAGGTGATACAAGCTACACTCTTGGACCTAGAGTGATAACAGGGTCGCTGTTTTCTAATCAGATGCTGGAAAGTCCATCCAAATCTCTCTACCTATTCCGCGTGGATGACAAGAAATAAATCTTCATCATTGGCCACAGTCCGTGTAGAGATATCCTCCAGTACCCACGATCAAGCTTTGATAATCCGCGCGCGCGGCAATACCAGAAGGGAAGCCAAGAGCGCGTCACTTTACTCAATCCGTCAGCAAATGCCACACACACCAGACGTTCAGCCGGATGGTGTGGAGCTGCCGCGCGCGACATTACAAGCGAGCTGGTTCATTCGTTGGTCATTTCTGCTAATCCACTGACAAATCTGGGCCTGAAAGTTCTATGATTGTTCTGCTCGGAAAACTTGCAACGCGCGCCAATCGATCAAATATTGGAGTCGGGGTTGCGAGATGGGTTGGTCGGTTCTTTTGCGATTATATATAGCCAGGCGCTGCCGTCAGCTGTAATCCGGCTTGTTTTTTGTAGTATTCCGTTACAACAGATTCGATTACAATTCAATATCAATTAATGTGACGCTTGCAACTGATTCGCTTCTAAATATACAACGACTGAATCCCGACAGCATCACACACAATGCCCGCGTTTACCGAAACCACCAATACATTCCTCGACGCCGTCAAGAGCCGTCGCACCTATTACCAGCTGAATAAGGATCTCGGCTTTCTCACACGCGACGAGATCCAGGAGTTCGTCACAGAGACAACACTCCACACCCCTTCCTCCTACAACTCCCAGTCAAACCGCCTACTCGTCCTCTTTGGCGCTGAGCACGACAAGCTATGGGATATCGTCAGAGACACCCTCAAGGCCATCGTCGCTCCCAACAGCTGGCAGCACACCGCCGACCGCATCGCGGGCTTCAGGGCAGCCGCAGGCACGATCCTCTTCTTCGACGACCAAGACGCCATCAAGAAGATGCAAGAACAGTTCCCCAGATACGCCGACAACTTCCCCATATTCGCGACCCAGAGCCTGGCCATGCAGCAGTACATCCTCTGGGCCACGCTCGAGACGGAAGGGCTGGGCGCCAACCTCCAGCACTACAGCCCCCTGATCGACGACAAGGTCGCCGCCGAGTGGGATATCCCCACGAGCTGGAAGCTGAATGCCCAGCTTGTCTTTGGCGGCCGTGCCGGGGATCCTGGCCCGAAGCAATTTCAGGACGTTGAAGAGCGCGTCAGGTTTTTCGGTCCTTCAATTTAATGATGTAACGGATAATGAATTGGGCGGAGTTTCGTGCATTTATATCAATGATAGAGTTTGATATCCTTTTGTTTAATAGATTCCAATTGCACTGTGAAGACTTGGTTTTACTAGGAGCCTCTATGAGGTATTGTTCGCTTTAGTTTGTGGCCGAGGATCATTGCGATCAACCGTGGACTGGGAGGATCATTCGGCGATTTGCTTTCCAACCGTTGTCTTGCCATACCAATCATGTCGCTCATTAAGAATTATCCACGTCTTTTCCGATAATTAAAATTGAATACAAATGCCATTTCCTAATCATCAAACTAATGAGATAATTGAACGAATGCAGGATACAGGCCGTGCAGATGATTGGCTGTAGGGTAGCTCCTGAATCCTGGCCAAATTATCTTTCGCAAATGCATCTGGAACTCAACTCTCCCACTGGCCTGCAAATGCAACGCCTTATAGATCTATTGATATGATCTCTGTATTTGCTGATATTTCGCCCTATCAAACTAGTTCTGAATGAAGAACATCGGACCATCACACATATAATCATAAAACATTTCGCCTGCAAATTTGTTGCAAGTATATGGTATGTAGTGCTGTAGAAGCTTCACGTGTTTCGTCCTTCATGGTGTTATCCTGAGAATCATTTGCCAAGGCGGAGATCTGCATGTTATATATTCTAAGACTGTTGTTTATGTAGTTAAATGGGCCTTGGAAGGTCTACCTAACTGAAATAGAAGATGGGAGATGGTTCTTTCAGACCTTTAATCTCTTTGCTAAACAACTAGATACTCCGTTGATCACTTGAAGCTACGTGAAGAATCATTGCTTGTTTTTAGAACAGAATGGTAGGAAATGCGTTTCCCTGCTGAAAACCATTTGGTCCAACACAGGCGTGCGTGACTAGATTATACCCGTATCGGTCTTGTCTCAACCCCATTCCCTTTGCCATGCCCAGCTACATGCGAAATCCACGCTACTTCATCACCTCTCCAGTCCAAGTAAGGAAATTTGCGTATTGATAAATCAATGATCAAAATAAATACGGCATCATGGTGTGAAGATCAAAGTCGTTGAGACGTAGGAAGCACCACATCCAGATCCTACCAACTCTTCCACCACTTGCTACGCTTAAAATATATAAGGACCCGGAATTCCATTGGAATAGCAGCTGGAGTCTTAGCGAGATTACAATCTAACATCTTCGTCGCCAACATCCCTCGGGTCAAGTCCAATCACGACCAGATTCTCACAGGAGAAGCTTAAGATGCATGCAAGGCGAATCCCTGCACGTATCAGCGTCCTCGGGATCCGACGTCGGCGGAACGAGGCGGAACGAAGCAGCGACATGCGGGGGATGTCATCACATACGTAATCCCGGCGTGATAAGCTTACCAGGGGTTAAGCTCGCCCGGGAGTTAAGCTCTTAAGCCCGCCATCTTTAAATAAATGAATTGAAATGTCCTCGTCAATTAATTTCTGCATGTACTGTATGACACTTTATTATACAAATCAAGATATACGCCTGACCAGACCAGCCCACCATTTCTAACCGCTTCTAGTACTCAAAAACAAAGTTGGTGGGTTGGATGGATGAATGCCCTGGTTATGCTTGTTCCCCCAAAAACGCCAGAAAATCCCAAATCCCGGTGCAGTTTTAACACAGCCCCCCTCTCGGCCGGAGCAAAGACATAAACCCCGATGGAAGGGCAAAAAAGATTATTAGACGGCGTATGGCCCATACCTCCATCTTTTATTGTTCTCCTCCACGAAGAACCGCACAATGAACGCGCCCTCCTCTATCCACTTCGCCACCTCGACGCCGTGCCTCTCCTCCACGCTCTCCAGGAACGTGGGGAAGTTGAACCCCTGCACGGAATGCTGCTCGCGCGGATCTTCGGTAATGTTGGTGAAGCGCCACTCGACATTGTTGATGACGGGCACGACGAGATGGCGATCCGGGTAGCGCGCGTCGCGGACTGAGAGCAGCGCGCGGCCGGGATTGACGATTGTAATTTGCCAGTTGCCCTGCCCCGTCTTTTTACTGATCGTCTTCTGCGGGCGGATCATGGACTGGCCCTCATAGTTGGCCACGAGATCCTGGATGGCCTTGCGGCTCTGCTTGTTGAGCGAGCCCGTCTCGAGGAGAAGGTCGAGGAGGGTGGGGAGGACCTGGACGGAGGAGACGGCGTCGTTGACGGAGAAGGCCGGGAGCTGCGGGTGGGAGAGGACGAGGGGCACGTGGTCGACGCCGACGTTGGGGTCGTAGTAGGCCGAGGCGATGTCGTTCTCCGCGAGGGAGGTGCCGTGGTCGCCGGTGAAGACGACGAGGGTTTCGTTGGCGACGCCCTGCTCCTCGAGGAGGTCGAGGACCTTTTGCGCCCACTGGTCGTCATAGCCCTGGGCGTTGATGTAGTGCGACAGCTCGTCCAGACCGTTGGACAGCGGGACATACTTGGTCTCATCTGGGAGGACAAATGGGTGGTGGGTTGTGCTCGTTATGTGCGAGAGGAACACGCGCTCATCATTGTCCTTGGCGGACTTGAAGGCATCGCGGATGTAGTCCATAAGCGGCTCCTCCTCGAAACCGAAGTAGTTGGTGTTTGGGTTGGGGACACGTCCGTGGGTGGCGGCCTTGGAGCGGAGGTACTCGGAGTCAATGGTGTTCTCCTTGGGGAAGCCAATCTTGGCCATGAGCTTGTCGAACTGGTTGAACTGGAGCGTGGCGGTCTGGTAAAAGTACGATTGCCACTTGGACTTGGCATACGGGTCCTTGGCATCATCCGACTGCTCGAGGCGGTTCATGGCCTCAAAGATGTGAGGCAGGCAGGGCTGGTAGATGTGGTGCTGGTAGTCGAGGTTGAAATCGGCAATCAGAGGAGGAATTCCGCACAGGGTGGCGGGCAGACTCTTGAGGGTGTAGGTGCCGGCCGTGACCGCCTTGGTGAAGTGGAGACCACCTCGTCCCTTCTGCGACCCCTTGGGGTGGTCGAAGCCGTCGTCGAAGTCTCCGGTGATGAAGTTGGCGGTTGGCGTCAGTGTGGCGAGCTTGTCCTGCACATGCTTGGGCAGCTTCTTGTCGGGCCAGGTGTCGGCCAGTCGGTTCCAGATCAGACCATCCTTCTTAATAGGGAAGACGTCGTTCCTGGTGCTCTCCAGAAAGAAGACAATGACGTGCCGGATGTTGATATCCTTGAGCTTGTTCTTGAGCTCGGGAAGAAGAGGCTGGTCCAGGTTGTCAATCTTCATGGGGTCGGCGGCGGCGCTATAGTGATCCAGGTGCTTGTACCAGTCCTCGAATCCAACAGGCGGATCGCCCTTGGGGAGCCACGTCAGGGGGATGGGTTCGGCGAGGGCAGAGATGTTGTCCCATTTGTGCTGGATCCCGGTGCCATAATGGGTCTGGAGCTTCTCGAGAGTGGGCGACGACGACGAGAAGTCAATGAAGGGGAGCAGTCCAGTGGTCCACGAGAGGAAAGTCAGCGAGCCGTCGACAGGCCGGAGGATGCTCGTGACGATGAGACCGACCAGGAGGATCGAGGCGAGGATGTACACGATAACCTTGCAAACGAACTGGACGGCGGTAGGTGAAGCCCTGATGTTGGCCCTCTCCAACCAACCGGAAAGAAGTCGGAAGAAGGCATGCGGGGGCGACAATATGCCACTATTTACGCTACTACTGAGACCGCTCTCTGAATCGGAGTCGGACAGATCGAAGCTAGACCTACGATAATACTCGACGTCCTGCTGGGGGATTCTGGCGTACGCGCGCGAACGGCAGCAGAAGATGCGGGCGAGCAGGCGCGCAACGAAGCAGAAGCACGCGTTCACAACATCAGCGAAGAAACCAAACAGGCCATAGCAGGCATCCTGAAGCAGCCAGCTGCATCCCAGGTTCAGACCAATGATGATAACGAAGGTAACGGTGCCGGTGAGGACGAGGGCACGTGACGAGGCGTCGCTCGCCACCGCGACGTTTCGCCAGCGAATTTCGGATCCCGAGACGACATAGAAGGTGGTGGCGACGAGGCCGAGGAAGACATTGTAGGCAATGAGCGTGTTGGTGAGGGTGGCGATGGCAAAGCGCGAGCCCTTGGAGGCCTGTGCGACCCAGTGGTCGAGCAGAAGGCGGATGAAGATGAGCAGGCCGAGATCCTGGGCGAAGAAGGAGTAGGTCCAGAGCAGCAGCTGCTGCGTCGACAGGGCCGACAGGTGGCTGTGGATGTGGACGAACTTGGCGACGAGCACGGCCAGGGCGGTCAGCGTGAAGGCGAAGCGGCGGTTGGCCAGGCGCGAGCAGACTGAGGACGCCAGGCGCTGAGGGAAGAAGCTGGACGGCAGCATGGTTGGTGGTGATGCGAGTGACGGCAGAGGAGATGGTGCCGTTCCAATGGGAGTGTTAGACCTCGGCTTCCTTGCCCATGCCTCCTCCCCGTGGTGAAGAAGAAAGCGATCGGTTGGAGAAGGAGTGGATCGGGAAGGGGGCGGCAGCTGGAGGCAGGAGATGGGCGAGAAGGTGGAAAGAAGAGAGGGAGAGACAAAGCAAATAAGGCGGGCAAGGGAGGGTGAATGAATGAGCGAGGGAGTGACACAAGAAAAGGCAGATTGGGATGGATGACTGCAGGAAGGGGGCCTGAGACACAATGGGAGCAAACCGACCCCAATGCAATGGCTGTTGTGGCGGGAGAAAATAGAAACAGTGGCCGCAGATCAGGAGAATCAACAGATCCTCAGATTAGCCTCCAGCTGCGAAAAGCCTTGCCGGGCGTATCTCAGGAGCAGCAGCACACGAGCAAGCCACCAGTCAGTTTAGCGGCAACAGGGAGATGACGCATAATGGGAACTGGGTGATTGGGGGAGGAATTAGGTAATTACGTCCCTAAACAGACACAATACCGCGATCGAATCGATTCATTGTTGTGCTGTGCAGTTGTTCTCAATCTTGGTCCACTGACTCTAGGCCTGTGTAGGTACCGGTATAGGCACCGTACAGCACCCACAGGCCCTTTTGGAGGCTGTTTTCTCGGCACGGCACCTGGCTCCAGGCCTGGGCCCTCGCTAGCGTCTCCCCTTGGCGCTCTCATTCGCCGTCCGCGCCTTACCGACTGCCCTGCCCTGCTGCTGGGACCAGCCGGTGCCTAGCGCCGCCACTAGGTTACAGCAGCATTTCAGCCCAGTGGAGCTGCGATGCCCTAGGAGGAGCATGCCGGGATCCGATTTTGTCTCTATTCATGCGAGAGAAGTCAGCCTGGAGACCCCAAAGTTCCGCTGTTGGGTTGCCGTCGCATGTCAGCGCAGATTTGCCATGCTGATTGCCATCCATTGCTGATGGGAGTTATTCATGCGCCACTTCTAGCAGTTTTCAGAAGTTCAGCCCCGAAGTATCTCTACCTCAGGCAGGAACTTTGCAGCTGGTGGTGTGTCACGTGGGGCCCGAGAGTCAGAAATGCATCTGCAAACCCAAACCAAAACGCCCATGACACATCGCTACCGATGAGGCAACGAGGCGCGTGCCAACCAGCATCTTACCAGCGGCTTGCTCTCCTGTACGCCAGGACATTCCAGCCGGGGTGTGCAGCTGATCAGCACGGCGTCCTCTCATCGTACAACAATCAGGTTTAACAATGTCAGCGCTGGCTCTCGTGAGTCTTCCCCAGACAGACTATTGCTTGGTGCCGAGCCCCAGACTGCCGCTTACCCGACCTCACACACGAGCGACTGCTACAACAGGGATAGCGGAGGTCCACCAAGCCCGGGAAGGGTGCCGTGTCCTGACTCCTGGCCCAGCAATCTTAAATTTTCACCCGCCTCTGCTCCATCCAGCCGCTACGAGCGCGGTACGAGCTTTACGAGGGTCCGTCTGAGGCCAGGGCGGTACTCGCGACGTAGCAACTCATTGGGGCTGCCTCTCCTCCAGCCGCACAGGCGTTGTGTCGCGTGCTGTGACCCCTCCTCCAATGCAAGTTGGCCACCTGTTGCTGGCTCGCATTGGCTGGCTCGCATTGGGTTGGCGAGTGCTTCGTTCACTGCGGCCTGCTCTTGCTGGGGCTGTTCTCGTCGGCTATGCTCTCGGCGTCTGCCACATGAGGAGGACTACTCTATGCGATGCAGAGTGCGAGCCGTCTGTACGAGGCATAATTGAAGATGCTGCATTGTACTGACTGGCCCAAACCCACCGCAAACGCTGCCGCCCCCCTAATTGGCCCCTTCTGGGACCTCACAACCCTCCGGGCGCGACCCCCGTGGATCTTCTGGCTCTAGACTCTGCTCGCTTCATCTCCCCCCCAAGCGAACCATCCTTCTAGAATCCCCGTAAGCAAAAGGGTTCCCACTTTCCGTGATGCCACTTTGGCTCCTTTGGGAAGATTTCATCGCTACCAGCTCCATCGGTCCCAGTACTACAGTAGCCTCCAAATTCGCCAGGGGGTCTAAATATATCTCCCACGGCGGCCCCCTTCATACCCTCAGGGGGAATTGCCAATAATATTACTACGGACCCCGAGAAGAAGCAAGATTGCGGGCTGGACGAAATCGCCGTTTACCGAGACTCGGTACTCTGTGAGGCTCCGTCTGTGTGTATCTTCACATGGATTCAATCGAAACCCGTTGGTTCGGCCAACACCAGATGGATGATCGGTTGGCTGGGCCGAGGAAAGCCCACCTGGGAGACCGGCACATCTACATGTTGTACCTCTACACACACCTTTTGTCGATCACCAAAGAACTTGGCTCATCTCGCCTCGCCAAACCCACCCCTGAGCCTGCCCTGACTGCCACGCTCAATCGAGGGTGAATCTCGGTCAATCTCACCTCTTATGCAGAATCCCGAGGGTCGGTTCAGACTTGCCTGATAAGTCCTAATTGCTGGCACATGGGGCTCGGCGAACTGGTCAGACTGGACACCGGTACTTCGGTGACTCGAGCCCTACAACGCAACCCTGATCCAAGGGCCAACGCCTGAGCCGCCTGAGCCAGCTGCTAGCATTTTGCGAGGTACGCGCTATGAAACATCCTCGTTGGCTTTTGTTTTCCCGCGCGCTCGGCCACGCTGCATTGCTCCCAATGCCTCGGAGAAGTTGCCCCGAAATTGTAGGGTCACAATCGTCAATTGGTTCCAGCATTCTCCACGGGCTCTCGGTTTTCTTCCTTCACATGCAAGATGTTCCTTCCTTGTCCTTGGCCACCGTGCGCAAAAGCCAAATCGCGGGTGCAAATTTTAGCGCTACGGAATTGCCGTCGGGCCATGCGAAAAAGGAGCCGTTTTCGCTCGCTTCGTTCAACGAACTCGTAAAGAGCCACCCGTTATGGACACAAAGAGCGAGACTACAAGGGGCAAGACCATGGACTGTTTGCGCTTATTTGCTGGGCCCTTCTCGCAACATTCTCGACAGTCGTGAGAACTGTGGAATTCACCGACGACGACCAGTCACCCCCGGATCTCTCTCTCCTTTGAAAGGAGTGCCCCATTTTAGATGCTAACTTCAAAAATTCATCAAGCGCAGATCGCGGCGTTGTGAAGAGCGGGGTATGGCGGACTCCGGTAGTTGATGAGAGAAAACAGGTTTTTGCTCAACCCACGCTCCCTGTGCGCCTTCAAGCATGCCCGAGGTTGAATTGAAACAGACACCTGTTCGTTTAACCAAGATACACTATGAAGTCAGGAGGTAAGCGGAATGACTATTCGTATTCGAGAACTCTGCTCCTAGTCACTGATGCTAGAGAGAGTTCCAAAACAACATCACACGCCAAAGCGGATCCGTATTATTCCGGCGGCTGCCTCCAGGCTCAGTTGCTGAGAAGCCAAAGCCGTAGAGTCACTTGTGAGGATGTGTAGCCTTCCTGTTCTAGCCTCTTTACTTTAGCAGGATTATTATAGAGTCTTTCCGTTCTTGTAATCTATATACCAAAATGGACATAGGGAACCCAAAATTGCTCGCTCTCGGCACATTCTTGTATGTCTCTTCGTAGTCGGATCGTTCCTTGAAGAGATAGACAAGCTATGTCATCGGCTGCTTCCGTGCTTTCTCGCTTCAAAACAGCCCGACTGCTGCGTTCCGAGTTGATATTCACCCAATGGTCGCGAGCCGCTCTGGTAGCCTTATGCAATCCCCTACAAACCGAATCATCGCTCATTTTCCCGCCCCTCATTTCTTCATAAACCACCGTTGCTATCTCAGCACACATCTCGTCCTGGACTTCCCACAGCGTACCAATCACATGGCGGAACCCGGCTAGTTGAAACGAACTGACCAGGTGAATGCTCTCATCAAAGAATTTCTCGTCCCTGATCCTTCCCGTTCCGCAAGCCGAGAGATAGGCAAGGAACGGAGGATTCTTACGCAGATTTAAGGCCAGAATCTCTGAAACCGTCAGCGGGTTGTTTGTACCATCATGGAGAAGAAGATGGCTCTTTGATGGGTCCGTGTTGTGCGTGAAGCCATGTCCGGCGAAATGGAATACGGAACATTGCGGCAGCCGCGACAGCACAGACTGCTTGTATGGTTCGGGTGTGATGGGGCTGAGTCCCATCGACTGACAGATGCTAAATGCTTGCTTCACCTCCGCTGCTGCGAACGGGAGTCTTGTAGCCCCTGGAGTGTTCTCCATTGGCAGCATCAGTGCCTGGTGTACTGCTTGCGGTGTTGTAGCGTGGCGTCGATTATATATCATCATTTTGATGGATGCACTGTACGACGACATGGCTCTGTCACAAACTGTTTCCGAGCAACCGTACTGGTGATATCCTGATGCGTGAAGGGGGAATCTCCCCAAAGGACCTGTGGGAATCCACCATATATGGGGCCAGTTATTCGCACCCGAAGAAACCGGAGAGAGCCCTAGAGCATCCAGGATAGGACCTGTCACGGTATCCCACAGCCATTCAAGAACGACAGTACTCCCGAGGTTCGACTGAAGCTCCCTCTCTTTGATATCTTCGAGATGCAAATAAGGCAACGGCAGAAGACGAATCCGATGGTCCTCCACAAGAATCGCATCACAGCGGAACTTGCTCACATTGATAGCCACGACTGGGCCGTTTCTGGCTGCATCTTGTATATCAACCTCGCTCGGGGCCCGGAGAAAGTTGCCAAACCCGTCCTTTTGACGAATTGTTTCGATCAATTTACCCAACTCCTTGTCTACTTGGTACCTCCTATCTGCTCCCGCCTGCGGAGTATTTGTTATATGCTGCTTAGTAGATGCTTCTGACATGTCCAGGACGTTGCCGAGGGAGACAAACTCGTCTGCTAGTTCCGGGTAGGCTTTTCGCAACTCCAGCACGTCTGTTCGGATTTCCTCCAGAGACGTTGCTATTAAGCCTCGACCCTGCTCGAGAAGACTCAGCGCGCAAAGTGGTCCTTCCCCTGCATTGATGGCAGCCGCCACAGCATTGGATGTGAGACCGGCAGCTTGCCCGAGCATAAATTGCTTGTCTGAATTTTCTAGCGACCGCAGTGAAAGCTGTGGGATAAGTCCTACCGCTGTTGCAGACGCTTCAAACGCCCGACGCCAGCTTGAGTGAGCACTGGAGAGCTCAAGTATCTGGATGCCGGCTTTGATGCGGTTGATGATGGGAGATGACGTCTGGGCGAGAGCAAGCTCGTAGTTTTGCATGGCAGCTTCCAAATCGGAAGCTGCGTTTGAGATTGCATACCTGTCTCGAAGGCAATCTCCAAGGTTGCTCAAGTACATTGCGCGGTATTGGTATTCATCTGGCCTGTCGGTGACTGCTTTGGTAGCGTAACTGATCGCCTCCTCCAGAACCGCGGGCTCTCTTGTCTTCCGGTACTTTTCCGCAAGCTGGAATGCGAGATTGTTAAAATAGCCAGCCTCGTCCGCATTCCCTGGTGGCGTCTCTCTAACTGCTTGCCTTCCATAATGAAGGGATTCTTCTAGGTCGCTTATGATATTAGTCTCCTGATATTTCGACCTTAGTACCTCGGCGAGATTGCTTGAATAAGCTGCGCGGTGCGAATGTTCCTCCGGGAGTTCATCCAGCGCACATTTTGCGTACCGAACAGATTCGTCGAGATCGCGGAGAGAACCCGTTCTCAGATATTTGTCCCCGAATCGCAATGCGGCAGCGGTAAAGCACTTCGCTCGGTCTGAGTTGCTCAGTGAGCCGAGACTAATCGTCTCTTTGACAAGTTGAATAGCCTCTTCTAGATCAGCCATCATGCCAAATCTTGAGTATCTCTCGCCGAGTTGATGGCTGAGGCATATGACATGTCTCACGTGTGCCGGATGACCCTTTGGGCTATTCTTGAGCGCACCCCTGGAAAGTTCGATTGCCCTGTCCATATATTCTACCTTTCCGGTTCTCAGATACCGTTCCATAAATCTACTTCCCAGAGAGGTCATGAATGCAGGGAGATTGGGGTCGCTGGGCAAGCTGGCGTTTACCGCCTCTTCCCCGTAACTGATTGACTCAATCAGGTCATCCATTGACCATGCTCGGCTGTATCGTTGTCCAAGTAGAACCGAAAGTTGGCATAAAATTCCGGAGTCTCGATCACTTTCTGGGCCGGTAAGGTCTACGACTCTCCTCATCAACTGGATGGCCTCTTCCAATTGACTTGATTGGCCGGTTATTGAGTATTTATAGTCCAGGCAGTTTGCGAGACTGCTGAGATACTTCGATATGCTTTCAACGTCGTCTCCTGCAAGGAATTCTTCAACTGACCTCAAGTGCTGGATCGCTTCCTCCAGCTCAGATAAGTCACTCGTCCGTTGACTGCTGAGGTAAAGACTCCTTGTAAGGGTGAACACGCAGCCTGGATAATCTGGATCATCCGTTGGAGCGACCAAAAGTGCTTCGCGTGAAATAGTCTTCGCTTCCTCGAGGCTGGCTACCTCACCAACTCTCAAATACTTGAAAATAAGATGATCGGAGAGACGTATTGAATGCTCTAGATAATCGTCCTGAGATAAATATCTCAATTTCCTTGCTATTTCGATGGCCTGCTCCAGATCTCGTAGATCCCAAATCCGTTGATATCGGGTCATCAATACAGTACAAAGGGTATCCATGACTTCCAGCCGAAATGGTTCATCTTCTGGCCTATCGCTGGTTTCCTGATAGGCATCCTTGGCATATTGAACGGAGAGATCTTGAGCTGAGACGTCTCCTGTCAAGGTAAAGAGCGTGTTAAGTCTGTCTGCAACGGCATTCGAGAAATATGCACGGTTTGGGTTCTGAGGAAATCTGTCGATGGCTTCCCTTCCAAATTTACTTGCCCTCTCAAGATCGGCCACCCTCCCCACGATATCAAATTTATCAGCAAATAAACTGACCATATTGCTCAAATGCCCCAGATACTCTGGGTGGTCATGTGGTATCGAATTGAGTGCATCTTCAGTACATTTAATAGCTTCTTCAAGATCAGGAAGCGTCGAAGTGAAGTAATAATTTGTGAACGAACGCAGGGCTGTGTCGCTCAGCAAGTCTGCCTGATCTGGACTGCTCTGCGCTGCTACATCAGCAGCACCCGCTGGTCCCTGGATGGGTTCGATGTTTTCCGACATTTTAGGGCTTTTGGGCTCAAAGTTTGATCTTATCAAAACATTCCCAGTTAGTATTTCGGGTTCAGAATTTGCCTGAATCAGCCAACGGTTCGCTGACGCGGTTGCGAGGCGGGATGAAGCCAGCTTCCAGTCTGCAAACCGTGGTGGCATGTAACCAACGGGGACAGCGCTTTGTTGCAATCGAAGCAGAGATATTTTGATGAAGCCCTAGATCCTGATATCTCAATCAAGCAGCTTAATATTATATGGTTGGGGAACCAAGAGTAAAATGTTTCAATGTTGTTGAAGTGAAGAATCATGAGCACTGCGGGGTTACGGCCAAAAGTGCATTTCCATAAGCTATGTCATAACATGCCTCTCTGATTGGCCCCTGAAAATATTGACAACAGACATGCAAATGCGAGTGGCTTAACACGCGCTTTGGTAGCCGTATAGACACTCTTTCAGTGGTATAGAACTGCCAGGATTGCAGCTACCAGGCCCACGAGCTTGGAGAAGATAAGATATCACACAATCATACATGTAACACTAACGGAAAAGGTTTCTTTGTGAGCTGATGAGGATACGCTTGAAAAAGTATTGCACACAATATCATATTGGGGCGTATCGCTTTGTGATCGTTGAGCAGCTCTACCCTCCTTAACTTGATACTCTACCACGACGTCGCCAACCATCACCCGGTTGGCGCAATTGGTTAGCGTACGAGACTTTTAATCTTGCGGTGGCTCCTCGCATAATCTTGAGGTTGCTCCTCGCACTGGTGTTTTAAGTTATCTTGTGGTTGCGTTCCAGGTGAAGGGTGATAATCTTTTGTTTTCTCCATTTTCTATATACTTTTTGGCCATCTTTCTAACCACTCGACGGGCTGGGAGATGCCGAAAACGATCCGGCTTACTTTGCGATAATAAGGCGATGGGTGGCTGGCTAAATAGGACTAAGAATAGTCAAGCTAACGGTGGAGGAAATCCTTCGTGCGAGAACGAAGTGAGTTTGTTTCACAAAGCATTCTTAGAAACCTTCAGAGGCTCCGTTTAATCTTACGGCGATCATCATCATGATCGGCCCGTGCCCAGGGATAAATGAAACAACAGGCTCCACGCAACCAATATCAACTGCCGTAGATTATCAACACAACACGATTAATAACTTGCTCTCTTTCACGAGTTTCCAACATATGTTCCCATCGTAATCATGTCTTGTCAAGGCAGAAGGGTGGCTCTGTGCCTCATAGCTATTGCCATCAGCATCGCTGGAGTACAAGGTCAGTGAAAGGTGCCAAAGCAACTCTAGTAGTCGCTTACAACAATAGCTCTCAATACAACAGCGGATTCGGATGTCCTCAAAACGTGGTGGCACAACACTGGTGAAATCAACACGCAGACTCCAGTGCAGAACGGAAATGTGCGCCAATCCCACTTGTATTCAATTCAGGTCGGCGTTTCCGCCAATACGACCTTTTACGACTCCTTCGTGTACGAAAGCATTCCCAGGAACGGCAATGGCAAGATGCGTATTCCTGGAGACCCGAACTCTATCAGTGATGTGGACGATCAAATCAGCATCGAAGCTGACATCGGCGTGGACATGGCATGGACTCAGTACCTCGCCGCTGTTGACACGGTCGTTAGAATTACCAGGAAAGATGGCGGCTCTGTCGATGCAGCAGGAGTCGTTATCCGGCCGACCACTCTAGGATTCGCCATGGAACAAGACGGAGATGCCTTGCTCGTCCACGTCCCATATAGTGAAGAGGGTCACCGATTCTCAGTCGAGTTCAACGACAATTTGTGGCAGTATCGCAATGCCGGGCCAGGCACCCAATCCCATTACGTGCAGAACAAGAACCCTAACGGAATGAGCTATGTCTCAGAGTACGATGATACAATGCCCGTCGTGGGCGTGGAGCCACTCAACGCTTTGTTGGTGTTTATGAGCCCCTTTCCAGAGGAGAAGTATATCCCAGACCTGGACAATGATGTCTACACAGTTCCCGAGGGTTTGGTTACGGATTTGACTCGGGTTCAAGAGTCGACTCTCTATTTCCCACCGGGAGTCTACTGGTTTACAGGCTCAAACCACGCCATCCTGTCTCCCAGCATCACTTGGGTTTACCTGGCTCCTGGAGCGTATGTGAAGGGAGCAATCCAGTATGAAAGCCAGGAACTCGACCTTCGGGCCACTGGATTCGGTGTCCTTTCAGGCGAGCAATATGTCTACCAGGCCAATACCGCTCAGAGCTACGAAAATGTCAAATCTGACGATAGCTCGTTGAAGATGTGGCGTGGCCACTCTGCTGCAGGTGCAAAGTGGACTCTTCATGGACTTACCATTAATGCACCTCCCTTCAATAGCATGGACTTCTACGGCGACACGAGCTCATTCTCAGTAGATGCTTCTGACTATAAGCAAGTCGGTGCGTTCTTCGGCCAGACCGACGGCATCCAGATGTATCCCGGATCCCACGTTCGAAACGTCTTCTACCACGTTGGAGACGATGTCATCAAGACATACTACAGCAATGTGCTTTGTGAGAAGATGACAGTCTGGAAATCCAACAATGCCCCCATCGTTCAGTTTGGCTGGTACGCACGGGACTTGGACAATGTCACCGTGGATTCCGTCGAGGTCATCCATACACGCTACATTTCCCAAGAGACACCTTGGCCCCGGGCACTGGTAGCGTCAGCGGCCAGTTATGAGGATGACGAGTCCACGTCAACCGCCGATATTGCCAAACGTCTCTCCAATTACAGAGTCACCAACTGGCGCTGCGAGGGTATCTGCCCCGCGCTGCTTGGCTTCAACCCTTTGCAGAACATTGACAACATGACCTTCTCCAATATCTGGGCCGAGAAGCTCGGTGCGCCAACGACAGGGGTGGGACGAAGCACTATTCGAGTTTTCACGGACGGGGATAACGGTAACCAGACCATTGCCCTGGGGGATCAGTCGCCTGGGAATCTCGGCCTCGTGATTGAGGATTTCTTCGTGGGCGACGAGAAGATCAGCTTTGATGCGAATAACTGGGACGCGTCTTCCTTGGGCCAGTTGGTCATTGATGGCCACTGGCAGGGTCGTTGGACAGTGAGATAATTATAAGAGTATAAGCCTCCTATCAATTCAGTATAAGTCATGAGGGTCTGCGTAGAAAAAGACGAAAGGTTTTTCAACGGCCATGCCGACGAAATTCGGGGTATCAAAGCAGTCATATTCTTGTCATGAAACTTGTGCTAACGTAACTACATTCTATGGTCTAAACCGCCTGCCATGCAAAGAACAAACGCCGGAACCGCAATGCTGTAAATGCTCGCTCGCGTATCGTCCATCCACGGGACGAGAAAGGACATTTGCGCCAGAAGAAGAAAAAAAAGCACATCATCAAATCTAACCTAAGGCGCCCATCATGGCTCTCCTAAGCTTCGCATGCGTCACCTCATGCTGCGCCTCCGCTATCAAATCATCCTCCAGGACAGAGATCTCCTTGATCGGGTCGAGCCGCTCGAGCTGGGCGATCAGCTCCGGCGGCGGGTCGGCCTTGAGCACGGCGTTGATGTCTCCGTGCGGCCAGAAACCAGTGAAGACCAGCTTGGTCCATGAGCTCTTCTCCTTCTTGGGCGCCCACATCTGCCGCTCGAAGCAGGTGATGATGAGGAGCAGGGGCGCGTTGATCGTCTGGACGAGGAATACGTTGAGGTAGTGGAACTCTCGCTCGGACATTATGAGTTTGAGCGGCAGCAGGAGGACGAGGGCTGCGATGTTGAAGGGCGGGGGGTAGGAGAAGATGGAGTCGCTTTTGACGCCCTCGAACGTCATGACGGTGCGTCGGAACTTGATCTCCGTCTTCTCATTGGTGATGATGCGGGAGAACGTGTTGGTCAGCATGGCGACGAGGATGGTCGAGAAGAGGGTGTTGCCCAGAAAGGCGAAGCTGATCATCAGCGCTGGGCCCAGGATGATGTGGAAGCCTGCCGCCTCGTCGATACCCGTTCCGTCAAGACCAAACCAAATCCACAAGAGCCACTTGCATATCGTCATCCAGCTAGGGGTGTCGGGGTCGCTCACCTGCTTCGCCTTCAACAGCCACTGGAGGGCGAGCAGGAAACCGGTGAAGCACCAGATGCCGATGAAGGTAAGGATGGTGAAGTCCCGCATCATGGCGTGCAGCGAGATGAAGACGATGTTGTTCGGGAGGAGGTTGAAGGCGATGCGAGTGAGGACGATGGGCGCGGCAATGGTGAGGATGGAAAGGCCGTATCCGTCGGCGATGCGGCCGGTGACGAGGTCGAAGATTCGGGCGAGGAAGTAGGCGGCGTAGATGGCGATGAAGCTTATGTCGAGGAACGACCACAGGCTCTGGGAATGAAGCTCCCAGCCGTGTTCAATGACTGCGGCAAACTCCTGCAGCACCCAGCCCGCCGTGTAGATACAGAAAGCCAGCTCCCACAGACTCCACATCTCGTGTTTATAATGCATCGTCATGAAGTAGAGGAAGAAGAGGATGACGAACTGGAACAGCTCAACGAAGCCTCGGATGCGCGGCACCTTGAGTCGGTGGTGGTTCAGCAGGTGGGATTTTCTTGGATGGTACATGGTGATGGGCAGATGTTCGTAGTGGTCGGGCAGGATATCGATGAAGGACAGCGGCGTATACGTGACCTGGCCCGTATGCACGGCGTCGACGACGAGCTGGAAGGCAGCGGTGCTGATGAAGAACTTGCTCTCGGAGATGATGGCAAGCTCCAGCGCCGTTAGCTTCCGCTCGTGGCCTTTGCGCTCCTGTACAGGCCATTGTAGGGGTCGGTATCGTCGCTCGACTTCGTTCGGTGCGCCTTGGAAGGGGTCGTAGCCTTCGACGAGGACGTGCGCGAGGAGGAGGAGGCCCGAGTCGCCCGGGTGGTCTTCGTGGAAGCGGCGGAACACGCGACTGGCGAGGAGCTCGCAGAGAGTGGCTCGGGCACTGTTGACGCTCTGGTAGGAGAGGCCGGTCTGCTCGCGGAGGAAGTAGACGCGGTTCGCGAGGAGGCAGTAGACTAGGCACGTTCAGCCCCTGCGGGAGTGTATATAGGGTCTCGAGGAGGGCTTACTCGTGGAGGAGTCCTTGGGATCGTAGATGCGGTCGACCAGTGGACGCACGACGAGCGCATTGAGCTTGGGCTCGTGGAAATGGTCCATCGTGTAGGGGTCATCGATACTGGCTCGGATCAGGCGGCGTATCCTGCAGGTCAGCAAAGCAATCGCATGTTAGCACGGTCGTCGACGAAGCTGGCAAGCTGGAGTCTATATACCGATGGATGTTGGCATATACGGGAGGCGGCGCAAAGGAGCCGCGGGTGCCAAACACCGATGGCGGCTCCAGCTCCTCGACGACGCTGACCTCGGCCCTGTCGAGATTCTCATCGTATTGGCGGTGGTCGAAGGGCTCGTCCTCGTGGTCCTCGTGGTCCTCGTGGTGGTCCTCGGTCGTGTCATACTCCCCCATCAACCTCATCTCTTCCTCTTCGGGCGGCGGCATGGTGGCGGGCGTGGTTTATCGCGGGCTGGAAGGGACGGATTGAGGAGGAGAAAAGGCACAGCGACAAATGTAGGCCGAGGGAAGACGACTTGGCAGGGTGTCGCGTGGGGAGTGAGACGGTGACAGAGGCTCGGTGTCCTCTAACCGCACCCATGGTCCCGTCGAGTGAAATATGGGGATGTCTGCACTATTTGCCCAGATTTGTGTACAGAATTAGACACTAGCAGCGTCCAGAGAGTGCAGGATCAGACTCGCATGGCGCATTGAGGAACAGAGGACACTCTAATGGGAGTTTATGCATGGTTTGTCTCGGATGCTATTGGCCTGGGAGATCCGATCTAACGCCAAGTGGCCTGGGATTACGTTATGTTACAATATGCATCCTTCGCCAAAGGGCTGATTATCCCAGGGACAGGAATTCCTAGCAGTGAGATGCCTCAGTGCCGTCTCTCTACCCCGTGCCGAGCAACTCGCAAGCCTGGGTCTTGTCCCCATTAACATCAGAAGCCCCTTGATATCTTATAAATTTCCTCAAGATCACCATGACAGAAGAAACATGCAGCCAGCTATAGCTCGCTCTGCTAAAGATTGTTAGGCTCGGCTGTACTGAACCCTGTGCTCCGAGGTCGCTTCTATTTTTAGACCAAAGGGTCCAGACCATCATTTCAATGTGACATTCTAGCCTTGGGGTCAATTCCGGTGCTATGTCAGGGTCTTCCTTTGCATAAGCAGCAAGACACTGGCAACCGGGTGACATAAGAGATAAGACACCAAGTTATTGTGCCTTCTTTGTAGCCATCAAATGCTGCAATAAAGATACAATAACCCCTAAAAAAGTACATTAATCCTTTTATTAGCTTCTAAATAATATTAAAGTCTTTTTTTGGTCTTTTTTAAGGATTTTTAGAATCAAGTTGTAGTGAATACAACACAGAGCCTCTCCAAATATGGACGCTTGAAGTACCGGTTTGGTGTCTCATCTCTCATGTCACCCGCTTGACTGGGCTGTGGCTTTGCCATCCTCGATGGATGTCAGCTTATAATGATCAGCCGGCCCCATGACCATCCACGTCAAGCAGATAGATGTAATTCCGGCCGATGCGCACTCTTTACACGGTGAAACGCGCCAAGTTCCCGGTAAAGTAATGAGCATACACAACTGACTACCCTATGCATGCACCTCAAGATGCTCGTAGATCCTGGACAGCATTGATGTTACATCATGAGGTAAACAAGTTGCAGCAGCATCCTTAATGCTAGTCGCAAATTAATAAATGGCCTGTTTGTAAACTGAATATTTAGGAGTTTACATCTCTTATTGCGATGCAATCGCCATGTGACAAGCTTGTCAGCCAAATTGACCATGAACAATCAATGATAACGTCCGGTGGTGGCCACGAACTCTTTGAGCGACCTGCAAACACCGACTCCAATATTGGGACCCGAATGCTAAGGCTTGGCCTAATATTATTAATTCTTCAGGTACACTTCCACCCCCGAGCTTCCCCATATTCAAGTATCGTGCACTGAGCCATGCCCCAGTAACAAGAATCGTATAAACAATATAGATCGAGATAGTTCGCTGATATATTATGACCCCGGTCATCGGAGGTGGAATGGCCATCCAGGGTGGTTTCTTAAATGACATACCTCGCCGACATCGTTTCTCCCTATTCAAGCCTAGAGGTAACTTTGTGCTGCTATTATTGATTCATGCTAATTGGCCCCCAATACTTCATCTTCATCACGGGACAAGACAGCAGAATCCCGCGTTTAGATCTCATCGATGAGCAACATAGGTACATGCAGTTAGTCAAAAAGCGAGAGCCGATGTGCTAAAAAAGCTCAAGTCTTCTCAATCCTCCCTTTTTCTCGTTGTTCCCGACCTTCTTCATTTACTCAAATGGGTTCTTGATACAGGACTCAGACTTGAAGGCGTATACTTTCCTTTATGGTTATCTACTTGATGAACGTACCAGATATCTTTTCGTCTATTCCGATTCAGACCCCGAGTTATAGCGAGTCAACTCCTCTTCAGAATCCGAGTGATAAAAAGATTTCCCCTCCTCCCCCCCCTTTCCTTTAACGCCACCAGCTGCTGTCGTACCCGGGTTGGGTTTCGAAGAACTGTCAACTAGCGTATTAGGCTTGACATTAGAGGATGCTTGATTGTTATCAGAAGAAGGAGCTTGTGCATTGAGATGCGGACTACCCGACTGCGAACTAGAACTGGAATGCGACGAAGGAGGATTACTGTTGACAATTGCACCGGGGCCAGGCACGCCTTTATATCCAAGCCGACCTTGGAGAGCCGTATTAGCATGCAGGTCCCCAACTCGACCCAGGTAGTTATATGTAGATGGTGATATATCATCCGGGTCGGCACCCGTGCGCCTGTTTCGAGACGTGTCACCGTTCAGGAGGGAAACTCCGAGGGTGCTCACATCTTTGAGACCAACTACCCCGCCTTCCGAGCTGGAAGTTGATACTCTATCCGGGCTTGCGGAACGCTGGCTGTCACAATCTTGGCCGGGTCCTCGCCGACAGATAGGACCCTCCCCCCCAGACACAGTTTTAGGCTTTTTGGGCTGATTTGGCTTGGTGGCCTTGGCAAGTTTGCGTTGGGGTTTTGCGGCGACCTTAGTACGCGTTGGCTTGTGCTGTTTAGTAGCCTTAGACCTATTATTCCCAGATTGTTTACCGGGTTGGTGTTTAGGCCGTGCTACGGCCTTGTGAGCCTTAACTTTGTGCTTAAGAGCAACCTTGTGAGGCTTCGGTTTGTGTCGCGGTGCGGCAGTGGCCGTTTTCGTGGAAGGAACCGTATGAGCCTTGTTACGGTGCTTTGCTGCAACTTTGTGAGCCTTAGGCTTATGCTTTCCAAAAGCCTTTGGACCCTTATGCTTAAGCGGACCTGAAGCCTTGGAAACCTTGGGCTTGTGTTTGGCAGCGTTACTATGGGCCTTTGGCTTGTGTCTGGCAGCGGCGCTCTGAACCTTAGGCCTGTGCTTGGCAGCGAAATTCTGAACCTTTGGCTTGTGCTTGCTAGGAGCATGATGATTATTGTGCTTTTGAAATTCCGAAGCTTTCGTGCTCTTATGCTTAGGCGGTGCTGAAGCTGGAGGGGCCTTTGTTTTGTGTCTTGCAACGGCACTATGAGCCTTGGGCTTCGGCTTAGCAGAGGTGCTCTGAACCTTGGGTTTATGCTTCAACCCGGCCTTGGGAATGGCGTGTTTAGGGCTTCCAGCAGGGTTGAGGGCCTTGGGCTTAGCAGCAGCTTTTCCAGTCTTAGGTTGGGGTTTCAAAGCAAGCTTGGGCTTAGGCTTCTTAATGACCTTGCTCTTGGGCTTCACGGCAACTCGAGGTGTGGCTCGGACAATTTTGGAGGCCCGCGGACTTCTTTGGAGAGGATTATAACCCTGACTGTGTCCTCTTCTCAACAGATAAGGTTTATTTCCCACAATACTATCCCCTTCTTCAGCACGAACGGTGGCAGAAGCTTCATTGTAACGAGGCTGCACGATATGCTCAGTATCAACGGCATTTCTGAGGTCAACCCGTGCAACGAGATCGCTTGAGTCCAGAGTGGTGCCCCAAGCTCTGCCAGTACCGACAAGTACAACAGTTATGAAGGGGAGAAGTTTCAAAAAGCCCATGACCGTGTTGGAGGAAATTGCAAGGAAGAACGAAGTAGAGATATGGAAGTGAATAGAGAATAAATTTGAAGGAATTCTGGGATGATTGAGACGATTGTTATCCTGGAAGATCCTCCCCTTATAAGCCGCTCGTTTCCCAGACATGCTATCATGTCGGACTCGTTCAAAGTCTATTTTTATGATCGAGAGGCAACCGACCAACAAATATGCTACGCGAGTTTATTTTTGCTCACCAAATGCTGTTGACCAACAAAACATGCTACGCGAGGCTATTTTGGCTCACTAGGTGTTCTTCCATAACAAGCAAAGTCATGAAGCGTCCTTTCGTTAAGCATACAAATGTAAAACTTTGAGATGCCAGTAAGCAGGGCAGAGGAAATCCGTAAAGAGTTCAGTGAAAATATCATACGGGATAGCTTGAGTTTACTATCTACCTCTTTGCTCTCGCTGGATACCAATCCATGCCGGCCAGGGACATGGGATCAAAGCAGGTTACATCCTGCTGCGCCTCCACGGTTGCATTGCAACAACCAACAACCAACAACTAACAACTTCTGGCTTACGTTGATAACTACGTACTTCCTGGTCCCATTTCTTACTAGCTCTATTGCAAGGGAGAGTTTTTTTTTAGCTTGTTGCAATACTACTAGGCTAATTCCGCCTAATACTGCGTCGGTCGCATAATGGGCGCGAGAGAAACGTATCCGCTCAAATATTTAGCTACAACTGCTTGCTTTTCCCGATGATAGATGGGCTGATTTTCAAATTACTTCCTCTCTTAATCTGCCCGCACTCTCAAAGCACTTCAACCCAGCCCTAGATTATACCCGTCACTCACAACCGCCACAACCGGACGCAATGGAGCAGCAGGCTAAACCCAGGCCAGCCACACTCTTAGGCCTACCACCTGAGATTCAGACCAAAATATTCTCTCATCTTGCTGTGTCCTTTGGGAAACCAAGCATCCAAGCGATTCTGAGGACGTGCAAACAGTTCTATAACATAGCACTCCCCATCTCTGTGAGCATCTTTCGGAACACCGTGCACTACTTAGAGGGCGGAGGGCCATGTTCCTCAGCTCGAAATGTGTTGTTCTTGCGTTATATTCTCGTCTCTAAGCCCTTTCTGGCCAAGTATGTCAAGACTGTCATTGTAGGCAGCTTGTCACCAGGAGAGAGAGAGGAAAGGAAAGATGAGGATCCCGGGAATGGAAGCACCGATCAAGATCTTGCTGTCTATCAACAGCAAATTGAGACCATTTTGGGTGCTCTTCCGGGCAAATTTTTTCACAAAACTTCTCGCTGGCGTACTGCATGGGCAGCAGATCTGGAGGCAGGCAGCACTGATGCTCAGGTGACCTTGATTTTGCTTACCTGCCCCAATATTCGAACGCTACTATACGAGAAAACAAGCAAATGCCCCCATTTTCAAACCTTGCTACATCTTCTCCGGGATTTCTATTTAAAGTCAAATATTCGCCATGTCACCGGAATCAGCCACACAGCTATCCTACTTTCCAATCTTCAAGATGTGTTCCACGAAGCAAATAATGACAAAGTGGGCTGCCGTGAATTCTATTTAGAGGCACCAAAGCTCTTCGCCTTACCCCACCTCCGATTCTATGAGTGTATCATGGCTTATGGAAATGACAAAGCGGCCAAAGAATTTCGTCGTCTACCACCAAGGTCTTCTTCTGTGGAAGATATCAACCTTCATTCCTCCTACGCCACGGCATCACTGCTCAGGGATATGCTGAACAGCTGCAAAGCGCTCAAGAAGTTTGAGTATATCCGTGGGATGTATGATCTCCCCGAAGAAGCCATGCCCCGAGATTTTCTTGAAGCTGTATTGCCCCATGCCGATACGCTTGAGGATCTATACATCAATCTTGAAGATGACTGGGATCATGGATGGAGCTGGTCTAGCTGCCCTGAAAGACTATATATGGGCACCGAACTCAGTCAAATGCATGCTTTGAAGAGACTCACATTGGGGATGCGGGCACTTACCGGGATGCTTGCTGGAAGGCCAGAGAATCATGAGAAGATTGCGCTTCAAATGCCAATGAAGGTCGAAGGAGCTCCCAGGCTTGTCGATTGCTTGCCTGGAAATCTGGAATACCTGCAGATTCATCACTGTGGCGAAGGCATCCTGACACAGGCCAAAGAGTTGATCAGCGTTGCACCACGACGCTTCAAGAAGCTGACATATCTTGGTCTGCTGTTCAATGAATGGGAACTGAATGGGAAGGTTGACTTAAGCTGCACCTCCCCCAGTCTCACTTTGGATATTGGATATCAAATCCCTGCGATGGTCATGTATGATTTAGGACGAATGGACATTATTAAGAGAGAAGGTGATCTCATTCGCAACCTCACCTCTCGCATATACTCTGAAAATGTCCGACGGATTTATTTGGATTTGCGAGGGGTGGGCGATGTACGCATTGCCCAATCGTACCCGTACGTCGATGATCCTGATTCATTTGAGGAATAGAGCAAGGGAGGCAATCCACCTATCGCGACGAGCCGCTTGATCGTCAGGCTACAGTTGTCGATCACGATCTTGTGACCAGAACGAACGTTACTACCAACGTGGTCAATTTGGAATAAACTTCTGATCCCCGTTTCGTTTCTTTGCAGCTAACGCCATCTCAGGCAAAGACAAGGCACCCGGGGGTAGACGGGAATCCCTTCGCTGTTGTGCTTGTGTAATTTGTGATAGAAAAGACGCATAGAATCAGTAGCCTTCCCCATCATCCTACAGACAGATAACATAATTGAGCCTTTTTGAACAATGATTATGAAGGGTCTCTTCTCATTACACGTAGAGTCGAGCCTAGGCTGACTCTGTGAAGCGAGGCAGCTAATATCTGCGGACAGACTTTCGTTGCATCTGGTCTTCTGCCTTAACAAGAAGAAGAGATCGCGCTTCTCTCTTCTTATTGGGCCGGCTACCTTGAACGAGCTGAGATCTTCGACTAGCTGGTTTAGTGTTAAAAGGAGATCATTCTCGGGGGGGCTTTTACCCTTTAGGTAGGTGTATAGTTCAATTGCCGCAGCAGCGAGTGAAACGTGGTTGTCTTCTCAACCTTGGCAAAGACGTGATCCCACTCCTGGGTCAGATGACACGAGCTTAATTCACCTTTTATCCCGAGGGTTTTTGGGTTCCGCTTATTGCCAGTAAAAGTACGGAATACCAGCAGGTCGGTTGTTGAGGCTAGCTTGCATCGGCTTCAGGTGGTCCAAGTGCCGAGTTCAGCAGCGGAACATGAAACTCCGCGTTACAGGGAAATCAAGGGGGTGCCGCCCGCCGTATTCCGACACCAAATTTTCCGAGGCGCGCTTGGACACAATAAGCAGAAAGTTGCGACTGTTATGAAACGAGCTGCTAGGTTAAATGGACCTTACGAGTATAAGTAATACGATGGTGCGCCGTATCGTCTTGAAACAAAAGACCAAAACCACACTCGTCTACCAACGTCGATCTCTGAGGGATCGCGGATCTGATATTCATGATGATTTCTTTACAAAAGCTTCTCAACCGGGGCCTATTTGCCATCACTGCTCTGGCCGTGGCAGTTCAAGGAGCTTATCCTGACCCGGGGGTCGTCTCGGGCGATACTGGTCTTCATGATCCTTCAATCGTAAAAACATCGAGCGGACAATACATCATCGCTCACACTGGCACCAATATCCAGCTTAAGACTTCGACTGACCGGACAAGATGGACAAACGCGGGTGCCGTGTTCCCTAATGGTGCATCATGGACTACCCCTTATACGGGTGGTGACACTAATCTCTGGGCCCCTGACATTTCCTACCACAATGGCCTCTACTATTTATACTACTCGGCCTCGACATTTGGGTCTGCTAAGTCGGCCATTTTCCTCGCCACCAGCTCCACCGGAGCTTCAGGCTCGTGGACTCACAAGGGCTTGGTTATCGAGTCAAATGACAGTCTCGGCTACAACGCCATCGATCCCAATCTGTTCGTTGACAGCGACGGCAAATGGTGGCTGAGCTTTGGCTCGTTCTGGTCGGGTATCAAGTTGATTGCGCTGAACTCCAGCACGGGTCTGCGCTCCGGCACAAGCCTCGTTTCCATCGCCGCCCGTCCCAACAACAACGGCGCCCTGGAGGCGCCCTTCATCACTAAACGTGGCAACTACTACTATCAGTGGGTATCCTTCGATAGCTGCTGCAAGGGGGCTTCCAGCACTTATCGTACCATGGTTGGTCGCTCTACGAGCCTGTCTGGTCCGTATACCGACAAGAGCGGCACGTCAATGCTGTCCGGTGGTGGTACTGAGGTTATGGCGAGCCATGGCTCGATCCATGGTCCTGGTCACCCAGCCGTCCTCTCTGATTCAGATGCAGATGTCTTTGTGTATCACTATTATGCTAATAGTGGTGCGTCTTATTTGGGTATCAACCTCATCCGCTGGGAGAACGACTGGCCTGTCATTTATTGATTAGGACCGGCCGAGATTTCGCCCAGGGTGTTATAGTTCTTTTTTACCTAGGCTTAATGATTTAAAAATACTATGAGATGAATACATCTTCAGGTCTCTCAATCACTTTCACACGCTTTTATCTCTCCAAAATTAGCAATGATGGATGGCTGTGCTTGTTTCATGGCCGCGCATTTGGCGACCCAAAGCAGCCTTACACTACCAAAATGGCTATATTTAACCTTGCCATTCATCAATCTGGGCGGCTAGAGCACAGGGAAATTCTTAAATACTCCCGTCGTTTCTACCCCCCTTCCCAGTCAGCCTGTATCTTACTCTTCGCCGCTTAGCAGACAATACTCTGGGCTGAGACCCTGACTTAGAGATGGCTGATAAACAGGAGGGCTCAACCACATCTGCTTCCAAGAGAGCTCGTTCTCCCGAGGGCAGTCATACAGCTGACGATGATGAACGCCCACCAAAGCGACAAGACAGGCATGATGATGAGAGTAGCGGCGAGAAGCCTCCATTGCCCTCTTCAGGTGAGGATGAATATCCCCACCCCTATCGGCGCGATTTGGAACGCCATATTACAGAAGAAAGGCGATCGGGACCTGTCAACTTCTTTATTGAATGCTCTAAGCACTTGAATGGCCACGCTTCTTGTAAACTGGATTCCTGTCATCAAATGATCGAGAGTGATGACTATCGAGTCGCTGTTGATCCTGGCATGTGGAACTACTGGGGAAAAGCAGGTACGGTATACTATCTTAAGGTTGCAGAAATACATTCTCCTTCTAACAGCAGTTAACCGATGCACTAGATTTCTACCATGTTGAGTGCTTTGAAAAGCTGGCAGATCTCACCAAGGAGAAGTATTTGGATCGGCTAAAGCCCCTTTCAAGAAATAACTTTGCACAAAGGAACGCAAATAAGTCCACCATGATGAGTGGGTTTTACTTGCTTGATGCGGGGGCCGAACGGCTTATCCTGCAATGGATCTTCGTGATGCGAAAGCTCATTGCTAAACGAGATGGCAGGGACGGTCCAAAGTCTATGGTTCCCATACTTCATGACCTATGGTATAAATCTGGCTCGGCTAAGTTCACTAATGCCGAAAGGCCGGAGGGCATGTCGCAATATGAGTTCAGGGAACTCCAGACCACCTTGGCTCCGGTTGAGAGCGATGGACCCGAGGATGACAATGAGTGGAATCTATTTGACAGATTTATGAAAATCCAAGAGAACGGCGATAAATGCGAGGAGGGAAAGACTACCCTTGGAACAATGCTCAGATCTTGGAGAGTGTGCTGGGTAAGTTTGCCGCCTTTTTCAATGTATTAAACGAACTGACATGAAAACAGAAGGTGATCAACGCCGACGAAGAGGCGCTAAAGGAAGCCGGCAAGAAATTTAAGGAAGAACTGGGCGAGAAATATATCCGGGCGGTTAAAAGGCTGTCAGAAATACCAATGCCAGATCTGGATTCAATATCATTCACTGATTAGTGGTGAAACCTACCACTTTGTGGCAGAGCGATGGCAAGCGATGCGTAGGAAAATCTGTGGCGATATATACAAGTACACTAGAGAGATATCTATTCGGTATGAAGTTTGATTCTTTATTCTGAAAAGAGAATGCAGTATGAATTACTATTGTACTGGGGAGGCCGGCAGTCATTGCAACTGACACTCCTGCCAGTGAGACTGAATCGACCCTAGCTAGCAACGTCCAGAGACCGCTGCGGCATATATCACTCAGTGAAAAGATGCCTTTTCAGGCTACTCTCGTTAGAGCGTAGTACTTCCTGAAGTCCGGATTTACGGAGATTTCCGGAGTAATTGCTTGTGCTACATGCCACGCCAGCCACCAAAAATTTCGAACTACAGCTGGCAGTGTCGTATGAACACTCAATCCTTTCTCCTTTTTAAGCTTCTCTCCCCCACTCTCAAAACATTCTAGCGAAGCTAAGTGTCTTTCTTCCTTTCCCATTCTGGAAACACATTGCTAGAATGCTTGATAAGAATTGCAGGGAGTTTATTGCCTCCTAGCACACGGCCGGAAACAAAGTAATACTAACGCCAAATTCCCAAGCATTTCGCGAGGTCCTTGAAAGATCTTTGAACAAATTCCGTTACTGAATCAATAGAGAAGCTGACATTAAACTCTTGGTCTTTCAACTTGGGTAATTCTGAAGTTAAACAGTAGCATAGCTTGTCCGAGAAATGGCCCTAATAATGAGGATCTTACTTTTACTTCGATTCCTTGGATCCAGGTATAGATTCAAGATCCCTAGTGTAGTGATGGCTGCCAAGACTATGGTAGTTGGACTCGCAGAGTTTCACCGCCACTTTTGGTTTTAGCCTCTGCTCGTCCGAGGGCGATGTTATCTAGTTGATAATCTTAACGCAGGTTTTTGGCCGGGACCTTGAGGGGAATAATTTTGATACTGATATTAGTCTATGAGCTTGAATTTGCTACTCACACAAAATACGATCAGCACATCATGGAGAGAATTCTATGAGTTGGTGGTTTCTATATCTATGAATCAATGACGATAAGTTGACCAAATTCGCCGTGCCCGTCGTTGCCAACAACTGACACATAAAACAATATAGCTACGTAATATAATCATATTTCAGATCACTGGATACGAATATCGAGATTCGAATCATCGAGATAATAGACGCATGGATGATGATAAGCAGGAAGTCGCTGGCGACACCGTCGCTCTTGGCCACCGATCACGTGAACGGTGGCGTTCCCGCAAATCGATATCTCGATGTTAATTCAAGCTGACCCATCTGATGGGGCTGGTTTCGCCACGGTATATGCATCGTGATAGACATGACATGCATGAATAAGATTCAATCAGTCATTCATTCTATGTTTTGTCGCTGGGAAAAGGGGAAAGGAGGCTGGGTGGGAGTAGTTGACCAGAGCGAGCCCTTTAGCAACGCCGGTGTTGTAAGTTAATATCCTATTTCGGCCATTCTTATCTCTACGGCGCCCTCTAGTAGAATTCCTGGTTCTCCGCATTCCCCGCATCCTTCAGGATGGTCTCCTTTTTGGAGTTTGCACCCTGGATGCAGAAGTCGAGATCCACAACCTTCGTTCCCCCTGCAGCCCGCCACAGATTAGGACGACCGTGGACACATGATTTGTTGGTAGCTTCCCTTTGGTGGCTAATCTACCATGTGTCAAATGTTGTGGTGGGACGATAGATAGGGCCGGCCGGTCTCGCAGCCCAATGCCGACGGAGGATCGTCCGGACGGGCTAGAATGTTCAGAATGCCTGCCTGTTCTTGGGAGATAACAGCTTCAGGTTCAAGGTCATGCGCACATTGGGCATTCATTGCCCTCGACACACGTGGTCAGGTTATACCGCCGGAACGACCGCGTGTCTAGCATCTAACCAATCTATTACCCAATAATTGAAACTCCGACTTGTCACCATCCGGGGCATTGCTTCAACTCCGTGGTCCGATGACGGATGAATTTGAACGTCGTTTCGTTATTCTATCAGATCCTCGATGCATTGATCGTTGATAAGGATGAATTGGCGATCAGGTCGATCACAGCCTTCAAGTTCAGATTCCAGGTCTTAGACTTTAAAATGCTCCATAAATCCAGATAATCTGCACTTGCATATGTAAATTTAGCTCTGGATGGTGACTCCAACCCAGCCCGAGCTGCGGTGTGGCGCCCATCAGTTGTTGACAGACCCAAAGTCCGATCATGTGAGCGGGGAAAAGGCCCGTGGCCGGCTGTCTCGGCCACTGGTTCGTGTTGGGCGTCTCAAGGCGGCAATCGATTACTAGCACTATCAGATAGGCTTCTGAGCCTTACTCAAAGTGGAAGATATTTTGCATACAATGCCGTCCTTCTTTGATAATGGTTATCAAGTAGGTTGGACGTGGCAACTGGGGAAGCCCACATCCTACGCGTCCGGTCTCGATGCCGTATCAGCCACGGCACATGATTACGCCCGTCCAGCGATAACCTACCGACGGTATCGGTCCGGACAGGATGGCTGTAGGAACTCGATTTAGTTCAAGCGAGTTGGAGGGGAGACGTGTCGATGGCGATAAGCTATAACTATTTCAAAGGCCTCCCTCTTCCCCACGAATCTATCTCATCAATCCACACCTCCTCCACAAACACTAAACAAAGAAGCAAGTTTCATTTCTTCTCACACATCAAGACAATGTCTTTCCTCCGAAATTACTTCGGCCTGCCAGCCAGCGCCTATGTCAAGAGAGCCCCTGCCACTCCCGCTCCAGCTCCTGCTCCCCCTGCCAACTCTAGAATCAACCCCTTGTGCGGCAAGCCCCAGAACGCCTCAAATGAGACAGCTCCAGTGAGAGCTCTCCCTGCTTCATGGTACATCTCTGAGGAGATGTACCAGCTTGAGAGACGCGCCATCTTCTCCAAGAGGTGGCTTCTCACAACCCACAACAAGCGGGTCCCCAACAATGGTGACTGGCAGCGTTATCAGATCGCCAACTTCCACTATGTTGTCTGCCGAGACAACAATGGCAAGATCAACGCCTTCCACATCACCCCGGAGCTTGAAGAGTTCAACATCAATGAGCATGGTATCCTCCCTATTCACGTCCACATTGATAAGAAGAACTTCATCTGGGTCAACTTGGACGCCGGTGAGACTCCCGAGATTGCCTGGTCAGAGGAGCTGGGAGGCGCCGATGAGCAGCCGAGACTCGACATGTACGACTGGGAGTCCTACGAGTACGACCACACCTGGGAGATGGAGGGCGCCTACAACTGGAAGCTGCTCGGAGACAACTACAATGAGTGCTACCACTGCCGCGTTTCCCACCCTGATCTCAACGATCTCGCAGACATCAACACTTACGTTGTTGACCCTGTCAAGTCATACTTGATGCACTTCGGCAGCCCTACCCCAGAAATGATCGAGAAGGGTCTTCTGATCGCCCCCACATACTTCTTCCCCAACTCCTCCATCAATGTCTCGTAAGTACTTTCCTGTCTACCCCGCCATTAGACCACAGTGACTAACAAGACCTAGAAAACACTTCTTCATGATGCAAAGATTTATCCCCACCGGTACCAACTCCTCCATCATGAGATATGAAGTCTACAGGAACAAGAACTCCCCTCGCGAGGATTTCGAGCAGGTGGATGCTATGTACAAGCGAGTCATGTCCGAGGACAAGGAGCTCGCCATCGGTGCCCAGAACAACATCCTCCGCGGTGTCTTCATCAACGGCGAGCTGCACCCCGGCATGGAGAAGGGCGCGCTCTGGTTTCAGAGCAGCGCACGAGACATGGTCAAGGAGCACCACGAGCGCGAGGTGGAAGCCGGTCGCGAGATCTGGCCCGCTCAGCAGTCCATGGCTCGCATCATCGCTGCCACTTCTGGCAATGCAGCTCAGCTGGAGCCTGTGGAGGCTGTGATCCGGCAAGCAATTGCTGTTTAAACAAAAATCGGTGCTGGAATTTTCTCATTTTTCTTATAAACCTTGATTACTCTACTAGCGACATTACCCCATCGTCTTTTATCACGATATAATTTTTTAGTTTATGAGAATGAATTCAAATGAATCTTGTGGTTAAATCAAGCCGTCATCTATCAACTGTTGTGATCCAGGTCAAAGGGGGAAAAGGGGTTAGGGAAGACCTCTGACGACACCAGAGATCTGTCAAGTGTACATGACACTAGCCGAAATAAAGAGACCACCCAAATCTAACGCTATGTCAAACAAGGCTTATAGTTGTCGATCTGATGATAGCAGATCATGATATCCAGCGTCTCCGGGACATTATCTATCTAAAGACCCTGGTATGATAAGAGAACGTTTTCGTACAGCACCAGCGTGGGCGTCTGAAGCGGTAAGCCAATTTTTTCAGGGATAACGAAGACATCCATGACCAGAACATGGATTCTTATCCTTTCTGTGCTGATAAGATGAAGCAACTACGCAGCCGATACTGAATTCACGATTTTGTGGTGAGACCACCTGGGAAATGCCTGATGTTGGGTAATAGCCCCCCCCCCCCTTCCCTTCAGCCGACACCACCATTGATTGGTTTCAAATTCCATTGGGGTTAGTACGCAGAAGCTTTCTGTACTCTATATATTTCATTAGTCTATGGTCAAAAGCGTGCTATAGGTAATACAGGGACAATGCCTCGCTCTAATCAGACTCCAAGGATGAAGATGCTATCTAATCTAATCTTTCCGAATTGTTCTATATACCATTCGCATATTTTTTCCTCGACTACAGCAGGAGAAACTATATTCCCCCTTTTGAATCTCTGCCATAGTCTTATCACTCTGTTAATTCTGTGAAGACTCACCTCCATCATCATGCTGTAGCCCCTTCATATGTGCCGCTGCCTCAGCGGCATATGCGCATTTTTGCCTAATCTTAGAACCGTATCTGTAAAACAGAAACGGGAACGGGACACAAGCAAGAGACAAAAATGCCAATACAGTTGATGCCCAATGAATACCGAGGTTGTTGTACATGTATGTCGCGATGATCGGAAAAACCGCGCCGAAAATAGATCGCAAGAAGGTGTTGGCTCCAAGAACAGAAGCTGCGAAGATCGTATAAGCATCGACCAGGTAGTTCATGACGCTTAAAAACACGAGAACCATGCCGAACCCAAAAGGAATGCCGGCAGCGACACTGGCCAACCAATGGATTTCGGGGCCATTAGTCCATGCGAACCAGAAAAGCCCAATAGGGAGTGGGATTGATCCTACCAGCGCAGGAAGAAGGCGGGCTTCAGGAGGTGCCAAGCCGTCATTTCTCTCGACGATCCGTATGTAGCGTTTGTTTTCGGGGATGAGGTAGATGATTGCTATTATCATCCCAATCAACAGCCCAAGGAAAGGAAGGCTTCCAATTGCTTGGTCCCAACCTCGGTGCTGTTGATATACAATAGGAAAGGCGGCAAAAAATAGGTACAGAGTCCCGTAAATGATTGCCATGTAGAGTGAAAGAAAGAGGACGATAGGCTCTTTTACCAGAAGAATCCACGGTCTGGAGAGTGCAGTTCCGAGGGCGCTCTGCACAGAAACTTCGCCAGTTTCGGCATCTTTGCGACTCATGTAAACCTTTCCGGTTATATTGGATAGTTTTTCAGCTCGTCTCCGTAGCAAAACAACAGCATACGTCTCGGGAACAAGCAAACAACCGAGAATCCAGAAGAATCCGGTTAGTGCTCCCAGAAATCCCAGAATCCATCGCCAGCCGGCTGCTTTCCCAAGGAATCTCCCTATTATTGGGCCAGTCACTGGACCCAAAAATGGAGCAGTTGAGTAGATGCCCATGGCAAGGCCCCTATCTGAGGCCTCGAATATATCTGCGATGACACCGCCGGCATTTGTAAAGGTAGATGCTCCAAAAGAGCCTGCCAGAAAGCGCAGAACGAGCAAAGTCCGCGCGTCTGGACTACCTGCAGCACCGCAATTAAATGCCGTAAGCCCTAAGAATGTAATGAAGAAGATCTTCTGTCGCCCGAATAGCTCGCCGAGCGGTGCCCAGAGCAATGGCCCGACTGCGAATCCAAGAACATACAGGGCCACGCCGAGGATGGCCACCTCATGATTGATACCGAACTCCTCGATGATTTGGTCCATGCCACCTGTGTATGCAGAAGAGACGAGGGCAACAGCCGTTGTCGAGAGCGCTTCGAACACGGCAATAGACCATTTAAACTTGTTGTTCAAAAGCATTGGGTTTCTTGGGTCGTTTGGAATCCATGTAACAATATACGGATCAACCTTCGTCCCAGATCCCCGATATTGGTAGTTGAGAACGTCTGGGGTGATACCGGAATGATCAAACATCATCCGCCAAAACGGTATTTGAGTGGGCTCAGGGCCATCCTCACCTTTACGTTCGGACATTATGAAGCTCCAAATTTACCAAGAACAAGAACAAAAGGGAACAGATAAAATCAAATCTATAATCTCATTAGAGAAATCTCAACACAGATGAATGAAGAGAAAGGAAAGGAATATGGATTATATTGAGCCGCATGTGGGGACATGGCGGCTTTTCGGCCTCTGCAGAAACCTGAAATTCCGCCTTCGAGACTAACGGAGATTCACGACGTGAGGAATATAACAGCCAAAATAATCCATCACTCTCTTCCATCCCTTTACGTTAATATTTCGTGGGGTCTATATTAGGGTGAACTTCGTTTGAGATGTAAAAAAGTTATGTCACGTCTACAGTTCTGATCAACCCTTAGTATCATTATCTCGAGATTTTGGCAAACCTCCTACCATTGCTCCACATATATTATTTCCGCGTGAAATGACGTCTAATTGCTTCTAAATTGTGTGACATACCGAAAAGAAATCCCAACGCCATGTGCCATCTATATGTCTCCAAGTCCCATGTATCCGGCAAAGTCATCATTGTACAGGAAATTGTCGAGCTGATCCGCGGTTTCCAGACCTCCGAAGTATTGGTTGTTTGTCAGAGTCGATCTTATTTCATCCTCGGTGATAGTTTGCATACCCATCACATTATCGAGTCCATGGATCCGTGATTCAGTCAATCCAACCTCACTGAACAAACCTTTCTGGCTAAGGATCCATTCAAATACACCCAGAGGCCATTGAACACTAGGAAGGTCGCTCACCTCCCTCAAGAATAGCATACTCTGCCTGATTGAGTTGTAATCTAGCATTTTGTCGAGATGGCTTTGTTGCGGCTGGAGGCTAGATTCTATGCGAAGTGCCAAGCTGGTATTGACACACCCGACACTAATCATATGAGCCTTACTTCAAAAATATTGAAAAGGAGTATTGGGAGCTTACAGAGTTTGAGAATAGACCCCACTGAGCCCATCCGTTATGGCTCTACCAATTAAGGTATCCAGCTGAAAGATCGACCTTCGAAGCCGGTCTCTGCACCAAGGAGATACATCGTTATTGCTCTTTTGCCACTTTCGCTGGAGCACATGATACAATATGCATTCAAACCTGTAGCTGGCCGCCATCAGGGTAATTGGCAACCTATTCTGGCCAGGAGCTGATGGATACTCATCTATGCTTAGTACGTGGGGAATTGCTTTTCTCCACAACGAGAAACGCGTTGAGATTTCGACCTCTTGACTATCTGTAAAATCCTGGCGGCTTTTCACGATCGAGAGACATTCCTCGCCTAAGCAATCTTCATCAGTTCCCTACTTGCTTGTGTGGGGAGAAAGGAGTAAAGCTTACCGACCAGCGTAAGCTTCACGTACTCTATATGAAAGAGCTTTTGCTGGCGAGATATTGGAGATAATATAGACCAAAATTGATCGGGGATGCTCTCATCACTCTCCCAGTCATCCTCTGAGAGAATGGTCATGTCATAGTCAGTACGATCAAGCATTCGCATGTTCCTCAATCCAGTAAAGTGTAGTATGATATCGCGGCTCTAATTCCATCGTCAATCGCTAGTCCTAGCATGGTTTTAGATGCAAGTATACTTACGTATATAGCCCACCATATCCTTCGACATAGCTTGAACGTGTCAGGGTCAACCTCCCCTTCTATATCCCTATGGAATTTTTGTTAGACTGTCCTCAATTCAGTAATTTACGACCACATACCTAAGGTGAAGTCCCATCTTAACTGCGAGGCGAGAGGCATTATGCATCCAGAACCGAAAGTCTTTATCGCGTGTATATGAGAAGACAGTGGCACCTAGCACGACCGATCCTTGTAACAGACGCAGCTGGACAGTCTCATGACCAAGATCATAAAGAAGAATAGCTCGCGCAATGAAGGCTCTCTGAGCGCAAGACCTGCTTTTGAAGCCGCATCTTTCTATAAGATCAATAGGCGCATACTGTGCGGCGTTGGCAAATACCGCATTCATGAGGAATAGTGATGATTGATCCGACTCGTACGCCCTACAAAACTCGACGCGATTGAGGATTGGCGTTCTCACATAACAAATCTCAAAGTACAACTTCAAAAGCTGGTCGCTGTCATAGAATGTTAGACTTGCATCGCTCGAAACCAAGAGAGAAGGAATATTGCAAGCATACCAGCAAGCCTTGGGAGGAAGCGAGAGTGCTCCTTTCAATTCAAGCAATGCCAACTCTGCTGCACCAAGTCTAGATACAGCTGGACTCTGCCCAGACGATTGCTGCTGTTGGCTCTGATCTTCAGAATCCAATATTGAGTCGTGGGCCATAATTCTTGTCAAACGTCGTGGCTTCTGGCCCCCAACCAGCTCTCCGAGAGCAGATATGAAGTTCAGACCGTTGCGGTACTCAACGGTGTCTCTACCTTGACCAGGCGAGGTCATGGCAGATGCAGACACAAGATCCCCTCCGCCTGATATTTCATGGCAGGTGCGCATTCGAGCCTGATCTTCGTGGGTGATAGGCTCAGCATCCTGGGCAGCTTGCGGTGTGATTGAATTATGTTGGAAGTGATACTCGGGAGTAGATAATGCATCGACATTGACAGTCTGGCATGTCAGTAAAAGATGATGAATCAATTGGGGAAAGTCGTTGCAACAGGGTTGGCTTACACAACCAGATGAATCATTAGCGGTGTTTACATTGATGGCTTGAGACTGGTTCCCTTCCTGCTGCTTTTCTTGGTTCGATCGGCCGAATTTCCTCCTAGGTTCAAAGGATTAGCAGAAGAGGTTGAGAAAAGAAGGTGCTTTGCCTCACGCCCTAGGATGTCGAAGAGGTCTCATACAACTGTTGCTGCAGCCTCTGGCAATGCATCGCCCACAGGGCAGGCCCGTGATTGCAGCGTCACACTTGATTTTCCGCGTGTGGCAAGGGGCGCATGCCTTGCGCAGAGTCGTCGCCGGAGCCGAAACCATTGGATTGAAACCGGAAAACGAATGCCGCGGACAGAGGTCTGCCGAAGGAGACTTGGAGAAGCGGCGTTTCCAATAGAGTTGGCTATTCCCATTCTAGTCCCACATCTCATCATTTCTCATGAAACAGCGTGATGACGGATGGTGGGATCGCGGCATTTCGGAATTATGCCACGGTATGATGCGGGATTTGAGCAAGGGCCAAGAAATATGGGCTCGATCGCCTCATTACGAGTCAGGTGACATGATAACGATTAGAACCGTAATGTGGGCTCTGGAAACTTTATTTCATACGATATGTTTTCCAACTTCTTCACGGAGACATTATGGCATCGATTGTTATCAGTGTCCACTCGCTCAGCATCCTTCTCCCTCCTTTGTCTCGGATTACACAGCCAGCCATTAGAAAGAGCAGCCTAATCAAGCCTGCCATAAAGGAATTGCCAAACACGAACCAAACTCTCAAAAGTTCCCTGCTTTGTTCTGAGGGTGTTGCCATGTAATCACTTTTGTTCCTCTTGTTGTAACCATCCCCTTTTCAACCACATAGCCCCAGCTCAATTCGAGCTTATGGGAGCAGTCATTCCGCAACAAGTGCTTTTTAAAAATGGGTCTATACTTGAAGTTCTTGCCTTTTTCCTTCTTGTTAATGCATGGAGAACCCAAAATGTTCAACGTCTTATGCAAGTGATGCGATGCTACCTTAACAGAAGGAATTTAGGATAAACGCCGATCAGGGGAATCGACTTGCAGCGAGTTGGGCACTGATTGGGCAAGGTAACAAGAATTCTCCGAGTTGAATGCTAGGTTTTTTCAGGGTCAGCATAGTGGGTTAATAAAATGAGTCAAGAACTTATCAAAGCAATGTTCCGCGCCAAGCGGATGAAATACACTGGCTAGACTTTGTAACGTCTTAAGCTCTTCAGCGTGTGTAAAACAGAGTGGTTGCTACGTATGGATCTAACTGACTCGGTTGATGTGCCAAAATCGAGGTCTCATACCTTTAGTGCACTCCCGCAAGCGGAAGTTTCACTATGGTAATTTCCCTACCATACCATGCTCCATTATCCCTTCCGTGTCTCATCTCGTCCCTCGATAATTTCCCATGCTTGACCTTAAGGCTCTCACAGGGCAGCCCTACGAATTTCTTGTCGCCACATCTCTCGTCCCCAGCTTCCCGCTGCGTGAGCCGACTCGCCAAGCAGAACGGACGCGTAGCCTGTGCATGAAGTCATGTTTCATCCCATCCGATTGAGCTGTCGTGGGACAAAAGCCCCTCGCTCGCTTCTCCATGGCGGGTTGGTGGGTTGACAGATGTTTCAGAATGATCCACATTGGCAGTCCGTTTGCAAACCTTTCTCCGAGATTGACTGTGCGTGCATGTTTGCTCCGAGGAAATTAAGTGATTGTCTTGGTTCGTTTGCAGATCGCAGATTTTCTTTGCATTCCTCGCCCGCTGTCAGTAGCTGCAGACATATGCACCCTCAACGGCCAGTCCCCAAACGAGTGCCAGTGCCTTTATAAGCGCATCCTGCCCGTGGACGCTTTTCAGCTGGAAGTATCATCATTTTGTTTCATTCGTAATACCTAATACGATGGCCACCCAACTCGGTTTATCCACTCTGCCAGCCATGGCTTCATCGCCCATCACATACATGGGGTCAGTCGACAGCTTAAGCAGCTACGGCCTCACCCCACAAGCACCTTTTCTCACTCGAGCTCTATACTTTCCGAGCCATAGCAACAGTACCACACACCTACCACTCTATAACATTACCGACAGCTATCGGGAGTCAGTTGGGCATCATGGGGTAGACAGCGCGGGGGCTAGCCGGACGCAGCTGGACTCCATCGAGAGGCCCTCTGGGATTTCATGGAACGACGATGTTCGGTTCCTCATCGACTACGACCCGGCAAGACAGGTCGCTGCACTCACAGAACGGACTCTAGAGAGAGACAGGTGCGAGATCAACATGTACGAAATCGTCGAGTAAAATCCCAAGATTAATCCTATGCTAACTGACATCATTTCAGGTCTCTACCATCCAGTCTAGATGACGGCTTCTGTGTACGAGTAGTAGCACCAGCCCAGCTACCATTGTGCCACGTTTCTGTGTCTTCGCCCACCTCCAGAAGAACCTTCAGGCGAGCAGATCCAAAGCTTCCTTCCTTCGTTATCAAAGGGACAGGGCCAAATTCTCCGAATCTAGAGTGGCGTGCGCGGCCCTCGGATTCTGACGTGGTCACCTACGAGCTTCACGAGCTCTATCCTCTTTTCGCCAGCAAGGGGAGTATATCATACCCCAAAGCACTTTACCAGCACTTTCAACCTACGGGCAAAGGTATTAATAAGGCCGAGACCGAGGGTATCCTACTCCTTTCTGATACCCTGGAAATTGGGGAAGAGGCAGTCATCATATCAAGCCTGGTGGGACTCTTATGGGCCAATCGCACATCTATTAAGCAATCGTCTAAGAAGGAGAAGAAGGAAGTTTCAAGACTCCGCAGAATTTTTACATCAAGCTTGTAGTGTCCAAAGGGAGAAAACCCCCGGAAATTCCGCAAGCCAAAAAGGCGATGAACTGCATTCAGGTGGAAAAGGTGGATGGTGTCCTGAAATGGCTGGGCCAGCGAGGGATCAAAAGCACCAGCGATGACATCGGAGGTTGTTTGTACATGAGGAAACGAGCACGGAAAAGCGACATTTTGTATTTATTAGCTCTCATAACAAAACGTACATAATGGATATTGTTGAATCGATGACACCATCACAGCGTACCTCGCATAATAGTCACTGTGGGAATAGCTGGACAAACAGCAATCCAGGCGTTCGGGAGGTGACCTTCTTTGTTCTCATGAAGGGGCTCTGCGAATCAATTACTGGTCCCGTGGTCTAACGGTTATGACTACAGGTTTTGATCCTGTCAGCGAGGGTTCGACTCCCTCCGGGACCTCTTTTTGCTCATTTCTTTTTGAATTGGGAAGAAATGAGGAAAATAGTATTTCATCTTTCTGCAGGTCTGATCATTTGACACGAGCAATGCGACGTGAGCAAGGAAATATGCGCTGCGCACTAACGGTAAAATGAACCTGAGGCCTGTAGGGGGCTAAAGTGGCTGACTGGGCATGCACACCAGAACATCGCCGCATCCTCGAATTAGGAAGGGACAAAATCATCGTAGACTTCAGGAGCCGCAAGATCTTGCAGCGACAATAATTAACTCGGCACATAGAACCAGGGCGAAATAGGAGGCATGTATGTGGTCAGCACACTGAAATCGCCAATGGACCATTACCAGACGTTCTATTGGATGTCTGCCCATTACGCGAGGCGGAGGCGGAGCTCAGATCCTGCCGTCCAGCGTCATGAATAACGCATGACCTTCACCAGAAGATCGCTCAAATCATAGTCCACACCGCTATGAGAATGGCAAAGATCTGTCTTGTATGGGAAAATTCAGTTCTGATTTGATTATGCTTCATATTTGAATAGAGCAGACAAAATTCCAAAAAGAAGCATTACGTAATAATGTGAAGAACACGGTCTGGTGGTCTAGCGGTATGATTCTCGCTTAGGGTTAAACCCTATGCTCAATTGCGAGAGGTCCCGGGTTCAATCCCCGGCCAGACCCTTCATTTTTGCCAATTTTTATTTTTTTTTGTTTTGGGGGTTAATTCAATCCACGATGAATGTCGATGCCTTATACATGATCCCCTTTGTGTTTGATAATTCTCAAGATATTGAGAAACAGGAAAAAGAAAAAAAAAAAAAAAAAAGAACCGACCTCTAGAGAGAGAGGCCAGGGAAA
Organism: Clonostachys rosea; assembly: GCA_026958235.1. Classification (NCBI taxonomy): domain Eukaryota; kingdom Fungi; phylum Ascomycota; class Sordariomycetes; order Hypocreales; family Bionectriaceae; genus Clonostachys; species Clonostachys rosea. The sequence goes on from CP110208.1 coordinate 788,704, forward strand.
AAAAGCATTTGAGCTGTTCGGAAGTTTCGAGCAGGTCTCAGTGGGGATCGAACCCACAATCTCCTGATTCGTAGTCAGACGCCTTGCCATTGGGCCATGAGACCTTGTGATTGATCGTCGTTGAAATTTCCCGATGAGAGGGAAGATCCTGGGCAGAACGTGGCCCGAAGCCCTACCCTACATCTACTCCAAAGGCTTGTCACGGCTATCTTCACGACGATGCGTCTCATAGCAGGTATGTTGAATGATATCAAAGTCTATATGGCCTACTGTTTCACGATCTGAATCTTTCAATGCTGTCTTTCAACTCCTTTGTGCCTTTCATCGTAAACACGTACGTTTCACCATGACTTAGGCATCAACCATTCTAGAAGACAATCAGGTAATTAAGCTACCTTCGCTTTGTCGGCACGAATTCAATGAGCCTCACCGAGCAAAAATTCGGATGTGCAAGGCTGATTGATCGCGCCCCATCAGTGCCTCATCGCCTTGCGTCAACAATTAACAATCTGTTGTCGTGTTTCCCGACTTGCCAAGTCCTCCCTCAAGACGATGCACACTGATCCTGTGAGAGTCTACGTGTAGCGGGAGCCGAGAGGTGGACTAACCTCAAACGCCCTAAGCCGAATAAAGTCGGAAGATCCTTCAACCCTTCAGCCTAACTGTCCAACCCATCAACTACGGTACATTCCGGGGAAGAAGAACCTCGATCAATGTAGGTGCTACGTGGATAATTGGGATTTTATCAGTATAGGCCTGACTTGGTTGAGGAAAGTGGAATTTTACAAAAGAGTGATAGTGTAGTAGAAACTAGGTAAGGAGAACACTCTTTTACTTTACGAGTTACAACAACTAGAAAGTAAACAACAGGCATCATCTTTCCGCCAAGCAGGAAAAAGGCAGATTTCCTCGCTGTCAGAGCCCCAGAAACAAGCTGAGTGGCTGGAAATGCTTCTATTCCCAAACTTCTTGCTGTCCACCATCAAATGGTCTCATGGCCCAATGGCAAGGCGTCTGACTACGAATCAGGAGATTGTGGGTTCGATCCCCACTGAGACCTTGAGTTTCCTTTTTGCTCTTTCCCGACACCATCTGGTCTGATCACTTGGATAACGCGCTCCCGACGACTCACTTCTGTTCAAGTACCATGGCGAAGGTATAGGAAGGACTGGCAAAAGAGGCGAAGTGGAATCCCTTCTTGCCACTGCCGTAAGAGTGGTGCCGATATCATGGGGGCCTTCAAACGGCATTGATATCACATGTGAGGCGCGAGGTACACCTCGGAGTGGGCTGCCGGAACGAATCAAACGGATCAGAATTATGTTGAATTTTTGTTCGTAACTTCGTATTTTTCAGACTGGCTAGGAAATAAAATAAAGATCGCTATTAGAAGGAGCTTCTCCTAGCCCCTGTCGAAGGAGCATCACCTCGCGACGGTGGTGGTGAATACCCATCTGATAGTCGCAACTCTTTAAGCTGCCATGAACCGTTGAGATGTTTGGGGTATTTGACCAGGGCATTGAACCTGTTCCTGCTAACTTCGATGGGGCTATACGACAAATGAATCCCGTGAGGTTGAATCTCGCTCGCAATTCTGTCCATCCGATCCCAGGGGTACTCAAGACCCCATGTGTCTTCAACCTCGATGTAGTCTTCGGGGGAAAATCTGATGTTGATATGGCGGAGAGTCGAATTGCTCGCGATGGCGGCGGCTGCGAACGCCCTGAGCCAGTCTTCCTCACGCTTTTCGAACGCATCAAGACTCTCTCTGTCTCTCTGATCTTCAGGCATTAGGTTCCAATGGAACACCTCTAAGTTGGGTGCAAGGAGGTTGGCAACGAACTCGGGATCGGTCCCAGTTAAGTTATGCGCCAGCCATAGCACCTTTAAATTGCGAAATTCAGTCATATTGAAGTTTTTAAGCCCCCGATCCCTGATTTGGCCCATCCTTATAAAGGTAAGTGAATCTTTATGGTGGGATAGGATGGACTGCAATACGCCCAAGTTGTAGACCGCCACGGTATGTGGAAACGAAAAGCGGCTAAATAGAGGTATTGTAAACTGAAATGATGTCAACTTGGCTGGCCACATTACGAGCGCCTCGAGTGCTGATGGTCCCGCATCGAAGTATCTCAGTTTAAGCTTGGTGAACGACGCGGTGCCTGCTCGAGTCTATGAAAAAGGTCAGTATACATGTATCGAAATTCAAACTTGTGGTTGTGACTCCACAGAAGATGCTCTCTTACCTTTAGCAGCTCCCAGTCCCGCACAGTCCCAAAGTTGGAGATCCCACTGATGTCAAGTGTCCGAAGACATGCGCTGATATCCAGCCCACCAAGCGCGGTGGACAGGGCCGGCAGATCTAGAGTTGCAAAACTGTGCGTGGCCAGCTCCAAGTGTCGTAGACTGGTCAGATGTTCTGACGCTAGGGACAGAAGTTGAAGATAATCACCCCTGATAGAAGGCAAAGCGCTCTGATCCCCCCAGAGGTACGGGTACTGTGGCCACCCAGCAATGCGAAGCTCTTCAATGTTGGTGAGCCACTTGAGAAAATCGAAAGCAATCCCAAAGAGGTTTGTGCCGCGTGTCGGTCTATCTCCCATGAAGGTTTCTTGAGAGCTCCCAAACTCAATCTCAAGTCTCTTGCAGTGTTTCTGTAGTGAGGGGTTCTCGCGAAATGTGCGATGCAGGTGCCTGGTTATCCAGATTTCCTTGAACTTGTTTCGGCAGGCACCATTGCACTGGATTTCGATTTCGGAGTAGAGGAGCGGCGTGGCGAGTTGATGGAAGTGTCGGCTGGTGAGGGCCAGTGCTGCCGCAGTGGGAGAATCATATTGCTTAAAGGAGGATATTTTGGAGTGCTTGGAATCAGGAATGACCTCGATCTTGACCGATTCTTGCACAATGGGAATTAGCAGTTCGTTGGGGAGCCTGGACAGGGTAGCTGCTTGGCTCTGGGCTTGCGACATGGCTGATGTCCTGGGGAAAGCTGATAGAATGCAGGCTGTAGACTGATGGGAGAATGGGAGACTAATAGTATTTTGGTGACCTCGATATGATAACTTTACGTCGTGCTCGCGACCAGGATCGCGAGTTTGTTTTGTTTTAGGCAGAAATCGGGGGCTTTGTGAGTGTGAGGAAGGACCCATCCACTGCCTCTACGGTGAAGAAGATGACATTCTGGTTGGTCAATGGGCTGAGAGTGGGTCAGAAATCCCCCGGGGCTACCCTAGTGGATGGATGGGCCCGTGATTAGTGCTAGATAGAGCTGTGGACGCTGTAGGATAGGGCTGATAGCCAGGGCGAGGATCTGCATCAGTGGCACCCTCGCCTGTAGCTCTGCACTGCTGCACTGATTGGACTGTTTTCAAATGAACACCTCAAATTTTCTACACCTGTGCTATGCTTCTACTACTCCTGCTCCTCAACAGGTCGAAATCAATCTGGTAAAATACACAAAAGCGGCTGCTTGCTTGTCTTTGAATGCACTGAGAATTAAAGTCTCCTCGCCTCCTGCCAGGCCCATCGATCCACCTGCATGTAATTCCCGTTCCGTTTAGTAGTAGTAGTCGTACTCGTCGTCGAAGTCCCTTCTGGCACGGCGCTGATAGTTGACCGATCGTCTAGCACGTCGCTCTCCCTGGCCTTCATCGTCCGAGTGCTTCTGTGAGTGCTTCTGAGACTGCTTCTTTCTCCCGTGTCGGGACCTCTTGGGCTTGGGCCCGTCGATGGTGGCCCTTCTGGGAAGCGTGGGCTGCTTCTTGCCGGGCATCAGTCGGCACACCTTGTCGCTGCACTCGGCAGCCAGCTTTCCAACTTTAGAAACGCCGCCCTTGGCCATCCTGGCGGCATCGCCGAGCTTGCTGGCCGCGGCGGTCCAGGCCTTCTTCCACCCGTCAGACTGGGAGGCAGTGACGGCAGCACCGGCAGTGCTGCAGCAGAAGGCAGCGCTTCCGAGAGTGTAAGCTCCGACTGTCATGCCCTGGGAGTTGCAGACAAGGGCACCTGCAGCGCAGGCTACGGCACCGAACTTGTAGCTGTGGAAGTTAGCCTGGAGAACTTTGACAGTGGATCGAGATTGAGATTCTTACCCAGCCTCAGCGCCCTTGCCGTTCCATTTGGCTGGGGCAGGGTTCGCGGCTGCGAATTGGGTGGTAGCCGCCAGGGCCAAGAGAATGCCACCGAAGTTGAAGCGCATGGTGAGGATTGAAGAAGTGTTTCTTTAAAGAAAGAAAGAAGGAAAAAAAGGAAAAAAAGAGTTGTATGAAAGAGTTGAGAAGAATGTTATTGTTGTTTTTGTTGTTGCTGCTGTTTTCAATGCCATTGTAGCCGGCTTCCTAGCTTCTTATATATCTTGGATTCTCTGATGCTCACCGAGCCCTGCATCATGTTTGATTGCGCATCCAATCCCAAAAATAGACCAAAAGCCAACGAACCCAATTAGCCCCCAGAATAACATAAACGTGCAAAAGAACAACCAGGGCATGGCAATTGGGGCGATTCCCAGATTGTGGTTCAGTCGCATGTCGGCAATTGGTATAGTGTTTCTGGTGATAGTTTCTGGCCAATCAGACGAGGCTGTCGAGAACGTGCACATATTAGCCAGGGGAGGATTCCTAGGGCTGCCGGCATGTATTTTAAGCGAGAGCTGCAGCCAATCAGACCAGGGAAACGTGCTGAATCCTTCCACCGGTAGTACCTGGCTGAGGAGCAAGACCCCTAGAATGAGCCTGGAATGAGGTGACCCAGAGGTGGGGGTTGATGGACTGATGCCCGCAAGGCCTTATACCTGTCGCATGCTCGCCAAGCTGACGCGCTCTCCATCGATTCTCGCTACTCATCACTCACCTTGTTGCAAGCTACAGCCCTAAAGACGCTATCGTCAACCTTCTCACAGCCCAAAATGGCCTCTAACAACGACAACTTGCCTGCATACCAGGAGAAGCAGCCTTTCACAGACATCACAGCCCCTCGCTCGGGCTCTATCACTGGTCTCGTGCATACTTGCTCAATCCGGGACAACCAAGTCAACTACCTCACGATTGTCCGTGACTCCGCTAAGAGCTATCATCTCGCTCTCACAGTCGATCCTACTCCTCTGTATCGCATTGAACTCACTTCGCCTTCAAAAGTCGGCGATATCCAAATCTTCTCTGTTTCTGACAGCGGGCTTCCTGCTATTGCTGCTGCGCGTCTGCTACCTCTCACAAAAAGCAAAGGCCAGCCTGTAGCCACAATTTGCACATACTCTCCTACCCTGCCCGACGCGCTCTGGCGTCCTGTGACTCGAACGACCTCGTTTTCCTTTCCCAAGTACCAGTCCGATATCCCAGTCGTCTCGGTACCTGGGAGAGCAGCAACACCTCGCCCGCTCACGTGGAAGACAGGAGGCACCGTAGAGCCGTTCTTTGAACTCTGGTGGGATAACCCACTTCCTCTAGTGCCAGCTTCAGGGTTTCAGAAGGATCAGAGAGGGTTAGAGTACAAGTTTGCCACGTTCGCAAGGACGACTGGCGAGGGAGAGGATAATTTACTGGAGATTAGAAGGGGAGGGGGCCTGGACTTCGAGTTGAGTGTGATTCTGGAGCTGTTCATCATTCTCCACTTCAACAACGTGGAGTTGATCTAAGGGTGTAATCTTCTAGATTCTTTCCGAGTTTACCACCCCTTATCATGCAATAGCGGATGTAACACTATGCTCTACTTTTTATAGAAATATCAATGAACTGCTCCAAGCGTGGGTCCCTTAACGAGCACTAGAACTAAGCCCGTCTAATACTTATGAAGCTAGCTGCCCAGAGCCATCTGACGTGTGCCTGGGGGTATCTCCTGATTAGTCGTTATGAACCTGGTAAACTGCCAAGGGAGAGCACCTCTGACTATGGAGCAGGCTCGGAACAGGCTCGAATCATGGAGCCCTGCCAGATTCTTAAACCATCCTGCATCAGGATGCCTAACAGCGGCGGTGATTTTTAGAGGCTCCGCTGTGTTGATAGTGCCCAAACTTATGTCCTACTTTGTAAGGATGAGCGAAAGTGGAAAACCCACCCGTGGTGAATCACTTTCCTTGCCTTGGCGAGTGGAACGCCATCCCTCATGGCAAACATTAAACCCGGACGTCCCGACGCGCGCGCCCGAGAAGCAGTTTTCTGTTTGGAACCCTCCGGTTCCTGGCGTGACTGGTCCCTGAGTACCAAACCATTTCAGGGGTTTCAACCTGCTCGGCTGCTGAATCCTTCGAATTTCACGACCGCCCTGATTCCCACGTGCGGCTTGGTATGTTAATTCTTATTTCCTGTTCCTTTCCTCACCTGATGTGATGGGTAGAGAGCCTACGGTGAATTGGCTTAATTGCATCCTCCTGGGCAGGCGCTCACCGCATGGAATTGCTTTGACTTGAAGGATGGTTCGATCTAGCTTCATGTAGCTACCATTAGTAATGAGGGACATTCATACACGATCCATCAATGTATTGTCGATGTTGGATTGATACTGCTTCTGGGTAAACACACCTATTCCACTTGTGGTAAATAGCAGCGCATCTTCTCGCGACCCAAGCTATTAAAATTATCACGGCGACCCATTACCTTGCATCAGCTGCTCTCCTCTGAAAGAAAACTGTCTTGGAAAGGATCTGACCAGTCGGTATGGGGGCCAAGAGGAGTAAATGATTGAGGGTTAGAGCGCAATTTGTCTAAAACGCTCTGTATTATAAGAAGGCCAATTGTTGACTGAAGAGCAAAAAGTGCTTTAAGTATTGAGTCGGGGCCCACTTGTCAATTTGGTCGGGTTAGATAAATTAGCTATTTTTCAGCATCCGTAGAAAAAGATATCCTTTTTACCCCTTCTTATTTTTACTTTTAAAAAACCCTTCTTATGAAAAATATATCTTTTAGCAACATTACGGCGGCTACGATAGGTTAATTAACTAGCTGTAAATATGAACTATTTGATTAAATAAGAATATATATAAAACTCAAAACCTCCTTTTTATAGCTGTTATAGAAGGTTATTAGATTTTGGTGTGGTTAGCAGTCTGTATTTTCAAACTCGCAAGCAGCTGTGGTGTTGTTCGTTTTTCCCCCAACACAGTATATATTTACCCGTGACAGTCTGCGAATTCATATTCATATCCTGAATTTCTGGTAGTGGCCCCCATTGCCCTCATCACAATATGACCTTACCTTCTACATCTTGGTCCGCGTTATCGCCACCCTCTGCGGTAGAGACTACAAAGTATTTTGTAGTCGGGTTAAATTTCACATGAGAGTACGAAGCAGTGACCTAGGAAGAGTATAGATATCGTAACACAGGAACTTCGTGGATTTAGGGGCCCATCTCAAAGGTACCAATATATACAAACGAGGCTTAGACAACTTTATATCTATATGGAGGCATGCGGCCTAATAATCAATGGCTCCTAAATCTAGCTATTGACTATGAGAGCCGGCTGTCTTGAGAATCGTAGGTAGTTACCCTTCCTATACGGTGGCATCATCGCGAGCATGGAGAATGAATCAACCTTCATATGGTTTTTAGATTATCTAAGTGCGTATCCTGTGATAAACAACGAAGACGAAGCGCATAACTAAGCTAATGTTAGAACATGTCTTTGCCTACCACTACAAATTATTATCACGACCTGATATATAGTATCTTCCTTGTATAGCTCAAGTCAGATATTATCCACCAGAAAGCTCATCACGTGAGGGCAGCTTATGCGTGGTGAGTTTATTTCTTTTGCAAATCCTCCGTCTTCGACTACTTGTAACGATAACACCTCGTTCTGTCTCGACTTAAATGCTGCTTCGGCAGCTGAAACGAGGCTTCAGAGTTATGAACAAATGTAAGATATGGTCAGTCGTAGACAGATCAGGAGATACTATTTGGTGTGTTTAGAAATGACTTAAATAGAAAGAGAAAACAATCTGGAAAGAATCACGACACATAAAATTTTGAGGAGCAATATTTGTGATAGCAATTGACACAGCATTAAGGAAACAGAAATACTTTTCATTTTTCATCTTTCTCTGAGTATTCGCATATTGCGTTACTGGCATCCTATATCTATTAATCATCTTCCATACTTGGAAAACGACATTTCCGCTCTTGGGCAAATCCTATCTTCTTGAGAAGGACATTTGATGCAAAAACCCATTGGCACTGCGGATTTGGACCGGCAAATCGTTAAATTAGACAGATTTCATACTGATTAAGCTATCATAAATTTGACCCGAGGATCACCTATCTGCAACATAAGAAACGAACCAAAATTACATCTCCCGGTGTCTTTGCCTAGACTATTCCCGGTTGTTGCGGTCGTTAAGGTTAGTCTTGCTCAGAATGTCACCGGCCGCCTCCAAGACCTTGCCGAAGGTACTGCCCTTCTTGTTGCTCTCGTCATCGTCGTCATCACGGCGGTTAGACGAGCCATAGCCGCCAGTGGATGAACCATAGGTGTTGTCACTGGACCCGTAGGAGCTCTTGTTGCCCGACCCGTAGGTATTGTCGTCGTCATCTTTCTTGCTGGAACCGTAGGAGCTCTTGTTTCCTGAGCCGTAAGTGTTGTCATCGTCATCTTTCTTGCTGGAACCGTAGGAGCTCTTGTTACCTGAACCGTAGGTGTTATCGTCGTCGTCGTCTCTCTTGCTAGAACCGTAGGAGCTCTTGTTTCCTGAGCCGTAGGTATTGTCGTCGTCATCATCTTTGCGGGATGAACCATATGTGTTGCTTCCGCCAGTGCGGCCGGAAGAGCCGTATGTGCTCTCGTCCTTGCGAGAGGAGCCATATGAGTTATCGTCGTCATCATCCTTTCGGGAAGAACCGTAGGTGTTGCTTCCACCAGTACGGCCAGAAGAGCCGTATGTGCTCTCATCCTTGCGGGATGAGCCATACGAGTTGTCATCGTCATCATCCTTTCGGGATGAGCCGTATGTGTTGCTTCCTCCAGTGCGACCAGAAGAACCATAAGTGTCATCATCCTTGCGGGAAGAGCCGTACGAGTTGTCATCATCATCGTCTTTGCGCGAGGAGCCATATGTGTTACTTCCGCCGGTGTTGCTGGATGAGTTGTATGAGCTGTTGTTACCTCCGCCGGTGCGGCCAGAGGAGCCGTATGAATTGTCATCGTCATCATCCCGGCGAGAAGAACCATAGGTACCGCCACTGGTGTTGCTGGATGTGTTGTATGAGCTAGTGTTGTTTCCGCCAGTGCGGCCAGAAGAGCCATAAGAGTCCTCATCCTGGCGAGAGGAGCCGTAGCTGTCGGACTCATTGCGGCCGGAAGACCCATAGCTGTCATTGTCTCTGCGGTTGGATCCCTAGCATGAATGTTAATTGATTGAGCAAGAAGCATACTGGGTGGGTGAAAGGCATACGTAGCTGTCGCTACCGCCGTAGGAGCCGGACTGCTGGAGGCAATTCGTTAGCTTTTGGTCCAGCTATGATATACGAATTCACTCGTACTGAGGTACGTACGTTGTCGTTGTCACGGTAAGACATCTTGAAGAGTAGTTCTTTGTGATCGGATAAAAACTTGAAGATGGAGCAGAGTCGTCTGTGAATGATGTGATGATCGGGATTCAATGGGCACAAGCTTTCTAGCTGACGGAAAGAGGGGAGAAGCTGTCATTCTTTATACCGGAGCTGCTAGCACATGGCCTCAACCAAGGGCATTGATTGCATCAATGCCTTGGCGCGGGGTGATGCAAGCTGTGGTACACATTTGCCATTGCATCACACCACGAGAAACCTGTTTTAGGCACAGCGTGTTCCTTGAGCCCACAAGCGTCCCAGACCAGCTGAAGGATGGAGGCCTGCTCAGGTGTGTTCGTGGAGTTGAGCAAGATGCTAGACCCAACCCAGACAAGACACAATCACAGGCCCAGTTTTGGTCTCGGCGATCCGCTAAGTCGCCACCCTAGTCAACCGCCCACCCCCCTCAACCGCCCACTTTTTGTGTCCCAACCTCCCTCTTTTCCTTACGCGTCACTCCGCGATTGCTCGTGTAATTTTCGTTCTTTTCAATTGTAAATAATATCATTCGAATCGCAAATGTCTGAATATTCTGAATATAACCTCCAGCAAGCCATCCGCGAGGTAGAATCTGGCGTTTCGCAGCGGAAGGCTTGCGAGCGCTGGGGAATTCCTAGGACAACCCTCCGCGATCGTATATCGGGTGCGAAAACGCGGGCGATGGAAGCAGAGACCCGGCAGCGGCTCTCAACGATCCAGGAAGCCCGTTTAACGAAATGGATACTCATCCAAGACTCAATTGGCTTCCCTCCGAGTCATGCCAGGGTCAAAGAGATCGTCCAATTCCTCTTGTGCGAAGAGGGTGACCTTGACCCTATTGGCAAGCATTGGATAGAGGGATTTTTACGCCGCAACCCGGAGGTTAGAACTCTTCGAGGCAAGAGACTTGACTTCTTACGCGCTGAGGGGGCTACAGCTGATAAAGTAAAGGAGTTCTTTGCGCTCAAGCACATTCCTGAGATCTGTGAGATCCCTCCTTGCAATCGTTGGAATATGGACGAAGCCGGGATGATGGAAGGAATAGGAGATAATGGCTTGGTTCTTGGGTCATCTCGCAAGAATTGGGCTGCCCTGATACAGCCCGGTTCGCGCTTTTGGACTTCAATAATTGAGTGTATCAGTGCGACGGGTCGGCACCTCAAGCCTCTTGTTATATTCAAAGGTAAGGGAGTTCAACAGCAATGGTTTCCCGATGAATTAGAGCATCTGCAAGAGTGGAATTTCACAGCTTCTGAGAAGGGTTGGACTTCTAATGAGATCGCATTGAAATGGTTGCAAGAAGTGTTTATCCCGTTGACTAAACCCGCGAAGCCCGGCTGGCGTTTACTCATTGTTGACGGCCACAAGAGTCACACAACTATCGAATTTATGTGGGAATGCTTTAAAAATCAGACCTGGCTTCTATTCCTTCCATCGCATTCATCGCACGTGTTGCAGCCGCTTGACTTATCTATCTTTTCCGCTCTGAAGAGAGCCTATCGTCAGTATCTCTCGCAACAACAAATACAGACGGATTCGTCGCCTATCGGGAAAGTAACGTTTCTCAAGTGTTATCACCTGGCTAGGCAAGCAGCCTTGACGCGTTCGAATATATTAGCTGGCTGGAAATCGTCTGGAATGTGGCCAGTTAACGTTGCGGTCCCCTTGTTAAACCCGTATGTGCTGTCACCTCGATACACCTTTCAGACCCGGCCGTCAACGCCCCCGGCTACGCCGGCAGTTGGATCGAAAAGGAAAGAAACCGTGATAACCACTCCGAAAGGGAGTCACCAGCTTCGTGGCTTGATACGAGACTTTATATGTGAGAAGGAGGTGGACCCGACGATCCGACTGCTGTTCCGTAAGATCTGCAAGGGTCTCGACGAACAGCAAATACAGTTATCTATCTCAAACACCGAAAACACACGCCTCAAGGAGTCAAATAAGCTCCTGCAACCGAAGAAAAGATACACTGTTCATCCAGATCCAAATAAACGCTTTGTCAAGGTATCCAATATCGTTAATGCAAGGGAACGGTATAAGGGTCAATTAGATGCCGAGATTTCGGCTCAGGAATTAGAAAATTATATCTTTGAAGAGCTTTGCTTCACCTGGCAACTTGAATAGCTTCATCTAAAATTTACGGATTTTTTTACGTTGAGAAAGACGAAGTTGCGTTATGCGATTCAATCTGTGAAAGTGGGCGGTTGAGGGGGGTGGGCGGTTGACTAGGGTGGCGACTTACAGGTCAAGCCGGTTCGAGCGGTGGACGATACGACTATCAACCCGCTAACTGCAGTCTCCAGCTTGGCAGGGCCTGGCTGCCGGCAAAATGCGTGGCCTGCTGTCCCACCGGGCACAACCACCCCTCGACGTAAGTGCATGCCTGCAGGAAGGCAGTGCAGTAGCCTCAATTCTCGTGTCCATAGCCGTGCGGCCTCCAAGACAGCGGATCGACATCTGACCCATCCATCTAGAATCCCACCATCCAGCGACGATATTACATCGCACCTTCGGCCTCACCGGAGATCCAGTGTGACGTGGATCAACCTAAGAATGCTAGAGAAAACACTTTGATGCCATCCCATGTTCTTTTGAGGGACCCTGATGAGCTGAATTGGGTCGAGCCGAACTACTGTTAGCCGATGCGTGCACCACGATGGAGCACGTCTATCTGAACTTGTGAAGCACTGCTGATTTTACCCCGCATGGCGTGCGTTATTTCGAGAATCTGATTCCTCCGTTCTTCTCTTGAGGGTGCTCGAAGTGCAATATTGTTGGCTGGTGGCGCGACCCTGTGCCGGACTGACGTAAATCTCTCCATCCCCCTTTTCACCCTTGGTCTGGAAAAAGATTGGCAGGGGGTGACAGCCATGGATCATGCCATTTTGTGTGTTATCGTGGGAGCCAACAACAGGATTTATTGTTTGCCTTATTACACAAATATCCCATCACCCTCATCCCATGTAACGCAGTGACGAAATATTGCATGGCTACCCCGTGTAATGCCTACCGTCGACTGGGTTGACGATTGATACGGTACCAGTGGCGCGTCTCCAGGGAGCCAAGCAACAATTTAGCTCACTTGCGGGGTTACATCTGACAATCTCTGCTTTCTTGGTCTAATCCCTCCGCCCGTTCCATCTCCTGCTCCACTTGCATCATCAGTCATACGTTGGAAGAGTCCGGCGTCTGTGTGGCTCTTGCTAGGTTCGGATGGAAACAAACAACTCACCGCACGGAGAATACTTGGTGTTGATTATTTCGAATGATATCGGTTCAAGCTTGCCGTTATACCCATTACATCTTCTGCGAACCCATCGCCAGTCGGGTTTGTGATCTAGAGTTCATAATGAGGCAATTATCAGCCTAGCTTGGTTAACACGAACTCCAAACCTAATCTGAGATTCGGTGCAGATCTTGTAAACTCCCTGGGATCTATATCCAGATGGATATTGCAGGATTTTGGTCGCGTACAGAGGCCTCTAAGACTCACCGCTGGGCGGCGGTACGGGTATTCTACGTGCGCTGCATTGTACATCTATGAGACCACGGCTAGATCGGTAAAAGTTGGTGTTTCCTCGACGATGACAAGTGCTACGATTCGGATAACACGGGGTTTGATCAGCGACAAAACTCATGCAGGTAATACTCAATAATTTGGCAATCTTGAACTAACAACCTACAGTGGGAGCGGACTAATCCCTTCACAAAGTTAAGTTGGATTTGGTTGATGCGGTTCTAAACTGGGCATTAAGACTCGCATCTTCTTCGTGTCGCGTCCATATGTAAGAATCTATGTGTTTCGTCTTACAGACTTTCGGCTTATCCCTGCCCCGACTTGTGTCATAATCTGATTGACGAGATCTCTCACTTCCCAAGTGCATTCCTCGCACATGCATAATCTGGGCATTTGGAATATGATAACCTGTGCATTTTGGTAAGTCTCACGTGCCATCTTGATACCCCGCATCTCAGGATCAAAGCCGCACGAATTGAGAACCTCAGTGGGATGTAGGATGCAAAACTATTACACATCTGCTGCCAGTGTGAGTAAGCGCCAGGGACTTTGGTACAAATACTGCTAGGTAAAACAGGTCCGAATTTTGCTGTTACCTAACCCCTGTAATCATCTTCCATGAGCACTCTCTTTTTTCGGTATCATCCAGTTGAAACCCGTTTCCTGTTGCGGAACCAGGGGATTGATACTTAAAAAAGACAGAATTCGCATTGAAACCTGTCCGGATGGAATCTCCTGGTGCGATCCCTGGGGTTTACGATGCAGTTCTGATGATTAAGGAATTCGCACTTCGAATGGAGTGAAATATCTCCTCAGCGTGGTAAATGAGATTTCAGGCAGTCCGACAATCTCAAACCACATTACTCGTCTAACGTCCCACGGAGTTTTAGGGGTTTCGGGCTCAGATACTGTGAGTTTATCTCTGTCAACGCGCATCGAGAACATCGGCGCAGGAGCCGGGTGTAAGTCCCGAAGACTAGCAAGGCTGACCTGAACTCTTCGATAAAGTTGACAGCTTGACCGTGCCCGATAATTTCGAATGGTCGAGTTAATCCTCCGCCTCATGCCTTCTGGTTAAAGATCAGAAAACTGCGCCTCAGTATCTTGGCTACCGGTGCTCTGGTCTAGCCTGCCACATATGTTGTTACGGGCGAAAAGAGTCCGCCGTCTTCATGCCAAGATAACAACCATTGGGCAACTGGCCGGCGAGAGGTCGTCCCCCCTCTTAAGTTGGTCCTCCCTCTGATTTAGCCCGGACCAAGCAAACTTGGGTGGCAAGACCGGTTTCAGCTTCATGGGATTGAACTGTGATCAGAATCGTGCTTACTCTCTTTTACTTGCTCCAGATGAAGCGTAGGATGAAGGCTTAGATTGACCACATTTTTGAATTGAAACATTCGGCACGCAAGTTCAAGGCTTACAAGGCTGAAATCCCGTCACTACGTTTCTTAGGCATGAGCAGTTCGAGAGCGTCATCGATTTTCCCCCTTGGAGATACTTTATTTTTTATATTCTTTTTTGCATTAGTTTTCCTCCACAGATGAAGTGAAGATTGGCCGGCGATGGTGCTATCAACCACAAAAACCAGCAGGATTGATACCACTTTGTCCCTTATTATACGCTCCGTGTCTTTTCATCGGATTCCCTATTTGAAACCTGACTGTACTTTTGTTTATGCCCCGCCCAATGAGCCTTGATCAAAACTTTGAAAAGACTTGCAGATAGTGATGGGCTAGGAGCAGAAACGAAGGTCCATGTATGTATCGTCATCTAACCCATTAATCTCATCAGAACAGTCAAGAGTATGCAATAGCCCCCTATCAATACCTATCCTGGCGATGGTCACCTTCCGCGTGAGCTTTAAATAGTCTTCACAATCGATTAGCTCTCATTTTACCACCTCAGAAGATGGATTGCTACTGCAATTAACGATTAAATTGTCACGAGCTTTGACGCGAGAAAGTGGCATTGAACCGAGTTTGAAAAGCCGAATTAGATGCAACCGCCCGTAGCTACCTATGACGCTATGACTATTAGGACTAAACATTATATGGACAACCAGTCATTTGATGCCAAGTCGTGACACCCAATAATAGAGCACTCGTCCCTTCGCCTTTTATCTAAGGGGCCGTGGAGTAAGAATTGGACGCAGGTCTGCCAAAGCACGTGCCCAAGGAGACAGCCGTTAGGCCCCTATCGTTGATCGCCGAGATCATCGCCGGGAGCATAGATTCCACGGTTGCCTGGTAGACGTCGTGAACCAAAGCGATGCTACCGCCAGCGTCTAGACCAGCGATGAAGTTGTTGGTGGCCGTACTGATATCCGATTGGTGCTGTTCGTCATAGGTGATGATGTCGGGCTTGATGAATTTATAGCCCAGGCTGGCGGCCGTGTCGCGGACCAGTTGGTTCGTTTTGCCATTGGGAGGCAGAAGATACGTAGGGTACACGCCGATTATGCCGCGCAAGGCGTCTTCAAGCTGGTATAGTTGACTCTCGATCCCGTTTTTGTCTAGAGTGTCAAGGTCGGCATTGCTCCAACTAGATGGATTTGGTTAGTGATTTGCTTTCAATGATATACGTCAACAGCCAATGGAGACGGGGGACGACTTAGCTACGTACGTGTTAGAGCCAACTTGGTGACCTGAAGTATACATTCGCTGGACGACGCTTGAATAGTCGTAGATGGAGCCGAAGTTGTCTCCATTGAGGAAGAAGGTTGCTTTGAAGCCAGATGCATCGAGGAGGTCGAGCGCCTGGGCTGTGTATGCGTAAGGACCTTGTGCGAACGCAAGACCAACCTCGCCAGGGATTACGTATCCGCTGTATTCCACTCTTGCTGGAATATCTCCGGCAGCTGTTGGTCGGGGCCGAGCACCAACCGTGCTGGCTGCGGTTGTGCTGGCAATGGATGTTGTGCTGGCGATTGTAGAGCTGGAAACGGTTGAGCTCGCAACCGGGGTGCTAGATTCGCTTGTGCTGCTAGGAGTTGAGCTAGGAACTGTAGAGCCGGAATCGGTTGAGCTCGCAACGGAGGTGCTGGATTCATTAGAGCTGCTTGGAGTCGAGCTGACGATGGTCGAGCTCTCCGGGGTCGTGCTGGCTGGAGGGGTTGTCCCGGGGGTAGTAGCAGAGGATTCGGAGCTGATCGGAGTCGAGGCTACCTCGCTGGAGGTGCCGGGAGTAGCGCTGCTTGAGGCTGGAGTTGAGACGACTGGGGTTGAAATTGGATCGCTTGAGCTTGGAGTGACGATGATCGAGGATGAGCTGCTGAGAATCGGGGTAGTTGAAACGTGATCGGAGGTTCTGGTTGTTGAGGGAAAGACGCTTGAACACTTTCTCCTCCCTCCTCTCTTCTGGGCAAGGCAGTCGCGGTTGCGACCAGCCCGAAGAGAAAGATATTTGTGAAATACATCGTTCTCTAAGTGAGAGTGTCGTTAACGAGTGACAATGGCGAAAGAACGGACGCTCCTGCTCGAGGCAGAGTGCAAGACAATTAGATGGAACAAAAACAAAAGAGTGTGCTAGCCGCCGTAGATGAAGTTCCGACGTCTGAGAGAAACAAAAGGCAAGACACATGGCCTATGGGCCATTTCAAGGGTGGGTAAGCCAGCACAACGTGTGCCTGGTCCCACAATATATACCAAGACCCGCCCCCGAGCCGGGATAGCAATCAGAACTTCCCCCGCCTAGCTGTCAAGGTGCAGCCCGCCCCTCACTACTTGTTCTCGCCGGGTAGCTCGGTATCACAACACATTGCAGAGGATGGAGATTGTAAGTAAACTGATCAACGAATGACACGTATTCATCCCGCCCGCCCTAGTCCCAATATCAACTGGCCGGGGAGCGTGAGTAGGTTAAGGATGAGTGAATCTTCAACAACCCAAGCGTGATTCTTATGGAAAATTAGGCACAGTAGAATCTAAATAATCCTGGGATCAAGGATCAACTGGAATCCAAAATGAAAGAGGGACTCAGGAATGGCGGTTATGGACGAGTTTTTGGAGGGGGTGAGGTAGAATCAGGCGTCAGTGTTGCTCTGAAAGCTGCAATCCGGATGGGTAGGGATCTTCTAGGCCTAAATTACATGTACTCGATGGTGCTCACCATCTCGGGGGAAAGCAACTTCGAAGGCCACTGAAATCAACAGACCAGTAGCACCCCGACACGTCGAGCCAGGAAGATGCACCTCGATAAGTCTAAGATGCCGGCTATTTCTACCAGAATTCAGCAGACTGATGTGCTGCCTACATCACACATACCACTTGGCCGTACGCCTGGAATTCATGGGATATTCGACGAAGAATCTGCCCAGGAACTCAGACTTAGACAGAGGCAAAGGGTCTGCTGCTCCCCTCGCGAATCAAGTTTGCTTCGTCGTGATTTTAGAGTTATGGCAAATAAGGAGGGAATCACATAGATAGCGTGCTCAGCGAGGGGGAAACCTCGGAAATACAAAGTTCTGATCAAGTTGGGCTCTTACTTGATGTAGAAAGGATATTGAAAGATGTAAGCTAATGGCGATGAAGATGACTTGATGAAACACACTGTAGCGAGTGGATTGATAGAATATTGCAACTGCCCGATTAACTTGCATGGACTTGCGTGATTACTTTTTCATTTTTCCAATGCTGAGATGTGAAAGAATGTTCTTGGGCGGATTACAGCTTTGAATTTGTCGTGTGGCTGCAAGCTACAGGGTAGGTCTAAAGTGAGCAAAAAGAATTCCATCCGGTTAATTATCCTCCCTGCTCTCACTGGTGTGTTTCAAATTTGAAGCTCGTCAATGGAGGCCATCCATGGACCTGCCGGTATGAGAAGGCGTTAATGCTCTTAGTGGTTCCAGGTTATCTGCTTGTTTGCACGGCCTGATCGGCATGAACAACACACCCGAGCTATCCTCCTGCCAGGGCACATTCCGGGGAACCCCTTTCTAGAATTCCGGACAATCTCCATTGAAAGTCCGGACAGTCTCCGCACAGCCACAAGCAAAACGGGGCTGACTGCCATAGAGTTGAGGCGGTGCGCTTGGCAGGGAGTTGCTGGATCAGGGCATAAGCAAAGGGATACGAGGCTAATCTTGGATAAACAGTCGTTTGTCCATCGTTAGCTCAGGGCTGCCATCCGCGTCGTTCATGCAAGGGCGGCACACTAAGGATGCGTCTTGGGCACACCAGAGTTCCCAGCTACCTTAATGGATGGCTGATCAAGCATCCCAACCTACCTGAATCCACCAAACATTGTCTGCGCCACTTCGCTTTCCGGCAGGGATGCCTTCCGCTTCCACCTAAAACTTTAGATTAGTGCGCTAGGAGAAGATTTTTTCTGGTGCTGTGGGATTATTAATACATACTTGTCTTGCTCGCAAAGGCGGGGAACCAGTCCAGATATATAGAAACCACTGTTTCGTTTAGTCAAGTATATCAACTCTGGGTATGCTTGAGCCTCCTGCTTAATTCTTCCGGAACGCTGGTAAAACTCTTGGTCCTTATAAGAAAATACGAGGATCATCTGTTGGTTAAGGCTGAGAATGGGCCACAGTTTCGGTCGGGCTTAAACTTCGGTCTTGAGGTGACTCGGGCTAGGATGGGGTTGACAACCAATGACTGGCCCGTTTGCGCATATCACAACTCGGCTCCGCGGATTCCGTCCCACTATTTTCATATGGAACTGTCAAATCGACGTCATGCCGCTGCCCCAGGGGTCGAAAATAAGCCGTTTTTCTCTTCCACCTCAGCCCTTCACTGTCCCTGTGGCTGCCACGTAAGGGTCAGATCAATGAAAACACGGGACCGTATTGTCTTGCACCCCTATTGCATCTGAGGCTTGATGAGCCTTGATTAAAAATAGCTTCTCTCTTCCATGACTTCACCAAGTAGGGAGATATAACTCTGCGAACAAGACGTTTTCATACCCTCCTTTGAACTGACGATTAAAGGGCACCACCTGTGGGTTTAAGAAGACCGACCCAGCAGACCCTCTCCCCTGTTCTTCCTTTTCATTCTCATACAACTCACAATGTCGAGCTCGGCCGAGATTGATTTGGAGGCCTTTTCTGTCAAAAAAGCGGTTCGTCCCCCTCCTCCCACTGTCTCAGTAACGGAAGGATCCCTCCTCTTGATCATCTCTATTAATACCAGTTAGTGTGATCAATGTCGCAAAAGAAAGGTTAGATTCCTGTTGCTCGCTGCCCGTGGACTCCGGCAATTATAACCGACGCTTATGCATCTGCGTATCTAGATCCGATGTGACAAAACATCCCCTTGCTCGTGCTGTGTCACGGCTGGCTATGCCTGTACCGTCGGCACGGTCCGCCATCGAGAGGCGAGGTCGCGGATCTTCGTCACCAGTGAATAGTAGGTCTTGTGCCTGGCGGATGCAAGCCTTCGTTCCTAGTGCTGACTCTGGATTGCAGTGAGAAAAAGATGGACGTTATTGACGATAGGCTGAAGAATATTGAAGATGCCATCGTCAATCTATCTGCCGCCTCATCCGCCCCAGGATCGGCAGAGCCCAGTTCAGATATAGACGTCCTCAGCACAACGTGGAGCGACCCGGCCAGTGGCGATGACCTACGTCCCAACGGCGATTACACGCTTCGGATGCAGACTCTACAGGCCAGCGATTTTCTCGAGCATGCAGTGGCGCAAGGTCGGGTACGAGAGCGTAACCCGAATGTGCATTCCGCCCTGACCAAGTTAAGAGAGCTCGTGCAAGGACAACGACGATGGTCGACGAGTCTCGACCAGCGGTTCCCCATGCAACGTCCAGTCCCAGATGGAGGTTTACAACACCTACCCTTGCCTCCGTATACTGTTGCCATGACTCTGCTCAAGGAAGCTCAAAGTTCGTAAAACCGTCCCTCTTTGGCAGAACATTTTTCTATCTAACGCGTGATAATTGAAGCTGGAGGTCCCACCATGTTTGTCTACAACTCTGCCCTCGTCGGCATTACAGACCTATCGCAACTTGCCGGTGCTACCTACAGCAGCCCTCACACTTCCACCCATGCCCAGTTGACAGTCGTGAATGCCAGCCTGTTCGCTCTCTTTTCCGAACAGGGGTCAAATACAGCCAATCTGAGGCTCAAAGAAGAATACCGGTCTTACGCCCAACTCTGTCAAGCGAATCTGGACACCCTCATCAAGCACATCCCGCTGTTTCAGCCAGCAAAAATCATCAACATACAGGCCCTCCTACTGGCTGTCTCCTACGCGGTGGACATGTGTTGGCCTGCCGTCGCCTGGCAGCTGAATGCACAGGCCGTCCAGCTCTGCCAGGACGGAGGCTTCCACCGGATAGAGTGTATGGACAACGACGCGGAAATGACACGGATCAAGTCGAATTTGTTCTGGCAGGCCTTCGTGTTCGACAAAGCCCTCAGCCTGAGGCTTGGGCGCGCGTCTGTTGTTGCGGACTGGGATATCACCATCCCGAAGAAGCTCGATTTGGCGGCGTGGGACCAACTTAATAAGGCGGACGTGCCCAAGACTTGGCTCTTGACAAGTCCACTTCGGTCGCGCACCTATGAGCAACTGTTCGTCACTTCCTCAAACAACTGATGTTTCCCACCGAGAACTGACTGTTTGGCGTTTAGATATAGCAAGGAGGCAATGTCAGCATCGCCGATGGAGCTGCTTTCACGAGCCAGAGAACTTGGAAACGAATGCATGGCTATTGAAAAGGAGATATTGAAGCTGGATGGGGATTCTTCATCACAGTTCAAATCCGCTTCAGATCCGTCAGACCTCATCAATATGTTTGTTGTGAGCAGCAAAGTACAGTTTTATGTCATGTCGACATTCGTGCATCGGATCATTCCAGCACCCGAAGGCTCTGGCAGTCAATTTTCCAATGAATGCCTTGAGTCGTCGCGGAATGCGATCAAATGCCACCTCAACGGCCTTGGAACTCTTGGCGATAGTGCATATCTAAAGCAGACGTATGTTAGCTGGTAAGTGAAAATGCATTAGACGCCTTCCCGCTTGGACGCTGCTAATTATAGTCTGGATAGGACAATGATGCTGACCCCTTTTGCCCCCTTCTTCATCCTTTTCTGCCATGTTATTGAAAGGGTGGATATCGAGGATCTCAACCTTCTCAAGGCATTTGCGGAGTCATTAGATAAGCTGAAGGAAGCATCCGATACAGCACAGAAGCTCTTTAGCCTATGCAAAACCATGTGCGATGTTGCATGTGCGTACCACGAGGACATTTGGCAGGGTGATCAGGATGGAGCACTCAATCACGAGTATGACGAGTTCATGGGGCAGATGGGCTTGGGAGCACCGGGCGCGGGGATGAATTTGAGTGACGGGCTTGCGCCACCTGAAATAACAGACTGGTTCTTTGGAGGGGGGCGAGGTATGTTTCAATAAATGGATTGAACCTTGGTATGTGCTGTTGCGAGTCCGCATACCTGAAAATCTGTGCAAAAGCCGGGGTTTAGTCTTGTTGCAAGATACCGCAGGAGAACTCTACGGAGAACGTATGATGAGCTCCTGCTTATTTCTAAGGGAAAACGACATCAGTAGGATGGACTCACCGTGAGATGGGCCCTTGAGTTGGAAAATACACTGATGGTGGTTAAGGCATGGATATCCTATTTGCGGGGCGATGGACTATTTCTTTGTTGGGCTCGGAATTATATAGAATTTTGTAGGAATAGATATGTAGGTCCTGTTGAATACACGCAAATGTTGGGCGAATTCTGTAAGGAACTCCTGCCTTATCCCTATATGATACGATTTTCCCATATGGGCGCTTATGGCATGTTTCTGCTATAGCTCGAATGTGACTGACTTCAATACTGTCAATAGCATCATTGAACGCTCTGCTTACTATGTTGAGGCGATTTACTTTGTTATTAAATACAGTTCACCTTATTGTGAAGTGGGCTTTCGAGTTTGTGACTGCTATTCACGTTGAGCTTATGGGCAACTGGGATACCGCAGATCTGATGACATCTGATTCAACCCCCTATGACGTCTGAATGAACAATGGACTCCAGTGGATCAAAGGAGGTTTGGCTCCCCCTTAAAAATAGAACTAAAATTTAATAAGTCTTGCATACGAAACTCAGGACTGACACGTGCAAGGGGGTGGGGTGCTGGGCATGCATCACCACCATCCGCGGATTCCGTGAGTTGCCTTAAAGATTGAGCTTTCCACGAAGATATGGTGTTCTCTACTCATATTCACTTTCAGATACATTCGTTTGAATTTCCGAAGACCTTCAATACACTCGTTTAATCGATATTTTTCAGTACTTCCTCTAATCAACATGTCTTCGACCACCGCTACCGCAGCCCGCCCTTCTACCTCGGCGGCATGCTCAAATCTCTATGATACACCCGTCAAAGATGCCGTCTGCGCAATGCCATTCAGCAACGACAATGCCAACCTCCTCAAGGCTTGCTGCAAGAGTGCCCCCGTCGTGAGCTACTACGACGACTGCGGACTGTACTGCCTTGCCTCCGGACAGAGCACCCAGGACCTCATCGACTGCCTCTACGGAAAGGAGGCCGCCTGGGGCGATGTTTTCTGCAAAGGAGACGGAAATGCGACGGCAACCGCCACAAACCTTAGCGAGCTTCCAGCCAGCGTCACGGCCACCATCATTGGCACTGGCTCGCTCTCTGCCACGGGCACGCGTACCTCCAGCTCCAGCTCCTCCACGTCTACTAGCGATAAGAATTCGAAGGATGATGATAAGAACAATGCTTCCCCGAAGCACGGCGTGAGTGCAGGTGGTATTCTGGTTGCATCCTTGGTATTCGGGACTGCACTCTTGGGGATAGTGCAGGTTTAAGGTCCTGCTTATGCTAGGACTCAGAATTATTGATTAGGTTGAAGTTGGGTAGAATGTTGAGGGGAGAGGGACGAAGTTTGTTGCTATTTCTTTTCAGGTTTTCTTCACAATATTATAATAGAGCTATTCCGCATTGTTTCTGGTATTGAACAACAAAAACTCAAAATTGCCCCTTGTGGCCCGTTGCTTATATTGAGTGAATGATTTGGACTTCTTCGACCTCTTTCGATAGTAAACATGACCGTGGTGCGAATTTCATTGATGACTTAAGATCTGATACGTTTTGCTCTTTGAAGCCAAAGCATACCATGCTCAATCAGAAACATATCGGACACAATTGGCCACAGGCGATTTCGACAATAATTTGATGACCTGATCCTTGCCGCAGAAACAATCTCTGAGTACGCCCTGCGAGTCAGCCCATGACTATGCGCCGAGTTGCATGTCAATCCTGCCCAATTAAGTAATGTCTAGCCAATAGAACTGCAGGGATGGATTAAGCACCATGCTAACACTCGTATTTCATGCTCCGGGAATCGTGGAACACACGGGAATTCGGGAAGTCAGATGCGTGGAAACCGCGGAAGCCGCTGACCACCACAGCTGTGGGATGAGTCTTCTCTCAAGACCCACAGTTCCGAGACTTTACTCTCACATTTGTTTTGTAGTGTATGGTGTTGTTTGATTATATGGGTTCTTGAAAAAGGAAAAAACTTCATAAGCCCCCTAAGGCGAAGAATAACTTGTCTTTCCTAATGAAGTTTGGGTTAGTACTGGCACGGTTGAAGGGGTGAAGGTTTTGTGGGGTGATGAAGTGATGTCTGTCAGGTAATGTCTCCTGCTGTATATCTTCTGAAGTATATATTTGGAGGTAAAGCAGCATAATTCTGGTTTTCATGATCTGCAAGCAAGCGGGAGCTATTCGAAAGGATCTCGATACTAACATCCACTTCACTCAG
Organism: Clonostachys rosea; assembly: GCA_026958235.1. NCBI lineage: Eukaryota > Fungi > Ascomycota > Sordariomycetes > Hypocreales > Bionectriaceae > Clonostachys > Clonostachys rosea. Next base: position 812,507 of record CP110208.1, read on the forward strand.
CTAAGATGCTCCTTTTAAAACGCGGACATCGTTCCCCCTACTTTTGAAAGTGATTGTGGCCTTGAGACCTCTAAGACTTGCTCCCCAGATGATAATTGAGAACCTTACTGCGTTTACCTAATGACCAGTGTTGTTGGTAGCGGATCAAGAATGGCAGGTATTTTCAACATTCACGGATAATTCAACAATGAATGACACCTGCTACTGGCCCTTCGGCTGCGGATTTGTGCCGGGCCCGAAATGGTGCAGATGTACGTGTTTGCCACACTTTATGTGTCTACTCAATACCGTCGGGATCATTCCGAACATGTGGATCTTTAAAAGACACCCCTTTCCGTTTGCCTGTCGTCAGGGGTAGCGTCAGGAAGTCGGATCACAGGGTTTTAACTTCCATTTTTGCTGATAAGAAAAAGCGTCAAGAAACCTCGGGTGAGCATGACTTTTAACGTAGATTGGCCTGCTTATATTACGTCTCAGGTGCCATTTAGCGATCCATTCTCGCTGTTTGGATTTCTATAGCGGGACCGTCCCGAGGCCAGCTCGTGGTCAGCCAAGACGGGAGCGTGGTGAAAGACGTTACATCCCGCTTTAGCATACAGGATGGGCTTAAGGGTCCTGCAAAATTATAATTAGCTTCATTGTGGCCCCCAAAAGCAATACGACATTCATAGAATTGAGCGAGGTTGATTGTACTTCAGGTATATTATTAATATATAGGTATTTTCTAATCTATCGATCAAGAGTACATATTTACTCCTTATTTCATGAAAATTATAATACAGCAGAGATGAGTTTAAAAGGATATAGGGAGAGATATCTTGAGAAGGACAGAAGAAGGAAATGATGGGCTTACCAGTCGGGAGAAGCTATTCCTAGCAGAACGAGCGAATTCTTTTGGTACATTGGTTTAGTGTTTGATAAATAGAGAAGGAAAAAGGATGCTGGTTTCGCTAGGACGTGATCTGGCTCCCCACACAGGAGAAGAGTTCCAACTGAGACAATTTGATCAGGTCATCCGAAGTAAGCAGGCCCTTCAAGCCAGCTGTCGAAAAGTGTCGGCTTAAGCAAATAGGCTCGTTAGTGATTCGTGAAAAGGAAAATCTGGTCGAAGCCTGTACCCGTGTGTACGCCGCATGGGATAGCGAGATTACTGCGCTGTCTTTAACGTCTTGGATCTCAGCTTCATCAATAGGTATAATAGGCCGTATGAGCTGAGAACAAATACAACAACAACTGCAGCGTCCCGCCATCCGTAGTGGTATGCATCCAAATTGAGTGTATAGAGGTAACCCTCCCCGCGTGTCAAAGGACACACTTGACACCCACTGATGGAGCCTGGATTGGTCAAGTTGTTCAGTGCACCGTATGGTGAAGCCAGATATTCACCGAGATATTCACCACAGGTCAACTCGTTCGGGGGATCGAAGACGGCTAATTCGGCTTGGCTGCACTCAATATCTCGCCCCCACAAGGAAAAGACGAGCATGCTCCCCATAAGGTAGTTGAATGGGTGGAGCCAGTAAATCCAGTGGCGCCAGAACGCTGGGATCTGGGTGTACGGCGTGAGCACGCCACAGAAAGAAACCAATATGCCAATGAGTAACGGGTTGACCAGGGACGCTGAAACATCATTGGGTGCGTATGCTGCAATGAATTGCCCAATATCTGTGTAGAGGAACTCGTACATAAGCATTACAAAAAAGATAGAGCCGGAACGAGATGTTTCGGAGGGAAGACCAGCTGTATAGTACCAGCAGATGAAATATAAAACAGCGCAAATAACAAGGTAAGGAACCTTGGATGTAATGAGTCCAGTAACAAAAGCAACCCATGAGTACATTGTTGACTTCTTCTCACGTGCCTCAAAGACATCGCGTTGGCTGATGAAGAGCGGTTGAAGCTGCGCGCCACAAAGATGAACATGAAAATAGTAAACATGTACAGTTGCATATCACCGTAGGAGTTCCCTATCTTCCAGAAGCTGAAGCCGTTAAGCAAGGCAGCGAAAATGTGGAGGATGAACTTGTTGTTGACATAGCCTGTATTGCGGTAAAGTGAAATACTCATCCACCTTGATACAAGTCTAATCTGCTCCCAAAGAGGTACTGCAAACTCGTAGCTATCGTCGGGAAGAGTCGCTGGGCGAGAGCTAGCTGTTGAGATGAGATGTTCTAGCTCTTTTGACATCACCTCATACTCTCCCGAGGAGAGCCACGCTTGGCTCCAATCCTTGCCATGAGATTGTGCTCCAGAGACAACGTCAATGATATGCTCAGCAGGGTTGGCCTTGGTCGGGCATGGGGCGCCATTCCGCTCAAAATAGCTCTTCACAACCTGTGCTTGATCATCAATATCCCCAAAGTAGACTGTCTTGCCGCCTGTGGTGAGAAGCAGCAGCTTGTCAAACTGACCGAAGAATTGGGCTGACGGTTGATGGATTGTGACGAGGATAGCTTGTCCTGCTGCGGCAAGCCTACGCAAGAACCGTACAGTACTGTATGCCGACTGCCTATCAAGACTAGACGTAGGTTCATCAAGAAAGATGAGAATGCTGGGCTTTGACACCAGCTCGACGCCTATAGTGATGCGTTTTCGCTGCTCCACATTCAATCCATTTCCAATACTGCCGATGAGCCTATCTGCGATATCATGTAGCTCAAGGAGATCGATAATGGCATCAACATATCTTAGCTTCTCCTTATAAGGCGTCTTTCGGTCCTGACGGAGCAAAGCACTGAACTCTAGTGCCTCACGCACTGTTGCGTAAGGCTCGTGTACATCAAGTTGTTCGCAATAACCAGCACATCGCTGGAAAGATATAGGTAACGGGTAACCATCAACCATTATAGATCCTCTGATGGTACCTTCAGTCTTCCTTTGGGCTAGACCGTCGAGTAACGTCGTTTTACCTGCGACAGAAGAACCCATAAGAGCTGTAAGTACGCCCGGTTGAACCCAGCCTTGGACGTTGTCCAGTAGAACGCGGTCACCCGATGGCGTCTTGACAGTATAGGTAAGATTTTTCCAAGTAAATATGCTGGTGTTGCGGATTAAATCTGTCTGGCCGTTATCGGCTTCGCACTTCTCTGACGTAGAAAGGGTGCTACTGGGAAGGGTTGGCGCTTCTGATGTTTGTACTTCTTCGTCAATCCGGTGAGGCACTGAAGCCTTAGGAGTGAGCTCACAAGTGTAACTAGAATAGGTTGACCATCCGAGGGCGGCCTCCAATACATGGTGGCCATAATAGTGAGTACGGCAAAGAGACCCCAAAAGGCCCAGTTGTGGTTTACACACCGAATCGCTCTGCCATGGAATTCGTTGGCCAACAGTCCCTCCAAACCGTAGGCTATTGGATTAATCCAGAACAGCCACTCAAACCAATGGTGCATATCGGTTTTGGGGATCATGTATCCTGAATACATGGCTGCTACGAGCAAGGTAAGGCCTGATATCTTTGATGCTGCGTCGAAGGTCTGTAAGGATGCACCAATAGCTCGAAATATTGCAGTCATGCACTGTATTGGTTAGCGACGAGCCTCTCCTGTGTTAAGTCTTTACTCACCATTGTAGAAGAGGTCAATATAGCCCAGAAAGTAAAAAACGTTTTCTGCAGACTTATCAAGGCCAACGAGGAAGTAAAGGATCACAGAAAAGGCCGAGATCTGGCCGAGGAATATGGGGATATCAACAACGATCTGTGCAAGACAGAATGCAGCGGGGTGGAAAAAAGCAAACGATTGATGCTTTATAAGGATTGGCCGGCCACTGAAGAGCTAGTAACCTCGGACACTGACATGAGGATGTTGAACAGTAAGGCGAGGAAACAAGCGCCGGTTTTCAAAAAGATACCAGATGAATCATCGGGCGCATTGTAGAAAAGGGATCCTGATATGAATGCCTGGGTAGGGTTGACAGCCTGTCTAACGACGACTGTCACCTTATCACCCCAAAGGATTTGACACTGCCTTTTGATATAGGCCATGAGCTGGGCAGTGAAGGATACGGTCATTGGATTATTTCTCCCCAAGGAGCTAGCCTTTTCAAGTTTGATAGCTTCAACAAACCTGTCAGTCTTTTCCATAGCTTCAGTACTTTGGGGATAGTCGTATTCCGTTACCATACTTTCACAGATGGGTGATGCTTCGTACTGCTTCTGTATCTCCTCTGCACTGGTCGGAAACGACTTGTTGGCCTTGGTCTCTCTCTCTGTAGGGACCGTCACACTAGTGAGAAAATCGGCAGTGTTCGCACCATCCTGACAGATGAACCCGAGCGCTTCCATAAAAGGGATGGCCTCGCGCATAGGGCCATAGAAAATCTGCCTCCCGCCGTCAAGGACAAGCACCTTATCGAAGAGCTCGTATATACCATTTCAAGCTTGGTACAGCAACAGAAGACCGATCCTTTTGTGGCTAAGGTCTCAATGATGGGCAATCGTTTTCTTTCGCCGCCTGAAATTCCACGAACATACTCGCTGCCGACTTTTGTATTCCTGGTACGCTCAATGCCCAAACATTTCGGTAAAAACTGGCGTATTTCCAGCCGTATCTCTTCTCGCGTACTAATACCTTCAGGAAGTCGGAAGGGCACCTTCAGCCGCGTTGCAAAATCCATCGTCTGCTCTACCGACAAAGTTGGGAAGAAGAGCTCGTCTTCGGTATTCATGACGATTTGGCCGCGGTATTTTCCTGCATCTTGCGCAGACAGGCTGCCGTAATGCACGCTCCCGGAGACGTCCATATATCCATGCCTCTGATTGCTCAACTGCTTGAGTAGAGTTGTGCAACCTGAGCCAGGTCGTCCGAGAACAAGAAGCATCTCTCCCGGCTTGACACAACCATGGCTATTATCAAGAATGGTTCGGAGAGGTGGCTTTTTACGGTATTCTGTGATTCGTTTGAGGACGTTAAACTGCGAGACAATGTTTTCGTGGATGGCTGGCTGTATCGGAACTGGCGACTTGGACAGTAAGATTTTGCCAAGTGACACCTAGCTCGCGCTTTGGATATCCAGACTTTTGGTCTCGGCCAACATAATTTTCCACCATAGACCGTAGCCCCCAGTCTTCATAGTTTTGATCGGCATGGCCAGAACTGTGCGCAATGTCGCGAGTGAGGTTTGTTTTAGGATCTAGGGAAAGCGTCCTCGTCCTCGTCCTCCTCATACCAAGCTCCATATCGATGATGAAGGTGAAGGATGCCTGGGTGAGCGACTGTCCACCGACTTCGCAGTGCTTGTCGAATCCTACTGACGACCTTTGAGTGATTATGGACAGGACTAGAAGACGGCAGACGGGGGCACTTGTTGATCGCAGCGCTACAAATTCAGGACAAATGATCAAGTGCAACCCTGACGTCGTCAATTGGTACCCAATATTTGTTTTCAAAGGGGTAAGGGAGAGCTATACGAACGCAAGTCCCGCCACAATGTTTCATTTCGGACTTCTCCCGTTAGCTCATACGATTCAGTTCGTCGGCACGGTTCCGGATCTGCATGAAAAGGTTAATCGCTTAATATTCTACTTCTAGTGTTCCAATACAAACATTGCCGCTCTCATGACATGGCGAAATTTGTGAGTTTTATTAAACTCGGAGGAGGAGTTTGGATTCTGTGTTTGACATGGCCCGTTCCTCATCTACTCCGCTAGCCAAGTATCGCCTTGACTAAGTGTGAAATAAGATGGTATCCATGGAATAATTCGACACTGGCTGCTGACACTGATGTAAAGGGTCCGTCGGAAGGGAGCCGTTAAGGGGGTGTGGAACTGGAGGCCAGCGTAATGACCGCGTCGGGATCATGCCGATAAGAGCTCAACATTGTCTCAGGAGTAGATTGATAAGTTGTGTATTCCTCCAATTCTTAGTGTCGAGTCTGTCATAATCACCGTCGACTCGTTGGTTTAATGGTTTGTCACCTCGTTTTGCCTTAAGACTTCGCCTAGCTCAAATCCAGAAATAACCTATTTCCCTTCATTCGAATGCTACCTAGTTAACCCAATTGCTGACACTATGGCTTATCAACTTTCCCCGTCTCAGAAATGCCGTCTGTTCATCACTCTCACATGCCTTGGTATGGTCACTGTTTTCGCTATTTCGTTCATAGCTAACATTTATGAAGTACCATTTGACATACTGTCAAAATATGTCCCTTGCCTCGTGATTGCCTGGTTACGCAGACTCCCAATGCGACCTTTCCTCTTCTCTGCCATGGCTAAAGTCTTCCTCTACCGGTTAGAAGCAAGGCAGATTCAATGCTTGTCATCATCGACAAGGGAGACGTTTAACGCGTGGCAATCAGAAGCCAGTGCTAAGATATACAATCTCAAAGCAATCAAGGTACCTACACACCAGCCAGGCCACGTTGTTGAGGCAATGGAGGAAGATGGGGGATCTTTGTTATGGCTAGGTGATCATAATGAAGCCTCGACAGTTGTACTTTTCCTCCACGGTGGAGGTTACATTGCCCCCCTTTTGAAAGGTCATCTGAACTGGTGCCGTGACGTGTTTCTGGCAGCCGGAGCCGAGACAGGGACAAAATTTGCCGTCGCCGTTCTTGAATATACACTCTGTCCTGAAGCAAAGATCCCCACGCAGCTACGGCAAGCAATAGGCGCAGTTAACACCCTATTATCATCTGGATTTCCTCCAGAGAAGATTTTGCTCGGTGGAGACTCGGCAGGTGGCAATTTGGCAGCTCAACTTTGCCAAATAGCTAGACCGAATGCGCTGCTTCCTCCTATCCAGACATCACGACCTTTACAAGCCGCTTTCATGGTTTCGCTTGGCTCTCAAGACATACTACTCATATCAATTTAACGAGCGCATCGACATGCTGTCCTCGCATACCGTGAATAAATCCGTCGCATATCTCATGGGGGACGATCATGACAGCTGTTCCATGTGGCAAGCTTGCATTCCCTATCGATTCAGGTACAGATTGCTTTCAGGGGCTTGATACAGCAGTACGGCATCTGTACGTCACCGCTGGAAAGCAAGAAGTGATGAAAGATCAAATTGTTGCATTTACGGAAGGCGTCATAAAGTTTAATCCCAAAATTAATGTCGAATTTACCTTACAGAAAGAGCAAGCGCACAACTTCATTCTTATAGAGGGACAGCAAGGAGTCCCAGGTATATGTACAGAGGGCATGAAGGCTTGGTTAAAGTCAGTATTGACGAGCTAAGTTTGCCCCTTCGGACAAATCCTCACGTATGTCCCTATCATGGCCAGTTCCTATCTCGCCCAGAAACCGTGGGCTTGCATTGTATATTATGGCAAAGTATTTGTACGTCTCACGTGACGGTACATGTGACGGCTCCTAGGATAGATTAATATATAGAAACAGATTTCATTTCTTTGTTATTTTCATCATGATTTTTTAATTCGTGATGAAGGCCATGAGCAAAACTTCATCTTTTGGTGTTATGTCTGCAAGTATTGGTAGACATTGCGCTTATACGTTCTCCAAATGACCAACTCACATAGAGTGAAGGTAAGGAATGTAGTCAGGCTCGGAAGTTGAGCACGCCGCTCTACAACAGGAGCTCCGTTGCTCACTTCCTTGCCCAATTCCGACAGAAAATTAAAATCCGGATGTTTACATCCGCTTCCAAGCCCTTGTAGCCTTCTGGTCGGGTTGCACCCGTCAGTGGATTGATCCCGCTCATGGTAAGGTGTGAAAGCGATTCCCTTTCATGACACCTTGTTAGTTTGCGGTATAGATAGACTCACTTGCACCTCCCTAACTTGATTTTTGAAGCAGCCTTAAAACAGTTTGTTTATAACCCATCTATTCTATTTTGTCACAACGAAGATGTCCGCTCCTGAAAGCAAAAATATCTCTGACCTCAACGGCAAATGGATTCTGGTGAGTAAACCGCCGACCCCTCTGCCACCTTTGCTTCGACATTTCGGGACATTCTTAACATTTCCACAGAATGCAAAGCTCTCTGACCCGACTGAGCCTACGCTCTCTCTGCAAGGAGTTGGGTGGATGACCCAGAAACTCATCAGAGCTGCCACTATCACGCTCCAGATTACGCAATACTCGCTTCCTGCTGAAGTATTCCATGGAGCAGAAGCTGACGAGAGCGTGGTTCATATAAGCATTGAACAAACTCTCACGAAGAATCTGAAAGGAATGACAGAGAAACGGTGTTTGGACAATGAGTGGCATGAGCACTCGGATTGGCTCTTTGGAAAAGTGCGAGGAAAAGCCAAGTGGGCTTCGTACGAAGAGTTGGGTGGTGATGATCTCAAAGCTGGTTGGCTCGAGAAAGAGATTGAGGCAGTTGGCTCATATGGACGCACTCATATACTATGCCGGGTGGAAAGTCTTGAGCGCGGTTGGGTCGCGAACGAGGTATGGGGATTCCAAATGATAAATAATGAACGGTGCTATGTGCGAAACGTTGCCGTAACTAGTGGAGGAAAAGTCTCCAGGATTAGAATGGTCTATGACTGGATAGGGTTTGATGTCAAATAAATGAGAAAGTGGAAAGCTGCGTGAAATGCGGTTTGGTGGCAACATATATGTACCTAGGTATGTTAACCACCTCTGACCAGACCACAGTTATCTATTGTTGTGCTTGATCAGGCAAGAGATGGGATAAATAAAACATGGCACACCGGAGTTCTTTTCGTGCAGGGTAAAAACCTTGGTTTGTTATTTTGATATCATATCGAACAGCAAGGCTGAGGCTTTGGTGTGCCATGTTTTATTTCAGCTTTCAAGATATTGAGTGTGCGGATCAGCGAGTGTTTTACTAGTCAAGGAAGTTAGGAGTCTGGGAATCGGAAAATGAGATCGCCAGCACAAAACTGTTTGCTCGTATTAAGCGATTTCTGTTTGGTTTTAACAAAGCAAAGGCCTCAGGTTAGCACTTTTACGCTTCTTTCGCAACAATCTCGTGAACTCCAAGGACGTCCAACCACTGCTCGAAGTATATAATGGATATATAGACCAGAGGGGAAGGACCGTAAAAGATGACCCAGTCATTGCTATACGGCATTTACTGTGACTAGCACACATCGGTCTTACTGTGACTTGCACACATCATATTTACTGTGACTAGCACACATCATATTTCGTCCAGTGCTCGCCATTTTTTCATTCTGAACGGTGAAAAAGTATTTATTCTGGCGCTAAGGGCACCGCGTTTGGCGTATCACGGTGGGCCATTCACTAACGAGGAATACATGAAACGCGGGAAGGAATCAAATTATGAGAGGTGGCCATGTCCCGAGGTGCACGGCGATTCCGAGCTGCTCTTTGGGCGGGCCCTAGGACAATAGATAGACCCCTTGACCCTGCTCGATGCTTTCGGCAGTTCCATGCAACAAAGAGGACCGTGCTCCTTATCAAACACTTCTGTTGATGTGGACCTTAACCCGATAATTTCCTGAACTCATTCTGAATTCCGCACGGAGACATGTGCAAGGGTGATGGGTTGGCCTTTGACCCCATGAATGATATAAAAGAGGGGCATAGCCTGGGTTGAGGTGAGTGAGAATCACCATTGTGCTCTCATTTAACACTCGAATGCCCTTTGACTTCTAACCTATTTTGGGCTTAAAATTAATATCCCGAAAATGAAGGCGCTCTCTCTCTTTCAGTTCGCATCAGTCGCTGCTGCCCTCAAAGAATGGGCTCCGGCTGGCCCTTCAGATTCCCGCAGCCCATGCCCTGGCCTCAACACATTGGCAAATCACGGTTATCTGTAAGCGGTACCTCTAATCAAGTTGGAAAATAGGAAGAACATTGACCGGATAATGAATTAGCCCTCACGAGGGTAAGAAGATATCGATGTCTACGTTCGTCTCGGCCATTACTGAGGCCTTCAACTTTGACCCATCCGTCGGCCAGTTCCTCGCCAGCGGTGCCTTCCAGGTGTTCGGCCTCAACCCTGCCAACGACACCCTGGATCTCGAAACACTCAACACGCCCGGCCATCTCGAGCACCCTGCTTCTCTAAGCCGTCACGATCAACCCGGAGGCGACAGCTTACATGTCGATCCCGAGCGTGTAGACACGATGCTTGCAGACAGCCCTCATCCATACCTCGATGTCATTTCTGCCGGAGTCAGCCGCCGCCGAACCTTCCTGGAATCCGGACGCCCCAATCTGACCGAAACGATCTGGACAATCATGTTTGGCGAGAGCTCTCTCACCCTCATCGCTATGAACAATGGAACCTTCCCTGCAGCGGGAGCACCAGCAGAGGAGACCTATAACATCCAGGCACCAAAGGACTGGGTCAAGATCTGGTACGAGGAGGAGCGCTTCCCCGAGGGTTGGACTCCTTTTGCGCGAAGCATCAATCTCACTGAGCTTGGTGCTGTTGGAGGTGTTATGAGGTCTGAGTTCTCCAAGTCTTAGTTATTGTACTTCACAGAGAGGAAGGGGATTCGCTCTTCAAGGGTACATGGTATTTTGATGGCATACTGGGATAGAAAGCGTGAAGAATGGATTATTAGGATGCAATAGTTATAAACTTTGAAATAGAGATTTATTTTGCCAGAATGCATCCCACAAAAAAACTGCCTGGAAAGAAAGCGTGGGCCTCCAGAAATCACGAAATCAGGCCAAACGGAACATGGAAGTCTCATCACAGGGATGTCTGCCCTTCAGCAAGGTTGGAATGACATATCCAGAACTAATAACCCCTTGCGTATGCGCGTTTAATTATAGTTCTTCATTACGAACCAAGGGGCTCTGTTAGTAACATTGCAAATCCGATTGGAGCTTGGTTGGACCTCCACATTTGTCCGCCACGGAGAGTCCGAATCCGAAACCGCTTGCGGTGACTGAATCCTTGCGACGAATCTACATTCAATCTTTTCTTGCCGAGGATCATGGCGGGATGAAAAGGGGCAAAATAGGTCTGAGATGGTCTCGGAGAGGAATCTATCCCGTGCAACCGATTAACCAGGCTGACATGTGATCTTTTGTTTCCTTTCCATCTACAACCAAAGCTTATCTAAAATTCACCAGCATGAATAAAAGGAATGAGGGTGAATATTAATGGTGCATCGTAGCTGTTGAATTACAAGAAAGGGTCACATTTGGTTCCTTAATAGACAAATGTAAAGACCATCACCACTTCGCAGTCGGAAATCGGAAATTCCCCAACCCCGGTAGTAGTTTCAACTATGGTGATCTCCGTGAGTGCGCTACTGGGGTCCCTCGCCATTGCTCGACAGCATGGCGTATGATCAGGCTATGGAATCGCTCGGCCGTGTCCGGAATCAAATTCCGTATCGTATCCTTTTGTCGTTGCCATGCGGGTAGTTAGTCCCCTTCGGGAGTATAACTGGAAATAGCTTATTATTATAAAATGAAAGCCTCAAGATTTAGCTAGGAGATAAATACATCAGAAGCTTGGTGAAGTTTCGGTTTGGATAGCAGGGTTGGGACATGATTCTTATATTATGCTGTGTGTTGAAAACTCGAAAGCAACCCAAAGGTTCGATACAAAAGATTACATCGACATTCTTACGGGCTTGGTGGGTTAGTGCCACGGCGGATGGACCACAATAGATATGTTGTAGTCACCTAAATACTCCCCTCCCTACTTTATTCATTGCTTTGGTTGTAAACTCATCAACACTCAACATTTCCAGACTAAAAGATCAAGAACTCTTAATCACAGCGTCTCACCAGCCGCTCAAGTGGGTGACAGGAGACATGAGACACCTAATAGAACAGACTACTTTCTACAAATGAAGAGAGAAGTTCAGTAGTATAAATCGAAATAAAGCGACAATATATACTGCATTATTTGTGCAGTATATATTACTAGCACTCAATAATCTAACAATATCGGTCGCAGACCCGACAATAACCAGCCCAATATTTTGAGTGTCTCAATTTCAATGTCACCTACTTGCCGCCGTAATTGGAGGCGCGTCGCAGCGAGGTAGCCACCGATTTCGTCGTGCACTAGTTTTGGAACAAACCGGGCAAGGGCAAAAGCGAACACCTACAAATCATACTATGAGCTGCCGCATAGCCATGGCTATCATATCATGTTGGGGCCGATATGCATTTCTTTGAATCGCATTCTAAAAATAAGTTTAACCTTTGTGAATGACATCACATCGCGCCTTGTGACGAGCTTAATACCAAGAGGAGTAGAATCATGCGACACAGCCAATCGCTTTCGCGTTGCCAGAGAGCGCGAATACCGTGCCGATGCCGATCGCCTAAGCCACCTGTGCCAACGCTGCCGAAGGGGGGCTCGGCAGATGATATTCGTCTTCTTCCGCCTCCAGGTGATCTCAAAGCCACAATGCATGATAGGCTAGAAGAATTCTGTGGGGCTTCTAGAAGGTTTTGAGTGGCTCCCCCGCTGACTAAAAGGGCTAAGCTCGGCCAAGCCACGCAGAGAGCCCCACTTGGTTGCAGCTGCGCCACTCAGAGCGACGAAACCATCTCTGAAGCAGTCCGAACTCAGTCCGACATGACGGCCCGAGGAGATGGGGATTGATAGAATGGGGAAAGATAAATACCCCATGGGATCCATGGTGAATCTGTTTTTGTTCATCATCCAAAACATCAAACACTTTATCAAACTATCCAAGAAGTCTCATAACCAACAAGTTACTTTCACCAACTTCCAACACTACAACATCATCCAACATGTCTAACCAGAGCTACTACGGATACACCAACTCCTACAACGGCCCTCAACAGGTGAGATAATATTTGTTCACAGACTCAAGATTGTTTTATCAGTACTAACTCTTTATTCTAGCCCCAATACGCTCAGCAACCCACATATGCCCAGCAGCCCACGTACAACCAAGGCCAGGGTGGTTACCCTCAGACCTACCAGCACGGGTACGACAACCGAGCACACTATGCAGGCCAGGGCCAGCATGAAATGGCACCCGGTCCCGATGGCGAGCGTGGACTTGGAGCCACACTCGTTGGAGGTGGCACCGCTGGATGGGCTGCTCGAAAGAGCGGCACTGGCATGCTCGGCACCCTTGCCAGCGCTGCTGCAGGTGCCATTGGCGCCAATCTACTCGAGAACAAGCTGAAGAAGTGAGCATTTATACCGCACAAAATACCTCATGCACTGTAGCGCAGGCAACTAACTGTTGAAATACAGGCATAGCAAGAAGCACAACAAACACTAAGCAGCACGCCCGGGGGGCTTGACTTTGTAAGATATGGGAGGCTGGTTCAAGGATAGAGTTGTCTTTTTACATCGGAGACCAGAACAACAGTTGACGACAATATGATGTAGCATTTATAGCGATGATGGGTATCGTTTTGATATATTTCGTTAATGACGCACAATAGAATAGACTAACGAATTTGAAATTTTTGCATGCGCAAATTATCTAAAAATATTAACTGGAAATGCTCTTCTAAGAACAATTACGTTCTTGGCTGGGTGGTGCATGTTAGTGTAGTTCGCTTCTTAGGTAGTTTCAAAGTTAATAATGCTAGCCTAGATGTACGAATCTTCTTTTGTTTACCTTTTCTCTCATACAATATTAATTGATATTTGGGGGACTGAAGTTTTAATAGTTTGTCATACATTATCAATATGGCATCTCTTCTTCTCCACAACCCAAATTTGAGTTAGGTAAGTCAAGATAGGCTAAATGCTCATGATGAATCAGCCTAACGGAGTGCCTGTCAGGATGCGTTAATTCAGCCCCTCTCTTCGTCTGGTGTGATAGTAGGCTTGACGCTTGCACCTTGACTGATGCAAGAGCATGAAGTCGGACCATACTAATTCAAACATTTCTATGCAGACTCCTTAGTTTACAGGAATCACATCCCAACTTTTAGTCAACATGGCTAGTGTCTATTCGGAATCCATGACCAAGGTCGTTGCTGAACTTGGTCATGTGGTAGTGGATGTGTCCCTGCCTAACGCCCTCTCCCTACTCTCAACAGCACTCAGCTCAATCCAATCTCGTCGAGGAGAGGCTGAGACTATCTTGTCTCGACTTGCAGAGCTCAATCCTGAAGTGGGAAACCAGTTCCAACCAAAGGAGGATCTCTTCGCGGAGCTGCAGATGCGCGTGATTTCGCCGCAACGACCAGCTTCTGGGGAAATATCATCTTTCATCGTAGTAAGCTATTGCTGGCACTACCCCGAGTGGAAAATGGCCGAGGCGGCACACCCAATAGCTCCTGGATGGGAGGTTTCAATGCCCATGATCAAGGCAGTAATGGGCCTGCGGAGCGACCCAGATGAGGGCGTCTGGCTGGACAAACTTTGCATCAACCAGAAGGATACGAGGGAGAAGAAGGTGCATATTGGGGCTATGGATACCATCTACCGCTCTGCACGTCGTGTGATTATTCTGCTGGAGGACGTCCAATTTACCGAGGAGGAAGAGAGGGCAGGTCTTGTGTATACGGGCTTCTACCAAGACCTCACTCGTGAGGTCGTGGGAGTCGAAGATAAGCGCACGTTCATGAGGGGATATTTTCCCCGCCGGGAGAGGGAGCTCCAGTCTGAGACTGGAGCAGATATCTCAGCAACTGCGAGACGATTCTGCTCCAGGATCCTCGGTGGCCGTTGGTTTTCTCGAGCCTGGTGTGCGCACGAGAGCCGCGTTGCACCGCATTTAAAGATAAACAACCCCCTTTTCCTATGTTACGGCCATGATGGACGGGTTTTATCGTTTGAGTTCCGCTGCGTCAACTATGTTTCCATGTACCTAAGTGATTCGGAGCCACAGGTTCAAAGAACAGGGACGGAAATCAGCGATGCTTTGAACGATCCAGAGCCGGAGTCCCTGCAGCAGCGTTGGTGGAGGATTTTGCGTCTTGTCCCAGAGAGCCTTTCCGATATCTCTATGATGCAGCATTTGGTCAGCATTCTTTCATTTCAATGCTGTCATAAGCAGGATTTGATTTCAATTGCGCTAAACACCTCCGGCATCCCCTTGTCCTTTACTGGGAACCTTTCAGCCGTGGAAGACATCATCTGGACGTTTTCCATCCTTGTGCTGGCCTGCAACGACGTTACGCCATTTTTCATGGATGGGGCCAAGCTGAGAATCAGGAATGATTCTAATGACGCATCTCAAGTCTCATGGGTTGTTCGTCCGTTGCAAGGTGTTGTTGACCATATCCCTGAAAGTACAACCACGCCATTCCCGCAATCAATTACTGGAGCCACACAGGACTATGTCGAGCTCGATCTCCTTGTATTCAATGAGCCGCCAAGGGCAGCTACTAATGAATCTCTACAAGTGGCATCTAAAATTGTAGAAGAGTACCACCTAATAGACTTTAGCAAGGCGCTTCTGGCCGCGGCTGACGAAACCATCCAAAACAGCGTCGGGCTGGTAAAGGGCGAATTTGAGCGAGCTGGGGGCAATGCTGGAGTACTGGAGAGGCTTGTCCCCCTTTGGATTGCTATTGCCCTTGACTGTGGTCTTGAATGGACGCTTCGATTCCCAGAACTTATGCGCGAAGCTACTCAAGAGACATGGCTTCATGGCACGTTAGGTGAGGCCACGGATCCGCGATTGACAGAAGCATCCAAGTCACTTCTCGCTCATTTTCCCGCTTCTGAAGATATCTCGGACAAGGATACGATCGACATTCAAGAATTGGTCAAATCCTTCACATGCCTTTTGGACCCTCGACTTGTTCTTTTAACCGCAGGCCCACGATACTTAGCGACTGGACGAGGAGACTTTGGCATCATCCAGTCATTAAGCAACAGATCATGGGTCGCTGTCCCTGTTGCAATAGCGCATCTGCCCGCTTGGGTGCCACGGGCTTGGGCTGTTGAGCCGTTTGACCCATCATCCGAGCCTGAAAAACCCAATGACCACCTTGTGGACTTAGAGGCGAAGGTGGATGTTGATGCAAAACCTGAAGACATATATCCGATCCTTACCTCGGACTCCAAGGACTTGAGAGAGCAGCCAAATGAGCGAGGGACTTGGCGACTGCGGAAGCGGCACATACTGTTTGGTAGTAGACCTTGGAACCAGCTCCCCGCGATTGATAATGGCTCGGGTATGCTGCTGAGAAAACAACGAGTCTATGGTTCAGAAGATTATGACTGGAAGGCAATTCATTCCGCCATTAGGAACTTTGAATCTGCGCGTTCGCCCGGAGCTTGATACGAGAAACGAATTTCTGTTTATTTGCACTGATGAGAAAGTTGCCCACTTAATGATAATTTGTGACCCGGAATTGGTGCAGTCAGGCCTGTTGATGGTCTTCGCCAATGAATATTGTTCATTGTTTACTTCTCAACCTTTCAGATATATTTTGTTGTTGGTCCGATAGCCTAAATGTCCCATAGCATGAATTGAAATTCTAAAATTAGGCCAAGATAAGGACAGAAGTTACATCTGGGCTACAAGATATCCAGCCTCCTGCACTGGCTAGTTTGGTTTGAGCGCCTCCCCAGTCGCGGAAGGTGATTCATAATGTCTTGGAGTAATTTCACAGTGGATACCCCCAGACAGTATCTCCCATTTTGTTCTCTTAAACTGTGTTCTGAAAGGTTTAAAGCAATTCTATTGAAGCTATCTTCTCTGATCCCTTCCTCTCTTCGTATCAGTGCCACCGTTATGGACCGAGAACTGCTAATGCATATATAAGCGGCTGCTAATATTGATAAATCAGGTGCCCTACTTGTTCTAAGCTTTTTCAAACTCTCGTATTCATTGTGTTGAGAAGTTGGGTTCTGGCATCTTCTTTGTTACTTTTAACTTTACACTCAAACTCTCCCGTATGCCCAGACAGCATAAATGATCACGTTGCCTTGCTGTCCGATATCCTGTACTTCGATTTCATATTTGCTCACTCAAAACCGCAGTCGTGTTGGATCAATCATTTCGCGTTGGAAGGAAGAAAACAACATGAAAGCTGCTGTTGTTCTCTTGTGCACAGTCCGTGGACTATTGGCCATGCCCGCTCATATGGACCATGACCCGCTCCCGCTCCCTGAAGTCGAATCATCGACTTCAACGATTGAGCGGGAAAAGCCTCGTCCGGGCAGTCCTACAAAGTATGAATGCACGGTAAGCACGATTCTACGTTTGTAATGTCACCGCGAATTATACATACAAATCTAACATGTCCCATCGCGCCTTAGACCAACGAGGTCTGGACTGATTGCGGCACATGTCAGGGTACATGTGATGACCCTACTCCTGGCGTTTGCTTTGCAGCGTGTTTTGTTGGGTGCCAGTGCAAACCCGGCTTTCTTTTGAGTTGGGTATTTGCATTGCGGAGCCTCTCCCTCGGTATCAACATAAACAAGTGTACTAACTCCAATGCAGTCTGGAAGTTGTGTGACACCTTCAGGATGTCTCCGTGATCTTTGGGGAGGGAACTGGCGTGGATTACCCAATATTAATTAAAGGTCTTATGATAACGACGAATGGCACAATGTTTGGGATGGAAAATAGTCCTGTATCCTTGCTCGAGATTTGACTTATTCGTAATGAGCCTACAGTAAAACGACTCCTGTCATGAGCTGTCTGATTTGAAACAGCCTTTGTATCAATGGCAAATCCGTGCTGAAATCGATCTTCTTGAAAGAAGGAAACATATTGCAATGCTAGAGGTACAATGCTTCTTCTAGGGTAGCTTCCAATCAAGGGTTAATCCAAAAGCCCAATGGATTTGGGGACTGGGAGATCGTTGCATGTTCTTCTACATGCTTCCAGGTCATGAAGAGATTAAATACTCGTATTCAGGCTGATCGGTAAGACGTAATAACGTGAAAAAATAGAGTCTGAACGCCACCATACCCCTACTCTATCGCAGCCGCAGTCCCTGGCTCTGCAATCAACTCCCTTCCCGCCACTATGGCCAGCTCTTCCTCGGACAGTGCCCCCGGGTACTAGAATCATCATCGTGATGAAATTATTAACCAAGATGTGGTAGATGTCTCGGAGTGACTGCATTTGTAAATTGTAAAATCACCCTTGAAAGTTTGATTGAAATTGGCTGACTACCTAATCTAACATACGGTTGGACTGTCAACATAGGCTTTCCCTAACCAGCTTGCACTGGCCTGAAGCTTGTCAAACCTAAAAGGCTAGGCATCATTGCCATTTACAGAGCAATGCAGGCACGATATGCGATGATTAAGAACGAACCTAAATCGAGCTCGCTCGAGAGTTAATGCAGGGCGCTGTTTTAGTCAAACTGATTATCAGCGCCCTATGGGAGGATGTTGACAAGCTGAATGAGGAGTGAAGAGAAGCATCTACTAGAGCAAGAAGAGCAGAGAAGCGACACATAGGGCAGGCTGAGAGAACCGAAACCTCCGCTGTTGCCTCAGTAAGGCAAGCCACGGATGCTCACTTGTGACATTACCCCAACGGCTCAGCCTACCCTCCATCAGTGTACACGTGGACATGTACGGAGATTCATACCCCACGAGTTCCGAAGAATACTTTGCTGGTGCTTTCCTCGTTTGTTGCTTGCTTCTGTAGATGATGGTGGATAGCCGTGGCAGTAGCTTAGCAAATCTAACCACAGCCGCCCGCTTCCGCTTGCGGAATCCTGCTTCCGAAGTGCGGCTTCCGTTCGTCACCGCGGAAGGCGTACCATTGCGTGGAGTTTTTCGGATCCAGGTTATTGTAGGGTGAAGGAGGGGGATCTTAGTGATCAAGTTAAGCAGTTTGTCATATTTTCTTACGAGTTAGGAGAGCGAGTCTATATGCTCCACGATTTAACACTAGTAGCACCGAAAGGCGCACAATCTTTCCAGGGGAGAAATGTCTTTATCTTATGTTAAGGACTATCTGCTAAATATCTCCTGGTTCTGTTCTGTCTGCCTAGGCTCAGTTGGTGGCAGTACACTCCTGACCTGTCCCCGCGTCAATGAAACCGGCATCTACATACTCCTCGTAATTCCAGTATTTGGCCTGCGTACCCTCACCATTCACTGGGACATTGCCGCGAAATTTCCAGGTCCAGAAGCTGCTGCCCCGCGTATACTGGGCCCATGCTTTCAAGCCAGTGTTCAAGTTCCGAGGTCTACTGGCAAGCGTGTTGTTGGACGCAGCCTCGATGGACCACTCACCCACGAAGACAGGGAAGCGATCGTCAACTGCGTTCTGTGCGTCCTGGCAGAGGAACTGGGGAAGGTTGGCCGAGGTGGTCGGGCAAAGTAGTAGTTGTGCTGAACCAGTCGTTTACCTGGGTGATCCTGAGGAGACAATCAAATTACGGCGCTTCGTCGAGCGTGGAGGTGGCAGGGCCTGCATCCGCAGCAGCCGGGGGGAAGGGCAAGATGGAGCAACCTCCGGGTCTGAGGCTGTCTTCCTCGAACATCCAGCTACCGTGCTCCGGGTCATCATTAGTGTTGTGCAGAAGAATTTTTGGAATGCAGAGATGGCTCATTTGACGCTTAAGCTGATGCAGATCATGGAGGCGTTAGGGAAGACAGTAAGGCAACCAAACAGACAAGAGGGATAGAGCTCAAAGATAATACCTTTTCTATATAAATAGGGAAGCCTAGAATAACATCCATCGAGGTGTGCATGTGTCTTATTTTTCTCTCCTATGTTCCAGGGAGAACTGTGGTTTGCCAGATTCATATCTATAAACAGCTCTGATTGTAGAAATAGTTGCTTTGGTTCGTTGCCCGCCACGCTTTGGAATTCTCCCGGCCGAGCCACTGAGGCTCCAGCTCGGAAATCTTGTCTTCTAGCTCGGTAAAGTGATTCCTGCCAACAAAGACTGTCTTCCCATTCAACCCTCTGCAAGCAAGGTAGGCCATGGCTTTCCCAACCTTGCCGGCATTAGTAATTTCAACATGGTTTTCCTTTAGAACCTGCCGGATTTGATCCTGGATAAGATTTGACTCGGCCATCCATGGCGCCACCACGTTCACGGTAATGTTGAACTTCTCCGTGGTTGCTCTCAGGGATCTCATCAAGCCCACGACCTTTCATCATTCCTATTGTTAGTATACTGGCGTTTCAACGGCCAAGGAAAGCTGGTGCAGCTTAGACGTACCCCGTGCTTAGCGGCGTTATATGCCGGTATCAGTTTTTCTCCCAGGTACCCGGCAGAGGACGATGTCATGATGATGGCGCCGCCACCTGGCTGTTTCCGCATGTGGTGGATGCCTATCTTCACTGTATTTATGACACCCTTCAGGTTCACGTCTATGACGGATAGCTTTGGCTCCTGTAGCTCTCCTGTGAATTCGTCCACGGCGTCAAAGAAGACATCCTCGACCTCGCCAATTCCGGCATTGGCAACCACGACGTCCAGTGATCCGTGAAGCCGGACTGTCTCCTGCATGGCTGCGAGGAGCGTGGGCCATTTCGTCACATCGCAGTAGGAATAGACGGAGCCCTCAAGGGGCCTGGATGGTGGTTGTAAATCGGCAATGACCACCTTGGAACCCAGTTCCACGAATTGAGTGGCGGCTGCCAGCCCCAGCCCTTTGGAACCTCCAGTGATGAAGACGACTTTGTCCTTCAGTCCAGTCAAGGTCTTGGTGTCGATTAAGAACTCCATGTTTGGCGAGTGTAAGGTAAGGACAAACTGAGACTAGTAGATGCCGGTTATGGAGGGTTGTTTGCTATCCGCAGTCGGGATAGCTTTTGCTGGCTACCGGGATTGCCCCTTTATTATGAGCGATTGGGAAGCGGTTTCTCCATGCGGAAGACGCTCCCCCACTGATGCCGCGTCCTGCAATGGGTCCCCGGATGCTGCACGGGTCGTTGATAAAATTGACCTACCGGAATCTTTATGTCTTCTCGAGTTAAACTACATACGCAACCATTTCACAATACATTGCCAGCCACCGTGAGATTTAAACACAATGACGCATATAATCGCCAACCCGGAGGCCTTTCTGGCCTTGGAGGGCGTTACGATGGTTATTACCGGTGGTGCAATTGGGATTGGGAGAGAAGTTGTCATTGAAGCTCACCGTATGGAGATTGTTTGCTTTGTCACCCCTTTTATACCTGTCGCAAAATACGGAAGAGAGAAATACTAAGAGAACCCGCAGGACACGGTGCCAACGTGGTGATTGGCGACGTAGCAGTAGAGGCAGGTGAGAGCTTAGAAAAGAGCCTCGACTCTCGATGCGTATTTGTCCGCTGCAACACTGCATCTTACCAAGACCAGCTCTCCCTCTTCAAGGAAGCACATAACAGATTTGGCAACATCAAGGTCGTCGTCGCAAACGCTGCCATCGTCGGCTATAGCGACTGCTTTGACGATAGCGACGACATCGAGGTCGAGCCGTCGATGCGGGAAGTGGACATCAACCTTGTTGGAGTCATGTTCACGGCGAGAATTGGGCTGCACTACTTGCGGAAAAGCGGTGGAGGCGATCTCATCATGACTAGCAGCATCGCAGGGTTCAAGGAGACGGCTTACCTGACCCCGTATGTGGCCAGCAAGCATGGGGTAATTGGAGTTTTGAGAGGCCTGCGAATCAATGCCCCGGAAGGGATCCGAATCAATGTAGTCTGTCCCTGGATGACTCGTGAGTAGACACGCCACTGAGGCATCTTGCTGACAATAATATGTGCTAACTGCAAGCAGGGACCGGAATGACCAAGGGCATCGAGTCGGGATGGCTCGAACGCAAGCTGCCGGTCAACGACCCTGCAGATGTTGCCAGGGCCATTCTTATTTGCGCGACTGCCAATAGGGCGCAATCTCAAAAGAATCACCAAGGGATAAAGCTCCCCTTTCACGGGAAAATCATATTCGTTGGTGGCGGAGAGGCCTATGAAATTGAAGATCGTCTTCAGTCTTTGGAGCCCGAGTGGCTCGGAGAGGAGAATAGCCAAGTTTTGAAGCTGGGGCAGGCGTATTTACACAACGGAGAGACGGGTTGGTCCCATTAGATAGCTACTAATCTTGATTCATCATATTCAACATGGCAGTGCGCAGAAGTGACGGCTATTGTGGCTGGTCATAACGACCATGACGAACGTAGGAGAAGATAAAGCTGATAGAATTATTCTGCAAGACTAACCCTTAATTAGATGAAATTGAAGTGGCCTGTTAGGAAGATGATTGTTTCTACTTGACAAGCAACACATTGTCCTCCACCGAGGATGTAATGGGATATCTGCGCAAGTCAGGATGAGGGGGATATCCTTGTCCTAGCAACTCACGAATGCGGGGTGAAACTCCGGAACAGCTGACGAGAAATTTGGTAATCACCGTGAAGAAGCCATGCAGTTTCACTATCCCCTCTCCGTAGTAGCATAGGTAGCATAGGTATTGTAGAACAGCGGTGGTTCCACTCACCCCAGATGATGCCGCGTTGTTTCTACTCTAGCTTTTCCCCTTACTATTACCCCGTATATGCCGCGTCTGCACAACTCGGTTGGAGATCCGGATGGGGAATTCTGATCGACCATCCAAGTGCCCTACGCTTGTTCACGAAGGAATGGAATATAAATACGAAATGCAACCCCGTTCAACTTCCCCTGATCTGCACATATTGTACGAATCTAGTCTTTCGACAACTATCGCCTGGAACAACAACAAGATTTGCTATCCTTGCCATCATGGGTCTGGGGGTTCTCGAATACACCAAGCTCGAGCATGTCCCGGGGACTGCTACTCTGAACGAGCTGCACGCGACACCAGACAGCCACGATCATGCAGCCTCCCTTCGCGCCAACCTCAAGCGAGATCCAAAGAGTGGCATCATCCTTGTCCCACAGCCTTCGGACGATCCCAACGATCCTTACAATTGGCCCCGTCGGAAGAAAGAGCTCTTCACCATATCCTTCATGTTCGGCTGTGGCGCCGTAGGAGGTAAACACCGTGGCCTCCTCTGTCTGTTCCAACTTCTAACGAGAGATAAACAGCCGTTGGTCCAATACTAGGCCCCGCGTTCGTCCAGCTGTCGCAGCAGTTTGAAGTTTCCCTCACGATTTGGAACGTTGGGATGCAAGGAGGCCTAATTGGGTGTATTGGACTCGGTAGTCTGTTTTGGAACAGCTTGGCCGTCAAGTACGGCAAGCGACCAATCTATCTCTTCACGACCCTCGGATTGATGGTTACTTGCTTTTGGGCCGCCGCTTCCAAGTCCCTGATTTCTCTCTTTGTCTCGAGGCTGTTTACTGGATTTTGCATGGCTCCCCTTGAGGCCCTTGTGCCCGCCTCCATTGCTGACGTATGGTGAGCAGCCTTCGCCCTTCATCTGACTGCCACGCAAGGCAACTACCATTCACTAACTGGCCTTGGACTATAGGTTTGTCCACGAGAGAGGCTTCCGTTCTTCTCTTTTCAACCTCGGCGTCCTCGGCGGCATTAATTTAGCTTCTGTCATCAGTCAGTAGACATCAGTCCACCCCTACTCCCATTTATAGCTAACTAATGGTGTTTCTTGAAGGTGGGCCAATCATTGAATATGCAGGATTTCGTGCTACCTTGTACGCCATGGGCGGCGCTTTCGGTATACATCTGATTATGGCAATTTTCTGGATGCCGGAGACCGCCTTTGCTCGGCACACACAGACAGCCTCGAACGCGCAAACCAAGGTGAGTTGACATCAAGCTCACTCCAACAAAGGCCAGATTTACTGAACAAGTGGGAAATAATCGTAGTCCTCGAAGGACAAAGAAGGCTCAGAAATTCAGTCCACTGTTGAAGAGGTAGATGACGCCGCTAAAGAATCCGGCCACGTCGCTGGCGATATTGATCAGGCTTCGATCCGTCCCCAATCCTGGGCCAAGTCCCTCGCGCCATACAGCGGCTACAAGAGCGACGCTTCGTTCTGGAAACATTTATTTCAACCCTTCATCATGGTTGTGTCACTGTCAGTCTTCTGGGGTTCGATTCTTTTCTCCATCTGCATCTCGTGGCTTGTCGGCATCTCCATCAGTCTCTCCCAAATCTTCTCGGCCGAGCCCTACAACTTCTCCGTTACTGCGGTAGGGGCCATTAACGCCTCCTCGTTCATCGCCTCAGTTCTGGGAATGGTGATTGCCGGGCCTTTCACCGACTGGCTTGGAACGGGCCTGGCGAAACGGAATGGTGGCATCTACGGTAGGCTCCCAATCACTTAGTGATGGATATTACAGCTAACCTAAGGTCGGTAACAGAGCCAGAGTTCCGTCTCCCCATTATGGCGGCGTACCTTGCCTTCACAGGCGCGGGATTCTTTGCTTGGGGGCAGTCGAGCTACGCCAAAGACCCGTGGCCGGTTCCCGTTGTTGTATGCCTTGGTATGATCAACCTGGGCATCCAGCTCGGCGCCACCGGGGTCATCACGTATGTCGTCGACTGCCACCGTGACCACGCCAGTGAGGCCATCGGCGTCATGAACTTTATCAAGAACATGTTTGCCTTTGGGTTGGTCTTCTACCTAAATGGCTGGATCGAGACCCAAGGCGTCCGTGCTTGTTTCTTCGCGATAGGAGGCATCACCGTTGGATGTTGCCTCACTACCGTTCCCATGTATGTGCGCCTTATCTTTAATCATTGTGCTCAACTAACGATTGTAGGTACATTTTCGGGAAGCGTGCCAGAGGTTGGATTGCCTCAAAGAATATCATCGGCAAGCATCAGGATATGGAATAGCTCTGCTGGTTTCAGATAATCTAAAGTATGGGAAGGATCATAGTCAATCTCCAAGCAAGTAGTTGTTAATTATCGGAATTATTTGGATTACATATCCCGCAACATGATGTATATTGAATCTTGGCCAATTGTAAGAAAACTCCATGTAATCGACATCTTAAGAACTACCGAGACAGGAGTTTCTAGAGGCCAAGGATCGTTCGTAAAGGAGAGGGTATCGATATCCGGGGGGAGTGGAATCGGATATTGCCGTAACAAAACACGTTTCTCTCCCCCGCCTAGTCCAAAAACCATCAAGTGATATGACCAAGCATTTCTGTGAGCTTATAAATAATCCACCTAACCCCAGACTCGATTCACTCTCCCCAGATTTCGGTCAAAGTCTCGACTCCTCATCTTGGGCCAACTGACTCACCCGGCGATTATGCCGGCGTTTGTCTGCTCAGAACAGAACTGCGGCCTCGCCTTCCGACGACGAGAGCATCTCATACGCCACGAGCGCAGACACACCAATTCGAAGCCATTTTCCTGTAGTCAGTGCAGCCGCTCGTTCTCTCGCAGGTTCGTCGCTTGAGGTTCGCCCAGATCGGATGGCGAACTGGCTCTGCTAATTCACCTCGGCAGCGACGTTCTGAAGCGTCACATTCTGCACCACAGCAAGCACACGCCTTTGAGTCGTGCCGCCAGTGCTTGCGATTTCTGCCACCGCCGGAAGGTCAAATGCGACGGCCAGGAGGAATGCGCCAGGTGTCGAGAGGCGAATCGTGTCTGTCGTCGAACCCGGCGGATACTCAATAGCGATCTCTTTCCGCACGAGTCGCTGCCCACGGATGCAGAAATCACTATCCGTTGTTCGAATGCAGATACGGACAATCGAGTGGTTACGTCGTTGTTGGCTTACCCCTACCACAGTCCACGAAACCGAAGCGAAGGCATTGATGATGCACGAAGCAACTTGAATCTACCACAGCCTGAACAGCATCCGAGAGAAAACCCAAAGCAGGATGTAACAGAACCTGAAAACAACCAGAGTATGGAGCGATACACTGCTCGCGAGAATCATGCTGGTAGCTCATTCAGCATCTCGGACCTGCTGTCCATTGATGGGTTTGGCTCTAGTCTTCAAGAAACTTCTTTCATGGGGCTGCATAAGCTCACTTCTCCAACTATCCATGAAACTCGCAGCATGAATGATTTCTCGCAGAGGCTAAATCTGGAGAATACTAGCCCGGTACATCCATCTTCAGAGGGAAGGTCTGAAGTTGACAGGGGAAGTGAACGAGATGAGGTCAACTTTCCTGAGCCTTCGTCCGGACATGTGCTACCCGATACACAAACCGTCAACTTCCAGCAAGAACGAAATATAGGTCCCCCGGACACCACGGGTGGGCGTCGTGCTTCCGTCCAAGCAGCAAATGATGGACACGACGGCGCGAATAATGATGCCCTGGCACTCCTCGGTCTGAGCCAATCAAGCGCCCCTGGACCCAACATCTTCCAGTCCTGGGAGGAATCCCTTCAGGCTAGCTTCGCACAATCTCCAAATACAAATTCCTCAGCCTCGGGGCATCGTCGACAGTCAGAAGCGTCATACGACATAGATGAATTAACAGCACTACATCACAAGAGTAGGACTCAACTTGACTTCCATTCGTCTAGAGGCGAGACAGTCTGGGAGAGCATGTCTGTAGGCACCCCCGGGAACCATTCCACTGCCAGCTTCCCGATACCTGCCGAGCTAGGGCATGCCTCTGCTACAATATTGGAAAAGCGAATGATTGATAGGTACTTTTCCAGCTTCCACAACCACTGGCCGATACTGCACAAAGCGAGTTTCAGTCTGTCTCAATGCACCTCCGAGCTCCAGCACGCGGTTGGCTTGATAGGCGGTCTTCTGGAGGGCGATCCTGACTCGCGAGCTCCTTCAATACGACTGCACAAATGGTTGTCTCAACGGGTGCTGCTACAAGCCATAGAGGTTAGTCTGCGTCTCACGCCTCCGATTACATGGTCTAACTTGTAACCATTAGCGGTCGAGCGATATTGAACACCTCGAGACTCTCCAAGCGCTTCTGCTAAATATCTTGTTTGGTTGGTATATTGGAGTACGTTGGTCAAAATCGGACAGTCGGGCCATCGAATACTAAATCGTCCACATAGGAGACAGAACTCGTAAAAATGGCCGGTATGGCCCTGCCAACTCTGACCAAGTGCACCAGAGAAGCTGGGTATTTCCGCGTGGAGGGAGTTGTAGCTCAAGACGAGAAGTCTACCAGCCACGTCAGCCGATGGCTCATTCGTGAACAAAAGAAGAGGTAAACTTGTAGCCCAAATTTGCTGCATGTCAGATGCTGACTCGGCCAATCTTAGGTTGGCATATGCAGTCTTTCGTCTCGACTGCTACTTGCACCTGCTCCGCGACTATCCGCCGTCAATACGCGTACCGGAGTTGTGTCTGCACTACCCCTGCTCCGAGGCGGCATGGAATGCCACAACCGTTGGAGAATGGGAGCTGGCTTTGGCCCGGGAGCCTCTAGGCAGAATGGACAAGACCTACTCATTGACGTGCATGCAAGCACTGTCGGATACAATCCGGCCGAACTTGGCCTTTCTCCTCCCCGAAGACTTCGAGACCGGGGTGGTCGCCATGCAGTCTCGGCTATGGGAAGAGGTGCAGCATGAGCACGAAACGACCCTCTACTCCATCACGCCCTCGTTCGACATCCGCCAGGCCAGCGTGGG
The DNA here is from genome assembly GCA_026958235.1 of Clonostachys rosea. Classification (NCBI taxonomy): domain Eukaryota; kingdom Fungi; phylum Ascomycota; class Sordariomycetes; order Hypocreales; family Bionectriaceae; genus Clonostachys; species Clonostachys rosea. Next base: position 839,779 of record CP110208.1, read on the forward strand.
CATCGCCGGATACGGGCTCAGCTGGCAGGTGCAATTAGATATGTGGCGCTCGACCATGGACCACTTGACCGGACGCAATGTCGGGTTCTGTGACAAGAGCACCGAAACTTGGTTCTATTTCACTGCCAAGATGCAGTATCACATGTCTTTCCTCCGCATGTATGCAGACCTCACGCTTATCCAACGGTTGATCGACGGTCTGAGCACAAACAACTACAGTCCATCCTTGATCCGCCGCTTCGAAGCCCGGATCCAACTCTGGACCAAATCTTCCAACGCTAAACAAGCTCTGTGGCATGCGGTGCAGATCCTTCAGCAGTTCAAGGACACCGCTCTGGGAATCAAAGCCTCACGCTCTCTCGTCTGCCCCTCGACAGTGACGTGTCTCTTCCGCGCCGCCCAAGTCGTTTGGGCCATCTGCCGCTCGGTGTTGAGCTGCGACCTCTGCGAAACATCATCCGCACAGCACGACAACACGTGGCACACTCACCGAGGCGTCAAAGCCGTCTACGATCTTATGGAGCTGCAAAACGATGGGGAACTCGGATTCTGGAACGATAATCGTGCCAAGGCGTCTATCGGAAAGATTCCATTATGTGCATGCCACATGCCTGCGATACTTGATCTATACATTGAGTCGTTGCAAATGAGCACGCTTGGCTGGAGTTCTGCGACTCCGGTTACAGATGCGCTTGTTGCTTTAAAACTGCAGCAGTAATAAAAAGGCACATGTATGCTATCATTTTGAAGCCCTAAGATGATGATTCTAGCTCCCGCTGCTGTCTTGAATCGTAAGCCTCACTTGCAGTTTCAAAAACTACCTAACCAGTAGAGTAGGCAATATATCACTACCATTAAGTGGCCTGTAGCTGTGGTATTTTCCATCTGTGTCAATGAAAAGAATTTGAGAAACTCTATAAGCAGCCAACTTTATATCGCTAGTCCTCCGAGGATTCCCAAACGTTACCAACCACCAACAAGAAACCATGACGTGGGCTGATGTAACTAGATGCCCTTCCATCAAGACTCGTCATCGAAAAAATCTCGAGCATCTTCAAAGGCCCTTTGAATCGCCGCCGTCAACCCTGTGGCGAGGTGGGAAAACGCCGAGTTGTGTGGAGCTAAATCCGTTTCGTGAAGCCTCACACGGTTCCCTTCTACCTGGGACATTTCTTCCGCAAAGGCTCGGATAGTATCACAGAAACCTTCAGCCATTCCACTATGGATGAAAACCGGGACGGAGGTTCGGAACGGATGGTGTAAAGGGGAAACATAAGGAACAACCTCCTTAGATGGCCAGTTTTCCGGAAGGTACGCATCTGCTCCCCATTGAAGTATTTCCGGTGCCAAGATATCCGCATCCGCATTCGTCTCTTTCAGATAATCTTGCCCAGCTGTCTTCGTCACGTGTGTCCATGGAGACCAAAGCATCGCACCAGCAGGCAACGGGAGCACTGCTGTTTGCTCCAAGTATCGAACCAAGCCTATCGTAAGGTTGCCTGCCGCGGAGTCGCCGGAGACGAGAACATTGCAAGGCCTGTATCCCAAGGACAAAATGTAGTTGTAGAATGTGACCAGGTCCTGGAATGCTGCGGGAAATCGCGTACTGGGACCCTCTGCAACGCGGTATTGAGCAAGGAAGAGCCGGTCCGCTTTAAGATCTTTCAGTACAAAAGGGCTGAACATTCGGCCATTCATATCGCTACCACAAGCTATAACAAAAGCCCCTCCCGGGAAATGAAGAACAACCTTCTCGTCTTTGGGATCCCCAGAAGGTGGCGGGGGGCCAGGGTACCAAAGGCCCCCAACCTCAGCAGGTTTGATGATCCGGGTGGGTTCCAAGATACTGGTGTATAGGGTTGCATCGCCGGTTTGAGCATTGGCAAAACGGTCCTTTGCCTTGGATTGGCTGGCTTCCACGCCGCTTCTGTCGTTGGAACGAGTCTGCGCTTGAAACAGGATATATTCGCGGATTAGCCTGGCGAAAAGAGTGATCCGGAAGGTGAGAGTCCGGAGCGGGCGAAATTTTGGAAAAAGGAATCTAGGTGAGAGCACCAGAAGTACCGGGATCTTGGTCAAAAGAGCGAAGGCAATATAGATCGCCTTGAATGGCTGTCTCGACCAAACCGGTGCCATCTCAGCAGTTGATAGAAGGCCTGGACGAGATATTTGACGTGACGCGCTCCATAAATACCTGTGTTAGGATTAATTCAAAATATATCAGGGCGGATATTCAGGATCGGAGGCTTTTGAGAAGGCCGGTTCCGTCTTAACCCCCCGTTCAGATTGGATATGTACCTACACCAAGAATGATGAGACTATTGATGTGTTGTAAGATTGTCCAATAAACTTGAATGACTCTCCAGGATAATTACTTCAAAGAATTCCTTCAAGGAATTCATTACATAGGCCTTTAGGGTGCTGACCTGGGACCGAGAAATGCCCGATTGATGGACAAGGGTCTGCTCTCCGCGCTCTTGTTCATGTCGAAATAATCGCGGTATACAATGTTGAGCAACCACTTGAGCTAATACATCAAAAGGAGGCGTTGGACAATCTCTCTCCTTTGGCAGCGTGATCGATCATCGATGTGGTGATCTCATGGTGAGTGAAATTATACAGGTCTCAAGGATCACAAACGTTAAGCGTCGAGAATTCACTAATCATAATTGGCCCTGATGTTTTTACAGGTATTGAGTACTCTATCGTACACACTATAAACCCTGAATCAGGGTTCTAGCAACAGAAGTAGATCAGCGAATTCGATGTGGCTAATAAGGAGATACATCGCCATAATGTAGATTTACCTATCAATATATACTATTATCCTTGTGAGATACGTACTGTCTATCTGACATCATAGTGGAGTTATGTAGCAAACTAACGTTTGTGATCCTTGCGACCTGTACCGTCTGAAGGGTGGGGTTTGTCGAAGGATTTGTCCCACACGTGTCGCGTTTGTTGTTGCGGAGAAATTTCTTTTACGGAACTTTTGGTCCCGGCAACTAAAATAGGGGTCCCCGTGAGTTCGCTACTCGAGCTTCTTTAGCATATGCTCCAATACTCTGGGGTTCTAGAGCAGTTCTGCAATCTATCTTCTTGGCTACATCGACTCCGAATCCTTATGATATCCCCTGCATAACATCGCAGTCACATGTCTTGACCGCCCTCATTAGACCCTCCCGCCAGACAACTACGAGCTGCACACCCTTCGTTGTTAGTTAAGAGATGCCTGGAGTTCCCAAGTCGCGTGCTTGTGCGCCATGCAAAGCACGGAGAACAAAGGTTCGTTCTCAGGCTGGCCTTCCAACCCAACCCACAGCAACTAATCTCTCCTTGATCCTCTTCATGGTGTAGTGCGATCAAAACTGGCCTACCTGTTCCCAGTGCTTAAGGAAGAGACAAACATGTCCGGGACCGACTTCATTACTCAAGTTTATCAACACAAATAATAGCCAGCAACCTCGGCGTCGCCAAACTACGCAGCCCAGGTCAGCGATACTGTCACCTACAGACCTGGTGGCCGGTCGCTTGGTGCATCACATCGATGGTGCCAAGGAGCGGATGGTCATCCACATTGAACCCTTCAAATACTTGCCGGCACGTCTAGGGGATAGTAGTTGTCTCCTTGATGCTTCTGCACTGCTCTGTGACGTCTGGGATATATACCAGCGTAATGAGAAGAAGGTTGCATTGTCCCATATGCCGGCTTACGGGAGAGCAATCCACAGCTTAGCTTGCACTTTAGAAAGTGACAACGCTTACACAGTTGACACACTGGCAGCTGTTACGGTCATACAACAGGCAGAACTCTACTTTGAACAAGGAGATTCGCAGCTTCAACACGAAAAAGGTTTCATGGCCCTGTTCTCTGGAATCGGTCCGCCCAGGCCCGGAGACAAACTTCATGCTCGCCTTGGTATGGCGGCGTATGTTCTCTTGGTAAGTGTGGTTCTTGGGCCTTTTACTCACAAGTATACTTCTCCATCACAGTCATCTGCAATTATGGGGTAATATGATACTCTTCATTTCACGCAATGCAGAAACCACGTCTCTTGATATATTGCTAACCTTTTTCGCCTAGCTACCACATTGGATCGCCTCGGGTGGTGGGACCAACGTATTCGATACCCCCGAATGGATCAATGCCTTCGCAGGCTCCGTAGCAGATTATCTCAAAGCCGAAAAACTAAAACCTCTCTTAGAGGATGGATTTGTTTTCTATAACACCTTGTGTGCCCGTCTACCACAAATTCTTCAGGCCATCAAGGCTGCTAGTGCATATAGCCTAGGGCTTACCACGTCAAGACCATACGATGTTACCAGACTTATCCAAGGTCTCGCTGATAAGTCAGGGCAAGCATGTTCAGAATTTCTTAAAAAGATGAAAGAAAACAATCTCCTGGAAGAGGAGGAAGATCCGGAGTCTCCATTTGGGTTGAAATACTGGGTACCAACCCCCTTCTCATCCCAATTTCTCCTCGGCCTACTCACCGCTCGCCTAATAATCCTTCTCGCAAGTCTCAAGTGGAATTCGGTTCACAAGAATAGTGAAAATGCAGCCGCTTTATTTAGTACTCTGAGAGCGGCGTGCCTCACAATATGGAGGTTCATCCCATTCCTTCGGGACCATGACTTGCTCACTGTACCGCTCCCCTGGCAATCAATAAGTTCGACCTTTGCATTTGCCAATGCTCGAGAGAAGGACTACATGCTTGGTGTATTTGAGAATCTAGACCTATTCCAAACAACGAATAACGATGGGAGAAAGGTTCCGAGAAGCCGAGCCTCGATAGAGAAAGAGATAAATTGGCAAGCTGGATTTATGTCGATGAAGCAGTCACCGAGTACTCCACAGGAAATTCATTCCACGGCTGGCTAAATAAGTTCGTATCACTACGTCTATCTCAAAATATTCAAGCAAGCTCATTTGCTTTTACTGATAAAAGAAAACGGGAGAGTATTTCTGCCGTTTTGTCTTGTGGCTTTTCATTTTATTATGATCTCAGTCTTTTACAAATAATAAGGATAGATCACCATTAAATTTAGGGTAGTAGTTTTAGAAAATCCTACAAGTAAAAGTAAGACTAATGTTTACAATAGCCTTACAAAGTCTCTGACGAATAAAACAAGGAAGAGTAAGATTTATTCTTGGTCTTACAAAATCTTACAAATTTTCACAAAGTCCTGTAAAAGCTCGCTGCCGATGCCTAGAAACAGTCCCTTATCAACACACGGTCGACATGTCAATTTGTTTCCTCTCTACGGGGCCGAAGCCTGGTAGTAGATTCCTCGGGGCTTCTTAGCCAAATGGGACAATTCATGCATTCTCGGTCGTCTGGTGCATTCTCGGCCGGCTCGGCCGTCCCGGCAGAATATAATTTGGTGGGTTTCCCGACAGCTTGCTCATGCAGATTACATCATTGTAACTTATAACCCCTGTCTGGGGTTCGATTTTGAAAGCTTGCATAATCAATCGAACCTATTGGTAGGGTGAGCCAACACTCATCGTGCAAAGACAGACCCCTAATCGAGGCAAACCATCGGCGGTTGGCTCAGCCCGAATGGCGAACGGAAACCGGAGTTAATAACAGAACAGGCCAGGGTCGGTTTTCAAAGCCGCTTACTAAGTCAAGTTTGCGCGGCGAAGCCATGATAATGCAGGGATCTGACATTGTTAGCCCAGTTCATCATGCCATCTATCCCCACTCACTCAGGGAACATCAGGCTCATGGAGTGTCACACATCTGCCATTGGGCTGCATCTTGAAATGCCCACCCGTATAGATTAGTCTGCTGCCTCGACGCCCAGATCGGACATGTCCCGGACAGCGAGCCGCACGGGACCCTGCCAAACCCGAAAATGCGACACCCCGGATGGTCCTTGGTGTTGAAGTCAGGTAGAGTGTGGATATATATTATGCGTAGTGCCATCCTTGAAGTAGCGATACCGCCCTGTTCCATTGCATATCCTCTCCCCGTAATACAGTTTTTCTCTTGAAACATTCCCTACACTTGTTTTCCTTCTCGGCCGTCTCGATATGGGTATCTTCGCACCAAGAGCTTCCACCAGGGAGCCTTTGCTCTCGAAGTATTGGACATCAAAGCTGCCCAAATTCGGTATTCCGATCATCATAACCGGAATACTCATTCAGATTATATTTCTAGGCAATATGTCATATCTGTACGGCTCCCTTTTCAAATCGGGATCCCGCGTACATGCACTCCGAGTCCTCGCGGTTGACTATGATGGTCACGATATTGGTCACGCTCTCGATGCGGCCTATAGCTCTCTACGAGCCGACTCTTTTCCTTCCCTCGACTTTCGATCAGCGTCGCAATATCCGACTGTGGAGTCACTTGAGGAAGCCATGTGCACGGAAGGGTACTGGGCCGCCATTTACACACACAACGGCGCCTCAGACAGACTCATGACCGCTCTCTCCGGCGAGAACTCGACCGCATATAACCCCAAGGACACAATATCATATACCTACTACTCCTCTTATTACCCTATCGTTTCTATGTCATCGGTTGTGTCCAGCATGGAGACATTAATATCAGTCGCGTCACGAACGTTATATTCAGTATCTACCGAGGCACTGTCAACGGTCAACTTCACAAGCCCCTCGAGCGCTACGGCCTTCCTCGACCCGATTCGATCCTCCTCGATCGTCAAGTCGCCAACCAATCAGGGATCAAGGGCCCTTCTCAACACAGTCACAATGGTCATGGGTGCCTTGATGCAGTTTTTCTTCCTGATGGGCATGAATAACATTTCGGCGCAGGCCGGAGTTTTCAACAAGATGTCCAAACGAGACGTCTACATCTCTCGGCTCATCGTCAGCAAGTTCCACACCTTTATTTGCGCGCTCTGTAGCGTCGCGTATATCTGGGCGTTCCGAGAAGACTGGTTTGTGACCGGCGCCCATTTTGGAAAGACATGGATGGCATTCTGGCTGTACATGGAGATCCAATATACTATAATAGACATGTTGATGGAGATTGTCATACCCATGCAGTTCTGGTCCTTCTTCGTGTTGACGTGGATCATCACGAACATCACGAGCACGGTTTACCCCTTCGAGTTGACGGCTGGGTTCTATCGCGTCGGCTGGGCTTTGCCAGCTCACAATTTCTGGCTCCTGTTGATGGACATTTGGTCGAACGGGTGCAAGCAGCACCGCAGTGTCGTCCTCCCAGTCCTCCTATGTTGGTGGCTCCTGGGCCACATTGGCAGCGCTTGGTCAGTGTGGAAGAGATGTTCTCTAGCTGAGGCCAATGCTGCTATACTAGAGAAGAATGCGGACGATACGGATACGTCGCGAAGCGTGCTTCAGACACCCCCTGAATAGCCAGGGCTTGGATTGATTACTATAGACTTGTACAACGGTATTTTCATGGGTATAGATTTGGTATTGGGACTCGGACGAAGCATTTAGACTTGCGATATTGATGGTTAATATTTCTTTGTCAAGACCAAATTGGTTTTTTCGCGCCGGATTTTAGCGATGGTCGTTTTTTATACCTAATTTCTTGAACTCAGTCCTGTTTTTATTTCTTTTGTATCCCACGGTATCTCAGATGAATGATATGGCAATCACTAAATAACAGAGTTTGCCACGTTGCAGGAGGATGCGAGTGTTCCACATGGCCTAATTCATGCTCGCCAAAGTCCCAAAACTCCCATCTCAGCTCATTATTTTTTACGTAGTTCGAGATTAATCCAGTAACTCTAGGTTTTGAAAACAAGCTAGGGTAATGAACCAAACGCTCCTGCGCAAAATGGGAAGTGTAGCCGTTCGGCTAGTTAAAGTGTTTTGGTACAAAGCCCATAAACTGGCAAAGACTAAAATTGGCTCTACTCTTTCGCAAACCGAAAACCCATACTCCAGTATGTAACCTTTGCAGTCCTTGTTAATTTGACGCCCACTTGCCTTCTATTTTCTCACTAGTTATACACGCCTAAAATGGATTCGCTTACTGACGAGTTTTGAGAAGTCTTCGAAATCCTCGCCAATGTCTATATTCTTATCAAGTGCAATCAGTTTAGAGAACTGTGATCAATTTTAGGTTCCGTTTCGAACATTCTGCCGCAGCATTGACAGTCTGAGCTCTTTGGAATGAATGAATGCTTTGATCTATCTCCTAAACCGCCTGCAGGCAAAACATTCTTCTTGGCCATAAGATTCATGTACCTCCACTCGTTGCTAGTGGATCGTACAGGCTGTGTCGCTTACCGGCCTTCTTATATATCCCTGGAATCTCAACCCCGCTTCATTCTCTGATTTCCAACACCTTCATCACGGCAGCACTCGTGTCATCATTTGAACTATCATCACCATCACAATCTGGTCATGGCGCAACATTTAGTGGCGGGACGCAACTACAACTCGACAAGAGCTATCGGTGATGTGCTTATTGGCGAGGACGTCGCCCGCCCTATTATTGAAGCAATCTCATCTGGCAACGACACCGCCCTGCAAAACTTGCTGTTGCAGCCACAATGGATCAAGATAATACTCGAAAAACAGCACGCTATCACTTCCGAGGATCGTCCAAGCGAAGGTCCGGATGATGCGCGGGAGGTCATGATCAGTCAAGTTTCAAACCTGGAAAGGGCTTTTACAATAGCAGCTCGAAATGGCCAAGCTGCGATGATACCCATATTGCTTACCTTTGCAACACAGCAAGGCATCAGCACTTCTTATCTCATAACGAGATCATTGGTATACAGGGTCATTTTGCACAGGCATGCTGCTGTTTTCAAAGCACTGGCTGCCGCGGACCCAGATATCATCCACAACCAGGCCGGTCACGGTACGCTTCCAATCTACGAGGCCGTAAGGGTACGGGCTCCCGACCTGGTCGCATTGCTGCTCGAACTTGGGGCAGATCCATTGCGTCCTGTCCAGCCGTCCAAAAGACTTGGGACCTACAACTCGTCTCTATTGTCTCGCGGTGCAATGGCTGACGGACCACGTATAACTGAGATGCTGCTGAAGCATGGTGTCCCAATCCCTCAAACTAGTGCACTGCATGCCGCTGCACGTTTTGGACAGCTCGATACTATGCGCGTCCTGCTGCAGCATGGAGCAGATGTAAACGAGGTCGATCCAAATTGGAGCAACTGGACGCCGATGCATTTTGCCGCCTCGAAAGCCAAGTTGAGGCCATGAAGTTACTCGAGGACGTTGAGGCACGCTCTGACTTGAAGGATGCGAACGGGAAGACTCCCGCGCAACTGCTGGAAGAGTTCAATACTGCCTAGAATTAACACACACCGAAAACTGACATATTCATGAGTGCTGGGCTGTGGAATGTGTATAAGAGTGTCCAGATGTAGTATCAAAGCACAGCTAGCATAGATGCCCCAAGTGACTTATATGCTAAAGACGATGGCTTCAGTGGTGAAGAGTAAAAACTGCTCTCAGTAACAAACACCCAGATAACATGTTACAAAACCGTCAGAAGTGCTATGATGCTTCGATGCCAAGTTGGGCAATTTAGACTTTCAGCTCTTTGTCCTTTTTGCCTGCCCCAACCAACTCGACATTTGCGTTATCACCTTCCATCACAACTGCGATTTCTTCCAGGGAGACTCCCTTTGTCTCTGGGTAGATAAGCCAAATAACAAAAGTCTCCACGGCCAAGAGCACAACATAGACAATGTAATAACGCCACTGAATGCTGTCCAGTCCAATAGGGTTCACGAACTGATTAAACCCACCGCCACCCTTATTCGTGAGCTGCATGATTGCCACTCCCTTCGCTCGCTGGATGAAAGGAAACACTTCAGACACATACAAGTACTGGCAGGGCATCATCAGATTATAGAAGAGGTAGTAGATAAATATTAGCGCCACCACGGCAATCGCAGCAGAGTGGTTGGTGTTGTCCCCCGCGTAGACAGCCGAGGCAGCCGTCCAGCACGAGAATACAATGGTCATGCATCCATAGCCGACCAAGATCTGCGTGCGTCTATTCAGGTACCGTGTACCAAAGCTGGCCGCGGACATGCCAGTGACCAGGTTCCAGCAGTTCAAGCCGAGGTTGATCTGATTCTGCGTCCGGCGGTCCTTGATGCCGATCGTCGCGAGAACCTTGGCGAGATAGAAGCTCACGAGTCCATTCCCGGCCCACTGAGAGAACAGGCCTACACAGGCTGCGACAGCTACGCGGCGAATGTTGACGGGAGTGCTGAAAAGATCGCGCCAGGGGTTTGATGAAGCCTCCTTTTCCTGGCGAAGGGTTTCACGAATTTGGTGGAATTCTGCTGCCACAAAGGGTGAATCCCGGTCCCCTTCTCCATGATATTTGATGAGAATTTCAAGGGCTTCATCTGCTCTATCACGCGATATGAGCCAGCGTGGGGATTCGGGAACAAACCTCAATTCAGTTCAGCTAGTGATTCATCAAACAGAAAGGGTTCTTAAAAAAAGCTTCTTTCTACTCACCAAATAAAAGACAATTGAAACAGAGATGGGAGTATCTGGAGGACTGTGGGCAAGCGCCAGCTCCAGTGTGTAGACCAGCTATATGTCCCGAGTGTAGCCCCCGCTGCAATGATCGAACCAACATACCAAAAGACCTGAAAGATGCCAGTGATAGCGGCGCGCTCCTTCGGGTAACATAGCTCGGTCAAGAGCTGGGCGGCCCCGGACAGGGCAATGGGCATGCCGAAGCCCATTATGACTCGGGATGCAATGAGCATACCCAAGTTAGCAGCCAATGTTTGAATTATCACCCCTACGGTGACAACGAGAGATCCTAATATCACACTAGTCTTGCGACCCCAACGATCGTTGACATAAGGCAAAACTGGGACACTGGCAATGGACCCGATGGAAAGACCAGCGGATATTAAGCCGAGAGTTGCGCTCGCGGGGTAGCCAAAGTGTGATTGCCATTTGTCCACTGCTTGGAGTCCATTAAGAACGCTACCATCATAGCCTATATAACGTCGACGGTCAACTGGTGTCATATCACATTACAAAGGCGGTTGCCTCCTCTCACCAGTGGTCATCTCGACTCCCAACGCAGCGGGAACCAAGCAGAGGTACAAGCTTTTTAGGTTCTTCTTCTGATACCAGGGGACGTTGTCTAGTTCGAGCAATCGGTCGACTTCTGACGTAGCGGATATGTCTTTGGTGTTGACATCGTTTTGCGCTGTTCCTTTTCGCATCTTCAACTATGATTTAGTATACTATAGTTAGATTGGTTTAAGCTCTAGGAGACTTCTCCCATTATGACGAAGCCTGTGAGATCATAAGTGCTCATATTTATATCCATGATTATATTGAAGTAAGCCTCATACCACCCGTCGGGTTCAAGCCGGCTAATATCAGATGCTCGTAATTGATCCAATAACTCATTGATCCCGACGGATTGTTCGATTGATACCACATCTCGGGATAAGACACAAAGACACATGATCGGCCGCGCAGTCTCCCGCACAGGTGAGGGGTAGTAGTACCGTTGGCAAGTATATGATGATCGGAGAATTCTTAAGCATCTCACTGGTGCAGTATTTGGTTGCGGGGTTTTCGGGAACAAGGTCTTCTTTCAGCTGACACTCGGGGAGTATTCATCCGAATTCAGTGATATAGCCTAAATCTAAGATAAATGGTATAAAGAGTTGGGTATGCTTCAATTATCTACTTGTTACTCTTTTGGCTAGATATTGCTTCCCGGCCGCGTAGTATAAAGGATAGGATTCAAAAACAAAAGGCCTTTTTAAGCAACTACAGGAAGACATTCATTCCAGCCTGGAGCTTCTGAAACCTGAACAGACTGGAATACTTGCTGCTTGGTTGTATCACCAAGAATAACGGCTGAAGGATATGGCTCCCAACCGGATGCGACTAGGCCCTGTGTTGGATCTGTGGCAAAAGCTAGCCAGAGGTCCTGCAAGATTCTACTCGTCTCCGTCTCAAACCCCGGTCCCAAACCGTTAATGTCATTGAAGGTGCCCATGATCAGTGGGAGCTTAGATGAATGGTAGGCACCAGCTGAAGGAATGGGAGAGATATTGCTGAAATCACCATTATAATGGTAGAAGAATATCGGCTGAGAAGATGCCGCTGCTCGGTCTTTGATGCCTTGAGCACTCAGCCACATTCCCGTGTCTGTCTCTTCATGGAGGTTCGCGCCAGCTATAATGGGAACCTGGGCAAATTGCTTTGCAGCGTATCGAGTCTTATTATTTTGAAAAACAGTTGTAAATACGTCTCGTAAGGCATCGACAATCCTAGATTTCCCAGTACCACCTGGGCCTCCGATATATTGAAGATGTTGACCGGCGGCGTCAGGATTGGCAACATATTTGTCCAAGAACCGGCACACAAGCTGAAGTGCCATGCTCTGCAGATCATTGAGCGTGTAGCTGGAGGCGGCAAGAAGTCCTAGCTCCGCAAACCCTCCTGTGGCGCCTACCTCAACAAACATTCGAGAACTTTGCATGTCCGAGCCTTCCAGCCGTCTCGGAATGGGGATATCCGTATCACACTGCCAAATAAGCAGATCATCAATGTCAGCGTTGCCAATGGAGGTCGTACCGCCCTGAATAGCTCCCTCCATCTCATTGAGCATCTGGAGATGCAGCAGGTCCTGGGCCTTTACCGCGGCCTGAACGTCCTCCACAGAGGGGGCGGGCACTGGTACAAGGCGCTGTCCTGGCGATGGCGAATTTACGGATAGAAATCGTCGTGCAATTGGATGAAAGGCCGGTCCTCTTCTGCTAGGTTCTCCGAGCGAAGGTCTCGGATCAGATTTTGCAGAACGGGAGAGCCCCTCGTTGCGTCGGAGTCCTGCACAGCATTTTGGAGAGTCTGAAGGAGAGCTGCATAGTTTTGGTGATGCTCTGCCATTGTTGGGCCTCCCGTGGTTGGCTGGTCACCATAATCGCCTTCATCCAGAGGGAAATCAACGCCCACCGTGTCATCACCCTCCGACCGGCTGGCCCAGAGCCTCGCGTCCTTGCAAGCGTCCTCAGCCGACTTCCTGAGAAGGGATATGTTCGCAACACACGATCGCAGGCGGGGATAGAGGGTGGCTGCATAGGTCTGCCATATGCCCGTGATATCCGGGCGCGTCTCGGAGAGGAAGTCTTCCCACGGCACAAACAATGCCAGATGGAGAACCGAGTTTCTGAGCAGAATGCCAGAGCCGGGGGGTAGGGCTGTTAACATCAACGCCTATAGGGGTAGCTATAGGACTGATATCGTTCTGGGTTAGTTCACGTATTTCTCTAACCAGGTATTATTGTCCATACCTATAGATACCTCGTCACCTACGCTGGACGTAGACTTATCAGTGCTAAACGGCGGAAAGAAAATGGCCGGGGATGGCAGTAAGACCGGGGTCAGCTTCTTAATGCGCCGTGACAGATACTCAACCTTTAGTATTGGTTCTTTGCTTAGTCTTGTTTTTAAACCGCCTAGGCCGAGAGGACTTAGCATCGTTTTCATGAATAGCGCCTTCCGTATTTTCGTTCGACCTTCCAAGTTGAGAATTAGAAGTCAATTGATGGATATCTTGCTTAGGCCGCTTAGCAGCGACAAACACCATAAAATAGTCGGGATAAACGCCGCCAAGTCCACAAGGCTCTAAGGCCTGGTGTTCTACGCACTGCTGATTGTCGGTCCAAATCAAGTCCAGCTGGATATCGCTTATTTATTAGCTGTCATCACTTATCATAACAGGAGTTTCATTATTATTGACGTCAGTGGCCGAACTCTTCTGACGCAGGACCTGACCTCGATCAGTCAACGGCCTATAGTTGATAACTGATCCAGATGTTATTCGTTGAGGAGACTGAGTGAAGTTTGATAATTGCTGATAACCGTTTTGGCTTTGACTACTCGAGAGCGCGTAATTGGTAGGTAATACGTCACTTGGATCACGCGTCAAATCGACGCAAAAAGGTGCGCCACTGTAGTAGATGATAGAACTTTCATGGTTTTGAGTTTTGCGAGTTGACTCTTCGGAGCCATTCAAGTTTAGCAGAGATTTAAGCACTTTATTAAGATGTAGTCTAAGCAGCAAAGGATGGAGTTATACTGTTCTACAACAGTGTAAATAGCTCTTAACCTCCATAAAGAGGAATTATTAGAAGGAGAAAACACTTTATACCAAGTACAGTAGACACTTTTCTTTTTAGATGTCAAATATACTATTGCAGGTTTCAGTCTCTAGTCTTAGCTTATAAGCCTATAAATTATCACGCATTAAGGGGTGTATTTCACACATCCTAGGACCAGTCACACATCCCAGGACCAGCCACATATCTCAGCACCTTAGACCTCCCACTGCTTCCTCCCTGCTATCTATGGGTGACCAATAAGTTAACTATTTCATCTGGCTCCTTGCGCGAACCTCTCGAGCGCGTTCTATCGTTCTATTGTTAGCCTCTCCGGTGTTCGACCACAAGTGCCATCAATAGGAATTGAGACAGCTAACAGACAAAACTCATCCAAAGCGGTAGATTTATAGAGAGGGGATAGACCTCCACACAAACAACACCCGCAATAACAGTAAGAAGCATAAACCAGACCGTTACAACCAGGTGCAGCGTGCCTGTTGGTCTCGAAGCAAAGATGACCAGAGCAGCAATATAGAGCATAAGACTAGATAGATTCGCATAGAAGTTACTGTTAAATTTCTCGGAAGTTGAGTTATCGGAATTAAGCATAGGGGACGCCGTGGAGATAAGAATGCCGGCGGTAGTGTATAAGATTAGAACAATAATCCATATCCACACTCACTTTCGGAAAAGCGCAACTGCGCAGGACGCCATATTTGCTTCCTAAGCTGAGGTGGTGGCGATCCTCTCGGGCGGGCTAGTTTCTTGCATCTCTGGGTACTGGCGCTGGTGTCCCCGCCGTCAAGAGCGAATCTGGCCTGTGGACTCGCGAAACTTATTAGCATTGAGTGTTGCTTGTGGCGACTGGATGATCGAGAATGTAACAAACCGCGTTGATATGACCCAAGTTCGGCTGCCGTTATGGTCCCTTAAGCGGCATCCAATTCATCTCACTCCGTTGCTTCTTGGACTGATGTGTTATATCTCGGCAGTTCCGATATAGAAGCAGCTAATTCTACCAGAAAAATTGCGCAGATAGTCTTCCAGTTGATCAAATCGACGGTCGATCTCTTCTACTGCGCTCTTAATGAATAGCAGCCTTGGCTTTATCACGCTTTCCATCTCTCTCTGCAGATCACCTCGTAGCTTGGAACGTTTCTCTGACGACTCGGTAATGGAGTGAACGTCGCCAACAAGAAGCATATCCCAACTTTTGAGCCTGTTATAGTCCTGATGCCGTTCTTTTTCGAAGTATTGGATTGGGTCCGCTAGCTGATCTGTGCCGGCCTCGCTCTGGGGTGTAAGCTCTCCTGTACTTTCGTCCTCCTTGAGTGAGAGATATCTCTTCTCAAGCTGCCGAAAAAATCTTAAGATGCATATCATTGCCAATGCCGCAGACGGAGCTCAAGCGTCGTGAGAGATCCTAGCACGTTGCTGACGGTAGAAGTCCCAGGAACCCGTTTAACCTGGGGGCTTCATACGTCACAATGGAGTTCAAGGCCACGAATGAGATGGGCGACTCGATTAGCATACCAGCCTACAGTTTCTGATCGCTGCCTACGAGCGTGTCATGATCGCCGAGTAGAAGGAGAATAGAGACAGGCCACTGAGCGGGCCGACAGAGCTAGAGGAGGAATCTTCAGTGCAGTGAGAACGTTTTATGGCATTTACGGATGGATCAGATGTTAAATCTAGATGCCTAAGTGCTCATGTAAGTACACCACGTATTGCATTTGATGCTGATCGAGGGTGAAAGCTCTTGATTTCTATCTAATTGAAGGGAAAAGGAAGGTCTTTAAATACATCAACTGAATCCATTTCATCCCTTGGAATAGAAAGGAAATGTGTTATCTGGATGGACGAAGCTGCCTATCTTGCTGATCTGATGATCAGGATCCTGAAAATCACGATCATGAGGATCCCGCTGGTCGTGATGATCCTGAAATGCGAGACCACGGAGAATCCATCACCTAGTCTACAAAGAGAAACTGCCCCGCGACCGCACCCATAATAACTAACAAGAGTGCAGTGTACTTGTTAGTAAACTTGTAGAGAACTGCAAGGGCAAGCATATACAGAACCGCCGCCGGCCCAACCTGAGCGGTTATGCTAATCGCCTCACCAATAGGCTTATCCTTCACTCTATCCAGAGAACCCTCAATACTGGCCTTGAGAATCTGCACTGCGATGATGGCTATGACACCAATGACCGAGCCGCACAGGCCGTCAAAGAAGCTGGAGAGGAACTGTTTGTCGGAAGGCAAATGTCAGCGAGGTTGCTGCTAGAGCTGCACGTTATGGAGGGAGAGTGACGGAGAGGGAGCTCAGTGAGTGAAAGCTGCACCAACCTTATTCCGAACCAACTTCTCCAACAACTCATGTCCCGCAATAGTAAACAGGAAACATGGGAAAAACATTCCCAACGTAATAATAATGGCCCCGGCAAACGCGTTGCCAATCGACCCATCCAGGTACGCACCCTGGAAACCGACAAAGGTTGCAAAGATAACCAGCGGTGCCGGCAAGATGTTTCCAATGGCAATTGCATCGATGAACACGCTCTGCGGGAGCCACGCCCCCATCAGGACAGCCTCAACCTGCACGAACGGAATAGCCGTGTACGCGCCGCCGAACGAGAGCGAGCCCGCCACCAGGCCCAGTACAAAGAGGTGGATCAACGAGGGTGTCTGGGCGATGCCGAGGGCCAGCGACACGGGCGAGGGCACGCCGCGAAAGACGACATAGAGTGCGTAACCGACATATTGCAGGATGAAGAGCGCGGCCGCAGGGATCCAAAGGCGCCAGGCGATAAAAGTGTAGATTATGCCATAGAGGCCAAGGGACATGAAACTATTAGGTGTTAATAGAGTCAGCTTGTTCTCCAAAATCGCAGAGATGGAGTTGGGTGTCGGGAAAAGCATCTCTAGTCTGGAGTTCGTCTCACTTAGAGGAATGGGAATACTGACATATTTATGCGAAGTGCGCCGTTGATTGCTGTACAGATGGCCGCAATCACGAGAAATGGGTCAACCTTCTTCGTGTGATGCTTCCTCACAGAGTGCTCAGCTATCTTATGAGTTGCTCTTAAGATCTAGAACTTAGTGTAAGAATGAGATGACCCAAGATGTCCATGGAGCTCCTACCATTGCCGCAACGATAGGCTGTAAAGCCCGAAACGAAGCATTAAAGTACTTGTTCTCAAAACCAGCCAGTGCATACAAATAACTAGCTAGGAGCATCAATACAAATCCTGGAAGGATAAATGCTATCCCCGCAATAATCCCGCCTATCCTACCCGCGGACAAGCAGCCGAAGAACATACACAATTCAGCAGCCTCAGGCCCGGGGAGGATCTGGTAGACGGAGAAGACGCGCTGGAAGCGTGGAACCGTGATCCACTTGTCCTGGATCACAAGCTTTTCTTTGATCAGGGCAATTTGCGCGACAGGGCCGCCCCAGGCGAAGAGGCCGAAGTTGTAGAAGAAGAACCAGAAGAGCTTCAGGTACGGTAGTTTGGGGACGTTGGAGTTATCATCGAGTTCCTGGTCGTCTTGGCAAGAAGGTGTGTCAGAGGCGGGTTCTTTGCGCCCGGGCTGGAGAGAGTCATTCTTCTGTGATTCTTCGTCCAATTTCTTGTCGGGTGACTTGGTCACAGCCGGTTCCGGTGGTGTAATTTCAATAGCCATTGGGAGGAAGGTGTTGGTGATTGCTTGACAGTTTTAGTCCTGTAGGGTCGGTCATAGTGAGAGCTCCTGGCTGCTGTGGTGGGCTCACATTGCCTGGCTTTTGTACAAGTCAGTTTCTACAGTCCTTCGGCTCTCACAGAGAGGATCAGGAGAAATGGACGGACAGGAGAGCTTTAATTGGCCAGTTGGCTAGACGGCAGTTGCCGTTCCTGAAGCTACAGATCTCCGGAGTTACAGATTACATAGAGCACGATTAGCAGATATCCCTGCCTCAATAGTGTCAGAAAGCGGGGCGCTAATCAAACCCAAACCTAATTGTTCCCTTGAAGCTCGGCCGAGCGCGGTAACAGTTCGGTTTAGCAGACGGACACCCCAACTCTAATTGGCCGGTACAATGACAACAGAGCGCTCCAACACCAACTACGATCCTGAAGAGGTATTATTGAGCCTCAGTGTTGTGATCATCATGAGAAGGTACGATCAAATTGGGCTATGCCCAGCCGAGTATCTGGAGCGTGCTGTTCAGAGCCGTGCACGCAATGAAGTAACATCTTTACCTCACCATCAGCCAATGAAATCTTTCCTGTCTGTCCTTAGGCACCGCCGGGCTTGCATGTCAGGTCTCGGCTGGGCGAGACTTCTTAGTTATGCCAATGACTGCGTCTTCCATTCCTGTTCAGCAGAACTGTTGGGGGATTGATGCAGTAGGTGACCCCGCTCTTGGCTGGGTGGGGCCACTTATCTCCGAGCCTGGTCGGCTGTATAGTGAATAGCAATTGGCTGCCAGGAGGACGGACTCCTGGATGTTCATTGGACAAGTTGAGCAGCTTGTTGAGCGACCAGCCTTTGACTGTGCAGACAAACATTTACGATAAATCAAGGTTACGCGGCGTCACGTGTTGCCGGATGGGCACGTTGGAAGCTTGTTTGGGCAGGCAGCGAAAGACGTCATAGTGGTGTTACTGTCCATGAATATGATGACTGTATTCCAGCCGACCTTCCATTATCGCATACACGTTCCTGCATTTGATTCAACTCGCGATATGCACAGGTAAAGACGAAGGTGCGCACGTGGGCCAACGACAACCGAGAAAAAGATTCATCTCGCGCCAAGATTGCACAAGCGAAGTAGCTGCCATAGTCAGTATAAACCATAGAAAGAAATAAAGTATCAAACGAACGAGGGCAACTGATACAAGTCTCTAGACACCTACGTCCCAAGTGTTCGGCATTGCAAAATGAGAATCGACCTCAATATCAATCAGTTACAAGCCGGAAAGATACTTACCAGCCTCCAAACTGCGCGTGGCATGGTAAGCTTGGAGCTAGACAGCTCAATAGCGATAACAGAAGTCATCATCTTTCTCAAAGGTTCTACAAAAGGCCTAGCAGACATTCCTACATGACTGACACATCTTACAGGGACGCTCGAGACGACTCTGGTCGAGGAACGTCCTAAGTTTACTCTGGTAGACGACAACTATACTGTATCGCATGACTGTCATAAGGTCTGGAAGGGCATCTAGCCCGTGCATGAAGTCTACCTTCTTGCTGACGAGCGACAAAGATCTTGGTGCTATCAAAAGTTCTCTTCCCTGAGAATGGCTGTCTCCCAGTCCCAGGAGGGTATACCCTCTCAAAGGGCACATATCATTTCCCATTCGAGATGGCCTTTCCTCTGCTCTCTACCTGCCAGGAATCGAAGTCTGTAGTGAGACATCTGGAGACTATACTTCCACCATCATTCGAAACTCATTCAAGACACCATGGCACAGTGAAAATCGATTATTGTTTAGAAGTCAAAGCCAAGAGACCAGGAAGATTCCAGCGAGATATGGCGGCTCGGCAGGAACTTATATTCTTACCACTTGATCCACCACTGTCTTCGATACTAGCAGGTTCAGGATTCTGCACAACCTCGGGGACGCTTCACGTCAATAACATTGTTTCTAAAAGGAAACTGGCAACAATTACAGGGCCCTCACCTAGGCAAATCCCCATACTGCTGCTAGACGCAACGCTCTCTTCGCCCGCAGTCCTGTATTCAGAGGAGACAGTGCCATTACGTCTCTTTCTGCGGAAGTTCCCTGTTCCAACCGAAGATCTATTTCCAGTTCAGCTTTGGAGCCTAGCCATCAGGCTCCAAAGTAGGATAACAATCACGATAGGCCTTCGACGCACTTCGTGGACATCATCCTGTGACCTTTTGTGTCTTGCTGGGCTCAAAAGAGCGGTAGCCAATGCTCAGGCGACTGAGGAGACGTCGGATATTACTCCCTTGGTAAACATAACTGTTCCAAAGGTCACACCCAGCTTTACCGCCTGTACGGTCCGGGGAGATTACTCACTCGAGGTGACGGCCGGATTCACATTTGGGAATAGTGCGGAAATAAGTGTAAGACATGCCGGACTCCTTGAATAGAAGTTGATGCTAATTGTTGCTCCTGTTCAATAGCCGATCAAGATTGTCATCAATGTGGAGATTCATTCTGGCACTGGAAAAGAGCCCGATCTCGGAATTTGTAGGAATGGCCGTCTAAACCTTATCCCCTTGAGGGTTGGCTTGTTGGAACATCTGGGTGCTGGTAAAGGGATAGCCGAAGAGGGATTGCCTGCATACGACGCACCCACACGCTGAATAAAGACCACATTACCTCCTCCCTTGATGAAGATGCCGTCAGATGCTCTGTCCGATCCATGCCGCCTCGAGAGATTGTGGTGAGTGGACTGGTGACGTATGATTGGACAACAGCTCAGGTTGGGAGGTAGGCTAAGAAAAATAAGGTGAGGTAGGAATGGAGTGCCATGTACTTTGGTACATTTGAGGAGTAAGCTTTTCAATCCGGGGATAAAAAAGTGCATTCAGTACAGCCAAGTTCAGCCTACCCAAAATAGGATCATGTCCAGAGCTCACCCACACATACTATCAAGGGCCTCCCAAATAGCATCCTTTTTAACGACACAGCCACCCTTTCCAGTCGAAGTGCAGCCACCTTCCAATGCTCGAGCAATGCTATCCATCTTCTCTTCAGATGTCGCGTAGCGCATGAGCATCTCATACGCCTTCCCGCACTCAACATCTCCTCCATAGTATGTAGTATCCTGAAGAGGATCAACTGAGCCTGGAGGGACTGGGACCTGGGTAATATCTGTAGCAGGGTTCTCGGCGAGATGCGAAATAAGTTTGCATGGCATTATTTGTTTGTCATGGCAGGTGCGAGTCTTTACCTGTGTAGCAGCAGGAGCCTCGCTCGTTGCGGGTGCTGGGAAGGCAGCCGTTGTTGTATCGGAGTCTGGGCGGTTGGAGTAGTTTGGCTCGCTACCAAGCGGCTCCTCAGTATTGGATGGTATATCGGTGCTGTCCAATATATTCCCAGCCTGGCCCATCTCCCTCTTCCTGTTGTTGTTGTTGTTGTTGTTGTTATTGTTGTTGCTCGACGAGGATATCTTTTCCCCCTCCACAGCCACCCCCCTGTGGCCAGCTGTAAATGTCATACATAGCCTGGCCTTCTGCTCTATTTCTCGCCTTCGATCGCAATTCGCCCCATCTGTGTTGTCTCCGCAGTGTTCGCGCCTCGTCCATACATCAATGTCTTTGTCGCCGAAGCCAGCCAACCAAAGGAGTTCCCGGAGCCGTCCGTTCTCTACGACGACCTTCCGTGCCGCCAACTGTACCTCCGCCGTCGCTTTTATCCCCTGCTCTCGCGCTTCTGTGAGCCTTCGCTCGAGATCCGACACGTACTCTTTCCGGCGCGCTCGGTAGCGACGCTTGTTCTCGGTCAATCGAGATGTTTTCGCGGCGTCGGAGGTTTGGGTTAGGCACTGTAACATCATGTCAGCAAGACCCACGCACGCGTTTGCTCTGGAAGCTCTTCGTTCCAGCGTCAAACCAAATTTGGACACCCTAGGGTCACAGAAAATGGAGATTCGGGACACTTGCCACCCTTTTATGGCAAAACTCGTCGGCTTGCTGAGCTTGGTCGTAATTTAACACAAGGAAGTCATTGTTAAATTCACCGGCGGGATCTTTGTCAACGGGTGGTACGGGCAAATCAGTAGTGCATCCAGCCATGGTTGTAAGGAGGGGACGTCGCGGAGCTGACCACGGGCGGGACTGTAGTGGGCTGTTTTGCCTTTTGTTAGTGGTTTAAGTAGTTAGCCTCTCGTCATGTGATGTTTGTGGTCTGGCGTCATCAAGGGTTAGGTGGGGCTCGGATGGTGAAGAGCTGGATCGTTTGATACTCGTCTACGGACTAATTAGTAGCCGCAATAAAAAGGGTTATATTCGTTGGAGAGAAATTTTCCCATCTTGCCATGAACTAGATCGTCCTCGCCCATGCTATCAATCCTCTTACATCATTCATTTGCTCCCATGGCATCTAGTCGGCCTGCTGACGAGTGAGCACACCCCTCTGCTTGACAATTCGGTCGTATCTCAACACCGAGTGCCCGTTCGGATTGCTCGCCGGCTCTCTGTATCGCACTTTCTATCGACAGCAATTCTCGCGTTTTCAAGTTCGGTGCCATACTGTACCTGGCAAAAATCTTCCCCGGGACATTACTGGGACAGCCAAGATTTAGGACAGGCTACCTGGGATCAGCACACGTGACTCTGTTATCTGTACTTATCACCTTATCGCTACTATATATTATCTAATATTCTGAAAACAGCATTATACAGAGTATAGTAGTTCTGATCTATTATTTATATAATACTATAGTTTTAATATACTTATTACTAGAACCTAAGTATATTTATATAAGTTATTAGAACTATATCTATTAATATAAGCTAGTAATAATAATTAATAAATCAGAACTATTAGAATAGTAATTAAAATAAAATAAAAAAATATTCTATATAATAATTATAATAATATTAATTAAATATTTAATATTATTTTTTATATAATAAATATAAAAAAAATTATTAATATTTATTTATATAGTTTAATTATAAATAATATATATTTTAAAGTTTTTAAAATAATATTATAAATTATATTATTATATATTAAGTTATATAATATATTCTACTTTTTCTAACTAATTATTAATAGATTATTAGAATCTTATAATAATTCTAATAATTTAAAATAATAGATTATTATTAAATATTAATAATTCCCTATTATATATATATAATATTTCTTTAAATAGTTATTAATAAATCTATTAGTATACTAAATACCTCTAACTAGTAGTTACTAGCTGCAGGCTAGATATAGAGCAGTCGCTTAGTTATAACTACTCTAGAACTAGCTTTATAATTAGCCTAGTTCTATAGCTAGAATAATAACTTAATTAATAATCTTTATAATCTATCTTATCTATAGTATATACTTTAGAAAAACCTTCTAATACTAATTAGTAGTTATATAATAGCTATAGATTAGTAAAGAAGAAAAAATAGAATTTTCTAAATACCTAGAGAAGTATAGTTCTCCTATAAGTATTAGTTCTATACTATAGAACTATATATAATATATAATATAATAATACTATTATCTTTTATATACTTTAAATAATTACTTTAGAGATTACTTATTCCTCTAATAATACTATTAGTACTAGAAATACCTCTAAAGAATATCTTATTATATATATCTCCCTATTAATATAGATAGAAGTAATTAATAAGATTATTTCTCTTCTTAATTATCTAATTCTAAGAGTTTATTCTTATAGAATACTCTTTTTTTTCTAATTCTAAAAGAAAATAAGAAACCCTTTATATTTTTATCTTATTATTACTCTAACTTTTCTATATTCTACTAGAATCTCTCTAAATAGAAATTCTTATTTTTTTAATAAGAATAGAACTCTATATATTCTTACTATTAAATTTATTATATACTTTAAAATCTATATTCTAAGTAAGTATAATAGTATTATTAATATAAATACTATCTATAATATCTCCCTTTAAATATAATAAAGTAGAAAAGGTTTTTAATATAATTAGACTAATAAAGATCTATATAAATAGTATTAACTAGATAAACTATTTAATTTTAATAATTTAAATTACTATTACTAGATTTACTAATATATATATAGTATATTATATATACTATTATAAATATACTAGCTTATATAGTAATAACCTATTAAGTAAGTTTATATATAACTTTAGAAGCTAATTATTAGAAATATTTATACTTTTAAATAATAGTATTACTAAAGAGTTAAAATATATACTATAATATAGTAGTATATATACTAAACCTCTAAATAATACCTCTAAAATAGCTTTTAATAATATATAAGAAATAGAGAATCTATTAAAATAGCTAAGAAATATATAATTCTTTATAATTACTTTTAATCTAGACTTCTAGATATTTTAATTATAAGAGTAATATAGGAAGTTCTAAGAATATAGATTACTAATATTATAATTACTTTAAGAAAGAAATATAATTTATATAATTAAGATTAATAAAATAGAAATATCTTAGATAAATATAGATTTAATCCTATAGATATCTCTATCTCTTTAGAATCTAATTCTAAACTAATAGTTAGTAGATTATATATTCAGATTATATAATCTATACTATAACCTCCTATTAGAAAATAATCTTAGAATAGATATTATATCTATATAAGAACTTATAGCTTTCTAGAAACTCTATAATCTAAAGAAATATTTATTTAAAGAGAAATTATATAATATACTTAATATAAAAATTAGAATAATACTAAATATATATAAATTCTATAATATATAGCCTAATAGATTTAAAGTTATTCTCTTTTAAATTCTTAAAAGAAATATATAGAACTTCTAGTTCTAATATATTAAAAAAGAATATATATTTAGAGAGATATATTTTAAGCTGAAATAATACTTTAATAATACTATTAATAAATAGTAATATTATTATAACTAGATCTAGATTAATATTATTTTAATATAGATAAATAGAGAGAATAAAGATCTTATAGTATATTAGATACTATAGAAAGTCTTTATAATCTTTATAAAGATATAGAAGGTACTTAGAGATAATTATAAAGAGAATAATAATCTTAAAGATACTATAGTAAGAATATATAGAGATTTAAAGGAGTTAGAAATAGTATTCTAAAGAGAATATATAAATACTAAAGCTCTAATATAAGGCTTTATAATAGCTCTAAAGATAAGTTTTTTAAAATAATTAGAATAGAACTTAATAGACTTAATAGCTTAGAATATAATAAGAAATATATATCTTATTAACTAGTAATATAAATATATTTAGAAGCTATTAAATAGAATATAATAATAGTTCTATTATATTTAAAATATATAAAACAGACTATTTAATAGAAGCTTTACTAATTAGAATTAAGAACTATAGGGAAATAGCTAAAGAAAATACTATTTTATTTATAATAAATCTAAATATTAATTAATAAATTACTTATAGTAGAGATCTAAAGTATATTACTAATTTATAATTAATTTCCTTAAAATAGAAAAGAAAGTAAAAGAAGATAATATACTAGAAGAATTTAAATAATAGATTTAAAATTAGAAAGAGATTAATAACTAGTTTAAAATAATAAACTATAGAGATCCTAATAACTATAATAATCCAGATAAGAAAGACTAGTATATAAATAATAATAAGTAATAACTAGTATAATATCTACTTAATAAGATATTTTAATACTTATACTCTAAAGAAAAAATCTAGAGAGAACTATAGAATTTATTATAATTTATTATTAAAGAGAGATATATAATATAATTCTAAGGGATTATATTAAATATAGATATTTTATTAATTTTAATTATAAATAAATTATAATTTAAAGTATTCTAATATATTAATCTATTAATTAAACTAAATATTATAATAAATATAAAAAGTATTAAGTTTAGAAAAGAGCTTATAGAGTTACTTAGTATAATAGAGCTATATACTCTATTTAGATCTATTATATTTTATATAATAAACTTAGAGATCTCTTTTCTAATATATCTTTATAATATAAACTATCTGAATATTAAGTTTAGAAATATAATTAATAAAGTAATTAGAACTATAAATAGTCTCTTTACTCTAACTATAAGGAAATAAAGCTATATATAGTTCTTTCTAGAGTATATACTAATAATTAATATAGTCTATTTAATAGAACTAGAGCTAAAATAACTTTATTACTATTTTAACTATCTATTAGTAAAGAGACTATATTAGCTCTAAGAGAGAGTAAACTATAGAGATATAAATAGAGAGATAATAAAAAGAATTAAATACTTCTACTATTAATATCAGGCTTATAATCTAGCTTTAAAATACTTTAGATTTAAATTATAGAATAATTTTAATTTTAATTATAAAATTATAATTAATATTATATATCTATTAAACTAGAAATCTATTTTATATATTATATATATAGTAACTATATTTTAGAATATAATATTTCTTAAAAATATTTTAATAGAGATTATATAGAAAGTATTAAAGAAAATCTAGCTAGATATATATTTAGAACTATTAGATTATATTATATATAATATAAAAACTTAATTTATAAATAACTAATTTTATATAAATATTAAAATTATTAATTCTAAGTATAAATAAATATTAATTAAGGTTTATTAGTTAATTAGTAAGATTAAGAGATATTATAGATTATTATAATATATATTTAATATCTTATATAAGGAACTTAAGAAGATAATCTTAAAGGAATTAATATTATAAATAGTAGTTAAAGTAGTTAATAATATAGTAGAGTCTAATAGCTTTATACTAATATTCCTTATATTTAGAGTATATCTAAGAGTTATTACTTTCTCTTCTCTATTATAATCTATAATTTAAAAAGTATAAATAATTAATCTTATAATAAAAATACTAAGGAAACTATATACTAAAGAGAGAACTATACTTATACTAGCTATATATAATAGCTCTAATTTAATAGAACTCCTTAAACTTCTATTTCTAAATAAGATTATAATATAGAAAGAGAATAAGAAATAGTTTAGATTATATAGATTATTATTAA
Organism: Clonostachys rosea; assembly: GCA_026958235.1. NCBI lineage: Eukaryota > Fungi > Ascomycota > Sordariomycetes > Hypocreales > Bionectriaceae > Clonostachys > Clonostachys rosea. The sequence continues at coordinate 866,565 of CP110208.1, forward strand.
ATAACTCTTATAATATTATAATTAAAATATATAATAGATTAAAGATCTTCTAGTTTATATATATAAAACTATATTATAAAGATAAATAGATTAAAATCCTAGTTTAAGAGAATATTAATTTAGTAATATATTTAAAAGACCTTTTATTACTTATAATAAATAAACTATTATAGAGAAAGGAAAAACTAAAAGGTTTAAAAAATAAACTAAAAGTATATATATAATATATAGTATAACTAGTTAGACTATATATAAGCTATATAATATATAAGAAGTAAAATACCCTTAAGCTAGCTAAGAAACTTTAAAAAGAAGAAATTATTATAATTCTAAGTACTCTCTTTAAGATATCTATAATAATAGAGATTAAATAACTTATTAAGATAGAAGTTTTTAAGTTTATATACTTTAGTTAAAAGATTTAAGGTAACTAGTTATTTAAGATATATATTATTAATAAGATAAAAAGCTAATATATAAAACTATATAAGAAGAGCTATTTAATAATATAAGATTATAATAACTTAGATAAGAAGATAGTTTTTATATAGTTACTAATTATTTAATACTATAGCTAATACCTTATTCTTATATTAATACTATTCTTAATATAAGTAGGAGATTATATTCTAACTAGTAAGGATATTATATAGATCTACTTATAATCTGAGATAGATCTATAATATATAATATATATAAGATTATCTAAATTACTTAAATAAAGCTATCTAAAGGAAATAATTATAAGAATTATAAAGCTACTATATAGAATAACTAAATTAGATATATATTAGTATATTATATACTATAAGTACTTTATAATATATATAAAGATAGTAATCTCTAGTTATAATCTATACCTTCTAATTATAGAAAGTAATATACTTAGCTTTAGACTTATTAGAATTTAAACTAATAATATACTTAGATTATTTAATAAGATATTTACTATAGAAGAAGAATATTAGTTAGAAAAGATAAAGTTTAAAATAAAAGCTAGAATCTAATTTATAGAGAGAATTAACTTAGAGTTTAATAATAGAAGAGTATCTCTTTATAGTATAATTATTAAGTTTATATAAAAAGAGTAAGCTAATATATTATAAATAGCTATAAAAGATTAAAATATAGAGAGCTATAAGTTCTAAAGAGTATAAGATATATAGATTATAAATATTATATAACTAGAGGCTTTATATAATCTATTTATAGTAGTATAGATCTAGTAGAACCTATTAGAGAAAGATATTAATAAGTTAAATAGAAGATTTATACAATAAATTAATATAAAAACTATAGTTTTAACTTTATACTACTTAATCTATATAATTTAAAGCTATATATCTTTATAGATAGCTTACTTACTAATAACCAGGATATAAGTTTATAGATTAGGTTTATTATTATACTTAGTATAGAGATTAAGATAGAAGATTAGAAATCTATATTCTAACTAATTAGAAATATTCTATACTAATCCTTTATAAAGTATAAATATATTATAAAAAGCAGTTTTATATTAGAAGTTTATAGTATAGTAGTTAGTTTTAATATTAGTATTATAATTATAAGTATATTCTAGATAATTACTTTAAAATTAGTATTACTAAAGATACTTCTTATAATCTATATAGATTTACTTTTACTATATAAATATCTTATTAAACTAGGGATAATAGTAGAGAAAAGGCTTATAATTAATATAATAGCTTTATATTAATTATATAAGTACTATAAAATTATAGAAATAAAATAGATCTATAGAGATAATAACCCTACTAATATATTAATAAAGATTAAACTTAATATAGTATTTTTAAAGCTTATTAAATTAAATAAATTAAGAATTAGGGTATAAGAAAATATAAGAAAACTATTTAAAGTAGATATAGTCTAGTAGATTAGATTAATAGATTAAACTTATATAATAACTATTTAAAAGTATAAATTTAAATATATTATAAGTAACTAGGATATATAAGGGAGATACCTCTAATTAGAATAATTCTATTTTCTATCTATCTATCTATCTAAGCTATTTATTTCTTTTTTTTTAGATTTTATAATTTTATATATTTTTTTAGTATTTTCTAATTTTCTAATATATATAGTTTAGAGTATATAGGAAAGTAGTATTATACTAGATATTAGAATTAGTAAGATTAGAAGATTAAGAAATTACTTTTATTTTTACTCTTATTTTTAAACTTATTAGTCTTCTTATAAACTATATAATACTTAAGAGTTAGTTTAATAGTTTTAGAAATAATAATATTATTTATAGTATTCTAAGTAATAATTAAATTATTAAAAGTATTATTAATAATAAGATTATAAATCTCTTTCTAAATAGTAGTAGTATATCTAATTATAGTATATACTTTAGTTTATATATAAGTAAGCTTTCTAATAATCTTATTTAGCTTAGTAAGAGCTATATATATAGAGGTTAAATTATATAAAAATAGTAAGAGAATAAAAGAAATAGTAATATAAATATTACTATCTTTATTATAATATATATACTATATTCTATTATTACTATAATTAAAATAATAACTATTACTCTTCTTAGAGATAAGTAACTTATTATATATTATATATATATTAGAATACTTATTAAAACTAAGTATTAGTTATAAAAATAAGAAATAAAGTAGTAGATAATACTTATACTTAGTTAGAGTAGATCTTCTTAGTTTAATTTTTCTTTTTTTTAATCTTTATTAGCTCTTTCTAAATATTTAAAAATACTTTCTAATACTACTTAGTAGAAATAGATAGATAAGTAACTACTTTAAAACCTATTAAATAAGTATATCTAATTAAGATATAGAGTTAAACTTACTTTCTTTAATAGTTTTATTTACTAATAGAAATAAGGGAGTATAGATAGAAGAGATAGATATAATTAATTATTTTTCTCTAGAATAAGATTAGCTATAAAATCTTATCTTAAGATATATAGATCTCTATATATATTATAATTAGGAAAGAAATAATAACTATTCTATATATAATTAGCTTTAAAATAATATTTTAAAATAGTAGAGATTATTATAGGGATATATATATAATAGAAGGTAGCTATATAGAAGAAGGAAAAAGAGAAATACTTAGTATTTTAAAATAGGGATTATTATAGATAGGGTATATATCTATAATTACTTATTATTAGGGTAACTAATTAAACTATAGTAGTAGAGTAATCTAATAATAAAGTATATATATTAATATAATAAGCTTATACTAATTATATATATATATATAATTAAATAAATATAATATCTAAAGGGTATCTTTTTAATAAAGATATAAGGAATTAGAATTATATATATTTATTTCCTATATTTATAGAGATTATAAGAGAACTTATAATAGAAAGAACTATTTATATAGAATAAGAAAATAAAAGACTATTTATATTAGTATACTAAATATCTCTAACTAGTAGTTACTAGCTATAGGCTAGATATAGAGTAATTACTTAGTTATAATTATTCTAAAACTAGCTTTATAACTAGTCTAGTTCTATAGCTAGGATAGTAACTTAATTAATAATCTTTATAACCTATCTTATCTATAGTATATACTTTAGAAAAGCCTTCTAATAAAATCTATATTATTTATATTATTATTATTATTAATTTTATAATATTTATATATTAATATTAACTTATATTATATAATTTAAAATAATCTAATTATATTATTTAGAATAATACTTTAATTAGTTTAATTCTAATTTACTCTAAATCTAGTTTAATATAAATTAACTAATTATTATATATTAATAACTTTTATTTAATTAATTATCTTATTTTAATTACTATATAATAATAAGAAAGATATTATAATTATTATAGTTTCTCTAGCTTAATAATAAAACTTTATTATTAATAATCTATTTACTCTAAATAATAATAATACTATAAATAAAAAAAAAAAAAATTTATTAGTTTTATTATAAATAAGAGTATATTCTAAGATTAGATAATATATAACTAGATTATATAATTTTTTTAAGAATATAATTAATAGTTTATATTTAAATCTTTAATTTTATAAAATAAAGTTAAAATTAAATACTTTTAGGCTGAATATAGATATTAATATTATAAAAACTCTAATAATAGAAGTTATATACTAGAGATATATAACTAGCTATAGCCTCTAAGAGAGAAAGCTTATTATTTAATAATAGTAACTATCTTAGCTTAATTAATTAATTAATTAAATTATATCTTATCTTAATTAATTAATTATATTATTAATACTAACTATAGATATTTTAAATATCTATAATATATTATCTTCTATAATTATCTCTACTTATAGAGTTAAAATAAAAATAATAATAATAATAATAGTAAAAATAATAATAATTCTAAAATTAAGTTTCTATAAATATAAATTCTATTATATAATATAACTAAGTATATATAAATAGATATTAAATTAATATTAAATCTATATTATTTAATAAAAATTTTCTATAATAGTAAATATATACTATATTTATAAATATAAACTTAATTAATAATCTTAAATAACTAACTTTTCTATTATTTCTAAATAAATATAATTTAGATTAAATTAAAATAAACTTTAATATACTAATATTAAGCTTAATCTAATCTAATTAATATCCTAATCTAAACTATTTTAAAATATAAAAAGCTTAATTAATAAATTAACTCTTAAGAGCTATTTCTATTCTTATTAGTTTAAAATAGTATAGAATATATTAGAACTATAAAGAAAATCTTAGATTATAATATATATAAATAAATAGATAGCTATTATTAAGATATAGCTTTTAATCTAGCTATATCTTATTTACTCTAAGTATTAATAATATATAGTAACTATAGATTATATAATATAAAAATAGATTTATTAAATATAACTATTAGATCTAGAGTATTATTAATAGTTTTATTATTATAAATAAGTTTTTAATTATTTAGAAAGATATATATTAGATATATTTAGTTAAGAGCTATATACTATTATCTCTTATAATCTATATTATTTTATTAAGATTTATATTATTTATAGTAATTAAAGCTCTATAAGTAGAAATAATTATAGAAAATAATATACTATAAATACTTAAAGTATTTATAGTTAGTATTAATAATAAGATATAATTAATTAATTAATTAAGATAAGATATAATTTAATTAATTAATTAATTAAACTAAGAAAAGATAGTTATTATTATTAGATAATAAGCTTTCCCCCTTAGGAGCTATAGCTATAGCTAGACTATTTATATATCTAGCTATATAAATAGCTTCTATTATTAGAGTTTTTAAGATATTAATATCTATATTCAGACTAAAAGTATAATATCTAATTTTATCTTATAGAGTTAAAGATTTAAATATAGATTACTAATTATATTCTTAAAAAAATTATATAATCTAGTTATATATTATCTAATCTTAGAATATATTCTTATTTATAGTAAAACTAATAAAAAAATATATATATAAATTCTTTAATTTTAAAAATATTTTATAACTATATAATAAGAAATAATTACTATTACTAATTTTATAAGATAATATACTATTTAAAATATTAATTTTTAGATTTAAATTTAAACTATAGTTTAAAAAAAGAAATTAGAAATACTATTTAAGCTATTATTATTTAAAATATTTAATAAAATTTAAAATAAACTTTAAAATTTTATAATTTAATTTTAAATATATTTTAATTATTTTTTTATTACTTTTAATTATTATATAATATAACTAAGTATATATAAATAGATATTAGATTAATATTAAATTTATATTATTTCTAATAAAAATTTCCTATAGTAGTAAATATATATTATACTTATAGAAATAAATTAACTTATAATTTTAAAAATAATTAACTTTTTTATTTTTAAATATATATAATTTTAAATTAAATTAAAATAAACTCTAATATACTAATATTAAATCTAATCTAATCTAACTAATATTATAAATAAAGATCTCTAACAGGCTATAGGAAGTTATATATAAGATAGACTAGTAGATCTATCTTAATAACTAATAATAACTAATTTTACTTTAGTAAAATAAAGTCCTAAGTAAAGTTTTAAATAAAGTTTTAAGTAAATACTCTAGTATATATATATATTTACTTTATTAGTTAGAATATTCTTTTAGATAGTTATTAATAATATTATCTATATATCTATTATTACTAGCTCTATAATACTTCTATATTAATAGTAATTTATATTATATAGTTTATAATAATCTAATTATACTATTTAGAATAATACTCTAATTAATTTAATTCTAATTTATTCTAGATCTAGTTTAGTATAAATTATCTAACTATTATATATTAATAACTTTTATTTAGCTAATTATTTTATCTTAATTACTATATAATAATAAAGAAGATATTATAATTATTCTAGAAACTCTAGCTTAATAGAATAATACTTTAAAAGAACTAACTACTTAATAGATAATTAAATAACTTATACTATATATTAAAGATCTTAAGAAGAAATATTAAAAGAACTAGAAAAAGATAGTTTAATTTACTCTATTAGAACTATTCTCTAGAGATATTTAGAAGTTAGATAGATTTAAGATCTAACTTTAGATCTACTTTAAATTCTTTCTAATTAAGCTTAAGAATAATAAAGATAAAATTAGATTTATAGGAATATACTTTATTAGTACTATAGGATAATAGTTCTAGATATTCCTTTATAATTAGTATAAAAATAAAGTAAAACTAGAAAATAGAGATTAAACTATAGTTAATATTCTTACTAACTATAAAAACTTTATTATTATACTTACTAGAGCTTTTAATAAAGTAGATTATAAATAATAAATTATAAAAAAACTTAAGGATTTATAATAAACTAATACTACTTTAGAATATACTATAAAGTTTAGAAAAGTTATATCCTAATTAGATTAGAATAATAATTTATTTAAATCTATATTCTATAATAAACTTAAGAATAAGATTAAGAACTAACTCTTTAAGATAGATAAACTAGATAATTTAATTAAATATATAGCTATAGTAGTATAAATTAATAACTATATCTATAAGTAAAAATAATAAAAAGAGAGAGAATAAAATAATTAGAACTATATTAAAATTAGTAATAAATCTAACTAGAGAATATAATAAACTCTAATTCTATTTATAGAATCTGGAATATATATTAGCTCTATAGTATTAATACCTATACCCAGGCTGAAAGTATTTGATTTTAACTTTATCTTGTAGTATTAAAGGTTCAGGTATAGACTGCTAATTATATTCTTAGAAAAATTATATAATCTAGTTATATATTGCCTGATCTTGGGATATACCCTTATTTATAGCAAAACTAATAAATATATATATATATATATATATATTAGCTCTATAGAGCTAGAAGCTATAGAAAAATATAAATACTATAATTATAATAAGATTAGATATATCTTATTTTAATATCTAAAGTCTAAAAAGTAAAAGAAATAAAACCCTACTAAGGAAGATAAGAAATAACTAGAGGTAATTAGAAAAACTATAATTAAAATAATTAGTATAGTATAAAGAACTATATAGAAAGAGAATCTAATAACTACTATAATTTTTATATTTTCTAGAAAATCTACTTTTATTTTCTATAAAGTATTAGAAATAAATAGAAAAGAAAAATAAATAGTATTAGAAGAAAATTAATAATAAATAATATATATTTTTAAAAAACTTAGATAAAAATATAAAGCTAAGGAGGTTATTCTGAAGGAATATAAGCCTCTTACTAAGTATAAATATATATTCTATTATACTAATAAGCTTATTCTAAAAATAGAAGAAAAAAGAAAGCTATATCTATTTATTAGAAATAAAATTAAAGCTAAATTTAATAAACTATATACTTACTACTAATAGAAAATATAAAACTAAGAAATTAAAAAAGAATTAGAAATAGTACTTTATAGGAGAAATATAACTAATACTATTTAATATTCTAATAATAGATATAATAATCTAATCTATATAAAAACTAGTAAAAAGTATAATTATAAATTAGAATTTTAAATAATATATTATAATATATAGTATAAGATATATTAGTAAAAAAAAATAATAAATAACTTTTTTTTATTTTCTAATAGAAGAATATCTAGAAAATATAGTATAAACTAGATATAATAATTTACTTACTAATACTATAAAATAGAACTATATATTATCTTTAAGAAAAATCTAGAAAAATATCTCTTTAAATATATAAATAAAGAATTACTAATAGAAATATATTAAGAATAGAAATATAAGATTTACTAAGATAATAAGATTAAGTTATAATATAACTAATAATAAGTAGAAGATTAAGTAATATATAATAATAATAACTATATTAAGTAATATTATAACTAGAGATATAGAAATTATTAAAAAGTTAAATAAGAAATACTAATACTAGTATAGAATAATAATAATAATATAAATACTATTAAACTATATTTTAAATAGTAATAACTATAGAAAGAAGAACTATAAGAATATTATTTAAAAAGATAATTATTTCTAATAGATAGTAGAAATAGTAGTAAAATAGAGAAATAAGAAATAATTTTAATTAATAAAAAGAAATAAAATAAAACTTACTCTAATAATAAAATAATAATAATAATTAATAAACTATATAATTAAAAATATAAGTTTATAAAATATATTTCTAATTATATAGAAAAATTAAAAACTTTTAAAAATATTTAAAAATAAATATTTAAAAATAATAAAGATTAAAAATAACTCTAAGAATAAGTTAATTAGATAAAAAATAATCTAAATTATCTATAATAGAACTATAGTATAGAATAATATTAATAATAAGTTAGAAAACTCTAGAAGCTATAAAAGTAGAAAGCTCTATATATATCTTTATAGAAATAAAGATTAAAAGAAACTAACTTATAATATTTATTAATTATAAAATATAGGAAAATTATATCTTACTAGTAGTAATTAATTAACTCTATCTATTATAAAAAAAGAAAGAAGAAATCTATATAATTATAAATATTAAAAACTTAAAATTTAAATATAATAATAGAATTATTAATTTTAAAATTAATTATTTTATAATTAAAATCTAAAAAAAGAAATTTAATATTATTTATAATCTAATATTATTAGAATTCTATAATGTTATATTAGGGTTTTTATAACTATTAAATATAAACTTATTAATTAATTAATATACTAACTAAATAGAGTAAAAAAATACTTTTAAATACTAATATTAGAATTAATAAAAATTAAAATTTTATTAAATACTAGAAAGATATATTTATTTTTTAATATTTAAAAGTATTACTATAAAAAATACTAATAACTTATAATAATAAATAGATATAGTAATTATAGTTTTAATAGTATTATAATCTAATAATATAAAAAAACTATTATAATAAAAACTAAAATAAATAATATAAATTTTAAACTAAATATAGAAATAAAAATAATTCTTAAATATAGATTTAGTATTTATTAATTAGAAATAATTAATAAAAAAATAATAATAAGAATATAAAATTAAATATAGTTAATAGTAAAAAAAAAATAGAAAAATTATTTTTAAAACTATTTAATATAGAAATCTAGAAATAGAGCTAAATAAATAATAAATAAAAAATATAATAGAATAAGAAAACTAATATATAGTATAAATATAAATAAACTAAATACTTAAAGAATAAAAAATAGTTTAAGAATATTCTATATAAATATAAATACTTTAAGAATAAATTATTTTAAAAAAAACTTAAAATAAAGCTATTAGAATATAGCTAATAGAATTATAAAATCTCTATTATTAAAAAAAAAAGAATTAGATTTCTATAAACTTTATAATTTTATAGAATTCTAATTATAAATACTCTATAAATATATTAATAATATATTAATAAAAAATTATATATATCTATTAACTTTATCTATAGAATATTCTATAATATTTATACTAAAGAAAAATAATAAACTTTATTTAATTATTAATTATTAATAACTAAATAAGATTACATAAAAAGATAGAATACTCTTATTACTAATTATTAAGCTTAGGAATTAATTATAAAATAAATAATAATTTATAATATTAGATCTAAAAGAAGCTTATAACTTAATATAAATAAAAAAAGAAGATAAATAAAAAATAGTATTTAGAATAAAGTTTAATTTTTATAAATATTTTATTATATTTTTTAAACTAATAAATATATTTATAATATTCTAATAAATAATTAATTAAATATTCTAGAAGTATTTTAATATCTTTATAATTATTTATCTTAATAATATTTTAATTTACTTTAATTATCTAAAGATATATAAGAATTATATATACTAAGTCTTAGAGAAATTATAAAAAGCTAATTTTCTTATAGAATCTAAAAAAAGATATTTCTATATATAAGAAATTAACTTTTTAAAATATACTATTTAACTAAATAAGATATAAATAGAATAAAATAAAATTATTATAATTAAAGAATAGAAAGTATTAAAAACTATTAAGAAAATATAAGCTTTTTTTAGATTTACTAATTATTATTAATAATTTATTAAAAACTATAGGAAAATTATTATATTCTTATATAATATTATAAAAAAAGAAATAAAATTCTAATAAAATAAAAAATAATAGAAAATATTTAATAAAATTAAGAATTAAATACTCTTAGAACTTATATTATAGATATTTAATTCTATATAAGAAGTAGAACTTAAAATAGATACTTTAGATTTTATAATTAGTATATAAATTAGCTAAAGGAATAATAATAAAGTATTATACTCTATAGTATTCTTCTTAAAGAAATTATATAGTATAGAACTTAATTACTCTATTTATAATAAGAAAATTATAGTTATTATATATATATTTAAGGAATTTAAATACTATTACTTAGGAATAATATATAAAGTTAAGATATATATAGATTATAAGAATATTTAATACTTTACTATAATTTAGTAATTAAATAGAAGATAAATATATTATACTAAATATCTATTTTAATTTAATTATAAAATTATATATTAAAACGAATTAAAAAATAGAAAAGCTAATATTTTTAACTATAAGTCTAAATATAAGAAAATAGTTCTAAAAATAAATAAATAGCTATTCTTAATTAATAATAAAGAATATTTAGTATAAAAAACCCTAGAAATTATACTCTAGAAAATAGTATATTCTAAAGTCTAGATAGAAATTATCTCTAATCTGAAAAAATTATAATAAAATACTAGAATAATATTTAATAAAAAAATCTATAAGTACTTACTTTTAAAATATTAAAAAATTAAGAAAATATTTAATAGGATTAGATAATACTATAATTATCTAGATCTATAAAAAGAAATATAAACTATAGTTTTAGAATATAATACTTATATATAAATTAAGTCTATATAATATAAACCTTATAGAGAATTAAAACTAGTTTTAATATTAGAATAACTATAGTAATTAGTATTTTTTTATTATATTATTAAATTATTACTATTTAGAGAATTTATAATTAGAGTAGAATATAATAATATTCTAATAGTTATTAATAGATTTATAAAATATAGATACTTTATTCTATATAAAGAAATAAGCTCTATAGAAAATCTTATATATTAATTCCTATAATATATAGTTAGTTATTATAGATTATTTAATAAGATTATATTAAATAGAGAAATAATATTTATCTCTAAATTTTAATAATTATTTATAGTATAAATAAATACTAAGTATAAGCTTTTAATAGTTTATTACTTATAAAGTAATAATTAAATTAAATAATTAAATTAAACTCTAGAATAATATCTATAAATATATATTAACTATAAGTAAGATAATTAGATATAATTATTATCTATAGTATAGATTATATATAATAACTTAGTATAGAAATCTATTTAGTTTATATCTATATATATAAACTATAATTATAAATTTTAGTTTTAAAATTAATTAAAATATAATAGATTAAATATACTAACTATTATACTTATAAAAGAAATATTATATTTATTATATATAGAAATAAAAATAGAACTTAAATTTATATAAGAAAAAATAAAAAAATATTATAATAAAAATAGATTAGAAAAACTAATTTTAAAGAAGGAAGATAAGATTTATTTACTTTATAAAAATATTATAATAGTATAACTAAATAATAAATTAAACTATAAAAAACTTAAATTATTTAAAATTCTAAAGAAAAAATCAGATATTAATTATAAATTCTTACTACTAGATATAATATATATCTATCTAGTTTTTTATATCTTACTACTTAAAAAAGTATCTAGAAATATATTAAACTAAAATTATCTAATTAAAGTCTATAAAGAAGAATTTAAATTAGAAAAAATCTTAGAAAAAGAAATTAGAAATAGATAAATATTTTATTTAATAAAATAGAAAGATTATAATAAAAATAATAATATATAGAAACTAATTAAATATTTAAAGAAGTACTAGTATTTAATATATTAATACTACTAGAAGAAGAAGAATTAATAATCTTATCTTAAGCAATACTACTAAAGAGATTCTCTATAGAAAAGTTAAAAATAAAACTAGAAAAATTAACTATCTATATAGTATATAATATTTAGACTTAGAATATAAACTTAGTCTTTTAAGCTTAAACTCTTTCTAACTTTTTCTAATAATCTTTTTCCTCTATCTCTTTCTATTTCTCTTTTTCTAATATTTCTATATTATCTAAGCCCTTTTTTAATATCTCTATATTCTTCTTATAAAGTTATTTCTATATTTTATATAAATAGAAAATTTATATAAATATCTTAGCTAAAACTACCTCTACTTAGGATTCCTTACTCTCTAAATAAGAAATCTCCTTATTAATTTTCTTAACTATAAAAATATTAGAATAAGTATATATATAGGTAAAATAATACTTATTTAAAGATATTAGTAAATAAGAATAATTATAAAAATAATCTAAATAATAGTATATTATATAGTAACTAATATTAGGAATAATAAAATATACTATCTTCTTTTTAATATAGTATAAGTATAGAAATATCTTAAAACTATAGATAAGAATATACTCTAACTTTTAGATATAATTATATACTAATTTAGATTTCTTTTATTTAGAAATATAGTTAGATATTTTATTAAGCTTAATATATAATAAGATAGATATAAAGCTAAATATATACTAAGTTAGTATAAAATAATAACTAGGCTTTAGAGATAAAACTAATAGGGAGAAAGTATTATATTATAAATAAAGATCTCTAATAAACTATAGGAAATTATATATAAAATAGATTAGTAGACCTATTTTAATAACTAATAATAACTAACTTTATTTTAATAAAGTAAAGTTCTAAATAAAGTCCTAGATAAAATCTTAAATATTTTAATATATATATATATTTATTTTATTAATTAGAATATTCTTTTAGATAATTATTAATAATATTATCTATATATCTATTATTACTAGCTCTATAATACTTATATATTAATAGTAATTTATATTATATAGCTTATAATAATCTAATTATACTACTTAGAATAATACTCTAATTAGTTTAATTCTAATCTATTTTAAACCTAGTCTAGTATAAGTTATCTAAATATTATAACTAAATATAATATAACTTAAATAATTAATTTTTAAAAGCTATTTTTATTCTTATTAATTTAATATAGTATATAATATATTAAAACTATAAGTTATATATTAAACTATAATAAGCTTATATAGGAAAATAATTATTTTTAAGATATAATATTTACTTAAGCTAATTTTAATTCTTTATAAATACTTATAGTAATTATTAATAGTAAACTATATAGTAAAATAATAAACTAAGTAAATATAGCTACTAGATTTTTTTTAAGAGTTTTTACTATATATAAGAGATATTCTAAGATTAAACTATATATAACTAGCTCTATATAATTTATTTTTAATTAAATTTTAATTTATATTTAATCTTTAATTCTATTTTTTTTTTACTTTTTTATTTATATAAGCTAAGATAAGATAATAGTTTTTCTAAAAACTCTAAGAAGAGCTTACTAAGTATATAACTTAGTTATAAACTCTAAAGAGAAATACTTATTATCTATAATTAATTATAATATCTCTTTAAGTTTATTATTACTATTATTAATTATCTCTCTTTATAATTATAATAATAGATATCTCTAATATTATTATTTTCTATAGTTAAAATCTAATTATTATAAGTAATTAGATTTTTATATATATAATAATTATTATTAATAAAAACTATTAGAATCTCTTTTTAAATATTAATTATTTAAATTTATAATCTATTATAAATTTATTTATAGTAATAAAACTACTCTCTCTTATATAGATCTAGTAGTTATATTTACTAAGATTATTATTCTATCTTCTTATAGCTAGTAATAATATAGAGATAAATCTAATTATTAATATACTTATAGAGAATTATAATAATATTTCTCTAGTATTTAATTATTATTATAATCTAAATTACTATATATAGTTCTAATAGATAATATACTAGATTAAATTAATCTAGATTAAAATAATTCTTTAAGTTTAATATTTATTTTAATTAATAATATTAAATAGAAGAGAATTAAATTAAATTAAATTAAATTATTAAAAAGTTTATTAGATTAAAAAGTTAAATTAAATAAGATTAATAAAATAGTATTTAGAATATAGTAGATTAATTAATTATTATAATAGAATATTAATAAAGAAAAATATAATAATTAATTATAAAGTTATTATATATTAATTAAAATACTAAATATAGTTTTATATAGTAAAGATATTATTTATATTGATTTATTTAATTATAATTTCTTTTATTAATAAAGATATTAGATTTTTATATTTATATAATAATACTTTTTCTTTATTATTTTTAACTTAAACTCTAATTTATTATATTAATTAATAATATATTTTAGCTATTTTAATATAAAGTTTTAAGTATTATAATATAACTAATTATTTATTATATAGTATAACTAAGTATATATAAATAGATATTAAATTAATATTAAATCTATATTATTTAATAAAATTTTCTATTTTTTTTATTAGTTTTATTATAAATAAGAATATATTCTAAGATTAGATAATATATAATTTAATATATATTTTTTAAGAATATAATTAGTAATCTATATTTAAACCTTTAATACTATAAGATAAAATTAAAATTAAATACTTTTAATCTAGATATAGATATTAATATTTTAAAAACTCTAATAATAGAAGCTGTTTATATAGCTAGATATATAAATAGCTAGCTATAGCTATAGCCTCTAAAAAAAGAAGCTTATTATCTAATAATAATAACTATCTTTCCTTTCTAACTTAAAGCTTATCTTAATCTAGATTAATTAATTATATTATTAATTAATTATATATTATCCTATATAAGGATTTACTAACTCTTAAATAATTATCTTATCTCTGTAGCTAGATCTACTAATCTCTATATAGTATTAATTATACTTTAGTCTAGCTTATTCCGAATAAAATCCTAAGATTATATAGGACTAAGAAACTTAATATCTTATAGTATTCTATATCTAGATAGTTATATATAGAGGCTAGTAAAGTTATTTTTAGAAGACTAACTATTTATTATATAGTTTCCTTATAGCTCTAATAGTATATCCTTAAATATCTTACCTTAAGATTTATAGTTAGTAAGGATAAATACCGGAATAACTAGTAACCCCTGCTGAGAGTATTTTCCTGATAAGAATCTATAGTTAGAGTTAGCTGGGTTAAAGGTATATATAATAGGCTGGATAAGTATAATACCTACTGGGAGAGCAGGGATAGCTAAACCCTTTATCTCTTATAACTTTAATAATATTCCTAGTAGCAGGCTAAAGTAGATTATAATATTATCTATAAGATAGTAGCCTGGGAATTTCAGATTAGGAATAATATCTATAGTAGTAAATTCAGCCCTGTTTATAACTTTAAGCTAGTATATATATTTTTATTAATTACTATAGATATCCCCTGGGTATAGAAGAATACTCTGGGGATCTTATAATTAGAGTTATTACTATACTTAATAATCTGGGCTACCTCCTGCGGGAATAAGGCTTAACTATACTAGGTATAGATCAAGATAAAGACCGAGATATATCTCCTGTAAAAGCGGGCTCAGTCTACTATAGCTTCTATATTAAGACTCTATCAGTTACAGTTAAGCGGTATTATAGTATATAAGCTATCCTTAAAGGTGATCTGGGAGTAGTCTACGAGCTTAGTATTAAGCAGGTTAAGGTTCTCTACTGTCTGAGTTCCTATATATACCTTATCTAAAAGAGTACCTAGCCGAGGATTATCTTATATACGGACTTATTCTTTAAGAAGAATAAAAGTCTTGAATATCAGCTATAGGCTGTAGCTACGGTAATAAGCAATAGTTGCCTGTCCCAGGGAGGCTATATAAGCTAAATCTACCATCCGGTCCACCAGGAGACTTATCCCAAGCACGGGGGCGAACAGGTAGAAATCCCCTATCAAGAGAATAATAAGAATACCTCTAAATGGCTTGTCAGGACAGTCACAGAGGGCCTGGAGGCGGTAGTTAGCATCATATAGAGTGCTTCCGCCGAGTATACTTACTTCGTCGGTCACGAGAGCCAACTTCTGCTTCCATACCCATCTTTTCGCTTCCGAGAACATGGGAGGCTGCTCTCCGCTGCGAGGACGACGGATATCCAGTCCGCAGGCCGAGTGGAGCATCGTCTCGCCGATCTGAGCGGCGGCACTGCCTAATGTGCCGGTAATCTGGATATGATATAGCTGACCTCTAGTGATAATGTCCTTGACCGGAGAAAATTTAATGTCTTCTGTAACGTCTAGATAAGACTGAATTATCGGTGCAGCAACGTTACGGAGGCAACTCCGTTCGTGATCTGGTGCGCCTGAGCGATTCATAGCTTTCGCCAGGCGCGAGAAGCTGTTAGCCGAGACATTGTCATCACTACCAAGAAGTAGATAGACACTACCAGAGTCTTCGATAAAGCCATGCGCGATTGGGTCAGTTGGGTAGGCTAAGTCATACAATGCAATAGAAGCTGCGCCTGCAGATTGGCCCCATAGAGTAATCTTTTTAGGATTACCTCCAAATGATGGGATGTTATCCCTAACCCACTCAACCGCGGCACGCTGGCCTAGAAGACCGAAGTTCTGCGAAGTCGGTCCATTGGTTTACTGTTTAATTGCCCAGGGGGCATAGTAAATCGTACATAGATCCGGCCTTCCACAGCCTGCCCCTAGGTGCTCCCTCATCAGCTGTAGTTAAAAAAAGCAATCATTGGGGATAGTATTGCTCTAGACCGGGCAGCCCAGGTCCGAAATCTTCGAGGATACCAACCTGACGCTTGAATCTGGTCAACCACTCGGGGACATCGGCTCCAGTCTGATTGAATGGATCGTCGCTGTAAAATTGAGACTAGCTTAGTCGACAACTCGTCATGTCCTAGAAAGTCAACAGTACCTACTCGCCATAGAGCATCCATCGGGCCTGATGTTGCAACTCCTCATCTGTAGGCACATGCTGATTCGGGTTGTGTGGTGACATGGTTGCCGCCACCCATCGTGCCAGCTCTCGAGCCATCCAGCTGTCCACATTGGGGTCGTTGAGAAAATACACGCCAAGGGAGAGAACGTTGCAGGTAGAAGTAGGATTTGCAAGAACTTCAGCTCTGCTGTGTGGATGCTCGCGGCCGCGTTCGTTTGCCCAAGTCTCGGCAGAACCCAGATCACCTCCTGCCACTGCCATGGTACTCGCTTCGCCATGCGGTCCCGGAGGCGAGTAGATGCTAGACCACGGAAGGTGTCGTCTGAGAAACCGTGCTAGCCAACGGTCATTTTTCTTTGCCGTCTGCCTCCACTCCTCATCGTCGAATTCATCAATGAGACTCATGGCCTTTTGTCGAACAATTACTTCGTCGGGCTGCATCCCATGAGTTCGAAGGATGTCCAAATAATCCGCCAATCTTGCCTCCAGCACATTGTAGTTTTCAATGATAGAATCAATCTTGGAGTTGTCTGTTCTGCGCCGGCCAATGTGTGCCGCGGGAAGTGGGCTAGATATGCAAGCACGCTGCTTGAAACCATTAAGCCAGGTAGTTGAGGATCGAGCTAATTCCACAAGCCAGGTTGCCACTAAATCGGCTGGGATGGCAGAGTTCTTCTCCATCTCACTGATCACCAAAGCTGCTTTGCGCTGTAGATCTTCATCGCTGGGCGCAACCTGGTGATTGGACTGGGCTAGAGTAAGGAGGTCTGCCTCAAGCGGGCAGGCCATAAAGGGATGGCATTTCCCGACAATTCGAAGAAGGGCTAGCTTGTTTTCTCGCCTCGAACGTAAAGGGCTGAGTCTTGCCTTCTGCACAACACTCTCACTAGACATGATCAGATCCCTCAGCCACGAGTTGCACGGCTCGTCCCCATAACAGGAAACTTCGGCAGCGAATATGATACGACACGCATCGTGATGTAACTCTGCGGAGCTAGGAAGCTTGCCATAGCTGTCGTGGTACGATTCAATGTAGTGCATCAGCTCTATCTTTATGAGTTCGTAAGCGTTTCGAGGGGATCCTGACGACGAGGTGCTGGCCGCAAACGGGTAGGGCGAGTTACGATCGTATGTGATCATGTCTGATCTTGTCAGCAATGTCTAATATGGTCGTTTGATGAATAATTCTATCTTACAGGGTGCAATGGAGTTCTCCAGGCGGTCAAGTATTGGTGGATCAAAGCCCCAGTCACCTGTCCAGTCTGCCGTCGTCTTGCCAAGCTTAAAATGTTCAGCGAGATGGTCGGTTCTGGCTTCCCAAGTATACATGGTGATGCCGCAAAACCCACAGACAGATCGAATTTCGGGCGTTTCCATCTTCCACCGTCGCAAGAGTCGCTCTAGGTTTGCATGGTCGACATTGTGTACAAGCCGCAGATGCTGACCAAGGTGGTCTTTTCTGTGAAACGTGCGGTCCTCTAGCGCCCGTTCTTGGCATGCCGAGTAATAGTGTGCTTCGATATGTTCATCGTCCGGGTTTAGCTCGCCGCAGAACGCACAAGCCTGCACACCTTCCTCGACGGGTTCGTGAGGGCCCCAGGGGGCGCAAACCCATCTCTCGAGAGCAAGGTGAAGCGAATTCTCGTGTCTTTGCCATATATGCTTGGTGCTGAAAGTCTCGGTGCAAAACGTACACTGATATGTGTTCAGTGGGGTCGAAAGGGGCGTCTTATCACCGCCGCGTAGCTTATTGAATGCGCGTTGTTTGCGGAGACTTCTTGGCTTATGCGATTTGCTCACCAATGTCGAAGAATTGCGGCTAGAAAACGAAAACGCCGAACCGTCACTGGAGTGTGATGTGCCGATACTGCTGGCAGGCGACTGCCTGAGTGACGATGCTCCTGATCCACCACGGCTTGCTCCGAAAGAGTCGGATGGTCGTTCCGCTGCTATTGAGAAGATGAGTTAGCACATCTAGCAACACAACAGACCTGAGTTGTGTATCAAATCAGTGCGCACCTAAACTTAACTCCATTGCCCGCTCAATAGCCTTGGCCGTTGCTGGCTCATGCTCAGGAGGGGAGTCCATCCATCGTTCCAGAGGACTAAGGGATAAGGGGCTGTTTCGAGGTGCTGGTGTCCCTGGCCGTTGAGGAATGTCCACTGGAACGGTAGCGACGGCGTGTGCCCGAGATGTCGAGTTGTAACCCTGTCGAACTTTCCCCCGACGCCGGGCATTCGCTAGCCAGTTGAGAATCTGGGTCTTGGTCAAACCGGTCCGTAACTCGAGATGCTGCCTCTCGTCGTCACTAGGGAATGGACAATGGCTGTGGGCCGTCAGCCATGTCTTCAGGACACGCAGAGAGTCTTTGGAGAATCGATTCCCAATCTTCGGAGGTAGTCTCGGAAAAGCCGACGGCGTGTCTGGGCCGATCTCCTGGATGTCTTGGTCCTGCAGCACGCGAGAAGGAGATTGTGGAGGGCGATCGGAACCTGGCAATGGGCTCTGTTGAGCTGAACTGCCGAAATCGCATGAATCGAGAAAGCCGAGATCTTGTTGGTCTCCAACGGCATCATGGTGACTCGCCAAGTCAAAGTTCTCATCGACAGTGTGCGAAAACGGATCAAATGCTGCCTCAAATAGCGCATCATGCTGCGAGGCCTGAGCATGTCCTGGCTCTAGGTCTAGGAGCTCCAGCGAGTCGGCTTGCGATGCCATCTGTTGGCCGAATAGATTCGATTGCTCGAGGCTAGGAACTGACCCTAGGCCGAGTGCGGTCCGAAGATTCCCTATTCGAATGGATTTCGTGGTGAGGTTGTCGACGCTGGAGAAGCAGAGGGAGTTGGCGGTAGGTACTTGAAGTACCCACTCCATGTCATCTGCACCCTACCGGCCCCAGGGATGTTGCTCAGGTCATTCAGCACCTCCATCTTGAGAAACACCATATCCTCAGTGTTGCTGGTGGTGGCCCGTATGCCCTCGCCTGCGCCGTACAAGCAGAGGATCTCTTTCCGGGTCTGCGTGGCTGGCCTTGCCCCATGCAATTTGATGAATGAGAACCTGAGCCTTTACCAGAGGTTCAGCTATGCTGCCGTGGATTGGATCCCACTTTCTTGTCCGATGTTTCTATGGCACCATGATTACGAGCAAGGCCAAGAACCCTAACCCCGAAGCGCTGGTCGAGGCCATGAGAAAGGGATACAAGTCTCTCAAGGGAAATTGACGCCGACTTGCACAAAGATGACCAACTGATGAAGAAGATAGCTGGGTCTGCCAGGGCTGCCTTTGCTGGCGGCAGCGAGGGCTATGTGACTGATGCTACCATTCTCACCAGGCCGTGGGGCTTTGATCTCGGAGCCGCAAAAGCTGCCAAGGTGGCCATGTGGTATGGAGACAAGGACACCACGACCCCCTCTGGCTGTGGGAAGGGGTGTGTGGGAGCTCATTGGTGGCTGGAAGCCGACTGTTCTTGAGGGAAAGACTCATACCGGTTGTGTTATTCGACACCAGGATGAGATATTGACTGCTCTCCTCTAGGTAAGGAAATTCGGGCAGTGTCTCACGAGGGTTTACCATTGACTTAGGATAAATGATGCGCGAACAACAAAAATCGTTTCTGTATATTCGAAGCATCTCCAGAGACAGACAATGACATGGAACAGAAGTATCGTCGATCCAGCCTTTTTGTAGCTAGAACCTTTTGCTTCTATCCTCTATCAGAGCTATTCTAATATTCAATACAATCCCATTGTTGGTATCGCCACCAACAGCTTCCAGATTCACAGGTAAAAGGGATAAATTGAGACTGTTGCTTCTAACTAGTAATTACAGAGGGGATCCGCAGCTCTTATATCCCTGAGAATCCCTCGATCGTATTCTCATGCGAGCAGCCCGGTCTCGGGCTCGTAAGGTCATTCCGATATCCCTCTGGCTAGTAATAACTAGGGATATTCATATCCGGATGACCGAGGTCATCCTCTTCCTTCGAGCCGTGTGTTCAATAGGATCAGAACGCTCTTCGAGGCATCGGCTCTGCGCCGATCTCTTGGTATTAGGTTGATCGTCAAGTCAGTAGGTTCGCGATCAATCCTACCGGCTAGGGTTGCTCGAGCCGATAGGTCAGGGCTCTGACGATCGGGTCCAGTTAGGTTGTAACCTTCCAACCTAGCCAACTGACCCCTCTCGGTGAAACTGATCCTTCTAGGTCTGTTGTATCGTAGCCGCGGCTATCGTGTGATTGAACCTTACTCTCGCCTTCGAAGCCGGGCTGGCTTCCACGGAATTCCTGATGTTAGTTACTAGCAAATTGTATGTGCGTTCGAACAGGCTGGGCTGCGGGCTTCAACGTTCATGTATTATCTCGGTAGTTGACGATAGCTTCCTATCGCCCGCTTGGCTCCAACACCCATATTTGTATCTAGTCCCGCTTCAATCCAACCTTTCCCACTCTTCTCATTCCAGCACCACCAAGCGCCGCACACAGCACCATAAATCCAACCATTGTCCAAAAGCTCGCCCTGTACCCTTCCATAATAGAATTCACTTTGTCCAAATCATCATGCCTCATCGAAACCTGCTGCGACACCACCTGCAAAACCGCCAGCCCAAACGCTGTCCCAAACTGCCCCGCCGTGTTAAACACAGCACCCGCCAGCGCCTGCGTATCATCCGGAAAACTGTCCGTGATGATGATGAGCCCAATCGTGGACAGAATATCAGCGCTGATGGGCTGGAACAGCTGCGCAACAAAGGCGTTGGCCCAGTAGGTCCATTCCGGTTGAATGACGGCCATGAGGAGAGGCGCGAGAGCGCAGAGGAGGGAGGAGCCAACGACGAGCCAGATGACGGGGACTTTGTGGACGAACATGCCTACTCCGACGTTGAGGAATGCGGCAACGATGAAGCTGGGGAGGAGGCGGATTGAGGCTTGGAGGGCGGAGAGTTGCTGGACTTCTTGAAAGCTGATAGGAATTGTTAGCCGGGTTGTGAGAGAAAAGGAGGGTCTTGATCATGCGCAAAAACTTACAAAAGACTTGCAAAGAGCTCCATAGAGCTCATGTTTGCATAAGATAATGCTACCGTTGCACATATGGTCGAAAAGGCATGGTTTCTCCATAAAGAATTGGGAATTAGTGCATGTCTTTGGGCCTTGATTTGGATGTGCATCCAGAGGATGAAGCAGATGCAGGAAACAGCTGCAAGACACAGGCAAACAATAGCATCTGCATTGTGAATTCTTTCGACGTCGGTACTCAAAACACTGGATAGTTTCTAGACTTAGCATCCCAGACATACAGAGGATAATGATAACAGTACTCACGCTAGGAAATAGCATAGCGAAGCCATAAATGTAGAGCCAAGTATGGCACCAACCCAGTCTACATTCGTTGTCAGGTTTTTGATCCGTTGCCGCGGAGTTCCTTTCTCTTTACTCCCAGGAACAGTCCAAAGACTAGGGAATGTGAATAGCATGGTAACACCTGCATAAATGTACCATCCTGCCCTCCATCCCAGAGAGTCAACAAAGATACCTCCGGTTACAAGACCAAAGGAAAATCCCAAGACCTGGCTTAGACCCAGACTAGCAAAGGCTAGGTTTCGCGGTCTTCCTCGATCTAAAATTTTGGTCAAGATTGATACGGATGAACACAGATGCATAGCTAATCCAACTCCCGAGAGTGCTCGCATGGCCAGCAGCTGCTCGCCGGTTCGGATGAGTCCAGCCCCCACCATCGTGAATCCGCAGAGCAGACATCCACAAATATCAACCCATTTCGGCCCAATTGCATCTGCAACGGATGCCATCAGAAGAAGGCTCGATGCTGTAGCGAGTCCCTGCGTAGATGCTGGCCAAAATGCCAGAGATTTTGGCAGGTGTAAGTCCACGGTCATGGCTGGGAGCGCGACGACGACCATGCCATTGCAGGCGCTTGTCGTGAAGTTGACAACGGAGAGCTGAGCTGTGGTCAGCACTTTTTTAAACTTGGAAAACTTGTCGCGATGCTCCTGGCTGCTGCTGCTGCTACTGCTTGACGTCGCCTCAGGGACATGGAACTGTGAGAGAGGAACATCCTCTCTGCTTCGAGAGACAGCGACGGTTGTAGTGACGGTTGTGGCAGTCATGGCTGGATTTGTTTTGATTTTTTTTTATGTCAAAGAATTTTCCATCTATTTCGAAACCCGCATTTTGATTTTGTTGGTTGAGGATGAGGATGCAAGGTGCAGATGGCATGGAAGGGTGCGATTGATGACTGCAAGCCCCTCATCAATCGACGAATTGAGCACTATTAATTATAAGAATGCAGTTTAGCGTACAATTAGGAACAAATAATCCGAAATAAAATCTTCAAAAAAAGAGGGCGTGTTCTTATTGGCTCAGCCTAAATTTCAACATGGTTTCTTCCACTATAACAACGCGTGCCGAATACGACGAATCCCTCTGACCAACCTGCCAACCTGCCAAGTGTGACACAAGAGACGAGACGCCAAAAAAATACTTCAAGCGTTCATAACAGGAGAGGCTTGATATTTTCTCTGTTGCAACTTGAGCCCAAATCATCCAACAAAAAGGCCAGAAAAATAGTGGTATAATTTCAAAGCTAAACAAGAATTAAACATCTTTTTTTGAGGGTTTATTATATATCTTAACGGTATTAGATGGCCAGAAAGAAAGCTTAAGAATTTGGTGTCTCGTCTCTTATGTCACCCGGTTGCCTGCCTAACCTGCGCCCTGCCCAACCATGGGAGCCTACACTACCACGTGTTCTTCTTGCAATCTGGGTTCGGACAGGTTATCGTGTGGTGCGACTAGATATAATAATACTATAAAAGTCAGCATTGTAAATATACTTTATAGGTCCTAGTCTTCAAGTAGTTTTACTACAAAACATGAGTATAAAGTGCGAGGTCTTAACGGTGACTCTTCCCCTCTGTTTGCAAGAATATGAGGACAGGAATCATCAGCAAAGTGATGAGGCCTTGTGTAACAAAGGTTCAAGTATATCCCACTACCGTGACCCGAGAATTGGCAAACAATGGGGAAAGAAAGGAACAGAGCTGCGAGAAAATGTATCAGCGCCCGAGAGGCTTTGCTTAGCTCCAGCTAGGAGCAAACTTACATTTGTAAATAAGAGGAAAAAGTTCATGACCGACATAACATCATCGTAGTAGTCGAGGATATATGCGGATACTGCGCCCAGGCTTACTTGCAGACCTACCGCCACTGGCAGGCTAGATTTGCTCAATCCGCACGAAATACTCCAGAGTGAGAAGCTCTTACTGAGAAACATGGCGACTTCACGCACCATCCAGTGCCAGTTGTGTTCTACAGATATCCCGTCACTTTTCGGGCTTCAATCCTGTATGTCTAACGAGAATTTTCTGCAGGTTTCCTATATTTACAAACGCGATGTACAACAATCTTGGTGTCGGTTGGGCTATCAGTATACCTGGTTTTATCTCTATCGCCCTTCTTCCGATTCCTTTCGTCTTCTACTGATACGGTCCGAGGATAAGGGCTTGGAGCAAGTTTGCGGATTAATCATCTTTGCATATCAGAACATGCCCGATCCAACACCGTTGGGAATGGAGGGCAGATAGCAGTGTAAGAACAACAAGAGAACCAAGGTAAATTGCATAGATTTCAGATAGAATTTCTTTGGTACTAGAATAGTAATGGCCTTTTTGGGCCTTGCTATACCTGAGCTAATCAGGAAGAGATTCTTGCAACTTTTCAGGGAAGGCGACACTCAAACGAGCGAGGTAATATTGGAGGAACATCTAAATTCATTTCAAAGAGGCCGATCTGTGTCTTTCAAGGAATAGGTATGATGTTTACACCAGTGTTCGATACGTGAATATGTAACTGCCTCAACACAACATAAAATCCCGCCTGCAGTGCAGGGTAGGCTCTCGAACCGGCTGTCAGTCCGCTTCAATTCACACCATCGACGAAGTTTCACTTCAATGCCTAAGAATAAGCAAAATCTCCGTCCGTTCACGGTGACGTCTGGTGTTAAGCCTAGACTAGAAGCGTGAAAATTTGAGCGCGTTTATAATTTGCCTTTTTAGGTACGACATTTGGTAGTCAAGGCCAAGTGCCAGCAAGCATTGAATGCACGCAGAGTATCTAACGTATGTTTCTATTACATCTATCGTCGCATAGCATCTATTAAGTTATACACATGGTAAATCGAACCAACATCAAAAGATGTCCAGCGTCAGGATACCCATAGAGGTTTTATCATGTTATTACGATTATGGCGCCGTTGTCGTACTTCGCACGCAAATGGCGTCGACGCAAGCGCAAAGATTCAGAACACCTTCTAGGCAGAGCGAAGGTGCAACCAGACAGTCATCGTCGACAGAGCAGAAAATGGGGCCGGTGGATGTAGTCGCAGCAGCAGGCGCAGAGCTGGAAGTTGGGGTGGCAAGAGTTGACGTCGAAGACACTGGCACGCAGACGAGGTTCAGGCATCCGCATCGAACATTGTCACACACCTGGTTGACGTTCAAGCAATCCGCATCCGCCGTGCAGGGGAACAGATCGGCGGGAACGAAAGTAGAAGTAGAGGCCGGGAGGAGAGACGATTGCGGTAGGTCGCTGGGCGTAATGATTGGCGTCGAAGTAATCAGCATAGAGGAAGAGCTGCTGGAAGGGGTGCTTGTGGAAACATCGCTAGTAGAGATCTCACTCGAGCTGGGGGTTGCACTTGATGATACAGAGGTAGAGTCCGAAGGCGTTGGGGTTGTGCTGTCGACGGGCGTCGAGATCAAAGTGCTTGACAGCTCCGTGGAGGAACTGACAGGTGTGGAATCAGATGACGATGGCGTCGAGGAAGAAGGAGTGAATAACGCGGAAGTAGAAGGCGTTCCAGGCGTCGTGGGAGTCTCGGTTCTCGAGGTAATGATCGTAAAGAACGACGAAGGGGTCGATGATGGCGACGAGGGCGAAGGGCTCAACTCAGTCGAGCTCCAGCTTGCCGGCGTGGTGGAGACACCCAAAGACGATGAAGTTCTGCACTTTCTCTTGGCCTCAGCAGTGTGAGATGAGAGAAGGGCGAGGACGCCAACAAGCAAAAATGATGATACCATCGTGACTAGCAAAATGCTGGACTTGGTACTAAAGAGCGTCGGGTGGAACAGGCGAAACAATGAACACAGGATTAAAAAAGAAAGACCAGACTTGAGAGAGAAGAGAGGATCCGTCTACCCCTTTGTAATATTTGTTGTTTTCAATAGTCCAAACCACCGCTCTGAACGGAGCTAATGACAGGAACCATTCCTCAAGTCTCCGCTGATCCCAATCAGATGCTGGGACTAGCCAACTTAAGCGGGCGTTGAGCCCAAACGCGCAAATTGAAGCGCCGTTAGTGTCCAATCTGGGGCTTCAAAGAGAGCGACTGTGGAGAGGTAAGCAGCTAGTGTCACGTTGGCATGAAGCTACCGGGGACTTGGAGACTGATTCATCGATTGCGCGCGTCATTGAAGTCTGTTGGGAAGATTTGCCGTGGAATCAAGGGGCAGCAAATGGACCAGCACGTGTCGGGAGAGTGGGGGAAACCGATGTCTTGACGCGCGTTTATTATGCTCAGGCGTCTACAAGACAAAGAGGTTAATATGCGATAGGTCACTATGAACAAATCTTGATTAAGTAATTCTCTGGGCAAAGTAAATGGTAAACAGGCTGTAATCATAAAAATAAAGAATCTATGGAATTCGATCTCCAACCAGGATTTGATATTTGAAGAGGAAGCATGATGAGCCTTAGCTGCAGGGACAAAAGAACTGTTCTCATGTTGTATATCAGGGTCTCTTTACATTCAATGACCTTTACCTAGTTCTCATTGCCATCTGTAACATAAATGAAGTACAGGAGCTTGGATTTGCGCTTGCTGCCCTTAGCTATATCCAGATGGTTCAGGAGAGAATGCGTGGTCAAAGTGACGTTAATGTCACACTTTTGTGCCATCTTGGTGATGAGATATCACACGCAGATATCAAATTATTCAGGTAGGTAGAGGAGTGTGATATTGCTCGCCACTGCCTCACCCGTTTCAGCGTGGCGCAAAACCCCTGGGATACGAGAAGTGGCTTGCTCAGGCAGCGAGAGCCATCACATCAACGGTTCCGAGGCCCGCTCTGTAGGAGGAATTCTGGCCGACCGTTTCTTTTTCCTAGCCGGTCAGCACGGGGCCCTTGCCATCATGGAGCTGGAATTTCAGGGGCCATTGGCGATCATTCCCACCGGCAAGTTCCAGGACGGCTACGTAAAGCTCTAGATGGCGACATGTGTTCTATCTGATATCAAGTAAGAACAGAGAGAATTGTGGAGGTGTTTTGAGGCAAGGGAAGCCTCGAGTTCACTAACACTGCAATAAGCGTAATGCGAACGGCATTTCACACGCACGGGCCTACCTTTGTTCATCCATCCAATACAATGAGAACAATAAATCATCAGGCGTAGCAAGGGTCACAACCGTTTGCAGACCTTGGCGTGGCGCAGACATTGGACAATTTCCTTAGCTGGAAGTGTGACAGTCACATCTCCGTCAAGTGCATGCGTTAGTCTTATCTGCAAGGAGGGAAAAAACCTGGAAAAGTTTGCCCATCATACTTCTTTGGGTAAGATGGAGCTCTCCTGGCCCGGATCCCCGTAAGAATATTCCCGCACAAAGATGATGCGCACAAACAGCAGCGGGGGAACGAGGATCATGAAGTCTAGGGCTCCTTGCTCGCATCTCTCTTGGTCTGGGTGAAAATGCTCCGGGGCATGCTAAAATGACGTCTTGAGGGTCTGCTACGGACTGGTGAGACGGCCGGCCACTGAGCTAGCCATTGGATTGCCAGCGGGATGAGTTTCCGTTCCACTTGGCTACTGGGGTTGGCCCTCTTGGTGCCATCGCGGGAGCCTTAGCACTGAGATCTGCACGGCTTATTCTTTTCCAAGCCTGGCTGCTTTCCTCGAGTAACATCTCGCTACCCTGGTTGCTTTTGGGATAAGCCGTTGCACATCGGTGTCCCTTTTTGGTGTGATGGCCGCTCTTGGATCAATCTCGCTTAGAACCTAGGGCAAATCACCAGCTTCCGGAGGGTTGCTTTGGCCACCAGGTGGCTTGGCTATCTGGTAGGTTGGTGTGCCACCTGAAAAAGCAAGTTGAGCCTCCGTAAGTGTTGCTGGATTGCATATGGGTAAGGAAGGGGAGACACAATCGTGATCAGGATCGATAGATCTATGCAAGTCTCTCCCTGCGCTGCAAAGTTGAAACACACCCATGATCCCCACCGAATCTCCTCCATTCTTTTCTTGATCTCCAACCACTGGAACTCCCACTTTCCAAGCTCCAGGATTTAGCCGTTCCGACACCCCTACTCCCTGCTTTGGCTAAAATAGTTCCCCGCTAGCTTCCCTGGTTGAGAAGCTATTCCGCACCTCTTTCTCCTGAGCTCCACCGGCAGCAAGGGGCAGAAAAAGAAGCACACCAAGAAGCAAACGGAACAGGGTCGAGATAGGGCTGCAGTGTTCAAAAATGCGTCCTCGTCTCGATTTCGAGTGCGACGAGGGGCCCTGAGCGAGTGTGCTGGGCGAACTGGTTCTCCATCTTCCCACCCACGCGGTTCCATCAGCAGTTTGCGAACTCTGGCCGCTCGTGCACGGTCGTCACTCATGCATCATGTCGCCGGATGAGCTGCTTCAAAAGTATGAGGGCCAAATGGTCCATCAGCAGTTCAACGCTGGTTTCGTTGTGCTCAGCTACATTGTCAGTCTCATCGGCGCAGGGTCGACACTGGAACTGATCAACCGCCGCACCGGGCTAAAGGGTCTCTTCAATAAGTCAGTGATGGTCTTCATTCCATCGATATCGGATACCCATCGGAGCTGTGATCGCTAACCGTGATTCTTGCATCAATCAGTGTAATTCTCGCCAGTGCTGCTGTGACAATGGGAGGCGTCTCCATCTGGTCGATGCACTTTGTCGGCAACAGAGCTATTGTATTGGGGGATAACGAGCCTGAGATCCAAATCGCCTACTCTACGCTCTTTACAGTCATTTCCTTCTTTGTCCCTATTCTTGTGTTGCTCCTCACCTTCATCGCTATCGGCAATAGTATCTCATGGGTTCGCATATCGCTCGGTGGCTTCTTATGCGGTTCTGCTGTCTGTGGTATGCATTATCTCGGCAATGCCTCGATCGAGAACTACACCTGCACCTACAGAATAGGCTATGTTATTGGCGCCGTGTTGATTGCTCTGACTGCGAGTACCGTCGCCCTCTCCATCTTCTTCATCTTTCGCTCCATGTGGGCCAACGTCTGGTGGAAGCGACTCTTGTCTGCCCTGCTGCTAGCTGGCGCCGTGTCTGGCATGCACTGGTGTGCCGCTCTTGGAACCGAGTATACTCTTGTGTCTATTCAGGCAGGGGCTGGTGACCATGTGCAAAACTCAACGATTATCATCATCGTCATCATCTGCTTGGTTTGTACTCCCTGCTCTCCCTGGTATCTCACACTCTGATGGAAAGCTGACCGGTTCTTCCAGGCGATTGCCGCTTGTCTGACCATTGCTGGGCTGGTGGTTTATTCTACGAGGAAGATGAACCAGACGGCCCAAAAAGCACAGAAGATCTCACTCGCTGCTGCCGTATTTGACAAGGAAGGTAGAATCTTGGTTGATAGTGATGGCCTTCTTCCCAGCACTACCATCACCGATTCCTTTATTCAAGTGGTAAGTAGTTGTGCATTCTTTCAAACAACGAAATTCGTCTCTAATCAATTTGAAAAATAGGAGGACCAGCAGCCATTTACTATCGCCCACCCTTACTTCCTGTGGATGTTCCAAGCAACCAGGAACCTGTCTGGTCTCTCTGGTCTCATCAACGGCATGAAGAGGCATATCGCCCAAAATACTCACAAACAGACCGAGAAATCCCCCGCTACTTACGGTCAAGGCCTTCTAATCCGAGGCCAGTTCTGCCTTGCCTCTGTACGACTTGCCGATCGTCTTCGACAGGACTATTCATCTGCTGGAGTCTTGTGGGACGAGATCTTGGTCACCGGCACTGCCCGTCGTTCCACCGATTCCTCCAGGGCCAACTTGCAGAACCTGTATGAGAAGTACGCCACTTTGCACCTGCAGTCCGGACAGGGATCTCTCATGTTTCTCGTCCATCACGTCCAAAATGAGCGTGAATACACACAGCTTACCATGGCCGGCTACCGTTTTGCTGAGATAGATCATGTAAGCGACATCATTGCATCCAATATGCAAATCAAGTCGATGGGATTCAGAGCCAAGTTGCGTCAGATGGCTCAATACGCCGACCACCAGGAGAGAACCACCGGCGTCCAGATGGGTTTCTTCGGCATCCGACCTAACACCTCGGGATTCGATGTCTATGTTAAGAGACTTGGACGATACTCACTCCCCTCAGTCAGTATTCCGCTTCCTAAGCTGGAGTCATGGCATATGGCGACCTTGCAGCAATTCTATGGGATGACCGTAGCGGCTATTTCCGAAACTCTTGAGGACATCAACATGCCAACCGAGAGAGAGACCGAATTTCTTGGGCTTTTCAGAACGGGGCTTAAGAGTCTCCAACAACTGCTTCATGATCCTCTTTTCGAGGACGCTGTTCTTGTCCCAGGAGTAGTCGACCTGCCTAAGCGGGGATCATCCGGGTTTTCATCCTCCAGCACAATGCTAACGTTCCGGATCGTGGCTTCGGCCCAGTCCGTTGCCAGCAACACAGACTACGAATATATTCCTTTGAATCTTTTCAATGTGTACCAATTAATCAAGACAGCGGAGGGACAACTATCGTTCATCCACGGTGTCGACACTGAGTTTGAGTCTATCATCAAAACCCAGCACTCTCGAGATCATCACGATGAGGACAAATACTCTCAAACGAGAAAGCAGAGCTGCATAAGCTCATGGGACGAGGAAGAAGGGATAGAAGGCAAATCTATCGGTCGGCCATCAACCCTCTCTTCTACTCGGTCTGGTTCGACCGCAGATCTCTATCATTCACCGAGGCTTGGCAGCAGGCATTCTAAGAAGCAGCATGTCAATGTACGCGAGCTAGACGCCCCTGTTGAAGAGAACTCGGATATCGAACTACAGGCCAATGACCACGACAGAGTAGCCACACCCACGCGTTCAGGAGGCTATGGTGGCTATGACACGTATATTGACCAGCTGCTACGAGAGGCATTGGAGAGCTCAGAGTGGAAGAGCTAGTGTATCTGTGGCTACCTGTGGTCCTACTTAGTAATATAATGTTATTGTATGCCTGCCTGAAATGTATTATCTCACAGCCATTGGCGTAATAAGTGTCACTCAACTTCAAATGCGGTTTCGTTTATACCCAAACAAGTGACCAGTAAACAAAATACCTTACTGTCGCCTGTGTAATATATCTCAAGACCACGGCAGCGGTATATAAACAGGTGTAGAGACTATCGCATTAATTCGCTAGGTCCATTCTTACAATCTAGCAACAGCAGCGTATGACAAATTGGTCAAGAAAGCTTCAGTGAATGTATGGCTCATTCCCTCTTTTAGTTCTCAGGTTGATACTTAAGTTGCTCGAAAAAGCAGTAATCGGTGCAAGCACATGCTGTTGCTGGTGTTCAACCATACCCAATCCAATCTTTGATTAATCCGACCCCAGGCTAAGACTGACAATACCGATGACACTCTGATCAGTCTAAACGCACTCCGTATTTCCCCTTCTCAGCAAAACGTATGCCGTCGGATATCCTGGCAGACCGCAAGACCAGTAAACAAAGCCACTAAATGTCATGTAACTCACAGTCTTCATCCTCCGAGGGATCCGAACGCTCGGCAGGAACAGCTTCGACCTGATCAGTAGTGTGGCCACCGGCAGGAATAGGAATAGGTTTGTGTCCAGCCGTCTTTTCGAGTCTATGCGTCATCTCAACAATTCTGCGCTCCCAGGCTCCGAATGGCTTATTAAAATATGCCGGCTCTCCTTCCCGGTACTCCTTTGGAAACCAGCGTTTTGCGAGCTGACTACGGTCTTCGTCTTCATCCATGGACTTGTGATCCTCTAAACCTCTAGGGCAGTTCTCGGGATCGTCAAGGCGAGCGGCTGCATCCAGGACGTCCGACAAAGAGCGGCATATGTACACCGACAACTCATTCGCATCCTGTCGGAGTTTCCGGACAGTTGCTAGAGATTGGATGGTAGGATCGTAATTTGTTACAGAGTTGATGAGGGGGGAGTCTTCTTGATTTGACAATGCGTATGCCAAGCCCTTTGCCCTTTTATCAGCTTCGCCGAGGTCCCTGCTAGTCGTTAGTAACGCTGTCTTGAGTCTGTAACTGGAAAGACGGAGAGGAGGAAAACTCACCGTACTGCCGCGATGGTGATGACTTTCAGAACATCAATACATGTGTTGAGCTGCCCTTCGGTCTCTACGATGAGCTTGGCAAGGGACCTGAACCCAAGACGCCGAGGCCAATAAGGTTCTTGCTTGGCCAAGAGGATGATGGATTGGTGGCATTTCTGGACCAATTCTATGGCCTTGTTCCACATGTGCTCTCCAAATATCATGAAGTAATTACTAGACAATAGAGCTTTTATCTCGGTGAGTGGGACAGAGACGTTCATGAATTTGGCGAGTCCGCTCCAGTGTATGAGCTCTATCAGATCGCCAAGGCGATCCAGAAGAGTGGAAAGTGCAAGTCTATGAGCATATAACATCGTATAATAGATGGGTAAGTATGTGTGAAATATGTGGGTTAAGAATATGGCATTTTGGAAGAGCCATGGATTTATATAGCTAACGAATCGAAGGTTGTATGTTGGCCATTACTCGTAGTTCGTCACCATAAAAATGCGCTTTTTGTCCATGGCAAAGTTCTAAAACCTCAATAAATGGACAGTAACAAAGGTATGTTGGTCCGCCCATCTGAAAAATAAACAAAGCAAGGATCCACTGGCACATCGCGCTGAGTGGTATTAAACGTCACATCTTTCTGAAAATCTGCAAATTAGTAAAAGCCCTTTTAGCAAACAAGCTGAAAAGCCAACTAGCCAAAGTTTGCGATAGTGCCGATGTTTATCTCCCACTACGCAAGGTAGAGACTGTCTACCGTTAGCTATGTTTTTCACGTCTGCCTATTGTCTTGCCTGTATGCTAACTCAATACGCTCTTCCTGTCACTATCGTTTTAGTCCTGGTGAAAATCATTGGAAACAAAGAACTGCCCCAGCCCAAGGGCCTAGTTCTATAACAATTGAATTTGCTCGGCCATAGTTTGGTATTCGATATTTTGCTCTATAACAAAACCAAGGAGAAAATATACCTACTTGAAATTGACTATACCTATTTTCTCAACGGAGTGTACGATATGATAGAGCCATGCTGGAATGGCCTCCCCTCCTTTTCGTGAGGATAAAATATATCTCCATCTCCGCGTTAGAAGCGGCCATTGCCAATGGTACCTAACAGGACACGATCAAAACAAAGATAAACCCCCCCCCCCCCCCCCCATTCTGCTCAGGGGTGACGAAATTCCTCTGCCAAATTGTCAATGTTTTCGTAGCGAGTGGAAGCTCAAGCTTGAACCGCCCCTGGCCGTGACTACAAATGAATTAATGAATGCTCGCATATTGCCTGACATGTTCGCAACCTTGAAATATAATGTTTCTTTGTATCAAAGGCTCCAGTGGGAAAAGTAAAAATTGCTAGCGGTACTACGAAAGGGGCTTTCAAGCATATTCTGATACGTCCTGCCATTTAGGCATTTCCTTCGGGGTTGCGTGATTGCCAAGAAACGAAGACCTTGTCTTATCATGTTACAATGCAACGTCAACAGGCTCTGAGAGGAATGGCGTAATAAGGTGGATAAATTCCGTCTTTCAATTCATTTATGCATATTAAGGTTGTGATAACACCTCTCAGTCACAGTCTCACAATTTTAGGTTGGCCGTTAGAAGTGAATATTCCGCGTCATTGGTGTAATCAACGGCCCTTCTGTTACTGCAAAATGCTACCCTCAAGATCTTTTTGTGTACTCGCCGAGGTGTTGCTTGTCTCTGCGTTATCCACCCGGAACTCCACAGCTCCAAGCTACCGTCAAGACCTTCTAGATCTGCACCGAGAGCTTGTCGAGATCTCGTCAAACTCTGGGCTTGAGGAAGCGGCAGGTAAGTATCTACACAACTACCTGTCAGACAAAGGATGGGCTGTTAAAGATGTACCTGTGGATCCAAGATCCAACACACCCGAGAACGCCACGCGTTTCAACATTCTCGCTGGAGCCAATGGCAGTGACACCCTTGGAGCTAAGGTGCTGTTGAACACTCACTTCGATACTGTTCCACCGCACATTGGTTACTCAATCGAGGAGGGTGAGATCACCGGAGATACTCAGATCAGCGGTCGAGGTAGCGTAGATGCCAAGGCCAGCCTAGCAGCCATGGTTATCGCGGTAACTGAGCTCGTCGAGGCCGGGGAAGTCACCCCTGAAGACGTCGGGCTCGCGTTTGTGGTCGGCGAAGAGGTGGGAGGGGAAGGGATCAAAGCTCTTGGCCAATACTGGACAGAAAACACTCCATCCTTCAATGCCATCATTTTCGGTGAACCTACAGAGGGAAAACTCGCATGCGGCCACAAGGGAGGCATGACCTGCACATTGAATGCATATGGAGTGGCAGGTCACAGCGGATATCCAGAGCTTGGCCGGTCAGCCACCGCTATTCTCGTCAAAGCGCTCGACAAAATCCTCGAGGCAGATCTAGGCAGCAGCGTTCTCTTTGGTAACACAACGGTGAATGTCGGGCAGTTGGAGGGTATTGCTGTGAACAATGTGATTGCGGATCACGCGCTCGCTGGCTTTGGAGTTCGTGTCGCGGTAGGCCCTCAATCGGAGGGTGCAACAGTCGTCAGAGAAAAAATACAGGGTATTTTGGACGAGGTTGATCCCGAAAATCTCCTCCTCAGTTGTAATCAGGGCTATGGTCCTGTCGAGACAAATTGCGATGTTGAGGGTGAGTGAAAGGTGTCTGCGAAGCCAGGATGATGCTAATATGAGATTTACGAGTGCAGGTTTCGAGACGGATGTAATGAAGTACGGTACGGACATTCCGAAACTTGAACTGGACCGTGAGTTTAAGAAATATCTTTACGGCCCAGGAACTATTTTTGTCGCCCACTCTGTAAACGAGAATGTCACTGTGGGTGCTCTTGAGGAAGCTGTTGAATCCTACAAGAAGCTTGTTCTCAACGCTCTTGACAGTTAGACACCGAAGGGGAAAGCTTAATAGACTCTATTTGAAAGTGGACTCCGGCTATTCGATAGTAATTGGTTGCCATATATTGGCTAGTAAGGTTATGTCTCAGTCCATGTATCTCCAGCACCAAGGGATCAAACTACGGATGAGTGAGTTTTGGTGCAAAGTGGAAAACACCAATGAAGATTCCAGACTTATCATCTCAAAACAATGAATAAGAAAGGTTATGAAATAAGCTCTGCTAGCTCAGGGCTGCAGCCATGCAGAAGGAAAACTCTGTAGGACCACACTGCGATTTGCCGCAGCACATGGCTAGCGATTGGAGGGCCAACAGCGAGATTAATATTTACAAAATTTGCTAATTCAATTCTACAAAATCGTTCGATTTCAATAATCAAAGGCGCCTCAAGGAGTCCAGAGTTGGCTCGAGGCTTCAATAAACACACCGTCTTCGGGGCGCCCTACATCAACAACTATCCAATTTTTCTTCCATTTTTCTAAATATATGTGTCATAATTTTTGTTTTCTAATTAATCATGCTGGCCTTTTCCTTTTGTGACCAAATTCTCTCCACAAGTTTGTTTGCAAAAGGCGGTCTTGAATCCAATGTCAACACAAGGCGGAAATATCTCCACATTATTGACTACTTTTTGGTCCGTAGTTCTCTAGATCCTGTCAAGATAAAATATGAGATTCCATACATATATGTAATAAGACCTAGAGGGGAAGTTTGCTATAGTCAAGTGCATGGTTATTTTCTACTCGTACTAAAGACCAACAGCTGCGACCATGTCCCATATCAAGGTTGTACCGGATATCCAAGTACCAGCCATCAACATACATGATTTCTCCGAAGAGGAAGGGGCCATACCAGGTTCCTCCCAGTCATCAAACCAAGGCGATAAAATCGAGCCTCTGGAGTCCGGGCTCTTAGCTTGGTCCCAGGTTCTTGCCGGCGCTCTAGGAAACTGCATGGCTTGGGGAAACCCAGCGACGTTCGGGGTCTACCAACTCTATTACCAAGAAGCCCTCGGCTTACCCTCTTCGCAAATCAGTTGGATAGGTAGTATCCAGACATTCCTCACCTTTCTTCTGTGCGCCATCGCTGGCAGGCTGGCGGATGCTGGATACGCCAGGACAACTGTGTGCGTCGGCACCGTCCTCTCCCTTCTCGGAATCTTCATGACAAGTTTGGCAACTGAGTATTGGCAAATATTTCTCGCCCAAGGAGTTTGTGCCGGGCTCGGCCAGGGTCTACTTTTCATGCCATGCGTGAGTGTTATCAGTTCCTACTTCTTCCAGAAGCGGCCATTCGCATTGGCCCTGGCGGCAACGGGGAGTGGGTTCGGAAGCGTGGTTTTCCCTGCCATTGTGCAATATGTGACGCCAAAGATTGGCTTCGCCTGGGCGGTGCGATGTCACGGATTCGTTGCTCTTCTTGTGGCGGGGACTGAATGCATCATCCTCCGCCCGCGGCTAGCAGGTCGCAAGTCGGGTGCCCTGTTCGAGTGGAATGCATTCAAGGAGCCTACCTACTTTTTATTCTCAATCGGAACGTTCCTGTTTTTCTGGGCGCTCTATTATGGGTATTTCTATGTAAGTGAGAAATCTCATCTGAACTCCGCAAGTGGGAATATTCGCCAATTCTAATTCATAATACAGATTAATAGCTATGCTCGAAACCTCATCGGCTTTGATACAACATCATCTGTGCAGCTACTCCTCATCACCAATGCGGTTGGCATTCCTGCGAGACCCATCGCTGGCATCATATCCAACAAGTTCGTGGGGCCTATCAACACGTACATTGTGTCCATGCTGGTTCTCAGTGGCATGATCTTTTCCTGGATTGGCGTGCATGATCGCGTAGGCATGTACGTGTTCTCCGTCTTCTTCGGTATCGCTGCTGCTGCTGCCCAATGCGTCTTTATTGGGGCGCTTGCAAGTCTCACCGACGATCCGACCAAAATGGGTGCGAGATCCGGCATTGTATATCTTTTGTCCGCCTTTGCGGTTATGGCCGGGCCTCCTACAGCTGGTGCAATTGTTGACCAAACGGGTGGGAGCCATCTCTGGGCTCAGGTTTGGGGGGGCTTGGTGACGCTGCTGGGAGCCGTTGCCGTTGCCGGCGCGCGTTTATGCAAGACCGGTCTCGTACTGAAGGCCAGAATCTAATAAAGTATACAAATCATAGAGAAATACGGATCATCAGATATAGACAAGAATGTTGGGTAATACTAAACGGTTCCGTAGACGATCATATAAGCTTCAAAGTCTCGGTCTTCCAACCTTTGAATCGTGTAAGAGGGTATGGAAACAAAGACAGAAATCCTACCCTTCGATAGGCATTCTCCTCCTCCGCCTCCCTTTCTAGTATAATGCAATGTCCCCCTTCTCTTTGATCTTCTTCTGTGGGGCTAGTCTTGCTCACCAAAAGAACTTTATAGCCCTTTGACTCAATATCCTCCAGCCCTGGTACTGTTGCCTCGAGCAAGTCACGGTATCCAGCTTCAATCCCCTCCACAAAACATGACTGCTCCCCCGTATCAGCATCTACCACTTCACATATATGCCTCATTGTCAGTCCATGATATTCTCCTTCGAACATTGGCTCATCCCATTGGGCGGACCCAAAGTCTGCCGTTGATTCAAGCTCTATCTGGCTGATAGTCCCCTGAGAACGCCAGAGCTCCATTGTAAGTCCGCGTACAACAATGTAACCAGACCTCACAGCGCCGTATGGGTTGTTTTCATTGACCAACTGGATGTCTGATTCTACAAGGATAAGGTTTTCTTCATCCTCGAAAGAATCAGGGTTATCAAAATTGACTAAGTCGTTGGTAGTGGCCCATGACCATGATGGGGCCTGGTATGTTGACGCATGTCTCGTCCATGACATTTCTTTTTGCCATGAGAGGCCTCTCCGGATATCTTTACTCCAAATTCCGGCGAGGTACTTCCCGCCAATGGCGGTGTGCATCTTCTGAGCAAGTCCAGAGAAAGCCGGCAACTTATCTGCCCAGTACGATAGCTTTCTTTTCGTGTACTGGTTGACCAGTTCGTAAAACTCATCCATGAGCATCCTCTTGTTCAAAGGAACTATTGTCAATGAATCACCGTCCCTTGCAAGGTCTGAGTACAAAACAGAAGATAGCGCCGGGTAGAACTCGTTTTCGGGGAACAAATTGCCCGGAAGGGCACCATCTGCAGATTGAAAACCACGGGAACATTTCCAGTAGATTTGAGAGACACCATAGTGTAGGATTCTCGGAGATAACACAGACTCCTGCAGACACCAGCCGCGCATGCATAACGGTGAGTACAGATAGAGCCAACGAAGATCTTCAACCTTTGATCTGTCTCCTTGACTGAACGCTGCGACTGAAACAGTGGTCTGATTGTCGCTCGATAGGCAGATATCAACAGCTGCTGGAGTTGAGTTTTCTACCTCTATGGGAGTCTGAAAGATGCCATGGTTGCTGACAGGTGATGACATTGCGGATATTGTCACAAATGCGTTGCGATATAGGTCCGCCATTTTTGTAGACTCAGCAGCCCAATCATCGAGGTCATCTTGAATAATGCATAAAGAATCAATCCAAAGGTACCTAAGTCCGAGGTTTCGGGTAATTATAACAGCATCTTGGAAATTTGCCTCGAGATCGTCCCAATGTATGCAGGTCTGGAACTCAGAAAGCGTCTTCTTGAGGAGGACATTCTTAATAGGGCCACCCCAGCAATGACTCAGTGCTACATATCGCGAAATGAAGCCAGTTTTTGGAGTCAACAGGCTACAGTTCGCGTCATCGATTGTTCCTACATCAACAACACGTGTTGGGAAGCTTGTGGGGTCTGGTGAAGGGCAGCCTTGATGATGATTTGAGCACGTATCGATCCAATTCTTGGCTATGGCGACATTGGAGTCCGAGCCAAGGTCTACATCTGTTTTGAAGCGCCCAATATCGTATCGTCCGAGTTTCAGCGGGCGATCTGTTATATAGGATGTCAACAGCTGATAAAATAACACAAGCGGGTGTGAAGCAAGACGGATTGATACTCACCTAGAGGTGTCAACAACTGCAGGAACACTGTCGGCGGTTCTTGGAGAGAGCTCTCATCAGGGTCTGAACTTGTCTCCCTGTATTCCCCAGCTGAGATCTGGAGCAGGTCCAGCATTTGAGCCTCCTCTAATGGCTTGGCAACGTAAATGTGGCTCGCCTGGATAGAAATTCGGATAGAGGAAGTTTCTACCCAGTCCTTGATGGCACTAAGAAGATCACTATCCTGTCTAGCATAATACTGGTGATCATCTGATCTAGAATTTTTGAAGGCGTATATCATAAGTGCACAAAGGTCGCAACCTCCATCAGCTGATTTTTCCAGCTCGTGAATCGAGGGATAGTGCTGATAGAAGGAACTCTTGGGGACGTACCACCCCGAAAATTCAACCTCGGCATAATCAATCAGTTTTTGAATATCGAGGCCTAGGCAATAAGTGCATCGCATCTTGCACGGTGCTGTCCGGTACCCGATTTTCTACGGTGCAAGCGGGGTTTGTCTTCCGTGCTCCCTCCTCAACCCCTGAAGCTGGGATGGCATCAAACATTATGTCAGCCGGGAAGAGACCAGGGCCCACTCTGAAACTGTTGGATGCATTGATTTCTCAGCCAGAAATCGCAACTGGGTTCGCCATCCTCCAAGACAGACATTGACACGGACCATGCCCGAGTCACAACCTCAAGCACCTTTCTCTCTCCGGCATAATCAGCCTACCCTATACCCGGCACTCTCTTGAACCCGGGTCAGTATCCGAGCCATCTGCCTCTTGGAGGAGGCGAGATGGGCATTAAACCTCAATGCTAACATGACAAGTCAATAATGATATCAATTGATCCCAAACCAGCACTAACTTATTCTGATGCTCTAGCATATCGCTCATGCCTCTCCTCACTCAAGCTCACCAACCTTCATCCCGATAGCGCAATGGCAATGTAGAGTTCAAAACTCGGGAACCGCTCCCGGAGGCAGGTGACCGGCAAAATCAACGATAGTAGCACGTAATAATTAGGAAATGGGAACAGGGGAGCCGGAGAGATCTCTGACTGTTTGAGCGTGTGACTGCTGAAAATCGGGGCCGGATCTCAGCCCTTTGTCGACATGATTAACCGGCTCTTAGCCGAAACCACGCAATTCTGACCAACTCTAATTGTCCGCCCACTAAATTCCGAAAATTCGGCGCCGGCGAAGGTCGCGTGGGCACGCAGGAAATTTGGTTATGGATGTGGATTTCGGTTCTTCATCCAAGGCGGTTGACGAGGGCACGGCATCGGTGCCTATGAGAACGCGCGGGATCCCAGAATGACATCGTCGCCGGCACGGGGCAACGCTGACAGAGGCGCTTTAACCAACCCCCACCTCCCCGAAGTTTCCGCATCTGCAGCATCGGCACCTCATGCGTCTGAAGCCTTCTTATCGGACAATGGAGACGGCGGGCTCTCTGGCTCCCTGCCGTTGTCGCAGCCGCAGCAGGAGAAGGAAGAGCAGGACCATCATCATACCAAGCACCACCACCACCAGCAACCAGGAGCTCCCGTGATGGCACCGCCTAAGATCGGCAACCGCTTTTCCTCCGAGGCACTCAAGATCCTCAGAACCTGGTTTGCAAGCCATGAACATGACCCTTATCCGACCAATGACGAGATCGAGAAGCTCCAGAGCCAAACCGGGCTCAACCAACGTCAAGTGACCAACTGGTTTGCCAACGCGAGGCGGAGATCCAAGTTCTACCACTCGCGCCCGTCGTCGCCATTTCTTCGCGATGGCGATGACCACCACAGCTCTTCGTCGGCCGGCCAGACCCCCGTCGATACTCCAAAGAGACGGGCCGCAACCCCAGCACCCTTTGAACACATGAACCCACTTCAGCGCTGGGAGAACTCGCCCCCTGAGCATGAGCCCGCGACCGCCCATGCCATCTCCCGTGCCATGGCTGCCCTCACCGAGCAGCCCAGAGGTCGAAGCAGTCGGCCGCGCCGGACGAATAGCAGCAGTGCCGTGTCGGCGAGCTCGTCCGTGTCCAGCCGTGGCTCGGGGTCATGCAGCTCCGCGCACTCGTACAACTCGCTGGCGTCTTTGGAGCGTGTCTTCAAGCGGCATGGACGGCGGAAGAGGAAGCTTGCGAGCAATCGGCTCGAAGTGGGGGCTCAGACGACGCTGATTCAGGCAGAAAACATGTATCAGTGCACGTTTTGCACCGAGACGTTCAAAACCAAGTATGATTGGCAGAGGCATGAGAAGTCGTTGCATCTGTCGCTCGAGAACTGGGTTTGTTCGCCGGATGGTCCCACTGCGAATCAGCAAGACAATGGCAGGCTCGTGTGCGTATTCTGTGGTTCCGAAAATCCAGACCTGGCGCACTTGAACGGACACAACCAAAGCGCTTGCTTGGAACGGCCCTTGGAAGAGAGGACTTTTCATCGTAAGGATCATCTTCAACAGCATCTCAAATTAGTGCATCATTCGACATTCATGAAGTGGCCGATGGACCAATGGAAGGTCGTAGGTCGAGAAATTGGTTCGCGATGTGGTTTTTGCGGCATCTTGCTCAGCACTTGGGCAGAGCGCGTTGATCACCTCGGCGACCACTTCAAAAGAGGGAAGACAATGGCGGATTGGAAGGGAGACTGGGGATTTGATACCGACGTACTCAATAGAATTGATAACGCGATGCCTCCTTGTAAGTTGTATTGTTCCAACCTACTCACTTCCTCTAGCTGACTGAACCTCGTCCACGGTAGACCTTATCCATTATGAAAGAAACTCCCCGCTGCCTTTCGCTGCCACAAAAGGACCCGCCGATACCCCAACCAGCGGTTATGAACTGATCAAGCTGGAAATAGAGTATTATATGCGCAACCATTTCAACGTGAATGGCTGTCTACCGCAAGACTCGGAAATCCAGTTCGAGGGGTGTTCGGTGATTCTCGGCGCCGAAGCCATCTCGTCAACGCCCGCCTCATCTGCACCCTCATGGTTCAGCGACATCTTCATGTCATCCGCTGAAATTGCCAACCGAGCTAGACTCCGACCTACCAAGGAGCTTTCCGAGTCGAGACTAAGTCGCCTCCAGGTCAATGGCAAGGGCAACATCTTCGAGAACTGCGAGCTTGAGTCGTCTCTGAGACAGTTCATGGAAGTTCAGGCTTTTCTTGGACACACCGTCACGGACTCGGAATTGCAGCAGGAAGCATGCAACACCTTGCACCGGATAGAGGAATCATCGCCCAATGTCTCGGAAAGATTTGTCGAGTTCATGATCAGATTGATCTGGGCCTCGACAGGATGGCTGACCCCTTTGCGTCAGCGCAGTCCCGAAAGCTTGACCAACATGCCATATGAAGGTCTGTCTATTAGTGGTAATATACAACCAACGTCGATGGACAATTTGATTCCATTTTCATATGATCTTCCATGGGACCAGCAGCCCACACTTACCGGGTCCGGCGTCGACTTCCTGCCATTAGATGGCAATGAGATGAGTGTGGAAACCCCAGATGATCACGGCTTCATCGCTGATCCTGCAAAACTTCCACCTTCCATTCGTAATGGAGGCAATCGGAATGGAAGATCACTGGGATTTAATCCCGGGCTTGCCACAAACTTTTCTGGCTTTGCAGAGGATCCAGTCTCGCCGGTAATTTTCCAACGCCCTGCGCCTCGCTTCGACCAAGACAACCGGAGGATTCGATCTGGCACCCCCTTCTTCCTCAACGATAACAACAGCTACAGGCGACTCAAGCGGGAGCTGTCGAGATTTGTTCTAACCACCATGTCCCGAAACAACCCCAACAGCCATATTCCAACTGACGACGAACTCAAATATCAAGCAAGATGGATTCTCTATGACGAGTAAGTCCTCGACACACATCTCGCCCTGTAGTCACCTGTGCTT
This sequence comes from Clonostachys rosea, assembly GCA_026958235.1. Taxonomy (NCBI): domain Eukaryota; kingdom Fungi; phylum Ascomycota; class Sordariomycetes; order Hypocreales; family Bionectriaceae; genus Clonostachys; species Clonostachys rosea. The sequence goes on from CP110208.1 coordinate 910,377, forward strand.
TTTTTCTTTTTCTTTTTTTTTTCTTTTTCTTTTTTTTTAAGTTATTCTCCACCGTGTTTCAATCTTCCCCTAGCTAACATCTTGCAAAAATCAGCGATGACCCCTGGAACCAAACACCGGTTGATAACGCAGAATGGCTACTGGAGTTCAAGAGGGATGTTGGATTAATATCAGGCACGGATAGGGATGCAGCACGCCTACCAACAGCAGTCCCAGAGATAATAATCAGGGAACTAGAATGAGGCATGTAGGAATCTTCATAGTCACCCTTCGCAATCAGGGATATTGGGTAACAGACCTCGCTGGGCTTAGATTCCCTTTGTCATACAAAAGCCTCATGATTCGAACATCCGAAATTCGGAATGTTCGGCAGGTGCGGCGCGACTGTGTGAGCCATATCGGCTATACGCGTTCATGTACCCCAGACCCAGCATTCACGGTTGTTTATACGTTAATAGTAGTCGTCACCTGCCTGATATTCTCGGTGACTACATGCCATTGGATCAATATCACGCATCTTAACACAAGCCGACGAACGCCAGTGCTTATGGAAACAACCAAGTAGGGAAGGCAAAGTAATCAATAGTTGCTTGGCATCACCAGTCTGGATGAATCCAATAGTGTCTGTCTCCAGCGGATCAGCTTGATCCAGTTGCTTAGCACCTCGAACGAGAACCACGTTTCTTCATGCTCTGACAAACTCTAGCATTCCCCTGCGAGGAGAGATCAGACCAAGTGGCGCAGTTAATCGTAAACACCGCCCATTCCGTACCCGACCCCGGCTACCTATTGTCGTGTAGAGGGTGGTGGTAGGGGATGGTGAACTGCGGCTTTCCGTGAACCTCGTAATTATTGGTCGTCAAAGAAACTCTTGGATGCCCCGGTGAGAAATGACGTTGTCTGGACGCCGCTCACGATAGGAACAAATAGGGATCATCCTCTTCATGGGTACCGAGAAAGAAGATTAGATGCGACAGATAGAACCATTTCTGGACAGAGAAGGCCGCCTTCCTTGTTCTCATTATCACCCCTGCCCTCTCGAAATACAAGGGTCAGCAAGCCAATATGTGCAGATCCCCCGGGCCTTATGGCGCTTGGTCATCCATGCTTTAGGGGCAAGGTAATTGTGTAGCCTGACGCGAGCCTTTTGAAATTTCCGGTTGATTTCACATCAGAAGCCAGGGCATCCTATCCTCGACATGGAGAACAAGAGACAACATCCCGGATTCTTGGCGCATTGGCGTTGGGGGCCAACGGTTTCAAGGATGACCAAGCAGCGACAAGGAGATAAGGTTGTCCGAAGCTCCGAGGGGTTCCGAGGGCAGCAGGAAGCTTATCAAGCCCAGGAGTGAGTCGAATCTACTCCATGGGAAAACCAGCAAGTTGGGATCAAGAAGTTGGTGCACAGTGAGAAGGAGATTGCGTGGACATTTACCCTTTTTGGCATCAAGTCTGGCCATATTGTTAGCCCCCCACATTATTTACGTGCTTCCACGGCGAAATGCCCAATCAAAAATAAGCCGAAGAGTTTACAATTGCTTTTCGGAAGAAGAATTCTTCCCAGGGTCGTATATTGGACAAAGATCAGACTCGCAGCCTGGGGGCACTTGAACCGGCCCAAGGAAGCTCTGCTCCGTCCGTCCGTTCTGAACTGCCCCTGTGACGCTCAATTTCCAGGAGCCAGCCCAATCGAGTAGGAGGGGGCCTTCAGACCGTTTTACCATTGTTGCCGCCGGTGCTGACATAGCAAAACGATTAGGAGTTGCTTGCAGCTGCCATTATGTGCCCTCAAAAACCAAAGGAGGCGACATTTTCAGCAGCTAGACTGGTATTGACAATTCCGGCATTTCAAGAAAGCAATGAGCTCGCTCTGCTTAGGTGGATTTTACAAATCATCCTCCCTCCCTGTATTCACTCACCTTGATCTTGATCTCTAACACGGTGCGGGGCGGTAACCCTGTTCTGGTATCATGGGCCGAACATTTTTGTGGCTCCGTTTGTTGTCCATCAGTGCCACCCTAGAGTATGAGATTTAACAGGAATCACAAGAGGGCTGTTCGGTTTTTGGACGGGTTGCTCAGTATCATGAGATATACAGCATTGGAATATAGTAGGTGGAAAAGAATTAAGAGTAGAGATGAATAAATTGATCGCTTTGTATAGAAAATGAGTATTTTTACCGAACTGCAGAGAGCAAGAAAGCTAAAAGTTAGCAGAGCCCTCAGCTTTCTAACACCCCCGGTCACATTATTTTTTGGAAGTCTCTTTTCTTTGTGGTCGTTAAAAAGTGGATGCATATTTTACGTACATGTCACAGTAGCAAGATGGACGCCCTTTGCCCCTGAGTGAGATATCTCGCCGGAAGACAGTACTAATCAACCCATCAACCCACGAGATGGCAGTGAATAGCGTGTCGTGAGCGACAATATGACTGTACGTGACGAAGATCACAATATCGGCCGAGATTCGTATTACTTGCCTGTGGACATAAATTTGATCACCCAAGTTTATCTTTGCCTAACATGACCACCATGACGGTTCATCACAACACGCGAGCCGGGACATGCGAACTCTGCGGCGCAAGCCCCGAAATAGATACCGGACTACGGCATAACTTTGTAAAATGAGGCCCAAAAGTCTTTTTCCCGTCCTTCACTAAATTAGCTTTGGTTTTGGGAGCGGAGGCGACCAGTGTCACTAGCTAGATTCTATTCGCAGCTTGGTTCGAATTAATGGGGCCTGAGTTGGCCGATAATTTGTGAGGCCAGTCAGGCCATCTCTAGGATGTTTGCTCACACAATCACTCAATCTTGGCTGATGTTGTCTCACTATTTTAGAAGTCGTAATCCCACGGATGCCCCAATTACACGGCGGTGGCTCTTCCAAGTCGATATGGCTTCGGACAGGGGCCTCGGAACATGACACCCACTTGAGCCGAGTCCCATTTATAAGGCTAAGTACGAGGCTGAGAAGGATTTCACCCTGGGAGGTTGCTAAGGCAAGAAATGATCCTAGCGTACGTTAGGCGCCCAGAAAACCAGACTAAGTCGGCACAAGTCACAATTCCAATACCGCGGGTGTATCACCGTAGGTCCATGCGTATCCCTCCCCCTTTAGGGCGCATCACGACACCTCCGCTTACGCACTGGGATGTTTCACGACAAGCCTTTTAGGGCGGACTCTGGCGAGAGGCATGCGTAGATCAGTAATCCTTCCGATAACAGAAGTCTGGAGCATGACCAGAAATGTCCTCAGTATCAGTGTGCCAAACCTAACACAAGACGAAAATAGACACAGCTCATGACGACCAGAGCCACCATCCACGTTGAATTTTCATCAGTCCAACGGTGACACAGAAGCCTGATGCTACACAAGCACACGTCCGGCATTAGCCAATGGTGTTATTCATCAAATTGCTGCCATATATCAAGATGACTTATACCTAGGGTCGCGTCTTACTGCCTGCTTCTGGCAGCCGGCCCCTATTAATGGCAACAATTAGTGGGCAGAGCAGGTTTAGATGTAACGGCGGCACATAAAAAATACCCCAGCTGCCTTGTTAGTCCCATAGGATGCTATGCCGAAGGATTGGCCCCCCATTTTGCCGCGCGAGGTAAATGTAGCGACTACCGACATGCTCTTTCATGGTGCGAAAGGCCCGACCAAGAGCCTAAATTCTCCACCAGGGGCAGACTCTGCTAATCAAATGTTGTTCAAAGTCCCAATCTGCCAGCGCTCAGGTTCCAGCCGGCCGGTGAGCGGCCTGTGTTTGAAAAGCCTCGCAGCATTTCGCCGGCACTGGGGCAGCAGCAGCCAGGGGCAGATGCGTGGAGGACTTCCACGAAAGGGTACGAAGATGCGAGCTGCTAGGGGTATCGGCAAGTAGGGTCGTACTATGTAGAGGGCCACGCGTCTCGTCGAGAGACACTCATATACCGAAATAGGCAGAGTTACCTCGCGAAGGGGAAGTCCGCTCCCCGCATTGACTGGGCATGAATCAGGAACACGCTAGTGGGCTGTAAGCCGTTTGAAAATCAATCCCCAGGGCTCAGTTTGTGGTCCATGAGCTCTGTAAGGTTGTCCGCGAAGAAGAGGGCTGATCAAACTGTGTGTGCATCGTAGTGGCTGTGAATTCCTGAAGCTCCAAAAATAGATCGTGTCTTCATCGCATGTAACTCAAGATATCTATATAACTGCTGTTTCTTGTCTTCCAAATGGTCTGTCTTTCGTTCTAAATCATTCACATTTCCTTTTCAGTCATCTTTCCTACTGTCTCTTTTTCTTCCCAACTTTTGCACTCTATTTTCCTTTGAGCTATTCTCTATCTTATATCTCATCATTTCTTTTCCCATTTTCTCAGTTGAAATCAGTCAAAAATGGTTGCAATCAAGCAGGCTTCTTTGCTCTCCACCCTCCCTCTTCTCCTGGCTGTTTCCAGTCAGGCACTTGCCTCTCAGGAGTCGGGAGACCTTGTCTCCCGAGACGAAGGCGCCGTCTATGAGCGCGCCTACGACGAGGAGCTTTACGAACGGGACTTCGATGATGAACTCTACGAGCGCGACTTCGATGACGAGCTTGACGAACGTGACTTTGACGATGAGCTCTACGAGCGCGATGAGGACGATCTCTTCGAGCGTGACGAGTATGATCTCTACCTGGAGCCGCGAGGCGGCATCCTTTCCAAGCCTAAGAAGGAGAAGCCCAAGATCAGCAAGCCCACCCTCCAGGGCGGCACCAACCCTGTTGCCATGAAGGATAAGGACCTCAAGTCCAGCAAGAACCGCCACTCCTCTACATCCATGGAGGTGCCCATCAAGTTGGTTACCTCTCGGCCACGTTCTTTGTATGCTCGAGGTGGCATCCTTTCCAAGCCCAAGAAGGCGGAGAAGCCTAAGATCAGCAAGCCCACCCTCCAGGGCGGCACCAACCCTGTTGCTATGAAGGATAAGGATCTCAAGTCCAGTAAGAACCGCCACTCTTCCACATCCATGGAGGTACCTATCAAGTTAGTTACTTCTCGCCCTCGTTCTTTGTATGCTCGAGGTGGCATCCTTTCCAAGCCCAAGAAGGCGGAGAAGCCTAAGATTAGCAAGCCTACCCTCCAGGGCGGCACCAACCCTGTCGCGATGAAGGACAAGGATCTCAAATCAAGCAAGAACCGCCACTCTTCCACATCCATGGAGGTGCCCATCAAGCTGGTTACCTCCCGCCCACGTTCTCTGTGGGCTCGTGGCGGTATCCTTTCCAAGCCCAAGAAGGCGGAGAAGCCCAAGATCAGCAAGCCTAAGCTCCAGGGCGGTACCAACCCGGTCGCGATGAAGGACAAGGACCTCAAGTCCAGCAAGAACCGCCACTCATCCGGATCAATGGAGGTGCCCATTAAGTTGGTTACCTCTCGCCCGCGTGCTGTTCTGCAGCGTCGGGGCGGCGTTCTGTCCAAGCCTAAGAAGGCGGAGAAGCCCAAGATTAGCAAGCCTACCCTCCAGGGCGGCACCAACCCCGTCGCCATGAAGGATAAGGACCTCAAGTCTAGCAACCGCCACTCTGCCACGTCCATGGAGGTCCCAATCAAGCTTGTCAAATCTCGCCACTAAACGTGTTGGCTAGCCTTCAGAGATCAATGGTCTTAGGCCAGGTCGGACCACAGTGATCTGCTTCGCTAAGGATAGGAGCCTGTGAATCTGGCAAAATATCGTGCTTCATTTTGCGGGAAACGATGGGAAATGGATAGATATTTGATTTTGATTTTAGCTCTTGAAGTGAACTGAATAATTACGGCAGTTCGCTTGTTTGTACTATAAGTTAGAAAACCCAAATTTATTGATTTTTGTCATGATTTGATATAACAACGATGTGCTCCATTCTACGCTCTTGAAGTTCTTCAAAAGCAGGCTTACGCTCAAGGAAGTGTTCGATGCTTATAGAGTGGGCTTGGGAGTTTTAATCTCTGATGACTTGGTGAAGGCTGTTTAATGTATAACGGCTCTCCTTGTTGCTGTGACGGCAATTCATTACCAGTGATCAATAGGGCATCGTTGTAATTCTCCCTGATTAAGAATTCAATCAGCCTCTATTCCCAAAAGTCCAATCGCGTTGAGAGCCCCCTCAAGTAAATTCATCTCAAGACATCTAAGGGATCAAAACTTCATGCGCCTTTTCTCAAAGGTAATACGATTACCTGCCCACAGATAACAAAGCCTAAGATCAGTACCAGCAACCCGACGCTTGCTGGCTTCGCGAAGGCCATTATGATTAATAATGTTGACGAGCTGGATCAAACCAAGCCCAAAAGCCTCTATACAGAGCAGGTCTTATAATGGCCTTCGCGAAGCCAACAAGAGTTGGGTTGCTGGTACCGATCTCAGGTTTTGTTATCTGTGGCCAGGTAGTCTTATTGCCTTTGAGAAAAGGCGTTGATATCTCGTTGCTTGGTATGATATGTCCTGATCGTCGGCATAAATAGCGAACGCTGCGGATGTGTCAGTGTCAGTACTCTGGCCAAGAGGCTACTGGTACTCACTGGGTTGGTTGACTCGAGTTTTGTGTGTTGAAGTGTTTGGATTGGCATAAGATAAGAAGCCAGGTGAAAGAGGGTGGCTTAAATAGTCATTTGACGAGCAGCTCGTCCCGACGGCAAATGAGTCATCGGTATGAAGGTTTATAGAATCTTCTTCCGCATGACTGCAGCCTTGGGCTAGCGAATCTTTTTTGACCTTTCGTATTCATTGTATTGAGTTGTCGGGTTCTAGTATTTTCCATTGCTGTTTAACTTCATACTCAAACTCTATCCCGTAACCTGACGTGGGACTAGTTGGCCAAGTTCTCATTGCTATGTATGGTCGAAATATTGAGCTAGGGATGCTAACTCGCCAGCTCTCAGGTTTATCTGCGGAGGGTCTTGCTCAACATGCATTCTGACATGACCTAGGACTACGGGGACGGCCTTCGCACTTACTACATATGATTAAAGTTTCTCTCCCACTCAATCGTCCAGCATGAAAGATACTCATGGTAGCTTGAGTTTGAACTAAAGATGATTTCTGATACAAAATGATCAAGTGGACAAATTACTTATTTGGATATCTTTGGTTTATGGATCTTTTGTTTTTAGTATTTATCATCGCATACTTGCGCATAATCGAAGAGATAACTAGATCATTGCATGATTTCGAGTTTCTCAATCAGCCTTCTGATCTGTGTTTTGTATCAACTCCTTGATTCACCGCTTGTTTGCTTCCAAGAGATCTGTCATTTATCTTGTCTACCTTTGATGAAACCCAGTATTCCCTCAACTTGATGTAGAGGATCCCTCTCTAGCAAATCTCGAGGCCGTGGCCTCACTCTGCGATCATGATCAAATATGTCTTAATGTGTACTTTTCCCCCTGGGCGTTATCTATCCCACAGTTAGAAGCAGAGCTGTCTGTGGTAGAATAGCCTGTGACAGTGCCGAACGGAAAAATCTGGTTTGATCTACAACAGGAGTAAATTTCCAGACGTCGTTGCATATCGCCGCCACTTCAGTATAAACCACTTTCCCGGCTGGGGAGGTGCACCGAGTTCAACTGGCAGATTAGATAGCCACGGCTCAGATTCACGGCCTCGCCGATTTGCACGCATAAGTGCCAGCTGGCCTGATCGGGAACTGTGCCACGATAGCCATCGACCCGAGCTGGTTACAATCGGGATATTCCGCGCTTCATCAAGTTGTTCGTCCAAGGCTGCCCCATCTGGAGAGTGTCTGGGGTTATAAGGCACAAACTTGAATAGACTCGAAGCTCCTGGGCAAGTGAGACCCTTTCTACGACACGCGCTGCAGGTGGGCCACTTCTCGTCGCACTGAAGACCATGAGCGAAGAAGCCTGTACATAAAGGATTCGGGGTTCCATACCGTCAGCTTCCGAGCCTTGCAGTGCCTGCAGGCGCGTGATCGAGGAACTCCGACCATTTACTGCATTGGGTTCCAGAACAACCGCATATGGTCAAGGTGTACGAAAACCTACATAATAGCAGGTGATTGTGTTGGTATGACTTATCGGGTTATCGACTTATCGATAACCCGCAAACCTACTTGTACGAACCTTCCGTTCGACCATACGATAGTTAGCTTTTTTTTCCCTCAGATATTAATCAATTGTTTGCTTTAATTTGCTTACTTTACTATATTATATAGCTATATCGAATCCCTATTAATCTATACTGATCAGTCTGGAAAGACTGTACGATAGATCAGATTAATAGATAAGATATCTTCCTGTAAACTAGTTGCTTCTATTAGTAGGAAGCTAATTACTATATTTTATAAAGGAATTTATACTACTATAGGACTAATAAATCTATTAAAATTATCTATCTATCTGATCCTGAGTATTACAGAAGAATATACTTATATTAACTCTAAGAATTAGTAACTATTTATCTATATTAGTAATATCCTAATATTATAATAAACTATCTACTTATTTATTTATCTATTTATTCTCCTATCTTATTACTTATTTATTTACCTATAACTAATTCCTTCTGACTTTAGAACTGCTAATAATATAATTAAATAATTTACTACTTATTACTACTATAGTTCCTTCCTTATAATAATAAAGTTAAACTATTCTCTTGCTTATAATAAATTATTAATATTACTATTCTTATCTCTGCTTTCTATTAGAACTGCTAATTCTATCTGCTTAACTGTTTATTATAACTATCTGTTATTAACTACTATTTACCCCTTATTATTATCTATCTGTTTATTATCTATTAAAGATAATAAATAAAATAATATAACTATCCAGTTTACTACTAGATAAACTAATAAGTAATAGATCTTAAATATATAGTTAAACAGCTGATCTATCTTCTTCTTCCCCTATAATATTAGTTTTTTCTATTTCTAACTATCTATAATTATATATTAATCTATTAATCTGGGGAAATATTAATAACTTTAATCTAGTAATTACTATATCTAAGTAATTTATATTCTACTTATTATATATATTTATAATATAGGGTAATAAAGATTACTATAGTTAATTACTTTATAAAACTATATCTAATATATTTAAAAGATAGACTAATAATTATTTTATTAACTATAGAAAACTATTAATTAATAAATTTTAATAATATTATATAGTATAACTAAGTATATATAAATAGATATTAAATTAATATTAAATCTATATTATTCCTAATAAAAATTTCCTATAGTAGTAAATATATACTATACTTATAGAGGTAAATTAATTTATAATCTTAAAAGTAACTAACTTTTTTATTTCTAAATATATATAATTCTAGATTAAATTAAAATAAACTCTAATATACTAATACTAAGCTTAATCTAATTTAACTAATATATTATCTGATCTGAATATAACTAAAAATAATATAAAGCTTAAATAATTAATTTTTAAGAGCTATTTCTACTCTTATTAACTTAATATAGTATATAATATACTAAAACTATAAATTATATATTAGATTATAGTAAACCTATATAAGAGAGTAGCTATTCTTAAGATATAGTATTTACTTAAGCTGATCTTAATTCTCTATAAGTACTTATAGTAGCTACTAGCAGCAGGCTATATAGTAAAGTAATAATCTGAGTAAATATAGCTACTGAACTTATACTATTAAAAGTAGTTTTATTACTATAAGCAGATCCTTAACTGATTAAAGGGATATATAATAAATATAGTTAGTAAATAGCTATATTAGATTATCTTAGATAATAGTTATTATTATTTTAAGGATCTTATTAATAGTATTAAATAGGCTCTAAGAGGTTAGAATATTTATATTAGATATTATAGCTATTTAAGATATTTAGTAATTAATTAATTAAGTAATTAATTAATAATATAATTTAATTAATTAATTAATTAAGATAAGGAAAGATAATTACTATTATTAGATAATAAGCTTTCTCCCTTAGAGGCTATAGCTATAGCTAGGCTATTTATATATCTAGCTATATAAATAGCTTCTATTATTAGAGTTTTTTAAGATATTAATATCTATATCTAGACTGAAAGTATTTAATTTTAACTTTATCTTATAGTATTAAAGGTTTAGATATAGACTACTAATTATATTTTTAAAAAATATATATTAAATTATATATTATCTAATCTTAGAATATATTCTTATTTATAGTAAAACTAATAAAAAAAAAAAATTAAATTTAATAAATACTTTTAGTAAATAGTATCTTTATTATTTAAAATAGTTAGAAAGTTAGAGTAAATATCTAATAAGTATTTATAAATCTATTCTACTTATAGACTACTAGAGAGATTAAAGAGAATAGTAATAAATATATCTATTTCTATAAATTAATAAAGAATAATAAGAACTTTCTTATAGAAATTATATATAACTAAATAATTAAAGATCTTAAGATTAAAGCTATTAAGAAAGAATAAAAGACTATTAAAGCAGCTAAATAATAAGTAGTTATTAATATAGCTAATTAAGCTGCTGATTAAAATAGCTAAATAGATTATAGTTAAATATATATACTATAAATCTAATATATTAATTATCCTACTTTCTATTCTATTATACTAAGAAGCTAGTATATTATTAATTTAATCTAACTAACTATTCTATCTATTTTAAATAATATATTAAATAGTATACTAAATACTATATTAAATAGTATATCTAACTAATCCCTATAATATTAATAATAATAAAATAGCTTATAGTAGTTTACTCTAAATATAATAAATAGTAATCTATAACTATTTAATAATATAATTATAATAGTTTAGATAACTTATACTAGATAGGGTCTAGGGTAGATCAGGGTTAAACTAATTAAAGTATTATTCTGAGTAGTATAATTAGATTATCTTAAGCTATATAATATAAGTTACTATTAATATATAAGTATTATAGAGCTAGTAATAATAGATATATAAATAATTATATTAATAACTATCTAAGAGAGTATTCTATCTAGTAAAATAAATATATATATATACTAAGGAATTATTAATACTTAGTAATAATCTATTATTCTGAATTATTAGAATTATTATAAGATCCTAATAATCTATTAATAATTAATTAAAAAAGATAGAATAATCTATATAACTCTAATATATAATAATATAATTTATAATATAAGGTTCTCTCTTTATTAATTATATTCTTAAGATTATATTCTATAGCTTATTAGTAAGTTTTTTCTAATTTAATTCTTTATTCTCTTTATAGTTTATAATAATATCTAATTATATATAGAAAACTTCCTATAAAAAAACCCTTTAGTATAATACTCTTATTAATACTATTTTATTAAATCCTTTAGTAATATAATTAAAGTATAGCTATTATAAATCCTATAGTTATAAATACTTTAGATTAAAGAGTTCTTTATCTTATTATTTTTACTATATTAAAAATAATTAATTATATTATAATACTTAAAGCTTTATATTAGAATAGTTAAAGTATATTATTAATTAGTATAGTAAACTAGAGTTTAAGCTAGAGATAGTAAAAAAGAAGTACTATTATATAGATATAAAAATCTAGTATTTTTATTAATAAAAGAAATTATAGTTAGATAAGATAATATAAATAGTATCTTATAGTATTAATAGTATAGAGGAACTAGAGTATATTAAGTAAAAGAAGATAGAGAAAATAATCTAAAAGTAGATTTTATCTCTAGCTATATCTTTATCTAAGTCTATATTCTTAAAGATTAAGATTAATCTAGTATTTCTTTAGAAGGGTATAGAACTATTTTCTTCTTAATTTATAAGAATAGGTATTTCTAGTCCTAGTAATATTACTAAATAAACTATTAATAATTCTTTAAATATTTAATAGGTTCCTAAGTATTATCTTTATTAGTATATTCCTTCTATTTTACTAAGTAAAAGATTTATTTATTTCTAACTTCTTTTTTTAGAATTTTTTTTAGTTTAAATTCTTCTTTATAAATCTTAATTAGATAATCTTAATTTAATATATTTTCTAATACTTTCTTAAATAATAAAATATAAAAAACTAGATAGATATATATAGTATCTAATAATAAGAGTTTATAATTAGTATCTAATTTTTTCTTAAGAATTTTAAATAGTTTAAGTTTTTTATAGTTTAATTTATTATTTAGTTTTATTATTATAATATTTTTATAAAATAGATAGACTTTATTTTCTTTCTTTAAAATTAGTTTTTCTAATCTAGTTTTATTATAATATTTTTTTATTTATTATTAAATAAACTTAAGTTCTATTTTTATTTCTATATATAATAAATATAGTATTTCTTTTATTAATATAATAACTAGTATATTTAATCTATTATATTCTAATTAATTTTAAAATTATAGTTTATAACTATAGTTTATATATATAGATATAAGCTAAATAGATTCTTATACTAAACTATTATATATAATCTGGGCTATAGATAATAATTATATCTAATTATTTTATTTATAGTTAATATATATTTATAGATATTATTCTAAAGTTTAATTTAGTTATTTTATTTAATTATTACTTTATAAATAATAAGTTATTAAGAGCTTATACTTAGTATTTATTTATACTATAAATAATTATTAAAACTTAGAGATAAATATTATTTCTCTATCTAATATAATTTTATTAGATAATCTATAATAACTAATTATATATTATAAGAACTAGTATATAAGATCTTCTATAAAACTTATTTTCTTATATAGAATAAAGTATCTATACTTTATAAATCTATTAATAACTATTAAAATACTATTATATTCTACTCTAGTTATTAGTTCTTTAGATAACAGTAGTTTAATAATATAATTAAAGAATACTAACTATTAGAATTATTCTAATACTAAAATTAGTTTAAGTTCTCTATAGGGTTTATATTATATAAACTTAATTCTTATATAAATATTATATTCTAAAACTATAGTCTATATATCTTTTTATAGATCTATATAATTATAATATTATTTAATTCTATTAAATATTTTCTTAACTTCTTAATATTCTAAGAGTAAGTATTTATAGATTTCTTTAATAAGTACTATTCTAATATCTTATTATAGTTTTCTTAAGCTAGAAATAATCTCTATCTAGATCTTAGTATATACTATTTCCTTAAGTATAACTTCTAGGGTTTTCTCTACTAAGTATTCTTTATTATTAGTTAAGAATAGCTATTTATTTATCTTTAGAACTACTTTTTTATATTTAGATTTCTAGCTAAAAGTATTAGCTCTTCTATTTTTTAATTCTTTTTAATATATAATTTTATAATTAAATTAAAATAGATATTTAGTATAATATATTTATTTTCTATTTAATTATTAAATAATAGTAAAATATTAAATATTCTTATAATCTATATATATTTTAATCTTATATATTATCCCTAAGTAGTAATATTTAAATTCTTTAAATATATATATAATAGTTATAAATTCTTTATTATAGATAGAATAATTAAGTTCTATATTATATAGTTTCTTTAAAAAGAATACTATAGGGTATAATATTCTATTATTATTTTTTTAGCTAATTTATATATTAATTATAAAGTTTAAGATATTTATTTTAAGTTCTACTTTTTATATAGAATTAAATATTTATAATATAGATTCTAAAAGTATTTAGTTTTTTATTTTATTAAATATTTATTATTATTTATTATTCTATTAAAATTCTATTCTCTTTTTAGTAATATTATATAAGAGTATAATAATTTTTCTATAGTTTTTAATAAATTATTAATAATAATTAATAAATTTAAAAAAAACTTATACTTTTTTAATAATTTTTAATATTTTCTATTCTTTAATTATAATAATTTTATCTTATTCTATTTATATTTTATTTAATTAAATAGTATATTTTAAGAAGTTAATTTTTTATATATAGAAGAAACTCTTTTCTAATTCTATAAGAAGTTTTACTTTTTCTAGTTTTTCTAAGACTTAGTATATATATTCTTTATATATCTTTAGATTATTAGAGAAAATTAAGATATTATTAAGATAAATTACTATAAAGATATTAAAATACTCTTAAAGTATTTAGTTAATTATTTATTAGAATATTATAGATATATTTATTAGTTTAAAGAATATAATAAAATACTTATAGAGATTAAACTTTATTCTAAATACTATTTTCTATTTATCTTCTTTCTTAATTTATATTAAATTATAAACTTTTTTTAGATCTAGTACTATAAACTACTATTTATTCTATAACTAATCTCTAAGCTTAGTAATTAGTAGTAAGAATATTCTATCTTTTTATATAATCTTATTTAGCTATTAATAATTAATAACTAAATAGAATTTATTATTTTTCTTTAGTATAAATATTATAGAGTATTCTATAAATAAAGTTAATAGTTATATATAATCTTTTATTAGTATATTATTAATATATTTATAGAATATTTATAATTAAAATTCTATAAGATTATATAATTTATAGAAATTAGATTTTTCTTCTTTAATAATAGAGATTTTATAATCCTACTAGCTATATTCTAATAATTCTATTTTAAGTTCTTCTATAAATAATATTTTCTTAAAATAATTATATTCCTATAGAATATTCTTAAGATATTCTTTTTATCTTAGATATTTAGCTTATTTATACTTATATTAGATATTCTTTTCCTTATTTTATTATACTTTTTATTAATTATTTATTTAGCTCTATTTCTAAACTCTTATACTAAATAGTTTTAAAAATAGTTTTTCTATTTTCTTTTACTATTAACTATATCTAACTTTATATTTTTATTATTATTTCTTAATTAGTTATTCCTAATTAATAAATACTAAATCTATATCTAAAAATAGTTTTTATTTTTATATCTAATCTAAGATTTATATTATTTATCTTAGTTCTTATTATAATAGATTTCTTATATTATTAAGTTATAGTACTATTAAAGCTAATATTATTATATCTATTTATTATTATAAATTATTATAGTTTTTTATAATAGTATTTTTAAATATTAAAAAGTAAATATACTTTTCTAATATCTAATAAAATTTTAATTTTTATTAATCCTAATATTAGTATATAAAAATATCTTTTTACTCTATTTAGCTAGTATACTAATTAATTAGTAAGTTTATATTTTAAAGCTATAGTAATTCTAATATAACTTTATAGATTCTTAATAATATTAGATTATAAGTAATATTAAATTTCCTTTTTTAGATTTTAATTATAAAATAATTAGTTTTAGAATTAATAATTTTATTATTATATTTAAATTTTAAGTTTTTAATATTTATAATTATATAGATTTCTTCTTTTTTTTTTTATAGTAAGTAGAATTAGTTAATTATTATTAATAAAATATAATTTTCTTATATTCTATAGTTAATAAATACTATAAGCTAGTTCCTTTTAATCTTTATTTCTATAAAAATATATATAGAGCTTTCTACTTTTATAATTCTTAAGATCTTTTAATCTATTATTAATATTATTCTATACTATAGCTCTATTATAAATAGTTTAAATTATTTTTTATCTAATTAATTTATTCTTAAAGTTATTCTTAATCTTTATTATTTTTTAATACTTATTTAAGAATATTCTTAAGATCTTCTAGTTCTTCTATATAACTAAGAATATATTTTATAAATTTAATTCTTTAATTATATAATTCTTTAATTATTATAAGTATTCTATTATTAAAATAAGCTTTATTTTATTCTTTTTTATTAATTAAGATTATTTTTTATTTCTCTATTTTATTACTATCTTTATTATTTATAGAAAATAATTATTCTTTTAAATAATATTTCTAAAGTTCTTTTTTCTATAGTTATTACTATTTAAGATATAATCTAATAGTATTTATATTATTATTACTATTCTATACTAGTACTAATACTTTTTATTTAATCTCTTAATAATTTTTATAATTCTAATTATAATACTATTTAATATAATTATTATACTTATATATTATTTAATCTTCTATTTATTAGTAGTTATACTATAGTCTAACTTTATTATTCTTATAAATTTTATATCTCTATTCTTAATATATTTCTACTAAAAGTTTTTTTTTTATATAATTCTTAAAGTATTCTCTTAGATTTTTCTTAAAAATAATATAGAATTCTATTCTATAGTATTAATAAATAAATTATTATATTTAGATTATATTATACTTTCTAGATATCTTTCTATTATTATTATTTACCCTAGGTACTAGGTCTAGCTAGTCTCTAGTCCCTCTATCTAATCTCTAATAAGGGAAAACTTTATATATAGAATAAAAACCTTATTCTACTTATTTCCTCTATAGCTTTATCTAGATATTAATATAGCTTCTAGTTTTCTATTTTTCTTTATTTATCTATTATATTTCTATCTTATCTCTTATCTACTAGTTAGTATAAATAGAGTAGTTTTTAACTTATATCTATATAGAACTTAATTTAGCTCTATTTTAGGGTTAACTTCTTATAGCTAGCTTTAAATAATTAATTTAGAGAGTATTTTTTCTATTATCTAATTAATTAGTTTTATTTCTACTTTCTAATTTTAATTTTCTTTTTAAAAGTTATCTAGATAGGATTTCTTTATTATCTTTATTTTTTAGTTTATTTAATCTATTCTCTATATATATTTAATATAACTCTAGCTTAGTTCTTTAGCTTTATATTTTTCTCTATTTAACTTTTTTAGTTATAGATTAGGAAGATATAATTATTATACTAATTTAGATTAATTATAATATAGATTCCTTATATATTTACTATTACTTATATAACTTTTTAGTATCTAGTATATTTTCCTTATAAGTTCTTAGATTATTTAGATTATTTATACTCTCTTCTATATCTATAAATATCTTCTTTTTCTCTAATTTCTTTTTCTTTTTTCTTCTTTTTCTTCTTTATATAATTAGATAATTAGATAAATTCTTTTCTTTCTCTATATTAACTCTAATATAAATAAGATTCAGAGTAGATCTTATTCTATATTATTTCTATACTTCTTCTATTCTATTTTACTCTCTACCCTCTATTATTATATAGATCTAGTCTATTCTCTTCTCCTCTACTTTATCTCTAGCTCAGTCTCTAGCTTTTTCTAGTTCTTACTATTCTAGAACTAGTTACTAATAGTATATTAATAGTATAACTATTAATAGATATACTACTTACTATACTCTCTAGTTTAGTAAGTTTTCTATCTACTTTCAGATTAGTTCTATATTAATCCTATAGTAGATCTCTAGTTTAAATTCTATTATAAGTATTATAGTTTTAAAACTCTCTATTTAAAGATAAGTTTATATCTAGTTCTAATCTCTTTTAGTTCTAATCTATATAGTATTCTATTAATTATTTCTTTACTAAGTATACTACTTACTTATAGATCTATACTATTAATATTACTTTTAGTACTAAGAAATTTAATATATATCTTATATCTCTATTTAGTACTTTTCTATATTAGCTTTTATTCTAATCTAGATTATAGTAAGCTTAGTAGAATATACTTATTTTAAAGACTATAGCTTATTAGCCTAATAAATCTATTTATATTTTTATCTCTAGTAGTACTTAGGATTATACTAGTACTATTACCCTTAGTAGCTATATTAGTTCTACTCTGGTTTTATTCTAGATTCTATATAATAATAAGATTATTATTATTACTCTAAAGACTAAAGATAAGAAGAATTACTAATAGATAACTACTCTTAGTACTTAGTTAGATATACTTAACTAAAATATTCTTAATTAGAACTAGCTCTTATATAAACTTCTAGTTCTTATAGCTATAGCTATATTAAAATCAGTCTAGTTTATTCTTAATACTCTTATAGAGATATTTTCTTCTAATAGAGTATTTAGTAAGAGTAAGATTAAAAGTAGTAGTTATAGTAGGTTTAAGAAGTATATTTCTAGTAGAGCTACTACTAGCTATAATACTAATATATCTAAGAAGCTTTAGATTAGTTTTTATCCTAGGTTTACTCTAGATTTTAATTAGTTCTATAGCTTAGAGTTTTTAGTTTATATATTTAATACTAATATTCTATTCTTCTTTACTACTTTTATTCTCTTTTATACTTATTTAATTATATATAATAGTTCTATTATTATTTATATTAACTAGATCTAGATATTATCTAATATATTTCCTATTTATATATAGATTAGATTCTACTTAGGATTTTTATATATTTCTCTTAGTATATCTAGCTTCTTAATAAGTTTATATTATTCTAGTATTTTAAAATCTAAAACCTATTTTATAATTTTTTATATACTTTATTTTTAGTCTATTATAATATTAAGATTATATTAGATCTATATTAGTTTTTTAGTACTTAGCTTAGCTTATTAGGTTTTAAATCTAGAGTATTATAAAATAATATAATATATATCTTTCTTTTCTTTTCTATATTAGTATATAGATATATTTACTTTAGAAACTCTCTTTATAAAGAGAAAAGAGATTAAGCTTATTCTTCTAGTTCTTATTTATATTAGAAAGAAGCTTTTATATTTTTATAAAAGGTTATATCTCTTAAGTACTCCTCTATTAAATCTAACTATTATATCTACTATCTATATTTATTTAGATCTTCTCTATATTATATTTACTTGAGTTTTCTATCTAGCTCTTTACTTAGCTTCTAGATTAAAATCTTTTTCTTATCTCTAGTACTAACTTACCTTTAGTAGTTTTACTTTTTAAAGTCTTTATTTTTACTAATTTATTATTAATTTAACTATTATACTAACTATAGTCTAGTTTATACTTATAATCCTTCTAGCTTTAAATCTTTTTTCTATTTCTATTATTCTTTTATTTATATAGAGATCTAGAGATAGTATTAATACTTCTATTTTAATTATTCTTAGTAGTATAGCTCTATATACTCTAGTTATAACCTAGAGATATTTTAACTACTATCTAGCTAAGCTCTATATAAATCTCTATAGTTTACTCTCTTTCTCTATAAGTTTATAGAAGATAGATACTCTATATACTATTATAAACTTTATAGTAACTTTATAAACTACTCTTACTTATTTATATAAATATCTATATTATTATAAATAAAGGCCTCTGTTAGGCTATATAAAGTTATATATAAAGTATAAACCTACTGGAAGACTATAACTAATAAGTATAGATCTATTACTTAGGTAGTATAATAGCTAAGTAATAAATAAGTAATAGTCTTAGTATATATATACCTTCTATTTTATTAGATAGAATACTCTCTTAGATAGTTATTAATATAATTATCTATATATCTATTATTACTAGCTCTATAATACTTATATATTAATAGTAACTTATATTATATAGTCTAAGATAATCTGATTATACTACTTAGAATAATACTCTAATTAGTTTAATCCTAACTTACTCTAAACCCTGTTTAGTATAAGTTATCTAACTATTATATATTAATAACTCTTATTTAGCTAATTACCTTATCTTAATTACTATATAATATTAAAAGATAAAATAACTTCTACTGAATTACTAAATAATATCCTATAAGCCCTAATAGCTTAAGAGATTATATAGTAACTTATAGTTTAAATTAAGTAATTTAAGAAGAAGGAAATAAAGAATAAAGAGAAAATAATATAATTAATATCTTTAGAACCCTTCTTAGATAATACTAATAAACTAGAAGAATTTAAAACTTAACTTTAAGTATACTTTAAATTCTTTCTAATTAAACTAGTAATAGATAAAGATAAAGTTAGGTTTATAGGAATATATCTTAATAGTACTATAGGATAATAGTTCTAGACCTATCTTAGAAATTAGTATAATAATAAAGCTATACTAAGCTTATAAGACTAGAAGATAGTTAATACCCTTACTAATTATAAGAATTTCTAAATCTTACTTATTTTAGTATTTAGTTAAGTAGATAAAGAATAATAAGCTATTAAGAACCTTAAGAATTTATACTAGATAGAATTAGTATTAGGATATACTACTAAGTTTAGGAAAATCTTAATTTAATTAGACTAGGATAATAGTCTTCTTAAGGCTATATTCTATAATAGGTTTAAAGAAGAAGTTAAGGATTAACTTTTTAAAATAGATAAATCTAAAGATTTATCTAGATATATAGTAAATACTATATAAATTAATAATTATCTATATAAAAGATAATAGTAGAAAGGGAATAAATATATAGATTAGAACTATATTAAGAATAAACCTAACTAGAGAGTATAATAAACCCTACTACTATCTATAGAATCTGGAATATATATAGATCCTATAGAGCTAGGAGCTATAGAAAAATATAAGTATTATAATTATAATAAGATTAGATATATTTTATCTTAATATTTAAAATCTAAGAAATAAAAGAATTAGAAATTTACTAAGGAAGATAAGAAATAGTTAGGAGTAACTAGAAAAACTAAAACTAAAATACTTAAAATAGTTAGAAAAACTACTTAGAAAGAAAGCTATATAGTTATTATAGTTCCTATATTTTCTAGAAAGCTTATACTAAGTTTCTATAAGATACTAAAGACTAGTAATAAAAAAAAAAATAAATAGTATTAGAAGAAAACTAATAATATATTATAAATATCCTCTAAGAGCTTAAATAAAAGTATAAAGATAGAAGGGATATTATAAATTATAAACCCCTTACTAAATATAAGTATATATTCTATTATATTAATAGGCTTATTAAATAGATCCCTAAAGAATAAAACTAATATATATTTACTAGGGATAAAATTAAAGCTAAATATAATAAACTCTATATCTACTACTAGTAGAAGATATAGATATAAAATCTTAAGAAGATATATAGAATAGTATTATATAGAAGGGATACTATAGATACTATTTAATACTCTAGTAATAGATATATAAACCTAATATATATAAATACTAGTAGAAAGTATAACTATAGATTAGAATTCTAAATAATATATTATAATATCTAGTATACTATATATTAGTAGGAAAAAGTATTAAATAACTTTTTTCTATTTCCTAATAGAAGGATATCTAGAAAGTATAGTATAGTTTAAATATAATAATTTACTTATTAATACTATAGAATAAAACCCTATACTATCTTTAAAGAAAACCTAAGAGAGTATCCTAAGGAGTATATAAATAAAGAATTTCTAATTAAAATATATTAAGAATAAAGATATAAGATCTATAAGGATAATAAGATTAAACTATAGTATAACTACTAGTAGATAGAAGACTAAACTATATATAATTATAATAGTTATATTAAATAGTATTATAACTAGAACTATAGAAATTATTAAAAAGTTAAATAAGAAGTACTAGTATTAGTATAAAATAATAATAATAATATAAATACTACTAAGCTATATCTTAAATAATAATAACTATAGGAGGAAGAAATATAAGAATAATACTTAAATAGTTAATCTTCTTCTATAGATAGTAAAGAAAATAGTAATAAAAAGGAATTAGAAATTATCTCTACTAATAAATAAGAATAGGATAGGATATATAATAAGTAAAATATACTATTATTATTAGATAAACTATAAGAATAAGTTAACTAGATAAAAAATAATCTATACTATTTATAATAGAGCTATAGTATAGAATAAAATTAATAATAGATTAGAGAACTCTAGAAGCTATAGAAGTAGGAAGCTTTATATATATCCTTATAGAAGTAGAGATTAAGAGGAACTAGCTTATAGTATTTATTAACTATAAAGTATAAGAAAATTATATCTTACTAGTAGTAATTAACTAATTCTACTTACTATAGAAAAAGAAAAAAGAAATCTATATAGTTATAAATATTAAAGATTTAAAATTTAAGTATAATAATAGAATTATTAATTTTAAAACTAATTATTTTATAATTAAAATCTAAAGAAGGAAATTTAATATTATCTATAACTTAGTACTATTAGGAATCTATAAAGTTATATTAGAATTACTATAGCTTTAAGATATAAACCTACTAATTAATTAGTATACTAGCTAGATAGAGTAGAGAGATACTTTTATATACTAATATTAGGATTAATAAAAATTAAAATTTTATTAGATATTAGAAAAATATATATACTTTTTAATATCTAAAAGTACTATTATAAAAAACTATAATAACTTATAATAATAAGTAGATATAGTAGTATTAGCCTTAATAATACTATAATCTAGTAATATAAGAAATCTATTATAATAAGAACTAAGGTAAATAATATAAGTCTTAGATTAGATATAGAAGTAAGAACTACTCTTAGATATAGATTTAATATCTATTAATTAGGAATAATTAACTAAGGAATAATAATAAGAATATAAGATTAAGTATAATTAATAGTAAAAAGAAATAGAAAAACTATCTCTAAAACTATTTAGTATAGGAATTTAGAAATAGAGCTAAATAAATAATTAATAAAGAGTATAATAAAATAAGAAAAAAGATATCTAGTATAAGTATAAATAAGCTAAGTATCTAAGATAGAAAGAATATCTTAAGAATATTCTATAGGAATATAATTATTTTAAGAAAATACTATTTATAGAAGAACTTAAAATAGAGCTATTAGAATATAGCTAGTAGGATTATAAAATCTCTATTATTAAAGAAAAAGAATCTAATTTCTATAAATTATATAATCTTATAGAACCTTAATTATAAATACTCTATAAATATATTAATAATATACTAGTAAAAGGCTATATATAATTATTAACTTTATCTATAGGATACTCTATAATATTTATATTAAAAAAGAATAATAAACTCTATTTAGTTATTAACTATTAATAGCTAAATAAGATTATATAAAAAGATAGGATATTCTTATTACTAATTACTAAGCTTAGGAATTAGTTATAGAGTAAATAGTAATTTATAGTACTAGATCTAAAGGGAGCTTATAATCTAATATAAATTAAGGAAGAAGATAAATAGAAAATAGTATTTAGAATAAAGTTTAATTTTTATAAATATCTTATTATACCCTTTAAACTAATAAATATATTTATAATATTCTAATAAATAATTAATTAAGTACTCTAAAAGTATTTTAATATCTTTATAGTTATTTATCTTAATAATATTTTAATTTTCTTTAATAATCTGGAGATATATAAGAAATATATATACTAAGTCTTAGAAAAACTAGAAAAAGTAAAACTTCTTATAGAATTAGAAAAGAGTTTCTTCTATATATAAGAAATTAACTTCTTAAGATATACTATTTAACTAAATAAGATATAAATAGAATAAAATAAGATTATTATAGTTAAAAAATAAGAAGTACTAAAAACTATTAAAGAAGTATAAACCTTTTTTAGATTTACTAATTATTACTAATAATTTATTAAGAATTATAGAAAAATTACTATACTCTTATATAATACTATAAAAAAAGAAATAGAATTCTAATAGAATAAAAAATAGTAGTAAGTATTTAATAAAATAAAGAACTAGATACTTTTAGAACCTATACTATAGATATTTAATTCTATATAAGAAGTAGAACTTAAGATAGATATCTTAAACTTTATAATTAGTATATAAATTAGCTAAAAGGATAATAATAGAATACTATACCCTATAGTATTCTTTTTAAAAAAACTATATAGTATAGAACTTAATTACCCTATTTATAATAAAGAATTTATAGTTATTATATATATATTTAAAGAATTTAAATATTATTACTTAGGAATAATATATAAGGTTAAAGTATATATAGATTATAAGAATATTTAATATTTTATTATAACTTAGTAATTAAATAGGAGATAAATATACTATACTAAATATCTATCTTAATTTAATTATAAAATTATATATTAAAAAGGATTAGAAAATAGAAGAGTTAATACTTTTAGCTGAAAATCTAAATATAAGAAAGTAGTTTTAAAGATAAATAAATAGTTATTCTTAACTAATAATAAAGAATACTTAGTATAGAAAACCTTAGGAGTTATACTTAAGGAAATAGTATATACTAAAGTCCAGATAGAGACTATTTCTAGTTTAGAAAAACTATAGTAAAATATTAGAATAATACTTATTAAGGAAATCTATAAATATCTACTCTTAGGATATTAAGAAGTTAAAAAGATATTTAATAGGATTAAATAATACTATAATTACCTAGGTTTATAAAAGAATATATAAACTATAGTTTTAGAATATAATACTTATATAAGAATTAAGTTTATATAGTATAAACCCTATAGGGAACTTAAACTAGTTCTAGTATTAGAATAATTATAATAATTAGTATTCTTTAATTATATTATTAAATTACTATTATTAAAAGAACTTATAACTAGAATAGAATATAATAGTATTCTAATAGTTATTAATAGACTTATAAAATATAAATACTTTATCCTATATAAGAAAGTAAGCTCTATAGAAGATCTTATATACTAGTTTTTATAATATATAATTAGTTACTATAGATTATCTAATAAGATTATATTAGATAGAGGAATAATATTTATCTCTAAGTTTTAGTAATTATTTATAGTATAAATAGATACTAAATATAAGCTTTTAATAGTTTATTATCTATAGAGTAATAGTTAAATAGAATAATTAAATTAAATTCTAGAATAATATCTATAAGTATATATTAACTATAAATAAAATAATTAGATATAATTATTATCTATAGTATAGATTATATATAATAACTTAGTATAAGAATCTATCTAGCTTATATTTATATATATAAATTATAATTATAAATTATAATTCTAGAACTAACTAAAACTCTATAGATCTAATATATTAGTAGCTATACTTATAAAAGAAATATTATACTTATTATATATAGAGATAAAAATAGAACTTAAATTTATTTAATAAAAAATAAAAAAATATTATAATAAAAATAGATTAGAAGAACTAATCTTAGAGGAGGGAGATAAGATCTACTTATTCTATAAAAATATTATAATAATAAGGCTAAATAGTAAATTAAACTATAAAAAACTAGAACTATTTAAAATCCTAGAGAAAAAATCAGATACTAATTATAAACTCTTATTACTGGATATAATATATATCTACCTAGTTTTTTATATCTTACTATTTAAAAAAGTACTAGATAATATATTAGAATAAAACTATCTGATTAAAGTCTATAAAGAAGAATTTAAACCTTAGAAAATACTAAATAAGAAGATTAAAAATAAATAAATATTTTATTTAATAAAATAAAAAGACTATAATAAAAATAATAATATATAGGAACTAGTTAAATACTTAAAGAAGTACTAGTATTTAATATACTAATACTATTAGAAGAAAAAGGATTAATAATCTTATCTTAAGTAATACTACTAAAGAGATTCTCTATAGAAGAATTAAAGAAGAAGCTAGAAAAGTTAACTATCTATATAGTATATAATATTTAGACTTAGAATATAAGCTTAGCCTTCTAAGCCTATATTTATTCTAACTCTTTCTAATAACTTTTCTTCTCTACTTCCTTTTACTCCTTCTCTTCTAACTTTTCTATATTATTTAGCCCTTTCTTTAATATCTTTATACCCTTCTTATAAAGCTATTTTTATATCTTCTATAAATAAGAAATTTATATAAATACTACTACTAACTCTATCTTAGCTTTAAACTCCTTATTCTCTAAATAAAATAATTCCTTATTAATTTTCTTAACTAAGATAAGAAATCAGAAAAGACTACTAGAGGTATATAGTACTAAGATACTTACTAGAAGATATTAGAGAATATATACTATTATATAAGTAATCTATATAAATATATATTATATAATAATTTAAACTTAGGATAATAAAGTAGCCTATATCCTTCTCTATATAGTAAGTATAAGAAATAACCTTAAACCTATAAGTAAGAATATATTCTAATTTTTAGATATACTTATATACTAAATTAGATTTTTTTTATTTTAAAATATAACTAGATATTTTATTAGTAGAATATATAATAAAATAAATATAGAACTAAGTATATACTAAACTAGTATAAGAAGAATAATCTGATTTTAGGAATAAGACTAATAGGGAGGGAGTATTATATTATAAATAAAAGCCTCTATTAAACTGTATAAAGTTATATATAAAGTATAAACCTACTGGAAGACTATAACTAATAAGTATAGATCTATTATTTAGATAGTATAATAGCTAAGTAATAAATAAGTAATAGCCTTAGTATATATATACCTTCTATTTTATTAGATAGAATACTCTCTTAGATAGTTATTAATATAATTATCTATATATCTATTATTACTAGCTCTATAATACTTATATATTAATAGTAATTTATATTATATAGTTTAAAATAATCTAATTATATTACTCAGAATAATACTCTGATTAGTTTAATCCTAACCTACCCTAGACCCTGTCTAGTATAAGTTATCTAACTATTATATATATATAGATAATATAATTCTAATTAGAGCTAGTATTTATCTTTTAAGTTTCTTCTAGAGTTTTATTATATATATTTTCTATTAGAGTTTTCTATCTAGTTATATACTAAGGAATTTAACTATTTTATATAGTTTAATCTATATACCTTCAGTCTATATCTAGTTCTTTATCTTTTTCCTTTTCTTTATAAAGTATATAAGCTTATTTTTTATTAAATTAAAGATTAATTTAATAGCTCTTAACTATTTCTTATATTTCTTCTATATCCTAAGAAGTTCTTTTTTTACTACTTCTATATTAGATCTAAAGCTTAATATATTTATATTATTAGTAAACCCTATTACTAGTATATTAGAAACTTCTTTAAAGGTTTTATATAAAGTACTTATATATAATATAAAGAGAATTAGTAATAGTAGGAACTCCTATAGTATATCTACTCAGACTAGTATTACTATTATTATTTTATTATTAAATTAGAATTATATTATTCTCCCCTTTAGGAATATCTTAATCTATCTATAGATATTCTTAGGATATTTCTTTATTCTAACTATTTTAAATAGCTTTCTATATAGTACTATATTAAATATACTACTTATATCTAGAAGTAATAGTATAATTAATCCTTTAAGTTTCTATATTATTTAGATAGTTTCTATATATATTTTTAGAGCTATTTCTATTAATCTATTATATCTATTTCCTATCTAGTTATTAGGGAGGAATTTATATACTTCTACTATAGCTATAATATAATCTTCTAGTACTTTTTCTATTACCTTATCTATTATACTTAATAGTAATATTAACTACTATTCTTTTAAGGTTTTTCTTTCTATTAGTATTTTTTCAGATTTCCTTAATACTATTATAAAAGTAGTCTAGAACTATATTAAAAAATAGTCTAGTTTAAAGCTCTTAGTAGCTAGATATATAAATATTTAGTAAAATAGTTTTCTATATATCTTTAGGAAGCTTATTAGTATTCTATTCTCTTCTAGTACTTTCTATAGTAATATATACTTAAGTATATTCTTAATCTCTTTAGGAGTAATTATTATCTATATTAATATTAAATCTCCTTTCTTCTATTTTAATCTAGAGAATAGTTCTTACTTATATAATCCTTCTAGGAAAAAAATCCCTACTAATTTTTATACTTTTCCTCTATAGATTTATATTAGTTTCTCTCTTTCTCTTATTATATCTAGTATCTTTAGAACCTTATATAGTTCCTAGCTTTTTAGTCTAATCTATCTCTCTAGAGTCTAGAGCTTCTTATTATTCTAACTTATTTCTCCTAGTATAGTTTACTATTACTCCTAGTCTAATTCTAATATAATTCTCTCTTCTAATTTCTCTATCTCTTTTAAATCTTCCTACTATTACTAGTTAGAATCTACTATATATTTCCTTTAAACTACTTTAATTATTTTAAATATCTTAATAATCTTAGAAGTTTATTATTCTTTTCTATCTCTAGATCTAATCTAAAGCCCTATAGAAATTACTCTATCTATAATCTAATTTAGATAATTAATAATAAAATCTACTAGTACTTCTAGTTATATAATATCTTTAACTTCTAGTAGTAAGTCTTTAAACCTATTATAGACTTTAGCCTCTATAAGAGGAATATTAGTTCTTCTCTACTTCTTAATATTCTTTACTATTCTGATCTCTTCTATTTTAGATCTAGTTCTAAACTAGACTCTTTATACTATATAGTTAGATCCTATTAGTATATTATCTAAGCCTATATATCTTACTATTAAGCTATATATAGCCTATATTAAGTTAATTATACTATTCCTCTTTCTATAGTAGAACTATATATATTCTCCTCTTAGTATTAGAAAGCCTAGTTAGATCTATTTTATTACTATTATAAATTTATCTATCCCTATAGTCTTTTAGTTATATTTATCCTATAGTAGGTTATAGATATTTATATCTCTAAGAAATATATTATATTTATCTAGATCTAGTTTACTAAGAGCCTGAATTAAAGGCTAAATAGAGGCTAGATCTAGTAGGTTATATATATTCTAAATCTTAATCTTATACTTTAGTATTCTAACTATATATTAGTTTTTATTTACTTCTACTTCCTATATCTCAGATCTATATATATTTTATATATATATTATATATCTCCCTTCTCTATATATTATTATATATTCTAATCTTACTAGATATACTAGAGTATTTTTATTTAGAAGTATTATTATCTTTTATACTATTATTATATTATATTTAGCTCAGGCTTAAAATACTTTCTTTATATTACTTAATATTTTTTATATATTCTATATAACTATATTTAATATTATTAGAATAAGCTTAATTAGAATCTGATTATTACTTATCTTAAAGAACTATCTAGATTTAGTATATTTTTATTTTATATTTAGTTAAATATACTAGTAATATTTATTCCTTATATTATATTAATAATAATTCTTATCTTTTAGAGTATTCTAATTATAACTTTTAATCTTTAGTTAGTTATTCCTATTAAGTAGTTTAATTCTCTTTTTTGTTTAGCTATTAGATTAAATAGAATTTATTACTATTACTATATAGTTTTAACTCAGTATCTAAAGCTTAGCTCTAAGTTATTTCTTTTTAGTATTATAAATCCTATTAGGTAATTACTATATACTTCCCTTATCTTCTCTTTCTCCCTACTTAGTATAGAGTAGGCTTATACCTAGGCTGGATATAGTTCTTTATATAGTATATATATTAGTATATCTCCTCTAGTTTTTACTAGGTAGAGCTCTCTAGTTAGATATACTCTAACTATATATTAGTTATATCTTACTTATTTATTATAATAGTATACTATATAGCTAATATTATAATAATTATAGTATTAGTATAATTATATAGCTTTATAAAAGGGTTTATATTAGCTAATTTTAATATCTATAATTATTCCCTATTTATATAGTATATTTACTTCTTCTAGTAAAGCTATACTTAGGATTAGATTCTATTTTAGTATAGTTTTATTTTATTTCTATATTAGCTTTACTTTTATAATTTTAATTTAATTTATTTAGTCTATTTTCTTCTAGAGTACTTTAATATTCTAAGTAATTATTATAACTCTAATTTCTTTTATTACTACTATATATTATCTCTAACTTAACTTTACCTCTAGACTAAATACTATCTTTATTTATTCTTTATTCTTTATATTCTATTTAATCTTTCTATAGAATATAATAGTTATATTACTACTCCTTAGTTTTTTAGTTATAACTACTTTAGAACTAGTCCTTCTATATATATTAATTACTTTAACTATATTCTTTAGATCTCTATTTCTTATATTTATTTAGTAGTCTTTAGTTTAAATAGTTATCTTATAGATATATTAAACTAGAATAGGCTTTAGTTTATTATTAGTATATATATATATTAGGTTTATATTAGATATAATCTAAACCTAGATTAGTTCTAGACTTTCTTCCTTATTATTAAATATCTTTTTAATTATTTCTTAGATAGTTTTAATAATTATTATCTAGATACTCTTTATAGCTTTCTAGATTATTATTTCTATACTTAGTTCTATATATTTATATATTAGCTCTACTCTAAATAGGGGTTTTATAATTTACTATATCTACTAGGCTACTCTATTAGATACTAATTTAGTAATTTATCTATAGGCTTTTCTTATAGGGTTCTCTTTAATATATTTCTCTCCTAGATTTATTTTAGATTTAGTATATCTCTAATCTAATAGAATATTAGAGAGATCTCTCTAAGGGTAATAGATATTTAATTCCAGATTATAGTATCTACTATTAACTTCTATTAGATAGTATTCTATACTATTAGATTATCTTTAGTATAGTATTAGTTTTAGATTAATTTAACTCTATAGAATTAATTACTAGGTTTATTTTTAATTTTAATTAGCTCTCTATAGCTATATCTGGTTTATAAGTAAAATTACTTTTTTTTAAAATTAATATCTTTCTATTAAAAAATAGAAAAAAGTTATTTAATATTTTTTCTTATTAATATATAGTATATTAGATATTATAATATATTATCTAGAATTCTAATCTATAGTTATACTTTCTATTAGTATTTATATATATAGGGTTTTTATACTTATTACTAAGGTATTAGATAATATCTATAGTATCTTTTCTATATAATATTATTCTATATATCTTTTTAAGATTTTATATCTATATCTTTTATTAGTAGTAAATATAAAGTTTACTATATTTAGCTTTAATCTTATTCTAAATAAATATATATTAGTTCTATTCTTTAGAGATATATTTAATAAGCTTATTAATATAGTAAAATATATATTTATATTTAGTAAGAGATTTATAATCTATAATATCTCTTCTATTCTTATATTTCTATTTAAGTTCTTAGAGAATATCTATAATATATTATTAGTTTTCTTCTAATATTATTTATTTCTTCTTCTTCTTATTAGTTTCTAATATCTTATAGAATTTTAATATAGATCTTCTGAAAAATATAGAAACTATAATAATTATATAGTTTTCTTTCTAAGTAACTTTTCTAATTATTCTAAGTATTTTAATTTTCGTTTTTCTAATTATTTCTAATTATTTCTTATCTTATTTAATAAGTTTCTAATTTTTCTATTTCTTAGGTTTTAAATATTATAATAAAATATACTTAATCTTATTATAGTTATAATACTTATATTTTTCTATAGCTTCTAGCTCTATAAAACTTATATATATTCTAAAGACTATAAATTATTATTACTATTATAGTTGACTAATATTAGAATAATAAATTATTTTCTTTCTATAAGTTTACTAATAATACTATTAATTATTAATTCTTATAACTATAGTTATATATTTATAAATACTTACTAGTTTATTCTTCTTATAGAGTTTCTTTTAAACTTCTTTCTTTAATCTATTAAAGTAGTAAAATATAGTATACTTTTAGTTCTATTTAGTTTTTACTAAAAGCTAAAGATATCTATTACTAAAGATAAAAATAGATCTAATCTAAAAGAGCTTATTAATTTTATATTTTACTTTATATCTTTTATCTTAAATTCTAAAGATTTATTAGAGAGTTTCTATAAAGTAATTAAAACTTATTATAATATTAATAGTTTATTAGCTTTCTTAACTATTAAAATATTTTCTTATAATAGGTTTAAATTAATTAAATATAGTTTCTTTAAATTATAAATAGATATAAATAACTTATTATTTATTACTATTAAGAGTAATAAGGAAATAGTTAAAATATATTTAAAGTTAGATTATAAAGCTTTAAAGTTTATTTTAAGTTCTATTAAATATTTTAAATAATAATAACTTAAGTAGTACTTTTAATTCTCTTTCTTAAATTATAATTTAAATCTAAATTTAAAGATTAGTATTCTAAGTAGTTTACTATTCTATAAGAGTAATAGTAGTAATTATTTCTTATTATATAATTATAAAGTATTTCTAAAGTTAAAAGATTTAAATTTATAGAAGCTTAATCTTAATATTATTATTTCTATTACTATTACTATTATTACTATCTTTATTTATAGTATTATTATTATTTAAAGTAAATAGATTATTAATAATAGGATTTTACTATTAAACTAGAGAAATTATAATAATTATAATATTTTCTTTATTATTATATAGTAATTAAGATAAGGTAATTAGCTAAATAAGAGTTATTAATATATAATAGTTTAGATAATTTATACTAAATAGAGTTTAGAGTAGATTAGAATTAAATTAATTAGAGTATTATTCTAAATAGTATAATTAGATTATTTTAAACTATATAATATAAGTTATTATTAATATATAAGTATTATAGAGCTAGTAATAATAGATATATAGATAATTATATTAATAACTATTTAAGAGAGTATTCTATCTAGTAAAATAAATATATATATATACTAGGGGATT
Source organism: Clonostachys rosea (assembly GCA_026958235.1). Classification (NCBI taxonomy): domain Eukaryota; kingdom Fungi; phylum Ascomycota; class Sordariomycetes; order Hypocreales; family Bionectriaceae; genus Clonostachys; species Clonostachys rosea. The sequence continues at coordinate 942,771 of CP110208.1, forward strand.
ATTAATACTTAGTAATAATCTATTATTCTGAATTATTAGAATTATTATAAGATCCTAATAATCTACTAGTAATTAGTTAAAAAAGATAGAGTAATCTATATAATTCTAATATATAATAATATAATTTATAATAATAATAAATAGTAATCTAATCTAACTACTATTTAACTATAATATAATAAATAGTAATCTAATCTAACTACTATTTAACTATAATATAATAAATAGTAATAGGAATAGAATAAATAGTAATCTATTTAACTTTAGAATACTAAACCCTCTGAATAGAAACCTACTAAATAGAATAATACCTCCTCTGCTAATCCCTGCTAATAGAGCGATATATTCTCTATATTAAATAAACAGAATAATACTACTGAACTGACTTCTGCTTACTAAGGTAAAGTAGTTAACTAATCTCTAAAAGCTATATACTAATAATATAAAGTATAGTAGTAATATACTTAATATATTAGATATAAAACTATTAATCTTTATTAACTAATATAAAAAGATTAGTATTTAATATAATAAGTATACTAGTAGTTTTAATATAATATTAAAAAGTTAAGTATAAGAATACTATTATAATTAATTATATAATTAAGGGTATAATTATAATAAGCTAGTTAGATAAATAAGGGATTAGTTTAAAACTGAATAATAATACTAGTTATATCTATCTAAATAGTATACTATTACCCTGTAAAGTATAATAAATACTAATTCCAGAAGATTAAAAACTAAGTTCTTTAAATAGCTTATTAACTAACTTATTAAACTATAATATATCCTTCTATATAACTACTAATCTAATAAAATATTATATAACTAATTAATTAACTACTATTATAATATTTCAGAATATAGTATAAGTATATTTAAACTATTAAGTATATTTAAAGCTATTTATAATAATCTATATCTTATTATTAGTATATTAAACCTATTTATTTAGAAAGTCTATTACTAGAACTAGGATAATAAATACTAATAAGAGAATAATTATAATAACTATCTTACTAACTAAACCTATTAAGGGAATAGTTAAAACTAAAGATATAATAAGTAGTAGTAATATAATAATAAGAATTTATATAATAGTAAGCTAAATAGTAACTATTTAAAATCTTATTAATATACTAAAAAGTACTATATTTATAGTAAAGTTAGCTATTAGTTAATAAAATATACTAATAATAAATAGAAGGCTACTTATTACTACTATTATTATAAATAAAGAAATACCCCTGGTATTATATATTATACCCCTACTTTTTCTCTCTAATAAAGAGAGAATTACTCTAGATTACTAATAAGCCTATATAATTCTTAGCTTAGTTTACTCTAGATTATTAATAAGCTCTTATAAGCTATCTAGTATATATATATATTTATTTTACTAGATAGAATACTTCTTTAGATAGTTATTAATATAATTATTTATATATCTATTATTACTAGCTCTATAATACTTATATATTAATAATAACTTATATTATATAGTTTAAAATAATTTAATTATATTATTTAGAATAATACTCTAATTAATTTAATTCTAATCTATTTTAAACTCTATTTAGTATAAATTATCTAATTATTATATATTAATAACTCTTATTTAGTTAATTATCTTATCTTAATTACTATATAATAATAAAGAAAATATTATAACTATTATAATTCCTCTAGTTTAATAATAGAACCCTATTATTAATAATCTATTTACTCTAAATAATAATAATACTATAGATAAAGATAGTAGTAATAGTAGTAATAATAGAAATAATAATATTAAGATTAAGCTTTTATAAATTTAAATTCTTTAGCTTTAGAAATATTTTATAACTATATAGTAAGAGATAATTACTACTATTACTCTTATAGGATAATAAGCTACTTAGAATATTAATTTTTAAATCTAGATCTAGATTATAGTTTAAGAAAGAGAATTAAAAGTATTACTTAAACTATTATTATTTAAAATTTTTATAGAATTTAAAATAAACTTTAAGATTTTATAATTTAATTTTAAGTATATTTTAATTATTTTCCTATTATATTTAATAATAATAAATAATAAATTATCTATATTTATTTATAACTTAAGAAAACTATATTTAATTAGTTTAAATTTATTATAAAGGAATATTTTAATAGTTAAAAAAGCTAATAAACTATTAATATTATAATAAATTTTAATTATTTTATAAAAATTCTCTAATAAATTTTTAAAATTTAAAATAAAAGATATAAAATAGAATATAAAATTAATAAACTCTTTTAAACTAAATCTATTTTTATCTTTAGTAATAGATATCTCTAGCTTTTAGTAAAAACTAGATAGAACTAAGAGTATATTATATCTTACTATTTTAATAGATTAAAGGAAAAAGTTCAGAAGGAACTCTATAAGAAAGATAGACTAATAAGTATTTATAAATATATAACTATAGCTATAAGAATTAATAATTAATAGTATTATTAGTATATTTATAATAAAAAGATAATTTATTATACTAATACTAGTTAATTATAATAATAATAATAATCTATAATCTTTAAAATATATATAAATTCTATAGAGCTAGAAGTTATAGAAAAATATAAATATTATAACTATAATAAAATTAGATATATTTTATCTTAATATTTAAAACTAAAAAAATAGAAAAATTAGAAATCTATTAGAGAAAGTAAGAAATAGTTAAAAGTAATTAGAAAAACTAAGATTAAAATACTTAGAATAATTAAAAAGATTATTTAGAAAGAAAACTATATAGTTATTATAATTTCTATATTTTCTAGAAAATCTATATTAAAATTCTATAAGATATTAGAAACTAATAAGAAAAAAAAGAAATAAATAATATTAGAAAAAAACTAATAATATATTATAAATATTCTCTAAGAACTTAAATAGAAATATAAAAATAAAAAGAATATTATAAACTATAGATCTCTTACTAAATATAAGTATATATTCTATTATATTAATAAGCTTATTAAATATATTCCTAAGGAATAAAACTAGTATATATTTACTAAAGATAAGATTAAAACTAAATATAATAAACTCTATACTTACTATTAGTAGAAAATATAAATATAAGATCTTAAGAAAGTATATAGAATAGTATTATATAGAAGGAATATTATAAATACTATCTAATACTCTAGTAATAGATATAAGAATCTAATATATATAAATACTAGTAGAGAATATAACTATAGATTAGAATTCTAGATAATATATTATAATATTTAATATACTATATATTAGTAGGAAAAAGTATTAAATAACTTTTTTCTATTTTCTAATAGAAGAATATCTAGGAAATATAATATAGTTTAAATATAATAATTTACTTATTAATATTATAAAATAGAACTATATACTATCTTTAAAAAAGATCTAAAAAAATACTTTAAGAATTATATAAAGAAGAAAAAACTTTTAATAGAAGTATATTAAGAATAGAAATATAAGATTTATAAGAATAATAAGATTAGATTATAGTATAACTATTAATAGATAGAAGATTAAATAATATATAAATATAATAGCTATATTAAATAATATTATAATTAGAATTATAAAAATTATTAAAAGATTAAGTAAGAAGTACTAATATTAATATAGAATAATAATAATAATATAAATACTACTAAATTATATTTTAAATAATAATAACTATAAAAGAAAGAACTCTAAGAATATTATTTAAGAGAATAATTATTTTTTATAAATAATAAAGATAGTAGTAAAATAAAGAAACTAAGAATAATCTTAATTAATAAAAAGAAATAGAATAAAGCTTATTCTAATAATAGAATATTTATAATAATTAAGAAATTATATAATTAGAGAATTAAGTTTATAAAATATATTTCTAATTATATAGAAGAACTAGAAGATCTTAAGAATATTTTTAAATAAATATTAAAAAATAATAAAAATTAAAAATAACTTTAAAAATAAGTTAATTAGATAAAGAATAATCTAAACTATTTATAATAGAATTATAATATAGAATAATATTAATAATAGATTAAAAAACTTTAGAAGCTATAGAAGTAGAAAGCTCTATATATATTCTTATAGAAGTAAAGATTAAAAAGAACTAGCTTATAGTATTTATTAATTATAGAATATAAGAAAATTATATTTTACTAGTAATAATTAATTAATTCTACTTATTATAGAAAAAGAAAAAAGAAATCTATATAGTTATAAATATTAAAAACTTAAAATTTAAATATAATAATAAAATTATTAATTTTAAAACTAATTATTTTATAATTAGAATCTAAAGAAAGAAATTTAATATTATCTATAATCTAGTACTATTAGAAATCTATAAAGTTATACTAGGATTATTATAATTTTAAAATATAAACTTACTAATTAATTAATATACTAGCTAGATAGAGTAAAGAGATACTCTTATATATTAATATTAGGATTAATAAAAATTAAAATTTTATTAGATATTAGAAAAATATATCTATTTCTTAATATCTAAAAGTACTATTATAAAAAACCTTAATAATTTTTAATAATAAGTAGATATAGTAGTATTAGTTTTAATAGTATTATAATCTAATAATATAAGAAATCTATTATAATAAGAACTAAGATAAGTAATATAAATCTTAGATTAGATATAGAAATAAAAATAGTTTCTAGATATAGATTTAGTATTTATTAATTAGAAATAACTAATAAAAGAATAATAATAAGAATATAAAATTAAATATAGTTAATAGTAAAAAGAAATAGAAAAACTACTATTAGAACTATTTAATATTAAAATCTAAGAATAGAGCTAAATAAATAACTAATAAAAAGCTTAATAGAATAAGAAAAGTAATACTTAATATAAATACTAGTAAAAAGAATATATAAGATAAAAAGAATATTTAAAGAATATTTTAGAAAAATATAAATATTTTAAAAAAATACTATTTATAGAAGAATTTAAAATAGAGCTATCTAAATATAGCTAATAGGATTATAAAATCTCTATTATTAAAGAAGAAAAACTAGATTTCTATAAACTATATAATCTTATAGAATCTTAGTTATAAATACTCTATAAATATATTAATAATATATTAGTAAAAGATTATATATAACTATTAACTTTATCTATAGAATACTTTATAATATTTATATTAAAGAAGAATAATAAATTCTATTTAGTTATTAATTATTAATAGCTAAATAAAATTATATAAAAAGATAGAATACTTTTATTACTAATTATTAAACTTAGAAACTAATTATAGAGTAAATAGTAGTTTATTATATTAGATCTAAAGAGAGCTTATAATCTAATATAAATTAAGAAAGAAAATAAATAGAAAATAATATTTAAAATAAAATTTAATCTTTATAAGTATCTTATTATATTTTTTAAACTAATAAATATATCTATAATATTTTAATAAATAATTAATTAAATACTTTAGAAATATCTTAATATCTTTATAATTATTTATTTTAATAATATTTTAATTTATTTTAATAATCTAGAAATATATAAGAAATATATATATTAGATCTTAGAAAAATTATAAAAAGCTAATCTTCTTATAGAACCTAAGAAAAGCTATTTTTATATATAAGAAGTTAATTTTTTAGAATATATTATTTAATTAAATAAAATATAAATAGAATAAGATAAAATTATTATAATTAAGAAATAAAAAGTATTAAAAACTATTAAAAAAATATAAGTTTTTTTTAGATTTATTAATTACTATTAATAATTTATTAAAAACTATAGAAAAATTATTATACTCTTATATAATATTATTAAAAAGAGAATAGAATTCTAATAAAGTAATAAATTATAATAAGTATTTAATAAAATTAAAAACTAAATACTTTTAAAATCTATATTATAGATATTTAATTCTATATAAAAAGTAAAACTTAAAATAAATATCTTAGATTTTATAATTAGTATATAAATTAGCTAAAGAGATAATAATAAAGTACTATACTCTATAGTATTCTTCTTAAAAAAACTATATAATATAGAACTTAATTATTCTATCTATAATAAGGAATTTATAACTATTATATATATATTTAAGAAATTTAAATATTACTATTTAGAAATAATATATAAAATTAAAGTATATATAGATTATAAGAATATTTAATACTTTATTATAACTTAGTAATTAAATAGAAGATAAATATACTATATAGAATATTTATTTTAATTTAATTATAAAATTATATATTAAAAAGAATTAGAAAATAAAAGAGCTAATACTTTTAGCTAAAAATCTAAATATAAAAAAGTAGTTCTAAAAATAAATAGATAGCTATTCTTAACTAATAATAAAAAATACTTAGTATAGAAATATAATAGTTAAATAACTTATACTAAACAGGGTCTAGAGTAGATCAGGGTTAAACTAATTAGAGTATTATTCTAAGTAGTATAATCAGATTATCTTAGGCTATATAATATAAATTACTATTAATATATAAGTATTATAGAGCTAGTAATAATAGATATATAGATAATTATATTAATAACTATCTAAGAGAGTATTCTATCTAATAAAATAGAAAGTATATATATATTAAAGCTATTACTTATCTATTACTTAGTTATTATACTATCTAAGTAATAGATCTATACTTATTAGTTATAATCTTCTAGTAGGTTTATACTTTATATATAACTTTATATAGCCTGATAGAGGTCTTTATTTATAATATAATACCTCCTCCCTATTAGTTTTATTCCTAAGATCAGATTATTTTTCCTATACTAGTTTAATATATATTTAATTCTATATTTATTTTATTATATATCCTACTAATAAGATATCTAGCTATATTTTAAAATAAAAGAAATCTAATTTAGTATATAAATATATCTAAAAATCAGAATATATTCTTACTTATAGATTTAAGGTTATTCTTTATACTTACTATATAGAGAAAGATATAAACTACTTTATTATCCTAAGTTTAAATTATTATATAATATATATTTATACGGATTACTTATATAATAGTATATATTCTCTGATATCTTCTAGTAAGTATTTTAGTACTATATACCTTTAGTAGTTTTTTCTAATTCCTTATCTTAATTAAGAAAATTAATAAGGAACTATCTTATTTAGAGGATAAGAAGTCTAAGGCTAAGATAGAGTTAGTAGTAGTATTTATATAAATTTCTTATTTATAAAAGATATAAAAATAGCTTTATAAGAAGGATATAGAGATATTAAAGAAAGGGCTAGATAATATAGAAAAGTTAGAAAAGAAGAAGTAGAGGGAAGTAGAGGAGAAAAGTTATTAGGAAGAGTTAGAATAGATATAAGCTTAAAAGGCTGAGCTTATATTCTAAGTTTAAATATTATATACTATATAGATAGTTAATTTTTCTAGCTTTTTCTTTAATTCTTTTATAGAGGATCTCTTTAATAGTATTACTTAAAGTAAGATTACTAATCCTTTTTCTTCTAATAGTATTAGTATATTAAATACTAGTACTTCTTTAGATATTTAACTAGTTCTTATATATTATTATTTTTATTATAGCTTTTTTATTTTACTAAATAAAATATTTATCTATTTTTAATCTTCTTATTTAGTATTTTCTAAGATTTAAATTCTTCTTTATAGACTTTAATTAGATAGTCTTATTCTAATATATTATCTAGTACTTTTTTAAATAGTAAGATATAAAAAACTAGATAGATATATATTATATCTAGTAATAAGAGTTTATAGTTAGTATCTGATTTTTTCTTTAGAATTTTAAATAGTTCTAGTTTTTTATAGTTTAATTTATTATTTAGCCTTATTATTATAATATTTTTATAGAGTAAATAAACTTTATCTCCCTCCTCTAAGATTAATTCTTCTAATTTATTTTTATTATAATATTTTTTTATTTTTTATTAAATAAATTTAAGTTCTATTTTTATCTCTATATATAATAAGTATAGTATTTCTTTTATAAGTATAACTACTAGTATATTAGATCTATAGAGTTCTAGTTAGTTCTAGAATTATAGTTTATAACTATAATTTATATATATAGATATAAGCTAGGTAGATTCTTATACTAAGCTATTATATATAATCTATACTATAGATAATAGTTATACCTAATTATTTTATTTATAGTTAATATATACTTATAGATATTATTCTAGAGTTTAATTTAATTATTCTATTTAACTATTACTCTATAGGTAATAAGCTATTAAAAGCTTATATTTAGTATCTATTAATAACTATTAGAATACTATTATATTCTACTCTAGTTATAAGTTCTTTTAATAGTAATAGTTTAATAATATAATTAAAGAATACTAATTACTATAGTTATTCTAATACTAGAACTAGTTTAAGTTCCCTATAGAGTTTATACTATATAGACTTAATTCTTATATAAGTATTATATTCTAAAACTATAGTTTATATATTCTTTTATAGATCTAGATAATTATAATATTATTTAATCCTATTAAATATCTTCTTAACTCTTTAATATTCTAAGAGTAAGTACTTATAGATTTCCTTAATAAGTACTATTCTAGTATTTTACTATAGTTTTTCTAAGCTAGGAATAATCTCTATCTAGACTTTAGTATATACTATTTCCTTAAGTATAACTTCTAAGATTTTCTATACTAAGTATTCTTTATTATTAATTAAGAATAACTATCTATTTATCTTTAGAACTATTTCCTTATATTTAGGTTTTTAGCTAAGAGTATTAGCTCTTTTATTTTCTAATCCTTTTTAATATATAATTTTATAATTAAATTAAGATAGGTATTTAGTATAGTATATTTATTTTCTATTTAATTACTAAGTTATAGTAAAGTATTAAATATTCTTATAATCTATATATACCTTAACCTTATATATTATTCCTAAGTAATAGTATTTAAATTCTTTAAACATATATATAATAGCTATAAATTCTTTATTATAAATAGAGTAATTAAGTTCTATACTATATAGTTTTTTTAAAAAGAATACTATAGGATATAATACTCTATTATTATCCCTTTAGCTAATTTATATATTAATTATAAAATCTAAGATATCTATTTTAAGTTCTACTTCTTATATAGAATTAAATATCTATAGTATAGATTCTAAAAGTATTTAGTTTTTTATTTTATTAAATACTTACTACTATTTTTTATTCTATTAGAATTCTATTTCTTTTTTTATAGTATTATATAAGAGTATAGTAATTTTTCTATAGTTCCTAATAAATTATTAATAATAATTAATAAATCTAAGGAAGGTTTATACTTTTTTAATAGTTTTTAGTACTTCCTATTCTTTAACTATAGTAATCTTATTTTATTCTATTTATATTTTATTTAGTTAAATAGTATACCCTAAGAAGTTAATTTCTTATATATAGAAGAAACTCTTTTCTAATTCTATAAGAAGTTTTACTTTTTCTAGTTTTTCTAAAACTTAGTATATATATTCCTTATATATCTTTAGATTATTAGAGAAAATTAAAATATTATTAAGATAAATAATTATAAAGATATTAAAATACTCCTAGAGTATTTAATTAATTATTTATTAGAATATTATAAATATATTTATTAGTCTGAAGGATATAATAAGATACTTATAGAAGCTAAACTTTATTTTAAATACTATTTTCTATTTATCTCCTTCCTTAATTTATATTAGATTATAAGCTCTCTTTAGATCTAATACTATAAATTACTATTTACTCTATAACTAATTCCTAAGCTTAGTAATTAGTAATAAGAGTATTCTATCTTTTTATATAATCTTATTTAGCTATTAATAATTAATAACTAAATAGAGTTTACTATTCTTTTTTAGTATAAATATTATAAGGTATTCTATAGATAAAGTTAATAATTATATATAGTCTTTTACTAGTATATTATTAATATATTTATAGAGTATTTATAACTAAGATTCTATAAGATTATATAATTTATAGAAATTAGGTTCTTTTTCTTTAATAATAGAGATTTTATAATCCTACTAGCTATATTCTAATAGCTTTATTTTAAGTTCTTCTATAAATAGTATTTTCTTAAAATAATTATATTCTTATAGAATATTCTTAAGATATTCTTCCTATTTTAAGTACTTAGCTTATTTATACTTATACTAGATATCTTTTTCCTTATTCTATTATACTCTTTATTAATTATTTATTTAGTTCTATTTCTAAATTCCTATACTAAATAGTTTTAAAAGTAGTTTTTCTATTTCTTTTTATTATTAATTATACTTAACCTTATATTCTTATTATTATTCCTTAGTTAATTATTTCTAATTAATAGATACTAAATCTATATCTAAAAGTAGTTCTTATTTCTATATCTAATCTAAAACTTATATTATTTATCTTAATTCTTATTATAATAGATTTCTTATATTACTAGGTTATAATACTATTAAGGCTAATACTATTATATCTACTTATTATTATAAGTTATTATAGTTTTTTATAATAGTACTTTCAGATATTAAAAAGTATATATATTTTTCTAATATCTAATAAAATTTTAATTTTTATTAATTCTAATATTAGTATATAAGAGTATCCTTCTATTCTATCTAGTTAGTATACTAATTAATTAGTAGGTTTATATCTTAAAGCTATAATAACTCTAATATAACTTTATAGGTTCCTAATAGTACTAAGTTATAGATAATATTAAATTTCCTTTCTTAGATTTTAATTATAAGATAATTAGTTTTAGAATTAATAATTCTATTATTTTACTTAAACTTTAAACCTTTAATATTTATAACTATATAGATTTCTTTCTTCTTTTTCTATAGTAAATAGAATTAGTTAATTACTACTAGTAAGATATAATTTTCCTATACTCTATAGTTAATAAATACTATAAGCTAGTTTCTCTTAATTTTTATTTTTATAAGGATATATATAGAGCTTTCTACTTCTATAGCTCCTAGGGTTCTCTAATCTATTATTAATTTTATTCTATACTATAATCCTATTATAGATAGTATAGGTTATTTTTTATCTAATTAACTTATTCTTATAGTTTATCTAATAATAATAATATATTTTATCTATTATATATTTTATTCTATTTTTATTTATTAATAGAAATAATTCTTAATTCCTCCTTATTACTACTTTCTTTACTATCTATAGGAGAAGGTTAACTATTTAAGTATTATTCTTATATTTCTTCCTCCTATAGTTATTATTATTTAAGATATAGCTTAATAGTATTTATATTATTATTACTATTTTATACTAATACTAGTACTTCTTATTTAACTTTTTAATAATTTCTATAGTTCTAGTTATAATACTATTTAATATAACTACTATAATTATATATAGCTTAATCTTCTATCTATTAGTAGTTATACTATAGTTTAATCTTATTATCTTTATAGATCTTATATCTCTATTCTTAATATATTTTAGCTAGAAATTCTTTATTTATATACTCCTTAGGGTACTCTCTTAGGTTTTCTTTAAAAATAGTATAGGGTTCTATTCTATAATATTAATAAGTAAATTATTATATTTAAATTATATTATATTTTCTAGATATCCTTCTATTAGGAAATAGAAAAAAGTTATTTAATACTTTTTCCTATTAATATATAGTATACTAGATATTATAGTATATTATTCAGGATTCTAATCTATAGTTATACTTTCTATTAGTATTTATATATATTAGATTTATATATCTATTACTAGGGTATTAGATAGTATCTATAATATTTCTTTTATATAATACTATTCTATATATCTTCTTAAGGTTTTATATCTATATCTTCTACTAGTAGTAGATATAGAGTTTATTATATTTAGCTTTAATCTTATCCCTAATAAATATATATTAATCTTATTCTTTAAGGGTCTATTTAATAAACCTATTAATATAGTAGAATATATACTTATATTTAGTAAGGGGTCTATAATCTATAATATCTCTCTTATCTTTATACTTCTACTTAAGCTTTTAAAGGATATTTATAATATATTATTAGTTTTCTTCTAATACTATTTATTTTTTTTTTTTATTACTAGTCTCTAGTATCTTATAGAAACTTAGTATAAACTTTCTGGAAAATATAGGAACTATAGTAACTATATAGCTTTCTTTCTAAATAGCCTTTCTAACTATTCTAAGTATTTTAATCTTAGTTTTTTCAGTTACTTCTAACTATTTTTTATCTTCTCTAGTAGGTTTCTAATTCTTTTATTTCTTAGGTTTTAGATATTAAGGTAAAATATATCTAATCTTATTATAATTATAATACTTATATTTTTCTATAGCTCCTAGCTCTATAGAACTTATATATATTCCAGATTCTATAAATAGTAGTAGGGTTTATTATACTCTTTAGTTAGGTTTATTCTTAATATAGTTCTAATCTATATATTTATTCCCTTTCTACTATTATCTTTTATATAGATAATTATTAATTTATATAGTATTTACTATATATCTAGATAGATCTTTAGGTTTATTTATCTTAAAAAGTTAATTCTTAATTTTTTTTTTAAGCCTATTATAAAATATAGCTTTAAGAGAACTATTATTCTAGTTTAATTAAATTAAGATTTCCCTAAACTTAATAGTATATTCTAATACTAGTTCTATCTAGTATAAATTCTTAAGGTTCTTAATAGTTTATTATTCTTTATCTATTTAACTAAATATTAAAATAAGTAAGGTCTAGAAGTTCTTATAGCTAATAAGGGTATTAACTATCTTCTGATCTTATAAGCTTAGTATAGCTTTATTATTATACTAATTTCTAAGGTAGGTTTAGAACTATTATTTTATAGTACTATTAAAGTATATTCCTATAAACCTAATTTTATCTTTATCTATTACTAGTTTAATTAGAAAGAATTTAAAGTATATTTAAAGTTAAGTTTTAAATTCTTTTAGTTTATTAATATTATCTAAAAAGGGTTCTAGGGGTATTAGTTATATTATTTCCCCTTTATTCTTTATTTTCTTCTTCTTAAGTTACTTAATTTAAACTATAAGCTGCTATATAATCTCTTAAGCTATTAGGGCTTATAGAGTATTATTTAGTAGTTCAGTAGGGGCTATTTTATCTTTTAATATTATATAGTAATTAAAATAAGATAATTAGCTAAATAAGAGTTATTAATATATAATAGTTAGATAACTTATACTAAATAGGGTCTAAAGTAGGTTAGGGTTAAACTAATTAGAGTATTATTCTAAGTAATATAATTAGATTATCTTAAGTTATATAATATAAGTTACTATTAATATATAAGTATTATAGAGCTAGTAATAATAGATATATAGATAATTATATTAATAACTATCTAAGAGAGTATTCTATCTAATAAAATAGAAGATATATATATACTAAGGCTATTACTTATCTATTACTTAGCTATTATACTATTTAAGTAATAGATCTATACTTATTAGTTATAGTCTTCCAGTAGGTTTATACTTTATATATAACTTTATATAGTCTAACAGAGACTTTTATTTATAATAAGAAAACCTTAGAAATTATACTTAAGGAAATAATATATATAAAGATCTAGATAGAGATTATTTCTAGTTTAGAAAAACTATAGTAAAATATTAAAATAATACTTATTAAAGAAATCTATAAATATTTACTTTTAGAATATTAAGAAATTAAGATAATATTTAATAAAATTAAATAATATTATAACTATCTAGATCTATAGAAAGAAATATAAACTATAATTTTAGAATATAATACTTATATATAAATTAAGTTTATATAATATAAACCCTATAGAAAACTAAAATTAATTCTAGTATTAGAATAATTATAGTAATTAATATTCTTTAATTATATTATTAAACTATTATTATTAAAAGAATTTATAATAAAAATAGAATATAATAGTATTCTAATAATTATTAATAGATTTATAAAATATAAATACTTTATTCTATATAAGAAAATAAGTTCTATAGAACATTTTATATATTAGTTTTTATAATATATAGTTAGTTATTATAGATTATTTAATAAGATTATATTAGATAGAGAAATAATATTTATCTCTAAGTTTTAATAATTACTAATAGTATAAATAAGTACTAAGTATAAGCTCTTAATAGTTTATTATCTATAAAGTAATAATTAAATAGAATAATTAAATTAAACTCTAGAATAATATCTATAAGTATATATTAACTATAAGTAAGATAATTAAATATAACTACTATTAATAGTATAAATTACTTATAATAGTTTAGTATAAAAATCTACTTAGCTAATATCTATATATATAAATTATAATTATAAACTATAATTTTAGAATTAATTAGAACTTAATAGATCTAATATATTAGCTACTATATTAATAAAAGAAATACTATATTTATTATATATAGAAATAAAAATAGAATTTAAATTTATTTATTTAAAAATAAAAAAATATTATAATAAAACTAGATTAGAAAGATTAATTCTAAAGAAGAGAGATAAGATCTATTTACTTTATAAAAATATTATAATAATAAAACTAAATAATAAATTAAATTATAAAAAACTTAAATTATTTAAGATTCTTAAGAAAAAATCAGATACTAATTATAGATTATTATTACTAGATATAATATATATCTATCTAGTTTTTTATATTTTATTACTTAAAAAAGTATTAAATAATATACTAGACTAAGATTATCTAATTAAAGTTTATAAAGAAAAATTTAAATTAAAAAAAATTCTAAAAAAAGAAATTAGAAATAAATAAATATTTTATTTAGTAAAATAGAAAAACTATAATAAGAATAATAATATATAAAAACCTATTAAATATTTAAAGAACTATTATTAACTTATTTAGTAGTTCTATTAATAGGAAAAAAGAAAGAATTAGAAAACTCTAATAGGATTAAAGTTTAGTTAATAATTCTTATAGTATTTAAAGATTATATTATATCTATAGCTTATTATTTTTTTAAAATAGACTTCTTCTAGAAATAAACTCTATTCTATTTATTTAGATTCCTAATCCCCTAATAAAATAGATATTAGGATTTCTCCTATATAACTTAATACTAATAATAAAGATATAAAATCTTTATTAAGATCTCTTAAAGTACTACCTTAGAAGAAGCTAATTTAATATCTAGCTAATACTTCTCTATAACTAATTACTTTACTATAGAGATTAGTAAATAAAAGAATATATACTAAATAGGGAAAAATATATATTATAATATTACTTCTATACTATTATATAATTATTCTATATAGATATATTTACTATAATATAATAATAACTTAACTATATAATATACTTTCTTATACTTAAAGTAATTTAAATAAGATATTATCTTAATATCTATTTTTTTAATTAATAATATAAGAACTTTATATTATTAGGATTTCTTAGAAATAAGTTATAATATTATTAATAATATAGAGAGAATAATTAAAGAATAAAGAAATTATTTACTAAATACTAAATTATAAAACTTAATTTTAAAATAAAACTAATAGAAAGAGAGTAATATATTATAAATAAAGAAATACCCCTAGTATTATATATTATATCTCTACTTTTTCTCTTTAATAAAGAGGAAATTACTCTAGATTACTAGTAAGCCTATATAATTCTTAATCTAGCTTACTCTAGATTACTAGTAAGCCTTTATAAGCTATCTAGTATATATATATATTTATTTTACTAGATAGAATACTCCTTTAGATAATTATTAATATAATTATCTATATATCTATTATTACTAGTTTTATAATACTTATATATTAATAGTAACTTATATTATATAGTCTAAAATAACTTAATTATACTACTTAGAATAATACTCTAATTAGTTTAACCCTAATCTACTCTAGACCCTGTTCAGTATAAGTTATCTAACTATTATAACTATAAGGAATTATTATATATTATTAATAATTTAACTAATAGATATAATTAATTCCTTATTTAGTATAAGGGTATATCTAAAGAACTAAGTAATAATATAATCCTTTAATACTACTAAGACTTAGTAAACTAATAAAATAACTATAATATATAGTTTTTAGTAGAATATAATCTAAAACTTATAATAATCTTAATAAATTAATTAATTTATTATAGTTTAATAAAAGAAGATCTATATAACTAATCTAATAATTCTATATAGTCTAATAAAAATAATTATTTCTTAATAAATAGTTATTATAATAATATAATATTTTATAGTATTATTCCTAATATTAGTATATCTAGTATTTTAACTAGTAATTATATCTAATTTAAAGCTTTATAATATTTAATACTATCTATTAAGTTAATATTATCTAAATTAACTATTTATTTTAAATCTAGTCTATCTATAAGTACTATAGGTTCTATAAATATTAAAATACTAATTAGTAATATTAAATTTTATATTATTCTAATAGATATACTATTCCTCCTCTATCTCTAAGATATAGATTATATAGATATATAATATAATAATCTGAAGAATAAACTTTAGAGAGATAATATAACTATTCTAATTATCTATAAATAGAGATATCTATAAATATTACTAAATAATAATAAATTAATTATCTATTTCCTAATAGAGATAGAACTATATTATATCTATAAATAATTTAGCTATCTGTTTATTATATAACTATAATAAGTATTAGAATAAGCTAGATATAATAATATAGATAAAAAGATTCTTAGTAGAATTAAGAAAGTATATAAATACTACTAATTATATACTAGTTATCTATAATAATTTAAATTTAAACTATAAGATAATTAATAGTTTAACTATAAGATTATAGTTAATATTATATATATAGATAGGAAACTAGTTTTATATATTATTAATTCTATTACTATATTCTATACTATTTATTTTCTAATAAATATATCTATATATACTGTTTAATTTATATTATATATATATTAGATTAATATATACTAGGGACCTTCTAACTAGATTATAACTAATACTAGTATAAGCTTTTAAGTAATTAAATTTTATTAGGAGATATAAATAATAGCTATATCTATTAAAGAAGTACTAATTAAAGCCTATAATAGTATTAGGAAGATTAAATAATATTATAGACTAGTTAAATATATATACTATATTATCTAAGTAGAGAATCCTTCTATTAAACTGAAAGTTACTTTATAGATAGCTATAAAAGCTATTAATAATACTACTAAATCTAATAGTCTTATCCTAATACTTCTAGTATTTAGTATATATCTATAAATTACTAATAATTATATACTATTCCTATTAATAATTAAATAGGCTATAGTAATCTATAAAGTAACTAATAAGATATATAAGTATAAAGCTAAATAAATAGTAAATAAGATATTAGCTATATAGAATAGATTAAATATAATATAAATATTAGATCTACTATTATAATTAGATATTTATATTTAGAGAGAAGTTATAAAGTTATAGTAAGAACTATTTAAATTATTATTAATTAAAGATAAGAAATATATTATTTAAATATCTTAAGGTCTATATACCTTCTAATTAACTATTATTAAACTATTCTATATAGATAAACTAATTAATAATAAGTTAAATAATATAACTAACCCTACTATAGAAATATTAGTTAGCTCTAATAATAAGAATAAACTAACTATCTATTAAGATAAACTAATAACTATTTATTAGGATAATAAACTACTAGATATTATTATAGTTAATATATTATAGGAATAGTAATATAGATATATAAGATATTATAATAAGCCTACTATCTTTATACTTAAAGTTAATAATCTAATTAATAATTCTAACTTAGATAATTTTTTATTTAATAGTAAATTAGATAGACTATATTATATTATAGAAGAAATTAATATCTTCCTATTAACTAAGAAGAAAACTAATCTTAAACTTATAATTTCTCTTTATAAGGAAGGGAAAATATATATATCTAGTAATCTATTTAAAGAGTCTGATTAGAAGGAAATTAATATATTAATAGATTATAATATCTTTAAGATTATTCTATTTAATTCTTTATAATATATTAGAATATATATATTTAACTCTTAAATAATTAATAAAGTTAAAGATAAGAGAATAAATATACTATATAAGAAATTAAGATTAATTATCTAGGATTATACTAATAATAAGAAATAGATAATTCTAATATAGGCTCTAATAATTTAATATATAAGCTAATATCTAATTCTCTCTATTACTCTATTTCTTTTATAATAAAATAATTAAATATACTTATAGCTATATAATATTATATAAGTATATATTTAGTTAGTTACTAAACTAAACTATACTATTATTATAAGACTACTATATTAAATATAATATCTCTATTTATCTAATATTATTATAATTATTAAAAAACTATTATATAATATTACTAAAGCTAGAATATATTAATAGAATATCTATAATAAATACTATAGAAAGAATCTCTAGATAGAATTATTAATCTATAATCTATATTTATTAATTATAATATCTGAAAATAATATATTTAGTATTATTAGAATACAGACTAATAATACTATTAGTTTATTAGATAATATCTTTAACTAATAGGAAGAAGAATAACTAGTTAATACTTAATTTACTATTAAACTAAAGTAGTATCTAATAAATAATAATCTAATTATCTTTAATAGTAGAATTATTTATCTTAATATAATTAATAGTACTATCTAGTTATAGTAAAAGGAATAAGATAAGAAACTATAACTAATTAATATTAATAATCTAAATACTAAATAATAGTATATTAAGTAATAAGCCTATAGTATATATATTATATCTATCTGCTAACTAGAGATATACTTTAACTTATTAATTACTACTTAGTATTAGAACTCTAAAAAAGATTAATTTAAATTATTTAACTATTAAATTAAATAGTAAATAGATAATCTAGATTATAGTTTAAACTTTATTCTACTTAATCTGGAAATAATTAAGTTATTTATCTTTATTAATAGATTATTTATAAATAATACTAATCTAATCTTCTAGCTTAGATTTATTATTATCTTAGCTAATAAATATAATACTATTAATAAGTTATCTTTTTATCTAACTAGGAATATTATATATTTTAATTTAATAAAATATAAATAAGTTACCTAAAGTATATTAGTATTAGAAGTTTATAGTATAGTTATAAAAGTTAATATTATATATATAATCTTAATAATCCTTTAATAGATAACTAATAAACTCTTCTTTCTATTAATCCTAATAGTTATCTATACTAACTTATACTTATTATATAAGTATTTAGTTAAGCTTAGTATAACTAAAGAGAAATATCTAATAATTAATATTATAGTATTAAGATAATTATATAAATAATAGGAATTAATAGAGATCTATTAGATTAATAGATAAAATAATCTAGCTAACTACTTTACTAAATCTAAACCTAATCTATTATTATTATACTTTATTAATAATAATAAAATAACTATATAAAAAGAAGGATAGATTATAAGAAACTAATAGATAGATATATCTAATAGAGTATTATATTATTATTTTAGAATAGATCTAATAGATCTATAAATATTTAACTTTATAACTTATTAATTTTATAGATTTATAAATTTATAATTATCTATAAGTAGCTATTAGACTAATATTTCCTTCTATTAGAAGGAAAAAGA
This sequence comes from Clonostachys rosea, assembly GCA_026958235.1. Classification (NCBI taxonomy): domain Eukaryota; kingdom Fungi; phylum Ascomycota; class Sordariomycetes; order Hypocreales; family Bionectriaceae; genus Clonostachys; species Clonostachys rosea. The sequence continues at coordinate 962,483 of CP110208.1, forward strand.
AAAAGTTACCTGTATTAGTATAACTTATCAGGTTATTAACTTATTGATAACCTGTAAACCTACTTATATGAACCTTCCGTTCAACCATATAATAGTTAGCTTTTTTTTCCCTCAGACATCAATCAATCGTTTGCTTCAATTTGCTTGCTTTGCTACATCATACAGCTGTATCGAATCCCTGTCAACCCACACTCCGACCATTTACTGCATTGGGTTCCAGAACAACCGCATATGGTCAAGGTGTACGAAAACCTACATAATAGCAGGTGATTGAGTGGCTCTGATGGGGAAAGCAAGGCGGAGATGTGGGAGACATGGGTCATCGGGGATCATGCCAACTTACTCGGGCGTGCAATTCAGCTGATATCCGAAGTGGTCTGCATTTTTCAGCCCCTACAAAGATGACAGTGTAGGTCTTCGATCCCCACCTTGTCCTTATATTGCGAGAAATGGGCGTAAACTCCAAAAGACCTACCTGTCTATATCACTGGGGCGCCTATGGCGCGTCGCGAACGTCATTAAAACATGTAAGCCGGGCATTTCTTCGCGCACCCAAGTCCCCCTTGACGCTTGATACATGACATGATTTCTGTCAGCATGGCCGGCAATGCGGTATAAACTTGTATTGCAACTGGCCTAGCCAGTTCACCAGCTTCCAAAAGCCCCCCTCGGCACAACCCTGGGTAGCTTTATTTACCAGTCGCAAATGTGTATTTGGCCAGCACGGGTGATGGTGTTTCTGATAACTAAAAAGGTCAGCTTAGTAGCTCTGATACCTTTGGTACTCAGTTTACTATTACTCATTTTACTATATTTTCTCTAGTGAAAACCTGAGATAGCGACTGCATCTACTGATCTCCCTCACTCCCGAGTCTTCTTCATCGCCGCCAGTCTTCCGGACAATCGGGTATAGTTTCATCTATACCTGTGGGATGGGCCATTTACAGCTTGTTAACGAAGCTTCATTTGCTCTCTTACGGTGTTTCTTCGCACTGCATTTTGAAGGCTTCCCAGCATTATTTCCCCCGGCGATCGGAGTCTGGCTGGAGAACGAAGCCTCTGTGACCGAAGTCGCACTGGTATCCGGAGTCTCGCCAGAAACCGGAGCTGTGGTCGCAGGTGTTGGCTGTGTAGCATTGCTTCCAGCGCCGGAATCGCCACCAGTCCAAACAGCAGGCTCAGGGAAGGGGAAGTCCCTGTCAGTGCCATATACCCCAAAGTTCCAAGAGGCATCTTTGGGTTGGTACGCTCCAGGAAACTTTACCAACGGACCCGGAACTCCAGCACCATTTCCAGTAACCTCAATCTGACCACAAGCATAGTAGAATTCTGCCTCGCCGGCGTGGGCCCCGTGAAGACCTGGTGTTTATTTAGTAACGGGGGACGGAAAGGGTGTGATGTTTCTATGAAAGGGTTAAAACTCACCAACATGTTCAACTCGCACCAGGTATTGACCAGCCGATGTGCCCGTGGGAATTTGAAAGCTAATACGGTCCTTGTCCCATGTGCACCACGCAGTAGTTGTAACTGGTCCGTCATTGCATATACCCTCTTGGTGGATCTTGAACCAATCTCCATCGCCGGCATATTCCTTGACATCACCCGGGGCCTTTGACATGTAGACAAATGCCGGTCCTGGGTGCTGCATGGTTGCACCGACGGCGAGCTTGAAAGCAAGCGGTGTGCCGGGAGCAACTTTGGCTACGTTAGTGGCACTGCCGGACCCAGCACCAAGGTTGCATCGAAAATCGGTCGACAAGGGAGTCAAGCTGTCAAAGGTGTTGATGAATTTTGTGGGCATGTACTTGATCCCCCTGGTGTTCTCGCGAACATATTCGATAGGTTTGCTCTCAACACCGTCGATAACGAGAATGTCGAAGAAGTAGTGAGCGTAAACGGCCGGCGCAGCGCTCGTGATGAGTGCAACCACAGTGGAGATGTTGACCCTCATTTTGAAAGCGAGCAACAGAGCTCAAAGTTAAACGAATATCGGCTGAAAGAGAGTGGATATTGAATAGAAGTCAAGAACGATCTTGAAGTCGTTATCGAACATGTATTTTACTTTAGAGTTGTCTTATAAACCTCTTCCCCCGCCGGAGTTTAGTTGCAGGCATTCATGTTTCAGGACAACCCCGTCGGACTGTGACTAGCATAAGCGAGATGACCGAGTTTGACTATGTACTTAGGTCTAGGCCTCCGATGGCTCTCCATAAGCCAGAAATCTTAAATCTTTCCAACGTGTAGAAATTGTTCTTAGAACTAGTTTTAAAAACCACTGTTCTGTTGCCGAGCCATCAAGTACGTATCCCAGACATGCTTTGAATTTCATTCTGATTCATCAAGGAATCTAAATGTATCTAGTCCTCCTTTCCTCTCCCTCTCATCCTGCTGCTGCACCCACGCTCTTCGCAATCTTAGTGATGTACTCTGTATGCATGATCTGCAGGGCGCTTACGATAACAACCGCCGTGAAGACATCACCCATACCGCCCCTCAGCGCTCGCCCCTGCCACTCAAACGTGTAGAGGTGTGAGTTCTTCTCCATCATCGACCCTCCCTGATAAACCATCCTGACTAGCGGTTCGGCAGCCGCGGTTCCCGCGGGTGCGCCGGCAGTCACCAGCTCCCAACCTCTGGGCTGGGGAGCTGCACCGCTTCCGGCTCCGAGAAGCTTCCCTAGTAGCCCCGATGAGCCCATCTTCCGCCATTCACACTTCTCCAATCGATTGCCGGGGACGGGGACATCGAGATAGTAAGTCTTGTAGTTGTTTTCTGGAATAAGGAGGACCTTGTGGTTCTCAAACATCAACCAGCTTTTCGAGCTGAAAGTGCTCTTCGAATTGGCAGAGGCGATGACGGACTGCTCGGCTGAGCCGGCCGTGACCTCCAGCTTGGCGGATCCGCGAAGCTTGCACGAGTATGCGACGGGGCCAAAGAGCTCGGCGCCGACTTGGAGGTAGCTCGTGCTGCCCTTCATGAAGTTCCAGATGTGAAACCTGTGTGGGAGGGCCGTAAAGCCTATTTGTGGGCGGTGGAACGGGATCGACTGGTATTGTCCGGCAGTGCTGGGGGGGGGGCCCGGAGGAGGAGGAGGAGGATGACCATATCCCTGCTGGTTACTGGGCGGGCGGTGTTGATATTGGTTCTGGTTCGGATTGTTGGAGTATGAAGACATTGACTGCGGCCTCTGAGGTGCTTGTGATTGTCCTTGCTGCCACGGGTTGAGATGCTGGCTTTGGTATTGAGGAGGTGCCCAGCCGCTGTGATTTACTCCTGTAGGGGCATTCATCATAGCGCCTGGTGGCGGCCTAGACGGAGGCATGTAATTCTCGTAACCATCATAGCTTCGTGGACGATCACCGTAGGGGTTGTGGCTAGCGTAATCCATTCTCGAGATTGATCAGTTGGTAGGCGATGCTCTGGTTGTGGCACGTCAAAAGTTCTGTTCGGTTGACTGAATGATAAATCAAAGCCAAAGACCACCGGCACGCCATCTTTATATAGCGTGTCAAAACGTGTCGATTGATGATATCATCGCTCTTGGCGCTAAATGTGGCTTGGTCTGACTGCCCCTCCTTGGTGCCATCGACATATCCCGTTTAGGAAATGCTGACCGATACCGAGAGGTGAGATCTGCCAGAACAGCAGCATCACGAAGCGAGACAAATTGGTGAAGCCAATCCTCTCTCACATATGTGATAGCATATAGTAAGATGTCAGGGTGACCTGAAACTCGGATTAAATCGTTTTTTCAGCGCATATGATCAAAACCAACAAAGATCTCTGGAGATATGTCTTCGATGTTTCAGTTTGAGTAGGTGTCATTCGAGACAGATCTTGGTCGATGATGTATGGAATGCTCGGATATAACTACTTCTTTATTTTTAGCTTAGATGAGAGTATCGTTTTATTTATTGAAGATCTTTTATTGTTCGTACTGACGCTTTTGTACCGTGTTCGTAGTGTAGCCTTGGGGAGCGCTTGACTGAGCTTCAGGGTAAGCATCGATTGAAGGTCTTGACAGCCCGTAGCAAACAAATAAATCCTTCCAGTAGCGAAACTCAGCTTGTACGTACCGTAAACCCACTGTATTTCAATTAATGATAGCTGGAGTAGCGGTAATTAGTATTTATCGTCGCCTTGTATGATGCGCTATTGTGGAAGCTGTCTTTGTGGCTTTGATTGATGCTTTAGTTATGAACGTCTTCTATAATTATGCTCATTGTAAAGGTTACTATAGGGGTTAGATACGGGCTAAAAGACTGCCGTGGACTGGCCAATCTTGACTGGGAAACACCAAAACGCATGATTGCTTTTTCCACCACGGCTTCGCTACCACTAAAATCCGGGCTCAGGGGTATTCTCGTGTTTTGGAAAAAAACAACATAACCCAGAAGATCGGAGAAATCTTGCCGCGTTTGGTGAATCTGCACATCTTGGGAGGTGACAATCACTACCACCATAATGGAATCAGAAACTCCACCCCTTAATACAGCAGCAGATGAAGCTCGTCAGCGTGGCAACAATCTGTACAAGCAGGGCAAGCTCAGGCAAGGTATGGCGATGATCCGAAATAGCGGCCATGGTATCATCAATTGCTAACCAACGACCATCAGCTGAAACTGCCTATTTGGAAGCTTCCCGCATTGCCCCTGATGATGCGCGGCCATTGTCGAATTTAGCCGCTGTGTATTATGAGCTCGCCGAGTATGCCAACTGTGCTGATACCTGTAGAGCTTCGTTATTGCTCCTCGGGAAAGATGGCGGTGAAGCATCCGCCGACAAGACCCGGATCCGGCTCTTCAAGGCATTGCTCTTCTCCCAGAAGACAGATGAAGCTAATGATGTTCTATCCCAAATAACTTCCGGGGAAGCACGTAAGACGCTCGAGTCGTTGCCGGCACGCGCCTCTATCAGCCCACAGTCTCCATCAAGCCTTCTGTCGACACGCAAGAAGTTGCTTGATCGTGTTCCACGCTATAGGACGGCCCTGTATGTCAACTTGCCTGTGTTTTGAATTTGAGCGAGGAGAATGTTCACTGCTCATCCCTTTCTTTTGATTGTACAGGCAAGATGAGCCGGAGTTTTACTCAGTCGGGCATGACGATGCGCGTTCGTTCCTCACAGAGAGTCAGCTTAATAATGGCAAATATCTCGCTTGTCTCTGCTGCGCATCGGTGACGCTCGACTCCTGTTCGCTACAATGCTCACTGCTGCCGTCTCGTTAGGACTGAAACCACCCAAGAGGAAACTTCACTTCACTCTTGTGGATTTGAAGGCTACTGTTTTTGCTCGTGATTTGCTCATCTTTCGTATGCTATTCGATCTTCAGACCCAGGCCGCGAAACAAAGGGAGGAGACAAATATAGCGATATCCTACGTATTCGCGGGACAGCTTATGCCCTCATGGGCATCTGATATCCTCCACGGAGCCATGGCAGCCGTCATCGCCGAGCTGGAAGATCTGTCCAGTAACGTGATGGGTATATTTTATGTCCCAGAGCCTGCCCGCCAAGACATTGCCCGCGTGTTGAAGGAGTGGCAGCAGCCACCTGAGCCCTGATATACAACGGCCGCACTCAGGCGTAACCTATCGCGGGAGCGTGGGATCCGCGAAATGGAGCAGTCTGCTTTATTTGGAGATTTGGAGCCAGAGAGTGACAAGGTGCCTCCCGGATGCGGGAAGCACGATCCTGATACCCAGAGCTTCGATGACATCCATATCATACTGCCACCAGCGCATCTTATGCAAAAGCACGAGCCTCGCCTGGCCGAAATCCACAACGCGTATCGCAAGAAGAAGACCAAGAAGAATCGCAATGTTCTCGGCGATTATCTCGATTCAAACTGGAAGCCTAACGTCACCGTCATTGATTTGGAGTTTCAACGCAAGACAGAGGACCGAGCGACGGGACAGCCTGACATCTCCTGGTCTCCTCACCAAATTGCCTCGGAATTGTACTCGAGTTTCCCACCCCAAGCTGTCCAATGTCCCCCTGGGTTGCTTTCGTAAATTCATAACTTCTTCAATCTGGTTGGGTCATCTCTCGCTTGCATCAAATCTGGTATCGTGATTGAAGTGGTTCGGCGAGATGAATGATGTCCTAGAGCGACTACGATATGGCTTGCTTCGACTCGACCAAAAACCCGTCAAGAAGCTGGACCCGAGCAAGTTCCCTGACACGTTTGACAATATTGACCTGAGCAACATTCCGTAAGATCCCAAGGATCAAATCTAAGTATTCTATGGAGAACGTGAGCTAATTGATGTTTCCTAGTGACTATGTTGGCGGTTCTCTCACAACCTTTCTCCACGGTGTCCCCCTACTCCATGAGGAGGGTAATATCTGCTCAGGTCTTATGTCTTGCGAAACACTCCCGCTTGGCTCACGCACGACCAGTTCCTTGCAGAATATATACTCCTCAGCGACCGCGCGACAATCGAGTCCCATCTCCGCACCTCTCTCATCCAGAGCTCCAAAGCGATAGAGAAGGAATATCATGGGATGCGAGTTGGCCCCGGCGGCATCGTCATGGTATCAGGATTCGAATGGCATCGCACCAGCCTTCCTACATCAATTTTGCCGGCCAATGCCCGCATGACACGGCCTGAACTCGAACACTGGCTCCATTCCCACTTCCTCAAGCTGTGTTTGCCATACCCCCGCGTGCGATTTGACCCCGTGGGTGTCCTCGCTCCTCTCAACCTCACGGCGTTCCTCCACCTGATTGCCCACGTCGCGTCACTCGGATACCCTCTGCACTGGCTCTCTGCGACACTGACAGCGCTGTGCAGTGGTCTGCTGGCCCGGACGCGCGCCGGACCTCCCGCAGCTGAGATCACGGACGAGAAGTTGGCAGGGGAGACATACGCGCCCGCTGACGTGTCTGTCGCTCCGTTCGCGGCTTAGTTCCGTACGCTGTTAGCAATGTGGGAGCCGGTTCTTGGGATTCCTTTGGTTTGGGATGCTACCTTGGGAAGTGAGCCGTTGCTTCCCGAGTTGAGTATGATTCGACGGTATACTATACGATTCCCAGGAACTATCTGGGACTCTTACTTGATGAACTCTGTCTTTTCTGTGGTGATCAAGCCCAAGTCCTTCAAGGCACCATCCAATCGTCTGGCGCATCTATTAGATGATCGGTCAGGCGATCCATCTACTGCCGCAAGGAACGCGAGGAGGGCCCCGCGGGTGCATCTGATCTCGGCCTGCAAGTGGACATCTAACACCAAGACCACGGAATTTTGGATGGATGAGAGGACGATTGATGGCGTGTTGGCAGAAAAGGGCTGGGAGGCATGGATCTGGCGCACGGATACGTGGGAGTCGGTATTGGGGCCTCTTTCTTTAGACGAGGGTGCCTTGGTCAAGAACGAGGCATGGTCTTGAGCGACGGTAGAGGCTGGTCGATCAAGAAGCTATGAATTGGATCTACAAAGTGCGAATCTGGCTATAGCATATAAATGTGCAAGTTATTTCTCTGCTTCATTTGATATTCTCACGCAGTGGGGTGGTATTGCAATTCCCTTTCAGGTGAACCCCTAAAACGGTGATCACTGCGAGAGATCGTATCGTTGTGAAACCATAGCTTTTGATATTCATGAAGTAAATACCCGATCGTTAAAATAAGTTTGGTGCAGTGGATTGGCATTCATTGAATTCGATGTCTAACGTTGTAGGTTGGTCTGTTAAAGGATTGTGTGGTTGCCAGCCGTGTCGTGCCAGCCCTGGAAGGTTGGCTCATTCGAGCGGGGGCGAAGTGCAACTCTGAGGTAGAGGCATTAAATAGCGACGGTATTTCATTTCCTGCAAACGAGCTCAGCCTGACTGAGATCGTTGACGCATGTGCTTGGATGTTAACGTTGTTCAGGGGCAGTTAACGAGCCCATTAACACTTCTGACGGCAGGTCGTCTGGATGCATTTTTGCGCGATTTCGATGCCTAGGAAATTGAGCTAATTGCTGACTCTCCTGAGGGGTAACTCTCACCGCCAGAAGTATTATTGCATTTTTTCTGTGGTGTTATGTGCGCCACAAGGCTTCAGCCGTAAACATCATTCACACCTCCTGATTGGCACATTCATCATCTGAATTGCATTCTGGTTGCATAAGTTTCGTCATAGATCAAACAGGATCCTAGAGACTCTCTATTTAGTGATCCCCGACATGGAATAAGATGACGACAACAACAGCCGACTGTGAAATCTGGCATCGGGCTGGGCGTTGCTCTATCCACCAATTTTCTACACCAGTCCTCGAGGGCTATCGAATAGTTTTTCATTTCCTCGATAAACCCTTGCCAGTAAAATTGAGATTGCTGAAACACTTTCAGACTGTTAGTTTCTATTAATCCAAATTAACAAGGGCCAGGCTGCGAGCAGATTTATCAGAGAGGCATTCGCCAGTTTGTGCATTGTACACCGCATAAATTCACACGCACGCCCAGCTGGAACCTACCTAAATTACGTCACATATCACATATTCTACAAAGAAAAGAAAGCCTGTCATTCGAGGCCACGTGTCCCTCTTTGGCTGATTGAAAAACCGTTATCTAGTCCTGTCCCCCCAGCTATTATTTTCTCCAACGTGCTGGTGGCATACGAAACCAACCCCCCCTCGAGAGAAACCCAGAGAAGCACGCCTGGCGATATGGATTCTACTCTTTTGAGAATTCCACAGGAGCTGCAAGTCCGAATCTTGTCTAATCTCGTAACACATGACTTTAAAGACATTTTGAATATTCTTTGCACCTGCAAGAAACTTCACGAAATTGCACTGCCGCTCTCGGTAGCAACGTTCGAAGTACACACGCCAAATGAACCTGACAACAATGACTTGCATATGCGAACTCGACTGTTCAAGTTTCTTCGATATATCACCATCACCAAGCCCGGTCTGGCCAGCCATGTCAGGACACTCGTGTTAGAGCGATGGCTGTTAGGTAGCTACCAGGAACACATTGGTCCCCCGGGGCCCAGAGCGGATGATATGCTTGTGTATAATCAACTGATCCGGAGGGCAGTCGCCAGTCATTATGACACGGCCAATGAGCAATCCAAAGTTTCCAGATGGACCTCAGATCTCCTAGCAGGGATGCCAGATGCTATCTTTGCTCTGTTACTCGTGGCCTGCACGGGCTTGAAGGAACTTTGCTTCTCTGAGCCCAGAGTAAGAGACGACAGACTTGAAGACGGGATGCTTGAAGTCACCATCTATTCTCACCTTCAGTATGTTCTTCGACTGGCAACTGAAACAGACCCCTCCGTGGAAGGCGAGCCAAGTCATCCGGCCCCTCTTTCCCTTCTGGAACGTGTTTATCATGAAGGGGTTCGGCGGTATGGATATGACAATTGGCTTGGTCACGCTCTGCCTTTCCTTCAGTTACCTCGTCTGCGCACTTACGAATGTCTATATGGCAATATCCTCGAGGAAGAGGCTATACTTCCCGCGTTCCTGGGGCCATCATCGTCCAGAGTTAGAGATCTCGTGTTTCGCTCGTCGTGTATCTCCAAAAACTCTCTTGGAACAATGCTAGCTGCTGCCAGGTCCCTTCGTTCCTTTGAGTATATCCGAGGGCTGTCAGATGTCGATTCCCGTTATAGAGCAGCCATGCCTCGCGATATTATTGAAGCCATTCAAAGTCATGCCGCGGACCTGGAACATCTCACTCTTGACCTGAACGATGACACCTACCGAAGAAGCTGGCTCGATCAACCGGATAGAATATTCATGGGGGACAAACTGCAACAAATGGCGAACCTGAAAAGCCTCGTCATCGGGATGCTTCCACTCACCGGAATCATCGACAGCGAACCAAATCAGAGTCAGCTTCATGGGCCCTCGGAGACTGGCCAGTCGTATAGAAAGGTTCAAGAAACACGACGCTTGGTAGAGTGCCTGCCCGAAAGCCTCGAACGACTAGAGATCCTTTGCTGCGGAATGGGAATCCTTGGTGAGGCACAACAACTATTGGATTTCATCTCCCTGGGGCAATTCGAGCATCTGACTTTTGTCCGGTTTGTCTTTAATTGTGGAACTACGAATCCGAGGCTTGTTGATTTGACATGCAGATCATCTTCGTTGCGCGTTGAGACTGCATTTCAGACCAAGGGCCACCGAGACTTTGACCTGGGCCAGTCCTGGACATACGAGGTGAGCCCTTGCTCACGGCTCCATCCACCCACTATTAACTACTATGAGGACTGGCACAAATATCGATACACTGGCGAAATGACGATTGAAGAGCTTTTCAGCAACATGTAGACGGTAGATACCGGGGGACTTATCCTGTCACAAAAGGGACAGCTTGAATGCGTGATGAATGAAATGTCTTTCCTAGTTTCTTTTGTTGTCATTGTGTTGAGATGTCGGGTCTGGGCTCGTCCATTGCTATTTTTTCCTTTGTGATCAATTTCTCCCACTTTGACTTTGCTATTCTTCAAGATCGGAGTTCTTTCCCTACATAGTGGACGAGCAAAGCTCTGACTTTGGGATCTGGAATATGATGCCGTGGTCCTTGCGTTGGACCCAGCACAGCTTGACGGGGAGAGTGATGCATATGTGGATGCAAGGATCTTGATCACTGGAAGTTATTCGGGAGATAGGATGATGCGATGTTTTCAACAGTAGTTTACTTCTCAGTCTTGCAATTGACCTTGAATTTTCGCACTTCGTAAAGAACTTTTGGAGGTCAACCTCTAAAGGTGCTCATAGAAACTACCTAGATTGTTCAAGGCCCAGACCCGTATTCACAAGCTGTATACAGCTTTCAACAAACTGCAATACTTCATCCTTATCATGCCATGCGTCATTATACGCAGCGCTGAGTGACAGCGAACCTCTAAAAGTGCCTAGAAACAAGCCTAGCCCGTTCCTCAGCTCTTCTCCAGTCACCCAAGGGTTATAAACCTCTATATTCCCGTGCTTCTGGCGAATGATGTTGTCGATGCGGCCCATGCTCGAAATAGAAGCAGAGGGAGAGTCACTAGGGGGTGGGATGGGGGGAATAGCGTGCTCGTCCAGAGGTGGTGGGATCGAGCGCCTTGCCCATAACAACGGCGCAAGACGGTAGTGTTCAGGGTCGTCTCGCACTTTCTGATAGAACTCCCTCATCTGCTGCACGATATCAAAAAACTCTTTGTTTTCCACTTGCAGCCGTGTTTCTTCAGGCAAATTATTATCGCGACCAGGAACGGTCATGTTGACAATCAACTTCTCACTGGAGGTTGAGTGATACACCGTAGCAGCATGTTCATGGCCACTGAAAGGCGGGACACAGCTGCCTCGCTCGTTGCGCAGCAGATAGCCCACGTACTCAACTGATCGGGGCTTGTCATGTACCGCCTGTAGATTACGAAGAACGAGTGCAATCGCAGCATGGAAGACGTGTGTGACGGTTGACCCAACGTCCCTACAGGCGCCTGTCAACCTCGCCGTTTCCTCCGGTGATAATGTTATCTCCACACGCCTGTGAATGCCTGGGACGAGTGCTCCCTTTTTATAAGGCAAGGTAGCAAGTTCTGCATTCTTCGTTTTGTCTTCCGCATCGGCTACATCCAAACTAGCCAAGCGATGCATGGCCGCCTCTGATGGCTCCGGCGGAATCGCGGCCGCGACACGGAATGGCGGACTTAGGTTTTGGACCACTTTGGGGTCGTCGAGAGATGGAGGCTGATAAGAATCCCCCTGCGTGAAAGCTTCAGAGGCATGGCGCACGTAGTTGTCAAAGAGTAGCAAGGTGCCAATGCCGTCGATGATGTCGTGGGGAGATCGAAAGACAAGATCGCGGCGGACAACCCGCTTGTCTTCAGTCGATGGGACAGCCAACGCGTATAGAGTAGGCAGTACTGGGGCGGGAGGATCATGGTTTGCCCATTCCACGCCAGTATGACCTGTCGAGAGGACAACGAAAGTCTTCTCAAGCCAACCAACTGAGTTTCGGGGATAAGCCTTTATGTATTTCCTCGTCATAGGATCGAGTTTTGCTTGAGAAGCGATCGTAGGGTGGTGGTAACGTAATGTCTGCCATGCCTTGGCTAGTGCTGAGTCGACACGTTTTTCGATCGTAGGAAGATCTACATCGTTGTCAACAGGAACTTCAAGTGTAAGATGGCCGGTTACATGAAAGAAAGAACGCCCACTGCCTCGCCAGTTCCGTTGGAGTGACGTATACGACAGCTCTGCTTCATCAAGCTCTCGAACCCATTCCCCATATCTAGTGTCACGCCATTGGAATCTAGTATAGTCTGTTGCCATCATAATAAGAAACTGTAGGAACGCGAAAAATAATAATACACGATAGTGGCTGCCTGGCAGTGCTCTGATCGTGGCGTTTTAAGGGATAGAGATTCCTTCCTTCGCGGGGGATAGCTCAACATTTATAGGCTTCGTCAGTTGGCAGGTCCGATACGAAGAGGCTCTAATTGGGCTGCTTTCCGGAACGAATTCCCGCTCTTGCCATTACCGAACCCGTATCATCCGCGAGAAACACCGGAGAAATCAGAATGAGAGGCGGAGAAATGAGTTGGCTGGATCTTATACCGCACGTCACCTGCTTTATTTTGCGGGGCCTCAGATCGCGGGTATCCGGAACTGATCCCATTGCTGCAACCTGAATACTAAAATAGAAGCACGCCGTGGTTCAACCGCCGAATTGACAATGTTCTGGCTAGACGGGCCGACGATCCAGTTCTTTCTCATCGCCGTTTGATGCAGCGAGATACGGCATGTTCTTCAACTGTTCCGCATTGCGTCTTCATCTACCCAAAAGGAATAGGCCATTTTCTCATTAGTTGTTGTATCTGTCTTATGCGGTGCTAATTGGCTGATGGAAGCTTTTTGACGCCCTAAACCGAGCATCCTCGCAACCCCTAGATACAACGGGCATAGAGCCTTGCCAGAAATTAGCTCCGTCTTTCCCAGGTACTGTCTAGGTTGTGTTGGATAGTTGATCATGATGGGGTGATGTCTCAATCGCAGGGGCTGGGTTGGCTCAAATTGACGAATAGGATCCAAACAGTGAATATATGCCGAAAGAGGACTTCCTTCCTATTTAGAGCAGTCTACATACTAGACACGCTCCATTTCTAATGGCAGCTTTATCACAATATCAATGCGTAAAATCCACGCCCCTGTCATTTAATAAATGGTACCAATTAAAGAAATAGAAGTACACCGCCCAGTAGCGCAAGATTAGGCGATACGGATGGCATAAATACAGATCGACACCTCAAGCTGACATCTTGAGCACCTTGTTGAGGCATTTGAGCACAATGATGGCACTCTCTGTGATCGATATTTCCTCCACGAGCTGTTGTTAACTCCCATGCAATAAAGCGCACGAACGTTGCTTGAATGTCTACTGAGACCCACCTGCTTGTGACAACATATCGATCAGAAGTAGCCAATTTTCGAAAAGTATGGGAGCTGATCAGGAGAAGTTTGCTGCTGTCGATGGGACGGATTGTGATTAATGGACGGTCTTCGAAGTTAGCATGCCCCTGACGTGACCCATTTCACAAAGTCCAAAAACCAAAGAATACAAAAAGAAGGTTCAGCGGATAATGAGACAGCTTGTGTGTTACTCATCTTGATTTGGTCGTATCGTAACAGTATGCGGGCAAGGAAATGGCAGAGCAATGGCATGGGTCTGTCCTTTGATTTTGTTCTGTGATTCTGTTCTCCTGGCCTCGTCAACCGCCCCAATACATCCTTGTTTCCTTTGTGTCGTAAGGCATAGTAAAGAGGAGGAGGATTCATCTGAAAATTAAAATATTCAAACCCCGTTTTTGTTTGACTTCAGACAGTGTTCCACCGCAGCTGTTTGATTGTCTGTCTGAAGTAGTTGTATAAACACCTTATTTGCATCTTATAGCCAGCTAAGCATTGCGTCTATCTGATGCAAACAAGTGATCAATTAAACACGTAACCAAATAGTGTAAGCAAAATCTGACATTCATGGCGCATCTGAATCTTTGCTGGCAGTCTGGCAAGACTTAGTTGCTAGGGGGTGAAGTGTTGTGCTAGCATATTGTTTAAGATTCTGGCTGCCTTTCTATTACTTTGACAAGGATACATTTCACGAGCAGTACTGAGATGTTGCAAAGCGTCGATAAGTGCATGAGATTCAAGATCAAAGTCACTGTAGAGGGCAGAGAAGTTAAAGTTGAGAATCAGCATAGCTCTGTTGCCGGAAGTATTCTTCATTAAAATTTGTGTACAACACACCACCTTATTATAACGGCCAATAGGAAGGCGGGCGTCTTCTAAGTCTGCGTTTATCTATCGTGCTTGGCAATCTCAGAGGTTGACTGAGAAGCGCATTCGAAGATAAGCAGCAAGCAAGACACGTTAGCTCTGTCGAGAGCTGCCTACGACACCAATAAGTTGATTGAATTTACGCCGAGGGCAGTCTCCATTGAACGCACCGAGGCTTGAATTAATGGTCAATAACCCTGAAACGCCAATACCGACCTGATAAATGAGGGAAGTGGGGATAGTATTGTCAATTTCGTGTCCAGATTTGAAAAGAACAACCAGCAACAAGTATAGTGAAAGGTTTTACAAAACCAACCTAGACATCAGGTTCCGGAACCGTTTATATAAACAGTAAAACTACCCTTGAATATGTGACTTCGAAAGAACAAGCCAAATCGCGAGCATGCTCCTATCCACGTGGCTCAGCTTTTGGATGTATCAAATCGGTACAGCAGTCCCTATCTTTGAGGCTTCCATAGGGACATCTGCAGTAATATTTCCAGCAAGGTCAATGCGTAAATTGAAGTCTATTTTGAAGCCGCGACAATACATATGTCGTGAATTGAAGCTGGCGAGGGCCTTGAGGATTGAGGAACGGCAACCACAGGTTAAGAGCAGAGCACCTCGGGCTGGGGCCGGTAATGTTCGGTTGGCTTCCCTTTCCCCGCCCAGTTGAAATCGGCGGGCCCTTAGAAAGGGGAGTTGCCGGACTCTACGCGAGTTGTACCCCTTTAGCTCCGAGCCTGGCCGCCATAATGTGACCCCCACGCCATGGAATTTCGAATATCTGACCGTCCCCATGCTTTGTCTCCGCATTGGTCCCCATCGTGCGTTCGATTGTGCAAGGCCAGTTCGAAGTGGGCACCTTTAAGCGATTCTCAGCCTTAATTTAGAGCAAGTCTGGTCTACGTATGGACTGGGGTGGAAGGAATGGCCCTGGATTATAGGACCATGGAAGAGATCTAATCCTACCAAGTCTGCAAAATAGTAGCCATATGAGACGCGGCAGCGGTGTACACTAGTAGTACAGTCTCCGCTAAGAGCGAGGAAGATAAAGCCATCGACATGAATTCAACAATGGTCGCCTACTGGAGAGGAGACGTGATTGGTTACGGGTCATTGTAGCCTTGAACTCTTGCATCAGAAGGTTGAGCTCGATTTGACCAACAAGGTCGATCATGTCTTCACTCCTAGTGAAACCAACTCTGCAGCGCTGAGATATTGTTAAGCGGTGATAAGGCGCTTTTTACAGTCACGGATCGTTCATCTTGGAACATAATTTATGCGCTCTCTTAGAATACCAGGTCATATTTAGTTGTCGATATCAACAACAATGGTGTTGACAGTAGGATTCCATTCGCAGGCGATTTGAGCTCCCAACGATATAGTAACCAACCACCCGGGATGGACGAAAACTCGAATATTACAAGTCTGGGAGTTCATTCTACGACAGCGTGGAACTGGCCTTTGGAAGAGATAAACATGAGGTTAACCCATTAAGAGAACTCTGTTTACTTGAGTAAAGAAGGACGAAGAGGGCGATTTCCCCCTTCATGCTGTACTGCTTACATTCTCCTCAGGCACCTAGTGAGGAGTTTTCAGAGCAGACCCTTTCAGAGAGGGGGCTACTTGCTGATGGGTCGGAAATGGGAGTCCACTGCGTTCCAGCATTGAACGCGATGTTGTAAGCGTTATGACGGGACGAACCATGGACAGCATGTCTCCCCCTCAACTTCAAGATCCACATACGTACCACTCTCTGCCACGCCCGGCCCTCTAGTTACAATCCCCCCCGACATGTAAAGTGCGTAAGACTTATTTCCCCGCCTGCTTGACTCAGAGAAGTCACGTCCGTGGGGGTTCAGTATGTGGAGAATTTATTCATCTTCTTCCCCATAGTCGTGGGGGTCACAAAAAGGAGGGGAAATTATCTTTTGAGTCCAGAAGCTAAGTTCGGGATCTTTAAGCCATTTGAATACCCCAAATGAGCAACACGATGCGATTCGTGGGGGTCAAATTCCGAGCAAGATTTTCTTCCATCGATTCGATACATCGCCAGATGTTATCTAATAGTACTTAAATTTGTAGCATGAAGGATTTAAACTATTGACAGACTAATGGTATCGACACTAAATGAAGATATGTTCTCCCACCGACCATTACTTTCTGAGTTATTCAACGATGACGATGTGGAAAGCCGATCAGGTGGGAAATCAAAGGCTAGATGAAACCGATGGGTCTAGAATTCGGTACCCAACTCTCTACGGAGCGTGAAGGTATGGGCAGGTCCACTCGCGGTGATGTGTCTCGTTCACAAAAGTGCTCTCTCTTGAAAACTTTGAAGATCCTTACTCATCATTAAGATATCTGACTCCTCAACGAAACCTTTTGTTAGTCCGAAATGGCTGTCTTGCCTTGGATTGTTTTTTTATTCCCTGTAATACCAAGACTCTTGGACCCCATGAAGAGCGTAGTTTATACCCTTATTAATCCATTGTACCCGAGATTATGAAGTTGATCAGCACGAATTAGTCCGCTTGGCATCGTTAATATTTGGCCATAGAACCAATAGGCTGTAGCATGGGACCTCTGCATTCGTGCAGGTGGCTGATAGTTGAATTAGAGGACCTTGATAAGACTGACCGTACTGATCTCTTGCCCAATAAGCGTTTTAGTATCTGCCGGATGAAGCCGATTCCTTTCACACGTGGTATCGAGATATTATCCTCCTTGGCAGCTGCCATCATAGGCTCGCTGAACATCTGCACCTTGTTGCTGGGTATGAACCCGTTCTAATGTGAGCAGGTGCAAGTGCGGATGGTTCCGGGTGCCCCGTCACGAGTCTCAGGGTTGAGGTGACCCCCACGCCGGTCATAACTGATGACACTGTTCTGACACTAACATTGGCTCCACTGGCTCCATGAGGACTTCCTTCTCTCCATGATCATGGGTGGCTGAGACTGATGTTTCCAGGGTATACGTAAGGCACCACTTGAACTACCACCCAGCAACAGCTTGGCAGTGATCTCTCAGGGCCGACTACGGAGGTGTTGCACGTCTTTCAGTGCCACCGATGCAGAGTATCAGAAACTTCCATGCAGTCTTCAGATTCGCCAATTTTAGATCAAAAATGAACAATTCTCTTATTGGGATCTATCTCTACCGTCCCATCCAGCCACCGTCAACCGTAAGAATCTCGCCACTAACATAACGGCAACCCGCACCAGCCAAGAAGACGGTGGCGCCCTCGAAGTCCTCCGGTGAACCCCATCTTCCTGTCGGGATTCGCTCCAGAATGCTAGCAGCTCGCTTCTCATCCTTTATCAGAGCCTCGTTCATATCCGTAGCAATGTAGCCCGGCGCAATGGCATTAACATTGATACCATCAGCAGCCCACTGGTTGCTCAGGGACTTGGTTAGCTGGGCAACACCACCCTTGGCCGACGCGTATGCCGGCACGTTCAGTCCACCCTGGAACGAGACCAAGCTAGCCACATTGATGATTGCACCACGGCGGCCGGTTGAGTCTGGCGTGCGCTTGCGCATGTAGGCGCCGAAGTCACGGCAGAGAGTCCAGACTGTGCGGAGGTTGACTTGAAGAACCTAAGGGGGTAACATATTGGTTAGCGAGGGGAAGAGAGATATACTGCATAATTTCAGCCTGTACCTCGTCCCAATCTTCCATGGGAAACTCATGTGCAGGGTGCCTTCTCTGGATTCCGGCGCAGGTCACCAAGATGTCCACATCATGGCCGTCGGCGAGGATCTTCTTGCTCAGGGCAGACACGCTGTCCTGGTCTGCAAGATCGGCTGTATATATAAGAGCCTTTCGACCCAGAGCCTCAATGAGTCCTTTGGTCTCCAGGTTGCTCTCGTTGCGCTGAACGAGAATAATGTCGGACCCCGCACGAGCAAGGGACAGGGCCATTGCCTGACCGATGCCACGGGTGCCGCCTGTAACGACGGCCAGGGAGCCGTGAAGAGAGAATAGCTTTTCCAGATATGATCCCATGTTGTGCTTTGTGTTCTGAAGAATGAGAGCAGTGGAAGTTCGGTAATCGACTTGACTTATGTTCAACACAGCAGTCTTCGAGCTGGGTTACTTGGCAGAACGGATTGCGGCACCCGTTCTTCTTCTTGTTGGCTGCGGGGGTCTGCTTCATCTGGTTAGTTTAGCCAAGCATGACTCGTAAAAAATTGGATCACGAAACCTTCATCGAAGGAAAGTTTGTGACCCCCACGCCAAGCAGTTCTTGAGTCCTGCCAGCAGCTGCCACACCTCCTCAGCTGTCCTGCATATGCACACCGGAACGTCGGCGATTTTCTCACAAGTCACGGAGCGAGTTCACCTGTCAGACAATCGAACCCCAGTCCCAATGAAAACACGAGCCAGTTGCTATTGGATGGCAAACCTCAATGCAACCTCTCCCCAAAATCTCCACATCTCCACATCTCCTCTTCCCCACCCCCATTTCACCAACGACGACCCATGAGGCACAGCCCGAGAAGAGAAAGCCCGAGACGGCCAACAGCACTGTTAATTCCGGGTAATGATTACGGGACAAGGGTCTCCTACCCCTCATCCTCTGCAGGCTCTTCCAAAGCAACTCATCATTAGAACACATTATGTCAAGTTAATCACTTCAAACGCCATCTTTACGGCTTTGAGGCATAGAGAGCCACCTCCATTTGAGAGCCACAGGGTTGAAATATAACCTGCGAGCAGAATTAAAAATGCCTTAAAACAAATATCAACCATATAAGTGAGAATGATTCTTTACGTACAACTGAATCAGTCTACGGTCGAGACCGATTACTATTACACTAAGCGAGCACCACGTTAAGAAGTGAGAATATCGCCAAACCCTTGATGGTGGGGAGATTCAAGCATGAAGTATTCCAGGCTATCCATTTACAAAGGACATGGACTTGTAATAGTCAGGCCAATCGACGAAATCACTCATGTCATTCTAAAAGTATTAGATGTGATACTTGAATTTGAGGAATAAACTAAGATCAGCCCGTCTAATAAGTCTCCATGGTGCAACAGAACACCCGCCGGTAGTTACAGCTTCACACGGCGAGACACCTCACGCTCTGCTCTTTCTGTATTCACTAGCTCGGGGACTAGCTCTTCCACGCTCTTTGCCCCGGCCAGTGCCATATTGGTGGTCACCTCTGTCCGTAAGATCTGGATCAGGCGCTTCAGCCCCCCCTCGCCGTAATCCGCACACATGGAGTACAGCACAGGCCGCCCGACCCCCACGGCCGAGGCGCCCAGCGCGATGGCCTTGATCACGTCTGTTCCTCGCCGGAAGCCGCCGTCCAGGAAGACCTGGAACTTATCACGGATCGGCTTCTCCAGCAGATGAGGCGCATATCTGCGGATTTCGAGCAATGTCAGGATCGGTGACTGCGCCGTATCCAGGGAACGTCCACCGTGGTTAGAGAGGACAATGCCACTGGCCCCGTGGGCGTGTGCCAGCACTGCATCCTCGACAGTCTGGATGCCCTTGAGCACTACTGGGAGCTTAGTGGTCTGTCGAAGCCACTTGAGGTCGTCCCAGGTCAAGAGTGGGTTCAGCAGGCCCATTGATGAGACCTTGGCCACTCCCCCACCTGTTGGGGAAACAGTATCTACACCGGCTGCGGCCTGGACTCGGTCGTCCCGTTCACGTTTGCTGAGGACCGGGGTGTCGACGGTCATGAACACCGCAGCAGCCCCAAGACGCTCAGCTTTGTGGATCAGGTCTGTCGCTTTCTTCTTGTCGCGGTTGGCGTAGAGCTGCAGGAATATCTTCTGGTCTGGTCGAGACCGCGCCTTGAAGATGTCCTCGTGGGGAGAACCGGTGGGCATGAGATATGGCAGCCCCTCCTGCCCCGTGACGGAGGAGATGATCTTCTCGGCGTCAGGGTGGGCATATTTCCCAATGCCCGTGGAGCTAATATAGATGGGTAATGAAGAGGGATAGCCAAGAATATTTGTCGCTGTAGAGATTGGCTCTACAGCGCGGAGAATACGTGGCCGTACTGCAATCTTACTGAACAAGCGTCGAGCGTCATCGATGCAGAGTTCATCATCCGCTCCAGATGAGTAGTATGCCCATGACGCAGGCGATAGGTACCTCTCGGCTACCTTCTCAAAATCTGCGACACTGACAATGTTGTTCAGGGAGGGATATGGCGCCAGCTCACCCCCTTTCTGGTCCTTCTTGGTAGTAGAGCCCATATTGGAGAATGAGGGAGAAATGAGTAAAACAGAATCAGGTATGTCAATTGTTAGATCAGGCGAACAACTGCCACTGATTTTCTAACAGTCCAGAGTCTTTGGCAACTATGGCTCCTAATAAATGCGCTTCAAGTAGCAGTGAAGGCTACCTCACCGCCGGGTTCGGAGAGCGGTCGGAGAGCAGCGATCCTTCATTTCCCCCTACCCCACGCCTCCAAATGTTGGCCACATTCCCTGGCAAGCCTGGATACCACTTGCCCGTAGCAGGCCTCTCTTCGATTGGCCAGCCCTGATCCGAGGCATGTCAAGGGCTGCTAGTGGACTTGGGCACTAATCGCTCATAGCTTCTCCTATGCGGGCGTTGTAGTATCCCCACTCGTCAGCGCTTGTCTAGGCTGGCTTGCTTGGTTCATGGAGGCGTCCAGACATACCCACTGCATTGACAGAGTCTGGTGACATCCTAGTGTCCCCTTGTGTGCGTAGGCTCCGCGATGACTCGGTCAAGCGAACCCCCACGCCCTCAAGATTCCCCGCAGAACCGTCGAGAGCTGGTACTTGCGGGGAGACGATACGGGGTTCGTTGAGCGTGGGGGTCGTGTTTGCTGCTGTGGCGACTGGACCTGGGGTAACGGACCCAAGGAAGCCCCTGTTTGCCCTTCCCCAGACCCAGACCAACATCGTTAGCCAACAAAAGCTCTGCACCATAGCGCCAAACCATGTTCTGTGTCAGTTCCACGGAGTATTCCCGAGAGACTCGAGCAGGCTTAATCAAACTTGCACCACAGCATTTAAGACCTCCTCCCAGCCTTCTTTCCTCTCCCTTGTCTCAGCACCTCCTCGCCAACAGTCTCAGGCTCAACCACAAATACTATCCTTGCGAGTCTTGCAAACTCATTACTTCTGCGCTTTTACTCCCTTGCTGTTCCCGTACCCGGAACCCAACATGAGCGAAAAACACGACCCGCACGCCGAGGAGGCCGAGGTTGTTCACGACCTCAAGGCCCAGGCCGTGGACGAGTCAACGCGTATGCCTGAAGACATTGCTGCCCTCCCCGAAGATGAGCGCGAGAAGCTCGGCAAGCGGGCAACGCTCAAGATGGACATTGTCGTCATGCCCGTCTTGGTCATCATGTACATCCTGAACTATCTCGATCGCCAGAACATTGCCAGCGCGAAGCTCGCAGGCATCGACACCGATCTGGGCTTGTCTGCTGTCGAATATCAGACTTCTGTCAGTATCCTGTTCTGCAGTTATAGTAAGTTATGCCAGGCGGACAATCGCTCTTTGCCCCAAATACCCCTTGTTCCAAGCTGACAGTTTGATGCGCAGTCCTGTTCCAAGTCCCCTCCAACATGATCGCGAGTCGAATTAAGTGGCCTGGTCTCTATATCTGCATCAGCATGGCTCTTTGGGGAGCCATCTCCGCCATCATGGCCTCTGTGCACAACTTTGCGGGACTCGTAGTCGCCCGTATCTTCCTCGGTGCAATCGAGGCTGTCTTTTTCCCTGGTGCCCTGTACTTCCTCTCCCTGTTCTACAACCGCAAGCAGTTCGCTCTCCGAACTGCTATTCTTTACAGTGGATCTCAGCTGGGGAACGCTTTTGGTGGTCTGTTCGCTATCGCCATTCTCAATCTTGATAAAGTCCACGGTCTTGCTGGTTGGCGCTGGGTATGTATATCCTCCGACAAGCTCTTAGACACCCAGCTAACTCTCAACAGCTTTTCCTCGTCGAAGGAGTCATTACCGTTGGTCTCGCTATCGTCTTCGCATTCATTCTGCCTAATTCGAACAAGAAGATTTTGGGTCTTTCCAAGTTGGAGTGCGACTGGATTCAGTGGAACTATGCTCAGGATCTGGGCCAGTCCGATGACGCTTCCCAGGAGATTACTGCTATGCAGGGACTGAAGATGGCTGTCAAGGATCCCAAGACTTGGCTCTTCACAGGCGTGCTTTACTGTGTAAGTGTTTTCGTAGCCTTCCGAGATCGCAACTCGCCGCTAATCACCTTCATTCCAGACTTATATCGTCGGCGCGGTTTCCAACTTCTTCCCTAGCGTTGTCGGTGGCCTGGGATACAGCCGAAACATGACCTATCTTCTCACCGCACCTCCATTCCTCCTCTGCGTTATCTGCATGCTTGTCAACGGTTTCCACTCTGACCGCACCCGCGAGCGAGGCTACCACATCATCGGAGCCCTCCTAATCACACTAGTCGCTAACATCATCGCCGTCTCTTCCCTCAACATCGCCGCAAGATATGTCGCTATGATGTTGCTCCCCGCCTCCTTCTACTCCTCCGCCATCGTAACTCTGTCCTGGATAACCGGCTCCCTGTCCCAGCCAACCGCGAAGCGAGCCAGCGCCATCGCCTTCATCAACGCTCTGTGCAACACCCCCAACATCTGGTGCAGCTACCTCTACTACGGGGCCCCGCGTTACAGCACAGCTTTCATCGTCAACGTTGCTGCGACCGGTCTCGCGATTGTGTTCGCTTTCGCCGCTCGGATTTACCTTCGTCGCGAGAACGTGAAGCTCGACCGTGGTGAGGATGGTGGCAAGCATGGGCCTACCGCAGCTCAGGTTGCCGCTGGATTCAGATATATCCTGTGATCTCTTGAATCTAGCATTCGGGCTATGGAATTTAATGCCAGCTAAAGGAAACTTCTAGCCGGATCTTGGGAATCTCGAGACATATATATTCTGGGAAGGGGGGTTGTCGAAGCAAGTTCCACTCGTCACATGGATAAAGTGGCATTAAAATTGAGGAGATTCATATTAGTGTACATAAAGAATAATAAACATTGTACCTCGAGCCATTTATCTTCTTGATCGTGTGATTGGGCATGAAAAAGATGAGTTCGTTATTCTGGGGGAGTGGCGAATAGGTGGCGGTATTCGCATTATCGCGGTGGCTCCGTCTCCCAGCTCGCACATTGAATTTAGCCATGGGGTGTTCCTTTCTAAATAATTAATCCGTGTTCTTATTGAGTACCTTTTCGAGTAAATGTAGCCATGCTTCCTCCATCAAGCCGAGGATCTCGCCCCAAACTTCATGAAATAGTAAATCATTACGCTACTCCACACATAATTAGTGCTCTAAATCTTACTTTTTGTTAGGGAGGGAAAAACCGTTTACATTGATTCGCTTATTCAATCAAGTTAAGTACCTGCTTGACCGTAGAAGCTCCCAAGGCACGAAAGTGCAGTAACACATTGCTCCAAAATTCTAAACCTTAGGGTCAAGGCAGGAAATCGCCCGGATACAGAGTTGAGTGTATCTGTCACCCGAAAGTAGATATCCTTCACATCTTGAGAATGATTGAGTTTGAATAGAAAATTGGCAATCACAGTCGATGTTGCTTCGGGAGGGCTGATGGCCACCGAATGAAGCTGGTAGAAGATGAAACGGTCGAAAGTTGGGACCTTGAAATAATAGCCATCATAGATAGCAACATCGCCCTTACGAATCCAATCGCTAGAGTGCCGGGCCCTGCAATTGGAACTTTTAGCCTTCTCATTAACACGTTCGAGAATATGAGCATTCGCAATGTATGGACTGAGAACCCAGCCGACATCTCGCAGGTGAACTGCAAACTATCGAATCTCCACCATGGTGTGAACAGGCACTTGGTTGAACCCGTTCTGCACGTGGTGATGGGAGCCTCAGCATTTCTAGGCGGGTTGTTTACTCTCTACATGCCTTCTTCCTTCAATCTCGGTTTATTAACACTGATATCAGCGCCCACTTGAGAACATAAAACACGTTGCTATCGATGAAAGAGACGAGGACGACTTATACTCGATGGATGCCTCTGAATTGCCTAACAAAGATTCTCTACACACTCACTGTTGGTGTTTACCTCCCATAAGATTGAATCCTTGGTGAGGTCTCGCGATGATCTAGGTCACGTAATGTAAGCAATCGTTGCGATTGCTCGATTACGTTACTTTTTGCCCGCTAGCCATCTGTTCTTGGCCTAAATATACTCATTTTTCGCCAGGAAGTCGAGGTCCTTGAGAATTCCAAAAAAAAAAAAAAAAAAAAAAAAAAAAAAAAAAAAATACGAGGCTTGTGAAGGAGCTGCAGCAAGGTCCCTGTATGTTCTCGCCTCGGCATTGGACGAGTCTGGGGCGTTCGATGAGGCTGCCAAATTTCGTCAGCAGACTTTAGAAGTATTAAGCAATACGCAGAAGAGGTTGGTGACGGCGATATCAGCTAGGCCTACCTCGATGAGTTTGTTTTATATTCAGTGAAGGGCCTCTCTGCAGCCCGTATTGCCAAGTTACGAAGAGTCTTGACCAATTGCCCAACTGTGACAGTGCAACCAATGCAACCGCTACTTTCTAGAATTGGCTTCTTTCTTTTAGTTAGGTTTATTTGTCCTACGCAGTTTCGATCATTGATTCATCGATTGAAGAGCAGGAGGATCTTGTCCGAGGAGAGCGAATGCAGGCTACTGGCCGTGTTAGGTTTCCACGGCTCCAACGGTGTCCAGTCCCTCGAAGTAAATGCTTATTAATGCAATGCATATGAGTAGTACTCGAAGGAGAGTTAATATAGGTAAATTCAAATATTCTAGTTACTTAGTTTCATGTCCTGGTTGGAGCTTTCATATTGGAAGATGAGAGAGGGGCCGACTAAATAGCCACATCCACTGAGCAATATGTATACTTTTATACTTTTTCTCTCTCCGTATAGTGTTTAAATTCTTCTAGGGTGCCATATCCACGATAAATTACATGACACTCCGGCCACTTTCAAGTTGTCTTTGATGGCTCCAGTGATCAAGCGAGCCGTGCCGGACAACGCCGTCAGTAAAGTGTATAGGGCCAACAATGTGCACAAAATCTCCTAGTTCTTTTCCTACACGACAAGCAAGGAGATCTCGGACTCCGGGATGCGAGTATTCCTATCAATGCTGGGAGTTCTGCGCGTTTTAGGACGAGAATGGGATAATGGCATCTAGATATAGCTCAATGCGAGCATTATGGCTATCCTACGAGGCTTGCGGTAGGAGCTGCACGATGGCAGTGTCAGAAACATAGTCGACGTGTATTCAGAAATGTTGATCGGTTTTCACGCTCAATACACTCTTATCCTGCTTGCCGTCTTCTGTATCTAGCACTCTGGTGATGCCGCTATCGCCTCTTGATTTAGCGACTTGAATTTGCCTTTCAATGCCTGATTAGGTTTGTTTTAAGGTATGGACTTTGTGCTCTGTTGCAAAAAAAAGGATTTGCTTGGTTACTGTTATTGGTAATTGTATTAGAGAAAGTGGATGGCTTGTGCAGCCAATTTAAGTCTCACAATCACTTCCTTGCTTTCTTTGCTTCCTTTGGGAAAATTCTGTCCCGGGCTAGCGGGAAGAACCTCGAGAGCATAAACACCATGAATGAGTCCCCGTAAATGGCGAAAACCGAGCTGTAGGAACTCGAAAGGGAGGGATTGAATTGATTATTGAACACGGGGTCTCGTTGTGGGGGCCAAATCCAACAAATGTACAAAATCAGGCATAACTTCCTCCAACAACATTTCTCAGCCAAGATTTACCAGTGAAGGATGAATCGTGACGAAGCTTGACCCTGATGGATGACATGACCGCCAAACTTCAAAGGGATAAGCGTAGCAGTCAGACGACAGAACACTGGCCAGTCTGGGGCCTGACCCGTCTGAGTAGGGGTGGAAAATGCAGGGGAAGCCCTGTTGCAGACACTGCCGTTGGAGGAAGCAGATAATCCCAGCCGAAGGGTTACATTAGCGCTCTATTGTACAACACCAGCTGTGGGCTGTGCTGATATTGTGCCAAGCAGTTTACAAAACACGATTCCCCTTCAGGAATTCGCCGTCTCCAACGCTCCCGAGCTTATTATCGAACCACCCAACCAAGCGCAGCAGAGCCATCTTCTCCGCGAACCTCTCACCCGTCCAGCGATGCCGGGCGTTCCCAAGACACAGGGGTGCCAGACCTGTAAGCTCCGGAAAATCAAGGTTAGTCCCGTCCAGCCAATGTGCCGTACCCGACCGTGTGGTGAGGTGAGGCCAGGTGTTGACTCAGCCGCAGTGCGACGAAACATGGCCGGCCTGCGCAAACTGCAGAAAATCCAAGCTGCTGTGCCCCGGCCCGACGCAGCTGCTCAAGTTCCTGAGCTTTGAGGCGCCGGGGAAGAAGAAGACCCGGGTCACTACCTCAAATGAGCACGGCGCCGCAAGTGTCTGGCGCAGCCTGCAGCGCCGCGGAGCTCGCGGTGTTGCCGATGCTGGCGGTGAGCAAGGCGTGGTAGTAATTCCCCGACCCATCTCACCAACGGAGGGGGATCGCTCTGTATCGCGCCTGGTCGCGCATCTGGAGACCGGGCTGAAGAAGATTGGGTGTCTCAACTTGAGTTTTGCCACACACCTGCCGAAGCGGCTGGCAGAGAGTACCTGCCTGCGAGACTCGGTGGACTTCTTCTGCCGAGCTTTGGTAGACTTCCAGAATCCATATCCACAGGGGGCCGTCCTTGCATTTCCGCAATACGGCAAGGCTTTGAAGAGTCTGAGAATGGCGTTGGTCGGCGGCGAGGCCCTCAAGGCGGAGACACTGGCTGCCGTGGCCATAATAGAGCGTTCCTCGAGCTTACTTGACCGATGGGGCAGAACAGGGAATATCCATTTCAAGGCCGCATTGCAAATTATGCGCCAGCGAGGCTCTATGGGTAGAATAGATGCCAACGACGAGCTAGATGTTGCCCTCTGTCGTGACCTTCACCAGCAGGCAGTAAGCAGAAACCTGTGTGTCCCTCCAAGAAAACCTCAATAATGCTAACGCCAGATCGTTGTTATAGATGTTTGGTTGGACAGTGAAAGAAAATGATGAGTCTCAGGAGGTGGTGCCGTGGGAGGAAGCCTTTGCCAGAGTTGCCAAAGCGCAAGAAAAGGCTTCACTAATGCAGCCCTTGGCACTTGAGGATCTGGCGGCGCTCTCTGGATGCTGCATCCATCTGAATGCACGAGTGTCCCAGTTCCAGGCCTGGCTGAGAGAGCCGGACTCCAAGAACAAGTTGAAATTCACATATTGGAATAAAGATCTCAGTGAGATGGAGAGGACCATGACGCAGCTGTCTACCAGGTTGGCTCAAAACGGTCTCAAACAAGGTCACATGGTGATACTGCCCATGGACGACGACCACTTTCTTGAGACGAGATACCACTTCTCATGGCCTTTGTTATGCTTGTTATACATGGTCCAGCTGTTTACCCAACTGGTAGCTCTAACAGTCATGCAAGAGACTCATACCATTCTGCATGGCGAGGCAAGCAAAACGCTACACACTAGGCTCCGAGAAGCTGCCTTGGAGGTTTGGAAGTGCGGGCCGTATCTTCAATCTCTGGATCCCATGATCGGACCGTTCCCAACAGCACCTATTTTCGCGACCTACGAAATCGCCAGTCCGAAGGAGAAAGAATATGTGCTTGATTTGGTTCGGTATCTGGATAAATATTGGGGAAACTTGCCACGGACCCGTGAGGAGCAACGACTGTATTTGTCGAAAATGGCGTTGGCTCTGACTGGCCGAGATCCAGATACTCCTTATTTTTAACACCCAGTTTCATAATGAGATCAAGTGATCATTTCCCTTCTTGTTGTCATTCTTGACCGGAAGATTCGACGCCAAGCGGGCGGCCCTGATCTGTACATACGCTAGGGGCTGATTTCACAGCAAAGTGTATGCTAATACCAGCAAATGTATTTACGGCATCCGCTCATCCATCTAGATACAAATCCCTGAGTATTCTCCTCAGATGCATGGGCCTGTGCTGATGTATCTGAGATCCAATCCCTCCCTTTCGAGTTCCTACAACTCGGCTGTCGCCATTTTTTGGGGAGACCACGCATACTATTCCGCCAACTAGCAACACCGACACCGCTTTGGCCTGCTCACACGGGAACGGCCTTGCCCAGCATCAAACCTATACTTTAGTAGTAACCATTAACACAAGGACAGACAAGATTGTGCTGAACCCGATGAATCCGAAGGCTATCATATTGGTCATAATCCTCGCTGCAAGGCAAGTCTGTGTATAGAAGTAATACCAACCACCTGGTCTATATTTGATACTGCTGTCCAAGAGAAAGCTTCAATTGCCTTGAAGAATAATTAGTTGCCAGGTCGCTCTCGCTCTTCCCCTAAAATGAAAGATATTCCCCCTAAAACAGATTTCGTTAATTCTTCTCAAAAGTATCCAGTGTTGTGCCAAATGTGTTTCAAAGGGACTTAAATATTCACGACCGTCCTTCTAGAACCCCACGACTAAACCCAAAGAGCTTTTTAGACTTGAATTTAATTTATTGAGACATCGTCTACCTTTCGCTGCTCTTCTCACGGGGAAACTCTTCCCGTCAATATTGTTTGCAACGTGGGTATAGGGTAGTTCAAAATCGCGACTCGTTTACTTGTGGGCCCATGTGGCTGTGGAGGCTGGTGCGGAACTTTCTGGTACCCGGTTTCTAGCCCTCGTATGGTGCGACAACAAGTACTCGCACGGACCCTCGAGCACCAGCCACAGGACTCACCGCTCGCGCCCAGCCTCATATTAATTTCTTCCCAACTCTGGCTGAGACGAGACAACCGAGCAGCAAACGGGTGGGAGCGACGAGCCCCCCCAGCTAAAACATCTATCCTACAACACCTGATTCAATTAGCATCCCATTCTCGCCATGGCAGAGTTCCGCCCGACCTCGGCCCTCGAGGACCCGGTCCCGAATCTGATGCCCGGAATGGCAGCTCACGACCTCAGGGCCGCTATCCTGACGCGCCTCGAGAGCTACCGCGAGCTCCAGGCGAGCTCCGCGCACATCCGCCCGCCGCCAAGTGAGTTTCCATCCCGTCCGTTCCGTCGGGTGAAACTCCCGCCCGTTTAGAGTTCCCGGCTGCTGACTGACCTGGATTTAGGCGACCCGGGCAACCCGCACACCTCGAAGCTTGAAATGTCCCAGGCCGCGCTGCTAAGGCACATCCGCCTGCTCACATCGCTGACGGCGCAGCTGGAGAAGAAGCTCGATGACAAGAGGTGGATGAAGTGGTTTCTCGGTCCCGTTTTGTAAGTTCTGTGCAGCGTGCATATGCATGCATGCATTCCCCCCTTTACGTTACATTAAGCAACGCGGGTCTGACAATATGGTCCCCCTTTTTCTTCCTCTTTTGTAGAGCGCTGCTGGGTCGAATTTTCTACCTCTCGCTGTACAAGCTGCCCTACTTCCGCAGCTGGTCTCCCTTCCGCTTGCGGAACGCAAAGGGCGAGCCGCGTCCCGCCATCCTGGAGATCTTGGCCCTCTCGCCGTGGTTCACGTGGCCGCTGGGCGCCTGGAACATCTACCAGTTCGAGAAGAAGGTGCGCAGGACGGCCCGGCTGCGGCAGAACCTGGGGGAGATGGAGTTCGAGGTGGAGCGGGCGTACCCGGTCCAGCAGTCCTCCGAGTGCCTGCAGAGCACGAGATGGGATAGTATTCCCTGGGAGGAGAAGTCTGGGTTCCGGTGGTCGTGGTGGGGGTAGATGGTTTGAGCAGGTCATCTCACTATGAGGTCCTCCGGGTTACGAAATACTGTTGGCCGGGAGAGGATATGTCTGGCACCAGGGTGGATATGAACAACTGCATCATTTTGATTCAGGGCCATTAGGATTTCTCTCTATTTTACGTTGATCTAGTTTAAGCTTTGTTTTAAGTATGTACTAAACCCTAGATTGTATAAAAAGAATAACGACGAGGCCTTTCCGCCACTGGCTTAGGGGAATATCTACTGGGCTCCTGAGTTTGAATGTTTTTCGCCACGGTCATGACGAGTACTGCTCAAGGCTCGGACCGAGTTTCCCACTGTTCTTGGTTATGGTGCGTGTGGCTGTGGGCTTCGTCCTAGTGGAACTTGTTGAGGCGGAGCATACACGAATTCCGTGACCGAGGCAAAGGCGGAGAGAAGCATGTGTGGGAAACTCACGAGATTCACTGCAAAGACCAATCTTCTTAACTTTCACATAGTATCCTCTACCCATCAGCATGAGTGATTGCTCAAATTGAGCCTCATGAACTTGCTAAGTTGTTCAAGCGCCGAAAAAGCGATATACGCCGAACTTGCGATACCTACCCAAAGGTGACTAGGCTAACTTCATATGGAAATTGAGAGGCGGTGCTTCTTGGCTTCTGAAAGTCGTATTCCTCGTTCAGAAGCTAATACTACCTTACTTATTATTAGGGAGGCCATTGGACAAATCCGCAATGGAGAGAAGCTTCTCATCTTAATCCACTCATCTCTCAACTCCAAGCATGAAGCCCACGACCACCCCCGCGCAGCTTCCTATCAGACCTCTCCAAGGTGCGGAGGAATCTCCCACTTCCTGTGCCTTGAACTGGGACAGAAGGCCGCATATCGGCAAAGCAGATAGTGACTCTCTGGATTTTGGAGAGCGGACCACCTTTGAGGCCTTGGAAGCCGAGGTGCAGCGCGGCTGTGACAAGTGCACCGTGATTTACAAAGGCATCCAGTTCTACCGGCCAGAGTTTGAGGGGAGAGCAGAAGCAGCATTCATACATCAGACTGACAGCGGAATAACATGTAGTATCCAACGAAAGCTGCGGAAGGGTGAAATGAGTGTTCGGCCGGTGGATCTTCAGTTCTTTCGCGACGCCGGTACAGCTCAGCTCTCTCTGTCTATTGAGTCCTATGTGTGAATGGACACTTTTTGACTTGTTTCCACTAGATCAACCTTGTCAGTGGCTACCGGCTCTGTATCATCCCAAGGTGCGCCCAAATACAGATTGCCCCGAGACTTTCCAGCAACTGCGCGACTGGATCAGCACCTGCGACAAAGATCACGAATTTTGCTTGGTCTCATCCACCGTTTCGCTGCCCACCCGTATTCTGGATCTTGGAGAGACCGATGACGAGCATGCCGATGTGAAGTTACGCAACGGCCAGAATGAATCGGGGCGCTATGCGACGTTGAGCCACTGCTGGGGGGGCTACCAGCCGCTCAAGACGACGAGGAGCACTTTTGACGCCCACAGGGATAATATCCCGTTCCAAGACCTCCCAGAGACATTTCAGGATGCGGCAATTACTTGTCGTAGGCTGGGGATTCGTTTTCTCTGGATAGACTCTCTATGCATTATCCAGGATGACGATGAGGACTGGCAAACCCAGTCGGCTCAAATGGCCTCCATTTACGAGAATTCTACGTTGACAATCGCCGCCTCGTCAGCCCAAAATGCAACTCGAGGGTGTTTTATCCCTGTGCCCGATCGGCACGCGGTACATACAGTGGATTGGCCCGGAACATCACAACAAAGCCCGTATTCCGTCAGTGTCTACCGGTCATATCCGCACTTTTCATTCTGGGAGGAGAAACATACGCCGAAGCAAGCTCCGCTGCTGAAGAGAGCATGGTTCTACCAAGAGCGGTACCTCTCGCGCAGAGTCGTTCACTTCACCGAGCACGAATTGGTCTGGGAGTGCCAGACCGTAGCCACCTGCCAATGCCAATCATCTCATCTCAAACACTTGTCGTCGCCCTCGACTGGACACACCCCGATGGATGTCGTTAATAGGAATCAGCTGAGACTCCAACCTAAGCTTCCTGATAATGTCAACCCTCGCGATAAGCGGGACGCCGATCCTTGGCATCTCTGCGTGAGAGCCTATTCTCAGCTCTCGTTGACGTTCCCAAAGGACATCTTCCCCGCGCTGGCCGGCCTGGCAACCAAGGTCCAGCTTCTCAAACCGGGCGCGCGGTACTGCGCGGGTCTGTGGCTCGACTTGAAGACCAACAACCTGAATGATCTGGCGTGGATCAACGAGGGGATCCCAAGGACGCGGCAGAAGCGATGGAGAGCGCCGACGTGGTCCTGGGCTTCCGTCACAGAGTGCTTCCCCTCATGGGCGGACTGGATAGACCTGGATCCCCGCCACACCTACGCAAAGCTCATCGAGGCCAAGGTCAAACCGTTTGGTTTGGATCCGAACGGCGAGCTGCGCGATGCCTTCATCAGGGTGCAAGGCCCGATGGCGGCCGGGGTCATACAGAAGCCCACGCTCTCGATCCCCGACAAGAACAATGTGCTTCACCCCCGGGGCGCAGAGGTCTATATCCGCGGCGAGCCGTACAGACTCCCGCCACTTGTCCGGCTGGATGTGAATCCCGAGTTGTGCGAGCCGAAGCTCGCCCCAGGAGCGCAGGTCTACTGTTTGCGGCTTGGCAAGGCGGTTTCAAGTAGGGGCCGGGACCATGACATTTCCCTTTGTCTTCGAGTGGTGGATGAGGAGGATGGAGAGCCGATATTTGAGAGGATCGGCCTGGCGCACCATGATCATATCCTGGATCCGATGGACCCAACATCGATTTATAGTGTCAAGATCGTGTAGTCCAGGATGTAGCTTGATAATTACACATCTTCGGACGCCTGCCAATGCCAGGTACGTCTGTGCTGTGCGAGCTCTTGAAGCTATGACGTTGATATATGATACGACTTATCAGATGATCAATCGGTGATGCATCGCCTGGTCCAAGATGTAGACCGGCTCATTCATGTTATCTGTTATCCGCAATCAGCATGTCCGTTGCTGGCGCCGGTGGTTCCGGCGGCCCCAATTTACAGCGGTTCTAGGCTCTGGAGCAGTCGCTTAGACGTGCAGTGGTCCCCTGGGGCCTGGAGCTATGGGGCGGGGCTAGGGGATGCAGGCGCTGTGGACCGCCCAACCACCATCGGAAGCTTCTTTCACCATCCCCGCAGCTACAGATTGAGGTGGTGTCATTCAGTGACAGCTAATAGCATGCAGAAGTGGTGGGGAGCTGCCCGTTGTCAGCATGCAGGTTCCTGGTCCAGAAGGTGGCAAGGAGGCAAGCGAGGTGTGGTGGGCTGTGGTGTGGAGGGCTGCTGGCAAGATGCGATTGTGAGATTGAGGATGGCGCAATTGACTTGACCATGGGCGGCCATTGAAGAATCATGATTTGAATAGCATCGGGATGAAATAGAATATCCTAGTTCTGCGATCCTCTGCGTCATGACAATGCCCACATTTGCGTCGTCGCGGCGGCGATCACGGTCATGTGATGAGTCGCCTGCGACAGAACGTCCTACCGATGCTGCGATGGTTGACGCTCACGACATCGGCGACAGGCACAGTCGCAGGAATAGGCACAGGAATAGCACCGGAATAGCACAGAAATAGGGGTTCAGCGCGTTGTTGATCGGTGGGTAAGATGCCACGAAGCCAGTCTCTGGGGCTGCCAAAAGGGGCAATCCCTCTGCTCGGATGTTATGGAAAGGGTATGCCGCCGCGGGCAGCCATTCCACAGAGAGGTTAAATGGGGCGTTTAGAGTTTGGAATCGGATGTAAAAATGGGAGTGATCACGCGCTCGGGAACAGTGGAAAGTCTGTGGGTCTGTGAGAGGCATTCGAACAGCTCTCTCCGCATCCCGAAGCGGCCACAGTGAGACGCCGTTGTAGATATCAAGGGACCTCTGCCCTCTTTTCAAATTGCTATCCTAATTGTTTGTAGACTGTAATCCTCTCACATCAGTTGACAATGGCTGAGCCCACCTTTGACATCCTCTCCCTGCCCGTCGAGCTGCAGTGCCTCAGCATCAGCTTCCTCGACCCTGCCACCCTCGTCTCCCTCAGCCAGGCAGACACCTACTTCCGCCGCCTCATCCAGCCGGGACGCCATGAGATCGTCCAGCGCCTGTTGCAGCTCGAGTGCACAGAGGAGCACGGGGGCGGCCTGAGCCAACTTCCTTTCTCCTCGTGGATCCATTTTGCCTCGATGCGGGATCGCTGCACAAAGACCGACCGCTGGGCCTGCACCGGCTGCCTTCGCCTCCTCCCTCACACCTCCTTTGACAATCACAGCCTCATGCGCCTTGGCTATCGTAAACCTGGTGCTGGCTCACCCGCCGCCGACCCCATCACCGACTGGGGCGCTGCCCGGAAGCGCTGGGGACGGCGATTCCACCAGCCCAAGGAGGACGTGTCAGAGCAGCCGCTCCAAGATGGCGATGTCGATGAGCGCTGGGGCAGCAAACGCCATCTCCGCAGATGCAACGAGTGCCGCTTCCAGAACCAGGAGCTGGGCAAGGCCAACTCCCGCGAGAGAGGCACTCCCGCCGTCCCCATCCAGCCCAGCAGGGGCCTCGCCTTCGCCTCGTCACGAGACCGCTTCTTC
The DNA here is from genome assembly GCA_026958235.1 of Clonostachys rosea. Lineage (NCBI taxonomy): Eukaryota > Fungi > Ascomycota > Sordariomycetes > Hypocreales > Bionectriaceae > Clonostachys > Clonostachys rosea. The sequence goes on from CP110208.1 coordinate 997,169, forward strand.
CCCGGACTCGCAGAGCATGTGGGGCTTGGACCCCTCTCTGAAGTCGTTGCTGGCTCCAGTTCTGGTTCCAAGCAGTTCTGGCCCACGCGCATGATACGCTGCCCTGGGTGTGCCGAGTGGCAGGAGATGCGTTCGTTCCGCCTCGGCACCAAGAACTCGCGATGGGTGCCAATTTATGCTAATGAGGAGCCCGACTTCTGTGCCTGGAACTGGGACGACACCAAATTGACCCGGTCGGTCATGGACGGGCTCCGCTGCAACTCTTGTTTCGTCGAGGAGCATGGCGTCGATAATCTGGCTAGGGTTCTCTCCAGCTGGGCTAAGAAGCTGATGAGGTCCGAGGTGTCCTCGGCCGAGTTCGCCCTCTTCAGCGGCTGGGAGACGGTCCGGTCAAACCTCAAGCACATTCCTCTCGACTACCAGGCCCGGTTTGAGGAGATCCTGCGGAAGCACGAGCCCAGCATCCCGGGCCCCATCAATCCCATGACCCTCCCAGTGTACAAGTCTGCCCACGATGAGCTCCGCTGCGCGTGGGATCAGATGGCAGCGGAGGAGGGTTCGCTCTCAAACTTTGGTGGGCAGGCATTCGATCAGTGGCTGCACCACTACCATGTGTACGAAGCAAGGTGGGAATTGGTGACGAAGCTCCATGCTGTTGTTGTGAGGCAGCCTGAAGTGCTCGCTGCCTGGGCGTTGAGCTGAGAAATGGAATCGTGTCGTGGATTGGCGACTTCACCAGAATGTCTGACTTTGGCATCTAATCGCCATCACATTTTTTCTTATTGTTATTATTATTCTTGTACGCGGGAAATGATACACGAACCCTTAGCTATGACTTAATGTATAATGAGACGTTATGAATATCAAAGCGCGTTGACAGTGTGCAGCAATTCCCAGCTTTTAGGATTGATAATTCCACGTATCCGGATCATGAACCCTTGATAGCGCTACCCAACTCTAGTGGGCGATATATCATTCATCACAGGACGAGCATCGTGATTACTCGTATGATATAGCGGTTGTCATAAAGCGGATCGATGGAGGAACGATTGCATTAATATACAATGAAAACGGGGTGTAAAGAGAAGCAAAAAGTTATCTCTTGGTAAATAGTACGGGGCTTTCCTCCGTATTCTTCGAGTCAGTGTCATGTTTTCGATTTAGAGATACCTAAGCTTGAAAACATCATACAGGAGACCCTATTCTTTGAATAACGCTTCTTGCTTCACCGTTATCGATGGACTGATCTTTTCTAGATTTTTCACATTCGGTTACTTGAAGAAGTGCATATATCAGGCAAGAAGATAGCACATCAATTTCACATCGTCAGAAATGTCTCATCTAGATTGCTCTACAAGGCAACTATCATATCCGATGCCTAGTAGATTCCCAGCCTTTGCCTTTCACTAAAAAAGCGGTCATCACGCCTTCGCCCACTCGAAAATGGGGTGCATGGATCACTTCGAGTATCGAAGAGAGCGCGAACGAATGGGTGATGAGGGCGATAAAGGCCCCCGAGTCTTCCTTCCAAATATCTTCGAGCAACCTCTGCGTGCGGGCGGCATTTTCTGCATTGGACTCTGATCGATCGGCATGCCACAACACATCTTCGTCTGCGAAAGCTGTCTCTAATTCGTATTCTGGGTAGGTGGCTGTAATCCACTTGGTTGCTCTCCTCCTGTCACATGGGTGGTTGGTTAGTCGTTCCCGAAGGAGTTCTTTCACTATTGGCTTGAAAGACTCTCCTTGTCCTTCTACGACATCCTTGAATAAGAGCTTTGTTGTCTCGAGGCATCGTGCCAGTGGACTGGTGTATAAGGTATCGGGGACTGGGAAGCCCATGTTCTTGACGCCTTCCGCGAAGAATGTCCCGAGCGCTTTCGCTTGTTCTACTCCTTCGTCAACCAACTCTGCGTCGTACCAGGTTCGATTTCCGTCCCCTTCTAATTTGGACCAGTGTCTCTGCGTCGATGTCAGCTTTGCTATTCCAGGGATGCCAATTGTTAAGGCTAGCATTGAAGGCTGCGCTGATTACCTTCCATTCAGCTGAGCCAACCTCGTCCATCACAACATTATGGACGCCGCGGCCATGTCGCACGACCAACAATACTTTGTATGACATGCCAGGATCTGCCTTGTTATTCAAGTGTTGGACGTAGCGAGCAAACCCGCCCCAGCCTCGATCCTCACCCGGCGAGCCATCGTCACTCTTGTAGACGACGTCGAGGAGGCCGAGGTTGGGCTGCGTTACTAGCTTAGATTGAGGACATGCGCGTGAAGCCTCTACATAGTCGATAAACCAGGTCGCTTCGTATGAGAATTGATAACCGCAGGTCGAATCGGGCGTCATGGTGGGCGTAAGCAACCAGTGCAGCCAGTTGCTGGCATGCATAGAAAGGAAACAGCGGCGAAGTGCGGCTGCAAAGCAAAACTTGGCGAGAAAGATATAGAACAAGCACCGGGAAACGTGGAGTCTTCAAGGTCGGGTAGTCATTTTGGCGGGATCGTGACAGGCTGTCACTTCTTTTGCGTATATAATCAGTGTGGAAAAGGCACATGCATTTCCCCTCACCCATCAGCCAATAAAGCGACGTCGAGATTGCTGATGCGTTGTCAGCCGCAACGTCTTTCGTGATGGGCCACCATTCCTTTTCCTCCAAGCCCTACGAAATCCACGCAGCATGGATGCTTGAGGTTTTATCTTCTTTCTTTTCTTGGCTTTATGCCGCTAGTTCCTGGAGCATTTCATTCAGTCAATGCCTGTCACTCCACGCCTACTCTAGTACGGCCTAACAAATGACGACTCTTGACTATTCTGATATTCCCCTCGGGCTAAATGAGATCCGTCTGGTCTCACTAGAAAGCTCAGCCGAAGGCGTCGCTCAGGCCAAATGGGAAAATCCGGGTTGCGAACTTGGCTGATGAGGCGACCAGCTACTACGCCGTCTCGTATAGATGGGGAGCACCTCTCCTCGAGGGCCGGTTCAAAACCATGACCAACGACCCCATCACGTCAATTCAGTTCAACGACAGCGTTGTGAAGGTTACCGAGAATCTCTCGGACTTCTTGGATCAAGTTAAATCTGATGAAAAGTTGAAAGAGAATGAGTTTTGGATTGATGCTGTATGTATCAATCAAAGCGATCCCAAGGAGCGAAGCCACCAAGTCAGCACCATGATGGCCCGAATCTACCGGTCTGCGGCGTGCGTGATTGCATGGCTTGGAGACGCAGACTTGCACACGGAGCGAGCTTTTGGCCACTTGAGTAAACTCGCTGAATCCACAATGCTGCCACCACTAGTCGGGACGCAATGGCCGTCGACGAGCCAGAGCGCCTCGGTGGACTTTGGCAGTGACCAGTCCTCCTGGAAATCAACTGCCAAGCTTTTCGAGCGGACGTATTGGAACAGATCTTGGATCATCCAAGAGCTCGTGCTGCCAGAGAAAGTCACTGTGCGTTGCGGGAAATATTCGACAGACTGGAGCGTTCTTTCCAAAGCATCTCACATTATCTCTACAGGTGCTTGGAGAGAATTCTTCTACAACCAAGCTACGGGGATGGAATCACTTAGGTTAGATGCGAAGACAGTTCGCATACCGCAAAATTATGGCATTCCCACCATTCTCAAGGCAACGAAGGAATCGATGGCAACAGAACACTGGACAAATGTTCTCTTGTACACGCTTATTAGGTCCCGGGATTTTGAGGCAACCAATTGGGAGGATAAAGTGTATGCTCTTATGGGACTCATCGAAGATTCCGTCGACGTTGGGAAAATGCCGCTTTTGCGTCCCGAGTTTGGAGAGGATTGCAGCGCGGCACGGACGTATCTCAAAACCGCTATTCAGCTTCTCCGCGATTGCGAGGAACTTCTTATACTCTCCTGCGTTGAGGGAAGATCCTTCCAAAAGGTCAGGTTCAATGCCGATACTCTCCCGTCCTGGGTGCCCGACTGGAGTGAGCCTTCACCTCTCGGTCTTAGAGTCACTGGGTACAAGAGATATTCTGCAGACGCGTGCTTCATTCCGCCGGATACTCATCTCTTCCGAGAGGAGAAATTAGTTAGATGGCCTGCAGTTGTCAACGAAGAAAACCTCACTGTTGCCATTGGTGGCCTCATGATCGACGAAATATCATTTCGCGGGGAGCCAAAGCGCGACATCCAAAAGGGGGAGCCGTTTCCACGACTGTTGAGCATGCTGCTGTCCCTCCCAACCCGGTACCAGACCACGGAACAAGACCGATGTGAGGCATTTTGGCGAACTCTCATCGCCAATACTGCTGGTAAGGAACGTCTCGCGCCTTCAAAACAGTCTTTTCTCGGTCCGGGCTTTGCGAAATGGTTTCGGGAGAAAGTTGACTCAGTAAAGGTGTCTCAAGGAGAAGGTCGGCAGTGGAACGAACTAAAGCAACGATTCGATGAATTTTGTGGAGGGGATAGAGGATGGAAAGGCCTGTCCATCGGATATGATTCCGCTCCGGCTCACGGGCTTGCCAGTTCTGCCGTGGCTGAGTATGGCTCACTCTTTTTATATGGGCAGCACTTGCGACCTTTTCTGACAGAGAAGGGATACCTAGGATTAGGATCAGAGAACCTGCAAGAGGGATATACCGTTTGGGTAGTACCGAGATCTCGGGTACCCTTGATATTCAGGCGGATGAAGGATACTGGTTCAGTGGCTGATTATCATTGTGAGTTAGTGGGCGGTGCGTATGTTCATGGATTCATGGACGGTCGAGCTCTTTTGGCAGCAGCTTCGAGGGATGGCGTACGCCTGAATGACGCAACAAAAACCATTATAATTCATTAAGGCAAACAGGACGGCAAGAACCGAATGGGAGCTGTTTTGGCTGCCGACATTTAATAGTTCCCTTGGCCTCATCTCTGCCGATCACCAAATGGAATGGTGCTGGCTGAGCGAAAGTTCGAGACGCAGACACATGTGTTGAGCAATTTGCAACACCAACGATGGAACTTTTCAATGAGGTGGTACTGTTCTATGTTAAAAAGGGCCCTGCCTGCCTCGTAACGGTTCCGTGAACGAGCCAATGGCCACTGAGCCAAGGAAAACAATACAGCAAGAGTTCAACACCGTCCACATGTACAATGGGTTGTGTTACCACCATGGCAAATGGTTAGCTTCGACCTTTCTTGTTTTGACTAATAATTTATGCCAAGATAAAGAAGAGGTATAAAATTATTATTTAGATAATTAATTTCTAAACTTATAGTTTATTTATTAATGGCCTTATGTAGGTGTTTTGGAACTTTCTGCACCCGTTGTGGAGAGGCCTAGGCGATGGGTAATACGAAGGGAAATACAAATCCGCAAGAGATGCAGATCTTTTTGGCCTAGCTGTCAAGGCCTTTAAAAGCTAGTGAATCCCTTTCACTAATTGTTACATGTAATGCGAGAAAAATGCAGGGGTTGATAGGTTTTGATGTTGGTTGAGAACGAAGGGTGGGCAACCAACAATGAATTGGGCACTCTTTAGGTTAGTACGATAGAGTCTTGGCTGTATGTAGGCGCTGAGAATTTATGCGCCTGGCTTAAAGAGGAGACTTGAGCCGAAGTAATCGATCCAAGTTGTCCATGAGAGAGTGTTGCTGACTTCAAAGATTCGCCCACTCAACATGGAATCTTGCCATTGATGACTGCAATGAACGAGACGCGCAGAACGCCGTAAAACTTGGGAGGCACTGATATCGAACAGTGTTAAGTCAATGTTGATGCCCTTTCCCTTGCTCAAGGGGTGGGGCGGTTGGTGAGATGAAGGCCTAGGAGGGTCGATCTCTGTCCTTGATCCATCTGGTTGACCACTGTCTGTCATCGACGAGGCGCTGAAGGCCCGCCTCTCGACCAGACTGTCCACTGACATCCACTAGATGAGGCTCCAGGTCTCACCAACATGCATGCCATGTCACGCCACGGAGGACCAACAGCAGCTGAGTTTTCTCTGCTGGGAAGTCTTTCCCCTTTTGCCAGTGGAGTCGACAACTAGCCAAGCAATCTGGAGTGCCAGAAATTTGTAAAAGATCAAAATCCCCAGGACGGACCAACCTTTTGTTTGCCTGGGAAAATCCGCCCCCAATGCCTTGAGCTAGGAGAGACACTCTCGGCAAACAACAACATTAGCACTGCCAGCCAAACATGCGTTTTGCTCCTTTTTTGGGCCTGGTCGCCCTTGCGCTTACCCCTGTCGTGTCCGCCGACTTTTTGCGCAGCGGATTCAATAATTTCCTGCCACAAGTCAGTGACGGCTTCGCATTCCTGCTTAGCAGTGATGAGTACTGCAGTGCGGCGTACAGAAAGCACCTTGAGTATCAACAAGAGAGGAGAGAGGGGAAAAGAAAATCCACGAGGGTCCCTGACGACGAACTTGACGACGTGGAGCGCTTGTTCCATATCGACACAACGACCCTTCTTCTCGTCGAATGTCTGCTGCAAAATACACCAGAGCTTACCAAGGCGCTCATGGCCGCCTCACAAGTTCTTCTCGGCGTGGCTCCTACCATCCTCGCGCTCCTGGGACCCAGCGTGGTGCAGATTGGTGTCATTGCTGCGGCGGGCAGACAATATCCCCTCGCTATGCTCCTGGCGCTTGCATCGCCGACCGTGAGTCCAACGTTAGATCACAGCTCCGTGCGGCAGATCTTCCAGGAGAAGAAAGGAAGAGTGGCGACCTTCCCATGGAGGCCGAGAGGGGACGAGGCGCTGAGGAGAAAGTGGCTGTGGCCCATATTGGGCCAGTCGCTCGCCTATTTGCTTGCCATGGGCTCGATTGCCAACGTTGCCGAGCTTTGCTACCGTATCAGCTCCCGGACGGTCTTTACGTTTGCCACGCGGGCCGGTTTCCTCATCTATATTTGGGCCTTTGTCGGCCTGACGATACACCTCCTTGGCGCTCTTGCTGTTCATCTCCGCATTCAGCGTGCCCCTTCATCGTCAAAACGGTCGGCCAATGAGGATCACACGTTGATCAACCACGAAGGCGGTGATGGAAAGCAACGCGTCCAGATCCTCAAGTCGACGGCAATGTCCACAGTCCTGACGTGGCTTGCTGCATTGTACACGACTGCTCATGTTTTCTTGGGAACTCTGCTGTTTTCTAGCATCTTATTTGTGTCAGTCAACGATGCCATCCATATAGTATTTCGTTTCTTGGCATCGACTCTCCTTTGTCGGCTGATTGTTGAATTGGAGACCGCATATGTGCTCAGCCGGCTGGAAGTGACCGGTAGCGGTGAGGGGTCGGGTAGAAGGGTTCCTACCGCGGCAGAGATGAATCCATATCAAGGAAAGTGATCAATTTCAAGGCCGTATGTCTGGAGGCCAAGTTCATAGTAAGGGCATGAAAGAGGCATGTAGTAGAATCGGGCTGTGTCGGATAATAAAGCATTGAATGCACGGTCGGGACGGAGAATTTCGCTACACTCCGACCGCCGCCGTCACAGCCAGCACAGCCTCTTTACTGGTGAGCGGTGGGCGGTTAGCGTGGATAGAGTCGATTCTCAATGTGGATATATCGGTTAGTTAAAAGTTGAATAAATCATCGGGCGTCGTTCGTCTATGGCTTGCCTTAGATAGTGAATGGTGGCTCCGAGCTGTAGCTCGACTGTCACACTCCGAGGATGGATTGTGCTGGGTGTTTGCACGATGATATGGTAAACGCAGCTTCTCGTTGAAAAGGTCCCTTTTTCACTGATCGATTGCATTCGGCCACACAAGCATAATAGTGTTCTCAAGCTGAAACAGCGTGGCGTTTTTGTTTCCGACTGTCGCTTTACAACCCAACTTGCGAAGTTTGAAAAGGATCTATAAAATCTATTGATCTTTCTATTCTATATTAATCTTCAATTTAAGACGTGGCTTTGATCGCTTGCCTCTCCGTAATCATGCTATGGAGAAGCAAGGCCGACTTCTTGGGCGTACGCTCCAACGTGTCGTAGTCTGTGAATGTGACGCCGAAGCGAGGTCCGTAGCCATCTGACCATTCTATGATGAATTAGCGTTCTGCAAATGTGCCGTAAAATAAAAGAGATTACTTACCTAGGTTGTCGAGCAACGACCAAGCAAAGTAGCCGCTGATTGTCGACCCATCTTCATTGATGGACTTACTGATAGAATCAAGATGCTTTTCAAAGTAACGAATACGATAAGGATCATTGATTGCCTCCTCGCGTGTCATCTTGTCTTCCCCTGGGCACGGGCACCCATTCTCAGTTATGTAGATAGGCTTGCCGTAGAGGCGATACACTCTGGTGAGGTGTTTGCGGAACATCCCAGGGCAGGACCTGAGCCAGTGAAGGCCGCTCTTCTCTCCAACGGGAAGACCTTCCTTGTTCTCTTGCAGCTCATCGACGTTACCAACATAGTCAGTGTCGGGGGCTGGGGTCTCCCGATGGCGTGCAAACTGGGACGTGTAGTAGTTCATGCCGTAAAAGTCCGTCTCGGCTGATCTCAAAATCTCAAAGTCGGATTCTGTGAAGCGCGGCAACCTGCTGCCCAGCTGCGTCCGCATGCATTCAGGGTAGTCTTGCTTTAAGCTGTTCCAGGTTAGAATAGAGACGAACAATGAATATCCTCAGTACTCACAAGATTGGGTTGGCAAACCAGCCAATGTGGAATTGCATTCTTCGTTCCGCGGCCTCCTTGTCGCGCTCATCATTTGCGTCCCAAGGCTCGTAGTAGTCACCGTTCAGCGACACTCCGATCTTACCTTTTTGTGATGGGCGGAAGTCTTTGTCGTAGGCTGCGACTGCACGAGCGTGGCTCATGATCTGGGCTTTACCGGTGATCCAGGGCTCAGTAGTCGAGTCTCCTTCGGTGGATTGTTTGTTGGTGCTGCTTCGCCCAGGGGCATTACCTCCTGTGGAATAACCCTGCAGATTATGTTAGACCTATGGATCTTGAGGGAAATGATGGAGAGGCCTTACAAATATGGATTGAATCCACGGTTCATTCAATGTGATCCAGTCTTTGACCCTATCACCAAAGCGCTCGAAACAAACCCGGGCGTACCTCTCGAAATCGAGCTGTATCTCATCCACATTCAACCACCCGCCATATCTATCATGCAATCCTTGAGGAAGATCCCAATGGTACAGTGTTACCCAGGGTGTGATCCCTCGAGCGAGAAGGCCATCAATCAGCCTGTTGTAGAATGCAATTCCGGCTTCATTGAGGGGGTCGTTTCTCCCGCCAAGGGGAATGATTCGGGACCATGAGATGGAGAAGCGGTAGGCCTTGGCGCCGTACTTGCTCAGCAGTTCGATGTCCTGCTCAAAGCGATGGTAGTGGTCGCAAGCGACATCGCCGTTTGCGCCTTTTGTTCTTGTTGGCTCCAGGTGACAGTACGTGTCCCAAATGGATTTCCCGCGACCATCTTCTGCCACAGCTCCTTCGATCTGGTAAGACGCCGTGGCAAATCCCCACTCGAAGTTGGGAGGTAGCGCTGGAGTTGACATTGTTGTGGCGGTGATCCTGGCCCTTTGCCTAGAGGTCTCAACAACAATTCTGCAGAAAAAGAATGACCGTACTGATGTCCAAATCTACTTCATCAACTCTTGAGAATCTTTCTTTATACGCTTCTCTACTTTGCGATGACGTTCGAGGAAATAACCGGTTTCTCTCCACCCAAGCTTCTTCTGCCCACAGTTTCTCCGATCAGGAGGCGGGCTCTGATTTAGGAAATTCGAGTGTGAGGCCTCATGATCAACTGGATCCGCCGTAGTGCGTCGGTCTCGCATCTACGCCATATTTCTCCGATTCTCCGTCTAGCCGAAGCTGCGAGGCGGGGATCAGCCCATACGTCCCCATGGGGAACGAGATTTTTTCTTCGGCTTGAGTCGTTAATTTCTTGCTAAACTTGTTGTTAGACCCTGTTACAGTCTAGGATGTTTATATAAATGCAACACGCATGCTGTTCGGGACTTTGTACGCTCAATGAGCTCACGCCCAAGCTGAAGACTACTTACCGAGGAGCTCAGAATCTGCCTGGTTACATTGCCTCTTCCATCAAACTGTTACCTTGAACAATGGCACCCTCCGCAGCTCAGACCACGGAAGGTCTGCATACGCCTATCGATCTCAAAGCCATCCCCCCTTTCTGGCGACGCAAAAATGGCATCCTCCTCTATTTCCTCCTCACGTCGTCCCTTCTAGCTACCGCAGCACTTGGCATTGATGGGGTAAGTTATGGACCTCCGAAAGCCTGGCACGAAAGTCTCTTTACTAACGGATATTCGCGCCAAGTCCATGACCAACGGTATGCAGGTCCTGCCGACTTGGCAAGAGACATTCGGCCACCCTACGGGTTCAACTCTTGGCTTTTTCGGAGCTTCCAACGCCATTGGCGGCGTGATTCCGTTCATCTTCCTCGGATGGATTGGCGACGTCCTTGGCCGAAGAGTTCCTACAGCCATTGGGTCAATCATCATCATTGCCGGTGCGCTCGTCGAATTCTTTGCCACCTCGCTTAACATGTACATTGGCGGCAAGATTGTGCTCGGTATCGGCTCTTCTCTGATCCAAATGGGTGCGCCGGTGCTCGTTACTGAGCTGAGTCACCCGAAGGAACGAGTTCAGGTCACAACATTCTACAACACCTCGATAGTTCTCGGATATGTGATTGGCGCTTGGGCGACATATGGCTGTTTTAAGATAGAGGGAGAGTGGTCTTGGCGACTGCCTACTCTTATTCAGGTCGTTCCGTCCGCCTACCAGCTCGCATTGATCTTCTTCTGTCCCGAATCCCCCAGATGGCTCATTGCCAATGGCAAGGCCGACAAAGCAAGAGATATTTTGGTGAAATATCATGGCGAATGCGATCCGAATTCAGAACTCGTCAACTTTGAGTTCGCCGAGATCCAGCAGGTCATCGAGGACGAGAAGCTCCAAAACATCACGTGGAAGGCTTTCTTCTCATCTGTCCCCAACCTCAAACGAATCGCGCTCTGTTTCGCAACAGCTGTCTTCAGCCAGAGCTCCGGAAACCTGCTCGTCTCCAACTACCTCACACAGATCCTCAAGGACACCGGCATCAACAACGACTCAGACATCACCCTCATCAACGGCATGGTTACAATCTGGCAGTATCTCATCGCCCTAACCGTCACCGCCCTTATCGATAGATTCAAACGTCGTACTTTCTTTCTCGTCGGCTCGGGTGGTACTCTCGTCGTCTTTGTTGTGTGGACAATCGCAGCCCAGCAGTACCTCGAGCGTGACTCTCTCGCCGCTGGCCGTCTCGTCCTCGCATGCATCTTCCTCTTCCAGGCCTTCTACACGTGTGCGTGGACCAACTTGATCGTCACGTACCCGCTTGAGATTGTCACCTATCAGATGCGTGCCAAGACGTGGGCTTTTGTCCTTCTCACAATCCAGGTTGCTTCCATTTTCGGAGGGTATGTCAATCCAATTGGACTCGAGAATATTGGCTGGAAGTTCTACATCTACTACTGCGTCTGGGTCGCTTTCGTATTCGTCATTGTTTTCTTCTTTTTTGTTGAGACGTCTGGGCCTACGCTGGAGGAACTTGCCTACCTTTTTGAAGGGGAGAGTGCAAAACAGCAGATGGTGCAGAAGATTCAGGAAGTCAAGGAGGAGCAGGTTCGAGAGCATCTGGAGGAGAAGAATGTATGAAGTAGTCGAAGACTGCACAATAGCCATCCACGCGTTTGTGCTCAATAATCTGCCTATTCACATTTTATCTATAGCTTAAAACTACCCATTGAATCTAATACAATATCTCTCATGAGCCTATTCTAGTATCATCTTTGGTGTTTATTTGTTTTAATTTGCCGTAGCCTGCCCAAGTGCTCACTCCGAATAGCCCAGCTATGAATAAGTTGCCTATTGCTTTGATCTCCTACAAAGGTCAGTTAGAGCAAGTTGCGCCATAGGTAGCAAAATACGCTAAGTAATAAACCACCACGATGGGCTATCATGTAAAATGGATCAATAATGAGAGAAATCATAGTTTTGTTGTTTCAGAGATGGACTCTCAGTTTGCTCCTTGAGTCACTATTTGGTCTTTGATTGCATAATTTAGAATGATGGTGCTAGTTTTAAAAAAGAATAAGCTACTTCAGTTATCATGCTTCTTAGACATTTTTGATTTTATGCCTCGCAATGCGTAAAGTCCTTGAGTCCCCCATCCGGAATTTGTACCTTAGGCAAACAGAGTTCAATATCCTCTCCCTTGAGGTCACCGAAAACCATTGAATACTCTCGCTTGACGCCATTATTAGCCTTGTTTCTTGAAAGCTGCTGCTTGTTGATTGACGGGCACATACCTCTGCAATACGGATAAATTCGTTGTACACGCCATCAGCCTGCATTCTCTCACGAGCAAGATCACCGACTCCCCCAAGTATCGAAACAACAGTGAGGACCTTGCTGTCCCAGGTCAAGAGCGCAGACACACCCTCACCATCGACTCTTGTAGATTCGGTACTTCCATAGGGATCTTCGCAGAAATGTCAGTCACTTATCTTTCAACGGTATCTCGTGCACTTACTCTGCATCTTCTTCCCGGACACCATATTTCTCCACCAAGCGAGACCGACAGACTTGTCAAACAGAATCGTCGGCCAAGAGGCATAAGGGGTGATGACATCAAGGTACTGCTCCGTCTGGTTGGCGATGGAGGGGATACCGGCCGGAGAGATGTAGCCAATTATTGTGTCGGTCTCGACGTCTGTAATATTGTTGACAGACGCGAATAATCCCGGGACCTTGGTTACCACTGAGTTACAGGTACGGACTCTCTCAGCATTGTGATATACGCGTCTTCAATAAGTCAGCAGCTTTTACTTTGCGGAGATTCATCAGAGACAATTGACTTACCGGATAATATCGACATCGTAAAAGGGAAGTTCGAGGACCTTCCATGGCTCATGACCAGAAAACCAATATCCTGTAAAGTTCAGCTACATCCTTGCGAAATGCCTTGCCTGGGAACTCACCTCTTTCCACTGTGATCGGGCCAACACCGCCCATTTCATATTCATCCTTGACCAGTTGCGGACGCTTGGCCACCCACAACGCATCCTTATCTTCTTCTGACAGGTTTCCGAAGAGGTGGAACATGTAGGGAACTAGTTCACCCTCATACGGGTCATTCAGTACGCCTTCACCCTCACACTTGTATGTCTGGGCGGGGTCGTCGACCGGCAGAGCTTGGTCGCCAATCTCGGTGACAGCGCATACAACACCGTTGCCTCTATGAAAGATTTTGACCATGTTTGTCAAGGTGTAGTCGAGCCATGTCTTCCAGCCCTTGGCTAGATCTTGATAACCATGCTGGTCGACTTTTTCCAGGACCTGAATCCATGCATAGACAGACCACCATAATTCACTATAGACATTCTCAGTACAGTAGATCAACTCAAGACGGTCATCTGCACTTACCCATTGTCGAGACCTGGTACGCGATTGGTCCAGTCGTCCTGTGGTGAAACGTCTGCAGTGCTTGTTGCTATCCATGGGAGAGCCCCTCCAAACCCGGGATAGGTTTCGTTGAATCGCTGGTATGTTTTGAGTTTCTTCTCCATGATAGAGATGACTTGGCTTGAAGCATCTTTTGGATTCTTTGGGCTTATAAACCGGGCCGCTTCTGGAGATCCATCAATGACGCGGGAGTACAGCATAATTTGTAAAGCCTGGAGCTGTCTTTAGCTTCGCCCAATAAGAATATGCAGTTAAACTGACCTCTTTGCTAGCAGCACTGAAGGTATGCTTCTTCGTGTTCTCGCCCGTGAGCCAGTCAATCTGAGAGCCATCGTACGACATGCCGTTCACAGCATTGTAAGCAATGTCATTTTGGTGGAATTTGCCCTCCCAGTAGAGCAAGTCGGAGATGAACTCATCCGTGTGCTCGAGAACTTGCTCCTGCGACCACTTCAGGGCGAATCTACACGGCGGTGCATCGTGACCTCTAGACTCGCTGGAGGAGCCAGACGGAAGAGCATTGACGAACAATGCACCAGCAGTTAAAGTCAAAACAGAATGGTTGAACTTCATTGTCAAAACCCTATGAAGAGGTTGCTGAAAGTGCCGTGATCATGTGAATAGAGGGACACAATCTCGTTTTATAGATGATGATGATCATACCTTATAATTCGGGACCTGCCTATCCCCCTGGAAATTGCCGGCAGGAAATTGCACGCCTTGCCTCAAATGATCAGGGACGACTTTTCCCCAGAATCCCAGATTCTTGTTTGTGCCCCGCAGATCAGCGTCTGCCGACCGCAAGCTGGGCCTGTTTCCGGCAAAGATCATCCGGAGAAACGGAGAAACGCTCAGCTGCGGTTCTTGTGGGGATTCAGGCAACGCGCCTCGGTTCACAATGTTGTCATAAAACGCCGACAGGTGCCTCTGCTCGACTGCTTTTCTCCGAACAGAGGCAACAGCAGGATATGCCATCATGCCAAGCTCACCGCCGTATCCAGCATCCCCACAGCCCAGCCAGCAGCGACGACGGCTTCTCAGCAGCAGAGCTTGCGACCGTTGTCGGCGGAGAAAAGCGAAGGTGAGCTAATCTCGGTTGAAATGTCTCGTAGGCTAAGAGAGATGACGATTACTGACCAAGCTGCCTTAGTGCGACTCGTCTGGCACAAGTAATGCCTGCTCCCTATGCCTCGAGGCCGAAGAAAGGTGCACGTTTGATGTCCCTTCTGCGAGACGAGGACCCAAAATCAGAAGGATAACTGGGTCGACCGTCGCCGAGAATAGAGAAAACACGGCGCCTTCGGCACTATCACCTGCAAATGGGGCGGTTGGAGTCCCGTCCTTTGGGAGCCCCATTGGAGAGTCTCCATCTGGCTCATGGGAGCACGGCGAGACTCTCCATATCGAACATGCACTCTCTCCACAAACGATTCGCAGCTCTGTGTCTGATCCTTCAGGGACTCATCGCCTTTCAGCTATCCAAAGGTGGCATGGCCTCGCCCGGTCACTGGCACTCATCAACGTGAACATCAACCAGATGGTTACTCGATGCTTTGATTTGTTTTTCGAGTATCTCTATCCTCTTACTCCGTTGGTTCATGAGCCAAGCCTACGAGAAGGGCTGGTGTTCTTTTTGGCTCACTCATCTACGAGCCTAAACAGCGCTTCTCGATCAAGAGTAGATGCAGCCCCGGGGCAACCAGATGAAGCATGGCCAGATTTCACGCATGGTGCTCCAGTCAGTCTTTCGATGATAGAGCCGTGGCATGATTCGACTTTCACTCTCATCACCGCTGTATGCGCCGAGGCCGCCTTTCTGCTGCCCAGGGACCTATTCGCAGAAGGAGAAAGCGTCGCCAATATCTTCCTCCAAGCCTCTCGTGGATGTTTGAATCAGTACCTCGAGGCAGACTTGGAGAACCCTAACGCCAACTCCATTGCCATCCGCTACTTTCACTCCAACTGTCTTCACGCAGCTGGCAAGCCAAAGTACTCATGGCACATCTTTGGCGAGGCCACACGACTTGCGCAGGTGATGCAGCTGCACGAGGAGTCGTCGCTCGAGGGTCTGTTCCCCATTGAAGCCGAGTTGAGACGAAGGGCATTCTGGATTGTGTACATGGGTGACAAATCTGCCGCCATCTTGAATAATCGACCCATCACCATCCACAAGTACTCTTTCGAAGCCGGCATCACGACCTCGTACCCAACTGGCATCGAAGATGAGTCCTCTATTGGTCCATCACCGGGAAACGAGGCACCTTCGCCTGGCAGCAGTCGCAGGAACTTTATCGAAGGCTTCAATGCAAACCTGCGGCTTTGGCAAGCAGCGTCTGACGTTCTATTAGAAGCCCGACTCATCCATGACAGGGAAAACCTAGGAATGGCCTCTGCTCCGCCCCAAGCTCTCTTGACCAACGAGCAGCGTCGCCGCCTCGACGCGCTGTATGTAAACTTCATCACATGTCTAGACGACCTCCCGCCATATTTGCAATCATACACCTTCGCAGCTATCGCGACTGGCGGAAAGGAGACCACGACGCAGTCGAAGCAGTTCATTATCCAGTGTGCCAACCTGCAGGTCTCGCTGCACTGCCTCAAGATGGCAATCGCGGAGAAACTGGATCTTCCAACATGCTTTGGCACCAGCATCGAGCAGGCAGACCTGAAAAAGACGGAAATAGCAAGGGATATGCTGCGAGTGATGCACGAGGCACCGTTCTGGTCGTTGCAGGTAAATGGGGAGCCATACGTAAGTTGCACTGCCGCAGGCTGGAAAACTTCGAGCTATCTGACTGGTTACGAAGGTTGAGAAGATTCGGCTCATCGGAGCCAGCTTGTTAGCGATAATTCACCGGAATCAGAGTTCGCCTCTGGCCACCAGGGCACGTGCTGACTTTTCGGTTTTGCTTGACATTCTGACACGACTGGACTCTAAAGCGTCTAATTTGCTACGAAGCAATTCAACGTGGGATGTATACGCTTCGAAAGGATAAAGAGGCTGAGTTGATGTGAGAACAAAAAGTGTTTCTTATTGCGGGAGTTATCAATCGAATTACACGTCAGATTTCGATGGTTGGGTAATATACAAACTCTACGCTCATCACCAAATCAACACGCTTCATACGGTCTGATAAGTTGTTCAAGTGGACTAGATTATTGGGGCATGTTCTACGCTGTTGAAGGATTGTCAACCAAAACTGATTGCTCAAGAGCCGCTCTGACTTCATCTATCCTAAGGTGACCCTCCTCAACGGCGACATCAAGAAAACGCCGCTCCTCTGCCATAGCCGATCGGACAATTTTCGAAACCTTTGCATAGCCCAGCTTCGGTACTAGAGCTGTGGCCAGGGCACTACCAGCAAGTAGATGCTGCTCAGATATCTCCTTGTTGGCAACCAGTCCTTGCACGCATCGTTTGGAGAATATTTCTGCAGCGCCTTTGAGCAGACGGATGCTCTCGAAAAGACGATCACATACGAGCAGCTCGAAATGATTGATCTCAAGCATGCCCTGTTGGCAGGCCATAGATATGGCAGAATCATTGCCGCTGATGGCGAAGGCAACCTGGCAGACCGCAATGGGGATCACGGGGTTGACCTTTCCAGGCATGATGGATGATCCGGCCTGGACGGACGGCAAGGTGATCTCAGAGATGCCTCCACTAGGGCCTGATGAGAGCAAGATCAGATCATTAGAAATCTTCCACAAACTGTTTGCGGTGTTGCGCAGCTCAGCCGACAGGCGGGCACAGGTGTCCATGTTCTGCATGCCATCGAACGGGTTGCTCGCAGGATGTACTGTAACCCCAAGGAGAGCGGAGAGATGCTTGAACACAGCGGCCTTGTAACCCGGCCTCGAGCCGAATCCCGTTCCGATCGCAGTGCCTCCAAGAGGGAGTGTCAGGAACTGCTCACGGATCGCGCCGAGCTGTTCTACGTGACGCCGAATCACAGACTCGTATCCCCCAAGCGCTTGGCCAAGAGTCATGGGCTGGGCGTCTTGCAGGCAGGTCCGCCCAAGTCGGAGCAGGGAAGCGTATTCTTCACGTTTTGCGGCGAAAGCGTCGGCGAGCTGTCCGAGTGTTTCCAGGGCGCCTTGCATTGCGCGATATACCGCCAGCTTCATGGCCGTGGGCACGACATCATTGGTAGACTGGCCCATGTTCACGTGGTCATTGGGATGGACGAAGCTGTAATCTGATAGCGCCCGACCTGAGGCCTTTGTGGCGACATTGGCGATCACCTCATTCACGTTCATATTGGTAGAGGTGCCACCGGAACCCTCAAGGATATCAACAACGAAGTGCGCGTCATGTTTGCCGGCCTGTATCTCTTCGCAGGCTGCGGATATGGCATCCGCTTGCTGTGTCGTTACAATACCGACTTCACTGTTGGCACGAGCTGCTGCGTGCTTGATCACAGCAAATGAGTGAATGAAGTCGGGCCATGTTGCAAGTGGCCGACCTGAGAGGGGGAAATTATTGACTGCTCGAAGAGTGTTGATGCCATAGAGAGCGTCGTCTGGGATTTCCAGCTCTCCGAGACTGTCCTTCTCGGTCCGGCTGTTCGTCAGTGTCACGAACTGATCAGGACCTGATTTGTCCTCTTGTTCGCACACCACGACCTGAGAAGTTTCATACATCGTGTGAGAAATTCGTTGGCTCGAGCTCGTGGGTCTATAGTTGGTTGAGCTATGATCAAGCTTGCGGTCGATAGGGGTCGAGAGTTCAACACGGGCGAAGACGTAGAGTGCTATCGTGTTGCAGGGGTATATGATATCTCAGGATTATGGTACGGGCGACCAGTCAATATAGATAAGCCCCATGGGAATAATTCATAGCGGAGATAAATAATATATACGGGGGACGCAGAGTGATCGATGGTCCTCATCAGGCGTGGAGAAACGAGTGGGAGGTAGCATGGCCAGCATTCCTGCCTTGCCATATATTCGATTATGAGTGCTGAAGTACCTGTACTACGGCATGGCCGATTAATCCCTATACAAGCGGTGGTATAATTTAATTCCGAGGTACAGGGGACCTACCTCTGGTTTCTGATTTAAGGGGTCGGCTGCGAGTGCATTAGCTGCCAGCTGTAACCTTCTCGGCCGCTAGGGCCGAGGGGCAACTGACATGGGGAACTGATACTCCAGTCTCGCCCGGGATGTCCACATGATTAACCTCTGTCTCCATGTCAATAAGTAGTTATTATCCTTTGAACTAACAGGTCTGTACGAAAGAGGTTGGCTCCGCACTCCATGGGCGGACATGGATCATACACGACAACTCCTCTCGGTCTAAAACCTGGGCTCGTCTCCCCACATACCCAGTATCTAAGGCAGGTAGTAACATGTTAAGAAAGCAACCTCTCCAACCCTGGGTCTTACATGTTATCTTTCGGCATTGGCAGCTGATCTACTTGTCAGGCCGTCTCATGCTCAGCGAGTGTACCCAACTCTACAGCTTGCAGAAGTTGGATGGCCTTTTACTTGATAAATCGAGGTAAACGTATCATTCAAGTGCTGTAACTGTAAGTAACGTGAACAAAGGTTATGGAGTGAAAATTCCCCATAGCCTCCACAAGATCCAAGAGCTCATCACATCGTATGTGAATATGTATTCAGAAAATTGACCCAGTCCGCATCTGACCACAAATGTTCCCCGAGGTCGAGCGAAGGGGTCATAGTCTCCACCTCCACCGGCCTCTCTACAGATTTCTCCTGGGTGGCACTCTCCATCAAGTTTTGCACAATGTTCTCAACGTCCGCGAGAAGAAGGTGGTGATCCTTTGATGCAGGGTTCCCCGCCTCGGCCATGTCCTTCAGCATGACGCGGCACTGGGAATATAGGTATGCATCATCATTGTACTGTGGGCTTTCACTGAGATCGGGCGCTACGGCTCGCGAGATAGACATGATGGAGAGGCTGCTGAAGGCGTGGACCGAGTCCCAGTATCCGAATTTGGCTGGAACGAGTTAGCAACATTGGACGCGGAGGGGGGAAGGGGTCATTTTATGGGCCTTCGAACCTAGTTTACCGCGAGCTACGAGATCCAATAAGATTCTGCAGTTATTTCTCGCAGCTTGGAGGCCCTCTCTTTTCAACACCTGGATGCGTTGACGTTGTGTCATCGTCAGTCCAGACTCAAATTGTTTCGGGTCTGCTCCTTGCAGAAGAAGAGAGAGCTCTTTGGAGAAAAGAGGTCGTAAGATAACAGTGAAACACTAATCAAGATTAAATCAACATCTACCCTCTTTTTTACTGGTGGCAGGACGCATACCTGATGATACCGAAGATAAAGGGAGGC
The DNA here is from genome assembly GCA_026958235.1 of Clonostachys rosea. Taxonomy (NCBI): domain Eukaryota; kingdom Fungi; phylum Ascomycota; class Sordariomycetes; order Hypocreales; family Bionectriaceae; genus Clonostachys; species Clonostachys rosea. The sequence continues at coordinate 1,016,933 of CP110208.1, forward strand.
GAGTCCACGAGCACACGGGAGGTAAATCATCTCTACTGGCACCCCTTTTGTAAAGTCAAAAGAGATTGATGAGGGGACATGCTGTCTCCAAGACTGGAGAGTGCTTAGGCACGGCCACAGCTCAAAGAGCATGGTCTCCAAGTCTGAAACCTGCCGCAGGTGGCTCACTGCTTCGATTATCTGGCATTTAATCTCGCACATCTCAGTCTGCAGAGACAGCACTCTTGAATCGAAGAACTGGTTCAACTCGGATTCAGGAACATTCTCTGCCGTGGGCAGAGCGAGTCCCAGGTTGCTTCGTCCATGAGCCGGAGATATACCTAATTCTGCTACAACCATCCTCTCCATACAAAACGAGGTCCACCAGAGTCGCTTTTTATGCTCCAGCAACACTTGTTGTTCCGTGTTCGACGACGAGACGGCTGCTTTGTCGAGATAAAGAAGTTTGGCAACGGCTAGACTTTGTGTCGCATATTTATAGGCCATCCTGCGGCGATTCAAACAATAGCAATAAAATGCCTTTCACTCATCATTAGCAATTGATCAGTGTGTGAAGATCGACGAACCTACCATCAAGTTTAGTGCCTCGATATCTTCTGTTGTTGGCTCTTCTGAAGAAACGTTGAGCAGTGCAACAGCCTGTTCAAACATGTCTGATCCGGGAGGTAATGGAACGTCGGACGGCCTTGACGGTGAACTGCCAGTTAATGCCTGGGGCCCATGAATGAATGTCGTACCGAGGGCAAAGACAAGAGACGCTCGTGCTAGCCAACACCTGTCTTTTAATTGATTATCGGGATCAGAATATATTAGGCCCACTCGTTCACGAAAGTCTCTTCGTAAGAACCAGTGATAATCACAAAATATCTCCTCAAACGTATTCAGTAACTGTACAGCTAGTGGTTGAGGCGGCAGTTTAATAACCATCCTCGGCTCTAATTGTCATTAGGGCTCAAGTTCTAATACAAGTGCAGAAACATGTCTTACCAAGAAAGTCGAACTTGAGGGCCACATACGTGTATCCGCTCGATTCTCGCAGTCTGCCCGGGCTCTCTGGGATGGTCAACTGCCTGAGGTCATGCACGAAACGTTCGTTACTGCCGTCATCCAGAATGGCAGCCCTGGCCGCTACCCTGTTCTCAGATTCGGGGCCTGGATCCTGAGGACTTTGGGAGCTGGCCGAATACTCAGGCCTTGCATTGCTATAATTGGTGGCGAGAGATGGAGATGTGTGAGAGCTGGCAACTGCGCTTTCCAGCTTCCTCAGGTAGGTCTCAGGGACAGTCACATAGGTCTTTTTATCGGGGTAGATGCATTCCTGGTTGCGAGTTGCGCATCTTCCGCATGGCTGGGCTTGTCTTGTGAGTTAGACAGGCAAGGTTACAGTGCGCGAGTACGTACCGCCGTCACATTTCACTTTTTGTGAATGGCATACAGTACATGCAACTGCGCTGCGGCCTTTGAATCTCCCCATTCTGTTTGAGCTCCAGAAAGCCGAAGTTGATAAATGATGACTGCCGAGAGATCTCTGCTTTCACCCACACGGTGACCGATGATTGCACTGCTGGTAGTTGTCTTCATTGCTGGCTACTAGCGAGTCGTACCAATGTTACCGAGAGCCGGGGTCTAGAAGCGAGACAGTCCCTTGCTCCTCGGAGTTGCCGCTCTCAGGTGGCTGCTGAGACACTTAACAAGTGCTGTCAGATGAGTCAAGTGACCTGAACCACGACTCCGGGGTACGCTTAGCTGGGGGAGACAACAGCCCTAGCCTGCATGGATCGTGTGAAAAGTGTATGGAAAGTATGAATGACAGAAGCAGCGAAACGGTGAACACAATGTGGGCGATCCTTCGCCTCTCCATTTTCCAGCTAGTGGAGGCTCAGAGACTTGATCGGCTCGTTTGCGTTAGCGGCCGAACCACGTTTACGTCAATGCATTCCAATTTCCGGCTCATATGCAAGGGCCCAGATAGGCTCACTCGCATTAGCGGCCGATGCCTGGATCAATTTGTCGGGACGGATGACGAATCTTTGACCTCCATACTCCAGGGTCTTGATGATTTCGATTAGGAGGAGACTCTGGGGTGAACGAGTGGCTCGACAGTGCACTGACTCGTTATCTGAGGTCATAGTATGGGAACTAAGTTTTCATCCTATCTAATGAACCTTATCGGTAGAAGTATCGAGTCAAAGCTGTTTGGCTAAACCGTTTCTGGGATGTCTTTTATCGTCCGCCGACACCTGCCTGGGACATCGATTGGCCATCTTGCACACACTCCTACATCGTCAGTGTTGTAGAATGTGTGACTTACAGGATCTGTAGAAATATTTACCTCGTATTTCTATTGTCTACCCATGTATTTGGAAACATCAACGGTCCTGGCCATGTCACCCGATGGAGAGGGCAAGTTGTAGCAATGCGGGGGAGGGAGAGGCTAAGAGTGTCAAAGATATGTACCGAACTAATGAGGTCTAGTTCCTCTTCGAATCGTACACTACGGCCGACATGCCTCCTGGGCCGAAGGCTAGAGGCTCGCCTCAAGCCCAATCTTCATCTTGGTGTACAGGACGATCGTAGACTTGGCACTTCCTCACTCTGGGGTATCGTAGGAACTCTGGGGGACACCATTAGCCCCAGACTGTGAGATAAAACTGTCAAGCCTCAAGGATGTATAAGAACCTTTCTTCATGACCTCCAGAGTCCAGCTATCAACTCAATTCCTCACCTGAATGAACAGAAGCACCTCAAATATGGAGAAAGACACTCAGAAAAAGCTGAGCTCGGACGAGGCCGACATCAGTGTGCATGATGGCCATCTCCAATATGCATCTCCAAGACCAGCAGCCTTGCAGCATCTCTCGGACAACGAGCTCAAACAGCTAGAAACTCGTCTGAGGCGCAAGATTGATATACGCCTGCTTCCTAGTATGATTCTGATCTACATCATGAATTATCTTGATCGGTATGACACTATCCTCCTCACCCTCCTTGAAAGTTTGCTCATTATCTTTATCAGAAACGCCATCGGAGCTGCTCGACTCGGAGGTTTAGAAGATGATCTAGGCTTGAAGGGTGACGAATTTCAGGTAAGAAAAATTGCAGTTTCATCAGATCTACAAAGATGCTAATTATTGCAGACGGCGGTGTCCATCCTGTTTGTGGGATATGTCCTGATGCAAGTTCCTTCCAACATGCTCCTAAACAAGATCGGAAAGCCAGCATCATACCTTTCAGCTTGTATGATGGCTTGGGTGAGTGGTATTGTTCTCCAGCAAAATCAAAATTATTATCTAATAATATCAGGGAATTCTATGTGCATGCACTGGAGCCGCCCAAGGTTTCTCGAGCCTCGTCGCAACTCGTTTCCTCCTCGGGTTCGTCGAAGCTGCATTCTATCCAGGCGCTTTGGCGACTCTTAGTGCCTGGTACGTTCGTAAAGAACTGGGTGTCCGAACGGCCATCTTCTACTCCGGGTCGTTGATCTCCGGTGCCTTCTCTGGTCTGATCGGTGCTGGCATTATCAATGGCATGAACGGCGTCCGTGGCCTTCTAGCCTGGAGATGGATCTTCATCATCGAGGGCTCAGTTACGGTTCTAATTGCCTTTGCAACCTTCTTCATACTACCCAACTTTCCGGCTACTACGAAATGGTTGAGCGAGGAGGAGCGAGCTATGGCCATGTGGCGCATGGAGCTTGATGCCGCCGGCGAGGAGGACTGGACTGAAGGATCAAAACAATCTCTCTTCCACGGCTTCAAGCTTCTTATCAAGGATCCAAAGAATTGGATCTTGGTTGTTGTTTGCTACGGCGCGGCTTCAGCCATTGCGATCAACAGTTTCTTCCCGACCATTGTTGCCAGCATGGGTAAGGACAAGATTACCACCTTGTTAATCACCGCGCCGCCTTATCTGCTGGCCTGTATTGTATGTGCTGTGGTGGCATGGAACGCAGATCGCGTGCAGGAGAGATTCTGGCATACCTCCCTGTCCATCGCCGCTGCTCTTGCCGGCTTCATCATCTCAGCGTCGACTACTCAAATTGGGCCTCGCTACTTCGGCGCCATGATCATGCTCCCCGGTATCTACTCCGGCTTCAACATGTCCATGGTGTGGACAGCGAACACAAACTTCCGCCCCGTGTCCAAGCGAGCGGCAGCATTGGCATTCAACAACGCTCTGGCGACCGTGTGCAGCATCTACGGATCCTTTCTCTATCCCAATGGCGCGGCGCCGCGGTTCATTCTCGCCTTCAGTGTGAACGCTGGTATGGCCTTTATTGCAATTTGCGCCAGCATTCTCCTCCATTTCGTGCTGAAGCGTGCCAATCGCAAGCTGGAGGCCAAGGAGGCAGAAGAGGAGGCAGCTGGACAACACACCGTTGGAAGTGGATTCAGGTATCTTACCTAAACTTTTCCCAAGGGTAAATTCCTTGTCTGGAGAAGTGCTATTTTATACAACACCTGGTATTGTATCATGTGTGAGGCAGGGTAAGTTGAGTGAACAAGGGGTAGTTTAACTATAACGGCAGACTGTGAGGAGAATGCAACCACGAGAATCTTATGTATTAATTCATTCTTTTATCCACGCAACATTGATAATTCCAAAATCTCGTAGACTAAATCAACTTCAAGCCCCGCCTTCTCTCTTCGCATATTCATCCTCCATAGCCTCTGTGTACCGTCGATCGGCTTCTTCCTGGCTCACGTCCTCAATGCGACGAGAAGTGTCAGCTGTGCCCTCCAGGTGTGCATTCCTGGCTGGGATACGATCCTCCGTGTATTGGACGGGCTTGTTGTTGTCCTTGTATGCAGTGCGAATCGTGGTGCCTTGCGGGTTTGTCCGGGTCTGTTCTGAGAAGGCGTGCGTGTCCGTCTTGCCGTCTTTACTGGTGCTACTATAGTAGCTCTGACTGGTGGATGAAGAGTAAAATGAAGACATCTTGAGATGTACAAGTAGAACTGGTGAATTGCTTTTTATATTGAGGATTTACTGGTTGTTTAGGCTCAAGAACTGTTTCTACCAGGATACAGAGTCTTCGTTTTATATTGAGTGGCAACTTGATGGTGGGGACAATCCCACGTCATAATGAATTCATCCATGATGCATTCTGCTGCCAAACTTGGAAATCATCGCCGGGATCGCTATTACTGGTCGAATTCTGTTTAACAAAATCTCTCACGTACGCTTCGTTATCCATCAGCAGGGCAGGTCACCGTGAACATGCAAGAAGGCTTACTACAAGGGACGGATTTACTGTTCCCTCTGTCTCCTATTGGATTGAGGCAGCGAGCACTGATGAGCCAAACGTTGATTGGGCGCCTTGAATATTTGCTGGTTTCACGGTATCCACCGACCGACCTAATCTTGTGCCTACCCTGAACCTAGCTGAGCAAGATGAACCCAAGCTCGCTGGCAAATGAGTGAATAGTTGTCATGTAATAAATTGTCACTGTGCACTGCAATAAGATCGATGTTTTCTGACTCGCCGGTAAAAATTAGTGACGCGTTTCGGTGTATATGCTGTCAAACAGGATTTATTATGATCACCCTTTTGCACGCATGTCATTTTGAACGGTGCCACATCTCTTCATCCATCATTTGCTGACCCTTAGTACGTTCAAAATCTGACAGTGTATCACATGACAAAATGACAAAGTTACTCAAGTAAAATCTGCCTACTTTACTATGCAGTCGTATTTTATTGTCAAGACGTCTTTGTCCTGTCTCTTTATGCTGAATCTCTGTGTTGAGGTTTCAAGTCTTTGCTCGTAGCTATAGGTACTTTGAACGAACATATGGAGAACACGTGGGAGAAACAGCGAGCTAAGAGACCTCAGGGTACTTGACAGAGACATTCATGCGCCAAACCCACAAACACGGCCAAAAGTTGACCCGAGCAAATTTCATTCTACCCGCTCAACTAGAAATCGGAAGCTTTCCCGCCAAGGAAGGTAATTCCACAAGATCATCGGTTCGAATCTGGCAAGCAACAATCTTTTTCACCCTCCAACACCTCTCTCCTCGATCCAACCGCAAGACTAAACATTTTAAGGCTGCTTCATTTTCTTACACCTCTTCAAGGCATCAATAATTTCATGACTGGCCTGTTGTGAGCCCATGCTCTGCATGTGGCGGAAGATGACTTCGTATTGAAATTAATTCTCGTGCAAGTGGACGTCCGAGACTAAAACTCATTGTGTACTATCAGGCCTCAGCTAGTGATGACAAACTTCATCGTGCCTAGAATCGGTTCCTGACTCATAATAGTGTTGAACCATCACTCATGAGCTGCAGGAGATGTACACAGTATTTGGCAGCAAGATGGATGCTTTTCAAAACCATGCCAAGGACCTTCCGAAGCAAGATGACGAGCCCATTCTTCTCGCGCTGGATATCGTTGTAGGGAGGGATAGGCGCAGTCCCGAACTCTTTTCACTGTGGACAGCTTGCATCAAGTTGAGCGCTTGAATAAGGATACGTCACTAACTTCCGTTTAAAAAGTTTGCCTTGCCAGCTATCCGACCAGGCCCTGAGTTTTATGAGGGCTTCCGGGACACCTAGAGTTCTCGTGTTCGAGGATTCAACTCTGCAGAAAGTTTGTCTCCACCTCCACGCGACTTGTTAGTAGAGGTTATGCGTAGGGGAAAAACGTCTCGTTTGGATCGGAGAGCTGGATGGGTCACTTCAAATAAGAAGATGTAGAGAAAATAACCGACTACCAGTCCTTATCAGTATAAGGAATGTTAAAGCAACAATTCGAGCATTCTGGAGACATGTATTGCCTGTGCTATCTGGGCGCTGCAGCAATAAAATCCTTCCGCACGCGTCTTTCTATGTGCTTTGTGCGTGTGTTGGGTTGTTTGGGGGGAGAGAAGATTTGACGATCAAACCTTCATGTTCTTTCTCCCTGTACATCACTAGAGGGCATCGTCGGAGGCTACGTGGCTAAGTTTCATAATAAAATCAATGAATGAACTATGGGACCTGAATGAAGGAGAGAAAATAATTGGGTGATGAAAGTCGACCACTTGAAGGATATTAACTCCAATCCATGCTGCGAATGCTAAGGCAAGGACAGTTCGTATTAGATGTTCTGAGTTGGAAAGCTCAGGTTGGATGGATGCCTATTTGCCACTGGTTGAATAACGTCGCGGCAAACTTACATCTAACACACTTTGTCTGTGATGAGATGTCGGGCTCCCTGGTATCTTCCACTGCCTGTTCAACTTTATTTCCAAGTTCTCCTACCTGTTTTACTCAGATGATACTAGCTCTCTATACACTTATAAATAGAGCATATTTCCCTCAAGGCCTTCGCACTGCCTTCCAATTTACGTCGCCTGAGACACTACCTACGTGACCGAACAGATCTGTGGACTTCCACACATCACTATTCGTCGCAGGATACTACCACTTAGTTCAACCTCCCTTTTCGTTCCTTGTTCTCCTCAGCCAAAATGAAGCTCAGCATTGTTGCCCTTATCCTGGCCGGTGGCGCTCTCGCTGCTCCTTCGAAGAAGAATAAGAAGCTGAACATCAGGAAAACCGACGACTTGCTCTTCAGGACGAGCCTCCCGGATTTTATCGAGAAGCGCAATAACATGGACCCTTCTACTCTAAACTGGGACAGTGACGGGTGCACATCTGTGCCGGACAAGCCTCTGACCTTTGATTTTTTGGTAAGATTCTCTCCAGGCCGTTTGATTATGGGTATGTATATCTCGTATTAACAACTGGGAACAGCCCGCCTGCTTTCGCCACGACTTTGCCTTCGTAAACTATAAGGCCCAGGATCGCTTCGACGATCTTGCACGTCTCAAGATCGACGAGCTGTTCAAGGAAGAGTATGCCCTTTTCCCTGCCTGATACTTACACTCTCCATGCTGACATATTCTTCTCTCAAGCCTCTACCACCAGTGCGAGAAGGAGAAGAAGGCCAAGAGGCAGCTTTGCCGCACCTATGCCAATGGATATCATCTCGGCGCGAGACTTTTGGGTGACCTGAATTCCAAGCTTGCACCGAAGACGCGCGACATATCACCAGAGTCCGTCGTCTCGCCCGAAATGATTAAGCAGGCTTGGGAGGATGCGAAGCCCGCGCTGGACAAGGTTGAGATCTCGCGGGAGACTTACGAGAATTTGAAGAAGCATCTGCAGGGCCCCGTCAAGAAGTTCTTTACCGACGTCGAGGCCCAGATTGGTAAGGAAAGGCCCACCTTCCAGGAGGTGAAGAACAAGATCGATCAGCTGGTGACGGTGATGGGATCTAAGTCGCCCCCGCCCAAGACCGAAGCCAAGCCCAAGACCGAAGCCGAGCCCCAGACAGAAGACAAGCCCCAGACAGAGCCCCAGACAGAGCCCAAGACCGAGTTCAAGCCCAAGCCCAAGAGAAGGCCCAACAACCCGGCGGATGTACTCCCCAAGACAGTATAGGGGAGATGGGACTACAGTGCGCAGTTCTGAAAGCTTTTCTTAAGTAGAAAAGTTAGTTTCGAGGAGTGAATGAGAGAATTGTTCTTTGAGAGGATTATCGTTAGTGGTACGCGTTGGACGGTTGGGATTCAGTGGTCTATTAGACAATTGAGATTGACTTTACTACCAAGATCTCCAAGCCTGCTTTGTGAAAATGAGAGAGAGTAGTGATCTTGAATGAAAGTAACGATGCTGATGCTCTATGAGAGCTTTCCCAGTTGTACCCCTGGAGAGCTCACAGGGGCCGCTCGATGAGAACCTTCTCCATGGAGGCACCGCCACCAAACACACGACGTATCTGCCGAACCCCCTCCTCTGCACCCTTGACCTTCGTAATACGAAGCGCCTGCTGCCAGTGTTTCTCGTGATTTGCCACTAGCCAAACTATAAACTTGTTCATACGGATGGGGAACTCTGGATCCTGGGCCAACCCTCCCAAAGCTTCCAGCTTATCGCCGTAGTTTCGTACGCCGAGACAGAACTTCCACGTCGGGTCAGTCAGGACGGGGAGGACACCACAGAGCAGCAGATCCTTCTCTGGAACATCCTCAGAGCAGGCCTGCCGGCCGAGGTCGGCGGTGCTTATCGCCCCTTCCGGTACGACGGTGCCCAACACGGGGATGTTGGCAGACACGCCGTCAAAGACAACCCTTAGTTTCTTGCCAGATTTGGCGACGGCAGCTTTAATCTCCTGCACTACTTCTGGGCTTTTGTAGTCGAAGCACTGCGTTGCCCCGAGCTTTTCGAGGCTTGCATGGTTATGCTTCGAAGCCGTGGTGAAGATTGGGTTGAATCCTACTGTCTTGGCGATTTGAATGGCTGCCGCTCCCACGGAAGATGCTCCTCCCCAGATAAGGATTGCGGTATTCGCAGTATCGGATCCTGAGATTTTGGCTTCAGGGAAACCGAAGCCAAACACATTGAAGAAAGCATCGGCGACTGTTTGCACAGCGACTGGCATCCCTACTGCTACCTCCGGGCTCAGACCTTTGGGCAGCGCCCAGGTATGCTGGGTCCTAGGTATCAAAGTCAATAGATCTATTCTCAGTTCATTATCCACTGAAAATAAATCTTAACTTACCCATCAGCAACGAGGAAATTCTGGTGAGCTCCCAAATACTGCGGCTTACTGGCTGCCACCTCCACCATCCCGAAAAGTTCCTGACCGACCGTGAAAGGCGAGGAATCCCCAACCTCAATGGCAGTCCCTACCCATTCATATCCGGCCACAGAGCCGTGCAAGCCCATGTATGAATGTCGAAGGTCGGCGGGATTGATGGCTGAATACTTAACCTTTACAAGGGCCTGATTTCCTGCGGGCTTGTAGTCCTGGGCGACCTCCTTGATAGAGACCTCCCCATCGGGACCGAGGAAAATTGCCTTCTGTGTCTCTGTTGCCATTTCGACTGTAAGCTAGTGGTTTGAATAAGAGGAAGTGTCTTGTTGGGTAGAGAGCTAAACACAGCCGATTGTTGCAGTCTGGGAGCAGTTTAAATAATTCCCTTCCATCCATGGCGACATTTTTTACTAATGAGGTCTATTTGTAAGCTCGATTCATCAGACCATCGAACATCGGTATTTTGTTGCATCTTCGACCGGGGAGTGGAGATAGTCGGCGTTGATGTTCAACCGACGCAGTTGAGCCAGGTTGAGTCCGATCAGTAATCGTTTAAAATTTGATTGACGTTCCGTGGAGGAAGATCCGTGGAGGGAATCCATGCCAACCAACAATCTCAGCTTACCCTACAGACCGATATCCCAGTCAACAAACCCAAGATAAGAAGTTCTTACGCGGAAATTCCGTGTTTCATTGAGCAAGGACATTTGCAACATTCCAAAGTTCTCGCTCATTTCACGCATCACATGTACTGGGCCGAGGAGCCTGTTCAAACATACTAACACGCTTCTCATTAACAACTTCTCGTCCCTCAATAGGGCTCCGTATATATTTGTTTACCCCCTGCTTTAGTCAAAAGGCTCTGACAATCATTTACCATTGCCGGCGAACCACAGAGATAGAAATCTGTTGCTTCAGGGTCGAACGTAAGCGCGCCGAGCGCTGCTGTCACCCGTCCTTGGAAGACATTCTTGGCTGCTTTCTCACCACTCACGCAGACGGTAGTCTTCGGTAGAGGCGAGAGTCCGCTGGTGATGTCCTCCTTTTCATACCGGCATCCGAAATAGAGCTCAGCCGACTCAAGCTCACCCGCTGCATCCATTGCAGCAAACATGGGAAGGAAAGGAACAATACCCGTGCCTGTCGCGATGAATACCTTGCGGTTATTGTTCTGTCGCAGGCGGAACGAGCCAAAGGGCAGCTCGACCTCGGTCCTGGCCCCCGTCTCTATATCCTCGACTGACTTGGACCCCTCGCCGCCGGTGCGAGTGCTGATGAGCAGCGACAGGCGGTTCTCCTTTGAAGAGGCGATTGAGTAGCTACGCCACTCGAATGGTGCCACAAGAAGTGATGCGAATTGGCCTGGGATAAAATCCACCTTCTCCTCAAGTTCTAGCTCTAGCTGCCAGATAAAGGGAGTCAGCGCGGCTTTGGATACGACCACGGCGCTCTTCTTTTCTGAAGACTTCAATACGGCTGCTGGTGTAGCGGTCGCCGTCTTCGAGAGCCGGATCGCTCTCATAATTTGGAAGAACCCAAAGGGACCAAGCACTTGACTTGCGGCCATGACACCGCCCATCATGGCGCCAGAGACTCCCAGGCATGACATATCGGATCCGCTGAGGAAGAGACCTGGGATTCTTGGCCTTGTCAAGATGCTCCAGTTTTGGTACTTCTCGCGCGTTCCCTTCAAACCATAAATTCCTCCTCCAGGGCTGGAGACGTAATCCTCGACGGAGAGTGGCGTTGAGAGTTCAGAGTAGAGGATGGAGGCTTTCAATCCGGGCACAACCGTCTCCGCGAGATCCAAGAGACCCTGAGAGATACGGTCCTTGAGTTCTAGGTATGAGTTGCCACGCATGCCATGCTTGGTCGCATGCCAGGCTGCGAACACGTCTCCCTTCACAAAGGTCATCATCTCGGCGGTGTGGAAGCGCTCGTCGCCAGATTTCGCGGATGGGAATGACATGAACAATCGATGCGGCTTCCCTGCAAGAGTGGCCTTGGCATGGGCGTCAATGTCGTTGTGGTCGAAGGTCGTGTTGACCCAGAAGTTCTCTCCTTTGATACCAAACGACGAAGCAGGCTTGTCTAGACGGATATATAGTGTGACGGCTGAGATGCTGCTGCCGACGCGATCAACAAGACGGCGAATAGGAGCTGTCAGTTGTCCAATCCTGCCATCGGTGGGCAGCAGCGTCTTGTAAGTAAGGTGAGCGCCGACATCAGAAACAACTACGGGCGCATGGTATTCAATCTCAATCGGACTGTCGCCGCTGAGATCAAGAGCCTTAACACCAGTTACGCGGCCGCTGCTGTCGGTCATGATGCTTGTGACCTCCTTGCACACCTTGACGGCTCCGCCTGCGGCTTCAATGGCGATCTCAAATGTGCGTGCGATTCGACTGGAGCCGCCATCTGGGAACCAGCCACCGTGGAAGAAGCTGTTGACAACAATTGAGTGAAGTGCAAAGGTTCCTTCGAAGGGCGGCAGGCCATAGTCGGCCCATTGCGAGGCAATGAGTCCCTTGAGCTTGGGGGATTCGAAGTTTTCATCGAGATATTCCTGCGTCGTCTGGGTTGCTTTGCTCCGAGTCCACCATCGCAATACGGCCATGATCCAGCTCAGGGGCCACGGGAGGATTGGCTGTAGAAACCCCCTGCCATGCCACTGGGCCGCCGTTCTAACATCAGCAAAGTATCGTCGCACAGCCGCGGCTTCGTCTGGGAACTGCTCAATCAAACGCTCCTGGTACTTGGCGGGATTCGATGGCACAGAGAGCTCAAGCCCAGGATAGATGAATCGCTCGAATTCTTCCGGCATGCGGTTCCATTGAAGGGCGCCGCTCGACATGAAATCGTAAAACAGGCGCGTTCTCGAGCCCTCTCCCAAGTTGCCCACGTAATGGACACCGACGTCCCAAGACGCGCCATCGCGTCGGAAGACGTGTGTCAGGCCACCTCGTTCAAAGTGCTTTTCGAGCACAAGGACCTTTTTGTTACCGGCTCTGGCGAGGAGAGAGGCCGTGGACATGCCGCCAATGCCCGAGCCGACCACGATGACATCCCATTCTTGAGCCATTGCGATGGATGAATTACAGATTTGTGTTGGCTGTAACGAACGACTAGATGGGCTGTGACAGCTCCGGCGGTATTTGAATCAATCACACTTTTCCAGGGGCACAGCAGCACCTCGCTCGGCACTTATCACAATAGGTAGGACGGGAGGCATTGGTAGGGATCTGTTGTCCACTGCAATGCCTCCATTTGTCCATATGCGAGCAGACTTGCAAGCGAGTGCGAGGCTCCACTGCCGTGATCCCTGTTCTCGTCCTGATTACTGGCCGTCTCAGACTCATGCAGCCAAGGCTTGGTCTGAGCATTCAGATGCCATGCCATTGCTTATTTCTCATGCCACTCGCAGTGCCTCGGCTCGTGGATGGATTCGTTGAACTCCGGGTGGCGAACCCCGAACGTATATATTGAGGCATTGAATAAATAGAAAGAGTGAATGTTGGTAATGGATGACCGTTGGTTGATTATTAAATCAGCCCGATTGAAATATCTCACGGACTCTCACAATGGAGGGAATGGACCTGAAATCTTTTTGGTTTTACAGTGATAACCACAATGATTGGTAGATAATAAATCCCCTTCGTGATTAACGCCATTGGGAAGATGTTCATTGTATACATGATATACGTCTATTACGGCTCCAGTCTCAACTGGGAGGATGCAGCTCGTGGAAATCCCAATCTAAGGAGTTAGTTTCGGTACCAACATGAAAGTTTGTCAAGTACAACTTCAAGAACGGTGGTTGGTGGAGTGGTACAACAGTTACGGTCTGCACAGCCCATATCGTGTTTAACGTGGTTTAAACCCAGTCCGCTTTGATGTGTCCTTATATTTTCTCCCACAGCTCTCCAAGGGGAAAGACAGCTAGGAACCCATGGCAGGGTATAGATAATGGCTACCTTCACTCCACTAAGAGTGAGGCAGCTTTATACACAGACTAGACAGTCCGGGTCCGGGTTGTTGCCCCAAAACCTCTCCGATTCACCGTATGCTACCATTGAAGTTGTGTTCATCTGCCAAGGTTCCAGTTCCAAAATCACGACCCCATTGACTTCTCCAGGTTTCACGATGGTCCCTGGAAGGTACAATGACTGTTGAGGCCCAACTAACCAGTATCGGCCCAGATGGAAGTTGTTTACCCACACATTTCCCTTAATGCCATTTGGAACAGCGACGAAAGTATCTAGCGTCATAGATGAGTTTTGCTGTATTTGTGGACCGACAAATGAACCACGATATAAGAGCGGTGAGTCTGTCGAGCGATGATCTCCATCGATGGAACGCTTGCATTCTCCAAATGGCAACGTGTCGAGCTGCATCGAATACATGTCCCAGCCGTTCAGCACCGTCCCGTCAATGGAGACATCTCCCTTGATACCCTTCCAAGGATCTTGCAGGTAGTTTTTATAAGGGTTCCCCCGCGAGTAGTAGTTGACACGTCCCAGATTTTCGACGAGTAACTGCAACTTGTCACCAGGCTTCAGTGACACGCTCACGTTCAGTGGGTGTTGGTATTGGCTATCCATGACCCCAGCGATCCTCTCGTTCACGTAAACTAAAATCCGATCGCGAGGGCGATCGCCGGCATTGATAGAGCCTTGAATTTTGCAGACCGCGGTGTGCTCATACAACGTAAACCCGTAGGCTTGGCCAAGCGCTTCCATTGTTAGAGGCGAAGAGGCAGTTGTCTTTTTGCCTCGGGCTTCAAAAAGACTAGTGGCAGGACAGAGCGAGAACTCAGGGATTGTGGACCTCGGCAGGTTTTCTGGTGGCTCTGGAATGGCCTCCCCGTCTAGGAACGGAATGATTGCGTCTCGCATCTTGAAGTAGAGATCAGTTGTGCGGCCCGTCTCGTCTAGTGGCGAACCATAGTCGTAAGAATTGGTAAAGACAGTGGTGCGATTCTGCCACAAAGCTCCATTCTCGAAGCCAAAGTTTGTGCCCCCGTGAAACATATAAAAGCTGATAGATGCAGAGTAGTTGTGCAAGTGGTAAGGAATATCGCTCAAGATTCCTGCAACAGCGTCGTCGTTTCCAACTGTAGTGTTGTGCGGATTGTAGGATCCCCATTGATCTGGAGACCACGTGTAGTACTCTACATTCAACACACTGGGGGTTAATTATTTCATTTCCAAGGCGTGATCTTATGGAAGAACATACCTCCGTTCAATAATGGCCCAAGGGATGTAGGATCTTTAATGTACAGGTCGCGAGCCGGCAGCGCCCATGAACCACCGTCAACTGCCGCAAGCACTCCCGGGACATAACCACCTTCAAGAGGCCAAGAGTCGCCTCCGTCGTTTGTGTAAAGTGGAATCTCAAAACTCTCTAGGAGGATATCTCTCACCGAGGCAGTATAATTATGATTCTCGCCAAAGGACCCATATTCGTTCTCAACTTGGACCATAAGTATCGGGCCACCGCGTGAGACCTGTAGGTCTGCGAGACCTGACTTCTCCGCCAGATTCACGATATACTTTTTGGTTTCCTCCATGAATTGGGTGTTGTTCGTGCGCACAACCATGCCGGGGATTTCACTGAGCCAGGCGGGGAAGCCTCCCCAATCGTGCTCACCACAAATATAAGGACCTGGTCGAAGCACAACATTCAGACCTTCCTCCTGAGCAATTCTAAAATATTCGGCCACGTCATTCTGCGGATCATCAGATAACCAGAGACCCTGAGTTGGCTCGAGGTTATTCCAGAAGATGTAGGTGAATATGGTGTTGAGACCCATGGCTCGGGCCTTGGAAAGGCGGTCCCTCCAGTACTGGTGAGGGATGCGCTGAGGGTCCATCTGGCCGCCGATTATGGTATAGGGTTCTCCATGGAGGAGAAATGAGGTAGCATTATATGTGAAGGCCGGTACAGTAGCCGACGTGGTCTGAGATGGAGCCGGTTTAGCATCTACCGCCCCTATGGCAAGGCCATAGGTAACGGTACTTAGAAAATTTCTCAAGGAGACCATGATTTCCTTGAAAGTTTACGTATGTACAAGTCCTCGGGATAGGCAATGCGGGACAATATATAACCATCAGAAAATATATAACCATCACACACTGCGAGGCCGCCAATAGAATTGTGCGCCAGTCATCCTAACTTCGTAAAAGCGTCATGGAACGTTGCCAATAAGGTACACTACAATACCAGAATTTTGAGGTTGGACTTTAGGCAAATGTGATTCTGTGCCATTCAGCCTAGGATTCGCGAATATCATATCTATTGCCGGGTATTCTAACAAGTTATCGCATCAATGGCAATCAATGAGGTGGGTCATAAAACGGCTAGAAAGGCTAAGACGTCGTATTCTGTCCAACTAATGCCTGATGATCCTCAGTACTGATAAAGCAAATGCTGGGTCGACTTTGATGCTACGTTACAACTGCACCATTCTAGTTGGAGTTACTTCCAAGGATTTCAATTTACCTCTACGTCTGCTCGCAAGTTTCCAAATAAGCTTATTCATTCGTGATAGTCTCAAGTCTAAAACTGTGCCCCTTCACATCTGGCGGTCTCCGCGGTCTTCCAGAGAGTCAGGGTCGTGCCTTGCCACGCCGGCTTCCACTCTCACTCCCTGAACTTCGCCTAGTTTCCTTTCAATAAGGAACGTTCACGTAATCACTCTGTGAGAATTTACTTAATGTACTAATATAAGACGGCAACATTGCCATGTGAGTCTTTGAAGTAGTTGAATTGGCCATGTTGTTCATTATCAAAGAATTGGCTCACTAGCTGTCTTCCCATTTCTCGATCGTTTCGGAAGACGTCTCTACCTTCTCGACTCGGGAACAAATCCAAGCGCTACCTCTGTCACCATACTTGACCTGCCGATCGTTGGCATCCGGCATTGTCTGAATCTATTCTTCTAAAGGTCGGGGTTCTTGAAAATCAAAGTTGATTGTTTGTTCATTCAGGGATGCAGGAGTTTCTCATTTTCTTCTATTTTAGTTTCAAAAAAATAACATTGAAATGAGGTCAATTGCCTACCGGCGGCCTATAGATCGTCTTCGAACGTAGGTTGTTCAACACCCCTGCGGCATTTCTCTAGAAAAGAGCGAGCTAATTCAATGGCTGTGATGTTCTGCTGGCCCATTCCAACAACGGGATGTGTGAGAAAGATGTCATGCGGTGCCAAGGGCGTCCCATGGTACTTGATCTTTTCTTGTCCGTTGAGCGCAGCCATCTCTTGCGAGAACTCCTTGATTGTTGCGCAAAATCCTTCGTTACTACCCGCATGCAAGAATATCGGCACTCGGGTCTTGAAGGGGTGATGCAATGGGTTTACCATTGCCTCAACCTCTTCGTCTAACATCGAGGCTGGTGTGTATGAGTCGGCACCCCACTGTAGAATCGCTCCAGATAGCATGTCTTTGTGAGAGTTAGGTTGCGCGTCAAACTTTAGCCCGGCATCTGAGGGCACCTCGACCCATGGCGACCAGGTGATGACGGCACTGGGCAGTGGAAGGTCGGTCGTGTTCGTCTCAAGATATCGAAGTAAGGCCAGTGCGACGTTCCCCCCCGCAGAGTCACCGGAAATGATAATATTCTCTGGCTTGAAACCAAGGGATAAGACGTAACTGTAGAATGTGACGGCATCCTGCACAGCGGCGGGGAAGCGAGACTCTTCGTCGCGGGAGAGACGGTACTGGGCGTAGAGCACCTTGTCGGCGCCCAGCTTTTCCACCAGGTTATCAGCTACCAGGGCACCAATCATTTCAACTCCAAACGCAAGGATGAATGCTCCTCCTGGATAATGAATGGCGACCTTCTCGTCGGGCTTGGCAGCGTCTGGTAGGCTTGGAAACCAAACACCGGTAGTCGTTCTGGGCTTTACACTGCCCTCGGCGATGGGTCCGATGAAGTGCTTGGGGTTGGAAGGTTCGATTCTCACGCAACGCTCCTTGAACGTTGCAGCCTTTGCTTGCTCATACGGTTGATCCCTTACAAGCGACACGAATCTGGTAATGAGGCGCACGTAGGCGCATATCAAGGCAGTTTTCATACTCCATGCTGGATCTTGGCGGAGCGAGCTGAAGAGAAAACGGGAAGAATTTGCTAGCAGAAAGCAAGGCGTAACAACAAGGGCAAATCCTAGATATCCCAGAGCCTTTAACGGTTGGTGGGAGAGCAGGGACCCCATTATGACTTATGAAAATCAAAGAAGAGTCGATACCAACAAATTGACGGACACCCGGGACTTTCGAGAGAGGGGGACCGGGGGAGAATGCCGATAGATAACGAAACAAATTACATTGTACCGATTGTAATGTTGAACGTGGACTTACGGGTGCTCCATCATCATCCGTCCGCGGGAATAAACCATGAACAACTCGAGCCATGGTCTCGGTATCTGACCAGGATGACCGTCCGAAGCCAGGTCAATGCTGACAAGAAAACGGTCTTCATGGACACCTTAACCCTGTCTTTGAGTTCTAAACCTGGTTTTTGGTTACATCCATGTGGGCCAGGGCTTGTTCAGCTCCACGTGCTCGACATTTCAATTATATCCGGCGTGGTGTGATTCTTCATCGTACTGAAGCTCTTGGGATGTCCCACACGGGATTTAGCAGCCTACATCGTGCAAACAGTTGAAAAAATTGCCCCAGCCATAATAACATACCCGCTTGCGTTTCTGCCAGGCAAGTGGCAACCCTCGGAACGGTGGCCCTCCGCTTGGTGCGGCCCATCGCGATTCCCCCTTGGACTGGAATATACCGTACTAGGTTATTGACTCGCGTCGGCAGTTAGGTAGTAATTGCATTTTCGTTGTGAATATCTTAGGAACATTCCACTGAGGTAAGAGAAACAAGTTTTCAAGTTGTGAATCAATCTGATGGTTCGAACATTAGTGCTGAATGTAAGGCCTGCTGATTCCAATTTGGACATCTCTTTCTCTGATTAGCGGCTAATGTGGTTCTAAGATAGTGATCAATATTTCGATCAGCATGTACATAGTAATAGTTACAACTGTGTTGTTTTCTTCCTGTTTGGGTAATAACGTAGGACCCCTTGCTTCCTCAGTTCTCCTGCGTGTCAAGACACGGGCCTTGAACTTCTCAGTGGACAACATAATCACTAAGCCTAACTTGGTGCCGGCAGCTGACATTAAGTGGCCTCTTGAGGATAGGTACTTGGGTGGCCCTTACACACAAGTGGGCACAGAGGTCGGAAATGAATGAGTCCCTGTTTTTGTCGCACCCTTTTCCCTTTCACAGTGGGAACTTGTCGCCTAACGCAAGGACGGGAACCAAGAAAAGGTGGAAAAGGCAGACAGTTTCATATTCCGCCATCCTTCTTTGGCAATATGGGTCAACCGCTTGCCCATATCTGCCGGCGTCTCGCTGAATTTTATCATTACACCTACGGACATCTTGGACACTACTGCATTCTTTACCGATTTAGTCTCGTTTCTTAGATGTACATCATCTCGAGGTCAAGCTAGGTTACTCGGGCTGATTATCGATCCGTTCACGACGACCTGATCAATGTTTCTCGCGATATCAATCTTGGGCTATGATTGAATTGAGGAAGGAAGCCAGGGAGAACTTCCTGACATGCGCCGTGACAATCAGCATCTCCACGGCGGTTGTGGCGCTTAGATTCTTCACCCGATTCTATCTCGGCCAGAAGCTTATCTTGTCTGATTATCTATGTGTGCTATCACTTGCGGTATTCGGCACGTACTGTGGACTTTTGATCAACTGTACGTGACGCAGTGCGAGTTCTTGGGTCAATTGCATATACAAGACTAACAAAGAGCCAGATATCTTCAATGTTTCGGAGGTGGGAGCTTTCGAAGGCGCATTTGTGCCGTCTGCAAATAGCGTCTCCATACAAGAGACCATGGACTTCATGAAGGTAAAGGCTTATTCAATCTTCCCTCAACATAATTGCATTTAACAGGTTGTACAGAATAGCTATGTTCTGATGCTACTATTTACGTCGACCATCACCATCGTTAAACTGAGTATCATATCGTTCTATTGGACCATATTCGCAGTCAACAATACCCAGAGATATTTGATTATGGGCGCAACCGGCCTCGTCGTCTCCTGGTGGATCGCCTTCTTCTTCGTCATCGTTTTCCTCTGTACTCCGATCAGCGCCATGTGGGAAAAGGTCTTCGAGCCAGGTTATTGTCTCTCAACGCCTCATGTTCTACTCGGCTACGAGCTTAGCAACTTATTCATCGACGTCATCATGTTGTGTATTCCAACACTTGTCGTCTCTAAATTGCAGCTAAGCTCAAGCAGGAAATGGTCACTAATCGCCATGTTCTTAATGGGTGCAGCGTGAGTATCAAATGTGAAT
Organism: Clonostachys rosea; assembly: GCA_026958235.1. Taxonomy (NCBI): domain Eukaryota; kingdom Fungi; phylum Ascomycota; class Sordariomycetes; order Hypocreales; family Bionectriaceae; genus Clonostachys; species Clonostachys rosea. The sequence continues at coordinate 1,036,908 of CP110208.1, forward strand.
CTGGTCAAACCTATGAGGAGAACTAAATCTTCTCTAGCGTTTGCGTTGCAAGCATCGTTCGGTTGACATATATCTGGCGGCCACCTAACGTCGCGCTTGACTGTGAGTCTATCTAAACTAATTCCTATCGGAACGCCTTTCGCTAAAAAATATTTGTTCAGTCGATACTTCGAGAACGGTCGTATGGTCAACACTTCAGTCAGGCATGGCCATCATATGTGCCTGCTTACCGATGCTCGGGACACTCTTTACTCGCAACCGAAGCCAACCATCGTCAAAATCAAGAACATGGGGAGACTCGGGGCAACGTGCTGGTTCAGGATACAAGAGAACCAACAGTCCGAACGCCAGTGTTGACAGATGGAATGACGATCCAAATGGACGCTTTCACTCTAACTCCAAAGGTTGGGCCACCCGCGACAACGATAGCGCTGCGTCAGACGATATTCCACTCGACCCGATCCCCGTGAACAAGATCCATGTCAAGCGGCAGGTGCAAGTGTCTTAGTTGGATTTTGAATGCATTATACCGGCATTGTGTCTGGTAACTAGTTAGTTCTCTCTTCGGGCATCAATCAACTGGTTACGGTAATTTGATTGAAGTTGTTCTACTTTGAAGGCGTATGAAACTGTGATCTGAGACTGACTCTATGGTTCTTCAGCCAGGTTTAGAAATGTTTCATCTGGCAACTTATTCGCCCATCTAGCGTATTAGCGAAACCACTCTGCCATACTTTTAGCACCGTGTTTCGTGAATTAAAAAGGGTATAATGGCTTCCAAGAGATCAAGTCTACAGATCGTTGATATGAAATCAAGTACTGGGTAGCTCCGGAGCCAAACACACTCCCAAGGCTTAGATGTGACAATGCTTGGCATCAAATAATACTTTAGAATTTGCGTGGATACTTCACATCGTATATTGCGGCCAGGTGCTTATTGGTGATGGTATATGATAATTCAGCATGAAACGTTTTTGAGGACTCGCAATCAAACGAGCTATCCTATGCGCAGAGAACGGATACATGTGTAAACAACTATCTTTCAAAGGCTTGTGAACGAGCGCCAGATCACTTGCTGTTTTTGAAACCCTCGATGACTGCGGTGACGAAATAATTCTGTCTCCCCTGGATTCTTGCAATATCCTCGTCGCCTGAATGAACAGCAGCCTCGTACGACCGCCGATAGACTCCAAGGTTCTGGGAAAATATGATCCGCTTATCTTCCCATCCAGTCACCTTTCGAAGCTTGTCACTGCCGACCCATTGGCTAAACCCGAAAAGTAGCTGCATTAACTGATCCTTAGGTTTCAAGTCGGGAGCTTCCGACCCGGACACGAAACGAGGAGGGTTGGGAAAATCGTATTCTTTCGTCAGAGCATTCATGACCCCCTCTACAGTATCGTACTCCCGACCAGAGATATTGAAACATTGTCCGGAAACCGAGCCTCTGTCCGGATGTTCGGCGAGGGCCACGTATGCGCTGGCGCAGTCATCTATATGCACTAACAAAGACACGTTAGAATATGCGCTCTATGATGACCTGCATTCAGATGCGCAATTCAGTACTCACTTGCATGTACGATGGTTTTTGGGTTAACGTCGACAAGGGTGAGCGACTGCGCACCATCCGCAGCGGCACTGGCTGCAAAGTCAAAGATGATACCATACATGCTGCTGCTATATCCGAAAACATTGGTTGGTCTAAGGACAGCAGCATCAAACAGATCAGTGTGTTCGAGTATCTTGAGCGAAAATTGAGCCCGGGGAATGAGGATAGATGGCGTGTTGAGCGGGGACGATTCAATATGAGGACTGAGTCCAACTGCCCCGTCAAGGTCGGTTGATCCATAGTCCTTGCAGCCTGATGTCCAGAGAACAAGCGGTCTAACGCCACTGGCATTGCTCTTTTCAGAAAGAAGTCGGATCAGAGCCAGACTCTCGTTGAAGTATTTCTCATATTCGGTTGGATTCGAGCAGTCGACAATGGCTTCAAATGTAACAGTATGTTTGAGAAGGCCGTCAACAAAGTCCAGATTTGAAGGAGATCCTAGAATTGGGATCACTTCTTGGGATAATAGAGTTGGCACTGATTCGGCTCTCCTCAGCATTCCGTATACCTGCCAGCCGGCGGAAACAAACGCTCTGCATACAGCAATACCAATATAGCCATTGGCACCGAGAACGAGGACACTTTTAGGGGCCATGGTGGGCAGAGCAATGAATCTTGAGTGTAAACGGAATCGATAGAGAAGATTCCGATGTTGTGAACGGTGTTCAAGATAGGTAGACAAAGCGATGCTCTTATATAACCATCGTTTGCCTACAAGACTCCATCTAGACACTGATCAATGCATGTTTCCGTTTAGCAATCATTTCAATTCAACCTTACCTCGCCAAAGTGCAGTGATGTGGATGCCACTAATGCATCGGCCGACGCAGCTTCACCCCTGTTTTCACGCAAATCTGACCGACCTCTCCACTCAAGGCGTCGGCCGATGCATAAACCCCAAACTTGCCTCACTCACCATTTGCCCTCATTGTCGTTTCTGAATCTAGATACTCATGGATGACCGATCATCATGTCGAGTGCCATCCCCCTAGTCCTAAAGTCACAACGCGCCTGTACCTTCTGCCGTGAGCGGAAGCAATCATGCGACAAGTCTCTTCCAAAATGCTCGCGATGCGATTTGTAAGCCATACCTTTGTCTCTCCACTGCTCTCCTCTCATCCCATTTGCCGTGCTAGGAAGAAGAGACACTGCGACTATTCACTCAACACGTTCTTTCCACGAAGGGAGACCACATCACACAACCTGCATCAAGTTTCGGGACCAATCGTAACCTTACGCGAGCCCTGTGGTTGCCTTGAGATTGAGGAGAAGAACGAGACCGCACAGTCTCACGGCATATATGCCGCGCGGCTGTTCGGGTCAGTGATAGATGCTGAACCTGAGGGCTTCAGAGGTATCATCGATCGATATATCCAAACAGTTCAAAGATGGCTTCCCATTCTAAGCAAGGAAGCACTGGAGCATGCCGCCAAGGAGCCTCACGACCAATACCTCTCATGCCTTGATACCCACGCCTGTCTCCTCTTTCTCGCCATGCGTTTAGTTTCACAAGGCCGTTGTTCTTCCTTCATTCATGATGCCGGAGAAAACAGCCTGTATCTCACCACAAGAAGACTTTTCATACTCTTCCAAGATGAGAGGCAGTGGCCACTCAGTTTGCTGCAAGCAGGGATTTTAATCGCGACGTATGAATGTGGCCATGGCCTAGCAAGACAGTCATATCTTACTCTATCGTCATGCGTAGCCATGGCTAGGTTGCTGAGGATTGACCAGGATCTTGCCTCTCAATTAAATGTCGGCCCGGAGGATGCCCCTGACCCCAAAGTGCTCTGTTGGAGTGCTATAGTTATCATAGACCGGTGAGATTATTGTGAGGCCCTTTCATCTACTTACTCCCCTGACTTTCACTCTGTGGATTTAGCTTAATCGCTCTGGCCAGCCTTGACGACATTTTCCCGCTGCTAGTCCCGCCGCCTCCAGATAGTTCCTTCGAAAAGTCGCTGGAGTGCTTGCAAACAAGGCTGGCGGCAGCTAAGACTTACGAAAAGAATCACTGGTCTTTTGAATCGACAGCTGCAGCCGCGGAAATGATTGGCGAGGCGCTCATCTTTGCGCCCAATAGCTCGAGGGTGCCGATTCACCGCTTGGACTTGGTCAAATCAAGAACGGACAAACTTGTCGCAGCGCTGCTTGAGATTAGCCAGATTGCCCCTCTGTTAACTTGTGAGGTTGCTCCGTTGTCTATCAGGTAAGGTAGTCGACGACCACTTATGGACCAGATATGCTCATGTATGTGTAGATACTAATACGCTTCCAGTGCCGTTGCTGCTGTGCGCCTAAGGTGTGCTACCAGCGGTGAGGAGCGGTTCATCAGCTGCAGAGCCACTGAAGAACTACAGTCAACTTTCGAGATGAAATTGGATGAGATCCGAATGAGTCCCGACTACACCGCGGGTCTTAGGATAAACCGGATATCTCTGCTGGTACTTTGTTCCATGTTTCGAAGCGTGCTCCATCTAATTCGATATTTCCATCACGAGTTGCTTGAAACCGACTTGAAGAAAATTACATCCTGTCTGCTTGCGCTTCGAGAGCATTGGAGCCTTGGAGGTAAGTTTTCACATTGGATTTACGGTAGGAGTGAGATCCATGCTTATGGTTTTAGACCTGTACTTGAAGGAGCTGGATGAAATATTGGCCCTCCCGAAGTAACAGTAGAATCTGGACCATTTGCGTCTTATTTTATCTTTGGCGTGGAAGAGAGGGAAAGGTTGTCACATTCATTACCTTACACGAAATGTAGAACCAGCCAAGAGTCACTATACCCCGAGGCTGAGTGTCTAGATTAGCCTAGAAAGCGGTTCATGCAAGCATTGCAGGCATCAAACTCCGATTCCTAATAGGACTATATGTGACCATCTGTGCGCTGAAAGCTCGGTTTCCCTACAAGCTACATCTTGCGAGCCACAGTCTGATTGATGATAACCTTCACCTTTCCATACATCTAGACCTGGCTTGTGATCTTATTCTTCTTTTCCTCCAATTTCGCATTATTGTCACCCGAGGTATCATTTTCCACGTGAGGAGAACAATTCCGCTGATGTATACAACCTCGTCAAATATAGTGGTTGGTAACTACTCTGGGTGGTTCAATGGATTAGCAAACCTAATTAAATCCTTTAGACAATAGCTAGATGTATGAGTTTGGATTTTAACAAAACTTATGAGCTTTGGATCCAGTTGTTTAACAGGGCTTCAGAAGCGGTGACTACATGAGGATGTTACGCGTATTATGAGACAATTAATTAGGAAATGGAAGAATTGAGACAGCTGAGAAAAACACGGAAAGTTCATCGATTCCCTTTGCTCGTGCAATTACACAGATTTTCAGGGAAATAAACAGATCTGCTAGTCATGTTCGACATCTCAGGTGCTGTGATTCGGGTGCAGGGTAAGTAGTGGACTGGGGCAAATGTCTCCAAAATATTGCTCTAATCACCGTTGAGAAAGTTTCTCTGTTACCTACGAGGGCAGATCTATGGGAAATACTTTTCGTTCTTGGATTTTTTGCTAAAGCAAAGGTGTTAACGACAGGCTCTCATTTCTGCAAACCGCCTTCAGTGGATGCATTGCTGAGCCTCCTCCTTCTGATTAATCCCCCTCTCGAAGCTGTCGATTGTAAGGGGGCCCGTACGGTCACCTGCTTAAAGTCTAAGAAACAAAAGGACATGGGGTAATCTCCATAGCGGAATCTTCTAGCTGTTCTTTCTCTATTCTAGACTATTCAGTGGTGGATCCATCAGGGGCTGGCCTCCTTTCCTGTCGTACCAGCCTTTCAATATCCTGGGCATTCTGAGGGGATGGGGCAGCAGGCAACCATTTAATTTCTTTGCCAAGGCTCGCTAATGGTAAGATCCCAGCTAACCGGTACACCCTCAAATTAACTCTACCTGACTAAAGTGTAGAATTACAAACAACTGCAAAATCACAGTGAGCTCAAACTCGAGACCACCTCCCCTCCTAATTTCCACCAGATTAGCCTCTCCCTCAGTAGACTTCCTTGCCACTGTTGCAAACACATACTCATCCCCTTTCTTGCTATCCCCAGACATTGAAGGTGGCGTCATGGGAAGTGGACCATCCCACTCCAGTCTATAATAAGGCTCTGACAGGTGCCGCGACATCCACAGGAACCGGTGGGGTGTTGGGGCTAGACCTGGTACAGTGACGATTGGTATGTCGCTCTGATACTCATGGATGGAAAACGTGCCTGTTTTCCGAGCCATGGGACGCCAGAGTGCATCCGGCACAGCCGGGGACGAAGTACATATTGTTGCTATGGGCTCGCTCTTGCTTTTAGGATTGGTTGATAAGCGAGCAGCGGCAATAGGAGTTGTGGTGTCGGATAAAGAGAAGATTTGGATGTTGCCAACTTTGCTAAAGGAGGAGACGAGTTGAATGCGATATAGCGGTGTAGGGTCGATTGTAAGACAGATATCATAGCTGGTTGCAGAATTACGAACAATTTTAAGGTAATCAACCTGGTTGTCCCGGATCGAGCATGTTTGTACCGAGCCAGCAATACGCCCAGCAAGTGAAGAGGCAACAGGCACTGTGGTCTCGTTGAGGGGCTGCTTCTCCTGGTAGGGAGGCAAGTTATCGGTATTAGACGACATTTCAAGCCAGAAGAAGATCAAAGACAACGCGTGAGAAGATCAAAGATGATGGCTTTCAAACAATAGAGCTTATCAAAGAGGGTATGGTATGCCCAGGTGGTGGAAATTGATGGAGAGAGTTATCCCTTCTGAGAGCAGGCTCTAAATACCGAGTACGGTGGGGTGTAATTTCTTTGAAGCGGAGCCGAACTTATCCTGTTCCAACCCTTGTTATGATGCCGCCTTTAGCCCTCAAGACATGATATCATTTAATCATTATCATCGTCTGAATTAGAACAGCCCACCCGAGTTACGATATCGTATTTGCGAGCCTCAAAAGGTACGCATGGAAGTTATCTAAGCTCAAAAAAAAAAACCTTTCAGAAGACCCATCTACGCGCGATCCAGACTATGCTTTGTCGCGAGCATCTTCGTGATGATAACAAGATCCCTTGAGCGTCTGGCCAACCAGGCAAACCATCCTATTGAGCATAGCTATCGATTGCATCGGATACTAAGTGGAAGAATGAGTAGCTCCTAGAATAGCAAGAGAAGCCGGTGACGTTATTGATAAGATATTACTGATAGCTCAGTGCCTGTCCATATTGCTTCAATAATAGAAGCTGGAGAATATTAGCCAGGTAATAGAGCTTATAGCAGCAGGGAGATTTACTTAGTAGGGCAACACGTCGCGTGCCGTGGTTGTATGAGGTGTTTTTGGACCCTGACCCATGCTATCATGAAGCAATCCTACCAGGTCAATCACCCCGGGTTACTGGCCTGTCTCATTGGTCAAAACCAGCGCTCAAAATAGCCATCAAACGAATTACCTGCTTTTGCAATGAATGGCCCGCTTTTTGGCCAATCACTGCCCAACGGTAGTCACCATGGAGTTTCCCCAAATCCCATGTCAAGACCCGAAGGATCGTAGTGGGACGTCGTGCTCGGCATTTGAGTACCGCGCTATCTCAAAAACGTGTGACTTCCTCCCCTGTTCTATCATGCTAATTAGATGCCTAGTACTAAGTGGTGAAGCTATACTCGAAAATCTATTCGTAGTTACATAACCCACTGAGCAGGCAGCAACAAAACTAGGGTGCTAAGATTAACAGTCTCCGAGATAGGACGGTAGTCTGGGTGAATAGCACCACAGCCGGGCAAAACCACCATGATTCTCTCACCAAAAAGGTACTGGTGCTGGGAGACACCTCCCGAATGTGGATGATTGATGGCAAAACCGACAGGTCTAGCGACATACCCTTGCTCTTACCGGTAGTTTTGTATGAACCGCAACCTAAACATGAAACGAACCTTGATGAACGTCAAGGAATGAGGACTACATATAAGTACGAGCAAAATCACGAACAACAATTACATCAGAACCATACAACACATTCCATTCTTCTCTTTCCTAGATCTACTTCATTACTCCTAGTCCTATTCATACACGCACTTACTTTCCACTTATCACCATGCGTTTCGACATTACTCTACTCTACGCCCTGGCGGCCTCCCCACTCGCAACCGCAGCCAAATGGAACAGCAAGGCTGCGTCAGCAGGGTGAGCACCCTAATCCGAGTTTATTTCTACTCATGCTAAAACTCCCCCAGATATCAATATGGCGCAGTCGCCTGTGCGGCAGGAGCCCTTGTTTGCAATGCCAATGGTGTGAAAATTGGAGCCTGGGCACTCGGAACTGTTGGGTTCTGCTGCAGTACCGCCTCGGCGACCGTCACTGCCTCTGAATCCAAGGGGTTCCAGGCAGCCTGGAAGAAAGGGGCCGAGAAACTTGGAGCCGCCGCGCAGGTGACCAAGGATGGAGCTTCGAAGGTTGGAAATCTCGTTACGGAATGCGCCAATGGTGTGTGCAAAATGGTCACCCGCAAGAAGAAGGGGCCCGTCCTTCCACGAAGCCCAAGGAACAGACGCGGACTGAAGAGGTATCCGACAAGGGCGATCAACGAACGCAGAGCGGCAAGAATGGCGCGGAGGTCGGCCGATGGACTTGGAAGGCGAAGAGTGGCATACGAGTAGACCTTGATCAAAATACCTAGGAGAGCCGCGTTCATTCCACGAGCTGGACCCATGAGTCGATCATCAGATTCTAGAGCCCCTGTGCTTGCCAGATGAAAGATTCAAGGACAGGGTTCTAGCATGTAGATAGAGGCTGAAAAAATCACTGGCCATCATCAAACGACATAAAGCTGGCGGTTGTACATATTGCTATTTAGGGAGTTACTATATTAGTTCATGCAAATGGCAAATATATTTGATAGTGTTCAACTGACTGATCTTCGCCGCCGTCTCAAACGAGGCCGCCTCATCCGACAGTCCAACTTCACCGTTTAGCGACCGCCAAGGTCGAAGTTGCCAAAACCCCAAATTCTTCCAATCCAATCGAGAAATCATAGAAAGCACTTGAGAACTTAACGACACTATAACTATAGCTTGCCACCAGTATCCGTGAGCAGCCTTTTCTTGGTATGGAGTAAGAAAGAAGGTTCGAAACAGACCAAGGCATAGTCCCTTTTCTAGACTGGCAGAAAACACATTGAAATAAAGGCATAACAATGGGAGCTCGTCATTTGGGATCATAATCACCCAGATATTAGCCACCAATTCTAGTAGCTGCTGGTCCCTACGAATTGCGAGGTACTTGCGAGCTCAGGTTAGGGACCAGTACAAGGCAGCCAGTACATCTGGGGGAGGGTTAGTGCGAGACCGGCATTCGGGACTTGGGAGTGATTCAAGAGATTAAACGGGACTATCAGTCTAGGCTGCCTGGCACTTGGCTCGACTTCCTAGGAAGTTGTTCCAAGCCGTCTTGAGGCAGGGGTGGAAAAGGCACACGTAATCTGCGGGTCTTGCAACAGAGCAGTAAACACCGGATTGGCCACATGGTCTAGTCGCATGATTCTCGCTTTGGGAAATTGATTCTGCTTGCGAGAGGTCCTGGGTTCAATTCCCAGTGTGGCCCGTTTCTATCCGGTTCTCTGATATTCGGGATGTCTCAGTGAGCACACTCTTTTTTTTGTGTTTTTATTGCGTTGAGATGTCGGGTAAGGCATCTCCCATTGCTATTTTTTAAAGCTTCTTCCTATCAAAGAACCACACCATGTCATCGACCTTGGCCAGATTCAACCCCGTCATGTTTGCATGCTAATTCGAGCTTTCTTGCGCGACAGAGCGGTGGCCGTGAGGTTAAATAGCATGGTACAATAATTGTGATAATTGGAATGGCCAGTTCCAGGGAAAATTCTGCCGTATCTCGCTATATCTAGTCGCATTTGTCCGGTTTCAATTTTAGCCATGCTCTATCAGAGTACATGGAAAGTTATCGTTCACAAATTCTCAACCCGCATTCCCCGCCCGATGTTCATGCGCGTGTATCCTTGAGGCACCTAGAAATAAGAAATTTCCATAGGAAGTATATTAATGCAAGCGGACAGTTGTTGTCACAGCCGCATCAATGACCAGGCTCGTGCCGTTGATATAGCTGGCGGCAGGGCTGCAAAGAAAAGCAATAGCATCAGAGACCTCCTCGCACTCCGCGGCGCGCTTGATAGGCACAATGGCGGAAATTGCATTTCGGACGTCTGGATTCTTCTCCAGCTCAATGTCGAGAAGCGGGGTGCGAACCCAAGTCGGACAGACTGCATTGCAGCGTATCCCTTCGCTTGCGTGATCAAGCCCTAAGGTAGATTTCAGCCAACTATTGTTCGAAATGACATGAACCTATCATCTCAGGTGCTGCCAAAGAAAGATACTTGATGAACTTACCAGTCATTTTTGTTAACGCCATCACGGCATGCTTGGAAACCGTGTATGACATTTTCCCGGGGAGTCCGGCGAAGGAATTCGCAGAAGCACAGTTCACAATTACTCCTCGACCAATGTCACGGTTCCCGGTACGCCCAGCGTATGTTCTAGATTCCTGCTTTCTCATGGCGGCCGTCTCTGCGCGGAGGCAAAGCATCATGCCCTTCGCGTTGATGTTCATCACCCGGTCGAAATTGTCAATGTCGGTATCCGCAACAGGCACATGAACTCCGTTGTCAACCTGCGCGAAATAATGGATCAGTAGACGATGTTCCGCAGCGAGATGGCAAAATACGATCTGCACTCACTCCCGCAGAGTTGACGGCATAGTCAAATCGCCCAAATTCGCGAATAACGAAGTCAACCATGTGTTGTACCTCAGTAGGCTCCCTCACATCAACTTTGACCGTGGAAGTTCTGTACTTTGGATTTGTTGCGAAGCGTTTGCTCTCCTCGGCAGACAATACTGCGTTTTCCTCGTTGAGGTCCGCGAATACGATGACTTCTGCCCCGGCCTGGGCTAAAGAGAAAGCCGCCTGCTGTCCAATGCCACGCCCTGACTGTGTCCAGTTAAAGAAAATTGCAATGGATTGGAATCATAAAAATGCTTACCCCAACAACTAAGGCAATGCCGTCGAGTCTGGATCCAGGAATCATGATGAATCACTGTTCGGTAACGAAATTTCTGTTTTGGTTCAGATCCTGGAACGTGTCGCAACTTGTAATATTGAAGTAGAGAATGGTTAAAAAAGGCCGGAGGCATACCATTTAAGGCTAATAAACTAGTTCTAAAAGTTGTAGTATTCTTCCCTCAATTGAGAAAATGCCCTAGTGAAAAAAACCCTTCTCATTCTTGTTGGAGATCTAAAGCGCTTATTCGCCTCAAGACAGTTTAGCTAGTCAATGGTTTCGAGTATATGTTCTTTGCAGCATCCTTGACGCCCATTTGAAGATCCAGAGCGCTTATTCGTCCCAAGATAGTTTAGCGAGTAGACAAGTCTAGGTCGCATAGACAAGGCAAATCCTTGTGGAGGCACTGACGCAAACCAAACCTGTTGCGGCAAATCTCACTCCTGCTGACCAGGGACGCGTTTTGAAGCCGCGCGGGGGATCTTCAGGGAAGAAAACTATCAAGTATTTGCGGCATCGGAGAAAGTACTGCGACTACGCTCTCCAAATGCTGAGAATCAGCACTCTCTCACCGCTTTGGCAAGGGTGCCTATAGTAAGGGTCTAGTCTGGTACTGGTTGGTGGAGCTTGATTTATCGCCTTGTGTGGCGTCACATCCTGAAGCTTGACAACTTCTCCTGTCTCCTGCTTACGTCCTCCGAGCCCCATCTCACAACGACAGCCTGCTCACCATCATGAGTGGAGAAGAGCGTAAGACAGAGCCAACGAGGAGGCAATTTGTCACGCGGAGTAGGTCGGGGTGTTCAAACTGCAAGGACCGTCGTATCCGATGCGATGAGAAGCGGCCACGATGGTAAGCCAATGCCCCTGATTGCTACGCACTCCTCACCGGGTAGTGTATATCTTGGCCAAGCTTCGGAGAAGCCGGAGGTAACCCGGAACATACAAGCTGATGACTGACCCTGGTGTTATGATAGCTCCAATTGTGTGAAAATGGCAAAGACTTGCTCCTATGGCCCAGCCAAGGTTCCGCTCCGGGATCGCAGGGCACAACTACGATCCTCAGGTCAATCCCCGTGGATTGTCCAGAACTCAAGTCCTCAAAATTGGTCAGACGTAGCGACACAGGTATCAAAATTGGGAGAAACATGGAATCTAGCTCCTTGGAAATTGATTGAGCTGGAGAGCATGAACACTTTTGATGCCTTCCCAATCATGATGCCTCTCAGATCAAAGGAGCTTCTTCACTACTGTGAGAATGACGCCATTTTTCATCCCAAGCCAACATGGACTAACAGCACACGATAGTTAGACAGGTCGGTGAAGTATTTATCGTGCCTTCTAAACAGCAACCCAAACAGCAGCTAGATGATTGGTTAGTCCCTACACGCCCTTGTCCATGGATATTAAACTTACCCCTCCCTGCCAGTATGAGCTCGGCTGTTCAAGACCCATTCACCCTCCGTAATATGTTGCTCATTGCTGGCATCCATTACGCATGGAATCTCGGAGATCTCCAGACTTTCGAGCCCACTTTTCTATCACACAAAATCCAAGCTATCCAACTGGTCAATGAAGGGTTAAGCATCCCTTCTAACGGGAAGGATTACACGAGCTGTGCCAATTACATCATCACATTGAGCTTCACGGAGGCAAGTACTTCCATCCGTGGTTCGGTATCACGAATTAACAATGTGTTTCCGATAGTGCTGTCTTGGAAACTTCCGGGTTGCAGAAGCGCACCTCAAAGGTCTCATGAGGTTCATCGATGCCCACAGGGCGGATGAACAGAGCACAAGCTCTGAAGGCGTGATTAAAAGAGAGCTTACTGACCGGTATCTCATTTTGTAAGTTGAATGTAGATGAAGCTTGAAATCTCTTTCTGAAGGCACCAGCAATCTAATGTGTCCCATTACCTTTTGTCCAGGGCCTACAACTTTGTCCACAGTCTAAAAAGCCGCCTGGACGACTTTCTAGCCAGCACGGCTATAGTGGAAAACCTTTCTCGTGACTCGGACCCAAAAGGCCTCGCAAGAGTCTTACATCGCTGGCATGTACAAGAAGCTACCGGTCTCGCCTTCAGGTTAAAGACGATCAGACTGTTCCCGTACTTCTTCAGCTCAGCAGCTGTGACCAAGTACCCTCGTCACGTCGATGTTAGTGATATTATCTCCTGTCTCGCGCAGATAACTCGACAACACGATGCAAGGTTTGCAGGATCTGAGGCGACATGTGATGCTGGTTCTCGCTATGAGCTCTGGGACAGCGGTGGCCCTTCGAGGCTGCTGTCTGCTGTGGTAAACGCTCACTTGGAGTCTATCTCAAACGAGTCATTCTTATCTTCCCAGGCGAATGCGGGATTTATCTCGTCGTGGTCTGGATTCTGTGTTGCCATTGGCATGTACCTGACATCGGTGCTCGGAATCTGGAATCAAGGATCCCCAGCGGAGAGCTCTCTTCTACATCATATACTACTGATACTAAAGCAAGACTTGGAAACAAGCTGGCTGAACTTCAAGGCCCGGAGCAAAGACTCGCAGGCTTTATGGATCTGGAAATGGTTTGCTGGGGCTCTCACCATAGCCCACATCCCACCAAATGATTGTGACAAACGATTCCGCGAGTTGAGCGTTGAATTCCTATCTCTCGTTGAACATTGTCGCGGTGTAATCAGACAGGACTCTGAACACGGGGTGGAGGTGAAGGCCTTGCTTCACCATGTAGTTTGGCCTCATGAGCTTCCCAAAGAAATGGAAGTAATCGAGTTTTGGAACAATCCCATCCTGGGCTCGCTCAGTTCCTAGCGTAGCTCTCGATACCAAAAGGCGCAATACTTGGTGAAATAAAATAGTATTGGATGAACAAATTCTTTTTCTGGTCAGTTTGGGGGATGGATCAATGTCACCCACTACAGCTAGTCGGAATCGCCGACTGTACGATTACCATCAGAAAGTACGTGCTTGCAGTAGCATTTTGCAATGCATATTCATTTTTGGGCAGGATAGATTCTACCTGGTTCCGCTTCATGGCGTGATTGCCTATAGGAAGTTGGTGACGGAGACTGAATACGAAAAAAACGTGTGGCTGAGCCGTTCGAGCTGACCATGAGCCTCCGCGATAAAAGACTCTACTTAGGGAAGCTTAATTAATCGCATCCTCCCTGGATATAGAAACAAGTTTAACTGCTGACTACCTCTCATCTTAGTATGTTCTTCCGTGATCCGGGATGGGCCCGATAGAAACCGAGAATGGAAACGACTCCAACGACTTTGCAATCGTGTCAGGATTCCACGGCCCGGTGCGATAGGATGCTGGTACTAGGTAATCTCGCTGTTATTCGATCTACCACCCCGTTTCCCAGGCTGCTGATGCACCACCACCGTAACGTATTGTTACGATCAAGTCTTTTTTCGGGATCTTATAGCCTTTGCCCGATTCATACCGCGCATCCAACTTTAGCAGTTGTACCGGTATGAGGGATGTTGCAAACTTTCATAATTCGGCCCGGCGCTGTTTGAGTCGCTAAATTGGCCGATCAAGACTGCCAATTTCGTACCTCCAGTCTTTGATTGTGGCCCATTGAGGAAGCGGAATTAAAGAACGTCATATGAAGTTGGGAGAAAGTGGCCTAAGTGTTTGTATATTACTCTCTTCTTGGTATTGTAATCAATAGTAATATCATGATTTTATAGATTCATTGATTCAAACCAACCTAGAAAGTCTCAAAAGCAAATGCACATGTTAAGGAAATCGAACTTTTTTGCGGAAGTCCATGACTCGTGAGTCGTGCATGTTGTTCGGCGGTGGGGCGATACGGGCCGAACGGGCGACGGAACTGCCATAACCACCTTCGCGAAGTATTGTCGAAGAGCCTCGCTCTGCCGATTCCGAATCAATAGGCCGGACCTGAGCAGTCTGTGCCTATCATTGAGCAGTCCAATCGGTACTAGGAGCCGCCGGACGGCCGACGCATCTTTTCCCAGGATATGACTCGGCCCGAATGTCCTGAGCCAGTGACTTCATAGAGCCGCTCAACGCATAAAGATGCTCGAAATATTAGACTATATAAACTTCAAGTTCTTAACTTGAAACATCAATCATACGCCTTGACCATTGCGTTCTAAATCGTTTCTAAATACACAAAGATGGAGACAAGAGTTGAATTTCCCAGTGACGGAGAAACGCTCGTCGGGACTTGGTTTCGTCCCGCGAACGCCAAGGGGAAATTACCAACAGTGGTCGCCGCTGGTGGATGGTGTTATACCAAAGAGATCATCCTTCCCCATATTGCTCGGATCATCAATGAGAACAATATTCAGTTCCTCGGTTTCGATTATGCCGGCTTCGGAGAGAGTTCCGGAAAACGTCGCCAGCATCTGGATCCTTGGAAACAAATCTCAGACTACAAAAACGCATTAACTTACGTCGAAGGACGTGACGACGTGGACCCTGACCGCCTCGGAGTATTCGGCATCTCGTACAGCGGCGGCCACGTTCTGATCCTAGCCGCGACGGATTCACGGGTCAAAGTCGTGGTCGGCGTGGTTCCAGTAGTAGATGGACATGCAAACATGCGCCGTGTCCATGGCGAGACACGTTTCAGGGAATTGGAGAACGCGGCCCTTGCTGGTCGCCGAGCACTGGCCCGAGGGGAAGACGAGAAAATCGCATTCGCCACACAAACTCCCACCACGGAATTGTCAGTTTGGCCCTTCCCTAGCGTGAATGAAGTCTTCGTGAGTCTTCAGAAGACGGAGGCTCCATTACACGAACATTGGAGCACTATGGAGTCTGCAGAGCTTATTCTGAACTATTCGGTTTTCCCATTCTTGCATCGGATACTTGACAAGAAGGTAATGATGATAGTTGCAGAGGCGGACAATATCACAGCTTGGGACTTGGAGATTGAGGCGTTCAACAAGATCGCGTCGCCATTCAAGCGCATCGAGATCTTACCCAAAGTCAGTCACATGAGTTTGTACTCTGAAAGGGCCGACACCAACATAGCCGGACAGCTTTCACGCGACTGGTTTGCGACACATCTAGGCTGAACATCAATATTTTAGACAGGCCGAAATGCTCATGGCAAATTCATATTAAGTTTGGTAGAAATTTAGAACCTTACTTAAATATCAAGTTAAGTGATGTCGTGAACTAGAGTGTTAAGGGTGAGACTTGGTCGCGACTAGTCCTTGAGATAGGACATTTCAATCATTACTCTCGCGATAGCTCCGATACAAAAAGCCCAAATCTCGTCCTGAATTTTATCAATTGAACTTGAAATCGATGTATAACCATGTTATTTGCGTTTAACGAAGTCAGCTCCCCTTATTGATATATTGAATCATGATGCGCTATTAGAATGTTGCCTATAATTGGAGTTGGTAAGGTTGCCAAAGTACTGTTAGACGTAATTTGATCCGAATCATCTTGAATAAAGCCATAACTATATCCCTATTCGCACTCCTTTTCTTCCAAAGAAGATCATTCTCTACATCATCCTCACTTTAAATATAAGAGCATGTATGTTTGCAGAGCTATCCCGTGCCCTGTGCGCTGTATGATGAAGGCTATTAGTGTAAGGGGTCTTTGATCCGCTCGAGTTATATTTCAATGGTTAAATGTAGGATATCGTCAAACCTAGAGACAATCTCAAGTAGGTTATATTGTATTTCGTTCTGCAGGAATAAATTGCAAAACTTGATGCACAATTTCTTCCTGAAAGACTCAAGCATAGCTCCTCTGTGAGGTAACGAGTTCCTGCAAACTCTAAAGGAATAACAAAATGGGATTTCAATTTATGTACGTAAATCAGTATTCAGGAATACATATGACACGGGGTGGATAATTCCCGGCTGAAGCAACTTGAGTAGACTTATACATCGTATATCGCCGTTGCCCCCGTAAACGAGCAAATATACATGTGAGAAGAAAACATGAACCATATTTTAGAAGGCATTGGCTGAAGAGATGAGCGAGAAGCAAGAAATACATGACAAAAGCTCCGCGGTCTCAGCCACCCTACCCAAATAAATCGGATGGGGTAAGCCCAAGACGGAACACTCAGATCAGAGGCATCAGGTAGTCAAAGATGACCTGGTGTAACCGCGAAAATGCACCCATATGACAGTGGGTGCTCCCGCCCTCCAACTCGGTGATATCAACGAAGACCTTTTCGCATTCAAGGGCGTCAAAAAGAGCCTTGGGCTGCCCTTTGAGCATGTGATCATCAGGCGCGTCTAAAACCAGCACTGGCGTGGTGATTTTGTCGGTGATTCCGACGAGAGTGTAGTCCTGCACTTTGCGTAAAAGGTCCGGCACAGTATCCGCCCCGAAGGCCCATCTCCCATTCAGCATTGCCCATCTGACCCCAGTTGAAATGGACATCAGCATGCCAACGCCCTGTTGAATTGGGTAGTCCCAGTGCCGATGGAGCATCTGCCTCGCCACCGCGGGCATCTGTTCGTTGAAGGCACTGCTGAAGTCTAGCACGCCATCGTCAAGCACAGCTGCAGCCAGCCGATGCTCGCTGGTCATTGCTCGGGCGGCTAGATAGCCACCCATACTCCAGCCGAACAGGAAGACCTTTTCGGGACTTACCTCGGGACGAGTGACGACGTAGTCAATCACAGGGGTGAGGACATTCTCCCAGTCTGGCCGAAAGACCAGGCGTTGTGCGCGCAAGGCCTCACCCTGTCCAGGTCCATCAAACGCCACCACATTGAATCCCCGCTCCAGGGCAGGCGCTGCAATCGCGAACCATGCCTCTTCTTTTATGGAATCAAACCCGCCATTGAATACGATTGTTGGACAGGGTTCATTCGTCTTGCCCGGAGATAGAATGTAGCCTGGCAGAGTGGTCTCCTCATATGGAATCTTAATCTCCTCGAAAGCATAGGGCATTAACTTCATGGCTGAAACGAACGATGCCCAGGACTGGTTGCTTAGACTGAGAACCGCCTCATCATCTTCCGGATGCTCGCGACGGTAGAACTCGGCAGTTCGGTAATAGTTGGATGCGCGGAGATATGCTTCCCGAGAACTAATTTTGTTCTTCGCAGCCAAGCTCTTGCTCGCGGTAGCACATGCTCGATCACCAGCCATCCTCCACTCCTTCATCCAGCTGTCTTCGTCGCCTGAAGGAATACGAGAGCAAATAGAGATCACTTCTCCTAGATCTCCTCCACCATAGTTAGCGTATCCAGCTGTCCGGAGAGCTTCGTATGAAAAGGAAACATTTCGAGGGAAGAAATGATGCAGATGCGCAGCCATCGATTCTTGTGGTATACCAAATCGAGAGATTACTCAGGTGTGACGTCTCTAGAAATGGCAAGAAGCCTGCGCAACTAGTGAGAATGAATGGAAACGCTAGGAAGCTACTTGAGGCAAGATTCGGACAAAAAAGAGAGAAATCTCATGGAATTTCTATAAGTAAAGTGCGCAGAGGTGAATGTCATTGATACCGTTGGAGGTCACGTGAAAGTCGGCCCGGCCATTCGGTGTAAGGAGATTCGGCCCGAACGCGTCGATTGGTGTCAATAGTTGAGATTGAGCATTTACCAACCACTATTGAATTAAGGCATTACGGAATTTATGATAACTAAGATATATAGGCTAAATAGTATAGATATACATGATTCTTTAAAACTAGAAGGGCTCTATAATGATTGAAATTGATTAACGGTGATATATTAATAGCTTATTTAATAATTCTGTTTCCAACTGCAACAAGGCCGCTGACTAGGTTGCAAAAGAGGCTGCGAGCTTGCACTTAAATAGCATCATTATATTACAAGCTGATTTTGAGCCTAGAATCCTTATTGCGACCCTCGAAACAATGATACGCCAGGCAGCCCAGGAGGCAGCGAAGCACGGCAGAGCGCTGTTCGGACTAGGAGTTCATCGAGTGAATTCAAGGTGTACATTATCGCAGGAAATACTCGCTCAGTTCGAAATCTACAACCCACGAAAATTGTTGGCAGGCTCTAACCCTTCCAAATCTGGAAATCCCGCTTCAGCAAATGTCAGAGTCCACCAGTCCGAGGCGTCATCGAAGAGACTACCCATGTTTACTCCCTCTGCTGCATGGATAAATTCATGGGCATCAATTCTATTCAGATCATTAGATGCCGGCGTGAAGCAGGTGGTAAGCTGTCTGATCTCCGGCCTGGCATCAGAAACGTCTGTCGAAGATTGAAACAGTGTATCAGGAGTTGCGCTAGGATCGTAAGAGCGGTGTACTCTGTCTCCATCTGTGCATCTGAGAGGTGGTTCTGCAGGGTTCAAACCGTCTTCTGCACCTGCACTTGCACTAGAAGCACTCGGCAAGTATGTTGATTGCGTCAATGGCGCGTCTTGGGACGTGAGCGGGTGTGGCATCGCAGCCGTAGCATTACGCAGTCTCTCCCACTGCAAGTAGTGTCAGAAGTCGAGAACGGTCAAATTCTAGCAATATTTATGGATGGTCCAGGATGTAAAGAAAATCTGACTTACAGGCAACTGTAAGGATCGCCAATAAAGACGCAGGGCCCCTAACAGATCAACCACAACCTTGACCGCCGAGTAGCAATTTTTTTTCAGACCTTGATGTGGGCAGAGGGGACCTCCATTTGGACCACCGTTTCGGGCTGATATCTCATAAGCGATGACGATACCGCCTGTGATAAATGCTCCATATCCAACGAGAGGACTGATTCGTGACACATCAAAGGTCCCATTGCGGTAGATCTCGAGCAACGCTAAGAATTTGTCTGCATAAGCAAGGACCTTTCTCGCACTGGTCCGAACGTCTTCAGACTTTGCTTCTGGCTCAAGCGACGAGCCAGAGAAAAGTGGCACCGCCGTGGCATGCAGGGCAATGTGACACATGTAGTAGAGTGCATCAAGTGTGTGTAGTAGGTTGATGTCTTCGAGAGTGGGTTGCGTCCGTTTGGCCCGATCTTCTCGCTGAGGCATCGTCTCGTAGGTGGCTGACGCAAGTGAAGATAGTTTGGATAATGTTTGGAATCTTTCGCGGACCGGTAGATTCTTAGCCCCGGATACGAATTCCTGGACTTTGGCCCTGAATCTGTCATTAGCTGCGGGACTCCAGGCTGAAAGAAAACCTACCAAATTCCGACAATTTTCAGGAATGAAGCACAAACCGGAGGACAACCCCCAGCATCTTGACTGAGATTCAGGGAGACCGGTTGCCATTCCTGGTTCATGAATTGACTAAGAGTAACTCTCCATCCGGCTGGAGTGTTGTGGATGTCTCCTGGTAGTGCTACTCCGGCTGTCTCAAGCCATGCCGACCTGAGGTAGGGCTCTGGCTGCGCAATTATACACATGGATGTCCAACATGCCCAAAAGCACCTGCTCTCGAGTTCCAGCTGTAGAGGATACGAAGCTTTTTCTAAAGAAGCGCCATGTCTCTGGCCGTACTTCATCATACGACAGCATCGGTATGCCAGGGCTAGTGAGGAAAGTGGGAAGGGAAGTTAGCAAACTTCCAAGAATAAGGTCTGATGGACAGATTCCTACTGTGGCATAAATCCCCCCTCCATGCATCCTGACGTCCAAACCAGTAAACGGTCAGGCACTGTAGAGCTTGAACAGCATGGATGGGAGGCTCTTGAAGCAGCGAGCTCATGACATCTTCCATGGAACTTTCTGCCCAAGGCAGGCTGCGCTTGTGGAAAGTAGCGAGGGCTCTTAGCTCAGAGTACTCAGAGCTTTCCCCTCCCGCATCCCGATCTTTGTCTGAAGTCACGAATCTGTGTTTGGCGGTAGGTTAGAACACCTCTAGAAGCGGCAGCAAACATAACCTACAGAGAAGCGAGCGCAAAAACTGCCTTCAACAAGTAGTCTGGGAGCTTTCCCTCTACATATTCCTGGAAGAGGATGGGCTTGAAGAAGAGTAGTGAAGCGTTGTACACTCGATCAAAGTATACTTCAAGTAACGAAAGGCCTGCAGCACGCGGGGGGAGCGCACAGGAGGCTTGCGGTCCGGGGGACGGCGCCTCTTCTTTGTCTGCGAGGCGGCAGTCAGTCTTCATAAGGTGCTCTGGGTACGTCTAGGCGAGCGAAATGGTAAGCTTCTTTCTGCAATTGAGGCTTGTAACCCGGGGAAGGAGACTGTGACATACTTCGAAGGCAACAACATCCGAAATCTTGTCTGAAATTGCCTCTTGAGGAGCAAGGCAGTATTGCAGGCCGGGGCTAGAAGGTGAGCTTGGATGGACACCCGCAATTCCTTGCCGGGGCGTGAGCTTTTGTCTGTCGACACTAATGCTGTCGGTCTGTCGGTGTTGTGAGAGTCTCTGATCGGGACAATTACTACGATGGCCGTCATCACATCGAGGATCCGGGTAATGGCTAGGTCTGGTGTCACGGGACGCCAACTGACGCGAAGTTGACGAGGGGCCGTTTCTTCTCGGGCGTCTACGGTCAGGCGGATCGGGATATGTACACTCGGCGTTCAGCCTCCTGCACCGGATACAATGCGGCCGATCGCGACTACATTTCAGCTATACAAGTTTCTTGGATCAGTCGGATGACGCCTTCCAGCGATGGTCATGTATCTAGTCTCACCTTCTGGGACCGGCATCGCTGGCACGCCGTTGGAGAGGCTCTGCGACTCATGTCTCAGCGCAACATTCGCAATCATTGAGCATAACAACACTTGCCGGCTCTGGGCTCTATCCATCTCGGTCGTGATTTCGTTCAGTTTTGCATGTAGGGCGGTGCCTAGGACATTTGTGACGGTCGGGTTAAATGGCTGGAAAGGTTGGAGGTGGAGGGTCTTCGCAACTGGAAAGGGAATGTGAAGTGGCCAACATAAGTTAGTTTTTTCCGTTCCGAGCTGCGGAGAGCCTCGGTTTCTCCACATTTGCAAGGGTTGCGCCATGCTATAAGTCGGTCGGTAGAATAAGGTGCCTAGCATCGAGTATAGAACCATATCAATAGATGTAGGATCTCTTGAGCTTAGAAAGATAGGTTATTGTAGAAACCTAAATTTAATAGAGATGATAAATTATATCGAAAAAGAAAGAAAGCAAGAAAGGAAAGAAGTGTGTCTGTCAAAAAAAAGTTTTACTGTATAAGCTCTATATTTATATATTATATCAGTTTTATTAGCCTTTCACCTGTTAATTGAGGGGTCTCATTGCGTACACGTATACATTTGAATCCAGAAGCCGAGTACTCTATTTTGATCTAATCATAACATAACTTTTCACTATTAACTATATGCATACATACTAGCGGCTTACACGCATTTCAATGCCCTTATCGCAGCATCTGCTGCATCGCGTTGATTCTGTAACTCTCCCTCCTCTCCATCAGCTCGCCATGGCGTCCCTTGTCTACAATCTGTCCGCCCTCAACCACGAAGATGACATCTGCCTTGCGTACTGTGTGAAGACGGTGGGTAATGGCCAGGACAGTTGTGCCTCTGGCGGCCTTCTCCAGACCTTCCTGCAACGCCGCCTCACTCGCGGCGTCCAGGGCGCTGGTGCTCTCGTCCAGCAGCAAGAGACGTGGTCGGCGTACCAGGGCACGCGCAATTGCCAGTCTCTGCCTCTGGCCACCCGACAGGTGTGAAGCGGAAGGCCCGCAGTCAGAGTCGTACTTGTCAGGAAGGGCCATGATGACATCGTGGATGTTGGCGAGACGGCAGGCCTCTTCGATCTCTTCGTCTGTTGCTTCGGTTCCGGGGGGAGCACCCAGCCCAACGTTGAAGCGGATGCTGCCCTGGAACAGCGATGGATCTTGAGGAACCAGGGCAATGCTATCCCTGAACGAGGCTGGGCCCTTGGCGATGTCGGCATCATCCATGTAGATGACACCGTTTGTCTGAGTGTACAGCTGCTGGATGAGGTTCATGATGGTGGACTTTCCAGCTCCCGAAGGACCTACCAAACCGCAAAATTGGTTGGGTTGGATGGTGAAGGACACATTATCAAGAACAGGAACGTCAGGGCGACTCGGGTAGGAAAAGGACACATTGTTAAAGGTGATCTTAGCTCCTCCACGCTGTCCCGATTTCTCAGTTTGGGGTTTGGCCTCACCAGTAGCCTCCACATCACTCTGGGGTCCCTTGCCAGCGGACTTGAGGGTTTGGTCTGGACCGATGCTGATGACGGTCATCAGGCGAGTAAGGGCAATGTGGGCGCGGGAAAACTCAGGGGCGAGCGTGAACATGGAGCCCCAGATCTTAGATGCAGTTAACATTGCGATAAAAATGATCAAGAACTGGGTCTGGGTGTATTCTCCCTTCATCATCAACTGAGTTCCCCACCAGTATGCGAGAGCGTTCAAGAAGGTGCTGGTGGTGTGGTTGATTGCGAGCCAGATATTGGCGGAAGCGGAAGCGCGCACCATTTCCTTCCTTGGCTTCGCCAAAAGGTGATTGTAGGAATCCATAAATTGGTTTTCAAGAGAAAGGGCTGCCACAGTACGGATCGACTGAACAGCCTCGGTAGCGACTGAAGTAGCGGTGGAGAACGCCTCAGTGTGACGCTCCTGATATCGGGCAAGCTGGTGCAGCTGCATGAAGCCGGCACCAAGGATGATTGGGATAACCACCAAGCACACCAAAGCAATCTTCCAAGCGATGATGTGGGACAGGATAATGGCAACCAGAACGTTGACGCACACAGCAAAGAGAGTACCAATTGTAGAGCCGCTGAAACCACCAATGGCGGTACAATCTCTAGTGATAATTGCAAGGAGGCCAGATGGGCTTCGGTTTTCCGACTGGTGCCACTGGACATCCTGTCGCACCAGTGATCGGAAAGAAAGAACTCGAACTGAGTATAGGAGCTTCTCCGAGATAACGCCAAATCCAGACCAGGCAAAGAAGTTGGCAAAGCCTTCCACACAAGCCAACATGAACATCAGTCCGGAGTAGAGGCGGCCAAGAGATAGAATTCGCTCAGCCGTGTTGGCACAAGGGTTGAGAGCACCGATAGTGAAACCGAAAATGACACCAGATCCAGAGAATGTGCAACCAACAATGATGGCAGAGATGATAGCGAGAGCAATCCATCCAGTAGAGGAGCGAATGATCTTCCAGGCTC
Organism: Clonostachys rosea; assembly: GCA_026958235.1. Lineage (NCBI taxonomy): Eukaryota > Fungi > Ascomycota > Sordariomycetes > Hypocreales > Bionectriaceae > Clonostachys > Clonostachys rosea. The sequence goes on from CP110208.1 coordinate 1,060,644, forward strand.
TACCCATAGTCCGTCCAAGAGGCTGCGGGGCATCAAGCTCACCGTCCTTAGAAGTAGGTTCTTCCTTCTTCTTCTTGGACTTGTTCTCCTTTTCCTCGTCCACTTCTGGTTCGTCCACTTCGGTTCCTTTGTCCATCGAGAGAAGTCTTTCAGGGCCTGGGTTGTCACTCTTCAAAGTGGATGCATCTATGGAATCACCAGAGATCGAGTGGGCATCTTTATCCAAGGTTCCAACAGACTGGAGTCTGGCCATGCCGGCGAAGGCACCATCCTCCTTGGCCATCAGGTCCACATACGTACCCTGCTCAATTACCTTTCCGGCTTCCATCACAATAATGTTGTGGGCGTTACGGATGGTTGACAGTCGATGGGCAATGGAGACAATGGTTCTGTTCTCGGTAGCCGCCCGCTCAACAGCCAATTGGATACGCTTCTCAGTTGCAGAATCAAGAGCGGAAGTTGCCTCATCAAGGACAAGGATTTCTGGATCACGAATAAGAGCACGAGCAAGGGCGATGCGCTGCCTCTGCCCTCCACTCAGAAGAGAGCCTCTGGGACCGACGACTGTTCCGAAACCATCTTCAAGGCGTTCAATGAAGCTCATTGCATCGGCCTGCTCGGCAGCCTTGATGACAAGGTCAACCAGCTCCTTCAGGTTAGGGTCAGATATGATGTTGTCGGCTGATGATGAGATTTCTCTTCCTTTGACAGCCAGCTTGGACAATTCGGGGCCATATAGAAGAGGCTTCAGGTGTTGGTGGGCAGGGTTGGGAGAGTTGACGAGGCCAAGAGCAATGTTTTCCAACAGGGAACGGTCAAGTAGCGATGGTTCCTGCTGAACGAAGCTTATGAAGCTACGCAGATTCTTGACATTGAGGTCTCGTAAATCGTGTCCGTCGATCTCAACCTTTCCTTCGACAGGATCATACAGACGGTCAAGGAGAGCCGCGATGGTAGACTTGCCGCTACCAGATAGACCGACGATGGCAGTGTAGCTACCAGCGGGGAACTCCATGCTCACGCTGCGCAGCACCTGTTGACCTGGTCTGGCTGGATACTCGAAGGTGACGTCCTGGAAGCGGATTGACTTTGCCGACCCGACAGTAAGCTTGTCGCCCTCCTCTGAGGTGCCGTCCATGGGTGAAGGTGCTTCAATATCTTCCATGAGACGTTTATAGGCAGCGGTGGCGCCGCCAAGAACAGGCAAGATGGGGGCAAGGGAGCCCAGCATCACGGAAGCTATGGAAATCAGCAATTAGCTTCTACGGCCATCTAAAGAATTGACTGTCGTGGATGACCTACCATCGATCAGAAGATACACTACCATGTAGATCTCACCAATTGTCGCATTTTGCCCAGTGTTGCTGACTGATTCAGCAATCATCTTGCTACCCTGCCAGAAAGCCAGAGCAATTCCAGCATACGACACAAAGTACAGCATGCCAGACTGGATTGCGACGACGGCCGATCGCTTCATCCCTGCATTTCGGGCGTCGCGCATATAGGTTGCAAATTTGGACTCGAGTCGCTCGGCAGCACCAAAGGCCTGGACGACGGAAATGTGGGTGAGCGACTCCGAGGCAATGGAGGAGGCGGCTGCGACCGTCTCGGTCTGCTTGGCGAATTTCTGGATGAAGACGCTGCCCACTCCGACCGACAGCAGGTAGACGGGGAGCATGGAGACGAGCATTCCAGCGAGCCGAGGCTGCTTGGAGAAGGCGATGACGAAGACGGTGATGAAGAAACTCCAGGAGACGATGAAGACGCCCACCTTCTCGGAGGTTCCCGTCTGCACAGCAGTGATATCACCGTGGAGTCGACTGGACACCTCGCCAGCAGCAGCGCGTACGTCGAAGAAGGAGGGAGGCTGTCGGAGGAGAGCAGCGACGTAGCGACTACGAAGACGGTGGGCCAGGCGCTGACTGATAACACTCCAGGCGACAATGTAGCTGTAGATCAGGACCAGCGCAGCAATGCCAATGTAGACATTGAGGAGGACCTTTTGGTTGATGGAGGATTCGTACGAGAAGGGGTCGGCGTTGGACTCGCCCTCGGCCGCGCACGTAGCACCGTTCATGTCGTCAACAAGCTGGCCGAAGACGATGCCCATGAGGGGGAAGGGCACACCAGCGGCCGCGGCCGTGATGGTGGCGAAGGCGATGAGGCAGTAATCGAGCCATGTTGGGTCTGCAGCGAACAGGACGCGGAAGAAGATGAAGAATTGCTTGAAGTCGGTGAGCTTCTAGAGATGGAGAATCAATTGTTAGTCTGGACGAAGGAGCTGAATGCCGAATGCCGACAGCTCGGAGCAGGGTCCGACTTACGAACGACGATGACTTTGGCTCGTCTTTCTTCTCCTGCACTGCGACCGGAGTGGAGGTTGCCTCTTTCGAGGCCGTCTTGTCCTCTGCGGCCATCTCGTTCTGCGTCGGATGCGACCAACGGCGACAATGGGCGTCTAGGAGGGGGCAAGGGAGGGAGGAGAAGAGAAGCAGGAAACACGTCAAATGCGAGGCGACAGACGTGATCTTTTCAAGGAGGAAATGGCTGCCCATGGACCGAGACCCGCCCGACGATCGGGCCGCTACGTTCGCCCATGTTGGGACAGACAGACAGCGAGGGATGCATTGTGGATGGAGAGAACGCAAGACGCCAAGGATTATGGTTGCATGTGGCCGGCGAGCGAAATGCAGAGAAAATGAAGAGGAGAGGAGGAGAGGAAGAGTGGGTTCGCGAGAGAAACGGGCCGTGTGCATACAGTGCGCTGATTGATAACCAGGATGATCGTCATCTGCTAGGGCCAGGGCCGGCGTTAATTGCGCACATTGATGCCATGGTTCTTTTACGCTTCTTTTCTTTACGTAGCAGATTCCGACCTGGCCCGCTGCCAAGACGAGGGCGAATCTAAGCCGTTGGTTATTCGCAAGGCACCACCCAGCGTTCCATGCTTTGTCGCGCATGCAACCAACTGTAGACAGTTGGTGATCTGAGGAGTGATGTTCAGAGGACTCAATTAACTGGACGCTTCATCGGGCTCCACCAGCAGCGCTACACTGCTGCGCTGTCCCCTATAACGACCACTACAGTTGAGCACATCAACTGCCAGAATCCAGCGTGTGTCAGTGCAGTGAGTCAGTGTTGGATCCTAGCGCACCCTCCGCTGCGAGATAGAGTACAGTGCATCAGTGGCGCAGCTTAGCGGGTGCATTAGGCCTCCAGGGGGGGCACAGTGCAGACCGGGTAGTCTATCACTGTCCCACCACCATCAGATTAGATTGATAATTTCTCTCGTTTTGCCCCTCAGCAAACTCTGTCTGGATTAACCTCATTGCCCCAAATCCGACCCGCTGTCAATTTCTGCTCCCGAGGTGGGGGTGAGTGTGTTTAATCCATCCTTCGCTCTCTTTGCCTCCGTCTGCCAAGTCCCCTATATCGGTTGCTTGGGTTGGTAAGCATCAGTAGTGTTCCCTCCGTTGCTTTTGTTTTGGGAGCTCCTCCGATTCTGGTGCAGGAGGGTGGATGTACACCGCAACAAACATCCCTGCCATTCCCACTTCATCTGGGTCCATCATGAGGAGCTTCGGTGGCCAATTGCTAGAGTTCAATCAATTGGAATGATCGCCAAAAGATGTCTTCTTTGCTGATCATCAGTAGAACTGTATCGCCTGTCTCCATGCCGCCCCTCATCTATTCGGACTGAACAGCTCTTCCAGTCGCTGACGCCATCTTGAAACCACGAAATCTACTCGCCCGCTAGACTCCCGTATATCAGAACCCAGTACACTATATCCAATGCCTTCCTCTTCCAGCAGGGTGCAGAATCTGCGATGAATCTGTATCCACTCCTCATTATCCTTCGGCAACAGCCGCACACCATCATCCTGCAGCCACTCAACTACCGGCTCACACACAATTACCACCGACTCCGCCATCCTCTGCCAGATCGCCTGCCACGTCCCTGACTCGGTTATCTTCTTGGCTGCGTCTGTGCCGGCATATGCGTGCGTACACGATCGGGTCCAGCGCGGACCTGTCACTGACAAACCACGGGCTTGTGCCGAGCGCAGTCTGTTCTGCTTCCACTTGTGCAGCCAGTATTTGTTTCTGGAGCATTAGGCTGAGATTCGGTGAGTTTCTATATCCTCGGTCGCAAAGCTCATTTCCTTTGTCACAACTCGAGCCACTTCGACGATCAGACTAGGTTGCAGGACGCCCATGGTACCGCACAGCGCTTGGAGTCCTTCCATTAAACCATTTGACAAGGGTTGTCTTCCCAGTAGACTGCGAGCCAATAATGTAGATGCTTGCAATGGGTCTCTGTGGTGAGTGTGCCATATTGAGAAGGCACTGATGGATGGAGCAAATGGGTTGTGTGCTTAATCAAAATTTATGTCAGCTTCTGATCCTTCCTAGTTACGCAGCGCTGCATGAGTTATCTCCCTCATGCAGGAGGCCAGGCCTTCTGACGCACGTGAATGCAAGTTACCCAATCGCGGTGAGTGGCTGCAATGTAACACGAGCCGAGACGGCAAATCTGCTCAACCCTTCTCCTTTGACTAGACTTATTGATGTCCCTTGACTGTCAATCTCATAGGTCACTGTCTCCTGGTCAAATCTTTCTTCTCCAAATAAGAGGGACTCAAACGGCACTAGCACATGTGTCGGTTTCTTACTTGCATTTGTTTTGTGTGTCTACTACTCCGTCATTTTCGTGTCTTACTCAAACAGCGAAAGGACAACTTGGGTCAAGATCATCACCGTATTATTCGATTTGCGTTGAGATACTGGAATAATTCATTGATCTCTGTCAGAAAATTGCAGTTCGCGGCAATCAAGTGAGGGTAGGGTAGAGCTGGTGGTTACAGGGTAGGCAGGTAAATTTGTACAACCCCTTGCCAGATATAAAGAGCTGTTTAGCACATGGCCCGATTGATACAAATCCGTGCTGTCAATTTAGGTCGGAGGAAAGTGATGAACATCAGAAGCAGTGATTCCGATTGTATCATAGCATTGATGGGACTCGAAGTCAACCCAACTCGCCGTATTCGACCGAAACCAACAGCAGCATTCAACTAACTCCGCCTTCACCCGGCCACCAACAACCGACCAACAAGTCACAACCAACAGTTTAACAACCAACAATTTAAAATTTAGCCTCGTCGATCGTCTAGGCACCCGCCTAAATCGAATCTGCGTCCTGGTGAGGAAGTCTCGCCGTGGCAAAACACAAAAAATCCCTCCATTTTCATGCACACCACATACCCGCACCAAGTTCAGGCACAGAGAGCAACAAAGCACAATACCAGAGCAAAATGGCTTCCACCACACAATCAATCGATACCAGAGATGCGACATATTTGCAACCATTAATCAACGAGGTCCTGGCAGACCACCTGCAAGGTGACGGTTCGCCGCCTCTCACGCGGGCCGTCCGCCTCGGCAACCTCGAGCTGGTCCGACACTTCCTCGACGAGGACCTTGTTGAGCAAGGCACCGGCAATTGGCCTCTCTCCCTGGCAGCAAACCTTGGCCACAGCGACATAGTCAAGCTACTTCTTGATCGCGGCGCCGACGTCCATCAACGTGACCCGTTGCTGGGCGAAGCCATTGAGGCGGCGACACTCGCCCGGCACCCAATCACGATGCGCGTTCTGTGTGAAGCTGGCGCGCGATTGGATCACCTTTACCCCGGCGGCGACACGATTTTGCATCGTGCGGTGCAATTGGGTGACCCCGGGCTTGTCAGGCTTCTTGTCAATTCCGGGGCAGTCCTTGTACGGCCCGCGAGCGGTGATGGCCAGACGGCTCTATTTAGGTCCATCTGCAAAGGAGATATAGAAATGGTTGGCCTTCTTCTTGAGCTCGGGGCCGGTCAAGAGGCCTCAATCCCATACGGGCAGATGCCTCTTATCCTAGCTGCACGTAACGGCGAGGTCGCGATCCTGAGACTGCTCCTTGATCACGGGTGGGCGCCACTCGCGATCGAGCATGGCAGCATAGTTCTCCAAGCTGTCGTCGGCCAAGGAAAGCTGGAAGCCGTCATGTTACTCCTCGAAATGGGAGTCAGTGCGGAGGGGCGTGAGAACGGCACCGCGGCTTTACACCTTGCGGCCTAGGAAGGGCATGTGGTCATCGCAGAGCTGCTACTTGCAAACGGAGCAGACCTTGAGGCTGGTGATGATCAGAGGCAGACGACTCCACTCTGCACGGCAGTCATGGCTAGGCATGACCTGATGGTTGAGTCTCTGCTCCGGAATGGTGCCAATCCTGCAGCTCAAAACCCCGATGGAGCTTCCCCCCTCTCCCTCGCCGCATTTGGTGGGCGCCTGGATATGGTGGAACTCATGCTCGAACATGGGCTGGACGGTGAAGGCATGGCCGAAGAACGGGTCCGCCTAATTCAACGGGCGGCGGTTCTTGGCCATACTCACCTTATCGAGCTCCTTCTTGACTCTGGGGTCGATGTTGATCACTTGCATCACCCTGGCTGCAGTGCTCTTCACATCGCTATCGAGCAAGGACACACAGAACTGGCGCGGCTGCTGCTCGATCGGGGCGCTGATCCTAGGGCTAGGCATCAATTATTCCAGTATTCGCCGCTGCATGTATGCTGCTGACAGGACCAACCTGAGCTGGCACGGCTCCTGTTAGACAAGGGAGCCGATCCAGGCGACGTGAATGCCTACGGCATGACCCTTATGCATTTTGCTGCAGAAAACAACTCTCCCAGCTGCATCCGAGTCCTCTTCGAGTACTCGGCCGATCTGAGCGCCGTGAGCAGTATTCAGTCCACCCCTCTTACCGACGCGATATTGTCTAATCACAAGGAGGCTGTCAAAGCACTGATTGAGTGCGGGGCTGACCCCAATATCGCTCAACTCAGAAGCCCATCCTTGGTTTTGGCTACTGGGCAAGCGTCCATGGTTGAGCTCTTGATAGACCTTGGTGCCGACGTGTCGTTCCTTGATCCAGCGGGGCGAACTCCCTTGCACGCTGCTGCTTATGATGGTCACCTCGAAGCAGCGAGAGTACTGCTGGAAAGAGGGGCAGACATTAATACGGAGGACTATGCCGGCTACACCCCATTAACTGATGCTGTTGGACGAGGGCACTATGAGGTTGTGAGGCTCTTGCTTGATCGAGGAGCTGACCCAACTGTTCCATCCAAGGCAAGCCCCTGTTCATGCATGTGGACGCCTCTGAATGGAGCAGTATGTTGTGGGAACACTAAGATTTTGACTCAACTACTGGCCGCCGTGGGAGTTCATCACCTTCCAGTTAACCCATTCGGAAAATCTATTATATTTTTTGTGGTATCCCACGGTCGGTGTGAAGTAGTGAAACTTCTTATCGAGATGGACGAAAATCAAACACACTTGCGAGACATGTACGGATCAACTCCTCTCGGTATGGCAGTACGCCTCGGAAAGGAGGCGGTTGCTCAATTATTGTTCAATGCCGCACCGCCCTCTTTGGACGCTGATGAATTTCATGGGAAAAGCCTTAGATGGTGGCTGGACAACGCGGTGACGCCCAGTATGCAGGAACTCTTCCGAAACCTCGAAGCGAGCACCGGTCCTCGAGAGGTTAATGATGAAGTCACTCACTATGACCCTAGATCTGGTGCGCATTGTGACACCTGTCTTAGGAAAATGAGCAATGCTCAGCCTCGGTACCACTGCAAGATATGTATTAGTGGTGGCTTCTACAGTTGTGTTCAATGCGTCAAAGAAGGGGGGAAGTGCTTGGACCCATCACATGAATTACTGTACCACGCTACATCTCCTTTTGAGACGCCTCGTTAGTTTTGTTTACTTTTCCAAGTTGGATACTGTATGGTAGCAATACTCGTAGCAACGATATAAGTTACTTGTATCCTTTTATACGGATTTTTGAATCGAAGGCAACCTATGTTGTGTGGTGTGCAATTCAAGAAAATTAGATACAAAGATGGTATAACTAAACAATATAGAAATGTGTGTCCTCGCATCAGCTTTTATCAAGATGATATTCCTTTGTTCAATTTAGAAAACACGGATATCTGGTATTAGGGAAAACTCCAGAAACTATGAAGGTCTATGCGTGGCTATGGAAATATGTGACAGGCTCTTTTTACAAGCCATGCATTTATATACAGACTCCCGTTCCCACAGCGAGGAATACCTACACACAACTGGCGACATAAAGACACCAAAGAAAAGGGTTATACGACACTGAATTTATGCGCCGCACACTGGCATCGTCGCAGTTCTGCCCTACTTCGGTGGCTTAAGGGTTTAATGACACACCCCTCTGGCTAACCTGGCCTGATTGTTCCACCGATCTTCAAGAGGAGGGTTGCTGAGATGCAACCTCATGGGAGGCCTTCGCCCAATTCAGTGATGTATCCCTGATGAATCGAATTACTCTAACAGGCAACCCTCGCGCAACCTTCCCCAGTACTCATACGTCGTTGGACTACAAAAGTCCTTAAATTAGAACCTAGTCACATGAAAGCTTCCAATGATTGGCGTAGCCATGTAAGCGAGCTAGTTTCTCACTACTCATGATTCGTCAAGATGCCGCCAAGCCAATTCGTGCGTCATCGCTGATCTGAAGGTGTGATTCTTTGTGGCCGTCTTATAAGGTAGCCTCCCACCCACCATTGAGCTTTCATCGGGAGAGTCTCAAGCAAGAAACTGCAAAAACGATGTTCCCATCCTCGCCTTGGCCCCTTTGGGCTGTGGCTGTACCGGTGCTTGTCTACTTCATCAATCGAATCTTCCTCCGTCGAGACGATCGCTACAGGCTACCTCCTGGGCCACCGGGACTCCCTCTAGTGGGAAATATCCGAGATCTACCCCCCGCCGGCGTGCCGGAATTCCTACACTGGGTGAAGCACAAGGATCAATATGGGCCGATTAGCTCTGTGACCATCATGGGGATGACGCTCATAATAGTGAACGACAGAGACATGGCCCACGAAATGTTGGACAAAACGGCTAGCAAGACTTCGGGCCGGCCAGACTCCATCTTTGCAAACAAAATGTGCGGTTATGAATCGATTATACTTTGCAAGGGGTACAACAAAACTTTCAGATTCTACCGCAAGCTTCTGCACCAGGAACTGGGCACATTAACTTCAGCTGCCCAATTTCGCGGTATTCAGGAGCTCGAAATGAAGCGACAGCTTATTAGGACACTGAGAGCACCAGAAAAATTGCTGGACCACTACAGAACGTGAGAGCCTGATTTTCAGTATCGTTGGGAAAATGGAACTCTAACAAACCCAGGTCCGCCGCTGCCACCATCTTGAAGATGGCATACGGCTATACACTTGAGCCACACAAGCCTGATTATCTTGTAGAATTAGCTGACCGCGTGCTGAGTGAATTCTCCCAAGCGGCGGTACCAATGTCCTGGGCAGTTGATATTCTGCCCTTTCTTCAGTATTTACCGAAATGGACGCCTGGTGCAGGATTCATAAGCAAGGCCCGTGTAATGAGGAGAAGGCTTGAGACTGCCGCAGAGCTGCCATATCGATTTGTCCAGCACCAGATGACGGCCAAGAACCACCAGCCCTCCTACGTTTCGAAATTGATAGAGTATTTCACTCAATCCTATGGAGATTCGCCAAGCCCGGGCTCAGCTGATGAGGATGCAATCATGTGGACGGCTATGAGTCTCTATGGCGCCGCGTCTGACACGACCGTGATAACACTCACCGCATTTACGGCCGCCATGATTCTTTACCCGGACGTGCAGCGAAAAGCTCAAGATGAAATTGACCGAGTCGTAGGCTTCGGCAAACTGCCGACATTTGAGGACCGCGACAAGCTTCCATACGTCAACGCCTTGATCAAGGAAGCCGCCAGGTGGTGGCCCATCACCCCGCTGGGGTTTCCGCACGTTGTCGATAGCGACTTTGACTACAATGGCTTCCGGATCCCCAAAGGGGCAACCATACTCCCATCGGTCTATTGGTTTCTACATGATCCTCAGGTGTATCATGAGCCAGAGACCTTTGAACCTGAGCGCTTTCTGGCTCCACGAAACGAACCCGACCCCGCATCTGCTGTATTTGGTTATGGGCGGAGGATCTGTCCCGGACGCTTCTTTGCGGATTCAAGCTTGTATATCAACATTGTGCAGTCTCTGTCTATGTTCGATTTTAGGCATGCTGTGGGTGACGACGGAAAGGAAGTCAGCATCAGTCTGGAACCCCAGCCCGGGATCTTGACACATCCGAACAAGTTCCAGTATTTGACAACACCCCGGAGTCGCCAGCATATCGACTTGATCAATCAACTTGAGGTGGACATTCCATGGGAGCCAAGTGATGCCGAGCATCTTCAGAGCGCTGCCATACAATGAGGCTGGATAGCATATTAAGGTTACAAAGATATTAATACAACAGATTGCTACGGTACAAATATCATAGAATAATGTACAAAGTCTTGGTATATATAAGAGTATTAAGCATTGTAATAACGAGTAAGATTAGGACTAGCAAAGTACAAGAATATATCATTTTAGCAGCTAAAAAGATAAACATCACAAGTTAGAAAAGGAACATAAACTCATAAAGCCATAAGACAGTTCGAAGCTCCACGTGGACCAGGATAACTCGGTTGCTGCCTGCATGACGGAGACTGTAAAATTGTCCATCTGGAGCCGGCAAGGAAACGTCTAAGAAGATGGCTCGCTAGTAGGCCCTGCAATTTGATGCGATGCTATGTATGCTGGTCACCCCGCATAGTATGTTAAACCCCCAAACAGCTGTACTTTGGGAGAGGATTGCTCAGTCTAATTGCCTCCTGGCAAAACAAACCTTCGCGCCAAAGTCAGGATGCACCTCAGTGTCATACTTGGTATTTGCCGGACGTTCAGTTTGGCCTTCAGGAAACGAGATATCATACCTGATGAGCACGTTCGCCAGGATCAATTTGATCATGGCGGCACCGTACCATCGTCCCGGACAAGTGAACCTGCCACTACCCCATGAAAGGTTCCCCGGCTCAATACCTGTATAATCTTGCTCTCTACTTGCCGTAGCCTTCGAGTCATCGTCACTGAGATGAGCGGCAGGGCTGTAAAAGCGCCGACCCTCGAAACTGCCTGGGTTCTTATAGTATTCCGGGTCTCGCGACATGGGTCCCCCGGGCATCATAATTAAGGATCCGGGAGGAAGGATAGTTCCGTTGGACAATTTGATAGTGGACATGACTTTACGATCAAAGCCAACTATGTAGTAATCGTGAGCGTTAAATGAAGTCTCGTGCTGTTGCGGAGGGGTTGGGAGAAGACGGAAACTTACGGAAGGTGGATTGGTTCACACGCTGCGATTCTTTTAAGAAACTATCCAGTTGATGCAGGTTCTTGATGGTCGAATACTGCCATACTCCGCCACTCTCTGCTAGAGCTGACTGCGCCTCTGCTCGTAGGGCTCCGACATACTCCGGCATAGCACATGGATCAAAGAGGGCATGGGTCGCTGCCATGGTCGATGTATGAAGCTTTAAATGTTAAATCTTTAGTCATCTTTTTGCAATACAACGATTGAATTTGCACTTACCGCTGCTGCCGTTAAAAGCAAAAGTCTGGCTGTCAAGCTGTCAGGATCATGATCCTTTTTGCTCTCTATGAAGAGCTTCAGGACGCTTGGCTCATCGCCAGCAGCCACCCTCCCGGATGGGAAGAGCACATCGCGCGCCAACTTCCGCTGGCGAAAGATATTATTCCGCCGAGGAATTAGGGGCGCAATCACACGTCGAAGAGAGGAGGGGAAAGGCAGCAAAACGAATTTCGTGATTTCAACGTTGACGGGAAGATCTGTTACGGCACGTGTCCATGCTGGATCATGGCAGTGTTGCCTGCCCACGAAAACTAAGGATGAAATGCGATGAATGATGGAGTACAGAAGTTCGAAGGCAACATACAACTCTAAATTTGACCACCATTTTTGACAAGAGTTAGTGAACAACAGATTTTTTTTGGAATGTCCCAGACCTTTGAGTTGTTAACTTACCTCTGCCTGTTTTCGGGTTCAACATCTCTAGCATAGCGTCATCAAGCTCCTCAGACATGAGGGGAAGAAACGTTGCTGCCGAGGTGAGTTCTAGGTTAGATATCTCAGTATCCGGAATCACAACTCACGTAGATTTCTTGTAAAACTTCCTCGGCAGATGTCGGACGTCAGGTGATCTAGAAGAAGAAGATCCACCCCAGAATATTCGCCCAAGACGCTGTCAACCAAAGCCGCCGTGGAGCTCAGCTGGTACTCTGGGAGCATGTTGAGCTCACCGAGGAACCTAGGTGCAAGAACGACCGTATTCCCCGTTATGGTGTGGATGATGTAGTTGAATCCGTGGGATTTTTTCTGCCGGGCGGTTAGACCTAGGACAGATCTTTAGAACGCATGTTTTTTTCCTTGCTTTACCTGGTCATAATGCTGGGTTGTGTCCCTATGTCCTGTCTAGTACCATTTCCATCGCGCCCACCAAGCCCGCAAGCCGCGAGGTCCGGGATTTGCACCCACTCTGGGGAGATCGGGCTGGGGCTGCCACAGGCTTTCGAGGAGACTCGTAACGGCCCAAGCCACTGCTAGAGCGGCTACAGCTTCAAGTAGCATGATAAGAAAGCTTATGTCTATCGACCCTGGTGATGAGGATTCGTGTGGTCTCAAACCTCGGGTTCAATGACACTTAAGCGGAGTAAGATGACGAGCGTTGAGGAAATCTGACATGCACTTGGCCGCGTTAATATAGGTCCCTATCTAGAGGCGAGGAAACCGGGGCATGCCAACTGATAACACCTTCCGACAGATTACGGTAATGCGACCTCAATTGTTTGTCAAAATTGAAGGCGGGTGTATCACAGCGCCACCGGCATTTGCGCACAGCACGCGATTCTTCTTCTGAACAAATAGATTTACGGATGCATTGACTCCTTAGGGTACATGACGTTTGTCACTAGCATATGACTAATCCCTATGTATATGTTGAGAACTCTCATGGATTTCAGATGACCGGCCTACTTATGGTATCCCTATGTCTGATGCATTCAACCGCCTATGATGCTTTTAGTCTAAATCCGTGTAGTCAACGCGCCTTAGATGATTCCAAAAATGCAATACCTCTTAAATAAGGGTTAAGACTCTGAATCTTCCTAGAGAGTTACATAATTCGTGGTCAATAAGAAACCGGGACAAAGTCGCGGAGGCAATGACCATCGAAGTCATCACGATATTCGTCAAAACCTTATCACCCTCATTTATTGCGCTAGTGAGAACTATCAAATAAAAGTGATAGGAGAAAAGAAAGACGAGGACAAGTAGGAAAAAGTCAAAGGAGGGAGAAGGGAAGAAAGGAGGAAAGAGAAGGAAAAGATCGTAGTAAATAACGAATATAAGATAGATATCATGATATGCCATCAAATAACGTAGAGACTGTGTTAAATGTCGGGTCTGGCATCTTCCATTGCTGATCTGATGTACTCGGACTCCCATGAGTACAATATCAGCTATGGTACCTATTGGAGCCTAACATCAGCTCTGAATAATTAGGTGTGCTTCATCGTCTCCAAATACTTATTCGGCAAACCCGGACTCATCTGTATCCGCGTGCCCAAAGGTATGCTCATGGATGTAACGCGAGAATTGATCATCTATGAAGAAGGTATTGTCCAGCCCTGCGTTGATAGAAGCCGAAATTCCACCCAGCTCAAACCCCAAGGCTGAATCGATAGTGGGGGCCATGCTTGGCAAGTTGTTCCCAAGCGAGTGAAACTCAACCAAGGCTGTAGCATCATGGTTTGGGCTTGTAAACGATGGCGATGCTACAGTAGCGAGAGCAGCCCTACCACCCTGGCTGTAGCCAACATTGTCTGGACTTAGATGTTTGATGAAAGGCGCTAGACGCGAGGTGGGAAGGCTGTTGCAGAAATCACGGCAGACATTGTCCATGATTATATTGACGGGTGAGATGTCACTCTGGCGGTGCTCCCGAGGCAGGATAGGGAAGGCAGCATGGAAGTGACTCTCCACAATAGGCGAGATGAGAGAGATTACCTCCTTGATGTTGTTGGACTCCTTGTAGGGAGTGTGTGGTTGGGTGTGTCCAGGAAAGAGCTGGTTCCAAATAGCAAACCATTGGCTCGCAGGATGAGACCTTCGGGGAAATTTTGTTTCTTTCAATTTAATGACCTCCTGGAGCGAGAGCTTTTCCGGCCCGGCCACTATGCTACAACCGCCTTCGCGGAGATGAAGCCTCTTAGATTGCTCATCGACGAACGGGCTATGGCACACATTGCAGGAAAGCGTGGAAGGTTCTGACACTGAGTGGGAGCGAACGAGATGCTGCTTCATATCCGAAATTCGGGCGAACTGGAATTTTTTGCATTCATCATAAAGGACGAGGTTGAATTTGTAAAAGGGACAGGCCAATGGGCTATTGGAGGCTCTGGGGCTGGAGAGGGATGATGAATGGCCGGGATCTGAAAAAGAATTAGTTTAAAATCAGGTAGTTGCTGGAAAAAACTATGTAGTGAATCGCAAGGCTTAACTATGCGAAGGGAGACAACACCTACGGAAGTTCTGGTTTCGCAACTCTTGGGGACATGCCGTGTTGGGAACTTGTTGTCCCCCGTGGAACTGACCGAGCGCTCCATCTTGTTGTGACATGTTGGTGAAGAATAGTGGTGGTTGGAATAATGGAACGTTAAATAGGATGTCGTCCAGATTGCTGATTGCAAAGATAGCTGTAATACACGGCTCGGTATGCGGCTGTCCTCATCACTGAGATTTTCGAGGGCAAGAAAATGGAATACGGGTTATATATAAAGGTAATGAATGTTGAGAACAACGCATAGACGTACCTACATTTACCTTAGCCGGGCATGTTGATGATTGGTGGGTGCGTGCGCTGAGAATTCACAATGCAGGGGGAAACTGCAGTCACCTTGTCACTCTACCACCATCCGCCACAAAGGTGTACTTGCGCTCGTGCTGATTGGTTCTTTTCGACTGCCGCAGCACCACAAATGTTTGCTTAAGGAGGGTAGTCGATGGCACGAGCCACGGTCCGACCGAAATTGCCCTTTCCGGACAAGTCAATGCCTGCAACCCCTCCGTTTTCGCTCTAGCTGAACAACCGCGCATCAAATTGCGAAGCGAGGAGGTTATGAGATACCAGGCCCCTCTAGCCTTACTTACCACTTCGCTAGAGACTATTATGGCGGCTGATTACTTATTTAGAGAGTCAAAATGAAGCGTTTTTTCTACTCTAGGCGGCGCGTTAATTGAACAAGCTCGTGGCCCGTGATGTGCCGAATCTAGCAAGCAAGCATCGCCGTAGCATAAGATTCGATCACCAAACCCCACAAGGACTGGCTGCAAGGATAGATCATTCAGAAGCAAACGCTGCTCAATTTTTGAGTTCTAGACTGGTAGCATGAGTAGTAATCTTAATCTTATCGTTAAGTAAGATTCCACTTATTCAAAGTGTAAAAGAGACACAAAAATTAAAGTTGCAAGTTCGAGATAGATTTGCTATTAACAGCTTTCGTGGTCAACCCACTCATCATTCGATAAAGGAGCCATACCGGTACTAACCAGGCAGCAATACCCTCCTCAAGCGCCGCGCTGCACGCCAAACCACGGCGACAAATCCCACTGCCAATCCTCGATCTTGTTCGGGTCCCCAAAGGTCTTCAAAGACCTCCTGAGATACCTATACTCGCCATCCACGAGCTCCCCGCCCCATGAGAATGTACCGGATGGTCTGGCGTGGAATTCTCTGCTTAGCCGTGGAAAATTCACGACGGGGAAGTCAGCGACCACGAAGTCGTCTCCGTCACCAACAGTCCGGAAGCTGCCGAAGAAATTTTTCTCTCCAGGGACAAGTGGCCAGGTCCAGTCCTCAGGCGACCAGTCTTTGCCGACAAACTGCACAGCATCAGTATTGATTCAGCGGGCGTGGATTTAGCCAAGTCTTGATACTGTCACTTACATCAAAACTGAACTCTTTTGTTGACCAAGCGATCACGAATGGCAGGTAAGGGACGTTTTGCTCATTGAAGGAGTAGGTCTTTCCTTCTGTCATGGCCTGGCCGTCAGGATCCAGGAACGGTGGGCTGATACCACCAAAGTGGGGGAAGTTGTTGATGGAACCTTTGAGACCTAGATGGGGACGTAAAGTTAGCCGATTGATGAGAGTCTCATGGAAAAGATGCAGAAAGAACTTACCCAGGTAAGATACTCGGACGGTCTCGTCATTGTTTCCAGATATGACAATGGCACCTCCATATATGGGGAACGTGCTGTTGTCGCTTGCGGAAGGCTCGGTAAAGTGAACCTCAACGTTCACAGTCTCACCAGCAGCAATGGTAACCTCCTCTACTGAGAGCTTGGCACTGGCCAGGTCGCCACTCTCAGCGGAATGGGGTGGCGATAGGATGAAAAGGCCACTTTCAGCGTTTCGAGGGAAATACGTTGGCTCAGTGCTGTGGGTAATCTTATATGTGACCTGCTCGTCTCCATTGTTGGTAATCTGTATCTCATTGGTAGACTTGAAATTATCCGTATCGTTGAGTTGGATGTATGACGGGTTGACAGTAGTCGAGTAGAGCACCGCCTTGAGTCCATCAACAAGACCCGCGCCCTGCTGGCCAACTGACCTACACATTTTATTCATAGTCAGCACATTTACTGTAACAGTCTAATCCTTCTTTTACAACAGATTGTCTCTTACGCGGGTGCACCAGATCCGTCTGGATTTTTGATCGATCTAGTGCTAGCGATTATCCGACGACGAGCGGAAGCAGCTGCGTCAGACTTCTCCGCGCGTGTGCCGTGTACACCAAGAACAAGAGCACCGAGACCAGCAGCCTAGGTTTAGGGATTCAGTCAGTCAGCCTCTATCACGATCAGTGGAGTGACTCTATAACTTACATATGGAGAAGCCATGCTTGTTCCGGAATACGTGACCCAGCCGCCGCCCGCAGCAGTGTTGTAGATCGTACCACCTATTAAATGAATGATCATCAGTATTGCAACGCGATATCAAGGATAAGTGTTATAAACCTCACCTGGCGCAACGACCTCAGGCTTCGTTCGCCCATCGATGGTAGGACCCCATGAACTCCAATTGTTCAGTCTACCGCCTGCCCAGCTTGGTCTCTCAGCAGCCACCGGAGAGCTGTCAGGGTCGAAACTGTAGGTAATGTCGTAACCGTTCTCGTGTTGGGTGACCAACCAGTCGCCGTCTTCGTAACTAATCAAGGCCGCTATTGAATTCATATACATCAGCCGGGTCACTCGCGTAAAAAGGAGTAGTGACCTCACTCACTGCCTACGGGCTGGACTGAGGGATCGTATATTAGGCGGGTTGGCACTTCGTACTCAGCATCCTTTAGGTTGTACCAAAATGCCCAGTCAGCTCTATCGTTGAGGATGTTATCATGGCTCTGCCAGCTGCAAAGAGTGTTGCGTCTGAAACATGTTAGCAGAAGCTGGAAAGCGAGCAAGGGTTACTCACGGCAAAACGATAAGATTATCGTCTGGAATTGGGGACGGCGCCGTCCATTGAAGGCAAGGGTTGAATGTACGTGTGTCTGCATCCAGCCATGAGGCAGTGACATTTCCGGTCCTGTTGAATGGTCGACCATCGTTGCTGGTATAGGCCTTACAGAACAACGTCAGTTCATTGCGACACCGAGTGTGGATTTAACTTGTGCCTTACAAAAGTTCTGGATTCCCCGCTCGAGGAGTAGGCAGTAACCATGTACGCAATCAGAGTGTCATGTTCAACACTGCCAATGGTGAGGCCGCCAAAGTTGTTTCCCAGGTTCGTAGTGTAAAAAGGCCCTGCCAGACAATCACACCAGTTAGCGAACTGTGCCTCTTCATCTGGCTTGACTTCCATCAACATACCTTGTGCACCCGAGTTCCCCGCCGCGACGACGATAAGAACACCTTGTTCTTGGATCCTTGAAAGCAATACAGCGATTGCCCCATCTGGAAATCCTCGGTCTGCTCCCAGAGAGCCATTGATTACATCTGCACCCTCCTCATATGCCCGGATAAATGCCGCCATGGCAGTATCCTCGGTTGCACCGCCCGAGCAATCGAAAACTTTGTATGGGCGGAGCGTGGCCTTGGGCGCAACGCCCTGAACATACTTATCATCAGCACCGATAATGCCGGCAACGTGGGTTCCATGGCCATTGCAGTCCATGACATCCGGGGAGTTGCCTATGAAATCCCAACCGCCATCGATCTTGAAGCCGGCACCGAGGCCGCCTCCCAGAGCGGGGTGGTTATAATCGGCGCCCGTGTCCACGATGCCGACGACGACACCTTCACCCTTGTGGCCTAGGGCGTGAACTTGGGACACATTGGTTTCTTTATGAGGATCCCAGGCAGCAAGGGCTTCCGAGTCCTGTAGGAAGCCTTGGGACTCGGCATCAAGTGTCATGTACGCTGCTGGCCACAATCTCCCTACCTCGGGGAGGCGAAGGATGTCAGCTATGGCCTGCTCCGTAGCGTTGGTGATCTCAAAGGAGGCGCCATGGAACAGTTCAGAGTTGAAGGTAATGGCTGGTTCTGCATTGACACCCCCGTCCTGGAGTATGCTAATAAAAGCATCCGTGTCCTAAGATGATCAGAGGAGACAACCAACTGAGGAATGGATACCGGCCACTTACACTCTCCCCATCTCGTTTCCTGAACTTTGCTGAGCCAGCATCGGAAAATTCAACAATATATCTTGTTGGCTTGAAGAGCTCTGCTTCGATATTCTCTGACTGGGCAGCCACTAGGCCGCCAGCTAGAAGAAACGAGGCCGGCAGAAGTGTCGATATGGAAATCATGACGAGAGTCTTGAGTAGTTCATTCAACCTACTCTGCAAGAGAATAGTTTGTGGGTTGAGGTTATCTGCCTGACTATATAGCTATACAAATGGCCTGATTGTTCAGGATAAAAATCCGGATATTTGACATAAGTCTCAACCCGAGGAAAGTACTCAAGCGATCCGATGTGACGTAGATGGTTGAAATGCCCCCGAACAGGAAGGCTTGGATCCTAGCGAAGCTTGGCTGGCGGAGAAGTTGGGTCCGATAGTAGACCGATGTAACGGAAGCCAGGGGCAGAGTCGGGTTCGCTCATATTTGAGGAAGGTATGAATGCAATGAAATGTCGCAACACTCGCGCATATTAATTAGATAACCATATGTAATCGAGTCCTTGGGTAGTATTCTTTACTTCGGGGTGTTCGTTTTCACCGGATTCGTGATCATTTCTCTCTACCTCCGCTACAAGAAGAGCGGTAGAAACAGCAGTGCAAATATGAGTGGCTATCGTCAGCAGATGCGGTTGATCTAACCTCCTCGAGGAAAGCCTTAGACAGAGTAGAGTGATTTAATGATGATCTTTTGACGGATACAGTTTCCGATATTTAGGAGGCCTCATTTCGACATCATTGGCAGGTTGTATAGCGTGACAGACCTACACCTATATCAGGACAAAGGATTCATTAATTGATGGTCAGACGCCACCAGACGCATCTCAATCCACAGGTCTCGCGCGCACGATCTGATTGCTTCCTCCCTGAGTTGGCTCGTACTCAGGCATATGAATAGCCAACGGTGATGAAATAAGTGTGAGAGCTGGTTGGCAGGGTGTCCAACTTTGCTTCAAATAAGACATCATGGGCTAGTCATATAGATCACCACCTGGCATCAACGTCTCTCCAGTCTTGATCAATGCTATTTTGCAACTATTCTTCTACTTCAATCTACTATTAAAGTGATTTCAATGTCTCTGCCTTGGCCCCTCCGAAGCTACCTCTCGCTCTCTGTAAGACTTGAAGAGCTCCGCCCAACAAGTGATGAATGACCTTCAAATTAGCTGCATGTGGTTTTATTAACGCAGAACGACCCATTTTATAACCATCTTCCCATGGAGGTAGAATGAGACTACACAGCGGAGCCCATATGAAAGGTAAGAAATAGCGCAATGGCCAGGCAGGGGGCTGAGATTGATAAGATTTCCACGCACCGTGCATGATAAAATCTAATCAAACTCGTTTCTTGTTGTATGCTCATTTGACTTGGCTCTTCCATCCCCATCCCCATCTTCACTGCTTTGCCACTCTCCAATGGCCAATCCAAACTGGGCTACTCTGGTCGGGATATGGCCGGTCTCAATGGCCGCCTAAACTCAGGTTTTGGTGCAAACCCACTCTCGGGTTTACGCCGGTTTTGAGGCTCCAACTTGAAGCAAACAAACGAGCAACATCGGGAGAAACCCGGCCTCCCGAGGGTATTTCTCAGTGTCAAAGAGCTACAGAGTCAACCATCTTGCGACATTCATTTATCTTGCTGAATTGATTCGTCTCGAGGACAGCTCCTTGGTTTTCACGATGTTTCACCTTACCGCCAAACCAGCTCGCCAGGTGCTGTGCCCGGCGCGGTACGCGAACCGCCTGGCTCGATACTCAGCATTGGCCTCTCCCCGAGTCGCCGTCCTCTACCAAGCCCTCGAGCCTCCCATCATCAATGGCGTCCAGAAGCCCAAGAAGCCCGGCGGCTACCAGGACTCAGGAGCCGACATTGCCTACAACCTGGCCCAGTGCGCCAACGTCAACGTCATCACGCCCACCCAGAGCCCCGTGCCTGAGAAGGATGGCGATTGGTGCTTCCCCGATACCGAGGAGGGCATCTTGAGTGCCGTCGACAAGGGCGCCAACTACCTCTGGTCCAACACGATTGTCTTCGCGTCGCATCCCCTCCAGACGTCAGCTCGCCTTTCGCCCTTTGAAGAAAAGGTCCGCGTGATCGGGCAGGGGCCACTGGTGGTAGAGAAGTACGACGACAAAGAATACGTCAACGACTACTTGCGCTCTGTCGGAAGCTTCACCATGCCTCGCGTCTTCACCGCCCCGTCTCGATCCGCCAAGGATATCGCCGCTGTCGCTGAGCAGCTTTCGTACCCGGTGGTCGCGAAGCCCATCCGCGGCCGGGGTAGCCACGGCGTCAAAGTCTGCCACAACAAAGATGAATTCATCAGTCACGCCTCAGCGCTCTCCGACGGCAACATGAGCTTTATGATTGAGGAATTTCTCAAGGGCGAAGAGGCAACTGTGACTGTCATGCCTCCTGCAGAGAAAGGGAAGGGCTATTGGGCTCTTCCCGTCGTCTCCCGATTCAATCACCAGGACGGCATTGCGCCATACAACGGCGTAGTAGCCGTCACGGCTAATTCTCGCGTCGTAGAAAACGGCGACGCCGACCCTCTATACAACCGCGTGGCGAGGGAGTGTGAGAAGGCAGCGTCTCTGCTAGGTTTAACAGCGCCCATTCGGATTGACGTACGGCGTTTCAAGGACTCCCCTGATTCTCCATTCGCGCTGTTCGATGTTAACATGAAGCCTGTAAGTCGTATACAGATATTATTTCGAGCTTTTTCATTGAACTGATCTGGAAAACAGAACATGACTGGCCCGGGAAGACCAGGCCGTGACGATCAGGCAAGTTTAACTTTGATGGCTGCCAACGGCCTTGGATTGGACTACAAAGAGCTATTAAGACGCATCCTTAGCACATCTAGCTCTCTTAGGACTCTTCGGGGTCTTCGCCCAGTGGGTTTGTAAACATAGATACCATAGAAGACGGAAGAATAAATAATAATAATAAATGCAATAGAAGAAGATCCATCAATTCTTTGGGAAAGTAACGACTGCGACAGAGAGGATTCGCTTTGCGCGGGAAGCCCGTCGTTCTGAATAACTAACTCGCATCTTTAATGCGACCTGTGAGCCACACCAAGAAGGTACGTACATCAACTCCTCGGCTCATTAAAAAAAAAAAAGAGGCATCGACTGTGTAAAACCAGTCGGTGGCATGATTGGATGTCGAAAAAAATTGAATCAAAAGAATGATCGCGGCAGGGTTCGAACCTGCGATCTTTTGGGGGCATACAACTGGTAGCTGTAAACCAAACGCCTTTCCACTGGGCCACGCGACCTTCCATGCTTATTTCGCTAACTGTTTAGGGCTATATCGTTGCTGCAACGAACAGAACTCGATCTTACCTATGCATGGCCAAAACACATGGTGATCTTCCATATGCTTATACCATATAATCTATCACACTACGGAAAATTCCAAAAGACAACATCCATCTCTTCAATTTCAGAACTTGTCAGTGTTCCAATTGCCTGCCCAACTATATAGCCCACCATAACTTCCGCATCATCAGCCGCCTAACGTCACTGACTGATGTTATAGGGTAGGTACCGATATCGGCTGCCTTCTGATGCGGTATGGAGGATCACCACCCTTGTCAACCGAACACCCCCCTCAACCGAACACTGTGTAATCTCATTATTCTCTCTAAGATCTTTGTAGAAACCCTTGACCACATGGACGAATGGCTATAGTGAGTTATCGCAATCGTATCGGTTTTTAAGCATTCACATTCCGCCTACCCTGGAATGAATCGCTTCCGCTTGCCTTCGTAGATCTTTAACCCTCGTCAGCGTTTGATGGATTGGGCATTGGAGAATACTAGATTTTCCTGTGGATGCAAAGGCAGAATGAATAACCTCTTTGATGGCTTTCATGATGCATTCGATATGGCCTTCTAGATCGTTTACAATCTTGTCGACAGCGGCGCTGACTCGAGTTGAAATCGTATTGACCATGTTTGGGAATAATACACCGTCAGTTATACGATTATTGATCACTGCCTTCTGGCGAAGGGCTGCGCCTCTTCCCGTGGCTGTTTTGTGGTGGGATTGGTATTAGCCTCTGTAGATGGTCATTTCATCGGATTTGAGAACTTGAATGAGCTTACTTCCTTGATAACTAGCCACGCGATAAGCTGGGACCATCTCGTTGAGGATGATTGAGGTAGAGTTTGTTTCGGAAGCAGAGCGGCGGATAAGTCTTTGTGAGGTCAATACATCTCGTATCAAAAATGGAATTTTTCATCTCACCGTATTTCTCGACCAAACTTTTCCTCAGAAAGACTGAGCGCATACTCAAGACCACGAATGCGCAAATAAATTCCGTCCGCCAGCAAGTCTTGGACTCTAACTGGAGCAAGGCCTGGTATTTTATGTCAGATCACATTCTCAAACTCGTTAAAAGCTCCTTCTTACTTTGGATAGTGCCCTTGAGTGAGACCAAGAGAGTGCTTACTGTCCCTAAAAGGGTACTGAAGACTTCAGATCTCTCCTGTTCAAGCACCTCCCACTGGTATTCGAGCTCGCTACGCATCTTCCAGATAATCTTGGCATTCCAGTCTTCACGCTCACGTCCATCGGTCTCATGGTTGCCATCATGTAAACACCATGCATTGAATTGAGCTATATTCGCTCGTTAGTTTCAGCACTGGATGGGTAAAGGTGTCACATAATCATACACCAATGCCACTAGATCTTGGTCAGTTGGCAAACCCAGTAATTTAGCAGATCAAATTTTACTCACAGTTTCCCATTTTAATACTTCAGTCTCTGCAGCGAACATCCATTCTGCGTGTCTATTGTCTTTTTTCCGATGTCAGAAGAGTTGCTTGATCAAATAGGGCACTCGGACTGACCTGAGAGCTTCATTATTTGATCATCGAAACAGGCCATAAAATCTGTTTGGAGATTCGTGACGGCAGCGCTTGAAAGCCTCTCCTGCATATACTGTTAGCAGCCAAGATCAGGGTTGGGCTGAGGTTGGAATAGCCAGATACCGTTGCAGAGATAGCATCATCGGCTAACTTTTTCGACTTCACTAAAGCCACATCGTCATTTGGTGAAGAGGCCAGGCTGGTCAGACAAACTTCAAACGAAGTAAGCAGATTGAAAAGAGAGGATTGGAGGAAGTGTTTCGCCTCCCGAAGCTGCGCGTCGGCTGTGATCTGGAAACAGAATTTGCGCAAGCCCGGGATGCCGCTTGCCTCAATGAACTCGCTGTTCCCTTTCTTCGAGTACTTTTCGTACATCTTATTCGAGACACAGAAGACATCCAATCTATTTCCAGAGACCTTGGAAGAATATGCTGCTTGGAGGCTGTCCTGGATGTGGTTGTTGCGTGCTTCTATGAACAGAAGTTCTCGACTAAATATGTTAGTGTAATTTTCCGAACCATAAAAACTCAGAAGTCACGTACCGTCTCTTCAATGTCTTTTTCAGCTCTCTGTTTCCACTGGCCTTGGCATTTTCGATATCCTTGTCAAGTTTTTGAAGAATAGAGCATTCAATTCCTTTCTTTGTCCCAACAAACTCATGCCTAGCAGATTGCTCGTTAATGTCCTACATAAGGTACGTTAGCATATTTGGCCTATAAGTTAGCCAGGGGAGTTACATGCTTCTGATCTGGTGCACACAATGGCAATGCTCAAGCTCTTCGCTGCCGATCCCTCCCGTGCTCGGTGAGGAAGAACCGAGTATAGCGATGACTTGAGAGACTGGTCGGTGATAGCGCGGGAGATTTTTGCCACGACGAAGACATTGCTACACCTCATTAGGTAGTCCTGCGTTGCCCGAACCCTGGCCAAGTTGGTATCTTGTAAGCCTATTTCATAGAGTCAGAAACTGGCGCATTTCTCAAACTAGGAGTCAAACGCACCTGGTAAGTCTGCAATTATCAGTCCTGTCTCGAGAACTCGTGACTCAAGATAAACCCTATCAGCAATTGTTAATAGGTTTTTCATATCCACAACATGAGATCTGAGTCGACTAACCGGATAATTTTGGTGAACGGCCAATACCTATTGCTCATAAAAATTGCGGTTTTCTCACAGCACTCTCTAGGCGTAACTGCGGTAGATCTCCAAATGCCGTTCGCACCTCCAGCAGGCCAGTCTATCTCCCGAGACCATGTGACAAGCTGTGATTCTATCCTATCTATGGCTCCATCTGACATATCACGAAGGAAGCTTTCGTTGAACTCGCTTTTGTGTTTGAAGGCGGCTTCCAAGGCGGACCAAGCTTGGGCGGACTCCCTGGTGTATCGTTCATAATCTTTTGTAGACGTTTTGTTAGATTGCACATTTGGCAAGTAAAGCTGGCGGTAACTCCACAAGAGTTCCGACAAAACCTCTTCCATCTCGTGTTCGGACATATACTCGACTTCGAGCGTAATGGGAGCCATGTGCTCAGGTTTCTTAAGCCTATACTCGGTCACAACTGAAGTGCATGCCGAGCCAATGTCACCCTAGAAATTATAACAGTCAATCTTTGGACCCCAGTAAGAACAGGCCAAATTGAAAAACTTACGGTCTTGGCTATACCAGGGCAGTGCAAAAGTGAGTTGATGAGGCTACTCTTCCCTGCAAGATCTGTGAGTATATAGATCAATTGTGTTGAATCACCAGAAAACTTGCTTACCTTCTCCTGAATCTCCCATTACGGCTATGGTTCTTGTATCAGAGACATGGAAAGCGGAAAGTCGCCTTGCATCGTCGACGAGGTTTGTAACTGACGAGTGCTCAGACCAGAAACTAGAATCTTCAAATAACTCTGTTATTTGTTGAGAGATGGCCCTTCCTTCCTGTATTTGAGACTGAAACAACTCGCTAAAGAAAGGGTGTGAGGGTGTTGACTCTCTGCGGACATCATAAGAAGTAGTATTCCTTTCAGCATCTGGCTCAGGGATACTGGTATGATCTTCGGGCTGGGGGAAGGACTTGACTGTCTCATAACATGAGTTTGCCCCAGAGATGTTGCCTTTTTCCTTTGGTGACTGATACATAAATCTTTTTGAAGGGCTCTCCGATTTAGGCTGAGCATACGTCCAAGAAGACCCTGAAGAGCTCGCAAAGTTGAAGGTAGGTTGAGAATTGCCCAGCCCCGTATTAAATATAAACGTACTACTGCTCTGTTCTGATACTGCATCGAATTGAGAATGCATCGTTTCCGGGATTGGTAATGGCTGGGCAGTATCTAGAGCCTCGCTCCATTCCTTCCCAAAACAAAACACACCCGAGTTTCCTGGAGCCGGTTGGGAGCGTCGGATGGTCTTTGGACTTGCACTCTTGTGCATTGTGCTTGGTGTTCTCGCGCAACAGGCAAGCTGAATACCTCAAAAATTGTCTTCGGGGTAGTTAAAATGAAGTGAGAGAGTAGGGGTTAAGAGGATTGGAAGGCCGGAACGCCCAAAAGAAAGGCAAGATCAAAACCCACGACTACGTGCTGGGTACACGTGGCAACAGGGCGGGGTGATGGCTTGAACCTACACTCGTCTTTGACTTTCGAGAGCAGACCAGGGCCACGATTAACCGAACTTGGCGCCCTTCTTAAACTTAGTCCCACAGTATACATGCAACTGGTCAAAGCCTCGTCCACGTACCAAGGTTAAATCTGGCTACGCTCGGCCTCTTTTCTAGGCCTCACATCTAGCTAGTGATAAGGGTAACTCAACCAGATGGTTTTACCCTTACCTAACATCATAACGCGAATAATCAAGACCTAACATCACCACTGGGATTTATTCTTGTGTTGGTAAATGACCGAGAGAATGTCAAGAGCAACGGTTAATCCGATTTGTTCCAAATCACCGGGAACATCATTCACTACAGCTTAATGATATGCGAAAGTGTCACACGGAGCGTTTTGGCATGAAGTGTACGGCATGCTCCGGCCTGACCAAACTTGGAACTACGAAGGAAGAGAGATTGATGATCGATATCATGGCTCTGCGTCAGTCATACCAACGCCGCGAATTGACCTAATTTTAGGTAGGTAACAGGCCTCTTAATCCAACATGTAAAATCTGATTCATCTCTATATGGTTTGTTTAGGATACAAGCCCAGAGATCCATTACCCCTCTAAATTAAAACTAGAAATTGTTCACGATGCTCAACCACCCTTTAGGGTTAGAGTTCGAGTAAAAGGAAGAAAAGAAAAAACCCGTAATGGAAGATGCCAGACCCGAGATCCAGCACAATTAATGATCAACCTTCCTTCGAAGTTTCGCCTTTTGACTCTTCCTCAAGGCGTTTCAGTTCCCGCCGGGCCTTTCCACGGGCTCTAGCCTCATAAAGGTTTCCTTTCGAAAACCCGTTGGCGAGAATGAATGCTTTCTTCTCAGCTGTGGTAGCAAGCTTGCGATACTCTTCGCCAAGCTCAGACTCGATGCGAACATGATAGAACGTTCCATCTCTGTGTTGAAAGGTGTACAGAGATGCGCGGTGCATTTTGCGTTTTGGCTTCTTGTCGTTATCAACTTCTTGCCCTCTTTTCTCCGGGCCACGACCATCCTCTGAGCCGTCCATGTCCTCTTCCTTTTCCACCGCCCCGCCGGTAATACTCATCCCTGACGAGCTACCGGCCAAGCATTCTCCGTCTTTGGTGCTGGTGATAAGCTGTCGGCAATAATCGCGGTTGTTGCCGGCGTAAGCTGCAAACGTCTTCCAACCCTCGGTCTGGTCATGCCAGGCACTGTCAAATAAATCGTCTTCGTCGCCATGGCAGCAATCGCCGAACGGAATGGCGTCACATGAAGTGGAAAGCCGTGGTTCACCTTCAGTACAGTCGAGATTGGGGTCGTCGTCCTCTTTCGATTGGGAAAGCATGATCTGCACAGTGTCGTCGTCGTCGTCATCATCTCGCTTGCTTTGAGCAAGGTCCCGGGGCTGAGTGGTTTTGAGCGGTATGACAGAATCGTCGGACTGGAGTGTATCCATGTTGCTAGCTTGGATAGTGGTGGCAAGGGCAATTAATCCGAAGCAAAAGAAGAGGCCCAACAGAGGACAATTGGTGGGGGTGAGGGCGCGCATCTTAAATAGGCAATCCTCAGTGGCAAAGTGGGCAGTAAAGTTTCAAATAGTGGAACCTTGCGCAGATGAGTCTTGACGATTACTTCACTCTGAGGCTGGGGAAGAACAAGTGTTGATGGACAAGCCAATGAGGGAGCAAGTTGAATCTAAAGGGCAGGGTCTTCTAGGTTTTATCGCTCGCTGTTGGTGAAAACTGGATGAAGTTGGCTGCTGTGTAACTAGAGCACAGTCCAGAAGTGTAACGATTTGGGCCGACAAATGCGACAGAGAAATGTACGGGAAGCTAAATCTTGATCAGGGTAGTCTCTGAGCACCAGACGGGAAGTACATGCACCCCTAAGGGAATAAGAGGCGAAAATGAAGGGTTATTGTTTACCTATGTCTTCTGCACATTGTTTGCATCCCGCTCGGGAGTCGGCTTTCAACGGGAAGACAGATCACATCGTGAGACTATCTTGCGTACTATAATGCTACTCCAGGTGATGCGTGTGACAGAGTTTGAGTGGCTTGACTCACACAGTAGAATCAGCAATAGTACATGCTAGACCTGACATCTCAGCACAATCATTACGAAAGGCTAAAAACAAAAAATCAAGGTCCAGTCCTAAGCTGCAGTCATGGAGGGGGGAAATTGCCTAAACCTTTCATGCTGAAGACTCACTTGCTGTCAGGACGAGCGGCTCGATAGATCCCTGTTTATCCTTACCTAATTCCTATTTGGCTACCTCACACACACCTTCATTTGTACACTTGTCTTACACTGATCCAAGCTTTTCAGCCAAACTTAGAACCTTTCGGCTTGCAAGGATACTAACCTAGTGAGCACTAGTAGTCCCTTTGTCAGAGCACCTACATTGACACATGTGCAGCCTTCACTATTTATCACGTCATGCCAGACTAGATCTCAGCTCCTTCTCCCAAGGTAATACGTTAAGTTACCTAGACCTGTGTTATATAGCCCGAGATTAATACAAGCGATCCAAGACGTGTTGGCTAGTCCTAGTTCAGGTACTTGATCAAGCTGGGCCTTTTAAACACCTTTCTCAAAGCAACAGCTGCCGCTCCAAGTAATAGTAATAGAAGCCACTAGCACTGCGACAATGCTGATAAATATGAGTCCAAGTTGTAGCTTATTGCCCAAATCGAATATACTTCTGTGTCTTGCAAATCAACTCTCATCGCGCTCGTGTGGCCTCCACATGAAGAAATTTTGATTTAGTCTCAGACATGTGAGAGAGTTCCCGTAAATTTAAATCGTTATACAGTACCACTTTCCGGAGAGCCAGCCTGGAAGGAGTTGTTTTGAAACGCCCACAGGCTCGCCTGCTCAACGTTTACTCAGAAAATGACTCCTGGCCTACTATATACTGCGATGAGGAAAGCACAGTGGAATTGAATGGCACTTTCGTACCCTCGCAAACTGTCCCAATTAAGTCGCTGCGTACTAACCACATTACACATTTCTGTTTCGCGTTTTACACCTATCGATTCTTTTGGCATCAATAAACAAAAGGTTTGTATCACAGATGCTAAATCAGTAAGTCCCCCCCCTAGCTATTGCCGCTTGCATAGCTAAGAAAGGTGATACGATGACTAAAAGGATCTACGATGGGTTCGAAGTAGGTCTACATTAAGTATCTCTTTGTCATCATAGTCTATGCGTGTAACAGCATTACCTCATTACAAGCTGACGAGCAATTTCCAAACTTGTATCTGACATGTAATGAGCCCTAAAGTAGGGTAACATGGCGGCGTAATCGTGAGTTAGCTACCGAAATGAGAAACCTTTCATCTGTTTTCTTCTCCTACCGATCGATCCTACGTTTCAGCGTACCACACCGAACATAATGATAATGAATCATGCTTCTTTTCTATACTTTCACAAGGCAAACACTCGTACATGACGCATTCTCGAAATCGCAAAATATATTATTGCTCAGTGAAGATTGGCAGTGGCAACGGCGCTGACGTCAGGTGAGCAATCTTGCTTTTACGAAATCAAGAGGTCACACGATCACCAATATGGTGCTCACCGACCAACCGAGGTTTCCTTCGTGATACTGTGGCATTCCTACGGCACATTTATCCGACTAGTTAAGCCGAGTGTGCGTTCGACGAAGTTCTGGACACTCATCTTTCCGACCCAAATGAGGACTGACGAGGCCGAGGCGCACCGACAAGACACGGCCTACCCGAAGGCAGGAGCCCATCGATATGACTCTTGGTTCAACGGCTGCAGCTTTGCCATTACCGGCAATGTTTTCTTTGATGAGACGTTTGGTTAAATGGACGACCCTCATGATGGCTTCTCAAGACCTTGGTCATCACTAGCGACCGCGCTGCTATCATGATTTCGGCTAGGCACTACCGAAGTCAAGAGTAGATCGAGTTCTTTATGGCTTCTTGGCAGCCATCTCATCACCCTCCGCTCGCTCACGGTGCAAGGGAGGTATGTCCGATGGTGAACATAAGCCATCAATTCGCTGGTGTAGTTCCGTCCAATATTTATAGCATATATCTTAGCCACCCTAGATGCAATTTTTTTAAGATAGCTTCTTTTTGAATGTTAATTTGCAGGTTTTCGTCATATGATGATATCGAGCTCAGGTTTTTGATTGGTCCTGATCTCGGCTTACGGTGAGAGATGCCCCTTGAATGATGACGTGGCAACGAGGAAAGTCGGACAGCAATCCTCGCCTGTTAGTGGAGGTAGTTTTCCATCCTTCCGACAAGAGTTCGTACCTAGTAAACTCGGGCCAGTGACTTGAAATCTACCTTAAAATATTCAGATCGTTATCAGATGGCGACTACTGCTGACCACGACCCCTTGCGCCACCCGACTTCAACACAAACGGCGAGCGGTGGTAAAATTCGTGCTCGAAGGGCGACCAGAATCCCTGATTTCTTCAAACCTGACCGCCCTTCAAAGCGCGATCCTATTTCTGGGACGTCTTTTCTGGACCTGCCAGCACATATCCGCGACAGGATCTATGAAGAAGCAGGTGTTGGTGGCGACGAGTTTATGGACCTGAATCTTTGGACAGCCAGAGACTTATGTTTTTGTCGGAATGAAGATGACGGGCAGCCACCCAACGTTGACGATTGGACGGAGCCTCAGTGGCGTGGGCCACCCTTTGCATGGTGTTGTCGACGCAGCCACACACCCTTTCCTGCCGCACTTCTGTGGGCAGGCTCTCACCTCATCCATGATGAGGTCCAGGCCAAAATATACTCGGAGAACGTCTTTGCAGTGAGTTTATCGGGTAACCAAGGCCTGCGACCATTGGAGATGCTTAGCGACACAGCTCTCAGAGAGCTCAGAGTCCTCTACATAAGCATATGCCCTTGCAAGTGTCTTACTTCTTATTGCCAGAGGCCAGATACGGAGCATTTCGATGACCGGCCAGAACGCTGGGAATTCTGGGATTCTACGCAAATCCTTGACGACAATGCCCCACATAGCAGACCTCTTGGTTGTATTAGTTGGACTGACAAACGAACTTTAAGTCAATGGGAAAGAATCTGTGCCCGGTTGAGAGCAAATTCTCGACCCCATCAACTTAGTCTCTACTTGGCGGCCAATGTTGCTGATCCCCAAACTGCGATGCGTATCCTCAATCCTCTCGACGGCTTGCCGATATTGAAAAACTTAGGCATCAATCTCGGTCATCATCTCAAGGGCTTTCAAGAGTTTGAGCCCAAGTCTTTTGTACGCCAGGTTGTGCAAAAGTTAACAGATACAAT
Organism: Clonostachys rosea; assembly: GCA_026958235.1. Lineage (NCBI taxonomy): Eukaryota > Fungi > Ascomycota > Sordariomycetes > Hypocreales > Bionectriaceae > Clonostachys > Clonostachys rosea. The sequence continues at coordinate 1,092,138 of CP110208.1, forward strand.
ACCAGACAAGCGGTTCCCTTTCTTGGCCTTGCCACTTGAGCTACAGATCAAAGTTATACACCAAACTAAAATAGCTCACTACAGAGGTAACCGCGTGCACTGGCGTGCATCTTGGCCTCATTGGCCCCTGAATGACTGGCAAACCTGCGATGGCAAGGAACATGCAGACCGGTATTACACCACGGAGTCCGGGGATGTGGGCATTGTGGACGATGCATCAAGAGACCTTGATCCCTTAGTTCGCAGAACTGCTTTTTGCTTTCTAGAGAAATCCACTGCCTTCAACAATCGTTGCCAGTGCACCCCTCCTGGCACGCTTTTCCGAGTAAGCAAAGCCTTCTCGGTCGCCGCACAGGCGGTATTCTTCACAGAAAATATGTTTTGTCTTCATTACACAGGCTCCTCTCTGGATCAAGTTGCCTCTGGTCAGGATAATATCTATCCGCTGGCCCTACCGTCATTTCTTCACTTTCTCCCCCACAAGTATATCCCGAGTCTGAGAAATCTCCGCGTAATCCTTCCTCCATGTACACCGGACTACCTCGCGCCGGGTCAGTCTGACTGGGACGAATGGGTATGGTCCATTGGGCTCCTGGAACAGTTGGCGGACTTGACACGTCTGAAGCTCGAGATTCACTTCAGTGCTCGGGATGTAGACCCATACTATGGTGATGGCTATGGTGATGGGGGCCTAGAGCAGCGTCAGATAATTGCCGATTTTCATCGTGCGCGCATCCATGGGGATGCGAAAGCCGAGAAGGCTATGTTGGATGCGTACAAGCGGATACTTGGTCCCATAAAGCGTCTGGGGCGTGAACTTCGTGCTTTACTGATATATGTATCCTGGCCGTTGTGTGATTTGTCAAGAGAGCAACGAAAGGCGGACGAAAGAATGCTCGAAAGGATGATCATGGGTCAAGAATACGATTCGGCCAAGTTTGGGAAGCGTGACAGCAGCCCGTATAGCCAACCCAGGGACTACCCTTCCCCGTATTAATGTTCCGTAGTAAAGGGTTGTAAGAATGCGAATCAATTTCAGATGACTCACGTAAACCGCCGCGCTAGTTGTACACAATGTCAATGTGTTGAAACCTGGCTGGCTAGAATATATAGGTATCTAGAACAGAAAACAGAAATATCTGCTGTTATTTATTCTATAGATGATGATTGATGGGTTGGTCCTTCTATCTAGTTTAAAGCCACTTTACAATTCATTTTGTTAATTACCTCTACCTTGTACAGTCTCTGAAGATAGTTGTCAACGCCCTGATATTGACATTATTTCCGCGTCGTAAGATCACACTAACCTCCTCTAGGCTCCAGGAAAATCGGGTCACTGGCTTTATAAATGAAACAGTTGCCCCGCATGTCATTCTTCCTGAGTGAGACGGAGAAAATCTGACATCAACAACTTGCTACTTCATCAGCATTATTACAATGGCCTCGAATGAACTGGAGTCGTTGTTTCTGTTCGCATCAAAGTATCCTCGACTATATGAAAACCTATACGAGCGTTACCAGGAACTCCTTGAAGGCGGTCACGATCCAAATGAAGAATGGGGCGATGGTCGTGGTCCGATCCGCTCGTCGCCATTGCTCAGCGCAATCATGGACGAGAACGTCCAATTGACGGCCCTCTTGTTGAAATTTGGCGCAGATGCAACTCGGTATAATGGAAGAGGCCGGACGGCGCTTCACGAAGCCATCTCCCGTGCTCATAAGCCCATTATCGAGCTTCTTCTAGAGCGGGGGACGAATCCAGAGACACCCTTGAAGTCTGAGTTTCTCCAAGGTGGCACTGCCCTCCATCTTGCAGTGAGTGGAGACCAGGTGGATATTGTTCAAAGTCTTTTGAGTCATGATTGCAACCCCCAAGCAAGGTGTGAATCAGGTTGGACACCTGCGGACATTGCCATTCTGGATCACCATACCGCAGTACTCGAGGTGTTGCTGAGCAAGATAAACTTGGAAACTATGTGTAGCCCAGGTAATAACGATCAATGTTGTCTCAGCCTGGATGCGAAGGCTGATGGCAATACATCTCTCCTCGCGTCCTACCTCCTAGAGCATGGAGTCAGAGGATCGGACCGGGAACATCATGCCTTTTTTCGATCAGGCCTATCGCGTTCATTAGATCTACTAAACCCCAATATAGCGCCTTCTGACCTCTCAAAGGCCCTTATAGATCACATGGAAAGCTTTCTGAGGTCGGGAGCAGGTATCAATGGTCTCATTAATTGGGCGAGAAACCTATGCAAAGCGTGCATCCAGTTCAACACCCGAAATGGACAAATCCTCTTCACTGCATTTGATCATAGCCGTGATCTTCCCAGCTTGAAGGCATCATCTGAAAATGGCTGTGACATTTGTCAGTTACTCCTCGAGGCTTTAGACAACCATTGGTGTCTATTGCATCAAATTGACAAACACTGGATCGAGGAGCTTGGAGTCAACCCAAAAGTACGACTGCTTCTCGAGAATAAAGAAGTTGTACCGAGATTTGGAAGCCACCGATTGATTGTAGTGTGCGGCGAGAAGATTTCATTTATGGATCTCAACCATGTTCAAAGTTTGTTTGTCCAGTACCTATGCCTGATAACATTGCTATTCTAACGACCATAGAACAAATCAACGAAGCCGTCTCCCAGACTACCCCCACAGACACCATGACGACTGGGTCAGAGAGAAGCCTAGCCGTTGCAAAGGCGTGGATGGAAAGATGTGAAGCGGAGCATGAAACATGTCGACGACTTAAACTTGGCAAGCTCCCATCACGGGTAATAGAAATTTCCAGTGACTTGCACCCTCCCAAAATCCACATCTCTGTGGGGGAACAATTACCGTACGTGGCGTTATCGTACTGCTGGGGAACAGATCAGAATATCCGCCTCCTTTCAACCAATGTTGAAACCTATATGGAGGGAATTCCTAGTGAAGCAATACCACGAACCATCGCAGATGCGCTCGAAATTACGAAAGCGCTGGGTTTGAAGTATCTCTGGGTCGATTCACTGTGTATCTTGCAAGATTCTGAACAAGACCTGCAACATGAGCTGTCCTATATGGACGAAATTTACGCCAATGCATGGCTCACTATTGCCCCAAAGAATTCCTCGAGCTGCAATGATGGTTGTTTCCGGAAACGGGGTTGGAAAACGAGCGCAATAGTTCCATTAGACATCAGATTACCGCCACCCACCGAACAGAGGACTTCCCAAATACATCTCCAAGTGGAGAACAAGCGCACCTCTTGTGTCAATAGACTCATGGTACTACCGCGACACCGGATGGAAGAGAACGGCAAGAAGTCGGTTCTTAGAACTCGAGGCTGGACGTTGCAGGAGGAATTACTGTCCCGCCGGATGCTCCATTGCTCTGACCGTGAACTGAGCTGGACCTGTTTGGAGGGCCGGTGTACGGAGCGCATACCTGAACAGGAAGACATTCGAGGCCGACGAAAATGGAAATACGCCATGAGGCGTGTCATTGTGACGGGGATCGATGGCTATGGTAACCTGAACAAGCTGACGCGGGAGGACGTCTTCAACAACTGGCTGGAGATTGTGGAGAACTATCTGAAGCGAGAACTATCAAAGCCCGGGGACAGGCTTGCTGCAATTCAGGGTGTTCAAGAGGCAATCGGGAGAGTCTTAAATGACACTCCCGTTGCTGGCATTTGGAAAGGCCAACTATTAGCACCCAGTCTACTTTGGAAGGTTTCCGATCCGAAAGCGAAGCCTGCTGTGAGCGTCTTTCCATGTCCTTCATGGAGTTGGGCTTCTGTATTCAGGCCATCAAAATACACGCAAATTCCGTTACTCAAAACAAACAAAGACTGGGTCTGGTATCATGACGTGAGATATTTTGTTGAGGCCACAGCTTGGGATATCCACGACAGGGGACCGCATGGTGTTCAGGGACACGTAACTCTACGTTGCAAGTTGATAAAGGAGAGCGCTATAGATTGCGAGAAGATAATCGTCCAAGAGTTTCCCAACAGGCCCCCTCAAAGCCGAGGTGGGAAAGAGTTCATCAATATGATGATACATGATGACTATGAAAGGGGTACAACAGCTTCCGATGTATGGCTGATGCCCGTCCAAACGAATCGGTTTATTCCTGGTGCCAGAGACAGAAACAGGGCCGGAGATTATGACATCGAAACGCAGCTTCTACGGCTAGAGAAGGTTTTCCCCGCCCAGGAAGATTACAAGCGGATCGGGTTGATAGTGACGAAGTCGTGGGAGAATAAATGGCTGGAGCAAGCAGGCACCTACGAGATACGGTTGTTCTAACATTACACCTTGGCTTACAGGGCTCTCTCGATTTTGATTTAATTAGGAAAGGGTTCAAATTAATTTTCAATATTGAAATTGAGTCTCGGATTAATTCGCTGCGGTTGATCATAAGAGTGACCACCCATACTCATTGAGTCGGGTTACAGGGGTGGCATTGTAACCCAAGTTGGCGGTGGGAGCCCTATTTCTGCACAAGGTAAATTTCGTAGTGCATGATGTATACCGGAAGGCTCCATTACATTACTGCTGCACATGGAAATATTAGTGTGGTCAGGCATTCTTTAGAATATCTGTGTGATGTCTCCTTGGTAATGGCTGGTAGTGACAGCATAGCATCCATTCACTGCGCATCGTAACCATAAAGCCCTGTTACCATACAACCCCTTCTTGACAAGGGCTCCCGAAAACAAAGATCAGGGTCCTGAAGACGTAGCTCCTCTAGTATTAGCATTCCCAAGGAGTGGCATGGCAAGATGTCTGTTAGGATTTGTGGTAACAGGAGACGAACTGCATTATACTTTACGGCCACGGCAGCTACTGGCCTACTCCTAAGTGGCTGTTCATCGGTACAGAAAGCACATTCGAGATTGAAGGATCACTAAGATGGTCACCATTCAAGGTGTTCTTGGAGTATTAAGATTAGAGATCTGGCAGTGTACCATATCTCTTCCCCAATAAACAAGAGCGGGTCAGGCTCGAGTTTGGGAGAAAGTCTCGCCGCTAGTCTTTCTGGGTGATCAAGCATCAATTTCTCCGGCCTTGGAATATTTTTCTGCCTGTTTACTATGCATTTTAGTTTTTTAGTAAAGGAGAGTTTACCTCCAAGGATAATTATTCCTTGTCCAGAGACTCTTTCACGTCCCCAAGAGTATTGCCTTTTCCACCTATGTTCCTGTCGACAGACCGCATCCTGATGGGCTTTCTTCCTGGTCAGGCCCTGCGGGTCATGTCCTAAAAATTTGAATACTTCTTCTCGCGGAGATTGAGCATTACGTTGCCCAACATCAAGAATACCCACAATCGGGGCGGTGAGATTCCAGGATGCTAGCCGGGTCTTCATTGGGCCGGAAGATCCGGGTTTCTAGTTACAGCAGGTATCATACAGTTAAACATACGGAAAAATTGAAGGGCAGCGGGCTGTCTGGTCACCGAACTGTTTCTTTTGATACAGTAGACACCACCGTAGGTTAGATACGTGCAGTATTTGGTAGTGAAAACGCTCCGTATGGTTCTAATTACGGCGATAACGGACTACATATCAGCTATTGCGAGTTTAATAGATCAGAGCGTGTCTTGATCGGAGGACTATGGTCCGTCTGCACACCCTGGCTCAGTTAAAACGTTAATTCTTATGAGGAGTTATAATCGGACACAATATTAAGATAATCAGCAAGGTCGTCGGCTCCGTGGCCTGCTTCCTAAACTGGCTTCTCCTGTTGGTAGCTGACCTGATCACAAAGGAGGCCTCACAGCTGGCCCGGAAGTTAGCTGATGGGGCAGCATCTGTGGGCCTTTCATCAAGAACTTGCTCTGCTGAGGTCTACCCAAGGTCCCTGTTGTATCCCTGTCTGAGGATGAGAGATTTCAAGATGTGGTCAATGCATGTGCTGGCCAGCTCCGCACGCTGGGTATGGTAAATACTGTGGGTTCATCTGAAGAATCCGTAGCAAGACAGATGCCAAGGGCAAGGACGATGATCATTTCTTGGCATCATTGTAAACTTTGGAACATGGGTGGATGAAATCGTCCTACTAGACGACGAGTCCATCATTCCAGTTCGTGTTTCGGATAATATCAATGAGTCCGTCGGCAAGCCTCGGTACCGAGCTTCGAGAGCCAGTTTCAAAGAGATTTGCTTACCTTTATGAATGGCCATGTAACCTAGTCAAACATGCGAGAGAATTACACGAATGAAAGAATTTTCCGACGGACTGATCGTCAGTGTCACAGGGGCAAGAACACTTCGTCCACAAGATGAATTGACTAGCTAGAAAAGATTCATCATCTATGCAGGGCGGCTTGGGATTCTTGGCTTTGTATCGGGCCGTCGCACCGAGCAGTTCTCGGGGGCTCGTGAGAAGTGGTGGCCGCGTACACCCTGTTCACAGCGGTTATCTGAGAGATCTGCAATACAACCACCCATCACTCGGGTAGGTGCTACCACTTGCCTCTTTGTTCCATCCAAGAAGTAGATCGAGAGGTTGTGACATCATAAATGGCTTCTAGGACGATCTATCCCTCCTTTGAATCCGATTTCTTCGTCCCATCTGATGTCTGATTTCTCCGTGTTCGACAGTACTCGTTTCCATCGATGGGCTAATTGCGCGACAAGGAATCCTCCCTTCATGGAAATAAGTGGAAATATCCACAAGTTAACAAGGAAGTTGATGCGGGAGAGCGAATGAGTTTCGGGAGTGTGCCACCGCCCACATACACACCTATTTTCCCGTCAACGAACCAGGACCAAGGGGTTAACAAGTTGGCGGTTCAGAGCCAAAACTGGAAGCGGTGACGATGATCATGCAACATGACAATGAAGAAACAGCTGGAGGCCCTGCCCACTTTCCGCAACGGACAGTGGCGCGGTAAACACCCCAGCAAGCGCTCCAAAACACAGGAGTTAAAGATCATGCGTGGCTGTTAGTGGGGGTTTCAAGACCCAGAATTGACTGGAAACGGAGGACGGGAGGTCACCGTCCGCCAGAACAGTTTCAGGATCCAGCGCCATTTACACTTCATTTCGGCTGTTTCAGGACGCCAGTACTTTATCTGACCCCTGAAAGAAGCATAAGAAAAGCTTATTTCAGACCTATTAATGACGAACCCGGTATTGACATCGTGATCGTGTATATATATACCGAGCAAGTGTCACTCCATTTTGATATTTACATTGTTCTCAACAACGACCTGGTGTCTAGAACAGTATCTGATAGCATTTCCTCTTCATTTCGCCTTTCTCGATCAAAAACAGCTTTCATCATGCATTCTGCTGCTCTTCTCTCTGCTCTTGCCGCCGTGCCCGCAGCTATGGCCTGCCTGGGTTACGAAGGTGGTCTGCCCACGCCCACTGGCACCAAGAGTCTCAGTGAGCCTTACTATATCGAAGCGGGCGAGACCTTCGATGCCGGTTGGGTTAAGTATGACCGTGGTGTGGCCTGTGGAGGTCAATCCGAGGGAGGTAAGGACTGAATCTATCCCCGACTACTGTTGGGTAAACATTCTAACTGGAATCATCACAGGTGAGGCTGATACTGTCTTCGTTCTCCGTGACGGTGCAACCCTGAAGAACGTCATCATCGGTGCCGACCAGGGCGAGGGTGTCTACTGCTTGGGCAGCTGTAATCTCGAGTTTGTTTGGTTCGAGGACGTCTGCGAGGATGCTATCTCGATCAAGGGTGACGGAACCGCTAACATCATCGGCGGCGGTGCCTACCATGCCTCTGACAAGGTCATCCAGCACAACGGATGTGGTCACGTCAACATCGTCAACTTCTACGCCAACGACTACGGCAAGGTCTACCGCTCTTGCGGTAACTGCAAGGGCAACTGCGCCCGTACCGTCCACATGGAGGGCACCACTGCTGTTGACGGCGGTGAGCTCATGGGCATTAACACCAACCTCGGTGACAAGGTATGCAGCTTTGGAACTCTCACCGCTCTGACCATGATGGCTAACAGTTTCTTCCCCTCAGGCTACCTACTCCAACAACTGCTACCCCAAGGTCCAGTGCCAGGCTTACGAGGGATGCGACAAGGCCAACGGTGACTGCGAGCCCACCAAGCTTGGCGAGTGTTAGAATGATGCGGGCCGTCAAAGGACTGGAACATTCAGGTTTTGTTCACATGTGCCTTTTACTCAGTGCGCAGGCTGTTTCACTTTAGCGTAGAATACTAGAAAATACTATCCTCGTTTCATTGTCCCTGCTCTATTGACTTTTAAAGAAACAAGAACACTGAAACCATTTATTCACTCATGATAGCAATTTTGTTTACTCGCGATGAAACGGAAAAGGTGACGCGTAATCCACTAGGTACCTATACTATTATTGTGTTTGTGTTTGTTTTTGTAGTTTAAGTCTTAAAAAAACAATCATGACCTCAATTGGTAGAAGGAAATGAGTTCCAGGCCACGTGCAAATTAGCCCCTGATACAATTCTCAAGTTACGTGTTAAAAAAACCGACAGTTACCTCGAGAGCTTAATAGATCAGAGGTCTGTGCCAACCTTCGTGGCTAGAGTTGTCAACTGACATAAAACATGGCACCCAAAGCTCTGTTCACGTAAGTCAGGGGCCTCATTTTCTTCTCAATGATACTAAACATAATAACAGATAATTGGGAATTATTATTCTACAATATTTAACTTGATATTGCATCTGTCACTGATCAATTCTTTGATATTTTCTTGATATTGTGTTGAAATTCAACACTGGAGATTCTGGGTATGGCTTACTTTATGTCAGTCGCGTGCTTCTTTGCCGTGACTCACTTGCTGTGAACTCTGTTGTGTTTGTTTATGTGGACTGCAGACGTGTCTCGAATTCCGTGGCTTGATAGGTCTGCATAACCGAACTTACTTTTAGTAAACAGAACTGGCTGTCTAGCCACGTAAGCATTGATTGTGTGTATATATGCAGGCGTTGCCCCATCAGTAGCATGAATCGATGCCATGCTTGCGTGATTCACAACTTCAGCACATTCAAGTTCATGTATACACGCTGGAAGCCAGAGACAAGCAGCAAGCGCTCCTTGGATTCTTCCTGCATTGTCGTCCTCGACGTAGATTTATGCCTGCGTTCCCCTCTCAGCTGATCAAGTCCCTATTATTCTGACGCCCACTTGCCCCCCCTTTTCAACTACTTATCATGGCTACCATTCTATACGACGCGTAGGTCGAAATTCACGTCTAGAAAATCCATGAGGCATATGACTAACGAGGTCCCAGTATTCTTTCCTCAGGTATGTTCAAGTGCCTGATAGGACCCGACAAATCCGAGTTCATCATCCACAGCGCCCTCCTCGCCTCCCAATCCAAGGTCCTCGATCGGTTAGTTAATGGCCAAATGAAGGAGGCCCTCGAGGGCGAGGTCCATTGGACCGAGGTAGACACCGAGACGTTCATTCGATTCAGCCAATTCGCATACACTGGAGACTACTACGAAGCCAAGTTCCAGCCGCGGCAGGGATCCGAGTGTTCGGCCACGGCCAGCCAAACCTCAGCCTCTCCATCGTCTCAACACTCCCAAACCGTGCCGTACACGAATGAGGAGCCAAATACCGTCCCCCCGATTTACGCGCGCTCCGTGTTACAGGCAACCTCGGCGGCCAGGGCTCCAGCTCCAAGATCGTGGTCTGGGAGAAAGAGGGTGGAGGAAACTGCCCTGAAAGAGAAGAAGAATCTCCTCTGGGCCAAGTTCAAGTCCCTACATGCGGACACGGGTCTGGAAGGACCGATTCCAAGGAATTCATCTAGTGATGATACAACGGAGATGTTGCTGAGCCACGCTCGGGTGTATGTCTTCGCCGAGTGCTATGACATAGCGCCTCTGAGGCTGCTGTCCCTGCGAAAGCTACGACAGACATTGGAACATTTTCAGATGTATGATGAGGCTGTATATGATGTGATCCGGCTGATCAACTACTGTTATGAGAACACTATAGCCCGTAAAGATGGGGCGGAGGACCTGAGATCGCTGTTATGCATGTTTGCGGCTTGTAATATGGAGAAGCTCTGGGGCAACAAGGAGTTTCAAGAATTGGTTCAGACTTGTGGGGAGTTCTCCCAAGGACTCATTACCCAGCTGCTGCATCGGTTGGATTGATTTGTTCGTTATATGGCCCAAATCTTTTAATTTCTTCAGCTATTTGGATTATTATTGTTTCAAAGCCTCAATACTAAGACAATAACATAAAACACAAACACAAGCAATACTGTGAGGAGTGGATTGCAAGCGACGGCTTCCCATATAATCGTAACAGACATCATAAAGGTCAGATGGGTTCGAAGATAAAAAACCCATTTTTTATTCAGTTTAAGCATATATAAGCCCATCTTGTCCGAATCTAATTCCGGCATGTTGGTATCAAACCAATCCTTCAGATGGTGCCAAAGCCAGCAGTGGTAGCCACGTTCTTAGCATCACTATAGCTCGAGGCAGACGCGACATTCTTGCCATTGAAGTTGGAGAAGAAGCTGGTATCAGTGCCGGAAAGACTGCCAGAGCTTCCGTAACCATTGACCTGGCAAGCGTGGCCGAGGTAGGAGGAGCATGCCGCGTTGGTGCCACTGTCAGGGCTGGAGAACATCTTGCCGGCACCACCAGACTCGACGGCGGCGACAACGTTCTGGAACACGTTGCCCTCGGCGACGACCATGGCACCGGAGTCGACCTCGAACGCGTGGCGGTTGTTGTCGTACCAGTAGTTGTTGACGGCGTGGAGGAGGGTGTTGCCACTGACCTTGGGGCTGCGGCCGGAGGTGTGGTAGATGTAGTTATTCTTGAAGGTGACCAGCTAAGGACAAGACATGTTAGTTTTATAATACACAGGACCCTCTGGGGCTGAGTAGACTTACGTCGGAAGAGCCAGCAAAGTAAACTCCCCAGTAGTGGTAGGTGTCGCAGTAGGCAGACCAGCTGGTTTTTCCATCAATCTTGCTGTTGGAGATAGTCACACGGTTGCTAGCGCTGGTGCCGAGGACAATGTGCTGGCGGCCAATCAACGAGGTGGTAACATGGTCAATCCAGACCAGATCAGCATTGTTGATGGTGATGGCATCACCACCCCAGACCAGGCTGGGGTTGAGGTTCGTGATGTGGACGTTCTGGATGATGACGTTCTTTGCACCGCTTACGATCTTCAGGCCCTTGCCCTTGATCACACCCGCGCTGCCAACACCCACAAGCGACTTGTTGCTGCCGACCGTGATTGCGCTCACTCCGGCCTTGTCATAGGTGACGCTGACCTTGGCAGCGTTGGGCTGGTAGTTGTCGCACCAGCTGTTCTGGTTGATGGCCTTCTGGCATGCCGATCCCGTTCCGTACGGAGCACACCCTGTCGCCGTGACCGAGCCCTCGGATCCGGTGAAGTCAAAGGTCTTGGTCAGGAGGATCACACGCGCGGAGCTGTCGCCGAGGTACGAGACCAGCTCGGCCGTGGTTGTAGGCGTGACGGTGCTCCCACTGGCACCTCCAGTGACTCCCTTGGCGAAACCCTCAGCTGCGCCGGTAACGCCAGCGGCGGCGCTAGAGCCCACGAGGGCAGCAAAGAGAGAGGCAAAGAACGCGGTCTTCATCGTAGTGTCCGTAGATTCAATTCTGTCCTGCCAGAACTGAGCTGAAGAAAGAGGCTTGGGACAACCTCACGGCGAGGTCCAGTGGCATTTTAACCTTAACGGCCGGAAGAATTCTCAAACATGGCTCACTTGGCGGAACATGATGGGCTCATCAGCATGAAGCATCTCATAGCAAGTCTAATAGCTGTGGAGTGGTATGGGCCATTCGTCATCTTAGACTCACGGAGAACCATCTACCGAAACTCCAGAATGGGAATGTTCTCATCTCAGATACCCACGTGCTCCGCGCTTGGCACGGCACCAACGGCATGGTTATTAAGATTTCTAGGCTAGAACGCCTCATCGTTTGATCTTCGAAGCATGTCATTCAGCCCAACGGAATAATGGGGACGCGCGTACGGAATTTTAAGAGCGACAATTGCCGGACCGGTCAATTTACTATTCTAAAAACGGGGTTTCATTTGCCGGATCTACTTCGACGGCATCTTGAGGCGTGTCTTGTCATAAAATCATACAGAAGTCGCGTGATGTTGGTGATGTTGTTCGCCTCGTTGGTCCTGGTCGGTCTTGGTCTGGTTCTTCACAATGACTTGGGGTACCATGATACCCCTATCTTCGTCAATAGAGGTCTGGCTCTCGCTCGCCGCCAGAGCCAGAATATCTCTCTCCGCCTTAGTCCCAGGCTGCTTAGGCAACAACGGGAAAATGAGCGGCATCACAGCAGCCAGGATGGATGCGGCACCGGTGAACGAACACATGGTAGCGAAACCCAGGACGTGGCGGGGTGCATCGGCGCTCGGCCACAGGAAACTCCCGTAGAGCATCGACAGGTTGCAGAACGTGTTGATGAAAGCGATGGCCACGGACCGCTTCTTGTTCGGGAAGGAGATGCACTCGCTCGCCCAGTTGAGTATGAGGGGGAGAGCGGTATACAACCCGCCAACGAAGAGGCACATCATAATGTACTTGACCACCGCGTTCGTGACGAATAAAGAAACCAAGCATGCCGTCACTGGGGCCAGGTGTAGGAGAGACAGATGCCAGCGGCGGTCCTGCATCTTATCTGAGGTATACGAGAAGATGAGCATCGACACGGCTCCCGTAATGTAGATGGGGACAGTCATCCATTGTGCCGTCACCTTGGTGTACCCCAGAGTCTTCAGAATGGTAGGGATGAAGTAGGAAATTGTGGTGCAAGTTCCGTTCAGGTTGTACAGCACCAAGAATAGCCACGTCTTTGGGTCGGCTATCACGGCTTTCAGCGCTTGGAAGGCGGTCAGGGTGCTGTTCTCCAGTACTACGTTGACCTTTTGATCGTACATGATGCGGACATGGGCTAGACGACGCTCATCCTGCTTGAACCGCCGCGTATTGTGGGGGTAGTCGGGGATGAGGAAGAAGAGACAGCCGGAGCAAAACACGGTGATGAGGCCTTCAACTAATAGAAGCCATCTCCATCCGGTCATGCCTCTAGCCCCGTCGAGGCTTTTGATGATGGCGCCAGCCATTATCCCACCGAGGGCAGGGGCTATGCATCCTGAAGTGTAGAAAATGCAAAAGCGTTTACCTAACGATCAAGTTAGAAGACTAAAGTCCTGCAACGGTTCTCGGGGTCATCCTGTTGATTCTCGCAACGTACCGACTTCCTTCTTAGTGTACCAACATGTCAGGACGTACAGGGCACCGGGAAACATTCCAGCTTCCGCGCAGCCTAGAAAGAATCGTCCCACGAGGAACTCCTTCAGTGTTTTTGCCTGGGACATGCCCGTGACGATGCAACCCCATACGAACACAATAATGGACAGGTAGATAGAAGGTCTTATCCTAACCATGACCAAGTTGGAAGGTACCTCGAGGAGGAAGTACCCCACGAAGAAGACGGAGATGAACAGGGAATACTCTAGCCATTTCGGTGTAAATAGATGGCCTCACTGGCTAGAGTTGAGCTTCTGCTGGGCTGGGGCAACTTACCATTGTCAGATAAACCCAGATCTTCGCTTAGGCCAGCAGCGTTGGCGTTTGCCTACATTCCACGAGGCTCTTGTCAGCGCAAGACATTGCAAGGTAGTAGTTGAGGGTGTGACCTACGATGTTGCCCTTGTCCAGATACGCCAAGATGTACATCCACCACAGGCACGGCAGCAGGATGAAATCAATCTTTCGCACTAGCCTCTTCTCCTCTTCTGTGTCCGGCTCATAGCTCTTGAGTGCGATCGCTAGTTCGCGATCCTCGGAAGATGCTTGGTGGACTCTAGCCTCGGTCTGGCGGATGGAGGCGTTACTCATGATGGCAGTCCGACCCCAAGCTGTCCTGGGACGGTATGTTAACACGCTTCAGGCAGAGCAGCACGCAATCAAACCGTCACAGCTCGGTTGGGCGCTGGTGAGTACTGAAAAATGAGGAGCAATAATGACTGGTTCAGTGAGAGATACAGCATAAACAAGAGGGGAAATCGGGCATTCACTTTGCCCCAATAAGTAGGTGGTTATCTGCTGCAGGCAGAGATGAGATAGGAAAAATACCAGCGGCAATATTGCTCATCAGCAATCGTTCCAATGCAATTGGGGGGAACAAATGGGGTCTGGCCCGCTGTCCCGAAAAATTCAGTCTTTACGATTCAGAGTAGCACCTGAGCTAGAGGGCGTCCAGCCTATCAAATTGCTCAGTAGTGAACCATCAAGGTGCCTTGTGGAAGCAGCTAAACCTACTTAAAACCGCGCAAACATCCTTGGCCCGTGTGGAACGTTGCCAAAGGTAAGACATCGTCCTGCTTGCTTGTGACGAGCCGCTCTGGCTACTGACTGTGAACGAATAAAAAGGCATTCACTACTTTAATCTAACAATGTGTTTATCCAGGTTAGGATACCGCAAGAATATACGTGCCTTGTTAAATGTCACCCTCTTCATCGTGTCTTCCACGCAACTATAACACCCAGGCAATGTCTGATTTTTCACCGTGAACCCACAGGTGCATGAGGCGCCACGTACGTCCACAACCGCTGGAACCCTGAAATCCCCTCAAGCTGCAGGGACTGCCAAAACTGGCTGCAGCAAGACAAGGAACACCTCACTGCCATCAGCCTCACTCCGTACGTCTCCGCTTGAATACCTTTGGGTTCTCGAAAAGAAAAGAATAAAAACCGGAGCAGTGACCTTTCCTAGCTGTAAGTAGGGCCTAATGGCTTCCAAATTCTCTCTAAAAAGGGAAGAATAAAAAAGCCAGGGCAAAAATAAGCGCAGGTGTGGAGATCGATCCATTCACGACCAAGACTTAAGAACAATGGCCTTGATAAAAATACTGACATGGAATGAAGTCTGCTGACTTTTGCCTTGAAACTTTCTTCTAACGAAGACCTAGCAAATTGGGACCTGGAGATCCTTGAAGCGTTGCCCGGCGGGCATCTGGTTTCAACACTGACTCACTAGAAACCTAGAAATCAAATGGAAGTATGAGCTCACTTCCTAAAGAGGGAGAGGGGGGGAAAGCAAAGAAAAACGCACATCCGAGAGTCAATCTTTAGACTAGCAACACGGGCCGAAGATGTCGGTCCGTCGACGTGGATCGAGTGGGTGGGTGGGTGAGTTAGGCCGTGTGTTCTCCAATATTCTAGTCGTGATCCATGGATCATGAAACATTCTACATCAAATCCTTGCATCTCTATAAAAGACTACTGGTTAAGAATTAGGGGAAAATGCGCAATTCTTCTTATCGAGATGTCTCTTTGCACGTGCAATCTCGTAGACCAAAATCGCGCCTCTTGCTCCTGGCCACATGTGCCGGCTTGCATACTACAGGCACTACGCCTAGGAGTGCTTAACGAGATTTCGAAGATACCTCTAGTCAAAAATTTGAGCTGTTCACTCATTAGATGATGGGGATGAGAGAGTAACTAAGACGGATCACCCTAGGGAGCTGGGAGCATCTAGGGTCAAAGGGCAGAAAATGCGTGGCAATTGCCAGGCAAAACTTGGGTGGGAAGAATTTGCAGACAAAATTTGATGAAGAATACTACCAGCAGTAGTGAAGTAAGTCGGGAACGATTCTCGTTTATCTTCCAGATAACAACAATTCCAACTGTGCTGTGAGTATGTAACTTGTAAAGGGCGTATTCCGAGTATAATCTTCTACCAGAAAAATCCAAACATATATCCCATCACACACAGGCAAGGAGAGACGCACAGTCCAGACCAAGCCTGCTGTGGGGGGCATCCATCTCAGGCGCTGACCACGGAGAGGATGCATGGGCGCTTCATCAAGTAGCAAAATCCCTGGGTTATTCCCTAGGCGCAAGAACTCGCTTTGAGCATGATTTAGCTAACATATCTCGACGTCTTTTGAAATCGTAGCCTTCCCACCGTGAAGATCTATTATTAGTCTTACACTGTCCACGGCGGCTAATAAACGCATCGCCATGCAGACCAATTTCTACGCGAGACACAGGCTACCAACCGTCATTTTCAGCTGCCCCATTGCGGAAAACTTCCGTGCCCCATTTTAGTTGCTTTTCGAAACTCCATGTGCTACTGATTCGACAATGAAGAGCGCCAACAAGCAGGTCTTCCGGAAGGCCGGCCTTTTGTTCTCTGAAACCTGCAAGGAGAAAGCGAGCGCCTATTGCTTGGTCGCTTAGAATTCATCGTCTATTCATCGAAAATAAAGCAAGCTGAGAACAAACGATTTCACTATAGCAAAATGAATTTATTAATAGTCCGTTGATCCCAAGCTCAAGACAATCAATCCAATTTGTCTTCAACATAACTCTCAATTACTAATATTTTTATGTTTGATAACATTTTTATGTATGATAACATTTTTATGTTTGAGCTTTACTCTCTTTCTGCTTCATTGTCCATACCTCTATTGACTAGAGATTTATTGAGCTTCATCGATATCAACAATTCATTTCTTCGCCTCTTCTTCTAAACAGCTGACCATCGGTTCTGGAACCATGCTCTCGATACTTATCCCCTTTACGTTTCTCTTGGCCACGGCCACCACAGGTGTTGCCCACGGATTTGTCCGTCAGATGATCGTCAACGGCGTTGCCTACGGCGGCTATCTCCCCAACAAATACCCTTCAATGTCCAAGCCTCCGACCCTCGCTGCCTGGTCAGAGAAACAGACAAATCTCGGCTTCGTCTCACCAAATGAATACACCACACCGCACATCATATGCCACCGCGACGCCGCAAATGCTGGTGGCTATGTCACCGTTAAGGCCGGCGACTCCGTCTGGCTGCTGTGGAACGGCTGGCCGACCGGCCACGTAGGCCCCATACTGGATTACCTAGCCCCTTGTGGCAGCAAAGGCTGCGAGGCGGTGGACAAGAGCAGCTTGAAGTTCTTCAAGATCGCGGATGCTGGCCTCCGCAACGGGACGAACAAGTTCTACACCGACGTCCTGGCGCAGAACAAGGGCTGGCTCGTTCGGATCCCAGAGAAGCTCAAGCCGGGTGACTACGTCCTCCGCCATGAGATCATTGCCCTGCACGGGTCGGGGAAAATGAATGGCGCGCAGAACTACCCGCAGTGCTTCAACATCAAGGTCGAAGGGTCCGGGACAGAGCTTCCCGATGGGATGTTTGCCACGCAGTTCTACAAGCCCGATGACATGGGTATTCTCGTCAGTGTATATGGCAACTTCCACAGTTATAGGATCCCGGGACCTGGCATCATCGACATCGGAGGTCTTGTTGAGCAGACGATATCCACGGCGACCACCACGGCAAACGCGACCATCTCTGCGAGCTCAACTGCCACTGGTTCGATCGTGAGCACCAGCAGTGGAAGCGCTGCAAAGACTGCTGGTCAGGCGAGTATCACTACGGGATCACGGTCTGGTTTCGAGACCAGGGTCAAATCCAGTGATGTGCCAAAGACCTCTGCTGTTTAGTATTTGCCCGGAAATCGTCAGTGGGCATCTTGATGATGATGTTCATAAGGTCAATTGAAATTAAATTAATTGTGTTGGACGAACATGTACTTGGGTAGCGAAAAGTCAGTCAGCAGAGTAAATGAATGCACCATTTCCTTGCGCAAATTGATGGTATGCTCCGAGCCATTGAAGGGAAGAGACAGGCGGTAATCAATTGAACGGAAACTGTGGGTTAACTAGGGTAACAGCTGTTACAGTAAAAAGCAAATGATTATTTAAAGCAAGATTGTATTATAGATAAAGGAGGGAAAAAGCTATCTCTTATATAGTCTAACGGAAGGTTTATCTTAGTAGATAACTAACTTATTAACTTATTAATAAGTTAATAAATCAGGATAATATATCTAAATAGATAACTTTTTATCTTTATTAGACTAATAACTAGCTATATAGATAATTATAAAGTTATAAAATTATAAAACTATATACTTATAGATCTATTAGATCTATTTAAAACCCTAGTATAAATATTATAATATTATATATATCTATCTATTATTAGTTTATATAATCTATCCCTTCTTATATATAATAATTATATTTCTATTAATAAACTATTCTAATAAATAGTTTAGTTTAGTTTTAATAAAATAGTTAGCTAGATTATTATTACTATTAATCTAATAAATCTCTATTAATTTATACTATTTATAAGCTTATCTTAATACTATAATATTAATTATTAGATATTTTTCCTTAGTTATACTAAGCTTAACTAGGTACTTATATAATAAGTATAAGTTAGTATAAATAACTATTAGAATAGTTAGAAGAAATAGTTTATTAATTATCTATTAGAGAGTTATTAAGATTATATAAGTAATATTAACTTCTACTATTATTCTATAGACTTTTAATATTAAAATACTCTAGGTAATTTATTTATATTTTATTAAATTAAAATAGATAATATTTTTAATTAGATAGAATAAATTAGTTTTAAAAGGTTAAAGTCTCTAGTATAGGGTAGACTAGCTATAGAGTAAGCTGGGTCTAGGGTAGGTATAGTCTATAGGGTAGGCTGGAGGATAATAGAGAGATTATTTAAAGGTATAATAGAAGAAGTAGGCTCTAAGAGAGAAAATAAAGCTCTATTAGCTACAGAGTAGCTAAAATAGACTATAGGGTAGATAAAAGAGTATATTATTAACTTATAGAATCTCTATCTAGTAGGGAGAAAGGCCTGTACTTATAGATATTTCTAAGCTATAAGAGCTCTGAAGATAATATATTACTTTCTATAATATAGACTTATAACTGCTATAAGGTTCTTATATAAAGAGATATAAAACTGCTAATACAGGCGCTATATAACGGTTGGATAACTTATACTGGACAGGGTCTAGGGTAGGTCAGGGTTAAACTAATCAGAGTATTATTCTAAGTAGTATAATCAGGTTATCTATAGACTGTATAATACGAGTTACTATTAATATATAAGTATTATAGAGCTGGTAATAATAGATATATAGATAATTATATTAATAACTATCTGAAGGGGGTATTCTATCTAGTAAATAAATATATATATATACTAGGGGATTATTAAGGCTTAATAATAATCTGTTATTCTAGATTATTAGGATTATTATAAGATCCTAATAATCTACTAGTAATTAGTTAGAAAAAGTAGGGTAATCTATATAACTTTAATATATAATAATATAATTTATAATATAAGGTTCTCTCTCTATTAGTTATATCCTTAAGACTATATTTTACAGCCTATTAGTAAGTTTTTTCTAATTTAATTCTATATTCTTCTTATAGTCTGTAATAATATCTAACTATATATAGAAAGCTTCTTATAGGAAGACCCTTTAGTATAATACCCTTATTAATACTATTCTATTAAATTCTTTAGTAATATAATTAGAGTATAGCTATTATAAGTCCTATAGTTATAAATACTTCGGATTAGAGAGTTCTTTATCTTATTATTTTTATTATATTAAAAATAATTAACTATATTATAATACTTAAGGTCTTATACTAGGTTAGCTGAGGTATATTACTAATTAATATAGTAAGCTGGAGTCTGAGCTGGAGGTAGTAGAGGAGGAGTATTATTATATAGATATAAAAATCCAGTATCTTTATTAATAAAAGAAATTATAGTTAAATAAGATAATATAGATAGTATTTTATAGTATTAATAGTATAGAGGAGTTAGAGTATATTAAGTAAAAGAAAGCAGAGGGGGTAGTCTAAAAGTAGATCTTATCTCTAGCTATATCTTTATCTGAGCCTGTATTCTTAGAGATTAAGATTAATTTAGTATTTCTTTAGAAGAGTATAGAACTATCTCCTTCTTAGTTTATTAGAATAGATATTTCTAGTCCTAGTAGTACTACTAAATAAGCTTCTGATAGTTCTTTAAATATTTAATAGGTTTCTAAATATTATTATTATCTATATACTCTTTCTACTTAATTAAGTAGAATATTTATCTATTTCTAACTTCTTTCTTTAGAATTTTTTCTAGTTTAAATTCTTCTTTATAGATCTTAATTAGGTAATCCTGGTCTAGTATATTTTTTAGTACTTTTTTAAGTAATAAGATATAGAAAACTGGGTAGATATATATTATATCTGGTAATAATAGTTTATAGTTAGTATCTGATTTTTTCTTAAGAATCTTAAATAGTCTAAGTTTTTTATAATCTAATTTATTACTTAGTCTTATTATTATAATATTCTTATAAAGTAGGTAGATCTTATCTCCCTCCTTTAGGATTAGTCTTTCTAATCTATTTTTATTATAATATTTTTTTATTCTTTCTTAGATAAATTCGAGTTCTATCTTTATTTCTATATATAATAAATATAGTATTTCTTTTATTAGTATAGTAGCTAATATATCTGGTCTATTATATTCTGATTAATTCTGAAATTATAGTTTATAACTATAGTTTATATATATAGGTATAAACTAGGTAGATTCTTATACTGAACTATTATATATAATCTAAGCTATAGGTAATAGTTATACCTAATTATTTTATTTATAGTTAATATATACTTATAGATATTATTCCAGAGTTTAGTTTAGTTATTCTATTTAACTATTACTTTATAGGTAATAAGCTATTAAGAGCTTATACTTAGTACCTATTTATACTATAAGTAATTACTAAAACTTAGAGATAAATATTATTCCTCTATCTGATATAATCTTATTAGGTAATCTATAGTAATTAACTATATATTATAAAAACTAGTATATAAGGTCTTCTATAGAGCTTACTTCCTTATATAGAATAAAGTATCTATATTTTATAAGTCTATTAATAACTATTAGAATACTATTATATTCTATTCCAGTTATAAGTTCTTTAGATTTTAATAGTTTAATAATATAGTTAAAGGATACTAATTACTAGGGTTATTCTAATACTAAGACTAGTTTAAGTTCTCTATAGGATTTATATTATATAGACTTAATTCTTATATAAGTATTATATTCTGAAACTACAGTCTATATATCCTTTTATAGACCTAGGTAATTATAGTATTATTTAATCCTATTAAATATCTTCTTAATTCCTTAGTATTCTAAGAGTAGGTACTTATAGATTTTTTTAATAAGTACTATTCTAGTATCTTACTATAGTTTTTCTAAGCTAGGAATAGTTTCTATCTGGACTTAAGTATATACTATTCCTTTAAGTATAGCTCCTAAGGTTTTCTATACTAAGTATTCTTTATTATTAGTTAAGAATAGCTATCTATTTATCTTTAGAACTATCTCTTTATATTCAGATTTCCAGCTAAGAATATTAGCTCTTCTATTTTCTATTCCTTTTTAATATATTATTTTATAATTAAATTAAGATAGATATTCAGTATAGTATATTTATCTTCTATTTAGTTATTAGATTATAGTAAAATACTGAATATTTTTATAGTCTGTATATACCTTAACCTTATATATTATTCCTAAGTAGTAGTATTCGAATTCTTTAAATATATATATAATTACTATAAATTCTTTATTATAGATAGGATAATTAAGTTCTATACTATATAGTTTCTTTAAAAAGAATACTATAGAGTATAGTACTCTGTTATTATTCTTTTAGCTGATTTATATACTAATTATAAAGTCTGATATATTAGTTTTAAGTTCTACTTCCTTTATAGGGTTAAATATCTATAGTATAGGTTCTAAGAGTATTTAGTTTTTAATTTTATTAAATACTTATTACTATTTATTATTCTATTAGAATTCTATTCCCTTTTTAGTAATATTATATAAGGGTATAGTAATTTTTCTATAGTTCTTAATAAATTATTAGTAGTAATTAGTAAATCCAAGGAAAGCTTATACTTCTTTAATAGTTTTTAGTACTTCCTATTCCTTAACTATAGTAATTTTATCTTATTCTATCTGTATTTTATTTAGTTAAATAGTATATCCTAAGAAGTTAACTTCCTATATATAGAAAAAACTTTTTTCTAGTTCTATAAGAAGTTTTACTTCTTCTAGTTTTTCTAAGACTTAGTATATATATTTTTTATATATCTCTAGATTATTAGAGAAAATTAGAATATTATTAAGATAAACTACTATAAAGATATTAAGATACTCCCGGAGTACTTAATTAATTATTTATTAGAATATTATAGATATATTTATTAGCCTGAAGGGTATTATAAGGTACTTATAGAGGCTAAACTTTATTCTGAATACTATTTTCTATTTATCTTCTTCTTTAATTTATATTAGATTATAAGCTCTCTTCAGATCTAGTATAGTAAACTACTATTTACCCTATAACTAATCTCTGAGCTTAGTAATTAGTAGTAAGAGTATTCTATCTCTTTATATAATCTTATTTAGCTATTAGTAATTAATAACTAAATAAAGTTTACTATTCTTCTTTAGTATAAATATTATAGGGTATTCTATAGATAAAGTTAATAGTTATATATAGCCTTTTACTAATATATTATTAATATATTTATAGAGTATTTATAACTAAGGTTCTATAAGGTTATATAATTTATAGAAATCAGGTTCTCCTCCTTTAATAATAGAGATTTTATAATCCTACTAGCTATATTCTAATAGCTCTATTTTAAGTTCTTCTATAAATAGTATTTTCTTAAAATAATTATATTCCTATAGAATATTCTTAAGATATTCTTCCTATCTTAAGTATTTAGCTTATTTATACTTATACTAGGTATTCTTTTTCTTATTTTATTATATCTTTTATTAATTATTTATTCAGCTCTATTTCTAAATTCCTATACTAAATAGTTTTAGGGGTAGTTTTTCTATTTTCTTTTACTATTAACTATATTTAATTTTATATTCTTATTATTATTCTTTTATTAGTTATTCCTAATTAATTAGTACTAAATCTATATCTGAGAGTAGTTCTTACTTTTATATCCGATCTAAGACTTATATTATTTATCTTAGTTCTTATTATAATAGGTTTCTTATATTACTAGATTATAGTACTATTAAGGCTGATACTACTATATCTACTTATTATTATAAGTTATTATAGTTTTTTATAGTAGTACTTTCAGGTATTAAAAAGTATATATATTTTTCTAATATCTAATAAAATTTTAATTTTTATTAATCCTAATACTAGTATATAAAAGTATCCCTCTACTCTATCTAGCTAGTATACTAATTAATTAGTAGATTTATATCTTAAAGCTATAGTAACCCTAGTATAACTTTATAGGTTCCTAATAGTACTAGATTATAGATAATATTAAATTTTCTTCCTTAGATTTTAGTTATAAGATAATCAGTCTTAGAATTAATAATCCTATTATTATACTTAAACTTCGAGCTTTTAATATTTATAACTATATAGGTTTCTTCCTTCTTTTTCTATAGTAGGTAGAGTTAGTTAATTACTGCTAGTAAGATATAATTTTCCTATACTCTACAGTTAATAAATACTATAAGCTAGTTCCTCTTAATCTCTACTTCTATAAGGATATATATAGAGCTTCCTACTTCTATAGCTCCTAGGGTTCTCTAACCTATTATTAATATTATACTATACTATAGCTCTATTATAGATAGTTTAGATTATTTTTTACCTAATTAACTTATTTTTATAGTTTATTTATTAGTAATAGTATATTTTATCTATTATATATCCTATCCTATTCTTATTTATTAGTAGAGGTAATTTTTAATTCCTTCTTATTATTACTTTCTTTACTAGCTATTAGGGATAGTTATTCTTCTAAGTAGTATTTTCTTAGTCTTTCTTCCTATAACTATTATTATTAAAGATATAGTTTAGCAGTATTTATATTATTATTACTATACTATACTAATACTAATACTTTTTACTTAACTTCCTAGTAGTTTCTATATAGCTATTTATTATAGTATTTAATTTATCTATTATAATTATATATTACCTAGTTCTCTATATACCTAAAGTTATACTATTATTTAACTTTAGTATCCTTATATATCTTATACTTCTATTCTTAGTATATTTCTATTAGTATTTCCTTAAAGGTATATTTAGTAGGGTATTCTTCTAGATCTTCTTTAAAGATAGTATATAGTTCTATTCTATAGTATTAATAGATAAAGTATTATATTTAGACCTTCTTATATTTTCAGGGTATCCTCCTATTAGGAAATAGAAAGAAGTTATTTTCTATTTTATTCTTCTAATATATATTATACTATATATTATAATAGGTTATCTATAATTCCTATCTATAATTATATATACTACTAGTCTTTATATAAGTTAGGTTATTATAGCTATTACTAGGGTATCAGATAGTATCTATAGTACTTTAACTATAAAGTACTATCTTAGTTACTTAATTAGGGTTCTGATTCTATATCTTTTCTTAGTAGTAAGTATACAGTTTATTATATTCAGCTTTAATTTTATCTCTAGTAAACTAGTATTATTCTTACTTCTTAGAAGTATATTTAATAAGCTTATTAATATAGTAAAATATATATTTATACTTAGTAAGAGGCCTATAATTTATAATATCCCTTCTATCCTTATATTTTTATTTAAGTTCTTAAAGGATATCTATAATATATTACTAGTTCTCTCTTAATACTATTTATTCTTCTTTTTCTCCTTCCTCTTTATTATCCTCTTTTTCTCCTTCTTCTTCCTTTTCTTCTTTATTATCTAATATTTTATAGAAGCTTAGTAAGGGTTTTCTAGAGAATATAGATACTATAGCTATTACTTAGTTTCCTTCCTAGGTAGTCTTCTTAACTATTCTAAGTATTTTAGTTTTAGCTTTTCCAGTTACTCCTAACTACTTCTTATCTTTCTTAGTAGGTTTCTAATTCTTCTGCTTCTTAGGCTTTAGATATTAGGGTAAGATATATCTAACCTTATTATAGTTATAATACTTTTATTTTTCTATAGCTCCTAGCTCTATAGGATCTATATATATTCTAGAGACTGTAGGTTATTATTATTATTATAGTTAACTAGTATTAATATAGTAGGTTATCTTCTTACTATAAGTATACTAATAGTACTATTAGTTATTAATTCTTATAGTTATAGTTATATATTTATAAATACTTACTAGTCTATCTTTCTTATAGAGTTCCTTTTAAACTTCTTCTTTTAGTCTATTAAAATAGTAAGACATAGTATATTCCTAGTCCTATTTGGTTTTTACTAAAAGCTAGAGGTACCTACTACTAAAGGTAAAAGTAGATCTAGTCTAAAAGAGTTTATTAATTTTATATTCAGCCTTATATCTCTTATCTTAGATTCTAAATATCTATTAGAGAGTCTCTATAAAGTAGTTAAAACTTATTATAATATTAATAGTTTATTAGCTTCCTTAGCTATTAAGGTATTCCTTTATAATAGATTTAAACTAATTAAGTATAGCCCCCTTAAGTTATAAGTAGATATAGATAATTTATTATTTATTACTATTAAGGGTAATAGGGAAATAGTTAAAGTATACTTAAAGTTAGATTATAAAGCTTTAAAGTTTATTTTAGGTTCTATTAAATATCTCGGATAGTAGTAGCTTAAGTAGTACTCCTAGTTCCCTTCCTTAGATTATAGCCTGAGCTTAGGTCTGAAGATTAGTATTCTGAGTAGCTTACTATTCTATAAGGGTAATAGTAGTAACTATTTCTTACTATATAGTTATAAGGTATTCCTAAAGTTAAAGAACCTAGGCTTATAGGAGCTTAAGTTTAGTATTATTATTTCTATTACTACTGCTATTACTACTATCTTTATCTATAGTATTATTATTATTTAGAGTAGGCGGGTTATTAATAATAGGGTTCTACTATTAAGCTGGAGGAACTATAGTAGCTATAATATCTTCTTTATTATTATATAGTAATTAAGATAAGGTAATTAGCTAAATAAGAGTTATTAATATATAATAGTTAGATAACTTATACTGAACGGGGTCTAGAGTAGGTTAGGGTTAAACTAATCAGAGTATTATTCTGAGTAGTATAATTAGATTATCTATAGGCTATATAATATAAGTTACTATTAATATATAAGTATTATAGAGCTGGTAATAATAGATATATAGATAATTATATTAATAACTATCTAAAGGGGGTATTCTATCTAGTAAATAAATATATATATATACTAGGGGATTATTAAGGCTTAGTAATAATCTGTTATTCTAAATTATTAGGATTATTATAAGATCCTGATAATCTACTAGTAATTAGTTAGAAAAAGTAGGGTAATCTATATAACTTCAATATATAATAATATAATTTATAATACGCTATAGCAAATATAAAGTCTACTAATATAGCTGCTATAGTAGTTATAAAGTTTATTAAACTAAGTACTAAGGTTCTTATATAGCAGATATAAGATCTGCTAATATAGTTGCTATAGCGCAATATAAGATTACTAGTACAGACACTATAGCGCTAACGCAATTACCCCAACAGGCAGCTATAGCGGGTTAGGCTGGTGGCTTTAGCAGGCTTCCAGCTTTAATAAGCTCTAAGTTAGTTATTTCATTCCTCCTTACCCTATACTAACAGTATAGGGTAAACCTGATCTACCCTATAGTTTATAAAGTAAATCTTAAGAATTTAGAGCCTATTAGTAACTTTTACTATATAGTCTAAATAGTCTAGCTTTAAAAGCTCTAGCTATCTTAGTTTATTAAAATTACTTAGATCTTATAATTAGACTAAGTAGAAGATTCTTTTAATTATAGCTTTAATAGTATATCTTTATCTAAAGGAATCTTAGTTATTTAAATTCTTTAATATATATAATATTATAGATATTTTAATTTTTTTATTATAGAATTTAATCTAGATATTTATACTTTATTTTACTTATTTAATACTTATTTAGATAGTTCTAGCTGTCTTAAAAAAGTATAACTCTAAAACTCTTAATTATTAAATTATAAACTATAGATAGATAAAAACTATATAGTTATATTTATCTAAATTATATATCTCTAATATTTCCAGAGGAAATTATTATATAAATTACTATAGGCTACTCCTTTAGGCCTAATACTCTTCTAAACTAGGAAATATAATATATTTAAAGTAAATAGCTCTTCTTTCTAACTAATCAGGAGGAATTATATAATACCTCGGTTCTAACAGCTATTATTCCAACATTTAGTAGTACAAGTATAAAAATTTACAAGCTCTGATATAATTAACTACTAGATAGTAATATTATGAAAATTATAAAACCGGTAAGATAAGGAGGCTGACTATCAGTCCGTGAACGTCGTAGTCACTGCACGCGTAGAAGACAGCCTTATGTTGCTTTACCCCAACATCTGCGATTTGCAGGTAGCTCGCTAGCCGTTGAATTTGTATACCGTTACAACATGCGTTCCCGGTATGACGTCAGTATAGTAGCCGACCATTGAGTGCGTAAAGAACGTTCTATTCATGTATTACTAACAAAACCGCAATAGAGAATTGCGAAAGTAGTTTAGCTGTCTTAGCTGAATTGCAGGCCAGACTCTATCTGGAGGGCTGTCATCCTAAGTTTCATTCCTCCTCGCCCCTCCAAGAAGAACCTTATCTAAAGTCATATGGTACGTTCTTTCCATATTATTAACTTCGCAGCTGAATACAAGGCGTTACAATTTGGAGCCTATATGGCGTTATGGCCGGAGGCCAGCTGCGGCTGACCGGTCGCTGTCACGTTCATTAACATTAGGCTGTCGTCATAAAAGGCTCGCTCACTTGATATTTGCGCAATCACGCCATGTCAATTTCAACTTCCGATTCCACCGCCTTCTCAGGTAACTGCAGGGCTGTCTGCTGATTCACGGTGTTGTCCGTCGAAAATGTCACCCAAATAGACGGGCCGTTGGCCCACGATACCACCGATGTTGCCGACTTGTGGAATTCGGCTTTACGCAGTTATAAATACACCCTCGGATAGGACCTTCGACCACAAGCGCATCTATCTACCTTAAGACGATGTGATCAATTATTATCTATCTCGTTATGTGTATATAGTCTTAATATATACTTTGGCTGAAATAGTTTATGAAATAAGCGTTCGCCTGGCTGAAAATAACAAGGAGTTGTTATGGTATATTCATAACCTTTTAGATCAACTGAGAAGCGCCAAACGTGCGGCACACACCACGGTCACCACGGAGTTCCTAAATCCATAAGGTGCTGGCTTCCTATCAATTGCCCTATCGGAAGCTGGAACTTAGCCATGGCTAATACGTAGGCCAATAGTATCTCCGCCATGCCTATTAGGTTATTAAAGGGTGGCGCGATAATGTTTCCCATCATGACATGATCTCTCCAGCAGGGCGTTAGAAATAAATTATAAAGTGTCAAGCATACTAGTCTTAACTGGTTCTAGACTATTAAACTAATCTTTCTAAGCACCTGGGCTTATAAAGCTCCTTCACTAATACTTAAAACTTAAAACTTAGAGCACCTAGCATAGAGTGTTCTATTTAATTCTAGACTCAGCGTCGTTATCTAATGGTGTTCTAATATATAATAGCTACTGTCGAGCTCCGGTGGTTCGGTTATACGTTGACGGATCAGATTTATAATGACCTGATGATCCGAACTGTATTTGCGATAGGGAAGTAGCCGCCAGTCACTTATTTATTTCCAATCCTCCTCTAAATAGTTTTGGAGAGTGTTGCTTCTTTTATTCATCCTGGCTAAGTACTGTCCTTTGTTGGCACTAGTATCCAGGACCTATGCAAAGTGACCTGCTTATATAATTTAGGGTTAAGCGATCTTGAACACAGCTTCAGATGTCTCGAGTTCCTTTCTCGATTTCGCGAGACCCTTTCAAGTTTTTCTATCAGTCTCAATACCTTCTATTGGCTATTTCATCTATTGCCTTCTCCATTCCAACGACATGGGTCGATCCATCAATCACAGCACCGGCGACGCTAGCTGATCGAGACGCAATAAACAGCTTGTGCGGTTTCTACTCTAATAACAAGGGTAAAGGTATGTTTTTCTACCATTTCTTCCCCTTAAGTGAACCTACTTTTATGGTAGAGACATGTTCAATAGGAAAATTATCAGTGCTGATTAGGTAATATCGGTAATACTTGGCTTAGTGGATAGTATCACCTGCAGATCTGGCGTCCCTTGCGTCAAGTATATCAATAACTCTCCTAATATTGCCTACTGCTCGCCTCCCGGCCAACCTGTGATAACAACTGCTTACGGCTACGGCAATTGGCCGGCAGAAGGGTGCTCGCCGGATTCAGTGTGCTGGTAAGAAGAGCGCCCACAAATGGTACCTTTTGAATGACAAACTTCTGATAATAATTATCTCTGTAGTGGATCTACTCGTCCCAACGCAGGAAATTACATCTGGGACGATGGCGCGACGGTTGCTGTCGCGTGTTTCGCCAGAGGCACATACACGGTTTCCGCGACCACAGAATTGGAGGACGCCAACACATCGCTGGACATCCCCACAGTGACAGTAATCGCAACAGATAAAGGTTCTAATGGTCCAGCTGGCCCACCTGGTGTTGCCGGTCCACCTGGCAAAGATGATAAAAGTGATGGACTATCCAAGGGCGCCTTAGTAGCAACGATTGTAGCACCTATTGTTACACTCTTAGGCGTTATTATTGCATGGTTTGCTTACAAAAAGGATAAAAAGGTAAAGTCAAAGAATTCACCAGACACATCTTCTGATCTTAACAACAATACTACGTCTACCTAGAAACAGAGAACAGCATTAACCGCCATGCTGAGTACAGATTAGTAGTGTGGAATAGGTTTTAAGTACTTCATGTCTGCAAACTAATAGGGTAAATATGAGCGCTAATACTGTTTTTTTATTTGGCTACTTTTTTGATTGTTGATAATTAACTATTCAAATCATGGTATGCGCTATAAATCCGGTTGACCTGTAAGATGAAAAACGTGGTATCTAGTCTAAAGTGCTTCTGTAACTTCATCTAATAGTAAGATCACTGGGGAGACTGAGAGCTTAGCATGGATTAGGCTATATTAAAAATGCTATAGGTATTAATATCGAAATTATACAGAGGCAATAGAATTAGTGTTTCGCTGAAGTTTATAGACATCTTAGTGTTATTATGTCTATTCCTACTAGGAACATTAACGCCACAGCATTAAAGTCATCTAGCCACTCAAACGAAGCACTAGCCGCTTGCTAAAAGGGGCTCGGAAAAAAGAACCTTTGTGTTCCTCAAAGTTTTGCCTTGATCGGCGTCACAAACGCATTGGGCATGCAATGACAAAAGCGTAGTTCTGAGAAAGGATGCACTACCTCTGGTATAGTATAAGAAGGGTTATTATTACTTTAAGAGATAATTAGTAATAATAAGCTTAAAGAAATATTTATAATTAATTATAGATAATAAGTATCTCTTTTTAGAATTTATAGTTTAAGTATTTAATTCGCTCTTTATTTTAATCTTAAGAATATTATATTTATATAAATATAATATGTTTATAAAAATTCTTATAATTTCTTATATTTTTTCTTTATTAAATATTTCTATAAATTCCTTATTAAGACTTTTATTATTTTATATAATAATTAAACTATAAAACTTAAAAGTATAAGAATAATAAATAGAGTTTTTAAATTTAATAGAATATATATCTTAAAATATATTTTTTATATTTTTAAACTTATATTTTTTAATTAAGAATTTAAAAGTTAATAAGAATTAAGATAAATTAATTTAATTAAGAAAGAAGAGTATATCTTATAACTATAACTAAGGATCTCTACCTATAGCTAGAGCCTATAGCTAGTTATATTATACACCTATAGGGTAGGTAAAATCTTAACCTACCCTATACCACCGAACTTCAACACGGTGGCTATATCACGGACCATACTCAGCGGCAGTGGACATCTACCCCAAGCTCAAGGATGGCGACAGAGATACAGCAAGATCTATGATCTACCACACCTGGGGCAACGAGATGTCCAGCCATTACACAACATGTGAGGAAGAGCAAAGCCCCTGTTTCACGCTTAGGAATACGTTCCGTAACGCGTGCTCGAACTGCGTCTGGAAGGACCGCGAGTCATCATGCGAGTGGCGGACCCATGACGAGAGGAATATGATTATATCCCTCCCGGAAGGAATGCGGAGCGGGGACCGACGAAACCTCTTGGCTCTGGCCCAGGCATCCGCCAGATCTGGGGAATCATTCAGTACCTACATCGACAAGCAAAAAGCAGGTAGTCTAGAAACAGGATCTCGGACCTATCTACCTGGATGCCGTAGACAGGTTACCTTCAGAGGACAATTCGATTCAAAAATGACAATAATGAGCAACAGAAAACAACACACCTCTGTTGATCTTTACCAGCCC
This sequence comes from Clonostachys rosea, assembly GCA_026958235.1. Lineage (NCBI taxonomy): Eukaryota > Fungi > Ascomycota > Sordariomycetes > Hypocreales > Bionectriaceae > Clonostachys > Clonostachys rosea. Next base: position 1,123,497 of record CP110208.1, read on the forward strand.
TTCCAAGGAAGCCAAGCATCTCTCACAACGTTGTTCTCGTCCACAACATAGAACACGAAAAACGCCGCTGCTGTTATGCACACATGATTGCAATACAAGTCCACCCGCTCTCCGACCTTGAACACATCATTCACTGATTGATCCTTGTCCTCGGTTCCCAAAATACCATGTTCCTGCGACAGCCTCGCCACGCCCCAGGCAGGATGGCCTACCACTCGTCCAAACCCCGAGTAAGCGCTCGATTCTCGGGATAGAGCGATCACGCCGGCATTTACGAGAGCTTCATTTCTTTCCGGATAAACGCTACAGACTTCTGTCGCCACGTAACAGGCCTGGTCGCTTTCAGTGACAAGACCAGTAGACATTTGCTGGAGATCGTTGCACGGGAAATTCCCTACAAAATTGTTTTGTTGGCTCAGGGTGATACTGGGCACTTGTAGTTTTCAATAGTGTGGTATACTGACCTGCGTGCAATTCCAGCTTCACATTGGCCGGTACAGCGGTTCTCAGGCTCTTCACTACATGCGCAGTTGGTGTTGAGCCAATGGAGACGACAACGTCTCGGTTGACAGGAAGAAGCTTTGCAGTTTCAAGAACACTGGAGATTTCAACTTGCAGCAAGCTTTCAGCATCGTTGCGCGATCGACCGCCGTACGAATGTCCCGCATGGCAGTAAATGCCGTAGATGTTGACGGCCGGCGATGCCTCGGCGCGTTGGATCAGACGTTGGAGGGCGGGGCTGGCAGTGAGCACACCAGCCCGGTGAGAGCCAACATCAATCTTGATGAAGATGTCCCAAGGGTTTTGGCCAATGGTTTTCTCGAGGTGAGTGATTTGCTGTTCATTGTCGACCATGAGGAGAATGCGAACTGACTTTCTCAACTCAACTAGCTGGGGGAGAATACCCTGGTAGATGGGTAGGCCGTAAAGACACTGTAGTCCCTGTTTAGGATTATGTTTTGGGTGTTGTGGTCATAGTATATTATTACCTCATCCAAGATGCCCTCCTGAACCAGGGGAAGCGCGCCTCTAATTTCGGCTAATGTTGACGCGATAATAGATCTATATTTGCCTTCTCCAAGCATTAATCTTGTGACCTCGATGGACTAGATTGCATTGTGAGTGATCGAAAGATGGTAATCTTGGTAAATTATGGCCGCACCTTGAGTGTTTTTACGTGAGGCCTAAACGATATTCCTAAATCCTCCACATCGCGATGAAGTTTTTTTATGTTATTTTTTAGCACAGGCAATCTGACGACAAAGGCTGGAGTGGGCAGCTCAGAGGCGGGTTTGCCAATGAATGCCTTGTGATTTTCCAATGAATAATCCATCTTAAGGACGAGAAGATGTTGTCAATTCCGAGTTCAGTCACCAGATCAGATCAGGTGAAATATCAGAGATCCAGTCACGGTGACAGTCCGTTTTAGAGCGGATCATTCGGTAAAAGTTCCGAATAAGCCGAGCATGCCGGCTACTCCAGACTGGGGCCGGTGAACCCCGTGGGGCCCCGTCTTTTGGCTGCCAGTCTCCACTTCGGGATCTACGGCCAGAGCACCGACAATTGTAGGATTATATATGGGCGCGAGTTCAGTCCACAAATCCAACTCCTTTCACAGAGATATCTGGTTCCCTCGATTTTCAAACGTCTTGCTTCGAATCTTTGGGAACGCATATCAATATGGCAGCTTACGCAAGCGGTCTGGGGCGTGAGAATCTCGACATCGAGATAGCAACAAGAGCCCATATCGACGTCAAGAAGGAGCAGGAAGTAGGCGAAGTCCTATCTTCATACGATGCTGAGATAAAAACCGGCGAACAGGCGGCAGTCTCCGTAGAGGTACAAGCTGCAGTGCCAGTTGTGGATGAAGATGTCCCCGCGAGCACATTGCGTGCCTGGGTGATTGGGCTCATTCTGACCACCGTTGGCTCCGGGCTCAATATGCTCTTCTCCCTCCGCAATCCGAGCATTTTCATTACTTCAATCGTCGCCCAACTTGTGGCGTATCCGTTGGGCGTGCTCTGGGCGCGGCTGATGCCAGACAAAACGATCACACTCCTTGGCCACAAGATGTCATTGAACCCAGGACCCTTCAATAAGAAAGAGCACACTGTCATCGTCGTCATGGCTAATGCATCATTTGGAAATGGATATCTATACGGTACCGAGGTATGTGTCTCCCCCATGATCAAGGGACTACGAATGGAACTCATTGGACCTAGTTACTCCTTACGCAGGAAAAGTTCTATGGCTATAGTTTTGGCTGGGGTTTCCGCATCCTGCTCATCGTGTCTACCCAAATGATGGGCTATGGCATGGCGGGTTTGTGCAGAAGATTTCTCGTGTGGCCTGCTGCTATGATTTGGCCAGCGACTCTCGTCAATACGACGCTGTTCACCACGCTCCACGATAGAACACCGACTACCACAGGAATGGAAAGCGGTTGGGTTATTGGCCGCTACAGATACTTTCTTTACGTCATGATAGGGGCCTTTGCCTGGTACTGGGTTCCTGGTGTCCTGTTCCAGGGCCTGAGCGTCTTCGCATTTGCGACGTGGATCAAACCAAAGAGTCCCATTGTCAACCAGCTCTTCGGGGGATTTTCCGGTTTATCTTTGATTCCTATCACATTCGACTGGACATACGTCAGCGGATTCCTCGCCAGCCCTCTCATTCCTCCCTGGACTGCAATCGCCAACATGGTGGCCGGCATGTTTATCTTTGTCATTCTAGGTGGCATCATCGCCCACTACTCAGAAGCTTGGTACTCTGCATATCTTCCAATGAGCACCGCACGTGTTTACGACAATACTGGAGCTCCATACAATGTCAGCCGTGTCTTGGGCACAGGCTTTACTCTCGATGCCGAAAAGTACAAGGCATACTCGCCTGTCTTTGTCTCCACCACCAACGCGATTGCTTACGGGTTACAACTTGGTACAGTTGTCGCTGTACTTGTGCACACCGCCCTTTTCAACGGAAAGGATCTGTGGGCGCGGTTGCGAGCTGCCAGGGACCAGGAAGACGACATTCACATGCGTCTCATCAAGAAGTATCCGGACGCCCCTGACTGGTGGTACCTGGCCATGTTCTTAGTTATGCTCGCCCTCGCCTTCATTACCTGTCTTGTCTGGGACTCGCAGTTGCCATGGTGGGCATTGGTCCTGTCTCTCATCATTCCGGCCGTGTGGATCGTGCCCATAGGCATGATCCAGGCGATTTCCAATATTCAGCTAGGCTTAAGTGTCATCACGGAGTTCATCATTGGATACATGCGACCTGGCCGACCACTGGGAATGATGCTCTTCAAAACATATGGATATATTACAATGTTTCAAGGCCTTGCATTCATCCAGGACCTGAAGCTTGGCCACTACATGAAAGTGCCACCAAAGGCGCTTTTCTGGGCTCAAACTGTCGCCACGTTCTGGGGAAGCCTCGTCCAGGTTGCTGTGTATGGGTGGGCCCTGAATGCCATTCCGAACATCTGTGCAGTTGACCAGGTCAACAAATTCACATGTCCCTATGGAAACACGTTCTTCACTTCTTCGGTGGTTTGGGGCTTGGTTGGGCCAGCTCGAATTTTCAATCCAGGCATGATTTACAACTCAGTGCTTTGGTTCTTCCTCCTTGGCCTTATCCTGCCGATTGCTGTCTTCGTATGCTCAAAAGTGTGGCCTAAGTCCAGCTTCTTCAAAAACATCAACACTCCACTATTAATTGGAGGTTCGGGGTATATTCCTCCAGGAACACCACTCTCATACCTCTCCTGGGGCGCCGTTGGGTTCGTGTTCAATAGTCTGATCAAGAATCGCTGGCGCGGCTGGTGGATGCAATACAACTATATCACCTCAGCTGGTCTGGACATAGGTCTTGCCGTCTGCACCATTTTAATTTTCTTCACCATTCAGCTTACAAACACCAAGGTGCCCCAGTGGTGGGGAAATGTTGACGTGTTCAACACTCTAGACGCCAGTGTGGATCTGAACGTCCAGAAAACGGTCGGCCCTGGTGAGACCTTTGGTCCCCAGTCTTGGTAAAGTCAGTGATAGCGAAGATGGTTGCATGAGTGTAGAAAGATCTGAGATATACGCTACTGTGAAAAGTGTATTATCGAAAACATGTGAAGGTCGATAGCCCCAGAAGTATTGTGGAGATTACGTGAGATTAGATAGTCAGAATTTTGCTTGACCAAGAGGTTTCGACCTTTTGGGTCTACTGCTAATCAGGAGAGAAGGCAGAAACTAAAGAGTTGTCTTGCTGCAGCAAACGCATTAAGACCCAACGTGATGCATGAGCAATATACATTAATGGGAATCCGGAGCAGTCTAGTCTAGGCGGGCTAATTGTGAGAGACACAAGTCCCATGCTGCGACTTTCAATAAAGTTCGCTGCAGATCGGTAGCACTGTCTCGTGTATGCTCGTCGATATGCAGTAGTGTACTTCTTATGCTCTGGCATTTTTTTCAAGCATGTTGAGCAGGATTTCCACCGCCGCTGCCGAGGCTATACACGAAGTCAGCTCAGATTCCCCATTCATAAGCAGTCGCCATGTGAGGCCCGCGATGGCAGGTGGCACTTGTTACCTCGAGAAAAAAAAGACTGCAAGACTGCTTGGGTTGTACTATTGAAGACGCTCCGTCCAAGTAGGTTCGCCGGAGATCTAGCCGTAGTCGCCGAAGAGCATTGTGCAGAGAGTTGGGCTTGAGAGGGATACCTAAATTGCGGAGTCACTGTTGGGGTGGCTGGGAGCCCAACAAGACTTGCTGCCGCAGAAACTCAAGATCCCCGCGAAGTTCTCTCAAGGTGCGAAGGTGTAGAGTTTAACAGTCACTTTGCCATCCCGGGCCGCTGCAATGGTTGATATGATATGTGGCCATTCGGCAATTCGGTAGACGATCCAAGCCAGAAACTGCGTTGTTACCGCAGAGCCGCGGGCTGTCCAGGCTATCTCGAAACCATAGTTTGCTTCACGAAGTCAGCCTTACTGCTATTCGCCAATACAGCAATCATTGCGCCACGGAGCCTGTGTCCTTGACGAAAAGTTCCAGCGGCAGCAACAGCTAGCTCCTCAGCTTGATACCATATTTATTTCGCTTCAGCCAAGCTTCGGCTAAGCAAATGTAACACCTCAAGTCCTCGCGGAGTGGGGCAAGTCAATCGGCTTGGCTCGGCTTATCTTGAATGGATTCGGGCCTCGAGTGAGGTTGATGAAGGTCCACTGATGGTTCTTCCGCGTCTTTCAAAGGGGGATTGAGGCCTCTTCGCGCCGGCTTGGCCCACCGTATGATTGTATTTTCAGCACTGCTCGATCCCCTCATCAGCCGATTCATCGAATTACACATTCTAGCCAGTCCACAGGGCCAACTGAGCAAAGCGCGATTTGCCATTTTACTCGGATGCCCATCTAGATCCGAAGAAACGCCGACGACCATGGGCACTTTATGATAGGCCAGAACGTCATATCAAGGCACTTGGGGGGGAGGCTCCCCCGAGGTAATCCTGGACAATACCATCGCTGCCGCCTGTGTGGAGGTACCTGTCCAACGTCGGCTGCCGCTCGACAGAGGCGAAGGAGAAACTCAACCGAGCATTGCGCAACGTGGATAAGTCCTGTCAATGATTCGAGCAGGGTGCGCGGCAGCGACGCAATGTTGGCCGCAATAGGTGGCCTCAGGGCGGCACGAGCTGAGATGAGCTCGCAGAGGTGTTCCTCTTCGGTGAACAGGGACAGGGCTAGAAATACTGGACAAAGACATGTGCGCTGCATGAATCACATATAGATCTTGGCGTTGCAAGAGGGCTGTGAGGACAGAAAAGATGGGGTTAGATTAGATTCTAGATAGTCAGTACTACAGCCGTGTTCAACTCAATGTTGCTATACAACGAGAACTTAGATGGAGTAATATGGACAGCCTCTAACAAAACTACACATGTATATTCCTTACGTAGCCAACGATCCCGGGCGGGTGCAGGGATGAAAGGCTTCCAATGCATCATATTATAGCAGAGAACAGTAGACCCAGACTCACGTACACTTCAGGAGAGTCTTCCTCCACCACTTTTCCTTCTCTTCTATCGTTATCTGTACTGTGACTGGTTTCGAGAGCATGTGACCTTCTTCTGGAATCTCTAATAGTTTCACATCCGCCCCGTGGTCTTCCAGTGCCTGAAAGATGCTGCGTGCCTGTGCAATAGGAACAACCGTATCCTTTTTCCCGTGTATCAGCAGCAGCGGCGATGTGATTCCTTCGATATGGTGTATGGCGCTGCGTTCATGATACATCTCGAGGTCTTCTTTGCTCGTGGGCCTTTGAGGAGGATATCGTAAGACAAACGCAGGCACAATATCTGCCTCAATCTTATGAATGCTTTTATCGAGTGTTTCCAAGTCGCTTACTCCACACAAGCAAACGCCGCCAGCAAACTTCTTCGAGTATTTCGACAGAACCTGGAGAGAGGTATAGCCGCCGGCACTGGCCCCTGTAATCCCAATTGCTCCGGGCTTCACTCGCCCAGAAGCAAGCAAGTGATCAGAGAGCTCAATGACGTCCTCTGTGTCTAAAACCCCCCAGTTGCCGAATAAGGATTGACGGTATTCTCTGCCATATCCTGTGGAGCCAGCATAATTGGCTTGGAGATATGCATAGCCCCTTGATGTGAAATATTGAACTGGCAGACTGAGACCACAGCCCGCATGGCTTGTAGGCCCGCCGTGGGCTTCGATAATGAGTGGAGGCCTCGCGTCTTGCGGGGCCTCATAATCACTGTTACGGGGCATCCATAGAAAGCCGTGAATGTCCCGCAATGGTGAACGTTTTGAGCGTATGTGGATAGATTGTGGTGATGAAAATAAGTTCGTAGGAAAGTATTCATCTACTGATCTTCGAATGGCTTCGCTGCTCTCAGGGCACGCAGCAGTATCAATACGATAGACTGAATTGCCGTTGATCGTGCCAGCACCAATGACAAGCGCTGACGTGCTATCATACTTCCACACCGCGTCATGGGGGACTTGACAAATGTCCTCGTACTTGGCAAGCTGTTTCCACTTGCCTGTAGTTGTGTCGATAGATATGACACGATTTACTCCATTAATAAGCGGCGTAGCTAGTATATGGTGTTTGTCTAGGACAGTGTACGTATTGCTGTTATTCTATGTCAGTCTCTCCCAACGAGGTCCGGGTCGGGCATAAATCGCTCACATTGATTCGACATGTCCGGCGAACGAGAACTCCGCATCCTCCAGGCCAGCCAATGTAATCGGGATATGTTGCGAGCTGTCAGGCGGAATTCTGAACAACTGACGGAACGAGCCGACTTCCTTAGCAAAGAAGAGAGAACCATCAGGGCCCCAACGAGGCTCGGCAACACTTTCGTGGTCCATGCCCGCGACTAGACGTGCATTCTTGATCGTTCCATCTGGGGACCAGTCGGCGCAATAGAGCTTCACGTCCGTGTATGGGAGCTCAGGGCGGTTATATTGGGTCCATGAGAGACGAGTCCCATCCGTATTGAAACGTGGCTGGAAATAAAAGTCTGCTCCAGTCAAGATCCTTTTAATCTCGCCGGTGTCTGCATTGATGGCCACAATGTGGTTCTGCGTTCCTTCTGTAGTGCTGTCCGTACGATCCTCTTCGACTGCGAGACTCCAGGGCGACCGTACATTGGTAGAGAAGCTACCATAGTGTAAAGCAGGGCTTCCGAATAATTCGATGACTTTTCCCGAGTCAGGGTTCAATAGGCAGACGGCTCGATCTCGATTGGAGAAAATGATGCGGTCATCTGGCAGGACACCGAAAATCGCGGAGCCGTAGCCGTAGACGCTATTTTCTGCGCTAAATTCAGTTGGTAGAACCGTTCTCAAACCAGACTTGGTTATCTCCATGATCGTTTTGCGGCCTTCCGGGGTGGTTTCACTAAAGAAAGCGCGGCCAGATTGAGGCTGTGGTGCTTGTCAGTTAATGCCTGATAGTCTCATTGTAGATCTGCGAAAAGGATCCATGTTGAAAAAATTGTAGGCTTGGTCGGGAAAATTACACGTACATTGACTCTTGGACAGGTGAAGTTCCTGGCCATGGATGCAATGGCCTGGACGGTGATCGGGGACACCCATGTCCCGTAGGGTGCCACGGTCTTCATTGTAGTTCGGCGCTTCTGAAAAAACGAGGCAAGACGGGTGTGTTTCGTAAATTGTCAAGTGACTAGGAGTTTGATATTCTGTTTCTGACTTGGGAGAGTGGCCATGAACTAGCTACTACCGTTTATTTATGTTCTTGGGATCAGTGGTCCATCGTTCGCTCCACATCTGGGGCCGACGGAAGTGATTGACCAAATGCTCACATGCTTGCCTGACCCCCGCTCCGTTGACAAATCTTTTGAGTTTTCGGCAAAGGCTCCGAAAAAGCCGAAAACAAGCAATCCTATCTGAGCCAAGCACTGACCGGGGACGTATTTTAACCCTCTCACATCTCCATCCTGTTGTTCATGGCCGCACCTGACAGCGTCGAACTCTATAGCATCCTGGTTCGCGTGATCTACCCATAGGCCATGGAGAAGTTGCAGACGAAAACTTGGCGAAGCTGGGTGATGCCAACCGCCATGCACAACACCTCAGAATGGCATGCCTCCTTGGAATATTTCTCCAAGATTCACAGTCCCGGCTTCAACAAAATCTCTGGGGCATCTGACCCGCAATCATCTCCGTGTGGAAAGTATTTTGCTTTCACAGGAAGCACGCGGAGGGCGCTGGAAGGGAAACCTATCTCTCGCGTCTGCATCACCGATGGGCAAAATCTCAACATCATTCAAAACCCGAATCAAGATAGAAACGACCATTCGCCCAGATGGTCTCCCGACGGTAAAAGCTTAGCTTTTCTCTCAGACCGCCATCAAGAAGGCAGGTTTGCCGTCTATCAAGTTGCCTGGTCCGGGCTCGAGAGCAGTGTGGAGAATGTTGAGCGGCTGGTGGAAGACCCCCGGGGATCACTGCATCATCTCGACTGGTCACCTAGCGGCAGGCAATTGCTTCTTCTTGGGATTGAGACAGATGCTGCTTCAACGCAAGACTCGGATCAAGCGCGAGATTCTCTTGGCAAGGCCTCTTCGTGGATGCCAACTGTCCGGACGGCGCGCTGGCCGCGGCGGTTCGTCTCGACCTACGACTGGAGCTCAGACAATCTCCGATCCTGCTTGTCCAACGACCTCACCATCTGGGAAGCCGCCTGGTGCGGTGAAGACACTATTGCCTGTATTGTGTCTGATGAAGGGACAGAAAACGATTGGTATCGAGCTCGTCTGTCGTTGCTGGATGTGGTTTCTGGATACGAGCAAAAGGTGCACATCCCTTCCGCGCAGCTAGGTCTACCAACTTGCTCCCCAGATGGCGACAAAATAGCTGTAGTGGTGGCGCTGTGTAGCGACAGGGGCATAGTGGCTGGGGATATCCTCATCATTAACCGAAGTTCCGGCAATCAGCAGCAAATTCGTCCCGCGGAAACCGACGTAACATGTCTCAAGTGGCGCGACAATGAGACGCTGTTTTTCGCCGGCTTGAACGGTCTTCACATCTCCGTTGGTGACGTCGAAGTTGCCTCGGCGATTGTACACAATCGATGGTCTAGCAAAGAAATGTGCGGGCATATCTATCCTGTGGCGTCGCCTTTGGAAGCACGCGGGTCATTCTCCTTGGTCCTCGAAGGGTGGAATCGGTATCCGGAGCTGTGCGTGGTCGAACAGGACCATGTAAAACCGCTTTTGACTTTCGAACACGCAGGAAGCAAGTGGCAACGATCACAGCTCGGTTCCATGGAAGAGCGTACCTGGAAATCCAGCGACAATCTGGAAATCCAGGGATACTTGTACCTCCCTGCTGCCGGCAAGGCTCCGTATCCTTTGATATTGAGCTGCCACGGGGGTCCGGTGTGGTGCTATCGCAACCGATGGCCGGGAAACGCTTGTACCGCGTTCCTGGTTTCTCAAGGTTATGCCGTCCTGACTGTTAATGAACGTGGCTCCTCCGGAAGAGGGCAGGAATTCGCAAGGCTTATATTAGGCGACACTGGGGGCCAGGAGACAAGTGATTTTTTGGCTGGTGTTGCAACTCTGGTGGAGGAAGGTATCGCCGACCCGAACAGGCTTGGGGTGACCGGCGCAAGCTATGGAGGCTACATGGCGGCATGGCTGATCGCGAAAACCGACATCTTCAAGGCCTCTGTTCCTGTGGCTGCAGTCACAGACTGGAGATCCTACCATCTTGAGTCTAACATTGCCTTGCAGCCGCAACTGTTTATGGGTGCTGATCCCTACGCACAGGGAGGGCTCTATCATGAGCGAAGTCCGACCATGGCAGCAAGTCGCATCAAGACGCCTGTGTTTCAAATCGCGGGTGGACGGGACCAATGTGTACCCCAATCCCAAGCCTTGCAATTCCACCAAGCCCTCCTCGAGCATCAGGTGCCGTCAGCATTGTCGATCTACCCCGACGAAGGTCATGGAATCGAGAAATTTCCAGCATTGATCGACTTTTGCGCGAGGACATTGCTGTGGTTCAATCGGTACCTGAGTTGAAATTAGAAACCCCCGTATTAGTTTGGATTCATTAATGGCCAGACTCCGGGATGCAATCTGGTACGTGTCGGGTAGAAAGGGGGCGGGGGGTTACAAGCTACCCTATAGTTTCTCGAAAATGACATAGGCGTGTTCTTGTAGGGCTCTCCCACTGTCGCATCTAAAATGCCTTTACTGACGCAAGAGGAATGCAATAAGCTAGACCTACCCTTTGGCTGTGGCTGAGGGCAGAGATCTCTTCTAAGTTATCCCGCACAACCTCAGTTAAGTCTTAAAATTAAGCGTTGACATGCTTATTTACAGAAAGCATGAGATTTTTGCCCAAAAAGGGAAATTCTGTAGTGGGAATGTACAGAGTTGCTCCTGATTCGGAAGGCCCCAGCCAACTCTATTGTGGACACTGATGACCAGGTACTGTAGTAGCTTACTATAAGAGGTTAAAGAAGGAAGGTATATTGATGCGTGCGATGACGCGGTCGCGTTGGGATACGGTTGTTCGCAGACTTGTGGCACCACACTATAGCTAACTTTTTGTAATGGACTTTCCGATATGGGCCCAAGTAATAATAACCTAGTTAAGCTCTCAATGCTCGAAGATAATTCATTACGTTGCCTAGAATCGGCAAATTTTCATAAGCCGAGGGGGCTTTGTGGGGTTTATTTACTTTATCCTTGTATTATTCGTCGATATACCTGGTGCTCGTTATTCTACTTACGTATGGCGTTGGGGGTTTCGAGCGGCAGTTTCGATAGATGCCGGTTACGCCCACCTTTCCTCAGCCCCTGATCGGCTTCCTAATTTTTACCACTCGTTGACCCCCTGGGACAAGTGTCTTCTGGGACAAGGGGATTTGAAGCGTTGGCTACTTCTTGAGTTACTATTTCTTTTTTAATACGTAGACTGTCCAAGTCTCCCTAGTGGGCATTTTTTCAGCTGTGGCAATGCTATGTCTGGTGCTGACAAGAAGAAACTGAGGCCTTAAAACTTTGATTAGCTCTTAGCTTCGTTTCTTTTGATGAAGCAGGCTCGTAATCACTGAATCGTGCCGACGTTTTCGTCATCAACAGAAGCATGAGCTCTTGCTGCAGCTCATCTACCTTTATTTTCATTCACCTCCAGTAACTCACGACTGTCGCTCTCGACCATCTCTGCTCGGTATTGTTGCTTAAGTCACACTGTACTGCGCTGGGAACGTCACATATGGCGGGCGACGGCGACACCACGGACCACGTCGCCAGGATCAATGCCATCCTCCGGGACAGCGTCCGGGCGGGTGTCCCCGGGCTCTCTGTCGCTGTGTCCTCCGTTCGCAAGACGTGGACATTTACGAGCGGCGTTTCTGACCTGCGCAGCCTGGAGCCAGTCGACACGACGCACTTGTTTGGCATCGGCAGCATCACAAAGGTATTTGTCGCCGTAGTCGTCCTGCAGCTCGTCGAAGAAGGCAAGCTCGGGCTGTCGGACACGGTCAACAGCCTGCTCAAGCCCGGTGTGTACCGCGGCATCGTGGACGCCGGGGATGCAACTGTGGCACGGCTTCTAAGCCACGAAGCGGGTATCGACAGTTGGGAGGACGACCCTTCATGGATCCGCAATGGCCGTGGCAGCGAGATGGAACCCTCTCACATATGGGCCAAGACGGAACCGCTTGACTACATCCGGCGGCCCAAGAAGACGGCCCCAGAGCCTGGCAGGTGGTACTACTCAAACACCAACTACACCTTGCTCGGGCTCATTATTGAAAAGGTCACCGGGAGCTCCGCAGAGTCCGAGATCCGCCACCGAATCCTCAACCCGCTGGGTATGAGGCAAACCTACCTCGAGGGCTTCGAAAGCCCCCCCAGCGAGGGCCTCCTCCCGAGTCGCTACCACTGGGCCACGGACACCTTTCGTGACGCGGCGGGTACAAGTCCCTCATTCCCCCCCATGAGCGAGCGCCTCATCGACTGCACTTCGTCGAACCTGTCCACCGAATGGACTGCAGGCGGGATCCTCTCCTCGGCAACGGACCTCGCCACGTTTGCTGTTGCGCTGCGGGACGGAAAGCTCCTCAGCTCCGAGTCCCTCGCCGTCATGACAGAGTGGCGGTCAGTGGCCAATGACGAGGAGATGGGCCATGGTCTTTTTCGCATAAAACGGCCCGATGCCGACGCGTGGCTCGGCCACTTTGGAGGTGTGCTGGGCTTCACGGCAGCACTGTGGTGGAAGGAGAGCGGCGACTGCGCCGTCGTGGTGCTTTCCAACGTGGGCAGGATGCATGCAGGCAACGTGCCGTCGAGTGGTAGCCACGTTGTGGTCAAGTCTAATTTGTTGGAGGTTGCATCCAAGTTGGCCAGCACCTCTGCTCTCGATAGCTAAGTGACGTTGGACACAATTAATTTCGTGTTCTTGAAATAGTGTTTCCCAACAGGCAGTTCTACGTATTGTACTTGTATGGCTGCTTTTCGTTCCCAACTCCCAAGGCGAATTTTAAGACGTCTCAGGCGTCCTTGGCCTACTGGTGCGCACGACCGTTGCTTGCATATTACAGAAACCTGCCGCTACATCTACCAGGTTCAATCCAGCAGGCAATATCACGTAGAAGACTGAGACATGAGACTGCGTTTGGAATTAACATAGTTTCATATGGATAGTCTTGTTTCCTTACCCGTCCTTTGGCATTCTCATTGCCGCCAAAAAGGCCATTCAGACCGCAGTGAGCTCCATTCGGAGCCATTGCGGATGCAAGTCACGCAGGGTCAACTCGTATCTGATGACGTTATTTGGCCTAACACTAAAACCGTTTAACGTCATCCGGCCCTGGCTGAAAGTGGTACAGTTCCGGTTGCAACGGCCTCGTGATCCCCCAAGCCTAGGATATTTCTCAGGTGCCTGGAAACTTGACTCGGAGCGACGCTGACCGAAGAGGGTGCAAAAGACGGAAGAGCTGGTTTCAGTGAGCAAATCATTTGGTTGTGGAGGCTTTGTACTCACCCTGTTAATTACCCCATTGCCCTTCAGTCGGCGGATTCTAGTTGCTCCACTTGTGAGAGCGGCTGGGTTTGGGTACAAAACGGTACGCTGAGCACCTCTTTGCGGTGAAAGCGGACTCGAGTCTTTTTGCCCTATGGGGTACCTGTTTCTTATTAACCTGCCATAAGTAACTACCCGTTAGTACGATTGTAGATTAAATAGATTAGCCCTAGGTATCTATTTAACTACTCAAGCTACAAAAGGGTATCTATTATTAACTAATAAAACTAATCTTATAACTAATTTAAAATCTATTAAATCTTATATTAAATAATATAAAAAATTAAATATTATTTAAAATATTATTATATGTATTGGACATTCAGGTTTCGTTTTCTTACAGAGATTGCCGTCTCCCTCTTCCCAAGCCGAAGTAAACATTAGCGGCTCGATATTCGCTATGCTGACTCACCATACTGCCGTTCAGGACTAGCCAGCTAGACCTACTAGTTGTATGTATGTATGCGGGAATTCGGATATAAGGATGTGGCTCGTGGGGAAAACAGACTCCCCCCTAATAAACCCCCCTCCCCCAAAAGTTAGCGAACAAGTCCTTACCCATCGAGGTTCATTAATTAATGTAATAAGTGCCCACCTCTTAAGCCGAAACTACGTCGCTTGCTGCGAATCATTTCGATACTGAAGATGCCCTGTCACACACCGGGAAGCTTTCCCTCCGGCATCCAAAAGAAACAGAAGACCAGTCTTGCGTACGTCTGTTCCGTTAACTAGACTTTGCCCCGGTCTGCTCCCCTTCGCCCTCTTTGCCATAGGCTAACCGCTTTGCTGCTCAAGGTGCCGGCGCTGTCGAACAAGTAAGGTAAAGTGTTCCGGCGAGCAGCCATGTCGCAACTGTCGGCAGTCAAAACATCCTGTCGCTTGTGTGTATCCCCCGAGGGACCGCGACGTTCTTGTTAAAGAAAGGCAAGCCTGCTGCCCAGGGAATTATGGCTGTGCAACTTGCTGAGTTTTGTAGCTACTTGAACCAATTGGAAGCCGAAATTCAGACGTTACGACAAAACCGACATTCTACCAAGGAGCATGCTGTTGACGCCGAAGGCTCGCCCATCCCACCCAGCTGCAGCCCTGTCTTGAACTCACCGGAGCAAGACATTACCGCTGACCAGACGGCTACTAGGGAAATTCCTCCATCTACTGCCGCTGGAACCGACCCAGTTCCCATTGAACACATTGACACGTATGCAACTAAACCACTTCATGTGAGATATACCAGCGAGGGCGAATCGTTGGCCCGCTACTCCTACGTCGGCGACGCTGCTTGTGAGGCGTTTAATACACGAGTACGCCGGCATCTCAGGAACGATGATTCGATCACGCCCCCCAAGCATGACCGTTACTTCAAAACCAACACCTTGCGCAAGCTGGCGGACAGAGATCTGGACCTACCTGACCAGGCCTACGCAATGCTACTTATCGAAACAGCAGAGCGGTTCGTGGGCAACGAATATCACATGTTTCTTCGGAAGACATTTTTGCACCAGTTCGACCAAGTATACAAACCCGGTACATCCAAAGACCCCGTCTGGCTGTGCGGCTTATTCGCCATCCTGGCTCTGGGCGAGCTGTACTCAAATATACCAATTTTCGCGCATCACAGTCAAGCGGACATTCCCGGCATAGGCTTCTTCCTTCGGGCTTTGGACCTATTTGAGGACTTGTATGAGGAGCCAACCGTGTCTTATATTGAAACTGTTCTTCTTTTGGTCAGTGTCGCTGGTCATTCCACCCTTTGATTGATTGAATCCACCCGGCTGACGGCTTCTTACTGGACTAGTCGTATTACTCACACGCCTTGAATCGGAGCAACAGCGCATACATCTTTACAGGGCTTGCAGTGCGTCTGAGCATGGCCTTAGGCCTTCACCGCGAGCTTCCTGCACAACTCGCCTCACCCTTCGAACACGAGCATCGGCGCCGCGTGTGGTGGACAGTCTATGCATTCGATCGTCTGTGCTCATTGAAGCTTGGTCACCCAATTATGATTAAGGATGAGGACATCAGTGTGAACTTGCCATCGCACAACAACCTGAGTTCAGACGATCTCGAAGATTTGCCAAACCCCAAGCAAATCCTCTCGAGCATCTCCATGGCACGCATTGCTGGATCGATTCTGCAGGACCTTTACCAACCAAGAAGTCGATTTGCCATCCTGCCAAACGTGCAGAAAATCCTGGCGCAGCTCAAAGATTTTATTCAGTCGTTGCCTGATGAGCTCTCGCTCACCAAGATCGCATCCACAGCATGTCCTGGGAGGGCTCTCGCCTCGCTCCATGTGCACTGCAATCACGTAGGTAGCCATCCCTACATCAACCGTGCCCGGCCCACAGCCACATAAACGTTGGCTCGCATGCGCAGTTTGCGCTGCAAGACGTGCAAGACGTGCAAGGGGTGTGCCTTCACGTCAAAGCTATATAAGCAAAACGCTAACTGGAGCCTTAGTGCATTGTGTTGACAACGAGGCCTGTCTTCTTCCAGCACTTTCAGTCCCAGGCGACTTTACCGCATGTACGGACTAGCCATGGGCCGTGTTCTGCTGCAGTGTTGGCTCTAGCAGACGCCTGCGTATCTGCAGCAACCACGTGCTACAAACTACTGCGGCGCTTGTGGGTTGACGGCCAAATTGTCACACTCGGAGGATTTGACTCTCAATATCTCTTTTCAGCCGCTACCATTCTTGCCATGAGCCACTCATTGAAGCCCACCAACTCCAGTCGTACACTGCTGGAGGGCTCCTCAAGCATGCTGCGGATTATGGGCACAAGTGGAAATATTTCCGCCCGTGGCTACTATGAGCAACTGGCCGACTTGAAGCACGATTTGGAACTATGCAAGGACGCAGCGGGCGAGGTCAATGCTTCAGAATCTCAGGCGAGATCAAGCTCCATTCAAGCCGATGGAGAAAATGCGACCGAACTCAGGCTGCAAGAGCCTACAGGCATCACCAGCGCCACAGCGATCACGGAGCCAGATCACGCACACATGCCATACAATATTGATGTCGCAGCAATCTTGAATGCTCCCGACATCAATGAGTTTTTGACGTTCGAAAGCCTCGATGGGCTTGGGATCCAAGACCCAGGCAGCCAGCCGCTTTGGTGGTCGTCGCACAATGTTGAATGAAGTCTGAAACGTAAAAAATGCCGTCATTTCAGCACTGGGGCTTAGAACTAAACGGTCATAGGCTCGCTTAAAGACAATCTGAAAATATATCCCGAAGAGGGAAATTACGCCCCTTTGGGATTCTCCAAATCGAAAAAGTTCCAGCGAACTCCCTTGACCAAGTTTTAGGTCTCCAAGTCCCGCGGTAGCAAGCATCGGGAGCATATCCGAATTGGAGAGCGTATAAACCCTTTCCAGCGTTGCGGCTTGTAGGGAGTTTCACGTCGCGGCTTCCGATCTGTTGCCGGAATGCTTCGCAATATGTCCTCATACTCCAGGCAGGTTCTAAAGGTTTGAGAGGAGACCTTCGCCTTATCGCTGTTGCTACTATCGCAACCTCCCAGGAGCCCCTCGAGGATAGTTATCAAGCGGGTCCAAATCTGGGCTGAATGACCTACCTTTTCTGGTCTTAAGTGTGCAACTTCTGATGAAATGGACCTCGCAGGGATTTTCTTACAGTCGATTCATAACTCTTTCTTGGAAAATCAGCAGCATGAGTTACTTAACCCCAGAAATCTTACAGGGGCAATCTGGGAGATAAAAGATAGGGTATAACAGCAAGAAAATTTAAAGCAAGTATAAAAGTACTTATATTATACTATATTTATTATTGAATAAATAGTACCATAAAATAAAAGAATAAAAGAAACTAACTATCCTTAAATATTAAGATAAAGGCTTATATTATTTATTATATCTTTTTTAAGTTATAGAAAGCTTTAAATAGTATTAATTATGTTTTATCTTCTTATAATTAAGCTATCTATAGACTCTGAGTTATTTATATTAAAGCTTCTTCTACTATATTTCCCTTTTCCTTTGAGGTTTAATCTTGTTTCATCTTAATAGTTAAGGTTCTATCTTCTAATTAGATTCCTACCTAATATATAATAGAAATTAGATCTTTTATAGATACCTTCTTATTGATAAGATCCTTATTATATTTCTCCATTTAAGGACTTAAGTTATATTAAATTTATTATAGATTTCCCGCGAATTTAATTAGATCATTTTGATGTCTGGTACGGCGCTTACGGCTCTCCACTGTCAGGGGGATACTATGACATAGCTAAAATTGCATCTGCTAAAGAATCCTCCAACTCCGTCCATCCAGATTTGCCAAAGTATTCCTTGAGCAAAGCCTCCGCTCTCTTCAACGGTTTGATGTCTGCTAGGTCCCGACTTTCATTCTCTAGCGAGTCCAGAATCTTCCTATGTGGACGCAGCTTTCGCAAAGCTGCAACTACGTCCGTTTAGGTAAAGGGTCTGGCGAATGCGAACATGCGCTCATTTTGAACAGTAGGAGCCAACAGAGCGATAGCACGTAGTCGACCTGTGTCCTGCACATCGACGTACCACTCTGGCGGCACTGTATTAGCACTGCTGGCTTTCATTTACGGAGGCCAACTTACGAAGTGGCATTTGCATGACCCCATCGTCTCCCTCCAAAAGCTTTCGCACCCAGCCCATATTGGACCCTGGGATCTCAGGAGCAAGAATTCTCCCAAGCTATTGTTATATAATGTCAGCATTGTCCCCCAAGCAAGGATTAGGGAAGTCGTTACAAGCTAATTCGGCAGAACCGCGTTGAAAACGATGCCTGGCCGGCTCTCCTCAACCCATTTCCAAGCCGCGCGCTCGCCCTCCGTCTTGGATGCTGCATAAACCGTGACAGGACCCGGAGGAGTATGCTCGCTCCAAGCTGCTGCAACAGCCGCGTCATTCCACGTGCCTAAAATGCAGATCAGCGCCAAGGTTTAGGCTCTCATATATCAAAATATTCTACGCATACCCTCGGTTACCACAAGCTTTTTATATGCGGGTGGTGTCAACCTAGCACTTGACGAAGAAGTTAAAACAAACCGCTTCACCGATGGGTACTTGGAAGCTACTTGCGGCGCGTTCAGGGTTACAGCCACGACAGGAGTAACGACAATGTTCGGGTCTGGATTGAAGCTCACGTCCGATGCCTGGATGCTGTAAATTCTCCGTTCAAATTGGGGCAGTGATAATAACTCACCACGTGCACAACGCCAGCTACATCCACCAATGAGTGATCGAAAGCGCCTGGATTCCCCAGCGAAGGTGTTACCAAGGTCTCAAACCGGCCTTTTCCATACTTCTCTTCAAATAGCCGGTCGAGCCAAGGCTTTTTCCCGCGAATAGATCCACGAACGTTGTACCCGAGCTCTAAAAGAAGGTCGATAATGTTAGAGCCAAGATAGCTGTTCGCTCCAGTGATGAGGATGCGAGATCCTTTGCGGATCGCCAGTTGATCGGTGAGCATTTTGCCATACAGATGTTAAATGAGGAGAACTGGTATCTTGATATGCTAGAGAAAGGAATCTGAATGCGGTTCCGGGAAAGACTAGGGCTCTTATACACGCACATGTTAGTCACTGATTCTGTATTGGGAAAAGGATTTGAAATGAAGTTCGTTAGTAGTCCAAACCGAACGCTGTGGCACCCGCTACATCCGCGGAAGCGGCAATTATATCAGCATTCACCGCCCACCATCAGTATAGTGACAGGGACTATCACCACGTAGCTTTCAACTGGGGCGTTTAGGCCAGAGCGGCGACGAGGTATCAGTTACCCCGGGTACTTGAAAACAGCGCCTGCTGCATCTCACCATCTGTTCTGCGCTGGGTGGGCGATAACGTAGAGCGTGTTGTTGCCTGGATTACGGTTTAGGACGCACGAATTCCATTTAAGATCTATATTGCGGCTACCCTCCGGAGGAGCATACTGACATGTAGTACGGCAACCTACCCACACTGCCCAGCTAGCTCTAATGCCATGAAGTACGAAGCTCAGGAGCTACGAGTTACTCTATAACAGTTTAACAATACCGAGGAGCCAAGATGGTCAAACTGTTGGCCTGCCCGAAGCTGCCACTTCATCCATCGACGACAGTGACGCCTCACGCGACAGGAGTATATATAGCGTCGAACTTCTCATATCCCACACCCTGGACGAATGTCTGCATCCAAGGGCCCTGCGTCTTGGCGTGGGCCAGCTTCCAGTAGAGATCCGCATGAGCGTCAGCGTCGACGCGGTATTTGGGCTGTCCGTCTGGCTTCCGTTCGTCGGCATAGTAGAATCTTCACGGCGTTAGTCTCCCAGGCAGGAATTCCCGAGACGGATCGAGTGCTTACTTGTATCCACGGTCTTTGTACGCTGCCGAGGCCGCCCAGATCATGTGAGCGGCGCCCGACTTACCGATGCCCGCGGCGACAAATCGCGGGAGGATGGCGACGTTCAGGACATTGCCTGTGTAGATGAAGGTGCGCGCGGCCGAATCCGGAAGCTCTGCAAAGCCCAAGACGGCCTGTTGCGCGGCGACAAAGGCACTGTGGATGTTGATGGTCGTGTCGCGACTGAAGTCGGCAAGGGAGAGGGCAAAGGGGTCGTCGGCCGGGGTGAAGCTCCCGGCACTGGCTGCGGAACGTCAGTCGGCCAGCAACGACGCCGTTGGGGACGAGGGCTTACCATTGTAGATAACGACACTGGGGACGCCGAACACCTTCTTCACCTTGGTAAAGGCATTGACCACATCGTCGGTGTTGGAGAAGTCGCTTGGGATGTTCAGCTGGTTGTCGGTGCTATCGGCCTCCTTCAGTGAGCGGGCAGCAAGGGCGACCTTGTAGCCCTTAGAGGCGAAGGTGCGGGCGACGGCCTGGCCGATATTGGAGCCTGCGCCGAGGATGAGGACAACGGGGGACTTGGCGGCCATGATTTGATGCTGGGTCGACTATTAAGGATCAGTTACTTGGGGGTATTCCGTACTTGGTCGTGCCTCAAAGGGAGAATAAGTCAGGTGCAAATTCCCATTAAATACGAAGCCTTCAGGCCGCTATATAAAGCCGAGTACTTGTATAAGGTCGTACTCGGCGTCGCAAGGGGGCTATGGGCGAACCAATGCCGCATGCCGCTGCTCAAAAGCCGCGGCCTAGTTTCAGCCGAAACCATTTGTCAGCTCAAGTAACTTGTCGAGCAGAGAGTAAGAGAACGGGTCCTCCGTTGGCCGAATGAATGATTAATCATAAGCTCGACAGCAGAGCACACCTTAGAGGGGCTTTCGGGAATACTTGCTGATGCTTGGTTAAACGTGTATGATTTCTCATCGAATGTGACTAGGCAATCGAGGCCTGTTGTTTGGCCATACTCGTGCTTGGCTCCGGTCGGCATTAGTTGCATAAGATTGAGTGATCAGTGCCAATATGAACGCCGTGGATGGTTCAACCAATTGACCAGTCGTTGAGTTTGGGTGGTCCGCATATGATCTTGTGTAAGTGTTGGCAAGTATTTCCGAATGACTAACGGCATCAGGTTAGGCGATCAAGGTGTCCCTCGACAGCCTGTACCGGTTGCTGGGGAATATTGTAGGGAAATCAAAGACATGGAAACAGTTTAAGGCCGAGGAAGAATATAAAGGCTTGACGAAATCGCTTCAAAACACATTCACCTACTTACAATCTCCAGAGCCGAAAAGAGCACTTCTCGTCCACCAGCAAAATCCTTTTCAGCTACTTCCAAGCAGATTCTGTCAACATGCCCTTCATCAGACTAGTCGTGGCTGGCACCGGCGGCCTTGCCAAGCTTGCCATTCCTGCAATTCTGAGCTCAACCCAACCGAAATTCGAAGTCACCATCCTTACTCGGAAGACTTCTAGCACCCCGCCATCCTTCCCTGGTGCTAAAGTGGTCCAGGTTGACTACAGCGACCATGCAGAGCTTGTACGCTTGTCCGCAGGTGCTGACGCCATCGTGTCTCTCGTCAACGGTGGGATCAGCAGAATCGTCGACAGGCAGCTACTCGCGGCTGCCCAGGAGGCGGGAGTTCGGCGCATCTTCCCTTCCGAGTACTCGCTGGAAATCCTGCACCCATCGGCGCAATCGCTTCTGACACTGGATAAGCCATGGCCCGATAACCTCGCGGTAGTGCCTCTGGCAAAGGAATTCGTGGATCTCGCCAACAAGGGTGGCCCGACAAGCTTCACCACCATCGTTCCCTCGGCTTTCATCGACGAGTGGGTCAAGGGATCATTTGCCCTGTTCGAGCCGAAGAACAACAAGGTGACGGTCCTTGACGGTGGCGACCATCCTTTCACTGGGAGCTCTTTGCCCTTCATCGCCGGTTGTCTCGTGGCTGCCCTCAAAATGGACGAAGAGAAGACAAAGAACAAGCGCCTTCACGTCAGCGAGGTCCGCACAACTGTCAACGAGATCATAAGCCTCTACGAGAAGATTACAGGACGCGGATTTGAGAGGGTTCCCATCACGACGCAGGAACTGACTGAGCAGCGCAACAGGTACTTTGTGGACGGCCAGAGCTTTCCAGCCATTCTTACCACCATCCAGATTGCTGCTTTTGGCGGTGGCGGCGCAGGGGATCTCGAAGATGGCTTGCAGTTCGATGGTGACGGATTCTTGGATGTGAAACGGAAGAGCATTGAACAACTGGTCCGTGACGGTCTGGAGAAGATTGGGGTTGTCTGAGCAGAGGAACGCTTGGGTAGAACTGGTGAAGTGTTATCGGGCTACCTCGATATGAAATGAGAATCATCTAAGCAATGTAGTCGGAGTCGAGACTCAGGCGAATAGAGGCAAAGACGGTGCCGTTGAAAATACAGCATTAAGCGTCTCGACATAACTGACGTCGCTGTCAGCATTGAGATCGTTCTGGTTCCACACTGCTTCCACCATGCTCCGAATCAGCGGGACGTGATTCACCCGATGCAGTGACTCTTGTCCCGTCTTTGATAGAATGTCTGACATTTGCAGACGTTCCTCATCGTTGCTCGCTTCGCAAGCTAAGATAAACAAGGGCCAGGCGCTCTCGCAAGGGCCAAGGTAATGCAGGATGAAGATCCCCTCCCTCACCAACCTTTTCTGCTCAAATGAGGAAGGTGATACGTTTGCTACCGCACGATTGAAGTAGATGAGTGCAGCGCAAGTGTAGAGATACGACATCATATGTTGCCTGGTGATTGGAGTTTCTGAAATGTCATAGAAAGGACCTGTCTCTCCGATATTCTTCTGAAGGTTTCGTTTGAGCCCCTGCATCCGCTCTATATCCGCGGCACTGTATATCGGTGGTCGCTTGCATACGTTCCGAATAAGGTCGAGGGCATCCATGGGACACGTTGTATAGCTTCGGACCTGTGAAATGCATTAGAAGCCCGTTACAAAGGAGCGGCCAAGAACTCTAGAACAACGTACTGCAGACACATCGACTACTAGGTCTTGAGATCTCCTAGCCTGAGGTGCTTTGCAGGGGCCGATTACAGAGTCGGCATCTGCCCAGTGCCGCAAACTAAGCTCCGCTGATACTTCGTGGTAGTAGATCCAGTCCATCAAGATGATATTATCATCTTGGTATAGCCAAGCCTTATGGACCAAAGCTGAGATGATCTTCTTCGCACCGCAGAGGAATACACGCCAGCCAATTTGAGGGTTTGTCGTGGTGAGAAGCTAATTCATGTTAACATGTTAACAGCCTATTGGTACGGCTGTTCGCGTAGACATTGGGGGTGGGGGTAATAACCTCGTACTGGTAAAGAAGCATCGTGGCAACAAGGTTCTGTAACACGCTGTTTCTGTCGGCGTGCCGCAAAGACTTTTGAAGCAATGAGATGAGCCTTGAGCGACGGTCTAGGCTCCTTGAGCGCCCGTGTAACTGCAGGGAAGCTATGATGAGCACGCCTTCTAGAATTAAGTTGGAAGATTTGGAAGAATTGTCGAGCGCAGCTCTCAAGACGAATTGGGCCAGTGCTTCATCCATAATGGGTGACAGGATCCGCGATCGGGATGCGTTGACTAACAACTACGTGTTAGATTGCACTACAGCAGTCATCATGCGCGTTGTGGCTCACAGAAATCAAGCAGGAGAGCGTTGCCCCCAGAAAGAAGCCGTGGCGGAAGGTATGGTAGGTGTGGAATATGCAAGGTGTGGGCATGTTGACCTGTACGCGAGTTATTAACATACGCATTAAGGACTTGGCAACAGATAAGTATAGACTCTCACCAACACCTTTCCTCTCCTGGAGCATTTCGGACAAGGACACGTCCCAGGGGGAGGTATTTAAGAACAAGGTGTTGCTGTCGGAATAACGCCGCGCCGTCGCCGCCGCCGCCGCCCGATTAGCGACAGAACAGGTCACAGCTCTTCTCTTGTCGCCCGCCCGGGGCCAGGACAATTGAACGCCATATCCCTGGCAGGGTTTCCTTGCCTTAGTGCAGTTGTCGCATATAGGATGGCCAAGGTCACACCGAACCTTGCGCGCTGGAATTGAGAACAAGCGTCATCAGCCACGGGGACGCTGTTTTGGGGGACAGATAGCATACCTCTACATGTCCAGCAGCCTTTGATGCCCATCATGTACGCAATTCTTGATTTCTTTTTGGATGCGAATTGACCAAAGGGTTAGTGAAAGAAGCACGAGACTTGACTCTATCTCTATCGGTGTGGAAACACCAAGGAGGCGCCTTAACTACCTCGCAAGCCCGCACTTGGCCTCCTTGCTGACAAATACTGATAAAAAAGCAATGGCAACTTTTTCCGACTAATGAAGTCTCATTTGAGCGCATGGCGTCGTTTTCGCCCACTTATTGAAGTTGGAGCTTCGCCCAGATGCATCTTCTAGTGCCTTGACATGATTCCCGCGATTTCGTAAAACCTGGACCTAATCCAACGAGTGACGAGGAAGACGAAGGCTAGTGAGAGAGCAACAGCTCCGACGATGGTGGTGGGAATGATCCACAGTCTCGTTTGTTTGGTCAGAGGGGTTGCATCCCGGCCCTGGTCGGCTTCTCTGAGGAGACATCATTCAAGTTGAGAAAGTCATAGTGGGAGCATACGTGTCCCGCTACGGTTCTACTTTGAAAGTGAAACCATCTTATCGACCCACGAATCCTGTCAACAGTCGATCTACAGAAGAAAATCACGTCCGCCAGCCCGCACAGGGACCCGGTTTTGGTGCCGAGCGTGATATAAACTTAGATCACCATGCAGCCCAAAGGTAGTCCCCTCCAAAATTATGAGGCCCCGCTGAGGCTCTGCCCAAGACCCTTTACGGCCTTTTTTCGGGGGCTAACAATCGGGCCCTGAACGCTACTCTCGAGTTACGTTCTGTACTCCGAACTTTCTGGTGTTTGCGGAGAAGTCGGTCTCGAAAATCCTTGGAACTGTGGGCAGACTTGATGTAACGCATAGTACATGGGTAGGCTAGCTTCCATGATGCCTCTCCGATGCGTCCCTTGTGCCATTACGCCAAGGTACTGTCACTTAAGTAATCAAACTACTACTCTGTATCTTGTAAATGCTTGGAGGTATCAGCTTCTCATGCTGACACTACGGGCCTCTTTTCCATACTGTATAGTACCTATGTGTATAAGAAGGACCTTTAGTAAGCCTAAAAATGGTCTAAAATATTCTATTCTATACTATATGTAGGGGCCCATTCTAAGGATTATAGAAAGGAATATAGAATAAAGTAAATAAAAGTACCTTAACTGATTGAAAAAATATTCTAAAGACTATAGAGTGGAAGCTACTATTGTATAGGGCAGTTTATAATAATAGATAGTAGATATATTATCCAATTTGAAATTGGTTTTGCTATTTAAAGATGTAGAAGAGATAAGACGAGCAGGGAACCAAGCCCATTCCGACAGCTAAGTGATCCCATATTTGCCCATTCCGACAGTAAGAGCCAGCCCCACGTACAAGTATCAGTCCTTGATATACTCAATAACGGTAGGAACTCATAGCTTTGTTGCATCAGCCTCAACTAGGGTCTTTGGGGTTGGATAGTTGGTTCAGCTCTTGATCTGGAGGTATATCTGCCTCTGCGTCACGGGCATCGCCAAAGTCAACGTCAATCGTCTGCGTCACCCATATCCTCTCCTCGCGGCGATACCGGATTGCCGACTTATCAGGGACATGGGCAGAACCCGCCGGCTCAACCTCCAGTCCATCCTCTTCTTCTATCCTTTGATTCGATATTGTCGCCCTACGACTCTCAGTCCGTCTTGAAGAAAGGGTCGTGGGAGAAATTCCTGACTGTCTTGACGATTCCCTTCGTGTGGAGTTTTGATGTCTACCATCGAAGACGTAGTCGTTCAGATCAACAGCAGCAGAATCAGAGTGTGACCTGGTGAGTTTGACGAGTTCGTTGAGGATATTGAATTCAAGTTTGAGTTTGATAGAGTAAGCCATGCCCTTGTACGCAGTTTGGAGCTGGTATAGATTGGCGTATTCAAGTCCGAGAATAGTAATATCAAGAAGGATGACCACAATATTGACCACTATGAGATGCCTAAGGGTGCGAGCGCGATTCGACTTTGCGTGAATAATAGAGCCACGGAACAGATTGACAGTAGCGAAAATGTAAAGCATCGAGATGATGAGCTCCTGGAAAAAAAATATGGTAACTTGAATCTTCTCGACAATAGAGTAAGGTGTAACGAAGCGATCTGAATAATTCGGCGAGTTCGAGCCGAACACCATGACAGTTGTGACGGAGTGGAGAGTGACGGCGTTGAAAACTATCATTGCGAGGACAAAGCGAAGGTGCTTCTTTTTTCGATCCACGAGATGGAGTCGCGAGTACAGAACAACGGACTGACCAGTGACGGTGCTGTACCAACCGATGACGATCAGAGTCACATATGCGTAGGTAGCATTTGGGTTGGCGCCGATGCCTTTGAGGAGAAATCCAATTGAATAGGGCGGGATGCCCCAGATGGCGATGCAGAAACTCCAGAAATACAGACCGGTACGCTTTTTGAAAGTGGAAAAGACCATAAAGGTGAGCTCGAGAACATTGTAGAGAGCGACGGACACAAACGCGACGAGGAGAAATCTGTTGGTGAGACTGCTCGGCGAGTTTGGGCTCTCGCCGGATTCAGCGGTGGTCATGTTACACCCAACGACGTCATACCTGGGGGAAGTCAAGATGGAGGAAATATCATGGTTTTCAAGAGCTCTGTGTATGTTAAACACTGATAAGCCGTTGGTATATGTATGTGTGAACGGTAACTTACCAAATGTATGAAGATCCTTTCCAACCCAAATATCTGGAAAGAACATAAATAGAATGACTGGGCATTCGATTTCTGTGTTCAAAGGGAAAAACTTTTTTGTCGAGACGTTTAAAGTGCCCCAGTGAGATAATGGGGGCAGGTCACCGTTTTCTTGCCACTAGCTATTAAGGTTTTGACTAGTAACGGTCTGCATATAGCAACTCCTCGGCAGTTTGTCATAGAAACTCATAGCGACAGCCGGCGAGAGGCGGAGCACCTAAAGTATGGCGCCTTGGTGGTGAAGCTTTTCCCTCTTGGTCAAGATGGCAGCAAGGTCGGAGAGGCATTTCTCCTTATGCCTCTCATTCAATCCTTCTGACCAACCTCCTCTAGAACTCATGTACCAGTTCTAGACCGATCCGTCATTTTGCAGTCAAACTAGTGCATGTAGCTTTTCATAAGATGTACAGCAAATATGGATATACAGGTGTTGGATTACAGACTGCAGATAGGCACAACTGTATAGTTGTATTTATCTCTAATTATATATCTCCAATGCTTCCGGAGGAAATTATTATATAAATTGCTATAGGCTACTTCTTTAGGCCTAATACTCTTCTAAACTGGGAAATAAGAATATTTAAAGTAAATAGCTCTTCTTTCTAACTAATCGGGAGGAATTATATAATACCTTAGTTCTAATATACTCTCTTAGGCCTAGATATATTTATCTAGACCTATAGTATTATTATAGAGAAGAGTTTAATTATTTATTAAATCTTTTAAGAAGTATTTTAAATAAATAAAAGTAATTTAATTAAATAATAAGTATATTTAGTTATTATAGCTATTATCTTATATTTTAAATAGACTTATAATTATAAATATAAGCTATAAGATAAGCTATAAAGATATAATTTAATAGATAAAAGAGGAATATAGCTCTTAAATAAATATCTTTATAGTAATCTTATAGAAAGCTTTTCTTTTTCTCTTTTCTTTAGCTCTTTTATAAAGTTATAAGTATTTCTTTAGTATAATTTATATATTATAATTCCTTTAGTATTTAGTAGTTAGCTAATATTATAATAGAAATTAATTTTTTAATCTCTCTTTCTCTTTCTTATAAGTAGTAAGTAGTTTCCTAGCTTTATTTAGTAGTTTTAAAGAATTAACTAATAGATTAATAGTATATTCTTTACTATAGCTAGTATATCTTCTCCTACTTTATAAGTAATTTTATTTTTTAAGCTTTAAATTAGTATTTTTATTTATTAATATATAGTTTAGCTCTCTTAATATATATTCTAAGTACTACTAAGCTACTAGTACTACTATAGTAAAAAAGAAGAAGAAAGCTATTAAAATCCTTACTAAGTATAAGGTAACTTATAAGGCTTAGTAAGTAGCTAAAGCTATTTATAAAGCTATCTATTAGATAGTTCAAAAGTAAGTTTATTTTTAATCTCTTATTTTAAATATAGTTTAACTATTTTAAAGTATCTAAATACTATAGATAGTACCCTATAAAGACTATCTCTACTCTACTCCTATAAGTATAAATACTAGTAAGTATTAGAACTATCCTAATAAAGATAGTAATATCCTCCCTAGTTACTATAACTAGTATAACTAAAATAGCTCCTATTAGCTAATATAAGTTTTCTTTCCCTAGTTTAATATTTATTTTATAATTAGTATTAGATATTTAGTTCTATAGATATTATTCCTATAGCTTTATTCTTCCTAGACTATATCTAGGTAGAGGAGTCTCTCTCTAAGGAGATAAGTATTTATTTTATCTATTTAAAGCTTATATACTGATATTAGTATAGGAGAAAGATACTTACTATTCTAAGATAAGTAAATAGTATATTACTATTAAAGTTATTCTATATAAGTATTATATTAATACTTTCCCTTCTTCTAGAGATCCTTATCTCTATTAAATAAGTTTAGTTTAGTAGTTTTAGCTAGGTCTTTAGCCTATAGAGAGAATATTTTTCTTTTACTATTATATTAGGCCTTTAGCCTCTAGATTAAAATTTCTTTTATAAAGAGTAGTCTAAGTAGTCTGAATTAAATAGTTTCTTTTACTACTTCTAATACTTATATATATAATATAGCTCTTATTAATATAGTATATAAAGAATATCTTCTATTAGGGTTTCCTTAAGTTTATCTCTTCTCTTTTTATAAATTCTTTCTTCTATCTTAACTAATCTAAGTTACTTATAGCTTTTTTAAAATTAGGTTCCTTATAGAGATTTAATTAGTCTATTAGTAATTAATTTTATATTTTATTTATAGGAAATATATATAGTTTCCCTTTAAATATATTCTTATAGCTAATAGTTATATATATCTATATATTTTAACTTTATCTTTAACTTTTTAAATAGTTATTAAAGAATCCTAATTATTTATTAGTTATTATATATAAGATATAAATTAGATAATTAAAGCTTAACTTCTAGTTCTAAGATTAGTCTTTATTAGAATAACTCTTTCTTTACTACTTATATTAGAAATAGTAACTTAGCTTTAGGTATTAAAGTTATAACTATATTCTACTTATTAGTATATTACTTAATTAGGCTACTAAATAGCTTTATTATATAGGCTTATAAGCTCTTATATTTAATTATATTATCTATAAATAAGATATTACTATAGACTATATATATATCTCCTTCTCTAAATTATAATACTAGATAATAAGTAGTATTTAGATAGTTTAAAACTTAATTTATAGCTTTATAATATTATTAATTTAGATTAACTATAAATCTTATTAGCTAAGAAACTATAAAAGCTATATCTAGTCTTAAGATTACTATAGTATATAGGATTAAACTAATTACTTATTTATATTAATTTACTATCTTTTAGATTATTATTAAATTATTTAGAATAAGTTTTATTTTACTTATTAGTATTATATTTCTATAGTCTAAAGTATATAAACTATAAATCTTTTCTAAAAATATAGTATAAGTTATCTATAAGTATAATATATTATAATCTTATATTATCTTTATATTAAGAAACTATTAAAGCTTATTTCTATCTATTAAGATATATTTCTCCTTTAGAGCTTTAATAACTATTTCTACTATAGTTTTATTACTCTTCTTATATATAATAACTATATTATCTATATAGAAAAATAAGAGAATCTCTAACTTAGTATAATAATAAAGTTTATAAAGTACTAGTATAAAGTTTAAGTCTTATAGAGTTAAACTAAGCTTCTTTTACTATAAAAGAAATATAATTCTAAGCTTATAAAGTACTTTCTTAAGTAATAAGATTTATAACTACTTATTATACTTCCTATAACTAGGTAGTATTTATATAAATATATTATCTAGGAGATTAATATTTATAAATATATTAACTATATTAAATTATAGTATTTTTAAATTAAATCTTATAGCTATTACTAGAAGGGTTTAAAATAATTTATCTACTAAAGTAGCTATATAGGTTTCTTTAGTAGTAGCTTTCTACTATTAATCTTCTTAAATAATAAGCCTAGTTTTATACTTTTAAAAATACCTATACTTATTAAACTTATAAGTATATCTCTATATATAGTTATTATAAATTATATTATTATATATTAAAGTTATATAGATTACCCTACTTTTTCTAACTAATTACTAGTAGATTATCAGGATCTTATAATAATTCTAATAATCCAGGATAATAGATTATTACTAAGCCTTAATAATCCCCTAGTATATATATATATTTATTTACTAGATAGAATACCCTCTTCAGATAGTTATTAATATAATTATCTATATATCTATTATTACTAGCTCTATAATACTTATATATTAATAGTAACTTATATTATATAGCTTATAGATAACCTGATTATACTACTTAGAATAATACTCTAATTAGTTTAACCCTAATCTACCCTAGACCCTATCTAGTATAAGTTATCTAATTATTATATATTAATAACTCTTATTCAGCTAATTATCTTATCTTAATTACTATATAATAATAAAGAAGATATTATAGCTACTGTAGTTCCTCTAGTTTAATAGTAGAACCCTATTATTAATAACCTACCTACTCTAAATAATAATAATACTATAGATAAAGATAGTAGTAATAGTAGTAGTAATAGAAATAATAATACTAAACTTAAGCTCCTATAAGCCTAGGTTCTTTAACTTTAGGAATACCTTATAACTATATAGTAAGAAATAGCTACTATTACTATTCTTATAGAATAGTAAGCTACTTAGAATACTAATTTTCAGGTCTAGGCTTAGGCTATAGCTTAAGGAAGGGAACTAGGAGTACTATTTAAACTACTACTACCTAAGATATTTAATAGAACCTAAAATAAACTCTAAGGCTTTATAATCTAACTTTAAATATATTTTAACTATTTCCCTATTACCCTTAATAGTAATAAATAATAAGTTACCTATACCTACTTATAACTTAAGAGGGCTATATTTAATTAGTTTAAACCTATTATAAGAGAATATCTTAATAACTAAGAAAGCTAATAAACTATTAATATTATAATAAGTTTTAATTACTTTATAAAGACTTTCTAATAGATATTTAGAATCTAAGATAAGAAATATAAGACTAAATATAAAATTAATAAACTCTTTTAGACTGGACCTACTTCTACCTTTAGTAATAGGTACCTCTAGCTTTTAGTAAAAACCAGATAAAACTAGGAATATACTATATCTTACTATTTTAATAGATTAAAGAAAGAAGTCCAGAAGGAACTCTATAAGGAAGATAGGCTAATAAGTATTTATAAATATATAACTATAGCTATAAGAATTAATAACTAATAGTACTATTAGTATACTTATAGTAAGAAGATAACTTATTATACTAATACTAGTTAACTATAATAATAATAATAACCTACAGTCTCTGGAATATATATAGATCCTATAGAGCTAGGAGCTATAGAAAAATAAAAGTATTATAACTATAATAAAGTTAGATATATCTCGCCCTAATATCTAAAGCCTAAGAAGTAGAAGAATTAGAAACCTACTAAGAAAGATAAGAAGTAGTTAGAAGTAACTAGAAAAGCTGAAACTAAAATACTTAGAATAGTTAGGAAGGCTATCTAGGAAGGAAACTAAGTAATAGCTATAGTATCTATATTCTCTAGGAAACCCTTACTAAGTTTCTATAAAATATTAGATAATAAAGAAGAAGAGGAAGAAGAAGAAGAAGAAGAGAATAGTAAAGAGAAAGGAGAAGAAGAAGAATAAATAGTATTAAGAGAGAACTAGTAATATATTATAGATATCCTCTAAGAACTTAAATAAAAATATAAAGATAAAAGGGATATTATAGACTATAGGCCTCTTACTAAGTATAAATATATATTTTACTATATTAATAAGCTTATTAAATATACCCCTAAGGAGTAAGAATAATACTAGTTTACTAGAGATAAGATTAAGACTGAATATAATAAACTATATACTTACTACTGAGAAAAGATACAGGATTAGAACCTTAATTAAGTAACTAAGATAGTACTTTATAATTAAAGTACTATAGATACTATCTGATATTCTAGTAATAGCTATAATAACCTAATTTATATAAAGACTAGTAGTATATATAACTATAGATAGGAATTATAGATAATCTATTATAATATATAGTATAATATATATTAGAAGGATAAAATAGGAAATAACTTCTTTCTATTTTCTAATAGGAGGATATCCTGAAAATATAAGAAGGTCTAAATATAATACTTTATCTATTAATACTATAGAATAGAACTATATACTATCTTTAAAGAAGATCTAGAAGAATACTCTACTAAATATACCTTTAAGGAAATACTAATAGAAATATACTAAGAATAGAAGTATAAGGTATATAAGAATACTAAAGTTAAATAATAATATAACTTTAGATATATAGAGGACTAGGTAATATATAACTGTAATAGATAAATTAAATACTATAATAAATAGCTATATAGAAACTACTAGGAAGTTAAGTAAGAAGTATTAGTATTAGTATAGTATAGTAATAATAATATAAATACTACTAAACTATACCTTTAATAATAATAGTTATAGGAAAAAAGACTAAGAAAATACTGCTCGGAAGAATAACTATCCCTAATAGCTAGTAAAAAAAGTAATAATAAGAAGGAATTAGGAATTATCTCTACTAATAAATAAGAATAGAATAGAATATATAATAGATAAAATATACTATTACTAATAAATAAACTATAAAAATAAATTAACTAGGTAAAAAATAATCTAAACTGTCTATAATAGAGCTATAGTATAGTATAATATTAATAATAGATTAGAGGACCCTAGAAGCTATAGAAGTAGGAAGCTCTATATATATCCTTATAGAAGTAGAGATTAAGAGGAACTAGCTTATAGTATTTATTAACTATAGAGTATAGGAAAATTATATCTTACTAGTAGTAATTAACTAACTCTACTTACTATAGAAAAAGAAGGAAGAAACCTATATAGTTATAAATATTAAAAGCTTAAAGTTTAAATATAATAATAGGATTATTAATTCTAAAACTAATTATCTTATAATTAAAATCTAAGAAAGAAAATTTAATATTACCTATAACCTAGTACTATTAGGAACCTATAAAGTTATACTAGGGTTACTATAGCTTTAAGATATAAACCTACTGATTAATTAGTATACTAGCTAGATAGAGTAAAGGGATACTCTTATATACTAATATCAGGATTAATAAAAATTAAAATTTTATTAGATATTAGAAAAATATATATACTTTTTAATATCTAAAAGTACTACTATAAAAAACTATAATAACTTATAATAATAAGTAGATATAGTAGTATTAGCCTTAATAGTACTATAACCTAGTAATATAAGAAACCTATTATAATAAGAACTAAGATAAATAATATAAGTCTTAGATCAGATATAGAAGTAAGAACTACTCTTAGATATAGATTTAGTACTAATTAATTAGGAATAACTAATAAAAGAATAATAATAAGAATATAAAATTAAATATAGTTAATAGTAAAAGGAAATAGAAAAACTACCCCTAAAATTATTTAGTATAGAAATTCAGAAATAGAGCTGAATAAATAATTAATAAAAGATATAATAGAATAAGGAAAAGAATACCTAGTATAAGTATAAATAAGCTAAGTATCTAAGATAAGAAGAATATCTTAAGAATATTCTATAGGAATATAATTATTTTAAGAAAATACTATTTATAGAAGAACTTAAAATAAGGCTATTAGAATATAGCTAGTAGAATTATAAAATCTCTATTATTAAAGGAGGAGAACCTGATTTCTATAAATTATATAACCTTATAGAACCTTAGTTATAAATACTCTGTAAATATATTAATAATATATTAGTAAAAGGCTATATATAACTATTAACTTTATCTGCAGAATACCCTATAATATTTATACTAAAGAAGAATAATAAACTCTGTTTAGTTATTAATTATTAATAGCTGAATAAGATTATATAAAGAGATAGGATATCTTTACTACTAATTACTAAGCTTAGAGATTAGTTATAGGGTAAATAGTAGTTTACTATACTAGATCTAAAGGGAGCTTATAATCTAATATAAATTAAAGAAGGAGATAAATAGAAAATAGTATTTAGAATAAAGTTTAACTTCTATAAGTACCTTATAATACCCTTCGGGCTAATAAATATACCTGTAATATTCTAGTAAATAATTAATTAAGTACTTTAGGAGTATCTTAATATCTTTATAGTAGTTTACCTTAATAATATTCTAATTTTCTCTAATAATCTAGAGATATATAAGGAATATATATACTGAGTTTTAGAAAAACTAGAAGAAGTAAAACTTCTTATAGAACTAGAAAAGAGTTTCTTCTATATATAGGAAGTTAACTTCTTAGAATATACTATTTAACTAAATAAAATACAGATAGAATAAGGTAAAATTACTATAGTTAAGGAATAGGAAGTATTAAAAACTATTAAAGAAGTATAAGCTTTTCTTAGATTTACTAACTACTACTAATAATTTATTAAGAACTATAGAAAAATTACTATACCCTTATATAATATTATTAAAAAGAGAATAGAATTCTAATAGAATAATAAATAGTAATAAGTATTTAATAAAATTAAAAACTAAATACTCTCAGAACCTATACTATAGATATTTAACTCTATAAAGGAAGTAGAACTCAAGACTAATATATTAGATTTTATAATTAGTATATAAATCAGCTAAAAGGATAATAACAGAGTACTATACCCTATAGTATTCTTTTTAAAGAAACTATATAGTACAGAACTTAATTATTCTATCTATAATAAAGAATTTATAGTAATTATATATATATTCAAAGAATTTAAATACTACTACTTAGGAATAATATATAAGGTTAAGGTATATACAGACTATAAAAATATTCAGTATTTTACTATAATCTAATAACTAAATAGAAGATAAATATACTATACTAAATATCTATTTTAATTTGATTATAAAATAATATATTAAAAAGGAATAGAAAACAGAAGAGCTAATACCCTTAGCTGGAAATCTGAATATAAGGAGATAGTTCTAAAGATAAATAGATAGCTATTCTTAACTAATAATAAAGAATACTTAATATAGAAAACCTTAGGAGTTATACTTAAAGGAATAGTATATACCTAAGTCCAGATAGAAACTATTCCTAGCTTAGAAAAACTATAGTAAGATATTAGAATAGTACTTATTAAAGAAATCTATAAGTACCTGTTCTCAGGATACTAAAGAGTTAAGAAGATATTTAATAGGATTAAATAATACTATAATTACCCAGGTTTATAAAAGGATATATAGACTATAGTTTTAGAATATAATACTTATATAAGAATTAAGTCTGTATAATATAAACCCTATAGAGAACTTAAACTAGTCTTAGTATTAGAATAACCCTAGTAATTAGTATCCTTTAACTATATTATTAAACTATTAAAATCTAAAGAACCTATAACTAGAATAGAATATAATAGTATTCTAGTAGTTATTAATAGACTTATAAAATATAGATACTTTATTCTATATAAGGAAGCAAGCTCTACGGAAGACCTTATATACTAGTTTTTATAATATATAGTTAGTTACTATAGATTACCTAATAAGATTATATCAGACAGAGGAATAATATTTACCTCTAAGTTTTAGTAATTACTTATAGTATAAATAGATACTAAGTATAAGCTCTTAATAGCTTATTACCTATAAAGTAATAGTTAAACAGAATAACTAAACTAAACTCTGGAATAATATCTATAAGTATATATTAACTATAAATAAAATAATTAGATATAACTATTACCTATAGCCTAGATTATATATAATAGTTCAGTATAAGAATCTACCCAGCTTATACCTATATATATAAACTATAGTTATAAACTGTAATTTCAGAATTAATTAGAATATAATAGACTAGATATACTAGCTACTATACTAATAAAAGAAATACTATATTTATTATACATAGAAATAAAGATAGAACTTAAATTTATCTAAGAAAGAATAAAAAAATATTATAATAAAAACAGATTAGAAGAACTAATCCTAAAGGAGGGAGATAAGGTCTACCTACTTTATAAGAATATTATAATAATAAGACTAAGTAATAAATTAGACTATAAAAAACTTAGACTATTTAAGATTCTTAAGAAAAAATCAGATACTAACTATAAACTATTATTACCAGATATAATATATATCTATCTAGTTTTCTATATCTTATTACTTAAAAAAGTATTAAAAAATATACCAGACTAGGATTATTTAATTAAGGTCTATAAAGAAGAATTTAAACTAGAAAAAATTCTAAAGAAAGAAGTTAAAAACAGATAGATATTCTACTTAGTTAAGTAGAAAGAGTATATAGATAATAATAATACTTAGGAACCTATTAAATATTTAAAGAACTATCAGAAGCTTATTTAGTAGTACTACCAGGACTAGAAATACCTATTCTGATAAACTAAGAAAAAGATAGTTCTATACCCTCCTGAAGAAATACCAGATTAATTTTAATCTTTAAGAATACAGGCTTAAATAAAGGTATAGCTAGAGATAAAGTCTACTTTTAGACTACCCCTTTTACCTCCTTTTACTTAATATACTCTAGCTTCTCTATACTATTAATACTATAAGATACTATCTATATTATCTTATCTAACTATAATTTCTTTTATTAATAAAGATACTAGATTTTTATATCTATATAATAATACTTCTCCTCTATTACCTTCAGCTCGAACTCCAGCTTACTATATTAATTAGTAATATATCTTAGCTAACCTGATATAAGATCTTAAGTATTATAATATAGTTAATTATTTTTAATATAATAAAAATAATAAGATAAAGAACCCTCTGATCTAAAGTATTTATAACTATAGGACTTATAATAGCTATATTCTAACTATATTACTAAAGGATTTAATAGGATAGTATTAATAAGGGTATTATACTAAAGGGTCTTCCTATAAGAAGCTTTCTATATATAGTTAGATATTATTATAGACTATAAGGGGAATATAGGATTAAATTAGAAAAAACTTACTAATAGGCTGTAAAATATAGTTTTAAGGATATAACTAATAGAGAGAGGATCTTATATTATAAATTATATTATTATATATTGAAGTTATATAGATTACCCTACTTTTTCTAACTAATTACTAGTAGATTATCAGGATCTTATAATAATCCTAATAATCCAGAATAACAGATTATTACTAAGCCTTAATAATCCCCTAGTATATATATATATTTATTTACTAGATAGAATACCCTCTTTAGATAGTTATTAATATAATTATCTATATATCTATTATTACCAGCTCTATAATACTTATATATTAATAGTAACTTATATTATACAGCTTACAGATAACCTGATTATACTACTTAGAATAATACTCTGATTAGTTTAACCCCGACCTACCCTAGACCCCGTCCAGTATAAGTTATCTAACTATTATAATAGTTTAGGATTTATAAGTCTTAAATATATAAATTAAACCTTAAAATCTTAATTTAAGTTTTTATTTATTTATAACTCTTTAAATAATTAATTTTAATCTATTTAAACTCTCTTTTAAACTTATATCCTTATAGATCTCTTAATATATCTAGAGTAATAGGTAGCTACTTTCTATAATATATCTAACCTTAGAATTTAAGAGGCTTTTAAGTAGTTTAAGCTTTAATCTTTAGTTTTAACTTACTATATCTATATTAGTTATATATTATCTTAGTTTAAACTTCTTTTTAGTTCTTTACTAAAGATATTATTAAAGTTCTAGTATAAAAAGCTTAATTAAGTATAATTAATAGTTTTCTAAAGAGTTCTTTACCTTATAGCTAACCTTCTAGTTTAATTAAATTTATTAAAAGACTTATAGCTAGGCTTTTAAATAGTATTAGAAAAGGGGTAAAATAATATATTAGGTATTTATTATCTTTTATATACTCTTTCTCTTCTTATATTTTATTATCTATCTCTAGGTTATTAATTAGTTCTTTAAGATATATTTCTTCTATCTTAAGCTTATTATCCCCTTAAGTTAGCTCTATAATTTAATTAATTCTTTTAGATTAAAGTATTAATTAAAGCTTTTTTTATATTTCTTTTAAGGTTTATTTTCTAATAGTTTTATATATTTATTATAAACTATCCCTATATTATATATAAATACTTCTCTTAGTTATTATATATAGTTATATATAGAATATAATATAGTTAATATTCTATATATTAACTATATTATCTACTAGTTACTAATAATATATTCTATATTAAATATATTATCTTAGTATATATATATATTTATTTCTTAGCTAGAAATACTTTCTTAAATAGTTATTAATATAATTACTACTACTTTTATTAAAGCTAGCTCCTTAGTACTTATATATTAGTAGTAACTTATATAGTACTAAGATAATCTAATTATACTACTTAGAATAATACTCTAATTAGTTTAATCTTAATCTACTCTAGACTCTATCTAGTATAAGTTATCTAACTATTATAATATTTAAGCTTTATTTAGATTAAATAACTTTTTCTTATTAAAGATAATATCTTAAGTAATATATATATAGTTAGTTATTAGATTTTAAATATAGAATATATTCTAGAAATTATATCTAACTAAATAGCTAATCTTAGCCTTTAGATCTAGCTATTATCTAAGATATTAAGTCTTTAGTTATACTATTTTCTTTATTATAAATACCTTATAACTAATTACCTTTAGATAGGAAACTTTTAGTTAGTTCTTACTTTTAGGATTTATAGTTAGTATTATTAAAAAGAAGCTCTAATAAGATATCTTCTATCTAAGTTTTACTTTTAGAATTCTATTTAAGAGATAAATAACTATTCTTACTAACTTAGGCTATAGCTTCTTTAGTAAGTTACTATTAACTACTAATAACCTTACTTTCTCTTTTTATTATAAATAAAAGCCTCTATAATAGATTATATAGTTATATATATCCTACTATCTAAAGAATAGAAGTAATAGAAGTATTATACTCCTATTATAGAATATAGCTAGATTACTAGGAGTAATATACTCCTTATACTCTATAACTATTATATATATATATTTATTTTATTAGTTAGAATACTTCTTTAGATAGTTATTAATATAATTATCTATATATTTATTATTACTAGCTCTATAATACTTATATATTAATAGTAATTTATATTATATAGCTTATAATAATCTAATTATACTATTTAGAATAATACTCTAATTAGTTTAATTCTAATCTACTTTAGATTCTATCTAGTATAAGTTATTTAACTATTATATATTAATAACTCTTATTTAACTAATTATCTTATCTTAATTACTATATAATATTAAAAAAATAAAATAATTTTTATTAAACTACTAAATAATATTCTATAAGCTCTAATAGCTTAAGAGATTATATAGTAGCTTATAATCTGAATTAAATAATTTAAGAAGAGAGAGATAAAGAATAAAGAGAAAATAATATAACTAATCCTTCTAAGATCTTTCTTAAATAATACTAATAAACTAGAAGAATTTAAGATCTAACTTTAAGTATATTTTAAATTCTTTTTAATTAAGCTAGTAATAGATAAAGATAAAGTTAGATTTATAGAAATATATTTTAATAGTATTATAGAATAATAATTCTAAGCCTATCTTAGGAACTAGTATAATAATAAAACTATACTAAGCCTATAAGAATAGAAAACTATTAATATTCTTACTAATTATAAGAACTTTTAGATTATATTTATTTTAGTATTTAGTTAAATAAATAAAGAATAATAAGCTATTAAAGATCTTAAAAATTTATATTAAATAGAACTAGTATTAGAATATACTATTAAATTTAGAGAAATTTTAATTTAACTAGATTAGAATAATAGCTCTCTTAAAACTATATTCTATAATAAACTTAAAGAAAAAATTAATTCTTAACTTTTTAAAATAGATAAATCTAAAGATCTATCTAGATATATAGTAAATACTATATAAATTAATAACTATTTATATAAAAAATAATAATAAAAAGGGAATAAATATATTAATTAGAATTATATTAAAAATAAATCTAACTAGGGAATATAATAAACTCTATTACTATCTATAGAATCTAAGATATATATAGATTCTATAGAGCTAGGAGCTATAAAAAAATATAAGTACTATAACTATAATAAGATTAGATATATTTTACTCTAATATTTAAGATTTAAAAAGTAGAAGAATTAGAAATCTATTAAAGAAAATAGAAAATAATTAAAAGTAATTAAAAAAACTAAAATTAAAATACTTAGAATAATTAGAAAAACTATTTAGAAAGAAAACTATATAATTATTATAGTTTTTATATTTTCTAGAAAATCTATACTAAGCTTCTATAAGATATTAGAAACTAATAATAAAAAAGTAAAATAAATAGTATTAGAAGGAAATTAATAATATATTATATATATTCTCTAAGAACTTAAATAGAAATATAAAAATAGAAAAGATATTATAAACTATAGATCTCTTACTAAGTATAAATATATATTCTACTATATTAATAAACTTATTAAATATATCTCTAAAGAATAGAACTAATATATATTTACTAAAGATAAAATTAAAGCTAAATATAATAAACTCTATATCTATTACTAGTAGAAGATATAAATATAAAACCTTAAGAAGATATATAGAATAGTATTATATAGAAGAAATACTATAGATACTATCTAATACTTTAGTAATAAGTATAAGAATCTAATATATATAAATACTAGCTAGAAGTATAATTATAGATTAAAATTCTAAATAATATACTATAATATCTAATATACTATATATTAATAAGAAAAAATATTAAATAACTTTTTTCTATTTTCTAATAGAAGAATATTTAGAAAGTATAATATAATCTAAATATAATAATTTATATATTAATACTATAGAATAGAATCTTATACTATTTTTAAAGAAAATCTAAAGGAATATTCTAAAGATTATATAAAAGAAAAACTTTTAGTAGAAATATATTAAGAATAAAAATATTAGATTTATAAAAATAATAAGATTAGATTATAGTATAACTATTAGTAAATAGAAGATTAAGCTATATATAATTATAGTAATTATATTAAGTTATATTATAACTAGAGATATAGAAATTATTAAAAAATTAAATAAGAAATATTAATATTAGTATAAAATAATAATAATAATATAAATACTATTAAGTTATACTTTAAATAGTAA
The DNA here is from genome assembly GCA_026958235.1 of Clonostachys rosea. Lineage (NCBI taxonomy): Eukaryota > Fungi > Ascomycota > Sordariomycetes > Hypocreales > Bionectriaceae > Clonostachys > Clonostachys rosea. Next base: position 1,165,132 of record CP110208.1, read on the forward strand.
TAACTATAGAAAGAAGAAGTATAAAACTAATATTTATATAGATAATCTTTCTCTATAGATAGTAAGAAAAGTAATAATAAAAAAAAATTAGAAATTATTTTTACTAATAAATAAAAATAAAATAGAATATATAATAAATAAAATATATTATTATTAATAAATAAACTTTAAGAATAAATTAATTAAATAAAAAATAATCTAAATTATTTATAATAGAGCTATAGTATAATATAATATTAATAATAGATTAAAAAACTCTAGAAGCTATAGAAATAGAAAGCTCTATATATATTCTTATAGAAATAGAGATTAAAAGAAACTAGTTTATAGTATTTATTAATTATAAAGTATAGGAAAATTATATTTTATTAGTAATAATTAACTAATTCTATTTACTATAAAAAAAAAAAAAGAAACCTATATAGTTATATATATTAAAAACTTAAAGTTTAAATATAATAATAGGATTATTAACTTAGAAACTAATTATTTTATAATTAAAATCTAAAAAAAGAAATTTAATATTATTTATAACTTAGTACTATTAAGAACCTATAATATTATATTAGAACTATTATAGCTATAAGATATAAACTTACTAATTAATTAGTATACTAGCTATATAGAATAGTAGAATACTCTTATATATCTAAATTAGAATTAATAAAAATTAAAATTTTATTAGATATTAGAAAAATATATTTATTTCTTAATATCTAAAAGTATTACTATAAAAAATTATAATAATTTATAATAATAAGTAGATATAGTAGTTATAGTTTTAATAGTACTATAATCTAGTATAATAATAAAAATATTTTACTAAGAACTATAATAAGTAATATAAATACTAGTCTGATTATAAAAAATAGATTAATCTCTAGAAATAAACTTAGACTTTATAGATTAGATATAAATAATCTACTAATAATAGTAGAAATATAAAGTTAAAGTTAATTAATAGAATAAGGAAATATAAAGATAATAGTTAAGAGAAGAAATAAAAAAAAAAGAATAACTAAAAAATATTCTAGAAAAATATAGAGTTTATAATAAACTATTTAAAGAAACTCTAGAAACTAGCCTATTAAAATATAACTAGTAGGATTATAAAATCTTTATTATTAAAGATAGAGAACTAGTTTTTTATAAACTTTATAATCTTATAGAACTTTAATTATAAATACTTTATAAATATATTAATAATATATTAGTAAAAGACTATATATAACTATTAACTTTATCTATAGATTACTCTATAATATTTATACTAAAGAAAAATAGAAAACTATAACTTATTATAGATTACTAATAGCTTAATAAGATTATATATAAAAACAGAATATCTCTACTATTAATTATAGAACTAAGAGATTAATTATAAAGTAAATAGTAATTTATAGTATTAGATCTTAAAGAAGCTTATAATCTAATATAAGTTAAAGAAAAAGATAAATAGAAAATAGTATTTAGAATAAAGTTTAATTTCTATAAGTATTTTATTATATTCTTTAAACTAATAAATATATTTATAATATTCTAATAAATAATTAATTAAATACTCTAGAAGTATTTTAATATCTTTATAGTTATTTATCTTAATAATATTTTAATCTTCTTAGATAATCTAGAAATATATAAAAAATATATATATAAGATTCTAAAAAAATTAGAAAATATAAAACTCCTAGTAGAACTAGAAAAAAACTACTTCTATATATGAAAAGTTAATTTCTTAGAATATATTATTTAACTAAATAAAATATAGATAGAATAAAATAAGATTACTATAGTTAAGAAATAGAAAGTATTAAAAACTATTAAGAAAATATAAACTTTCCTTAGATTTACTAATTACTATTAATAATTTATTAAGAACTATAGAAAAATTACTATATTCTTATATAATATTACTAGAAAAAGAATAGAATTCTAATAGAATAATAAATAATAATAAGTATTTAATAAAATTAAAAACTAAATACTCTTAGAATCTATATTATAAATATTTAATTCTATAAAGAAAGTAGAACTTAAAACTAATATATTAAACTTTATAATTAGTATATAGATTAATTAAAAAGATAATAATAAAGTACTATACTCTATAATATTTTTCTTAAAGAAACTATATAGTATAGAACTTAATTACTCTATTTATAATAAAGAATTTATAACTATTATATATATATTTAAAGAATTTAAATACTATTATTTAGAGATAATATATAAAGTTAAGATATATATAGATTATAAGAATATTTAGTATTTTACTATAATTTAATAACTAAATAGAAGATAAATATATTATACTAAGTATTTATTTTAATTTAATTATAAAATTATATATTAAAAAGAATTAGAAAATAAAAGAGCTAATACTTTTAATTAAAAATCTAAATATAAAAAAATAATTCTAAAGATAAATAAATAGTTATTCTTAACTAATAATAAAGAATACTTAGTATAGAAAACCCTAGAAGTAATACTTAAAGAAATAATATATACTAAGATCTAAATAGAAACTATTTCTAGTTTAGAAAAACTATAGTAAAATATTAGAATAGTATTTATTAAAGAAATCTATAAATATCTACTCTTAGAATATTAAAGAGTTAAGAAAGTATTTAATAGGATTAGATAATATTATAATTATCTAGATCTATAAAAAGAAATATAAACTATAGTTTTAAAATATAATATTTATATATAAATTAAGTCTATATAATATAAACCCTATAGAGAACTAAAACTAGTTTTAGTATTAAAATAACTCTAGTAATTAGTATTTTTTAATTATATTATTAAACTATTATTATTTAAGAAACTAATAACTAGAGTAGAATATAATAGTATTTTAATAGTTATTAATAAACTTATAAAGTATAGATATTTTAAAGAAGAGAGATAAGATCTACTTACTCTATAAAAATATTATAATAATAAGATTAAATAATAAATTAGATTATAAAAAACTTAAACTAATTAAAATTCTTAAGAAAAAATTAAATACTAATTATAAACTCTTATTACTAGATATAATATATATCTATCTAGTTTTTTATATTTTATTATTTAAAAAAGTACTAGAAAATATATTAAACTAAGATTATCTAATTAAAATCTATAAAAAAGAGTTTAAATTAGAAAAAATCCTAAAAAGAGAAATTAGAAATAGATAAATATTCTACTTAGTTAAATAGAAAGGATATATAGATAATAATAATATATAGGAACCTATTAAATATCTAAAGAAGTACTAATACTTAATTTACTAGTTCTACTAGAAGGAAAAAGAGGAATTAAATTAAAAAAGCTCTCTTTAAAATCTAATAAGTTTAAATCTATCTTAAAAGTAACCCCTAAAAACTAAATCTTCTTTAGAATATACTATTCAGAAGTCTTAAGAAAACTAAGAGCTTAATCTAAGAATAGTTAGTTTTTCTTATTAAGCTCTTAGAGATTATATTAAATTTCCTATTAAATCTTACTTTTAATATACCCCTATATCTTATAGATATACTAGATATACCCTAAAGTAGTAGAAAGATTACTCTAGAGTTAAGTTATTTATTAATATAATAGAAGAATCTTCTTATCTATATTAGATTCCTCTTTAACTAGTTTCTTCTACTATATTATTAACTTTTCTACTAGAAAGAATAAAATTAGAAGAAAGATATAGGGAAAATAGAATATAAAAGATACTTATAGTTAGATATAACTAATATCCTATTATAATAATAACTATTTTATATATACTTATTATATTAAGATAATTTTCTATTTAAAAGAATAAAATACTTCTTTTTTATCTTAAAATATAGAGTATATAGTATATTAGCTAATAATCTAAATATTTAAATAGTAGTAATAAGAAGAATCTATTTATAAATCTTAGAATATACTGATTTTCAGATATAGTTAGATATAATAAATATTATAATATAGCTATTATATATAAAGAGGGGAAGAACTTACTAAGATTATATAGGATCTTAAGGATAAAACTAATAGGAAGAGAATATTATATTATAAATAAAGGTCTTTATAATAGATTATATAGTTATATATACCCTACTATCTAAAGAATAGAAGTAATAGAAGTATTATACTCCTATTATAGGATATAACTAGATTACTAGAAGTAGTATACTCTTTATACTCTATAATTATTATATATATATATTTATTTTATTAGTTAGAATACTTCTTTAGATAGTTATTAATATAATTATCTATATATCTATTATTACTAGCTCTATAATACTTATATATTAATAGTAACTTATATTATATAGTCTATAATAATCTAATTATACTACTCAGAATAATATTCTAATTAGTTTAATTCTAATCTACTCTAGACCCTGTCTAGTATAAGTTATCTAACTATTATACTTTTACTACTCTCTTAGAATATTTATCTAAGCTATTTTACTATTATATATATAGTATATACTTCTTAACTTTAATTACTTTATTATTATTAAACTTATAGTAGACTTTAAGATATATTAGGCCTTAAGACTGTTATAATATAGTAGGGAAGTTTATAATAACTTATAGCTTTTTACTACTAACTCTATTATAACTTAGTAAGTTTTAGTACTAGAGGGACTAGATATAGTATAAAATATAATATAAAAGAATTTTATTATTATAAGAGAGATTAGAAAATTCTACTAATTTCTCTTATAGATCTACTAATAAAAAAACTACTTAAAATCCTACTAAAGCTATTTTCTAGACTATTTTTAATTTTCTATAAAGTTTATTACTATAGGAAATTTAAAAAATTAACTTATAACTATTAAAACCTTTAACTGATATATATAATATTTTTAAAACCTACTTTTATCTAAAAGAGGCTTAAAGGCTAGTTAGTTAAATATAGATATTAGATATCTTATCTTTAAAGCTAAAGAAATTATCTAGGATCTAAGACCTAGTCTAGAGTAGGTTAGCTATAGAGTAGCCTGGGTATAGGTTAGGCTGTCTGAGAATATCCTAAGATTTTTCCCAGATTTACTAGACCCTTATTTAGGCTTAATAAGCCCGATAACCTAATAATAGCTCTACTTATGCTCCTAGCCCTAAAGGGTTACTAGAGCCCACTAAGCTATAGCGGTTATAGCGGCCTGTAGCTACTAACCCACAGTAGCTGCAGCTGCTATTAGCTAGTGTTAGCAGGGGTTTATTAGCAATTGTAATCAGTAGTTGCAATTACTAGAAGCTAGTAGTTAAGATCGCTAACAGCGATCTAACCCTAATAACTTATAGTAGCTATAATCTCTAAAATTAATAATTTTATAGAAAGATATATACTAGAAAGCTTCTTTAAAGCTTATTATCTATTTCTAAGTATCTAATAGATATTTTATATCTAGTTTTAATTATTTAAATAAAATATACTAGTATTTAAAGAATACTCTATTTCTTTTAGTCTTTAAAGTAATAATCCTAGATAAAGTTAGAGTTTCTATCTATTATAATAGTATATAAATTATACCCTCTAAGTTCTCTTAGGAAGTTATAGAAATTAATTAATAGATACTCTCCTAGGTTTAAGCTTCTTTCTTATAGTTTATAGCTCTCTTAATATTTTATCTTTACTAGCTTATATATATTATATTTAATAGTTATAGAACTAATTATTTATACTCTATTTATTAAGCTAACTAAGTATTTAAATAATTTTAGCTCTAGGTATTCTAGATATCTATACTAATAGATTAAATTATTATTATTTAGTTCTTTTCTCTAAGTATTATATTAGAATTAGAACTAGATAAATATAGCTTATTATAGTATTTTAATATTATATTCTATAATATATTAGTTATAGTAATTCTCTAGCTTATATAATATAGAGCTAGTATTATATTTAATTAAGTTCTTATTATTCTTTTAATTCTATTAATAACCTACTTAATATAACTTTCTTAATAATACTAGGTTTATACTTATAGTAGAGTAATAAGTAACTAGTTTAAGATAAGAATAATATAGTCTATTTCTTTTATTTTATACTTATATAGTAACTTTACTATATTCTAAGATTAAAAAGCTTATAAAACCTATAAAAACTTCCTTATTTTTACTAATCTATTAGAAATTCCTAAGTTTTCTTTTATTATTAAATAAATATAATATAGTTTCTAAATCTAGAAGAACTAAATATCTTAATAAATATATTAAATTACTTATAAGAAAGATAGCTACTACTTTAGAAATCTAAGTCTAATTAGCTAATTATTAATTTTACTCTTCTTTAGATATAATAAGCTTCTTATAAAGCTTCTAAGCTTTAGAATTATTATCTAAGTATTTCTTCTAGTTATCTAAAGATAGTTTTCTCTTTTAGAATTTCTTAGAGATCTTTTCTAGAAAAGTAATCTAGTAATCTACTAAGTTAGCCTCTTTATACTGCTTTCTATATAAGATATATTCTGGTTATAGCTCTCTAGATCTCTATAACTACTTTTCTTTATATTTACTAACTAGTATACTATAAATAGAGGTTATATAGAGCTCTCTATAAAAGAGCTAGAAATAGCTAGTAGATAGAAGTAATTTAAGCCTTTAGAATTATACTATCTTATATATAAATAAAGGTATTATAAATCTTGGTTTTAACTATAAGCTATCTAATTATAGCTATCTAGTAGCTAACTTTAAATAACCTATTTATAATATCTATATAGATCTAATTTATTTCTAGATATAGATTACTATTTTATAATAGTTTATAAAGCTTAATATTTCCTTCTCTAAAGCTTTTTCTTCTTTCTTTTTAGAGAACTCTTTAATAAAAATATAGCTTTTATTCTTTAGCTCTCTTTCTTTATTATTAAAGTTAGAGTTATTAATCCTAAGTTAAGTTTTACTTTTAAATCAGCTACTTTCTTATAATCTATATTATTAATATATAAATTACTTTTATTAGAATCTTAGCTTTTCTCTAAAAAAGACTTTATAATTTTTTCTTTCTTATTAATCTCTACTACTATATAGAGAGAGACTCTAGTTCTTATATTATAAGAACTAATTATAATTTTAATACTATCTACTATATAGTTAGTATTCCCTATTACTATAACTATTTCTTTAGTTTTAACTAGAGAAGTAGTTATTTTTAGTTTTACTATTAGTTCTAAACTCTTTCTAAGGGAGATAGATAGTATTTATATCTAAACTAATAAGATCTATTATTTTATAATACTATTATAATTTAGTTACTTTTAGAAAGTCTAATATATTTTATCTTTTAAATTCTACTTTATTTAATTAATTAGTTTTTATATTATTAGTAAATAGTTCTATATATATTATCTTTAACTTTAGATTAAAAGTATTATATACTCTTAGTAGCTATTAGAATATACTTATCTCTCTATATATAACTATCTATTAAAATACTTTAGCTATATAATTATATAGTAATTAATCCTTATATAGATCTTCTTTAAAAAATATTATTAATATAAGCTTTTTTAATACTATAATAAGTATTATATAGTATAACTAAGTATATATAAATAGATATTAGATTAATATTAAATCTATATTATTTCTAATAAAAATTTCCTATAGTAGTAAATATATACTATACTTATAGAGATAAATTAACTTATAATCTTAAAAATAACTAACTTTTTATTTCTAAATATATATAATTCTAGATTAAATTAAAATAAACTCTAATATACTAATATTAAGCCTGATCTAATCTAACTAATACTCTAATCTAAATATAATTAAAAATAATATAAAGCTTAAATAATTAATTTTTAAAAGCTATTTTTATTCTTATTAACTTAATATAGTATATAATATACTAAAACTATAAATTATATATTAGATTATAGTAGATCTATATAAGAGAGTAGCTATTTTTAAGATATAGTATTTACTTAAGCTGATCTTAATCCTCTATAAGTACCTATAGTAGCTATTAGTAGTAGGCTATATAGTAAAATAATAATCTGAGTAGATATAGTTACTAGATTTATATTATTAAAAGTAGCTTTATTACTATAAATAGGCTCTTAACTAATTAAAGAGATATATAATAAATATAGTTAGTAAATAGCTATATTAGATTATCTTAGATAATAGTTATTATTATTTTAAGAATCTTATTAATAGTATTAAATAAACTCTAAGAAATTAGAATATTTATATTAGATATTATAGCTATTTAAAATATCTAGTAATTAATTAATTAAGTAATTAATTAATAATATAATTTAATTAATTAATTAATTAATAATATAATTTAATTAATTAATTAATTAAGATAAGTTCTAATAGAAAGAAAAGATAGTTACTATTATTAAATAATAAGCTTCCCCCCTTAGGGGCTATAGCTATAACCAGACTATTTATATATCTAGCTATATAAATAGCTTCTATTATTAGAGTTTTTAAGATATTAATATCTATATCCAGACTAAAAGTATTTAATTTTAACTTTATTTTATAGTATTAAAAGTTTAGATATAAACTACTAATTATATTCTTAAAAAATATATATTAAATTATATATTATCTAATCTTAGGATATACTCTTATTTATAGTAAAACTAAAAAAAAAAAAATACTATAATAAGCTATAAATTAAATTAATTTTTTAATATTATTTTCTATTATTTAAAGAATAATCTAATTAATAGCTTCTTAATTATATCTAGTTCTTACTACTATTAGACTAAAGCTCTTTCTCTAAATAATTACTATAGGTTTATTCTAATATATTTAGCTCTCTTATAGCTATTTAAGATTACTATATCTTATACTATATTTAGCTATAGAGTTATATTAATAAATCTAGTTTAGATTTTAATTATAAAGATTTTATTATTATTAATTAGCTCCTTATTTATATTTAACTAGAAGATACTAATATTAATTAATTTCTATTTAGATATATATATATTCTATAGAACTCTAATTACTTCTTATTAATTTAGATTTAGATTTAATTATTCTTAGTTCTATACTAACTAGATAATTATTACTTAGTTATACCTTTATATATTAGATATATTCTAAATAGAGTTATTTTACTCTATAAATATAGTATTCTTTAACTAAGTTAAGTTTATATCTATCTCTAGTATTATTAAAGTAACTACTTTTATATTTAAATTAGTAGTTTAAAAGATAGTAGCTAAGGTTTTTTTTTCTTAATTATTCTAGATTTATTTAGTTTTAATCTATCTATAGCTAGCTTTATTATTCTTAAATTAAGTTAGATTCTCTAATAGTATAGATATTAGTTTTTCTAGCTAAACTAGATTATTTCTAAAGATAAATACTATTAGTATAATTTAGTTATTATTTAATATAGTTAATTAAATAAATATTTATTTAAGTAGAGTAATAATTATTAATTTTATCTCTATAAGAATATCTAAATTCCTTTAGAAACCCTTAGTTATTTTATTTATTAGAATAGTATAATTATTTCTAATTTCCTTTATAACTATTTCTAGATTAGTTATTCTTAGAATAAACTTTAGCTTTAGAAAGAGTAATTTCTTATTCTTTCTTAATAATAGATCTTTAGATATTATTAGAATAAAGTATTAAATTAAAATATCTCTTTTTTATATTATTCCTATTAAATTTAAACTCTTATTAAAGCTAATTATAAGATTTAAGAAAGAAAATTCTTATTTCTATATTTAGCTATTACTTAGTAATAACTTAGAATTATCTAGTTTTTCTCTTTCTAGTATATATATCTAGAAATATCTAGAAATAGATCTAACTAGTAGAGGTTACTCTTATAATTATATAAGATATTCTGGGTTTAATTATATCTTAACTAGAGTTCTCTATTTTTATATAGTTAAGAAGATAATAGAGATATTTTTAGAGTTTTTACTTATATCTATATTTATTTACTCCCTTAAGGTTTTATTTTCTACTAATTTAGCTTCTAAATCTTCTAAATATAGTAAAGTTAGTTTACTTATTAATATAATTCCTAATCCCTAGACTTTTAAAATAATATATTTTATAGAGTTCTAAATAGCTCTAACTATATATTAATTAATTAAATTCTAATAGATTAAAGCTTTAATATTTTACTCTTTTAATAGCTAAAAGAATAGATATTTAGAGTTAATTTATTTAATAAATATCTTAATTAATCAGGTTATAGCTATTATTTATAATAATCTGCCTTTTAGTATAAAGTTTAGATTATTTTTAAGGAAATTAATAACTTAGTATATATATTTAATATTAGATATACTAAGATAATTATTTCTTAAACTAGCTCTAGTTAATATCTAGCTAGGTATTTCTTTTATTACTCTCTCTTAAGCTATTAAATTAAGTATTTTAAGATCTTATAATAATAGAGAATTACTACTATCTATTATACTTAGAACTAGCTATAACTAGCTTAGATATTATAAATAGGTTTTTAGTTATTAGCTATAGGGTAGCTATAGTTAGATAGTTTATAGTTAAAACCTAGGTTTATAATATCTTTACTTATATATAAGATAATATAATTCTTAAGATTTAAGTTCTTTCTATTTACTAGCTATTTATAGCTCTTTTATAGAGAGCTCTATATAGCCCCTGTTTATAGTATAATAAACTAACTTATTTACTACTTTAACTAATATATACTCTATTTATTAATAATATTTTATAGAATTTATTAATTAGTAGTTTTTAATAATTAATAAAATATTATTTAATCTACTTTTTAAATATATTAGAAATAATTTTATAAAGTAATTATTTATAATATTTTATTTATTTCTAAAAAAGAATTATATATATTAAATAAATAGCTAGTTATTAATAAGTAGCTATTATTAAATTAAGGCTATTTAGATTTCTCTATATTAATTAGTTAATATATATCTATAGATATATTAGAATTAGTATATTATTTAATAATAAACTAAATATAAATAATAATAAAGCTATTATCTAACTTATTATTTTCTATTAGATCTAGCTCTTAGATATAGATTTATTTAGTAATAATCTAAATAATAGTTTTACTATTTATTTAGATAGTTATATTATAGAAATCTATTAATAGATAGATTAATATATTAGTTTAATAAGAAAGTAATTAGATAGAATAAGTTAATAATAAATAGTAATTAGTTAGTAAGAAATTATTAATAGTAAATAAAATAATAATAAGTTAAAAAAGAAACTAATAATAGTTTATTAGAAAGTTTATATAATTATATATATTATTATTTTCTAATAATAGAAAGAATAAGAAGAGTAATAAATAAATAAATAAAGAATAAATAAATATTAAATAATTAGATTAAATAAGTAATTATATAAATAAATAACTAAATAAAATATAAATAATTATTATAATATTAAAGATATTATTAAAATAGATAAAGAGATTATTAATTCTTAGATTAATAAAAATAATACTATCTATAATATATAGAAATAAATAAATAAATAATTTTAATAATTCTTTATCTTTCTATAGTTATATAAATCCCTTTATAAAATATAGTTATAATAGTTTAAATAACTTATACTAAACAGGGTCTAGAGTAGATTAGAATTAAACTAATTAGAGTATTATTCTAAATAGTATAATTAGATTATCTTAAGCTATATAATATAAGTTATTATTAATATATAAGTATTATAAAGCTAGTAATAATAAATATATAGATAATTATATTAATAACTATCTAAGAGAGTATTCTATTTAGTAAAATAAATATATATATATACTAGGGGATTATTAATACTTAATAATAATCTATTATTTTAAATTATTAGAATTATTATAAAATCCTAATAATCTACTAGTAATTAGTTAGAAAAGATAGGGTAATCTATATAACTCTAATATATAATAATATAATTTATAATATAAGGTTCTCTCTTTATTAATTATATTCTTAAGACTATATTCTATAACCTATTAGTAAATCTTTTCTAATTTAATTCTTTATTCCTTTTATAGTTTATAATAATATCTAATTATATATAGAAAACTTCCTATAAAAAGATCCTTTAATATAATATTCTTATTAATATTATTTTATTAAATCCTTTAGTAATATAATTAGAATATAGTTATTATAAATCCTATAGTTATAAATACTTTAGATTAAAGAGTTCTTTATCTTATTATTTTTATTATATTAAAAATAATTAGCTATATTATAATACTTAAGACTTTATACTAGAATAACTAAGATATATTACTAATTAGTATAATAAACTAAAGTCTAAACTAGAGATAATAGAGAAGAAGTACTATTATATAGATATAAAAATCTAGTATCTTTATTAATAAAAGAAATTATAGTTAGATAAGATAATATAGATAGTATCTTATAGTATTAATAATATAGAGGAACTAGAGTATATTAAGTAAAAGAAGATAGAGGAGATAGTCTAAAAGCAGATCTTATTTCTAGCTATATCTTTATCTAAGTTTATATTTTTAGAGATTAAAATTAATTTAGTATTTCTTTAGAAGAGTATAGAATTATCTTTTTCTTAGTTTATAGAAATAGATATTTCTAGTTCTAGTAATACTACTAAATAAGCTATTAATAATTCTTTAAATATTTAATAAGTTCCTAAGTATTATCTTTATTAATATATCCCTTCTATTTTATTAAGTAAAAGATTTATTTATTTCTAACTTCTTTCTTTAGAATCTTTTCTAGTTTAGATTTTTCTTTATAGATTTTAATTAGATAATTTTAATTTAATATATTTTCTAATACTTTCTTAAGTAATAAGATATAAAAAACTAAATAAATATATATAATATCTAGTAATAAGAGTTTATAATTAGTATCTGATTTTTTCTTAAGAATTTTAAATAGTTTAAATTTTTTATAGTTTAATTTATTACTTAGTTTTATTATTATAATATTTTTATAAAGTAAATAGATTTTATTTTCTTTCTTTAAAATTAGTTCTTCTAATCTAGTTTTATTATAATATTTTTTTATTTATTATTAGATAAACTTAAGTTCTATTTTTATTTCTATATATAATAAATATAATATTTCTTTTATTAATATAATAGCTAGTATATCTAGTTTATTATATTCTAATTAATTCTAAAATTATAGTTTATAACTATAGTTTATATATATAGATATAAGCTAAATAGATTCTTATACTAAACTATTATATATAATCTAAGCTATAGATAATAGTTATATTTAATTATTTTATTTATAGTTAATATATACTTATAGATATTATTCTAGAGTTTAGTTTAGTTATTCTATTTAACTATTACTTTATAGATAATAAGCTATTAAGAGCTTATACTTAATATCTATTTATACTATAAGTAATTATTAAAACTTAGAGATAAATATTATTTCTCTATCTAATATAATCTTATTAAGTAATCTATAGTAACTAATTATATATTATAAGAACTAGTATATAAAATCTTCTATAGAGCTTACTTTCTTATATAGAATAAAGTATTTATACTTTATAAGTCTATTAATAACTATTATAATACTATTATATTCTACTCTAGTTATTAGTTCCTTAGATAATAGTAATTTAATAATATAGTTAAAAAATACTAATTATTAGGGTTATTTTAATACTAAAATTAATTTAAATTCTCTATAGGGTTTATATTATATAAATTTAATTCTTATATAAGTATTATATTCTAAAACTATAGTCTATATATCTTTTTATAGATTTATATAATTATAGTATTATCTAATTCTATTAAATATTTTCTTAACTTCTTAGTATTCTAAAAATAAGTATTTATAGATTTTTTTAATAAGTATTATTCTAATATCTTACTATAGTTTTTCTAAGCTAGGAATAATTTCTATCTAGATCTTAGTATATATTATTTCCTTAAGTATAACTTTTAGGGTTTTCTATACTAAGTATTCTTTATTATTAATTAAGAATAGCTATTTATTTATCTTTAGAACTATTTCTTTATATTTAGATTTCTAACTAAAAGTATTAACTTTTCTATTTTCTAATTCTTTTTAATATATAATTTTATAATTAAATTAAGATAGATATTTAATATAGTATATTTATCTTTTATTTAGTTATTAAATAATAGTAAAATACTAAATATTCTTATAGTCTATATATATTTTAATTTTATATATTATCTCTAAATAATAATATTTAAATTCTTTAAATATATATATAATAATTATAAATTCTTTATTATAAATAGAGTAATTAAATTCTATACTATATAATTTCTTTAAAAAGAATACTATAGGGTATAATACTCTATTATTATTCTTTTAATTAATTTATATACTAATTATAAAGTCTAAGATATCTATTTTAAATTCTACTTTTTATATAGAGTTAAATATCTATAGTATAAGTTCTAAAAGTATTTAGTTTTTTATTTTATTAAATACTTATTATTATTTATTATTCTATTAAAATTCTATTCTCTTTTTAGTAATATTATATAAGAATATAGTAATTTTTCTATAGTTCTTAATAAATCTTTAGTAATAATTAGTAAATCTAAGAAAAGCTTATATTTTCTTAATAGTTTTTAATACTTTTTATTTCTTAATTATAATAATTTTATCTTATTCTATTTATATTTTATTTAGTTAAATAATATATTCTAAGAAATTAACTTTTTATATATAGAAAAAACTTTTTTCTAGTTTTATAAGAAGTTTTACTTTTTCTAGTTTTTCTAAGATTTAATATATATATTTCTTATATATCTCTAGATTATTAAAGAAAATTAAAATATTATTAAAATAAATTATTATAAAGATATTAAGATACTTTTAGAATATTTAGTTAATTATTTATTAGAATATTATAAGTATATTTATTAGTTTAAAGGGTATAATAAGATACTTATAGAGATTAAACTTTATTCTAAATATTATTTTCTATTTATTTTCTTTCTTAATTTATATTAAATTATAAGCTTCTTTTAGATCTAATACTATAAATTACTATTTACTTTATAATTAATCTCTAAGTTTAATAATTAATAGTAAGAGTATTCTATCTTTTTATATAATTTTATTTAGCTATTAATAATTAATAATTAAATAGAGTTTATTATTTTTCTTTAGTATAAATATTATAGAATATTCTATAGATAAAGTTAATAATTATATATAGCCTTTTATTAGTATATTATTAATATATTTATAGAGTATTTATAATTAAGATTCTATAAGATTATATAATTTATAAAAATTAGATTCTTCTTCTTTAATAATAGAGATTTTATAATCCTACTAGTTATATTCTAATAGCTCTATTTTAAGTTCTTCTATAAATAATATCTTTTTAAAATAATTATATTTCTATAGAATATTCTTAAGATATTCTTTTTATTTTAAATACTTAGTTTATTTATACTTATATTAAATATTTTTTTCCTTATTTTATTATATTCTTTATTAATTATTTATTTAGCTCTATTTTTAAACTCCTATACTAAATAGTTTTAAAAATAGTTTTTTTATTTTCTTTTACTATTAATTATATCTAACTTTATATTTTTATTATTATTTCTTAGTTAGTTATTTCTAATTAGTAAATATTAAATTTATATCTAAGAGTAGTTCTTATTTCTATATCTAATCTAAAACTTATATTATTTATCTTAGTTCTTATTATAATAGATTTCTTATATTACTAGATTATAGTATTACTAAAACTAATATTACTATATCTACTTATTATTATAAATTATTATAGTTTTTTATAATAGTATTTTTAGATATTAAGAAGTAAATATACTTTTTTAATATCTAATAAAATTTTAATTTTTATTAATTCTAATATTAGTATATAAAAGTATCTCTTTACTCTATCTAATTAATATACTAATTAATTAGTAGATTTATGTCTTAAAACTATAGTAATTCTAATATAACTTTATAAGTTTCTAATAGTACTAGATTATAAATAATATTAAATTTTCTTTCTTAGATTTTAATTATAAGATAATTAGTTTTAAAATTAATAATTCTATTATTATATTTAAACTTTAAATCTTTAATATTTATAACTATATAAATTTCTTTTTTCTTTTTCTATAGTAAGTAAAGTTAATTAATTACTACTAATAAAATATAATTTTCCTATACTCTATAGTTAATAAATACTATAAACTAGTTTCTCTTAATTTTTACTTCTATAAAAATATATATAGAGCTTTCTACTTTTATAGCTTTTAGAATTCTCTAATTTATTATTAATATTATTCTATACTATAGCTTTATTATAGATAGTTTAGATTATTTTTTATCTAATTAACTTATTTTTAAAGTTATTTCTAATCTTAATTATTTTTTAATATCTATTTAAGAATATTTTTAAGATCTTTTAATTCTTCTATATAACTAGAGATATATCTTATAAACTTAATTCTCTAATTATATAATTTCTTAATTATTATAGATATTTTATTATTAAAGTAAATTTTATTCTATTTTTTTTTTATTAATTAAAATTATTCTTTATTTCTCTATTTTACTATTATCTTTATTATTTATAGAGAATAGTTATTCTCTTAAGTAATATTTCTAGAGTTTTTCTTCTTATAATTATTATTATTTAAAATATAATTTAATAGTATTTATATTATTATTACTATTCTATACTAATACTAATACTTCTTATTTAATTTCTTAATAATTTTTATAATTCTAATTATAATACTATTTAATATAGCTATTATACTTATATATTATTTAATCTTCTATCTATTAGTAGTTATACTATAGTTTAATCTTATTATTCTTATAAATCTTATATCTCTATTCTTAATATATTTCTACTAGAAGTTCTCTCTTTATATAATCCTTAGAGTATTTCCTTAGATCTTTCTTAAAGATAATATAGAATTCTATTCTATAATATTAATAAATAAATTATTATATTTAGATTATATTATACTTCTTAGATATTCTTCTATTAGAAAATAAAAAAAAATTATTTAATATTTTTTCTTATTAATATATAGTATACTAGATATTATAATATATTATTTAGAATTCTAATCTATAGTTATACTCTCTATTAGTATTTATATATATAGGGTTTTTATATCTATTACTAGGGTATTAAATAGTATCTATAGTATCTTTTCTATATAATACTATTCTATATATCTTTTTAAGATTCTATATCTATATCTTTTATTAATAATAAATATAGAGTTTATTATATTTAGTTTTAATCTTATTCTAAATAAATATATATTAATTCTATTTCTTAGAGATATATTTAATAAGCTTATTAATATAATAAAATATATATTTATATTTAGTAAGAGATTTATAATTTATAATATTTCTTCTATTTTTATATTTCTATTTAAGTTCTTAAAGAATATTTATAATATACTATTAGTTTTCTTCTAATACTATTTATTTCTTCTTTTTCTTATTAGTTTTTAGTATTTTATAGAATTTTAATGTAAGCTTTTTAGAAAATATAGAAATTATAATAATTATATAATTTTCTTTCTAAGTAACTTTTCTAATTATTCTAAGTATTTTAATTTTAGTTTTTCTAGTTATTTCTAACTATTTTTTACTTTCTTTAGTAGGTTTTTAATTTTTCTACTTTTTAAGTTTTAAATATTATAGTAAAATATATCTAATCTTATTATAGTTATAATATTTATATTTTTCTATAGCTTCTAGCTCTATAAGATCTATATATATTCTAAAGACTATAGATTATTATTATTATTATAATTAATTAGTATTAGAATAGTAAGTTACTTTCTTTTTATAAGTTTACTAATAATACTATTAATTATTAATTCTTATAGCTATAGTTATATATTTATAAATACTTATTAGTCTATTCTTCTTATAGAGCTCCTTCTAAATTTCTTTTTTTAGCTTATTAAAGTAATAAGATATAGTATATTCTTAGTTCTATTTAGTTTTTATTAAAAGCTAAAGATATTTACTACTAAAGATAGAGATAGATCTAATCTAAAAGAGCTTATTAATTTTATATTTTATTTTATATCTCTTATTTTAAATTCTAAAGATTTATTAGAGAGTTTCTATAAAATAATTAAAACTTATTATAATATTAATAGTTTATTAGCTTTTTTAATTATTAAAATATTTCTTTATAATAGATTTAAATTAATTAAATATAGTTTTTTTAAATTATAAATAAATATAAATAACTTATTATTTATTACTATTAAGAGTAATAAGAAAATAGTTAAAGTATATTTAAAGTTAGATTATAAAGCTTTAAAGCTTATTTTAAATTCTATTAAATATTTTAAATAGTAATAGTTTAAATAGTACTTCTAGTTTTCTTTTTTAAGCTATAATCTAGATCTAAACTTAAAAATTAATATTCTAAATAGCTTATTATTTTATAAAGATAGTAGTAATAGCTATTTCTTACTATATAGTTATAAGATATTCCTAAAGCTAAAGAATCTAGATTTATAAGAGCTTAATCTTAATATTATTATTTCTATTACTATTATTATTATTACTATCTTTATCTATAGTATTATTATTATTTAAAGTAAGTAGATTATTAATAATAGAGTTCTATTATTAGACTAGAGAAACTATAGTAGCTATAATATTTTCTTTATTATTATATAGTAATTAAGATAAGATAATTAGCTAAATAAGAGTTATTAATATATAATAGTTTAGATAACTTATACTAGATAAAGTTTAAAGTAGATTAGAATTAAACTAATTAGAGTATTATTCTAAGTAATATAATTAGATTATCTTAGGCTATATAATATAAGTTATTATTAATATATAAGTATTATAGAGCTAGTAATAATAGATATATAGATAATTATATTAATAACTATCTAAGAGAATATTCTATCTAGTAAAATAAATATATATATATACTAGGGAATTATTAATACTTAGTAATAATTTATTATTCTAAATTATTAGGATTATTATAAGATCCTAATAATCTATTAGTAATTAGTTAGAAAAGATAGAGTAATCTATATAACTCTAATATATAATAATATAATTTATAATAATAGTATATTAATTTTCCAGTTAGAAAAAAGTATTTAATCTATAGGAAGATATTAGATAGTTAATCTAATCTATTATAATCTTTTTATAGACTAATTAGTATAGATTAACTAGGGTAATAGCTATTATAGTAAAAAGTAAATAATTATTTAAAGTAAAATTATATTATAGATAAAGGAGGGAAAAAGCTATCTCTTATATAGTCTAATAGAAGGTTTATCTTAGTAGATAACTAACTTATTAACTTATTGATAAGTTGATAAGTCGGGATAATATATCTACAGAAACCTCAGATAATTATTTCCAATATCAAAAGATCAGACAATTAATTGCCCGCTAAGCGATGTCGGCTGCTCCCATCGCATTGCATCCACTGCCAGCCTCTCTATAAGGCATAATCACGAGACATTGTTGGACGAAGCGAATTCCATTATTCTCGTGATTTCCACCCTTTAGTCATAATTGCCAGATTTTTCAGCGGGTTCGGGCGCAGAACGGTGTCAAAAGAAGGGCTCGCCGGCGGAAGCTGCTCGGGAATGCGACCATCAGTAATCCATCGGGAGTTATGGCCAATCGTAAGACGGCGGAAAGTCGGTGTCCAATCGGCCAGTCAGCCGACTTTTCTCCAGAGTTGGATTCCAGAATGCTCTCGGCGAAAGGAGCCAATGACGGCGCTCAGTTGATGCCAGCTTGGGTGGCATCCGTCTCGATTTTCTGTCATGGGGCCTTTGCACCATGGCCCCGGTCTCATCTGAGGAATTTGGGTAGATAAGGGGAAACATTGGCAGATCTTAAGGTTTGCTGCATCAATATCGATCTTCTCTTCCAGATCCGAGTTACACAGGCAAGACAAGACAAGACAAGACAAGTCCCTCTTGCTCCTTGTCGTCCAAGACTATCATGGCACCACTGTCCTCTAACAAGACGTGGACCAAGCTCGCTCATCACTTGAAAGCACTTGATCCAGTATCTGTCGCTCTCCATCTCGATGACCATGTCGAGACCAAGATTTACACCCCAGGGTCGATTATTTCAGGCCGTGTAGATGTCACCACCGACAAAGACTTCGCTTTTGATACTTTCAACATCGATTTCGTGGGGGAGACAACCACAAACATCCAGACGTCATTCGGGGATCCTCGCCACACGCGACACATTTTCCTCAAGCTCTCCATGCCTTTATCGAGAAGTGTGCTTCCAGAATCAAAGGTTTTTCAGGCATATCAAACACACAGCATCCCATTCACGTTCACCGTTCCATATCATTTACCCAGCAAGGCATGCAAGCACACCGAAAGCGAGGATCTTCATGAGCGTCATCTCTGTCTCCCGCCTTCAATGGGCTACTGGGAGGGCAAAGATCAATCGCCCAACGCAGCCAGAATCGACTATAATGTCAGAGTAATGCTGACACCTCGGCCTGGAAAGAATGGGAAGCAGGGAAAGCCGACAACCACACAGCGTTCTGTCAAGGTCCTTCCCACACAGTTCGCAGAGGCTGCGTCCCCTGTCTCAGCCCATACGAAACATCCTCTTACAAAAGACAGGTCGTTTCACCAAGATCTACTGTCCCAAAAAACAGGGGATATCAAAGTTTCCACTTCTATCCCGGAACCCGTCGTTCTATCTGTCGAGGGGTCGCAGGTGTCAGACAGCATGCTCACAGTCAACGTGGAGTTCGCCCCTCAAAAGGGCGAGGCAGCACTCCCTGACATTCACGCAAAGTCAATGCAAGTCGAAGCCCATACGCACTATTCTTTTGCACATGTGAACCTCCTCCCCGACAGGGAAGATGTTCTCGGGAGTCTCCCCATGATTGTCCCTTTTTACACATCGAACAAAATGACCGTCCAGCCATCGAACAAATTGGTGTGGGAGACGCAGTCTGATTCTTACAAGCCTTCGAAGCTCTGCAGGAGGGACTCAGGTGCAGAAATCGACGACTTTAGTGACGAGGAGCAAGCGAGTACGACTAGTGGTGAATCAGACCACCAGAAGTACACGGCAACCCTCCAAGTCCCAATCTCTCTCCCAGTCCGCAACAAAAAACTCTTCCTTCCTTCATTTTATTCATGTATAATATCTCGAACGTACAACCTTCGTCTTGTCTTGGGCGCTGGCTCCCTGGCATCAACCATCATTCTCAATGTCCCCCTTGAGGTTGTCGTCGAAGCGTCTGGAGATTCGGCCCCTAACAGTCTCCCTGATTATGTGAGTTCAGATCAATATACTATCCGATGGTAAAACATTAACTAATATGTCAATCATAGGCGCACATCGACCTAGAAGACGTAATATCTCTTGAGGCTCTTCCATCTTATACCCCATGATTTTTTAGCGTTGTTCTTTTTGTTCTGGGCATATCATGTGAGGAGTAATATCAGACTTAGACATATGACGACATGAAACTACCTACCATAGCGTTATCCATAGTAATTAATTCAATGCAGATTTTCAACACCATCGGAGACATCTCCTCACCAACCCAAGTTGCTCCTGATAACTCGATATGTAAAACCATTGTCCAGCTTTCTCTCCAAGTATAGCCCGTTCCCACGTTCATTTCAATCAGAGCCTCACAGAACAGCAGCAACAATCCTCTAACTAAGATCCACTGAATGAAAGATAATAGTAAACCCCTTCAAGAGCAAGCAAGACTCGTCTACTAGTTATTAAAACCTAAACCAGTACTACATACGTATCATGAGTCCCCATGCTTATCCAGGTCATTACACTTCTCACAATGGATTCAAAATAAACAAAAAAAACGTCCTCATTAAGTCGAGCACCGGCCAATATTCATACTATCCATGTTCTCCTCAAAAATCCGCCCAAGAACTATAAACACTCAACATACATAGAGAAATTACATTATCGAAGGAACAGTCGTGAGCCATTCATGTCTTTATGCAGCCTCGCCACCCATGCAATACCATTATCGGAGTATAAGTTCAATCATGTCCGCTTCATGCTCGCTGCCAGTCTGGGTCAATATCTCAGAAGTTACAACTTGAACCGATGCGTGAAATCAAGCTGCCGTTATACCCTAATAATGACTTTTCCACATGTCTTAGACGACATGACACGTTCGTAAGCCTAGCGGATACGGTTAGGCATGGTTCTTCGTAGAGAGAATGGAAGAGGGAGATGCATACCTCGACGGCTTGGTCCATACAAAACATTGAGTCGATCGGGACTTCAGTGATGATGCCCTGGTCCGCCAATCTCACAGCTTCTCTCTGGAGATCTCCAGATGGCGACAGGTGCACTGCCTTGTAGTGTCGAGGCCCACCGCCGAGGAACTCGGGCAGAGCATTACGCTTCAGCGAGGGGCCGTAGAACAATTTACTGCCGTCTCCAGGTATTCCAACATAAACACCAGAGCGCTTAAGAAATCTAGCCGAACTCTTGTACAGCGACGAGTCTCCTACACAGTCGAAGACGGTATCAATGTCTTCTCCGTAAGTGGAACTGAGCAAGTCAGGTATTGACTCTGTGCTCTCAAAGTCCAGAACCTGTCGAGAAATATGTAAGCCTCAGGAGAATTAATGAAGATAGATGTCTCAAAGAGTGCACACGCACATGATCAGCCCCCAGCTCGCCCAGCCGGTCCATGTTATTCGCAGAGCAAATCCCAATCACATACGCGCCCTTCTCACTCTTAACGATCTGCGTCAGCGCAGAACCCACGCCGCCCCCCGCGCCATTAATGACAACCTTGTGGCCGGCCTTGACCGGCCTGCTCTGCAGCATCGTCAGCGCCGCCTGCGTCGCAAGTCCCAATCCCGCCGTCGCGGCCATGTTGAGCGTCAGCGGCCGGGGCACGACGAGCGACGCCGGCACCTCGATGTACTCGGCCAGCGTCCCCTTGCCCATCAGAGCCAGCCCGTTGCTGATGACGCCGCAGACCTCGTCGCCCAGGTCCAGGTCCAGCGGGGCGAAGGGCCCCTTGGCGACGATGCGGCCGGAGAAGTCGAAGCCCGGCACCGACGTCCGCCGGAAGGGGTTGTTCTTGTGGCTGCGCATGAAGTGGAAGTCGACCTGGTTCAGCGCCGCGAACTCGATCTTGATGATGACGTTGGCCTCGGTGGCCTTGGAGGGCGTCGGGCACGACTCGCGCAGCTCCAGGGACGGCGAGTCTGGGTCGCCGCCCGTCTTCGCGATGACCCAGGCGCTCATGCTAGACGGCAGCTGTTTGACGCCGTCCATCGAGTCATTCTCGCACATAGAGCGCGGACATAGGATGTTTGGTGTACGGACACGGCGAGGAGAGAGAAAGAGAAGGGAAGATCAGCCCCCAACAGGTAGAAGCAGATGATATTTCTTCCTGTCGCATCATCCTGGAAGGATTTGACGCAGCTCCACTGATCTCCGCAACACTCGCCCAGTTCTCCGTGTCTGATCGCACTCGAGCGGCCTGCAGATTGGCTGGACGGCCCCCGTTACAGAGCTGATCCAAACTTTCCCACGCCATGGGCCAGCGCTCAGGGGCCAATCACTGCTGCTGCTCGCGACTTGGCGGCTGGCGGGCAATCAAAGGCTTCATTTGGCGCCTCTTTAGATTGCGCTGGTATCAAACCAGGGGACTGGAGGGGGGGCCATATGCCTTTTCCATTTCGGCACGCCGCCTTGCGGGGGGTTTAGTTCGCTGTCCCCAGGTTCAATTTAAGCTCCTGTTCCCTGTGGCGAACGTAATCCCGCCGCGTGTGCAAAATTGCCTGCCAGGAGTTTGTGGTGTCGCAGTTTAATCTGGGCCTCTGTGTGAGTGTGTCTCGTGTCCTGGGTCTGACCTGCGCGTGTGATCACTTCAACACCCGTATTGGAAACTGATTCGGGTGTGTACAGGGTCAATCTCAGCCAACGAAGCAAGAGGCGGTCTCGAAGGGTGACGTTTCATCCTGGTTGAGCCCTGTCTCGACACTGATGAGGAGCCAGGACCCCTACATGTTCGGTTAGGAATAGGCTCAACCGCGCTGGCTGTGCGATTAATATTGCATTCCATTCCTCGCGAGGAGAATATATGAATCCTCCTCAGCCCTAAATACATATATGTACTGGCCCTAAAAGCCAGAGGCTGCTTCCATAGCGGCGCATGACGGGTTGGCCACCCGCCGGTTAAAACCAGTAGTTTGCCTCCTCCCACTTCGGATGGACCCGCCAACCGATGCTATAGCGAGGGGAACGCGTGGGACCGAACGCCAGCCGAAGGTGGCGGCTTCAATGAGGTCTCGTCCGGGCATCAACCTGGGCACCAACTCGTATATCACATTGACCCAGCCGTCATTGGTCAACGCTACCTCCCCTACATCTTTCACTTCATGATCTCATAGGTGGATTGGATCGCACATGTTCATCTTTAGACTCATCAGGAGGTTAGAGCCAATCTTTGGTACCAGTAGAGATCAATTTTCATCAACCAAATACAGTCAGACACCTACCTCGCCAAAAGCACCAAGGGAAAAATGCTCCTCTGAAATCTGTAGAGGTCCTGGCGCAGGGGTCCATCGACTGTGAGTCAACCGCACAAACACCGGCGTTCGTTCAAGGATGCGAACCCCCAATCCCGAGCTGCCAAGAAGATTATTGTTTCGGAGAACCAACAGCAATGTCAGCGATACCAGGTCGCCACATTCAAATTATCCCCGGTTGGTGTGCGGTTTCTATTTCAGGATAGAGCTTCTCTTTAGCAGGACCTTGGTTTTTATCCCAACTATAGCACGCAGACCAATTTGTAAACAGATATGCGTCGAGGCCTTACACGATGGCACACGATACTTTGGTCATTTGCTCAAAGCAGTATCTCTCTAATCACAGCAAGTATATTGCTACTCCTGTAGATCTATAGCCCTTCTAAAAGCAGCATGTACCGAAAAAGGAATCATGTCAACCGGGAGTCTCCCATCTCAGCCAGAAACCTCCGGTAACAAAGCATCTACCTCACGAAGCACCGAGTACATTCTACTTCCTCCTGCTCTGTTTTAAAAGTGCCATAGACCTGATATAGCGTCCAGGTTGATGCCACCATGACACATTTCGACCGCCATCTCCCAACATATACGCGGTCTTGGAAGAATGTGCCAAAGTTCAACTCCGGTCCTTGACGTGCAAAGAGGCGGAGCCCACTGTCATTTAAGAGATCCCAGTGCCGAAATTCAAATCAGCATACTTATTAGCATATAATTTTCAAATTCTATGTTAAATGACTCTATTCCCATAGATATATCCATACGAACCACGGGGGCTCCCATCATGCGCTGAAGCCGGATAACGGATCACCAAAGTAAGGACCGCAGTCTAGTATTCTAAGGTCATCTAGGATGGATCAAAATGAATCACTCGCAGTGTAAGGGCTCCTAATGTTTCCTTGTAGACCTGTGCGAGTTTACGCAGGAGCCTGGGAGTGCCTAAACATCACCTTCATGCCACGCTATTGGCCAAAATATCCGAAGATAATTGCATCATTCATTCAACAACATTGAATTCTTGCCTAGCAAGTGACACGAATTCTTCCTTGTTTGCAAAATTCCTTGTTGAAAGACGATATCAGGTGGCGGAAGGGAAATTTTAGGGATGGACCTCGAGGGCCACATTGCGACATCGGTTACAGCTTCATGTGATACTTTCACACTTCGCCTACAACACGGACAGGTTGAGGGGGCCCCGTGTATCCAAGAAACGTCAGTCAACTCCAAGCATAGGTATAGAGGGAAAGCCTAAAAGCCTCTCATCATATATCACATTTAAAGGATATGCCTGAACGGATCTGCAGAGACATGTCGTATTTTTATGATCCAACCTCCATGTATCAGATCTGATGAATGGGCTACAGCATGCATGAAAAACATCACGACCAGTATGAATCGAATTTCGAGTTCCTCAATTGGACAATGGTAGAGGTCAACTTGTGGTGCAACATCAGTAGTGGTGGTGGAAAAAAAACATCATTTCTAAGCTAGATTGAATCATTATATGAATGGGTATCGATTATCATCAGACATGAACCACCTACTCCCATCGTCCCCTGTCATGTACATAAACAAATGCGTTCGACTGGCAAGATCCTCCGGCGTTAAGTGTAGATCATTTAGTCATGTCCCATGGGAAAACCAAATCATCATCATAAAGACAGACGTGAATGGGGGGGGAATAAAAAAAAGCAGAGAGGTAAAACACAGATTATCGCATGGAAGCCGCTACCTCAGGTGGACGTGGGAAGGGCAACCCCACCTTTTATGAAGCAGCAGCGGCCTCTTGGGGAGCACCGTTCTCCTTCTTCTCCGTTTTGGCGGCGGCCTCCTCAAGCTCCTTGATCTTCTTCTCAAGGGCTGTGTTCTTCTCCAGGGCGGCCTTCTTGTCGGCCTCAGCAGCCTCGAGCTCCTTGACCTTCTTCTCAAGGGCCTCGGTCTTCTCGACAGCCGCCTTCTTCTCGGATTCGCTGGTCTCGAGCTTGGTCTTGAGCTCGGCCTCGCTGTCCTTGGCCTTCTTAGCTTCGGCCTCGGCAGCTTCGATCTTGGTCTTCAGGTCGGCAGCACCATCCTCAGCCGTCTTCTTGGCGGCCTCGGCAGCTTCCAGCTTGGTCTTCAGGGCAGCCTCGCCTTCTTTGGCGGTCTTGGCATCACCCTCAGCGGCCTCGAGCTTCTTCTTGAGCTCGGCGGCGCTATCCTCGACCGCCTTCTTCTCGGCCTCAGCAGCCTCAATCTTCTTCTTCAACTCAGCAGCACTGTCTTCGACAGTCTTCTTCTCGGCCTCGGCGGCCTCGATCTTCTTCTTGAGCTCAGCAGCGCTCGCCTCAACCGTCTTCTTCTCGGCTTCAGCAGCTTCGATCTTCTTCTTAAGTTCGGCGGCGGCGTCCTCAGCGGTCTTCTTCTCACCCTCAGCAGACTCAACCTTCGTCTTTAGCTCAGCAGCACTGTCCTCGGCGGTCTTCTTTTCAGCCTCGGCGGCAGTGAGCTTCGTCTTTAGGTCGGCCTCAGCATCCTTAGCGGTCTTGGCCTCGGTCTGGGCGGCGGTGGCACTGGCCTCAGCAGCATCGAGCTTGGTCTGGAGGGCAGCCTCAGCCTCCTTGGCCGTCTTGGCGTCGCCCTCGGCAGTCTTCAGGCTGGCCTGGGCGGCCTCGAGCTTGGCATTGAGCTCAGACGCGGTACCTTGGACCTTGGTCTCGAGCTCCTTCTTCTCCTATAAGCAGCAAATGTCAGTACGCAGTTCAATTGACGGCACGGTGATGAGTGGGACACTTACAGCTTCCAGGGCCTTGGCATCAGTCTCTGCCTTGGTTGCCTTGGCCTCAGCCGCCTCCAACTTCTTGGTGAGCTCGCCAACCTTGGTTGAGAGCTCGTCGCTAGCCTTCTTGGCGGCAGCGAGGTCGTCACCGAGGGCCTTGGCCTTGGCGGCACTGTCCTCCTGTTCCTTTTGGAGGGCCTGGATCTTGGTAGTCTGCTCAGCAACCTCCTTGGTGAGAGCTTCCTTCTCTTCGGTCAGGGCCTTGGCCTTGGCCTCGGCGTCGGCGATGCTGGCCTGAGCCTTCTCGAGGGCCACCTTATTCTCTTCGGTGAGCTTCTTCTGGGCCTCCTCCTTATCGGCAACGTCCTTCTGGGCCTTGGCGACCTCAGCACGGGATTGCTCCAGCTCGGCCTCGACCTTGGACAGAGCAGCGTCGCTCTGTTCCTCGGCCTCGGCGAGGGCCTTCTTGGCATCGGCAGCTTCCTTCTGGGCAGCGGCCAGGTCAGCGGCAGAACCGGTCTTCAGGCCCTCGTTGGCCTTCTCCAGCTCAGCGTACTTGGCCTCGAGCTCCTCCAGGGCGCTCTGCTTCGAGGCAATCTCGGCATTGGATTCGGTGGACAGCTTGTCGTGGGTCTGCTGCAGGGTGGCGTGTTTGCTCTCGAGCTCGCCCAGGCTGGTCTTGGAAGCAGCAAGCTCCGCCTCGGAGTCGGCCTTGAGCTTCTCGTGCGTCTCGGACAGTGCCTGGAGCTTGGCCTGGGAGTCGGCGGCAGCCTGCTTGTGCTCCTCGAGGGCCTTGTTGGCAGCGGCGAGGTCGGTCTCGAGCTTGGCAGAGGTCTCCTTCAGGGAGCCCTGCTCCTTCTCGGCGGTGGTGGCGCGGGCAATGAGGGCCTCAATCTCGGCCTTGAGGGCCTTCTCGGACGCATCGAGGGCCTCCTTGGCGTCGGTCACCTCCTGGGTGAGCTTGGTGATCTCGGCCTTCAGGGTCTGACGCTCGGCATCGACGGCCTGGACATTCTCCTCGACGAGAATCAGCTGCTTCTTTGTATCCTCGAGCTCCTGCTTGAAAGCCTCGTGCTCCTCGCGGGTGAGCTCCTCCTTGGTCTTCAGCTCGGTCTGGAGCTCGGCAAGCAGCGACTTGGTCTCATCGCCGGAGGAGTGAAGCTGGCCTTCGAGGTCTTTGATCTTCTTTCGGAGCTCGTCGGCTTCGGCGGAGAGCAGGGTGTGCTCCTTCTCCTTCTTGGAGATGTCGCTTTCGAGGACGTTGATGGTGTCCTTCTTGTCGGCAAGCTCCTGCTCGAGCTCTAGTCTCTCGGCTTTCGTGAGGGCCTCACCGCTAGACGAAAAGATGGATAAGGTATTGCCCATGTCGAACTAGCAGAAAAAAATCAACTGCAGATGTGGTGGGGCAGATGCGTGTCTGGGAGGTACGGGCGGGGGAGGAAGAGAGGAAGAAGGACAAATAGAAGCACTTTCGATTGTCAGATCCTCCTGGGAGAAGAGAATGAAAGACAGAGACGACGTGAGGGGAGGGCAGGGAGGTAGGAGGAGCAGATATGGTGGTGGTGGGAGCTTTGGAGGGGGAGGAGAAAAATCGAGCCAGCAGCCGAGGAGGTCAATGGCGGTACCGCTGGACGCTTTAACAGGCTGGCAGGGAAATGTTTTCGGACCCTGGCCTGGTTTTTTTCTTCCTGCCTGGGCTGGGCTGGGCTGGGCTCGGCGGCGTGTTTGCTGTTACCTGAGTGATGGAAAATGAGGTGGTGGACGAAATGTGGGTAAGTTGCGGTGGGAAAAGCGGCGCTACTCATGCGCCTAATAAAGACAGCCAGCACAGCGCGACACAGGCGAGGAGGTGGTGGTTGAACAATGCACCGCTGTCCACCTCCCGCACGGCCCCTCCGGCACGCACATGCACCACCAGCGAGTGAAAACGTGGCTGTTTGCGCACCGTGAGCCCTTTGTGCGGTCGTCTGGTCTCGTCTGTGGCCGGCTGGAGGGAGACGCACAAACTGAAGGAATCGCTTCTCCTGCTCCAAGTGGGGGCGGAGGCAGGAAAAGAGGTTGAACGGCTCCTGCCCAGCCTTTCCTACAGCCTCTTAGGCGCTGGGGCCAGTGGGCGTTGGTAATTCCCGACCTCTCCAGGCGCCCTCCTCGCTGGACCCCAGCCGGCTTAGGCCCTGGCCAGCCCGCTAGCGCAGTGCAACGACCTGGAGGTTCGGGCGCTCAGACCACTAACCGCCACCCCAGCGGCCCGAGCGGCTTATCGATAGGGCCCGGTACGTCATTTCGGTTCATGCTCATCCCACGGCCAAGACACGCCATTGTCTATCAAACCGCGGCATCACAGGCTGGTGATGGAGCTACCCTGTATTCACTTCCCCCGTCGCCAGATATACCAGTATCCCCTTCATTATCTCCGAATCGTGGCTGGGAATTTACAAATCTGCAGCTGCATATGTGTGAACAAGCTCACCGATTATTCGACACCCAACCCAACGGTACGCGTGGACGGTGTGCTGTTTCCAAACGGTTCTATGTGATGGATGCAAACTTTTTACAATGGAGAGCTCTGCTGCAATCTCCCCACCATCTTCGCTGTCAATGCCACACTGTACAGCTCACGTACCTCTCAGTAACAGGCCCCTACCCGCTAGTACCTCCTAGGGCCCCTGCTCCATGCCGTTTGTCACGGTAGCCCTGGAAATTGCTCTCGCATCACCCTCCCGATTAGCTTTCCGAGAAAAACAAACAAATCGCCTGCATGACCGTGGCCTGCTCTCGTATACCTCGCTAGCAGCGGGTGTTTTGCATTCTGCATCGTCGCGCACAGACAGATCGGAGCGATGACTTGCACGCGCTCGCTGTCAGCTCCGGGTGGCTTGAGCAAGGGAACGAACGGCCCCTGACTCGCCCCCAATAGCGGGCTAGCTGTCCACTAGACTCCGGTAGGGTACCTGTATTTAGGGTCCGTCGGTACCTGACGACCGCTGGAGACGAACTGTGGCAGGTACTTTGGTGGTGCCTGATGCAGGGTAGCCCAGCCTTCACCGCTCTGATCTCCCTCCCTGTTGATCCCGTTCTCTCCCAGCCAGGTCCCCAGTTTGACGATACTCTCTCTCCTCCCATTCGCGAGCGGCAGGATGATCTCCCTTGCCTGCATATCGCATCTCGACGCTACGTCCCATTACGGCTCTGTCGTTACTACTCACTTGCCACGGTCTTCTCTCTCGGGTGATATCACGCCCAAGATCCACCCCAAAGTGACGTGGCGCCAAGCTGAGACAGAGCTGATTTCGTGCCTGGAAGTTTCCAAGACGTTCGGATGGCTGCTCTCGTGTGAGTCACGCACCTGCATATGCCGAAACAAAGTTCATCCAATAAACTACTGATTAATTATTATTCCCACCGCTTAGGTGAGGGAGAAGTGTACGCAGGTCTGAGCTACGACGACAGAAGGCTAATTAACATGAGCAAAGCCTGGCTGAGACTTGCAGAATGGATCCATAATCCCTTTCCCGTCCTTACTTGCCGTGCGGCTTCTGCTCCTCGCTGCTGAGCAGCACCTGCTTCTCCTTCTTCAGGTCCTTGGCAAACTCAAGTGGCACGTTGAGCACGTTGGCCACGATGTCGGAAGGAGTCAGAGCGAGCCATTGTGTGAGCGAGATGTCGGCCACCTTCTCGGCCTTGTAAATTTCGATCCAAATCAGGTCCTCTGTGCCGACGTTCTCAATATAGTGGCTGGGAATTGAGTCAGTCAGCGCCACCGGAAGGTAATGTGAACACAATTGCTTACCCAGAGTTGTCCGGGAACACGGCAGTGTCTCCAGCGGAGAAGTCGAAGGTTCGGGCATTTCCGTTACCAGTGAAGGCTGTGGCCTGAGCCTTGCCCTTGTGGAAGTACAGCCACTCCTCGGCCTGTTTAGGGGTTCACGGTCAGCTCAGAGATCCTGCATCACCAAGTTGGCGTGCTGCTACATACATTGGGGTGCCAGTGGAGCTCTCGCAGGCCACCGGGCTTGAGGGTCACGTAGGTCGCGGCAATGGTCTTGCTGATGGGGAAGTTGGTCGAGTCAATCTTGCGGAATTCACCTCCGCTTCCGCCGATCTTCTCGGCATCGTGTTGGAGGGTGCGGTAGACAAAAGAGGCGTCTCCGGAGGCATTGGAGTCGGGAGCATTCGTAACGTCGCCGTTGGAGACGGTGCCATTGACAATGTACGGGCTGCCCTGGCGAAGCTTCTCAAAGACCTTCTGGTCAACACCAAAGTTCTTGGCTAGAACATCCTTGGGTGTGTGTGATAACCAGTCATCGATGTTGAAGGTGGTTCTAGTGGAGGGTATGTTAGAACAGATGATACAAGTAAACGGACCATCCTACTTACCCGGCCTTGTCGAAGTCACCGTCATCGAAGACAAGAAGGAACTCATTGTCCTCGTCGAGTCCATGCACAGCATGTGCAACTCCCTTGGGGAAGTACCAGATATCACCAAGACCCAGCTCGACGTTCTGATAGACGCCGTTCTCATCAACAGCATTTATCAGAACGCGGCCAGCGTAGACGAAGCCCCATTCGGCCTGGGTGGAATTAGTATCCTAAATTACCATTTAGATAATACATGCGTGAAACTTACGACACGGTGCCAGTGGAGCTCTCGGGTCGCGCCCTTCTTGAGATGCTGCTGAGCGGCAGCAATGTCGTGGCTCTGCGGCAGATCCTGGATGACCTGCTCTCTGACCCAACCGCCGTTCAACAGGCGAGTCTTGGAGTCGGAGAAGCTCCACTTCAGATTGGGAACAATACCCGAGTCGGTAGACTGGCGACCCAGGTTGTCAGGGTTCTCCAGGTCTCGAGCTGGGTTGGTTCCACCTGGGATCGAGCAGGCATCGGTCAGCGGTCAGAAAGCTCGTGCATATGATGTATCGACATACCCAGGATAGGTCCACCCTTGCCATCGCTGCTGATGGGCTGTCCCTTGTCAAACCCGGAATTGTCCCTGGCGACGACGTTGGGTGCTCCGAGCACCTGAGTCGCAAAGGACAGCGCCAGTGCGGAGAGGAGAGAGGCCTTCATGGCGAGTAGTAACAAAATTGCAATTGGCTCCGTGATGGCAGGTGACAGACAGTATAAGCCTGCTAAGAGAGATGAGGTGCCAGAGACTGGTGTGCCGTACCAGGTGGAAAACAGTTGCAGATCACAGCTTCTTTATACGCCCGAGAAGCCTTTCGGAGAGTCACACTTGTTGTGGCTTGCGGGAGCTGTGCAGCGTCTCTGTCGGCATGATATCACTATGTAGCATTATCGCGGAATTACATCACACATCAGCAACTTGATTTCGATCTTCCTCAACCCATTTCTTGGCCTGCCGCCGTCTCAATATTGGACACCTTCGTACATCTGAACCTCAATGGCGACATCTCCAGTCAATGAGAAGTGAGGGCGCCATGCATGGCTACGCCATTGGGGTGATACCAGAAACGTATGAGATCGGCATCTGAGAAGGAGATGGGGGTTAGGCTACCCTTAAAGGCCGAGTGGGCTCTGCCGATCTGCCATCTTGGTTATTTAAGCCACCGCTGGGTAAATTTGGGATGCTACGGTGGTGCCATCACGCCATTGTGGGTGAGATGGTGATATAGCCCGGGTATCATCGACGCGGTCACGATGACAGCCTCATTTACCACTCGAGCCATTGGCGGCAACAATGGGACCTGGCCCACTCCCTGGCAAACTTTTAACCTTGTAGATGAGCTTACTGAGGATGAAATAAGTGCCTTGTGGGACTACAACGCATTGTGTCCATCATGCTGCCTCCTGATCGCCCATTACCCGTGGGGGTGGACTTGCCGTCAGCATTGGCGATCGGAGGATTCTACCATGTGTTCTTGGCGAACGGCATATCAATACTGGCCAAGAGATCTCGGTTCTGGGAAGGAAGGCCTTGCCATGGCATCCTAGATTGACGCCCGCCAACCTCTGTACCCAAGCTGCCATCGGATATCTGATATCGTGACGCTTTGTTACTCCTTTTCTCATAGTTGAGTTCTTGTTAAAAGACTCCTTTCCTCTTCCCCCCATCTTTCCATATTCAAGCTTATCTCTGTCCAGCGATGATCGTCATTGTTTAATGAGACCTCCTTGCCCATCACATTGCGTGACTGGAGGATCACGCTTGTTTGGACCGATTGTTCCCCAAGGGCACTAAGCACCAAGAGCACTTGTTCAAACCTGAACTAATAAGCCCAGCGCCTCGGCCCTACGGCACATAGCCCGGCCAAGAGCTGTCACTCCAACCAATTACCGAATCTAATCCACACAGCCCTCACAGTTCCCAGCGTGCCGCTAAGGCAGGAACGCCAAGAGTGTGAGGCCCGGATAGGAGATGATCTCTCCTCGAGATTGAGATTTCGATCATGAGCTGGACCAAAACGGTAGCCCTGGTTTCGAATTAGGAAAGGCTCCCTGAACCGCACTATCAATCTGCCCCAGCTCACCGAGAACCGACGATGAGGATTTGGCAACTCTCACATAACCCCCAAATTCGCAAGTAATTCCAAGTGACTTGTCTCCCGTCACGCAATGAGAGCCATCCAGATTCGAGATGCCAATGTAGATCACCCACGATTTGGGCATCAGGGGTGAGAGTTGTGGCTTGCTCAACCATCATCTGATGTCTTGTCTTGCCTGAGAGCTTACTCACACTCGTGAGGCGACAGACTAGCTTCACTCACTTGCATGAATGAAATTGAGAGCCGTACTTTTGCCATTTTAGAGCTTCATGATGCCATTGTTGTTGGAGTTCGTGCAATGTGAAGATCTTCATCCCAACCTTGGGAAGATCGATGATGAGGGCCAGAGTGAAGCATCCCCAAGTATATATAGAGACGAAAATGTGCTCAATTCTTCTCAATCCATCTCAGATCATCACTCTCTATACTCTTACACTCTAATACCTTAATACAAAACATCAAGTATAATGCATTCCCTCACCCTCGGAGCCGCTCTCTTGAGCGCCTTGGTTGCCGGTGTCGCCGGTAGCCCTGCCAGCTCTCTTGAGAAGAGACAGCTCAGCCTTCCTCCTCTGATCCCAGCCATCCCTGGTGTCACTGAGCCTCTGACCGACTTGGCTCCTCCTCTGCCTGTCCTCCAGGTTCCTACACCTCCTCTGCCCAGCGAGCCCTTTGAGGTTGTCAACATCAAGCCCAAGAAGATTGGTTACATCTGGACTGGTGCCGGTGACAACAAGCACAAGGATTTCCTTGCCACTGTCTCCCTCGATGATGTAAGTCTCCACAGACCCTTTCCTTAGACCTGGTTTGCAGCTAACCGTATTCAAGGATACCTTTGGTAGCTTCATCTCCATTACGGATGTGCCCAGCAGTGGCAACTCCCCTCACCACTTGGGAACATCCCTCGACGGCAAGCTGCTCGTCGGTGGTGGTCTCCTGTCTCTGCTGAAGACCCAGGATACCGCGTTCTACTTCGACACTACCGATCCTTACCACCCCAAGTTCTCGCACAGCAACCGTGCTCTTCTTGCCTCCATCGCTGATGAGATCCGAGCCAAGCCCGAGGGTGGATTCCTCATCACCTACATGGGAAGTGCTCTCGGTACCTCCCCTGGACGTCTGATTGAGACCGATGCCGGTGGCAACATCATCCACCAGTGGCCCGAGGATGTTGAGGGCACTGTAAGTTTAAACTCTCCACGCTCGATCCTCGCTCGATCCTTTCTAACTAAGGAATAGCTCAACATCTTGGGAGAGCAGTTCTCTCCTCACGGTCTCTCCGTCGACTTCGACAAGAACGTTGCCCTCACGTCCGACTATGTCGTGCCTCTCAGTATCCTGAAGCCCACCCTTGGCATCCAGAGGGCCAACACACTTCGTCTGTGGAAGCTCGATACCCGTACCATCATCTCCACCATTACCATCCCCGATGTAAGTTACCGACGGTATAATAGACCACTCCGATCAAAGCTGACAAAATAATCAGGGTGCTGGTATCCAAGATGTCAAGTTCATCCCTGGCCACCCCGAAACTGCTGCTATTGCCACGTACGTATCTCCCATTCCCAACAATTCACTCCAACTAACAATATCATAGCGCTGTTGGCCCCGGTCAAGTCTGGGTCATCTACCCCTTCCGCAAGGACGCCAACGGCAAGCAGGGTGTCGCCGAGCTTCTCTACGACCTCGGCCCCAAGGCTAAGGCCTCCACCGCCATTTACTCTGAGATCTCCGACGACGGAAAGTTCGCCTACTTCACCATCACCCTTGGAAACCACGTCGCCGCCCTCGACATCTCCGACCTCAGCAACCCCAAGCGCCTCGACGACCCCAACGAGACTCAGCCGATCATTGGCCCCCACTACGTCAAGCTCTCTCCTGATAAGAAGAACCTCCTCGTTCTTGGGTACTTCGTCCAGGCTGGTGATGTATGTTGAGACCTACTCACGGAGAAAAGAGTCACCTTTACTAATCGAATCATAGATTTCCGTCCTGAACACTCCCGGTGACTACAAGGTCCACTGGCTCGACGTCAACGAGAACGGCTCCCTCAGCTTCAACCGCACCCTCGACTTCGAGAACATCTTCACCAAGACCCGCGGCGGTGCTGTAAGTGACACCCTAACGTGTACTCAAGCATAGAAATATGTACTAACGATTCAAACAGCGCCCACACAGTGCCGTCATCTTCGATCTGTCGGACCCCAACCACCCCATCTACTACTAAACGCTAGGGGGTTGTGTAGCTGGGGTGTAATGAGCTTCCGCGCATATCTTACTATCTTTTAATTTTCTTTCGAGATAACTTTTGCTGGGGGTTAAATAGAGTTTATATACTTCTATTTGTGATTGAGGATGTTGATATATCCGGATAGCTCGACTTTATTATCTGCCTACTTGGGCTTTAGAGTAGCTTGCTCAAATCGTTATATACCTGGCCTATAATCTACAGTCTTCCAGACCTGAAAATCGTTTTTTTTTTTTGACTAAAACGTGAGCCCTGAGATATGAGCGCTTGAAATATTAAACGGCGGGTGCCTATAAACAATACGTCATGCGCCTGGTGGTTTGATTACATAGAGCGATATTGTTCTTATAAAATCAAAAAACAGTTCATCTTATGTGTCAGGCCATTTTAAACACTTCTTTGGAGAGTACTTGGGATTGGTCTGAGTTTCAATGATTCTTAATTCGTGCTGGTGTTGACTATGGTGTTGACTGGAGTTGGCATTAGCTTTTCGATTGTATGTTACGTGAGCGGTTCGAGGGGATCATGGCAATAGAAAGTTACTTCTCCCATCTAACCAATAGGAATGAGATAACTGCCATATTTGTGCTCATTGTGGTTCTATTTTTAGGGCTAGTGGGGGAGAAGAGTCTCGAATGTCATGCTTTGCAGGTGGTGCAGAAATGGGTCTCTGGTCAGACTCTGATAAGGGATGGTGATCTCCACGCTTTAATAACTCAGTGTACAAGTTGCAGTGTTTTGGTTCTTGCTGCCGTCAGAGGCATTTTGCTTGGGAGGTTGTTACACCGCGTCGGCGGCTAAGGGCTCACATTAGAGCGCATCTTCGATAGGCGGAACATCCCTAATTCAAGCGATAGTTTCCATTTGAATAGCAGTGAACTAAGCAGAGTCAACTAGCTTACATAAATCTGGATTGGGTCCCTCGTTAAGCACCTATGTAGCAGTTTCTCTAAGAAGTCTATTATATTTAGATACTTTGGATAGAGCAATACTGAGGAGATGTTTCTACCCAAGAACTCTTAGGCACGCCGGGTCGAAGGAAACCGGCGTCCTCCCCCCAGCTTATTGTGCTTAAATTGGGCCCAACTCATTTTTGTTTTGTTTTATGGCTGATAACAGTGTTGATATTTCTGAGGGACGTCTATCAAGCCTTGTCAAGGATGGAATGTTGAGTGATGCGTCCTCATCTGAGGGAAAAAAGAACCTTGGAGTAAGGATCAACTTCTGGTGTAAAGAGAGCTATTGACGATTCTATTTTTTAGGATCTTCACGACGGATACAGCAGGGCTCGGGGGTAAAAGAAGGTAGCTATTGTGGCTTTCTTATTCGAAGATAATAGCAGCATGCTTGCCAATGGTAGCATAACTATGATGTCTCATTTCAGCAACTTCAAATTGACTTTTCTGTTGAGTGAGGGCATCATCGACGAGGAAAGAAAATCGGTATGATTCAACGGTCTTGCAATTACAGTACTATCCAATGAAGGCATGTGGAATCTTCTAGACGAGAAAGGAATTGATATAGGCGGAAAATGTGCTACCAAAAAGTGATGATTCTGCATTTCATCTTTCAAGCCATGGGAAGTGGCGGAGCCGCATGGCCTTGGATTTTATCCGGAGACAATGCCTCCATACTACCCTCGCGAGTAGGATAATTATAACTCTCATCAGAAACGAATCGGTGTAGGCTGTGTGCTGAATACGATATACGCGACCATCTGTAATTCGCTCTGGCAATGGTGTGTCACCTCCCCAGAGTTACATTGCTACTGACTCATCTCAGTCCCCTCTTTAGCCCTGCCGGTCTTACTGGGGTCTGGTAAGGCAGCAGATGCGAAGGAAATTTACCCACTGTGGGTGAAATCCCTAAGCCCAGCCCCATTCTTGCTGGCTCGCGCCGCCATCAGTCGGTTGAAGCCGTTTGGTTCTAGCAACGATCCGTGCAGTTAACAGTGTCTTCAAGTCAATGCAGTGAGGGACCGGGGCGAAACAGGAGCGAGCTTCTATCCACACAAGAGGAAAGGAACATGAAATTTTAAGCCCAAGGTTGCTTAAGGTTGTATCACTTGTGAGTGGCTATGCCCCGATCCTGCAGTGCCAAGACTGGAGCTAAAGGCCGAGTCAGCAGGACAGTTTGACCCTTGGCACCGCTCTGCTTGCTTGAATCTGGTGATGGTTGCGTCCTGCTCGAGAGTCTTCTGTTGGACGAAGCAGCAGCACAGCCAGACCGCGTGGTAAACTCTGCCTGTCGTCGAGAGGAGACCGTCTTTACCAGCATTGCTTTCCAAGGTTCCCTTCCAATTTCTAAATAAAACCAAAAAAGATCCTCCACGGCAGTCAAGCGCTGGTCTGCGCTAGATGTAATTTAGCTGCCTCAGCTGAAAAACGACCCCGGCAAAGGCTGCAGGCTACGCCTTGAAGTGTGCTAGGGGCGCATGTGGCCTGTTTCAAGGATGCCCAATCAATCCCTGGAGCTTAATGAACCGTCAATGCAAGTGTGATGTTGTAATTAAGATGATGGGCCCCGAGTATTAAGAGGGCCTTGCCCGTCCTTGATCGCACAGCACTGCTCTCTTCTCTGTTGCTGCTGCCTCTCTGTCACTGTCGTAACAGACACATTGCGCCAATTATACACAGACGATCCATCGCGAACCAAAGTCATCATGGCCTCCTTCCCGTCATACGCCTCGTTCTACTTTGCGCGCGGCGCCCTGTCGTCAATCAACCTCATCGCCTCGTTCGTCATGTGGATCATGTCTCTCGTCAAGCTCCGGACCAACAAGGACCCTGCCCGAACAGCATTCTTGTGGCAGAGGATATCCTTTGGCTTCTTCACTCTGTATGTCGCTCCACCTCTCCTGTCCCGCCTGTTCCCTTCTCTGCTCTCGTAGCCAAATGCGACTAACACCAGATTGAAGATTCTGTATCTTCGATGCTGCCTACTACCTCTGGATCCCATTCTACAGAAACTACGGCTATGGGTCGACCAATACCATCAGCACGACCCTCGGTCCCCTTGGCTCACTCTGGTACAATATCGCCGACATCCTGATCCTCATGGCCCTCGTGCGCCTCAACAACGGAATCTCGATCGTGGGAGCTAAGCAGCCAACCTCGTTGCCTAAGATACTGAAGAACGTCTCCTGGGGCGCATTCGGCATCCTCCTCGCCCTCGCAGTCGCCTTGTTCGCAACGTCGATAGCTCTCAGGTTCACATACGTGTATGGATATAGCATCAATTTGTACCGTCTTGGGACTGCCTTCTATGCCCTCATGTTTGTCAGCGGCGTGTTCGTCCTGGCACAAACCATCTATGTGTTCGTTGTCGCTCGCAGCGAATCCCATGTTGCTGAGGTACGTTTCCTTTTCGTTCTATTCCATTCTGAAAAAGGCTAATCCTCCAAATAGGCCTCGATATATTCCCTCGTTTGCGCCATTCTGTACTTCATGCACCAACTGTATGAGTTGATCATTGTTACCACACTCACCATTGAGGGCTACTACCTGCCCATCACCGAAGTCGTCTTCTCGCTCTGGCCCATGTTCATCATCCTCGTCCTCATTTTCGTCCTGGGGTCCCGGAGGACAAGCCCGCTGTATTCTAACGGCGCACAGCAGCAGTCAGCAGCCTTCATGCCCGCGCCGGCCGGCGCCCAGCCAGCCTTTTACACCGTCAATGGGGTCACCTACGCCGTCCAGCCTCCCGTGATGCAGCAGGCCTACATGCCGCCTCAGCATCCTCCTCAACAAGCCTACAACCCCCAGGGAGCTGCCCCCGAGCAGTATCAGCAGCCGTACCCTCCGCAGACATACCAACAGCCTCCCCCCAACCAAGGCATGTATGTGGTGCCCCCTGAGTTGTCCGCTCCCAACTCCTACGGACATGCGGGACAGCCACAGCACCAGGCCTACGCAGCGTACAAGGCCGAGGACCACACCCCATCTCCTCCATCGGTGGGCGGCGCTCCTCCACCTCCAGCACCTGCCCGGGTGGCCTAGTTAAATGACGAGCTGATTAAAATGTGGTCATTTTGTGTTTGTATTTGGGAAAAGATACCTGGCGTTTCGATACCAACCTGGCGATAGTTTTGGCGATGCTCACTTCCAGTCACGCATGGAACATGAAGAGAGTAATTAGGTCAGAGGGGTGGATGTGTTCCTCTCTTCTTCACAAAAGCTTTGGCTCCTAATGAGATATTAATAAAATCTATAATCTATGCTCAGTGAATTGAATTCTCAATTATGTTGCATCTATGTGCTTATCCCTTCCCAAACTGATTCATTTCGTAATTTGTAGGATAAGGCCCTTTGTCTTTCAAGGGATCTCCCAGCTTTGAACAATACATGGACAAGTATATCATACAAACGCACACACAGGGGTAATTTACTTGGATTGACTATTGACGCCGTTCCGCCAGTCACTCGTAAAGTTGTAAACATAGCAACTACCAATGTATACAAATGAGGGGAGGTCGAAGCGACCGATAGAGACCCGGCTACAATGTTTATGGCTTTTGGTACTGATCGGTTCTCTCTTCCGTCCGGTGTTTGGGGTTCAACTAATCTGAGATGGAGGTCCTTCCTTGACTGAGGAAGGGACAGTTCTACGACAGTGGGACCTATCATTATGCTTCACACCTCCCAGAGGCTACTGAAGTCGTCGAGCATGACACGAACTAGGCCGAGTTGATGGCAAGGCTGTTTAGAGGTAATTGTGTAGTAATTTGTAGATAGGAAATAGGACCGAGAATAGTTCTGATTGCATCCCCTGGTATCGATCACTAAAATCACGTTGTCTTGAGCCCACAGGTTTCATTAAATGCAATATCAAATGTTAGGACAATGCTCTCCCATAAACAAAATATAGTCTAGTGTCCAGAAATGCTCGGAGCGTCGCCTTTACTCATTGATGGTTTAGGTCGTTTCCTGGAGCCCCTCCTCCGGGAGCGGCATTCACCAGGTCACTCCCAGCGTTTGAAGTTCTCACAAAAACAAATACTCACTAGGAAAACAGATAGCAACCTAAAAAAGCGATAAAGACATAGAGGAAATGGTAAGAGTGTCCCGTTGGAGGCATAATTATTAACTCATCGGAGCCACCTGGCGCGGTTGGGTTGTTGGATTGGGAGTTGGTAAGACAGAAGCTGACCGACCGGCAAGTTGATAGGCAAAAGTTCATAATTCACTAGAACTTCCCTCCCCTTTATGACTCAGAGCCGTGCCTTGCTAAAGATTACTTGGAGCAACGAGATGGTAGAAGGCACGACTTCGTAATCACATTAACATGCTCTTCCTCACTAGAAGCTCTATGAAATTGATGCTAATATTTTCTACCACCTACTAATTTCTAACTTTCTATGATTTATTAACGTTATCCTACTTAGGCGATGGTAGCTCTGTCTTCTATAGTCATTAAACACGGAAGTACTACAAGAGCTTTAACCCTCAATATCCCTGTGCTGCGGTTTTCCTCTATAGGAACAATCAGCAACACCCTGAGCTAATTTACGTGAGCGAGGATCAAGACTTTGGCTTTCATAGCCTGGATATAGACTCTGACTAGCTTGTGGATAGTGTTGATGAATGTAATACTCTTAGTGACGCTTCCAAACCGGATACTAATAGTGCTCCTGAAGGAAAACATAGGAAGGGAGGTGTCTGGGGTGGCCAGTGTGACTTTTACGTTTTGCCAAGTTTCGTTCGGTGAGCTCCTTCTATATCCGGAGTTCGAGGCGGACCGTTCAGCCGACATAGGAAGTTGAATGACCGAGTGGCAACAGAAAGCTTACAGGCCAAGCGAAGAACACTAGTAGGGGGGCTCTCTGCCATTGTCCCGGACCATGCCGTCGGGGTAGTAGCCTTTATGTCGGCTCCGAATTCGCCACATATACGAGGCAACTTCTTGTAAGCTTAAAACCCCTGCACTGAAAATAACTTCGTGGGGGATCGAGTGATACCTAGCGGTCAAGATAACCTCGTTAAGATATGTCTGGGTAGGTAATTGAACAGAGAAAACAAGGTTCGGGATTCACCTCAATAGCACCGTGAACACCAATTGGCAATCCGCAACCTTTTGGCTGAATAAAACTTTTCCTATCTCACACCTGTTGTGATGACATCCTGTGAATATCAAAATAAGCGGTGTGCACCGTAAGCACTATAAAGTATAAACCCGGGAACACTGTTTCAGACAGGGTTCAAAATCCAAGGAAGACTAACCATCGAAGAGATTTCCCGGATTATTCCACTACTCTCATTAACAGTGGAACAACAAAATTTCTATATAGACTGAGGCCGCTCGCTACTTGGACCAAGAGAGTCCCGCAGCCCGATCTACAAATCTCGTCCATCAACCCATCTCGTCATGCTTTTCAAGACTCTTGCTGTTGCCTCCATTCTCTCTGCGGCTGTCGCCATCGAGACGCATGGAGGTGTTGACTTTGAGATCCGCTGGGAGGCCGATGGTGAACCAGAGCCTACAGCTATCAAGGACCATTATGTCAACGTTGCCGCTGAGCAGGCCGCCACCCGTTTACATCAGCGAATCGCAGAGAAGAACTACCAAACCGGCTGCGAGGTTACCGACCAGACAGATGCTGAGTCGCTGTACACTCTCAAGGAGTGCCTAGCGGCTGAGAATAAGGATGCATTTTTCACTCTCCTGTCCGAGGATATTAAAGAAGGCGAGGCCTTCTGGGAGAAGGTTGTTGCTGAATCTACCGCCTCCCGAGACCAGTGGATCTCTGCTCGCGGCTGGGTTCGAGCCTATTTCAACGGCAGTCTCACAGCAACCCAGTTTGCTACCTGGATGACAACTGAGGCGGCTGATAATGCCTACCTTCGCGGCAACCCGGAGCACTATTATAAGTTTACTGAAAACCTTTCAATGGTACAGCAAAGATCGCATCTATTCGAAGGCTGGGGCGGTGTTCTCTCATCATTTGGCTCTAAGCTAGTCAACTTTACGATACCCGACTTCCAGCCTCGGACCTTCGGTACGGACGACTATCCCACTGAGTGGG
The DNA here is from genome assembly GCA_026958235.1 of Clonostachys rosea. Lineage (NCBI taxonomy): Eukaryota > Fungi > Ascomycota > Sordariomycetes > Hypocreales > Bionectriaceae > Clonostachys > Clonostachys rosea. Next base: position 1,208,167 of record CP110208.1, read on the forward strand.
TTATTGACCCGGCCTTTGGTGCTTTCCAGCGCGCGGGCCCCAAGACCCTCCTCTCCGGCACCACTTGGGGTGTTTTGCATATTGGTGTTCGCGACATTACTGCCGAGGAGTCTGGCCGCACATCGGGTCTTGAGATCTATGGAGCTGTATGGTACCCCCCTTGGGACCAAAGCTCCGAGGAGAATCAGGCCGAGTACAAGAACTTGTTGAAGGATGAGGATCACCAGGTGCTATCTGAGGTTGTTACATGGAGCCTGCAGGCTCAGAAGGATTGTGCACAGGGCCTGTGCAATTTGCCACTGTAATTATTCGATAATTAGTCTTTGGTCTGAGTGTACGTTGGATTTTATATGTAAGAGATCTTCCAGTCGGATATCATTACATTTGGGGTCTTTATGGCAAACCGAACAAAAAAAAACTTGTATTTTTCGTCGAGCCTTTTATACAATCTCAATTGTTTGTGGAACTTGATCTTCAAACCAGGTGATTTGCTCCAATGCCCATATACCAAAGGAAATACATCCTATTCGACGGAAAGTATTTGCCATGTTGGGTATTCGCTCCAGAGCAAGAGCATTATATGTATATCCGGATCCTATCACTGCCTGCAGAGCAAATGTTTCCTGCAGTGACAGCATACTCATCTTCCCCTTGCCCGCCTTGCTTATTTGGATAGAGGAGTTGAATTTCCCAAATGAACATTCACCGCTGGAAATGTGGGCTTTGTACGCTGATGCATCATCAGGAGAGAATTCTCCGCATCCCGACAATGTCAAGCCAGTAGAGGCGACGCCTTCCTGGCTCCTTGATGTTCGATAGATGCCTTTGATCGAGGATTGGGTGTGTTGAGACTGAGAAGTTGTTGGCCATTTCCAAGCCAGGAATTTACCTCCTTTTTCATCTCCGGTTATCAGCACGCGGCTGAGCCTCCCCTTGATGTTGAGTCTCCCAGCACTGACGCAACCGAAGCGATCAGGATTAGGCGCCACTCCGCTTAACTTGGTAGAGCATGAAACAACACTAATGGGGCAGGTCTGTCTCCTTTGCAAGGCAATGAACCGAACATGAGCCTTTGTCGAAGCCCAGGACCAGCTGGGCGCCATGTAGGCTGTTGTCTTGGCCGGCTTGTTATCTGGCTGTTGTACTTGATCCGCAGTGTCATCGGAAACAAACCAAAGAAGAGACTCCGGAAGATGTGACCCCCATATACCGGCATAGTAGCTTTGCTGGCCTAGAGGGTCCATCGATTGCGCGATGCTGGAGATGGCGGGCAACTTATCCGTCGGGTTCGTGAGAGCACACAGAGAGTAGCGCGTTGCGAACTCATGCCAGACTTCCAGCAAGATGTCGAACTCCCCGATGTGATCATTGAGCGATTTTTTGACCGACATGTCTTGGTTGGAATATCTGGATGGGTTCCTTGACTGGAATGTCGACTCAAACCACGATGCGCGACCACATTCGAAATACATTTGAAAAGATCCGAAATATAGAATTCGACTCGAAAGCAGATACTCCTGCATAATCCATCCTCGGTTTTGCAAGACGCTGTCTGGCTGACTGTCCAGAGCACTGAGGCGGCGTATCCTCACATCAGTCTCTGCTGTTGGTTCTCGGTGACAACCGGGGTACCATATAGTAAGCACCCCATTGCCATTTTCTTTTCCATCAATGCATTTTAGCTTACAAGGAGTATATTTTTGGTTGGTGACGAACTCTCCCTTATGTAGGAATCCGGCACTGGAGTCTGTGGCCGCCGGTCCAGCAATAGTCAAGACCGCTCCTCGATACACATCCGACATCCTGGGGCACTCCCTCTCCCAGTCTGCTTTATCATCTTGAATGATGCAAAGTGAGTCAATCCAGATAAATTCGTAGCCGAGCTTATGCGTCGCCATCACTGCGTCTTGAAATGTTTGTGGCAAGGTGTTGATTGAGATGCCCGCCATCCGGGCGTGCAAGTTGCTGGTCAAGGTCACAGCCGGTTTGGATTGACCCCAGCGATGTGAGAGTGCGATATAGTCGTACTTCTGGGTTTTGATGGTGTCAATCAGACTAATCATGCCCATTTTTGGCTGCAGGCGAAGCAATCGTGTCGGATTCTGCTGATTGATGCCGATGGGGGTGTGATGAGTGGCCTGGCATTGGTGATTTTTCTGGCAGTCGAGGAGCCAACTTGCTGCTAGAGAGAAATCGGCTTCAGGGGCGCATAATCTCCCCAAAGAAAACGATCTTTCCCCATACGAGAAAAAGGTGTCATCTGCGCAGAGAAAGTGTCAGAAAGTGTTAGGCAACTTCTGTTTTACCAAAACTTACTAGGATTTACAGCAATGGCGAATTCTGCCATAGAGCAGCTATCATGCCGTGCAACTGCCTCAAGCGTCGATTCCTCGAACATGTCCGTGTGACAGAAGAACATCCGAAGAGGCCCAGAGAGTTCATAATGGTCGTAGGGGACATAGAAGACGAAAGTTCCTGGTGTCTCGATGCATAGTGATTTCGATAGTTTGGACTCGGTATCCTGCACTGAATCGCTTTTCTTGCTTAGCTGATCGCCGTTCGTGGCGTGTATGGAGATAACCATTATACAATAGCTTGCATAATTGGCATCCATTGTCAACGGACTGCTTAAGTAACTCCCAGTTCCTATGGTGGATGTAGTATGTATAACTGTCACTTTCTGTTCCAGGGGGATCAAAGATATCCCGCCGTACAAAATCTTGCTCAAAGACCAGGCAGATGCTACATTTTTCTGAGGTCGCGCGAGGGGTTGGATGTTTAGTAGATGGGCCATACACGTAAAATACCGTGCTGGTGCTCCGAGGCGGTGGTAACCTAGGCATGGCAGCCTGCTTATCTTGTGATTCAAAGATGATGTATCGAGAGTTGAATTAGTTGGTGGATTGCGAAGCCAACCTGAAGTTTCGTACTTGTCTCAGGGCTGCATATTAGCCAATTGCGCAGGGGTGCATTAGATAAAGAACACGTCATCATCTGGCCTTTTCTCTTGGCTCACGGCATTAGACAGTGGAACCTAGCAGGATGTTGGTGTATGGACGCCTTTTGTGAGTCGTGACAACCGAACTGGACGAGATGCAATCAATTGATCGTAAGAGTGTATTGACACAGGAGAATGCACCCCATCACAGCGACCATGATGTATTATATAATCTAGCTATTTAGCTATAGTAGACAATAGAAGGGCTATGTAGGAGGTACTATTTATAGTGGCGAGCGCGCGGCTTAGGAAGTTGTATAGAGGTTATGAGACACTTGTCTTAGCTATAGCGCGTCAATAAGCTAGTATAGACACGAGTTCAAATGTTCATTCCCTGCATAATAAATCATGATCCGAAACTATCTTCTTCCCACTCCAGGTACTTATATTTTAAACATGAGCAGTCGACAGGACTGTGTGATCTTGGCCTTTCCCAAGATCCTGAGTCAATTCCTCCTCACTCTCGTTATCCCAGGGCTCCCGTCTTTCCCCGTGAGGATGACCGTTCGGGAAGCGGCCGTTCCCCTGACCTTCCATTACTCCCAAAGCGAACTGGTCGTTATTTCGCGAGGCAAGCTTGTTCCTTGACCCAGTCCCGTCTTTAAATCGTGAATTGTTTTCTCTCGTGTCTTTGAGCTCAGAAGGGCCGGTCGAGGAAAAGCCTAGATTCTGGGCAACTTGTCGTAGCAGAGGGCGGAGGGTTGCAAGGCTGCCCGCCATGATGGCAACGCCTTGTTCGATGGTTGACCAAATCACGATATTGATCGTTGCGTCTATGGAAAACATTAGAAAAAAATGATTGTCGAGTACATTGGCTCATAAGCCCTAAGAAGAAGATAAACGGAGGTGAGCACATACAGAGAAAATCCGGGTCCTTGGCATCTTTGCAGTAAACGAATCGCACAACCGTGGCGGCGCTTGCCCTATCTCTACTGTTAGATCTCTGGATGAGCCAGTAATGTTCAGCATTTCGAGGAAAACCTACACGCATGCCAGTGTCATGATGGGCATGAGCACCCATTTCGACCGTTTATTCATGTTCAAGCCCCAGATGATGACCATGGGTAGTATTGTGCAGGTAAAGTCGCAGATGATGCCACAGGCGCCGTAGACATATGTCACGGCAATGACCGCATCCATGCCGAGACAGTCTCCGGGCACTTCCCTATCCCAAAAGGCGTAGACAGGCTTGCACTGCAGCAGTGTAATAAAGAAGAAGGCGACTCCGGATACAATGTTGAGGCCCAGCACGAAGTAGATGATCCAGAGGTGTATTCTCTTCACAATGACTCGCAGGAGAAACCAGCAAATAGATATCTTGACTGCCGTGATGGAAAGACAATACCAGAGATAACAGAACCACCAGCACTAGGCACTCATATCAGCGTGAAAGAGAATGGTAGAATGTTTAGGGGTTTAACGCATACTTGAATCGCATGTTTTGTATTTACCTGGGGTAAGATATCTGTGAGATGGCGTCCAGCGCCAAAGTGTACTCCTACCAGAGCGCTGGCTACAAACGCGATAAAGAGAACCTACAGGCCGATGATACAGTCAGCGATCAGATCCACACGATATGAGGCGTCTTCTTCTCTGGGGTCTCACCAATGCGAGAACCATGAAATAGTCGTCTACTCCAAACGATTTAACCAGGAAAACTCGAACATAGCACCGAAGCAGGGTAGCCACCAAGGCCAGAACGCCAAAGACGTAGCAGACTACTTGGAGCGGTGGCCCACGATTATCGATTTCCATAGTGGTAGTCGGATTTTGATATGGGACATCTGTAGATGGGTAATAGGAGAAATAAAAATTACTTTAGCCCGCGCTTTCGACCCCATCAGGTGGGCTTTATGACTGATAGAATCTCAACGGCCAGAGGTCCCATCGGGGAGAGGGCCACAGGGCAGCAAGATGTCTTATATAACTCTCCTATCTCGCTTAAAAGCCATGCACATAACAACCAAAATAGTCCAGGAGACTTGAATGACATCCCTAGGGGTAGCCTAGACCCCGCGGAAGCAGGACCGCGAGAAGAGAAACATGGGGTCGGGCGCCAACAGGGGACTAAAGGCGATTAGAATGGCATAGTTCCCAACAAGGCAGCGGCCGAAGGGCGTTGAGGTAGTCACAGAAGTCGACTGAGCGAAGACGAGTCAGTATTAGCTTCAACGATTCATGCCACTCATGCACCGCATTAGAAGGGGTGAACAGTAATAACGTGCTTGATTTAGTTACTGCCGGCAAGGAAATTACCATATCTCAAGCCACTTATAGCAGGACCATTGGGTGAAGGGGTATTTGAACTGGAGAACGGGCTCGAACGAAGCCAAACCGTATTCTGAAAGCGCCGAGACTAGACATTACCTAAAAAGGTAACTTGTGCGCCAGCTTGTGTCATATATCGGTACATAGTAGATGGCTCGCTAGTATTAAGGCTTAGGACAGCCGGTCTAAATCAGCTGCTATGCATTCTCAAGCTGGACAAACTCAAGACCAGCTGCTCAAACGGCACCCGTCATAATGCCCAGCATTCAAAGCCATTTCATGAGCTGGGTCCTCTGGTTTACGGGCAAGAGAATATGCTCCTCCGCCGAGAACCTGCGCAAGGCCGTAGACAATGACCGCCGGACACGGGACCCTGCGCCTCCCAAAAAGCTCCAGAGCAAGCTAAACATCGAGGAGAAGCAGCAGTCTGGCCAAGCCGTCTACACTCTGTCCCCCAAGTCAGACTCGCCCACCAAGGCCACCCTACTCTACCTTCATGGCGGCGGGTTCATCTTCGACATGACTCCCGAGCATTGGGGCCTGGTTGCCGCCCTCACAGAGAGCCTCAATGCCACAGTCGTGGTGCCAATCTATCCCCTGGCTCCCGAAACCAAGCTCTTGGCTATCTACGAAGCGGTCGGGCCCATATACAGCGAGCTCGCCGCGGCTGCGACCCCAATCAAACCCTTCTGGTGCGGCGGGGACTCTGCCGGAGGCTCAATGACTGTAGTCTTGACGCGCCAGGGACTCGACACCGACCAGCCCACCGCATCGAAGCTGTTGCTCATCTCGCCGGCCCTGGACTACAGTCTGGCCAACCCGGATCTGCACGCCGCCGCCAAGTCCGACCCGTGGCTCGACGTGCCGGCCGTCAAGGAAATGGCGAACCTGGTCTGCCCGGACCTGGCCACCGACGATCCGCGACTCAGCCCCATCTACGGCGAGCTGGGCGGTCTGCCTCCCATGCTGATTCTCGCGGGAGGGGCTGACCTGCTCACCCCGGACACGAGGATCTTCGCCGATAAGGCGAGGGAGAAGGGTGTGGATGTTGAGTTCTTCTTCGCAAAGGGGATGATGCACATCTGGCCCGTCATGCCCATCCCAGAAGCCAAGGTGGCCGTCGCCAAAATGACCGAGTGGCTCCTCCAATCCAGCAATAAATCATAGATACTGGGAAGGTGGTCCGTGATTTGCCATTATTTTGATGCGGCATTGTTTGGCATAAAGCATAGATGGTGCTTCGGTTTTGGCTTTTCTTTTCATCAGGTGTCTTGGGTATTTTGTTCTGAGCCTGGTGCGGAAGATGATATTACCTACCTTTATTAGGCCCGATATACTATATTAATCAAACTAATTACTTTAAAATTCAATAAAGGATAAACTATTTAAAAGATCCTTATCTTTCATCATTCTGTTGTACCTCTAGCACGTTTAGTCCGAGCAACACGTACCCTCGGCACCGAATCGGCAAACTTTGGAGATATATCCCAAACAGATCGTCGGTCTGCCTTTTACATACTTTCGTTGAACTATTTGATTTTACAAGAGGAAGAAAGGAGAAGAAGAAATATAAATTCTCATATTTATCTTTCTATCTAAAGTGAGAACCATACAGAATAATACGCCATTATGTCTGCAGGCGGAGTGCCGAGTAGCGATCCGACTGATGAGAAAACGACACAGCATCCCGGGAAGCCAAGTGGTGCTGCAGATCTATCCCCCACTCGAAATATAGAAGAAGAGGGAGCTCATATTTCAGAAGAGGCTTCCGAGGCACCATACACCATTTTCTCTGCCCGTGAAAAAGCCTCGATCATTGTTCTCGTCTCGTTCCTGGCCATTATATCTCCCCTATCAGGTGCGGTTTATCTACCGGCTCTCACCTCGATTGCGGGTTCCCTGCAAGTGTCTATTCCACTTGTCAATCTGACAGTAACAACTTATCTGGTGTGTGTGAAGCATCGACATACGACCGCCAGACCATGTTCTCACACTCCGCTAGGTCTTCCAGGGCATTGCGCCGTCCTTAATTGGTAATTTATCCGATTCCTATGGCCGCCGGCCAGCATATGTAATATGCTGTGCCATCTACCTCGCCGCCAACATCGGCCTAGCGTTGCAGAATAGTTACGCAGCACTACTCGTCCTTCGATGCGTCCAAAGCTGCGGTAGTAGCGCCACGATCGCCCTGGGCAGTGCTACTGCCGCCGACATGGTGACGCGGGCGGAACGAGGAAAATATCTTGGGTACGCTGCCATGGGCGTCACCCTTGGACCTACTCTGGGGCCCGTTATTGGCGGGCTACTTGACCACTATCTCGGCTGGCGCTCAATCTTTTGGTTCCTCACGATTCTTTCCGGGGTATTGTTCCTGTTGGTATTTGTCATCTTGCCCGAGACCTGCAGAAGTGTCGTCGGAAATGGGAGTGTTCCTCCGCCGTGGTGGAATATGTCTTTGGTTGGGTTTCTGAAAAAAAGCCAGAGCAAAGGTCAAGATGGCACAATGCCGACTTCTGCGACAGAAAAGCCAAAACGAAAGCGACCCAATCCCTTTGCCTCTCTGAAAATGTTCGGCGATAAGACAACTGGGACACTGCTTGGATTTGGCGCAATTATGTACGGGGGTTTCTATATTGTGCTCACGACTCTTTCAACTGAGCTTTCAGCCCGCTTTGGCTACTCGTCGGTCGTTGTCGGCTTGTGTTTTCTACCTCTGGGCCTCGGTACCATCTGCTACCGGTACACGGGGGGTTATTTGATGGACTGGAACTTCCGGCGCCATATGAAAAAGGCAGGGTTGGAATGGGATAAAAAGCATCAGCAAGATCTAAAGTCCCTCCCCATTGAAAGGATTCGTCTAGAGGTCACCTTGCCCTTGACATACGTCGCTTGCGCAATGCTGATAGTATACGGATGGGCTATGGATAAGCAGGTGTCTCTAGCAGGCATCGAAGTCTCACTATTCTTTCTGGCTATATCTTTCTCCGGGGCACTGAACAATTTGAACACTCTGATTGTGGATTTACACGCTGAGTCGCCTGCAACCGCAGTCGCGGCGAACAACCTTGCGCGTTGCCTCACGGGTGCAGGAGCCGCTGCGATTGGGACGCCAATGATTGGGCGTTTGAGTATTGGATGGACTTCAGTGTTTGTCTCGGGTGTTTGGGCGGCCGGGACACTGCTTCTGTGGTTGGTGCTTGCTAGAGGACAGACCTGGAGGAATGCAAAGGCGGTGGACGAAACGGATGGGAATAACAACCGAGCATGAGAGGAAATGAAGAAACGGTTTAGACTAAAGCTTTTACAACGTTGGGGTTTATCATTAGATTGAAAAGCTATCAAAAGGTGGTTGCATATCTATATTCGAATATACGGGATTAACGTGAGGAGTGAGGGGTAGAATATTTCCTCACGATCTTGTATATTTGAGAAAAATACTAAATAAAGGGGTATAGCGAGGACTGGCGTCAGAGTTAATTGAATTTAGCATGAAGGGGCTTCGTGGTGTGCTGGTGCTGCGACGTGCAAGCAATTGCTAATGCTTCAAGGTGCGTGAGAGGGTGTCACACGGACTCCATTACGGCCAAGAGATGAAATATCATGCTCTAGACAAGAGACATCGCAAAGATCGATCCTCTGGTCGTTAATTTAACTCTCGGCAGGGCTGGCTTGACATGCGTCTGTGGAGTGGCCGAGCACAGCCCCCGCAGCATCAGCGTCATCCTGGTCTGCAATGTGGCAATACAGAGACTCGATGGGGCGTTAGAAAGACTCCGCCTCGCTGGACTGTGAAGCGCTGCATGAGCGATGACGACGACGGCACTGATGATGTGTCGGTCTAGACGCGGCGTTGATTAAGCCACACCGGCAGTACTTATATACGATACTCTCTGTTGCTACCACGCTGGCAAATATTCTCGTACTTTTATTGCATATTTCTTCTTCGTCTCATCTAAATACATCAAAATGCAGAACCTGCCCCCTACTAATGTGAACTGGGCTCCGCCCCCTGGAATGCCGCCGCTGCCAGCCGGCTGGATTGCAGAATGGGACACCAACTACAACGCATGGTACGCTCCAGTCTTCTATTCTGTCTGTCTTGTACTGGCTCCCGCTGACCGGCCTCAGGTATTTTGCAAATATCGAAACAGGAGCTTCACAATGGCAGTTCCCTGGGGTATGAGTTACCCTCCCTAAAGCCCTCACCCAGACGCTGATCGATGCTAATTCTGACGCTAGACAACCCCTGTTTTATCCCCTCATGAGTCGCCAAACCTGTCGCAATATGACCAGGATGCCGAGCTTGCCGCGAGGTTACAGGCTGAGGAAAACTCTCACACACCGAGTGGCAATCACAGCCAAAACCACTCGCTAGAAAGCGACGCGGCCCTGGCCTTGAGACTCCAAAATGAATCAGAACACAACGATGCTGCTCTAGCAGCCCGACTCCAGAATCAATCACTAGAGAACGACGCAGCTCTGGCGGCCAGCCTGCAAAACGGGACCTATGAAAGCGACGCGGCCCTTGCGGCCAGGCTTCAGAATGGGACGATGGAGAGCGACGCTGATCTGGCTGCAAGGCTGCAAGGCGGGACGATAGACAGCGATGCTGCTATGGCGGCTAGATTGCAAGCAGAGGAGGACGCACGGAACAGCTCAAGACCACCCGGTCATCATGGCGGACGCGAGTCACGACAAGAATATCACGGTTATTACGGCCCAGACGATGAAATTCGCCCCGAGCTTCCAGCTCGCCCGCAGTCTGGTGGGAACATGCTCGACAAGCTCACCAACAAACTCAACTCTCACGCCTCTGCCAGCGGTCAGCCCAACAAGTACCCAGCGCCTTCAGGCCCTCCTCCCAAGAAGGTGAGGTGGGGGAACGCGGAGGCACACCTCGGTGCCTTAAGTGGGATGGTGAAGGATCGGCTGAAAAATAAGAATAAAGAAGGGCGTCACGATTGAGTAGACGGATGATCTATGATATAATACCAATTATAGAAGCATGATTTAAATGACAAGCGTTAATGATACAATTGAGTTATTTATGTCGCAATGTGAGCTTGGCTTGCCGTTGAAATCTACGCACGAGATTTGTATTTCTCCGTTGAATGATCATTCATGTTGCAACTCCCCTCCATCCTTTGCAACGATCCATCGCCCAGTGCTCGGATCGTATTCGAGCAGGTACAAAACTTTGCTAATATCGTCGCTGTACTCGTGCGTGAGCATCAACTTGGGTTCGCAGTAATGACCCATAAACTCAAACTCAAAGTCCAGCTTGGTCCCCGTTTCGATTCCCCCATGCGGCGTGAAAGAGAATGGTTCTTTCGTCAAAAGGCGGCGGTGAGTGAGGAGTCTAACGCTTCGAAGAAACGACACTGGCGTGCCGTCAGTATCGACCCCCAGAACATTGACTTGGCATTTTCCTCGCTCGTTTTGCTCGACTGCGATGGTGATTCGTCTTCGGAGAATAAACGGCGGGACGGCGATTCCTAGTTTATCCATTACTCTGGCCATCAAGTCGTCCGTTCTCGAAAACACTCGTATCTGTGATAGTTTGTCCTGCGGCGTCTTCTGCAGGTTACAGATGACTAGAGACGGCTCTAAAGCTCGCCTGGACCGACGAAGAGCGACAGATTCGGGAATCTCATTAGCAGGCGTCACGGTGAGCGAGGAGCCGAGGACCAGGCAAAGATCAGTCAATTTGGCATGGCGGTGTGCCAAGTCCAGCGGGATCTCTGGCAGAGATTCGCCGAAATTTATGATGCTATCGTGGAGATCATCACCACACGCGCACTTGCGTCCGGTGCGGTGATCCCAGTCTGATTTTTCGTAGGTCGCCACCGCACGGAAATCTATCGTATCGTTTATCAGTATTACGTGAGTATTTTGGAGTGAGGGACCGTGCAAACACAGGATATTCCCTTCGTACCTCGGATATAGTCCTTTCCGCAGCTTTTGCAGTATTCACGGTTACTGTTGCCATGGAGCTCCGATAAATGCTCCTGTTTATGTGAGCCTCTGCACAGCCTTAAAAGATTCAATGGGTCAACAAACCGGCAAGATGCCACTTCTGCGGTGCAAGCCATCACAGTTCTGGCTGATCAAATATTTCAGAAATCCTCGATTCTGTAGCTCGACGAGGGCCATATGCGTCAAAGTTGGGATCGCTTGGAGGGTACTGGTCGTCGGGCCGGTTCTTGTCTTTCCCTGTGCTCTGAGAGTCCAGTTGCCATCAGGTCCGCGAAAATCAGGAATTCCTGGCGACAGAAATCAGAAATTTGATAAATACTAGGTTGATGAATAGTTGGTTTTAGACGATTCACAATTCACGCACCAGCTGATGTCGAGATGCCTGCCCCGGTAAAGGCAATGAAGTGTTTGCTTTGGCGAATCTTTTCCGCCAGTTTTTCTGCCTTCGAATCGAGATCATGCAACGGCTCACAGAATTCCTGCTCGGGAATCGCAGATGCAGTCCACGCCATTGTGAGAAATACGTTGAATAGATGAAGGAAGAAAATAACTAGAGGTTGCGTGAATGGGGAGATTTGTTATAATAGTTCAATTAGGCAGCAGCGGGGATGTTATGAGCTGATCATGTCAACGGCAGTGAGAAAATGCAAATCTTCTATTCACGCTACACGTGATGTTCAGGGAGTGCTTTCTTAGTTGATTACAGGGAATACCTGCTACCAGGGGCACACTCAAGTTCACGGCATGCCATGCTTGTCCTCCAGTCAGCAAGCTAGTATCAATTCAGATCCAGAGTGCTTGGGTAAGTTTTTCCCTACAAATGCTATTAGCTATGAAGACCCTTTACATTAGAGGGTTATAAGAAAGCCTGGGAACTGGGTTTTCACGAAGTAAGTAAACGTCAATGAAGGAAATTGAATCTCTACCCGCCAACAAGTCTCATAATCAATTTAGTGTAAATAATCTCCCTATGTATACCTACCACCACTCTGGTTATATTTTCATGTTGTTTTATAATCAGGATCATGAAACTCATGAGATCCAGAGAGCATGTCGAATTCGTCCCCATTCGGGAGGACAACGTGTGCCTTTGAATTAGGGGGGACTTCAACGTTCAAATGGAAGCCATCTTCAATCCGCCACTGGCTGTTGATCAGCCCATAAGGACTCAGATAAGTACAGTTGGCTTTGGTAAGTCCTCCTCCGGGGACTGGGGCGACTAATATCTTTTTCCACCCAGGTTCTTGAGGGGCAAGACCGCCAATGACCTGGTGCATCCAGTTTGCAACGCCGCCGAATGCGTAGTGATTGAAACTCGTCATCTCGCCTGGGTTGATTGTCCCATCTGCAAGCATGCTGTCCCATCGCTCCCAAGTGGTAGTGGCGCCCATCTTGACCTGGTAGAGCCACGACGGAACTTCAGTTTGCAGAAGCATGGCGTACATGTCTTCTACAGCCCCAATCTTGCGTAGCGCAAACCCGAGAGCAGGAGTTCCCGCAAATCCGGTTCCAACAAGGTAGTTGTTCTCCTCGATAATATCTCGTAGAGTTTGACTGGCAGCCGATTTCTTCTCCTCGTCCGTGTATATTTCGAAGTTGAGGGCCAAGGAATATGCAGTCTGGCTTCTGTTGGCTAGCTCACCAGCGTCATTCATCCAGAACTTCTGATACTCCTCGATCAACTTCTGTCTCTCTTCGCGGTATTGCTGGGCCAGATCATCTTTCCCAAGGGCTTGACTCATATTGGCTACCATTTCAGTCATTCTTATGAGATAAGAATCAGCCACGAGAATATTATGAGTTAGCGCTTGCCCTGGGCTCTCCGGCGGTGCCGTTGGGTCAAGCCAGTCCCCGAATCCAAATGAATCAAGAGCCCACAAGCCACGGTCATTTCGGGGAATGCCAGTGCTTAGCCAAGCCTGGGACTGAGCAAACTGCTCTTCCAGGATGACGGGATCTCCTGTAGTTTGCCACAACTCAAAGGGGCCCGACACAGCGACGTCACCCCATACGGCAGCCGCCGTGGGTGCCTCGGTTGGCGGGAGGTAAGGGATGAAGAATGCAGCTATATCGCGGTCTTCAGGTCCTAGATTTTGCATCTCAGACCATACATCTCGGTGCCAACCCCTCCAAAAACCCGCAGTGTCATGAAGGAAATTGGCAGCGGGCGCAAATACAGTTGCGTCTCCCGTCCAGCCAAGTCGTTCATCGCGCTGGGGGCAATCAGTAGGAATGGAGAAGAAATTTCCCTTCATCGACCAGACTGTGTTCTGGTGGAATTGATTGAGCATCTCGTGGGATGTTTCCAGCCACCCGGTTCTTTCCATGTCACTATGGATCACTATGGCTTTGACACTTGTTTCGTCGAGCGGGTAGCCCTCGGGCCAGCCCTCGACCTGGATATACCGGAAGCCAAAGTAGGTGAATGAAGGCTCGAAATCCAGCTCATCCTCACCCAGGGTGATGTTGAGTCGCGCCAAAGCGGTTCGAAGTGGTCGGATACCAATCTCCCCTTCATCCAAGACCTCAGCATGTCTTATGGTGATCAAAGAGCCAGCCGGGCCATGGACCTTGAGTCTTAGCCAACCGACTAGATTTTGGCCAAAGTCAACCAGAGTCTTTCCTGCTGGAGACTTGGAAACACTGACAGGCTTCACCTCCTGGATGCGATGTAGGGGGGAACTGTCCAGAGGGGTAAGCTTCCCATGCCTTGGTTCGAATTTGTAAGTAGGGAATGTCTGATTCGTTTCGAACCCTGGAGATGACCAGCCGGCAATGCCCTTTTCCAATCGTGCATCATAAACTTCTCCATCATAAATTTCCGAAGTGATGACTGGGCCCTCTATTGCTTCCCAGCTAGTGTCACTGGGTATCTTGACCTCGCTGCCATCTTTGAGTTGAATAACCAAGAGAGATAGCAAGCCCTGCTGGTCACCCCAATGGTGTCGAGTTGCTGAGAACCCATACCGGCCACTGTACCACCCTTCCCCAACGAGGGCACCGATGGCATTTTCCCTCGACTTGAGCTTATCCGTCACATCGTAAGTGTCATAGACAAGTCGATTCCAATATGACTGTATGCCAGGGGCAAGAACTATGTCACCAACGGCCGCACCGTTGATCTCGGCTTTGTACAAGCCATGCGCAGTGATGTAAAGTCGTGCAGACTTAACCTCTGACTCAAGTTGGAAGGATTTCCTGAAGTAAAGGGGCCTCAAAGGTGCATCGCTTGGTTGAGTGTACTCTGCTGCGATAGAAACGGCTCCTCCCCAGTCCCCATCGAGGAGACCAGTTTCTACCGTTACCACTTCTGACCATTCGGTGGGAGAGGAAGAATCATCACTCCCGCCATAGGCACGAACCCGAACTGATGCAAGCTCGGCGGTGCCAAGAGGCTCATCTGGCCATGGCACGTATACCGAGTCCGACGAATTGACATTGTACAGTCGGGGAACTCCATCTGAATCCCGAGTAATCTCAAGATCGTATGCCTTCTGCTCCCAGGAGGGGGAGTTGCCGGCAAACCTCCACGAAACTCGGGGCTCGCTTTCACCGATGCCTTGCGCCGTTGGATAATGATGTTCAAATAAGACTCGAGATATTGAAACCGCCATTTTGAATGATGAGGGGTTTGTCAATCTGGTTTAGACTTTCCCGAGGTCCGGGATGATCATGTCTTTGCTGGATTCGCATCCCATGAGGTTAGAGCACCCTTTTTATGCCTCGATGCAACTCGGACATATGGTACAAAGAACCCACGCTCGGTCGTTTCTCCCCCGATACTAGAGTAATCGGCAGAATGGATAGCGACGATCAGCGTGTTTTGATCTATCCCAGGTGTGGTTATGGTATAGGCTATGAGTTGCTCCATAACAATCATCAAATGACCACAGGGGATGTGCCAATCATAATTGGGCCGAGATTCCCCATGGGGATTTGCAATGGTCATAGTGCCACCTTCTTGCAACGGCAAGGTGGAGGAGGTTACATTTGCACGCGAATCTAACAAAGAAGAACCCCCCTTCTCGGTATAATGAAATAACCATGACGAGGTGCCGGAACCGAGAGCCAGGGCAGGAATCGACTTGGCATGTGCATCATAGTAGGATGCTTCTCGGAGACACTTGGCGTGGGTGCCCAATTATGTTTGCCTAACTCTTCTCGCAAAGCGAGTGATGACTTATTTACCCACGGCAACTCGGTTGTATGTCAGCGCAGCTTATGCAAGCACCCCCTAGTGACAATAAGGAAGGAGATCACCTGAAAGGACGTGAGCTATTTTTATGTATCAATGAGCTCCTTAATATTGAAATTATTATGGACGAGCCACAGGACTCTGTGATGATTCAAGAATGTTGATTGTATCGTCTAGTCAATATAGACGTCTAGATTTTGGACTCTTCCTCCTCCAACTAATGCTTAAGCAACACTAAGATGATCAGAAAGTCAATTGAGTAATAATGCTCAACTAGATAGTATTCATTCTTCATCACTAAGTCTTTGAGTCCGTGCTACAATTTAATGAGATGATCACTTATCCTGTGACTAGCCAAGATAATCGCCCGTCTCGTTACAACCCACCACGAGCACGTAACACTCAAGACGTATAAATAATACTTAGGCCGGATGTGGAAGGATTCCACGAAACATAATCATTATCATAAACACCAACTAGCTCAAAGCCCTCGACGGTCCCAGGGGTTTTGCAGTCGGTCTTCTCCGTCAGGTACTCGTCATAAGTAGCATCCCAGGTCGCAGAAGCGCCAGGAGAAACAGAGAGACGGCCGAGTTGGACGCCCCGCTGGTTACCGCGGCTCCAATAGACAGTGTCATTCGATGTCAGCGGCCTGATGCTTGAGAAAAGATCAAGCTTGGCGCTACCTTTAATGGTGGAGTTCAGATCCAGATAAAAGTCGAATTGACACTTCAATCCATCGGTCTCTGGCGGGTATGTGAATGTGAGGAGAGTGGTGACGGTGGCTCTGCCTCCAGAAGTAGAGGCCTTGGATACCATACCGGTGGAGGTAGGTGCAGTTCGGCCGCTGGATGCACCGTACAGCCACACTTGAGATGGTGAAAAGAAAGGCTCGTCCCATGCTTCGAAAGGAGCTGCAACTATCAGGCTGCCAAGCAAAGTTACCACAAAACTTTTGTAGGAAAACATGTTAGAGATGGCAAATGTCAAATCCCTGAGGCACGGGGAGAGGGTGGGATTGAAACTGGAAGGAGAAACGTGATGTTCCTAAATCACGGGGATCTAACGAAGCTGCAAAAACTGAGGATGAGTAGGAGCGACTACACGCCTCCAAAAGCGTATGTATAGTTCAAATCACCGCTGGTCCTCATTTGCCTTGATAAATAATGCCCATGGTCTCTCCTGACAATCCCTTCCTCGTTGCATACCACCTCAACTTTTCCCCGAGCATTTCGTAGGTGCTTGTGAAACAATAAAAGGCACACATATTGGAGGAGATCTCCTGTTGCCTGCCCGTTACCCAAGCATTCATCTTCCAACGCAGAAGTAACCTTATTTAGGGAAGATCAGAGCAATGGATGACACGTTTATCGTAGTATGAGGGTGGGACCCACGCAAAGCTTTGGGGGGTAGAAATGCATGTCTGGGGCAGAAGGAATGAAAGTTGTATCAGCACGAAAATCCATTCCATGCCACTTTGCACTTATGCGATACTTTCCTGGATTTTCTTCACCTCTTCTATTTGAGCTTGAGTATTTGAAGAGATAAATTAATCAACGAGGCAAGGCTTTGGTAAAAACTCCTTCAATGATCTTTCTAAAAGAAGATCATTCTTGAAAAGAAAAAACAAAGGCTGAAAGTGTCTTTATCATATCACATTCTAGTATGCCATGTGGTAGTGAACTGTCTTGAATTCTGAGACACCCACCTCCCTTAGCTATGATCTTGTTCAAAACCACTCTGGAACTGTTCGTGGAATGCGGATGTTTCAATTTCCATCTTTAAATGGCGAAGGGCCTTTGGGCCATCAAAGTTTCATGACATCATGTCTCCTGATGAAGTCTGCATAAGGCTGCGATTCAATGCCCTGTGTCCAAGGACAACGCCTCTACTATCCTCGACGAATTCCAACAGCTAAGTAACTGAATACAGCTAAGCATTATTCTCATCGATATTTGCCGCTCTTAGTACATGTAGGCGAGAGAGGGAGGCCCTCCGCCTGAAGCCAAGCCTGACCAGTGTTTCCTTTTGTCCTCCCCTTCTGCGACAGTTCCATGAACCTGAACTCGGTCGACCGTTATCAACTCATCCAGGGCGAATGGTTTAGTGGTATAATACTCCCTTAGCATATTTCAGTCTCTGAACATTTGGGAGTGGTCCAGGGTTCGATTCCCTGTTCGTCCAAGAAACCATCTGAAGACTTCAGATGGTTGGCTTTTTGCTGGCTTGGACACTTGGCTGTGTTGGTGGATGTTTTGCGGCCCACAGTAAAGCCCTAGCAGGTTTTTGCTGGCCCCTTCCCCTACTGTTGACCAATCTAAGGGACGATGCGGATCTCATCCCTGACTCGTAATTAAAACCACACAAATTGAGTTCATTTCCACTCCAACAGGCGTTGTTGGTAAATTAGTGCTTTCGACAACAGCCTTCTTCTATGGAGGATCACAACCCATCTGATTGGTCTGAGATCATAAGCGACGATTTTTGCTTTGGGTATTTATTTGGGGATGTTCGAATATCATGGTGTTAGCTTAGATAGAAGTTTGCGACCAGAAAGTACGATGCACAGGTTAACAACCTGAGTCAAGATGATTACTTTTTTTTTTTAGCAAATCATTAGCATAGTATGCGCCTCCTGTTTAGTTTAGTAACTCCAAGTTCTTTCCATTTGAGTTGCTTGAATAATCATAGTTGAAGGCCAAGAAACTACTGTGAAGATACAACAACTACAAGAGGTACAGGGTAGGTAGATATTGTGCCACATTGGCCAATCACCAACAAACTCAGCCGAGGTTACAATGAGTCAATCTTATCTCTGACTCACACAGAATCATAAACTCTACAGCTGTAGGATCTGGAGGCGACAGAGACAGTTTCGCGGCTTAAAGACGTCGAATGCGTGTTGAAACTACCTGACCTACTCCGACGGACCAAATCACAGCTCGCATACCCAAGATGTCACTGAAAACGCTCCCGGTCGAGATCACGACACAAATTGTCGATGAAATTTGTGGCCCAGATCGTTCTCTGTGTGGTAGGAAGGAACTTGTCAGAATGAGATTCATTTCCCGCATGTCCTCTTGGTAGACGATAGATGCGATACCGCTAATGCGTCTTCAGGTCAATTTGACGCGGTCATCTCCCGTGCCGCATTCCCAATGGTAGATCTAACGGTTATACGTCGAAACCGTAGACTGATGACACGACCCATTGTTAAATGGCTCTTATTAGAGAAGGCTAGATCTCTAAGACGGGACAAGTCACCTGGTGCTTTTGCTTTCATACTTGATGCCTCCTTTTTTTTCACGGAGAGTCAGTATGATCCTAGCATCTGCGAGGATGATAGCCTTGAGGCCGTTTGCAATGCCATTGTTTATTCAAACGATCCGAGGACCGTTTTCACCAAACTCATCCTCCATTCCACTCCAGATCCCTCTTTCTATAACCTTTGGTTTTACCGTCGACGACAACATGGTCAGGCCTGGGCAAGGCAAGAAAGACCTGAGCTTTTCTATGGGGCGTTGCAACTCGCTTCCGCAGTGGGAAGCGCTTGCGCTATAGAATCACTTATGAGGAGTGGAGTTAGTTTGGACTACAGACACCGCGTATTTGGCACTGCCATTCGTTGTGCGATTTTATGCAAGAAGGTAAATTCAGTGAGGGTCCTGGTGAAGAACAATATTGATACAGTTCCCATCATTGATGGTGAGGCAACGCCTCCTTTGCTCTTCGCAGGCCAAGCAGATCGCCCTCAAATAGTCGAGTTTCTCTTGGGGTTGCCAAATGCCCCAGTGGACTTCAAAGGGAAGAGTGGAGTGACAATATTGCTGTGGGCTGCTCGTAGAGGATGGACCAACATTGTGAGAGATCTTCTCCGAAGAGAAGATGTCGATCCGGATCCCAAAACCGACTGGAAGGAAACGCCACTCAAGGCGGCCGCCAGAGGGGGCCATGAGGAAGTAGTCCGCCTATTTGTTGACCGCAAAGATATTGAACCTGAATTTGGCGATGGCAAGCAATCACTCGCGTATTACGCGATCGATGGGGGCTCGGCCACCATCACCGCGCTCCTTTTGGACCGCTACGGAATCGACCCGAACAGGCTGGTTATTCATAACAAGCCTGCTCTTGCGCGCGCCGCAGAACTGGGCCACACGTCCTTGGTTCGAATGCTTTTAGACCGCGAGGACGTGGATATAAACTACTCCCACGGTACACTTCATTCACCGCCGATTGTCTGGGCTGCAATTTCCAACCAGGTCGAAACTGCGAAGCTGCTTCTTGAGCGCAAGGATCTGAATCTCAATCTTGAGGGATACGGATCTGCTGTTCTCAAGAAGCTAGTAACTAGGAACTATGTGGAGATGGCTAGGCTGCTCCTTGATCGCAGAGATCTTTCGCTCCATGTATTTCAACAAGCCTTGCGTGTGGTTGCTCGTTCCGGAAGTGCGGAGATGCTGTCGATGTTTCTCTTGCATGAGAGAATGAGGAAGAACAACAGAGTACAAATGAAATATACGCTGCAGGAGGCGGTCCTAGCAGGACGTGATGGGGTGCTTTGTGGGGTGGTGAAGAGAATAACTCTTGAATCTGAATGGGTAGAGTATGTGAAGAAGAGTTGGCGCATTGAAGCACTTGAGGACCGGCTGAGCTTTTCTGAGCAGCGGTTTTTGCGGTAGATGGTGTCACTATGAAAGCTCTGGATGACCTGTCTCTCCATTTTAGCAGTAAATACATTTCATATTGATATCCGGGGTATGCACCTGCGTCTAGAGGAAGTTCGTATGGTGTTTTGACACGCCAAAGCTGCCAGATGATGCTTGTTCTGCTGGAATTGGGTAGAGCAAGTCATTGCAACACTGGGCGCTTTCTTCTGGGACCATCGAGTTTATTTCTCCACTTGATTCTGGGATGAACACCAAATAGCATCCATCAAAAGTACTTTCACGCTTTACAGCCGAATTTGGGAACTTGATGACGTTCTCCTGCATCGCAGGGTCACATCACTTGAGGCGTAGATTGCTCAGCCTCAATGGCGCTATACCCCTGTTCAGGCATCTCTCTTAAATCAGGCTCTACAAGTCTTTGTGCTCGATGATTGGTCCCGTAGCTGTCGACAATCATGGATTTACAATTGATGAATCGCTTTCATGGACACCAATTGGCCACATTCCAATGAAGCCTGCCTTTTGACCGGTTTGCTATTATAGGTGTAGGCTCCCTTGGCCGGTTCAAACTCGTCAACCTCACTTGAAACTCGGAACGATGAGGCTTATCAATGTCAAAACTTACCAACTTGAAGAGTACTACAACGTCCCTCCCAGATATGCCATTCTGTCTCACACATGGGGTGGTTGCGAGGTGACGTTCCAAGATTGGCAATTGAAGGCCGAGGAGATGGAGAACACGGAACGATACGACAAAATCATACGGGCATGTAAACAAGCCCAGGTAGATGGTTTCGGGTACCTCTGGTGTGACACAAATTGCATCGACAAGACAAGCTCCACGGAGCTGGCGGAAGCGATCAATTCAATGTTCTCCTGGTACAAGAACTCGTCTATTTGTTACGCCTACCTTGCGGATGTACCGCCCATTGATTCAAACGAGCGCGATCCACTGTGCAATTTTCGCTCATCTCGATGGTTCACTAGAGGTTGGACCTTGCAGGAGCTCCTTGCACCTACAGCCCTGTGCTTTTTCGCCCATGACTGGTCAAACATTGGGTCGCGAGATGAGCTCGCTAGCGAGATTTCCGTTGTGACTGGGATCGAGGAGATCTATCTGGGCAGCGATCTATCCAATGCCAGCATTGGAAAGCGGATGTCATGGCTGTCCAATCGACAGACTACGAGAGTTGAGGATCTGGCGTACTGTGTGTTTGGAATATTCGACATCAACATGCCTCTTCTGTACGGCGAGGGTGAAAAGGCCTTTATTCGGCTGCAGGAAGAAATCATACGGGTCTCCAACGACCAAACCATCTTCTGCTGGACCTGGGATGATCAACATGTTCCTTCGGACTGGGCTAGTATCCTCTCTCCATCGCCCAGGACATTCAAAAATGCTGGTGATTATTCACACAACTCATGGAGAAATGAATCTGCCCCCTACATCATGACAAACGCCGGCCTATCGATCAGTCTGCCAGTTCTTAATCTGATCAAGGAGAGAGTTGGGCCTATTGAAGGGTTTGAAAATCTCCTGGCTGTTTTAGATGTCAGGTCCAACTCACCCAGTCACCAAGTGGCGTTGCTCTTCCACAAGACGTCCGGAAGTGATCGCTTCAGAAGAAGCCGTATCATTCCAGGACCGGTGCCGATATTTTGGAATCCTGGTCTCTTGAAGAGAAGCATGTACATCGCCGGGAGCAGAGACCGTTGGCCGCTAAAGCATATTGTGCACAAATACCCGGAATATGGGGTTCTTCTGACAATGGACTGCTGTGAGACTTTGCCTCAGTATTTCATCGTTTCTTCGCCCAAACTCGAGTCTGGTATTCTGAGTCTTGGCCTGTCTGGAGAGGTTGGGTATTATGGACGCTTTTTGACAATTGAAACGTCTGAGGGGCTTAATAAGAAAGATCACACCGAGGACAGAATGGCCTGTAAGATATTTTTCGGTGTGCGAGTCCGAGACGGGAGCACGGACTGGTGCACGAAAATCGTTGGAGCAAAGGTTGCCCATGATTCAAGTAGCAGCGGCCGCAAGTCTGGCAACCCGAAGAGAACCATCTATGACGAGAAGACGTGGAAATTCCAGTTTCCACCAGACCGAGATCCCATGTCGGACTGGATGAGAATACAGAGGTTCAATCTCGTGGCCTCAGTCCATCTTAGTACAAGTGTTCAAGTAGCACAGAATTCAATGTTGGCCGTGGCTCGGATACGAGTTGCTCAGCTGAATACATCCCCTCCTGATACATCAATGGAAAAGACGAATGAGCATGATTGGATGAAAGGGAAGGGAGATGGCGTTCAGAGTCAGAATAGACTTGTCAAGGCGGAGGAGGAAGACAATTCTAGACTTAGCACAATCCTCAGGTCGTTTAGCTATAAGAATTCCCAGTGGTGGGAATGATCTTTAAAGCGAAGCCAATTTGTCGGAAATATGGTCAAACTTGGATTTGAAGGCCAACGAAGAAGTTTTGAAAACTTTGATCTGTGTATATGTTAGAAAAACACAATGGTTTCTGATAGAGTTGTGCTTTAATACGTTGATTGAGGCTGGTTGGCTGGTACAAGCTCCACTGTGAAGCTTACAAAAAGGCTTAGGTAAACTGAATGCCATCTCACTAAGTCCGCTAATCCCGGTCACATGTGTTGGAATTATCTCGTTTGCGGCACGGTTGGTCGCCAACATCATGAGCTCATCCACTGTATGTTTTCTGCGGACGGCAAGGGAACCACCGTGTCTCGGACCTCTACAGCCATGAATTTCCAGTTCATTGACAATAATACCGGCATAGACCGAGGCGCAAGGAAGCTGATCCGTAGCCATGCCTCCAAGGGCCACAAAGTCGGTAAGAAGCGATCGTCTCATTTGGCACAATTACGACGTAGGCCTACGAAAACAGCCTTGGCCAAGCCTCTACTCACGGACTTTGATTGCGAACTAAGACTTAATGAGTCCGACTCTTCCAGCCCGATTCATGATTCTATGCCCCCCCTTAGACTACCAGTTGGAGATTTCATGACATTTCCTGGAGAGCTATCAGCAAGATCCAGGTGCCACGTGAGAAATTGTATGAATCAACAAACAATCACGAGGTCTTGTGTTCAGCGTCCTAATGTGAAGTAGTCTTGTGTCAGATCACCCACAGCATAATGTCGGAGGACCTGGGTGGGAGACTCGATACTCGCATCCCGGTCCGATCAATGTGGGTTCAAAATACATTTACAAATGAAGCCTGTGAGTATTGGATCTCGAAGGCATGAATTACGAACAGTTGCCTGAGACAAGATAGATTTTCATTCCAATGTGGCAGTCTCCATTGCGATATTCGAGCCTGAAGCCGCGAGAAGTGGTACAGATCCAGAAATCCTGCGCCATTTCTCTCGATCGCTGCATCTCGTCAATGAGCGACTATCAGGACAACATGCTTTAGAAAATTCGACTCTGATAGCCATAATCGCATTATCTCAGTTTGAGCGTGTTCAGGATAACTACGAGGAAGCTCTGGTGCATGTCCAGGGGCTGAACCGTCTGGCTCTTCTTCGGGGTGGAATTGCTGGATTTCGAGATCATCCAGCCCTCATGCAGAAACTTTTCAGGCAAGTCCCCTCAAATACTAGTCTATCTAAAAATTATCTAATACAAAGGATAGAGCGGACCTTGAAATTGCTCTTTACTTCGGAACCGCGACCACCTTCCGCGCAGAAGACTTACCCAGCCAGAACGTGACCCTGTGGCTACGGAATCTATACAAGAAAGATAGACAGAGCTACTATAAGAGTCAAAAGATGGCTCTGGGATTGGACGGTCCCCTTCAAGCAAGTTTCTTAGACATCATGAGCTTGGCAGCATTTGTGAGTGGGCGCACGCCATGTCCGACGAAGCTTCAAATCTACCCGTTCCACGACATGATAATATTCTTGGGGTTTCGTCTGCTTGAAACCCGCCCGTTAGACCAAGCTGAACTGGCTACAACATACGAAAGCTTAATGCATTTGGCCTTGATAGGCTTTTTGAAGACCTTTCTACGAGGGCTTGCAGGTAGAGCATCCAATTTCAAGGCTGCTACGAGCTCACTCCGGAAGGCCATCCTGGAAGCACCTATTGAAGGATCTCATTTCCAAAAGCTCGTTCTCTGGTCTGCTCTGGTCGGAAGGCATGTGCTTTTCAACGATGATGATGAGTACTGGCTTGTACCGCGGCTTGCCGAAGTTAGTTACGCCTTGAATCTTGACGGATGGGGTGGTGTTGAAGAAGTTCTAATGGACTTTCCCTGGATTCCATCAATTCATAACAAGACGGCTAAGCGATTATGGAATATCTCCATGAAGAGCTGTTTCGGGCGTGAAAGAGCAGTGGAAATAATCCCATGGGAATAATTCAAAAATAATTCAAAGCTAGATTGCAATAAAAGGCTGGGGTATGAATATTTGCGCTAGTAATTTCACAATCTATGCCAGCGCCTTGTCAACGCATCCAGGGACGACTCGGTTTAGTTCCGCAGCAATGCCCTCCCAGATCTTCTTCTGGTCAGCTTGACCCTCGCTATCTTTGATATATTCAGGGAGACGGTCACTGATTAAGAAAGCCATTAGCAGCAAATTCTTGGTTTAGTGGTAGGGTGGATGGCTTACTCTTGGATGACGCAAGATCCAGATAGGCGACCGTGACTCTCTTTTCCTTGGACCGCTGCCGCAATAAGGGTGCGGCTTCCCATCTCAGGAGTTCTTCCAAAATAGTTGTTGCGTTCATTCTCAATCACGTCGGCTAGCTTTCGGTCTACGTTGGAGGTTAGATTGGTGAAGCACAAGCCGGGATCGAGATAGTTGATGACGACGCCAGTACGCTCCACGGGAGCCAGACTAGCGAGGTAGCGGCCAGCATAGATCTCGATCAACTTGGTGAGGGGGTATCTAGGGTTCAAATAATGTTAGGTAATGTTTCGTAGTTTAAAGTTTATTAGATTTCGGGGTCAGCAACTTACCTGCCCATCATCCCGTTCTTCTCGTCGTCCATCTTTGTAAACAGGTCATCCTTGAGACTCATGAAAACCGGGTGGGACCGCACAGCTCCGCCACTGCTCACAATGACCAGATGGGGGAGAGTTCCAAACTTGGCAGCGCTCTCTCTTAGTTTGGGGAGAAGCAGAATTCCTAGCAAAAAGGTGCTGTAGACATTGATTGTCACGCTGCTCTCGTGTCCCTCCGCCAGGACAAATTTATCGAGAGCAACTCCCGCATTCTCAATGACGGCATCGATCCTCTCGAGTTCTTCGGTAGCCTTGGATGCAAAGGCTTTGACAGAGTCGTAGCTGGCCAGATCCAGATGCCAGACCTCGGCAATCCCAGAGGTTGAAGTAACAGCCTCGATTTCGGCCTTGGCTTTGTCGCCGGAAGCCAGATTTCTGACGGCCAGGATGACCTTGGCAGCACCTAGAGCGACATAATGCTTTGCAGCTTCGAGGCCAAGTCCGGAGTTGGCACCTGTCACGATGTAGGTTCGGCCAGCGGTGTTCTCTTTTGTAGCGAGGATGGGAAGATCTCGCTTCTGGTCCGCGATGACTTCTTCGGTCCAGAAATCAGCCATGTTGTATGATGTATGGTGTGTTATGAGGTTTGTAGAGTGGAGAAGCGAGGTTCTGGGTGTATTAAGTCGAGTTGTAGTTAGCGTTTTGGAGTTTGTTGTTCTGCTTGCATCAGGCTTGAGATACCAAGGCCTTTTATACATCGATAGGCCATAATTTCTAAAGACGGGATTCGGAATTTACGAGTTATTTCCATAATCGTCGGAGATCAGAGCTGTGAATCTGGAGATGGAATGACACTTCTAATGCAAAGCTACACATCCGGATCTGACTCCAACCAATCAACTTCTGGTAGCCTATTAAAGCCTAGTGAGCTGGAAGATTCTCCAGTTATTTCATATCAAATGACCAATTAACTTCCGACAACCTATTTAGGTGTAGCGCAGCTTTTGCCATCAACCAATTTCACCAATCATATTTCACATTCTGGACAGCTGCTGATGTGTACATCAGAATGAAATAACACCATAGACACTGACCTGCCTTGGATAAGCGATCAGAAAGCGGAGCCATCGATGATGACTTTCCTCTACTTCGTGAATTTTTTCTTCTCATTTTCATCCTTTTGGTTGAATAGTTAGCATCATCACTGTTAGTCTTGCTGACTTCAGTTTTAATATTTATTTTAAATTCTAAACCAGGTCTCTCTATGGACTATTGTTATTTCACCTACCTATATAAAAGAATTGTCGCCGCAGCTAAAACATCCCCGAATATTGGAGGAAGTAGCAAAAATATCTAAAAGTTCAGTGATGGAAGACCAAAGCCCTCCACCATTTAAAAACAACGAGAAAACAAGAAAGGCAATATTGGCAGTGAACAGCATAATACTCCTCCAGTCCTCAAAGTAGCGTCCCTTGTAGAGGTGCAGCCAGAGGAACGCGCTGATACCATATGTAAACCAGGCATAAGTGGTAGCCGAACTGACGGCGAGGATAGAGTCGAAGACAGGAATAGCGTTGGAGAGAATAAAGACGATAATCCAGAAGGCAGTATTGCTACCTATCCAGACACCCCATGACTTGGGAGTGTTTGATGTCACTTCCTTGACAGCATTGATCTGACGCATGATAGTAACAAAGACATACTTGGTGCCGATATGACCACAAGCGAGACCGTCAGTCAAGATAGCCGGGAGGACGAGCCCGTAAGCTACCTTGGCAGCAAGAAGAGGGGCGGAGCTGAGACAAGGCGAGGCGGTAAACTCGGCAGCGAGGCAGTAGACAGTGATGGCGATGAATCCATAGAAAACAACAGATGCACCCATCAACCATCTAAGGGAGTAAATAAAGTCCTTCTCTGGGTTCTTCATCTCAGCCATATAAGTAACAAAGGCGTAGTTACCAGCCAAGGCAAAGAGGATCTTTAGAACGCTGTTGAAGACTTCGCGGAGGGTGGGAGTCCCAAAGAGCTCAATCTCAGGTTTCCAGCCTTCCATGGCTCCAGGAGGGCTGTTTATACCGAGGCCGATCATGGTAGCAAGAGCCGCGGCAAGGATACTGAGGATGCAAGGGAGACCAGACTGGGCTAGGAATTTAGCAGTCCGGGGAATGCAGAGCAGAAAGCAGAGAATACAAGCAATAGCGATGAAGCCGACAGTACAAACAGCGTTCTCGGTAATAGCGTTAAAAGCAATAGAGATAGTAACAACCGCAGAGCTGGCAGTCATGATGAGCTGCAGTAGTAGGCCAATGCCAGTAAAGATTTCTGCTGGACGACCTCCGATGATCTTCATCATTTCAGCGATATTGGTGACTTTGGGATGAGCCAAGTAGTACCAGAAGATCTCAACACCACTGAAGTAAGTGATGGCGGCTCCGCCGATGAGAGTGATGAGGCCGGGAATAAGACCAAGTGTCTTGAAAACATAAGGGAGAGCAAGTGCTCCGAGGCCAAACTGGTTGGTGAGGAGGGCAAAGACGGTATCGAAGCGGCCCATGGTACGGAAGTTCGCTCCACCCTCACCACCAAAGACGTCGATTTCTTCATCGGGGCAGGCGGGCTTGTGGTCTAAACCTTCATGGTCGGTAGCGTCGCTGTGATCTTCTTTGCTGTGTTCTGCCATCTCATTCTTCTGCAACATCATGCCGTTGGTGGTGTTGTGTGTTCGGGAAGGGATCAAAGTGTTTGATCTGAGCTGTGATCTTCTGTTGGTTTTTGTGTGGTGAGAGCCTTTACCGGTCTCCTGGACCGAGGTGTAAAGGTGTTGATGGTGAAATCTTATTCAACGATCAATGTTCGAGAGTTGTTTCACTGGCGCATCTGAGAGCGGAGAGGAGTAAGAGGATAAGCATAAAAAAAAGTTAAACCAGCGAGACTTGAGGTAATATATAGTTCAAGAGATGTAGGGCGATGAAGGCCAATTCAATATTGAGAGTCATGTTCGAGTTCCAGGACATTCTCTGCTGACGCGAGTTTCAAAATCTCTCCACGGTGATATCATAGGGCTCGAAACGCTCCAAAGGAATAACCTCCGAATCTTCCCGGGTGACTAGACCAACAAAAGGCCAGCGCGTCCCTTTACGAATGCGGAAAATGGAATGCCTGATACCGGCCATCGTGAATATTCCGGCGGTTAATCATGAGACATTGGGCAGGAAAAGGGTCTCGATCGCTTGCGAACTCAACCCAGACCATCCGCGAGAGAGACTTTGTTGACCGATAGAGACCCTTGGATAAGGTCTGCGGGAATTAGTTGACCCTGGATCGTTGACACCTTCGGATGGCCGACGCGAGGATTTTTGATACGTAGTCCGCTTCGGGAAGTCGTCCATACGGTGATACGCATTTACAGGGCTAGCATCGCAGAGACATGGATGATTCCATGAAACGGCGATGGGAAACAATTCACGCATGGCCTGTGCTTTTTCGTCATCGAAGAATGAATTCCCCCGAAGGTATCCTGGAAAGAGACGGCCCGCGGCAACTAAAGGGCGGTTCCGAGAGAGCGTCACGGAACAAGCTTATTCTAAGCTTGTTGCAAGCTTTGGCGTCAATGACATGCTACCCAAGACTATTCGAGACTCTCTTGGCATATCTGTGAGGCCTCCCGTCCTTCCAAAACTCTTGGTGTGCAGGGCGTTTGTGGGGAGATTCTTGGCTGCACGATCGGGAGACGGGCCACGATGCGGCAAGCAGGGGTCAGATGGGTGTTTATTTATCTGGCATCGGGTTTGATGCCTTATTATTTGGCCTTTGTGGCGGTTATGTCTTCAGGCCGGCATGACTCGTTAGAAACCCTGGCAAAAGCATGTGCTTCCTAGATGAGGCGTGTACAATCGTGCCTTGGCGACTACGCCGTCAGATCCGAATTTGCTGAGAAAATACGGTCTCCCCTTTTGTCGTAAAAGGCTCGACTTTGGTGACTGGAGAGGTAGTCTTCACACCACGCCACTTGATAAACCCACCCCGCGCGATAAATATCTCCTGCAAGATGCCACTTGGCGTACATAGGAGTTCATAAATAGAGTGAGTGGTTGATCAAGGCCTCTGTGGAACATTACTGGTTCGTGAGGAGACTCACCGTCTTTCTGGCCTGACGGATGGTCACCCAATTCTCACCGAAACATCTTGCGGGACATTTCTTCGTTGCTGGAGGCTATTTGCGGAATGACCGGGGATATATCCTTGCGGTCAACCTCGCTTAACTCTTGGCCCTGGATAAACGGCAATTGTTCACGCCACTAATGTAACGTTAAAATTATGTTTATCCTTTCCAGGAGAAATCGCGTGTTCCCTCGATCCGCATCAAGGTTAAACTCAAGGTTGTTCCAGGAAATTCAGCAACGCAATCATTAGCTAACACAACGGCACAACGGCACCTCCTTTCAACTCTCTCTCGATTCTTGCGCCCGCAACTCCGCCCCTTTCTCTCAATCAACACATCCACCACCCTCGCCCCCTTTCTTGTCACGAACCGACGCCCATCCTCTGTCCTCCCCCTTCACGTCGGCCTCAGCACCTCGTCGCCATGTGCCCGGGACTTCTTTCGCATGCATCCCGCCACTGCCATCTTCAGCTGGTAACTCTCGCTATACCCGCCAAGTCGTGTCCCTTCACTCATCGTCTGTCTCGTCCTCGGTCTCACAACACACATACTCCCCAGCCACCACCTCCCGTCGCTTCATTCCCAAAATGCATCTTCGCCAAAGAGCACAGCGCATCGGTAGATTGACATCGTCAATACGAAACCTACTTCAAAGTCAACAATCTCCCATGATCGGTTTGGCTCGACGATGCCGCTATTGCCATCCCACAATGCTAGGCGGCCTGGAATAACATACCAAGGCGCGGCGTTCGCCGTGAATCACATTTCGTGAGTAGTAAAGAGGTGTCCAGCTGACGTAGGTAGGCTTGCCACGCGTAGGATCAAAAGCAATATGGGCTAGAACTGATACGTGCCATGACATCGTGGCGCTCGCTCCAAGGTCACGCGGCTTCTTAAACGCTGTAGCGATCAGAGAAGACCTGGAACGGTCGAGACAAACAAGAAGAACATCATTTATCACCATCGTGACTCTAGCTAACCACCCCAGTGCCCTGATCACGAAGTATTGTTGGGTGACCAAAGAATGGTGCGGATGGGCGGCTCTTCTCGACGCAATGCATGTGATATGCTTATAAGGCAATGGTGAGCTTCCGGCGCAACTGAGATGAGTGACTAAATCTGTAGGTTTTATAACTGGCTATCAAACAGGAGTAGTTTTTTGTAGCAAATAAACACTCAACGCATGGGTGTGAGAGTGTATGGCGTTGAAATTGAGTAATACGAGAATAGATCTATGATAGCAACTGCTCACGGAGCCCCCAAAGCCTTGGTACAGTGAACGAGCCCAACTGATCGAGGCGCCATTTCTACTTGACACGGGTGAAAAGGAGGTTGGTATACGGAGTAGGTGGAAGTAGGAAAGCCGCAGACACATGGCAGTAGCCAGGTTGTGCGGTGGGGCGGATGCATTTGTGTTTATTGATGATATCTAGGAAAATAAAGCATGCCCGGTTAAGAGTTGAGGTATATTCCTAAGGCAATGACAATGAATAGTAAGAAAAGTAGCGTTCGATGGGAGTGGTGGCGCAGTGTCT
Organism: Clonostachys rosea; assembly: GCA_026958235.1. NCBI lineage: Eukaryota > Fungi > Ascomycota > Sordariomycetes > Hypocreales > Bionectriaceae > Clonostachys > Clonostachys rosea. Next base: position 1,238,944 of record CP110208.1, read on the forward strand.
GTAGGGGTTTGGCATGCTCGATTGGCGAAGTTCAGAGGCGCGGGAGTTTGTGGAACAGCTGTTGAGCACAGATCGTTTAGTAGCCCGTGCGTACGAACAACGAGGCGCGGAAGGAAGAACCTTTTCGTTCCTCAAAAGGCATTGGTTTCCGAGAATCTGCTATGGCTGGTTTTGGTTGTTCACAAAGGCTGCATATGCCTCTCTCAGAACGGCGACCTCGGGATCCACCTCACGCCAGTACTCGTCGGTTTGCGTCGCCAAGATACTTGGCAGATAGTCGGCTGGCCTTGGCCGATGTGGCTTCTCCTGAGATAGCCTGATTCCCGGTGCTTCGTAAAGCTCAAAGTCGGTCGATGCAAACCCCGTATTGCTGCCCCGGATGTCAAGCCACTGTGTCCGAAGATCTGGGCTGTGTATTGGGGAGCAGATGGCTTCTACTCGGTGATTGCCTTTTTTGAATGCTGGAATGAGATCGTAAATGCGATTTTCAAGGGACTGGGATATAAGTTCGATATGCACAATCGAAGGGTCGTAATTGAGCTGCATCTTGTCGGGATCTCTATCGCTAAAAAGCAGCTTAACATGCTTTAGCTTTTTAAAGCGATTCCCTTCCTGAATGGCTAGGATGAGTTGCTGGATCTGATCTAGAATTAACTCGTTAGATCGATGGATCTCGAGATACTCCAGATTATCTGGGAGGCAGTCTATTAGCCTTGGAGCTCCATCCAGTTGCAGTGATGCGGCGTCACTGTCATCGTCGTTATTATCGGGAGTATATCCATTGAATAAACCAGTAAGAGAACGCATCCCCGTTATGAGTCTCTTGAGAGCTATCATTTGATGAAGCTGAATACCCATGTAGAACAACTCATGTTCACTGGGAAGACCTAGCCAGGGCCATTCCTCCGCCATGTTGAGGTGAAGGATCTCGAGGGAATCTGCATGTGGTAGGATAGCCCTGAGTATATGCTGCGGCAGCAGCTCCTCCACCGGGCTTCCATCATAGAACCCGCGTGTGATTTCAAGTCGCTTGTCCGCCTTGCAGGCGCCTAGTATGCCTTGGAGCATCGGTGGAGAGATGTAGGATCGGCGAAGAGCAATGTCTTGCAGAGGTAAGGACCTGGCCGGGAGTTGTTGAAACCACTATCCTACGTCGTTGCCCCCCCTGATATTGATGCCCTCAAAGGACAGGAGCCCAGGCAGCTTGAGGAAGGTGCCAGGGCTATGGTCGGTGTTGGTTTCCTTATGGTAACCATCTAAAGACTCGTGGGCCTCAAAGTAGATGTGATGAAGTTGAGACAGGGGAGGCTGTAGGCTAGCCCCGAGGGTGGTAATCGGCTTCTTTGCAAGTTGTATAATACGAATAAAGTGACGCTGGTCGTGGGAGGTCTCAAAGTAGAGGCTGTGGATATTTGGACAAGAAGTAAGAATGAGCGCAAGCTGAGTATCGCTGCAACCTATTTCCAAGTCCCTAATCCATTTATCGGCAGTGTCCTTCTCATTGTCGTTATTATTATCATGGGTGTTGAAAATACTCATGATGTGCTGCCTGTAGAGCACAAGCTCTTCCGGGCTGTACTCATCGAATATTGGGCTTTCTTGTCTTTCTCTCCTATCCATATCCTCATCCATAGCTGGGGCATCGTAGCCCATGTTGGGATCTGTGGAGAACGAGCCAAGGATCAGAATATGAACAAGCCTTGCTAGTTCAGGCTTCATAGCCAGAACACAACGTAGAAACTGTGCATTGCGGTGCTCAGAGCAGAAGCTGGTGCTTTGCGGAGGTATATTTCGAAAGGTGCGTAGCAGGAAGGGCAGGGCTATACTATAGAGCTGTTTGCAGGTGCGAAGCAGAGCATAAACTGATGGCTGATCCGATGGTGAGGCGAGATATGACAGGATCTGTGCTTGGAGTTCTTGAGGTAGCCGTTGAAGGAAATTTGGGCGGGGTGACCCTGCTACTTGTTCTATCTTACACATATCCCTCGCTGGGGTCTTTGAATGATGCCAAGGTTGTCGGCCTGCAAAGGACACTTCGGGGCTCTTTTAGGGCCTTTATCTTGCTACTCTTCTTACCATTTTCAAAGAACAGGCGAGTTAAGAAGCTAGTGAATGTATTGAGAGCAAAGGTGCGGTAAATAATTTCTCATAGTACTCAGCTTATGGCTACTAAGCTGTTGGTTCCAGGCAACCTTCCAAAGTCACTCATCCTGGGATGGAACACGTCATCCCAATCTCCACAATCCTACACAGCTGCGCTGAGGGAATCAAGTGGGTGACAGGAGAAATGAGACACCCAATGGAAGAGTGGTTCTACTTTCGAAGATAAATGGAGAGATTCAATAGAATAAAACGAAAGGAAGTAATAATATTTGCGCACTATCTCTCAAGCATGTATTATTGACACTCAATAATTTGATAATACCGGTTACAGACTCGACAATAAGCAGCTTGATGTTTGAGTGTCTCAATTCCAATGTCACCCGCTTGACTCTGTTGTCACCGTTGTATATAACCAAAGTAGGTATCATGGCAGCGCTAGCAGGGTAGTTGCCAGGGGAGTATATAATATATAACTTACCTATGTAGTTAACGATACCTGCACGGTGTCGTGAGCACTGCCCGCTGAAAATAGCCTCACAGCGGCTTAAGCATTGAAGCCATTCACCTAACAGTGGCAAGTGGTGACCGGCTTTATCCTCAAATTAGCTGGCTGCGGTTTAATATATTTTGCTTGTATTCGCTTTTGGAATTCATTTAATGTAGCTATTGGCTCTTAATCATATTTAATTCTAATTTAAAATGTATCAGGTTTGCGTAACATAACATGAGCCAAGGCGGATGTATATCAAGAGACATGTTTGACGCCATAGGGAGATCAACCAGTATTTTCCATTTGGTCAACTTTAGTCCCTTTCTCTTCATGAACAGGTGTACCTTGGAGGATGTTATTAAGGGTGATATCCAAGTCGCCGTGCCTAGTGCCCTCAAAAACTACGTCGATCTCCTCGAGACTCTTCCTTTCTGTTGCTGGGAAGTAGGTATGTATGATGGGCAGCTCTACAAAGAAGCACCATAGCGCGGTAATCATATAGAAACCTCAACTAGACCACTGCATAGCGTACGGAATGGTGTACGTGTTGAACGCCCCGGTGCCATAGCAAAGCCCATTGTAGAATGCCAAACCGTTGGCGCGCATGGAGTACGAGAGGACCTCGGCCGTGTAGATGATTGTCAGAGGCGTCCACACAAACGAGTAGGATCCGTAGAAGATAAAGATGAGGGTGACCTGGGCTGCGGAAACGGCTGTGTCTGGGCTGTCACCGTATAATTTTGTCAGGACGCTGACGATGATGAGTACCACCGACATAATGCCCGTAGAGCATACTAGAGTTGAAATCGAACTTGTAAGTGACTTTCTAATTTTCATGACTGGAGTAGATGGGGCCGTGGGAGAGAGGGCACTTACGAAATCCAGGTCTCCGGCCAATCCTTTCCGTCAACCAAGAACCCGCTGTTGCGCAAACGAGATTGAAGCCACTCAACCCAAGATTGATGCCCAGCTGTGTCTGAACTTCTGTAATGCCCGCCGATGTAAGGACATCGCCCAAGTAATAGGTGATGATGTTGTTACCGCCGACCTGGCTAAAGACTGTACAAACTCGTCAGCAATCGTGAGTATGACGGACATGGTTAGGAGAAAAAACCAACCAGCAACAGCGCAAACCACCCCAATCCTCCAGCGATTGGGTCGAGTGGAGAACAATGTTTTGAAGCTCGTCTTCTGCACAGACTTCTCATGCTCCAGAGTCTGACAGATCTCTTGGTATTCTATAGCAACTAGTGGCGAGTCTGCATCGCCATCGCCGTGGTATTTGGCCAAAATTGCTCGTGCTTCACTTTGTCGGTTCTTGTAGATGAGCCATCGAGGACTCTCTGGGGTAAAAGGTAGAGGAGCTAAACATAGAACCGAAGGCAAGAGTTGCAGCTATTGCATATCGGGTCAGAGTTGAGCAAGACCAGACGACAACGGATTTCGAAACCTACAAGAGAGGGAAGACGCCAGGACCATGTGCTCTCGATATATTGGCTGCCATACGTAACATCGGCGGCAACAAGGCTTCCCACGTACCAAGAGGTGCCGAAAAGTGCGGTCATCGTAACACGGTGCTGGGGGGGCGCGACCTCGGAAATGTAACTGGGAGTGCGCATACGTTAGGTTCCTGATGTTTCCGAAGAGGAAGAAGTACCCACGTCGGGGCGGCAACAGAGCCAACGGTGAGAGAAAAGCCAATGATCATTCTCCCAATTCAAAACATGGCGACGTGAACTGCTGCACTCTGAATGACGGCACCAACAATGGCGATGATGGAAGCGATGGCGATTCCCCATTTTCGACCCTATTTATCGGAGAGCGGTCCGGCAAAGGGCATCGCAACGATAGATCCCACAAAGACAACGGCCACATTGAGCGCGGAGGTTGATGTGGTCAACTGAAAATAGTCGACATAAGAAGGCAAGATTTGGAGACCATTCTGTATACAGTAAGAGAGATTGCCTTGGAACCAATTCTGGTGTCTGGGGGAGTTGCAGAGATACTTACCATCATGGATGAATCATAGCCTTGAGTTGCAGAGTTAACCGTGAGAATGAAAGAGACCATGTAGGTCAGGTAGATGTTGCCTTTGCCTTTGCGCTGTTCAGTGCCAACGGCGGCATTGTCGGGTTGCTGTAGAACCTCCATGTTGATGGCAACAAGTCTTCAAATTCCGATGGTAGTTAGGTAGGGAGAAGAGAAATAGGAAGGAGTACAGGCAAACAAGGAGGGGGAGAGAACAGGGGAAAAGAGGTTCTAATATTGGGGAAGATTTCTTCCTCTTGAGACCCTCTCTCTCTAGTCCCTTCTGGTTCTTGCATTTGACTCTTCACCTCACGTGGGCTGGATTTGAGCTTATATACATCCCACAATGTAATTTTGATCTAGCTCTTCCAAGGTAATGCACCATCCACACGAACTAGTCACCAGTGACACCTCAGATCTGAACAAATCCATGGGGCTAACACACTGGGGTGTGCGGGGGCTTGCAGTTACCCCAAACCATACGACTACTTCTTATTTACTCCATAATCTCTCGCCCAGGCATATCTTAAGATTAACTCACATTGCGATTCGCATGAAACAAGTAATTCGCTACAGATGACTCCGCTGAGAGTAGTTGACGGATATTTCCTTGCCAGCAGTCAACCAGTGACTCTGGACGCGATGGCCTCTTCGCTTGTTCGATCACTCATAACCAGATCGCTTCGCTTATCGAGCCTAGTGCTGGGTTACTTTCAACTCGCTGATAGGTCTCGGAGACACAAATTAGAGAAAAGCATTCAATGTCATTGGCTTCCTTCGTTATCCCCGTCCCTCTGTTCCGTATCTGGCAAATAAGGCAGTATCTTCGGACGAAATCCTTCTAGGCCGACATTGATCACGCTAGGCCGCTCGTGGTATCATTTTCCATGTGTGGAGTACAGCGTTTGTTTGCCTGTTAGGAAAATTACTAGAGCTGTTAGCTGAACCTGGTGCCAGACGCTACATCACAGCATAGCCAGTGACAACTGCCACAATGCTCTTCTGAATTTTTCGTTAGTACGAGCCTAGTCATTTGCTGCTACGTGATTAGTGAAGACAGGGACACGCTGTCCACTCCAACTAATTGTAAAATTACCTATATCTCGTTGGTCGATGCCTCTAGCCGCACTTGATCCTCTGAGTATCTTCTCAATACAATCATGGCGTCCAGCGATATTCCCAGTTTACTCCTCCAGCTGTCGCTAGAGGAGAAAGTCTCCCTCCTGACGGGAGCGGATATTTAACAAACTCAGGAGATTGCACGCTTAGGCATTGGCTCTATCAAGGTTTGTCTGCCTCCTCTGAAAGCGTGGATCTGGACGAGCCATCTAGAAAATTGATAGACCCCTGCTGACCTCTACCAACAGACAACCGATGGCCCGTCCGGCGCTCGCAGCCGCTTGCTCGTCGATGGGCTGCCAGCGGCTTTCGTACCAAGTTCCGTTTGCCAGGCAGCCACCTGGTCGAAAGGAGATTTACGAAATCTAGGGCGTGTGCTTTGCCGTGAGACTAAGTCCAAGGCCAGCCAGGTTCTTCTAGCTCCCACCATATGCTGCACGAGGAACCCCTTGGGAGGCCGGAACTTTGAATGCTTTGGAGAGGATCCGTTCCTTAGTGGCTCGCTTGCGGTCGAGTTTATTGGCGGACTTCAGGAAACCGGAGAAGTGACGGCGACTCCCAAACACTTGTAAGTGCTCGTCACGCTCAGCCTTGACAGCAGTCAAATATCTACCCGTTTTATCGAGACGCCAAAATAACCCAGCACGTATTCAGTGTAGCCAATGAACAAGAACATAACCGATATACCATCAATGCGCGCATATCGGAAAAGACGCTCCGGGAGATTTACCTGCGACCCTTTGAGATGGTGGTTAAGTCTTCTTCGCCACCAGACTGCTTCATGACTTCCTATAACAAGGTTAATGGTTTACATGCCGACATGAACGGCCGTATCCTGAACGATATTCTCCGGAGCGAGTGGGGGTTCCGCGGCCTTGTCCTGAGCGACTGGGGAGGCACCAACTCTACTGTCGAAATTCTCATAGCCGGTCTTGATCTCGAGATGCCCGGACCGCCTGAGCAAGGAGGGAGCAAGCTCCTGAAGGCCGCTACGGAAGCTCCGACTCCAGAGCTGCTCGCCGCCATTGATACAGCCGTAACCAATGTACTCAATCTCCTGAAAAAGTACAAACTGCTTGGTTTGAGTGCAGAACAGGCTCATGAGTCTCGAAACCAGGAGGAGCACTCGTACACTTCGGATGAGGACATCAAAGTCATACGCAAGGTGGCCGCGGACGGGATTGTTTTGCTCAAGAACACGCAGAAAACGCTGCTGTTACCGCTGCAGCCTCTTGTTGGGAAACAAGTCGCCTTTATTGGCCCGAATGCGCTTCAAGTAACCCCCGGAGGAGGCGGATCTGCCAGTCTGAACCCACAATACCAGAGCTACATGATGGAATCATTCCAGACTGTAGCGCCTCGCAGGGCGTCACCGTATCTGTCAAGCACGCTCTTGGGGCCTACGCGCGAAAGTGGCTGCCGTTGGCTGCCAAAGCAACTTGGCGGCTACCTCAGTTGCCAAAAGAGGGTGGCGAAGGCCAGGCCATCTTACGCATGGACTTCTTTTCTTCACCAGACCTCTCCGGGCCCGTGAAGGAGACACACTACCGCTCCAACTCTTACATGGATCTCACGGATACTTGCCCTGCAGACTTCCAGACGGACCACGTGCCCCCTTTTTCGTTCCGGATCACATCAGTGCTTACACCCCTCTCCACAGGGAACCACTCGTTCAGCTTGAGCAGTGTAGGTGGCTCGAAGCTATATGTGGATAGCGAGCTGGTGGTGGACAATGGCATCTGGTACGGCCTGGCAGAGATCTTTTACGCGTTTGGCAGTGCTGAGAAACGAGGATCGAAGCACTTGACTGCCGGAAAGAGTTACAAAGTCACCATCGAGGGTTGGACGAGACAGGACAAGGAATATTTTGAGACTCTCTCGCCTGATACGAATTATCACTTTGCCGCATACCCTTCTATTCGAATCGGTTACCAGGAAGAGGTGCCGACCACAGAGGAGCTCTTGACAGAAGCCAATAAAGAGGCTGACGAGAGCGAATATGCCGTGGTCATTGTTGGCTTGGACGAGGAATGGGAGAGCGAGGGCTACGACCGTCGAGACATGGCGTTGCCCGGAGACCAAAACCTCCTAGTCGATGCACTCATGCGCCGGGCCAAGAGGCCAGAAAGCCTGATCTTCGTAAATCAGTCTGGCTCGCCCGTCGAGCTTCCGTGGATCGGCCGAGTGTCAACCTTCTTGCAGGCGTTTTATGGCGGCCAAGAAGCAGGCAACGCGCTCGCCGACGTGCTCTTCGGCCTAGTCAACCCATCCGGTCGGCTTCCCATCACATGGCCGCGTCTCTATTCCGATCTGCCTTTTAGCCTCGCACCAGAGACCTGGCCCAGAAAGGATGGATCTGTCGACTGCAAAGAAGAGTCGCAGGTTGGGTACAGGTACTATTGTCATAACCCAACCAAGGAGCCCCAGTGGTGGTTCGGCCAGGGTGAAAGTTACACTCATTTCTCTACATCAAGCTTCTCGGTCGCTGAGGATGAGGGTCGATGGGTGTTAAGTCTGTTGGTGAAAAATACTGGTCGTTTTGACGGTCAGGAGGTTGTGCAAGTCTACGCTTGCCAGAAGGACCGGCTCGTGGAAAGACAGTTAGTCTGCTTCGGGAAGACAGCGCTCATAGGGCCAGGCCAGTCAACGTACGTCCGTGTGGTTATCCAGAAGCGAGATATGGCTCGCTGAGGAAAAGGTCAGTGGGAGCTACAGGCGGGAGAACATGTGTTTGGTGTTGGTGCTGGAGCCGCGGATGCCACCAAGATCATCACGTCAGTCCATCTAGAGAAGAAATCTTCCTGGTAATCGTAAGTTGATAAGTTTTCTCTTTTTATATATACTCAAGCTTGTGCATCTCGATGGCGTTGATAGTAAGGATTGTAAAGACCAGTGTAAAAACATATGGATGGCCGGGGATGCTTGTTTGAAGGGCGGCTGGGCGCGTTTGAGTTTGTGCCTCGTGAATATACTTATTAATCCGAGTATTGGAAATAAGATAAGAGCTAGGCTAAGAATGGGAGGGGTAAGCATGGCTTCGTGGCCTTGATATTGAAAGCGTGCGAGTAATTGGAGACCTCATACAGCAGCTCTAGATCTGGCTTGAGCAATTTTAACCGCTAGAAGCCCAGTAAATGTTCCCTCTGTACCTACTTGAATTAGTTCCCAGATGACACTAATTACACTGTCTCGAGAATTCCTGTAGGTTTGGTAGACTTCCAAGTTTGATGAGCGTGTTTAAAGGCGATACTTGGAATTCATCAACTGAAAAAGACCATCTCCGTCACGCTCGGATCCATAATAGCAACCTCAGGTTCTTTAGTTAATGAAATAACGTTGCATATAGATGATTCATGGCAGTTCTCATCCGCGGGTTGCGCCGACAGGACCATCACACTCTTCTCGGTAGAATGCCCGTCGGTGGTTGGGGATGATCTAGGCGTCGTTAATTTTCGAACATTCTTTCCCTACAATGTCTTGGTTCTTATGGATCAAAACTCCGCGCCATGGTCTCCAAGGTTCATTGCGTTCTTCACTCGTGAGCTCTAAGACACTACAAGTCATGATGTTGGATTTCTAACCAATATTTTGTCAAGTGCCTTAGATACATTGCATCCACATTGCCGTGAGTACCTTAGGCAGGTGGTACAGCCGATTGCGTGCGTCACACCCGACATTTTGTCATCCTCACCCCCGCCTTTGGATGATCTGCGCAGGTTTTATCGCCGCCCTCGACGAACTCCTTCCAACATCTCACCAAGAGAGAAATAAAAGAAACAGCTAAAATCACCTTTGGAAACTTTGCGACTTGTCTCCTATATTTGACAGCTTCCACTCGGCCTCAGTCATGGCGACTCTAGAGCGCGTGAAGCAATTCCTATGGGGCCCCCCCTCTCGGGACCGGTCGCTGCTCGTGAAGCTAGACTTTACCCTTCTCCCCTATTTCTCGCTCATGTGGTTCCTGTTCGGCATTAATCGCTCGAGCTACTCGACCGCCTACATTAGCGGCATGGAGAAGGACGTTGGCTTCAAGGGCAAGGACTTCAACTACATGCACACGATATACACGGTGTTTTATGCCGTCGCCCAAATTCCCTCAACGTCTCTCTTGACAATCTTCAAGCCGAAATATGTGTTTGTCGGCTGCAATGTGGTGTGGAGCGTGTTGACATTGGTGACGTTCAGGATGAACCATGTCTACCAGCTATTTATTCTCAATGGGTTTGAGGGCGCATTTGCGGCCGTGTGTTAGTAGGTTTCCAATGCCAGATCCTCCTAATACCGGCGTATTTACTGTTATCTAACCGTTAAATCACAGTGTTGGCGGTCATTTCATTTATGGGAGTTGGTATAAGAAGTCGGAGCTGGGCACTCGCGCAGCCGTCTTCTGTTGTTTTGGCCACCTCGGGAGTATGACCGGAGGCTGGATTCAAGCAGGTCTGCTCAGCTCCCTTGATGGACGCGCCGGCCTCGCTGCCTGGAGATGGCTCTTCATTATCGTCTCTATCATTACTATACCAATCGTCATTCTTGGTGAGTTCTACCTGTGCGATATTTTACGCCTTATTGCTAACATGGACAACAGGATGGGTCGTGATTCCTAATCTGCCCACCCATAAGAGTGCTTGGTTCCTCACCGATGAGGAGAAGGATTGGGCGGTAGAAAGACTCGGAAAGCACAAAGAATTCACTTGGGATATAACTGTTCTGCGAAGAGTCTTGACGAGCTGGCAGTTCTATCTCTTGCCATTTATCTTTATGTGTAAGCACCCTAATCTTGTGATCTTTTTTTATATCGTCATCACTCACCTTATTGACAATAATATAGTGTACTCCTTGTGTGTGCAGATGTTGTTAAACAATGTCATGCCTCTATGGATGAAGTCCCGCGGGTACACTGTTATCCAGCAGAATACCTACCCGACTGGCGTATTTGCCACAGCCATTGTCGGCACTATTCTTTACGCAATATGGTCCGATGCGATCCAGTCTCGTTGGCAGCCCTCTCTGGCTATCGGGGCGACCTTTGTCGTGGGCAGCGCCATTCTCGTATCCAACCCTAGCAGCGATGGCGCCGTGTTTTTCGCATTTTACCTCCTAGGTACAACTTATGCGCCTCAGGCTATTTGGTACTCCTGGATGGCCGATGTCACGGCGCATGATCTTCAGTTGCGTGCCATCACGACCGGGTGGATGAATTCCTTTGATTTTGCCTTTGTGACGTGGTGGCCGTTGATCTTCTACCCAGTCACCGACGCACCGAATTACAGGAAGGGCTATATTGCCAGCTTAGCCACTGGGGCGGCAGTCATTCCACTCATCTTGTTGATAGCCTATCTTGAGAAGAAGGGACGTGCAAGCGGAAAGATTGGTCGAGAATTTGAACATGAGCAAGTACATAGTGGAAATGCTTCCATCTACAGCGGTGGCGAGACCGGCCAGGCCAGAGAGGCAGCTCAAGGGCCAAGCAAATTGTGAGGTGTCGTCGGGTATTTGGTGGCAGCGCAGCGATAGAGGTAGAAGGATGGATATCTAGTTAGTTACGCTTTACATATCTTCTATTGCCTGAGACGAGGGAAGTCCCCAAATCAGGACATTTGCAACTAGCATCAAGAAAAATGGAACCTCTTGTATCTTTATCTTTTTTGCTTAACAGTAGACTTGAGCACATTGTTGTCTATGTCTATGAGGAGGCCTAATAACAAACTGCAAGATGATCAAGAAAGTAAAATATATATACAGGGCGAAATAGAAGATGTTGAAAAGAAACAAGAGAAGAAGAAATCGGAACAAGAACGTGTCCCAGTCTAGATAGATACTTGAAGAAGAGAGAAGAAAAAGAAAGCCCGGCCGTTAAGTTCGTAGCATTCATCGCCGATGCGCTTAGGCAGTAAAGCCCTGGGCCTTCTTGGTAGGGTATGCCCTCTTGATGGCATCAAAGAAGATGACAGACATCTTCCTGAAGCCTTCGTCGTTGGGGTGGATCTTGTCGTCCGAGATATCGCCAACTGCAGGTCCGTTGGGGTCATGCATCTTGGCCAGGAAGATCTTGCCGTTGCTCTCGCGCTTGGCGACGAGGGCTCGGTATTGAGCGTTGATCTTGACGATTCGCTCATCGTAGTCGGCGTTGTTGCTTCGGATCAGAGTAGACAGGACAACCTTGGCGTTAGGAGTCGTTTTCCAGAGGAAGTCGATAAGCTCCTCCATGCGCTGTCCGGCCGTATCGACTTGGAAGTTTTGTACTGCGTCGTTGGTGCCGAGGTTGATGAGGTAGAGGTCGGGCTTGTACTTGGGGACATCAGCCTTGGCGTGCTCGTTGTAGACCTGGCCGATGCGAAGACCCGGGAAACCCTCGTTCTGGTTATTGGTCATGGAGCCGCTGGTCTGGCTGCCGACGTAGGTGAAGGTGTATCCGGCATCGGTCAGGGAGCCATGGAGGAATCTTCGGTAGCCGTTGCCCAAGGTTGAGCCTTTGCCCCAGGTAATGGATGCACCCAGAGGCATAACCTTTCCTAGATTTGCTAGTAGAGGAGCGAGGTTAGTAAATGATGGACGAGAAGGTTTTGGTGCTGAGTCAAACATACTTGCGGCAAAGACCGTAGAGGCCAGAAATAGCTGAGCAATCAACTGGAATAGGAACACCATCTTGACGAGTTTGGGACTGAGGACGTTGAAAGGTTGCTGTGGTAGTCTAGCTCTGTTCTGCGTCGATAGGGCTGAAGGAGGAGGTGAGATGAGATGAATGAAAAAAAAGAGATGACCGCAAGTTAATATACTCTTTGCGATCGATGATATGCGCCGATCGTAGACCAGTGATCCTTGCCGGTGAAGGTCAGTTCACAGCCCACCAGAGTCACGGACCAGCATAAGCTGACCCGAGCCAAGGCCGGAGCCAGGCCCAGGTCCGCAATACGCTAAGCCAAAAACAGCAACTCTGGTCTCAGGACATGGGGCCACTTTTATATATTGGGGCTTCAAGTTCAAGGTCACGATGGCGGTTGGTATGGCTCTGCTGCCTGGTTCGCACAACGTCAATATCAACAAATTAAGCATTCTAACCTCGCAGTGACAAACTAATCAACGTTGAGACTAACATCTTAAGTTTAGGCCCCTCTGTATGTTGGTTGAAAACTCTGGCGGCAACTTGGAGCCTGATCTCGTGATGGCTATTTTTAGGAATTCGAGGCTCATCGCGCGCGCGCCGAGTGGAGAACATAGATCTTCACCCTTCATTTCCGCCAGCGTCTGTCTTCTGAGGCAATGCCGGTATTTGCGTCGGACTTGTCCTCGCATCGGTAGTGCCCATTTATTTGAAAAGATCAGATCAAACTGACTAGCCCCATGCGTTCTAGATGTCATCCATCTATTTCTGTCAACGACAATCTTGAATCCTCTTGCGCTCACAAGCTTACGGTAAATCAATTGTCGACTTAACTATGAAGGGTAGAATATGACTTTGATTAACAAGGCAGTGCAATTTATGCTAGCTGTGCCTCGCCCACCAAGAGCCTAGGTCATCTTATCCTTGTGACATATGCATTCAGGGTCTAAGCCAGCCTCCTGGAGGCGTATAGAATGAGGAGAGTCGAGTTTCAATAAGTTCATTTTGATTTTAGAATTTATTGATCTTTACCTCCAATATATTCGCTCTCTATGTCTCCAGCAAGAATCAGACTAGCTGCAATCACCATAACATCCATCCTACTAATCTCATAAACCCTTCGTCAGTATCATCGTCCGGCCACTCACGAGAGTCAATAGCCTTGCGAGATTCTCGGGCTTTATTTCTGAGTTCCGCAACATGATTGTCCCCCTGATCAATCTTTGCTTCCACGTTAGCAAGAAACCAGTAAGCCCTTGCAAGATGTGGCTTCATGTCGGGGGTATTACCGCATATGGCAACAATTTGGTTCAATAGCTGTGCGGCGTGTGCGTATTTCTCAAAGTCCTCCAGAATTCGGGCCAGCGCAAAGAGCGAGTCTGCCACACGCGGTCCCCCGTTCTCTCCAAAAGTGCCTCTGCGCATCTTAAGAGCATGAGAAGTCAGTTCTTGAGCCTGCTTCTTCTTTCCTTGCACCCAATAAATTCGCGACAAAAGCATAATATCGCCACTATGCTTGGGGTAGAGTGAATTCTCGATCTCTTCTTGCGTCTTGCCTTGAAGTTGCCAGCATTTGAAGATGGCTGCAAGTGATTCGTCTGGCTTTCTAGCACGAAGGTATGTCATCGCCTCAATAGCTAGAGTACGAGCCATTTCATTGGGATCATGAACATTATGGATATCAATCGCTCGTTGCAGATACTTGAACGCGTTGTCGGTATCGCCAATTTGGGCGTAAGAGCAGGCAACTGAGTCGCAGACACAAGCGACAGCAATTGAGTCAACGCCATCGATAGACTCCTGCAATGTGAGGGCCTTTTTATAAGTCTCGAGGGCTGCATGTGGCTGTGCCATGTCGAGATAAACATGCCCTATCAATCCGTTCGCCTGCACAGATATCTGATCAGGTATCTCGAAATCTGCATGAAGGCCATACTGGAAAAATTCTTTTGCGAGAGTAGGCTGTTGCCGTTCCCAAACGTAACTAAATCAAACCTGTCAGAATAAAACACCAACGAGTCGACAATATGAACTCACATTCCAGCTCTAAAAACCAACTCAGCCCACTGCTCCAAGTTTTCTGGCCGGATTTTGTATTTCTCGCTTAATCCCTTCAACCAAATAATGTGAGGCAGTACGGCGTTACAGGTCTCCCAAGAAGCGTAACCATGACCCTGGCATGAGCCGTCGGTCTTCCAAGAGTTTGGAAAACTGAATGAGAGAATTTCAACAGCGAAGTCGAATAAGCAAACCCTGCGGTCTTTTGGAATTTTGGAAAAGACAGCTAATTGGACTAGGCGATGAATGTAAAGCGATTTGGTGCTTGATAGACGGCGAACCAAGGAAGTCCCGCAAAGCTCAGCGACGGTGACCCCAAAGCTATATATTTAATGCGTTAGCTTAGGTCCGTTGAAATCTCGGGTCAATATTTACAGAATAGAACTTACCCGAACTCATCCGTAAGAAACCCGTAACTCGGATCTTCAATTTCGGCCTTGGTATCAGTAAGAAGACGCTCAGGGATGAGGTCTGGGTCAAAAAACATTAGTAGGTCTTGTAAGTTTTTGGCGTCTTCAGACAGTCTCCCCACTGAAGGTTCCCATGTTGTCAACACAGAAGCATGGTATTCGGTAGGAATATCACACTTAGCAAATATCTTCTCAGCCGATTTCTTGTAGATTCGTAGAAACTCTACATAGGAGTAGCCACGAGTGCGAATGAAATCACTGATTTGGACCATAGCTAGCGGTAACCCTCCTAGAAGGGTACAGGATTCTTCCATGGCTTCTTCGTCTTCTTGATCTACCGGAACTAATTTCGACAACGATTTGAATGCGGCTTTGCTTGTTTCAATGGAGAAAGGGTTTAGTGCAAGGGTAACTAGGCTTCGCTTCGAGGCTTGTGAAGGAGAGCGGGTGGTAATGAGAACCGACCCTTTGTCACTCGACTTAGCAACTCAGCCTTCTCCAGGTTGTCAAAAATGAGTAGAAAAGGGCCGTCTGCCTGGTCAAGCCATTCGCGCACTGCTTGGAGGCTGCGGTGATCGTCTTTGTGGGAATCTTTGACAAGCCCAAGGCTTGAGGCTAGATTTGCAAACGCTTGCATGATTTTGATCTCTGTCTCCGCAGGAATCCATGCAATTATTTTAAATCTGTCTCTTGACGTATTGGCATAGTGTAGAGCCAGCTGTGTTTTGCCAACACCTCCTAGGCCATAAACGCCAACGGCACGAAGCGTGGTCCCGACCGACGGATCAAGAGCCCCTCTTAGAAAAGTCAACTCATTCTCGCGGGCAAACAATCTCCAGTTCAGTGGATAAGGTATCATGAAACAAGGCAATTTGGCATGTTCAGGCTTGTTGACTATGTTTAAGTCCCGAGGTGCGGGAATGGTTCCTTTGTTCTTCGTTTCTCCGAAGAGTCTTATCACCCCTGCGGTTTTATCTACCTGTTGGGAGAATTCCCGGACATTTTCGATGATCCGAGACATATCCTTGGAGAATTTAGATCGCACCAGCTTGTTGTGCCCAATGTCGGGCGAGTTGCGAAGTACGACTATGGCATGTGCGCAGAACATGATCATCTCGCCATACACGTCCGACAGGGCTCCTTCCAGCTCTTGTGCCATGGGAAGCCCCTTGTCGTACTGTTGCATTCGAGGAAGCGCTTGCTCTAGGTTCTCAATCATGGCGACGACATCGGGGAGGACAGGCTGGGCAAACTATTAACCCAAGATGTCAGCCCCAAAGCAATTTGAATGATTGACTGATGATAGGAAAACGCACCTTCAAAATCAATATAAAAGAGCCCCATAATACTGCGTCAAACTTGGCATTCATCCCCATGACCCATGAGGTAACGGCAAGAAAATCGTTCAGGGCGACAAATATAGGCCTCAATTTGGCGATGGCACGAGCCAAGGGACTAGATTGCGAGACTTGTACTTCGTCGAGCGACTCAATCTGGTTGAAAACATCCTCCGGGCTTACAATGTTCCACAGATCTTTGTCAACAACGAACGGCTCGATCCCTCCTTTATGAAGTTCGCCATAGTATCTACTTATTGCATTCATCCAATTGAGATTTGCGGGGCTCCGAGGATCGACATGGCTGTCCTCGGTGCCCTCCTCAGGAATGGTTTCAAGGCGCATCGCGACGGTTGGGTAGCCCTCTGCGAGCTTGCCTGGATATGGACTTGGCTTAACCAATTATCAGTCCACGCTGCCTTGTTGGTAGAGATCGTGAGATGGACACAGGCTCTAAAGATCCAAAGAAGAGGGGGAAGGCCACCAGAGCGACTGCCCACTCTCTTGCATGAAATCCCTGTTTTCAGCACCAACAGCAATAAGTCATGCAGCTTCCTGAAATTGTACGCCTGTGCTTTCTCAACGGCTAACGAAAAGATCCAAGAGCGCTTGCTTGTATGTTGTTTTAGACAAAAAAAAAATACTCTTGGTGCTTAGATTGGTCTGTCACCAAGCGGCCTACAATAGCATTTGTACACATTTGTGCAGGTAAAGGCTACATAAATGATCAACGCTGCATCCTTCAACTTCAGTGTATGCAGCTAAGTGGGCCTCGACATCTCCAGGCGTTTAAGACGGGCATTTTCTTGGATGAGGCGGAGCAACGCTCGATGCGTGGCGTCGTTTTGATGGCATTTTAAGCGCCCACTCTAGGCTGATTCTTGTTGGTCATTGTATTGCATGCTGGCACCCTCTGGTATATGTACTGTGTTTCTCTCATGAGCAAACAATTATACCCGCTCCTCCATCTAATTCTTCCCACCGTGCCGAACATGTTGGACGAACCCGATGAGAAAGGAGATGCCGCTCGTCAAGGGAACGGGGCAGACTCCCAGGCAGCCCCATCTCCTGCCACAAATGACGGTGAGTAGGGCCCACCAGAAGATCGTCTTAACATGAAAGAAGCCAATCTAAACGCTGATGCCGTAAGTTCACTACAACCCACTGAAACCAAGGCGGCTGACTCGGGCCGTAACCGCTGGTGCCCGTCGGTTGAGTGGCAAGACGATGGTCTCGCGAAGGAGTACTCTCCATAGTGATCGGGATATCATTGTCGACCTATCGTGGTATTCCCTCTGGCTTTCTACACGGGTCCAGAACTTGCCTCCAACTTACCGTCAAATAACGCTCGATGGCGAGCAGATTTCCGAACCGGAAGTCCTCCATCGCTTCATGGATAAAGTGGGACAATATGTGAAGGATCGTAAAGGATTGACCGTTGACAACATCATTGAATATCTGCAGTCGACAAATTCGATTGATTACAGCGACAGCAAATCTCGCAATTGTTTTCGAGGGCTCATCTTCAGTATCTTAGGCTGGCAATCAATGCTGTATCAGCCAGATCTAACTATCGGTCCTTCCACTCAACTGGCTATCCATCATGACGACTCTCTTCCTGATTCTAAGCTTGTCTTCTACAGGTACAAAATGTCCACTAATTTATGCGACCGTCCCTTGTTCGCCTTATTAAAAGGGTTCGGAAATCTCCTGCCGGCAGGATATCAAACCCCCCAAGAAGCATCTGTGCTAAGTAAGAAAGCTGTGGCATCATGGATTCCACTTTATCCGAGCGACGTGAATGCCTATCTCCTTACCACACTCCTTGGCGTCCGGTTTCGCTGGGTAGACTCTATTGCTCTACACCTGGATTTCGACAAGTCGAGTCGCACTCTATCGCTCTTCTGCTTCCCTTCAATATGCGTATCTCAGCTAAGGGACGGAGGATCAATTTTTGCATTTGCAAGCATGGAGGCCGAATCGGCGGACCCGAGGGCAAATGAGAGTGATATCGCACATTTACTGGGAGAGATTATACTATCCTACCGTCTGTTGTTTGGTCAATCAAAGAAATCTCGGAAAGTCTTTCGACAGACTTTCGACCCGCAGAAGCTCCCTTGTCCCCAGCCAGATACGCTTCTGGCAGTCTTGTGCTCCCAGAAGCAGGTCCCCGCGAAACTGGGAGACTTCCCGCTCCCAGTGGATCGACACATTTACTATGCAGCTCGAGATTTTTCAGTTTTACATGATCGGGTAGAGTTGCTCTTTCAAGAATTAAATGGAACCCGGCCGAAGTCCATATCTGGGCTGTTGAAGGACAGGAGGGACACATTGCAGTTCTGGACGTTTTGGTTGGTTGGCATTTTCGGCTCATTGAGCGTGACATTGACGTTTGCGCAAGTAGTCATGCAGGCGTACCAGGTTTCTCAGGGCAATTAAGATCGAAGATTAACGTGTAATGAAGGTTCTTGAATGAAATGAATATTAGGACGATGGCAATCCAGCTGGTACCTATTCCTGCTCTATTCTAACATAAAGATAGCACAGTGGGATTTTAGCTTGGTAAGCTTCACCCGAAGACCAAGTTTTAGGATGTAATATGAATTCAAAATCAAGAGAGTTGATTTTTCTCTCAATTTCCACGGATGTAAATCCCGAACACCTAAGATAAAAGGTCGATTATAGAAGCTGACCTTTACCACGGAGACAAAAGTCCTACTGTCTCTCATACCATGGCTTATGAGCTAAATGTCGAATTTCCTCTCAGGGATCGCATTCTCGGTCTCATTCACCCGAGAAGCTTGTCCCTTTTTGTTATCCCTCCAATAAACCCACATGATAACCAACGTGATGGGAATAGAGGCAGCATAAAGCAAGAGAATGGCAAGGAAGGCCTGCGAGTACTTAGGTGCGTCGGACGATCGAAACAGTTGCTGGCCCGCAAGTGCACCCAAGTTACTCCCGATCACGACCATGGCCAGACCAATGCTCCGCTTGCTCGCGCTCGTAGCGTTGATACTGAGCCAAGCATCGTTGAGGCCCTGCGTAAGAGCATTCCCGCCGCTCAGCAGAGTGAACAGGGCATATCGCAGCCACTTATCAGGATCGGTCGTCTTGGCGAACAAGGCCCCGGCGAAAATGACGGACCACATCAGGGCTACTATACACCACGGACCGCGAAGCTTAGTTCGATCTGAAGCGAGGGAGATGATCCACGATAGGATGATGACGATGACGCTGCTGACTGCGTTGAGGAGATTGGCGTCGGTCTTTGAGAATCCAAGGCTGCGGATTACGAGCGGTCCATAAAGCTGCAGACCACCCTTGGGAGCAAGACTGGCAACGTTGAGGATCATATGGAGCCACAGTCGATAGTCGAGCAGAGCCTCTCCAAGACCAGCGAATGATACCTTGGCCTTGTGGGCACTCTTGCTTTCGTCTTCAGCGACAACTCGAATACTCATGAACTGTCGCTCTCTTTCGGAGAAGAAGTCCCAACGACCGTGGATTGGAGCAGTTCGTTCGGGGTTATGGGGGAGCAGAGCGACAAAGCCGAGGAAGATAAGCAGTGTGAGAGCACCCTCAACTAATGGTTCGTTAGCCATATCGGTATTAATGTTTGGTTAAGTAGTTACTAGCCATTGCCAGCCAGAAAGACCTTGCAGTCCGCCCATGTTAAGAATGCCCGCGGCAATCAGACTGCCGGTCGCGGTAGCAGAGTAATTTCCAAAGTAGAAGATGGCAGTTCGCAATGCCAATTCCTTTCGAGTATAGAAAAGTGCCAGCATGTACTGGCCACCGGGAATATATCCACCTTCGAAAACACCAAGCAGGAAGCGGGTAGCGTAGAATGAGTTGATGTTGGTGCACCATGCTTGGGTAAGGGCGATGAGGCCCCAGATGAACATTTGCAGCGTGAGCCACACGGGAGCACCGATCTTTTGGAGAATGAGGTTGGAAGGTATCTCTGCAACTATTATTCCGATCGACATAAGTTGGTTGCCTAGATTCACGTCGTCTGTGGTAATGCCGAGATCGGTCGTGAGGGTATCTGTCAATGCATTTCCAATGTTGCGCCGATCGAGTTGAAGAACAAAGAAGCCACTAACGAGCAGCGGCATGAGGAAAAAGTCGAGTCTGGTTCCATCGTAAGTCTAATTCCAAATAAAGAAGAAAGAGAATTTACTCGTATGGGGGCTCACTTTCGCAAGGTAGCACGCTCCTCCTCTGGAGACATAATGGGCTCCACTAGCCCAGGCTCTTCAGACTTGGAGTTGGATTCCTTCCTATCGATGCCCATGATCGGGGCTTGTTTGTCTTCCATTCTCATAGATTTTTGCCCGAGATGAGAGTCCAGGGTGTGATAAATGTTGATATTGAAGATGGACAAGCCGTCCAACTGTTCTCCTCGAGTCGTGCCAGGATGTGACTTTTATGGACGAACGCACAGAGTCTGCCTCTTCCCCGGATTGTTCGTCATCCCGATAGTGCATGGCGTCAACTCCTGATTGCATGGGTCTCGGTAACTTGTTGCATGCATCAAGAGGCCTTTCAGGGCGAGAAGTCGGAGGTGGGCGAGTGGTATAATTTTCATGACTCTGCCAGGTGGAGACATTTCTTGCTAGTCTTCGGAGGTGAGCGACGGACATTGAGCCGAAATAACTGGAAAGGGATCACATGTGGATCGAACAGGGCCTCGAAAGAGCTGTGAGAAGTCGGGGGTGAGCGAAGACCTTGAATGATGGAAGCCGATCTCGCCATGACGTTCAATTTCATGGATACTTATCAAGCCTGGGCAGGAGATCGTGTGTTTACCTTCATTCCCTGACACTATCTCTCGATTTTGATCTACAGCCACCTCATTAGCCATGTCACGCGACCCGAAGAGACCGAATGTTGTGCTTGCCCTCGCCGACAATCTCGGCTGGGGCGAACTGGGCTGCTATGGAGGAGGCACCTTGCGAGGAGCTGCCACCCCCAGAATCGACAAGCTCGCGACCGAAGGTCTCTTACTGCACAACTTCAATGTCGAGAGCGACTGTGTACCTACGCGGTCAGCCCTCATGACAGGCAGGCATCCCATCCGTACGGGCTGCCGCCAGTCCGTCCCAGCCGGCTTCCCTCAGGGGTTGACTCCTTGGGAGAAGACACTGGCCGAGTGCCTCAAGGACAACGACTACGCGACCGCGCACCATGGGAAGTGGCATCTTGGTGACATCCCCGGCCGATACCCATCCGACAGAGGGTTTGACGAATGGTTCGGCATCCCGCGCACGACTGACGAGACCCAATTCACATCTGCGATCGGATACACGCCCGAGGTGGCCGAGCTGCCATACATCATGAAAGGAAAGGCTGGTAAGCCTTCTGAGAACATCTGTGTCTACGACTTGGAGAAGAGGAGAGAGATTGACCACATGTTGGTCGAACAGTCCAAAGACTGGCTCTCGCGACAGGTAGAGGCCAAGAAGCCCTTCTTCCTCTACCATCCTCTTGTCCACCTTCACTTCCCCACGCTTCCGCACAAAGACTTTGCCGGGAAGACTCAGCAGGGTGACTTTGCTGATTCGATGGCAGAGATGGACTACCGAGTTGGCCAGCTCATTGACCATCTCGACTCTCTTGGGATCAGAGAAAACACCGTGTTCATCTTTGCCTCAGACAATGGCCCCGAGTTCAGAGAGCCATATCGGGGCACCGCCGGGCCTTGGTCAGGGACGTACCATACCGCAATGGAGGGAAGTCTTCGCGTGCCGTGCATTGTAAGGTGGCCTGGCAAGGTACCTGAAGGTGTCACATCAAACGAAATCGTCCACGTTACGGATCTTTTCACCACAATCCTGTCTATAACTGGGTCTCCCTTGCCATCAGACCGCCCAATTGATGGGATCGACCAGACGGAGTTCTTCCAGAAGCCGACCGAGGTCAAATCGCAGAGACTCGGTTTCTGCTTCTACCTCAAGGAGGACTTGCGCGCCATTAAGTGGAAGGACTGGAAGCTACACTACGTGTGGGAGCCAAAGGTCAACCAATCTTCTGGGAAGCTCGAGTCACCATATCTCTTCAACACGGTCAGAGACCCAAAGGAGGAGTCGGACATTCTAGCCTTCAATACTTGGGTCCTGCAGCCAATGACCAAGCTCAAGACAGAGTTTTTGAGAAGTCTGAAATATGACCCTGCGCCGCCTGACCCGTTGAAGGAACTGTAATAGAACTAGATCAAAGATTATCAAGTACAAATTGATTTATATCAAATAGACTCCGCCTAAGTCGCTTAGGAAATAAATAAAGTAAATAACCCGTAATGCCCACATATGTACATAAGAAAAACACAATTATACAAATTGAATGGCAACCATACAGTATTTATAGAGCAACATCTTCTTGGGATTCACCTGACCTGCCCGGGATCATCGTTAAATTCCCAAGACATCGAATCCATTACCGAAAGTGGGAACTCCGTGTGATCAAAGCCTACAATGTCCTGAAATATTGAAGTCGGAAATTCTCCTGGAGATACCTGTTCTCTCTGGCTGTCTCTCTGCTTAGAGAGTGAACTGACAATAGATTCAAATATATCGCGGTAGGGTTTTCCCTTTGGATATCTCTCAACCATACCCCAGAGAATCGAGGAACATGAATTGAGCGCCGCGTCTGCATCTCCCAAATCAATGTGCCCATCATGCGGCATAGTAGCCGCATAGGTGCAATATGCCAGAGCTACACCGCTCCGGAAAAGGTTGTGTACGGTTCGCCAGTAGAAGCGCAATTTTCCTGCTCGAAATGCCTGTCGATAGTATTCGATGCTCTTGGTTGCATTTTGCGCCAATTCCATCAGATCTTCGGCGGATGTGGTCGGCAAAAGATGCGAAGGATAATAGAGAAACACCATATGGTTATAATAGTATCCGATTACGATATCAGTCGACGCGAGCTAAGTCGAATGCTCTATCACGGGGGCGGAAATAAACCATTCATCTAATCACTGTCGCATGCTCCTCCTCCATGTCTCCGCATCCAAGACGGCACCATTGAACGGAGCACTTTGGCTGAGAGTCACGTGTACTTCTGACTCGAGCCGACGGCATTTGAGCAGGTGGTAAGCTAGCTGTCGACGTGGGTTGTCCTTGGGGACTTCAGGAAGCGGTGTACTGATCGACTCGTCTGGAATGGAGAACGGACGGCCGACAATGGTACAAAGGTTACGCTCGAGCACGTACGTTGACCAGAATAGCCATCTACAATGGTCTATGGCCGTCTGGTCCTGTTGTGCTCCTGTTCCTCTTTCATTATGCAGATTCAATTCGATTGATAAACGCGTGCTTAGACCAATAAAATGCCACGCAGCGGTCAGATTAGAAGAGAAGCAGAAATGCTGGACGAGAAGTAGCAGATTGGCAAGGTGCTCAAGATCCCCCGTGCAAATCGAGTCGGGATGCTGGGAGAGGATTCGAATTGCAGCGGCAAAATAGCCCTCAGATCTTGATATCGGTACAGAAGAATCGCGCCTGTTTAGAAGTAGCACCGCGGTCCCGAAAACAACGAGGGCTCGAAATTTCGCGCAAGCCAGCTTTGGATCTACATTGGTCGAAGCACCGTATAGGGACTCAACCATGACCAGAAAGTCTTCCTTGGACGAAATGATAGGAGAGAAGAAGTCGCAGTGTTCGAAGTAAGTGTCAACTAAGCGGATAGTTGCCTCTTTGGGAGGCATGCTTGCGCGTGTTTCGTAGGGAAGTTCATGAAGCAGAGCGTGGTGGTCGGATTGGTTGCTGCCAGCCATCGCCTTGGCTATTGGGTCAGCCAGCAAGGACTGCAGTAGAGAAAGTCCATTATAGCCGTTTATCGATGTAGTGAAGCTTTCAGACTGTACACATTCAAGGGGAATCTGGCCGACCAGATCATCGGGTTGTCTCCCCAACTCATGGATGGTGTTTGGATCGGACGAAAGATCAAGACTATTACTTGTCAGGGGCGTGAAGCCTGAGGAAGGGGCCTCAAAGTCATGGATTCCATGGGAGAGTAGTTGATTCTCCAGATATGCAACGCGATCTTCGAGATTCTTGATGTAGCTGAAGGAAATGAGTTAGCTGAAGGCAAGTGTTGGCGGGAAAGGTTATGGCGACGGACCTTCTCGGCGCGACTCTGCCATCAATATCTGTGCTCATACATTCGACCCCGCTTCTCTCGCAATTGGAGCACGCCGGAAGTTTCTGGTCGCACCTCTGCTTCCGGGATCTGCATCTGGTGCATGCGGTGACGTTGGCACGGCGCACATTCGACCGGCGGTGGTCACGGGGCAGAGGCATGCTTACGGCAAGTGTCCGCTTGAAGCTCGATTGTCAAGGCCATAGAATGGCACATCAGCGTACAGTTGTGCTACATCCAGCAGACACTATAGGAAATATAATTGGCAATTGGTACAGTGTGGGATGTTCAACGAGTATGCGATGATGATCATGTTGAGAGATGTGTATTTGGCAGGTTCAGCCGCCGAAGCCGCTGTCGTTCAGGCCTAAACCCCCTGAAGAAACGATGATAAGCCGCGGGTCTAGATAAGAGCGATAAGATAAGAGCCGGCCTTGGCACATTGCCTACCCTACACCTGGAACAATAACTACCTACGCGGCATTAGAACCCCTACATAACTACAGCGAAGCGATAGATTTGGAAGGAGCAGTCACTCCTTATTTGGGAGATTAGACTACGACAGGGGAAAATCAGAGCTGTGAGTGTGGATCATAGGCCTGCAATCTTAGCCATGACACTTTAGCTATCGCACCCACCAGACAGCTGTCGGCTAGTATCAAATATTCGGAGATTTACTGTTTGAAGTTGTGGCATCCGCAACGTATCACTTGTGTGATTGACTTGACTGTAAGCGGATACGCTATAGGTACAATAAAAACACTCGAAATAAAATCATAGCCGTCCACTTCTACAAAATAAGGAGTGATCAATTACAATGTAAGGGGGGCGACCCATAGCTTGGACATGATTGAAGAGCAAGATAGAGGGCACTTGTATCATCTTCACTGCATGAGTGAAAGAGACAATATCATGTTCTAATCATCAACATGAAGCCGAAATCACTGTCTTTGATAGGTTGCTTTAAGAAGCTCCTCAAATGCCCTTTGATCACCAGCCAGTGTTTCCTTATGTCGATTTAGCTCCTTGGGCTCCCCAGTCTCCGAATCGTCGTCGTCCACAGGCTCCCCGAAGCTTAACACGCCTTCGTACTCTGCTTCAATCCAGCGACTGGGGAGAAGACCGATATCAAACACAAGATACCGAGAGCTGGATAGGTCGGTCCCCATGTGTCTCTGGTCGTCAAACATAACAGGTGACCAGCGCGCCCAGCTGAACTGGAAATCCACAAGCAGAGGGAGGTTTGTCCGGATCTTGTCAAACATGGACTCCCAAGTACCTGGGAAGTAGTAAATGGCGTCATCATCCATATCAAATCCGAACGAACCACGAGGCAGCTCCTCCCAGTCATCTGTTGGGATTCCCCATTCACCTATCTTGTCCGACTCTGTGCGAATGTAAGGACAAATGACGCATCTCTCGAAGCGTAAAGTCTTGAGAGTCTTCTGCCGCAGGACCCAGTCCAGGTGGTCGTGATGCGAGATAGCGAGTTGGCCCAGATTGAGGGTTTGTAAGCGTGGGAAGTCCAAGCCGTGACCATGAAAAGTTCCAGGCATGGTGCCCCAAAATTCCGTGAAGTACAGAGACAAGGTGGTGAGTTGTCCGGAAAGGGGGGCGAGCCAGTGCTCTTGGAGATAAGGCGTGAATTCCACAAGCTCAGGCAAGTAGATATCGTGGTCGGGACCATGGCTGTTGTGCTCTTCTTTGATATCAAGGTGAAGCTCGTCAATATCTTTAGTGACAGCCTTGAAGAGTTCGCTGGTTGTAAACTCCCGAAGCGGAAAGTTTTGTAGATTCTTCAAGGAGAGAGCGTGTATCGTGGATTTTTCGGGTTTCTCTTCCGCGCGTGTCTTGATGGCCTCGAAGACAGTAATTAATGTCTTCTCTCTGGCCTCTTTTGTCTCTACTTCACAATATCCATCCTGCGCCCCATAACTTTCCTCAGAAAACTTGATTGAGACCTTTGAAACGAGATCTAGTTCCTTTATACGCGAGACAGCCTCCTTGAACGGGGTATAGTTGTCATCCTCTTCGTCTTCACACCAATCAAACCCATTGTGTTCAACAGTATCGGGGTCATGACTGTAAATGACGACAGTTCGTATGGCTGTTTTGAGCTGAGAAGTATCCATTATAGCGTTCCATTTCCGACAGCCGGCTTCTGTTGGGACCAAGGTAGCTGTATGGAATGCGTGCTTGATGGCCAGTGAATTCCATTGCCGACACACGGCACGTACTTGGTGGGGTCGTTGGAGAGAGCTGATGATACGGCTCACAAGCTCGATAGGAAGAATCGGAAGTGACATGATAGTATAGAACAGGATTACAGGGCAAAGATGTTCACAATATTAACAAAAGATAAAATGATTGTTGGTAGCGTGCGCACGCAGACGTTAATATAGCTCAGCACGAAAAGTCTTGGCGTAATCACTACATGGATCTTTGTCCGTGCCTGGCCGTGAATAGGCAGCAGACCCATTCTGTCCAACAATCAGACCAATCGGGATCTAGTCAGGGGCTCTCTCTGCGAGGTGGCTGACGAGCTTTTGACAATTGTAGCAGGTTCCGACTTAGCAATGTAGCAACACTTCAGACAAGCCCGTTCTCTCATTCTTTCGGTCCATCAATTTGATCATGTACCGATTAACTCATCAAGTTCTCGTAATGTATCATATGGCATCTTGACGAACATCTTGGGCGATCGAGGTGATTTATGCAATAAATACTGACCTCTGTAGGTTGAAACAGAATTTGGCGTTCTTGCTCTATCATCCAAGGACCAAGGTGTGAACCATAAGGCATTAATAAAAACAAATATCATGGAAATCATCCAATCTAGAGGCCGGAGAGGCTTGAAGAAACTGGGGATACTGTGTCTTAATATTATATTGTTATTGAACATAAAAGCTAGGCACTATGCGGCGATACACACCCACCTAATCCAGGCTTGCCCCTTGGACTCGGTCACATCAACTGTGGTAGTTTGTATACTTTCTAAGCCCTTCAAAATGACGATAATGTAGTATGTTAGAAGTTTAGATAGTCCTCAAAGCTTGCTATTAACATACTATATACAACCTATTAAACCTTAGACGCAGCGATTTCACACAAGCGATAAATCTCTGGCTCTTAAAACAACGTAATCACACTCATAGTTTCTCATGGAATGACTGTATGAATAGCTGTTACATGATGGAGCGATAGGAACATCATGTCCTTTTCTCTCACTCGAACTGGTTTACGATTTACGGCGTCTAATATAGCGTGATGATCTGTTTCGCTCGCTAAACGAAGTCGATACGAGAGCCTAGACTTCGTAGCCGGCGGTTGGAATATTTTCACATAGACTGCATTCAGTCACTAGCCTTTGTGGATTGTCAAGGTCTTGGCGAGGCGTACTGGGGCCATAAGCTGAGCTTCATGCACGGGGAAGTTTCGAATCCTTCCAGTATCGTGTTAATCAATGAGCTGAACTGCAAGTATGCAGTCTTTGCATCCTTCCAAGGCGGAATTTTGCTGGAACTAATTTCCTCTGCATCTATTTCACTGAGGAATGGCAAGGCATAGTCTGCCTCAATGTGGACTTGAACGGCAGGTTTTATAGGTCGCCTGAACAGACCTGGCATCCGCATGCAGGCAGCTGAACAATTTGCCTTGACTTCACGGACATGAAATCCTGAATATTGCATAGACTTGGCAAAAGTCTCGGTTTCGACGTGTGAGCTGACACAAGTTGCCACAATCAAGCTCGTAAAGCTCGGTTCGAAATTATGAAAGTCTGATTATGGTGGCTCCTAGAACTATAAAGCGAACGCTCGCAGTCCTCTGTTCACAGTTTTTTGGAATACCAGCCAACAATATCCTATTCATTCAACCAGTATCAGACCCAGCTATTGCAACAAGCAACCACTACAGCAAAAATGAAGTTTCCACTCGTCCTTGTCTCGCTCCTGCAGCTTGTCGTGGCCTCTCCGGTCGCCCTTGATGGGAACAACGGAGCCACGACAGGGGGTGGGCTTGTCACTCGTGCAACCGAGGACGAAAAAATGACAACCAACATTGTGTTCAACATCAACCTTGAAGCGTTCGCTAAGCGCCGCAAGAACAAGAACCCGAAGAATCTCATCTGGGAGTCCGACAACTGCACCAAGTCTCCAGACAATCCTCTCAAGTTTCCCTTCGCGGTACTGTATTCCTCCATGCATCCTTGCTGTCATCTCTTACCTAGTTATTCTGTGCTGTGTACTAACTAGTTTTGCCTTCCATAGGTTGCGTGCCAGCGCCATGATTTTGGATACAACAACTATCGGAAGCAAAACCGTCTGAGGAAGAACGGTAACAGGAAGAAGATTGATGTCAACTTCAGAAAAGAGTACGTACACCGCCCGCAGTATCGGCTGATAATTCCAGTGTTTCATTGCCACTAACAGGAAAATGGCAGCCTCATGCACCAGTGTGATGTGCATAAGAAGTCAAAGTTCAAGTGCAAGGCCCTCGCATGGGTCTACTACGGCTTTGTCCGTGCGTACGGAGACGGAGGCTCCAAGAAGCGAGATCTGGATCATGATCTTCTGCCCCGAGAGGACAGTACTGTTGAGATATCACCCGACATTTCTATTGATGAGCTGCAGACTGATCCTTTGTATGATGAACCTGACACCGATACTGCTACTACCCAGGATGAGTTGGAGGCTGCTTATGGGAAGTATTTGGCGGCGTACCATGCAATCAAGGAGTAGATGATAGCTAAGAGTTCTTTGCATGGAGTTAAAGTGCAGTGGGTGAGAAATGCAGAAACAGAAATCAAAGAGGAGCCGGTAAGTTAAGGGGAGAAGTCATGGGGGAGTATTTGAGGAACAAGATTGAGAAGGGGGCGTGGGGCAGGGTAACAAGAGGAGATTGAAGAAGGAATCAAACACTTTGAATATCTCCACTTTAGAAACTTTGGAAAGGCATTGACTCAATACTATAAATAGTTGAGTTAGCCTCAGCAATCCAGATGCGATGAATACGATGAGCGCTTAGAATCCCACCAGAAGTTCCAAAACTCCTGTGACCCACAGGCGCAATGCGCGTTTTAAAACCATCCATGCCCCTAACGACAAGGAGAGGTCTTTATTTTTCTGCTTGAAAACTAGGAACAGCCCTTCTCGTAACACGAAAGGGCATCACATGGACACGGAGTAGCAAAGAAAGTACTGCCGCACGTGGCAAGGGGAAACTTGTGGATTACCGATGGTCTGGGGCGGTAACCTTGACGTACATAAGCTAAAACTGGTTATATGCAAGTCACTACCCTCCCCTACATGCTGCATCAGAGATCAGGCATTGCCGAGACCTTAGTGTGGGGTGGTCCGTTCCGTTCGGAGCCTTCATGAACTCACCCTGATCATACGAGTAGTACGAGGTATGCTGGTCTGCATAGGCAGCTTATCCGTAGAGCTCCACTTACAGGGCCTTCGACTTTAGAAGCCTCGAGATGTTTCAACTCAAAGAATTTTATTTGCTAGACTACTGGCTGGTATAGGGGTATAGTGACGCTTCAACGCAAGTTCAGTTTCTAGAGAGGCTCTACATTAGCCCAAAAGGTGACATGAAGAGAACTGATTCCTCCAAATATCTGCGTGGAAGACTGACATTAAAGTAAAGTGTTAACTTGGGGTGAGAGCAGCGCAAGGAGTTTAGATCCCAAGCAACCGCACTCAATACCCAATACCAGTTGCCACCTTGAACAGGTGCCCTGTCTACGCATGACGTTGGTGCTAGTCATGCATGGATCTGGTGGACAGCAACCTATGATATATCCGTCCTGCAACCAATAGGATCACGACCATATCTATTGGCAGATCCCCACCCGTTAGCATAACAGGCGAGTAGACGAATCGGAAGACGGCTTGAGACAGATCGTGGCAGTTAACTTGTGGTTGGTGCAAAATAGCGCCTGACTAACTTGGCGTGGAGTCCAACCCAGCCTCATCCTCGGGGCAAGCTAAAGAAGGACACCCCCAGAATCCTTTATATTGAAGATTTTATCTCGGTGTTCTGACGTGCAGGTGAAAGATTCGTATCGTCACGGTAATACTCCAAGCATTTGTGGTGGTCACAGGCAGAGCCTATCGATATATGAAGATTTTGACAGTATAGCACTTTGGAGTCTAAAAGTCGAAACGTGAGGCATGAGGCACGGGACGAAAGATGACATAGTTTTCGAATAAATTCCATGCCAAGTTTTAAGTTTTTGTGACAAAATATTTCCACAAGTGCTTGTCTATTGGTCCGACTGGCCAGGAGCCAACAGAAACTTGCCACGTCAGGCCGAGTTTATTCTTATTGGCCGTGGTGATGTAAGGCTTCAAAGGTGTCACAGGAGCAGCGGAGACGACACTCAGGTCCTTCACCAGCGTTTTCGGATCAAAATTCTCTGGCAGTGCCTTCAAAATGCGATTTGGAGCTCGTAGAAGCGTTCGCGATATTCGAGAATTCTCGTCTTGGGCATGGACTTCGGTTCTTTCGGCACGGTGAAGTTCGAAAAGCTAGGACTTCCTTCGCAGGTCTTCGTCTAGCTATAAGGACAAACAAGCTCCCAGCCGCATCCGGAGGCTCATTTCTCGTGAAAGGGGAAACAAAGATGAGCATGCCGCTCTTTTGAAAGTCTGGGCGGAAATGGGCTTACTGCTATGCGTGTCAGACATGGTCCTACATTCTCCTTGAAAATCTTGCGCCAAAGGTCAGCATGGCACAACTGGCTTGCGTAGGCCCCTAGCTCAAGGCAATCGTAGTGCTAGCCATGCGTGCACACACCCAGTCGTAGGATTAACACTCCTAGGACGGCCTAAGCCCCAGTAGAGATGCATTTGCCTCGTTTAGTCCACTGTAGTACTGGGATTGCTACATAACGGCTTTGTTGGTGGAAATGGCTTCCAACTCCACGAATTACTCAGATATTACTATCCAGGGGAGAAGGTATAGAGTGAGATAGACTAAAACCAACCACTCTGTGGGGGCAAAGCCTTGCTAGGTAGGCAGTCGGGCGCGGCACTGTGTCTTGTGACGGCACGCTGTTTGGATAAGGCTGGGCGCAGTACATGGAAGAATACCGCACTGACCGCCCCTCCTCACCCTTTGGCTGATGACGGATGTCTATGCCCGGTAGCAGCTCTTACTCATACTCAGGGCTGTACCACGGATGATTGGAGAAGAGGGAATGCGATCTGAGTGTGCGGAAGCCGGCCCAACGTGCCCGAGATGTCCCCTGCTCGCCAGCACGAGTGTGTTCTCAAACACCTGCCTTCGAAGCAAGACAACGGGTGTGGTCTGTGCCTGTTAAGAGATACTTTCTCGGAAAGGGAAAGCTAGCTTTGATAATTACCTCAAGTCGAACAGGGAGCCCATTGAAGTTGTTACCCCGCCTCAGCTGAGATCAGTGGCGGTTATCAGGGAAGGGTTGAGGGGACATTGAGGTGGGGCAACTGCAACTACTGCGGGATAAATCCTCATCACACTCCCGGGAGTGTACATTAGGATTGTCCGCTGAGAGGACTCGGTGAAAGGGCCGTCAATGACTGGCTGTTGTTCCAGGCGATCGGGCTTGCAGTCTGATCACACTCACAACGGCCCCAGCCCAGCCACATGTAGTACCATGCCATTCCGTCAGCGGTATCAAAACAGTTGGGGCATCAGTGGCTGGCTGCCTCAATAGCCTTAGTTTACGATATCCCTGCTTGAAGGTGTGTGCGTTCAGGGACAGCCGGTTGGGTATCGGCTTGGATGGAACGTACGTGGCGAGCGCCTCGTCACAGTCGCCAGCTGAAATCCGGCGCCACCGACAGGGTGACATTTTCTGCGAGGGCCTTCTTTCGCTTTCTTCCGTTCCAGCAGATCCAGATGACAATTTATCCGTGCAATTGCATTAATTAAACAAACAATCGTACATGTCACTCCAGACCATAGACTATCCTTATATCTGCATTTGCGGCATGAGAGACTGACATTGAGAAATAACTTAGGCAAGAATTGGTAGATATCTCGTTCCTCGTCCCCTGAATTAGAAGAGCAGAGGCACTGGCAGTCGTGTTGGGGTGTTTCTCAAATCAGGTCCGTCTACCAGGAGGCCAAGAATAAATACATCTAGAATATGCGAATCGCACAACCCTAAGCCCTCTTGTCTCCAAGAGAAAACTCAATTGGCCCATCTCGGTCAAGGAAGGCGGAGAAAAAGGTTGCCTTTTCAGGTCATACCCGGAGCCAGTGCCAGCTGTCTACTGCCATCGCAGGCCACCTCACAGTGTGGCCATTTCTAAACCAATGGCCAAAGCGAGCAGCCTGATTACGCCTTATACCACTCAGGTTCACCATATGGGTCTCTTAGCACAGCCTTTATGCCCGAAAGCCTACCTAAGCTGGCATTTTGTCGACGCTGGTTGCATGACCGCGAGATATGGGAGCCCTGGTGCAGGCTCAGTTACATCACTGTGTCCGCAAAATCAACTGAGGTCATGGCAGTTCAGTAACCAATGCCAACTCATCTACCAAACACCCCTCCCCTGCAATGTACGCTGGTGCAGAATGGCCCCTCCCATTGCAGACAAGAGCGTTTTTTTTTTCCGAAGTGGGAGGAATTTTCCACCCATATGGGTGATTAGCTTGCCAAGGTCTTTAACACACTGTCATTAACCTGGGCACCCTTGATTGCATCCAAAGCAGATACCCGTTTGTCTATCTTGCATCAGTGGAGTTGAACATGCATGTCACATATAGAGGATTCCAGATATGCAAGGCAATAATGTTAGTATGATCATCCAGTGTCTACTCTCGCGCATTTTAAGATAATGATAGACCCCCACTCATGCCTGTCTACACTGACGTCGCCCATCAGGTGTACCCTCGAGAACCTTGAGCTGAGCAAAGGATTTGCCACACTCTCTTTTTAATAATAAACCGTGCACACGCTTCGATATGCACCACTCCACTCACACCTCCAGCAGCCATGTGTTGGTGCCAAGGGAGTAGTAGCCCGAAGCCAGACCAAAAAGAGAGCATTCCCGAGGTAGTGTCCCTGGCCTTCTAGCTTCAAGGCAATCGGCAGCCGTCCCAAGTTCCTTCTCTGTACATGTGGCTTTGTAGCTTGCTATGCTGTTACAACTTCATCACTAGTCGTCTTGGTGTAGACTTCTCAAAAGATTTTTCTTTCTCAGGGCGCACAATGCCAGAACAGCAAAAAATCCGGCTCGTGAAAAGGGGGTGTGCAAGTTAGACCAAGGCAACGGTGTCATATGGCTTCCGAGTGGGTCTGTACATAAGGAAATCAGGCGAATAGCGGCCCAAGGCTGATAGAACACTCGCCTTGCCTCTCACAAATGTCGTCCGCAGGGCAAGGGGGTGTATTTTCCCGGCGTGGCTTTGAGCCTACAAGAACAGACTGCGCCTTGGTAGATAGGCAAAAAACAGTAGAACAGAGATGCGAATTTCCTCATCACTCCGCCCCTCACATGATGAAACTCGTCAGTCTAATGTTGTATTCTAGTTAATAAGTCTAGGATTTAGCTGTTTTAATCAACGTCTTTATTCACCCATCTTCACGATAAATATTCAATCCTTCCGGCAACAACCACAGCTGCAATTTGACGATTGACAGCATGCATCTTTTGGGGAAAGCCACAGGTCGAGAACAACTTTACGAGCAGCGCTCTCTTTGCATCTATCCCACCGCTCATGGAGTCAGTACCATGAGCTTTTGCTCCCAGTATGGAATCGAAGGACCATGGATCCGCCTTCTAAATATATGGCCTGGATACGTCCTGTTCGATGCCAAAGAACACTCTTGCTGTGTCGAGTGTCGATCCAAGCCTCACGGTGAGTAATCCCAAATACCCAACGGTGTTTTACTTCCACCGCTCCTTTGGCAGAAGACTAGGCGGAGAATTTCGCTAAATCCCATGTATTGTATACAGACCGCTCCAGTCCTTGTCCCCTCTGTACCAGCAGGCTCGACCTCATGATCGAACTCGTTGCCTTTATCAACAAGTCCCACGCCTCATATCCCATTCGCACGATCGACACAGAATATACAACGGATGTAGATGGTCTGATAGATGATCTCGGGCAGCAAGATAGAAAGGAATGTTCAGGATGGAATCCCGGCCACGGTCAGGAAATCGACGACTCCTCGTTAATAAAAGAGTCTGTAACCGTCAACAACCCCCGCCCAGAAAACGCACATGTGAGCCAAAATCGGTTGGGAAAGCGTAAACTGGCAATCGACCAGAACAGGGACGAGGATAAGGATGGGGGCGCGAGAAAACGACGTCATTCGGGTGCAAAGAAGCAATATCTCGCTTGCCCGTTCTTCAAACATGACCGAGAGCAACACAGCTCATGCCGCAACCGGAAATTCAAGAAAATCTCCCAGTTAAAAGGACACATCATTCGCCGCCACGCATTTAGAGATTATTACTGCCCCATCTGCTACGAAGAATTCCCAGACCCGGCCATTTGGACGAGTCATTGCAGGAGCGCCATTTGCCAGCCACGGGCGACACCTCCTCGTGTTTTCGCTGACGATTTTCGCACACTCTGTCGGGATATTGTTTTGTTGAGACATACTCCGACCCAAATGTGGTTTGCTATCTGGGATAACATCTTCCCGGGCGTCGATCGACCTGAGAGCCCTTACATCTCCTAGCGGTTTTGGCTAGGATTAGATCTGTTCGATACCTAAATGCTCTCATGGTGGTCCATAAATATGTTGCTGCTGTTCTAGGGGCCTTTTCTTACATAGCGTGAATGATCTTGAATGTACGCTTCTCAGTCAGACTTCTCCAATCGTGAAATCCCACAGCCGTAGTCTAGTATTAGAAACCCCAAGGATGGGCCATCCGCGTTATTTTGTAGCAAAAGGAGGCCCTGCCAGCAGTGGGTTCCATGTTCAACTAGATCACTCGGCACATACTTCCGCGATTTCCCTCCTCCACTGAGTTTGGAAATCAATACTTTTCGTGGTGCACAAAAATTTATAAACAGCTTGTAATCGATGAAGAAAAAAGATAATATTGAGAGAGACAAATTGTAAAAAATAATATACATTGGATCAGGGACCCATAGAAAGCCAGCCTTTCGACATGAAGTGAACAGGATTTGAGATCAACAAGGGAATAGCAGTTGAGATGATGAAAGCATTGGCAAGTCTTGGTGCGATGCTTCGTTGGAACTTGGTAGTTGGTGAATGTAGTCCGTGTTGAGTATTTTCAAAGAACAGAACAGGACATTGGAGATGGTATAAATACTGATAGCATCAATCTAATACTTGCGGAAAGTTCGCCTCGTTGTTAAGATTATGCGGTTTGACGCGGCTTCAGGTCATCGGACAGTGAGACGCTCTAAGCGAGATATTGGTAATCGGCGGCGCAGATCACAATTGCAACCCAAACCCAATACACAACTAGCCAGGTAGCAATTCACACACAAATGTGATGGATAGATAGCAGTTGGCGCCGTGGCTTTGGGACTTTTGCAAGGCTTTTGAGGCTATTGATGCAGGCCTTCAGAGCTGAGGATGCGCTATTGCTCGTATTGGAGGGTACGAATGACTGCCTCTTGGGCTATCCGAGGTAAACATATTCCTTATGCTGACATGGCGGATTGGTTTATGACGTAGAATAATCTCAGCCGCAGGAGACACGCAGCGAAGCTAAGACACTCAAGACTGAAAGGGGTAGCTGAGCCGTGGGTAGGCTTTTCGTCCGCGCGAACCACGCGGATAATGTCGCAGCGACCATTGCTTCCTTCTCGTGCGAGGCTCAATTACGAGGGCGGAATCCGATGGCTTGAACGCGGAATACGACATTGTCGCTTACCTGGTGGAGGCAGCAGGGCTGTTCAGCCAATTAGTTGCTACGGTGTTTCAAGTACATAAGATCTAGCGGAGGAGCCTACGACAATAGAAGTACCCCCGTGCTGACAATCCATCCCGATACAGCCAACAGGAATTGGGTAGAACCCAGTGCAACCTAAACGTCTCCTATTAAGACAAACGATGGCTGTAGACCTAACTAGATATCTTGTATAATGATAAGCGATAGCTACTCACCTGGGCTATCTTCTGTCAAATTGAGCGGCCTAAAATGGTCTTGCTAGGTATATGAAATTGGAGACGTGAATATCAACCATCACATGTGTTGAGTCTGTTGAGCGGTCACGTGAAACAGAAGCTTCTATAGCACGTGATCAGTAGTGGGAAAGCTCGCGGGACGCGAAAGGTACGCGGGTCCGCTTTTCAACGCGTCACACGCGTCTTCTCAGCTTTAGAAAAGGGCTGGCTCATTATTCTGAATGCCTTATATTTTGACCATCAAAACGATCATAGGCCACGTAGGTAAGAAAAGAGCATTTAGTCGCATTCTAAAGAGGCCCTCATTCAAACAACTCAATTAATTATTTGCGAATAATTTATAAGCACTCAACTAGTAAACCAATCAACACCGTTTCTGGGTAAACATTTAGAGAGAACAGCTGGCTATAGGGTAGGTGCATGTAGTTGATGGTTAGAGTCAGCTGCCATCAAGCAAATATCGACGGGTGGGGATCGGCTCGTAGTTCAATGGCATGCGGCCGCAACCCAATTCAGAGGCTCCGAACGAGTCTCGTTCTAACCCTTCATCTGGTCTTTATTTATAGGTAAAGTGGGATGAGACGGTCCGCCGGGTGGCTTATTTGCCCGGTCTGCCTGGCAAAAGGCATTTGAGTCCCTCTGCCAAATGACTCTATCTAGGGACACGACATCGTTTGGTACGAAAGGGGAAATTGGCGCGACCCCTGTTCAACTCGCCCAGATTACAGTGGAGAGTCAAAACTGAATGCTCAATGCTCATTGCCTCACAGCCCTGTCAAACAGCCCGAAACATGAGTCTCCCGCCGCTAATTCTTGCCCGCGCCCCAGACGAGGAAGATTGTCGCGATCCCTGCCAGTCTCTGTGAAAGCACAGATCAACATGGCGGAGATGAACTTTATAAAGAAGTCAACGTTTGCTTTCAATTATCTGTATTAACGTCTAAACCTAAGAGATCGTTGTGTTTTCTAGTTTCTTGTCACTCGTTGTTATTGATTAGTTCTCATCATGGCTGACCCAGTTTCACGTTTCCCATATGTTCCTTCACAGCCTCTCGCAGGTGTCACTGCTGGCCTTTTTGCCGCCAGTTTCTTATTGACTCTCTTTCAAATCATTCGAAAAAGAGCGTGGGTATGGCTTGTCATGCTCTTAAGTATTCTAAGTAAGTGTATAGACACAGTCATAATTTTTGAACTATAAAATGTGTTGACCCCTAGGGCAGTGGAAATCGTTGGCTTTGCAGCAAGGATTGTATCCGCCCGCAGTCCCGGAGACTTACAGCCATACTCCGTTCAATTTGCTCTCATTATCTTGGCACCGGTTTTTATGGCGGCGGTGGTCTATGTTGTATTCTCCAGAATTGTCTTTTGGGCAACACCCCCCGAACACTTGACATTTAGCGTTATTTGGGTGCCCCGTAAGTCGGATCGCTTCTTGCTTGTTCTCAAAGATGGAAACTGACTAACCTACTAAACACCGATGCAGCACGATTTATCACACTTATATTTGTCGGTTTCGATGTCCTGTCTCTTCTTTTACAGATGGGCGCTGCTACGATGCTTTCTACGACTCAAGCCACAGATGAAAATGCGCAGGGAAAAATTGAGATGGGTAGAAATCTCGGCCTTGCTGGAGTAGGGGTTCAGCTTTTCGGGTTTGGAATCTTTACAGTGGCTGCTGTCAGATTTCATTTTACTTCGAGACAGTTTGATGGACACCATGTGAGCCAGAACCAGACTCGGTGGAAAATCAGCAAGCATTACGAGAGCCTCCTCTACGTAGTGAATGCCTCGTGTGCGCTCATTCTGGTGAGATAGCCTAATATCTGTCTTGCACAGCCTCAGAACTAACCATCTCGACACTAGATCCGGTCTGTATTCCGGATGGTTGAATTTGCTCCAGGCACCCAAGAGATCATCGAAAAGAAAGAGTGGTAGTAT
Source organism: Clonostachys rosea (assembly GCA_026958235.1). Classification (NCBI taxonomy): domain Eukaryota; kingdom Fungi; phylum Ascomycota; class Sordariomycetes; order Hypocreales; family Bionectriaceae; genus Clonostachys; species Clonostachys rosea. Next base: position 1,277,282 of record CP110208.1, read on the forward strand.
GTTATTCTCTGTTACTAAGACTTGTCAAAAGGCTAATTGCTTACTGGTCAGTCTCTACACATTTGATGTTCTCCCAATTTTCATAGTCTGTGTACTATATAATATCTGGTTCCCTGGAGACTATCTGAAGCATCTTAGCTTCCGGGCGCCAAAATCGGAGCGGCACAGGACCCTTGATGCAGAGTCGATTGCATCTCAACAAGAACTCACAACACATATTCACTGGCGAGATGAATCAAAATGATATACAACGACAGTTTACCGAAAAACGCGTTTCAAGGGCATTTTAAAACAAAGATTGGAAGATTAGACGGGCGCGAATGGATATAGAAACATGGTGATGTGATTTAAACGGACTCTTGGCTAAGGACATGGACTAGATTTAAGAATATAGAAGTGAAAAAAAGAAAAGAAAATATAAGTCAAATCAAATATTTGTCAGGAAATATTTTCAGACCATCTCTTAAATAGCTATCTTGATATGGAAGAGTTTGGCATGCAGTTTTTTGAACTGATATTTTAGAATCAGGCTGATACTTAGCAAAAGAAGGTTCAAGGCTGATATATAAAAATAGCAACAACAACCGGAAATAGGGATTAGCTGCTTGCGCTCCTCCCCCAGCCCAGGCTTTCTTTTATGCGAGCCGGAATTGGCCTCTCTACTCTCAAGCCTACAGGCAATCTCATTTGAGAAGCTCTAACACCATGTTCAGGTGGCTCCTGTTCGGAGCCTGAACTCCGTCTCTTTCTGGGAACAATTCTGCGTAATACTGGTCGTAGCATGGGTAGGCAGCCTGTGGCGAGGATGAGTATTACCTGCTGAATAGAAAAGGGACTGAATGGGTAACTTACAGCAGAAAATAGCCAAGTTTACTTCCGCATTGCCCCATATTAGTAATTTTACAAGGCTGAGGGTGTAACTGGTGTCAACAGGCTTGTACATGATAACCTGTATCAAGACAAGAACAGAACAGGACACAACTCTGTAATGTGTTTAGTGAGTTATCGGTCCTTGAGAAGGATATGGGGAAAGCTATGCTGACATTATTCCAGAGGCGAATAGTCTGATAATTGCCACCTTTTGCTGCCATGAGAGATGCATCTTCACCACGGGGAACACCGGTAGAATAAGGATGGTGATGTCCATGAGACAATGAGTGAGAACTGTCCCAAAAAGGAACTGGCTTACGTTGAGTTTACATGTGCCGCCTTTGATATTCTTGTCCCAGATGTATGGCATTGGTCAGCATTGAAACAAGATACCGAAGGTTCTGATAATGAACCAAGCGGAACAGGCGACAAGTAAGAGGCGGATCGGTATGCAAATCACCGTGAGCTTGAAGATGCGCCAGTACAAGGAGAGGAAGGAGAGCTTAGAAAACGCGATGGTGGACGCGTACATGAGCTCATTTATCCATACCAGCTTTCGTACCTTCGTGAGTACCTCCTCAGCTTGATCGGGCTCCATCGGCTTAGGAGCCTGATCGAACCCGAAATGTGTCAATACTGTGGATGGAGTTGTTAGCCATCATATATATCTGCACGATCTTGAACCTGAAGGGAAGGACCATCGCATACGAATGAGGACTGTTACGAGATATCCCCAGCCGAGGATCTTGAGAGACGGGCGTTAGCATAAATATCGGGATCACAGATTGCGGCGGTATGGAGACAAGAGACAAGACATACATATGCAAGCAACGCGAAGTAGTCATCGAACCACAGATGACACTTTGAGATCCGCCGTGCCACAAATTGGAAAACGAGCGCAAAGGTTGCGGCTGTTAGTGGAAGGGCGATGGAGACGTAGAGATCCACCACGGGTCTAGCCATAGTAAACCAGACTCTCATATTTCGAAGAAGAGCGGGAGAGGGGGCTAGGGCGGCGTTCTTGCAAGCCGTATCTTTTGATAGCAGCATCTGCATGATGCCGCAAGGCGCCGCATTCGAGATCTGCCTTCGGCCGTATTAGCTGGGAGGGAAGCTTTGGGGAGTCCAGGTGCGGGGACTTGACAAAAACAGCATAATAATAAATGGGCTCATGATAACCCCCCGATTAAAGGAGGGTTAAATCGAATAGGAAGGCTTAGGAAGCCATCGCATCAGACGAAGGAGAATGCGGCTTAGTCTCTGGTGTAGCTAGTAGAGTTACGCTTGGGAGAGATAACTTGATGTGAAATATGGCTTATAATCCACCGTACTGGTACATCTGAGTATGGGCTAACTAGCGAGAAGGATGGAGGGGAATGCATGATGGCTTCAACCCAGAGTCACACAATAGCCTTTCGTCGAAATAGAGTTTCCTCTAACACCAGCAACTACACCATCATCAAGAATCCTCACCGCACGTGGCAGAGGAGCACAAACTAGCTAAGTCGTGGATCACAGCGTGGAGGGGCGGAGAGGAAGAAAAAATTGCAGGTACCGGTTTGATAGAAGTACACGAACGTTGAACTTTAGGTATTTACCCCAAAGGAAGACGCGCAATTCAGCTTTATGCTGATCATCCCGGCTTTTGGGTTCTCAAGAATTTTCCCACTCCAGCTGGTACCTCCTGTGAAGAGGTAGAACACTAGACCTGTCGAAGATTTATATGTTGCTGGGTCAAGGTTCCACATTCAACGGTGACTTCCTCTTGCTTTCTTCATAATCGTGAGCACGATGTGTATAGCAGTGTTAAGGTTTGTGTAAAGAAATGAAACTTACCGGCATCGCGCTTTTGCAGCCGAACAGCAACAGTAATTGTGACAGCCGCCCCAACAATCAGAGCGACAGTGGTCGCATTACCGACTAAAAACCGCGGTGCGTAGTTGGTATTGTAGGTAATAAGGGGGATCCAGGCATTGAATGCATAGCTAGATTATTATTTATCAATATGTTGGTCTAGGCTGTGGGTTGGAATCACTCACGCGATTGAATTCGTCGTTCCTAGAATGAACTTTCGTTCTAGACTGTCGCCCGCACATTGCTCGTTCACCATTGTCTGAAGAGACCGTGTCAGTCATGAACCGTATGCTGTTGTGAGAAAGATTCATACAAAGAATATAGGACCGGAGCCCTGCGCAAATCTAGAACAGCTGTCAACAACAAGCCACCAATGGTAAATATAAAGGCGAGAACACACCCTGTGAGATAGAAAGAAGCCCATTTGAGGCCGAACGGGACGCCATCCCAAATCGCAAGGTTCATCGCGGCGAAAAAGCACACGACAAGAGAGAAGTAGATGATAGGGGCCCTAATCTGTAACGCATCGCTAGTCCAACCATAGGCAAGTGTTGTGATGATGGTTACTGCATTTGTTACAGTTGGATATGTGTTAATCTGCGGCACGGTGTATCTAATTCATGGTAAGCGAAACCGGAGCTTTTCCTGGTAGACAAACACTTACTTGTTCAGGCTCTTAAGCCACAGGTTCATAAAGCTGCCAATGTTTTCGCTGCAGATAAAGAATCTGTCGATTGTTTTAGCCAATATTTGAAATGCAGCACAAAGTCAAGGCAACCCACGTGTAGTATGTTGTGTAGACCCAGAAGTGCCATTTGCCCACCACCCTTTTCAGGCCAGCAACCGTAACGGGTTCTTCAAGATCCCGCCCTGCTTTTTTCATACGCTGGAGGAAGAATTCCTTCTCTTCATGCTTCAGCCACTTCACCCTGGTGGTGGAAGGTAGGTCGGGCAATGCGTAGTAGGCTAAAACCAGACCGAGTTAGACAAGATTATCATTCAGACTTAATTATGTTTTGAAATCGTACCCCAAAGTGCCATAGGTAAGGTAATGACCCCATCAAAGATAAAAAGCCAGCGCCACCCGGATAATCCGTGAACGCCGTTCATGCCAGTGTGCAGTGCTGCTTGCTGTGAAGTGTCAGACAAGCGGCCTTCAAAATCGAAACTCATTCCTGAACGAACCAGATAACCGCTGAACATTGACCCAATAAATGCCGTTGCGAAGAAAATACATGACCGTTTCGCGAGCTCTTTTTTTTGTGAGTTGTTATAGTTTTCAAGAGAGACAGTAGAGCTTCTCACCTTGCTTTGTATACCAAGCTCCGAGGACTGTGTGTACCGCTGGATAGAACGTGCCTTCTGCTAATCCAACCTTCAAACAGCCGGAGATTAGCAGAAGCCCTCAACACTATGTGGATGGTGGATGCCTACAAAAAAGCGGCAAGCATAAAGCTGATGCGAGGTTTTGACTGCAGCCGTCGCGAATGTAACAAGAACCCAAATTAGTTCCCAAGTTGGACACCAAATAGAGAGCCGCACTGTGGTAAATAGTGATATCAGCATGGAGGTCTCTTGAGCATTAGAACATTTCAAGTACCTCGAGTGCACACAAGTTGAGACGGAATTTGCGAGACAACATATCCACTAGGTCCGCTTATCAGTCCTACAGTTCAACATCCGTCAAGGTGGGTGCATGTAGATTCTTACATTGTCCACATAGTTGTGAGTGTTTGATATTCGTTTCCAATGACAGGGAGCTCTTCTTTCATGCCTGAGACATAAGCATTGGCTAAACCAAATCAGTACAGGCCCGGACGGTAAATGAGGTGGTGAATAACGCACAAAGATTATTGGAGTTCAAATTCTTGCTGAAATACGCCAGGCTTGCCCAAGTCAGAATGAAGAAGTCAAGCTTAGCGATCATCCGACGCTCCTCCGGGTTCCTGTCGAGACTGTCCCACACAATCTCGCGGATGCGCCTCTTCAGGGACTTTTTGTCATACTCCTCCTCTGAATGGTCAGAGGTGGAGACTGGCCTGGCGATTGCCTCCGCGGTAACTTTCTGTAATGGCCCCATGGTGGCTAGAGCAAGAGTGATGAATTAGGACAGTAAGTATTGGAATAACGAAGGGAAGTCCCCATTAATTTTATCCAGAACTTTTTCTGATATTATTATATAGTTCCCTAAGCCCTAAGCCTAAGAACTCCATTCTTCCTGATAGGAGTGAGCATTGCAAAGCCCGGGCTGCGATGATGCCATCTGCCAGGGACCAAGAATGGTTAGTCGGGCAAGGATCGCTCTCACTCTCAAATCACCGGGACCCTAGAATGGGTAAGTGGTTTCGACAGGGTAACATCGGAATGCGCTGCTTAGCTGCTATCTTAGACGCTGAAATACGACTACTTGATGGAATACTGAAGAAGTCTAACTAGTTCTATGAGTCCATAACCTGCGTCTCATTTGGGACTTCTGAGGCGGGCAAGCTTAACAAGGCCAGGGGTATCAAGGAGCATAGAATGTGGTAATCTTCAATTCACGTTGATGACCGCTTAATCTCGTGTTCGATAGGGCTGCATAAAGTACATGGTCGAGGGGTAATTAGGTGACCCAGAAAACGACATTTACTTAATTAAGGTCGCTGGTTTACTCAGAAGAACTTTTACCAAAGGAACGGATAAGTTATGGCCTTCGGTGAAATCCTAATTAGATCTGTTCTAAGTGGACTGATGATCTCAAGCGGACCGCGTCATCTCCTCTAGATGGTTGATATCTGGAACTGAAATAAGTCAGCATGTTTATTCCCGTTACATACCCAGCAACGCTTCCCCATCTGAAAACATTTCCTCCTCTTAACATCACGCACATCGGAGGCATATCGGTGGTGCATTTCAGCTTGCAGATAACGCCATGCTTTGTCAACGACTCTACACACAAGTTGTTGACGTTTAGCCTCTAAGTCTGCAGGCCGTCTAGCATGTGTATCTTTGGATTTGCGTGGATAGGCTACTTGTCTCCATACGGACAGCGGGATTCTACGCAACCGGAATAAATGGAGAGTCGGGCACATTATTATATATTACTTTTTTTTTCGTGAAGTCCTTGGTGAAGCCGGTACCGGTGGCACGTCTTGTGATATCTGAGGGGTGCTGTGACGACACTCTACCACCATATTGCGCCATCATGCGATCCTAAAACGGCGATCTGCATATCGATTTTTAACAGCAAGGCCACTCTCAGCATAAACTGTTGAAAGGTACCGCCCATCTAACTTTCCTCCAGCACCTGATTGCAGCCACAAGCAAGTAGAGCGCGATCTCTTTGGTTGATTACAATCATGGCAGTTCAGTCAAGCACCGTCACAAACTTGGAATATGAGTATCCTGATGGCCCAAGCGAAAGGCGTCCGTAGAAGCCTGCCCCGTTACTCTTTTGCAATGGAACTCTGACAAAATACCTTTAATCAGTCAGTTTTGCCGAACTCGAGGCTCTCGATTTGAGCAAGCTTGACCAACCCGGCGGAAAGCAACAACTGGCTGAACAAGTTCTGGGCTTCATCAGTAAAAACGGTAAGGGCTGGCCTCGCTCCTGGATCGCCTCTCGTCCTAGTCTCTGACATATTGTAGGGTTCTTCTATGTAACTGGACATGGTTTCTCTGATGCCGAGGTGCGGCGACAGTACGCCTTGGCCCAAGCTTTCTTTGACCTGCCCCTGGACGAAAAGCTGCGATACGAGTGCAATACTGCAAAAGGAGATTTCCGAGGTTATAAGAAGCAGTCGACTGGTGATCTAGCCGGCCGCGACAATGATGAGAGATATAACATACCCAAGTTTACGCCGGAGCATGAGCGGGATCACCCACAATTGATCAAAACACATCTTGCCGAGATCCGCGACTTCTCGCTGAGGGTTCACAACAATGTTCTTCTTCCACTCCTTCGACTTTTCGCCTATGTCCTTGAGTTGGAAGACGAAGAGTACTTTGTTAATCGACACCGATATGAGGAAAAAGGCCTCGAGTACTTGAGATATATGAAATATCACCCCCGCACTAAAGAAGAAGATGCAAAGGTTAACAACATCTGGGCCCGTGGGCATACTGACTACAATACTTTAACCTTCCTTTTCCACCAACCTATTGCTGGCCTACAGGTGCAGAATCCTGAAGGCAAATGGCAATACGTCAAGTCGCCTAGAGATGCCATCATTGTGAACATCGCTGATGCGCTGGAGTTCATGAGCGGTGGGTATCTTAAGAGTACTATCCATCGTGTCATCCGACCACCGGAAGAACAAGCACAGAAGCCCCGACTTAGCTTAATATATTTCGCTCGGCCTGAAGCCGACATCAATCTGGCGCCTGTATCAAGCCCATTGCTGCAACGACTGGGGCTGCAGGCCTCTGGGACTCAGTTCTCTCACCCCGTGACAGCTCAGGGTAAGTCAACTTCACAGTCTAAACAAACGGAGTTTGGGAATGAGTTGCTCACTGACAAACAACAGAGTGGGCGGAGGCACGAATCGCGAAGGATCACAGGTTTCGTGTTGGATTGGTCAATCAGCCTGAGAGAGAAATTATCGCGGGGGTTGATCAGAAGTTCTTTGACTGATGGATAGACTGCTGAGTTGGGAATACACAACAGTTTTCATATGAATATTCCAATCCAATACTCTTCTCGTGGACGCAAGATTTCTACACAGTTCGACTGGGTCAAATGTACAATCTTGTCAAGAATAAACCTCCTAGAGACCAAAACAGCTAAGAATCTAGGCGAGTAACTGCGTGTTTACAAAGGTTAACTAGAAACCCGATAGATAGTACTCTCTCTAGCACTGTGACGGAAGATGGGCCTGTAACGAGAACTCTATGCAGCTCAACCGTACAAGCCCGAGTCTGACGGGTGGGAATAGGATAGGATATCTCAGGTCCGAGATTACCCGCTCAATCCTGCTTCCTAATCATGTCCAAACTCTAATCATGCCTGGGCCCTCGGGCTAGAGTTGAGGAGTGGGGATCACACAGCTTTCCCCCACTCTCGTATCTACTGCCAATGTGAATTGGCCGTTCAAGCCTTTTGGGAGTCATCACCCCACAAAACCCCCATCCTTGACTCGCGCTATCTCACTCCAAGGCGTACTTCGGACCCGGACAGCCGAGTGGCAGACAAGAGATGGCAACGGCACAGTCCACCTGGAAAGGGTGGGGAGATAGAATCCCCTCCTCTTCAGACTACAGGAATGAGCTCAATGTGACTTCGTCAGCGACTATACCCCGGATACAGATGGGAATGGTGAATGAAACCAAGAGATATAATATTTTGTTGCCTCATACGAGAATTCTTAGAGTCCATTTTACGCCGCCCAATTTCCACATCACTACCACTTCAATACATAGTATCTAAGATCACGTCCAGTATCGTTTGGAATACAAACGCCCACAGCCACTATGCCTGAGCTCAGCATCCCCATTATCGATTTCTCTGGTAAGCATAACCTCCTCCCCAGCCCTATTGGGCCGACTCCATACCATGAAACCTAAAAGCACATCGAGATCATGTGTGTGTTTAAGGGACGTAAAGCTGACAGTCGGTGCTCAACAGGATTTTATTCCGAAGATCCCGTTCTAAAGCAAAAAGTTGTTGATCAAGTCCGCGAAAGTTGCCTTTACAATGGCTTCTTCCAAATCACTGGCCACTCCATTCCCCTCGCAAAGCAAAAGAAGGTCATGGACTGTGCCAAGAAGTTCTTTGACCTCTCTCTGGAGGAAAAGCAACAAGTCTCTAAAGATAACAACACCTGGAACCGCGGCTATGAAATGCTGAGATCCCAAATGCTCGAGGAAGGGACCCAGCCAGAACTCAAGGAAGGATTCTACATCGGGGAAGATATTGATAAATCACACCCCTACTTCATCAACAAGAAGCTCAACAGTGGACCAAACCAGTGGCCAGAAGCCCTTGGAGACGGCCTTGAAGGCTTCAAAGATGGAACTATGGGATACTATCATGCTGCCTTACAGCTGGCTTCAGACTTGATGCGAGTTTTAGCCTTGTCGCTGGATCTTGAAGAGACTTACTTTTCTGAATACATGACCGGAGCAGTGTCTACAATGAGGCTTCTCCATTATCCTAGCCAACCGAAAGACGCGGATGAAAAGCTCACCAGAGGAATTGGGGCGCACACCGATTTTGGTGGCATCACGATGCTGATGCAGGACACAGTCGATGGACTTCAAGTTTGGGACCAGAAAAGCTCGACATGGATAGACGTAGCCCCAACTGAAGGCGCACTGGTGATCAATCTGGGAAACCTTATGAGCCGTTGGACCAATGAGAAGTACAAGAGCAACGTTCACAGAGTTATCAACAAATCCGGCAAGGAGAGGTACTCTATCCCAATCTTCGTGTCAGGGCAGCCTGACTACATGATTGACTGCATTCCTACCTGCAAGAAAGCAGACGAGCAGGCAAAGTTTGAACCTGCTACGGTTGAACAGATTGTTTCAGCTGCGTATGCTGAGTCTTATGGACGGGCTCAGCTGTACAAACAACTTGCGGCAAAGAAGATGGCCGAGAATCAAGTGGCTCAGCAGCCAGCACCAGTCGCAGTCGCTTAGGTTCCTCATGTATAGCTAGTTTGATAGCCCAAAAATATCTAGTTATCATTTGACATCCATCTACCAATCTAGTGACCGAAGCTATCAGACTGTAGGACAATATTGCGTTCTTCACTCGAGTCCAAACTCTGCATCATGCTTTGTGTGGTGCTGAGTAACGATTCCACTTGTGATAATCTCCAACATCTCACGGTCAGTTCCTATCTCACGTCTGCACTTTTAAAATTAATAATCAGCTTCTAGATGATAGATTTTAGCCTTCAGAATCTAGTTTGGCATAGATGCAATAGGTAACCAGTCTGACTTCTTGATCTCATAGTCTTGAGAGCTCACTATCCTGGAATAGGATGTGGTGATTGGAGATTGGAAGCGACATCTAGGGTGGAGTAGGATCGAGTCAGTACCAACGAAAGGTGGAGGAAACGGCCGAATCTGAATAGACTCTGAAGCTTGCACCAACCCTGGTACCCCATTCACGCTCTTGGTAGGCCTAGCCCCCCCCCCCCCCCCCCCCCAAATTCATTATCTGGGGTATCACATGAATCTTATCATCCCCGATTGAGCTACAATAGGCTAGTATCAAGCAATAGCTATCAACTATTGACTAATCCTCAAATCTTAGTCGGGAGTGGGTGAATCTTGGGATGAACGAAACCAGTCTATCTCTTCTCACCCTTGTCACGGTGATACCGCTGATTACGGGGAATTACGCTCAGAAAGAGTGCTTATATATTGACACCGAGGCCTTGAAGTCACTCAGACCAACGTTCCAGCAAGTTACATACAGTCAATAATCTAATCTAATATTAAATTCGTTATCTTGAATGAAGTCTCCGAACATGGGCGAGAATAAAGAAAACAACCTCCAGATCGCGGCTGATCAGCAGTCTGGAGGCACACAGCTAGAAATCGACACGGCTGTTGAAAGATCTTACGGTAAGTCTGAGTTCTAATGATGAGTTCGGTATTTCTGACAATGTCATAGTTCGTAAGATGGATAGGATGCTGCTCCCATTCATGAGCATAATGTATTTCTTCAATGCTGTTGATCGGGTACGTAAATTGCATCTGCTTTCAAGCTTCTGGGGTTTTTTTTTTCAGAGAATTAACTCGACTTCAGAGTAACCTCGGAAATGCAGAGACCGATGGAATGAGTAAAGATTTGGGGTTCGTTGGTGAACAGTACTCACTGCTTATCCTCCTGTTCTATGTCCCGAATGGTCTCTGTGATCTGCCCTTGAATTTGTTGACGAAGCGTTTCTCCGGTCGAGTCATGCTCCCAACACTTATGGTGGGCTGGGGCGCAATGGCGTTGATACAAGCAGCATGTAAGAACTTCGGTGGAATGTTGGCCATTCGACTCCTCTTGGGGTAAGTAAAGCCGTATACATGTCTTGATGAGTTGCGGTATGTCTAACAATACGCATAGTGCATTCGAGGCGGGATTCTTTGCCGGTGCTATCTTCTATCTGACGCTGTTCTATACGCGTGGCGAACTGGGATTTCGGATTGCGATCTTCTTTGGCAGCGCTCTCCTGGCCAGTGCCTTCTCCGGGCTCATATCCTTTGGAGTATTTCAAATCCACCACCCCAAAGTCACGGGATGGATGTGGTTGTTTCTTATTGAAGGTACTATGCATACTCAGCGGTAATGTTTTATCCATTTTATTGACAACGTACAGGTGCCATGACGGTTGTTTTTGGGATCGTTGCCTACTGGTGGCTCCCAGCCACTCCACAGACAGCCTGGTTCTTGAACAAGGAGCAGCAGGAAGTGGCCACGCTTCGAGCACTCCGAGACGGTTCCAGAGCCGTTGGTGAGAAGTTCAGCTTTCGAGAGTGCTTCCAAAACTGGTGGAACCTGAAATTCATAGTATGGTGCATAATCAGCTTGACTTATCCCGTCGCCTTTGCCACAACTGCGAACTTCCTCCCTCTTGTATTGCGACGTCTCGGTTACAGCGTTGTCGTCACAAATTTATTGACCGTTCCGCCGAATGTGGTTGGATTCTTGGTGTTGCTTGCTGTTACTTACAGCTCGGATCGAAACCGGGAGCGGACATATCATATTATCGGAAGTTTGACTCTCAGCTTGATCGGCCTCTTGATTCTTGCCTTCGTTGACGCCGTCAAGCACGTCGGCGTTGCCTACTTCGCTTGCTTCATGCTGGCTTCTGGTGCCTACATACCTAGCTGCCTCGTCCACTCATGGCACAACAACAATAATCCCAGTGAAAACTCTCGAGCAGCTACCACTGGATTGCTGGTCGGCTTGGGAAATATCGGAGGTATCTTGTCGGCCGGAACGTTCCGAACCACATATGCTCCTCAATATGCGCCGACCTTGATTGCTACAGCTGCGTGCAATGGCACTTGCATCTTTTTCACGCTGGGCCTGGGACTATGGATGCGACGGGAGAATCGTCGACGCAACCGGGAACAGGGCGTTGAGCTACGCGCAGAAGACGTTGATACAAGTGAGATTACCGAGGGCGAGAATGACATCCGTTTCAGATACTTTATCTAGAAGCTTGATTGTTATTCAATCAGTGGAAGCCAGATCCTCTCGATGAGATCACCCTTAGATTGGACTCTTGAACGTTCCGTCTAATAACTTAAGAAGAGCTAGAATTGACTACATCTGTTATCATCTTGAACTACTCATCGTTACCTATCGTGCAGCATATATGTCAAGGTGTTCAATAACCGTCGACTAATATAGACATGTGATTGAATATTATTCTAATCCGGTAGTTTTTGCGAACGGTATTCCTTGTGAACAAAAAGAAACTGTCAATAAATTGGCTCCTCATGAATGCACTAGTCTTGGAATCCCTTAATGAACGACTGTCGATGACGCTTGGGCTCGCTAACAAGTCCGTCACATATAGCCTTCTATAGTAGAATTAAAATAGAAGTAAGATGATATTATATTCTACGAATCTAACTACCATTTAGTCACTCCTCCATCGACCAAGATATCACTTCCCGTGCAATACCTTACAATTGTTAGCATCCGTAGTCTCCTAAGATCAGTTGGATATTCTCAACTCACCTGCTAGCATCGCTCGCCAAGAACACACATGCCCCTTGAATGTCGTCGGGCTCGGCCACGCGGTGGTTCATAGTTTCATCTTTCCATCCTTCAAGAAGGTGAGGGAAGGGGTTCGTCATCTCTGTGCGTACATATCCCGGGCTTATTGAGTTGACGCGGATCCCATACTCGTCTAACTCAGCAGCGATAGGTGCCACCATAGCCCTGACGGCGCCTTTGGTACCACAGTAGGCAGTAGAGCGCTGCGATCTGATGGCCATATGGGAGGCGATGGAGGCTACCAAGATAATGCTACCGCATTTGGTACCATTTGCAATCATCGCCTTGGCGGCAAGTTTGGCTGAGAAGTACACCCCCTTGCAGTTCACGCCAAATAACTTTTCAAAATCAGACTCTTCTGTTTCTAGGAAGTGAACATTCTTATTTACCCCTGCGCATGCCACGAGAATATCTAGTTTTCCATCAAAGTCGGTCTTCACCGATGCGAATGCGGCTTCAAGACTGGCAAGAGACGTAACGTCAACCTTGTACGCCCGAGCTTTGATACCATAAGCAGACGAAAGCTTCTCAAAGTCTGCAGGGGCTGGGTCAATAACATCGAAGAGCGCGACATCAGCTCCTGCTTCAGCCAAGCCCTGGGCAAAGGCATAGCCACAACCTCTGGCACCACCGGTCACGATGGCAACGCGGCCCTGAAGGTTGAACTGAAATCGATCCCATTAGTAGACTAATTGACAAATCAATAAATGGGATGCTTTTTTCATCAAGCTATACTCACCTTGGACATGATTGAGGGTGGGCTGTATATCCTTGAGAGGATGGGTTACTTTTTTGGGAGACTTAACGTGCTGTAAGTTTTACAATCATTGTATATATTGGCAGTAGATAATCATAAACACCCTCTTGTCGGCCGCATATCTGGACTACGTTTTCCACCTATCCTATCACCTGGCACCCAACATCAAAACGATCCACGGCATTGATGTTGTGGGCCACAGCCGCGGAATGGATACTCCATGAACGGGCCAATTCCCCCATTTTTGACATGATAGGCAAGAGTGGGCGAGAATGGGGGAGTGGGTGTGCCAATAAAATACGACGTGAACATGTCTCATTACTCGCCATTCGCGGAGATCTGCCATCGTGACCATTCGCGACGCTAAACACCCCCGCAGATAAACACACTGCCCACTCTTGCTCCCCGGCGATGCAAGTGTTGTTTCCGCTTGCTCGAGATAATGCAACAGTTGTGGTAGTATTGCGGGGTTGATGTCAATGTAGGCCAACATCTTGCACTACCACAGGTAAACTGTCTCCACCCTTGAGATGTTGGGATGATAGGTCTCTGTCAATATCCATGCATAAGACTGCTCCTGGGCTGCAATGACAAATGGAGCTAAGTTGCCGTGTTGATTGAGTCCACGTAACTTACTATTGGAACCCTGCCTTTTTGACTAATCAACGAGTTAGAAAACATAGAAAGGAAGACTAATCTCTAACATGGGCAAGAAGAAGGTTCTCGTCTGGTAGGTCATCATCGACACCAAAATGATGTTCATATCTTACTAATATCAATTTAGCTACGGTGTTGATATTGATGCTGTTGCGGGATGGCTGGGCTCCTGTGTGTCATATCGATGACCCTTTTTACCTGGACCTAGAACTAACTTTCATCCAGACGGCGGAGAAGACTCAACGAGTGACATATCTAGAGGTTTGTCTGATGTAACCTTGAATTGAAGCATAATGCTAATTTTGCATGCAGGTCTCTGGGCAGGAACAATTGGCACCCGCCGCCTACTCACTCTGTTTGAGAAGTACAATATTAAAGCATCATGGTTTATCCCTGGTCACAGCCTGGAAACCTTCCCAGAAGAATGTGCTATGGTACGGGATGCGGGCCATGAAATTGGTAGGCAATCATATCAAGGGCTAAGCGAGGCCATACTAACATTCTTCAAGGCCTTCACGGCTACAGTCACGAAAATCCCGTAGACATGACTTTGGAACAACAAAGAGATGTTTTGGACAAGACTTGGAAGATGCTCACAGAATTCTGCGGCAAGCCTCCCCGTGGTTCTGTAGCCCCTTGGTGGGAAACCAGCGCGGAAGGCACAGAACTTATGCTTAGCTATGGTATCGAGTAAGACAACCTTGCACGGCCAACTATTCCAGACGTTTCAATTCTAAAAACTGTGCCCAGATACGACCATTCGATGTCCCACGAAGATTGTCAGGCGTATTGGCTACGTACAGGGGACAGTTGGACGAAGATTGATTACTCAAAGAAGGCAGAGGAGTGGATGAAACCCCTTGTTAAAGGGAAAGAGACTGGCTTGGTCGAGATTCCAGGCTCCTGGTAAGAGTTATGATCTCCGCACATCAATGATAACAGAAGCTGATTCGTCCAGGTATATCGATGATCTACCCCCGATGATGTTCATGAAGAACTCTGCCAACTCTCATGGATGGGTGAATCCAAGGGATGTTGAAGACATTTGGAGAGATCATTTCGACTACTTTTACCGAGAATATGGTATGTAAATCTCCGCCTGATATATTTTTGACGCAGTCATATTAACAAGCCATCATAGATGAGTTCATTTTCCCGATGACCATCCACCCGTTAGTTGCATTCAAAACGATCACGTATCCCCCAAAGCCAGGCTAATAAATATTCTCAAGTGATGTGTCCGGACGACCACATGTGTTATTGATGCATGAAAGACTCATTGAACACATCAATAAGCACGAAGGCGTGGAGTGGGTTACGATGGCAGAGGTAAGCCCCTTTGTTTGGATTATCCACATAGAATTTACCTGCCTGAAAACCCTCTCTGTGACACTGGCTGACATTTGCTACCTTCTTACCTTTCTGATAGATGTGCGATTACTTTAAGAGTAAGAACCCGGCTCCTGAAGGAGCATTAATGCCAGCAAGTAAGGAGGAAGTCATGAAGAAGTACGAGGAATGGAAGAAGTCTCAAGCGTGAACGTCACATCATATACGTAACTAATAAAGCAACTATTCAACTATAGATGCGTAACCTTGGACATGTAGACGTGAATAACTATAGTGAAAGTATCTTAAACGTACTTGGTCGTCAGCTATAGATATGATGGTTGCTGTGTATCAAACCGCCAAACGTTTCTGTTGTAGAAAAGGAGTGGCGTAGATAAGATTATCATGGTTTTTGTGAACTCTTTTTGTAATTCTTCTTATAGCTTTATCACGCTATTCCACACCCTTGTGGCCTTGATGACTTCAAAGAGAATGGATTTAGACGAAAATCGGCAATCAACATACTTGTTGTTGTTAAGCCGATTGCGCAACGGCGAATTGTATTGATCGGTTTCTAAATCATTTAGGGCCCGCTCTGCTTTCTCTAATTACTTCATCGACAACCTTGCCGACACCAAGAAGCTTCTCCTCTTCAAGCTTTCTACAAACCAGTTGGACACCAACTGGCAATCTCAAGTGTGTCATTTTTTGCCTCTGATCTTGCCAAAGTTTGCCAGTCCACTCATCCTTGGGATTCCTAGGGTCAAATTCCCAAGGTTCGTCAATATCATCTTGAGTTACAGTGGCAGCTGGAAGAACCAAGGCTGGGTAATCTAGAAAGTTCCACACCTTGGTATAACCAACCCAGCGGCAAGCTGTATGGGGTACAGCCGTGTGCGGCATGGGTGGCAATATTACCACATCAGCCACCCGACCAGTCTTTGGGGACCTGAGGTTATCCCATTTTTCCATGTATTTTTGTTGAAGTTCCCATTTACTCCGGTTAAGAGCCCAGTAGTCGTGTACCGAAATTGGACTCCCAGAGTTAATAAGTCGCTCTACATGAGGGATGAATGGCTCGCCTCCTTCCGATACAGCGTCTCTTATATCTTTCCCTCCATCTATGGTATAATATTGATCCTAAGATGATAATTTGTTAGCACTGATCTAATAGAAAGAAACCTTCAAGAAGAGTCGGTTACCATGACTGCCACACATTCAGAGTGAAGCCTAGCATCCCACTCCAATATTTCATGCCCAGCAGCTTTGAGAGCCTCAACAACTGTGCGCAAAACGCGAGCAACGGGTGGATGCGGTCGCACAACTTCATCATCATACAGAACGCCGATAGTTAATGGGCGAGATTGGACTTCTTGAAATGCGTCTTCTCTCCATGGAAGGGCCGCGCATCGAGCGTCTAATTTCCATGGCTCGGCGGAAATGAGCGCTTCCGTCACGGCGTGAATCATACGCAAATTACGAGCCAAAGGCCCAATAGATGAAGGCACATGTTCCTGTCCATCGGTGGACACTGGGACACCTCGGTAGGGAAGTCGAGCACTCTGGTGTGGACGTTAGTTAGGATGAATTGCCTATAATCAGGATAGCCACAGAACTTACACTGGGTTTCAATCCATAGAGTCCCATCATATGGGAAGGAATTCGGATACTCCCTCCGATATCTGTCCCCCACCCTAGCATACTGGCACCCAAAGCCAGCAGAACACCTTCGCCACCCGTTGAACCTCCTGGTGTGTAGTCTTTATCGCTAGGATTTGTTGTGAGCCCCCAGAGCGGATTTTCCGTTTCGCACCACTGAGTGTACGTAAGATACTGCTTGATAGGATATACTGCAATATGAAAGAATTCTTACCATGATACTCTGAGGAAGGTTTGACTTTGCGATGACAATCGCACCAAACGACCTCAAGAGCTTTACCACGACTGCGTCTTCCTCAGCCGGTTTGAAGCTTCGGCCAACATAGCCTATCGTTGAATCATAACCCTTGACATTAAACTGGTCCTTAAGAGTGATAGGAACTCCATGAAAAGGACCAACGAGCTTGCCATGTTCCGAAAAGTATTTGTCCAGCTTTTTCGCCTCATTCAGAGCCTCCGCAAAGAGGATTTCGGTTAGGCTTAAAGTACATGCTGATGTTAGTCCCGGGGCTACTCTAATAGTGCATCTTATGGAACTGTACATACCAGTTGGTCTGGATTTTGAAAAAGAGAGACGCGTGTAAGAATTGTAAAGCTATAGCTCTAAGATGTGGGATGGACGTACCTGTTCATGCGCTTCACGAGCCCTAGAGACTATCAAGTTAACATGACGATTGCACACAAGGGATCCATATTATTGGCATGGAAAAGTACCTCTGTATAAATGCCCTGACGATCTCGTGAGAAGTCAGTTGTCCACTAAGAATCTTTGACGTAATTTCATTGGGCGAGGTCAGAGTCGTGATGCTCTTGGTGACACTGGGCGACAGTGACTCAAATTTAGTGGCCAGAGCCTCAGCTTGCAACTTCTTCTTTTGAGCCACGACATCTTGCCAGCGTGGTTTGGAGTTTGGGTCATGTTTTTCGTGTGTGTCAATCATCTTGAGGTGCAGGTACAGTCGGGCAGTATTCCCACAAGATAGGCTAGGCTGAAGTGAGTTCTGCCGAGACAGTCCTCAAAGTCTCTGGGAGGGGAAGCTCTTGCTGGTTTCGGTTGGATTAACTGTTCGTATGGCGTGAATTTTGTTAGAAACCGAGCGCAAAACGGACTAGAAGCGAGGGGTATGTGGGGTATAGTTTGGAATGGCTGGATTATGAATCGTTGCAAGAGAGGATAAGATTAGCCTGAACTCCCTCCCACTACTAAACGACCCCCCAATCACGCAGCTTCCATTTCCTCCGTGATTCGGCCTCTCCATGTCATGAGTCGTGGGTCCGGCCCCAGCATCCGCCTAGACTAGCTGCTTATCAGGGCATCCTCTTCTCCCACTCTTCCCAGGGGCATCACAGCCGTCTTCCTTTCGTTCTTTATCTATTGTGGGACGGACCCATCGCATTACTGGCGTCTATTATCGTCGTCAATTCCACTTTTGATTAACCTGCTGGTACCTAGCAAGAACGCTGGTGGTGACATGGCCCCTAATACCCTTACTTTCGACCTCCATTCCTCCCATCACCCATCAGGAGTGGATGGAATTGCTCAAGGAATGGCGGATATGGCCAGATCAGTGATGCCCTCGAGGCCTGACCAGCAGGCCCACGACGAACCAGCAACCCAGGAAAAATCCTTCGTTTGCTCTCATCCAGGCTGTGCTAAACGCTTCACCAGAGCCGAGCATCTTCAACGCCATGCACTCAATCATGCTCCTGGCGGCTTAGCTTGCGAACTCTGCCGTGCTCATTTCAAGCGCCCGGACCTCTTGAGTATGTAGAATGCCAGTATGGTCTGAAACCTCGACGCTGCCGATATTAACGTATTCCAACAGAGAGGCATATGGAAAGACATCGTCAAAAAGACTTAGAAGCAGGCGGCCCCGGTTGTGGTACATTAGATACTAGAAAACGAGCCTGGGCTACGCCTGACGGCTCTGTCGTCCAGAAACGCCCGTGTCTCAACGGTGAGACTGACAAGGGCCCTACTGAGCAGGTCGCTCAGCAGGAGCCATCCCCGGATCCTGAGCCTTGTGATGTGACAGAGTCTTTGGTGAACAGCGACGCGTTATTCTTTTCAAACGCAGGGCCTGAAGCTGTTCAGCATCCTCCCATCGACTGCCTCCCCTTTGGCGAGGAGGCTCGCCAACATCAGCAGCATCAGCCACCGCAGGTATTCAATCCTCATAGTCCTATTTCCCAGGCCTGCTTTGACTCCAATCCGGGAGCTCAAAATCAAAGCTCCTTTATCCCATATGATTCATCCTGGACAGACTTAGCGATCCAGCAGAATATCTCTGAGTTGGAGTACGATCAAATCTTCCAGCCTGATACCGCCTCATCATTTAACATGCCATATACTACCGCTCTTGACTATAATTGGTTGTTCAATATTCGCGACTTTTCTCTCCCCCTTGAAAAAGATACAGGTTCATTGGGGCCAAACAACAGCATCAACATTGACGCTTACGTTACTTCGAAGAACTCATTTGCTGCCTCCCCGGTATCAATGAATAGCTCTCAACTTTGGTCAGAACCTCAACAAGATTCTGTCCAGGATATGGATCCCCGTCGACACAATAGCATCGCTAGTAATCAGACTCGGGACGAGAATTTCTCTGAAAGAGCACATCAGTCATTCATAACCGAATCACCCATTTCTGGACAGGGCACAGAACGAAGGGTTGTATCTGCAGCCTCATCGCCCGCCGAACTAATCGCTCAAAAACGGCGGAACCCAGTGACATTAGAGCATCCCCCATCTCTCGAGAGGCCATTCTCTTCTATTCAAAGTATCCACGTTCCCGAAATAGACGATGATGTTCGTCAAAGCATTCTGAATGTTATCGAAGCATCGAACCCCTGCTTTCCTGAGCAGCGCGAGTCTATGTGGCAAGATCCTCTGCTATCCACCACGTCACTTCAGAGCTATCTCGACTTATTCTTTACCCGATTTAATACGGCATATCCTCTCATTCACTTGGCTTCATTCAATCCAGCGGAGATAGAGCCTCTGCTACTGTTATCTATCCTACTCCTAGGTGCAACTTACTCAGGCAAAGACTCTCACCAGTTAGCCGTGTGCATCCACGATTCAATACGACCACAAATATTTGCCCACGCCGGGTTCTCGCCCCAGCCCAAACTTTGGGCTCTACAGACAATCCTACTAGTGGAGTGCTTTGGCAAGTCTAGAGCTGGACAGAAGCAGCATGAGATGAGCCACTTGTTCCATGGCCTTCTCATCAATCTTATCCGTCGATCAGACTGCCAGTGCGTCCAGCCAGTCGGTCCGCCCACTATATCAGATGAGAACCACGAGGGCAGCTTGAGACAGGCTTGGCTTAAATGGACCGTAGCGGAGCAAAAGAAAAGGTATGGATCTCAGTATCCTTGAATGTGACAATGAACTGACAGACTGTCTAAATTAGGCTTGCACTCCTTTGCTTCATGTGGGACACTCAGCACGCCGTACTCTTCTGCCAAAGCTTGTGCATGTCTGCCTTTGAGCTTCGTGTCAACATGCCCTGCACTCAAGGAATTTGGGAAGCGAGGGACCCTGCTCTGTGGGCAGCGGCGTGGAGATCAACACCATCAGCAGACCATGGCACCCCGTATCTTGTTGCACTCAAGTCTTACCTTTCACCATCAGTACCACGTCCTTCCAATCTCACCATTCTCGCTCGCGTTCTCATTTTGCATGGCCTGATGTCCATTGCCTGGGATATGGAAAGGAGAGATCAGACGGCTCTCGGAGTCATTGCTGGTGGTAGTGTGAGCGGCAGGTCTGGGTGGAAGAGGATGATTAGCTCCGCGTATGATCGCTGGGAGAAAGATTTCAGTGCACACTGCACCGCGTCGATTGCTCGACTGCAAAATGCTCAGAGGAGTGGACGGCGTGTGAGCAACGCAGTTGAACGGACTGGAACTGAGGAGGCTCAGATTTCTGAAATTGCAGTCTATGCGGCTGCATATCAGGCGCTGTATCATGCAGTAAAGGTTCTGCTGAATATGGATTTCTTGGATGTTCAGATATATGCCGGTGCTCGCCATATTCTAGGGCGTCCCGTGCAGCAAAGAGACTTCCTCCGCTCTGTGCAGATTGTCAAGCGCTGGGCCGCTTCGTCCAGCAATGACACATTGGAGCGGGCTCAGGGAAGCAACCCCCCAACGCCCCAGTACTCGACGGACTCTCAGGATTCTCCAGCAGGGAACAACAGAGTGGTGATGAATCCAGCGAGTATTGCAGCAAAACACGCCGCTAATATGCTTCATCTGCATACGAGGACACTTACAACATCGAAGGCTATGAGTCTGTTTCATGTTCCCTGGTGCTTATACCTAGTCACTTTGACTTGCTGGGCATACCATCACGCTCGTCCCAATAATCGACCAAGTGGCTCATCCATGGGACTGGATGAGATTGACGAGGATGACGAAATGATATGGAACCCCCAGTCTGAAATGGAGAGTTTGGTAGCTAGCATGGCCCAAGCCAGTGAATTCACCAATCTACCGGCTGCAAAACGACAAGCAAATGGGTTGGTATGGACAATGGCCGAAATTTTAACGAAGGTCAGATGGGGTATTGTGCATGCTGGTGTTACGGTATTAAAAGGATTGGTGCCTCAAAGACTCGTCAACCAGTACGATGAACCCTTGGAATGGAGTCATGAGAGTAAATAGACATTACATTATATCAATTAAGCACCTTGACCTATCATTTTATGGTTCTATCAGCATAAAAATCCCAATTTACGTCCACAATCCACCACTTATACTATCAGATGCCCATCTTTTTCTATGAGGACTTCTGCTTACAGAATTGCTTAGAGAAGACCTGACAGAAAGATATGACTTGTAAAAGACTCAATGTGCACAGTCTCATAACAACTGCTGTAGGCTAGTCCTGCGTCACAAGACCGTGGTAAGCGTGGCCACTTATTCCTAACCAAGCTACAGGCGAGCACTACGGTTTACATGGTTACGTGCAAAGTTGCTCCAGCTAATAGCTTGATGATCTGCATAGCTTAAACAACCAGGGTTGGGTGTCAGACGGGGAAGATCAAGAGTGGGAGGGTGGGTTTCTACGCCCGCACTCCTTGCATCCATGTCAAATAACGACAAGGCTATCCCCAACTTACATACCCCCATTCTTGAACGGTATGGGCATGGGGTCCTAGCCAGCTGCCAGTCTGTCTCGTACGATGGGCATCCAGTTTCTGGGCTACAGAATTCCTTCCAGTCTAGAAGGCTAGCTTCCAATACGTATCTGATGTCACATTGGGAGCACAAGCTTATTCCTACATTTGGAGCGTCTGCAAACTCAAGCACAATTCGTGTTTGCAGGGCTGATTAAATGCATCCTATTGAAGTAATCGATATAGAAACACTAGTTCATTGTACATGTCAGAATGTGCCTATCATGACCGACAACTACCACCCTTGAAGAACGCGGAGCAAAAGGACATGCGTGTCCACCCATCTACATAGAAGCTCTCCCATGTGTCTCATACGGAAGACCGAAGCACATCAGGCCAACAAGAATCCATAGCGCTGCACTTGCGTAGATAGGCACAACAGTATAACCAGCGTAAGAGGACACAAAGCTCGCAACAAGACCACCGAGTCGGAGGAGGGTTGCTGCGATTCCTGTTCCGGTTCCTCGCACAGGGCCCGGAAAACTTTCAGGCGTAAATGCAAACATGACAGCATATTCTGCGATCTTTGGTTAGCTATAATGTCCATCTAAGTCTAATATATAAGGGATTTGGACCTACCAAAGTTGCCCAGAATGGCTGTTGCACACTGGAAGCCGATATCAGCAGCCTCGGATTTGACAGTCGTGTAGGCGAAAAGGAACACGCCTGTGAGAGCCGCACTCAGGGCCATCATATATCGTCTTCCGAAGCGAGTCTCAACAGCGAATCCAGCTGACACCGGGCCAACAACACCGACAACAGACACGATGATGTAGATTATGTATGTGCGGTTGAAAGAAGTGTCGGTTGTGTAGTGGGAGTTTGCTTCGATGTAAGAAGTAATGAAAGCAAAGAAGAGCGGGTAGGCAACTCCGATCGTGAGCCAGATGAGAAATGTGACGATGGAGTGTTGGGCCATTTTCTTTCCAGCGAAGAGAGCCTTGTAGTTGCTGGCATTGAAATCTTTGAAGCTCTCTTTCATAATATCCATTGTAGAGAGCTTTGTGTGAACCGGAGTAATTGCGGTAGATTGTGCATCATGAGAGACGTTGGTTTGGTTGGCCGAAGCGTCTCGAGTGGCAATTTGGCGGTCAATCTCCTGTAGCATGTCGAGGGTCAAGGTCTCGGGCTTGCCGTTGTATCTGGCAATGTAGTTGACGGCTTCAACCGCTTGGGCGTCGTGGCCCTTGGACAGAAGAAACTTGGGGGACTCTGGGATCTTGAAGACAAAGATGCGGAGCAGACCAAGTGCAAGCGCAATACCTCCGAGTGTAATCATTAAATATCGCCTGATTTTGACCATCAGCAGCAGTACAAGACGGGGCAGGGTTCGAAGTAGCTTACCATCCCATGTTATCCTGTCTGAGGCAAGGTGCCTGATCAGCCGAGCAAGCAAAGTTGGCCAGGAACACCCATGACAGTAGCGAGACCACCGCTTGACCAAAGTTCCACCAGGCAGAGAGCGTTACAAGAAGCCACTGGTGGGTTTGTGGCACAAATTCGAGGAAGACAATGCTATCAACGGGAACATTTCCTGGGGTATGGTCAGTTACGAGCACCATGTTCATGAGAGGCTCCGCTAACCTCCGGCAGCGGTACCAATAACAGCCCACAGCGAACAGAACGTCACAAAGTTCTGTGAGCCAGCAGAAGCGCAAGCAAATATCGCGCCAATCATAATTGTGGCATTGAATGCGGGTTTGCGTCCAATGAAGTCAACTGCTGTTCCCCAGAAGAGTGCCCCCACGATCAAGCCAACATAGTAAGCAATGGAGCTGTAGCTAAGGCGTTGGATATCTGTAAATTCGTTTGCGATCGCAGGTCGAACTGCCGAAATACCTTGGGACCAAAAATTGTCGATCTAGATCGTTCATCAGTATTCGATACCACTAAGAAGATCGGGTTGCTGCTATAGAACTTACCATCCATCCGCAACCATTGACTATGAACAGGATCCATTGAAACCTGCATTAAACGTTAGTCCTAAAATCTTTGTCTAGGAGGATAACCCATCGTGATAAGCCTACTTTCCAGTCCCTATTTCATTAAGGTGATGAGCAATCAGCTCGGACTTCCTCGCATAGCTCTCACTGACGGCGGAAGCATAGAAGCTTTGGGTCACGGCATCAGAGCTGGGTTTGATTTCGCCACACTGAACAGAGCCCGTAGTTGAAGCTCGCCGAATTCCCTCGTCTTGGGTTACTTTCTTTTCTCCGGTGGAAGACATGATGGATGCGTCTGCAGAAAAGCGATAGATAGTTGGGCAGGGTTGTGAAGCAAGGTTTAACGGCACTGGCAGCTAATCCGGGGAAAGACAGCTATATAGCAAAATGCAGTCTCGCTCTTAATGCTCTATCATGAAAGGTCACGCATATCTACCTACTGTTATTGGACTTCCTTGCATTCAGGAACAGGGTCGACGACAGGCATCAGCCGCAGATTCTAGCTCGCACTCCACGTCACCCCAGATTGTAAAAGCATCTATCTGATTGGCTTACTTTAGCTCCATTGCGGACTGATTACGAAGATACGTTCTATCTTATCTGCAAGGGAGCGAATCTTGTTATCCACGCTCGAGTCATGGTATGATTCCACCCCACTCTCGACAACCCTTGGTTTCAGTGATAATCATACTATACGCAACCAACAGGGTCTGGCCTTGCCATCAGCTCACGACTAATCAATTTTGGGGATCGTACAAGGCTCCAAGGCTTATGGTCTGGATACCTATGCGAGATGTGATCTCTACAGTGTGCGATGAATGGTTAGAGCATTTCATACAATTGAAATATGCAGCGTTGTGAACATTTATGCTGAGGTACAATTACAAGGACGAAGTCGATTACAAGTTTGTTGCTGAAAACGCAAATATTAGAGATACGATCAATTAATCACACGCTACTCTTGCTTTCCTACGTTCATGGTAATAGATTTCTATTGTACTTTGCCTTAAAACTGCAAAAATGCTCCGTAGTAAGACTCCAGCCAGGCAGCGGCAGCATCTCCGGCGTTGTCTGTGTTAAGATCAAAAGTCTCGACCGAACCAACATATCCATCAGGACGGACATTAATAATGGAGACCTTTTCGTTGCCCAGATCTCCCAGCCACTTCTGAATGCAAGGCTTGCCTTGTGTATCCAAATTTGGCACATCGTCCAGGTAGATGGTCCAGGGGCTTTGAGAGAAAATTCGAGGCAGGTTTGCGATTTCAAAATTGCTCTTTTCGGTAGCAGCTGTGAGACATAATCAGATGTGACTCTTCGTGCAAAACCATTGATGAGATTGTACTTACTAATGAGAGAAAACGTAATAAGTTGGCTTACTGTCGTGTATCTCTCTGGTCTGAAATAAACGTCTTTATTCCTCTTGGCTCGCGGTTTCTCGATGTATGATCTTTGAGCTGCTACGGACGCCCTGGAAATTAAAGATGATCCAGAGCTCACTGTGGCGTTGAATTTGCGAATGAAGGCAGCTTGGGCGGAATTATTGAGGTCCGGTACAACGACATAGACCCGAAATTGGCCCAGCATGGGGATGTCCAGCTGTATATCGATCGGGTTTGCGTCAATGTACCTGGTCACCTTGCCTGGAGGCAGGTTGGATCCTGGCTTCAGGATTCCCACCGCTGACCCGGAGTTGAGAACACCCGGGCCATACTCAACACCAACACCTGAGATGAATCTGATGTTGGTTCGGAAATTCTCTGCTAAGCGTTTGGCATCACCACCAGCAATTTCATTGGCATGTTCGTAGTCGAAGTTGATAAGATCGTGGGCAATCTTTTTGCGTTCGTCCTCGTAGCTCCCTAGCAACAGATCCTTGTTTGCTAGACCTCGAGATACCAGGTTCAACTTCCAACCAAGGTTCCATGAGTCGTGTACACTTGTGTTCATTCCCTGAGCAGCCTTCGGGCTGTGGGTATGGCTTGCATCTCCTGCGATAAATGCTCTCTTCTCAGGGTCAGAAAAGGAGGCAGCCACCCTTTGAGAGACGCTGTATTTTCCGAACCATTCAACCGACAGCCACTCAACTGCGTAAGGGCTGAGGATACGCTGAGCCTGTTCCATGACGTACTCTTGGCCGAGCTCCTTGGAAGACGTAGAGGACTTCATCTCAATGTAGAATCTAGTCATATTGCGCTCACGTGGAATCATCAATATGCTTCCGTGCTCTTCGGAGAAGACCACAGTCTTGCTCCAGATGTCTGGGAAGTCGGTCTTCAGTTCGCCATCCAGGACACCCCAGACTGAGTTGTGAGGCGTCCCAGTAGAGTAGGTATCTGGAATTGCTTCGCGCACACGCGATCTTGCGCCATCACATCCCACCAAAAATTCTGAGAGAATCCCATCCTTTGAGTCTTTTGGTGAGGCACAGGTAATCTTAAGCGGGCCACTCGCCGAATCGTGAGAAAATGTCTCAAAAATGTGGCTTCGTGAGACCTCTGTTCCGCTCTCTCGCAGATCGTCGATGAGCATTCCCTCAACCATTCCTTGATGGCAAAGTAGGATAAAAGGATGGAGAACATCAAGAGTTGACGCAGGATAGTGACACTCTCGACCCATTCTCTGTAGGCCAGCAGGTGAGCCGCGCCACATGCAGATATCGAAAACTTTGACTCCAGTTTGCAGTAGCTCATCTCCAAGACGCAACATCTGCAGTGTCTCAATGGTTTTGGGCTGAATTCCATCCGCTCGTCCCACAGTAGTCTGATCTGGCCTCTCGTCGAGTACCTTGATATTGAGACCCAGTCTGGCAAGAATGACACTTTGGGAAGATGGTAAGCATATGACTTGTGAGCTTTGGACGATTATCAATTACCTTAGCATTAACCCTGCAGGCCCTGCTCCTACAACACATGCGTCGAAAATTCCATTGGTGCTGCTACTTAACTTGGCACCATTGCTGGAGCCGTTTGACGAAAAGACCATTTCAGTCGTTGCGGTTGGCGTTGTTGAGGGGATAGCCATTGTGCCAAATCCAAGCAAGAGAAAAATATCCTAAATTTTTAAAAATTAATAATAACAATTTTTTTTCACCAAGGACCAGGTCGAGTAATTGAATTCAACCAAGTTCAGGAATATGGGTATCTTTGAGGAATCACCAGATAGCTGTAGGGTAACTCATGATGGGAGAAACATCCCCATGCTTGAACAATCAGTGCAAATCGGATGAGGTCCCATCCTTGACCCTGTTTCCCCCACCCCACTCTTGGCCAGAGCTGCTTATCGCTGAAGTTGTGGATGACGCTGCTGGTGGACCAAGGACCAGGTCTAGCCCAAGGCTAGAATCCACGCTTGTCGTATCTGCGGAGAGGACAGGAGTGGACCAACTTTGGTCTCCTTGCGCGCCATCTTTGGAGGAAATCTATGACTGTGTGGGTAGGAGATGGGGAAACGTAGCCGGAGCAAGCGGAGGCCGGACTTCGCTCATACGCCCCCAACTGCGGCAGACACATAATACAACGCCATGGATAGTGCTGGGATGTCAGGAAGGGAACAGCAGCTGACTTGATGTTGGGTACTTGGCTGAGGAGCTCTGTATCCGAATATCGAGCCGTTTCATCATATTTCCAAACCAATCAATTCGTCGAATAGACACCTGCTCAAAGTCAGTACATTGTCCAAATTCACGACTGAGCATCATGGCGACTCGCATCCAGGAGAAAATCCAACGGGATGAACATAGTAAGCTCAATGTAAGTATTCATCGTTCGGTAACCCCTTAAGTTACACAGTTCTAATTCGAATCATAGGTTATAATTGTTGGTGCTGGCTTGGGGGGATTAGGAGCCGCCATCGCAATTCTCCTCGCGGGCCATGACGTGACAGTCCTGGAAGTTGCATCATCAATCGGCGAAGTCGGTGCAGGCATCCAAGTGTTACCGAATGCAGCCAAGGTCTTGTTTTCCTGGGGCCTTCAGGAGCCTCTGGAAAGCTGCGCTACGAGACCACGGAAGTGCAATTTTATCGGCTGGAAAGGAAACCAGCTGGGAGAAATGGATTACCACGGCTACGCGGCTGCCACAGGAGGGTATCCCTTTCTGGATTTCCACCGTTCGAATCTTCATAAGTGTCTTCTCGATCGTGCGGTGGAGCTTGGTGCCAACATCGTGACTGGCGCCAATGTTTCGAGTTACTCTATCTCCGAGGAAAGCAGCACCACTACAGTACATCTGGAGGATGGGAGAACCTTTGTTACAGATCTTTTGGTTGGAGCTGATGGAATCAACTCGAAGCTGAGGGAGCAATTTTTGGGCAGGGCTGATCCTCCAGAACTGACTGGAGATCTTGCATACCGTTTGTTGCTCTCCACGAGTGAGATGTTGAAAGATCCGGAACTCCGGCCATTCATCGAGAACCCGCAGGTCAATTACTGGATCGGTCCGGATAAGCACGCTGTGAACTACGTCCTCAGAGGCGGTAAAATGTTCAACATGGTTCTCCTCGTGCCAGACGACATCCCGGCCGATGCTGGCAACACTCTCAAAGGAGACATCCCAGAGATGCGTGCCCACTTTCAAGATTGGGACCCTCGAATTGGCAAGATGCTGGCCTTGTGCGACTCGGTGCTGAAATGGCGCCTATGTATCAGACCGGGCCTGGATCCTACCTGGTCCGACCCATCGGGTGCGTTTACCATGCTCGGCGATGCCGTCCATGCTACCCTTCCATACCTAGCCAGCGGCGCCGGAATGGCTTTGGAAGATGGCGGTGTCCTAGGACTATGCTTGGGGCGCTTGAAAGACAAATCACCAGCCTCAAAGCAGAAAGCGCTTCGGATATATGAGGCCTGTCGCCGAGAGCGAACCGAGAAGGTGGTCCAACGTGGCACGTATAATCAGTGGATTTACCACCTTCCCGATGGCCAAGAGCAGATTGAACGGGACGAAAGGTTCAAGAAGTTTGACGATTTTGACCACAAGTGGCTGAATGAAGATTCACCCATTCTTCCAAAATCAGACGAAACTGGAGAAGATCCCTTCCCATGGAGGTACAACGGTGTTGGGAGATGGCTGCTGAACTATGATATGAGTAAGGATGTGGAGGATAAATGGGACGTTCCAAGAGGAACAAGTGAGGGAAGTGGGATTGCCCCACGAGCAAGTTTGTAATCTAAACATGTTAGAACGACATATTTTTCTCCATACATCTTCAATTTTGTACATCATTGCCGTTGCGCTTTTTATGAAACTTCTTTCTTTCGCTGTTATTCACAATCTGTGACTAACCTTGTTGCATATTATGGAGGAACAGCAATGTACGAGCACTGCCTTAACTAAGAAGCGCAGCGTTGTTTTTGAGAACGCAATCCTAATTTTCTATCCATACTTCATTCATAGAACAGGGATTGGAATGTTTGAGGTTTAATTTCATGGATTGACAAAAGGAAATCTCATTTATATAATCTAGCGAGAAACGGGAGCTACTCTATGTGCTAAGTAACTACATGAAAAGTATAGATTGATTCTTTTCTTCATTCAAAATCTCTATGCTGACGCCTTGACTGTTTCCTCATAGAAAGGGTAATCGTTGTAACCCTTCTCAGGTGGCTCAGCACCGTAGAATGTGGCCCTGTCATACTTTGTCAATGGCCAGCCATTTCGGAGCCGATCAACCAAATCAGGGTTAGCAATGAAATGCCTGCCGAAGACAATAAGATCGGCACCTTGGCTCTTCAACTTAGGGTTCGCATTGTCGCGGTTGAAGTTGCCACAGGCCAGAAAGTTTACTCCGGCAGGTCTGAGAATGTCACTGAAGATGGTGAGAGAGTTACCCCTGGCAGCTTTCTCTCCGTTTGCCTCCTTAGTAAGTGATGCTAGTTTCTGCTCCTCATTGAGGACCTCGTCAAATCTTGGCTCTACCCTACAAGTATAAATTAATTAGAAACGGCAACGAGTATTGATATCTAGGGAGAAAACTCACATATGAACGTATGTAGGGCGCTCTGAAGATGGCAGAGCCGCAATTTTCTCGCAAAGATACGACCAATGATCATTTGGGCAACTGTCCCGGGTGTCTTGGAAATAGTTGTATGGCGAAAGGCGAATACCAGTTTTCTCAGGACCGATGGCCTTGCTGACAGCTTGAACGACTTCAATAGTGAACCGGCACCTATTCTCAACTGATCCTCCATAGCTATCTGTCCGCTGATTGATATTGTCGTGCAGGAACTGCTCGAGGAGGTACCCGTTGGCAGCTAAACAACAATTAGTACATGCCTCGCACAAAAGCCTTGGAGTGACCTACAGTGAATTTCAACACCATCGAATCCGGCCTGTTCCACAGCCCTCTTTGAGGCGGCAGCCCATTCAGCAGTCATATCATGGATTTCATCGATAGTCATGGCGCGTGGAGGACCGTCCTTAGTCTCCATGCCATCCAGATAGCTTCCGCTCATTGGGGTGGTTCCCGAGGAAAGGGGAGCTTGTCCACCAAGCATCCCCGGTGAAGATGCCCGGCCAGTGTGCCATAGCTGAACGAAGATGAAGCCTCCTTTGGCATGGACAGCGTCTGTGACCTTTTTCCAGCCCTGCAGCTGGGAGTCGGTAAAGACTCCAGGAACACCAGGGTAACCACTGGCATTGAGACAGATGTCCGTGGCCTCTGTAATCTGAAGACCACCGGCACTTGCCCGATCGCTGTAATACTTAACAACCCGGGGACCGGGAACATGAACACCCCTGCTCTCGCGATCACATCGCATACGGGTGTTGGGAGCCTAGTTCCTTTGTTGTTAGCCGGGTGCCAAGACTCCGAATCATTGTCAAATCAACTAATTAAAAAGAATATTGTACCTGAACAACACGGTGCTTCAGCGCAAGTTTGCCGAGTTTAAGGGGCGAAAACAAGGCTGTGCCCTCAAGGGCAGCCAGAACTGGAGGGGGTGTGACGGCGACAGGCATGGTGCACAGCTTCTCGGTAGTTTAGAAGAGATATGGTGAAATGCCGGCGATAAACTTGGATTCTAGAATATCTCTTATTGAGATGCAAGCGCCCTTTCAATAAAGGAAGATGGTCTGATCGGCAGTACCTTGGCAGACTCAGATCACACTACCTCAGACCATGGATCCTTAGCCTAGGTTTCAAGCCTGGGGAATCCCACTGTTGTCGTCACCCCATCCTTCTTCTATCGTTTGGTTACAGGCTGTGTGTGGTATCATACAACCTCGAGAATCCAAGAGTGGCACTCTGATTGTTGTCTAATCCCGCTCCCCGCTCGCTTGTGGAAATCCGAGACTGGATCATCCCCCATCCCTGACCTCCAATCCACATGTAACCTCCTCATTCCCCCACTCTCGATAGTTGAACCTCGCTTACGAGCTCACAATGCGTGATTGGTGAGTTGGAAACCCCACCTTAGATAGTGCAAGCCGAACTCGAACCGATGTAATGCGGACGTAGATCGGAATCTAGATTGCAACTAACCGGATGACTTCTCCGCATTGGTGGGTGATTAGGAGAAGCAGATGATAAGATAAATGTGTTCATGAATCAACCGGTGCCGCTAGACGATTCATGACTCGTGGCTTCATAGTTCAAAAGACCATTAGCGATTATCGTGTCAATCAAGTCGACTTCTTCACAGGCTGCCAGTGTATTACCATTTATTGTTCTTTTCTCTTGTCATCAATATGTTTCGCTTCTTTGGACTCACTTCATCTGACGCCTCGGGTTCCAAGCCGGCAGCTGACAGAGGGCTGCCAGCCTCCTGGTATCGGTCGAAGGAGCTCTATGAGCTTGAGCGCCGCGCCATTTTCTCTAGAAAGTGGATTCTCCTCACGCATGTGCTGCGCTTTAATGAGTCCGGAGACTACGTTTCGTTCACGTATGCAGACTTCAACTTTTTCTTGGTCCGTGACCGAGACGGGAACATCAACGCCTTCCACAACGTCTGTCGCCATCGGGCGTACCCGATTGTGCAGAAAGAATCGGGTAAGGCAAGCATCTTGAGTTGCAAATACCATGGCTGGTCCTATGGATTCAAGGGGGGCTTGGCAAAGGCTCCTAGATTCGACACAGTGTCGGGATTCGACAAGTCCCAGCATGGCTTACTCCCCATCCGAGTACACGTTGATAAAGTAGGCTTCGTTTGGGTCAATCTTCAGGCGGGAGATGGGGATCCAGATGTGAAGTGGGCGGATGATTTTAAGGGCGTTGATGAACAGCCCAGAATGACTCAGTTCAATTTCTCAGAGGGCTATAGCTATGATCATACCTGGGAGATGGATCTTGATGCAAATTGGAAGGTGAGGACGGAATTCCACTCTTTGCTATCCCATCTTCTAGCCATGTAACTGACAAATCGCCTAAAGAACGTAGTTGAGAACTACAACGAGGTATATTCATCCCCGCTTTGACTTGGCTAGGTTGAAAACACAAACTAATCCCTCCCAGTGCTATCACTGTCCAACTAGCCATCCACTAATCGCTGGAGTGTCGGACTTATCAAAATATACAGTCAAGCCAAACAAGGGGTGTTTAGAGCATACCATCATCAACAAGAGCGCGGCAGAGGACGAGGATGAGTTCCGGCGGTCAATCACTTTCTTCTTTCCATCCACATCAGTCACTGTCACGTATGTACACGGCGATCCCCTCTCTACGGCAAGACTACATCTTTGCGTTTGAGAAGCTAACCCTCAAAATCCCCCTTTAGTCAGAACTTTTTCTATATTCAAAGAATGATATGTCATGGCCCTACCAAGACAAAGATTCAGAATGAAGTTTACCGGCACAATAGTGCGACCGATGAGCAGTTTGACGCGATCATGGCATTCTACAAACAAGTGCTGGTCGAAGATAAGGAGCTCTGTAATGGGTCACAACGGAACCTCAATGCCGGAGTGTTTACGAATGGCGAGCTGCACCCAGACAAGGAAGGGGTAAGTGATCGACTCCATTGTTTTCCACATTTGAGCGGTCCTTGAATTCTTGGATGGTAGAGAACTAACAGATTCTAGGGACCTATCTACTTCCAAAACACTTGTAGAACTGAGGTCATGGCACATCGTGCGAGAGAGGTGGAACAGGGCGGGAAAGAAATCTGGCCTGCAACCCCTAAGATTAAGGGTCCCATGGACACAGAAAAACTTTGTGAAGAGGAGCGTTTCTGCTCGGAACTGGAAGCAGCAGCTTGTAAAGGTAGAGAAGAGTTAGCATGGTGAGATATGAAATTGGACTCAACTGGCTAAGACAATTCATGAATCTTTAATTCTCATGATGGAGCAAGTTAAACCAAGATGGTGTGAACATAGTGAATTGTAGATGAGATATGGCTCTAGTGAGGGAGGGGTGAGACTTTGGCAAGGACTTCACAAATCGTGAGTCCGAAGGGAATTAGGTCTCAAGGAGCAAGGATTCAAACTTTCAAGCTGTTTTAAGGGATCATCTTCTTGCTAGCGCCACTGACACATTTCTCCTAGGACCATAAACTGTATCTCACTCAACCGATGAAAGAGTAATGTGTTTCGCAATACTCGAGAAAGTTGGATGGGGAAGTAGTCGACCAAAACACAGTGCAGATATTGGAAGCGACAGATCTGAACCTCAAGTACGCCATACAATGTACATTTAATCGTCAATCAAGTGAGACGAAGACACAGTTGTTTTCAATTCTCAACCATATTTGAGAGCGCTTCCCACAAACTAGGCTCAGCATCTCGCCTCATCTTACTCGGTTCCGACAAAACCGAAGCGAGTATCATGTAAGATATTGGTCAGCCTGGTATAATACGACTTGGTAGCCACCAAGGCAATTTTTTTTGTCGAGCGGTGATAGGCGTATCATCACTCCGCCATCAATGTTATTATCGATATTTGTTGCGATTATCAACTACCCCCTGAGATAATGTGCATACTGAGAGACATTCTCCTGAGTTGCAAAAATGGATATTTCTTCCCCTTGCTTCATCATCACATGCGCATTTTGAGAGAATGTATAATATTGGGCCATGTATCACTGTATCATTACATCACTGCGTTGCTGACACTGATGATAAATATTCGCCTCTTAGCAGAGACTCTGGCCCACTCCCATGAAGAAATTGCGACTTGGCTGATCAAACTAGCCAGCGACGAATTCGAGTAACTTTCTCCGGTAACGGAAGCGGGCTGGTTGTGCCTAGGTGACTTCTGGAGAGTATCCCTACTCACCATGAAGCGATAACAAGGCGTCAACTTGAGGTTTTCCGACTTCAAGGCGTCCCTGCGTATACCGTGTCTCAGAATCCCTGTTTCTCTACGCGGAAACAACCGCAGTCAAGAGCATAATAATGCGAAGAACATAGCTCGATGACGGCGGTAGGATCCGAGGCCCGCTGCCTGCATGCCCAACTGCATGCGGGGAGGTCACAACCACAGCTGCTGATGACGTGGACGAAGATGATTCGCCAGTAAAGCACCATACACCACCATCATCATGTTTTTAGGTTGCAGTACTTGTGATCGGGCCATCGTCTCACCACTGTGATGAAAAAGTGGCACACTGTCATCGAATCGAGTCAGACCTCGTGAACGCTTCATCTGCGCCCAAAAAGGTAGAGCCGCAAAAGGTGCCCATTTTCTAGTCTGTGTCTCTCATGACTTTGTTGAAATTCCGGGCACAGCCTACGAAAGGAAACCCGCTAGACCAAATATTTAAACGATACGCAAGAAGAGGGGCTTGGTCAGAAGATCGATCTTCGTTACAGCCACCAAGCGGCACAGGATGGCGAGCAAGCAACCGTCCTCGGGGCAAGGCCCGTTGTACGAGGAAGTCATGCGGCAGAAGTACAATGATCCTGCCAAGTTGAGGGATCTCCTTGACGAATTATACGGCAGAGGCAACTACTCGGTAAAAGTAATACCACCCACATACCACCCATCACGCATCCTGGTTTTTCTACTTTGCTGTGGCCTTCATTGGGCGTGTTGCAGGAGAGGCTAACCCAATAGCAGACCAAGTCGAGTCGATGGATCTTACGTCTGCCTGCACCATTAAAGGAGGTATGTTCACATGCTGAGCGATCCCAAGCATCGCGACTACAGCTGACACTGAAACGTGAAAGGGACAGATGGAATGGATCGAGAACCAGGTGTGCTTTCATTATTGAGGGAAAGTTCCCTTTGCTAGTTAAGATCATTAAGTTGCTCCAAATCAAATAACTTTTAGTTGTTTCCTGCATCTGAACGAGATGGCTTGTTTCCTTTTGAAGTCCAGCCCCAGCTACCCACGCACGAATAACACCTCACACTCAAACACCTCAGCTTAACAATGAATGACTTAATACGCTGTGATATGCTCCACGTCATATTTTTCAACACGTATGATAGAATAACAAACACAGCCCCTCCTATCATACTCAGCCACGGTATCCTCTCTTCGACTGGTAGTAAGCTGTCAGACTACCAGGCTTCTCCTTGTTGCGTGGATCATTCCGGGCGGTGTTGGCGTGTGACGACTTACTAGAATTGGAATTCTTGGTATAGAAGCTCGGCACCCGCTGGCATGTAATTTTGATGGTCTGCAGCTGTTTCACTAATTGCATAGACCTCCATCTTGTCTTTGGATTCGGGTCCAACATATGCTCCTGGATAATATCCAGCATTTGATTGATGTAATCATTGCAGAAGCGATGTTTTTTCAGCTTCTGGATCCATTCTTTGACTGATGGCTTCAGCTCAGCATCCTGATCCCCATTGGGCTCTGTAGTGACATTGAAGAAGGTATCCACATCGAAACCGTAGATATCATGGGCCATCCTCATGTTGGTAAAGTCTTCCAGTACAGCCTTAGTCCCCAGAATATACCAAGATATATATTCAAGAAAAACACACCCAAGGCTGAAGATGTCAGAAGCTGGCGATACGAAGCCTTTGGGAGGAGGAAGATCGAACTCAGGAGAGCGGTAAGTTTCTGTTCTTGCCAGAGACCTTGGATCTTGTTTTGACCTTGAATACTTGGTCTGCAGTCTTCCAAGGCCAAAGTCTGCTAACACCAAGCTTTGCTCCGGGGCCTCCGACTTGCCTGTTTCGAAATATAGGATGTTACCTGGCTTGATGTCGCCATGTCTGCCATATACATTCGGGTCTGAAACATTTTCCGGTAGGAACTTCACGTTCTCCTCCCGGTCGTTGTGTATTATTTGCAGGCCCTCTGCAAGGCCGCAAAATTGGTCCGACATCCAGACACAATGATTAGGATCGCCAACAAATCTCTCGTTCGCCTTCCAATATCTCGCCAAATCTCCTTCTGCCCAGTCGAAGAGTAGATAGTAAGTGGGGCGGTCATGTCCTTGTGCAGAATTGTGCTCTTCAAATGTGGCAAGGAGTTTAATCAAATGGTCCTTATTCCCTTTCTGGTCGGCTGAATAGATTAGTGTCGAGAGTTCTAGGTTGAAGCTTTCACGCTCAGTATAACGGGGTGTGAGTTTCTTGAGAGCAAAGTAACCCCTGTGGTGACGTCCCTACGGATGGGAGACGTTAGCTAAAATTAGAGTGAAAAGATACTTCAAGATGAATGAAAAGTATGGCCATACCTTGGTATCACTATGATTGTAGTGACATTCCGATATCTTCACCCGATATACCTCACTGAATCCTCCGTACCCTCCATTAGCCGCCCCGTTTGTTGCGTCTAGGACTGCTTGTACACCTTCATCATTTTTGTCGATCTTTTTGTGATCATATATTGGCAAGCAGCTTCCGTCACGGATGACGTAGTGAAAGTGTTTGCCATCCTCCCATTTGATATATGGAGCCACGAGGGCACGAGCAGCGTCATTGAATCTTTTGCGGAACTTGGAGCGCTTCTTGTTGAACCCTGCGTGTTCCTTGTTATGCCGATCGCAGCTTAATCGAAAGCCCTCCTCGCTAAATATCAATGGAAGGCAGTGATCACACAGCCCGTCCGCCCTATGGATTTCAATGTCCTGGATCTGATCGCTCATCAGCAGTGCGCCGAAGACCTTGATACACGGTGGGTTGGATTTGCTTCCGAAGCATATTTGTTCGGCTAGTTTACGCCTTTCATCACGTGTTTTCGATTTGTAGCATGGCAATTTGTTGACTACTTGGAGGACCTTTTCTGGTGTGAGAATCCGCTCGAAGTCACTTCTCTGGACGTAGTATCTGTTGCTATCCAAGAAATACTTTTTCATCGAATTACCAAGCTCTTCCTCTAAAGTCGATAAGAAATCCTCGAGGTCGGGAACATCTTCCAAAAATTTGATCTTCCGAGCCTTGGTGTTGTCGTATTGGCATAGCTTCTGTCCATGGTCCAGGATCCTCTCCACCCGGTCTGGATTGTCAAGCCCAAAAGCCCGCTTCCTCACATGAGGATCATTGGATGACGACGAGCCACCGATAGCGCCTGGTGCCATGATTCCGTGCGCCTCCGGGAAGATACTTAGGCCTCGGAACCGGTAGGACGAAAGGCCACACCGCGTCTTCGCCTCCGAGCGGAGCTGTTGTGCTTGTACTATGTAAGCGTCGGAGAACGAATCCTAAATGGGAATAAGTCTGTGTGTAGCAGAAAGTGGCGGTGGTTCAAGAAGTGCAAATGGAAAAGGGGGGTTTGGATTGGGGTTGCTGAAAGTGCCTGAATTTCGCCCGTCTGATGCGCAGGCGGTCGCTACATGAAATACTTCTCTCTACTTTTGTTGAGGAGGCAGCGATACGGCAAAACTACTTAAACTACTGGCGGCGCCTCACTTTGCTAAATATACTTGGCCGGTTCGCCTGAATCAATTCCCTTGGTGGCTGCCCGCACTTCACCTCAGCTCCCGGTAC
Source organism: Clonostachys rosea (assembly GCA_026958235.1). Taxonomy (NCBI): domain Eukaryota; kingdom Fungi; phylum Ascomycota; class Sordariomycetes; order Hypocreales; family Bionectriaceae; genus Clonostachys; species Clonostachys rosea. The sequence goes on from CP110208.1 coordinate 1,315,079, forward strand.
TCGTCAGATTGCTACATCACATTGGGCTGCGACCGTCGGAGAGCTGCAAGGCGTCCATCATCCTTCCGGTCGCCTTACACAACAGCGCATAACTAGCCAACCAAGATACTAGCTCCGGCTCTGTGGGGGTTCCGGTGAAAGTAGGGGAATTGTGTCGAGGAAACGGTGTGTGTGGACAGCTGAGCACACACCCAGCATTTGGACGTGCTAATTATGGAATCCCGACATTTCACTTTCTGCAATCACTTCCTCTGTCATTCCATGGTCCGCACTACGATATCCAGATACTTGCTCCAGGAAGTTTGGAATGGATTCGCAAGATCAGGAAAACTAGATTCGTGAGCCGCGGGCTATGATCTGGGCTGGAGTATGTGGCCGGTCTTCGAACCCCCAAAAATGGCGCAGTTGCATTCTAGAGAGATACTTCGCCTCACGGCTTTAGCGATGCCCCAACCACCCACCCTCCAACAAATGTGAGCTGAGGTGGTTGGTGGAGGGTGGCTCAGCTGAATCAGGGGGCACTGCATGCATGGGCTATGCAGCTTCAACATCCGACCAGACATTCGATGGCTACTGATGACATGGCCATAGAAAAATCTCATGTCATTGAAGCCGAGGGTAGTGGATTGGAGATAAGAGCTACGTCGTGGACTAATTCAAGACGTGGGCAGTAAACGTGGTACGAATTATTCCATGATACGTACGAAACCCTGCCTCGAAGTCCTGCCCTGTCATATCACAGAAGTGAGACAAGGGCCTACTAAACCCTAACTGCAGTGTCAACGCACAGCCAAGGGACTTTACTTACCGTCTGGATACCACTCGACATCGAAGGATCAAAATTTGAGGCTGGTCGATCGTACAACTCCCTGCTCAGCTGTACGATTTCGTATGACTGTTACTTCTCCTTTCAAGCTTGGGTGGCCAAATCTAGTGGCAATTCTGGACCATTCTTAAGCCAGCCTTTCCCACTTCATTTGCGACACAATTGTGCATCGTTCCTTGTCCGCATCTTCCGCCCGACAGTCCCTCCAGTTTGAGAAAACACTCTTCGCGCCATGTCTTCATCGAGTTTCTCTAATGCCTGGTCTGTCCCAGATTCCATTGTCGAATGGAAGAATGGCGACGATGGCAAGATGAACGCGTACGTGTCAGCGTCAAACGTCAGCTCGCGCCAATTGAAATCTTACCTGGATTCGAATTACCCGGGCCAATACTCTGTTCAGGTAATGATCTACTACCCAATCGGCTTTCGTCTGGGATTTGCACTGACCCACGCACGTTTATAGCTGAAACGAGATCAGTTCAGAATTACTGTCCCCCGAAGCTAGCCTTTGCCTATTGACTTGGGTGAAGAAGTGTAGAGTAGGCGACCACTTGCCGCCATCCGATTCAATTTGATTATCAAGCATAATATCGTGCAAGAGACATGGTACACAATACCCAAGGAGATGCGGGGACGGAGAGTTGAAGCCTCAGGGACGCGTGGCTGATAATCATGTTGAAAAGATTCATGTTCATCTCAAACTTATCCAATGCCCCCCTGTATGGCCAAAGCTATCGATCCTAGGCTAGGCTTTTATATTAATATTCATTCAGCACATCCCGGGCATTGAATTGCTTCTTACGTCGTGGAGAACCTCTTTGGAACCCTGACCGTGTGGCCAATTAGTCATTTCGCTCTGAGTACATCGGTCACCCCAGACTGTCATTTGCGCGAGTTTAATCCTATACATGCTTTAATCCGATCATTGCTAACTCGAAAGAAGAGTACGGCCGAAATGAAGAGGCGTGTAGACCAATATTCATAATATCCCGATGGGTGAATGGAGATTGTCTAACCAGAAAACCTAGGGCTCTTTCAATAACAAGCCACTTGAAATAAAGTAAAAAATAAGTTTCTTACCATACAAAGCCACCAACTGTGCTCTCCCTTTGATACAGGGCCTTATAGCTAGACTTGATCATACACCCAATGCTATTTAGGTAGCTTTGCCATTTTGGTAAAGGGTGAGTACCAAGATTCCGAAGCTCGAAATGGGAGGGGTACCTTCCCAAATTCTATTTACCTACTAACAGGACATATTTCACGAAGCTCAGAGTTGAGCAAAGTAGTTAAATAAAAAACAAATTATCGCACAAACCTACTTGTAGATAACCAGTCTACTTCAACCAGCCGAGGGAATATACAATTACAGCAAGGTAAACTCAGCCAGGACATGAATCAGAGATTGGAGTGTGTATTCAATTTGTTACAATAAAATATAGGGTCGAAGTTATCATCACAAGTCAAATATGAGTGCCGGTATATTCGTCACTGCATCCTACTTCATCAAAGCCCCGCGCTCGTCACAAGCACTATTGCCATTCAGTGTAGAATCATACGTTATCTTTCTTCTAAAAGACGAGCCTGTCATTGTCAATATGATCAAAGTGAGAATTCATGAAAAATTCTGCCTTGATGCGAGAAGAAAGACCTTCTGGTACACTGGGTTTCAAGCAATCGAGTGCCAAGTACAATTTTCCATGATCTAGAGAGGCCAGATGATGGAATGAGTTCTTGTCTTTGACTATATTCCACCCTAGAGTTGATGGCCAACTCTCATCTTCTACTCGAGTCTCACCTCTATGAAAATCTACATACGAAGAAAATTTAGGCTCGTTAGACTACACCGAGTGTAGTCGGTAGAGATTAATGGTACTATAAATGTTAAGAAAACTGTTCCCACCAAAATCTTCCCCAAAAGAACACATAAACAGGGCTCCCTCTTATACGTATAGGCACTGAAAGATAATCTTCGCAGCATTTGACAACAGACACAGCATTTTTATTTCTGCTGTTGACCAACGCATTGTATCCTATTAATACATGTCCAGCCCAACCTCCTATTTTCAACAAGTTATCTAAAAGAATTCTTTTGTATGATTTTGAGATAAGAAAACATCCCGTAAAATTACTTTGAGAGGCTGTGAGGAATGGCAGAATTGGAAGACCCCAAAACCTTGTCACATTTAAAATCAAGAGTTTGTGGAGGAGCTACACTCAGTGTCAGAAAGCTCTTCAGCGAAACGTTACCTATAAGATCTTGTGCGAAATGATAGTCTGGATATAAACCGCTCACAGAACTACCCAGACTTTAAGAGGGCTATAAAGCATTCAACCTCTCATCAAAAGTCTGGATCAAAACATTCAAGCCACTTAAGGTCCGACTTGTATCAGCGTTGATATTGAGAGCTGTTTGTGAGCATTTTGTCTCCAATGAATCTAATGATGCTACGGATAAAATATCTAACTGGTCGCAGGGTTCTGTGGATTTTCTTCTCAAGTACTTGGCGTCTGAGTATTATTTGGGTGTCTGCTGCTAGTGTATGTGCCCCTCGCATTATGCTTATTGGTAAGAATCAGCTGTAGGGCTGGCACAAGTTCTCGGCTGAAGGGCATTGAAATAGCGAACTGCGGGGGAAAAAAGAGATAAAACCACTTTATAAATAGAATCTGCTGTCATGAGCCTTAGAATCCTTTATATTCTCATGCAGCTCAGCTCAGAAGGTCTCTATTTGTCCAAAACGGGTGAGGGTAAGCCCAACAACCAATAAGTTGTGGGCCAAACTGGAATAATCCTGGTACTATTTTTAGTAGGGCTGAGGATAATATTCACCGTGAGGTTGGCAGACGGGGTCAAAGGGCTGTGAAGATTGAAAGATCATAAAAGTGCTTCGAGATGCTTTTGCCTAGATATTTGGATATCTGCAGGACCCCTTTTTTTCTGATCTCAAATCTCCTAGATGCCGGCTAATAACTACAACGATGCAACTCTACAGATTTCTCTTCACCATTCTCTGCCTAGCCCTGGTGGCTAACGCAGGGCATGGTAATGAGGGAAGAACCATGCCATTTTCTAACAAGTTCGGAAAGGTTGAGACCGTGTCTGAAGTTAGAGCTAAACCTCTAACGCAACCAGCTATCCTCACCCAGCCAATGAGCATGTTTGGGGCAAAGGACATGACGCTGCAAGTAAGAAGGAAAATGAATGGTTGATAAGAGGATTTATGCTAAGTATGGTGCTGCGGTATAGGGCTTGGCTATGGGCGATAACTTGGCCAAGGAGCAGACTCCGGTCGTGAGCAAAGGAGACATCGCACCTATCGACAAACCTCTTGCGAAAAGAAAGGTCGCGCCCAAGGCAACTCCTAAGAAAGCTACTCCTAAAAAAGCCACACCCAAAGCAGCTCCCAAGAAGGTGACCCCAAAGACAGCACCAAAAGCAGCACCAAAAGCAGCTCCTAAGAAAGCTATACCAAAGAAGACAACTGCACCCAAGAAAGCTACACCCAAAAAAGCTACACCCAAGAAGACAACGCGCCTAAGGTTCCAGCGCCCAAGAAGACGACGCCCAAGAAGACATTATCTAAGAAGACGGCCCCTAAAAAGACAACTCCTAAGAAAACAACTCCTAAAAAGATAGCGCCTAAAAAGACGGCTGCGAAAAAAGCTACTCCTAAGAAGACAACTCCTAAAAAGACGACTCTTAAAAAGACGGCTCCTAAGAAATCAAGTAAGAAGGCTACTCTAAAAGCAGCTTCTACGAAGTCTAGGAAGGGAAAGTCTACACCGAAAGGGAAAGGTGCTGCTAAACCTCCTAAGAGCCAGGGTTCTTCTATGGTAAAGGCTTCTAGCAAGGGTAAAGCTGTTCCTAAGCCCAAGGCTCGCCCCAAGGGGAAGGGTAGTACAAAGGGAAAGGCGGTTGCCCAGCACAAAGCCAGTGGCAAAGGAAAGAGCCGCTCCGGCAGAAAGTCTCCTGATACGGCGAAAGCTGGTCCAAAGAGCAAGGCTACCGCTAAGGGTGATGCCGGCCGCAAGGACAATATTCCAACGAAGAGCAAGGCCTCCGAGAGAAACAGTGCTGCCAAGGGTAAATCTGGCCCTAAGGCTAAGGCAAGTCGCAAAGGAAAGACCATTCCAAGGGTATATCTAGACCTAGACGTAAGGTTGGTTCCAACCGGAAATCAGTACCTGGAAAGGTTGATGCTAAGGGGAGGACTGGAAAGGGCAAAAGTGCCTCAAAAGGGAAATCCGGTCCCAAAGGAAAGGGTGCATTGAAGGGAGCAGCCGGTCGCAAGGTAAAGGGTGTTTCCAAGAGCAAGACTTCCAAAGGAAAGGGTGCATCTCAGGGAACTACTGGCCGCAAGCAAAAAGGTGCTTCCACGAGCAAGGCTCCTAAAGAGAAGGGCGTGCCCAAGGCAACAGCCAGCCGTAAGGGAAGGGGTGTTTCTAACAGTAAGGCTTCCAAGAGCGAGAGTTCTAAGAGCAGGGCTTCTAAGAGCAAAACTTCCAGAGGAAAGGGTGCACCCAGCGGAACAGCCAGTCGCAAGCTAAAAGGTGCTTCCAAGATCAAGACATCTAAGGGAAGGGCTACACCTAAAACTAAAGGGGCTGTTAAGGGCAAGACTCCTAAGCAGAAGTCTACCTCCAAGGGCAAACATGGGGCGAAGGGACAAGGTGCCAAGGCCAGAACCGGCCTCAAGAGTAAGAGTGCTGCCACGGGCAATGATCCGAAGGTAAACAATCCTGCCCAAGCGAAGGCTGGCTCCCCCAAGGCTGGTTCAGTATTTGGGTGTCGAGGTGATTCGTGCACCCTCGCCAAATCAAACCCTCAAGCCACTGGAGGGGTGACTAACTCCCCTAAGGCTGGTCCTGAGTTGGGGTGTCGGAGTCTTCTTTGTAGACTTCCCCAAGCAGGCCTGGTGGGGGGCAGCCTTGGGAGAGGCGTCCTTGGGAGAATTGCGAGACCTAGCATTGGGACAATTGGGCTTGGGAGGCCCAGCCTTGTGAGGCCCCCCTTCGCGAGACCCGGCTTTTCGACAACGAGTCCCCTAGATGCCAAGAAAAAGGACAAGACAAAGGACAAGACAAACACCCCCATTGTCCCTACGTGGGTGAAGCAAGGTAGTTCGATCCAGTGGCATAACGATGCTGAATCGGGCCCCACGAGAATCATGAGGAGTCTAACATCATCAGTGGGGAAGCTTTGAAAGAGGATCGTCCGAATCAGGTCAAACACACCCTCAATGATGGACAACATACCATGTACCAGGCTGTTTCGCCTCCCCTTGGCCCGCCCCTGCCGGAAGGCACTAAAAGCATTCACGTGAAGTTTGGCGATGGCGATCCTGAAAGAAATAAAAAGTATATGACCCATGGTCCTCCGCCTTCAATCGCGTTCAGCGGAGGGCAAGACCCGGGGGATCGCGCGAAGAGAAACGCTTGGAAAGATGCTGTTGAAAAGGCAAAGAAGGAGGGCAAGCCTGAACCCCCAAGGATTCCAGAAATGGATAAAAAGAAACAGGAATTCATACCCCGCCCATGCAAAGTACAGGAGCAGGCTGTTTTTTCAAATCCTCTACGCAAAGATGGCCGGCGTAAGTACCCTGAATCTGCATTTACCTTTTTCTTCCGTCTGTATTGTCGACTTGATATTTACTAAATGGCGTTCGCAGGATACTCTGAGATACACGAGGTTTGGCCCAAGACTAAGGAGCAGCTCGAAAAGCAACATAAGGACTTGAAGTTACCAGGCCCCGTCGATGAGCCCTGGTCCATCGAAAAAACGCACCAGGAAGTGTAAGTCTCCTAAAATTAATGTTTTATCGGCGATCTGAAGCGATTTGGACTAATTGAGGCTACAGAGGCAAGCAGCTTCATGTTTTTCCAAACCACGCGGCTGACGTTGATGGCACAGCTCACAAGCACTACACTGACGAGATGAAAAAAATGACCAACTTCAGGACACTTCCCGGACCTGTTGGTGATTCCGGACCTGCTGGTGATGATTCAGAAATCGACTAATAGCGCTTTGTTGAGAGGCTAAGTCAGTAATAGCTTCTGACTGGTAGCTTATTTACCTTCAAAATTGAACGATAGTAATCCTACAACAGTTTCAATAAAAAATGGATTTAGCCCGCTACAAGGGCAAGATAATCTACTATCAAGTGCTATGATAGTCGTTTATGAGCGGACTTATCAGTATTGTAAATGGACGAGAAAATCCAGTGAAAGTCAAGGGGAAGATACATCTGCCTCGTCAAAAGGCACACATACAAATAGGAATATCTTGGAGATGTACTAAGCCATGATCACTTTTCATATCCAACATAGTCTTGTTGACCTCGTGAGCTACCTATTCATACCTAAAGACCTGGGCCTGATTTCATTCGTGGCCATCGAGGTACCACGGCCGGCACCAGTCTCCCACCTAATCCGTGCAGCTAGCCCTCGTCTCCATTAAATCACAAATTGTATGTTGGCCTGCTAAAACCGCCGCTATTGACTACCTGTGTCGTCGCAATCAAAGAAGAAGCCACGCTCCAGGGCCTGCTCCTGTATATAATCTGCAAGATGTTTATGAGCTGAGTCGTCATCTTGTCTAGTTGTTATCGATGCAGTTCTCGTAGGGCAAGTTTCATTCCTGAAGGGTTTCGACTTTGACTGGATTTCCTTGACTCGATGGAGGAAGTCGTTCGAAGCATAGATGAGCTCGGCAACCGGGTCAAAGCCCTGGTCTTTCTCCTCCCCCATGTATAGCTTGGGGTATATCGATTCTGAATCGCCAACCTCGGACATTGTTTCTTGAAAGTCTTCAACGTCGGCACAGGAGGAATATGATATTCCATCTCCTTGTAAATTTTATCAAATCTATGGTACACCGTACTCTGGGGGCCGCCGAGCGGCTTGTGTTGGTCAAGGAACCTATCGGCAGCAATCTTTGCCTCGGCAAGCGTACTCTCACGCAAATTTTGCAGGGGTAGCACGCAGGTGTGGTCTTTGTCAAGCTCGACATTGAGCAACATGTCGCGGTCGTTCATTTTGAGGTCAGCGTCTCGCGAATCACGACCATCACGGGCAAGCGAGTATGTAGCACTTGCGAATACGTCGATACCATTAGGGTGAGGGCGGCCGGCAGGTGCCTCATGAAAAGGGACAGAGGGGCTCGGCTGGCTTGGCCTTTCATCTGCCATTCCGCGACGTAACGAGGGGAAATTCCAGACTATGTCATGTTGGCACCCGGTTAGTCCCGTGCCGCTTAATCAATATTTCGGGACCAGAAAGTGATCTCACCTGGAGAGCTCACGGAAGCTGATTCTCGGAACGGTGTTACAGTCCTAGCTCGGTGATGAAGCCGACACGGTGCCTTGGATTGAGGGGTCCTGAGAATCGCAATCGCCTGAGGTGGCCTGCCCCAGTAGCGCATGATAAAGCAACTGCCTCTGAGCAGAGTGTGACTACTCGTTGGCTCTTTCAACGTGCTCTACAGACAAGGTGGGGAGAGGGTTTCACGCTTTAGCTTTAGGCAAGGATGAGGGAGAAGGGACGGGGAAAGGCAGCACAAGGCTTTAATTACAGGCCAGGTGTCATGCTCCTAAAAATAGCAAGTACGTACCTCACCCGATGTTTTTGTTATGTGGTTGGCTCATGTAATCTTACATTGGGGGCTGAATTAGACTGTCTGCACACATGGTTCGCACCTTATGAAGCGATAGATGAATATCTTAATAGAGGAATTGAGAGATAGCAAGATTTAAAGTGGATAGACTTAATTAAGGAAGAAGAGCGTGTCTCCAGGCTACAACTGAGAAAATCTACTTATGGCTAGGCCTTATCCTAGTTGTGTGGCGTGGCTATAGGGTAAGCAGAATCATAACCTACCCTACACCACCGAACCTCAACTGAATAGCATTTGTCATTAGATGATACAAGCATACTTATATTATATCTATTTGCGCTCTCACAACAAAATTTGAACATACGACTAATTGCATATCGCGGGTTTCTTTAAATCGAATCTCTCAGAAGTTGAGTGCTGTTCTTTTGGATCATTTATATTATAAGTTCATGCTAAAAGTTAAGGCACTCATACTGCACTAGTCAATTCATTTCCTGAGCGAAGTGAAAACATCATTTTGAAAGGAGGTTAGAAGCGAGTCCCTCACTGGAGGATAAAGACTTCAGAGGTAACAACATTTCCTTTGTTGTGGTCAGTTATCACAAATCCGGGGTGGCAATTCCTGGTACCATTGCCACAGATCTTGGTGATCTTTGGCGGCGAGAGAATGTAGCTGAGGTGCCGTACTTTTCCGCCGTTGTCGATAGAGACTGGCCAGTTCGGGAGCATATCAAGGATAAAGATGAAGTAATTCGAAGTAGCGATGCCTTATTAATCGTTCCCTCTAGCTCAGCATATTCGCTTGATTCTGATGGCAAGGGAGTGGTAATGTCCGAGTTCATTAGAAAGGTCGACCTACTACAGTAAGAGCTAAACAGGCTAGAAAGTTCAGGCTATTAGTTACGATAGGAAAAGACGGGAAGTAAAGTAGGTTATAATGGGGAGTGAGGCGTACTTATCCTCGATGTAGCACCCCCGAAATACAATAGAGCGAGACCTGGCCGTCTCAGAAGACATGCAACCCATGCGAACAGCTTTGGTGCAGTTGAGATGAAGTCCAACTTGCTTGCTATTTTAAATGCAATGCCTGCACAGGGAAACACTGTCAGCACAGCCACTTGTGCTTAGGACATGTCATGACGAATCTCTATAGGTCTAGCCTAGAGAGTTGTCCATCATGGCTCCATATCAAGATCCCAGGATAAGAGCTGTTTGAACAGTAGTAATAGTAGCATGCTCCAATTCGAGTTCGAAGAGGGTCTACGGGACTTGGGCAAATTTCTCGCCAGCGATATCTCCAGAGGGAGTGAAGTATTTCTTAACACCTAGGTCTAGGCTGATTAAAGAGGCCATGGAGAGTGTTCCATAAAGGAAACAGGGGGTATAGCAAGTGCAATCACCGTTTCAAACAGCTTCATCCCAGACCTGGCGATGGTGTTCAAAGATGTCCCGGCCGATGACTAGCAAATGGATAAACCGGAAAAATGGGCGATGAAGGACTCGGGCCTAGGAGAGCCCTCCAAGGCCGCTCAAGTAACCCGGTCTGGATCTTTTCCGCCATATTCGCCACAGAGACTCTTCCCTCTAGAGAGCTCTTCATAACATGGGGAAAAACTCGACGAGCTGAAATACTGACTATTCCCTGGTTGATGCTTGAGGACTGAACTTTTCTATCGAAGCGGCGACTTCGTTCATATCTCGCATATTGTCATCTATATTTTCAGAGAAAGCACTGAGAAACTGTTTCAGATAGAGGCGTGTTGTTGGTGTTACTAGGCGCCATTCCCGCTGACGTAGGAAGTTTTTCTTGTTGTGGCTCTTAATATGCTCAGATTATAGGTTGGCGGAAACTCAAACCTCAGGCGAAATGAGAAAAGCCGTCGTCAATTCCCGGCCTCAATACGGAAGGGAATTCGTACTTGGGCCATTGAAGAGAGCTCGAGGGAAGGTCCCATCAAGCAAGAGGAGCCACTGCCAAGGATGTTGGGCCTAGGATGGGGCTTGGGTGTGGAAAGAAAATAACTAGGCATGGATCCCTTGTTGGATTTGGCCGAACAGCACCTGGCCTCGTTCGCAAAGACCACACCCTGTGACCTAGTATCACGGATTAACATGTGTTAAGAGGAATAATAATGGTGTTAGTAGAGGAAAATTGAACTATGATTCTCTAGCCAATAGATAAGTTTGCCTTTCTTAAGCGCCGTGGAGCTATGGTCGAGTGTTTATATGAAGCCTCTCGTTTCAGGGAGGAGATCTGATACCTATGCTTGCGGGTCATGTAGTATCGAATTCCCTGATCTTGATTGTATCTATAAATTCGAGGCTAGGCTCAAAAAATCGGATAGTAACCCAATAGTATCACTACCTGCCCAAAACGGTGAAAGCAAGAGGGCATAATACTCTTTTGCGAGTAGTTTGACATGATATTAGCAGAATTCAAAGTTGAAGCAATTTCCTAGAGATATTGAAAATATATAAATTGTGAACTTTACCAATTGATTAAGCTACTATTAGCCCCCAGAGAAATCGTGTCTAATTACTTGTAAGAAGACTGAGCGCGAGCTCTCGCACCTCGATAGTTCAACCTCGCGTGTGTACATACCTATTGATACCAACCATGCTCAGGAAACCTGGTTTGGAAAACAAATAAGAATATTTCAAATTCACGGATTAGTCTCATTCGACGACATATTGCGAAGTGAGTGGTGTTTCAGATCAAATTGGGGCAAAGAGATCAAAGGTGGTGGATACCGTTCTCGAATGACACACCTGAAGTGGGAAAAATCAGCGAGCTGAGAGGCAAAACACAGGGGAAGCCTGTCATGATAAGATCTCCTCTAGCCTCCGAATTCTCTTGTCCTGTGACGTCCCGGGATCGGCAGGAACCGCGAGCGACCTACAATGCCAAGCAAGGCGCTTCGCTGTGTTGAGCCCCCCAGTACCTTATAAGCAAAAAGTATTCAATCTCAGTTGACAATGTTGCTCGAGACTACGATATAGATGGCAGCTTGTTTCAAAGCTCGGAAATTTGATTAGAGGCTAGCAATGTAACCGTTGCCGCGCAAAGCTTGCCCACGCGTTGATTCCATCCATGAAGCAGAGTGGTGACGAATCGACAGGATATCTCAGCTTCTTTCTACATGGAGTAATTCGCCTACATCAATGCGCTGAAACGCTCCAGCCTACTCTATTTAGGCATGGCGCGACGAGAGACTCACTGGGCTTCACATTCAACAGCGTGACGTACCACTGGAGAGTATGGGTAGCAAACATGTTTAACAGGGCCCATCCAATTGGATCGATTGAATTACGTGGACGATGGGGGTCATAGTCTAGGTAATATAGGGAAAAACTGCCCTGTGAGGCCCAATGGGCAGGAAATTGTCAGTTACGCGCCAGCGGCACATCCTTGCTGATTCCTGAAGGAACGCAGCTCTGGCTACTCGGTAATGTTCTGTTCCCTGTCCCACCGCTGACCTCAGCCCGTCTCTTTTCTCACCGGGCGCGTATGCTGCGTGCCGGTTTTCACGCTTGGGACTACCAACTTAGTCAGTTCCGCTAGAAAGGAAAGTCTCAGTGGCTGCTTACGGTAGGTAGTGGTAATATGAGACAGAATGCAGCAAGCAAAAGGTACATATATCTGGCATCAGCCAACCAACTAATCATGGTTGGTGCTTTCTGACAGGGTGGTGGGAAGGAATCGGATCCTACCATGCAACCATGAATCCCCATCCTTCCACCGTGAGTGGAGATATTTCCCACAAGGCTCCGTCCTTTCTACTCTCGGCATTGGACGTTTCAAGAATCCCTCGCGGTCGGATGACAGCTGAAGTGTGCAAGGCACGGGGGCAAGGGGCCCTGGTCTAGGAGAATTTCAGATGATTCAATAAGGTGAGGGTCAGTATAGGCCTACTTTGCCTGAACTTGGTGTTTCTCCATATTCAATTCATCAATTGGCGTTTTTGCTCTTCGTCGTGCTTGCCATTGAGGTCGCATTGGCGAAGCTATCGCCACAATATCGACATCTAGAAGCCGCTGCCTGGCACCAAACGAGCGCCCCTCTTTTGGACAGAAGCCATGAGGCCCGCGGCCATCATTGGCATCGCTGCCAGTCTCTGTACGTACCATCATCGATCAAACCATGTCTTGGCACGTCGCTAACACGCCATGATGCAATTGTAGATGCCTCAGCAGCAAACGCCCTCGCTTCGTATACGACTGGAGCCAATGACGACATCAGGCTTCATTGGGGATTCCCCAATTCGACGATCAAAGCGAGAACGGGCAACATCTACTTCAAGATCGATGCGCCATCTACCTACGCATGGGTCGGCATCGGTGTGGGCAAGTCCATGCTGGACGCAATGATGTTTGTCGTATATAAGGGGACCAACGACAGCGTAACGGTCAGCATGCGAACTGGAGAACATCATACACCACCCGTGTATACCCCGACGACCAAAGTCCAGGTGTTGAATGGCTCGGGTGTAGCAGATGGCAGGATGGTGGCGGAGGTGAAGTACGCCGATTTCAACATGGAAGGGAAAGACGTGTGGATGTGCGCGTGGGACTCCGTAGGGCCATTGGAGCTCTCGGACAAGAAGGACACGGTAATTCACAAGCATGACGGGAACCGACAGTTCACCATCAGCCACTCGGCAGCGGCAATAAGTTCAGAGACGAATGTCTTCTCGGCCAGCGACGACGGATCCGACAACGGGATTGCGCCATACGTGGCGCCTGTCAACTATGATACCATCGTCCTCGCTCATGGAATCATCATGTCGGCGCTATTTCTCGTTTTATATCCGGCAGGGGCTATCATCATGCCGCTCTTTGGGAACTGGTTCTATCATGCCGTGGAGCAGTGTATTGCGTACCTCATCATGTGGGTTGGCTTTGGTCTTGGCGTAACATATGCTTCATATGCCGGGATGGTAAGTGTTCCAAATTCTTGGGCTGTTGCCAGTCATCTTTGATCTAACAAGGCGTCTTCTCTTCACATAGTTTGGAAAGCAGACTCACACGCAGATGGGGACCATTTGTGTCGTACTCCTTAGTTTCCAGCCTGTCTTGGGATATCTTCACCATCTCGATTACAAAAAGCACAATAGAACAGGGCTGTTGGGCCGCATCCACTCCTGGCACGGGCGTGGCCTAATGATAGTCGGCATCGTCAACGGCGGTTTCGGGTTACAGATGACAGGGCAGGTGGGCAGTGCTTGGTTCATCGCATACGTCACTATTGCGGTAATCGTTTTCGCGGGGTATGTGGGAGCCATCGTCTATAGCATGAGTAGTCGCATGAAGCAGCGCAACCGACCTCCAAGAACGGTCGTCGTGGAGACGGTATCAGGCCCAGCATTGCGGTTGAGATCAAGGTAGCGAGATGAGCAATAATTAAGAAAAGAAACGGATACCCATTTATGCATCTTCGAGATTGTCCCAGAAATCCACCATCATCTCCCGAACCTCTTTCGGCTTCTCTCCAGCAACGCTATGCCCAACCCCATCAACAACATGGATATCTCCCTTCCACCCAACTGATTTGAATTCCTTCTGCATATAATCCTTCTCGAAGAAGCCATCCTTCTCTCCAAGAAGAACCAGGGTCTCAATCTTGCCCTCCGCAAGGCTCCTATACGTGTCATGGGCATCATAAACGCCCGTATATCTATAACAGCTGACCAAGCTCGCAACATGCCCAGCATGCTTCTCCTTCTCCCAGATCTGGACAGCCTCCCTGGGAATAGCTTCCAAGCCCTTCTCCTTGAACTTCTTCTCCCAACCTTCCTCGACCGGTCCAGGTCCCAGGTAATCCCAAACCGAGTTTGCGCTAAGATCTCCCCAGCCCCAGCCCCAGCCACCCCATCTCAGAAACCTCTCCCACGACGTCAGGCCAGATTTCTTCAAAAGACCAGCGGGTGCGATGAGGACCAGGGACTGCACGACAGTGGTGTGATACTGCGCAAAGGAAGCGGCTATGATGCCTCCGAGGGAGAATCCGAGAAAATGAGCCCGTGACCAGCCAAGATGGGCGAGGAGGCCGAGGATCTGGGTGTGAAACAGGCCAGGTACGTGGGGGGCCACAGGGGTAGAGGACAGCCCGTGTCCCCAGTTGTCGTAGATGAGGACCGTGGTGGGCGTGGAATCGGCGGCGAGGAGCTTGGCCAGGGGCAGAAGCCCGATGGCTGGAGTTCCGACGCCGTGGATGAGCACCACGTTGCGGGGGGTCGCCGTGGTTGACGGGTTCGGGTGGGAGGGCTCAATCAGATAGTAGGTTGTCACGCCCAGGTATGACTGAAAGGTCTGGGCAGGCGGCAGGACTCCTCCGAATGAGGCATTGAAGTCCTCGGCCGGTGGCGGAGGAATGGACCTTTGGTCGCCAACTTGGCCGGGATGGGGGAGGACGGGAACGTTGATCACGGCCATGTCTAGCTCTAGCCCAGTTTAAAAGGGAAGATAGGCTAAAGTATAGCTGTAGTATAAGTACTAGGGAGGTTGAAACTGCCGAGCTGGCAAAGGCAAACAATGCTCTATTGTGGTGTCAATCCAAGGGCGTAGTTTTTCGTGGCTCAAGCACTGATGCTGATAAATACGAGAAGATAAGACTCTGGATCACTAGCGCCGGGTATAATTTATAATTAGCTGAAATTCAGGTTGCCGCCGGTATTTGCGCGTCCGGTTTGTTGGCACAATCGCTGCCTGAACAGGGGTAAGCGAGTGACACTTTTGGAGAAGGTTGAAGGAGAGCAAGCTGGGACACAGTGTCTTGATTCGAGGATGGTTTAGATTTCAATTCAGAGAACGGATTCATGTCTAGCAAAGAGGGTTGCAACATTCTACATTGCCCTAGAGAAGGTGCCTAAAATCCCTCACCGCAGGATGATTTTGACTAACTTTAAGCAAGTGGATTGCCGACTTATACTGTGTTTTCATACAGTATCATAGGTGAGAGAGAGAGTACGGGTACAAAGTTCAAAACAGCGATACCAAACCCGACCTCTCAACACAACGAGTTCATACAGTACCACATCGTCCTTCCCCAAATCGAATGATGCACTCAAGCACCACTGCCATTATATGCAATCAAGTTGACGGTTGAGGCAGGCACGTTACCGAGCAGATTAGGAGTAGCAAGCTCTTTCAGTCGTTCGCAGATCCCAGCTCCGGTTATCCCTTCGAGGCTTGCGATATAGGCCCCCAAGCCTGCAATGTGGGCAGAGGCAATGGATCCAGAAACCGTTGTCTATGATCAAGATGTTAGTGTCCCAAACCACATTTATCTGAAACAAATTAGGGGGAGATGTACAGTGGTTCCGCCTAGGCCTGTAGTGACAACACTCTGACCAGGGGCCCAGATATCAAGCAATGAGCCGTAATTGCTCCAAGATGCGGCTGTGTCGGTGCTGGTAGAGCCTCCAACAGTGCAAGCCGTCAGTACAGATGCTGGAGAGTAGTTGGCAACATTGGCCGCACTGCCGCCAGCAAATACAGAAACGAATGTGCCCCCAGAAATGAGCGTAGCGACGGCAGTGTTGAGAGCTGTCGAGAAGGATCCTCCAAAGGCGATATTTACCGCGAAACCCTTGGGACAATTCCGTGTGAATACATCTGAAGCGATCCAGTCAATGCCAGAGATTATGCCGCTCGTAGTACCAGAGCCGCTGTCGTCGAGCACCTTGACCCCGAGAAGGGCGGTGTTTCTACTGACGCCGTAGGTCAAGCCTCCTACCACGCCTGCAATCGCGGTACCATGGCCATTACCATCAGTGCTGCTACCGCCAACAAAGTTGGCTACCATGGAGGCTCGACCGCCGAATTGCTTTGTCGCCATTATCAGCAAGTGAATGAAACATGAGAAAGTCAAACGTACCGTATGGGTTATCTGAATACCCGTGTCTAAGATATAGACACAGGTCCCTTCCCCAGCTGAATCATCGAACACGTAGGTAGTTGCTCCCCGAGCTCGGTGTGAGATGCGAGCGAGATTCCAATTTGTGGTGGGCACAGTTATAAGATCATCAATGGAGACAATGCCATCTGACTCGATGGATAGAATGGAGTCTTTTTCTATATTCTCAACCTAAATCAGGGTCAGCATCGAAAGAGTTTTCTCCTCCAAATATGACATTTACCTGGGGATGATCATGTAGTTTTGCTACTTGATCGTCATCGAGGGTAGCAGCAAAGCCGTTGAAGACGTTGCTATATAAATGATCAGTTTCAATTGAGAAAGAGTCCAGTATGCTGTCGAGCGCAGCAATCTCTGATGATTCTTTAAGCTTGACAATGTATTTGTCGACAACACGGGGATCTATGTCTCTCGCTTGGGGCGGAGGAGAAGGCGCTGCCAAAGCGAGCGAGATTGCCGCCAGTATGAAGCTAGGACGAGCACGCATAATGACTACTGATAGATTGATAGAACTTCTTCTTCTTAGATTATTTCTCTTAAAAAGGATCTGGGTAATTCGATGGCCGTCCGTAAGTGGATAAATCTATTCAGTCTACTTTTCCTCATCTGCTGCCTAAGCTATTTATCTATTTCGTGATCCCGAAGCGAGTTCGTCTCAGACCACCTTGCCCTTCAGCTACCATCACACCTTCCTTACAGAGACAGTAAAGGTGAATAAGCATCGCTGACATGTCGTGGTAGAGTTGCAGCCAAGAACGTAGCTGAAATCGCCTGACAAGGTAATTGGCTATCTCCCCCCAGCTGATGGCGAGCGCAACGGTGGGCATGCAGAATTCAATATTTGTGGCGTGGACGAACAAAATTCGTCTATTCGCCTATCTCTGCGTACCGGGTTGGGTAACATCGGGATCCTTGCGTGATTCAAACGATGTTTAGCTGTACATCCAGCTCTTGGTTTGTATTCCCCCAAGGCAATTCCTTCATAGCTGATGTTAGGATCTGCTATGTTGATTAGTCTTACATATTCTTATCATAGGCAAATAAGCCGTCAACACGAACACATATGAGAGCTATGATCTGCATGCAACCATCATCGCCAAACGTTCATGGCTACCAGACCAACTGATGAATCTACGCAAACCACGCCGCTGTAACCGTGCTTCGTATTCTACTTCATCCAATTAAAACACCAACAATTCTTTCACCTCTCATGATGAGATCAGATTCTGCCGAGCTAGTATGAAACAGAGCGAAAGGTCTGTATCATCTATTCTGATAGCCAAAGTTTAGCCAATGCTGAAGACAGAGCCTTAACGCTGTCTTGCGTACGTTCATGGTTCGTGCCCAGTTCTTTAGTTCTCAATCGAACAGCATCTCGAAGGAGGGGCTCTGCCTCCGAAGCCCTTCCTAGCTGATTGAGGACGTACCCCATGTCATGCATTACCCGTACTGTTCCCAGATCTTCCTCTCCGTCATATCTCTTTTTCCATTCTAGTACGTCTCGTAGATGGAAGACGGCTTCTTCGTGCCTAGATTCTTCAATATATATCATGCTAAGATGCTGCTTGCATCCGATCGTGATTTCATCAGTGTCCTCAATTGCCATCTCGGATAAAGATAAGGCTTTTATCAACAAGGGCTCTGCATCCGCATACTGTTTAAGCGATACCATGACGGAGCCTAGATCATGCATGCTTGCGATAGTAGCAGCGTTTTCAAGGCCCGAGTGTTCTTTTCTCAACTCAAACACCTCTCGACATATTGGCAGCGCCTGTTGGTACTTTTCCGCAAGAGACAGGTTGCAGCAAATATTGCCCATGAGACTAAGGACAATCTCATCTTTCTTAGTGCCCGCCCTCTTCACTTCAATCTCCAAGATCTCTTTTTGGACCACCACAGCCTCTTGATGTAATTCCTGGTTGCACAGCGAGTCGACAAGGGCTTCCATGGCCTGGACAGTCAAGGGGTGGTCCGCTATTTCGAGTTAGACACCTTATCAGCAATAGTCAAATTGGGTTCACATTACCTCCGTATTTTGCCTTCCTTTCGTCGAGGACGGCTCTCTGGGGATCAGCTAGCTCTGATTCAAGGCTTCGGATATTGTTGATGGCCTGAGAGTCCCCAGGACTCAATTTCCGCACTAACTTCCATTCTTCCAACGCTCCACCTAAATATCCAGACAGCCCAGTAGCGGTTGCCTTCGTTGCTTGAGCTTTGACATAGGTAGCATCGAGATCAAGTGCCTTCGTACAGTCGTCGATGGCTTTATCGTAGAAACCCAACTTGATGTAACACCGAGCTCTATTCTGGTAGAGCTTCGCATTGGTGAATCTGTTAGTTGGATCGACCACCAACGCCCTATTGTAGAAATCCTTGGCTGTGATCCAGTCGTGTGCTTTGAATGCATTATTCCCTTGTTCTTTCAGTTGAAAGATTTCCCGCACGACACCAAGCCATCTAATTCCATCTCTGCAGGGGACGCACTTCTCCTCAGATAAACAGTAAGAAGAGGCTCGAGTTGCCCTCTCGAGCGTTCGGATGGCATTCTCTTCTTGTCCTTGGCAATATAACAGACGCCCATACAAGAACACTGCTTCACTATGGTAGTACTTGTCGGAGGCACGTATTGAGTCGATTGCGCTTTCGGCTTTTCCTAATGAAGCAGCTCGTTTCTCTGTATCCAACTCAAGGCCATACAAGTTAAGATGAGCTAGAGCCAGGGTAACCTGCCAATCCCAAGGCAGGGAAGCTGAGGGTGATTGATGCTTCCTGGCACTGTCCAATGCGCTGATTACTAGCTGCATGCTCTCAATGGAAGTCGTTTCAATCTGTCCGATTAAGTCCATCGCAAGCTTATGATCACGATGCATCGCCTTTGCTGCCATGGCCTCTTCCTCTGTAGGGTCAGGGTTGCTTATGAGTGTTAACCAGTGAACAGCTTGATCAGCCTCACCGAGTGACGTATAAATGCGAACCAGACGCACGAGTAGCTTTCTACTATCAGGGGCGACCTGTAGAGCTTTGAAGCAATCAATTAAAGCCTCTTGATATTTCCCATTCGACATTAAGGCAGCAGCCCGGTTGCCTAGATACGTCGGCGAGGAGGGGAACAGTTCAATAGCTGCGAAGCAAAGAAGTCAGCTATCATAAGCACACCTTCGCTGATAATTTTTGAAAGACTATTTTCCTTACCTTTGCTATACTCCTCAACAGCCTTATCAAAGTTCTTTCCTCCGTAGAACCCATTCCCAGCAATCTTGTGATTTTCTGCGATCTGGACCTTATTAGGTGTTGGATCATCGGTTATAATTGTATCGGCTTCTTGACCACGCCCGTCGGTGCTGAGGTTGGTCCGGACTGTCTCGCCTGCCTCCCAAGTAGGGGTCAAATCTCCTTCCACCAAAGTGCGGGGGATCTCTTGGTCCGGTTCAGTAATTTCAACTCTGAAGGCAGTTTCTGCAGGCTCATCTTCAGGCCATACAGCTGATGGCTCTTCCACGCTAGGCTCAGGCGAATGTGGAGCACCATATTGTTTGCTCTCTTGAGGCTCCACAGCATCTGATGATTCATCTGGCCAGGCTGCGGAAGCTTCTGTATTCTCCTGCGTAAAATAGTCTTGAGAGCATGTTGTATGGTGGGGTTCGTCATTTGAGTACCCCGATGTGACCCAAGCATGGTTCAATGCGTTCGCCGAGGATAAACGTTTGGCGGGATCAACTGCAAGAAGTTGTTTGATGTAATCAATCAAACTCTCGCTTGCATCGTGTCTTTGCAACGGCAACTCCGGGAAGCTCTCATAGCCGTAGGAGTACTGGAAGAGATGGTTGGGGCTTGCAAATATGGGTGTTCCTGTAAAGAGTCTGAAGACGCATTGACCCAGACACCACATATCTACAGCGTACTGATCTGCCTTCATTGCGTTCCCGTTATATCCAAGAAGCTCTGGTGGCATATAGTTTGGAGTTCCACGTATCGCTGTGGTTTCGGGCATGGTGGCCTCGTTCCTTTTCGTCAAACCAAAATCCGCTAGCTTCACCCACCAAGAAGGACTTGTGCTCATGATGAGAATATTCTGAGAAGGATAGGTCAGATTTCCACCATGTATCGGCTGGGGAAAATGTGAAAAAGAAAAACTCACGGCAGGCTTCAGATCCCTGTGGCAGAATGACTCCCGGTGCATAATATCTAAAGCCTCAAGGATCTGGGATGAGATTTCATGCACCTCTAACTCCGGTAATCGGCGATCCGGACAGTTGCTAGGGTTGCAAAGGTATTTATCAAGGTCCCCTAATTCACAATACTCCATAGCGATATGGATGAACTACGTTAAAAAGAAAATTTTAGCCATGGTGTTACTATATTGGAAAGAGGAAGGCAGACTTGTGAACTAAGAAACCAACCAAATGAGGTAACGAAGTGATCCGAGTACTATGATGTGATGATTGCGTTAGCAACCAAACATCACTAAGTCGTGGAAGCAAGTTCCTTGGGCAAACCTTCGCTTGGGAGAACTTCGCGATGGCTTCTAGCTCACGTCGGTAGAGCTCCCGGCTCCCCTCTCGACGACCGTCAGGTATTTTGAGATTTTTAACGGCACGCAGCTGGCGGGGGCCGGATCCATCAGTTATCCTCTCTTGGAGATCGACGTAGGCCTGGCCTCCACTACCGAGCCTCTTTTTGATGATCCATTTTTCCTGGGCAGCTCGACGACGTGCTGAGCGGGCGTGGATGATGAGCCCATTCTCGAAAGTCGTCGGTAATTGAGACCCCCGCACCAGTTCATGTAGGCTGGCCACAGAAATGCCCGGATCAGACATATCGCGCTCAAGTAGAACGGAATAGATACTCAAGGTTTCATCACTTCAGAAGCCGATCCCCAGGCAGCGGTGCGAGTTGTGAGTCGCAAATTTCGCAGTAATATTCGGAGAAGGGGAGGGGATACCAGCGATTATTTATTTGCGGCTTGGCTCCCTTGTTCTTACAGGAGCCTAAAGTCGAGTGACAGGGGTGAGCCTCTTGGGCCGCATTTGTGATGAATATATTATCAGCCTACCCTACAGACAGCCTTTGAGCCCAGTTGAGAAGAGGCGAAGTAAGCTGAGTCACTATGAATGTAGCAAAATAAGTCAAGTCTATACTAACCCAAGTGCATCTAAATAGTGGAGATTTACTGACGCCTGTCGTTCATGGAACATTCGCTCAACTAAGTTCTTTCTGTTACAAAACGATGATTGTAGATTGATAAAATCATCACTCCAAATTGGTGCGTGAAACAGGCTATAAAAGTTCAATAACATCGAATGACTTCGAAGATATTATCAATAAGCGAACTCCTTCACCAAAACAACTTGGTTATTATTTGGTAATAAACCACATCTTTTCACCATGTTGTGATCGCGCTTAACAGTCCTGAGTCCCCTCCACTCACAAGATAGTGTCAAAGAGAGTACTTTTCAGCGGCTTATCGTCCAATGCAGCTTGAATCTCATCATCGATGCTATCCAAGAAGCTCTTCTGGTTCCATTTGGGCTGCCATCCCAGCAAGTATGGGTTGACGGCAACTTGTTGCCCGCTGTGCTTTTGGTTAGCTATAATTTATTTTTGGAGAGGAGATAACACGTACGTAGCTGCGCCCATGGCGTGAATATGCTGGACCGGCCATTTGAGTTGCGCGGCAGCCTCCTCCCAACTTGGCCAGACTTGCGCCTTGGGCTCTGCTACCAGGCCTCGGGCATGAAGTCCAGCAGCAATGCGCTCCATGGTCTTCCACCAAGGGAGTCTGTGAGCAAACCCGAAATAATAGCCGTTCTTCCCATTGGGGATCGATTGTCCTTGAAGAATCTTCTCTACAAGCACGACGTACAGATCGGCCAAGTCGGCAACATGGATCGCGGGGGGGTTCTGTAACACTGTTAGTATCCTACTCTATACAATTTATCACTGATTATGAGATAAAACTGGCTGCCTCTTGACATCACAAGACTGGGAGTCTCTTCAGTAGATGGGAAACAATGTCTGGACATACTCCATCTTTCTCAAACTTGTAGACGATCTTCTTCTCGACGCTCTTTCGAACGAATGCAGGGATGTTCGTAGATAGCTTTTTCCACTCTCCGCTGCCTCTTCCATCTGTTCAATATTAGCGTCTCCGATATCTCAATAAGTTCCCATGGCTGATATGGAACTTGACTCACAGACAACAGGAACAGCCACATTGAAAAATTCAACACCTTGTGCCTTAGATTCTTCTACGAGGCCAATGTCGGTCTACTGAATTTTTAGTTGCTTGCGTATAAGAAACGAGGAGCTGGTGAGATGGTATACTTACGATACGGACTGGATGGCCATCGTCGATCTGCTTCTCCGTCTCGTACAAATTGTCAGTATCCTTGACCTCTCCCTCAGGCCAACCCCCATCCTCGGAGAAGGGAGTAGTAATTGATGACTAAAAAATCAGCGAACGTGAACAAATACTGAGACTAGATTTACTCACGTTGATAAAGTACGTCTTCCTGCCGGTTATTTTGCCTCGCTGGCCAAGGGCTCTCACAAGGTTAAGGCCAAGAGGCAAAACAAACGAGCTGGCCGCATGGACGATAAGATCAACTACAATTGTAAATCAGTGGATTGAAAAGTTAGTTAGCCGGGCAACCCACTCTCATTGTTAAGCACTGCATCTAGAATGGCCTTTTCATCGAAAAGATCGGCTTGGATGACATTGATGCCTAGCTTCGACAGTGCTTTGGCCTGGTCCTCCGAGCGAATGACGGTGCTAACGTTTAGATCCTTCACTGGAGCGGTGGTCCGGGCAATAAGAGTGGCTACTACGGAGCCTCCGCTGTATTCAAGTTAGCTCTCAACGAAGAACGACTGGATGAATCATAGACCTACATGAAACCGGCGCCACCGGTGACAAGAACATTCTTTACGTGAGCCATGTTGTGATATGAAAAAAATTGCGAGTGATGTAATAGCTGGATAGTCTCGATACTGTATCGGAATGTATTAAAGTTAAAATCATTGAGAGAAATAGATGTATCGAGATCTTATAGCCCGTTATTTTTCGTTCCGTCTGACAGCACGCCTTCTTCCCAGTACTTCAAATTACTAACTTACTAACTTAAGGCCATGGTTTCTTGACACTTTGGCTGGCCGGAATCCCGCGCAAAACCGCGGACAGAGTTGGATCTAGTTGTGGCCAATCAAAGCAAGCTCAGTCGCAACATACCTTACATTTGTCATCTCAATCCCCACTGTTTTGGTCAGCTTGCTTAAAAGGTGAGTCTCTCCTCATTCGGAAACCCGCGGATGTCCGATGTCTCCGTCTCACCGTTTTCCTGACCGGCTTACATCACGAACCTCCCAAACAATGAAGAAAGAATGGATTTGGGCGAGGATGTCAATGGAACGTCGCAGCCCCGGCTGGCGATTCCCCGCCGTTCTGTAAGCCAGCCTGCTCCGGGATTGTGTGATCAACTCGCGTTAACGCTCTTCCACTAGTGTGATCAGTGCCGGACTCGAAAGGTGTGCTGCCTCGTCTCACTTCATTTTATGAACGCAGCGAGTTGACTGATAGCGTCACTTTAGATCGCCTGCGAGAGAACATCACCCTGTTCAAGCTGCGTTTCGGCCAGATTAAATTGTACTTACAGTCTCGTGGCATCCAATACGAAAGCTCCGAGACAGAGAGTGTTAATATCAGCAGAGTAGTGCGTCATTCCGGTTCATTGAAAGTGGCGTTGACATAATTAAAGATCTTCTAGTGAAAAGAAAATCAACGACATTGCAAAGGGCGTCGATGCCATCCAAGCTTTCCTTCAGACCACAAACAGGCCACCGCCAGCCACGGAAAATGGAACCGACAGGAGTGTGATATCAATTGATAATCGACTTGAGACGGTCAAGCATGGATCTCAGGGGGTGTCTCTTTGCGCACCTGGGAGCAATACCCACTGGGATCACTCTGCACACATCATTGAATTTATAAAAACATTTGTTGAACATATAGAGCCTGCATATGTCGGCACTGAGGGTGGCAAAGTGGTATCGTCCATGAAGACTCTTCTTACGAGTCTTGAAAACCCTAAACATTTGGTCATTCCCAAAGCCATGGCTCCAGCACCGGAAAGTAACTCTGAGATGCCCCCCTTGGCGGCTTCAGTGGACATACTACGTTGGGCTCAAGGTTGGTTCCCTCATTCCACCATGATGCATATTTCTGATGATATAAACAGCCCATCAGACCAATGCAACTGTATCTCGGATGTCGCATGTACTTCCTCTTGAGCGATTCGCCGATATATGCCGAAAGGTCTATTTTGCAATCGACGATTTCAACGAGATAGATTTTATTCTGTCTAATGGGTACATGTACTTCATCTTCTGCGAGCATGCGGCGGGGTCTGGACGGGAAGACTACATGGAATACGGCAAACTTTGTGAAAGGAACATGTTTAAAGCTTTCCAGAGGCTCCCACTTCTTTTGCCGTCATCCATGGAAGTCATAGCTGCGCTGATGCTTGGGGTATGTATGACACGTCTTTAGACCGACGATATGCAGTGCTGACCAGCTTCAGGCATTCAATGCTGTTGAAAACTCCAAGGCTTCGCTAGCTTGGAGCTTCATATCCGTTGCATCAACTCAGTGCCAAACTCTTGGTTACCATAGAAGCCCACCAGGACGGTCTCGAGGGACAACAAATTCTCTTCGAGCTTCCCAGGAACGATTGTTCTGGTCGGTTTATCGGCTTGACAAAGGGCTATCTCTTCGCTTTGGTCGGGCGCCGAATATTTCTGATACTGAGATAACAATACCCTTTGAGCAAGATTTACCAAGACCCGTTCGAGTGGCGAGGATTCAAGGTAACGTGTATGAGCAACTGTATAGCCCAGCGGCCATATCCGTTGCGAATAGTACTACGCGGATTCACCACGCGGAGCAGCTTGCCGAGCAGCTCCGAAGTTTGATCGCGGAAACATATACCGAACTGAACGTATGTTGTCTTCCAATCTTCCGTTGCGACGTCTACTAATAGGCCGTGCAGGCAAGTGATGAACGTAGTGTATCGTTGGATCCATTGCGGGACTATCATCTGCAATGTGACTTGGTTTGCTTGACTTCGTTATTGACGCTCATTCTGCGTGCCGTACCTCTTCCTCTACAGCCTTTAGAGGGCTCAGTAAACAACTACGTCACTGCTGCTCGCGAGGTCTTCGATATTCACCACAAATGCATGATGGGCATAAAGAAACGTGGAATCGGTTGTTCCATGCATAGAAAGTATATAAACTGGTAAGTTGGATGCTAACAGACATTTCCGTAAATGAGCTGACAGTTGGATAATAGGGCAATAGTAAACACACCTTTTGTTCCATTCACCATCCTATTCACGCGCGTGATCCAATTTCACGACGTGGCTGATTTGGCTCGGCTGAAACGCTTCACAGATTCTCTCTGTCCGGATTCAGTTGGATCGGAATCTATAACCCATCCTCATCAGCTATACGATCTGCTTTGCCAGGCTGCGCAGCTCTATATGAGAACCAATGCCCTTTATTCATCTGAAATCCTTCCCTCACTCAACGAGGATCCCTTGCAAGCTGCGCAGGCGAGCTTGGTGGATAATAGCATCGAGATGATGGAGCATGCAAAGGGTTTTGAAGAGAGCGTTTCTAATTTTGATAACTTGGACGACTGGTTTCAAGGGAATCAACAACTTATGAGTCTGCTCGATGAAAATACACCCTTCTGAAACGGATAATCTAGCTTGACATCAATTTAAACAACATGAAAACTCCACAATATCTTCAAGTATCCCCCTTCGTTTCAGTTCAGTGAACGTGCTATTGGTCGTAGTCTAAGGAAAGCATAGAGTGAAAACAGCAATTGGCTACGCCTCTCATATCGCTCCAAATTCAAAATCTAGCTGCGTTTGACGGATGTTAAATAAACCAGTAGGGGCGGTTTCTCCCACAAATTGAATACCCTTTGCTTTTCCCATCCGCTAGTAGCGTCCGTAGGTCGTATATCGAAATTAAACAACACTCTTGCAAGAATTGTTCGCATTTCTACGTATGCCAGACTAGGAAATTGAGTTTAGTGATACAAACCAAAAGAATTCACGAAAAGGGATTGCTTATACTCACTTTTTCCCAATACAGTTTCGTGGTCCAACATGAAAGGGCTGAAACGCCTCTCGAACGTCGCTCTCGAACGCACTGTCCCCGAGGAATCGCTCAGGGTGGAAGTTGAAAGGATCCTTGAAGAATTTATCGTTATGGTACAGGGCCCATTGGTGAATTCCAACGACGGTCTTGGTATAATGTTAGTAAAAAAATGACCTCACACAAGAAGTAGTCGGGATAATCTTACGCCCTCTGGTACATAATGGCCGCACACATTGGCACCACCCTTTGGTGCGACTCTCGGAAGCCCGACAGGAACGGGTGGATACATCCTTAAAGCTTCATTCAGGCATGCGAGCATATACGTCAAGTTGTTGACGCTGTTAAAATCGATCTCGTCTTCCGTTTTGAATGTGGATCGAACCTCATTTGTCACCTTTTCTAAAGCGGCAGGGTTCATTGCCAAGTAATACGTAACTCCAGATAGCAGTGTTGCGGTCGTTTCACTGCCGCCGATGATCAACTTGCCTGCATTTGATGCGAGACGGCTCATGGTCAAACCCTAGAACATGTCTTAATTCCCGATTCCGGGGATTCAATGTCGTTTGAGGCACTTACCCATTCATCTTTCTTCCTTAGGAGGCCCTCGATAAGATCGGGGCGCTCAGCCCCAAGATCCATTCGTCGCCGGAGCTTCTCGTTCGTAAGCTCTTCGTGTTGTTGATTCTGCTCGCGAACTGAGTCGGGAACTAGGCTGAGAAGAAAGTTCTTGAGAGATGGGTAGTACCCCAGTGCCTGCAGCACCACTCCGGCCCGGGCCATCTGAAAAATGATCCGAACCCAAGGATGATAATCAGATGAGTCAAGGCATCCAAATGGCTCTCCAAAAGCGAGATCTCCAATAATATCAAATGTCGTGAAGTTGTACCAAGCCATGATATCGATCGTAGTTGACCCGCCGTTACTATTCTCATGTAGCCTCTCGATCAATTTGTCAATATATCCCTGTATTAGGGGCTGTTGTTCGCGAAGACTCTTGTCACTGAAACCATGCGAAAGCGTACGTCGGAGGAACCCATGCTCTGTACGATCAGCGCTAATAATATCGATCTCCATGGTGTCGATGGGACGATAGAAGAGCTGCGCCTTCTCAAACTCCAACTGGCCCTTTGTTCTATGGCCCTGGATATCGTTCCAGGCGGCAGGATCGGCAAAGGCAAGTTCATTAGGAGCGATGCGTACAACAGGGCCGTACTTTTTGTGCAGATCCAGCATATCGAACGGCAGTGTGCCCTTGAACGCTTTGTAGAGGTATCCCAGTCTTGTTGCGCGCATGAAGAGCGGGCCAGGGTACTTGCGAAGAGGATTGAACCATGCGTTGTAGGCAAGATAGGCCGCAATATAGGCAAAAATCTAGTAGATGTGTAAGCGAGGTGATAAATTCTCGGAGATTTGGAGAGACCAACAGCCGCGAAGAGGAGGCCTACGGCACTACCTATCCCGATTGGTAACAACATGCTGAAATCCCTCGTTTGTGACAGCGGAAATGGCGAGGTTCAAAAGTATTAATATCGTATCAGCTGCTCCAGCATATGTTGGGCGTGCTGGCTGCGGAATATGGATGTGGAAAAGACGCTATCTCTTTACTCCGGGTCTACTCTTGTAGATATGGCACTTTC
This sequence comes from Clonostachys rosea, assembly GCA_026958235.1. NCBI lineage: Eukaryota > Fungi > Ascomycota > Sordariomycetes > Hypocreales > Bionectriaceae > Clonostachys > Clonostachys rosea. The sequence goes on from CP110208.1 coordinate 1,343,239, forward strand.
GGAAAATAGAGGCCAGATCCCACGGCAGATGGAGTTGATTTTATAACTTCCGATGCTCCTAGATTACATTGGTCTTTTTAGCCTACGTATATCTTCGTTCTCGGTTTCGGTCTCGGCGTCTAAATTAAATCAGATGGGTAGCATCCACAAGGTAGCATCCTGGGTTTCACCAATACAGAATCGTGTAATGATCAGCAAAAACAGTCTCGGCCCACCTTTAATACGCAGTTGTCAAGGCTGTCATAGTTGCATTGATAGCGCACTTGCAGATTACGTGACATGCCATTTTACTAGCCGGTGGCTCGGGGCTTTTCAGATGCCGAAGATTTACTCGTGTACAATGCAGTCGCAGCATCATCAAAGCATAGTGAATAATGCTTCAACACTGATATACTACATTCAAGATTTTCAAAACCATATTATGTACAATGTAGTCGTGTATTAAAGCACTCCCCCGTCTACAGAATAATCATATCCGAGATAACCCGACGGTCTCCATCCACCAGACAACACAAAGGCAACACGCTATGCACGTACAATGAAAGTAGGGAACTCTTCGAAGAGTCATGCCATCTTCGGAAACTTGGTATTAATCGACGGTTTGACGGGTTGTTGAATCCGCTTAAGACGACACTCTCCCCCACCTACCATCTGTTTCGGTTTCGCGGACGATCTTGCCGCTGGCACCTATAGCTATCGGCTCCAGTGCTCCTGCGTAGCCCACCACGTACCGAGTTATCCGTTATGCTGTCGCATCTCAAACCTTCGTACGTAATCTTAGGCATATGTGGACAGATCTCGTTCTTGACTTCCCAAAGAGTGCCAACTACGTACCGGAAACACGCAAGCTGGGACGTGCTGACGAGATCGATGTTGTCATGGGGAGAAGTTCTGATATTCCTCACTTTGTCGGCTCCACAAGCAGTTATATGGACGACTGAAGCTTCTCTTTGTGTAGATGCATGTTTAGAAGGGTAGCCGTACAGCCCTAGTCATCCTCTTTGCTTTCCAAGGCGAGATGAATCCCCAAGGGGTCCTGGCGCTTGGTAAACTATGCTAAAGTAGTGTAATATTTTGCAATTGGACAAGTTCAGGAGTAGGCCTAAGTATGACATTCTGGATAGAAAATGGACGGCATATTTCTACCCTAATGGCGACTATTGAACAAACTTTCCTGCCTGCACTCTGAATGGCGAGGAATACCGAAGTCTAAAAACAAAACGACAGAAAGAACGATGAACTTGGTTAAAGATTGGCCGTTGAGCAGACAACGAAGAACTCTGAAAGAGCCTAATGGTAGAGGATCTGAGTGTGACTCAACGCCTGCCAGCGTTCCTGCACTGCAAGTGAGCTGTGACCACTAAGCATGGGATAGCTAACACTAGGTAGAAACTGATGAATAAGGTAAGCTGTGCCGCTACGACGTTGAGTCATCCCCATCCAGAACCAAGAGACGCGCAAGAAATAGTAAACTGACAGAACATCTGAGCGGTAAAGCTCTAGACTTGCCAACCGTGAAGCTCAGCTAGCAGCCGAGGACTATTTTCAAGCTCGGCCAGGCAACATTCTTGGCGGAATTTGGCTATGGGAATGCTTCCGTAATTGAAAACACTGCCCGCAACTAAATGATCATCGCCAATGGGCGCAGCACTAGTGAACTAAGCCTCGTAGGGATACGCTCTTCAGCCGCTCTTTAGCCCATTGGCTGGGGTGATTCGCTGAGGAATTGGATTCAGCGGTTTTGATTTTGCAGTGGAAAGAGGTCAGGCAGGCTTCTGTCAGGCCATCTTTCCTCCGTTGGTTCAGCAGAGTTTCGGCATGACTCAGACTTTCTCTGGCCCGTGACTTCCCCAACTCCAACTCCAAAAGCAAAAGCACAAATACCACCACCCTTCCTCTGTTTTGTTTTTCAACTTGTTTCCTCAACTTCTTCTGTTTACCCACGATTCAGATACAGAACCCGATCGTGGCGCGTTGCCCACGACCAGCTGCGCCATCATGAGAGAGAAGCATGACTTGTTGATCCTGACCGATGCAACTGCCTCCATGGGCGGCTACCTCCACTCCCTAAACAAATCACTGCCAGAAATAATTCGCATCTCGGCCCTCACTGGCTGTTTCGAGAGAATAGGCGTCCTGGCGTACCGCGATTACTACAAAGGCGAGCTGACTGAGTGGTCCGGGTAAGAACTTCCTCGCTACACTCCCTGCATCTAGGTTCTAACAGTCTTGGTGACTAGATGGCTCGGCCAAGGATACCCTTTGAAGCAGAGTGATTTGCTTGACTTCACGACAAAGCTGCGCCCGGAGCATGGCGGCGATTGGCCTGAGGCTGTGAAGACGGGCCTTGCGCACGCCTATTCGGTGATGCGGGAAGACGCAAAGACGCTGGTTCTGCTATATGCGGACGCTCCTCCTCACACTCCAGCGACGGTATGTACAGCCATGCGTATCAAATAATGCACTCTGGATCTTGGAACTGACATTTTATTCAAGGGTGGGAAATACCGCGCGTCTGAAATAGAGCGTCTGAAGACCGACGCGTACGGCACTGGGCCCGAGTTCCTCGACTGGGTGTCGGTATCCAAGCACTTTCGCGATGGCCCCAAAAAGGCCACTTTCATCAGCGTCATTCAATCCACTCTTGCCGATACTCTGTCAGCACACTTGTTCCTGAACCATTTCACTGGAGGTACATGCGTGGAGATTCCAGATGTGTCCACGCCTGAGACCATCTCCTCGCTGACAATCAACGTGCTTCTCACCTGGATGGGCGCCGAGAAGAACAGCGCCGAGGCAGCCAGTTCCGCCAAGATAGGCTCTGTGGTAAACTACAAGGACGTCAGTACAATCAACGACGTCGCCTCGGAAGAGGATGAGCTGAGCAGAGCCTACTTCGTCAAGATTGACAACAGGGAGTATTGCAATTACGTGAAGAGAAATTTGATCGCCACACCGCTTACCCTCGAAAACATGAAGGACAAGATCTCACGGCGACAGGAGAATGGAAAGGACAGCCCTCCTATGGATTTCTCCAAGCGTTATTCCGCGGACAAGGTTTACCGCACTACCGTTTCGAAGCAATTGGCCGAGATCATTGAGTCAAACGTGATATCGATGACTGTCAACCCGGTCTTTGGGACGTTATGGCGGACCGTTTGCAATGACCGCGATGGGGAAGACCGAGACAAACTCATCGAGATGTTTGGCACACAAGTCAACAATATCGTTTTCCCGGATCTGAAGGCTAAGATGAAAGCCTGGCTGGAATCGTCCTATGACTATGTGGGAGAAATCACGGCGCTGATTGAGTCGGTTCCAGAGAAACAGCGCTTCCCTTGCATCTTCCTTGATCCAACCGTATCTTTCACGGAAATAGACTCTGACGGGAACAGGGTCCAGGCTTCATTGAAGTTCACCCGCGATGAACTGATGGAAATTGGCCGGTCCTGTGATGGTCGGATCCTCGGCCGGCTCGGCAAGGTGATGGCGCGCCTTACCTATGTTTTGCGTGAAGAAGACATGCCAGAGCACATCAAGGCTGCACCAGAGTCAGAGGTTCCACGAATTCCTTTGGTGCTGGTATACCAGAAATATAAGCGGCAGTTCTGGAAGGTCTTGCTGCACACTGTGCTTCCAGGTACGAAGCTATCAGCACGGCCAGCCGCGTTATTAGCTGCTCTGAGCTTGCGAATGGGTATCAAGCCCCTAGAGGAAGCAGCCGATGCCGAGCTTCGAGCATACCCCAAGTGGAACACCTTGGATATCCCTGAGACATGGAATACAAGCTGTTTGAGATTGCTTCTCGAGGCAGACAAGTCATACCGCAGCCGAAACGAATCCACCCACACCAGCGAAAGCATTCTCAAAGAGGAGGACCGGCGTCTGTTTCAGGCTCTTGTCGATTACAAGATGCTGGAAATGAATTTGAGAACAAGTCTGACTGCCAAAGTTGGATGGCAGCCAAGCAAGTCAAAGGTTTCCCTTGGTCCAGTCGTGCAATGCCCAGGCTGCAAGTTCCCTCGCTCCGTTACAATGATGAACCTGAGTGGTCTATGCGGTCTCTGCGCATCCGATTATAAAACTGAAGAGGAGCGCAAGACATATATCAATACTCAAGTCTCTGCACAGGACAACCAAAAGACTACGGCCACTTGGGTGGAGTGCTCGATGAAATATTGCCGAGCACAGTACGTCGTTTACAATGCAGGGAAGCTCAATGTTCGTCCCAAGTGCTGGTACTGTCGAATGGACGGGCTCATGCCTAAGAATCACCCGGAAAGAGACGTCTGCACAACTGCGCCTTGCGTTGAATGCAAGAATTGCTTGAGCCGGGTCATATGGCCGGTACAATACCGCCCCAAGCAATTCAATGAAGCCGAGTTCAAGTGCATGGCATGCCAGACGGAGCGGATTGCAACCATCATTGAGGTCGAGACGACGCCAGAGCAGCTTGCTAACCAGGAGCACAATGGCTTTGATTGGCTCCTACGCAATGACGACAAGAAGATTGCGCAGCCGTTCAATAACAGATCACTCTTCTACGCAATCTCAAATGCAGGCACCGAAGGATTCGCGGACAAGGTTGAAGTCCTCCCTCGTCGGACAAATGGGGACGGTAGCATGGAGATCCCGAGACTCACGATTCAGGGAAAGCTGGTCCGAAATGCCAGCGTGATTATTGAATCACTGCGATCGTGGGTGGAGTCGCGACAGGTTGAGTCAGGAACTTGCAGTTTGTGTTTCAGCAACATGAGAAAGTCTGATCTACTAAGTGCCTGTGGCCGTCGCGGCTGTGGCCAGCAGATTTGCAAGTCCTGTTTTGATGGCTGGTACGGTTCAAACTCGCACGGCCAGATCCTGAATCTTGCGGCACTGAGTTGTCCATTCTGTCGACGACAGCCCTCCCCCAAGGTCCTTCCCAAGAATCTCCGCACTCTGGGGAATCTCAAGACTGCAGTGGAGGACAACGGTTGGATCTACGCGTGGTGCTGGTACTGCAGCGAGGCGAGCCGATACATGGAGCGAGCGTGTGGTGCCGGTGCGCCGCCTCCTGTGAGCGAATGGTGTTGTGACGAGTGTATGGGTCGCGAACCTGGAAAGAAGCCAGGAATCCGCGTGAAGGAGTGTCCGGGCTGCGGCGTACAGACCGAAAAAGATGGAGGGTGCGACCACATAAGCTGCACCATTTGTGACACCGAATGGTGTTTCTTTTGCGGAGAGGAAGTTCCGTATGATATCTACGAACACATGACCGAGAAGCATGGAGGATGGTATGGATCAGAAGAAGGTGATGACGGGTGGGAGTAGTTGTCTGTGATAAGGCGGACTGTGAACTCTGCGTCGGCCGCAAAATCCCATCAAATATCTCTTTCGGTGACCTGTTTGCTTCAACCTCCAATGATGGGAGGTAGGCTGAAATTGTGAAGTTGTATATGCTAGCTAGCGTTCGAGTAGTACCAGGCATCTTCAGTCCTGCATAAAGATATGGGCTGGCCAGCCCCCTCATTTCTTTTTTGCTCTTGCTAATTCACACTTTTGTTTTACGCTTGAAGACTGGTTGAAATATTTGAGGCTTACTGTGGCAGACATCATGCAGTAATTATGCACTTTGAGTCCAGGTCGATCCCCCAAGTTTGAAGCGAATCCAGGGGTGACATATAAGCAATTGGGTTCATGGCTATCGGAGCTTCACAGCCCTTCGACCCCAAAGTTGTCATCATATCTGGGGATGTGCCGCAGCCACGACACTACTGTGAGGGATGAACGGGTCATAATGGTCAGCGAACCAAAGAGCACACCCGTGCGAATCTGGAAAAGGGCCGAATGTGACCAAGGATTGGACCACCGGAACAGCCTTCCGCTGCCCATCTGTCATAATTCCCCAAATAATCAATCTAGGTCGTGTTCTCTTATCTTTGCGTTGCGGCTGATCGTCTTACCGCATTGCCGCAGCACATTTGTGTGGAGGATCTGACGCGCGTGAAATGTGCAACGCACAAATGTGTACGATCGTTTCAACCTATCACCAGGCCGATCCCAGGGCGGACAAACTCAATTCAGTAGGGCCCGAAATTTCAGGAGTCAAATATGCAGTCTCAGGAAGTCTTTAGGCCAATACGAATGCATGGCTCGGGTGATTCACGATCCAGGGACCGCGCTTCCAGGGGCTTTTATCGAGCCACGAGAATAAAATAGCAGCATTAGGTGTAGGATCTACATAGTTGGGATATCTCGATACACATCCCGAATCCCAATGGAAGTAGGTTGCAACTAGCGTTCAAGAGCTGCAGCTGGGGTCGTCAGATGCAAGGCGACTGACGCCTTGGTGAGACCTAATCCTATACTGGAAACATACGAGTGATCGCGATATTCAGCCACATGGATTCCAAAAGAAGATCCGACTACAAGTTTATATTAACCTACCGCTAGACGCCAAACAAGTCGCTGCTACGTTTGTATCCCAAGCGCGCTCATAGATCCCATCACAACAATCTAGTTTATGTTGATTTATCCCATTGTCTTTGAATGTTTTCTTCACGAAGTCGCGGCCAGAACAAACAAGCTTCTGGCGATACGACACTTCCTCCACTACGCAGAGCAAAATTTCGGTGACCTACCGATATAAATCCTTGATATCTTGGCGCAAAGACAAGATATCGTGCAATTGTTGCACAAATTGTTAGAAAATCTTGAGCAATGTCTGTCAACAAGGTCAGGAAGGCATCTGGAAGACAGGGCCAAGAACATCCGAGGCTTTTTGCCTCCAATTCGAATCTCCGGACTCCAAATTCAACACCAAACAGAAGATTATCATATCGAACAACACAAACTCAATCTTCAGTCAAACCTAGTGGTGTGACCAAGAATCAAAACTATCACTGGTCTCAGCCAAGACACTGTCATCCGGCGAGAGCATATTCATGGGACGAATTCGTCGAAGAGGCGCTCCGTAATCACGAAACCGATTCAGGCCGTGATTACGACAGCTCAAGCAGCGGCTCTGGCTCACAGTCTGATACCGAAGACGAAGACACAACCCATGAACATTTGGACCACGACATACGTTTAAATTACCAATGCATCCGCACTGGTTTGATACAAGCGACTTTACCCCAGATCAGGGAGCGGATGCAGCAGACGCGATATGTAGCGCCTCCAGACGACAGGCTACCCCCCCAGAGCCGGTACAGCTCATCAGATTCCAGGTCCCAGATGTTCTATGAGCAAATGGAAGATCCAAAGGATCCAAATACTATCCTGGTTAGGAAGGCAGATGGATATTACCACTTGGCCTGCCCGTTCTACATCTCGGATCCTACGAGACATAGAAAATGTCTGGTAGAGCATGATATGCAGTCCATCGAGGATGTAATCAGGCATGTAAATCGGTTCCATGCGGAGCCGCCATATTGCCCACGCTGCCGTCAGACATTTTCTCGAGCAATGGATAGAGACCGGCATTTTCTTACCCAAACGTGCGAGATCCGGAATTGGGTTCATGTCGAGGGCGTGAATAGCTTCCAGAGAACCAAGTTATGGAAACGTGATAAGATTATACTTGGTGAGAGAAAGCGTTGGCTTCGTATCTGGGAGACTGCCTTCCCTGACACCGAACGCCCTTCCCGCTCTCACTATCTCAGTGGCGAAGACGAGGTTAAAATATCAATTGCGCGGGATTACTGGGAATATAATGGTAAGAAGATAGTTTCCAAGTTTCTGAGTCAGAATGGGTACGACAGGCCGCTATCCGAGCCGGCTCTGAGCGCCATTTGTAGGTGGGCATTGGAAGATATCCTACTTCAGTTGGCGGGGGTCGACGAACTCACTACGGCGACAAGTTAGATAACAGTACCGAGCAGGGTTTCTATCAATACTATTGTTTTTTTTTGTTGTTTCCTTAGATTATATTTCCGAAATAGTAATATTCATAGACTCAACTTTCTGGCCCTTCATACTGTTTTCATTGAGCTTTCGGGATCGTCGACTAGCACGCTTACCACAATCAAATAGATTTCGTCCAATCTGATAGAAGTTTTCCACAGCCTTCGTGTTTTATCGACGTCCGCAGGCGAACTGCGAACCCGCCTTTTGCAGAACCCCTCTCCGCGTTTCATCAACTTGCACTGTCAAGTGCTGGCGGCAGAAATCATAACCTCGGAAGGTGTAATATTTACTTATAGAGATTTCCAGAAAGGCTTTCAAGACTTTGCAGTCTTCACAATTACGTGAGATAATGAGACACTAGCCTCGCCAGATTAGCAATGGCGGAGGGTCCAGAGCCATACATTAACCACGGCAGCGCTCAAGAACCTGCAAGTATGGGAGAGAGTTGGATAAACAACCGGTAGGTAAGATAAACCGTAGGCACAATGGAATAGAGGAAGTATTAGATTGATCTCAAGCTATACGCTATACTCAGAACTCCTCTCATCACAAATCTTCGAAGTATTGAAAATCCCTCTTATTTTGAATCTTCTTGGCCTGCAAAACATTGTCAATTCCCTCGTCGTAGCCAGTCATTCACAACTCAACTGCACCTACACCTAGTAGTATCTAATTTCAATCTCTCAAGTAGAACAATTTCATAACCGTGCAACCATGTCGCTATCGTCACGCACATGCTCATTTATATATGACTACCTCAGTTTCAGTCAAGGTGGTGGTGAGATTTGGCCTCCTCGGCACTCTGACTCTGCTTCTTCTGAAGCTCGACCACCATCTCTGTCAGTTTCTGAATTTGCTTCATGAGCTCCGCATTGCTGGGCCCATCGTCTTCCTCCTTGATCCGGTCGTTGCTCCCGATACTCCTCGACCTAGACCGTGTGTCCAGATATCTGTTGAGGCTCCTGTACGTTCCAGAAGCTACGCGGTACGGCGAACCTGACGTGCGAGGCTGACCGATAGTAGGACGCGTACCAGGTGCTTCGGAGTCGCTCCTAGATCGGCCGCCAGAGTACCTAGCCCACTCCTCATGGTCCTTGCTGTCACAGGCCCTGCGCCAAAACCATTCATAAGCGTATATGACAGCGACGAAGGGGAAGTGAGTAATCTTGAGAGCGACAACTCGGCTATGGCGGAATTTATCGTCCCCGGAAAACACAACGTGCCATGGGTGGAAGAAGACCAAAGAGATGAGGTTGAGAGGCGGGTAGAAGTGCGTGAGGCGAGAGCTGGTGGATGCCTCAAGGACATAGACGCTGTAGATGTAGAGGTACTCCTCTCTCGCGTGGGTCATGACGCGGGAAAAGCTATTTGACAGCATACCAGTCAAGGAGCCCGTAAGGAGGATGGAACTAAGCGTGATGAAGAGAATCATCAGAGGCGGGCCAAAGGTTGGGTCCACGTCGTCCATAATCTCGAAAGCAATGCCTGTGTTTCCGTCGAAGATCTTGGCCAGAGACCAAGTGATGTGCGGCAGCGTGAACGAGTCTCGTCCAATGAGCGAGAATGTCGTGAGGAATCCCATGTACACAATAATAACCAGAATGATAAACTTCACGAAATCCTTGGCCATGGCTCTGATGCAGGGGATCAGAGTACCCCAATAAGGGTTCAAGCTTAGGAAGGAGAAGATACGAGGCATCACAAGAAGTGCTTCCAGGGACAATATGTCAAATGCCAGCTCGCTTATATTCGACTTGCCGGTGGAAATCCCAACAACTCCTGTGGGAACAGTCAGCATGCTTGGTAAAGGTGAAGGGTAAGGGACAAATGTGTCATACTTAGGATCGCAAAGACAATTCCGAGGGTGATCATTCCAATATCAAAGATGTTCCACAGGTCAGACAGGTAAAATAAACCGGCGTCTGCCCATTGCTGAATCTCGTCGAGGAGGAAGGAAGCAAGCCAGATGTAGAATACCACCTCCACAAATGGGATCGAGTCCATCTCTCTCTTCAGAACAACCGAGTAGTACAGACACAGAAAGGCGATGAAGAAGAGGATTTCCCAAGTCTTTAGATACTTGGGCACGCGGAGTCGAGAGTACGGGTCGGCTGTCCTAGGGTTATAATACCTTGGCTTCATGACCGAGTTACCGGAAATAGTATCCCAAAAGACAATCTCACCATCCCAGATGCTTGTGATGATCTTCTGCACAATATTCTGGCTCAGAAAGCGCTTAGCGCCGGCAATGCCAGCAATTTCGAGGGCATTCAAGCTCTTGAAGGTCTTGGCGGAATCTACCACACCAGAGCGGCTGCCTCCACTCTCAACTGACTCGTTGCTCGAGAATGTGATCTTCGGCACAGCACGCTGAAGCTCAAATCGCCGCGTAGATAGGCCCAGTCCAGAGGTGCCGGCACTAAATGGGCGGCGATGAGGGAGAAGAGGCGACTGTTCACTGGGATCGTCCTCAAACAGGCCAAGTGATGAACCAGGGTTGGCCTCGAGGGCTTCATTTCCGGGGATCTCGTGGAGACAGTAGTCGACAGCGTCTCGCTCCGAAAGACGCGTGAGGAACCGCCAGGCGACGATCTCACAGGCGTTTGACCGCGCCTCGCTGAGCCCGCTGTGCTCAGTGTCGCATGAATAATGCCAGCGAAGAGCCCTAGATGAAACGTTTGAGCCAATTGAGAAAAAAATAAACAGACAAATGTGCCGGATTGGCCTCTCAGAATGTGGCCAACTTTGCCTCTCTCCCGCTACAGCTCACTTACAGCAATGCGTTTACAATGGCCGGGTTGGTACATGTCCTACTTAAATGCTCCACGAGGATTTTCAAAGACTCCGCTGTGCGAAGCTGCTCGAAAGAGCTGGGCAGATCGATCGCGTCGGAGAAGAAGCTTTTGGCACGTCAGCTCAAATGCTCGAGTAAAGGGGGTCGCTCGCTGGGCACGCCTACTTGGACAAGTTCTCGACGACAGTCTGGAAAGCATCGTCTTGGCCAACATTCGGGAGCTCCCAATCCATGCGGACCACCGGGCCAGGCGAGAATTCACGCTCTTGGGCACCCGGCGGCACCTTGGACTTGACGCGGATAGGCATGGTGAATGTTCGATGCGGTTGCTAGAGGATGGCCGTCAATGATCCCGCCCAGAACGTACTCTACGGACACAATGCCGTGCGATGCTTCAAAGGAGCAGCGCGGAAGAGGGGATGGAGAAGGCGGCGGTTGGACCCCTTATCACCAAGCGAGGCACAAACAACCCCATGTCGATCCCCTTGATGTTTCAGGCTACGGTCCCACATAATTTGGGGGGATCAAAGAAATACGGCGGCTAGTTCGCCTACGTATCTCAAGACAAGGGAGGATGCCCGTGCTGTAGGTGGCTGCCTCGATGATGACCCTGGATTGACGGTTGTTGCGGCTCCTTCATTGGCCTGGGGATCGACTAAGATACATCATTGTGCATTGGCCGCCCTCCATCAGCTAACTGAGGAGATCTGGGCCGCCAAGTCTCTGGAGCTTTGGTCTCCTCCCGTATTCAATCACCATGCAGCGTTCCATCGACCAACGCCAGTGGCAAATAGCCCCTACCCCAGGCGCAGGCTATTGGTGGCATGGATTCATTTCTGCTGTTAGTAAGCCGAGAACAGTCCAGGATCTCCTTCTTGAGGCCTTTCCTTTTCTGTTTATTAGTCGCTTCCGAGAGCAAACACAAGGAAACCATGTGAATTGAGTGACAGTGCCCCGGTTAGCTGATGTCGGTGAGATGATAATCATGATACCTGGCGTGTTCTCCCAATGGGCTCTCCAATTCGCCTGTGATGTTCTACATGTTTCACGTGATGAGAAGTTGGTTGTACCCCCGATGGCGCATTACCTTGGCTGAGTATTAATTACGTTTGATCTAATCGCCAATAATGGCCCTAAAACTCGCCGTCAAACCGTAAAACACACGTCTCTAAGTCTCTTGCCTTCTTTTTGATTGGTGATGACCAGTCGCACGATATAGAAGTGCAACGTAGCGTTAGGTCTAGAGCAAAGGGAGCATCTATTTCGACCGTGAAGTTCCCTTTACTCCAGCTTCAGCATTTGTATCGCTCTCCGCTAATTCCATCCTGATTCCCTGTTCCCCTCCGACCTGCCCAGGCTCTTGTTCTTGCACGGGGCTCTTCTCGTCTGGAAGCTCCAAACCTCTGTCCCGGATGAAGAAATTACCCAGGAAGCAGAGTCCAATCAAGGGAACTTGAAGAATGAAAACAGAGTGGCTGGCCGCCATGTAGGAATCAAGCACGGCGGCTGGGATATCCCCATCGAATTCGGGAAGCGTGAATGTCGATCCGGCCAGGCTTGCATACTCGACCGGGAGGGACGCCCTCAAGCTCGCCTGCATGACCGCGGCAGAAACGGCGAGACCGCACGCGCCGCCCGCGCATCTGCAGAAATTCCTATTCGAGATGATGACGGCACGTCGCGCCTTGGGAGAGTGAGCTTGCAAAGCGACAAGAATAGGCTGGAAGATGCATCCTACGCCGATGCCGATGATTATAAGAGGGATGATGATGATTCCAATGGGGGATTCCCTCGTCAGCAAAAGACAAAGACCGGAGCCAAGGGTCCAGATTCCGAAGCCAAACCAGAGACACTCTCCGTAACGCTTGAACTTGGAGATGTATAGACCCGACAAAATAGAAATTCCAGATTGGAGTCCGACCAGAGGGATCCATATAAGTGCAGACTGAATGATGGAGAATTGATGAGCGTTCTGGAGGTACAGTGGCACGAAATATATCACAGCCTGATAGCTTGCCCCCATCAGAAAGTTCTGCACGAGCATGGCTGAAACCGCAGGATTCTTGTAGATATCAACTGCGACATATTAGACCTGTGCATTTTGACACTGGGGGAATAAATACCTGGCATCATCGGGAGCTTCGCCACTCTCCACTCAATTACGACAAAGAGGATGAGCGAGATACCCCCAAGAACGAGCAAGCATATCACCATGGAGGACTTCCACTCGAAGTACGCACCCCCTATTGTGGTTAGCACTTCATTCATTGAGTTATTTACCTCCTTGAAGGGAACATATTGAAGTTACCTCCGGAAATAGGGATAAGCAAAAAGACGATGCCAACAAAGATAGCAAATGATCCCCACCAGTCTACCTTCTTAACACTATCTTGCCACGATGCTGTCCGTGGCTTCGTAGGGAGATAGAAGTATGTCAACACGGCCGCCAAGGCAGCGCAAGGAGACAGAAGCCAAAAGTAGCCTCTCCAAGTCGCCCTTTCCGCGAAGGCCGCGGCCAGGAAAGGACCGATGATGCTGCCCAGGCCAACCATGCTACCGATGATTCCCTGGTATTTACCTCTGTTTTCCAAGGTGACAACATCGGAGACGACAATCATGGCGAGGTTGGTGATGCCCCCGCCACCAACACCTGCCAGACCTCGAAAGATGTAGAAACTTGTGGCGTTTCGGCTCAGGCCGCAGAGAAGATCGGCGATGGAAAGGAGGGCGATCGCAGAAATGTACACGGTTTTCCGCCCAAAGATGTCGGAGAGTCTGCCCCAGAGCATCTGGAAGGTGGTGTTAGCAAGCAATGAGGCCGTACCAGCCCACGAAATGGTGTCGCGGGCGTCCAGCTCTGCGGCAATGGTGGGGAGGGCCACGGAGATGCCATTTTGATCGATGAAGTTGATCAAAACCGTCAACGCGAGAAGCCCAAATACTGCGATGAGTTTTTGTCTGGGCAGATGCTCAACTTGATCATGGAGCGTTAGCTCTGCCTTAGTAAGGGCAGCTTGCCGACCCATGGTGTCACTTTGATTTGTGTTTTAAGAGTCAAATAAGGATCATTCATCAGTCATTGCCCACAGGAGAGGATTCCCGGCCACCCTATATACTACGTGATTTGTCTTATTTTTAGCGAGTGACGATCACGACATGAAAAGGTGGGCTCGGTCATATTCCTGACTCCATCTATCAGTTTTTGACGCCGATGACCGCAATGCGACGTATAAAGCGGCAGAATCCCGCGTTAGCAAAGGCACAAATTCGGTCGGTCACCGGTCGGAGAACGAAAAAATGGAAAAGCGGCACGCCCATTTCCTCTGCCCTGCCCCGTCTAAAACCCGTCAATAGGCCATCACTCAAGAAAGCGGAGCCCGGTGAGCCTCTAGAGCATGGGACCCCCGAGACCGGTTCGTGGAGCCAAGGCGAAAGCTGCCCGATTGGACTGTCTTTGGCACTTGTTGGGGCCGTGAAGTTGATTTTGCAACGATGAGCCACAACCAAAGTGTGCTCTTTAATAGGGCAACGCTGATTGGTGAGCTGCTCATCGAACCAGTCATCATCCATGACTTGAAAAGGCAGGTATTATTTCACAAAAGGGATATCGATGTTTAGTCAAAGCGATACCGTATCTCCCTTAGTAACTGGTACAACGGTTGACCATACCCCATCGAGGAGAAATTTTTTATTATGTGCGAGTGTGGGTTTGTTTATTGGAGATATATCTTATCTTTATGCAAGTTGCACTGCTCAGCAACTTGCCCATCCATAATTCCATGTACGTACGAGGCCCCAACCAATGTATGGAAATTTCTCTCCTTTCCGTCCCTTCCGGGGCCAGATGCCTGCCGGCGGAGTATGAGGGGTACATCTGAACCTTGTACGATGGCCACCAAATCTCCAGGTGATGCATCTCCTTGTACAACTCCCATATAGCCTTTCTTAGTTGTAAAGAACATATACCCGAGCGTGCTGTGTCGTAAACGATCACGATAATTCATCTTAAACGGGCCATCTTCCTCTAAAAAGTGATCCCTCGTGAACGGAACGAAGTTTTCACATAAACCGCCGTAGTCTTCACTTGCCAAAGTCTCCTCGTCGGATTCTTCTCTGTTCTCCATCAACGCCTTCTGATTTTCACTCTCCGAGCTGTCATCGATGTCTTCGGCAACCTGGGAAGAAGGTAGGTCAGTTCAAAGAACTATTGTAGAGAGGATATGAAGCCACGCATTGGGCGGATCTCACTCACGACGCTCATTGACATCGTTATGTCGAACTCCTTTTCTCCAAGGGACGAATCATCCGTCGTCGGCCGTCCGGTCTGACGAACATGCCTAAACTCATTTCCCTCCAAGATATATGATGCACCTTCGTTCAAATACCTTTGATCTGAAATTCCTGGACTACGCAGCAGTTCCCATATTCCTCCGCGTAGTAGCGTACGGTTAGACCACACCCAAAAATAAGCCCTAAGCATGCAAATCTCACCGCAAATCCCACCTAGTTTAATTCGCTTTCGGATAGGACCTCTGCTAGATGATGACCAGTGCTTGATTCGAGTCCAGAATTGGTCTGTGTGCTCATTAATGGGGTCCAACAACGATGAGTCTTTTAAAAGAGTTCGCCAATATACGTCCACAACATTCTCTCCTGTGGGATAATTTCTTGCCTCCAAGTTCTCAAGCTCCCACTGTAATAATGTCGCTTCCCAATCTGGGTCCTCGGCTCGTAATCTTGTTGTTGTGTGATCAATCTCTTCCCAGACAAAGCCCGTGAGGGCTAAGGACCGTGAAAGATCATCATATGAAACTTCATCTGAAATGTATGGTTCTCCGCTAGCATTATAAACGCCACCCCCTTCAGTAAGTCTTAATATCGGCTCGTAGCCACTTGTCAAAGAGAAGTCCGGAACCCAGCTGGGCAATGGATCATCTTCTTGCCATTGCGGATTTGATTCTGCCCGCTGGGTACCACACAAAATATTTAAGCGTCGAGTCTGCGATATTATATGTAGTGCCGCTTCAGTAAACACCTGAGAGGGTTTTTTTCCATAGTCTGGTTGAATGGTGGGGCCAGTCAGAGACACAATATTCAGAAGGCCAAAGATTTTGTCCCGTGGATCGGTGCTCTTGAATTGTTCAAAGCTCTCCAACGCGAAATCTAGCCCATAATGGCTAGCTTCTTCCTGGAACCCGTCTTCTACTTGTTTACGGAGGAGGGAAATTTCCCACATCCTATGAAATATAGATGTCAAGGTTCTGGCGATTGGTAGTTGAAAGTTTCTCAAGACAAGAAGCCAAGTATGATCGAGACCCCACCAAGGTATCTTTTCTTGTCCACACTGGAGACTCAACTCTCTTGCGACAACAGCTTCTTGGATCACCCAGAGTCTTTCCCACCATGCCCTCTCAGAGAATGTATTTCGTAAAGCGTGAAAGTCACCGTCGATGGAAGCTAGGAGTCTTGCTAGAGGGCCACTAGGATTCGATAGTTTCACTTTGTGAGGTGCTTCCTCATCCTCGAACATTTCCGCTTCATCCTCGGACATTTCCGCGTCATTTCTAGAATTCGCATCGTCACGAATCAAATCTAGAATTCTGATCTCTGCAGCTTGGCTAAGGGAATGAATGTCGATCTCAATCGACAAGATGTGAGGGGAATCAAGCTTGATAAAACCATTAGCACTGTTGAGCCTTGACATGTCTTCAATAACAGACAACTTACACAATCAAGAGACATAGACATTTCTTGTTCTATAATCTCCAAAATTTGGTGGAATAGATCTCCTTTGAGCGATGGAAATACCGAGACGATCAAGTCCTTTCCCCGGTTCAGATCATATATGTTTCCGTCATCTACTGGCCCCTGATGCTCCTGGAGTTTAGCAACGGATTGAATCCAAGCCCCGATATATTCAAAGGCTCTTCGGCTCTCCCGTGACGGTTCTCCTATCCAAGCTATTACTTCACTCGCACCGCGGTATATGTGCGACATTGCTGCGATCTGTCTACTTTTCTCCTGATCATCGTTTTGATTAATGCAGATCGCATCGATCCAAATGGCTTCTTCTTCCTCAAAGTCCAAGTACTTCAGAGCAGTTTTGAGATTAGAGTTAATGGCGAAAGTTCCACCATTAACTTTGATCTCATGATTCGCAGTAGGGTCACCCCAGGCGTATGATAATGCCTTGTATGGAGGAGGGTTGGATATATTTTCGTGTCTCAGTGAGTAGTTATACTCGCACGGCGCGTGGCCAGGCCTGATTGAGAGGAGCCGGAATTCGCCTAAGGCGAGGGCTTCGTAAGCAAATCGAGATCCAGGAAAAGGCATTTTCCTTTGGACAATCCGAGTGAAACAGCTTCCAAGGCGTTCGATCGCAATATACGCAGTATCAAGTTAAGATTATTGGCTTGTGTCAAAAGTACCGTGAAGAAAAATGTATGTCTCGGGGTTAGGTATACAGGGGGAAATCATACGTCACATTGTTTTACCCCTCCCCTTAGGCAGACTGCAAGGCTCCCCAGCTGACTGAATGTACCCAAGTCGGATGTGAAGACTGAGTGCTGGTGCAGATCATGTTAACTGCCCCCTCCGCCTACACCCAGTTGACAGGTTGGTCAAGGCTGCAGCTACGGCTTGACTAGAAATGTGCTATGCGTCACGGCAATTCGTATAACTACGAGGTAGGCAACTCGTGAAGAACTAGCTGAGAATTAGTTTTTTAAAAAATACACGTGAAATTAGAATAAATTTAACCCGCAAATTGGTGAAGAAAAAAGAAAAGTGTGCAACAAGTCACGTGTAGCCTGAACTTGGGATACACCCCTTGCATATGGTAAAAAAAGAACAAAAAATTACAGTTCAACAGACTTGGGAGAAGAAATAGGAGCCCACTCAAAACATACACAAGAAGACATACACAAGAAGACATACAGGGCATTTCCCGGAAAAACTCTTATACGTCGCAGAGAGGTCGAAAAAGCAAGGTTAATGTTAAGCTGTTATGAAGATGGGGTTTCATATCGTTTCTATTTCACAGCGTATGCAAGGTGATCATTGCATATGTCATCAATAAACTAAAGAAATGCCTTATAAATATGTAAAATATCTTAGTATAGACAAATAGCCCACTAAATAATAGATAATATTATGAAACCTAGCAGAAGAGTGCATTAAAGAGTGCATTGTTTACGGTAGGCGATTATGTCCGACGAGCTATAGGGTAGGCAGCTTTCAGCCTCGTGACAACTGACCCACTCGGCTCAAAGTTCGGCCGGTCATTTCTGCGTCACCGAGACGCAGATCCTCGTGAGATGGCGGACAAACTCAGATCCAACGGAGGGATTGATTCCCGCAGGACAATGGCCGAGCCTTCTACCGAGCCAGGCGGTGAGACCGATCTCCCGTCGTGTGAGGGCTGTCGAAAACGGAAGCTCAAGTGCTCTCGGCAGCGTCCCCTGTGTTCCAATTGCGAAAAATACAGTACGCTTCGCCCTGTATCCCGCTGAAACATAAATGAATGAATGCGCTTACGGCCGTGTCCAGATACTATCTGCTTGTACGAAGCCCGGAGGAACAAGCCGGGACTCAAGACAGGAGCCGTAGATGCTCTATCTCAGAGGCTGCGTATGTACTAAGAGGACTGAGATGCCTCATCCTTCATTGGTCCCAGAAGTCCGTACATTTCTTGCTAATGTGTAGATACTAGAGGTAATTGAGAATTACTTGTTCAATAGAGAGCACGAGGAAGGTGACGATGAACGCCCGTCATCACTCCCGAACGCCGCAGGACAAGGTCCGCCGTCGGGAGGCACCAACAACAGTAGTATAATTGCAGCACCAGTCCTGGGTATCCTTACCTCATTGGCATCGGAAATCCAGAAGCTAAACTCCAACATCGTTTTGTCCCAAGACAATTTACAAACTAACTCACATCTTGCAAATGCTGAGCCTCAGCCTCAGCAAAGAAAGCGGAGGAGGCTTGGCATACAGGAAGAGCCCTTGCAAGCATGCGATGTTGATGAAGAAACAGTCGATAGTCTCCCAAGTAATGCTCTCCTCGACGCTATCATGGGCTTCTACTTCCTCCGTATTCAGCCATGGATACCTCTCATACACGCGCCAAAGTTCCAGCGGGAAGTGCAATCACATGACGGCCGCCAACGTAATGCAGTTGTCTTGCATGCCATGATTGTGGCTACACTAAGGCATCTCTCTCCGGATGTTCACGGCTTTTCAAGAGAAGCAGTGAAGGCGACCATAAAAAGATCTCGTGATTACGTCTTAAGGGCCGCAATGAGTGGTTTGTCAGTGGAAAATCTACAGGCATTTGCCATTGTTGCTTTTATACACGTTAGACACTCTCCCACACATCTTCGAACTGCTCGAGTAGGCTGACCCACCTCTATAGATAGGAAGTGGAGAATCAGCAAGGGCTTGGCCGATCATAGGTTCAATGACCCGAAGCGTTCAATATTTGCAGTTGAGCGTTGAGTCTGAGGATACTAAACAAAGGAACTCGTTTCTTACTTCCTTGCCGACGCTCCGAGACCCCGAGAATTGGGTTGAAGAAGAGGAAAGAAGAAGAGTATTTTGGAATATTTTCATTCTCGATAGGTACATTCACATTCACTTTTGATTGATGCAAATGCTGATCATTTTCCTCAGATTCTGTTCAGTAACAACAGGATGGAATAACAGTCTTACCGCAACAGACGTGAGTAGGAGACTCCCGGTCTGTGGTGGCAAATGGTACAATGAAACGCCCTGCTTAACTCCCTACTTCGGCATCTGGTCGCGATCAGCTGCATCTCTGGGCAACTCCATTACGTTCTTACCAACCCACTATGCCAGCCCGTCCAAAGCCTCAAATACGGATAGCGGAGCCGTGGAGTCCCCCGTCCCGATACGTCAACGGGCAAAGCCGGATGCACCACTGGACATTTCCAATATTGGGGCATTTGCATATTATATCGAGTCCATTGAGTCCCTGAGCCGAGTAAACACGTACTTCCTCCAACAGGAAGTTGACTTTGGAGATAAGCAAGAAGTCCTTAGCTGGCTGACCCGATTCAAGGAGCTTGACTTGAGACTGGTTCAGTAAGTAGTTGCCCATTCTCGGAAGAGTATTCCATATCACACCTCTAATAAACCCAAAATAGCTGGAAAATGTTCCTACCCAATCAGTGGAAAGACTCCGGAGCCTCTAGAGAAGCAATGCCCGGCATCATGGATCCCAATATGACCGCAGCAAATGCCACACATAATGTTTCCATGATACTTCTGCATCAGAAGATTGCATACCCTGGCCCAGAGCTGGCCGGCATAAAGCTACCAAGTTCTTGCAGTGCAGAAACGTGCCTAAGTGCTGCTGTTGAGACAGCTAATATCTGCAACCAGTTTCTGGAACAAACTACCGAGGAGGTTCTTGTAACACCTCAACTCGGATTCTGTGCGTTCATTAGTGCTAGGATTTTGTTAGGTAAGTGATATTCCAGGGCTCTAGCATCAATAAAGGGAGGGAAAGGGGATAGACGGTAGCTAACTGATCTGTGAATCAGTGCACTGGAGGTATACTCGTACAGAGCTCCCCCGCGAATTCTGGTCCATGGTGCTCAATCTGGAAGAAATGTCCCGCCGCTGGTCTGGTGATGATGATCCCATAACATTGTTCTTGCAGTTTGCACTCCGACTGAGAGACTTGCACGAGAAATGTATCCGAAACCCGCATTTCAAGATTGATCTTCTCGGTGATTCTGAGGAAGCAATTTGGGTCGATGAGCTTCTACGCGTCACACCTAGGCTGACAGCTGGAACAGAGGGTGGCTCTAGTCGTGGAATGTCATCAGGACGGAATGCTCCCGAATCTCGGCAATTCAACGCTCAGGCAGACACTGGGGTCCTAGGAAGCAGTCTGCCAGGACCTATCACCATGGAGAGTGACATCCAGCAATGGGCAGCTACAACAGGGCGCGAGCTAGATGATTCGAACGACGACTTAAACGCCATTTCGGAGCTTCTCCTGGGACAAGGCTTCTCCAATATGGATCGTGTCATAAGTTTTGACGACATGGCCTTGGCTCAGAATGGCGAGCAATGGAATGATTCATCGCAACCACAGGGATGGTAAACATACATAGATATGAAGTATGCTTGTTGAAGACTTTCCGTCACCAAATATTGGTGGCGAAGACATATTTGTACATTCGTGCTAAATGTCCATAAATGAATGTCTGGATTAAGAAATATCGACATAAATATTATTACCACTGTTAGTTGACTGCCTTGTTTCCGCAAAGGTGACGCGAGGTGCGTCTAGCCATCGTTCCATTGGATACGAAGGTTTTCTCATAGAGCTGGCCTTCGCTGAAATCGCAAAGACTTTGGCAACAAGAATAATCTCTTCTTTTTCTTTAAAGCCGTCTTCAATGCCATATTCAACCAACGGTATTAGGCTTCTTGATACCATTAGATTAGTATTTGGTTCCGGATCGAAGGCCGACATTGAGAAGCTGAGGGAGGTTCTTGTTGGTTCATCGATAGAAATCCCGACTGCATCGCCATTATTCAAGACCAGAACCGAATTATCGGTACGAATGATGCCTTCGTCGACTGCGTCAGTTTGCTCATCTACTGTCACTTCAGGCAGCAGTAGATGATTGCCCTTCTGGCGACTATGAATTGCGAACCCTCCCTCAGACAAGAACACTCGTGAGATTGGTGTAGTCGCCTTGATTTTGTGGATGCGGATGTGCCAGTCTGGCCATCTCGACGTTGGCGGGATCATAGTAGTCGTCACAACAACGCTACGATCGGTCCAGGGGTACCACGATACAGTTCCTATGGGTACTTCCTCATCACAAACCATGATTCTACCAAACTTAGCTTGCTCTGCCTTGTATTTCACGGCCCAAGTGTCGCCACCATCTCTGCTAAAAGCAAGCATATTGTCGGGTGGTGACTGTCTTAGCGAAACAGGCCCATTGGGGACAGAGAACCCAAATGCCGATGAGTAGGCAAATTTGGAGTATTTAGCTCTTGAAGCTTTGAAAGGAATGCCGATAAACTGGGAGAAGGATAGAAGAAAATGATGACTTCCTCGGGGATGGTTACATAGTATTTGTTGTGGTGCAGAAACAAGACTCACCCCACCGCCGTCAGGATATGGCGTTTCGGGCTGGACCCAGAATGGATGATCGGCATCTAAAGCAACAACTATAAGAGATTTCAAAGCCCAGTACACGGATTGGGGCGAGTTGTAGTCTTCGGCAAGATACCAGTTCCTTTTTCTCAGACGTCAGCGATGCGTAGATTGCCAGAGCATACCGAAGACCTACGGATAAACCCAGCCGATATTTAGCGTTCCATCTGGATAAAAGATATTGTCCGAGTGTCTCGCCCACCATCTGAGATGGCGTAGGAGAAACCCCTTGACATCGCCCAATGTTTGAAGCGGTGCGGGCATGTGGTCAACTCCAGCCAGAGCGAGTGCTGCGAAGAAACCACCACAGGCAAAGCGGTACGTTAAAGAACGACCGAATGGTATCGCTGCACCCTGCGAGTCGAAATACCTCCAGAATCCAGCACCAAAATCTCGTGCTTGTTGGCGGTATCTTTCGGTTCTTTCGGGGTCCAAATCTCCGGCAAAGCGGATATATAGGAGCTGGCTGAATTGGATGGCGAAGCTGCCCGAGTAGTAGCACATATTTCTACTATTAGGAAGCGCATTTGCTCGTCCAGTTTGTTTATATATCTCCCATTCCTTTTCATCCAACTCTGCTGACCTCCAGAGACCATCTCCGGACCACCCATCCGCAACATAAAACGTGTCAAGCATCTCGAGATCACTTTGAAGGGACTCTCGTACTGTAGGCGTGTCTACCCCACACGTTTTCAGAAGAGCCAAGTTGACAAAGACGCGAAACCAAAGCCAGTTCGCAGCTGGCATGGCTCTGGCTTGAATTTCTGACAGCCAAGCTGTTATATTGCGCTGAATCTTGGGGTCCATCGTTCCCCACAACCGCTCTTTTGGTGCGGCCAGTAGTAAAAAAGATATCATCTCACATTCAACCATCTTCTGGTCGTAATCCCGGATGTGCCCCCAAAACTCGGGGTGCTCTGGGTCGGTCCCGATTTCTATGCCCTTGATCCATGGCTGTATCAGGTCCCAGGCGGGCTCGTCACCACTCAGAAGCAGAGCCGCGACGACCCATAGTGGCCGGGCGTAGCCTTCGAGCTGGGCCGCAGTTTCGTCGAAATGTGTGCCAGTGGCTATAGGGATACGAATCCGGGCGCATCCTGGAGAGAAATAAGGAAGCAAAGGTCGTAGGAGGGCCTTGACAGCCACGAGGACGTCGCCCCGAGTGCGGAATGGGTTGTCTGAAAAGCCCGCGAGAGGTGGCATGGTGGAATGACAGTCTGGTGTCAATCTTGAATGCCTAAGGATGATTTCTCACGATCAGCAGATGCTGCCAAGCACTCAAGGCATCTGGAGTATGGAATGGTGTTCCAAAGTCCTGTCGGATGTCACCGGCCGAGAGTCAGGACGAACCCCGAAAAATATGACGCATGAGATGTTCGGGGTGGCGCGGGGCTCCGCATTCCGGTAAAGGCTTGTGTCACGCTCATGAAAAGAAAGGAGTCTACCCCTGAGTCTGGTGGACTTCAGAGAAGCTTTTCAATCCATGCGATAATTTTGATGCATTCCTCACAGCTGAAGGACACTGTGATCTTGTATCGCAATTTTTGAAATAGAAGGAGAAAATCCTGTGGTGTTAGCGACAACAGCATCCCCCTTCGGTCTTTGACAATGGCTGGCCATCACGCAATCACAGATGTCTACACCAATGGTACGGCCTCAGTTGGGAAGATACGGCTACAGAGTGATCCAGTGAGAGCGGCGCAGAAAAATTCACTGGATGAACTTTTCTCGGAGAACGTCATAGCGAAAATAATACGAACAGCCCAAAAACATCTGTTAAACAACGTAAGTCATAGCTTGAAATATCTGAACATGAGCCTGATTGTCGAACTCTAGAACCCGCCTTCACAATATCCACACATTGTCCCCCAGACTGGGCAAGATGTCGGTCAATACGTTTCCAAGGGAATTGACTTCTGGACCTGTGGATTCTTCCCGGGTTCTATCTATTCCCTTCTAGAGAGAGCAATCAAACATCCGACTCGGCTTCAACTTAAAGATGTTGAATTAAAATCTTTGCGCCAGACTCTTGGAAATTTGGCGAAAACCTGGTCTGATCCGATCCATGGTGAATCTCGGCTCACAAATACGCACGATCTTGGGTTCATCATGATGACCCACATGAAGCCTAGATGGGAACTTTTTCACGATGAAAAAGCTTTGAGTACTATAATCACGGCTGCCAATAGCTTGTATACTCGTTACAACTCGACGGTCGGTGCGATTCGCTGCTGGGATGAGTTGGTGTGGACAAACGCCCCTCACATTCGCGGCATGGACGAAAACTTCATCGTCATCATCGATTCCTTATGCAACCTTGACCTTCTCTTCTACGCCGCAGCTCACAGTAGATCTTCTCATCTGAGCGATGCGGCCAAGCACCATGCGCATACTCTCATCCGTACTCACCTGCGAGAGGAGCCGACAATGTGCCGCCCGGGATTCTCTGGTATGCTATATAGCACTGGACATGTTGTGAACTTTTGCCCAGAGACTGGATGCATAAAAGAGAAACGCACTGCGCAGGGCTTTGATGCAAACTCGACGTGGTCTCGTGGCCAGGCTTGGGCGATACTGGGGTACGCGCAAACGTACTCGTGGACGAAAGACGAAACCTTTCTTCACGTGGCATGTGGTCTTGCTGAATACTTTCTGCTTCGCCTAGAAATGGCTCCCAGCTGCGTTGAAATCCACACTGCAGATGGGACAACATCAGGCCGCTACGTGCCGATGTGGGATTTTGATGCCCCAGTTGTCACAGACGGTATACCCTTAAGAGATACCTCAGCAGGCACTGCTGCGGCAAATGGTATGCTGATTCTCTCCCAAGCACTTACTGGCCTTGGGAAATATGATATGGGAAAGAGATACCTGAAAGCATCTTTAACCATTATCGAGGAGACAATTTCATGTTCTCTGGCTTCAGAGCGAACAAAATTAATCACCACGAAGAATGGAGATATCACCGGCGTCGATGAATTGGAGGGTAGCACTTTTGAGGCAGTATTGAAAAACGCCACAGTCTCCAATAATGCTCTAGGATATGCACAGATAAAAGACCATGGATTGGTTTATGCAGATTACTACTTGATTGAGTTTGGGACGCAACTTCTTCGCCTAGGGCTGGCCTAGAAACTGATCATAGAAGGACCACTTCATCCTGCAGTTGGACAAATGAATTTGCATAAGGCGAAGTTTACTTGGCGAAGATTAGATTGATATTGGATTAACCTAATTTAGAGCAATGAGCTTTTCTATCTTTTCCATGCTTTCGTTTTATGACTCTGGTAATTTCACGAGTTCTAACTTTTCCCGTGAGCTGTAATTAGCCTTTCTTGCAACGACCAGACAGGACCACGGAGACATATATAGGAATTTATTCCCCTGAACGTCAGGCCCATGCTATTCAATTCATAACGATTGCGGTATTTTTTAGTTAAACCACCTCTTACTGTATTCTCTTTTACTATATTTTGAGTGACAAAGAAGTATGACTGTTATATTATATTATAAAAGGACTTCATGCTTCTTTATACAGCTTGAAATTGCATTTACTTTATACTTTATATAGCCTAAAATTCAGTATTCATTAAACCCGTGACACCAGCCACAGCCAACTAAACAGGCCCTTCCACTTCTTGCGCTGGGGAAATCGTACCCCGCATTCTGTCCCTGATCGTGGTCTCCAGAGCCGTGGGAAAGCGACTGCCTCCTCGCTCGCCTGCTTCGTGGTGATTGCAACTGATTGAGTGTAATAACCGCCAACCGTCTTCCAGTATCGATGGGAACTCGTCTATACTGCAGTTGTGTGAGTTCCAATTCTGTACCAACGCACGAGCCGACAGACACACCGTTTCAAGGTGGATGATGAAAAGCTCGGCTAGGGCGGCGACATCAGGGATGCCTACGTGGACGCATATTCCTCAAAATCCGCTGGCTGGGAAGAAATTCGGATCCGCATCAAA
This sequence comes from Clonostachys rosea, assembly GCA_026958235.1. Taxonomy (NCBI): domain Eukaryota; kingdom Fungi; phylum Ascomycota; class Sordariomycetes; order Hypocreales; family Bionectriaceae; genus Clonostachys; species Clonostachys rosea. The sequence goes on from CP110208.1 coordinate 1,369,088, forward strand.
ATGCACCAGGGCTTGCAGGAGGTTATCCTCGTCGTCTAAGATAGTCCACGCGTCACGCGGGTCACTCACCACCGGGTGGTCAGCTACGTGCATACTGGCGTGTGTTTGAGAGAAGGGACCCTGGAACGCCGGCGGCCTTATCGGGAAGCAGTCCCCACGCACATCATGGACACCATTAGATTGTGAACCGCCAGTCGGCATATCGTCCAGCGTAACCGGTGTGATCATGGCGTTGCGTCCGACTTGTTCGCTGAGCCCGGAGATGCTTGTATCGGTCTGGCTGGGACCGTCGGTCCGCCGATGCGACGCTGGATGGGCAGTAGTTTTGCCCGCAAGCACCCGCCTGGAGTCGGGCGTCGAAGTATATGATGACCTTGCGAGATTCAGCATGGGGATTTCGACGTTGGTCTTCTCTATCACGGCCTCCAGGAACCATACCACGTGGTCTGCCGAAGCGTACATGTCTCGGAGATGCTGCAGCGCTTGCCAGCATTGGTAGAAACGACCAATAGCCACGTATCTTCTCACGGGGTCTTTCTTTGACGAGCTGATCTCATTCAGATGGATCAGAATGGCGGATAAGAGCGCGGGAATCGCCGAGGTGGATGCAAAACGCAGCTGGTTGCCATGCCGGCCGTAATGTAAGTCGTAGGCTATCTCTGTGATTCCAGCAGCAGCGTCGGCTATCTTGTCGGCGGAGCAGCTGGTCAACGTGCTTGTGCTTGTGTCCGTGCTACATCGGCTGGCTGTACCTGGGCCGAGACGCGGACTGGTCGGGGATATATTCATGACGTTTCCATCGCTGATGCCGTCACCACGAGATTGTTCATGCTGTGCCCGTGGCCGGTGGAGGATCGCAGTGGCAGTGAGATAAATCATGTATATCATAGCCTGATGCAGATGCACTGCAGGAAGAGTCTCTAGCTCAGTTGGCTCATGAAAATGGTCACTGTGCGATCGGCTAGGCCGATATCGACTGGATGAGTGCATGTTCTGCCGCCACGTATTCAGCTTCGCAACACACTTTGTCATATCTTCCATCTGCTGGGTTGATCTCTGGGGCACAACCATCATGGTCATTCTATCCTCTGTCTTGAATTTATAGGTATTAGTGCCCACAGTTGTATACTGGGTGCAGAGAATGTCGCCGATATGGTCACACAGCCTCGTGAGGTCAATGAAACAGCGCATAAGATCCCTCTGGATCGTAGCGTCTACAACCGGGAGGTGGCCCAGAAAGGAGAGAACAGACGCATCCAGGGACTCTGGCTCGCAATCCTCCAACGTCAATTTCGGAACGTCGAAATCTCTTGCTCGTATTCGAGCGGGCCGCCGGATCCCCAGTGCGATGAGACGGTCACGCACGTAACACGCCCACCATATTCTTTTCCTTCGCCTGATGGTTTTGGGGGGCACATCCAGCTGGTTGGGGTCGCGGTGGATTCCCATCATGTAGATTTGTGATAGTGCGATACCTGTCCAGTGCCATGTGTCCTTCTCATCCTCGGCCCTCTGGTACCAGTATGTCATGAGGAGCAGAGCCTGCAATCGCGCCGTACGGTCAGGTTCCGTGTCTAGATCGTAGAGAACCCGGACCTTGTCCAAGAAGTGCTTGCGCATCGATTTACGGTGGTCGAAGCCTCTTGAGGTGCAATATTCAAAATCTATGTATGCCACACCAGCAAACATCACCGCTTGGAACAGAAGCAAGCTGACTGGAGAGCCCGAGGACCCGTCGCGACAGGCGATCGGCAGCAAGAAGTCTGCAAGGTCTAAGATAGGCATGAAAGGGTGGACATGCTCTATGTACTGCCGTAGGAGCTGCCGCTGAAGCTCTTCGTCTGGAATGCTTAGAGCATCTTTGGCCATGAGGTAGTAAAGATCAGCAGCCTTCAGCCGCGGCGGCAACGGTCGAATATACGGAGGCAGGGTTTGCCCTTGGTTTCCGTCGACTGGCGACGGGCCCGCGGACGATGATGTGCCAAGGGCCCCAAGGGCTGAGCTGGCGAGGGATGCCTCAACATTGTCATTGTCTGGGCGGTTAAGTGTGTCTTCTTCGCGATCCGAAACGTCCCGCAAGCCTGGGATGGGTGACGAGGGCACATGTCAGTTATTGGAAACAGGATATACAATAGATGTCTGAGGCCTATGATATGTTTACCTTCAAATGTCAAGGATACTGGAAAGTCCTCGGCAGCAGAATCGGGGTAGGAACCATTCCTTTGCGCGTAGAGATTGGTATGGGCGTGCACTTGCGACCGTGCAGGTGGATGTGAATGCTGATCCGGATCCGGATGCTCTGATCTTGATGACATTGATCTCGCTTCTGTCAAATGTGAAGTTGCGGTTGCCTTGCGCACGCGGCCTCGCCAGGACTCAGTGAGAGCGCATTCCACTGCGTCTAGACGACAGTTTGTGCAGGGCACACCGCGGTGAGTCACGTCGCAGCGAACCTTACGGGTACGACACGAGAGGCACGCTCTAGATGCCCGTCGCTTCACGGCAGAGTCTGACTGAAGCTCATCGCCGTTGCGCTTCTGGCCCGCACTCGCGCCTGCCCCCATGCCTTCGTTGGAGTTGGTGGTGGTGGTAGCGGTGTTGTTATTGTTGCTGCTGTTGACAGCATTCCCGCCGGCCCCGGCCTCTGGTAGGCCCTCAGGCTCCATGCTCAACCTTTCAGGTACCATGGTTGAAGCGGGAAGCAAGCTGCAAAAGACAAGCCAGTCCTGAGCAGCCTCGTTGCCCTCAGCAGATGGGCCTTGTGAAGTTGTGTCTTAGCTCCTCAGAGAACGGACTACAAGGTGACCAAGCAACAATGTGGGCTTTTATTATGAATGCTGCCCCGCGAGTGGTTACGATAGTAAGCATTTGATACCAAAGAGTCGAGGATCTGGGGTTGGAGTCTGGGCCGTCACTGCTAGAAACACCCGCTCACACAAGACGCGGGGCCCCGCGTTAACACTTAGACTTGTCCCTCGTCTGGGAGACGAAGCATTTCCTGATTTAGGCTACCCACTGGTGCATAACACATTGACAAGTCCGAAGTTGCGTGTGAGTGTTCCGCCCCTTTCGGCACGCGGAGACACGCACAACTCACAGTCGGAGAAGTGTGTCTGGCGTACAAGTTGTAACGCAACTAAGCTCATGGAGTTGACCAAGCTTCTGTCTAACTCACGGTGGACTAGAACAACAGTTCCATTTGCGAAGGGCATTGGGGTCTGGGTACGAGAGGACTCCGTGATGCTTGGCCCTGCACCAGCGCTACGTCGAACGTGGAAACCCTGTGTGGAAACCCTGTCCGGCAAGTCACCTCGGCTATCAAAGCTCCAACGCATACGGACCATAGCCGAGGAGTGACAACCGTAGAGGAGCCCTTACGGACCGACTAACAGAAAGTAAGACTCCTAGCAATGCAAGGGACTTCATGCTCGGAACTCTCGTCTTTCTGGACGAGAAATGAAATAAAAGCACTCATCTGTAGGTCAGCAAAGAAATTTACTATATAGGTCCATTGAGTATTTTGTATATAAGTAAGAATAATATTACCACTGTGTTGTTCGACCAGGCCCGAAACAGGAAGTATCTTTCCACAACTTGTCCTAGTCAAGAGTATGACATGGGCCGCACACAGAATGATAGCAGCTTTGAGCGTCCCGTACCTAAATGGTAGCCATTCGTTGTTGGTGGAGTCTCAGGACTCGTTGCGACTACATGCATCCACCCCATCGACGTGGTCAAGGTCCGCCTCCAACTTGCTGGCCAAGGGGCTCGGACTAACTCACAGCTTGGTGCTTTCGAGACTATCAGGGGAATTGTTTCCCAAGGCAAGGTCTGGGACTTGTACCAAGGAATTTCGGCGGGCTATCTCCGTCAAATTGTCTACGGAACCGCACGACTGGGTCTATTCTACACATTTGAGGATGCCTTCAAAAGAAGGGCGAGGCAGCAGAACAGAGACATCACATTCGTGGAGAGAGGGGCCGCGGGAGTCCTCGCCGGCGGGCTGGGCTCAATGATTGGCAATCCTACAGAGGTCGCCCTTATTCGGATGCAAAGTGATGGCGCGAAGCCACCAACAGAGCGGGCAAACTACCGCTCAGTTTTTGATGCTCTTAGGAGGATCATCCGGACCGAAGGGATCAAGGGACTCTGGAGCGGCACATCTCCGACTGTTATCCGCGCATGCTCCACGAACTTTGGGCAGCTAACCTTCTTCTCAGAGTCCAAGCACCAGTTGGCCGTACACACCAACCTCTCACCGTACATGCAGTCCCTCGTAGCTTCAGCTATCGCGGGATTCTCAGCGACGGTATTGAGTCTTCCGTTTGACTTCGTCAAGACCAGGATGCAATGGCAAGCAAGGCGGACGGGCTATGGCGTAGCTTACAAGGGCTTCTTGGACTGCATTATCAAGGTGGCTCAGACGGAGGGATTGAGCGCGTTTGGGCGCGGATTTGTCCCGTACTTCTTTCGCGTTGCTCCCCACGCGTAAGTAGCAGTTGTACCAGTTGGTGGATAAACAGTGACCAAGCGCTGACAATGAATCTTTTCCACAGTATGATTATGCTTACTGTTTCGGATTTCATAACCAGATCGTGGACTGGGTAGAAATAACCGACTGGGGCTCAGAGGGAATTCGTGAATATATTGTAGCCCACCATCAAGGCGTTATAGAACGGTTGAATAGAATATTTGAAACTATTTTAAGATAGAGAAGCGAGCAGGCTAAGTCCAAACCCCCTTTTAGAAGTTATCGTTAAGATGCACCGTACTGGTAGCCTCCAATGAAGGTTGAGTCACTGAGTCCGAAGACGTAAGAGTGAAAAAAGGCCCTAGCAGGCAAAACAATCTCACATCTAATGCGAATCTTTCGTAGAGCCACCACTTATGGATTAATCTTAATATCCTATGTGTATATATAGCTTATTCACTAACTTAGGGCAGTAAGCGCTTGTACAATAACAGGTGCTCGGAGATGTCATGAGTTTCCAGTCGCAGCTAGTATGGTATTAGAATGTGGTTTCATTCTTATGGAATCCCCCCCCCCCCATCTATATGCCATATGTCATATCTACACCACCTTTTGCTCCTTCAGCAGCGCCATGTCCGAGCTTTCCATTCCAAGCTCCTTCAGCACCTCCGATGTGTGTTGCCCGAGTGTTGGAGGCGCACGCCTTAACGACGTCTCCGTCCTACTGAACTGAACCGCCGGTCCAATTAGACAAAGCTGCCCTGATTCAGCTGCATCCAGCTTCACATGATTGACCATGCCAAGTGCCTCAGTCTGTGGATGGGCAAAGGTGCGTTCCATGTTGTTGATAGGCCCAAAAGGCAGACCTGTGGCTTCAAAGATGGGAACCCACTCAGCCGTCGTCTTCGTCTGGAAAACGTCGTTGAACATGGGACCCAGTATGTCCCGGTTCTCTACGCGCTTCGGGTTGGTTGCAAAGCGCTCATCCTTGGCTAGCTCTTCAAGTCCAAGAAGCCCACAGAGAGCGGTGAACTGAACGTCGTTGGTAGCGCCACAGACTAGATAGGCGTCTTTAGTTTCAAATGCATCATACGGGGCAATGCTCGGGTGTTGGCAACCCCAGCGCTGGGCTTCAATGCCCATGTTCAGCCAGGATAGCCCAACATTGATCAGCATGCTGACTTGGGTTCCGAACAGTGATGTGTCTACACGCTGACCTAGCCCGTCACGCTGGCGAGCAATGACAGCGGCGAGGATGGCACCATGGAGGTAGAGGCCAGTGGACATGTCTACCATCCCAAGACCGACTCGCACGGGAGGGCCATCCCGCTCTCCAGTAATGTGAAGGAGGCCGGCTTCTGCTGCTGCGATCGGATCATATCCTCCGCGCTTGGCGTATGGTCCAGATCTTCCGTATCCTTATAGGCGAGTTGATCGTCAATGTTCTGCTCTCCAAGAGTTGAAATTAGGTAAAGTCCACGCATTGTTCACTCACCTGAGAGGCTAGCATAGATGAGCTTCGGGTTATCTTCTCTTAGTGTGTCGTATCCAAGTCCTAGATTCTCCATTGTTCCAGGTTTGAAGTTTTCAATGCTGTTGCGCAGAAATGGTCATCTCATCAGCGAAATCTTCTCGTCCGGTCTTACCAGCTCGACACGACACGGATCGGGGAGACCTACACCACATCGGCGCTTAGGGCCAGCTTCTTCAAGATTTCCTTACCTTTCTCCTGTTTCAGATTCAACGTGATGGATCTTTTGTTTCGATTGACGGCAGAGAAGTAGTTGGAGATAGGACCGGCGGACGTCTTCCATGTCGCTGCTTCTCCTGTCATCTGCCAATACCTTGTGTCATCCTAAATATAGTTGGTCTCCCATGTTAGCCTACGTCCAACAGGCACCATTATCACAGTGATGATCTATATAGCTGGTCGGCGCATACTCCTTTATCAACCGTCTCAACCTTGATGACATCGGCACCGTAATCTGCTAGGATCTGTGAGCAAAATGGGGCCTGTCGCACCATGCGGAAAGAAAACTGTCAGCAAATCTTTCTTTTTACTCATAGTAAGGACTAGAAAACAAGCCTTGCCGCCAAAACTCGTGAAAGATCTAAAATCTTTAGGCCGGTGAGTGCGCCCTGGCTCTTCACGCCCCCAATATTCGGTGGTACTATCGGCTGGGAATATTTTCGAAGGGAATATCCACGTTGGATCAACGATTGTTTATTCCTGAATAAAGTTGGCTCCGCGTGCCCCATTTTCAGGCCAGAACATCTTCTAAGACGATGCCACATGATGTTCGTTATGACACTTGAATCTATTAGTTCTAATGGGTGTTCTCGGCTTCCAAGATGAACTTGTAAGAGCAGTTCCAGCATGTATCTATGCTCATGATAAATGTATCCAGTATCTGCAGCATATCTATCCACCTTTCCTTAGTAACAGGAATTGGTGTACGGTGTATCAATCCCGGAAGCCCCAATTATCATTTTACCTCGGGCATTCCCCAAGTTGCTCCGGATCGGACCCTGCACAACACACAAGAAGCAGCCGTCTCTAGCACTAGATCTCAAATTGTAATTTGGACCACTACGCTCCCACTGCATTAGCACCCCCTTCCTCTGGCCCCCTTAACCAGCTTCGGCAGTACTGTTCATGCTCCGGGAACTGTGGTGCAGGTTATTACCCTAGAGGACGAATTTTGAGGAAACCCACACCTGCTTAGAGGAGGATCAGTTACACCAAGTGCTTGAATATAGCTTCATTAATGAGCGACGATATTAGTAGCAAGGCTGCTGACACCAAAGGTATTATTTTATTGATTTTGACGCCTAAATAGTCCATTGTATATTGTCCGGGGCCATTTCCATAGGTATGACTGTCTGTGGTAGCTAACAGCCAACTGTTCCAGAGTTTCGATACAGCCCAACACAACAGCCTGTTGGAATTCTCTAAACCTTCTAAACCTAATAAGTCTTGGGGAGTCCCAGTACCTTCTGTCCAATGTAGTTTTTAATCATCTCTCCACTGACAGGCGCAATCCGGGATAAAATAGCCTCGCGCAGGTAGCGCTCAACATGATACTCCTTGGCGTAGCCCATACCCCCATGAGACATTATCGCTCTCTCAGCGGCCTTGAAAGCACTTTCTGAGGCTAGGAATTTGCCTGCATTTGCATACTCTCCATCTATATAGCCATCATCGTACATCCGACCAGCGAGGTAAATCATAAGCCGCGCACTCTCTAGATTCATCCAACATTCCGCTAGAGGATGCTGTATAGCCTGATATTTGCCAATCGGGTTACCAAAAACAACTCGCCCATTTACATAGTCAGTAGTGCGGCGTAGTGCTGCGTAGCCGATGCCTAGAGCCTCTGCTCCAACGAGAATCCGCTCAGCGTTCATCCCGTGCATAATCATCTTAAATCCCTCCCCTTCTTGGCCGACTAGATCCTCAGCTGGCACCTTCCAGTCTTCAAAGAAGAGGGTATTGGTATCGACAGCTGAGCGACCCATCTTGGGGATTTCAGTAATCTGAACCTGGGAGCGGTCTAGATCGGTATAGAAGAGCGAGAGACCATGACTGGGCTTCTTGGCGTCGAAGGGTGCAGTTCGAACGAGAAGGAGGATCTTATCTGCCACCTGAGCCGTGGAGATGAAGACCTTTGATCCTTTAACACGGTAGTGATCACCGTTTCTGGTAGCTATAGACTGCAACTTGAGGGTATCGAGGCCAGTGTTAGGTTCTGTAACCCCAAAGCATGCCCGCTCCTTTCCTTGGATGAGAGGCACTAGCCAGCGCTCTTTTTGCTCCTTTGTCCAGAATTTTGCCACAGGCTCCAGGCCAAAGATGTTCATGTGTACAGAGGAAGCTCCATTCATACACGCTCCTGATTCTGAGATAGTCTGCAACATAACAGCCGCCTCGGAGATACCCAACCCAGAGCCTCCATACTCCTCGGGGAGACAGACACCAAGCCAGCCGTTTTTCGCTAGATCATTGTAGAGCTCCCAGGGAAATTTGTGCTCTGTATCCTTCTCCAACCAGTACTCGTCGGTGTACTGAGAGCAAATCTTCGCAATAGCCTCCCGCACGGCGCGCTGAGAACTATTCCACTCTGGTAGGTTGGTGGGGAGGTACTCATTTGCGCGGGCGTGGATACGCCTCGGGTGTTGGTTGTTGAGCGCATAGTTCCAAGCCTTAGACGAGGCAGTGGTCGCGCGAGTTGACCATGTTGTCAGAGACGCCCGTGGCAATGAAGCTAGTGGAAGGATGGTTTTGGACATTTTGGAATGGCAAAGAACTCAGGATATACACACGTGGATAAAATTAAAAAGCATGGGCCGAACCTCCAATGAAAGATGGGCTTCTTGTATCCTACAAACAAGACACGATGATTCTCTAGCAAGTAGTGTGACTCTTTACTTTGAAGGCGATTGGCATGGTGAGGATTTCATCTTTGTGTACCTTAAATGTACTGTAAATTTGCTAGTATATTTTCTACACAAACAGCCCATACAACACAGATTAAAGTTGTGTCACTCACAGGTTGTGTTGGCGGCTATTGAGACACATAGCCTCGGGAACCTGCAACCTATCATCCACCAGCCTGGGTTGCATTCAGTCAGCAGTTGCGTCTGTGATAGCCGTATCGGTGGTTTTCCCTGTAGATTCTAGTTGAGTACGACAGAAATGACAGCTCTTAGTCTACACTATGCGGTTTCTATTGGCCCTATCCCCGAGCATTATATGTATAAACAGACCAATGCCATCAGGAACAAACAATGTTTGTCAACTGACAATAAGATGACGAGAAAGCCAGGGAATTGATACTAATGTGAGCGGACTGTACCCATGTGTCTATGCTCCGGTTTCGAACAGCGACCTGGAGTTGGCTACATCTCCCACACCAACTTCACAGGTAATCAATGTACCATGCGGTCAAACTAGAATTATCTAGCACATGTCACATGTGAGCGTGGTTTTTAGATGTCTCATTGTGCTGCTCGTTTTGGTTGGCTGGTTAGTCGCCTCGGTTATCTTCTCCCCATCTCGGCTTAAGACGCCTACGATAGCGTTGTTCTGCATGGACCGCTACTATCCGACCAGCGGAACAGCTTCTGCCAAGCAGAGTACTCGTGCAAATCTTAAAGATTAGATAATCCCAAAACTTCATATGATCAGTGCGAAAGAGGAGTTATTGTTAAGTTTGATGGCGAATCGGTCGTACTATCTACCGCCACTAATCCGAATATCAGCCATTAATCATGGCCATCATTGCTATCCGTTCCCGCCTGCTCTCAGCTGTCAGTTCTATTAGGACCCCAGCGCTCAGAGGCTGCCGTCTCAGTGCTGTCTCGTCTTCACGTCTTCCTGCCAGGCTTTACTCTAGTTTGAACAGCAGTAGGGATGTTGAAATCGTCGAGGTAGGCCCGCGGGACGGACTGCAGAACATCAAAACTACCATCCCTACCGCCACCAAAATCGAGCTGATCCGCCGGCTTGCCGGTACGGGGTTGGTGAATATCGAGGCCACATCTTTTGTATCGCCAAAGTGGGTTCCCCAGCTTGCAGATGGTGCCCTGGTGATGAAACAAATCCTGGAGTATCCCGGCCACGAATACCAATCTCGTCAGCTCAACTACCCCGTGTTGGCTCCGAACCACAAGGGCTTACAGAACGCCCATGCGGCAGGCGCAAAGGAAATTGTTGTTTTCGCATCTATAACAGAAGCTTTCAGCAGGGCTAATCAGAACTGCACCGTCGACCAAGCTCTTCAGCACTGTGAAGCGGCTACCAAAGAGGCTCTCCATCTTGGAATGAGAGTTCGCGGGTGAGTGCTTAAAATGGCCTCTCCCCTGATTGCCCTATGAGTGCTTGTGATCAATTGTTAACCACATCATGGCTCAAGTGTTGTATCTTGTATCTTTTCAGATCCATTCTCTGGCCCCACGCCGCCCGAAGCTGTGTTGCCAGTAGTGCGCAGACTGTTAGATATGGGATGCTATGAAGTCGGGCTAGGAGATACGCTGGGTGTTGGCACTCCGAAGATGGTTCAACATCTGCTTGCGACGTTACTAGCAGAGATTCCGGCGAACAAACTTGCCGGACATTTCCACGATACGTACGGCCAGGGCGTTGCCAACATCGTCCGTGCCTACGATTTGGGCATCAGGAAGTTCGATAGCAGCGTTGCTGGCCTGGGTGGCTGTCCCTATGCGCCAGGCGCCCGAGGCAATGTGGCCACTGAAGATGTCATTTACACACTTGAGAACTCCGGTATTAGCACTGGTGTAGATCTTGAAAAGCTCTGCAGCATTGGCCAGTGGATATCCAATGAGATCGGCATCTCTTACGGAAGTAGGGCTGGTATGGCCATAGCTTCTAAGAAGAACACATCCGTTCAAAAATCAAAATCGACACCAACCGAACCTTTAAAGTCAGAGAGATCTTGGCAGGTGGTTGAAGATACCGGAGAGTACCGCGTTTCTCGTTCTGGGTCTATTATGAAGGTGACCTTGACCTCCTCGAAGAACGGTAACGCCCTGACGGATTCCATGCTGGAAGGGCTAACTACGTCATTCAAGAACATTCACCTGGAGTCATCGATTTACCATGTAATCCTTGAGTCAGAAGGTAAATATTTCTGCACAGGAATGGATTTAAGTGGCAATACAGAGACGGCCAACTCTGGCGAGTCAAGCTACTACTCGAAAGTGGTAGCTCTGTACAATGCCCTTGATCATGTCCCTCAGACCACAATCGCAGTCGTGGATGGGCCTTGTTACGGTGGTGGTGTTGGGCTAACTTTTGCATGCGATGTTCGCCTCGTATCACCACGAGCTCGGTGGACGTTGAGCGAGGTCAAGATAGGCGTGAGCCCAGCTGTTATATCCAAGTACCTTGTGAGGGAATGGGGGCCATCTATGGCAAGGGAAGGCATGATGTCTGGAAGAGAGTTCGCCCCTGAAGAGTTGCACCGGGTAGGCGCCATTCACCGAATCAGCAGCAAGGAGACACCTCTTCCATCTCTAGTCGACAGCTATCTGGACCAGCTGGAGAAATGCGCGCCTCGCTCTGCCGCCATTAACAAGGAGTTAACAAGGGTTGCCTGGGATAATCCTGAGAGTGAGACTCAAGCGCGCCTGATTCAGAAGACTTTTGAAAATATGATGGTTCCTGGCTCTGAGGGTGAACATGGAATTGGCCAATTCCGCAAGAAGGCGAAGATGTTCAAGTGGTCCGACTTTTGGGGGAGTCAAAGCCCAGTACAGGAGTCCATCTACTAAGAGTTAGGCGCAAGCATTTAGGACTTGACATACCTAATTCAATCCATCAACTACAAAAGCCCAAGAGTAGAATTCATCATGAGGAAACACATGATTTCAAGTGTATAGTCGTAGGGAGAAGTTTCGTTACAATCCTCTCAAGCTTCTTAACCAGTTCTATCTTTACATAACACCCCTACTCAACTAAATAAAAAACTCACACAGGATAGAGTTGAAATGGGCTCCTTCGTTCTACACAGACAGGTTGTTACATGAGAGTTTCTAGCTTGATGAAGGTCAAGTTATGACGCTCTAGTTCTAATTCTCACCGAGGGCAGGAGAATCTGTTCTATTATTGAGATAGCCGAAGCAAAGGCGGAGCCATTGCCACATATCCGCAAAATCAACCTAATTACGTGTCCAACATGATCAAAAGCCCTCCATAGAACAGTGCTACCCAAAGTCAGTCTTTAGTGTATCTGTGCCCTTCCCCGCATGGCGACCTACATTCATGTACCTCGTAAGGGCTTAACAAATATTGTCTCTGACAGTTCCCACCCCAGTTTATAGCCTCCGAAATCTCCAACTTACGATAGTAGCCGATTAGCGCTTGACTCCAGTCATATCCAAGACTCCTCGAGCCGACGCCATCATCCCTGTGACTAGAATTTTCTGTCATCAGGACGCCTAGAGCCAGGGTACTAACGATACGTGATTAAACTTCCCCACGGGGTCAGTGGGTTTTGGGGGGACTTGGTCCCCCGGATTTGTCCCTCCGCACATCCATGTAGATTTATATGAAAAGTATTGGCAGCTTGCCAAGGAGGGCAGAGAGGCCTCTCACAAATCTAAGGATTACGAGCCAAAGCTTTGATTTCAATTGCCCTGAGGGCATCAGGAACCAATAGGATTTCCTTGTCAGGACATGTTAGCTGGCCAATCATATCGATATTGTGGGAAATCGGGTACTAAATTCTTCTTCCGCTCATCAGAAGTTTAGACTCATATTGGGCATGTTGCACTATCTGAAGACTTCCTCCATCTATCTTCTTTTCTCCATTATAAATATACACAGCTTGTTGAAGGAAATTTATATTTTGCCTTCTCTTGATACTTATTGATTAATGTGTTGATTGTTTTGAACATTATGCTAGAACTCTAAGTCCTCAATCTTGTAGTGCCATCTTCTTTGCCAGCTGTTTGCGGGGCTTGTCTCGAGCCAATCCGGCGAGAAGATATGGTACATAGTTCCTTGAACTATCCAAATATCCTCCCGTATAGAGGTCGACACTTACTTCTCCTCTTGGGCTTTAGCTTCAACTTCTGCCTGGTGAGCAGTCTTTGTCGAGGCGAATCTCCAGGCAGGAACACGCCTCTCAAATAGCTCATCCAACTCGGCGTAAGTACGGCCCTTGGTCTCTGGGAACCAGAATATAACGGGAATCAGATAGATCACAGTAAGACCGGCGAAAAACAAGCCAGTCTTCTGGCCCCAGCCAGCATATTGATTGGACAACATCAGTGGTACACAGTAATTCTAGAGGCGAGAAATGGTCAGCCAAGGCTCGGGTAGGAGTCTGAACGAAACCGCACTTACAAAGACGATTCCAGTGAGATATTGAATTGTAACGGCAAGGGATGTTGTCTTAGCCCGGAGCTGGGGGCTTGAGATTTCGACGAGACTGATCCAACCTGTATGTAGATTAGATCACCACTGTTCAGAAGCATAGCTTGATGGGTCACGAAGCTGAAAGTTCATACCAATTGGCGCAAGTGAGTTTGCGTACACGAAGGCCCAGATTGAGCAAAGCGCAACGAGGGCCGCACCAGACGCTGAGTTCTGTTTAATAAACCCAAGTCCACCAACGATTGCACTGAGAACGGCCATCATAGCGCCGCCGCCGATAACAAGCGTCCTTCGGCCGACCTTGTCAATGGTGTAGAATCCTATAATGATGCCCACGACGAGAACCATCTGCTTAACCATGTTGCCCAGAAAAGGGTCGGAGACACCTGCCAGCTGGAAGAAGTATGTGGTATAGCCAAACATCAACGGGACACCAACGATGTTCTGGAAAGTAAAGGGCAAGCTGGAAATGACTGCGCGTTTGAGATTGTTTCTGTTGCAGACAACAGCTTTCCAGTCGGAGGTACCGAGAGCCTTGGCCCGAGCCTGTGACTCCTCTACCTCTTGCTGGATGACGGCATATTCGTTGTCGAGCCTGTACCCTTCGACATTTCCGACGAGCTTTCGAAGGGCCTTTTTACCTTCTTCGTGCCTTCCTTTGGCCGCGTACCATGCTAACAGTTTGTTAGAACATAGATCTATCTTAGCAGTCGAACTGGGTGACACTTACCTGGGGATTCGGGAAGATACAGCATGGGAATAAGCCACAGGCCTGTGAAGACGAATTCGGAGTAGAAGGCGTTGCGGAAAGCCAAAGGCGAGGTGACCTCGAGAATCTTCAGGGCGATGGCCAGAAACACTTGACCAAGGGCGAAAGCGAGCGAGAAACTGCCGAGCAGAGCGCCACGGAATTGGGGCATTGCGACCTCGGACAAGTACACCATGACTGAAGTTCCCATCATGCCACCAGCGCATCCGGCGACCAGGCGTGCAATCAACAACACCCACCAGTTTGGAGCGAAGACTTGAATGATGATCGACTGCAAAGCAATTCGAGTGGTCAGTTAACACAATAGAAAAAGCGGCTGTGAAAATCAACTACGGGCACAAACATACAGTTGTGAGGAAGAACGTGACGGCCCACATGTTGAATTTACGACCAAACCGGTCAGCGGTATTCGGGGCAACTACTTGAATTGCGATAGTTGTAATGAAATATCCAGCAGCCCAAAGCGAGATGTGGTTAGGCTCGAGAGCTTTCTGCCCAGTCACGGGATCTTTGGCTGTTGCGAATTGTTCGATGAAGCCTTTGTTGGCCACAATGCTACCGATGACAGAGTTTGCATAACCCGCGTACCTAAGCGAGCGGTTGATGTTAACAAAGGCCATTATGCATTCAGTTCAGCTTAGGAGATACTCACATTCCGCAAAGAGATACACAAACTCCTGTCAAGTAGAGTCGCCAGAAGGTTTTCATGCATCTTGCTCGATCCCAAGTTGCGAAGTCGGAGATGACAGGTGAGTGCTCAGTGGCCTTTTCGTCCAGAGTCTCAACCTGCGTCACATCCTCTTTAGCCACCTTCGGGCCAAGAGAATGTGACTCTGCGTCGCGAGAGCCAGGGCGTGAATTGGTCATGTCGTTGAACAGTAGAGAGGAGTTTTCTATGAGTAAAGAGCCGCTTGGAACTTGCTGAAGAGGATATGATGCTAGGATGACGAGCAAGGGGGAGTCTTATATACTGAATGTCATGGGAGGAGAGGGTGTGGGGATCGATCGCGGCTGTCGAGTTCCCTTCTGCAGTGCACACAATCCCGGCCTTTTTCTCAGCTTCAAGGCGCGTGTGACTCGGCTCGTTTCTCCTCCCCGCAAGTCTGTCCCACAACTTGGGGACGTGGAGACGGCTCAAGTTCGGCGTGGAGAGAGCTGGGGGAGTTACTGGGTTGTCCAACATGTTCTGGACGTGCTCATTACCGGGTTTCCTCTCCACATGCTCGCCATGTGTGGGAGATCTTACGAGGCAATTCATGGGTGGAAAACGGCTAAGCTGTCTCCATCTAGCGTGGCCGGAGTCGGGAAAAGTACCGGCCGACTGGCCCCCAGCCCGAACCAGTCGGAGGAAGCCATACAAGCCAATGCTGAACAGAGTTTGCCAATATTTGCAGATAGGTCAGTCCACATCTCGGTTATTCAATGGAGATTCTCTTGTTAATCTACGGTATACGTAGGTGGAGTTTGATGCCGCGATCCCTTAATGACTCGTGGCGGGCAGATCGAGACGCAATCAAACCAACCGCATGACACGTCCCTTCAGCTTTCTAACATCGATACAACCAATAGGTTGCAAGACGGAAGGAGGAGCAACTACCGGGGAGAATTATACTTCCTTTTTGGGTTCGAGATTCTCTTTGGTGCCCAAATTGTGCGATTGGCTTGGTCAGCGCTCAAGTAGCTATCTAGTTCTGGGTTGAATGATGACTTGGATCCGCTGTTCGGAAGAATCATGTGATATGATGGGTTCATTTGCTTTCAGTATAGCACAGAGTTGATATGGAAGCCGGGAGTCTTCCAATATGATTCTAATATTTCACTTTACCCAGTGAAACATAGAAGCAGATCCTACCACTGACCCAGCGCCTCACCTCTTAAGTAAGTAGGCTAGCAATGATACTCTAGAACATCCTACGAATACGAGTTCAAGTACAAATAAAAACCACGAATGAAACTATAGAACATCCCACAAAACGAAGCATGCCTTGGTTTTAAAGTTGCTGGTAATGGCACCGATTTTAAGTGCGAAAGAATTGTTCCTTTCCGTAGGTATCTCTGCTTTTGGGATACCCAAGGCCAGCCGGGGAGAGCCTTGTCGACAAAGTCACATGGTTGGTGGGCACGTATTCAATGACCGGGGCAGGGGTTTCAGAATTTCCGGTATTACTTTACTAGGTAGATAATGATTAGAATGAAGTGGTCCTTGACTTTGGATACGTACACTCACGCCAGTAAGGCGACATTGCGGGCTAGACTTCCGACACCGACGCCGGTTTCCGTGTACCCACCTCTTGTGGCGACCCTGGACGCTGGAGGCAGGTTGATCAAATGGCTCATGACGATGACATTTGTATTGAATAATGTAATATAATTCGTTGGTTTTTCTTCCGTTGTCTAGTCGGATTGCTCGACCAGAGTCCGGGATTTCCCTCACACAAAGATGCTCAAACCACAGGCCAACGCTTTACGCGAACTCGTCTCCTTGGATGGGATATGGAACTTTGAACTGGAAAAGTCTGCCAATGGTATTGAAAGCGAGCAAGTATGGAAAAGGAACATTTCCTCAGCGCTGCAAGTCCCTGTCCCAGCCAGCTACAATGATATATTCGTTGACTCAAAGATCCGGGATCATGTCGGCTGGGCATACTATCAGAGGGAAATAACTGTGCCTGCTTCCTGGACAAAGCGACGATATTTTATCCGGCTTGACGCAGCTACTCATCAGGGGCGTGTATACATCGACGACCAGTTTGTTGCTGAGCACAATGGAGGCTACACACCATTCGAGGTCGATATTAGCCAGCTCGTCAAGCCTGGTCACTCATGCCGCTTGACCGTCGCTGTAAACAACGAGTTGAGCTGGCAGACAATACCACCTGGCAGGATCGAGGTTCTCAAGAATGGTCGACGGAAGCAGCACTACCAACATGATTTCTTCAACTACGCAGGATTAGCCCGTTCAGTGTGGTTGTACTCTGTTCCCGAAGTCTTCATCAAAGACTTGACGGTTACAACCCAACTTGCGGATGGAGGAAAATCCGGAACAGTAAACTTCAAAGTTGAATCCAACTCAGACCTCAAGGAAGCAGAATTCCTCGTTCAAATAATTGACGAGGATGCCCATGTTGTGCACCAAGCATCTCAGGCAGAGGGAAGTGTCACCATCAATTCCGTACATCTGTGGCAGCCTGGTGCAGCATATTTGTACAAGCTCCGGGTCAATATCACCGCCAAGGCTGACGGGGACGTCCTCGATACATATGATCTTCCGTTCGGAGTGAGGTCCGTGGAAGTCTCCGGCAAGAAGTTCCTGATTAATGGGAAACCGTTCTATTTCACAGGGTTTGGGAAGCACGAAGATACCCCAATCCGAGCCAAAGGTTTCGACCCTGCCTACATGATCCACGACTTTGAGCTCATGAAGTGGATGGGCGCAAACTCTTTCAGATGCTCCCATTATCCCTATGCGGAAGAAGTGCTTGAGTACGCAGATCGCCATGGCATTGTTGTCATCAACGAAACGGCGGCTGTAGGGCTCAACCTGACACTTGTCGCGGGTCTAGCTGGATGGAAGGCCTTGCCAACATTTTCTCCCGAGACTGCCTCGGAGAAGACCAGAGAAGTACATGCCCAGGCTATCAGAGAGCTGGTAGCTCGTGACAAGAACCATCCGTCCGTGGTTTCTTGGTGCATTGCGAACGAGCCCGCATCCGCCGAGCCTGGAGCAAGAGAATACTTTGAGCCGTTAGTGAAGCTCACTCGGGAATTGGACCCCACACGGCCAGTGGGATTTGCCAACGAGAAACAGGCCAGCGCTGAAAAGGATTTGATCACGGATCTATTCGACATGATATTCCTGAATCGGTACTACGGGTGGTATCTGCACACCGGGGACTTGGAAGCAGCGGAGCAAGGATTGGAAGAGGAGCTCCGTGAATGGGAAGACAAATACAAAAAGCCGATTCTAATTTCCGAGTACGGCGCAGATACTCTTGCTGGCTTGCACACTGTTGGCGACGTGCCTTGGAGCGAGGAGTATCAAGCTCGAGTTCTGGAGATGAGCCATCGCGTCTTTGACAGAGTCGAGAGTGTTATTGGGGAGCAGGTCTGGAATTTCGCCGACTTCCAAACGCCATCTAGCTTCATTTTCCGAGTGGATGGAAACAAAAAGGGAGTCTTTACTAGAGACAGGCGTCCAAAGATGGCTGCACATATTTTAAGAAAACGATGGGTCGAGGACAAGAAAGGCAATGTTCAGGCCTAATAAACCCCGGCCGGATTGAGTACATTGATCGGCACCGTTAAAACAACGAGTTCTCTCCAATGAAATAGAATTAATAGAAGATTCGGATATCTAGTTCAATAGAGTGAGAAAACAACGCCGCTCTTGATCATTCGATGATGATTTGAAGCCGCCGACATCGAGTTTCTATGTCTTATCGAGATGATATCATTGTCAATCCACAATACTGGGTCAAAGACACAACAAGAGGCCCAGAGCTGGCCATCTCTAAGTGGAATGTCAACCAGGAGATTATTTCCCATTTTACGCTGTGGGGCCGACGCTGTCAACGAACCTAACGTTGGATGCAACCTCAAATCAGTGGCCGTCATGAGCTCACGTGTCGGTGATGGACACTGAAAACCTGTTCTTCACCTACCAAATGCGGCACGGGGGGTTACAGCACCGCTTCGACAGGCACGTTTTGGACGGTGGACGCGCAAACGATGTGGGTTAGCGAAATGACACTTTTCAGCGACTTCTGTCCAAGTAATGATATATGAATAATCGGTGCGTCACAAAGAACACAGTGAATGTCTAACACCCATTCAACTTCCTCGGAACAATCATTCGTCATGTCTTTGAAAACCACAGTATTGGGCGTTGTTCCGTTGGTGACAATCGCGATTGCCGCTGGTTCAGGAACTCTGCTTGATCCTATCCAGGCGGTGCTCCTCCCAGACGCTGCATTGGCGAAGAACCCTCTTGGTCACCTGGGTGCCAATGGGCCTTGGAGTGCAGGTAGGTTCAGGTTTATTGCAAGGCGGCTGCTTGAGAGGCTAATCGAAGAGAAAGGTCCCAATGTGTTTGGCATCTCGAGTGATGTTCCAGACAACTGTTACGTGGACCAAGCGGCGTACGTATCACGACATGGTTCTCGCTATCCGGATAGTGGTGCTTACTCTGGCTGGGTAAAGATGGCAAAGCAAGTGCGTACAACCTACCGGAACTATGCTGCTAACGGTCTTGATCTAATCAATTTGAACGACTAGTTCAAGGAGAGCAATTACACGGCTACTGGGCCGTTGTCGTTCTTCCATAAATGGGAGACCCCTCTGACGAATCCGAGTATCCAGATTGCACAGGTCAGCAAAACTGGATATAAGGAGCTTTTCGACATGGGGTATACTCTGAGGATGAGGTGAAAATAAAATGGATTCTACCACCTATAGGAGACCCGAATTTACTGATTGTTCTTAGATATCCAGATCTCTACCAGGAAGGTGAACCCTTCTATGTCTGGGCCAACAACTACACCCGCGTTCTCCAAACAGCACAGCTTTTCTTGCACGGGTACCTTGGGACCAACTCATCACTCGGAACAGTGGTTTCCGTAACGGGGAAGAACATGCCTGCTCACCTTGGAGACACTCTGGCGCCGTCCGATATGTGCCCTTCTTTCGTGGACAGCAGCGACGCGCAGCAGACCACTTGGCGCGGGCATTGGCTACCTGCATTCAAAGCTCGCCTCTCTCAGTATATTGACGGTACCCTCGAGCTGGACGATTCGACCTGGGCCGACTTTCCTTATGTCTGTGGCTTTGAGTCGCAAATCACAGGAAGACTATCACCATTCTGCGATACGTTCACACAAGAAGAGCTCTCGCAATACGAGTACCAGCAAGACCTACGATATTACTATGGTGTGGGACCCGCTGCGGACGTTGCGTCTAAAATGATGGTCCCCTTTCTGGATACCCTCATCCAACGATTCACCTCCGGTCCAGATGCAAAGGGCACAGGATTTGATGGCAAAGCGTTCGCGGTGCCCAAGCTTCTGATGAGCTTCCTCAATGATGGACAGCTGAATGAGTTGGCTGTGGCGACAGGCGTGTTTGATGAGGAGAAATCACTGCCTCTTGATCATATTCCGGAGGACCGTCTTTGGAGAAGCTCTTACATCTCTCCAATGAGAGGCACGATTGCATTTGAGCGCTTGAACTGCCGCGGCCAATCTTCCTCGCCCAATTCCACCACACCAACTCCAACCGCCTCTTGCAGACCAAGGTCGTCGGCGCATACCGCCCAGCTACATCAACGCAACAGCGCTGCAAACGAGACATATGTTCGTATTAGGATCAATGACGCCGTCTATCCGGTGCCCTCTTGTCAAGATGGACCTGGCAAGTCTTGCAAAGTCTCCACGTATGCCAAGCACCTCGCCGAGAAGCTTGAAGCGAATGGCAACTTTGCTTCCATTTGCAACGCAACTGACCCTGCCACGCCTACAAAAGTCCTCGGAGCGTCCTTCTTCACCAATCTCGCACAGGCCCACCTGTCCCCTGTGAAGCCATAGACAAGTTAATTATATTGAGAATAGATAATTTGGGTTTTTCTTTGAGCTTACCAAGGAAATTCAGCTCTTCTTATAAGATAATATTAGTTATCTTCTCTTATCCAAGAGATCCATTTTGACTAGTTCCCTAATTAGAAAACAATGCCTCAGACTACAGTCATTAAAACCAGGAGAAGCATGTACAGACTAGAGCATTTTGTGAGCCCTGTGCTGTACGACGGAGATCCGTAAATCTTGCTGCCTCTTGTATGCCTAAGATTCCCAAGTCTTTCGAAAGTTTAAGAGTGACATGCACACAGTTGTCAATCCAATATGCGCTAAGGTCTCAGAGTGCAATCAACTATAATTTAGAATGTTCCAGGCTTGTTAGAGACCGGCCTAATTATCTGTGAAAGCGCACTTTGATATCTGATGTTTCTAAAAGTCGTTCCTTGCAGACCAAGGCTGGACCGCTTCCAGCAGTGCCTTGAAACTTTCACCGTCATCCCCGCTTGCCTTCAGCACATTGGTGAACACGTCGTCTCCAAGCGCCTGAAAGAATAGAAGCACGGCCGCCCATATAAAGTCGACATACGATACAACCCCGCCCATGAAGAACGGGCCATCCGTCTCTTTCAGGAGGGCGGTGATCGCGGAGAAGTGTGGTGTGGATTTTTCCCATGCAGTCCCTTCGTGCTCATGGTACCATTCAGCTGTAGACTTTCCGATGTCCTTTTCCCGGGTCTCAAAGAAATACGGGGTACTCTTCTCTGAGAGCAAACGTGTCGCTATGAGGTGAATATGGATAGGTTGGATGGCAATAAGTACTCCTCGTAGGTGCTGCCACAGCTGGTCAATGAGGGGAGAGTCGAGGTAAAGTGGAGGTTCAGGATGAATAGACTCAATATGGCGAGCAATTTTAAGCGAGTCCAATATGTATGTATCATCTTGAAGAAGATGAACGCTGGGGAGGGTGTACTCCTCCTCCCCTGGGAGACTATACAACAACGGTCATTAGCTGCTACCCAACGACTCTAACTATACTATTCAAAGTTGGCAGATGGATCAAAGATTTCTCTACATTTAGGTATTCATAAGAAGGGACCAGAAGAATAAACTCACTGCTTCTCTAACAATGGGCGGATGTCAGGATATTCGACCTATGTCACGCCAATCAGTACATCCATTAGGCTCATCTCAGACAGCAGGCAAATTTACCCATTGCGTTTTATAGTCAAGACCCTTGAAGTTAAGAAGCAACCGTGTCTTCCAGAGGTTGAAGGACCAGCAGCGTTGGGGGTCCTTGGTAGGGATATCATACAAAACAATACTGGCTGGGGCCATCTTGTGTGGTTCAATGTGACTGGCGTTAGCGGAGTTGCATCGACTGAGTTCACCAGAAACTCTTTAATGACGGAAGCAGCTCTTATAAATAATTAATCATGGGTACTTTTGCCGCATGAGCTATCGCGCAATAGCGCCAGTTTTTATGCGACCTGCCTTTATAGGTAAGTCAGCACACTTTTGTATAATGTAAAAGGTCCTTGAAAGTTGAGGTGTTCCATTATTCACGTGCTGTCAGCAATGTTGAATTTGACTCCACGATAGGCCCTGATAGTCATTCTTAACAGTGTCGTGGTTTAAGTATGTGCCTAAGGAGGGTCAGAAATAATCATAGCCTATGCTGTCATCTACAGTATCTTTTTCTTTCACCGTATACTTGGGCAGTATAACCTAGAGCGCCGACAGTCATCATGTCCTGCTAACAGTTACTAAATTGCCGGCAAGAGCAGTAAACTCTCGAGGCTGTCGTTCGCACCGCGGGGCGTCGCTCACAGTTCAGATGTTGAGCCTGTGCCGTGTATGCCCAGGTCCACGATACAATTGCTACAACTTCGTTGTGGTCGCAGTCTATTGACCCAGTGGACTCTTTTCACTAGATCATCACAGAATCAGGCTGTTGTTTCCATCCTGGCGAACGTCGGCCCAGTTGTATCTGCGGTATTCTCAGTACATGTCACCAAGTCGATTCTGACGAACAAGACATCCTTGACAATGATCTAGTATTCCGAGACGAAAAAAGATTTGATACAGCGAAGGGGGTACAAGAGAAATTCTCCGTGCCAAAGCTCCTGATGGACACAACGCCACAGTGAAATTTTATCAAGGGTGAGAATACCTTCTTTGGTAAAAAGGCTTATGCCAGCACTCACCTTCCAGCACAGAGAGGTATTTCAGAGACAAATATCAGTGAATACTCGAGTCATAATTCGGGATTTGCCGTTTCTTCGTGATGACTGAGACAATTCCGCGGATAGAAGTGATTTTCATTCCTCTCCACCACTGTTCCCGCTAGTCAACCCGACTTCTTCTCCAGCATCCGACAACAAATATTTGTGTTCAGATTCAGTTAAGACATTACCATATCACCGGTATTTCAGCTTTCAGTACTGGGCTTTTCGTGCAAACAGTATAAAACCTTTGCAAGAACTCAATGCGGGAGCTTAATCAAGCGCCCTGAACCATGCATCAATTTGATGATATCAACGAACAAAAATACAACTATAATTAGCCCAACCAAGCTCCAGAGCAACATGTATAATGAAACTAGTATGGCCTTTTTCAATCCATCAAGTCTGGTATGCCAGTACATTGGTAAATTAACGAGTGCTAGAGTACATTCCAAAGCCTTGGTCTGCCGGCGTGAGTCGCGGCACAAACGCTCTTACCGGGCTCAATGTCTCATATTTATGTTTAAGATGGAGAGTGCATGACATTTCAAGGGACCAACTGCATGGTTTGCCTCTCATCCACCTGGAGATCTGTCTCTGACGTTGGCCATTGTGCTATATGGACTTCATAAATGATTGTTCCAAGGAACTGGGCTCTCATCTGAGACACAGATTAAAAGAAGAGCCGAAATGGACTGTGAGGTATGGAATCAGTCGTAATATCCGAATTCTTGCTTCTGAGCGTTCCACTCAACCAACTTTTCTACGTTTCCGTCATTCCTCCAGACGAAAGAGAAATGGAGCAGCTACACTTACCGTTTAGGTCAGAATAACAGTACTGCATACAAATTTAAGCATCACTGGTCGAGATTGTGGTAAGAGGGCGTCTATAAAAGCAACCCATAACCCTGCCCTAATCCGGCACTCATCACTCATCACAAGATATTCATTCAACTCCACTGCAATTCACATCACTCCTTAAGCATAACATTTCTAACAATCGTTCGGCAAGATGAGATCTTTCTTTGTTATTGCGACTCTCGCTGTCGGAGCCTTTGGGCAGTCGTACGACCCCTGCCCGAATGACCTTAAGAACCACGCCCTGTGCTGCAATGCTGGGCTGGAGAATGTCATCAATTTCGACTGCCACACCCGTAAGTTTGATAGCCTCTCCCCCGTTAATATTCAGATTAGTCTTCCTCGAGATGACTGACAAGTTGCTCATATAGCTGCGCCTTATCCTACACTGAGCGGCGAAGAGTTCCAAGCCACCTGCGCCAAAACCGGATCGTACCCCAAGTGCTGTACAATCAAGATTATCAGCCAGGGCCTACTCTGCGAGGATCCAGCTGGCATCGAGAACCCGGAAACTGATACTTTCAACCCTGAGGGCGATAACGAGCTGCAAAACCTTCTCGGTGATGTGGGCAACATCCTCAACGAGGTCCTAAGCATACTTGATTGATTTTTTGAGGCACATATGTCGTCAAAGTTCTATGATGCAGCTTGAGGGCGTCTACCCGCATTCTAGAACTCGGGAAACCTTCTTTTCTTTTCTTAATATTTCTTTTTAATCACTAGAACTATTCTTAATAATGAATTTATTCAGCAGTCGTCAAATCTCTCCCACAGAAGATGAAGAGAAAGGTGAATATAGATAATTCTATAACTACTTATGTAAAAGAAAGTGTGAGGCTCTGGGATTGGAGGACTTAATGGAAAACTCAAGAAGTCAAGCAGTTTTGGTTCGTTTTGAATTTCTTTAAACAGGTCTATACCTACAAGTAGTAGATAATCCTTAACGATTCAACTAAACAGGCAAATTTTGCAATGCCAATCGTTAAAACTTATGTGAGATTATCTCATGCACGAGTCCTCACATTGTACTGAACTCAACTGGATATAAACAATCATATGAAATCTATCTGTAATGTAAACCTAAAAGTGACAACTAACCAAAGCTTCTAGTATGGAAAATAAACTCAAAATGCACGAATGCGCTTCAACAAAGAAAAAAAGAAATAAGGAAAGTAAGGAGAAAAGAATGTGGGCCAAAGCGGGCAGAAATCAACTAAGCAACCGCTCCATCTCTAGAAGGAAGTCTTGCATGATGATTACAGCAAAGACTCCTTCTTCTTCATTTGACTAAGCCAAATAAGACACTTAATCACTTGTAGTACATACGAAGGCCGTTGCCGTAATCCTGGGCCATATAAGCATGCATATCAGCAGTGCTGTTCTTAAACGCCAGCTTAAGATAAATAGTCTCGGCGCAAACCATGTCACCACCCTCGCGGGTGCCAGAAGAGCCCGGAGTATCCCAATTCTCGAAATTGATGGTTGGAGAAGTCTCTGGCGCCTTGGTGTCAAAAGGCTGGACGGAGGCGTACGATGGCGCAACACCCTCGGCAGGGAAGCCTGAGAGCTGGTGGGTTGAGATTCCCGGCTCGGTGTTTGAGCCATATTTCGCGATGAACACCTGGTTGGGGGTCGGGGCCTGGGCCCATTTCAGTTGGCACAGCCGGGCCTCAGGCGGGATGCCTTTGAAGACGACAACTTGTTCTCGGATGGACTGTCCCCGGTATGTCTCGACATGAATTGCCTGGATAGGCGCCTCGGAACGCTCAGGTTCCAGAGGGTAAAGGTTGTAGATTTGGAAGGGACCAATTCGACTTCCATCGGGGCCTGGCTTGATGATGTCGGTGGGTGCTGCTGAGACTGGGCCCATGACGGACAGGAGAGAGGCCAAAGCGATGATCTTGGAGAAAGACATGTTGATAGTAAAATACAATGGTCGAATAATTAATGTGTGCTGACTGAAAGAATGGGTCAAAGAATATGCTGAATGGTTCGGTTGATAGTAATTGATTAACAGGAAAGAATGTTGTTGAAGTTGAGGACAGATGCTTGATGCTGGTGATGCTGATAAAGGAAGGTTTCCATTACACAGCTGCACTTGATAGTTTTATACTTGGTATGAGGCCATGCCTCCCTCCAGACGTGTACCGAGAATAGACCTCCGCGAGCCTCGTGGTGGAGAGTTGTGGCGTTGCATCGCTCGCGTATCTATCTTGGTCCTTTACCATAATCTGGGGCTTAGCGAACCCGCCTCACCCCCGTAAAGGCCAAGCTTATTAGGCCCCTTGGACTCTACATTTGGGTCTTCTGTCAGCCTTTAAGCCTGTTCTCAGGTCAGTGCGCCGCGGTACTTACTGAAATAAGGCGTCAGGTGTTCGTCTAGCCTATTCAGGTGATTTTTAACCACAAGATCAAGGCCATTTTTACTATTTCCCCCTTGTTGGCGCCAATTATCTTGCCCAAGAATACCGCATTTCTCTACGAGGCACTGCTTTGATGGGAAACTCGGCCTAAAGTCTGGTTCCTGCCTGATTTTGCCAGGGGTCGGCTGAGTCGAATCAGCATCTCCGAGATGCCACTTATGGCGAGAGAGCATTGGGGTCATTTTGCTACATGAGATGATGAGGAGAGCATTGAAAAATACAGCCTCAAGACCCAGGCGGCTACTCATAGAATAATTCTTGGGAGTAATTCAAGTGGTGCTGAAAGCGTCAGACGAGTCCAGGAGAAAATTCTAGCTGTATTCTCTTCCTATTTAAGGGAGCTCTGGACTGAAGTAAATTTTGGTCAGTTTTCAGCTATCCAGAAACAAAAATTACACTGAACACTCACATTGGTACAAAAATGCTAATGTTGAACAAATTAACTTGGGTTTGTGAGGAAAAGGGTTATGCTCGGTAAGTCAAGACATAAGCAATCTCAAACTTATAGCAACTTCAAGCAATCAGCTAAGGTGGTGATATCTCGGCATTTTATATTAATGTAATATTTATTAGCGAGGATTCATCTTCTGGCCACCCTTCCCCATCCATCATCCCATGCACATAGGCGGGAGCGACGAAGCGATAGCCACCATCTCCGCTCTCTCTTAAGATAACGGGGAGGTATGAACCAGCCAGGAGTGCGACGACATCTCCTTCCCTACAGTTATGGAAAGCAAGGCCCAGGTGGCCAGAGTCAAAAAGAAGCAATCCGTAATTTGCTATCCCAAGAATATGAGCATGCATTTCCCATACTTGTCCCTCAAGACTCTTCTCTTCAGAAGAGGCACAATGCAACAGGTAATCTCTTATGACCTCTGACGCATCAGTGGAACTCTCCTTTGCAAGCGCCTTCACTTGGCTCGGCTTGTATATGGTACAATCTGGATAGAGCATCAAATCATACCAGTAGCGAAAGGAAGGATCAAGTGGTGCCTTGAGCTCATCTCCTTTGAATAGATGCGCTCGGAGAAGGGTTCGTCCAGCTGCTTCAATTCTACCATCGGTGTCGGAATACTGGGAAGTGGCTTGAACAGCTCGGCAGTACTGTTGGTGCACTCTGATTATCTCCAATCCGCCATTATTGGCAACATGGTCATCCAAACTACCAACTACAGAAGAAGCGAAACGAGATTTAACGCGGCAAATTATCGAACCGCGCAAGCCCAGCTTTCCCTGAGCTTGAGCGTTTGCCAAGCTTGTCTTACTTGTCGAAGAGGCCGAGATTGGCTTGGAGTATCTGAAAAACGCAACCCCAGACAGATCAGGATACTCGAATGGTAGTTGGTATGGCTTGGTCCATTCAGGGACCCATGAAGGCAACGAAGTGTATCCTTCAGGGCGCACACAGCTCAGCAGAATCATGAGATTTTCTCGTCCGGAAATGATTGCCATCGCCGTTTCCTCGAATATTTCCTCCACGCTCTTTGAGTAGTTAGGTTCGGGTATGTTTATGTCCATTCTGCGAAAGACGGCATATAAGCCATAGATTCGATCCTGGGCCACAGTCGTGGATAGCATGCTGATCAGACCAAACAAGTTGCGGTCTTGAGATTGCATTTTTTGGTGAAGCGACAGCGTCAATTTTTTGGAAAAGCTATTAAGTTGCCCATCCACTTCTTTCGGGTAGGCTTTGACGAGTAACCTCGTTAGCTGACGGCCTTGCATGAGTTTTCCAGTATGATTTGTTCGTATCTCTTTGCAAAAGTAGGAGCTGACGTCGGCCAAAGCTCGCCAAGAAATTTCCAGTGGTCCGTAGAAGATTGTGCATCGCTTGGAAAATGCGACCTCTTGGACGGTCCAAGCCCTCGTAAACCAGGGTGATTCGAGGAGTTGTGTTAGCGATTGACGATATCTTCGAGACTCGTCGCTGGCACCTACTAGAGGTTAGCTTGGTTGCAAATCAGAAATGAGAATCATACCATCAAATTTCCCCTCCAATCGAGTCGCAACAGGTTTCAATGCGATGGAGGTCAATTTTGACTTCCGCTGCCAATTGTAGATATTCCCCGACTGCTTCATCAGACTGAACAGTTTAGCGCTAGACCCCAGATCTTCACACGGCCCCAGCCAGACCAGCACTCGTTTTGCACTTTCGTAGATCTCGCCCATCATTTTGACCTGCTCGATCCTCTCGCGAGTGCTTCGAGGAGTCTCACGTTGGTCAATACAGATCGCGTCGATCCAAAGCGTGCGACTCCGCCGGGGAAGGCGAAGCCGTGTCAAAGCATCATGGCAGTTTGGAGTGACCAGGAGCTCATCGCCATCACAGAATATCGGTATCGTCCCTGTTGGAGACCCCCAGACATAGGAGAGTGCCTCGTACGATGGCCGTCTTCGGGTTTTCTTGAGATCGATGTGACGGACATGGCACTCGATCTGAGCATCGGGAAGACGCGCAGGCGCGACAGACAGAACACGAATCGAGGAGTGACTTTCCAACGGCTGGTGGTCGTAAGATTTGGCCATCGCGACGACAAGTTAGCCCAGATGAGAAGAAAGTGACGACCTGAGGCATTATATCATGTCGCTCTCCATCTCGCCGGTGGACGGTCGGAGTTTATCGAGGCCTGGCAATTGACATCACACCTGCAGGAAACGTGATCCCAGTCTGGCGCCTAATGAGCCAACCGCAGCGTGACTCCAGCGCCACCAATTTCAGCTGAATATAAATACCAACACCGAACCTCATTCTAGTTACAAATTTCAGTAGCACTTGAGCCTGGTGAAAATCATTCTACAAGCCATACCAAGGTTTCAACCAAACCGAGTGAATGAAGCCGGCGATACCGTCTGAGCGTGCAAGTTTTTAGAGCACCAAGAACCCATCCGATTACGGTCTCTACGAAAGATGCGCCTGGTCCACTACACTCTTTGCCATTTGCCCAGATTAAAGGTTTATAATAATAAATTATACAGAATGATGGTCCATGGCAATCCACGAGCACATCAACGAGCCACAACACGATGAGGATGGAAAAGCTGCCATCTGTTGTGTTGAAATCCTAAGTCTAGGGTAGGACTCTTTGCGGCCTGGAGATAAGCCAATCAGAATTTGTCAAATGGACGCGCATTTTTTGTGTGCGGTGAAGCGCGTTCTGATTGGCTCAAAGTTAATTCTCACTGCTGCCTACAGAATTCTGCCAATCACGCGCTCTCACCGCCCGCCCACAGCCTATAAAACTCCGCCGACCTCGCCCAGCTTTTGTCTGTTTTCTTCTTTCTTTTTTAGCTCTCTTTGCCTTTTGGCTTAGATCAAGTGTAGTATCTGTTCTTTTCAGTTTAATCTCTGAAAGATCTCTAAGGAGATCAATCGTGATTATTCCTATTTTTGGTCTTCGGGCGGCTTCCTCTGTGCTTGCACATGATTCCGCCCACAGTGTCCCTGGTATTACACTGCCTCCAGGTGACGCGAACCAACGAGCTCATTTTCATTGCTTTTGGCGGCTTGCCGTCATAGTGAAGAAGACACGTGTTCTTTGGAGGTGTTTGGAAGAGCAGGCCCATATAGTCGGGGATATGAGCATCCCAGGTGAAAGTCATCATTGGCACTCGTGGTGGCTGTGATCATGGCAGGGGAAGCCAAGGCGCCCGACTGAGGACAAACGTCTGGAGACGTGTGAAGCTCAGTTTGTGCGGTCAGGTTTTGGCCAATGTTTGTCTGGAACAGGCAGACTCTAGGAAGGTAAGCGTCAATAGCTCACGCGCCTGCCGAGTGACAGGCCAAGGAGAACGCTTAAATTGAAATCGTTGCGTCATATGATCATTCTACAAAAGTCTCATCGCTTCGTCATCATGTCTCTAAATCTGTCCGTAAGGTTCTCGTCGCTCACGCCAACCACACTCCCGCCCGTGCTCCCGGTGCCCGCAAACCCGAAGCGCACGCGTCTCTGCCGCAGCTGTACGGCGAGCTCTATCCCATCCATCTTCATCGCGCTCTCTGGCACGCTCACCAGCGGATTGTTGCGCAGCGCGGTCGTGGCGTACCCCAGCACCTCTGGCCCGACCGCCCAATGCACGAAGAAGACGCTCGCGACGCCAGCGATGAGTAGGATGAGACCCGACGCGATGCAGAAAGCCGCCCACAGTTTGGGGATGAAGAAGACGTTCACTGGGCTGTCTACCTCCGCGCTGGCCGTCTGATTCTTCTCCAGGTACGTGGATCCCGAGTCGCCGAGCCGGAGTGCGTTGACGTCCATGGAGGCGATTTGAATGAAAGTGTTCAACACCTGGCTTAGGCGATAGCTCAACGTCTTTGCGTCGACGCTGGACATATTGTATGCGGTGGTGTTCAGCGTCGGGTCCGCCAGGTATTGTAGTGTGATATCATAGACACCAATCCTAGCTACATTCTGCCCAGAAGACACCGGCCAGAATTTGGACACTATGTACATAGCCTCGGGAAAGTTGAGGATGTTCAAGGATTCCGGCATGTTGTAGGTGCGGGAAGGACGTTGGGCAGTGACGCTGCAATTTTGCTGATCGACCTGCTCCAGCTTTGAACATGTGATTTGTGAGGTGACATACTTCTGCTTCACGTCGTAGGATGTTCCCAAGTACGTCAATGGCTGTGTGAGAGCAGATGAGATGTAGGCCTCGAGCATGAGGGTCGTAGGCCCGGCTTCGACGCCCGTCTCATTCTCAAACATTCTCAATCTCTGTAGACTCGCGTTTGTCTGATAATTGGTGGACATTCCTCTGGTTTCTGTTGTATATAGCCAATCGTGGTTGATGAACCGATCAATGGCAAAGGTCCAGGCGGCCTCGTTGTAGATGGAACCATTCCCCCCGAGACGGAAGCCTTGGAATGTCCCGTTGGGAGGGGGGTCTGCCGACGAGCTTGCGAGCCTTCCAAGCCATGTAGAGTTGTATGGTTTTCGTTCGATAGAACCCGATGTCCTCAGATTCTCCATGGCGGCACAGTCGAGTTCGATATACGTCGACTCTGTTTCAAAGGTTGTATTTCCGGAGGAAATGTTGAGCACTGGCAGACCAACCAAAGAAGAGTACAGCATTTCAGTCCCAGGCTCATTGCTCTGCCATTCGTCGTCGCTAGACTTCTCCAATGAGCTTAGAAATGGGATCTTGACATTCCCCCACATGTCCATGGTGTTGTTCTTGATCGTGAGAGGGGCGAGAATCACACTGTTGTATAGAGCATTGATCCTGTCAAACGTCGCGTTCTGAACCGATGCCTCGTGCTCTCGGAACGGAGGGAGTTCGTTGTCTGATGGACTTGAGCCCAGCGTGTCGAAGTACATCATGGGTCGTGACGCTGTTTCCGCGGCATTTCCTACTTCCACCAGGCGAAGTATTGACTGCGCGCCCAAGGGTGAAATGCACCACAGCAGCAGGAGCGACAAACCAAGGATGTTGAGAGCCCTCAGCTGGAACTGTGTGACGAAGACGCCCCCGACGGTTCTGCTTCCCATCAGCTGTTCCAGGGTTTCGATCGTACTGCCATTTTCGAGCTTGCATCGGGCGGCTTGGGTCATGAGGCGACCGACAATGGCGGCAAACAAGAGTGGAAATAATGTCGATAGCTAGCGAATCCTCAGTCAATTTGGATGTCGACATGATATCTCTGTAAATTGGTACTCACAACGTAAGCTGCATCCTTCCACTGCTGGATACTCGCGACATCGGCTTTATGGCCACTCTTGGATACTAGAATGATCACGAAAATCAAGAATGCGATGGGCACAGTCAACGCGAAAAAGTCGGCTATGAAAGTATCGATCCCCGGTCTATATCTCACCAGCGGAGACTCCGGTGCCTCATCGTCCCTCACCTCGCGACACTGCTCTAAAACATCATACTGTGAATCGGACTCCTTGCCCTTGGGCGCGGGTGGTAACTTCGACTGTCGAGCGTCATCGTACCATGATGCCTCCCCAAGAGCGATATCGGTCTCGGCGTTCTGGGGTGGGAAGTGACGTGAGTATTCACTCGCATCGTCTAGCCGGTTATGCATCTCTTTAATCGCGGCCAAGCGAATTTGAGAGCTCGTATGACTAACGTGTGGAGGAAGAAGCCCTTGGTAACGGCGCAGGGCGATGGATTTCGTTAGTGAAGGGGCAACGAAGGAACATGTTTGAGGGAGAAGAGCTTCTTTATTAAATCGGTGAATGATACGTCGCTCCCCCTTGTTGCCGAAACCCTAGTCATTTATGCTTGATTGGCAACGTATCAGCCTGAAAGGATACCATGACTGCATGCATGAGGCGCCCCAAAATGGGTAGCTGAAACGCGATGCTTGCCTTTGCGCTCTCCAACTGGCTGCTTCTGCCTCGGATCTGCTTTCTCGCATGGTATCCGTGTTGTCCCTGTTATTTTTAGTACTTTGTCCACACTTTGCTCGCATTCTCTTCTTAAGTTCCTAACTGTATTACCTGGGCAGCTTACCAGCCCACGACATCCAATACAATAACGGGGCAATTACCTGAAATGTGCCGCGTAATTGTAGGGCTGGGGTGGCGAAAAGAGCGTATAGAACGCCAAGATAATACCCCGGACGTAAGCTGTCGTCAAGGATCTTCAGTACATTTTATGAGCTTCTCTTCGGAAGATACCTGATATCTGCCTCCATAGCTACTGTGGAGTTAATGGAGATTGCATGCCGCTTTTGCTCTCATGCTTACAATACACGGAAAGTACATAACGCAGCACGATCTGTGCTTTATTGAGGACACTGTATGCAATTAGGCACGTCATTCGGTACTTTAGAGCCAAGTGCCGTAATCTTTAATATCATTCTCCTCAGCGTGGTGGTAAGTTCATTTCTCTTTCTTGTTAACTCATGAATCCGCTCTGGTTGGTAGGAGTATCTATACCTAACCGATATACATAGCAAATACACACTTACATCGCCGTAAACACAGCCCAAGACATTCAGGAGGCCATGCACACCGAATCTGTTATCATACCAACCTGACGGGTTCGTAGAAAGAGTATGGCCTTCCTACGGCTATCACCAAGGAACAGGAACTGGTTTGGCCACCAAAAGACGGATGCTATCAAAATGGATTCTAATGACTGGGCCAGGGCACAGCTGCTAGTCATATTTGAAGTTAGAGGCAACTTCTCAAGCTTTATAGCAAATCACTAATATTAATATCGGATAATGATCTGGACGATGAAGTGCTGAGTCGATAAACTGCGGGAAGGTAGAGCTACTACAGAGAGGGGAGGAAGAAAAGTAGAATCTCCGGCGGTCTACGGGGGAGACAGCAGGAGAAACGACGCGGCTAGCGTTCTGTCAAGGAATACAGTACCTAAAAAAGGGAAAGAAAGAAATGAAACCAAATAGTCTGGCTCTGGCTAGATCTTCTATAAAACCGCACAGACCTAAACTTACCCGCAACTTATACAAGTGAGCCACGTGTCCTTGGGTACTAACTCTTTTCGCATGTGCTCTTATAGCTCTTACATCAGATATTAAAGTTCCTGGCTGGAAAGTATGGAGTGAATTTGCTAACTGCATTTCGTCTATGAAGTCCAGGAGCTTTATGCTCACATTATAATAATTTCATATCTATTGTTACGAAATGGGACATTGAAACGCCGTGACCCTTTGCATAAAGCCGTGCGATCAGTGGGAGAAGATTTCGCCTCATCTCGGACCAATTCAGGCGGCTTAGAAGAATATAGTCATTAATTTTGCATTGATTCGATGGTTGTAATGAGATTTAAAGTCTACGGGCGCTCTAAAGCCTTGCTTTCGTTGTTAATCTATTATATCCTTAGGAAAGCACATTGAGAAATAGCAATTCTGTCTTTGGCGGACGTGCTATGGTAGTCCGTCTGAGTAGCACGTGAAGAAAGTTATTGATGAATGAATGTCTGTATTTAGGCGCAGAATAATTGTCAAAGTTGGGGGAGTATTTATCAAAGCTATCAGTTGGACTACCTATTGGTAATTTGGATGACAGCGCATACCCCCAACTACCCAAAACCTCCCAAACACGTTATTTCCATATTGGCCAATGTACTTGCACAAGGCAATAGTCCTCTTATGATGTGCCGGGAATGACACACAAGACTCTGTCTAAGTTGACTATTTCGAACCAGCCGCAGGCGTGGCGGAGGCATGCCTGTTATCAGATTAGCCGGGTTCGTGGGCAGATGTAGTGTTTAATTTAAATGTCCACGTACTGTTTAGGGTCAAATTGAGATCCCATAAAGGCAAAATCTTGGTCGCTTGGGCCAACCACTGAGGAAGACGAAGAGCCCTCTGGCGTGGCAGGGTCATTGGTTGTCTCAGCATCCCGATGCTCAGACGAGTCATGAGCTGGAGTAACGCTCCAAGCACTGTTACTCTGATTATTAGTACACAACCCAAAGGGCTAGTCATTCAAATGGAACATTGGATAGATCAGAGCAAGACTTAGCGACGGACGCTCTAGCTAGTACAGCTTGCCGGGTGAGGCGGCGTGAAGGAGACGGATGAGTGAGAGCTTGGAAAAAGAAAAACAGAACTAGGACGAATAAATAATTTCATAGAAAAAAGGCCCGATGATATCTCCTGGCCCTATGGGGTTGGGGTCGTAGGTGTAAGGGTTGTTGTTTGTAGCGTAAATTCTAGGCAAATACTAAGATAGCTTTACACGTACCTGGTAGACATGATGCCCAGTTTTTCAATGGCAATTGAAATGAGAGAGTCGTGTAACTGTGACTATATTGAAGGTAGGTCAAAGATGTATGTGTGGATGGTGCTTTGGAGTTGGGAAAGAAAGTAGATGAGAAGGCTTTTGGGCCCAACGGCCACCTTTTGTAGGGCCAGGGAAGGATGGGAGTAGGAGATTCTGCATCTTAGACTGAGAGAATTCTATGCATTCGGCGCAGTGAACTCGTCGTAGGAATGCGTGCCACCGGGCAATATTAGCACTGGTTTAGGATTTCTGCACGGTGATCGGCCTAGGCAACAGATATCGAGTACATTGTCAGAAAAAGACGGGGTTGCTGCCTGATCTACTAATGTTTTCTGATCAAAATAAAGGGCTCATTAGTTGATTTGGGAGTGAAGATATTGATAGTTAGCATCTGATTTGCTGGTGGCCTTTTGTTTGAGGGGCAGATCTAGCCTCCATGTGTGTGAATGGGTCGGAAAAGTCGGGAAACTGGGATGCTCCCAGCCTCACTTAATCAGGTACATGGATCTATCGGAGAGACTTAGCTGCGAAGTGGTCTGTGGTAACAGATGCTCTACAACACTGATGATGCGTGTGATGAGCAGGCGTCTTACCGAATCTGCTCCATGATTGGCCAACAGACATTTGTCGCGTCTTGGCAGGCGCCTTTATAATTAGACGACGGATTCTGTAGTCCTGATTGGGCGGTGGACATTTGTTTTCTGGGTACCTACTTTGCATCTGCATAGCGAAAGCTTGAGAGTTGGGCTTCCAGGGGGTGCAGAGGGCGATTGCTTACCGACAGATGATGTAACCCTATTTCTTGCATCGTATCGAGCCCGTGGAACAGTAACCTTCTGCTCACCCTGGTGGTTGTTGCGTTTGGATTTTTGGACAAGGTCGGATCGCCGTTAAGTGACTGAAACTAGGTGTGTTTAGATCCAGTAATCTTTGCTCGTTAATACTAACTACGATATTAAGTGTCAATTTTGCCTTGATAATCAACTTATCATTGGATGATTTATCTTGGTATTCTGTCGAGATTCAATGCAGTGCAATTGGCTCAGCACATTTTATGCTGCCTATCTGTGGTACTCGAACATTTTTACACCACATTAAGCCAATCTAAACAGCTGCGCGTGACGAACGCAACCGAATGAGAGCTTGTGTTCATTTCGCGGATGCGACGCGGCGAAAAAATTCAGCTGCAGGAAACGCCTCGTTCCTTTGCCAAGTCACCATGCAGCTTGGCCAATGGAGGGTGGCCGTCATCGTTGGTTGGTCACTGGCGTTTTGTTGAAACTTGTGGCGTCAATCCATGCAGAGCTGCATTTCCCAGCTCGCGTAATAATGGCATTCTGCTTACGTCCCATTGCCTTGTGTGGCAGCCCGATCAGAATTCACGTTGGGTGGTGGTTGGAATATAAGCCATCTCCCACCCCAAAGGCTTCGAACCTTTCCATCCCACACTTCATCCCACATTCCATCCTACACCCCATCTCATACTACTCAGTGTTTTACTGTGCTATTTCTATCATTGCTAGGCCATAATGAAGGCGGATGACCTGATCCCCCCATCAGAGGAAGCCAAGTTCCTCAATTATCCAAGTAATGACAGGTGGGCGCATCTCAAACCCGTGATAGTCCCATTGTACATGGATTGCTGTGATGCATCTGGAAAGACTATGACATACTCCAAGGTTGCAGCCTTCATGAAGCTCCACTACAACTTCCATGCTGCGTGAGTGCCTTTGTTTCTAAACTTGGAATTCATAGGCTCTGTTTGATCTTGTCATGCTGACTCTCAGTTCTATTCCAGAGAGTCTCAGTACAAGCGCTGGTTTACAGAATGGGGCATACGAAAGCGCACCCTTGGAGCAGAGAAACGCGACATCGTTTCAGTACTTGGCAAAAGGCAACGACCTGGACAGAGCACTTCCAACGTCACCCTTCAGCGAGGAAATTCCGATAAGCAGATCGACAAGAAACAACTTGTAAGGTATCTTAAAGGCGAGATACGAGCCTACAAGAACTGCAAGATTGCACCAGGAGTGTAAGTGGGGCTTTTCTATGCCGGAGAACTTTTACTCACTCTTGCCTTTGACAGATTATCCTCGTGGAGTTTGCCATATGCAGTATGGACCAAGGCATTTGGAAAACAACCTGATCAGCCGTCTCCTTTTGGCACAAGCGAGCGAACACCAAATTACATGAACATCGAGAGCCCGGCTGCGAGCCCCGGCAAGGAAATATCACCGCCATCCCCCACGATGCAACTGGTAGAAACGGAGAGGGTCCAGTATCGATCCAGCATGTTGCTACAAGGCCAACTTGACGCGCTCCTTACCTCCTTGGACCGGGACAAGCGCATGTGAGTCGAAATACAATCCCACTCCCGAAGCATACATTTTACTGATCCATTGAAGGGCTGTTCACAATTATTTCCACGACTTTTATATTCATTCCTTTGTGACAGCTAAATACTGGGGAAAAGGACCTCTCGTCTGGTCCCCTGAAATGATCACTGCTCTAATAGGCATTGAGATGAGTCAGCCGGCTCAGATCAGAAGCAACTCGGCCTTCTCGCTAGTCACTGTTATGACCGAAACGAGGAGTGAATCACCCACCAACCTTTGTAAATGGGCAATTCATGAGGATGAGGATGACTGGGAATCTATCTCGGAGGCCTCAAACGAAGACGAACTCTTCGACATCCAAAATCCCGACTCTTGGACCAAGTGGTCCAAGGAACAACTTTCAAGTTGGTCGTTCGCCAATTCGATGCAGAAGTCACTTGAGAATTGCACATTTTCATCCACTTCTGCCGAAGATCTTCCAATCTCGATGAGTACGATTGCTTCCTCCGTCTCACAAGATCCTGGTTGCTTGACGATTGATGCCTTGAAGCTTGCTATCATCGCGGGTAATAGATATTTAATTAGATCGCTTCTTCACCAGATCGATAAGACAACCCGAGAAGATATTGTTTGGAAGACTCACCCATTTCACCTCGCAATTGCGTTTTTGGATGGTGCAAAGTCATGCTGTGGTGTGTTTGAAGAGCTCCACGTAGCGTTGAACCTGCCGCGTCAGGGGGTTGATAACTTCGGGCATACCATCTTAGATTCTCTAATGATATCCATCATTAGTTCGCATACTGATCTCCTTCCTCAGGAGGTCAGCTTTGGATTCCGAGAAATGACTAGATTCCCTGGAGAAGAAAAAGATATATGTGGCCGTTGGGATACCGATTCGCCAGTTATTCGAAAACTCTTCGAGGATGGCAATGCCCGGATCCCGGTCCAGTGGAAGCACCCGTTCTGCCATACTTCAGTGCAGGCGATTTGCCATGTAATCATTGGCTGGAAACAACAGCTTCCTGGGGATCAACCGAGTGGGTTATTTGCTCGCTATTGCGGTAATTGTGGCTTGAAGCTTACGTTGGGCCCTCTCCATACGCTCATTGTTGTCGCAGCTAGCTTAGCACGCAACGGTATGGCTGGAGAAACTTTATTTGGACCTGTCGCGGTACTCACTTGTCTACTAAAGATGGGGGATGACACACGTGTGCTGGACAAATTTGACGTGTCTGTGGAAGATTTGTACGGGATCGC
This sequence comes from Clonostachys rosea, assembly GCA_026958235.1. Lineage (NCBI taxonomy): Eukaryota > Fungi > Ascomycota > Sordariomycetes > Hypocreales > Bionectriaceae > Clonostachys > Clonostachys rosea. The sequence goes on from CP110208.1 coordinate 1,407,597, forward strand.
GGAGCCGGGGCAATGCTACCATAAATCCTTGGATGCCTTTGAGTTTATACAGACAGTCCCTAGAGGAATTGTCGGGCAGTGGAGCAGTGAATGTCAAGTCGGGTGGGAATGCATGACCCAGATCCTCCGAATCGCTGCCGAAGTGGAATTCGATGAAAAGTATACGGCTCCTTGCGAGAAATGCGAATTTTACAACACCTACTGCGAAGAGCCTAAACTGGGTGTTCTGTGGGCCACAATACAGACTGAGGTCCTTACGTATCGAAGACTTTATGAAGGAATGCCTTGGATTTCGGAACACTTTTCCATGCAGGCTCTAGAGATATTCCTTAAGACCAATGGGGAAGAATTCGATACGCCACTTGTGAAATCTGGAATGATGGAACCGCATTCAGAATGTGGCTATTTCGGGGAAAATTTCATACCTACTGCCGAAGATGTAGATGTATGCTTTCACTTCTTCAACATGGTGGATTTATCTAGATCATGGTTTTTGCCACGAGCAAAGTTTTTCGACTTCTAAAGCTAATCGCTCATATCATCACATCAGAACTGAGAGAGGGGTATCAATTATTTGTAAGTAGTTGGTAGGATATTTGGGTCAGTGGCATGAACACGGCGCAGACGAATTTCTCTGGGCGCTAGATGCTCATATCTCCATGTCAACAAATGAAGCTCTTGGAGATTGACGGTTTGCTCATTGAAGGTGCGAGCGGAAGGGCTTTTGCCGAGTCGGAACGGAATCCTGATGAGAGTAGTACATGGATCTGGGTGACTTTCAATTTTTTTGAGCTTCAGAGCTGCTTGTAAGACTTTTCATTCTGCAGTCGTGATATCTAAAGCCCTAAGTGAGGTTCCGATACATTAGTCTAAAGACGGAGATAAATCTAAGTACTTATTAGTTTACTTGGGCACATAGCTAGTTATAGTTGTCAATTTCTGCCTGGTGGAGTTAACATGTCCCTTGATGTATTGCATGCCAATCTGTGCCACAACCCATGGTTAAGAGGGGCTGTCAGCATGAGGCAAGCGGTTAATAAGTTGTAACCCTGGTCAACCGAACACCCCCCACAACCGAACACTTTTTTCACCATCCACATTTCTACTACCTTTATTCTATTTACGCGATATCTTTACTAATTCTTATCCAGTTCAATTGATTTATATATCATTGGAATCATAATACAAAACTATACAGAAGACGCACTTTAACGGGCGATTTTGGCTAATAAAGAGGGTGTGAGCTTACGAAAGGCTGCGAAGCTTTGGGGAATCCCATTAACCACCTTGTATAACCGCGTTAAGGGCAGCAAGTTACGCAAGGTCGTTGCGGAAGCCCGTTAACGCCTCTTAAGGAAGCAGGAGACTGAATTAGCTGGATGGGTGCAAATTCAAGATACTATTAGCAATACTCCGTTATATAGCCAGGTTATTGCAATAGCCTCAACTTTGCTCCCTCCGTCAGACCCTCCAACGTATCTGGGAAAGTACTGGATAGAGGGCTTTTTGAAATGGAACCCGCAAATTAAGATATTACGAGGTAAGCGAATTAATCTCCTTCGCGTTAACGGGGCTACAGCTGACCGGGTCAAGGATTTCTTCGCAATAATGAACCATCCGGCTATTAAACTTATCTCTCCGAGAGACCGTTGGAATATGGATGAAGCTGGTATTATGGAGGGAGTTAGAGGTAATGGGTTAGTGCTAGGATCGTTAAGGAAGTAATATACCCTTCTGAAGCAGTTAGGATCTTGTGATTTGGTGACTGCTGTTGAATCTATTAATGCCCTAGGTGTAGCTCTTCCTCCCCTTATTATCTTCTAAGGGAAGTGGGTTTAATAGCAGTGGTTTCCTCCTGAACTCGAGCTATATAAGAAGTGGTTTTTTACGGCTTCTGCAATGGGCTGGATGAATGATGAGATCGCTCTTGTGTGGCTAGACCTGATCTTTATCCCGTTGACGAAGCCCGAGACCAAGAGACCTAGGTTGCTTATCCTTGATAGCCATAGAAGTTATACAACCGATGAATTTATGATCAGATGCTTCCAGAATGATATATTCCTTCTTTTCCTACCTTCGTATTTATCGTACGTATTGCAGCCGCTTGATATATTAGTTTTTTCGCCGGTTAAGAGGGTATATCGCGAGGAGCTTGCGAAGAAGGATATTCTAATTGATTTATTACTAATCAGTAAGATAACCTTCCTTCAGTATTATACAAAGGCTCGGTTGATCGGTCTAATAGATACGAATATTCGCTCGGGCTGGAAGGGATCCGGCTTATGGTCTGTTAACATAGCCAAACCCTTGATGAGCCCGTATATGATGAAGCCGATGTTTAGGCCCTTCCGACCTTTAACTCCTCCCTTAACTCCTCCAAGGGCCGGGATAAAGCGCAAAGATCATCACGAACCGAATATTTCAACACCTAAGGGCAGTTACCAGGTCCGGAAGATTATTCGCGATTTTATTAATAATAAGATTATCAATCCACCGATAAGACTGCTATTCCGGAAGATTTGCAAGGGTCTTAACGAACAACAAGTGAAGATATTACTCAATACAGTGAAGATCGTATAATTAGAGAGGCAAAATAAGATACTTAGGCCGAAAAAACAGACTCAATTGCTTCCTAACCCGAATAGCAAGTTCTTAATAGTTGAACAGCTAGCCAAACAAGCAGCGCGATATGATACGATCCCGGATAAGATAGAGGCACCAGAGGAATTAGAAAATTATATTTTTAAAGAGCTATGCTTCCAGTAGCAAATCTAATAGCTTCCCGTATAAAAATTCATTGAATTGACGTTGTTATATTGATTTTTGAATCTATCGCGATTTTCATCTGGGTGTTCGGTTGAGGGGGGTGTTCGGTTGACCAGGGTTACAACTTAACCCCTGATACGCAAACCACTTCATGGCACTGTGATAAGTCACCTGCCTGTTTAGTTAGAGATACTTTCCCGAAATACAACCCTTACCATAATGACTGAGGCTTTAAAATGCCGAGTTTCATGCAAGGGTCCAGCTGACGGCATGATAACTTGTTTGCGCTTAAATAAATCGTTGTGCTGACCGATTCGGCATTCTTGCGTTAGTAATTTCTAACAAGAGCATTTCCCCAAATACGATGCGGTTTCACTGTCTTCTGGCTACTATCAGTGTCGCTGCTTCGGCGAGAGCAGTGGACCTTGATGCTTTGCGAGTAAAGTCTTTAGCGAGGTATACCAAGTCATCTGATGTAGCAGGCGATGCAAGCATCAAGCTGCTCAGACGGGGTGACTCTGCGGGAACGGCCATCGACTTGGTAAAGAGCATCGCCCCCAACGCGACATTTCGAGTAAAAGACGATAGCTATCTGGGAGCAAATGGCCTCAGTCACGTTTTCCTTCAGCAAACCGTCCACGATGTAGACATCGACAATGCCATCTTCAATGTCAATGTATGCGGCGAGCTTGTTACTGAGTTATCCTTTTAAGGGTGGGATTCATATTAACATCCTCTCCAGGTCGACAAAGAAGGAAACATTTTTTCATATGGAAACTCTTTCTTTGCAGGAGAACTTCCAAAAGCGTCCTCAAAGAGTCAACGTCAAAATCTAGATCCCGTTGGGGCTCTGGAGGCCGTTTGCAAGACGTTGGAGCTGCCAATTCAGGTCCCGAATAATGTAGTTACCGAATTGGCTTCTGACGAACAAGAAGGCTATCTCATCAAGAATGTGGAAGGTGCTGAAAAAGATCCCACCGCTAAACAGGTATATTTAGTCAAGCCAGATGGTAAACTGGTGCTCGCATGGAAGATTCAGACAATTGTGAAGCACACATCCTTTTCATCCTATGTGGAAATGGATACTGGCGCTTCAGAAGTAGTTGCTGTTCTTGACCATGTTGATTACTGGTCATATGAAGTTTAGTAAGGAATTATTCCCCTCTCCAAGGCTTTACAACCACTGACGGCTTCAGCCCCTTTGGACTCAATGATCCCCGCGAGGGGGAGCGCAGAACAGTTGACAACCCGCAAGACTCAACGGCGTCGCCTTTTGGCTGGCACGATCCTAAGAATATTGTTAGTGGCATGTACGACACAGAAGGCAACAACATTATGGCCGGGGCTGTACCAGTCATACCGGGGAACTTCAAACAAGCTCGCAGTCCAAATGAATCCTTCATTTTCCCTTATGCGCCTGATGCCGGAACTCCAGACGACTTTTATGAGGCTGCAGCCACGCAGGCATTTTACACCACAAACATGCTCCATGACCTGTATTATCTGCTGGGCTTCATACCAGCCGCTGGAAACTACCAGAAAGATAACAATGGTGAAGGCGGAAGGGGAAATGATCCAGTCCAGGTCAACTTGCAAACAGGTGAGTAATTTGCAATGTTTCTTCCATGCTGTGCATATCTTGAAACATGCTAAACTCTATAGCTGGAGGGAAGAACAACGGAAACTTTAAACAATCGGCAGATGGTGGTCGAGGAATTCTCACGATGTACCTCTTCGACCACACCGATCCAGAAAGAGATAGCGCGTTTGATAACGGATTTATTATTCATGAATACACTCATGGGAGTAAGTACTCATTAAATGATTGCTAAGACTTCGTTGAGCGTAAAGCTGATCTGGACTGCTCAAAGTGTCGGATCGCCTCACTGGTGGAGCAAGCACCACAGGCTGTCTTAATGCCTGGGAAGCTGACGGCATGGCGGAAGGATGGAGTGATCTCTTCGCTGCAGCACTTACCATCAAGCCAAGTGATACTTCTAATACAGCCACTTATGGGTTTGCAGCTTGGTCACTGAACCAGACAGACCCCCCAACAGCGCGATTGAGGATGTACTCTACCAATCAGGATGTAAATGAGCTCACATATGCGTCGGCCGACGGTCTTACGAAGGTACACGAAGTTGGAACGGTTTGGGCTACGATGCTATACGAATCGCTATGGAACCTCATCAACAAGCACGGCAAAAACGACAATCCGCGGCCAGATCTAGTCAATGGTGTCCCGACTGATGGCAAGTTTCTGATGCTGAAGCTTCTGATCGATGCTTTCGCAATGTGAGATCCCATCCCTGAAATTCTCGTTCTCATGTACAGAATATTCTAACCAAGATCACCATTTTCAGCCAGCCCTGTAACCCAACTATGGTTCAGGCGCGAGACGCGATCATTGATGCAGACGTTGCACTGACCGGCGGAGCGAATAGATGTGAGATTTGGAAAGGCTTCGCAAAGAGGGGGTTGGGCGCCGGTGCGGTCACTGCTGACCCACGTGTCGACAATTTCGACTTGCCAGAAGGTGTGTGCTGAGAGAGTGACTGATTAGTAGTGAGTCTTGTGCGGATAGATTTGGCGGAATGTTGTATCAAAGTTTGTGTCTTGAGCACAAAATCATTATCCCGTAGTATTTCCATATTCGTCCGTATCACTATCGAAGACTGCCGCCTCTTTTGCCGTCAATGAAGGAAAACAATCAAAGCAGGCTTAGGGCCAATTAGTTAGCTTTCAAGATCCACGGATACGAACTTTGAAAACCTCGCTGATGTAGCGTATGACGGATATGGGATAAGGTAATACGTGGCATTTCTGAGGCCTCCTCTCACGACTTTATGTGATCAGTGAACCAGAATGAATGGTGGCGAAATGATAAGAAGATGGCTTGCTGCCTAGCAAAACAAAATCTATTAAGTTCACAAGTAATTACTGCGGTCTTGCCATCCCCAGCATTGTAGTATTATGTCGCGTTAGAACGTCACACGCGTATTCTTCATTCCAGTATACTGTTTCCCCCAGAAGGGAATTCCAATAGAAAGAGATACAAATCGATTCTCTTATTCATCTTTCTCAATCATTGACTTGTTCTAACAGTAGTCGCCGTCGTCCTGGACACATTGAAAGTACCACTCGTTTTGCTCGACGCATTTCCATCCTATATTGTAGCATCAATTGTCAGTTTCTCATCAATAACCACGATAATGATTGTATTTCAGGAATATTCACGCACCTGTCTGACACTCAGTCTCTCCTTCCCAGTTCTTGCCTCCACACTGGAAGTAAGGCGGCACTGCGGCCACAGCTACCGTGGCGGCGAGGGAAACAATCACAACAGCGAGCTTCTTGGCGAACATTATGTCGGTATTTATCGTCTTCTGTGCAAGATCTTGACGGTTGAAGAAGGTAAAGTTGCAGGTGGAGAGGCGGCAGTGAGCTGGCCCGAATGAAAACGGCTGTGTCAACCCGTATCTACATATATACTCGATGGCTATCTAAGAAGGCGCCTTGGTATTGACCAAGAGGATATGCCAAGACTGCCTGGCTCCGGTTTTCCAAGAACTTCTATACCAAATTTTGGAAGGTTCTTTTGGACGTGCATGAGGGTTAATTAATCCGTCAGTTGATCCAATAACCGCAATATTCGCCAATGGTTCTGCCAAGGGATATCAGCCCAGAGGAGAAAGAAATGACTCAGCCTAACAGAGGATCATACCGTTTATGGGCAAAAATTGATGCGTTTTGTGATTATCCTTGTCATCTCACGGGCAACTTGCTTACATTTCAGAATGCTGCAAGTTCTAGGATGACCCTAGAGAACGCATATGGGCAAATTACATGCTGTTTCTTCGCTTAGGCCACACGTCGCCGCGCAGCTATCTTACAGGGAGCTAAAAGGCCAACGATCTAGAGTGTCTGCAATTTCAATAGAATAAAGCGTCGATGAAGACAAACTACTCAGGTATCTCGAGGTTCTTGGATGGCGGTCCGGTTTCCGACGTTGCCTCGGTTTGATCGTCCCATGCCCACTCGGCACAAGTCACACCATAATCTGCTGTGATGCCTGCTCGAGGTTGTATGGAAATCGGCAGGCTTTTTCCAAAGTCGTCGGTCACGTAGCCGACTGGCTGAGACGGAATGGTAGCCCGTACACGTTCCATCCGGTGGGCCATGGCGGATCTCGCCATACAACCGATCACCTTCCCCCCAAGACCTTGTGTCTAGGTGATAATTCTGTCTTCATTAACTGATGCTAGGATAGAAAAACATTAAACACACACATTCTGGCGTATAAGGACGCTGGCAGTACTTGCCACTTGCGAAATTATTATCCATCCAACTGAAACACTGCCACGTTAATAATTCCTTCTAGGTGGCGTAAGATAAGCAATTTCCTCACCTGCATTCATGGCTCAGAAAGCACCACCAAACCGTTATCACTGATTCCTTCCCCCGCTTTGTGCCCTGCCTCCACCGTTAAACCCTTGTCCGTCTTATGGCAAACAGCAGGGGTGGGTTAGAGCAGATCCAGCAGGCGGGAACGACAATTCGTTCGATTGGAAGGATTCCATGTATGAGCTGCCCCTCTTGTTCTTTGACAACGGTACAAGCGAGTCAACTGAAGGTATCTAGTGTCCTTGGCCGTTGTTCGGTGGGATCCATTGTTCCCACTGCTCCGCTCTCTCGGCTGAGATAGAAAGGAAACACTTGCGAAATTCGCTGCGAAGTTTTCCCACGTGGACGAGATGGGCTGATAGGTGGCAAAATGGTATTAGTGGCAGCGGGCCATAGATGTACGCTCGCTCGGGAACCAGCAACCCGACTCTCAATTACCCGCAGCACGAGTTTATTGATATTTTTACATAGCATAGCCGGCCACTTCGCTTGATCTCAAAGTGCCGCGTCATGGCTGACGCACTCGAAAAAATTCAAGCTCATTATGTTGCACATCGATGCTTCTGAAGTATGGTGAAAGTTGATTATGCTATCCAATCTGAACGAACTCAATCTTAGCTTAAACAAAGAGTAAAATCAATAAACAAAACTAAGATTCTCCCTCGTTATGGCATGGAATATGAAACTGCAATATCAAATTAACGCTTTCGTTAATTCCAACGCCAAGAGAGACTGCCTTCCTCCGGAGGTTGCAATAACTGATCCATCAATAGAGCTTGGCGTGGAACAATCAACACTGGATATCTGCCCCATGTGGAATTTTCATTCTCACTGTTCATCACCGTACTATTCTTTATGCTTCTTCTCCCACTCTTCGTTGACAGACATGTAATCCCTTGGGCCGTAGGGACTCCACATCTCGGTCCAGAATCCCCTTTTCCGATGTGATGAGAGGCCAAGATCCTGTTGCAGCAGATCGAAATACGGAACGGCATCAAAGATGAACCCTGGAGTCTTGTTGGTGCCCCAATCCGTTGGATAACGCCATTTACCAAACCTGTTGTGCAACACTGTCTCATAATGCAGCTTCGCCATAGCCTCGCTATTTCCCACCGCAGCCGACGGATCATTGTCAATCTGCCCTTTGAGGTAGGCATTAATCCACAAGCCTTGTAGGTGAGCTGTGATTGGATTGCTGAAGTTTCCGATAATTCCGGCAAATGCGATGTCTCTAGTCTTCAGCAGCCGCTCAGAGGGAGGCACCATGAAGCGATGCAACATATAAGAGCTCAGCGGCTTATAAGGCGTGATCTCATCGTTACTCTTGATCCCTCTCTGCTCCGTCATAGGAATGTAGTTCGCGTTCCATACAGGCTGCTTTCTAAGCCTTGGGAATCGGGACAGGATCTCCTCATCTGCTACTTGCAGTAGCGATTCTCGAGCGCGTAAATCCACATCGGCTGAAAGCTGCGGGATTACATGAGGCAGTCCCAGCTCGGTCTCAATGCCCTCAGGGAGAAACTTTATACAGGGTACATGCTTCCATCCTGTATGAGCAAGAAGGGCATCGCATTTTAATTCTGTGCCATCAGCCAGATGAACTTTGTCGTCACTCAAATGATCAAGTTCTCCAACATAGACTTTGACTAAGTCGCTCTTGATCACATCCCAAATACTCGTATCGTAGTTGTCAATACTGAAGCTGGGACCAGTAAAGAACGCCCTGGTCCAAGGCTTCAATTTTGCCGTATCAGGGTGCGAGTCATAGTTGTTGAGTGACAAAACATCGTTCTCCATGAATTTCCAGAAGAGTTCGACAAGCAGTCGGCCTGGGCCGGTGCCGTGAAGGAAATTACGGATCCTCGGATAACCGTCTGCGTGTCCCCAAACGCAGGGGCTGAACCACGTTAGAAAACGGGTATCTATCTTCATTAGCTGAGACCCCAATGTAAGCACCAATTGAATACTATACGCACTGGCGATCTCTTCGATCCACTTCTTGAAGGGCGTGACATATGGAGGTGTCATCCAGCAGGGACCATGTCCGGATGCTAAGATAGGATGTTAGGCATGATTATAAAAGACACGAATAGGTTCGGCCTGTGAATACTCACAACGAACAACCCAATGCACATTCACTCCAGCAGTTGCATAAGCATATACAGCATCCCAGGCGAACTTCGTAGCTCCAAATACGGTCACAGTCTGCCCTTCCTCAAGTGTGGCTTTATGTTGGGGGAAATCTTTTCCATGAAACACCTTTCCTCTGAATGTTTCCTGTCCATCAAAATGAGGACGGAAAGCTTCAGAAGTGATACCAGTTGCCACAATAAGGCCGCGAGTCAATACGTTGACTTCTTGATTGGTTCTCGCATTTCTGATAGTCAACTGCCATCCGCCTTCATCCTCATCGATGTGTTCCGCGACGGTGACTTTCGAATTGAAGCGAATCAGATCACCGATACCGAAGTGCCTGGCGTATGCTTGAAGATAGGCGTGTATCTTGCTTCCCGGCAGATGCTCATTTTCTTTCACGCCAAACTTCTCTGCAGTCATGGGGAAATCAGGGTATTCGTACGTCCCAAACAGATTGTTGCTCTTGAGACCGGGGTATATGCGGTGCTGGGCCCAGGTGCCACCAATACTTGACTCGCTTTCAAAGATGGCCAGAGAACTCTCTTGGTTCAAGGCTCGAAACTGTTTCGCTGCGGCAAGACCATACAAGCCTAGATCAGGGTATAATCAGAGAGATGAAATACGTCGAAAATTGACGGCATTGAGTTTGAGTCAGGATAGCAGAAAAGCTTCCTTCAGTGACACTTACCGGCACCCACGACAACACAATCAAACTTCTCCATATCTTCGAGTTGTGATTAATTTCTCTTAGGGAGCTTTCCTCGATTTGGCAAGTGACGAACAAGCAAGACACAGTTTCGATCTCGTCCTTATGACTTTGGGTTGCTAATTAAAACCCGTTCAAATGATGCTACTACTTACAAGTGAGAAGGTTTGTGATGCCAAATACGATGAGGTTTTCTCACTCAAACTATCTCAAGGGGATGATCACTCTCCTCTTATGTAGCTGACAGCGAGATAGTGTAAAACGTGATCGGGGACGCTTCTAATTATTAACAGATTGTCATTGATACATAAGTTGCCTTCTCATTCGCCAAGAACCAGATCCCTGAGTCCAGCGTGGCACTATATTTTGTTTGTATTCCCCGTCTCAGTCCAGCTGATCATGGACGTGTTTCCAATCAGATCTCGAGACATGATTCTCCTGGGTGTGTGAGACGGGTAATTCGACTGGACGGCTGACCACTGGATGGTAATACGAGACAAGTCGCTTATCTAAGCGTCTAAAATAGCATGTGAAAATTCACCGAGATTCGTGAGTTTACATCTGTTCTGCGGCCTCGGGTAATTACACAATAGTACCCTGAGTTGATCAAGAGGGTGCTTGAATTTAGCTTACCCTAATATTGTACGTCTCGTCGCCCTATTCTGATGTTGAGAATGTAACGCAGGAAGTGCATGGATAGAGATATCCATATGTGTGCCCCATTGATCGTATCATTTCCTCCTATCATAAACCAATCTTCAAGTAAAGTTGTAATTCAAACGCGATCTATGTCCTAATGGGGCAAACGATCTTAATAATTATGACACAGCAGTACCTAAACCTTTCCTCAATTGGCCTTGGTAGAAGCCGGGAAACTGTTTACCCATGGTTGCCTCCCCACCATCCTCTCAGTGGCCTTGATGTAGCTGAACACTTCCATCGATGCATACTTTACTGCCACAAACTTGGCTAGATATCGTTGCACAAAGTGCCAGGAAAATACGTACTGGTCTAGGAACCAGAGCTTCCACGTCCTCCAGGTGGTCATGGAAGTGACCATACCCGCACGCTGACATCCCTCCACTACGCCGGCATAGCGGGATTCTTGGTACGCATTGAAAGCAGAAGCCAGTGCTTGACTACTGGGTGCGCCCCCCTCTGCATTAGATACCACATTGTGAAGCTCGTTGGCCAGTGTCACAATGTCTAGAACACCTGTGTTGCAGCCTGCGCCTGTGCTGGGTGTGTATTTGTGCGCCGCATCTCCAACAAGGACGATACGCCCGTCCCAGCTCCAGTGTTCGGCAACACCCTCTTCCAGACTCACGAGCCCAGACTGGATTCGCCGATCATAGGCCATTCTCAAGGTCAACGAACCTCCGGCATTTAGTGCGAGATTGCCCCAACGTTCGACGACGGCGGCTTCGTCTGCCTCAGTGAAGCGGAATCTCACTTGGGTCGGTTGATCAAGCGCCTCGTACAGCCCAATAACAGCCGAATCCTCACCGGCGAACAGTTGGGTCGCGGCACCTGATCCATGCGTTTCAAGAGTGGTTCCCGGCTTCAGGTTGACGGCTGACGATGGAACTCTGAACCACAAGCATCTGAAGGTGGTGAGATACGGTTGCTCCTTGTTCACCTCTGAAGCTCCGGCAGCAAGTGCAAGGGTACGCATGTTTGCTCGAACGACGCTGTGTGCGCCATCTGCTCCAATTACGGCGGAGCCTGAGTAAGATGTACCGTCGGCGCAATGGACAATGGTGTTTTCTCCTTCGACAGTGATGTTTGAGACCTTCTTATTGACGTGGATATTGGACCGAGCATCCTCAGGAATGGCCTCGTAGAGAATTCTGGTGAGGTCCTCACGGCTGAGAACTCTAGGGAAAGCCCCGAAGCTGCCGTGACAAAAGTATTAGTAAGTAATAAAATCCAGACTGCATCTTTCTGTTCTTACTTTTGCTCGAGCAGATTCAGCCACTGGAGGTCACCAGTGTACCTGCCCTGGTGATTGAAGACGTCGACATTTGAGAGTGCCGAGCTGACCTTGTCCAGAGAGTCACCAAGGCCAAGTTGGTAGAGAGCTCTCATTCCATTTGGAAGCATAACCAAATTCGATCCGGCATCTATAATGACCTGGGAACGTCTCTCGAGAAGGATAAAGTCAATACCGGCCTTGGCCAAGGCGATAGCGGCTGTCAGACCGACTGGGCCCCCGCCGGCTATGATGATCTTAAAGTCGGATGCGGCCATTTCCTTATTCGGCCAAATGTAACGGTCTGAGAAGGTGGTTTTTGGAGGTTATTTGAGAACTCGATTTTGTGTTTTAGGGGCTAGATTTAGCTTGGCTCAACCATGTTATTAAATACGATAATATAGATTTTCAAGATATCAACAAAGAATTCTATAGAGTTCACACATCTACTTGTATTTATCTCTTCTACATAGCGTCAAATATGCAATTATTCATGCGCAGTTACTGACGGATGGCATTTCACGAGTGCGAGTGCGAATCCCGGACCTTTCATGGGCTTCCCAAATTCTTGGGGCGGATTTCGCCAACAATCGACGAACCGAACAGCCATTATGAGGCCAGTGCGCGGCATCTACATATCAGATGCAGGCATCGCGAAACTTCGACCTCGGCACGGCTTTGGAAAAGTTGCCCCCTGACTCCTCGACGCGATACTGGTCCGAGTGCGAGCTCAGCAGAAGGTGGAGTGTTGGATTTAATGAACAGGGATCGTTCGGACCGCGTACAATCGGAGAGATTCAGACCCGCGTTTCTATTAATCACACTAGCCAATTCTCCGAAATGCCATTTGTTGAGTCTAGATATGGGAGACGGAGCTAAGGGATGATCATGGAGTACTCACGCATGAATTCTCGTAGTAAAAGGGGCCGGTTTTTGATCTTTAGATCCGACATGGCGACATTCGCACACAATAAGGGTCACCCCTATCTCTATTTTAGGGAATGATTTTCATCATTATCAAGTCACGTAGCGTCATAACACTCCAATTATCCGTTGTTCACCTTCCTAACCTTACCAAATGCCCCATTATAGTGCCGCACCGCTACGTAGCATTCCCGAGCATTGCAACACATCCGCGGGGAAGATCATCAAGCATACCCAAAACCTACTGATTTACTCCGACATGATGACCAAATACCTGCCCATTCAGAAGGCTGCCTCTTGACTTGGCCCAAAACAAGGTCTGATCGGCAAGCTTGATTTCCTTATCTTTGAGCTTAATGAAACAAAACCGCATGCTTGGGATGGGTTCGAGACTTGTTTAGGAAGTTGATTCTCGTCCATACAAGGGGTTTGAACGAGTGAAACATAATAACAGTCGAGCGGGGTCGCCGACATTCGTATGGTCTGGCTATAGAACAGGGTCCTGCCCACGACCGAGGAGGTTTTGGACTCGTGCCCCAATCTCAACAATTTGCATCTATTATTTTCTAGGTACGCGCAGTCCCAACATGGCTCTTAAAATATATCTACTTGCCCTTACGGCACTAGCACCATTGGCATCTGCCGCTCCAGCTTCCAGCTCATCCACGGAAGCCGAGGCAGGATTGCGTCTAGTGAAAACCTCAGAGGATGATCCTGGCCAGTGGGTCAGCGAGGAGGCCAAATTTGAACTCTTCACTTCAAAAGGCCTTGGATTCATCGATATTACGGACATCAAAGACGCCGAAGTCCTTGCGGCCCTGTCGACCGGGCCAGCGAACTCGGCCGGGATTTCAGCAGTCGAATACCCATCCGCATTGGCACACATTGAGGAGGCGAATGCCCTAATTGATAGCTCGAGCACCGACGGTCCGAAGGAGTGGCTTGAGCATCTTGCATCGTGGGTATCTCCCAATGACCAGGACCACTACGTGCCTCGACTAAATTCTCCAGATACCGAACCCGACATTACCAGTCTCCGACCGGGAAGGAAGCTTCTGACTGGTTGTTTGCGAAGGTTACCGAGATCGCCTCTGCCAACACAGCCATCACCGTGGAGAAGTTTGAGCACTCGTTTGACCAACCGTCTATCATTGCCCGCCTTCCAGGAAAAAGCGATGAGCTTGGTATGAATATCCCGTCCGTGATTTATGTATATCGGCTCATGCTGACTGTGTTCTAGTGATCCTTGGGGCCCATTATGACTCCACCTCTGGTAATGCCACCACAGTGTCTCCTGGTGCTGATGACAATGCGTCCGGCAGCGTTGTAGTTCTCGAGTCCCTTCGCGTGCTCGCCCAAGCAGGTTTCGCCCCTGAAAACACGCTCGAGTTTCATTGGTATGGCGGCGAAGAAGGCGGTCTTTTGGGTTCTGCCGATGTTTACAAGGCGTACAAGAATCAGAACAAGACTGTGCTGTCCTTTGTGAACCAAGATATGGCTGGCTACTCTGCGAGTGGGACCGCCGCCATTGTCGAGGATTACACAGACCCGGGCCTCAATGCTTTTGTGAGAATCCTCGCGACCCAATACCAGACCGGCGAGCCTCTTGAGCCGAATGCCTTCTCGTGCGGATATGGATGCTCTGATCATGCCTCTGCAACTGCCAATGGATTCCGTAAGTCATGGTCCCCACCCAAGAAGAATATCAGATACAGTATGTAATCCAGTGTCTGACGGTATTTCTCTCAAGCTTCGGCCTTGCTTTTCGAAGACTTTGATCCAAACACCAGTCCATATATCCATACACCTAATGATGTAAGTTGGGAGAAGCAGCGTCCCGTGGGAAAGTGATACTAACCCAGCTAGGCCCCAAATACCATCATGTGGCCAACAGTTCAACGACATTTCCACTTTGCCATTGGATACCTAGTCGAAGCCTCATACATCTAGATTCTTTAGGGACGCTTCAAAATGAGCTAGCGTGTTATCGTGAACATCTTGGAAGATGATAAGTTCATAACTCACACTAGATATATGGGCGAAATGATATCACTTTTTTGAGACAGGAGGCTTTTGGCAAAGACAATGATCCTCAATATACCTGCTTGTCAAATCAGATTTGGAAGACATGATACTCAGTGATATCATTCACACTACTTGAATATACTTCAAGGTGATTTACAACTTCGAAGGCTTCTAATGTAACCTGCTTCAATTTAATCTTCAATTTACAAATTCAACAGCCCAAAAAATACGTCAATATTTTATTACTCCATTTCGGTTCGTTATGCTTTTTAAATACTCCATTTTAAATATCAGATGCAAACTTTTCAAGATCCAGCCTTGTCATTTTCTTTACAGTGACTCATACACTGTCCGCAATCGAACTGTCAGAGTTGACAGAGGTGCCAAGCTTGTCCACACATGGAACTTTGTTGAAATAGCCTCCCCAATTCAGTTGGGTGCTCAACTTCCTCCCTCCCCACTTCAGTTGAGCACTGAGCCTCCTCCCTTTTTCTCTCGGGAACTTGAATCTAGCACCACTCTTTTCGTTGATCAAACGGAAAAGGGGTTGGAGGGCGGGGAAACACGCCGTCCAGAGACCAAGGTGTCCTTCTAGATCAACCCATACCACAATGATGAAAATCTTGTAGGTTCTGTAATCAAGTAGAGTCAGATAAATAGGCCTCTAGTAGGAATCCTTCGCGGAAAGTCATAGTCGGTGAGGGAATACATACGTGTCAACGGTAAAGTCGATCATTATGCTATATGCCACGCGCATAACCCCAGCAACAAGAGCCACAATGCCCACGCAAAACACAAGAAGCACTTGCATTCTCTGGCCAGAAAGTTTCATGACTCGGAAGATGAGCGAGATAGGTAGAGCAAGCAGGCCAAGGTCGATCGCCACACCAGTGATGCCGTGGGCCCAAAATATCTTCCTCTCGTCTGCTTTGTCCATGCACTCCCTATTCTCTGCCCTGCTATCCCAAAGATCACTGAGATAAAATTTTGTCAGATATCGCCCGATTTGATGATAAAAAGAAAATACGTACGGAATATGCTTGCACTCCGTGAGAAATAAGAAGACGACAATCATTGTCATGGCGAAATTGATGAAGCCCAAGACAAACAAACCGCAGCGGTACCATCCTATGAGTTTTTTAATTAGTGTTATCCCTATCATAATGTCATAAACGTTGGGTAAAACGAACTGTCATTATGCAATCTCGAGTAAAAGGCAATCACAGAGAAGCGTACCATCGCGATTTCTGCGAAAAATAATAGTTGTATCGTAGGCAAAGACTGCGAGGCCAGATTAGACTTTCCGTAAAAACTTCACATGGATTAGAGATATGAATTGACTTACTTTGAAGAACTTGGCAAGCTGCTCAGGAGGGACTTGATCTATGTGAGTCCCAGCCCCATTGCCCACGGCTATTTCCATGTAAGACATGAGGAATTGAGTAAGTTAGGGGGCCTCACATACCTCGAATTATCATTAATGAATATGTAACAAGTAAAATCTAAGGGACATCGAAACCTAGTTAAACACAATCGACGTACGATATGGCAAAGCGTTGACATACCCATGAGATGGTTGCTATTAAGTCGTCTACACCCAGAGACTTGAGTATGAACGCCCGAGTGTTCAGTCTGGCGATCAAGATGATAGAAGAAGCAACGATAAGTGAGATATTAAGGTTCTTGAGCATGTAGCCCTGCGAATCAGGCGGCGGGTACCATTCTGTCATATTGGCGGTTTGTCGATATAGCTCGTCCTAGAGTATCAAAGGACGATGATGTACCAGCCAAGTCTCACGAGGCAATGTGATTTGTATGTATCACAGCACTTTGTCGAGACAGAGCAAGAATTATTGGATATCGCCAGTGGTTGAGTTTTATATTCAGTCTCGGAACGACGTGATTTATAAAGTCTGACTCTGTGCTTGCTTCCCAGATTTGCCACAGTCAGGCTTGCTCTTCGATATTAGCTGGAGGCCTACAGGCTCATAACCCCAGAATATCAGGCCCAGATCGAACTGTGCCGCCTGGCTCAAGCCCATCCGCCAAGTGCTTTCAGCACATGGTGAGCCATAACCGTGGATTGGAATGCAGATGGGTCCGCTCCGGACCATTGGGTTCTTGGACCTTCGAATGGAATGCAGACAAAGATGAATTACCATCCTGAGCTAGCGTGAGTGCTTCTCACATTCAATGATTGGAAGAAGATAAAATAAACACGCCACTTCTTCATCATGGTGCATGCTTTAATGGTGTTGGCGCGAGTAGTTAGACATCTTCCGGGTGCGCCGTAGATGAGAGTTTGGCCGTTTCACAACTGAGACTGAGCCATGGCTTCCCTGCCCTCTCACCCTTTCTGTTATGGCTACACAGTTGGTCTAGATGCACGTGAGATCCCATAGTCTAACAACATTCCTCCCCCTCGGTAGACCCTGAAATAAGGCGTTTTGGTGTGGACGCGGGCCCAGGAGTCCGGGTCAACAGACGAGTGAAGGTGCTCAGCAACAACTCCGGCCGTTTGGCGCCAAAATTTCTTCCCAAGCTCCCGGTAACGAATTAAGTCGGCGACTTACTACGCAACCGTTCAACACACATCATGAATGCTCCCCACGTGTCCACAGAACTCTCACGTGGCTTGGGCTTGGATTGAAATCTATCATTCTAGGAGGGATTTTCTTTTCTTCTCAGAACATATTGAGCGTACTTTTCAGTATTGATAGCATTTCCTTATGGTGTGTATCAACTCCCCGAAGACCGTAAACCAGCTAACCTTTCCCAACGAATTGCACTCAAGAATATTTCCTTTAGATTGTGACGAATACCTTCATTCGTCGAGTCAGTGTACCAGCCGTCATCCGCTTTAGGGTACATAGCTCTTATGACATCCTCAAAGGCCACTCTACCCGTCTCTGGATGGTTCGCGTAATCCACAGGTATCCCGTAGCAACTAGACCAATGTCTAACAACACATCCAGCAAGGTAGTGCATCGGTTCATATTTGTCTGGTTTTCGAACCAAGTCTAAAAGTTTCATCACAATATCGGGATCGTTGGACAGATTAACCCCTATATTGCTGTACAGCTTGAAGGCTGTTTTGAGCGTGTTATCCGTTACGTTGCTGAGGGGGGAGCGGAGTACGCGCCCTTTCTTCCTCTCGTTCTCTTCAGCTCTAAGGAGCATAGAATGGTACTTGGCATTGGAATTATCCTTAGTCCACCAATCCCAGGCGTACGACTCTTGCATTTCTTCTGGAAGAAAGACTGCATCTTTCAAATCGACGAGAGCCACAAAGTTGAACTCATCATCCATCAAGATGTTTTTATCAGTTAATGTTCTATGCACCAACGGGAACTCAACGAGTTGTGTCTCATCTTTTCTCTTAAAATGTTCCAGCAAGATATCCCCAAACACCAGTACGCCGAGGAACTCCGCTGTGACATCGGTTGGTTGGGACTCAGGTTGCTCCTCTCTGGCCTTGTTAAGCTTATCAATTCTTAGTTTAAGGTTGAATGCAAAGTATTTCGAGGGGTGAGTGAATAGCCCACAGTCGGTAGGGTCGTATATCATCGTCGGGTTACCCAAACAAGTGGCGCTGGTGTCGGAAACGGAATCAAAGGGTGCTATAGGTCCAATAAGGTTTGATTTGAGCGTGGACAATTCCACGACCATGGCAGCCCACTGAGACATAATGTGGTCTTGTGTTGCTGTCTATAAGCCTATTAGTACTTATCAAATCAGAGTAAGGATGTGGATTCGGAGGACTCAGGGCGCCCTTACATCCAACTTCGAAAATGACTCAATTTTCTTATGCCGCAAAATGTCCCTCAGCTTGTTACCACCCATACATTCCAACAGCATGAAGGGATACCCGGCTTTTTCGGCGGGTGCTGAGCCCCATGGAGAGACATGGTAAATCTTCGGTATCCGGGTACTTTTCATGTGCTCTCCCAGTACCTTCGCATTGATTTGTTCGCGAAAGAACCCGGCATTATCATTCCTCATGAATGCTTCATTAAGAATTTCCTCTCTCGCGGGCGGTATTCTCACGCGCATGATGACTGTGAGGCCGTTTTTCTCGCCGCTTTTCGGTTTAGATAGGAGCTGGATGCAAAGCCACTTCCGACCTGCTGAGAATGTGGGTGTGGATTCGAACTCCCTCCCGAAAATCTTCTTGGCCTCTTCGAGGGCTGACGTCGTGTCAAGCCTCTTCAGACACAGGTCGACCCTTTTTTTCAAGGCGCTCGAGATGCCTTTGTACGAGGCCCAGCCGGTCGGGAGCTGAGAATCCATTTGAGAAACTGAAGAGTTGATTGTACCTTTTTTCCTCTCTCACTTTCCACTCGGTTTACAGCTGAGTTGTTCAGAGCTTCAACCTAAGGGGTATGATGATGATTTAATCTTGAAAACTAGAAGGTTACTATGATTCACTTGTAGTTTAGGCAGTGACATTGCTTAGAATATGAAGTTAAACACACACTGTATAAGAACAATGAGATGTCGCTTATTTGCTTAGCAGGCTATTCGCAAATTGAAAGATGTTCAGTTTATCAACTACGGTTTCATTAACAAATTGGCAATTCAAATTCGCCAGGATTGACTATTCTAGCGGCTGTGTCAACTTTCAGAAGCTGGAAATGTGGTGGTTGCGACCAAGCGGATGAAATTAAAACCTGTTACTGAAACTATAGAAAATCTCTGCATCACAATGGCTGGCTTATATAACAATGAAATGGTGCGACTGGCGATACCGAAACAATTTGTGAGTAACTCATCGCCATTGTGGCAAGCGATATTTCACCAACGCCAGATAATTCCCAACGACCAATCCAACCCAAGTTTATTACAAACTGCACTCATATATGATTGGCCCTTAATGCAGACTTTGATAGAAGCGTTAGGTGCAACCAGAGTGCCCAAAGTGCCTCAACAACACGACTTGTCACCCAATCAGCTGAGTAGGAAGGGCCTTGTCGTGCTGCACGTGAATAACAACGGCTGAGCAATGAATACATCAGACGACAAAGCGATGTTTTTGCGTTTCTTCAACGTGTCTTTTTTTATGAAACATTAATTTGTCGGCGATGAAGGGCTAACGGGAATGATTTTATCAAAGGCCATGCCTTCGAAACCTATTACACTCTCTTGAATCTAGTGATCTTTGATCCATCGCTGAGCTCCACATGAATATCTTCAATCCGGTAACGGAATACCTTGGGGAAAACCACCCATCGAAGCACATAGTAGATAATTCCTAGGGATAGAATACCAAGGGGGACGACAGAAGATAGCCAATACGGAAGGTAGGTGTTACCCTTCCCATTAGGCGGCCGAACAAAGGGCATGACCAATAAAAACTAAAGAAAGAAAGTGTGAGACATAGAACACATTATGGATATAGTTTCTTTGTGGAACAAACTCACTATGTTCGCTGCCAAGTACACAATAACAACAGCCCATGGCGCTCGTTGGGGAGATATGAAGTTCTCCTTCGGGGACAGACGAAGCTTAACTAGGCCAACCGTAATAGCCGTCAAAATTACCACGCCTGGGTAGGTCGACAAGCTCACGATGAACGAAAACGCGTCGCCGGCGGGAGGAGCGCAGATAAAGATGATCGTAACGCCCAAGTGAAGAAGAAGGGCCCAGATCGGAGTTCTAAATGGTTTGTTCTGCATGAACAGGTTGGAGAATGGCAAGATACCGTCCTTTGCTAATTCTTGAATAACTCGTGCTGATAATATCATTAGTTTTCACTCAGAAACTTGATTGCTTGGCAGGCATACGGATCGTAAAAGCAATTCCAAGTAAATGTCCAAGAGCGGAGAGAGCCACTAATGCTGGCATGGCCTTGCTTGCTGCAGACTGGCCGAAAAGGTTCTTGAAAAGGCTGGCTGCGACGGTGACTTTTGCTGCGATAAATTCGTCTCGTGGGACACCAGCGAACTTGAAATTATATCAGTTATGCTTGACGAACATGTTAAAGTGCAAGAACTTACATATGCAACATTGGCCAACATGTACAGAATGGTTAGAGAAATCATGGACAATGGCAGCGCTCTCTTCAGGGTCTTCTCTGGATTCTTGACCTCTGATAGGACCTATAGCAATGTCAGCAATCTGCTTCACTTGGGAGTTGATTGCCTAGTCAGTTCTTTGTAGGTAGACATACCGTGTTGAGGTTGTCATAGCCACTGTAGGAGAAAATGACATTCAAGATCGACGTTCCGATGTTATAGCCGCTATTCGACGTGCCTTCGAATGCGTTGGTGAAGTTATTGGGCTTTTCGATCTTGAGATGCCCAGCCAAAGCCGCAAATCCGCAGCAGCAAATGAAGAGGAGCGTGAAAAGCTTGACTGCGGAGAGCAAATCCTGTAACCATCTCCCGTACTTGGGGGCAACAATGTGAATCCCGACAGAGAAGGCTGCGCCAGCAATCGAGATTCCACGAAGTTTCCATGTTGTCTCTTCGCTTCCGGCAGCGACAAGAATGTAAGAAGCAAATGTGATCGCATTACTCGCCGACACCTCTATTATCCAGTTAACATGCTGAGTCAAAAGTGCATGGGCTTAGAATATAAAAGTAGGTCAAAAATTACTTACGGAGGAAGACACAGTAGAAGGCGTAGATGCATGTTTGCAGTAACCGAGGGTGGAATGCTCTCTCAAGATAATTCTTAAGACCTCCAGATCTTGGAATGGCGGTTCCAAAGTCGAGCATCACAAACGCTCCAGAGGTTGCGATAACAGCTCCTATGATCCAGCACATCAAGGCCATTCCAACGCTTCCGGATGTCTTCAAGATCCCAGATGGAGTTGAAAAGATACTACATCCTGGCATTAGCTCAGCGAAGAATGAATTAAGAAAAAAGAGCCTACCCAGCGCCAACAATTTTGTTCACAATGAGTGACACTGCTCCGAAGAGTCCAATTGTCCGCTCTTGCAAAATGTTCTCCTCCTTGATGTTCTCGAAACCTCGCTTTTCGGACCCATCGCTATCGCTGGTAGTGGGTTGCAGATCCGGGGCCGCTGCATCATGTTAGCTTGTCAAAGAGAGCAAGGGTGAAGGTTCTTCAGGGAAATGTACCTCGAACAGCGGTGATCTCGTCTTTTTCTCCCATCTTTTTTATCCCCTTGGGCACCTCTGTAGCTGCAACAAACAAGTCTTGAGGCCGAAATCTGAACAGACTAACCAACTGGCCAGAACATCGTTGAAACAGGCCATGATATAGCTAATATACCACTCAGACTGTCCGATCTTCACGGAGATTTGTCGCGGCAGGTACGGCACCTCCTGCTGATCTGGTCGTGGTGCAATACAAATTCCGGATCACGTCACTGACTCCATGCACGTTGCCATGACTAACGGTAAGGTTATCATTCGGTTGTCTTGCCGCTCAATGGGGAGCCCAGGCCTTTCTTAATCGCGGCTTTAATTTTTATTTGCTCAAAGTTTCCAGAAGCATTCCATTATTATTGTGGCTGATTGGACGCGCTTGTTGATGGCGTGCTGGTCGCTCACCTTGTCGTGATCTCAAAGAGGGTCTCTCCCCCTAGTTCATCTATCTGCCGGCAACTCACATCCGTAGAAACAATGAAACTTCAAACACCCTGACGATTATATCCACAACCTCTTCCCCTGTGCTGGCATCAAGTTTCTGCTTGTGCAACTTCTATATCCTCGCCCCGGCCATGTCTGTCACCTTTGCACCGCTCGACGAGCCAGGTGCGCAGGCCTACTATGGGGTGAAGGCTAGCACGCTCCGCCGGTGGTGGAGTTGGTGGAAGCTCTTCGGGAGTACGCCGCATCGGTGAGGATCCGGGAACTACTAGGCCAGCATGGTGCCGCCGAACAAGCGCGAGGTTATCACCTGCATGAGCAAATTGGTCTGGCTGGCAGGAGGAATGAGGTGGTCAAAACGTCTGGACTGCTAACGAGGGCTCACTTTGGTCCGTTTCTACCAGCATAAAGAGGAGAGGACTGTTGCCGCATGATTGATTTCCAAAATTACTTGTAGTCCGTAGAATCGTGGTCATTTTGGAACAGTACTCGAAATACACTCGATTCCCTTCCAAGACTCATTTTTATTGTGTAAATAAAGCCCTTGAGGGTATGCAAAGCCAATATGCTAAAATGTCACTCCAAAACTAATAAAAATGATTCAATAGGGGGAAGGTCACCTATTGAACATGGCGCCAACGTATTCGCGAAAGTGCAGGCAGAGCTCCCAGACCTCGTCAAGAAGGTGCATTATACCGGGGCCTGGGCGTGAAAATGGTCTTTAGAGTCCCAGGTAACGAGGGCTTACACAATACCTTCAACTGGGCTGGAAGTTTAGCTTCGGACAGGAGATTCATCCCGAGGATGACGAAACGACTAAGAGAGCCCAAGGTGGAGAAGCAGGTTCATAGACTAACATGCGATTTCAAATGGAACGATGACGGTAGCCTGGGGCTTACGCAACATGTTCCCGGTAATGAACTTAGCCGGGGTATCCACATTGTATCTGTTGGTGTCGCCACCAACAGCTTCCAGATTCACAGGTAAAAGGGATAAATTGAGACTGTTGCTTCTAACTAGTAATTACAGAGGGGATCCGCAGCCCTTATATCCCTGAGAATCCCTCGATCGTATTCTCATGCGAGCAGCCCGGTCTCGGGCTCGTAAGGTCATTCCGATATCCCTCTGGCTAGTAATAACTAGGGATATTCATATCCGGATGACCGAGGTCATCCTCTTCCTTCGAGCCGTGCGTTCAATAGGATCAGAACGCTCTTCGAGGCATCGGCTCTGCGCCGATCTCTCGGTATTAGGTTGATCGTCAAGTCAGTAGGTTCGCGATCAATCCTACCGGCTAGGGTTGCTCGAGCCGATAGGTCAGGGCTCTGACGATCGGGTCCAGTTAGGTTGTAACCCTCCAACCTAGCCAACTGACCCCTCTCGGTGAAACTGATCCTTCTCGGTCTGTTGTATCGTAGCCGCGGCTATCGTGTGATTGAACCTTACTCTTGCCTTCGAAGCCGGGCCGGCTTCCACGGAATTCCTGTTGTTAGTTACTAGCAAATTGTATGTGCGTTCGAACAGGCTGGGCTGCGGGCTTCAACGTTCATAGATTATCTCGGTAGTTGACGATAGCTTCCTATCGCCCGCTTGGCTCCAACAGTATCGCAAGATCAGCTAATAGGAGTGGATATGGTTGGACTTCGAAGAGATCCAGCCAGCGGGAGGTCAACGGGCTTGTTGGGCGGCATGGAACCACAAGGGACATCGGGGCTTTGGATCCTCCCCATATAGGCCGCGATGGAATGGCATGTGAGTTCTCAGATGAAACAGAGTCTGAGGCTGAGATTCTGGCATTCCCTTACAACAGACCACCCTTGCGTTTATGGTGATGAAACTGCAATCCCGCGAGAGTATCTCGACAAGTTGATAGAGGGGATGGACAAGGAAGAAATCCAACTTTCCCTTGAAGAAGGAGACCTTCTCTTGGCGGATAATTATCAAGTGCCTCATGGCAGAGAACCTTGGAGTGGCGAGAGATAAATACTAAGGGCCTACACCTATTGGCGTGTACTAAAGCGTAAAGACAAGATTATTGTCTCAAAACCACCAGGTTCAGAACTGGAGGACTTCATGATATCACCCCAATCACCTACCAAGTCAGCAACTTTACGAGTCTGTATCTGAGGTGATGTACCTGCGCTGTCGTTTTTCATTGGGGCATCACCATTCAGTGCAGCCAAAAGACACACGCAGAAATGAGGGTATTTGCTCAAATAAACGATTGAACAAAATCGAAAAGCATCAACGTCATATTGCGGGTAATCATTTCAATTGGTAGGATCATAAGAAAAAGCCAAAAAAGAAAGCTAGATATAGCAATTCTACGTTTCGATCGTAGGACCTCCGGGTTATGAGCCCGGCTAGGATGAGTTAGTTGGAAATTCTAGATTCGGAAGAAGTGGGTCAAACATACCGCGCTTCCACTGCGCCAAATTGCTTTGTCACATCTAGTGGTGTTATTGTGGGTCGCCGCTGCATTTGACTATGTCCCCCTCAACACTTCAAATACATCACAGCTACCCTGTAACCACGCTCTGGACTGACATGAATGCGTTGCCCTGCCCCGATGGAGTCCAGCAGCGCTTCACAGATACTATCATATGACTTATGATTAGCTATTATAGTCAATTAAATACGATCGATGTACATAGTTCTCAGGTCTGTGGCAGAGAGTGGTGGGTTGGGCTGGTACTGTTGGTCTTGTTGCTGACGCTGGTCTTAACCCACAACACCACATCATGAACTCTCCACCGAGACAACCATACCTATATAATCCACATACCATCATCGTCTCTCATCTACGACCATACCTACTAGACAGCACTGGATCCCGTCTGCTCTCCGTACGTTAAGCTAGTAAGGGGCCGATTAGTAGTTGGGTCGGACGACCAGCGAATACCGGCTGTTGTAGGTTATTTTTTTTCTATGTTTTTATTTTCCCGTCTCAATTCTTTGCTCGGATATATTAGTGGAACATGCCCGCAGAATTTCATCTCGGTTGGCTGTCGAGTTGTTCACTCTCTATGTATGCTTGCCATAGCAGTGATTGACTGGAGAATTATCCCAACCCACCAGAATGCTCCAAAAAAACAGGTGTTGTGGGAAAACCCTCAGCTAAGTCGTTTCACCGTGTGAGGCATCGTGTTTCAGCCCTGAACCCTGTCTCTACGTCATAAAGTTGGCCACGCATGAATCTAATATCCACTGAGCGGTGATAAGATTACCAACTTGCCAACCTCTAGTAAAGCATGAACTAAAGAATCTTGGGGCTGAAAAAAAGTTGTGGGCAAAGAATGGGGACCTTCGCCTCACACCAAGCCCTGGTTCCATTTGTTTAGCTGACAAGGTGCGGTGTGTCCGGTATGTGCAGCGCACAGTTGACAAGATCTCTTGCTTACCGAGAGGACGTGCGGGCACACAGAATGTCACACAATAGCTGCCTACTTCCTGCAGCTCGCTGCTTTCAGCCGTGCATAAATGTTTGCATTGGCCAAAGGAAGCGCACTAAGTTGCTTTGTTGCGGCAGCTAAGTCGCGTCTTGTTCCGAATAGGCGCGAGCTAGTCGTATGCTGTTGAAGAAGAAAGAAGGAAAAATGGCATTTTAAATCTTATCACCGCTAGAAATCTTGCTTTGCCCGATGTCACGGCCTGAAATCAAGACATGCCCACCTAAGAGATGTGTTGTTCGCTGGGTTGTCAATGCCCAGCGAGACCCAACGAGGGCTTTTGTGTTCAGGCACCTCTATGTAAGGGACAAGTCAAGAACGACAGCGCCCTACTTGATATGAACATAAGATGGCAGTCGATGGAATAGATAGGCCGAATAACTTCGGGCTTTCCGGAGAACGGACTCACGGTGAAGGCCGAGAGGAGCATCTGGAAAACGGGAGAGTTGAAAACCTGCTTCGAGAACAAGGCCGAGCTATCTCAAGGCGCCCACAGCGTTGAAACCAAGGTTGTCTTAGATGCATGAGGAGAACCGCATTGACAGCCCATACGTCAGTCAGATTTGACGGCCACTCGTGCAGCTGTCTTCTGTCACCGGTGGAGCATCTGGATAGAGACCTTTAGACGAAGCACTAGCAGTATATCAGACGTCTTATTATAGCCACCATCCTTGCATTTTGACGACATTGCCCACATCCGATCCAGACTTCTTTCTGAGATCCCAAAGATCGAACACGATCGACGGGATACTTTGCTACGTCATATTCCCATTTTGCAGGCCGACGCTCTTATGCTTCCGTGTATCCCACCCGCGAGCCACGTTGACCTACAGATCGCTCCAGGGTCCTCCCCAGATCGAGACCCTTAATTCCTTTTTTTTATAACCTACTTTTTCTAGAACGTGGATCCTAGTTCCCAGCCCACTGCACAGAAGTTCGTGAAATCTCTGGCTCCAGCATCCTCTCTTTCCGCTAAGATCGCTGACATGCCTCACTTCTCGCTGTATGAGCTGAACTGGGCACTCAGCTCGCCCCCCGGAACTGCCTCACCTCCCCACCGGCGCCGGCGTGGCTGGTCACTGCTCGTGTCACTGCTCGGGATGGAGACACTGTCGTCAATGCCAAAGATTTGTCTCGTTAACTCGGCGTCAATCTTTCCACGTGGCTGGTTTCTCCTGCACTTATAATGCGACACATTTCCGTGACTGCTCCTCCTTGATATACTTGGAATCACTACCTTTTCTCGGCTTATCAGGATACAGCAGCCACTCTACCCCTCCTCTCTTTCTTGATTCGGCTTTCCTATTGGTCTTTTCGACATGGCATTTCAATCTCCATCCGCACACCGATCAGCGCGGAGTACCCCTGCCGCCAACATCTCCCCTTTCAGTGTTCCAGAAGATAATGCTGCTATCGACTCCCCGGCAGGACTATCACACCACGATGTCCAAGAAGCAAAGGTCCGGGAATCTGACTCAGACACAGCCGTGCCTGCTCGTAACGACAGCCACGATGGTCTTCGCGCACGCCCGCCCTCTCGCCTCGGCTCTGCATCTGGTTCCAAAGCTAGACGGTACTCTTTCGACGACGGCGCCGGCCACCCTATGAGATCTCAAAGACCTCGGTATCGTGATGACTGGGAATACGAATATGACCTACGTGACTACCCCACCATGAGAGACTACGAGCGCAACTGGCGGGGTGATTACCGCACTGGACTGGATAGATACACTTCCCGTAGGAGTGCTCGTCCCCCTCCTGCCATTTTCAACAATCGTCGTAACATGATGATGGGTGGACATGACTCAGACGATGATATGTACCACGAAGAGATGCGGTTTTCCAAGGACCCTTTCTACGAGAGCCCCCGTACGCGGCGCATGGCTGACGAGGAGATGGGATATCAATATCCAACTCCTATCCGTCGTGAGACATCCAGCCAACAAAACAGCTTCGGTGCGGGACTTGCCCGTCTCGACTGGAACAACCTTTCGCCTAGGGAGAAGCGCGAGGTTATGCGTCTACCTCTGACCGAATGGATGAACTCGGACGTGAAAAACCACTTCGTCGCAAGTCTTGGCGAGTTTGTCGGAACACTCATGTTCCTCTTCTTTGCCTTTGCTGGTACCGAGGTTGCCAACATTGGTTCTCAGTCTAACAGCGACAACACCACCACTGGCGAGGCTACCGGCTTTAGCGTTGCCACTCTGCTGTATATTTCTCTGTCCTTCGGTTTCTCGCTTATGGTTAATGTCTGGATCTTCTTTCGCATTTCGGGAGGTCTCTTCAATCCCGCCGTTACCCTCGGCATGGTCCTTACCCGTGCCATATCCATCGTCCGTGCCATCTGCCTCCTTATCGCCCAGATGGCCGGCGCGATCGCCGCATCCGCCATCGTCCGCTACCTCTTCCCCGAGTCGTTCAACGTCCGTACGACTCTTGGCGGTGGTGCCTCGACAGTGCAAGGAGTGTTTATCGAGGCTATTTTGACGTCAGAGCTTGTCTTCACAATCTTCATGCTTGCTAAGGAGAAGCACCGCGCCACATTCATCGCACCAGTTGGCATTGGGCTGGCTCTGTTCATTTCAGAGCTTGTCGGTGTTCAATTTACCGGTGGCTCGTTGAACCCTGCCCGTAGCTTTGGCCCTTGTGTTATTACTGGCACCTTTGATGCCGAGCATTGGATTTACTGTGAGTTCTCTCCCTTAAAACCAGGAGTTGCTGAGTAGAAAGAAACAAATACTGATTCCATGTCGATTAGGGGTTGGGCCTTTCGTCGGCTCTCTCATTGCCGTCTGCTTCTACCGGTTCATCAAGACTCTGGAATATGAGGCAAGTCTCTCTCCCCTCAAATACAATACCTGAGAATTTCACTAACTCTTGTTGTGCAGATGGCAAACCCTGGCGCCGACGGCGAAGATGTGCCCAGGAGCTCCGAGAAGCGCCCAGAGGTTCTTGTTGCTAAAGAGCAAGTCACAAAAGAGCCTTCTCTTCGCGAGTGATCAGAGCTGTGTTAAATTGGTATCTTCTGTCCATGACTCGAGCAGTCAAATTTCTCACATGAGACAAGAGACCGGTGTCAATTTAGTCGAAGCTTCTCATGAGGGGATTGAGTATTTCCTATGTCTGCTACATGCACCACGATTTAATGCGCTACGAAAGAAAGTTGGAGAATGTTGAATGATGATGATGATTGGTTATCTTTCTGTCTGACGTTTATAAATGAGTTTGGATTATTGATTAATGAGGTTTGGTCTGATAAGCTGTATACGGGAACTTTTCATAGAGACATGATTTGACAACAAAGAGGCTGTGCCACAACTCTGGCGTGGAACAAATCATCCACGTCCTATACTGCAAGAAATTATTTTTAAATGACCACTTCAAACACCCGGTGCCGGCCGTCCTGCGATCCAATCTAATGCCTTGCGAAGGTAGGACCGTTTATCACCCTTCTTCCATTGATTCTCATCAACTTGGCCTCCCACAACCCTGCCTGTTACACCTTGCTGGACCATGCTCAAACTGAAATCC
The DNA here is from genome assembly GCA_026958235.1 of Clonostachys rosea. NCBI lineage: Eukaryota > Fungi > Ascomycota > Sordariomycetes > Hypocreales > Bionectriaceae > Clonostachys > Clonostachys rosea. Next base: position 1,437,073 of record CP110208.1, read on the forward strand.
TCCATGAATAGCGAACAAGCCACTACCAAGACAGCGATAACAACAGCCATGATAAGAAGAACCGTCATGCTCTCCCGGTAGCTGCGGATTATGGCATCACGGGCCGGCGAACCCATGGGATACCCAAGAGCTTCGTTGTAGTCCTCATAGATGATCCTCGCCCGCCTCTTTTCATCGTCAGGCAAGTAGTCCTGCAGCTTGCTCGGAATATAGCGCTCCCAGAGGGCAGTGCTAATCGCCGAGCCAATGGCACCGCCTACACTGACGAGGGAGAGGAAGATGGCCGTGGCAACGCCGACGTTTTGGTGCCCGGCACTTGCTTGCACGCCGAGCTGTGCAGGGACATTGAGCATACCTCCGCCGATACCAATGAGGATCTGCGAGGAAACGATGGCTGATCGGGAAGGCTCGCCGCGGAGCTGGATCATGAGGCCGATCCCGAGGAGGTAGACGCAAGAGCCTCCAGTAACAAACCACTTGTACCGGTTTGATATTTTGATGAAAACTGAGACGATCAATGAAGAAACAGTAGCCGTGACGTAAAATATTTTTAAGACATAGTTTGCATCCGAAACACTAAAGTTTCTCACAACAATTAGGTAGGAATATAGATGCGGCTGGACGGAAAGGTAAAAGGCCACTGATCATCATCGTAAGCAAAGATGCAATACATAAGATGAGAAACTGAAGTGGGAGCACACTTACTAAAGTAGAAAACAGCAAGGAGGCAGCCAGCGCTGAAGGTAGATGATTTGAGTAGGCGTAGAGGGATGAGTGGATAGGGGGCGAGGCTACCCAGAAAAGAGCCTAATTTGCCCTCCATTCCTCGCTTCCTCGCAAAGCGAGAGCTCGCCTCCCAAAAAGGGAAGATGACAAGGAAGAGGGCTCCCATTGTGACCATGGCGACCAGGTTTCCATTTGCCCAGCCACCCGAGACATATCCAGCAATCGAGCATGGAATGAGGATGAGAGATAACCCCAAACTCAGCAAGATGATGCCACCTATGTCAAGATCTCTCCAAAGGTTCTGCGGAACTCCTGTTAGGCCGCCTTGAAGAGTGGTGTAGGTCCTAGGCCCAAGGCCCATTTGACTGGCTTTTCTTCCATTGACGAACAGAGAATAGGCCAATGGAATGAAGGCAATAGGGAGAATGAGCGTCCACATCCCAAATGCCCATCGCCAAGATCCAGACGAATCTACTATTTGATCTCCGATGATGTCGCCAACCCATACCGTCACTAAGTAGGGCAGATCAGGTAAGGTTGAGAATAGTGCACGGTTGGGGAGGTCAGTCGTATCGGCGATGAATATCTGCTGGACCAGAAGAAGGCCAGTGGATCCCACTGAGTAGAAGACCTGTGCTGCCGCGAAACCTTGGACACTTGTCGTGGCAGCCAGTTGAATATAGCCGATTATGAGAAGGCCGACAGTCAGACAGAAAGCTTCAAGTCTGCCAAACACATCGGCGAGCTTAGCTATGGGAGGTTTGGCAACAACTAGTAGAATAAAGACAGTCAGTCCCGAGCCAAAATCATTTACTGAGCAGCAATCGCCAACTAACCATATATGATGTCCCGCACGACAAAAGTGGTTGATAGCAGTGAGTGTTGCTGGAAGGGCTTTGTCATCAATGACAACAATGGGGTGGTGACTTGACCCTCAAGGGATGTAACAAATGTAGTAAGAAGAAGGCTGTGATTGTACAGTTAGCGAATCGAATATCAGTCCAACTATGTATCAAAGTCGTGTTGACGTACCTGCAATAAGGAACGAGAAGGGACCAGCCCGTCCAAGCTAGAGATATTGCCTCCATACCTCTGACACCATCCTGAACAAAATCTCTGCTCGACCTTCGGCTCATGTCGTAACTCTCGTCTGGCGGCGCGGTTGGAGGATTCTCGCCCACGGGCGCAAATTCCATCTCCCAAGCCGGCTCAGAGGTTGCCGGCAAAACACTCGCCCGGCCATACTTTGACTCCTCTCTGCTACTTTGGCTCTGTTCCTCAAACATCTTGGATAAATTACGAGGACCTACTCATGAGATGGCGAGCGAGAATCAAGATTCTTGGAGGGGTGGGCTATCTGTCGGAGCAGAAGGCGACCCTGTCCTGATTCGGGTGATGCAATGGACGCCTACGCGCCTTATGTATTACCCCTCACCTTCTTTTCATTTATTGGGAGACCTGTAATATTACGGCTTGGACACGCGCAAATGTGAGAATGTGTTGATACGTGGCGGCCGCACGGCTGAGCCCAGCCCCGGTCTATGCAACTGTCCGATGGCCTGCCCAGCTGTCTGCCCAATGTCTTAAGCGATGGCAGATTCGCCAAACAAGGCTTATGCTGTTTCTTCATGTTTTCTGCATGTTGCACAAAATCAGGCGGTTTCCTAGCGTACTCGTGTGTCAACCCAGCCACATCAGCTCCCAGACTAAATATGCAGTTTGACGAGGGCAAACCTCTGCTGGAAACGTGGCCATTTATACTACAACCAGTTAGAGCACTTGTGCAAAGATAGAAATTATGACATAGACTATCAAGATAACTTTCTTTATGTCCGTACGTAACCGAATGGTAGTTTACTTGCACAGCACTTGTTCTATTACTACATTATGTTGCAGGCCAGTCCCGTCGCAGCAGCTAGAAATATTTACAAGTTAGCATATGGTCCGCCTTGAATACAAAGTCGAAAGCCTCACCTGCAATTATGCCACCTGTTAAACCAGCAGCAAGGCCGTTTATCGCGCCGTTGATCATATGCCCTTTGTATCGCGCGAACCTCTCCTGCGCTGCACGAATGTTTGAAATCTTCTCCTTGAGACTCAGTATGTGAGAGTAACGGTCTTCAAAATCATCCGTCAGCGGTATTGGCCGATGCTTAGATGATTGAACATCGAGCAGTTCCTGATCAGCTTTCTCCAGCTCATGATCGAGCATCGCATCTATTTTGACCTTGCTCTCTTCCCACCGGCTCTTACCCTCTCTATGCATGTCACCTAGTGACTTTTCTAGTATTTCCATCTCTTTCTTGCACTTTTCCACATGTTCTGTAACCTCGTATGTCAGATCAGTGGTAGTTGTCGTTGATAGAGACGCCACGAGCTCTTCCTCGTCTGCCATACGTTGGAATATATCGGTACCGATGACAAGGCCCGCCGCTGTCTCGCTAAGAGGCTTGTGTTGATCCACGATCTCATGTTGTATTTGAAGCACAGTAATCGGGTGCATAAGTGCCTGACACACGAGATGGGTGACAATGTTCTTCGCAGTAGGCATGTCTGAGCTGTCTGCTCCGTACTTGAACACCTCAGCACCCTGGCGGAGAAGGCCTCCAAAGAATCGATCATTCGTAAGAAGTTGGTTATATCGAGATTCGAGTTTGTCGCGTTCTGCGTTGTGTCGCGGTAGTCGGGGCCACATGGTTGTCACGATTGCGAGGTTGTCGTACCGCGCGAAACCGCACACGGCCTTTATCATATCTATGTTGCGCAGACTCGAGCCTGACATACGTGTATCAGATATCGGATGTAAGATGATAATGCCATGTATGCGTACTTTATTTGCGTACGAGGCACTCAGCCCAGAGGCAAGTGCCTCGAGGATCTCGGCGTCGGAGCGGTTCGAGTCGTTGAAGCCGGGGGTGTCGATTAGAAATATGTGTCGGCCCATCCAGTGGAAGTCAAATACTTCTATTGACCGTGTACCTAGTAGCTATGTGTTAACTGGAAAGAAACGTAGAGAAGCACAAATCAAAACTCACAAGATTGGAGAGAGTGCCCGATTTTGGCGTTCTTGCCGGTGCATTGGCTAATGAAGGTGCTTTTACCGGAGCCAGTTCTTCCTACTACGAGGAAAAACATGTCGTTGCTGCTTGGCTCTGTGATTCCGGTAAAGGCCGCATAGAGGGCGACCTTGTCTACCAGTTCATCGGCCGGAAGGTCCATGTCTTCTCAGATGTTTGCTCGCAACTGACATGTAACGAGTCCCTGCTGCGTTTGAAAATCTTTTAAATTTGACGCAAGATTTGCGATGGTTGCTAGAACTCGCAAATTGCATATCTACTTTGAACGGCTGTATGTAATTATGCCATGTGCGTTGGGGGCTGAGCATGGCGTGTAAACTATGGATAACTGTGCCGTGAAGGACAGAACCAGCAATCTATTGGCTGCGAATATGCATATGCTGATCAATAGCCACTTCCACCCTCAAAAGGGGGGTAAGCCGGGTGATAGAGGCGCCAAACATTGCCTGAGCGTGCATGTCTCTGTCACATTTGTGGGCTGTTGGGCGCTTTCAACACACAATTGTGCGCATGGACCTGCACTTCACTAAGGATACGAGAATCTGAGATAGGCGAGGCGTCCTGGACGTCCCGGATTTCCCCTCTTCTTATCTGATCCGAGAGTTACATAGGCTGAGCCAATCCACCAAACCTCAAAAGGCAAGCGATGCATCTTGATCGGCCCCCAGCCCGTCTGTTAATCATCGCATGGGGATCATACCGCAATGCTTCAAAAGAATTCCAGTTCCAGCAGACGCGTTGCTACAATGGGCAGGCATCCCGATCTCGGTTTGTCTGATCCGCCAGGACCAAGCCCCGCCATCTTTCGTTGTGGCCGGGCCCCAAAGTAAGCGGCCTCAGGAAATGTTGAGGCATGATGGCGTGTCTCTAACGTTCAATAGGCCGAATGATGTGTTCATCGCTATCATGGGCGTTACTGGCTCCGGAAAAAGTTCTTTCATTTCTCAATGTTGTGGAGGGCTGATCCGTGTTGGCCATGATTTGACTGGGTGTAAGTCGTCGAGAGGTTCCCACGATGCGATGCTCACAGTATCCTGATTGAAGTCCAGGCACATCCACGGTCGATGTCCATGTCTTTGATTTATCTCCCACTCAAACTGTCTATCTTATTGACACCCCCGGATTCGATGACACTAGTAGGGGCGACGCTGAAGTGCTCACTCAAATTGCTGCTTGGCTTGGGGAGTCATATCAGCATAAAATATTGCTCCATGGAATCGTTTATCTACATCCTATTACAGATCGCCGCATGCTCGGATCCGCCCGACGAAATCTGAATGTATTCATCAAGCTTTGCGGCCTTGATGCCCTTCAAAAGGTTGTTCTTGCTACAACAATGTGGGATATCACCGACCAGGAGATAGCCGAGAGCCGCGAACGAGAGCTTATCGAGACCGAAGGCTTCTGGGGATGGATGAAATCCCAGGGATGCATGGTCTCTCGCCACGACCATACTACCAAATCAGCGGTGCGGATCATTCATCAACTGGCTCACCACAAGGAACCGGTTGTCACGGATTTGCAGAGGGAGCTGGTCGAGGAAAATCTCCCGCTGAATGAAACCTCAGCTGGACAAAAGATACAGAGCGAGCTGCTCGCAGAGAGGAACAAGCTGGCCGGGATAAGTCGCGATATGGAGGCGCATCTTCGACAAGCCATCAAAGAGGGCAATGCGGCAGCTGTAGCAATGTTCAGCGAGGAGCGCGAGAAGTATGCGGACGAAATTAAAAAGTTGGAGATGGAAATCGCGAACCTTCGAATTACCGTGGAGAAGCTGTTCGACAAAGATCATCGAAGGCGGCACACCGTGGACCACTCGATCCCACCCACAGTTATACATCGACAGTCTTTGGATGAAGACACTAAAGCGCGCCTTGCGGAGAGAGAGCTCCCTCCGACACCTCCCAGAGCTTCTTTGTCCGAGACTCGGCCAAGACAAATCCAGCAACCGGAATTGAAAGGAGTTTCCCAAGCCGTACGCATGCCACCCGGTAATTCTGCCACCTCTGTCTCGATGTGGGGAGATGTCGTGTGTATCATTGGGGATGTAGGCCTCAGCTCTACACAATACCCGCGATTGAAATTAGACTCGGACTCGGCTTTTCTACGATCAATCAGTCTTGGTGACGTGGCATCTGATGGGTTCAGATCATGGATCGCCCGTTATGAAGAGAGATGGAGTAAGTGGCTTGATTCCCTTCAGCTTCCTGGCCGCGAATTAATAGAGGCAATTCATCTATTCTAACCAATTTCTTAGTGGCGTCCAATAATCTGGCGAGAGTGTACCCCAAGCTCGGGCACGGTATCACTTCACGGGGTCTTCAACGGCTCAAGTGCTGTTTTCTTGGCCCTCATGGACAATTTTTCGCTAAATGGCAGGACGGACAGCATCTATACTCATCACCAATAGATATACCGAAAATTCTTGACGGCCAGATTGATGTTGTCGATGTAGCCTTCGGCTATGAGGGCACCTATTTTGTTGCCTATACTGCCCCGGGTGACAAAAGTCTTTTTAGGTATGACCTGGGGAACCATTATGACGACCTTGCATACTTCCTCAACAACGAAAAGAGAAGGATCATTATCCTAGTAAGTCAGGGCCCCTGAATTCTACAACGTATGGCCGGGAAGTAAAATCTGATGACAATCGTGCATCCCAGTCCATCACGCTGGACCCCAGGAACGGAACCGACTACATATTAGTCTATAATGAATGCATTCAACGTGCTCTCAGAACTGAAATCAAAGGCCCAAAGGTTCGTTTTCAATCTTCGGGCCCCAACGCGAGCGCGATCTCGAGCTTCTGGTAGACGTCCAACGGTCGCTAGCCTGGCAATCTTGGCGATGGCACCTGGGTACCAATGGCGTGCAGGTCTTGTCGTATTTGTATGGTATCTATTGAAACATAGCCTCTAATGCAGAGTTAAAAATGAGAAGCAACTGGGGGGAGCAGGGGAAAAAAGGCAAAAAAAGATGTTATCAATCGTTCATTATAGGAACAGCCCGATGCGGGGGTCGAACCCGCAACCTTGAGATGTGAACTCGTAAGAGTCTCACGCTCTACCGATTGAGCTAACCGGGCACCTTTCCGGGTGCTTGTTGGAGAGGACTGTCGCAATAGCCACCCAAGTTAGCTGGACAAACAGAAGGAATGATTTCTGCGGCATCACGAAGGCTATGGAACTAATTTTGAGTGAACATCAGTTCTAAAATAGATGGACATATAGAACATCTTCTAAAAATATCCTTAAAATTGTGGTTGGACCTTGAACTTACCGAGTGTATACAGGAGAAATATGGCAGAGTGCGCAGCAAAGCAGAGAATCTCTCGATAGTCAATTGGTCCTTTAAGAAAACATCGTAGAATGGAGTTTCACTTAGGCTCTTTGATGATACAAGTTAACGTGAATCCTTCATTCGAATGTACCCAGGCGATCTCATCTAAGTACACTCTCCACGGCTTGGACTCGATTACAGAAGTGTCCACAAGCCTCGCATCAACCGTTGGTGAAGAAACTATAACGAATCCAACCTCACCATCTTGATGTCCTCTAATTCAAGAAGTGCCTGCTACGCACGGAATAATAGTGGAGTTCCCCTCTTCGTGATCCGCACAATCTTCCTCCTACAGCCACGTTTCGTCCCACGCAGAATCGATCGCCGCGTCAGTCCAGTGGCCGAGATCGCTCATGTGTTGCTCACATCTTCGCTTGCTACCCAAAACTTTCGGACAGGAAGCGCATTCGAAATCCGGGACTGAGTGGCCAGTCATGCGACAATGGTTGTCGCGGGCCTGCCTTCCTTCCTGTCCTCCTTTATCGAATGGTTTGTGACAGGTGCCGCACCGATATTGCATGGTGATGATGGGAGACTCTGATTTGCTGTATGCTCTAATATTCGGTTGCGAAAGGCTCGCTGGCTATGTTATTAGGCAAAGAAACGCTGTTTTTCATTTGTTTCGGGCGAATTAGAGCCTGGGCTGGCAACTACAGGCAAGAGAAGAAGGGAGCACGCAACAATGTAGGAGGCCAACATCTGGGGTTCGATCCTTTCCCCGCCGATTACGAAGGTTCCTCTTACGTAGCTCGCTGACTGAACAATGCGGAGAAAGATAAGCGGCATGCAGGAGGCCCGCCAACAGAATTCTATTGATGACGATTTTGATTGGTGAGGCACGAATGATGCATAACCAAGGTGGCGTGCCACGGGACTCGGGTGAGAATGAGTTGATAAGGATTCTACCAGACACCTAGTAGTTTGAAGCTGGTAGCTGATACTATCTGTCAGTTACATTCTAACACCGACAGGAACCAAGTGGCAGATAAAGCATAAGAAGCCACATTTCAAATTGAAAGTCTGAGAAAATCTATGAAATTTCGTGAATATACACTTGCGATGCGATTCTATGTCTATTCTAATGTGCCGTGCTTCAATGAATCCAAGTGTAATGTATAGCTATCACCATGCGGCAGAAGCTTTAAAACTTCTTCCTCAACTCCCAACCTGTAACAGATATACGTGCTAGGGTATAACAAATGCATGCAACACTGTAAGAAGCTGCCGAGAAACCGATAAGCCGCTCCCAACCAGCCTGGCCGCCGGCGCCCAGCAGAGCACCGCCCATTGGTATGCTAGAGAGTGTTCCGAAGCTCGCGATGGTATTGGCAGTTGTGACGTATCGGCCGTAATCTCTCGAGTCACAGAATTGGCCAATGCAAACCGGTATCAGACCTAGATTGCTCCCGCTGGCGAACCCAAAACAGATGCAGAAGGCAAATATAATTGGCTTGGAGTCGCCAGCTGGTAACCACAGTCCCAGTATGCTCCCAACACACAACGCAATAGTCGAGATAATGACATTAAACCGGCCGACCTTGTCAGCTAACAAGCCTGGCAGGAATCGACCGAAAACTGAAGCAGCATTGAGGAGGGCCAAAAGAACAGAGCTCTCGGCACTAGTGTTCCCATGAGATTTGGCGTAGGACACCACGTATGTCAGAGGAGCAAAAAGACCCCATTCCATGAAGAAGATGCCGATGGTGGCAAGAGCAAATCCTCGGTCTTGGAGAATGGAGAAATCTGGCCATATGGATTTCAAGGTGGCCGACTTCGCAGGAGGACCCAATCGACTGCGGATGAAGGCATTCGATGCTGAACAGAGCCCGAGGAAAATGAACGCCAGAACTCGACAGCTCCAACCGAACCCTACACCATCATCGCTCAGGAGATATTGTAGCAAAAGCGGCAAGACTATTCCCCCAATACCTCCAGCGGTGGTGGCAATTCCTGTTGCGAAGCCTCGCTTGACGTTGAAGAAGTGTGCAATGGACCCGTACGCTGGTGCATAAAGCAACACACCACCAATTCCTCCCAAGACGGAATATGTCAAAAGAATTTGGTAGTATTCTACATGATATTAGCGATTGGCTATATGAAAAACGGAAAGCCGGTACTCTACCTGTACAAAGGCTAAGAAGCATCATGCTGGCCACCGTCACAACGCTGCCAGCGGCGACTAGGAGGCGAGGGCCATAGCTATCGAAGATTGGTCCGACAAATATTCCAAGCGAGAAGACCAAGAAAAGGTAGATACTGAAGATCCATCCGATCTGCGAGTGACTGTAGTCCCTGAGCTGGTTCTCCTTGAGATAGGACTCAAAAACCGCACTGGTGTTGATCAGGCCGAATACTGCCCCTGTAGCGCAAAATGACCCGAAAACAACTAGCCAGGCCTTCGCGCCTCCTTCTGGATACGAAATGTCTTCAGACTCCGAATCGGTTGTTTGGAGTGATTCCGATGATAAAATTGCATCCTTCCTCGGAGACTGCACAGCCTCCTCGTCACTGGTATATGGAGACTTCTGGAGCTCACGATATACTTGAGTCACCTGATTAGTAGAAACATCTTTATGAGAATGCTTTGTGAAAACCCCCATGGTGAAGCCTGCAACAGAAAAAAGCAAGAATACTGGTCTCCTGATTATACCAGACAACTGTCGTACGCCCAGACGAACGTCAGAAAGAGGAAATTAAATTTATTAGGGGAATAGCCCCAAATAAAGTTCTACTAGGCCAGGGGCAAGAGAAAAAAAAATTCTACTTCGGGCATTACTTCGGCGTCCAGGTCCATGAATAATGACTCGCGTTTGATGATGTCGGACCAGTCCAGAACTAAGACCTGATGGAATGCACGGATAGCGCGTAGAAGTCGTCATATTTCATTGGTCCCTGATTCCGCCGCTCGCTACCGAGATCAGTCTTTGCTAGAATTTTAGCTCAAACGGTCTTTGGCGCTGGCGATTCAGTATCGGCCGAGTCCCCGATGATAGCCAAGAAGAAGACCCCTAATTCTTGTTTATCTTCGACTAGATCGGAACAGGATAACATCCGATTCTTAGTGCGATGGAGAAGCACATGGCTAAATGGCGCTTTGGGAATATGAATGTCAAAAAGCCAGAAAGTCAGTATCGTATTGCATCTCCACAAGGTCCATTCATCAAAGCTCATCCTCAGTCATTTTCTTGCAGTTTGGATGGGCAAAGGATAATCATCAATGGGAATTCGGCGATCTGGTATCCCGAAAAGTGTAAGACGTCACTCTGTCACATTCCGTGATCTTTTGTGGGCAATAAGACACACTGTGGAATGTATGAATGGCATCTGCCGGTGACCGTTGTTTCACTCGTCTGCGTTGACGTGACCATCTACCCACTTCCAAAGTGGGCCTATTCGTAAATCACCACTTTGTTGGTTATAAGGAATATGGTTCCTTGTTTGACACAGCCAGCCTTTGTTCTCAAAAGAATTGGGTGCACCGGCCGGTAGCATTCTAGTAGGGGATGAGGCTGTCATCAACAATGCTCGACACGTGCATAAAGTAATCGATGACGGGCCTCGATAACTAGGTCTGATGACATCTGCGGCAAGAGTATCCGTGGAGAAAACCTCCTGCAGGGGAAATGGAGAGCTCTCCCACGGCACGGCGAGACAAGTCCATTAAGCCTGGAAAGAGTCCGGGGGCGCCATCAAGCATCCAGTGGAACGAATATGGTGTGGCTCAACCCAGTGGATGCTGGTCTATGAGTTCTAGATTTGCTGAGTTGGGACGGCAGGAAGAGCTTCGTGTCAGAGAGATAACAAAATGAGAATGAAGAATTAACCCAGCTGCATCAGGTCTTCCGGACCCTTTCATTCACAGCCGCTTGATCGACCCTTTAGATGTCGTGCCGAACTGTGAGAGAAAGGAAGCTCCCAGCGAGGACATTCAATGAAGTTGGAGAAGAGAACTTTTGATACGATTGTCTACCATCCTGGGATATGCTATTGGAATTCCGTGGGCCATGGAAAAATCACATCCCTTGGTGTGGCCTCCTCAACAAAGCACACCCCAAGAAGCCAGTTCTTGATATACAGCCGTGGTACACACGCGTCGCCCTCGGATTTATCCAGAGCTTCCATTTCCACCTCGAGGGAAACGTGCCTATTAACATCTTTGCGATACTCTCCGTCTTCAGTCCCCACTGGAACGATGGAAGTGAACGCAAAGGCTGGTGGGATGGCATCCTCATCATGCAAATTTGTTAACCCATCTGCATCTTCGTTCCAAACAAAGAGAGCCCGCTGCTCACTCGGAGACGGCGAGGGGTTATGAGAGTCCCACAGCGCTCCGACGCGCAGTTTTCCTCCCTTTTTAATTGCGTACGCTAGTTCCAAGGCCATTTGCAATAGATACTGCTCCTTGAATGGCAATAGCTTCCAGTCCTCTTCCTGTACCGTACTGCCATCCAACTCCAGCAAGCAGCCAATACTGAACGCGAGTGTTCTCATACCTTCCTGTTTCAACAACAACTCTAACTGGCGGAGACTTTGCCTTTGCTCCTCATTTAGTCGAAATGACTTGGCTTCCGGCCCGACTGGGATGTCGTGGAGAATTGAACTGTCAATCAACCTCCCAAGCTTCCATAAGTGACCGTTCGTCTTGATTCCTTCGTCAACAAGGCTCACTTTGTGGAAACGGCAGTTCTTATTAAAAGTGAGCGGATGTGCTTGGTATGGGCTGCGGAAGCGATTGAATGATTGGAACTTGAGATACTGAGGAGTAGTGTAATACAACGCCTCATGCGGGGAGTTCCTGATTCCATTGTCTAGAATTCCACCGTTCAGCAAGAATAGTGCTAGAACTGACAAGCTGAGACTGTGGCCTTCGTGTTTAAGTCCCAGGGTATCTAGCCGGGTTGGGAACCAGCAACAATTTGCCGTGATTGCTAGACGGTCCCAGGAATCTTTGATCCCCCTGTTGGAAATATCGGATATGATCTTTGGGGTCATCAGTTGCGACCGGTCGAGTATCCGGGTATACTTGCCCATAGTTTTGAGGATGTTCTTGATCATCGTCTTCGTCTCCTGGGAGAGCGCGCCGACAGCCCCGGATTTCAGCACCTGACACAACCGGGTGGCGTGGTCTGAAAGGGTAACAGCCTTGATAGATAGTTCGCCTGGCAAGTCTCCAAAGACCCCAAAGCGCCTTTTCTCGCTTTCCAAGAGGGTGCTGTGGGGGATAAGCAACGTCATCCTGACACCGGCGCGATAGTTTTCCTGGAATGTCCATGCTCGTGTCCACCAGTCGTCTCGTGACATTTCATAGAGCAGGCGGATTGTTTCGAGAGCCTCTACACGTGTGATGCCTTTTGCGAGTTTAAGTGAAATGCGCTGTTGCTTCACGACTCGGGCCGTAACCCTTCTCACGATCTTGCCAGCGAGAAGCCTGTAGAGACGTTCAAGTTCGGTGTGGGAGTAGACAGTTCGTGCGAGAAGTGCAACCGGATGATTGCTGTAGGAGTAGACGAGATGCATCGCCTGAACTCCTCTTTGCTTCTTCTGTTCATCATCTTGATCAACGCTGTGCCGGTCGATCCACAGGTACCCAACCTTCGTGTGCTGCATGTACCGAATGGCACGGGTCAGGGCACAGTCGCGAACAGGCGAGGGAAGATGCTGAGACTGAGAGCTCTCGGCCTGCTCGACTGTGTAGCCTCCACTCGAACTCCCTTCTCTTTCCGACGGGTTCCAAGTATAGGAGAGAGCCACATAGTCTCGCTGTGTTCGACCGTCGATAATGCGCCGACTCAGGTGTCCGTAATGAGTCTGTCCGTTGCCATTTTTGCATTGTGAATCCGAGCTGGATTGTGGTTGATGCGAGAAGCAAACAAGTTCTTTGACAAACGAGGTCGACTCATGTTACTTGAATTGGTGCTTTTGTATGCTGAGCAGATGATCGGTGATTGATGTTCCAGAGCGCGCGACGATATGGGAGAGGCTCTCCCCCATATCATCTACGCAGTCGCCATCGTGGTGAGAAATCGCCTTGTCCTGTTGCATCTTCCTCGAGTGGCAGGCCGTTGAAAATTCTCCGCAGGCTATGATCGGCGTGGAGCCCCCAAACAGAAACAAACATGAAGTAATATTAAGGGGCTGAAGATCACGTGTGGGCTGACATTTCAGTTGGCCGTAAAGATTGCTTATGCATCGGCGTCTCAGTCGATTGAGGGCATTGGGAAAATTTATCGCCATCTGATAAATTCGACGTCCATCTAGGGGCCATCAGCACAACGCCGTCTAGAAGTTCTAGGATACTGTCGTGGTGGTTGCCATGTTGTGGTGTGAGATCAAGGCCAGCAAGGCAGACCGTCAGGCGAGAAACTCCCCGCTTGCTAGAACTTAGCAACCCAGTTAGGGCGATTATAACTCATTGTTCCCACTTTCGTCAGGGGTTACGACGGCTACCCTAAGCTTTCACTGGCGTACACAGGGATATCTGGCTGGCAAGTCGTTCTTCGGGGGTTGTGTTTCCTATGTGTTTTGAGATTCGATTACAGTTTTTGTTTTTTTTTGTTATTGGTCGATCGTTGCTCTCTTTTGCTCTGGTCATTTAACAGCACACCTGACTCCGTTCCACGGCTTGCTATGGCCCAGGTCTTGATGTGTTCGCTCATCCCTGATAGTCTTTTCCCAATCTTAGACAGGCTCAAGCGGATAAATATTAGGACATCGGTAGCAGTGAATAAACCGTGCATTTTACTTAGTATCTAGTCTAGTAGAGGCTTGCCTCTTTACCCAATGCTGTAGTGATGCTTGCTTCTCATTCTGCTTTTTTAACGACACGCGTTTTCCTTTTTTCTTAGAAATCCGGTCTGGTTGTTGAGTTTTTATCTGTGACTGGGGCTTTGGAATAATTGCATTCGGTGTTGTTACTTTCGCTGGTTCTTTACCAGAAGACGCCGGTGTTTCAGAGGTAAAGACTAGCTCCAAAGCAAGCGTATTGATAGTTTCTCTCAAAGAAGGCTTTAGGAAGCAATACTTCTGAGGGACACCGTTCAGCCATCCGTTTCTCTTCAGGTCGGCGAGGGAGTAAGGTATTTGTAGTTTTTCAAGCTTCAGAATCTCATAGGCGTACTTAACACGGCCTTCCAAGTCGCCACGATCGAATTCGTCATTTCTTAATCCATGGGTATTACAAATCTCCCCAGGGCGTTTCCCATGACTTATAGTAGCGATGTATCGAATTGAGGATAAGGGGCTTGTTTCATATATCCAAAGTCGTTGAGTAGATTGTGGAAGAAGATAGTTGCGAAACTCATGGTTCTTAAATTCGACTAACAATGTTGGCCACATGCTTGGGGTGTATGGGTATAATTATATCTTGCCGATCTTCCGTTGTTTGCGACATAGCTCACAAAATATTGTTGTTGATAGGTTTCGAGAGTTTGGCCACGCGGCGCGTGCTCCCTGATACGCACTTTTACGCGATGCTAAGGGGTCCAACAGTGCCACGGTACCCGCGCCTGTAATATTCACGAGTACCCGTGTTATTATATGAGATTACCCATTACCCAATTAGGGTTAGCTACTAACTAATCTCAAATAATACTTCATAATAGGATACTTATTTTCAGACCAGACTTCCGTCTGCTAGATACAGCTCCGCAGTGTAATCCAACCTTCCCGTGTAGGCAGGGTGTGTACCCTCTCGCACACACTGCAAGTAAGATTTAGCCAGGTCGATGGGACCGTTTTCAGAGGATTCTATAGACATAAAAGATGATTGAAAGCTATTCAGCGTATAGCTTTTGCTGTTCATACATGCAATCAGGATCCTCCGTGATTCTTCATCGGGTAGCCTGCTGAGAATCTCCCGAACAAAATGAGGCCGCAAGATGGCGTTGATGGGGTAAAGCTCCTTCGACCAAGAAACATCTTGTATGAAAATCGGGTATTCAAACAGAAAGTAGAGAGGTCCGGTAAAAGAGTACTCAAAGTCAATGATCCCAGCTAGTTTTGGTGGCAAACCGTCAGGCTGCTCAGTAAAGAGCATGTTTTGACCATCAAAATCGGCATGAATCATGGCAAATGGTGGCGCAAGTCCTGGGTCCTCCTTTGTCTTTGTAAAGAATGCATCAAGTTCTCTCTGAATCTGACCAAAGAGTTGAATCAGCTCTGGCGAAGAAATATTATCGGTTGTCACGAATGAGAGTAAGTATTCTTTGGTTGAAAAGAATGGACCTCTTTCGATATTTGTAGCGGAAGTGATGAGAGGTCCGATGATGCCTTCGTCGTGAAGAGATCCAATTGATTGGAAGCGCAGCGATGCGAATATGGCGACTACTGTGGCGATTTGCGAGAGCACTGCTTTCTTTGCAACGAGGTTAAGAGCATCCCAGAGCTTGTAAAGATGCCGTCCCTGTATATATTCCATCAAAGTGTAAGGTGCTCCCACTGGATTATGGAGGCCGAGATCCTGGTAATAGACTTCAGGGACAGGTATGTCGGTTTTGTGCTTCAGGTACCGCGGTGTTGCCACTTCGCTAGCATCTCTCCGCGTGGCAGCAACTGAGTTAACGCGAGTGAATCGTGCAATGCAGCGATGGCCAGCCTGTGCGAGGCCTGGGTGAGTATTGCCTTTGGCTTCAAATGAGAGAAGGAAGACATCGTGATTGACCCCTCGTGTCATGGGGACAGCACTTGTGCAAAGGGCCCCCAAAATATTTGTCGCACAAGCCAGAAGCTGCTTATGATCGATCTCCAAGGGGGCAGGTTCATCCGAGTCATAGCTTTCAATGGAGCTGATACTGTTAGGCATGGTGTATGCAGTGATGATAGTGGATGGCCCTTTGTTTACTTTGTTTAGCGAGTGAAATAAGTTAAGGGATAACCTAACCACTACTACTTGAATCCACTTTGTGGCTAGGATGAGGCGCAGTGGCCGATATCGCCAGTAGCTACCTTACATGACTCCATTAGATTGTCTTGTATGTGACAGTAACAGATGTTTGTGTTCGACGATAACCTCGAGGTAGGTTCTAGCCTTCCACTTCGCGTACATGTTGTAGAAAATTTCAGTGCTTATTACTTGCTGTCTCACATTCCACGCTTTTGCAATGTAATTAGCCATCTGCGCCCATCTTGCGATAAAGGGCATCGTACCACTCGTGGGAAACCCATCCTGAACTAAATTCGTCATCCACTTGCTTTTGAAGACTTTCTAAACTAGATGCACAACATGTTAGCTTGATCTCTAAAATCTTTAACTCATCTTCAAATAGAAAACTTACGGAGAATATACCGCGTCGTAGTATTCTCTTAATAGACTCGTGTATCCCTCCGATCGCCCCTCGGCTGTGAGTTGCCTAGCTTCCCTCCAACTCTTCCTGCTCTCTAGACAATTCTTCACAACGTCCGCATATTTGCAGCCCATGTTAATTCTTAGCATCTCTAGAACTCTTGATTCAGATACTTCTTGCGGATTTGATGGTGGGATATTTCCAACTGAATACACGTGGAAAGCATAGCCTGTGGCCCTCGAGCGCCTTACGACACCAATACATCGACCAATTCCTAGCTCGGCAAACAGGATTCCGATAGCGTATACATGCGCAGCGAACTCCTTGTAGTGACTATCGTTGTAAGATTGTCTGAATGCTTCTGTTCCGAGGAGGAATTGGCGGTCGTGGCTGTGATCTCGGGCACATCTTACTCTGGAAGACTGCAGGTGGGCCAACCACGTAGTACCTGAGAGGAAGAGTCCGCATTCTGCAAGCTTGAAGGCAACCCGAAGCCTCTCTGAGCGGGGGAATCTATCAAGAGGTTCATGATCTATAGCCACACGGAGGTCATATAAGAGTGATGTCAGTGATTTGAACTGCTCTTCATCTTGAGGTACTGAGATCCGACGAGATTGCGGAGGCATGTAAGTCCGGAACCAGCCATCGTCAGCCATTCTGGAAACTTGTAAAAGACAGTTTTCGCGACTTGGCGTAGCTGTTCTCGAACACGCATCGTAGAAATCAGATTTCACATTGGTAAACTTGTCTGGATTGGAACCACCATGTGAACGGCGAGGACCTTCAACTAGGAGCTCAGAAATTTCAGATTTCCAGGTCAAGAGAAAGTGGTAGTGCAGTGGGAGTGAGCGTCTATCTTGGTCAATGAGACGCTCAAGGCGTTGTCGCAAGATATCAATGTTAAGGTCAAGGTCATCCGGGATAAACTTCTTTCGTGCTGTATAGCAAATTTCGTATAGTCCCTTGGAGGCCAGCCTAGATTCGTATATATCCTGGAACAGATGATTCCATGTTACTGACTCAAGCTCCGGTCTTAAGATGATGTCCCCTTGAACCAGTCTTTGGTTATGTATCTGAAATGCGTCCTTAGAAAGTCTTCTCACTACTGCCATGGTTGTGCGGGTACTTTCTAGCTTTCGAATTATCTTGGGCCCTGCCGAGCTGACGAATTTGACTGATTTTTGTAACCGCTTCGACTGTGATGTACTTTTCAAAGCAAGCGCCTCGCGGAATTTTCTGAGTCTCTGTTCGATTTCTTGAAGGAGAACCTGGACGGTTCGCATCTGTTGCGTAATAGTGCCGCTGGTTTTCCCCCACAGCGCGAGCAACCGCCTCCTTGAGACGTTCTGATCAACATCCCACATTTTGAGCCACAATTGGACCTCCGCTTGAATTGTAATGTACTCATTTTCCATTTGTAGCATGATTTGATTTACTTCCCGGACGTCTCTCACAAAAGCGCGGAGCTCGCTGACCCAGCCCTTCACAATGTTGACTGTATTGACGGTCGCGCATATAGCCGCCCAGCTCGCGAAACCGATAGCCACGGGCTCAACCATAATGATTGATCATATGATTAGCGTGAGTTCCTAATGGTTTGAGGATTGGTTGTGTCTGTACCCTAGCCGAACAAGGTATATTTGAATGCAGGGAAGGTTATGTAGCTACAGGATTTATGGGAGGAATAAATTGCGCAATGCTGTAGATGATGGAGGATGTCAGGTGTATTGTGTTTCGGTTCGCATTACCGTAGCTTTATTTATGCTTCAAGCCACAACGTGTATTATTACCAACTGGTCGATTGAGGAGTTTAGGTATCAGCCGAGATCAATAGACTCATAAATTTGACCCGGCAAGCTTTGTGGCGGATTCATGAGGCTTTGGGAAAAAGTGATAATATGGAAATGAGTTATGTGGCCTCTAGCTTTTGAATCTGTTCAAGGGACTGGAATGTGGCGTTATATATTCTTTGGGCCACAGAGGTATGATGCCACTTATTTGGTAATTGAAGACTTTGGGTGCAATGAGATTTCACATGCTAGCCACGATCACCCATCGAGCTGAGTGGACCAGAAGGATGGCTGACGGATTGATTATACTTGTACTGCGGGATGGGACGTAGAGTGATAATTGCATTAATTGCTGAGCCCATCCTCAAGCTTCACGTCATCATCTCGGCTCAGGTCTGTTTGATCCTTTAGTAAGATATTGACCTTCATGTATTCTATAATCATCGTTTACACAGCCCCCCAGACAGCGACATGAATAACTTCAACGTACCAAATGACAGTCGGGAGCTTCCGGATATCAGCCCCGTTGATACTGCGCAGTCCGCTCCTCGTAAGTGCGAAAGATTTGAGCTTGTATCGTACACACCATACTGATACTGTTCCCAAGGGGCCACTGCATTGCCCTACAGCAATGAGAACCTGGCTTCGCTATTGAACTCGTGTCTCGAAGATATAGGACGTTGTGTAAACGCCGCCGAAGTCGCCGCCGAAGCCGATAAGTTGCCCACCCGAGCTCACTTTGAAATTATTCAAAGCAGGATGCGTGAGCATCGGCTTCGTCTGGATATATGGGTATCAGATTGCGTAGCTGAGGGCGGATCAGTTGATGCGATTACGTCAGAAACGGAACCAGATCTCTTTGCTGTTCTGGTAATCATTCGCGAGAACATCAAGAAGGAGACGGAAACTATTCTGGCAAACATTCAACAAACGGAAAGGGAAGCAAAGAAAGGCAATAAAGTGACTGACGAGAAGTATGACAAAACAACAACATAATGACGAGGAAGCTACTGACTTCTTGAAAATCAAGGGGCCCCATATATGAAGCTTGGCAAAATATCAAAATCGCATGTAATAGCCTGACCTTCTCACTTTACAACCTGGCAGAGCTTCAAGATACGGTCCAGATGGCCATAGCAATCCAATGTAGGCGAGGACCCGACGCAGCAATTTATCGGGCTATAAGAAAAGTGGGAGCCAACTTTAAGGACGATGACGAGTTTTCCGTTTCAAGTGACACTGGCGATGATGCTTCGCATGTGTCTCGCGATGATGCTTCGCATGTGTCTCGCGATGATGCTTCGCATGTGTCTCGCGATGATGCTTCGCATGTGTCTCGCGATGATGCTTCGCATGTGTCTAGCGATGAAAGATGTTCAGAATGCCAGTCAAGGCTCCCATGGTATGCAATGCCTCACCACAAAAATGCCTACCACGATACCTTTCATTCTCGTCAAAGTTGTAGCCAAGCCTCGTCTGTGGGCATGACCACGCCAGAGACCAGCCCGATCGTTCCAAGAGCCATACCCCCCTCGACACGTTTCCCAGGAGGTCCAGAATGGCAGCCTCCCGGTACTAAGGACCAAGACCCATTCCCTGACACGGGAAGCCGCACGATGTTTGGCTTAGTCATGAGCGCAGTCCAGTCTTTCGTGAATTTCGCCGCGAAGGTGGCCTATGGTAGTGTCAGGATAGGCTACAAAGTGGTAAATGACATGAACAGGGCTGGGACAAGATTTGTTGCAGATACTGTCTGCACCACCCTGAAAGTCGGAGGAGATTTTTCCTCCACCGCTGATGTCTTCCTCAAGTATGCGGTAAATGTGTTCACTGCCGCAGGCGACACGGCTGTAGTTGATACAATCTTGCAAGTGGCACACCGCTCCCTTCAAGCCACGACTCTGATGCTTAGCGGGGCAGGGCTTATCTTGAGGGGTATATTGACGAATGATATCAACGAAGATACCCTCTTCTTTATCCTCAATCACCTACACGATTTGCTGGGCTTCCTATACGACTTAGTGAAACCAGGGAACGTTGTCCCCGCGTACCCAGGCGATTATGTGATTAAGAAAGAACCTGGCGAAGCAGATGAATTTCCCGGTGGGAATAACCCATACAACGAGTTCGACCTTCGGAGGGAGCAAAACCGTATTGCCATTGCCTACCAGGTGCAACGGGTCTGTTTGACGTTCATCAACATCCTCCAAATGGGCAGGACAACGTCACCGTGGAGGCTAGATGACCTTGCAATGAACGTCAGGTTATCAAGTGACTTTGACGCGAATGGTAATTCCCCGCCGCCAATCTACATCTCCAGGCTTGAAGAGAAGTTGGAATCGCCTCGTAATGAGAAATGGCTATTCATCAACGGTATCGCCAACGAGTTGACCTGGTTCCAGCGCTCGTGCGATAAGATCCGTGACACTTTCAAGAGAGAAGTCCACGGTATCTATAATAGAAGTGACGGCATCTTGTGGGACTTAATAGAGTGTTGCGGAGAACGCAGCGCGGTCAAAAAGAGGTCAAACGAGCTCATTGAGCGCACGCAGAGCAGCAAAGCCGCGCAGGAGTGCCTCGAGAAGGAGCTCACCGACGCTCTATGGCCTACTGATAGCAGCGCCCCAGACAAAGTGATTATGATCGCCCATTCTCAGGGGTGTCTCATTCTACGGCTAGTGCTACAAAAGCTAGTGAGCGAGAATCCGGTGGAATCGCAGAGGACGAGAGATATGAAGAAAAAGCTGAGAGTATTCACTTTTGGTAACCCAAGCATTGATTGGCTCGCTATAGGCGAACCAGCACAGTCTTTGGGCGAGTACGCGAGTGCTACTGAGCATTTTGCTCATGAGGTAGACTTTGTGGCCAGGCTAGGGATTGTGACGCATTCTGCTGACCCGGACTCGGGTTATGATGCGGATTCAACTTTCTACAGCAAAAAGGGAAGGGGACATCTATTTGGGGCGCATTATCCTCTGGCGGAAAATGCATACATCAACGCAGGGAGGTCCAAGTTGTTGAGCGCAGTTGATGGAAGAGCCATAGATTGACCGTTGGCTTATGCTCGAGGTGTGGGCAATCCTGGTTTGAATTATTGTCTTGGGTTATTATGTTACTGATTTCTTGAGCAAAATTTCCTGTATTCTATTGTCTTTTCCACAAGCAGATTCAACAGTAATTGAGAGGTGGGCATGCAACTTTCAAGTTTCATTGTGTCAGTAAACCACAGCCATGATCCTTGCAAGATGTTCCGCGGTATTGAAATAGGAGGCTTCGTACAACGCTAAATCACCCTTCACTAATGCTCATAGCTAAGCGGGCTGCTTGATTTGATATCGTTCACTGTGTTTTGTTTTGCCACGGAGCCGGACCGTAGCTGTTCCGAAACTCGGAAAGCGACTGCTTAATTCCGCGACGGAGGACCCGGAAAAACTCATCATTGGCTGATTCTATGGCGACACCGGATCCGATGGAATCGGATCCGTTTTGGATCATCACAGCCGCGGAATCAGATGGAAATTGCCAAATACGTTTACAGTGCCGGATCCCACCCTTGGTCGGCTTCACTTGATGGTAACTTTCGGTCTCCAAGATCGAGTTTCCACAAGCACCAGCTGCTCAGTGAGCCATTGAACCGAATCTCGAGCCCACTTCGGCACTGCAATCGTACGTAAGGACAATGGAAGACTACGAGGGCATGGAGTGCTTCGGTGTCTTCGACGCGGAGATTATTGGCACGCTCTCATGTGACAAGTCTGGGGAGACCCGCCCCGCTCGGTCGAGGCGGGCGTGCACTGCATGCAGGAGTCGCAAGGTGCGCTGCGATGTGTTGCGGGCTGGAGCGCCTTGCACCAACTGCCGGATCGGTGATTTGTGCTGTGCCATGGTACCGAGAAAGCGACCCAAGTATCCGCATCGGTATGATGAGCCCCCGGCCCAGCATGTGCCTGAAACGTTGCATGTTGACTTACATGATGGTATCAGGATATCGCTGAACCGAAAACGCCGGGCTGCCAAGCTTGGGAAGAGCCCGGAGGGGTCATCGCCATCAGATTGTTTTTCGGAAGACGTGTTGGAGCGTGAGCCAGTAGAAAACATCGTCAATCCGTCATCGACCCTTGAGATAGGTGAGGCAAGCTTTGGGTCATTCTCAGCCAGCCTCAAGTCCCCTGGTTTGCTCCCCGGCGTGATTGATGCAGGACAAGCACTGCAGGCTACTGAAAATGAGATTACGGAGATCACACTACCCTGGGATGATACTCAAGATCAGGCTGGGTCTGAGCAGAGACATTCATACCTCCCAGTCGATCTATCTTACCATAATGAGTTCTTCAACTCCGCAGTCGACCCCATAAGCGGCAAGACCTTGTCACAAATTATCGCAGGCAAGAAACCTACACGTCAACCTGTGGCTGCGCTTCAAGGTAGGAGCTGCTGCCAATCCCTAAAGTCTATGTCGCTCACATATTACAGACTCGGAACAATCTGCCCTGACGTTTCATTCAGACGCGGCATCAGATGCCGACCCTCCCTGGATGCTGCACTCCTGTTGCCAGTTCATCGACAGTCAAGGCTTGTGGCAGCTGTCACCAAGCGAAGCCGCCTTCTTGGAGCAGCAGGGCTCATTCCATGTGCCGTCGCGCGCATTGATGAATGAGTTTCTTAAGCAGTATTTCCGCATTGTACATCCAATCCTCCCCCTCATTGATGAAGGTGCCTTCTGGGCATCCTACTTCCATCCTTCTGGGAGAGACATTCCGTTATTACTGCTCTACGCGATGCTTTTTGCTTCATGTCCTGTAAGCATATCTGGCGATCCGGTATGGTATCATTATGCATCGCAACTGACCCTTCTCAGTATGTCTCGTTACCTGAGCTTAAGAAGCTTGGGTTTCCCGGCGTGAAAGAAGCACGCAGCCAGCTGTACTCCAGAACAAAGGTTTGGCCCTGTCCGCCCTGACACCCATCTGACTCTAGCTGACGGTCTCAAGGCTCTGTTCGATTTGACGTGCCAAAGAGACAACATAATCAAGGCGCAAGCCGCACTGCTGATGACGTACTACTCCCCGGAAGGCGACCACATGATAAACAGCTACTGGCTCAGCACGGCCGTCCATTTTGCCCGAAGCGAACGGGCAGACAAGTATCACCTACCGAGCCACCGGTCTGGCAATTCGCAGACGCTGAAGAGGCTTTGGTGGTGCTGCATCCTGAGAGACAGGATCATGGCGCTGAGTCTGCGACGACCGGTCAACATCCACGCCGACGAGTTCGACTTTGGCCAGCCTGGTCTGGAGAGGAGCGACTTTCAAAATGAGCTGGAATGCCAGAGTGTCTACGAGAGAGAAACGAAGCAGGTCCTCGTCCACATATCGTCCGCACTGTGCCAGCTGGTCGTGATATTTGATAAGGTGTTTGCCGTCCTTCGGCATGGCTCCTCCACGACATCCTCGGTCGGGGCATCAGAAGGGATGATCCAGGAGGGCACGTTGTGCTTGGAAATGCTCGACTTGTGGTATGAGACGTCCAAGGCCACGGTAAAACCCCCGGCTGAGATATCCGAGGGGCATCGCTTCGTCACATTGTTCATGAAGATGATTTACATTTACTACTTGTAAGTTCTGGCTCCATGACATCCCGTTATTATTTGAGCTGTCGCTAAGAGCTGTAGTGTCGCCAAAGCATCCATCTGCCATCATGCACTGCTGCTCTCCGTCAAGGCGAACAACGGCCTCTTTCCGCCCGGAGAGCATCAGGTGCGCAGTCGGTTCAACATGGACCACTCGTTGCGAGGCATCACGGAGAGTGTTCTCGAATTGAACAGGCTTGATCTGACGAGATATCTCCCCAACACATTGTAAGTCCCTTATCAACATGCATGTATTGGAGTGTTCAATTCTGACGCCCAACAGTATTACGTTCCTCGCCCTCCCATTCACATGGCACATCCTCGAGACGCAGATGATGAAAGGCACATCCAAATCCCAGGAGGCGCCGCGCATCATGAAGGCCTACACGAGCGTGATGCGCAGCTTCCGGAGCACGTACGAGAGCGCCGACAGCACGCTCCAGTGTATCCAGAAGGCGGTCGAGTACCTCAAGACGACCGAGAGCGTCGGCAAAGGCCTGATGCGCGCGCCCAAGAGCGCGCACCCCTTGCTCCGCGATGCCGTCTTTCCGCGATCCTCCCACAACGAGGACGAGAGGCAAGAGGCCTCCGGGAACGCGTGGGCGGACCTGGTCGTCTACGAGCCTCAGTCGTACATGCGCATCGCCATGGTGGTCGAGTACTCGCTCGCGCAGTGCCACCCGCCGGACGAGAGCGACCTCGCGAGGGTGCTGCAGGCGTCGGCGGCAGACGGGCTGGTGGCGAGTCCGGTGCTCGAGGGGGCGGCCGGGGCGTTGGCCTACTCGTTCGAGGACCTGACCAATATCTTGTCCATGGGGTGAAGAAGCATATGATAGAAGGTAGGTTAGAATAAAGCTACTGCATGTGGAATAAGGTAGATCCAATAAAAAACCATTTATCAAGTGTCATGACGCTCTATCTGCATGCTCAGCCAGCTTCGTTTCAGGAGACTTTAACAGCCCCAGCCCAGGCAGCGTCATTTGGTTTCGGCATTGCTCAGCGCCTTCCTGTTTGAACTTTTGGAGCCGGCCCAAGCTCGTCTGATCAGAGCCGTAATGGTAATGGATGTGGGATGCTGGTGGAAGGATCACGGCAATGCAGCGAGGCTTAGACTCAGCTACGTAAACGAGAACGATGCCCCTCGGGAGTCGCAACCGAGAATTGGGTGGCCGCCCTCCACCGTGACGGAGAGATTACGGGGCATCTCGCCCATCTGAACAACCGTGGCAGTCGATCAAAAGTCCCACGGCACGCGGATATGCAACGATGCACCGTCTCTAAGCGGCAGACAGCTGTTAGGGCTGACCCCAATCCAGACTAGAGCGTAGACGGTGCCATCATTCCTGGACGAGGTAAATTGCTTGATCGAAATCGAACACGAGGACGCGCGGCATGTCAGTGCGGCTAGCCGTGGTGGGAGTTGGAGACTGGAGTCACCGTTGGACCCTCCCTCAGGGACCAGGCACGCACTATATTTGCCGGATGAGCAATCTTTCCCTGCATGAAACACGGACGAGGCTTGGCTTGAGGAGAGGACAACTCACGGCCATGTGAGAGAGCTCGAGGACGGATCTGATCTGCTGTCAAGACCGCTGGCCGGACCCCGAGATGAGACTGGCCCCTGCAGGAACCAATATTGGCCGGCGAGGCGTTTTCCCGCTTGTTTGGGGCAACGGCTGAGCCAACGGAGACCGAAGACCTGTCAATTTCCCGTCAGTTGAACGTTGTTAGCGCCAGTGACCCCTTTTCCGCTGTTGAATCTCTGATTCTGTGTCCCTTCTCCGCCCATTCTCCGATCTCATCTCATCTCTCCCACTCTCTCGTCCTGCCCCTGTTGCTGGCGGAGTATCAGAAGTACCAGAATCCGGGGCACATCCAGCAGCAGCAACACGCGACAGAAATGGGGCCTGCTGATTCCACGGCTTGGCTCGGGCGTGTGTCGACGAACATTCGCAGACTTTGAAACGGTGATACGAGTATGAATTGATCACTAGTTACACGACTAGCCTCTTGGCCTGGAACTTTTCCCCTGCTTATTCCCATCTTGCTGCCTCGCAATCCCTCCAGAATAGACAAGAAAAAGTCGCGCGTCATTCAGCCCCCTTCTTGGCACCCTTTTGCGGCCATTTTTCTTGCGGATGGCCGCGGGCGCCGGGCAAACACTGCCTCTCTGCTCGTCTTCAGCCGCGTCACGGCCGTGATAGTTGGCCGTGGGATATATAGAAACCACACAGACACGTACAGAGACACAGACTGGCCCAATTGAACCCGTGAGGGAGCACAGTCGCGACAATGACAGGCCCGCGCATCCCCGGCGGGCGGTACAAGGGCCCCAAGATCAACACGCTCAAGAACCGCACGCTGTCCAAGATGCTGCCGTACGGCTCGCTCATCCTCGTGTGCAGCGTCATCTTCGTCGTCCTGCTCTCCAACGTCCTCGAGCGCTGGATCCTGCGCCGCCTCTACCCCAAGACGTGGCAGCGCCTCCTGGCCAGCGGCAACGAGCGCCGCCGCCGGTCCTTCACTTATTATCATATCGGCGCCATCATGATGTTCATCCTGCTGTGCACGAGCGTCTTCCCCGTGCTCAGCTTCCTCGTGGGCAACGCCGACTTCTCGACACACATCGACCGCCGCTCGTCGCGCATCACCGTCGGCGACATGCTCTTCGTCTTCTCCGAGGTCTATACCTCCTACTACCTCTACGAGATGTGCTTCCGCACCCAGTTCGCCAGCCCCATCACCATCGCCCACCACATCGGCCTGCTCATCATCGTCCAGACCTCGCTCGCCCTCTTCGCCGACATCCGCAGGCACCCGGACGCCACCATGGAGTTCTTCATGTGCATGGTCTGGGGCATGTTCGACCTCATCTCCGAGATCCCCGTCCTCGTCTCCATGATCGTCTGGCGCGTCAAGAGCCGCAACCACATCCTGCGCTCGCGCCTCGCCTACTTCTGCTGCGCCTGGGTCGTCGCCGCCGCCACCGCCGAGGTCTCCGTCACCGTTTTCCTGCTGCAGAAGTCCTGGCCGCTCTGGAGCCTCGCCTTCCGCGTCGTCACCCCCATCATCTTCATCCTCTGGATCACCACCCAGCTGTACGGCGCGTCCCGGCTCTTCATGATGGGCCGCTCCGAGGGGAAGATCGCGTACAACGAGGAGCAGGACAAGCGGAGTGCCGCTGCCTCTTCCGCGCCGACGTACCTGATTGATGAGGATGAGATGGATAATCGGAGGATGGGCTCGGATCCGGCTGGTATCTTTGTCCGTATGGACCAGGATACGCAGAGGATGATGAAGTCGGGCCATATCCCTTTAACCTGATATCTGCTTTACGTTTTAGATTTTACAACTCATATTTCACGCCATTGAATGGCGTGCGGCGGCCTGTTCACTCAAGGCCGAGGTTGAATTTTCAGCACTCGTCTCGAGACTGGGGCAGGCATCCTGGTCGCTATCCAGAGACAATGCCCCAAACCTGCTGCGCGCAACATGGGCATATTCGCAGAGAGGCTGGCCTTGAATTCAACTCACTAATAATCATGTCGGCAGCGCAGGTGGTTGGCACTTCCAGGCAGCACCCGGCTGCGAAGAATTGGAAATGGCCGAGATGGCAACTACAAGAGGGCCATAACAATAATCCCCTGCATTCACTGACATCACACTACGATTGATCAACTAATGCGATGTAACGAGACACCGGCACAAGAATTGGGGTGGCTGGTGTCATTGGATATGGAGACCTCTACAGCAAGCTTAATGCACATGGCGGGCATTGGGCGAGATAACCAACCTACGGCACGCAGGGGTATCGATGGGCCAGTACTACAGGACGGACCGAGAAGTCAAAGATTACAAAACCGTTGGATGGACGCCTACGACCAGGCCACGGGAGCTCACCCGAAAGCCAGAGTGCGGAGACTCCAAGGCGCCCGTGATAATGGAAGATCATGGACGACTTTGGTGAACCGCTGGTAATTGTTAGCAAGCCAGAGGACCCATCAGCCTCCCCGAATGTGGCAGGTCGACCGCCGGTTGATCAGTCCGGGTGTATCTGATCCTGGGCACTGAACCTTACAAAAGGCCTACCCACTAATAATCGAACGGTAGGCCAGAAGCAAAAGAACCGTCCAGAGAGGTAGGAGATAAGCTGCTCAGGCGGGGTTGGTAGTCGGGTTCACGGGATGGCGAGTATAAAGAAAGAGACGGGCAGAGAAGCTTCTCAGTTCAAGGTGGACTGACCCCAAGCAACAAGCGGTGGTGTAACCGCATTGTCGAAACTTCTTCACCGGCTCACCTTGGTTCGCTTCTGCGGCCATCACAGTTGTAGTCATGCAGCTGACCACCGCCTTGGGTCTCGGCTTGGGCGCCGTCTTGGCTCACGCAGCCTCATGCATCCCGCGCACCAATCCCTTTGAGCCTCTCGACCCTCAGAAATGGGTCAATCCAGATGATATGACCTGGGGCGACTTCATCGCGCCTCCCAATACCAATTGGAGCAACCCTTCGCAAACCGGTTCTGAGCGCAACTTCCACATCGCTCTCATCACCCTCGACTACTCGGACAAGCCGTTTGTCATCACTCAGCCCGCCGAATCAACGATCTTTGGAAACCCGCAGTCAAATGTCGCTGATGTTCCTGTCGCGGACGTACCTGCGTTCTACCGGGACCTTCTCAACACCCCCAATGAGCTCAACCAAGGCCACACCCTGCATGAGTACTGGATGGAGGACTCGGGGGGTCGGTTCGGCGTCGACCTGACCGTGTACGGCGTCTACCGCATGCCCTCCCTCTCCTGGCAGTACGGAATCGACGACTGGATGAACGAGGGCTCCTGCCCCGTCGCAGACGCCTGCAACGTCGACCTCCGCACCGACGGTCTCGGCCTGTGGCGCAAAGACGTCGGGGACAAGGTCGCTGACTCGTACGAGCTCGTCTTCCTCCTCTCATCCGGCCAGGACGAGTCCTCCACCTGGCAGGAGTTCGGGCAGATGAAGTTCGCCGCCAAAGAGGACGTCACCGACGACTTCGGCCCCCCCAAGGACGCGTCCTCCAACCTCACAAACTGGGCCACCACCCGCTACGTCCCCTGGTCCAGCTGGGCCGCTGCCTCGTGCATCTGGCCCAACGCCGGGGACGGCTCGTCCACCCAGGCTGAGAGCTCCGGCATGGCCGTCTACGCCCACGAGCTCAGCCACCTGCTAAACATCGGCGACAACTACAACAACCCGTACGGCACGCCCCTGCAGCGCGCCTACACCGGACCATGGTCGATGATGTCGCGCGGCTCGTTCAACGGGCCCGGCGGACCTCACACGAGGTGGAAGATCCCCGCGCTGCAAGGAAGCTCGATGGGATCCCTCCACACCGTCCGAGACAAGTACCAGCTTGGCCTGATCGAGGAGAGCAGCCTCCTCCGCCTCTCGCGCTCCGCCCTGGCCGAGTCGGGCATCATCGTCGCGGGCCTGACAGCCAGATCGGTCGTGTCCGACCTGATGGGCCTGCGCGTCGAGCTCGGGGACGCAGGGGACCTCTCGCCCTCGTGCAACGTGAGCAACGACGTCTTCTGCGATGGCGGGGGCTACAACTACTACGACGCCGAGGTGGTCGACCGCATGGGCGCCGACTCGTTCCAGGCGGACGCGGGCGTGCTGATCAGCAAGTCGAAGCAGGTCGACAGCGCGCCGTTCCAGTGGGTCATCGACGCGAACCCGCAGGACATTGAGCTCGTCGACTTTGTGAAGCCGGGCGGCGGTGAGCAGATGATCACGCTGGGAGACTACCGCCAGCTGGCAGACGCGCTGTTCCACCTGGGCACCGGCTCGGGCAGCCAGTACGAGCATGTCGACAAGGCGAACAAGCTGCACTTCTATGTCCTCACGCGCCGGCGGGACGCGGACGGCGTGCTTTCGTATACGGTCGGTGCGCGGTCGCTGGAGGGATCTGGAGCTAGCAAGTTTGGTGTTGAGCTGGCTGAGGGCGGCGCGGTCGCGGGGAAGAGCAGGACGCCCACGACTACGGGAGTCTACTGCTCGTTCGAGCTGAAGAACAGCGGCAGCTATGTCGCGGGAGGCTCTCACCCCCACGACGTGACGGCGTACGCGGGATCTGACATCTTCCGTCTCGAGGCTTCGGTCGAGGGTGAGGGCTGGAAGGTTGAGGTGCCGAATGTGTTTGTCGTAGCAAAGTATGGAGAGACACAGACGGCCTTTGTTGCCGTTGGTGCGGGAGAGGGGGCGGTTGATACGGGAGTCGTCACGTTGACGGCGACATCTGAGTCTGATCCAAGTGTGAAGGCCACGGCGAAGTGTGAAGTGCCAAAAGTGTTGTAGGGTAGGCCAAATACTACGAACATACTTGACTGGTTGATTGCCAGGATACCAGAGTTAGATGAAATAATGGGCATAATTTCCAATAGGTCGCCCTGTCTTATACTGTGAATCTCACGTGTGTCCGTAGCGCATCATCGCAATCAACTTCAGCAAGCAACATGAGAATTATTCAGGGATGTGTTTGAAAATTCTGACTACGGACCACAGGTAGTTGAGGCTTGACTTTAGTGGCTACAGTGGACATGATTGAGTTTAGGCCTCCTCTTCAGTGCCTCTTCCCCTGTAATCCCACTTTACGCCTGTGCCTTGCGTTTGGCCTCATAGAACTCGTCTATCCAACCCTTCAACGTTTCCACCTCCTCGTATGCAATGTTCTTCGTCTCTTCATTGACATCCCAGTTATTCTTGTAGTACTCAGAGCAATGCATACCGCCGGGAATGACGCGGATGGGATGCTTTGGAGTGCTTTCCATTGGTCCGCCTGGCCGGTCAACTGAGCTCAGAGTGGCATCGCGCCACGGATCAAATTGCCCGTTCGCATCCATGATCCGGGCATCCTCGCCGTACTCTCCTGCCCAGCCGGACGTGTAGTTGTTGTAGTCCTTCACCGTCTTGCCGTTGCTGAGCCCGAATCTGCCTTCGGGGAATACGAGGTTGCACATGACGTTCTCCCAGTAGTCCGCGCTGGCGGTCCGGGGCACGAGGGTCTTGCTCTCGCTTTTGGGGGCTCCCGTTTGCCAGTATAGCAGTCTGTTCAACAATTTGCAACATTAACATGTGAAACATGGGTGGAGTAAGATATCAAGGATCACTCACGGTTCATTGCACAGCATCCAATCCCATTGTCGCCCGGCAAAATTGTCGACGCTCAAATCCGTGTACATGGGACTCGATGCGTTGCTCAGAGCAAAGCAGGCCGTGTTGTATGTTCCTTGCCACTCTGGATATCCCGAAGCTTCGCATACTAAAGCGCACATAGGCAGATTAGCTTTTACAGTCATCATCAGCGTACACTGGAACTTACAGCCTGCCATATATTGTTCGGTCATCCACTTTGCATATCCATCGATGGCTTTATCTTTTCCAACTCCTTCCGGTCCTGGCACTTCGTTTCCTGAGCCGGGCCAGACGTTCTACAGAATCAAAAGGTTAGCTTAGAGGTTTTTATAACCTTCATGTGGTGGATGCATAGAAAGGGAACCAGAGAAGACCGAGTGTTGTAGGCTTTTCATACCTCGATGTAGTCGCAAAATCTATAATAGTCGTTATATCCCTTGACTGATTCGGTGTAAAATTGCGTTGACTGCCATGTCCATGGGCCAACCTCGAGCCATCTGGGGGATCATTATTAGCAGGCGATTTCAACCTTTTACGCAACAGTCAGAGCGTTCGTGGGTCGAATAAACTTACGAGGCAAAGTCACCATCTTCCTGGTCTCCAAGCATGAATTTATCCTTGAGCTCAAACTTCTCTTGTTCCGTTCCGTTCAGAAGGAGATTGTCAATATAGACCATCGCAGCATTTAGATCACTGCTGCAGTTCGTCGGAGTCGCCTCCTGGACAGGCCGAAAGTATTGCCAGAAGTCACGAATAGCCTCCAGAGTACCGCTGGTGCTGTGGTACGCCCAGAAGGTCCCGGGTTCGGTGTTGAGCATCCAGTGAGCCATCGCGCCGGTATATGAACCACCTGAGAAGACCCACGGGGCCTTGTCTGGCGCGCTCTCACCACTGCCATCAAAGGGAGGGACCCAATTCTTGGCGAAGTAGATATTATCTTTGATGCTGTTCTCCACGGTCAAGTGTTGCAAGGCGTCAATTGTCAACGTGTCATACGGGGACGATTCGCCCCAGTATCGATGTTCTGTCACCACGACGGCGCCACCGACCGCCTCCGCAAAGAGGCCGGTCAGTCGACTGTTGGTCATGAAGGTGTTGTTGAAATTGGTCGCGCTTTGCTCGCCAGGGTTGAAATAAATGATGGGCGACCCGGGACCTTTCCAGTACTGCGTTCCATACCAGTAGCGTTGCTTGAATGTGCCAAGGCTGGCGTTGGAGTGGTTAATGAGCTGGTCAAACGTTCCCCAGCCATTGGTAGTCGTTATATCAACATCTAGAAGGCTATTTTCTGTATTTGACGGGCCAAGGTCTATGACTGGCCGTGGGAAGAACCCGGCAGATGCCAAGCTTGGTATCAAGAATAGCCATGATGCTCGCTTCATTTTGGCCTATTCAACATAAATTCAACTTCAAAGACAGGAAAAAGTACGGGAAAGAATAGACATAGAGGACATGATTCTCAGTGACATTATTATATCAAGTCCCATGACATTCCAGTACCTATCACAAGCCGTGTTAACCGTCGTATCGACGGCTATAATAGGCAGGTGTATAAAGCTCACAATATCTTCTTTTAGAAGTTCATTCTCAGCCTTCCATAAGAGGGTTGGAACAAGAGCTATTAGGCAATCACAGACGGATAAAAGAGCTTGCATTATCGGAATCCCCACTCTCTGCGCAAAGAGCAGAGTTCCGGAGTAGCAATCCGAATCAATCGCGAACGGTTCCGATTAGACCATAGGGGTGATAAGAAATAGTAGTATTATTATCGCCATTGGCGAATATGCTAAACACCTGCGCTTTCAATCACAAGATACATATTTTGAAGTCAGTGTCAAGTTCAATCTGCATACACGGGCAGTATGTTATCCCAAACTAATTGCGCTTCTATATATGCTAAGCGGCATCTTCTGGGCTTGTTTATTTTATTGATATTCCAAGATTGAGACTCAGGTTATATATCTATCGGATCACTGACCCGAATGAAGTCCTAGATTCTAGAATACCAGCGGAGTTACAATCAATGAATGTCACAGAGTACATGAGATAGCAGTCCCTTGGGTAGGCCAAGAGATTTGCCCTCTGGCATAGGGCTCTACCATTAGCTTCTGATGATGAAAGAGAGAGACTGAACGCTTGCACCATGAGGCACGATCCGTGAGCTGACAAGGGCATTGTTCCCACCTTGCTTTTCAATTTTACCCTCCATAAGAATGTCCTTCCCTTTGGAAAAACAGCGAGGCAAAATCACTCTACCTCAAAAGTCATCTTCACATCAATATCAGCACCATTATCAAGCAGCATGTTCAATCACTAGCCTTATGTCCATTCCTAACAGCCTCTAATAGTCGTCAAAGGAATCCCTGGGATCAAAGTTTAGCACCATTATCAAGCAGTAGGTGCTCAACAGCCTCATGCCTATTTCTAGCAGCCCATAATAGGGGGGGCCCATCGTAAATATTAGCACCCTTCTCAAGCAGGAGCCGCACAATAGTTTCATGCCCGTTCTTAGCAGCCAGTAATAGAGGAGACCTATCATAAATATTGGCACCCTTCTCAAGCAGGAGCCGCACAATGGTTTCATGCCCATATCTAGCGGCCAGCGATAGCGGAGACATGGGCCTATCATTAATATCAGCACCCTTCTCAAGCAGAAGCCGTACGATAGTCTCATGCCCGTTCTTAACAGCCTGTAATAGAGGAGACCCATCATAAATATCAGCACCCTTCTCAAGTAGGAGCCGTACGATAGTCTCATGCCCGTTCTTAACAGCCTGTAATAGAGGAGACCCATCGTAAATATCGGCACCCTTCTCAAGCAGGAGCCGTACGATAGTCTCATGCCCGTTCTTAGCAGCCAGTAATAGAGGAGACCTATCATAAATATCAGCACCCTTCTTAAGAAGGAGCCGTACAATAGTTTTATGCCCGTTCTCAGCAGCCAGTGATAGAGGAGATCCACCACAAATATTGGCACCCTTCTCAAGCAGAAGCCGTACGATAGTCTTATGCCCATTTCTGGCGGCCAGCGATAGCGGAGTGTGAGAATACCGATCATCCTTCCCATCAACATTAGCACCCTCATCAAGCAGCAGCTGTACGACAGTCTCGTGTCCATATGTAGCAGCCTGTGATAGCGGAGTCTTGAAATCATTATCCCTCTCATCAACAGTAGCACCCTTATCAAGCAGGAGCCGTACAACAGTCTCATGCCCATCTGCAGCAGCCTGCGAAAGCGACGACCTTCCCAATTCATCACGAGCTTCAATATCGGCGCCCTTATCAAGCAGGAGCCGCACAATAGTCTCATACCCATTTGCAGCAGCCCACAAAAGCGGTGTCTTTCCCCGTCTAAGCCGTGAAAGAGCATCATACCTAGTTTCATCCTCTGCATCAACATCGTCGCCCATGTCAAGCAGCAGCCGCACAAACGATTCATGTCCACTTTCTGCGGCCCATGAAAGCGGCTTCTTTCTTCCCGTATCTCTTGACTCGGTGTCGGCGCCCTGTTCCCTGATGATGATATCACCCATTACGCTTATTGCCTCGTGATCTGAGTTTGTCCAAGGACCGTGAGTAGCGTTTGCGGTTTTCAAAGCTGTTCCATGAATTTTCACGGCTTTTCCGAAGGTCTTATTTGCTTCTTCGTATCTTTCCAGTCCATTCAATATCAGCCCCAAGTCCCATAATCCAGTAGCTTCGTGTAGATAATCTTGGCACTTGCACTCTGTGCTTGGGCACTTGGGCTTCCTCGGGCTAGCTATCAGACCTTCATCATATGTGTCATCTTGCGCTTTGCCTTGAGATGCCTCCCAGTCCCAGACAACTGGAAGTTCATGTCGAAATGCCGTGATTGGTCGTGTATATTCTGGTAAGGGAATCGCAATCACGATAACAGCTAAATAACCGCCACACAGCCTCATGATTGAAGGCATCAGTGCTCCCTGCAGAAAATACACGGCATCCCCGGCCTGAATGGGTTTCGCCGAAGCTGGGAAGGTCAAGTCAGACTTCTGGTTTCCTTCCTGGTGGATAGGCTTCTTCCAAAGAAACGTCACACGTTGTATATCATCTCGGGTATGGTGTCTTTCAACTTGAGATACTTTGCCAAGAAAGCAGCCCTTGCCCTTCATAACCGCCACCTGTTTACCATCCCAAACTTTCACCGACATCTGGTCAGATGTAGAGAATTTGACAAGATTCCCAAAAACTTCTTTCCATGGCATTTGGTAGTTGGGCGATAAGCCAGCATCGTCAAGAACACTGAAATCATCCGAGCTCATACCTAGAAGGGCATAAACCATATCTCGACGGTCGGTAGCCTGGCGGGTATGATAGGTGTCGACTAGCTGACTTAGAGGACGTATATTTAGCGCAAACCTCCCTAATTGACTCTTCTCTCGCCCTTCATATCGAGGCCGGAAGACTGCGCCTCTTATTAGGTAGGCTGTCGTACGTATTATATAGCGAAGGCTCTGATCTGCTCTATGGGATATCTCTAGTGCACTGAGACCTGCGCAGAATGCATATCCATCGATTTCTGTGCGGCCAGACCTGATCAGGATATGGCGAGCCGCAGCAACTTCCTGGAGGACCTGATGAAAATTGTTAATAAATTGTACTTTGATTGCCTGGCGCCTCTCTCACCCAGATACGCTTAAACCATGGTCGGTTTAGCAGTGTAAGGATCGCCTTGTCGGTCGCAGAGTCCACAGATTGTCCTTCGGCAGCCGCTCGTATTGCTTCTAGCGCTTCATTGCTCTGATCTGCCACTTTCCCAAGCCAGACTATTACACCACTGGCTCTGGCATAGATCTTTGCCATAGATTGAACTTGATGTCCTTTTTCATCCTTATCTTCTTGATTGATGCAAATAGCATCTATCCATATGATCCGCTCGATATACCGATCTTGTAGACACGACAGCGCTTCATAGAGGTTGGTTCGGATAGAAAATTCGCAGTTATTTATGCGGATCGACTGCTGATTGTCCTCGGGTCCCCATACATATGATAAGGCTTCATAATGATGTGTGCTTCCGGATTTCAAGAGGGGGCAGGTAAAAAGCTGGCAGTCAATTCCTTTACGACTGTCCGATGGTGGCAGAAGCCGAAGAAGCCGCACACTATCGTCCGGCAAAGATTCGTATAGAGGCATGGTTAAGTGTGTGAGCCATATGCGGACGCTCTCACAGTTCATGTTGATTATCTATCTGAAGAACCAAGGCTAATACTGAGGAAGATGCATTGGTGCCCAATGCTCAGCCACATCGGAGTCGGCCTTGGTTCCGGCTGTGCTCAGCATAAGCTTGCTCTTAGGCATAATGATCAACGTTATTATCAGGAAAGATGCTGCGCTTGAGCAATAGGCCCCACCTGTAGGTACATTTCATCTTACGCTATCAAATGAGAAGTAGCCGAATTTCTCTTCCTTCATTCTGGCTTGGCGTTGAATACGGCTGCTGAACACTCCAGAACGAACGCCTCAGAACCATTCATTGCCTACACAAGTAGCGCACACAGTATTTGTCTCCGGTCTCAAGGGCATCGCGATTCATTCAAAATCATGCCCGGCGCTCTCAAATCCACCGCTTGCCAGACGTGCAAGACACGTAGAATAAAGGCAAATCATCCCTGTTGGTGCCAGTAGCTATATAATATGAACTTGTTGGTGTCGCCACCAACAGCTTCCAGATTCACAGGTAAAAGGGATAAATTGAGACTGTTGCTTCTGACTAGTAATTACAGAGGGGATCCGCAGCCCTTATATCCCTGAGAGTCCCTCGATCGTATTCTCATGCGAGCAGCCCGGTCTCGGGCTCGTAAGGTCATTCCGATATCCCTCTGGCTAGTAATAACTAGGGATATTCATATCCGGATGACCGAGGTCATCCTCTTCCTTCGAGCCGTGTGTTCGATAGGATCAGAACGCTCTTCGAGGCATCGGCCCTGCGCCGATCTCTCGGTATTAGGTTGATCGTCAGGTCAGTAGGTTCGCGATCAATCCTACCGGCTAGGGTTGCTCGAGCCGATAGGTCAGGGCTCTGACG
The DNA here is from genome assembly GCA_026958235.1 of Clonostachys rosea. Classification (NCBI taxonomy): domain Eukaryota; kingdom Fungi; phylum Ascomycota; class Sordariomycetes; order Hypocreales; family Bionectriaceae; genus Clonostachys; species Clonostachys rosea. Next base: position 1,474,134 of record CP110208.1, read on the forward strand.
ATCGGGTCCAGTTAGGTTGTAACCTTCCAACCTAGCCAACTGACCCCTCTCGGTGAAACTGATCCTTCTAGGTCTGTTGTATCGTAGCCGCGGCTATCGTGTGATTGAGCCTTACTCTCGCCTTCGAAGCCGGGCCGGCTTCCACGGAATTCCTGATGTTAGTTACTAGTAAATTGTATGTGCGTTCGAACAGGCTGGGCTGCGGGCTTCAATGTTCATGGATTATCTTGGTAGTTGACGATAGCTTCCTATCGCCCGCTTGGCACCAACAAACTATTCCACGGTGTGGTGTAGGCTTGCACTTTTGCCGGTGGTCTAGTGGCATTAACAATCCCACAGTCCTCGCTTGGCAATGCATTTGAGAGACACCAATTCTAACTTTTCATGTGTTGCTCCCTTTCAGTGTGACGAGGAATGGCCTACATGCACCCAGTGTATACGAAGGAGCTTGACATGTCCTGGACCAGCCTCCTTGATCAAATTTGTCAATCGCCATCATGACGAGGACCAGAGAAGACTGTCAGTAGAGAACAAGGCTAGTCATGGAGTCGGGGTCTTGGAGCCTCTTCGGAGCAAACGACACCGTCCATCAGAAGGCACAAAGAACCCAGCAGGTGCTGACAAGGCTCTAACGAAAACATTTCGTTTCCGAACCACGCCGCGGCCGAATTTGACCACGACAGCAGACCGCGTTGGTTCCCGCATTTTTTACCATCTCGATGGCAAACGAGACTGGGGCTGGGTGTTCTCGATGCACTACCTGGAGGATCTACCGAGACGCCTGTCAGAGAGCACCAGTTTACAGCATACCGCTGGTTTATTTTGCACCGTCTTTGGAGAATATCGTCGTGGCGAGCCAGCCAAGGAATTCGTCACCTTGCCTGCCTATGGCAAGGCGCTTCGTAGCTTGCGGCGGGCAATTGCACCGGGTAAAACGTTGACCGTGGAGACATTAGCATCCATCATGATGTTGGAACGTACAGAGAACGTTTTCAATCGAGGGCGTGATGCTCTATGTGTAACTCATTCAGCGGCCATCGCAGATATTGTACAACAATTAGGGCTTCCAAAGTCTGATGACGGACTCCACCGTGGTCTGGTTACTGACAGTTATGGCACGATGGTATATTTTCCGCGCCCATACCCAACGGACATGCCCGGTTAGACTTGAGAACCCGCTAACTCTCGTAAACCTAGGCACTTTACTTCATGAACAAGGGCCGCAACAACTTCATAACAGAAGATCCGTGGGGCGAACTTGTTGCAAACACTATGGCTTCGTTTATTGAAAGCGAGGAGCTAAGACCGTATTTCAAACAAAGTCTTATTACATATAACGAGGTCTTCAGGTCAGCACGGGACTTGATACTTCGCTGCCAGATGGTCCGTTCTGGGCCCCAAGATGCGGAAGCCTCAGAACAACTGATCAGAGATCTTGCTGGCACTGAGAACGCCCTAGAAAGTGCATATAGCGAGTTACTCAAGAAATCTTCTGATCTAGGCCTAATACACGAAAAGGATGATCCCGGCTCTATCGCTGGAAGTACCTATCGGCCGTCACTCGTCCGCGTGGCTCAAACCATGATATCATCAATCGGCCTACGACTTAACTTACTGCGGATGCTTTATGATCGCAGCGTCATCCATGGTGCCGACGATGTTGAGTTCTTATTTACAAGATTCAGAAATTTATGTGTGGAGGCGTGGAAGCTCATACCCTTTGTTCAAAGTCTAGAGGCCTGCGTTGCATCAAGCTCAATAGCCTATCTTTTCCCGACTCTTGAAGTGGCAAATGCTGAAGAAAAATTCATCGATTGCCTAGAGAGAGAGACGCGTTGGAGAAAATGGCCATATATCTCACCATGACGGTGACTGGTCGAGTGCCTCTTCCAACATTAAATTGATCACTGGACAAGGATGAAGGCAATACGACACAATTTACTTTAAGCGCAATTGATTATAGTTCTCTTCTAGCGATTTTTCCGTTCGCGGAACGTAACGTCTACAATCATAGGCAGTCTCGATGTCTCTGATGATATGGCATGACAACTTTCGGGGACAGTTTCTGATCACGTTGAGATGGCCATTAGCCGCTTTATTGATGGGACGCCATCCCTGCAAGCTTGAGGCTCTGAAAGATATACCCATATACCGAAGATGTTTGTCCTTTGGTATGAGGAGAGGGGGCAATCTAAGATACTAGAAATGATTGAATATCTGTAGGCAAGGGGTTGTTTAGGTCCGAAGACACGTCTTGTCCCCCCATTCATTATCCTTCCTATTGTTCGTCAACGTTGATAATTCTGCCAAGTGTATATTCCTCCTCCTTTCTATAAAGATCTGGTACGATTGGCTCTTCATTCCGTAATGACCTCCAATAATTGGTAGACTTGACTATCTCACCGCACCCCTCCAGCACCCAACCCCATCTTTCAAAGAACCCCGGAGTAGCCTCCCAACTGTCCGGTATATGAGGATCGCCCCAGATAATCAGGCCATTCCTCGTTGCTGTGATCTGATCGTCGAGGCCATCCCGGAGTGTAACTCTGTGGGTGCCAGGAGGGCTTGTTTTGACGCTTGGTCTCATGAAATATAGTTCGTCTAGTAAATCTCCAATCATGTCTCTGATGAACTGCCTATGGTCGAACTCTTCGTTATGCCTGATCAGGTTATCCCGCATTCGGGGGAATGGAATGAAGTCCATCCACGTTGCATGGGGAACTCTCATTTGGTGTCGCGTTGGAACGAGAGATGTGGGGATACTAGATGATGATGGAATAACAGTGGCCTGGCCAGGGAGGCCCTTCATGATGTTGACAGCTGTATTGCTCCCTGGAGGGAAATGTTCAGAAAGGGTAGCCAGCAAGGCTTTGTTGATAAATAATCCTCTGAATGTGTTGTAATTGACGAGGTTCAATAGCTGATCTGAGCAGGGAGATGCACCCAACATCGCTGATTGCGACCTCGCCCATCGACTGAATTGTGGAGCGTGTTGTTCAACTTGAGCGAGGCTCAGGCTGTGAAATACCGAGGGGAGTTGGATGCCACTTTTTTTAGAAAAAATCAATTGGTTATCATGTTTGTGGTTATGAACCCTGGCGCGCTTTGGTTTCCTCTCCTCTTGGATGGCATGGATCGGCTGAGGTACTTCGAGGAGTTCAAACTCATCTACCCTCCAACGATTCGTCTCAAATTTTGAAGATGCGATGTTCTTCTTCGACTGGCTTCCTCTCATCCTGTCTCCTAATGCCACGGGGTTTAGTATGCCATTATCACGTGGTATCTGTGACCATCACGTAGACCAGGTTGCCACCTACTGCGCGCTCGCTGATTCATCCGATTCAGTACCTTCTTCCGATGCTTCCGCTCAGCATCAGTTACTGCCGGCTGAAAATTTTCCGGGATACTGCCGGGCCCGGGAATGGAACTGGTGCTAGATGGCTCCATAGCCGTAATATCCAACCTCGATGCTTGGAGCTGGTGATTGAAAAGGGAAAAATGTCGTGGACAGGGGAATTAGGTGCCACCACGATCACATAAACCCACCCAAAGGATCAATTTCAGGGTTCAGCGCTAACCGACGTCAGAGAATGCCTCTAAACCCAGTTAGGGAAAAATGTCATTCTCTGTTCCAGCTCCACATCCCTGAAAGAGTTACAATGTCACTCTCGATGATACCGAAGAAAGTCTTTGCCAAACTCCAGTATGTCCGAATGGCATCGATTGCTAATCTGTTGGCATGGCGATACAGTCGGAGATAATTCTATTAGCTTTCTATGAGTCAAGGTAGCCCTTAAAGTATAAAGACCCCTTCGTCTCACGCGTTTGAAAACATGTCTTCAACATCATTCTCACAACAATACCAGTTGAACACAAAATTTCATCAATATTCCATCAATATTCTAAAAATCGTCTCATTCTCGGCAGTTCAACATGTCTCTATATGCTGAAGTCCACGCCAATCCCACCGGCCCAGGAGATGCCCGCCCAACTGCCCTCCAAATTGTAAAGGATAATGGGCTGGAGGGCAAGCTCGTCGGCAAGGTTGCTGTAATCACTGGGGTCTCCTCTGGAATCGGTATTGAGACGGCTAGAGCCCTTGACGCCACTGGAATCACGCTGTTCCTAACCGCCAGGGACACAGCCAAGGCTAAGACTGCCTTGGCCGAGTTCTGGAAAGAAGACAGGATGCACCTGATCCAAATGGATCAAACCTCGCTAGAGAGTGTCCGGAACGGTGCTAAGGAAATTCTGGCCAAGACCACTCAGGTCAATATTCTCATCGCCAATGCTGGTGTCATGGCTGTCCCTGATCTACAGCTGACAAAGGACGGCTTTGAGACACAATTCGCGACAAATCATTTGTCGCACTTCCTCCTATTCGAGTTGTTGAAGCCCGCTCTTCTCAAGGCATCATCCGCTGAATTTCAATCACGCGTCGTTGCTGTTTCCGCCTCAGCACACCGTGTCTCTGGCATAGCGCCCACTGGGGATTACAACTATGAAAAGAGCACATACGATGCCTGGGCTGCCTACTCTCGCTCCAAGACTGCCAACATCTATATGGCTAATGAGATAGAGCGTCGGTTCGGATCTCAAGGCATTCACGGTCTCAGTCTGCACCCCGGAAATGTCTATTCGGGCATTGGGCGATTCATCCCAGACGAGGTGATGGCAGCCGCCGTCAAACCGATCATGAACGTTCTGAAGAACACAGAACAAGGTGCCGCTACTACTGTTGTCGCTGCGGTTGGCAAGGAGTGGGAGGGTCGAGGTGGAGTGTATCTTGCAGATTGTGCTGAGTCTGAGCGTGGCGAGGATGACGGCAGTATTCTTGGCCCTCGCTATTCAAGTTTTACTTACAATAAGAAGGAGGAAGGTAGGCTCTGGGAAAATTCTCTGAAGATGGTTGGATTGTAAGACGCAAAGTCTACGTCTTGACTTTGGCTGAACCTCTGATCCATTAGAGTTGAATTGGATATAAGTAATTGATGTATTATGATGAAGTAAATTGCAGAACAAGCTTACACGGTCCTAACCCTAAATCCAACGCCTTATAACAAGTGTCCTTATATGAAAAAGTTCAAAGACAAACTGAGCATTGGCGATCGTATCACATTGAAGTACCTATGAACACAGCCAGGGAGTATAGGGTAATCCGTTGAACTTAACCAGAACTGATCTGCTTATTGTGGGTACAAGTCCTCAAACCACCAATGTCTAATATCAATGTTGAATATCAAGCGAGGGTCTTTCACTGTGTATTAAAGCTTAAAAGCATTGTTAGTAATGCTATCTCCTCTAACCCTTCCTCTCTTTGTACTGCCCTACTTGTTCTTCTGGATAGCTTCACTAGATTGTAGTGATCTAGCTTTGGGCACCAAGAACATCCACCACTCCAATCTGTTACTTCTCGTCAATCCCAATACAGTCTTAGCCTCGAGCTTGGCTGAAGTGCTTGGATTGGGGTGTTGAAGTTCTTGGAATGGTGTAAGACAAGTGTGAAGCCAGGTGAAAGAGGCAGCTTTGATAATTATTCGATGAGCCGCTGTCCTGATGGTAAGTGAGTTATCCGTACGAAGGTTCATAGAATTTTCCTGCCGTATAGCTACATCTTGGGCGGACTAGGAAAGGCTATATTTTTTTTTAGCTTTCGTATTCATTATATTGAGTTATCAGGCCCTGGCTACTTTATTGTTATTAAACTCTATTCTCCTTCTCTTCCGTATCAAGCGAGGGCGAAAGTATTTGGTCCATGTAGACACATTTCTCCGGAAATGTTGTAGATTAGGTATAGCATAGCTGTTGGATGAAGCGCACCACACGTTATGTCAGGTATTATCACTGTATCAGCAAAACGGGGATATCCCTGCCAACAACTTTGAACTGACTCTACTCGGATGGCTAGCAACAGCGAGAGAAGCGTTATTGAGCAGGAAGTGAAAGCAATTGACATCTCTTGGGAACACTTGACTATTTAATGATTGTCATACATCGGCTTTCGTCCTCAGCAGTATCTTCGACCCTGAGTCCACGTGACCAACTGGTGCCTGAGGCAGGCACGGGGACGTACAGCCTTTGTGTTGCCGACCGTGAATTTTTACACACCGTTTTTTCTTTTCTTCAATTACTTGAGTTTTGTGAAGGTCAGCATTTCTCTCGAAAATGGACTCGCAAGATGCTTCGCAGCCCGTCGAAACTGGGTACAGTGCTCCTGTGCCTGGTATAGCTCCTCCCCGCACGCCATCCGAAGAAGATCCACAGATCGCACCCTCTCCATCTACAGGCGGAGAACATTCCAGGCCAGTCGGTTGGTCCCTCCAGGATGAAGATTACGAGAGTTGGGAGGATGAGGAAATGGATACGTCGATTGAGTCCACCGCAGATGGCACTGATCAGGAGATTCCAGACGACGTCCCTGGCGATCAACTGGGTGCGCTGCAGCACTGTGTTGAATCCAACTACAAGGAATTTCTCTTTGCTTGTGGAGGTACCATACCGATCAGTTCCAAACATCAGCAGAATACTCCAGGCCCTATAAGTAAGGAGACAGCTTCACGCCCCGAGTCTGCCCTCAGCAAGAGTTGGAGCCCAACTTCTGGTCCTCACCCCCCGGTCACTCTTCGATGGGACCCGAACGACGTATCAGCTCCCGCAAGCCAGTCAAAGCTTATCTTTCCCACCAAAGAGACTACTGCAGGTAATCTCAAACACTTGCTAGCTGAAATGAAGCCCGCAACCTTTGGTCGTGGCGGTGAAGATGTGTATGATGAGAGCTACCGCAAGGCATCGAAACTGGAGCCTCAGAATTTCTCCACGAACTTTTGCCCGTATAGCACTGGTATAATTGGAGAGATATCCAAACTTCTTCTTCCTGATCCGGAACGCGCGGATCAGAGAATCATTAAGGCTGAGCTGTACAAGCTTAATGTCAGTATTTGCAATCACTTCCACATATTTCCGTTGCACGTGCTTACTTGATGCCAGGTTTATACCGGACCCTCAGGCCACTTCCGTTCCCATGTCGACACCCCTCGATCTCGCTCTCAGTTCGGGTCTCTTGTCGTTTGTCTGCCAGTCAAGCACGAGGGTGGTGCTCTCGAGGTTCGGCATAATGATGAAGTTATGAAGTTTGACTGGGCATCTACTTCGGAACAACCAGAACTTCAATGGGCTGCGTTTTACAGCGATTGTGAACACGAAGTATTTCCGGTTCAGTCTGGGCACCGGATCACTCTGACGTACAATCTTTACGTTACTTTCAATAGTATCCAGCGTCTAGGGAGCTTCAATCCTCTCAACAATACCCAGACTCCACTTGACAGAGAGATTGAAGCCCTGGTTGGAGATCCAACTTTTCTACCAGATGGTAACATTGTCTGAATCTGGCCCCCTTTTGAAAACAAGCTGACAAACTATTTCTACAGGAGGCTATATTGGCTTTCATACTACTCACACGTACCCCCACAACGATTCAGAGGGTTGCCTGGAAGACACCTTGAAAGGTCTTGACATGGTCATTTGGAGGGGTTTCCAACGGCTTGGCTGCGGGGTATGCTTGCGGCCAGTCCTGCAACCTACCCCCTACATCATCAATGTGAAACTGCCCTTCAAGCTTGGCCGCACATTCAAGCTTAAAGCTATCGACGGCGAAGTTGAGTCCAAAGATGCGTGGGATGAACTTGTTCAGTACGACTGGGGTCTTGAACATCTGTCGGTTGAGGACATTACCTGGCTCAATAAACCCACTCTAAAGACCAAAAAAGCGGCGTTTGCCTATACTGTGGTAAGTGCGATGCCTCGAACATAAGTAAAAGACACAGCGACCTATTACGATATGGCCACTAACCTCTCACAGTATGGCAACGAAGCCTCTAGTTGCCTTGCCTACACAATCTGTTCCATCATCGTTTCTGTCCCTAAGATTGTTGAAGGTAAACGAGCCAATCTGGAGACAACGTTTGATGTTGATGTTGTTGTTGAAGAAGAGGATTGGGAAAAGCGCTCCCCCTGGGACTAGATCATTTTCGTCATTCGGTCCCGGCTAGATGTCAAACACTGCCTAATGTGAGAAAATGGTTTCTCTCGCGATAAAGGAGGTAACAGGCTTAGTTAGATTCACCAAGCTATTATTTCCATGACCTCTTTGTTCCTCCTAAGGTATGAGTTGAATCTATTTATAGCCCTCCTCCTGTATGCTACAAATTTCTCCAGGTGACCACTGATATTACCGGCTCTTGGTAGCCTTCTTTTTGACCGGCAGAGGGGGAAATCCCCAGTTAAACGGTAAACTTCTAGAACGTTATACCCGGAGTGCGCCGGATGCATCATTGCATCACTGAAAATTTAACGTGTGGCCAACGGCAACCCCAATCAGCACACATAAACTTCCTGACTATTTATTCCGGTCCCAAATCTTAGTTTTAGATCTGGAGTAGCATTGTGACCTACGGCATCTGGCAGACCGGGTACCAGCAGGGAGACTTTCGTCCCGTGACCGGCAACATGTTGAAATGCACCTGGCTCAACAAAAATGAAACAAATACCAGAGGCGCCGCCATTGGACACAGCTCCCCGCGTCTGGCCGGGGGGGCCACTTAATGCTTGGCACGAGAAAGATAGATCTGCAGGTCGAACGGAACTGGCCGACGCACAACCGGGCTCTTCCATCTTGGCCACCCGTTCTACCCGGGTCTGGAGCAATGGCCCGCACAGCCTACAGTTGTGCCTGGTGAGCGTTGCCCTTGCTCTTCATTTTCACGGCACGGCCAAGGGTTGCGAGATGGCCTGATTGTTTCCCGGGGCGACTAGGCCGTGGAGAGAAGACGAGAGAGCTTCTTTGGTGGAGAAGAACAGTCTTCGCTGGAGGGATGATCCCGTCAGTCAAAGGCACTATTCATTTTTTACGTATTTTTACCTACGGGCCTGAGCTCTCCCAGATCCTTGACTCCATCGTCCCCGCGCAGTCATTCAAATGGTAATATTTCCATTCGTGAGAATGACAGAAAGAGCGGGGCGAAGAACCTGGGTATCCCACTATTTGCGGATCATGTAGATACAAATCTCTTGTCCCTGCTTGGCGATGACTGAGGGTTAGATATCTGTATCTGTGAGATATTATGAGCGTAGAACCGGCTTGGCAGGAATACACGGTTTGGATGCCACAGGCGAGCTGGACGGCAGCCAACAGGGGTGACCATTCCGAACGAAATTCTTGCTCGCTTACCTTCGGCGTCCCCCGCGTGTCCCTTTGCTGGCAGTCTCAGGCTCCTCCTTTGCGACCGGCGGCAATGTGGTTGGTTGACCTAGGAGCCATGCCCTCCTGTATCATCACCTTTTTGACCAACCACCGGGCGTTATCTGTCTACCCGGTCTCGCTACAGCAAATTTCTCCTCCTCGTGTGACATCATACCCTGCTCCTGTAAGTGGTCGGGCCTGCGAGTAGCGGGCGGTAGGATACCGCCACTCATCTACACGGGCTTTGATATCTAGACTTTGCAGGCAAGATTGCCGACTAGATCTGCTTCGGAGATGGTCACATCCTAGATAGATCTAACGGCACACGCTTCATCGCGGGAAGACATCTACATGTCCTCTACGTGTAATTCAAACTTGAAGTATTCATCATAGGTTCGGGTGAGGGTGCAGAAGCATGCATGAGGCGCTCCGCGCCCTTTTCCCTACCCTTAATAAAGGTATATTAGATGATAATGGAATGAACTACAAACGGCCTCGCAGCCTGCCGCCCGACTCATGCGTGGAGGAAGAACGTACGAGCGGTGAAACGGTAATCTAGATATGTGGACTGGCAGGCAGACTAGCATCCCGGAGGGGATAATCGTGGCGACCATGACAGGTGGCAGGCTGTGTAAGGCAAAGGAACGTGGGGGAATATCTGACGGAAGCTACCGGTTGTATGAAAAACAGAAACAGTCACACGAGAATGTCAAAAAAGCCTCTATTGTAAATGAATAGAGGTGGCAACTCGGCCGACATCTCGATCTCCGGCGTAGCCGCGACCCGAGAGAATCGTACCAGATTGTCGTGATGCTTCCTGATGTGTAAGTGTGCGCGTAATAACGGCACGAGAATCAACCCTAAACATAGCCTGCATGAGCCGAGTGTACAGGTGTTTGGCGCCGATAGGCATGCGACTAGTTGGGTCAGATACAGGCTACTATTGTTCTAGAGCCCTTTCAGCCTCGAGAGGGGTAATATAGACCCTGGACAGACAAGGATTTTTGTCAAGAGATGGAGGGAGGGGGCCAACAACCAAAAAGGGATAGATGGTATGATAATCGAGGATACGCGGAGCCAGATGATGCATATGTAAGAGAGGTGTGGGTGCCAAGTCGTCAGATAAAGAGCCCGCCTAGGAACGCTCGAGAAGACAAGAGAAATTTCAATCTTTCCATCTTTCAGAAAAAGGGATCCAGACCAAAGGCGTACATTATATTCTTCTCGTTGTCCGATTTGCCAAGTGCCCTTTCCACGCCGTGGACCAAGACGTTTACAAGCCAGTCGCCAAGATGATGTCCGGACCTATCGCCACCCAGTTCGAGGCATACAATGCCCAGTATGCGAATCACTTCAGCCATGCTAACATTGCGGACTCGCATGAAAGGTATGTCAAATCTAGATTGATGAGATGCTAAATGGCAAGCATTGGAGAGACTAACTGTAAAGACAGCAAGGTCTTGGTCCTCGTCTGTATGGACGCACGTATCGACCCGGCAGAGGCCCTGGGCCTACAGCCGGGCCAAGCCCACGTTGTGCGGTAGGTCCCGACATACTACCCCAAACTACAGCTAGAGAACTCTGGGCAGAGACGACAGGGCAGAAAATAAGGAATATACTGACACGTAGAATTAGGAATGCCGGAGGTCGCGCTATTGATGCGGTTCGATCCATTATCATCTCACAGCAGCTGCTCGGCACACGCGAGATTGTGGTTGTCCACCATGTAAGTCAGCCAGTATATTTTTTACATACACGGGGAAGGACGCCTGTATTAGGGACCGGAAGAGACACGAAAAAGAAACGAAAGAGCTAGTGCACAAATGGGTGTTGCACGACAACAAGCATAAAATACAGAGCTGACTGAACATCTTAGACGGACTGCGGCATGCTAGGTAAATCGGACAACGACATCAGGTGCAGCATCAAGGACAAGACTGGCGAGGACGTGGACCACATCGCCTTTCTTCCCTTCCGGGACCTGCGGGAGAGTGTGTTGGACGACATTCGGCTGCTGGAGAAGAATCCCCTGGTGCTAGATGTGCCTATTACGGGGTACATTTACGACGTGAAGACGGGGAGGATCGAGAAGGTTGACCATTAAGCGAGCGGAAAATGCATTTTGAAATTGCACTTCTTTGTTACATAGTTGCCCTACAGCCTGTACTCAGGTTGCACTCATCATACATACCAGGCACATAGGCCAAATACAGAGATCCCGGCCGAGAGAGAAAAACTGGGCACATAAACCCGCGAAAACCAGGTTACTTCTGCGACTCGTCCGCACCACCCCCGTGAATTTGATGGTGATACAGGTGTGTTTTGGTGTGATCTTCGCAGACGGTTGGACCGGAGACCGGGATTGGAGGCGTCCTTGCAGCTAGATGACCTGATGGACCAATTTATTGGTTCCACATGCAGGGGACGCAATAGGATCTCTGCCACGGGAGGTGGGCTGGCCGAGCTCTTGGATATGGCTGCTGCTGGATTGGCTGCGGGGGAACGAAAATCGTATCATGGGGAAGATCTCCTGTTTGTCTGGGCTTCGCTCCTGTATTACATGACTTGCCTTAGCCTTAGAAGATGATGCATGAAATGACCTGCAAGGCCCTTTTTCCCTTGTCCCGAACCCTTGCTCTGTTCCAAGCGCTGCATCTATATCTGCTCGCGCCTGCATATTAGCACCCAGCTAACGAGGAAACGAATACGGTTACCTTTCAGCAGGTGACCGACTTGCTGTAGAAAAGCCAAGACGAGGTAGATTAATAAGATATTCATTCATCTGTAATATGCAGCGTGCGGGGGGCAAACTACCGAAGAAGCACCAACCACCCCATTTCGGTTCTGCGCCAATTGTGGGAGGGAAGCATTCCAAAGAGCTTGGAGAATGCATGGAACACACAGAACATCTGATCTCGGAAATCCGTCGCTCTCGGTCGGACCGACTGGCTGGGAATCAGCTGGTTGTCTCACGCAAATCAGTCAATCACATCGCACAAACCATGTCCAAGCTTCCGTCTGCCGCTCATAGCACCTCTAGGAAAGGCAAGAGGCACATGCAAGGATCCATTAGAAAGGGAAAGTCATTCTCTCTTGCCCTGGGGTTATTTTGGCACAAAGGAATTGGTCCTCGACTGCTAATCTTCCCCCCTGACTCTCGTTCCTGGCTGCCTGGAGGACTATCTCCACCCCTGTCGACTGTATTTAGGCTTGAGCCAGTGTCACATCCTTCTGCTTTGGTCCCGATGCGGGGTGGAGAGCATTGCAAATCAGTTGTCTCATCCCTATTATTTCGTAGGCCAAGACAAAATGCACAGCGTAACGCATTCAGAGGAGGAGTCGGTAACGTTGCGCGTGCGGGGCTCAAAACCTAAGAAAACATGTGCCCTGTGCGACAGCTTATAAAGAATTAATGTGTGTTCATATCGTGATTCGGTGGTAGCCTGTCACATCTCTCACAATCAGTGTGGGAGAAACATTGCGTTATTGATCTGACCTGGTCTGACTGACCTGATATCACCGCCCACCATGTCTGCGTGGCGTGTATTCCTGACCCTCGCCCTCTCTGCCATTGGCCCTGGGCACAGGGCCGCGGCTGTAGATCCCATTATCTCCCAGAATGGCCAAGTGGTCCCTATCCCCAGCTGGGACATCATCTCGTCCGCAGACGTGTCTGACAGTCTCAGCTCTCTGGCCCGGGCCGGTGTCGATACCGGCTCCTGGCAACACGTTCCACTCTCGCGCTGCACCCTAATGGGGTGCATGATCGAGGCTGGGCTGTACAATGAGCACGACCTCTGGTTCTCAAACAACCTCGAGCACGTGGACAGAGCCCAGTTCGATGTCCCGTGGATTTATCGATCCGAGTTTGCCGTCCAGGCCACCCCCGACCGGCATTATGTACTGCCAACACACGGCATCAGCTCGAGCGGTGAGATCTGGCTGAACGGCCACCAGATTGCAAACGAAACGCTGCAGTCCGGGTCACATTCCGGCCACAACTACGATATCACTAAGGCTGTGGTGAACGGCACCAACGCCCTGGTCATCAAGGTCAATCCCACCAATTACTACAGGGATCTGGCTATCGCCTGGGTGGATTGGAATCCTGCACCTGTGAGTTCATCCGATACCATATGTCATTTGAATGATAGCCTGGCCCCTGCGGATCTTGACTTGCTGACGTACATGGCATTAGCCTGACAATGGCACGGGAGTTTGGCGCGATGTCGAGGTTCATCAGACGGGTCCCTTGAGGTTCTCAAACGCCTTAAGCGCCCAAGTCAGCATTGACCCCGGAGCTGTGTCCCTGCGAGTCCAGGTCCAGAATCTCAAAGCTTGCTCACCTGTCGAGGCTGTCGCCAAAGCTGTAATCACGGCGCCCGATGGTGGTGAAGAATTCGTGTTGGAGAAGAAGCTGTCCCTAGAGAAAAAGTCATCACAGATCCTCGAGTTCAACCAGACATTCGAGAATCCTCAGATCTGGTGGCCGAAGCAATGGGGCGAGCAACCATTGTACACCGCCAAGATCACCATCTCAGTAGATAATGTCACATCCGACGTAACCGAACATACCTTTGGGTTGCGCACCGTGACCAAGGAGATCAACGCTGATGACGACATTGTCTTCTACGTCAACGGTCAGCCATTCCAGGTATTCGGGGGAGGATTCGGGAGTGACATGTTCCTGCGATGGAACGGCGAGCGATTCGAGTCGATTGTCAAGTACATGCTTGACGTAGGCTACAACACCCTCCGTCTTGAAGGAAAGAATGAGCAGCCTGAGTTGTATGAAATTGCGGACCGCTATGGCTTGATGATAATGGCCGGCTGGGAATGCTGCGACAAGTGGGAGGCCTTTGAATACAACACAGATCTACCAGTTGACCCAGTGCCGGTCTGGAATGGGTCTGACTATGACTGGGCCGGTTACTCTATGCTCCACGAGGCACAAATGATGCAAAGCCATCCCAGTTTGCTTGCTTATCTCGTAGGGAGCGACTACTGGCCTGATGATAAGGCAACCAAGATCTATGTTGATGCTCTTCAGCAGGCCAACTGGCAAGTCCCTATTGTAGCTGCCGCCAGTAAGCGAGGCTATCCTGATCTACTTGGACCTACTGGTATGAAGATGGAGGGTCCATATGATTGGATTCCTCCCAATTACTGGTACGATACTGAGCCATCAAAAGAGCGATATGGTTCCGCCTTCGGGTTTGGTAGCGAGCTTGGTGCTGGCGTTGGCACCCCAGAACTGGGCAGCCTGAAGAATTTCCTCACGGAAAGCGATATGGATGACCTATGGAAAAATCCCGAAAAGGGCCTGTACCACATGTCGACTAGCCGTTCGTCCTTCTACACCCGTACCATCTACAACGAAGGACTATACAAGCGCTACGGCAGCCCTACCTCTCTCGATGATTATCTCCTGAAAGCCCAAGTCTCAGATTACGAATCCACCCGGGCCCAACACGAAGGCTTCGCCGCTCACTGGAGCACCGGCCGTGTCGCCACTGGCATGATTTACTGGATGCTGGACAATGCTTGGCCAAGTCTTCACTGGAATATCTTTGACCGATATCTCCATCCTGCAGGCAGCTACTTTGGGGCCAAGGTTGGCACCCGACCAGAGCACGTAGCATATGACTACGTGAACAAGGATATTTGGTTGATCAACAGATCTCTTGATAAGTCAGGTTCCCGCACTATTGACGTCGACGTTATCGACCTCAAGGGCAAGGAAGTTTCCAAGTCCACGCTCGATGCGACTACTACCCCTAACAAGGCAGTGCGAGTCGGCGAAGTATCAGGTCTAGACAAGATTGACAACGCCGTCTTCTTGCGCCTTAATCTTCGTAATGGTGGCGGAGATGTTTTGAGCCGCAATGTCTACTGGCTGTCCAAGACCATCGATGCTCTGGCTTGGGAGAACTCAACTTGGTATTATACTCCTGTGAGCGATTTCGTAGACTACACCTCCTTGTTTAAGCTCGACACAGCCACCATCAAGGCAAGCTCCGCTACATTGGAAAGTTCTGAAGAAGCCTTCACGGTAACTCTGGAGAACGAGTCAGATGTGCCTGCATTCTTCATCCGCCTGACCCTGGTAGACCAAGAAGGAGTAGATGTAAACCCGGTAACGTGGTCAGACAACTATGTTACTTTGTGGCCCAAGGAGAAGCTTGAGCTCACCGTGCATGGATGGGATGGCAGCGGCAAAACGGTTCAGATTAGCGGTGGAAACATCGAGGATCAGGACGTGGACCTATAAGCAACAATATAAGATCTATTCTTTCCAACTCTATTCTATAGTACCATGGTTCTACAGAATATGAGTTTGATAGTTGGAACGCTTTGAAGATGCAAGAAATTTGACTCGGAGATTAGACGAGTGACGTGATCATCATCATCATTTGAATGTTGTCAGTATACTACTCTCTACAAATTGATGATATTCTTTCATATTATTACGCGCGGAATTATATATACTTACGTTAAATGAGAACAAAAGGTATTAGAGACAACTCTACTTTGAACTTCACGGGCTAGCATTGGACAAGAAGTTCCTTCCCCAGTGCCTGTTAGAGTGGGAATTATCTCCGTCCAAGGATGAAAAGGATCAGATGAACTCAACTAGCTACCGAAACCGCTATGCTAATAGGTACCTGAAGACAACCTGGGCGTGTGACTACTCATTTCTTGGATCTTTAGTTCTGAGCCTACAATTTGCTCCTAGGCCTTGCAACCCAGAGACGAGTTAGAGGCCCGCTCTCGCCATACACAGGATCGGCCTCTGGCATAGCCACATCTTGGATCGTGGCATAGAATTGTTCGGCCGGCTTTTTCCCCGTCTCATTTCGCCACTTGGGACAACCCTAGAATTTCCACCATCAGAAAGGAAAGGAACGACTTGATTCTCCAAGTATATTTACTCACCTCTGGATAGACTCCAATGTAGCGGTAGTTGGGTGAGCTTTCTACTGAAGAATGGGCAGTACCGGCGGGAAGTACAATAACGTCCCCCGATTTGACATTAATTTCAACGCCGTCGCCCTGGTTAATCTTTCCGATGAGGAGCTTGGAGGAGCCTTGGAAGATGCCTGAGTTGTTCTTTATCAGTGGAGAGTGGTATTATCAGGAGCTACACCAAAGCTGACCATAGCATTCGTGGCTATTGGGATGGAAGTGGCGGATGCCAATATGGCCCCAAGTACCCTGAAGAACGTGAGCAAATTCACTCGCCGCTTTGTAATTTAGCACACAGTTGCTTACTCTTTTTTCCCACTTGTTACGGGTGAGAAATTCCGTTACGGAGGCCTCTGTTGCTGGCTGCGGCAGTACATCTTGGTAATGCAAGACAGGCAAAGTGTTATTTGGTGCGTCTTGGTTTGACCAGAGATAGTAGCAGTTGACCTGCATCTTGGACGCCATTGTATGGGTGGTGTCGAGACTCCTACCCCTGATGGCTTTGGCTGGTACACGCGTTCAGCCTGTCTATATCACCAACTAGTCTCAAGTCATATCAGCGGTAATTTCCAAAGCCCTCCTATCTAAACTCTTTTATCTTTGATCATGTGTTGTCTCGTCACAGTGCGGGGCTATGGTAGTATTGGCCATCCGGATTCGCCGCTCAACACGGTCCGGGTCGCCTCCGTCCCCAGTCACACCCGTATCTACCGAAACTCCGATCAGTTCCTATCAGCCCCTATCTAGCGTAAGGACGCAGCCCACTCCTAGATTGAGCTACCGATCATAGCGAATCCGGGGAAAGCTGCAATCGCAGGGTTTGGGCCGATGCGGGGTGATATGGTTTGGGCTGTCCAATTGTGACGAGTCATTACTCATGCCGAGAATCTAGCATATATATTAGGATGAGATCGCGTCTGCCGTCCCAGGTTGCAACATCACACCCATACTTGGCCTGGCAACAGATCTCTTCCATCACTTTGCCATCTTTATTCTTTATCCTCAAACATCAGCAATGGATGCTCAGGCCGGAGCCCCTGTAAAGGGAGATACCAAGACCCTCGAGCCCATCGTTAGCCATGAGCACGGCACTGCGGACTCGATCCGCAATTTGCCCCTTGCTGTGGACACAAACTTGAGGCTTGTTGATGAAGCAATCGAGGCCATTGGGTTTGGCAGATTCCAGATCCAGCTGACATTCACGTCTGGCTTTGGCTTCCTAGTTGACCAGGTTTGTTCGATCAAGACCCAATCCCATTCCAACACCGCTTTACGCTCAGTTTCTTATGATACATGGTTACTTTTAGATGATCTTGGTTGCTATCAGCCTTCTCACTCCGCAATCGGCGATGGAATTCGGACCCCAATACCCAACTTTGCTATCCGCCTCGAATTATGCCGGCCTCTTCGTCGGTGCGATCGTACTAGGAGGATTTGCAGATAATATAGGAAGAAGACTGATCTGGCAACTCTCGATCTTCGCTGTCTCAGTTGCCGCCCTTCTTGTTGCTGCCATGCCGAATTGGGCCGGATTGAATGTCATGCTTGCTATCTTGGGGTTCTTTGGTGGCGGAAATCGTGCGCATATTGCCCCTCTTGCCCCTAAGCGTGGATGTGGCTGACAAGAATATTAGTCGCTATTGATCTGACTCTTCTCGCTGAGAGTATTCCTAGGAAATGGGGGTTTGTGCTATCCGGACTGGCTGCAATTTGGGGCCTAGGCAATACCCTTACGGGACTGATCGGTTCGTATTGATTCTCATAATACCTCTCACCTTGCCTAGCATGAGGGGGGGATATCACAACGATAAATGGTGACTAACAGACATAGCTTGGCCTTTACTGGTCACATTCGGCTGTGAAAGCGGCTCGACCCCCGCAACTTGCCACAAGCAAGACAACATGGGTTGGAGATACTTATACATCACCGTTGGTGGCCTGTGTCTTATCATGGCAGCTATCCGAGCCTTTGTCTTGAGCACGCTCGAGTCTCCCAGATGGCTTATCTCCTGTGGGCGCGTTCCTGAAGCGGTTGATATTCTGAATAAGATTGCAGCCATCAACAAGGCAGATTACGCAGCGTCTGCTGATGACTTTATTCGTATGGAGGTCAGTGTGAAGCAAACCAAGAGTCTATCAGAGAACCTTCAACGGGCCAAGCGACTGGTCACTGGGGGTAAACAAATCTGGTTGATGACTTGCTTGGCTTTGATGTGGATGCTAGTTGGCATTGCGTAAGTCACTCACAACGTCATGCCCTGAATGATACTAACGAAAGACACTTAGCTATCCGTTGTACACTGTCTTTCTTCCTTATTACCTTGCATCACATGGAGCGTCCTTCGGCGAGTCCTCAAATTACACCACCTACCGCGACTGGACTGTTTCGTCCGTCGTCGGCATCTTCGGTCCATTCCTCAGCATGTGGATGGTCTCAAACAAATGGCTCCGATCTAAGAAGTCTCTGTTCATTACAGCCGCGATTTCTGCCATATTCTCGGGCGCCTTCACCACCGTTCGGAATGACGCACAGAATTTGGCCTTTTCGTGCATGATCAACTTCTGGCTGAACGCTATGTATGCCATCATTTACTCGTAAGGATAATACAATCTCGTATCCGTGAAAGAAAGACCAACATGAACTAACAATGTGTGCACCTAGATACACTCCACAGTCACTCAGTGTCGAAAACCGTGGTCTTGGAAATGGCCTCGCAATGGCTCTCGGCAGAATGTCATCTCTGAGCGCACCTTTCATTGCTACATTCGGCGATGTTACATCTCCTGTTCCAATCTTTGTCGCTTGTGGCTGCTTTGTGCTTATTGGACTGATTGGCCTTGCTGTGCCTGTGGACACAGAGCCTTTCTCATATTAAGCCCAGATGGTCATATTCGCCAAGCCTGAGAGAAGATTCGGGCAAGGCAAAACGCTCTCTGGACTGCCCTCCTGGTTGGTCCCACTACGCTTTATCCGTTCTAGCTTCACCTACGATATCTTCATGTGGCTTGCTTTTTGTATATTCTATTCTATGTAGAAGATACCTGCTGTGTAAACACTTTTCATCCCCAATCAGATTCGTGCATCAGTATTTTGATGATCTGATTTCCCGATTCCAGTACCGGAAGCGAAAGAGGCATTTTCCGACTTAAAGATTCAAGTCAAACGTTGCAAATATGGCAATAAAGTGCCTCGTATTAAGCTTCCAAACTGGATCAAGGTTGCGGGATATTGCTAAGCCTAGATGTGGATCTCGTTAACTTCGATGCAAATGATGCCTTTCGAACGACAACCCTGTAAAAGCGATGATACACATCCTGCCCCGACTCATTTCAGTGGTAAGATGGCTGACTGATTCTCGACGAGCTATATGTAGACTACCTACAATTTATCAAGCGACTCCCTATTCCAGATGATCACTTTCACCTAGCGATCGATCACACCCCGGAAATTATGGTATAAGCTGCTGAAAACCCGATAAATTGTGGCCAGGGAGAGAGGTGGTACTGTGCGTTTAGCCTGAGGTTTCAGACAACCATTGGGGAGAGGTTGGCTGTACATGCAAGCAATCCCTCGTGTTGGTTCCGCCCATCTAGCTGCATGCACCTCGCCGCAATTAGCTCCGCGGCGATGGCAACCAGGAAGTCCAGAGTAATGGTTCTAACGAGGCTCGTTATCAGAAAGGGAAGAGAACAGTAGTAGTAGAGAAAACGATGAAATTGAGTTTTTCTTGGTGAATATAAGTATCTCAAATGTTTCATAATGCGTGATAGCCCGACACTGCCCTTCCTGCTCGACATGTTCGTGTTCTGCATTCGTCTGTAATGGTGGGATTCCCCACCCGTCTGATGCATGTTGGTCGACCAACATGCATATCAGCGTGATGATTGTGCAATCCTTCAGCCACTCCCCCGTCGCTAATACTACATTGATGATTCGGGGGGTTGGATGATTCCCCAATCCCCGGCCCCCCCTCCTCCTCGTCCACCACCACTTAATCCCTCCCTCTAACATGTCATTTCTGATCCATAGAAACTTGCCTGTACTAGCCCTACTAGATTCTTCACACGTCACTTCATATCAGAATATCAAATTTGGCCATGGACCCCAAGGATTCGCAGCCGAGTGTGCCGGATCTGAACGATATCGGTCGCCTCAAGAAGGCGTTACGTTTACCTCTTGAAGCGACCTCGACTTGCCCAGCGATCACCGGGAACAACAGACGATGTAGAACGGTTATTGTATACAAAGATAATATCGATCCAATCCTCGCGAATCTTCTTCCCAAACCTCTCCTCAGTACGACACCACCCCCAAGCTCGACCAGCACCGATGAGTTGCTATCGCTGTTGATCACGCGCTGCACATGTCCCCGTCATAATGAACACAGAAATATTTCCGAAAACATCGTGCCTCTGAATGCCCTTCGTAATCTCTTCCAAAAGTGGAGACAATTCGAAGAGAACGGTAGAACAGATGATGAAGCGTCAACAGTAGGAACGAATGGGTACCAAGAGTCGCAAACTTCCGCCTTGAGTGCAGATTGTCAAGGCGAGACAGTCCATGAAACGACTTCTGATGACGATGAGGACGATAAGAATGATGAGGACGGCGATGAAGCTCACACCAACCCGCACAGCGATCACCAAATCGACGAGCACCAAATCGACGAGCACCAAACCGACGAGCACCAAATCGGCGGGCATAGTAAAGATAACGGCGAGGACGATAAGAATGATGAGGACGGCGATGAAGCTCACACCAACCCGCACAGCGATCACCAAATCAACGAGCACCAAATCGATGAGCACCAAACCGACGAGCACCAAACCGACGAGCACCAAATCGGCGGGCATAGTAAAGACAACGGCGAGGACGATAAGAATGATGAGGACGGCGATGAAGCTCACACCAACCCGCACAGCGATCACCAAATCAACGAGCACCAAATCGACGAGCACCAAACCGACGAGCACCAAACCGACGAGCACCAAATCGACGAGCACCAAATCGACGAGCACCAAACCGACCAGCACCAAATCAACCATCACCAAATCAACCAGCACCAAATCAACCAGCACCAAATCGACCAGCACCAAATCGACCAGCACCAAATCGACGGGCATAGTAAAGACAACGGCCGAGCCAACGATGAGCTTCACGGAACGGAAGTGCCCAAAAATGAACCTCGAAGAAATCCAGTCCGGCGAGTTAGGTCCCACGGAGGAAACATGTTGCATGCGACAGATGATCAAGCCCCAACAATGTTGACAACTCCACCTCGAACAATTAACAACTCCTCTAAATCCGAGGCTGGCAGCAAGGATGAACCGGGTTCGCGAAGTGAAGCTTCGACCCCATCTCCGAGCATATTTTCGCCACCTGAGTCTTCTTTTGCCGACACACCAGATACGGAAGAAATGGCCAGTCCTACTGACTTGCAAGATAAGGAGGATTATTTAAATAGTCCAAGCCTAAATAGGGGCCCCTCTGCACGGTCAGGTGAAGGGTTGTCGATTCCGCCCCCCGCCATGTCTTCCCTGTTGCAACCCAAGACGCCGGAACCACATAACGAAGCGCGACCGACCACACCATCGAACAGCAAGAATCCAGAATCAGCAGGAAATGGCTTAACGCGGCGGGGGAGATCTGTCTCAACGGATAAAGCATCGGCGAGGAAACCTCTTCACCCTTCCAGAACCCTATGGGATGGTACCAAAACAGCCGAAATTTATGAGATATCAATTAAACCGAATGCTCTGAAGGAAGTTTTAATGACTATGCGATCCATTGCAGACGGAAATAGGGCCATGCCCGGTCATGTGTACGCCTACAAACATAAGTCTGTCCCGGGACATATTAAAATCGGGTACGCCAAGGATGAACAGAGCTCTGCCGAGAAATGGCATATTGTGTTGGAACCCGTGGGTAAACACAAAGATCTTCATCTATGGAAGAGATTGGAAAAACAAGAAGATAAATGCATGAGCGGGCTTGAGGTTTTGTTTGCAGTCTACATGCCATACGCTGCTGGCCACATGGAACGGTTAGTTCATCGCACCCTTTACAAAGAGAAGCGAATAGCAAAGTGCCAAAAGCCGCGGTGTTACACAGAGCACAATGAATGGTTTAATGTGGGAAAGCAGCGAGCTCTCGAAGTAGTTATGAGATGGGCAGAGTTCAGCGGAATGTTCCCGTATAACAGCAGAGGTTGTCTAGGTGAGAGTTGGGATGAACATGCGTTTGAACATGTCAAGCAGTCGACGTCAATGAAATTGGAAGTTTGGTGGGACGGCCCATGGAAGAATGCTCTGCAGAAACTTAAACACAGCCAGCAGCTCGCTGCTGCGCTAGAAGAAAAAGCAAGCAGCCAACAGGAGGAGACTAGTCTTTTGGATGTCCAACTTGAGATTCAACTGGAAAGAAATAGATTGCAACAGAAGAAGAATGAATTGGAGCAGTATGCGACAACATTGCGTGAGGAAAAGGTCAAAAGAGCTTTGGAAAGGACACGAGATCGCCAGCAGGAACTTCAACATCAGATAGAGAAGCTGTCATTGAGATAGGCCCTATGAAATGGGGATTTATTACCAATATACACATTAATAGCTCCATAAATCCTGTAATAAACCTTCATTTCGGTTTTCCGCAGGCACTTGGCTAAAACACACCAAACCTCATTCCTTATGGGTATTTGATATACCCATGATACGTCTGTCACTTTAATTTCTGACTCAACTGCTCATCTTGCTACTAAAAATTGTTTCTACTTGCTTCAACGGCTGATCATCTGTTGCATTCTGTTTGGTACTCTCGCCAGACTGTACCTTACAATCATAACATGAAAGGCCCGAATAATCATGATGTAGATCTTTCCAAAGAGTCCATGACAATGGACTACTGTAGTTACGACCAGCTCTTCCCCTTTAATAACGTTTTGTTCATGCTCTATTCCGCCATGTCGATCTTCTGGTCGTATCAAGACGGAGGTTTGAAAGTCCAGATGGCTGTCATTCTCTCCGATTATGATCTCATCCTCCGTGCGGGAGCGAACCGGGAAAACCCCAATTGTGTCAACGCCCTTCTCCTCTGCGGCCGCCTGTATCTCGGTAGAGCGCTTTACGCCAAAGATTGCCATTATCTCATCTCTGATCCTCATCAGCAAGGAGAACCAAGCAGGCGGCTCGCAGAAAAAGGCCTGCGCAAGAGCATCTAGTGGAACATCATGAGGCTTTCGCAAAGGAAGTGATACCGCAAATGAGTCGATAAAGAAAGCTGACTTGTATGATGGGGCCAGCCTACTTTCTTGCGGAGAGGGTACAACACGAACGGAAGATAGTAGCCTTCTCTGTCCTTCCCATGAGAGCAAAGTGGTAGTAGGACGAAAGGCCGGTGGACGCCATGACCGGCTTTGTGCTCCCGTAACAATGCCAGACATTTTCTAACAAATTTTCTAACAAAGGGTGCAGAATAAAAGATCTCGAATTTGTCAGACACGACGATGAACAAGACGCACGGGAAGGCTAGAGGCTTTATATGCGACCGGCGGGCATTGCAAGGTTAGAAATTAGAAGCAATGGTCCATGAACAGTATGTGCTTGTAAACGTAGGAGACATTCAACAATTTGACCAGTAACGGTAGTAGGTGATGAGGTCCTCGAATTTCATTTATAGCTGGCCAAAAAAGATACGTACTTTTAGGGGTGGTAAGGTATCCACAAGTACAGATCAGCAAACACTGGGTCGGGGAGGTGGATTTGTCAGGATAGAAAGGCTGCGCCGGAGGCTTTTTGGATCGGGATCGGGAGAAATAGGAACGAGAAGAGTAGAGCAAAGGGTTAGGTAAGGAGTTTTTGGGGCAGAACAGAGAAGTTAAGGAAGAAGAGCAGTACCGCGACTCTACTGGTATGACTGCTTATATTCTTCCCTTAGGTAGAAGTCTCTAAAGTTAAGTTGCTGTGTTTTCTGCATAGTGAAGAGATTCCCAGAGTTGGTGTTTGATTTTCTTACCCTATAGATCTAGTTCGGTAGGACTTTGGAGACTATTCAACCTCGTCAGTGCATTAAGTCGGCTGAATATAATGGATAAGGAAGGAGTCTGTTAACTTTTTTGCAAGGTAAGTAAAGCTTGGATTTCATCAGGAAATTTGCATGTGGTACGTGCAAGAGGTGGGCGGCGTTTGGACAAACAGGTTCGACGTGCCCATTCTCAAGTTTGTGTGGACACTACACCCGAACGACAGGCCGAGGTCTGTCGTGAACTGTCTTGTAAGAAATCCATCTTTGCTCAGCGACTTTTTTCTACTATGTCTCTTAAAGAAACATGCGAAAGCAGTTTCTTTAGATCCAACAAAAGTAGCAATCGTTCGATTTCGTTAGAAGCTCTGAGGATAATTCACGCTATAGGAATAGATGATATAAAAATATTGAATATTATCTTTGCAAACTACAAATTGATAGGGCTAACTTGTACAGTAACCACGTGGCCCCAGTCTGTTGCCTTTGTGTGATTGCATTACCAAGAAGCATAAAGTTGTGAGAGATTCAAGCAACATCTCAAATCAAACTGAATAGAAACTTGCCACAGCACGATAGCTAGATGGCCCCTTCAACTGCCAAAAAGAAACCATATTGCCGATTCCTAAATGCGCCTCAAATGCCCAGTCGAACCTTGAGCTTGTCACCCTCCACGATCTCCTTTTCCCGACTAAGGAATTCAGGCATATCCCAGGTGAGGTCGATATAGCGTCCAGCTAGCCAGTCACGTTTCTCTTGGGTCAAGTAGACCATAGAGTCGGCAGACAGCTCAGCAGTATCAGTGAAGAGTGTATGAAACTCCTCTGTCATATTGTCAGCCATGTCGGTCTTAACGCTACCTGGGTGGATGCTGTAGGCCAGGAGACCTTGATCGCCGTACTCGTGCATGGCGAACTCGCTGAAGCGGAGCAGGGCCAGCTTACCAGTCTGGTAGCTGGAAGCGCCCTTCATGACGATGTGGGCACCAACGGATGAGGTGTTCACGATGGTCTAGTCACCCCCTTTGAGGAGGAGGGGAATAAAAGCGCGGGTAGTAAAGAAGATGCTGCGGACGTTCACCTCGTACTGCCCCCACCAAGCTTCGGTAGACGATTCAACGATGGGGATGAAGGAATCAAGGCGAGCGGCGTTGTTGATGAGCAGTCTAGCCGGCCCCATTCTTTCTCGACCTTCTCAGCCGCGGCGTTGACACTGTCTTCGCTTTGAACATCTAAATTGATGGCGAGAATCTCGGGCATAGGTTTGCCGATCTCCTTGAGCTTGGCAGCGATGGCGTTTCGTGCTTTGGTCAAGTCACCACGCGCACCGAGACCTAGATGGGAGACCCCTGCCACGGCGTAGGATATGGCAGTGGCCAGCCCGAGACCGCGGGAGGCACCAGTGATGAAGACAGCCTTATTGGCGTGTTTCTTGGATTTGGTGGCAGGATCGATCTCAGGATAGGTATCACTGTGCCTGCTGCACCAGTGCATTATATCAAGCGGAAAGACAGGAGGGTAGGCAACCATTTTGACTGATGATCGGCTTCGATTTTATGAGAACAATATTAATATGGAAGCTGTATATCTTAGGCTTGGTCGAATGTGTGAGGAGCGGATAGAGATTTCCAAGACAGCACAATTAGAGCACTCGATGAGGTTATATATGTTCCTCAGATTATCCCAAGGCTCATACAGTGATATCAGCCCCCACAGAGAAACTTTCTATACTACACTACCTCTTCATGTGACTAGCAGCACGACTGGACCGTACGCTCCTGTTTCGAATAATCCATCTCTTTCACTGTGGCACGATTACCAATTACTTCGTGCTTGAGATGTCCGGACCACCACACCTGGCCCAATAGACCGCCTTCCATATCGAGCCCATCTCACTCGCTGAGTTCTTTGTTTACAAGACGACACTATTAGACTGTCCACACGCCAGGCTATCACGTAGGACCCACAAGTGTCGTGTCTCATACGATGAGAGGAATTTTGCCTTTTCTAGGTTAAATATCCGAGTTGACATAGACGACATGTTCAAGCATGTCCACGACCTCCTTGCCTATCAGACTGCGAGGTACGCGTAGAAGCAGGCCCGGCGGGTTTCGAGTTGAGTTTCGGAGTTTCGGAGGGTTGTCAGTTGAGTCTCGGACGGTTCTTAGTCAAGTCTTGTGTTCATTCTCAATTGCTAGTAGTGGGTCATACTTGCCCCAAATTGGAAACTTTGAAGTGCTTATCAAGCTGGAGAAAAGAGTCCACCACTCTCGTTGAACTATATTAAGATTTGCCTCACTTCACTGTCCAGGTCTTGGCGTCAGAAACGGGCTTATCTCTTGTTAGGATACTCAAGGTGATGCTGAATAATTGAAAGCCTAGCCTAAGCCTCATACTGATAATGCACGCGATACTTCCGAATCTAGAGCGTAAGCCGGCAGGTCAAGATTATATCGATCATCACCATCACCGATCTCAAATCGTTGTCCGGGACCCATTTTGAAAAACCTTTTCTCGCATATCTTAAACAATACTTTGCAGTTAGTCTGTGCAACTATTGTAGGGTACCATCTGATTGGAAAGCAATATGCAGGCTGCGGAGTATTTGCAAAGGACCCTCGGCCTTTTCCGAATCTACGGTATAGGCGTGTTGGTGCCAACCTCTACTGGTGTGCGAGCAGCCGAGATAACACCTTGTACATTACATGATAGGTTGATGTTTCGATGAAATAATAGCTCCATAGGGAATATCTTGGCTTAATTCCTGAATATGCTCTATAAGTCCAGGTTTACACTCTCTCTGACGTGCAAATACCATTAAACAGGAACCACAATAGGATCGTCCCCCAACTTGTTGATTGTTGCATCCCAATCCTTAATAGACGCTTTATGATGCAACTCGCCATCGTTAGATATGCCCACGCCGCTGTCCGAGCCGACGCTTCCTTCCCTCGGAGCTGAATCCGAGCTGACATTCTCTCCTGCAATGACGAGGCTCGCACTTTCAGCCGCAGCATTGTTAGTGGTGCTTGCAGCTTCCAGAGGTATAGGTGCATGTTTGTGAAGGTAAAAGCTCAAATCGGAATCCCGGCCTGGGATTGTCGTCATGTTGGAATGATACTCTTGGATCTTGAGCCCCAGCGGATCCAGCTCCAGGTTCTCAATCCATGAGATCCCTTGTCCCCAGTACGCGTACCTCTCAGTATCGTACTGCCAGTAATAGTCTTCCCATCGATCTTCGGCTAGACACTGCATATAATGAAGCGAGCTTCCAGGCCAAATCGCAGTGACTTTGCCATTTGTACCTTTCTTGACTAGAGACAAACCAATTAGTAGCTAGAAGCAGTATCCCTAGCAAATAAACTTACACCAACTACGGCAAGTGCCCGTCCACACTGTATCTTTCATCAAGGTCTGCGTATGTTTATCGAAGTCGTTTTGGGCTTCGGGTCGAATATCAACGCATCGGACTCGCTGTCGGACCATCTTTGAAAACAGTCTGATGAAATAGTCGCCCGTTGCTTCAATGGGACCTGAACGACAAGTTTAGAGGACGGCCAGCGTACCGCTCAATCGAAAGACTTACCTAGCGCGCTCCCATTCGAGATAGGGGTGTTGGGACCCAGGAAGGTGAAGTAATTTGGAAATCCCGACACTCCAGTTCCCAGATAGGAGCTTGGCTCGTCAGCCCAGAGATCCTGCAAGTTGGTCCCCCCTTGACCAAAGATCGGGAAGCGTGGCTTGAAGGTTGTATTGAAGCCTGTGGCTGCCACGAGGACATCAACAGCATGCTCTGTGCCGTTGGAAATAATGCCATTGGATGTAACATTCGTGATTCCGTCAAAGATGGGTTCCACATTAGGTTCTTGCAGTGAGATGAGATACTGTTCTCCGGGGTTGATACGTCTGCATCCTGCCTCAAAATTAGGTATAAGTTTCTTCTGTAGGTTCTCATCTTTAATTAACTCCTTCATTCGGTTCTCAAACTTGCTTCGGAGGTCGGCTTGCTGTTGTGTGCCTTTGAAAAACGCCCGAAACATGCCATTAAACTGACTTTCCAGGTTCTTGCGCTCGGCAAGATAGTGCTCGCGGTTGTATCGATATTCTTCCTTTTCTTCACTGTAATATACCTGCTCCGGGCGGGTTGGGTCCGGGACAGCGACAGCAGGAGCGATGTAGGAAGGTGTCCGGATATACATGTAGATTTTTTTGGCCAAGGGTTGGAGCTTCGGAAGAAGCTGGACGGCACTCGCCCCAGCTCCAATCACACCGATTGTTTTCTGGTCGAGATTAATGCTGTCATCCCAATCGGCCGTGTGTAGCAAGGGGCCAGCAAATTTGTCGAGCCCCGTCACACTCGGATATTGAGGGTGGTTCAAAATTCCACCAGCGTTCACCAGCAGCTCAGACTCAAACATAGAGCCATCTTCAGTTTGAACAGTCCAAGTACTAGACGAGTCAGACCACCTCGCTGAGACCACTTTAGTGCTGTACTTGATGTATCTCTCCAGGTCGAAGTGCCGTGCTACTCGCACCATGTACGCTTGAATCTCCTTAGAGGAAGCGTAACTATACACCACTAATTAACCACGGTCATCATCAAAGACCAGGATAAATTATTTTACTCACAACTTTGACCAGTCTGGGTTTGGAGCAAATGAGAACTGGTAGCAGTGACTGGGAACGTCGCACGCGCAGCCTAAAAGCATGAGTAAGGAATCGGGCCAAGGCCGGATTGCAAGACATACCTGGATACCTGTTTTCGTACCAAGTTCCTCCAAGCTCAGGGGATTTCTCGAGGATTTGAAAGTCCACGTATGATTTTAAATGTTTCTGGATTTTGTATGCTGTGTGATTGAAGCTTCGTGAGCGTAATGTACAGAAAGTGAGCGAGGCCAAGTCATGGACCTACCCATCAAGATGCCGGACATTCTAACTAAAGTTAGATCTTGCACGTATTTTATTTATCCATAATTCCTCTTAGAAATATTTCTTACTCACCCGGCGCCGATGATGGTGCATCGAAGATGCTTGTAGGAGGGGGTTCGAGGTTGCTCCATTGCCTGGTTGTCTATCCTTATTCGATAATATGCTAGTCAAGGCAACAGTTAATTCAATAGGTTGTGCAGAGCAGTACAGGGCAACTGCGACAGCTCAACCAAGCCATCCCAGGATACTTGTTTCCTTGGAACCCCAGCCCTTGGCCCTGCTTCAGCCAGGCGGATGCGGACCGGACGCCCTCCGGATGTGGAACATGTGAGTGGATCGCATTATCTCCATGACTCGTTGTGGGGACGGAGCGGCCGGAAATAGTGAAAAGATAGCGGAATGTAGATGGAGCTGTCAAGGCATCACGGCAAATGCGTGGAGATGATCCGGTGAAGATATGGCTAGCCGACTCATTGGTCGTTCCTTGTAGATAAGGTGAGGGGTTATTTCCAGGTGGCAAGGTCTTGGGTAATACAAAGAGGTAGAGCAAGCTGTAAGCGGCTATCTGTTGTTCCAGTTGTTCTATCACATGTGACGAGGTGTGCATATTTGCCAAGTTGAAGAGTAGTGAATACTGCTGTCAAGACCTGGCAATCTGCCAATGAATAAGACGGTATTGGGGGCTATTATTTTGCAGTGTCGAAATGAAGAAGTTGATGAATTATCAGCATGATGTATATTATTCAGCTATTGAGTCTCAAGAGTGCCAGTTATCGCCACAGCATGAGGACACCTGTTACAGCGGAATTTATCCGAGACTTGGACGTCGATTACTTAGGCAAGAACTAACCCTCTTCTATTTATATTTAATGCTTGATCTAAAAGGTGGTTACGTGTTATACCAATCTATCTGGCCTAATTAACCCCAATCTCACCACGAACAAGCAGCCGGACTCCAAAACAGAGGCGATTTTATGATATACATGCTTGAAATCGTCCCGCTACAGCTTGGACATTTCTTTGGGGTTTAAAATCCGCAATGGAGGTCCGGCTCTGCTGCCATCACCAATCTTTGTACCAGCGTTGTCTCCAGCTGGCAGTGGGAAACTCCATTTGCGCCTCAGTTCTGCCGGCGCTTTGTTTTCGAAGCAATCGGCAATATAGGTTCCCAGAACTGGAAGGAACTTGAAAGCGCTGAGATTTTTCTTCGTTAGCTATGCGTCCCTTTTGTAGGTCATTGAAAATTCACTCACTGTCCGGCTCCGCCAGTTGCAAAGAAGAGCCCATGAATTTTTGGGTGATGATCCACGACAAAGTCTCCTGCAGGAGTATCCGAGTACCAGCATAAACGACGGTCCATCCACTCCCGCGACTGGAACTCGGGTACGAGTTGTGCCAGCCCTGCTCGAAGAGCGGCATCAGCGTCGTCTGGTAAATAGCCGGACACTGCATTGCTTGTGTCCCTCCTGGGTGAGGAAACAAGACGCTCCTTGTCCTCCTCCACGACAGGTACAGCGGTCCCAAAGCCATATCCGTGGCGTGCAACCTTCAGGATATTGGTATCCGGCGTGGGAGGGAAAACAAAAATGCCAGTTTCCAGATTAATCATGACGGGCATGCCCTTGAGCTTCTGGGCCTCCGCATCTGTCAATTGAATGAATCCAACAGGTTGTCCAGACGCGGAGCTTGCATGGCTCATGTCTACCAGGCGGTTTGACCAGGCCCCTGTCGCCAAAACCACGAGGGAAGCCGATATCGATGGCCCCTGAGCGACATTTACTCCAACAACGCGCCCTTGCTCGTATTTGAGGGAGTGTACCGTTCCCCTTGGCCCTAAGATGAATGATACCCCAAGGCTGCTGCATTCATTGCTGAGCTGACGAATACTCGATTCTGCATCAGCCCAGCCTCCAGCGGGATTCAAATGCGCCTCCAAGCCTTCAAGCTTTGCCTGGATACTGGGATAGTGATCCCGCAGCTTGTCGGCGTTCTTGAATTGAATAAGCCGACCACCAACCTTCTCTGTTTCTTCCTTGGCTTTGGAAGCATAAGTTCCGTCTCCGGGTGGTCCAAGCATCACAAATCCAGACGTGTAGAAGTGTTTGCTATACTTTGTTTTCCATCCCTCGAGAGCTTCACGGGCCATCTGCCCATAAAGAGGATCTGCGTATTCCACACGAATGACACGTGAGATATCAACGCTGCTTCCATCAGGAACTGGGGGTAGAAAACGATCAAGGACAGTGACGTGAAGGTAGCCTCTCTTCTTCAGCTCCAGGGCGGTGGACAGGCCGAAGAGACCGGCGCCGATAATGACGATAGGCTCATCTTTTGGGACAGGCTTCATTGTGAGGATTGCGATAAGGCGTGTTTTGAGACTTCTTAGGTTCGATATTAGGAAGCAATTGATTTGAAGAATGTCAAAGAATCACTCACTCAGATCATTTAGTAGACGCTGGCCATTCAGGGCGAGGAGGGTGGTTTGATCCGGCCTCCGCGAGTTGTGTGTGCGGGTCCGGTCCGTGAACTCCGTGCCCACATCACGAGTCTGGACCCGTACAAGATGTGGCAAAGGGATCCCCTTGGATTAGGTTGGCTTTAAAGGCAAACGAAAAAACCGCTCCGTAACCGAGCAAAAACAACAACTTAGCTATCTAAACCAGCTCTCCAACCTTCAAGCACGGCCTAGCGTCGTTCCAGCTGAATATTGAACACTCACTATTCTACTTATCCTTGTTCATCCTCTCCAAAGCACCAAAATGAGTTGGTTAGGCCTTGGCAAGAGCTCCTCTGCTCCCAAGGAGGAGGAGCGCAAGACCACACGCGCCCTGCCCGCATCCTGGTATCATTCCCCTGCCATGTACGAGCTAGAGCGCCGTGCAATCTTCTCCAAAAAGTGGATTCTCGTCTCCCACCAGCTCCGTTTCAAGGAACCTGGTGACTTTGTCCAGATCACCGAGGCAGGCTTCACATTCTTCATAGTCAAAGATCGCAAGGGGGTGATTCACGCCCACCACAACGTGTGCCGTCATCGAGCTTATCCCCTAGTCGAGAAGGAGTCCGGACACCTCAATGTTCTAGCTTGCAAGTATCATGGTATGCCCTCCCGTGCCCCTTTAGATCACTCATTTGGTCAGATTCGTTGGTTGACACTGTGTCCCGCTAGGATGGTCTTATGGTTTTGATGGAAAACTAGCCAAGGCGCCAAAATATCAAGATATCCCGTCCTTTGACAAAACGGCCAACACCCTCTTCAAAGTACACGTCCATGTGGACAAGCTGGGTTTTATCTGGATTAACATGGATGCCAATGAGACTCCTACGACATCGTGGGAGGAATTATTCGGCACTGTCGATGAGCAACCGAGATTACAAAAGTTTGACATGTCCAACTACACTTTTGACCATCAATGGGAGATGACCGGAGATTATAATTGGAAGACGCTAGCAGACAATTACAACGAAGTAGGTGTCATCTCAAAACTCGGAGGAAGCTAGCATCATGAGCTAATCCGGGCTACAGTGTTACCATTGTCCAACTGGTCATCCTGGAGTGGCTGCGATTTCAGATCTAAGCAAGTACTGGGTCGAAACAGCCGGTAATCACATCCAGCACTTCAATGTCGACAAGCCGGATCGCAAGGGTCAGGGGATCTATAGTACCTTCCATTATCCCAATACTTCAACCACGATCTCGTAAGAACAATAACCGTACCTACGGCCAATGGGTGGCTTGCTGACTTCAACAGACCCGAGTTTTTCTACATAATGCGATGCATACCAATATCATCTCACCAAACCAAGATGGAGTATGAAGTCTATCGTAACAATGATGCGACTGAAGAAACCTTCAACGAAATTAGTGATTTTTTCAAGGTTGTCTTGAAGGAGGACAAGGATCTCTGCAATGGTGCCCAGAAGAACCTGCAAGCCGGCGTCTTCCTTAACGGCGAGCTTCACCCTCATGCAGAAAAGGTAAGGCAAACCTGTGCCATACAATTTTTAAACGCCGCAACATCTGAAACTAATTCAATCGGCTAGGGCCCGTTATTTTTCCAGTCCCTTACCCGAGACATTGTCGTCGCCCACCGGGAGCAAGAAGAGGCTGCTGGTCATGATATCTGGCCGGCTACTCCTAAGCATAACACAAATGATACCAACGAAAAAGATGTTGCTTTTTGCAAGGGACTTGATTGCGCTGCTGGGAACGAGAGTCTAGTGTGGTAAACTACATGGAAGGCTGCTAAGGGTGCTCGGGTGTAGAACAAGTCATTCGCTATGAAGACCAGTGTATCCAACAGGAGCAAAGGCCGGTTGAACAGTTATGTAACTCAAATAAATACAAAGTCTATCCAATCTATTCTATTCTGATTACAAAAAGTGCAAGGGAAGAAAGCCAAAAACTAGAAGGAAACCCCATCAAATGGGTTTAATTAACATTCAGCGTTGAATGTACAGCTACGTTATATCCAAACCAAAACCAAGGAAAGTGGCCAATTTGAGATCAAATGAAGGGTATCAGCCGAAAGGCGGTCGAGTTGATTGTTTCGCAGCAGTAAAACTGATGTGCCCAAGGCTTGTCCAGCTTACTCCTTCTTGATCTTCTTAGGTTTGGGGACCCGGGCCAGCCAGTAAAAGAACAAGGCCGCGCCAATGTTGAAGAAGATGTAGGCCCAGATCAGTCCGAAGTTGCGCCAGCGGTTATCAAAGTTTACCGTAATACCAGCCAGGAAGTCGTTGGTGCTCGACATGGCACAATAGTTACATTCTGTGGTACTCGAGCCGGAATCTCCAAGAAGCTTTCCACTTGTTGTGCCAATGAAGTCGGAAAGATATTCGCTGCAAGTGGTGCCGTTGGGTGGCATGAATGTGACAATCTCGTTTGAAGCACATGTAACCGGAGCATTCGCAAGAGTTGTGCCCAAAAACCCCTCAACAACATATGTGAAAGGATTGACCCGATACATGAAGATCCAGAATCCAGGGAGTGCATCGGGGCCTGCCAGAATACCATTGAAAGCGAACATCATGATGAAGATGAGTGTGAGAACACCGCCAGCGATGTCCGGGCTTGGCAAACCGGCGATAAGCATCATGGCAAAGGTACTTGTGAAAACGAAGAACAGCCAGACGTGAAGAAAGATAGTAATGCCTCGCGAGTGTACTTGGTCTGTCCATTCGGCGTTGTGGTAGAGACCAATCGGAAAGTACCAGCAGACGAAACAAAAGACGGACATGAGCTGTATCATTGTTAGTCATTAAACCTAGACATGGAGTAGAAAGGGCGAGTGTGAACATACCGAGTTCCAAGCGACTTCTACGATAGCGTTGGCCACAATAAAAGACTGCCACGAGTAGATCTTGGAAGGGCGCTCGCGAGCTTCGTAGAGAGTTCTCTGAGTACAGAACAAAGGACAAAATTGTTCAACCAGCTGCGGGAAAATAGTGAGAAAGAGGAAGACGCCAAACATTTGGTTCTGTAGGCCACGCATGGTGTTGTCCATGTTCATGACAGAGAACCCAATGAATAGAGCCTGTCAGGGAAGGTCAGCAACGTATTGGGATTCGATCGTGAGAGAGTCTACTTACAGCTCCAGCCGATAGAATGAACTTGGATATGACATAACTGGGATTGCGCCAAACGGCTTGGAAAAGACGTTTCGTAACCTGCACGAGTTGAGCAGAAAACGGTGTGGCGAATTCGTCGAATTGACCAGGATCCTCGACTGCCGTAGTTGAAGTGGCCGTCTTTTCGTTCGCACATAGCCTTCCTAGTTCATTTTGGACGTCCTGGTACTCGGGAGATTGCCTCCACACAGAAGGCCAGTCAATGCTAGTATGAGCGCCAGGGGCTGCACCAATAACTTCCAACATGTGTTCTGCCGGGTTTTGTCCAGCGGGCAACGGAGTACCGCCGTTCCGTGTGAAATAGTCCATCAAGATGTGTGAATTCTTACCAATTTCTCCAAAGTAGACAGTCTTGCCACCTTTAGCAAGCAAGAGAAGTCGGTCAAATCGCTGGAAGAGCATAGCAGAAGGTTGATGAATAGTACACAGAATAGCTTGGCCGCTCTTGGTCAGCTTCTCCATCAAATTGCAGATAGACCAAGATGTTTGGCTGTCAAGACCAGAAGTAGGTTCATCCAAGAATAAAAGGAGTTGAGGGCGAGCGGCGAGCTCAACACCAATGGTCAGTCTCTTACGCTGTTCAACATTAAGACCAACGCCTGGAACTCCGATAATAGCATCAGCATATTCTTCCATATTCAACAGCTCAATAACAGTGTCGACATAAGCGATTCTTTCTTCTTTCGAATAACGAGCTGGCTGTCTTAGAAGAGCACTAAATTCAAGAGCTTCCCGGACTGTTGATGCCTCTGGATGAAGATCTTGTTGCTGGACGTAGCCTGTTTTGCGCTGGAACGAGGAGTCACGTTGGGATCCGTCTACCAACATTTCACCAGTAACAACACCCATGGTCACCCGGCTGGCAAGAACATCAAGAAGGGTAGTTTTTCCCGCTCCAGAAACACCCTTATATCCTCTTCGTTAGCTGCAGGCATCTAGTTTTATGCGGAATAGGGAATACTAACCATGAGTGCTGTCAGTGTACCAGGCTTTACCCAACCGTCAACATGGTCAAGAATTCTTCGTGGCTCATTCTTGATTTTGATGTCGTAACAAACGTTTCTCCAATGGAAAATAGAGGTCTGCTTTTCAACCTCAGCCGCAGAATCGCTCCGATCACTGTCCTCTACCTGGTGTCCTGCCATGACTGATGAATCCGCTCCGGGTGATTCAAGGTCTGCGTTGAATTTCTGTCGCTTCTTCATAGCTTCACGTGTGAAGACTAGAACTTCGCCCTTGGAACGTTCAGATGCGACATACTCAGTAGCGACGAGATGAAGGGCCATGAAGAAAATCATAAGACCAATGAGGATCCCGAGATTACGCCATTTGTTGGCATTGACAAATCCAAAGGCAGCTTGTAGGTAGGTTGCACCGTCGACAGAGGCTTGTCCAGGAACGGAACCGGCGACGTTGCATGCCCGTTCCGCCATAGGCACGTTTTCATATCCAGGACCGGAGGGTATCAGGTTCGTGCATGGGAACTGTCTTCCGACAAACTCGTTCAGAAACACGCTCTCCAGCCCGTAGAACACCGGGTTGATCCAGCGAATCCAGCCGAGCCAGACCTGCATGTAGCCTATCGGTATAGTGAACCCCGTGTATAGGACAAGGGCGAGGAGAATGATACTGGCCGGCGCGAGAGCCTGTTCCATGCTTTTCGTGACGGAGCCAATAAAGCGGAACAGCATTGACATGGTCATCGTTAATGTAAAGGAGAAGAGCATGAAGATAAAGAAAGCTCCAGGTTCGCGTCGCAAATTACACATGAAATACAGAATCAAGTTCATGATAATGGCGTTGACAATTTTGTAGGGCATATCGGTAATCATGGCAGAAAGCGCTTCGGCACTCGGATGGTAAAAGGCGTACCGGGCGTGTTTCTCAACAATCCTTCGTTTTTCGTATAGCGTCATGATCTCTAGAATGCCACCAAAAGCATTCAGGAGAATAACCATAAATATGAGAAGCGTCCGTTTGAAAAAGCTTGAAGTGTCTTGGGGAAGATTGTAAAAGATGCTGCTAATAATGATGGCTTCGAAGCCGTTGCAGACCAGGGATGTTACCGTGAGGGATGGATCACTCTTTAACAAGGTCCAGCTTCTCCAGAAAGTAAGCACCATCTGTTGAAAGAAGGACAGGTTGAACGGAGATCGGCCGCGTTGCATCGTTGACTGGTCAATTCGGCGAGACTCAAAGAACTCCTGGTGGTGCTCGCCGTCGAACGGGTGCTCCTCAAGGTAGCGGTCGATTTCTCCCATCAGCTGGGACCGCTCCTGGCTGTTCTTCCAGGCTTTTGAAAACTCTTCTGCTGTTCGAGGTGCTTTGTTCTCCCAGCCAGCTCGAATGACTCGTTCGCTGGCGCTGGTCATAGATGTTAGGAAATCGGCCGTAGTTTGTTGCTCTGGGCAAATGAATCCCAAGTTCTCAAAGTAGGCCTGGGCATCTCCAGCTCTACCAAAGAAAATTTGGTGGCCCTCGTACAATACAACTACTTTGTCAAACAGCTATTAACCATCAGTTAGAAAACCTTCAACACGGAATGAACACGGTCAACATACATCATACGCTGCTTGGGGAGCTTGATAAATGGCAACGCAGGAGGTGCAGCCGATGATATCAGCTTGGGTCTTCAACGTCCGACAAAATTCAATAGCGTTGGCGCTGTCAAGACCTCTCGTGCTGTTGTCCCAACATTGCAGAGGAGAGTATCCCAGTGACGCCTCTGCAATTGTCACCCGCTTCCTCTCACCACCACTCACACCGCGTACAAAGTCGTTGCCGACCCTCGTGTTGATCGTGTGAGAAATACCAAACATCGCCATGATAACATCTCGCAGATGTTCGGTATACTCCTGTTTGGATATTCCATTAGGGATATTCTTCGGGCATCGAGAGCGAGCGGCAAAATAAAGCGTATCCCCGACTGTGAACTGAGGAAAGTGGTGATCAACTTCCGCTGTGTAGATTGCCTCGCCTCGGTAGATCGTCTTCATCTCCTTTGCCCGAATACCTCGATAGTTCAAAGTGGCTCCATCGCTGACATAAAAACCATGGGTATCTCCCGCGATGGTTCGCAGCAAGGTCGAACAACCAGAACCTGGAGGTCCGAGGACGCAGAGCATCTCTCCCTGGTGTATCAAGCCTTCAAAGTCGTGGAGAATATCGACCCTCTTTTTGTTGTCCCGTCCAATTGCACGCCTGACCAAATCTACACCTTCGAGTAGGAAGTGGGCGACAGTTCTTTGGAAGTCGACAGCGGAACCGAAACCGTAAACGTTGAGATCCTTGAAGGCGAGACTCGTAGTGCGAGGCTTATTTCCGTCGGAAGCGTCCACACGGGACTGGTAGAAAGCCTTCGCCCATTTTCTTGGATTGAAATCGTCGCTGCCTGGATCAAGCTGCGTACCGGCAGCAACGGGAAAGAGTGGCGGGCTTGCCTCAGAGTGATTGGTGAGCCTGCGGGCAAGACTGTGAAGCTGGGCCTCCATTCCACCGTTCTGATCCTCTGAATCAGAAGAAGCATGATTTACTGTGTCTTCGTGGAGGGTTGCCGAGTCTGCTTTGCCAACAGATGTTTGCACATCGATACTCGTCCCCATTTCGGGATTGGACTTGTCGCTTGTAAAGCCCGGCTCAGTCATGGTTTCAGGGGCAGCAAGTTGCTAGCGCCTTTAGTCGACCACGACTCGATGAATGACAAGAGTGTGCAGCAATGAGAATGAATACAGTTCAGAGTTGAATGGTATTAAATAAAGTGTTGACATGGAACATATCGAAATCAGGTATCTTAGGTCAGGGGCTTCTCTATATGTAGTCGTCTGTCATAAGTTTCACAACGTGGCCGGCCCCCATCCGGACATTGACCGGACTCTGCCAATGTTTTCCCCGTAAGCCAATGACGCCGGAGATTGGTAGATCTGAATTAGATCTGTTGCCCGGACCCCCTGGAATGATGTAACGGTCATTACACAGTGTCATGGTCAACTTTCATCGGGACCGGGGCGAGGTGGTTCGGACTTTGCCAAGCCGGGCTCTAACGCATCAATCCTAAAATATGGGTCAAAGTTGAGAGGTTAAACACAACTTGCTTCGATTTCTCGCTGTAGAGTTTTGGGTTTCCGGAATGGGCGACGTCTTGGTCTCGACTTTCTGGGTCCGAAGTTTATTATTTCAGAGAGCAAAGATGATAACGAGATACAATAAAAAGGGGTCAAGTCGTGAATTCAGCATGGCCAGCATGCAATCAAATTGCTCTTGTCTCCGTTGTCGTTGCTCCCATGTCGAAGTGAATCATCACCCAACTTCTGACTCACTCTATTTCCATTCTTCACACGTTACTGACCAGCCAATCAACCGATCCGTAGCGTTTCGCATCCATGTGAAAAGAATTCCTCTATGATATTGTGTCATCCAAGATTCAGAAGCTCCAGGACGAAAGTGTTCTAGCTCCGGTGTTTCGGTTCTTGGCAAAATCCGGCTGAAAAATCTTGACCGGGTTCCTCGGCCACCGGTGCCGGACTCAAAACCATCCGAGCCGTTATCCCACTATACATGCTCTCATCCTGGTTTTCAATTACCTTGGACGTCAAGAAAAAGTCCGCAAGGATATTGATAGAGGCTAGGGCCCGGTGATTCTGGAAGACTATTTGCCCCCCCGACAGAACCTCTCCACAGCTACTGTGGGCGGATCGACTACGAAACGGGTTTTATCCTGTCCAACCTAGAGCAGGGTCGTCTGTCAAAGCCAAGATGTCCGGGTCTTCGGCACAGCTAAATGCATTGTCAGTAAGTTGTCTCAACCTACCAGACACCTTGCTACCTGGCCCTTCGCCCAACAATGCTGACAAAGCTCTCAGTGCAAGAGATGTAAGGAAAAGAAGGTGAGACAGTTCTTCTTTGGATTTTCTCATTGGACAGTATGTTGATTTTTCCAATACAGGTACGATGTAACCGCCACATGCCACGCTGCAACAAATGTCTCGCATCCGAGTCTGAGTGCGTCTATCCTGCTCGGCAAAAGAGAAAGGTGACGACACCAGCAGCAAAAGAGTATGTTTGCCAGCTTTCATTGCTCTATATCTCATAGATCAATATAGATCAGCTAATCTAATTCGTTCAGTGGAAGTAATGTCAGCAATCAAGCCTTAACCAACATACTGGAACGTCTTCAAAAAGTTGAGCAGCATTGTGACACTCTACCATCAATTATTCCCTTTTCTGTTGCTCAACGTACTTTGGACTCCAATTCAGAGCCATCTCAGAGTAATGGAATCCCATTGCTTCCTATCAGTGCCATCCCTTCCGAGATTTCATCGCCAGGCTATCTGGCCACTCCCCACAGCGACTTTTCGCTACCATCGCTCCCAGCACCGGCTCCCATTGACGCCACATCAGTTCTACATGGTGCCATGGAGCAGGTAGAGAAACTCATGCTCAGAAGTTTCGCAAAATGCGTCATTACAGAGGAGCTCCGAATACCAAAGGAAGTGGCGAAGCTATGGCTCAGTAGTGAGTCAGCTATACTCCCATTGATATTGTTTCCATCGTCTCCGATACTCCTTCTAAAAATATTTTACTAATATGGTAACAGACTTCTTTGATCAAATGCTTTCGGACCTCTTTCTCTCTCTGATAGACCGAAAGTTAATAGAAATGGTTCCAGATTTACTCGAACACCCTCAAATCCATCTTGATGCCGGAATTCTTGTGATATACTACGCTACTCTTTGGCAAGGAGGCGCCATCACCTCCATGCTTGACAAAACCACCGAATTAGGGAGCTTCGCAAGACTGGCTTATATAGGATGCCTCCGTGCCCTTCCATTATGGCAGCGAGAGGCCACCGGCACCTACACAGATATGATGGCAGCCATAGCCATGGTAGGTTGCCTCTTATTCTTCAGCGCCTGAGGAATTGTAAACTAAACAGCGCAGTCTCGAATGGCAGGAGACTCTTTCGACTACGAATTGGCCTGGAAGATGCACAAACAAGCATGCGAATATGCACAAGCTCTGGACCTTCACAACCTTGATGACGGCGGCGGGCCCATTGGGAGTCATCATCCAAACATAACGGAAGAGAACCGGAAGGGGTTTTGGGGCCTCATTCAAATCGATGCCTTCTTTCGCCTCCTCTTCAACAAACCTCCATTGCTCACAGGCAACGTCTGGAAAGTCAACCTCCCGTGGTTTAACTCGGATCCCGTACAAGATACCAGGACTCTTGATCAGATGCTTTTCATTGTCAGCTCTCGGGTTGCTCTCATCACGCTTCAATTTTTTGCCATTCTAGAAGAATACAAAGATGAGCCAGAGGTTCTTGTTCCAAAAACGGAAGCTCTTTGCATGGAGGTGGTGCAGGTATTCGATGAGTGGAAGTTGGTAAGCATCTATCCAATACCCAACCCTCATTTAATCGAAGAGTAGCAGGCTGATTTTCTGTTCTTCAATATTAAGCCCTATGAGCAAATGGCTTCCGCTAAAACTCCCTTTGAGGCCTTCACTATTGCTGAAGCGGCACTGACAGCGTACACCAGCATCATCTTCATGCTACGGAAAATGACGGCTCTGGATTCCACCTCGCCCGCGCCCATCTCGACGGACGGGGATGTTCAAGACTCTCCGGTGGCTCTCATCGCGGCCTGCCACCTTGTGAAGATATGCTCTTGGTTATTACATCACTACACTCACTCCGTCATGCTCTCTTGGGTATTTGGTATGTACAGAACGTACGCGCCTTTAGCCTATGTCATCGGTCATATTCTACGCGCGTCGGACGTGGCGCCGTTTACGGAGGAAATCGAGGCGGTCAAAAGGATTTCGGCGAGTATTTTGGCGGTTTCCAAAAATGAAAAGGAGATAGTTCCCTTGGCAAACTCATTGCAATATTTAAATGAGGAGATACAGAAGAAGGTGAGGGAGACGGGAGAGGAATTGGGACAGTATTAATCAATTATCTACTAGACTACATGACCATTAAAAATTCGTGCTGGTCGCGTTCAAGCACGGCCAGTCATATAATTAGTTCTTTATAGCCAAAGATATTTCATGATATTGCTCCAGCGAACCCCCCAATAAACATGCCAGGTCGGCAATGTCGTCTCAAGAACCTGTAGAGTACTTCCGTTATTCAAATTTTTCAGAAGACGCCAATTGAAGGACTCTGAAAAGGTTAATGTACCTGCGAGGTTAGTAACACATTGAGGGTCTTGGCTATGCCGTGTCTCCAGCAGGTTGTCATCCATCGAGGCTAGATGCGTTTCAAAATTACAGAATAAATCAGTTATTCACACTGCTTTTAGATAGTCTAATCTTAGCTCCGCTCGGCAGACAGAGGGCGGAATCAACCCTTGGGTGAGTACAGCCTTCGTGGATCGAGGCGGGGCAATCAAGGCGCAGGGTCGCAGTGCTCAAACGGGTTGAATCTGCCTTTTGGCTGATTTTATCCATTTATTTCCACGGCTTGGGCTTATGCTTACAGCTGTTGGGGTTCAATCCTACAACCGCGGCATTTATGTCACCTTACCACGCTTATCAGTCTCCAACTACCAAATCTCATCGAATACCTTAATTTCAATACATCATAGGGCTTTTTCCAGTAAATTAATAGAAGGCACAATAATTTCGAGGATCTTCTGGAGAATTAGCCTAATTGGTTGGAAAATAATGGCAGAGCTAGCTCTCGGGATTGCCGGTCTAGCTGGAACAGTTGATGTCTGCGTCAAGTAAGTTTGCATATCCCGATCTCAACCGGTGGAATTCCTGCGGGAACACTGACAAAACAGACTGGGAAAACATTTGGTCCAAGCATACAAGGATTATAGCCAAAGCGACGTCAAACTCAATGAGCTATCTCTTCGGATGGAGATATGCTGGCTCCGTATCTCGAGCCAGCTGGAAGTCACGAAACACCTTGAAGGTGAGATGGACGACGATCAGAAAGGTATCCAAGAACGGACTCTGTTTGTTCTTCGATCTAAGCTAGACGCCGCTGTGGTCATCATTTCAAAGCCCGATAAAGCGAGCTCCAAAACCGCGAAGAAGCTGTACTTCCTAAGTCTCAGAGACGATCTCGAACAATCGGTGGCCGAACTAGAGTCATGGCAAAAGAGGTTTGAGCCTACTTGGTTCCAGTTGGTCAAGGCTGCTCCGTTGACTACCATTGACGGCATGCATAAGAGCATATCACTTGGTAACTCTCGACATGCCGCAGAACCTACGCTCGAGGCTGTGAAGTTTCGCCGTGCTTTCGAAGAAGGGCACCGACCCGTGTTCATCGCGGAAAAGGCTCTCGAGAGTCTAGGAAAACGGACAATCCCGTACTGCTCTGCTCAGCTCGCTGTTGACCCGACAGAGAGCAAGTATCACATAGTAGATACAGTCTCTACCGACATAGTCAAGGCAAAGGACGCGCGGGATCTCGCATCTCGTCTACGAGACTCGAATCCGCTGAGTTCTGGAACCCTCAGGTGCAAGGGGATTGTTCGACAGCCGAAACAATCCAGCATGGCATTCATATTTCGAGTACCAGACGGGTACACCAAAGTGCGTAGCCTACGCGAACTTCTCCTTTCCGGCCAACCACCCGAATCTCTCACGATGCGGCTCGAGATGGCGCGTCAACTCGTGACTGCAGTCTATTTCGTCCATCTCTACGACTTTGTCCACAAAAATCTCTCTCCCGAGACCATTTTGAGTCTTGAGAAGGAAGGTCAACAAAATGCTACTGTGTGCCTAGTCGGTTTCCAGGTTATCCGTCATGCAGAAGCGAAAACGAATACGTCCAAAGTAGACAGGAAAGAGATCCTATACCAACATTCAGTACGTCAGGGAAGCGATTCGGTTGATTTTATAATGCAGCATGATATATACAGTCTTGGGGTGTGCCTTCTTGAGATAGGCCTATGGGAGCCATTAATGACTTATGGACCCGATGGGACACAGCAAACCTCAAGCATCATCGAACTTGAACAAAACGGATCGGGAAACTGCACTCCCAGCCTTGTTCAAAAGCAACTGATGTCTTTGAGTCGGGGGAAGTTACGAGTTATAATGGGCGACAAATACAGCAAGGTAGTGGAGACATGTC
The DNA here is from genome assembly GCA_026958235.1 of Clonostachys rosea. Classification (NCBI taxonomy): domain Eukaryota; kingdom Fungi; phylum Ascomycota; class Sordariomycetes; order Hypocreales; family Bionectriaceae; genus Clonostachys; species Clonostachys rosea. The sequence goes on from CP110208.1 coordinate 1,517,999, forward strand.
TAACCTGTCTGGATGCAGGCAATACAGATTTTGGTGATCCTCAGGAGTTCCAGGACGAAGACGGCGTCGAGGTTGGCGCGAGGTATGTCAAGAAGGTCATAGATATCATTAGTGAGATATCTTTTTGAAGGTTAGGCGAGTTGTTGCCAAGGGCTGGAGGTTTCGAGGCTAAGCGGACTGGTACCAAAACATCCAGTCCGCCACACTTAGATTCAAGTCATCGCCAAAGCCAAAGTCGCCGATATCAAAGTGGCTGTCAATCGCGTCCATCGATGTAAAGCCAGTAACTCCCCTATCAGACAGCCCTTGATCGTTGCTCAATCCCTGTAACTGAGTAGCTTGGCGACTGGGTGCCTGAGAACTAAGCATCACAATGAAGTCCGGCTCTGGAGATGAACGTGCAGGAGGATTCGCCCTCCATGCGTCAAGTGTGGCCTTGACTATTAACTTTTGGATAGCTCCCTTGGCTTCAGCGACCTCCCTGTGATCATTAAAAAAGTTTGCCATCTTCTCCCATGTAGCGTCAAGCTCCGCAGGAGGATAGAAATCAGGTCTGGCCAGGCTTGTCAGAATACACTTCAATGCATCCCACAAAAAGAACCCTTTTATTTGCCAGTGAAACTTTCTAGTCGATGGGTTCCTATATATAGCGCTGTCGGTGTCAAGGATCTTATGAGCTAACACGCAAAGCTCCCTCAGTTTTGTGTTGTCGATGTCTTCATTTGCGCGCGGGGACATTCGGTTGCGAAGTCGCACGATGCTGGCAGCAGATCTCGCTATCCCAAGAGTAAAGAACTGGAGTGGATTGGTAATGTCACAGTATCGGAGGTAATTCATCTCAATGGTCGTTTCGACCTCGTCCATGAGGTCTTCGATCTCCTTACCACTCTTGATTTCTAGCGAAGGGCCATAGTTCCTTACTGTGACCCCTGTCCGCGCGAAGAGGTTCGAGAGCTCTGCTTTAACAAGATAGAGTATCATCTCGGTGGCCCCCTTTTGGACCTGAGGTGGCTCCTTCATCCCCGGGTAAATCTGATCATCGTTGATGTTAAGCGGCGGCTTGGTATCCCAGCTACCAGGTAGTATCGATATACCGCTCCCTGAAATCTGGCCCACTTGGGCATCGAGGGGAAGAAGCTGCCAGAAGAGCCTGCGTCGCATTTCCACATCGAAAGGGCACAGCCCATCAACCTCGCTATCACGATGGATCCCCATGCGTTGTGCAATGCGGACTGCTACTCCAGTAAGAATCCAATACGTATGGGGGTCCATTTCCGTACGCATGATGATGAGAAAGAGGACATAGGCTTGCAGAACAAGCATTTCAGTTGTTTGGAGCCACGACGCGTTGACAAGTGCTTGCCGTACTGCTGCTTGGTACATGGCCAGCATGTCGGATCTCGATCGGTTGAGCTGAGCCAGGCACTCCTCTTCTGCCATGGAGAACACAGCGGAGTGGAAGATTGAGAAGAGCAGGCACTCCTGGGCCTTGGAGGCAATGGAGGGCTGCTGAGAAATCGATTCAACCATCTTTGCTGTCGATGGGATGTGCAAAAGCTTGCACAGAGGATCAACATTGCTAACATGTGCCGCCCACAACTTCATGGCGTCCAGATGGCTAGGGTGATAAGGGCCAAGGCCTTGTGAGACGCCCAGGAGCATGTCAGATAACGGGTCCTGCAAGACACTCGTGACACTTGTGGAGTAGCTCTGGCTAGGGAGAGCCTCTACATTGTGGTCGCCATGCCTGGCAAGCTCACGCATGTCCATGTCGCCGGCATCAAGCCAAAGGCGACTTTTGATATATCGAGATTTGCCATTTCCCGAAAGCAGCTTTCCTTCGTGTGAAGTTTCAGTTCGTAAATCTTCAACAGAAAGACCGGTGCTGATTGTATCGGCTGAATGGCCAGAATTCCGGGGCGATGAAGGCTGGTATGCTCCTGTTGCCGCTATTGGAACAGTGCTGCTGTGTGGCGGCTCCGTGATATTCGTCACTGCGGCACCGCCATTGTGGCCGATTCTCTCTCGGCGACTCGGACGGGGACCACCATGAGCGCCATCCACAACAATCACATCTTCTGAAGGAACAGGCTTCCTTTTACGCGGTCTCGGTGGCGGAGGCGCACGGTAGACACAGTCCAGGTTCGCCTTGATGCAGCTCGAGCAGATAGGTGAGGCCCTGTCGCACTTGACCTTCTTTCGCACACAGGACTGGCAGGCATATGCGAGAGGTGGCAGTGCGAGAGACGCGTTCTGCCCCTGCTCCTTGGCGCCAGCAGGAGCCTTGCTTGGCGCTGGCGCTATCACGACTGGCATCGCGCTCTGGAACTGGGTCAAATCGGGTAGCGAAAACCCCAAATCATGATGGGACCATGCGGGAATAAAATCCCCATTGGACGTCACCAAAACTGTTCAAGGGGCCGAAGCAGGATATTTTCCGGATCCGAAGTAAGCATTAGGCTGTCCGGGCGTGTTGTTGTGATTCATCATTCTTCCAGTCAATCTTAGAATCATCTTACGTAACCGTGGAGGCCAATCAAAGCTTCCCAAATTACATACACACGGAGCAAATGACGCCGCTGAATTCCGACAGTTTCCGGGAGCGCTCAGATTGCCCAACAGGGTTTTATCCCGCCTCCTTTGCAGTCAAAATAAAAACTCTGGTGTAACTTTGAGTTGCTGTTTGATTGACTGGTAATTTAATGGCATTTAAAATGGCTGCTCATATGTGCCCTCCTGAACTTTGTTGGAAGTTTTTATGTGCATATGTTGAGGACGGTGTAGTAAGTTGGAAGTTAGGAACGACCAACCTAAGTTGAACGGACAGTCCATAGAATACTTGGTACACAAAATCAATTTAACAATCAAAATGGGAATGAAATAACAATGTAAATATGCATATAGATAGCGAGTATTTAGATTAGGTAGCTTTCGAGTTATTCCTCCCTCAATCTGTAGTAGGTGGCTTTAGGGTAGTAAGACTTAGCACTCGCGGCCAGACGCGCACAACCCCCGATTTAGTCCCGCCCTTTGGATTGTAGATAGAGACTTTTACATAAGCATGCTAGTATCGGCCCAACTTCGGCTTAGCAATATTCATTGATGTTTGTCCGCGGATTGCTTCAACATGTGGCTGGAGCCCTATGTGGCTGAGGCATATCCCTACCTCGCTGCTAAAAGTGAACTTTGCTCTTGAAAGAAAGAATGGCGAGTTATAAAAAAAGTTATAATAAAATCGAAAAAGTTTCATTAGAAACAATATCGAGAAATCGCACCAAAAAAGCTACTAAAGCGTTTCGTGCTCGTTTCTTAACTATTTAATTACAGAGTACCTAAATATATCTGGAAGGATTCCCCTTATTTAAGTTAAGGAGTTTCTACTTAAGCTTAGAACGCTGGGTTTGAGTAGTTCACAGATAGGAAGTTTTAAGAGCACTTTGTAATATTGTTCAAGTTACAAGTTCAGGCTTTCTAGAAGAGAAAAACTAAAAATAAAAATAAAAATCCTGTTACCTAAATTTTACTACCCAGACTGAGGAAATCTATGTTTATTACTGTGCGAATATATAAACACACTGAACTAGGACTTTCTACTTTTCGACCACGTGGTCCCAGATAGCAGCAACTGTCTTTGAAGAATCCTTAGGGATTCGCTTGAACCCGTCCCTGTGGTCGACATAAGTTAGACCGAACTGAGGCCTATAACCGAAATTCCACTCTAGGTTGCTATATCGTGTAAAGTTCGATTAATTTTAGAGTACTTTTCCCTTCTTTTGAGAGACCCAAGTACTTACTCCAGCAAGCTCCAGCAATGATAGCCGGCAATTTTCGCGCCTTCTTTCTTGACCACATCGCACAATGCACCGATGTAAAGGTCAAAGAACTCCTGTCTGTACTTGTCGTTGACGATATCTTGAATGGGAAACTTGGACTCATCTTCGACAGGATAGCCATTTTCGTAAACGTAGATCGGGATGTCAAGTGGCTGGGCGTATATTTTCCAGACATGAGTAAGCATCTTGGCAAAGCCCCAAGGGACTTGAGAATCGAGTTAGCATAAAGTGTTCACAAGACACTGACGGCGTAAGGATCATGCTTTCGGTCTTGACTAACCTGTATGCGGGTGTCCGTTCTCACCGCGTCGACCAATAGCAACTCCATTCTTGTAATGTGTCTTTTCCACATCGTCAAGATCGCGGAAGTTCGTCTTGGTATAAGGCTCAAATAGTTTCCCAGTCGCGTACATCATTCCGTAGTGGTTGATAGAGAAACTGAATTCTTGTTAGCGAAGAATTGTGCACTGACGACTATCAGAATGATAATGGATCAATTATTTACAAATCAGCGGATCCTTTGACAAGTTCAAGCTCTTTTGACGTGAGCTTGGGGAATGCCTCGCGGTACTGGTCCCAAGAGTTGGTCTGGATTCCTTTAACTATTCAGCCGGAGTTAGTGTCATGTACAAGCCTTGAAGACACAGCCCTAAGAGCCCAACGAGGAAACACCTACAAATTGGCAAAGCCCACCAGCCCAAGGATCTTTCTTCCGCAACTTTGGCAGCATTCATTGCCAGTTCTGATTCATCTAGTGGCTCAACCCAATCATAGTTCTAATTCAAGTCAACAAAATAGTCGCAGGAACTGTAAATGGCGGATATGCGAAATGAAACTTACTAGGGCGATACCAATTTGCCCTCTTTGCTGAGCTTTGAAAGTGGTCTGGTATAGCTTCGCAGTATGTCCATGGACCGAAAGACAGTTGTGGCCAATCCTTGGTGCAATGTTAGCGCTGGCATCATATGGACCCTTAAACTTTCTTGATGAGCGATGGGCAATAGCTACTTACCTAAAGAAGTCCTGCCTCGTATAATTTTTCACAAGCCCATCAGGCGCCAGTGAGCAAAAGATCCAGGGCTAATGCCCAGACCGGTGTTAGATCCCTTTGCTATGAACACCATATCAATGTTACTCACCTCGTTGATTGTGAGCCATCGTTTGACCCGGTGTCCAAATCTCTCGAAGCAAAGCCTGGCGTAAGAGAGAAAGTCTGCGACAAGATGGGTGGGATCACTAGAAGCGAATCTCCGATATGCTTCATCGAGAGCGAGAGGTGTATCGTAGTGGTGTAGAGTTACGGTCGGTTCAACCCCAGCCTCGATCAAGGCATCAATCTAAGAAAGAATCAGTCATATTACGCAACTTGAAATGGGAGAAGAGCCTAATCTCATGTGTATTTACAAGGTTGTTATAGAACTCTATCCCCTTTTCGTTGATTGGGTCATCCTTCCCCCCTGCGGTCATCGATTAGTGAGCGGAATGATAACCCGAATGGTATATCAGTTGACATACCAAGTGGCTTGATACGAGACCAAGAGATCGAGAAGCGATAGGACTTGGCCCCATACTGCTTCAAGAGTTTCACGTCTTCTTGCCAAAGGTCATATGAGCGACAAGCGTCATCTCCTTTCTCGGGCTGGCCTTTTAGAAAATCGTCCCAGCTGCAAGAACCTCTTCCATCTTTGGCAGTGGCTCCCTCAATCTGATAGGCTGCGGATCTAGTTCCAATACTTAGCATATGATAACCTCTCTCAGTATATGTCACTTACGCATATCCGTGGAGAAAGTCGGATGGAAGAACAGCCTTGATATCATGACGCTCAACGATGGGGTAGGCCATGATGTCGTTGTGCTCGCTAAGTGTATGGATAAATTTGTCTGGATGAATGGTTATAATTTGAAAGAAGACAGCAATTAAGCTTTCTATGGTCACTGCTTTTTGTAAGCTGCATTTGTTAATAGAAAGTGTCAATCCTGTTCTGACTCAATGTAGACTAGATCTGCATCTTCTCTGTAATGAGCATGAATTAGAAAGATAAACCGGTGCGTTAGAGCCAAGCTCGTATAGCCTGTAATTTGTTGTGTGTGTTCCAACGTTCGTTGCTCCTAATCGTTGCCTCTATCAACCGCGTCCGTCGCGCCCGTCGGAGCCGTCGGACGCGTCGCCTCCGTTTGGCACTTGAGATAAGGCGGGCGGTGCCGGCAGTCCAGAATATGGGTGGCTCATGTGGGCCATTAGCAAATTCAATTCTAATCAGCCTTTCATATTGGCTGCTGCAGGTCAAATATTATCTCATGGGCTACCGGGTGTGGAAACTTAGCTGTGTTTGGTATGTTCTGGTTAATAAATCGCACAGTCAACAACTTGTTTGCCCCCCCAAGATGTCTTTCGTGCACTCAACGGACCTGTAATCTTGCGGCAACCTCATGGCTCGTCCTTTGTCTGGACTGTTGCCCAGATAGCACGTGTCCAATCTCTCCCCTTATCCTGCATGGACCTGGGGAGACTCTGGGGTAAAATTACGGGGCGATCAGAACAACTCAACCTACGAGGACCTTCTTGTTATCTCTTGTACCTTTCGATTGGGAAAGGAAGCTAAGATCCCTATTGAGGTTATCAAGACGGGCGCGGCCGGAGAGGTAAGTGGCATTAGGCACCTTGGGACGAGTATAAAACAGTCAACACCTCGCATTGGTCCTTTTTATTTCTGCTCACCACCACAAAACCCTACAACTAACAAGATCAAGAGCTATATATCGACATCATGTTTGAATACCTGAAGACCACTACGGCTACCGGCCTGGGATGCATGTTCCTTGTCTCAATGGGAGCTTTTCTTTTTGTAAGCAGCCCTCTCATACATGGGGAGCAAGATGGTTCAGATCCAATATACTCGGTTTTATCTATCAGAAATATCTAATATGGAAATGAATGATGTATAGGGCTTCGACAATGGATGGTGGGGGACTATTCAAGGTGCAGAGGCGTTCCTTCGTGCCTTTGGATCTTGTAGTCTGGTGGACGGGGTAGAAACTTGCAACATCAGCACACCTCAAAAAGCTGCCGGTAGCTCTGTTCAGTCTGGCGGTATCAGTACGTATCTTCCACAACTACTCTCACCAACCCTCTTTCCCATCGTATATCGTCATTCTCTTCCCAAGCTATAGCGCACTGACACTTGTTCATCTGTTTAGTGGTCGGTAGCCTTGTAGCCATGGAGCTGAACAAAGCTCTCGGCCGCAGGAAATTGCTCGTTGTTACCGGCATGATCTCCATTGTCGGCATCGTGTTGGAGATAACTAGCGCCATCGGTTCAGCTCGTTTTACCTAGTTCGTCGTCGGCAAGACTGTGGCCTCGGTGGCCACGGGCTTGTGTGCCAGCATTGTTCCGATCTAACTCTCCGAGACGTCTTCGACCGAGGCTCGGGGATTCGCGATCAACATGTATCAAAACGTCCAGATCATTGGGTACTGCCTCGCTGCGGGCATCGTCTACGCAAGCTCGAAGAGGGACGACGCTGCATCTTACATGATTCCGATTGGGCTACAGTTCTTGGCACCAGTGTGCATGGTTACACTCTCGCCACTTCTGCCCGAGAGTCCGCGATGGCTTGTTTGGAACGGGTGAGGATATCAAACTGAAGATGCTTATGAAAAGACGCTTAAAGAGTCCTGACTGACGATTTGCAGCCGACGTGATGATGCGATACGCTCCGCCTCGCGTTTATTCGGAACCAAGACGAACGACTTCGACGCCGAGAAATATATAAGAGAACTCGAGATCGCATTCGAGAAGGAACAGGCGAACCCTAAAGTCTCCTCTTGGAGAGATCTATTACACGGACCGGATTTCCGGCGACTCCTCATCGCGGTGGGCATCCAGTGTTGGCTACAGGCCCAGGGCTCCGGGTACATTGTTAACTACATGGTCTCGTTTCTGCAGGACAGCGGCACATCCGACGTCTTCCCCTTCATCATGGGCCTCAACTTCGTCTACTACGGCGGAATCCTCACCGGACACTTCTTGCCAGATAATCAAGGCCGCCGACCCGTCATCATTTACAGCACAGCCGCAAATGCCGTCTTTATGCTTGTCATTGCCAGCATCAACACCGCGGTATCGCCGTCGACACACACGTCTAGCGCTGCTTCGGTGGCCTTCCTGTTCCTTTGGCAGCTGTCTTCTGGCGTCATGTCCCCTCTTATCTGGATCATCTGCACCGAGGCTGCTCCAACCCGCAACAGGGAACGGGTTCTGTCGATTGTCGTGTTCATCAGCGTTGGTGTCTCCCTCATGATCACCTCTGTCTCGCCGTATCTACAAGACAAGGCCTACGGAAACCTTGGGGCGCGGATCGTGAGTCAATGCCTGGGTTTGAATTTACAAAGTTGGATTACTGGCACGTTGAATATAGGGATATATCTGGGGGGCTGCCTCAGTGTTAACTTCCGTCTGGTCCTACGTAATGGTGCCCGAGTCCAAAGGCCTGTCACTGGAGCAACTCGATTATCTGTACGAGCAAGGTGTCCCTGCTCGCCGTTTCGGAAAATATCACTTTACCGATGCCATTCTTCCGGTTGAAAAGGTCGAGTCTGAGGTTCAAGTTCAAGATGAGGTCGTCCTCGAACCAAAGAAGCACTAACGCTGGATGGAATCGCGCCTGAACTGGCAGGATGCTATGTAAGTGGTGATCTATGCATGATTGAGTAGGTCAGAATTTGTAGAATTTAGATCCTATTATTTATCGACAAGTTTCAAGGGTGAAGATCGGCAAAGAAATCTAGAAAGTGATCTCTCTCCGTCATCTCCGTCCCTTCAATGTTGAAAGATAGCTGCCACGTATCCAGTTCGTCGTTCCCAGCCCATGACGATGGCAAAAACATGAATTCGTCCAGATTTTCAGTGTCAAGGCCCACGCCATTCTCACTATTGGAGTTCCCGGTAGCGTAAGCTGCGAAATCCCCAGCAGGTTGCTCGACTAGGGATGCGGCCTCGCCTGAATCCTCCTCAGCGCCTGAGCGGCGGCAGGGTTGAACCAGGCGGACTATTTCTTGTCTGGTGATGCCGGCCAATGACGGCCGACGACCAGCTATGATATCACTCTCCATTGAGTAGAGGTGTCGGATCAACTTCGCTCCCCGGATGCCTATCCCTGACTGGTCTGCCACTGTTGCCAAGAGTCTCACCAGTGTAGTTAATCGACTGCGGCGAGCCGGAGCATCTTCAGGTGTGCGCCTATCACTACTTGCTTTGACTAGGTCAAGAGCCATGATAAGCCCGGCGGCAACGAGCCAAATTGTCACGTTCCAAAGGCGGAAAAAAGTGCTTGGTATTCCCTCATCAAACAGGCTTAGAATAGTGCGAGCTGCGTCGACACAGGCGTTGTGGGTTTGCGAGAATGATTTATCACCCAGAGACTTGACAAAGTATGCAAGATGCGCTAGGTACGATCTGTATGCTAAAGTCATGCCGATTATTCGTTTGGCGAAGAGAGCAGTCGACGGGGACGAGCTCTCGACCCGGAGCTGGGCAAATGAAGCGTAAAGCTCATCTAGCTGGCTTGATGCCTTGAGGACGGCTTCATAGGATGGATTTTGGTATGGCTGCAAGGTCCCATACAGACCGTATAGTATTCTTGACGAGTGGGAGGTAAATAGAAGATAAGTAAGCGGGGTAAAGCTTGTAGAAGAAAGGGCGGTAGTGAAGCCATCATCAGTCAAGCTAGGCAACGCCGTATTAAACTGATGTGGCGCGACATCTGAAAGTAGACCGTTAGATGAGACTGATCGAGAAAATGTTTCTTGTAGATAGAAGGTAAGGTCAGTGTCTTCTTACATGGATATCTGTAGTACGGCGTGAAATACCACTCGGTCTCGACCAATGTCCACCAGGCTCTCCGGCCCATTTCGCGTAGAATAATCAGGTCAGCCGATCCCGTCATCTGGCTTCCAAGAAGATGAAGATTGAGAGCCCTTGCGGTTCCAATGTTGATTGCGAACATGGACCTGTGCGTCTTGGAATTCCCCGATAGGTGAAACGCATAGTTTAGAGCAATCATAGCCTGCAGACTCACAATCGACGGCTCTGCCAGTCCATCGCAGCGATGAAAGCTGGCGAAGCTGCAATCAAATTACAAAGATGTGAAGTCGTGAATGCTGGCCATCTTAAGCGGTGCGCTTGCTAATCGCTCATCACTTAGTAGAAAGGCGGAACTGCTCAGGATAGCAAACAGCACGCTTAAAAACACGTTATCTTGGATCTCAGTTCTATCCTTCCAGAATTCGCCATATGCACATGTGATCGATGGTTCGTGTAAGCATCCGCAGAACCAATTGAGGTCTTCGAAGAATGCTTCCACAATCCAATCGCAGTCCGATTTCGAAGGGAGGGCGGCGATACATGCATTGAAGGGCATGGGACTGTACCATTTTCTGCTGCTCTCTTGGGTTGCTGGCTGGTTACCCGGCTTGTTCTCAGTATTATCCTGCCACCGGCGAACTTGGCCAATGTCGAAGGCAGCGTCCTCCATGGCACCAGCCAACCCACTCTCCTGGAAGTCGGCATTCTCGTCTCCTTCAGGAAGAGAATCACTGCTTCCCATACCAACCTTTGCTTCTACTGCTGCCAAGCGACTGCGCATCATGGCTAGCTCGGCCTCCAGCGTGTCTATTCTGCTGTCATCTTGGGTAACCTGGTGTCTGCGGGAAGGCGGCAGAGGGCGGCGTTGACACATAGCCTCCTCGCCTCTCTCCCTGCAGGCACGACATGGAACTCTCCTGTCACATCGAATTTTGCGCCTGCGACACTCGCCACAGCTTTGAAGTTTCCGAGACTGGGAGGTTGCTAGTTCACCAAAAGAAGACATTGAAATACTTCAATATATGTGGCTGATTGACGGCCTTGAGCTGTTAAATTACTCTGCACCGATATTTTGATTGACGGGCCTCAAAAGAAAAGCCGAACAATTGTAATGCGAGGAAAGATGTTTGAAGCTTCTTTGTCTAGGGAATAAAAAAGGGGTCGCAGTGATGGGGTCGGAATCGGCACTAACGCGGCTGAGTAATAAATATTAGTAGCGTATTGTTTCCCTCTACCTATACAAGGGTGCCGTATTCATTATCATCATCTTCGTTGAGTTACCTAACAAAGGTAATAGCAAGAAACTCTGTATGGTTATAGAATAGATCTGCGCAGCATATTCTATATATTTTGTCTTTATAAAGATATATTCTATTGGTACTGGTGCAACAAAGAACAACGTATTTTCTTAGTCAAGGTTTATCACTTCTTTTTATTTCTTACTTCTTAAACCTTATCCCTTGTTAAATACAGACGATCTTTATACTTGCATCATTATAAGAAGCGAAGATATAGCTACTTACTTTACGGTTTTTGAAGACTAATTTACGTCCTTTCTCGAATAAACTCTTCAACTTGATGAAAGTCATAACTTTACACGCCACACGCGACTTTGTTTAACAAAATGAAGAAGAGGGGTTTTTCTGACTTACCACGAGAATTTCAAGATGCGATCTGGGAGCTCGTCTTACGCGACATACGAATCCGTCATCATCCAAAAAAGCCCCTGGATTTAGGCAGAACTTTGGCAATCGCGGCTGTGAATCAATCGGCTCGGATATGTGTATTCCGCGTGGGAATTCACCGACTGATAAATCGCGGACTTTGCGCCCGTAGTGACACGCATTGGGGTATCTTCCTTCCAGATCTAGATAAGTATACGCTTACAGTCTCGGCCGACGCTTTCTATCAATATCCTGGGATCATAGAACCAAAGCGACAATCCCACGGTTCCGAGCAGGGAAGTCATACTGTTGCCATTCTAAGGAACGCTAGACGTTTAATCATCTACGACGAGCGCAGTGAGATCTTGTGTCAAAGCATCTCCGACCATCTCGCGGAAGGCAGCAGTGGGCTCTTGAAGGCCAAGGATGGGCTGCCTCTTCGGCTTCGCAGCCCCATCGACTTCATCACGAATGAGCTTGGGGATTTGTCTGGAGACTTTGCAAGGTTAGAAAGCATAACATATGTCGGAAAACAGGCAGATTGGTCGTGGTGGATGGGTGATGAATACCGCGTTCATGGGCCTGAAGTTGTGAGTCGGCCGCCTAGCCAGCCTCATGGTACTAAGTCACACGGCGAATATGAGAACATGGTTGGATATTTCGAGGAACGGGGTATTTCCGACGATACAGGGATTGAATGGGGAGATTTTTCCGGATTCACGATAGATCCTCGCGAGCAATGGGATTTCAGGCGTTGTTGGAAGGACATCCCTAAGAAATGGCGTGTTAACCCAAAGATTGGCCTTCGTGGATTCTCTTACAACAGCAGCTCATGCGGTGGGGTGTGGGCGGGTTTCAGACTCTATCTCGGAGAGTCTCCTCGATTGGAGTTTTCGCCCCTGCATTGGGAAGACGTCAAACAGTACATGTACTCATTTCAGACGACCTCAAGCGGCAACCCTTTACCAGCTATCGCTCATGGGTATGTTAGCGAAGGGGAGGGAGTGCGTTTTCCCCAATGTATCGTCAAGGTGGATATCATTAGGCCGAATTCGATGCCCCTTCGGTCATCTCCGCATCATTGTTGGGAACCAGTAGACGGCGCTTTTGACAGCATCGGCGACACTCAGGGGGTTGACTGGCGTGCCCCGGTTGACTTCAGTATCCCCCACCCCTCATGGGATCCTGAAGAATACATGAATCCTGAATTCGACGGGGCCCTGTCTTCAGAGCAGCAGAAAGAGCTTAGATACTTCAACAGACACAGGATTCTTACACTATTCAACTTAGTGGTACTGCAGAAACTCTATAATCTTGGGTTGCCTGATTTTTCTTTGTACGAAGAGGAATGAGCAGGGTATATAGTTCGATTTTCTTTGGGGAAACTGAAGATCGCTGGCCTATCCAGCCCGACAGGGTTCTTGAGGCTGATATCTGGCCCTCGCTTCGTAACGGGAAGCCTAGGGAGAACAGAAGGGGTGTTATACGAAATACAAATGAGATTGGAAAATTTGAGACAGCTGTCTGCTTGAACCTTTCCCTGTCCGTTTGTTTTGTACTGAACTTTGCGTGAGCTTGGCCGGGGTTGATATTGCGAAGTAACGTCCTCCTGCGGCGCGTGCAATGGCTGTCGATTTTTGCCCATCACCTTTTACTTCTTTAATACTGTTCATTGGTAGAGGTGGTGGATTGTCTAGGCCCTGAAACAAGCCACACGGCCACCCTCACTATTTGGTATGCATCCCGGGAGAGCACAACATGAAGCGTCGGTGTTAACGCTCGGGGAAGGTAATTGAGTGTACCGAGTAGTGTGTCACTCTCGGATGAAATCTTCATTTTTCGGAGATGTGCTAACAGGAAGGATTATCCAAGTTACATCATTGGCCCGTAGCAGACGCAAACGAAAATGAGCATATTCCACAACGTCCCTTACGACGTACGATAACAGATATTACATCACCTTGCCACCATCATGCACGATAATTCCCTGCTTTCGGTGTCACACAGGACTCCCGACCAAATGGCTATATCTATGAGGATGGGTCAGGCCCCAGTGTGGAATATCCACGCAGGACATGCTAATTCAAGTTCCCCCAGCTAAATCACATGCGGGTAAAACGACAGTGCAGATTCGCATGAGCACAAGCAGTGTCAAAGAGGTGTTGTTTCGTTTCTTCCCTCTCAATATTCCTCACCCTTGTCCATTCTTTCCATCGCACGTATTATATTCATTGTTCGTGCCGCAATCCATCATCCCATTTCCCGATTTGATTTCCTTATCCATCTAGCTCACAAACCATGGCTCTCATGGCGAATGAGCAAGCTATGGAGGATTTGAAACTCCAAGCCCGGAAATGCAAAGATTATGTCCAGTGCGTCTTTTCTCCTTCCATCACATGCTGCGGTCACTGATTTCATCGGTGTGGAATAGAAATATTCTCTTCGAGAGTCGCCAGAGGTATGCGAACGAATTGACGTCCGACGACGATATCACCGCGGCAAAAGCCCAGGCTAAGGCTTACGCGGAACCAGTCGATGTTCAACTGTCGTAGGTCAATGACTCACACCTCATTTTGACAGCCGTCCATTGTTCTCGCCTTACTTCTTGCATAAAGGGTCTGGCGAGAGAACTTTCCGTCTTTTCGCACGGCATGAAGAACCGCGACTTTTACGAGAGTTGCTGCGAGGTTCTCGTTCCCTGGATCTTCCAATTTGACCGATACTGGGGTTTATATGCTCTTTATGAGATGAATGATGAGATGCCCGACCCGGACAAAGCTACCACACTGATACGGGATGTCGTCGACCCGTCTAAAATCATCAACCCATTTCAAGATGCAAACTTCGAGACTTTGAGAGAGGATGAAGCAGCAGCACGTGCTGTATGCATTCCCAATACAACGGTCCGTTACATAGATCAACAAGACACAGAGATCCGTTGGATTTTGGACGGCCACTGAGTACTCCGTTGGTCGGGTGATCTTGGTAACAACAGACCATCTCTTGTCAATTGCATGCCAGCTGTGGATCTCTTCACTAAGCTCAGAAATGCGTCATCCTTTTCGACTTCTCTGATGGATTCGATTAACATTTTGCGAGCTCAACGCCAGAACCTGCCAGCGAACTGGACACCACTTATCTTCCAGACACACATTTCAAATGAGCCCCCGACTACCCTTCGAAATCTTTTGGTACAGCCTTCCAGTCTTGATCAGAACTATCTCCAGCTTCCAGAGAACGTCCTAAATCTTGCAAAGGGGCTTGCCGAAGCTGTCCACGGTTTACACATCTGTGGAGTTGGACATGGAAAGATTACACCGGACTGTATCCTTCTCACTCGGGGACCTAAGAACAAGTTCAAAGTGGCATTTCATGGCTTTGATATCATGCCAAGCGATGGCATCTACTGGACTGGAGTAGATGGCCCTTACATAGTGCCTGCTCTTTACCACATGGATTCTAACAACCAGGCGATGTGGGATTCTCTCAAGAATGATATCCGCAATGTCGGTGTGTGCCTACTTGAGATAGGCACGGCTGCCTCCTTTCTCAGATATCAGGAAAATGATACCACGCCTGGAGCCCTTTGGACCGTTGCTGGTACGACACTGTTTCCTGGAGCACTGGCAAACCAGCCACAGGAAGAAGTTTGCTCACATCTGATTTCCATGGCCGATGCCCTCAATCCAGGATTGGGTTCTTCATATATCGAGGCGATCAAGGCATGCCTGAATGTAGGAGAGCGAGTATCTATTGCAGGCAGCCTAGGAAAAATCGACTTGGCTATTTGGTTCGTTGAGGAAGTGCTGTTCAAACTTCACAGCATTGGTTTTACATGAGCAATTCGTAACTAGCTGATGCTGAACAATCTATCAATGTTTTCCCGATGATCACTCTTCTCCTATTGCCTATATCAGGACAAGAATCCGTAGTTCAACTTAACAAATAGCTCTTATGGTAGATTGTCATCATCCAACCCACCACTATGGGCAGCATGCATCTCGCGCCCTGCTATGAATCGCCTCATTCTCATTGATACGATCACTAGCTCGGGCTGCATAATCATCCTTCCCCGCCCTTAAGCTCAACCCTTCTCTTTCCCATCACACTGAAAAAAGGAATTTCTTTCCAATTAATCATACGATCGGCACGTAGTACCTCATCCTATTCTCCGGATCCCACTTGGCCTTGAGTTCCCTCAGTTTCTCCAGCCTCCACTCCTCCCAACCGTACACCTCGCGCAGGTCCTCGTCTCCGTGGGCATAGTTGACATAGGCACGCAGGCGCCCTGGGTCGTCGCTGGCCTCGAGAAGGATCTGGCGCAAGGTCCTCCCGTACTTGTCGGCCAGCGGGTCGATCCTCAAATCCGGCTTGTACTGGACGTACGACGTGACCAGGATGTCGTCGCTGCGGTGGGGAAACGCCGTGCTCCGCTCGTCGACGGCCTGGACAGCCTGCGTCGGGTAGCCCTCGAGCAGGAAGAAGGAGCCTGCAATCTCGGGGATCTCCCGGAAGCTCTTGTCGATGAAGTCGTACACCTTCCGAACCGCCGGCACGTCAAATATCTTCAGTCCGATTGGATACCGGAGAGAGGTCTGACCGTAGGCGCACGCGGGTCCGTCTGCATCCATGAAGGTGAGGGCGGCCAGCTCATGGGTCGTTGCCACGCCCGCCTGGATCGAGATTGCTTCGATTGCGTGCAGGGGCTTGGCGTACTCCCTTGCTTCAGACTCGGGGCCGTCGTAAATGATGGTATACCAGATAATGGGCTGCACGGGATCAGTCGTGGGCGGATGATAATTGGAGATGCCGCCGCGACGTTCAGACACTTACATGGTCGGGGTTGATTTCAGCGACTCTGATGATATAGCTCCAATGGATCGCATACGCCGGCTGCGTCTTCTGCATTTTATTATGGAGAGCGAATAGAGCCTCGAGCTTATCGCCGGAAAACACGAATATTTCATAAGACCATTTTGGAGCCCGAGGGTTGGCGTCGTGGATGCGGTACGTCCACTCGGCCACAAGGCCAAAATTGTGGCCGGCACCCCTTATGGCCCAGAAGAGATCCGGGTGCGAGTCTTCGGACACAGTCACGACTTCACCACTTGGAACAATGACCCGCGCCGAGACGACCTGGTCGGCAGCAAGCCCGTATTCGCCCTGCAGCCACCCGTGGCCGCCGCCGAGAACGGGCGCCGAGATTCCCACACATTCGCAGATACCAGTGACTGGCAGGAGTTAGTTTGAGGGTCTTGGCCTCAACGGTTCGACACATGCCACCGCAGGGATGGCTGGATACTGACCTGTGCGCTTCCCCGCCTTGTCGAGTGCGTCGACAACTTCCTGCACACTGGCACCGCCCCCAATCTTGGCCGTCTTGCCATCCTCGGCGATCTCGACGTGGTTCAGTTTGCGCAAGTCGACCTGGATCGCATCATGTGCCTTAGCCAGCGCTTCGGTCGCGCCGTGACCTCCGGCTCTTCCGAAGAATGCGATGTTCTTCTCATTCGCATAGCGAACCTGGTGGGTGGCCCCGGCAATTGGTTAGCAGACAGGACAGAGCAGATGGAGCAGACAATGCCGTGCGATGCCAGGGGGCTGAGCCCATGTTGGGTTGCTCACAGTTTGCTGGATGTCACTCTCAGTCGTCACTTGAACCACCGCGGCAACAGTAGGCGCATGGTATTCTCTCCATCGGCTGACAAGTCTGGCGAATTCCTCATCGCCGGCAAGTACAACGCCGGCACCGGGCGAAAGTCGCGGCTTGAGATCTGCCGCGATTTGGAGACTCATGGCTGGGCCTCTAAAAAGTGATGCTATGAATCTGAGGTTGTCAAGACAGCAAGGCAAGGAGATCTTGGGGAGTCCGTTCTAGCCTTTGCTGACGGCCACTGCTGATACAAGGCGGTGTCAAAGTCTCCGGCCGCCCAGTCTGACTAATAATATAATATATAACTTTAATTAATTAGCTATAAATATTACTAAATAGTTAGAGAAAATAATATTATTTATTATTTCTATAGTTTATATTAAAATATATATAAAAAATACTATTTTCTATAAATTTTTATTTTTTTTAATATTAAATTAAATATTTTAAATAATTTAATTTTTTTTTTATTATTTATAAAATTTATAATAAATAAAATATATTTAATAAAATTATATTAATTTATTAAAAATAAAATTTTAATTTATTATTTTAAATAATTAATTTATAAAATAATAATTTTATATATATATAATTTAATTAATTAAATAAATAATTTTTATTAAATAAAAAATTTATAAAATATAATTTAATTAATTTAAATAATTATTTATTTTAATAATTAAAAAAAGAAGAAAAAAAATATAATAAATATAAACTTTATAAATTATTAATAGATTTATTTATATAAATTAAATTTAATAAATAAACTTTTTAAAAATTACTAATAAAACTATTTTTATTATTAAATTTAATAAATAAAAATTATTAAGATTTAGAATATAATATAAATAAAATTTAATATATATTTAAAAGCTATAATAATAAGATTTATTTAGTTATTTTTAATATTATTAAATTCTATTTATTTACTAATACTAACTCTATTTTTTTAAGGTTTTTATTATATATAAAAGATATTTTAAAATCAGGCTATATATAATATAATTTATATAATTAGTTTTTAATTAAATTTCTAATTTATATCTAATCTTTAATTTAATTTTTTTTTTAACTTTTTATTATATAGCTAGCTAAGGTATAGGTAATAGTATCTCTAAAAACTCTAAGAAGAGCTTATTAAGTATATAACTTAGCTATAAGCCCTAAGGGGGGATACTCATTATCTATAATCAACCATAATACCTCTCCAAGCTCATTATCACCAATCACCAACCACCTCTCCTTGCGACTAACCACCGGCTCTATAAAATTTGATGCTGTAACCACTATCGACGCTGAATGTCCATTTCAGTCTCAGTTTCAACCTCAGTCCCAGCCTCAGTGTCAGGTACGAGAAGCACGACGATGTAGATACTGTCTGAGCCCCGACAAGTCCTGGATTACATGGTATATACGCAAAGCGCTGTGGCTGCCGTCCGAATACCGACCTGTAGTCTCAGCCACCTGGTGTTCCGTACCGCCGTCGACGGCAGCGAGGGGTGCCATCGCCTGCGGCTCAGGAAGAGTCATCATTATCAGCTTCTCAGAACCGCCGCCCGATCCGCCATCCTAATTATCAATAAACGCCAAACTTACCTTCGCCAGGTCTTTTGTTTGTTTCTTCTTCTCTTTTTTCTTTACCTTTGTTATATGAAGGGCGTGGGAGCCCGCGATACTATATAGGCCTGAATTGCTCATCGCCCATACAAAGAATTTGCCCTCTTTTTTCTCCCCATTGCCCACTTCCGTGCTGCCGCCATCAGCCACAACTACGTACTCTGTTATACTGATTCGCGTAGATAAGTATTTACTATGTTTCTCCCTTCTTCAGGTTTAATCTATTTTTAGCCTTCAATCCGTTTACAACATAACATACAATAGTTATATTCTTAATATAATTGGCTGTCTTTATCATGTCAGACATCCTGTCACGGACTCAAAAACGTCTTGGTCGCCGGCTATTCATCCAGATGTCTGGAGCCCCAGGTTCGGGCAAAACCACCACGGCAGAGCTTCTGGCACCTCAAATTGATGCTATCGCCATCCCGCATGACATTATCAAATCACAGTTACTGGAGAATGGCATGTCGTTTAAAGATGCGGGGAAGACTGTGCATGGACTGGGCACTCGCTGAGAACGTTATACGGCAGCGCTGAGCGTCGTCATCGACACACCCTGTTTCTTCCCGGAGATCATTGACAGGAGCCGCGAGCTGGCCCGCAAGCACAACTTTGTCTACTGGTACGTGGAGCTTTCTGCCGACCCGGATAACTTGAACGTGTTGGATCCTCCCTTGCGCGCTCGCCCTAACCCGCTGAGGTCCCAGCGGGTGGCTATCGACGAATCGCCGGCAGATGTTGATAGTGCAGACCAAGCCAAGACTGGTGAAGTCGCTCAAGAGAGGTTCCGTTCCATGGTGGCAAACCCCTGCAGGCCTGAGGGGAATGTGATCATGGTAGACGCGTACAGCAGTCTTGACGGGCGTATCAAATATATTCTTGATCAGATTTCCGCGATGACTGGCCTGTAGACTACGTGGGTGTGACAGTGGCTAATTGAGACTGAATATAATGCCTTGCCTGTTTCGCAAATCTCTGTTCAACAACTTCTCTCTCATATCACGTATTTTTCTCTTTCGTTGTGCCTAACACCCGTATTTCGTGTCTTCGGCAACCTTGTGGGTATTACCGCTATTGGCTTCAAGAGAAGTTTTAGTAGGGCCGCTAAGACCTGCGTCCATAGACCCCATGGATAAAGATTTTGTTTCAAAATTGACTGTTAGGGCAATTCATTTAAATACGTAAAGCTCAAAACAGAGGTAACATATGGAACTGCTGTCATATGCTTCCGGAGGGGAGCATGGACGGTGGTTGACTAAACACACCGGAGTCGATCAGCCCTTTTACCCAAGACTTCTGCGCAGTCTTGAAGCCCATTAGCGTGCAATTGGATGGGCCTTATTTATTTATTATTATCAATTCCCCACTGTGCGTGTTCTGTGGTTACTCAGTTTCGTAATGCAGCTTACCTCCGCGGACATAAGGCCATAGAGGATGCGTAGAATCGTTTTTGCAGAAGCGTGCAGCCTTTCCAATGACGTAAAGAATTGTTTCCGTCTTATGCAGCAATTACAAAACCTCAAACAGCAGTTAGAACGAATACTTAGGTGGGTAAATCGTGATAGCAAAAACTAAGTGGAAAGAGTATAAGAAATCTACTGTTTCGCACTTATGTTCCGTCTCTTTCAACATTATCCTCCATCAATCTTTTTCTGATAACGAGAATCACCCCGGGCAAGCACTATACACCCAAAAATTATCCTCAAAGCGCTTACGAAAGAACTGTGCTATCTATCACCGGTCTCATCATGCTCGCACTCGCTTCCTCGATGATTTATCTTTTGGCAGTGACACAGCTGACCAATGCTGCTCCTATCAACCCACTGGCTTATACTGTGACCACCAGCGACCTTGAGTGGCCCAGCCAGTGGGTGAAAACTGAGCAGTCAGCCCTACGAGTCATGGTTCAAGGCAGCGGACCGTCCGTGGTCATCATCCCTTCCTATGGCCGTGACGGCGGCGAGGATTTCAATGGTATTAGCACTATCCTCGTCAAGGCTGGTTACAAAGTTCTCCGACCCCAACCACGGGGAATCATGGGTTCCATTGGGCCGATGTCGAATGTCACCCTCGACGACCTCGCTGCGGACGTCGCCCAAGTCATCGATACTCTTGCCGGTGGTCGAGCCATCGTTTTTGGCCATGCATTTGGCACCTTTGTCACAAAGCGCACGGCCCTCAACTATCCAGACAAGGTCCCCGCTATCATTACGGCAGCGCCGGGCGCTCCAGATATCCCCTCGGATATTGCCCCTCTGCCACTGGTGTGCGGGAATTTGACTTTGCCGGTCAGTGTGCGCCTCGCCGCGCTCGAAAAGGGCTTCTTCAAACCCGGACACAACGCCCGAATCTGGCTCGATGGCTGGTACCCTGAGACTCTGGCCCTAGAGCACGCAGCGATAGAAGCTGCTGGTGACATGACTACGTTCTGGGCTGGGGCAAACACAACTCAGGTTTTGGAGATAATTCCTGCCGAAGATCCCTTCCAGCCACAGGCGCAGTGGAATTATACCATTGATAGATTTGCCGATCGCGTCACCGTTACGGTAGTGGAAAATGCCTCGCATGCTCTATTTCCTGAAAATCTTAGCGGTGTAGCCAATGCTGTTCTGCCTTGGATCGAAATGCAGAGCACCAGGCTCTAGCTTTGGTCTGTTGGGTAAAGACATGGGCTTAGGATGCTTGAATTCCTTTGACGGCCCTTATTATGGGACAATGCGCTGCTACATTGGTAACGGCATGTTCTCTGTTTGAGTTGTGGAATTGGTGATATGCTTATTGATGTGTATCTTCTTTTAGCTGTGGGTAGTTTATATATAAATAGAACGATAAGGGCCTTAGGCTTATTATAAATATATGACTAATACTAGACTTATTCGAAGGCATGAGAGTAATTAGGCAGTCGACTAGCTCAATAAATGTTATAATCGCTGAGGACAGCAACATGCCCTATCATTGTGTGGTTAGTTATCTAATTAGGCTCTCTCTCCTTACTATACTATTATATAAGTTATAACCCTGGTTAACTGAACACCTCTCTTAACTGTATAACAGATAAGCGATAAGGTTATATAACTATATTACTACCTTATAAATCAGGTAAGACTTCTTTAGTAAAAGGAGTAAATCCTATAGTAAACCCTTAGAGAAGAACTTATTTCTCTAAGCTTTAGTACTATAATAAAACCTCTTTCTCTATAAGACTATTATATCTAGTTATCTATAACCTATTATAAACTAAATATCTAGATAAAAATTATAATAGATTTAAAAAATTAATATAATAATATTAATTTAATAAATTTTTATAGAAAAATTTATTTAATTTACTATTAATAGTTAAGCTCTTTAAAGATATAATTTTCTAATTTCTCTAGTATCTCTATTTTATTTAGAATTATATTATATTATATTATTTAACTAGCTATTTAACTATTAAGAACTTATTATTTAAATTAAAAAATAATTAAATCTATTTTTTTAGTTTAAATATTTTATTTAATCTTTTTAATTATATAATTTTTATTATATTAAATAATATTTATATTTATTATTTTATAAAATTCTTATTAATCTTTTAAAATAATAGTTTTATTAATAGATTAATAATTTTATTATTAATAAAATTATAAATAATCTTTTAAATTTAATAATTATTTTTAAATATTAAAATATCTAGTTTATAATAATTTTTATATTTTATTTTAATTTTTAAATAAATAAAAAAAAATAGAAATATTTAAATACTAGTTTTATTATATATAAACTTATTAAGAGTTTAATTATATTAATAAATTATAAATTAAACCTTTTTAGTTTAAATAAATATTTATATTTATTAAACTAATTAATAAAATCTTTATATAATACTAAAGGAAAATTATCTTACTAATTAATAATAAATTAATTAGAATATTTTTCTTTATAAGCTTTTTATAATAAACTTTTTTAATTAGTAAGAAAACTAATATATTAAATAGTTATAATATATAATATAAATATAAAAATAAGAAAAAAAGAAATATATTATTTTAAAAATATTTAATTATAAATTTATTAATTATATATATTTTATAACTATTAAGAATAAATAATTTTAATTTTTTAAATTTAAATTTTATTAATAAAATAAAAATTAAAGCTAATTATATAAAAGTAATTTATTATTTATTTAATCTATTATAAAAGATATAAAAATATTTTTTATATAGTTTAAATTTAAAAAAAAACCTATTATTATTAAATCTATTTAAAAAAACTAAACTAATTTAAAGTATAGATTTAATAATAATTATTAAATTATAAAATTCTAATTATTTTAAAAGAATATATATATATATATATATATATATTTTTATTAGTTTTACTATAAATAAGAATATATTCTAAGATCAGATAATATATAACTAGATTATATAATTTTTTAAAGAATATAATTAATAGTCTATATCTAAACCTTTAATACTATAAGATAAAGTTAAAATTAAATACTTTTAATCTGAGTATAGATATTAATATCTTAAAAACTCTAATAATAGGAGCTATTTATATAGTCAGATATATAAATAGCCCGGCTATAGCTATAACCCCTAAGGGGGGAAATTTATTATCTAATAATAGTAACTATCTTTTATTTCTATTAGAACTTTAAAGCTTATCTTAGTTAATTAATTAATTAAATTATATTATTAATTAATTACTTAATTAATTAATTACTAGATAACTTAAATAGCTATAATATCTAATATAAATATTCTAATCTCTTAGAGTCTAGTTAATATTTCTAATAAGATCCTTAAAGTAATAATAACTATTATCTAAGGTAATCTAATATAGCTATTTACTAACTATATTTATAATATACCCTTCTAATTAATTAAGGATCTACTATATAATAATAAAGCTACTTTTAATAATATAAATCCAGTAGTTATATCTACTCAGTTTATTACTTTATTATATAGTCCACTACTTATAGTACCTATAGCTACTATAGATACTTATAGAGGATTAAGATTAGCTCGAGCAAATACTATATCTTAAGAATAGCTACCCTCTTATATAGGTCTACTATAGCCTAATATATAACTTATAGTTTTAGTATATTATATACTATATCAAGTTAATAAGAATAAAAGTAGCTCTTAAGAATTAATTATTTAAGCTTTATATTATTTTTAGTTATATTCAGATTAGGATATTAGTTAGATTAGATTAAGCTTAGTATTAGTATATTAGAGTTTACTTTAGTTTAATCTAGAATTATATATATTTAGAAATAAAAAAGTTAGTTACTTTTAAAATTATAAATTAATTTATCTCTATAAGTATAGTATATATTTACTATTATAGGAAATTTTTATTAGGAATAATATAGATTTAATATTAATCTAATATCTATTTATATATATTTAGTTATACTATATAATAAAGAATATATATATATATTTTAATAATTTTAATATTATTTATTATTTTTAACTTTTTTTATAATACTAGTTTTATTTATATTTTAATAATCTATTAAAAAGATAAATTTAATAACTAAATAGTTTATTATTATAAATAAATTTTAAATCTAATTAGTTATATTTTTATTAATATAAAGAAAATTAATTTACTTATTATATAATATAGTTATTTAAAATAATTAATAAAATTTCCTAAAGTTTTATAGTTTTTTATAAATTTATAATTTTTTTATTAATTAAAATTATTTATTAAAATATATTTTCTATATAGTTTTATATTATAATTCTAATAATATATAAATTAATTAAACTAAATAAGAATTAATAAAGTTATTATATAAATTAAATAAAGATAGTAGAAATATAGATAGTAAAAAAAGTATTTAGTTATAGGGGGTATTCGGTTGACCAGGGTTATACCTTATAGAGAAATAGACCCTCTTTTCCTTCGTAATGGCACACAGTTTTCTGAGCCCTCGAAACTCGCATGATCAACTGCTGACAAATTTATGGCTCAAGTTAGACTTCCTACACAAAAAGAGATAAATTTCCGTGCCGGGTTTCTGCCATTGGTTTCTGTCAACAGAATTACGAGGCAGACATTGCCAGGCAGCGCAATTCCCTCATAGGTATCTGTCACTTTGTATCCGCGAGTGATGGAGGGTATTAACGCCATGCCTGACACGGAAGTGGGTGCGGCTGAGATTGATGATGTGAGGGAATTCGACCCTTCTACTCGCCCCTCGAAGGTGACAAGAAAAAGAAGGCGCGCAGCTCTCTCATGCACAGAGTGTCGTCGAAGGAAAAGAAAGGTGAGGGCGTCAAGGCGCAAGAACCCCCGTTCATTTCTTCAATATCTCGGGCACTGTCCGGCTTACATATCGCCACGTCTTATAGTGCGATGGCAAACTTCCGTGCTGCGATTGCAAACTGCGAAACAAGGAAAATGAATGTCATTATGCAGACAGTCCTGTAAATGTACAACATTTCCGGAATACAATGTCTCCCCCTGGTCTCAGCACGGCCGCTGAAACAGGAGATACACCCATCTCAGCTACGGATGCTGCTTCTACAAGTTCAGACAACAACGACAACAAAACTCTTTCAATTAGCGAATTTGGCTACGCTCGCACGGGTAACTCGACAGCAGACCTCCTAGACAGGTTCCATGCTGGTAACAATGGACTGACGGCCGACCCCGGAGTAGTTGGCATCATAAATGACGATTCCAAGCTGTGGAAGCCTTATAAGACTTTGCTAGAAACGCTGCCGGGGCGTACCTGCATCGAAAAACTTGTCGACTATTACTTCCATGAGATCAACTGGCAATACTACGCTTTGGACGAATATACATTCAAGCAGCAGCTTCGGACTTGGTACCAGCTTGACTTACCCACGGTATTCAAAAGCCTCTCTCCAGACTGGAAGGCATTCCCGGCCATCGTCTTTGAGCTTATAGCCACTTCTGTGTTATTGGTGAAACCAGAGACAGTATTGCCTTTTCTCAACCTTAATCATTTTAGCAATGCATCCTCTGAGACCTTAGCAGTGGAATACAATAAGTCTGCGGCGGAAATTATACGCCTTCTTGGAAAACGACAGATTTCTTTTACAAGCGTAATTGCAGGCTTCCTTCATACCGCTTTTCTCAAGTACTTTGGTCAGGTGGCGGAAGCAGTGAGTTCTGGACACGAAGAATATCTGAATCATAACTTACTCGTATTGTAGTGGCATGCCCTTGGCGAAGTCATAAGGGATGCACATGAGATTGGGCTGCATTCTTCTCAACGGGATCCGAAGCCTTGCAGTGACAGCGTAGCGGAAGTCCTGGAAAATGAATGGCTTATACAAGACCGTCGTCGGATCTGGATGATTTTGTCGGGGTGGGACATTCATACGGCCATGGTATTAGGTCGGCCTGCGACCATCCTCGACGATTTAGAGCCGACGCTTCCTATCGACGCAATAATCATCCAAAATCGCTCGGCCAATCCGGTGCTCCCCAGAGGCTCACATGATGCCCCGACACCTCTCACACGTGCCATCTGGGCCTACCGCGTCATGAGTAATCTTCGTAAGGTGCAAGCCCTGGACAAAGAGCGTTACTCGTCTGGGGACTTCTCACAGGTTGACAGTCTCGACCAAGAGATTCGGCAGCTTGACGCTGATATTCCTTGCTTCTTCCACCGATACAACCCAGACAAGACGTTTGACTCACATCCTGACTGTTACTGGATACCTCGAGCCAGGGCAACCTTGCCGCAGCTCCTTTCTTTCAATTTAATTGCCTTGCACCGTCCTCACATTTTCACACACGCCGCAAGCCGGTCTCGGGCCCTAGGGGCTTGTCTTGATATGCTCCAAGCTCAGAAAGAGCACTTCGAATCTATTGAAGACAACCAGTATAAGACGTGAGTATACGTACTTTTTGTCGCAGCATGGTTCCATGATTGACTTATTTTACCTTGCAGCTTCTTTTTGTTCTTTGGCACATTTGATGCCGTTGTGTTGATGGCTTCAATATACGCCTTCTTTCCGGAGAATCATCCAGACAAGATTGTACAGGCGATGCGGCACCTCCAGTGGTCTATCGTCCGATTTGAGGCAATGTCCAGCCGCAATGCCCTAGCTAAATCTGCGGTCGATACATTGCGTACCTTCTTTGAACGTCTCAGGAGGACGTTCCCCAGGGCTGCTTGTCATCCTGTAGCTGATCCTGCTTTGCTTAGCCCAACGGGCTCGTCAACGCAGGCTTCGTCCTTAGCAATTGACGTGACTAGCTCCGCATCATATACCGATAATACGTCGAGATCTTCGAGCATAGGTCTCTCGCCTTCAATGCTGGCAACTGCCCCAGCGTTCGATGCCTGGGGACCACCAGCCGTGCCGTTTGACTGGTCATTGATTGAGCCCATATATGCAATGGGTGATATTGCGTACAATGATTTGATTGGGGATCTGGATGACACAGTAGCTGCCAGCTCCGAGCAAGATATCTGGCCCAGTGCGGAGCCTGAATTACTTCACTTTAGTGGCGATTTTGGAGCTAATAGTGTTTGGAGTGTGCTAAATCAGGATTTTGTAAACAGACGAGAGTAGCAATTGAAAGACATCAGCTCTTTTATTTGGGCATCGCGTGTAGTTGGCGGCTTGTGGCCCAGAGAAGGGATAGAATATCGTCCATTGATGACCCATACTTGTGACAGCTTACATATAAACGGCATCGTCATATACCAAATAATAGAAAACCTGTTTCACATTCCTTCATGAGCGAATAATTCTCCTTTGTTGGTTAAGATTTCATCAATCCATTCATACTATCGCTGCCATTATATGTAACAGTTAAAACGCCCTCTATAAAAATACTTGTCAACGCCGTGTTCGTAGATAGGCACAGATGTAGCCTGAGCTATACGTGAGAGTCTTCAAATTTTTCCACTGGACCACCCCGAAGCTGACCTCAACTTCGCACCATAAATGTAAAAAGCAAAAGGAACAGGAATCAGCAGTGCGGCAACCCCTCCCGTGATGCTTGATCCGGGACCGACACCCAGGTTATGATACAGAGGGCCGACAACCAGCGGCAAAACACTGGCAACACACGATCGGAGAAACGTGTTGGCGCCGATGGCCGAAGCTGCATATACATGAAAGGTGTCGACAAGGTAGTTGAGCGCTGCTTGGAAGATGGTGAAAAAGCCGGTGCCCAGCATGATAAGCCCGATGCAAGGAGCTACCCAACTGGTCCTGGGGCCAGATGTCCAACCGATAAGGAACTGACTTGCGCAGAATAAGAAGGAGCCTATCATCATGGGCGGAAGACGCATCTCCGGAACAGCCTTGTTTCCTGCGGCATAATATGCCTTGTTGTACCGGAATTGATTGTAAATATTGATGCCACAACCAATGGAGGCACCTATAATGATGGATAGGAACGGCAGCGCAGCTGGAATCGGGTGCCACCCTCGCACCTCTTGAAAGATGATTGGGATTGCACCCAATTGCATATACAGAATACCGTAAACAAAGCTGGCATATAGCGTCATAAGCAGACAAATTGGTGTCAGGAGAATTTGGATAGGTCTGATCAAAAATTTACGCGCCAGTTGTGAGAATGAGATCTGCCACTCCTCGAACTGTGCATGAAGTGCCCAATTCCCACTCTCGTGACGTAGGTTCTGGGCCTTTTGAACGAGGAGAATGGGAGGATAGCTTTCGTCGATGAATATCGCCGCAATAGACAAAATGACTGCTTGGAGAATACCCGTGAGATACTCGGTCCATCTCCAACCCAACGAGGGCTGTTGAGCAACGATTGTGGAAATGACGGGTCCTGTGATGATCTATTAGCAGACTTTTCTCAACAATCAACTGCAGCATTGGAATTCATGATCATACCTAGAGCAGGCCCGCAAACAATAGCCATGGAATACCCAGCTAGTGCAACACCTCTCCAAGCTGGGGAGAATAGATCACCAAGAACACCCCCAGTATTCGTCATAGGCGCTGAAGCGAAAAAGCCCCCCCAAAAACGTGTCAGCATGATTGTCTGGAGATCCTTTGCCGTTGCTGTTGCAAAGCTAAAACAGATGGCAACAAACATGGGCGTGAGGACGGGCAATCTTCGACCGTATACTTCACTTAACGGAGCCCAAAGTAATGGGCCAAGTCCAAAGCCAAAGAGATACAGAGTCGTTCCCAGGGTAGCGACTTGCGACGAGACATGGAATTCCTTGGCAATCAGGTCTGTGCCCGCAGAATACGACGAGGAAGCCCAAGTCGCTGACATGGTGATCATGCCATAGAGTAGTGTTGTCAGGATCTTTTTGTGCGTGGGCCAGTTAATTGGATGATACGGATCATCTGCACCGTCAAAGTCAACGATGAAATCCTTCGTGGTTGGTTTGCTGGTCATGGGATGGGAGAACTCCGGCAGGGGACGTGATCGAATGCGCGAGATGACGCTCTCCAACCGAGATGGCTCAGGGACAAGACTCATTGTGTTCTTTAACCCTGGCTCATTCCTGCTCTGGCATTTTGATCTTGCGGTGTAAGATCTCATCTCGCGCAAGCACGGGCGGTGGCCGTCCAGGATGTCGTCTACTTCCTGACTCTCAGATGTAGACACCTGAGATATGCTCGCGCCATCATCTGGAATTGCGCTGTCACGGGTCATAGCCCTCTCGAGGTCAACTTGGTCGGCCATTGATATGGAATGGATAAAAGATCAGATAACACTGTAGATCAACTGATTTGCTTATTGAAGCATCTAGACAAATCCGGGAGCTGTCATTGTATTATTATATTCCGTGACATTTTGTCGCGTTCCAACAATGATATCGTTTGTGATGTCATTCTACCTATTGGACGCGAAACATTCCGTAATTCTAGAAGATTTTGCATCCTGAATTTGGTATTCCCCGTTGAAGTTTGTTGGTCAGCTTGGAGTTTTGCTTTATCCCCGCGGACTTAAGACTAGGTAGAGTGTTATGCACGCCTTGATGGAAGAAAAAAGTTGCCACTGCGGATACTGCTGAGCCAGTCAGCTCTGACATTTCCATGACAAATATACGCTAAGTAATTAGTCTATCTGCTTGTGCTTTGCGGTCCACTTTGGCTTCTAATCTGATGTCATCCGCGGCACCAAATACCCGCGCTGCCGCTAGAAGCCGGGACAATCGCTTTGCTGAGTTGTCCATACCTATTCAATCAGTTGGGCGAGCCTGTGAAAGCCATCTTATGTCATTTATGTCATTAAGGCACGTTGGGAACAATGTAGAAGGTGGGCTATCAGTATTACCATGGTACCCGCCTGAAGAGATCTGGCCGCCGCTCTTTGAATAAAAGCAGGCTTCACTACCTCGAAGGATATATTCAACACCACCTCTCGC
The DNA here is from genome assembly GCA_026958235.1 of Clonostachys rosea. Classification (NCBI taxonomy): domain Eukaryota; kingdom Fungi; phylum Ascomycota; class Sordariomycetes; order Hypocreales; family Bionectriaceae; genus Clonostachys; species Clonostachys rosea. Next base: position 1,547,998 of record CP110208.1, read on the forward strand.
ATCGAGGACTTGACCCACAATATATATCAGAATCCCGTTATATTCTTCTCCCATTTCACAGCATTCAATTTATCGCGCCTAATATGGTTGTTAAAATGAAGGCAGTTGGTAAAAATAATCCGGCCCCTATCTTTATCCCAGCTCCCACTGACATTCTCCTAGATATTCGGGGGGGCAAAGGCGGTAGCGATGCGTTGTTCATCAATGACGAAATACCAAAACCTCATGCTGCTGATGGCCAAGCTCTTATTCGCGTCCGAGCATTCGGGATCAATAGAATGGATATCATCCAACGGCAAGGCGGCTACCCGTTGCCACCACAAGCCCCTGCCACTTTGGGGGTCGAATTCAGTGGAGTGATTGAGTCTTTTGGATCCGGGGACCATGGTAGCTTCTCGGAGGGGGATGAAGTTATTGGTCTTGCCTATGGGGGTGCATATGCAGAGTACGTCGCCGTTAGCACCCGCATGCTCCTCCATAAGCCGTCCTCCATGGACTGGGCTACAGGTGCCGGCATTTCTGAAACATGGATTACCGCAACGCAGGCATTGCATCAAGTTCTCGAATTTGTCAAAGGCAAATCAATTTTGTGGCACGCAGGAGCCTCCGGTGTGTCCATTGCCGGTATTCAGCTATCAAAAATTGCCGGTGCTACACAAGTTTACGCAACCTCTGGGTCAGACGAAAAGTGCCAATTCATCACCAAGGAGCTCGGTGCGACAGCCGCATTTAACTACAAGACGATGAAATGGGAGGAAGAAATCAAGAGACACACCAACGGAAAAGGGGTAGATTACATCGTTGACTTTGTTGGTGGATCATACTTCCAGCAGAACATCTTGGCTGCAGCACGAGATGGTCGCATCGCTATCCTAGGCATTCTCGGAGGGGACATAGCTCCTAAGGTCGATATTTCGCAAGTTCTATACAAACGCCTCCGTATCGAGGGCAGTACACTTAGGAGCCGTGACGAGGAATATCAAGGCAGAATACGAAACGAATTGGAGACATATCTTCCCAGCTTCGAATCGGGAAAGCTAAAGACTTATACAGACAAGGTTCTGCCATGGGAACATGTGCAGAAAGCCCACGAATACGTCGAAGACTCCAAGAACTTGGGGAAGGTTATTTGTACAATATATTAATGGTAGTTGTATTGGCAGCGGGGTAAATTGCTTGTTCCGATCTCTTCATGACCGACACATGATAATTACAGACGAGCCATTAGTTTTCCGGGCGTGCTAAACTTCAAAAAAAAGAAGGCTAATAACGAGTGATGGCCAAAGACCGTGGTATTATTTATAGTTAATTTTATGTAAAAGCAACTTATTACTACTACACCGTAAGCTAAAGACTAGATTATAAATATAATTATATATTATACTAGCTTTATCCTAGCTTAATTTTAACTTAGATTATATAATTATTATTAAGAATTAAGAATATTTTAAATTTATAGTTTTTAAATTTAATATAGTTTTTATATTATATTTATATTTAAAAAAGTAAATAAATATTATATATTTTTATTATTTAAAGTTTATTATATAGTATAACTAAATATATATAAATAGATATTAGATTAATATTAAATCTATATTATTTTTAATAAAAATTTCCTATAATAATAAATATATATTATTACTATATAAACTATATTTAGTTTTTATTAGTATATAATAACTTTATAAGCTATTATAATTTTCTTTTAATAATCTATAATAATATTAAATTAATTAATTTACTATATTCTAAATACTATTATATTAATCTTATTTAATTTAATTTTTCTATCTAATAAACTTTTTAATAATTTAATTCTATTTAATTTTTTTCTATCTATCTAAATACTATTTTACTAATATTAAAATACTAATATTAGACTTTAAAAGTAATCTCTATCTAGATTAATTCTATATAATATATAATATACTAAAACTAAAGATTATATCTTAGATTCTTATAATTATTAAGTACTTAGAGATTATTATCTAGCTCTTCCTTCTTAAGTATCTTATTTAGAGTAGAATCTATTACTTACTTCTTATAAACTTTATAATATAGTATTAGATCTAGTAGCTATAACTATTAAATCTATATAATTAAGAGTAGCTTTATAATTATAAGGAATCTAATAATAGAGTATAAATTTAATTATTTTATATTATTAATAAGAATATAAGAGTTTTTACTAATTATTACTATTATATAATTAAGGATTTAATTATATATAATAACTAGACTCTAGCTATAGGGAATAATAATATTAGAGATATTTATTATTATAATTATAAGAAGAGATCTAGTTATTAGTAATTAGTAATAATAAGCTTAGAGAGATATTATAATTAATTATAAATAATAAGTATTTCCCCTTAGAGCTTATAGTTAAATTATATATTTAGTAAGTTCTTTTTAGAGTTTTTAAAAATACTATTATTTTATCTTAGCTTATATAAATAAAAAAATAAAAAAAAATAGAATTAAAGATTAGATATAGATTAAAACTTAGTTAAAAATAAATTATATAGATCTAGTTATATATAGCCTGATTTTAGAATATTTCTTATATATAGTAAAAAACTAAAAAAAAATATATATATATATATATTATATTTATAGAAATAAATTAATTTATAATTTTAAAAATAACTAACTTTTTTATTTCTAAATATATATAATTCTAAATTAAATTAAAATTAACTCTAATATATTAATACTAAATTTAATTTAATCTAATTAATATTTTAATCTAAATATAATTAAAATAATATAAAGTTTAAATAATTAATTTTTAAAAACTATTTTTATTTTTATTAATTTAATATAATATATAATATATAAAATAAATAAAAACTTAATTAAATAAGAATACTTTATATATATATATATATTTTTTTTAAGATTTTTACTATATATAAGGGATATTCTAAGATCAGGCTATATATAACTAGATCTATATAATTTATTTTTAACTAAGTTTTAATCTATATCTAACCTTTAACTCTATTTTTTTTACTTTTTTATTTATATAAGCTAAGGTAAGATAATAATATCTCTAAAAACTCTAAAAAGAGCTTACTAAGTATATAACTTAGCTATAAGCCCTAAGGGGAGATACTTATTATCTATAATTAACTATAATACCTCTCTAAGCTTATTATTACTAATTACTAGTAACTAGACCTCTCCTTATAATAATAATAGATATCTCTAATATTATTATCCCCTGCAGCTAGAGCCTAATTATTATATATAACCAGGTCCTTAATTATATAATAGTAATAATTAGTAAGAACCCTTATACCCTTACTAATAATATAAAATAATTAAGCCTATACTCTATTATCAGATTTCTTATAGCTATAAAGCTACTTTTAACTATATAGGCCTAGTAGTTATAGCTACTAGGCCTAATACTATATTATAAAGCTTATAAGGAGTAAGTAATAGATCCTACCCTATATAAAGTACTTAAGGAGGAGGAGCTAGATAATAACCTCTAAGTACTTAATAATTATAATAATCTAAGATATAGTCTCTGGTTCTAGTATATTATATATTATATAGAATTAATCCGAGTAGAGGTAGTTCTTAAAGTCTAAGTTAGTAAAGATTATTTATATTCAGATAGGCTTTATATAGAAGAGAATTAAATTAAATTAAATTATTAAAAAGTTTATTAGAGTAAAAAGTTAAATTAAATAAGGTTAATAAAATAGTATTCGGAATATAGTAGATTAGTTAATTACTATAATAGAATATTAATAAAGAAAAATATAATAGCTTATAAAGTTACTATATACTAATTAAAATACTAAATATAGTTTTATATAGTAACTTTATATATATATTATCTTAATATAATATATAATATATTAAAACTAAAGATAATATATTAAGTTAAAATAGATATATATAATAAAATAATTATTAATAAAATATAACTTTTAATCTAGCTAATTCTTATTTCTAATAAGTATATTATAAATATCTAGTATTTTACTATTATAATATAAAAATAATCTAAATAAATATAGCTACTAGATCTATTATATTATAAGTAGCTATATTATTATAAGAAGCTTTTTAATTAATTAGAGATTTAAAAATTTAATATATCTAAGATATAGATCTCTTATCTACTAACTAATAATTACTATTATCTTTTAAAAAACTAGATTATTTATTTTAATTTAGCTCTCTTTAATAGAAATAAATATATTAATTATATTTATTTTATTATTATAGTTATTACTTATAATAGTTATTAATAATAAGATAATTATAATTAAGATAAGATATAATTAATTAATTAAAATAAATATAGAAAAATAATTATTATTAATAAATAATAAGTTTTCTTTCTTAGAGATTATAACTATAACTAGATTTATATATTTAATTATATAAATAACTTTTATTATTAGAGTTTTTAAGATATTAATACTTATATCTAAACTAAAAATATATTTATTTTAATTTTTAGTTTATAAAAAATCTAAGTATAAATTATTAATTATATATATAAAAAAACTCTATATTATAAATAAATTATATATTATATTTAATATTAAAATAATTTTATTTATAATTAAAAAAAAACTAAAAAAAAAAATAATTATTATTATAATTATTTTATATTATTAATAAATTTAATTTTTATCTTAATAAAAATAAATAAAATTATTTATATAATAATTTATTTAAAATTAATAAAATTTATTAATTTAATAAAATATTTTAAAATTATTATAATAAAAAAAATTTAATAAAAAATAGAAATAAATTTATTAATAAAATAATTTAATAAAATAAATATTTAAGAAAAATAAACTTTATTCTAAAAAAAATACATCTTTATCCTTAGGAGTAATATCGCCGAGCTTATTATATATCCCTCCAACAGCAGTAGGAACAAGCTATGGAGACTACAGGAGGCTGTGCGACTATTGAAAGATGACCATTGATAGTCTCTGGGTAGTGTATATCTTTAACAAGCGAGCCTAAAAGGTATTCTAATTACAACCGGAAAATAAATCCCCGAAGGTACAGAGATTCCGTAGAGTTTGGGGCTTAGATGCTTCTCTCCTCGAGCTTATTAATATCACGAGCACAGCGGCCACGGCCTTTGACAGGTGTGGGGAAAAGACATCAATCCTGATATCCTGAACTGCTTTTTTTGATGTATCTCTTCTTCTGGTCGTTGACATCACGCTTCTCGATATCGTCGATATCGCGGGTATGGCGGCCTCGGCCAGTAAGACCACGACGAAAGGAGCGCCTAGAAGTATTAGGTTTTCGGACTCGTCTGACGTCAGAGTTTTTAGCGATGCCATTGAGTTTAGCACGGATGTCAAGATCTCGTCCCTCAAGATCATTGACATCACGAGCACGGCGACCGCGGCCCTTGCCAGGTTTGGGGAAAAGACAGCAGTCGCGATATCCCGAACCGCGTTCTTTGAGGTCTCTCTGCTCAAGGTCATCTCGGGCCTCATCGGTGCGGGCAAGAAGATGGTTATTAATGGATCGGAGGTTCAAGCCCTCCTGAATACCCCTCTTGATACCATCGGAAGAGATAGCGGAATCTTTAGCAGTCTCGCCAGGAATAGCAAGAGTCCTACTAAAAAGAAGAGCGGCCATAGCCAGTGAAAGACTCTTCATCGAAACCATTGTAATGGGAAGGGTATAAATAGTGAAGAGACAAATGGTGAAGAATAACTAAATTGCTAGAAACCTTAGTCGAAGTAGTAGGAATAGAATGGAGGAAATTTCTTTGTTCCTTCTTGCTTGTTCAAGTGTGTTGAGTCGAATGAAGAGGTTGAGATATTTTACCAGGAAGATGCCTTATCCTTATATGCTATTCAAGATAGGACCTATGAAGATACGCTTTGTATTGTAAAGATAATTTAGGTATAGCTATCTCTAAGAATAGTATTCTAAAAATACGGATGGTATTCTTAAAACATTGCAAGTTAGATTAGCAATACAGCATTAGGACTTGAGTATTCTAGACTCAAAATATTTTTCAGCCAAGGAAGCGAGCCCTTGTTTCTGGTTAGTCTCTTATTCTGTGCTGCTCAACAAGGGCAAGACCAATTTAACCAAAGGACCAAAGCAAGCAAGCAAAAGATCCCTTTGGATCACAAGGATATACTGAACGTTTTGCTAGAGTAAGGCTATTGGTTAAATTGATTGAACAATTGCCTGCCATTTTTCGACATGGACAAGCGGCCTTGCAGTATTCATTCCGCCCTTCTGGTTGCCAATGCTCATCGACCATTTCATACTGTATTGGGCACCTACCCTCCCGAGTATCTAACACAAATGGAGAAACCTGGCCGCACCTGCACAGGCTCCAAGTTTATTAAACATCATATGAAATATAAGGGCTTACTTCCTGACGCTGAGGACTAGCCCGGACCGGAATGGACGTTTAATGATATTTTGTCAATCCGCGCATTGCTGCTGCTACCCGACTTTATCTTAACGCTTACTCGCTCCATCCTCGTGCTGAACAGCGGCCATTTTCGCTAGAAATTGCAAGCCCGTCGACCGAAGAGGGCGGAACTTTGGCATGGAGGATCTGGCATTAGCTTCCCAAATTGAACCTGGCGTTTAGCGGCGGACCTTTCTATTGGTCATGATAGGTACGACTTGCATATGTAATAGATTAGCAATATAGAGATGCGGGGGCAAGCCAATCAGAGCCGTCAGAAGAGTGAGTTGCCAATCTACGGACCTTAGCCCATTTGTATATCAACAAGATCACGGGGTTTTGAGCCACGGACAACTACCAGCTTGTGTACTTTACCTAGCTGCTGCCTTGTTCCAAAGTAGACTCAAGCCCGTTCCAATAGAGTCACTCTCTGGCTGTCACTTCTCCACACCTCCACGGTAACAATGCGACAGTAATCTTAATGGAGTTGGAGAAGCGCCCCAAAGTACCATTAGCTACCTGATAGTGTGATTCCTTCGTCGTCAGGCCATCTAACCTGGTTAAATGACAGCGAGCTGCTATAGATAAGGATTCGAGCGAGCCTCAATTCTATAAATACTCAATATCCAGGCGTGACAGCAACCCCTTGCCAACCTCATTATTCGCCTGGTCTCGTCTTTCGCCTTGGCACGTGCGTGATACAAGGCACAAAACAAGTCTCCCAAGTAAAGCTCCTCTAATCAATCTAGCCTGCCGCGTACTAAGCCTTCACGAATTTTACAGATATCCCACAGCCTAAGTTCTAGGCTTTGCATATCTACAATTAAAAACAGTGTTATGAATCCAGCCAATACCTCGCTGATAGTATCTTGTCAAGCTAGCTAACTCCCGCACTCCTACGTGTTATTATTATAAAGGTCTAGTACATCTTTACTTCTTACAAAATATCTTCAAGATTCAATGCTTTACTCAGGTATAGCGTGAAGTAGTTTATAGATACTTCTATATCGCCTTAATCTGTTAGCGTTAAGATTAATATTATATTGCGTTCTATTCCTATCCTAATAATAGAGCCTAAAGATCTATGAAAAGAAGGATGGAAGGTAGCTAGTGAAACCGGGTGGATGTTATAAGTATCAAGGAGGTAGGAACCTGTGCTCTTCGAAATAGGTAATACTCAGTGAACGATGGCTTGATACCTATAACGGAGGGACTATGAAACCAAAGATAAATAAATAAAGGCTTTTAATTGTTCCTAAGAGAGATATTACTGACAGAGGCTGTGATTTGATTCCAGGGATCCGGGGGTAAATCGAGTTGTATAAGACTCCGAGTTAGAGATACTAGTAAAATTAGGCACGATTTCTAAAATTGAAACGGCTATATAAAGCTCCGGGGTGTTTTATATAATACATAAAAAATATAAATAGAGATATTTCTTCGCCTGTAATAAAGAATCAACAAGCTCTTGCTAATCTTGAATTGTCGCCAGGTGGACTATGTAGAGATTAGATATAAGCCGTAGTAGAAGACCGGTGAGCGCCAGTCTTTCTTCAACACTTCTTCCACTTCTCGGCTGCGCGAGATCAGCACAGGCCTGAGTGACAAAAGGTACAGAACGAAAAATAAAAGTATAAGCTACATGCTTTATCCTCACCGATTTGCAGGCTCGTAAGACCAGATACGAGCCCTGCCGTCACCAGACCCTGTTGCGAAGAAGTTTCCCGTGGGGCTAGTTGCCACAGAAATGACCGTTTTATCGTGTCCCTCAACCTTAAGCTGGGCTTGCCCCGTGCCTGCGTCCCAAAATCTTGCGCTCCGATCTTTTGACCCGGATATGACCCATGCATTATCACGGGTGAGTGCGGCGGACAAGACCAAATCCTACCAACTGCTATTAGTAAACGACATAGCCATGGGTTGGAGAAACACTCACATCATGACCGTTGAAGGTCTTCAGACACCTACCCTCTCGGGTAGGACCGTTAACTAGGGTTGAGGAGAGCTCCCAAAGTTTGGCAGTCTTGTCCAAACTAGCAGAAACAAGATGCTTGCCATCAGAAGTAAATGCCACAGAGTAGACACTGTCCTTGTGCCCTTCTGTGCCCTTCAAATGATCGACTAGAGTGCCCTGCTCAATAGACCATACGCGTATACTATCGTCCAGTGAGCCTGCTGCTACATAAGCCGAGTCAGGAGATATGGCAACCGAGGTGACGCCCGCTTCGGCAGAAAAGGTGTGCGTGGCAGCACCAGTCTCGATGTCCCACAGCCGAACGGTCTTGTCACCGCCACCAGAGGCAATGGTTCGGCCATCGTGGGCATTATCAAGACTATAAATGTCGTTCTTGTGGCCTGACAAGGTGTGTTTGATCGTTTGACTCTCGACGTCCCAGACGCGCAGAAGCCCATCCTCGCCGCTGGTGGCTAGATACTTGCCCTCCGGGCTGAAGGACACACCTCTGACGTACATGTCTTCATCGTCATCGGCAGCCCCATGGTGGAACTCGCACAGGGTCTTGCCAGTAGCAACATCGTAAATATGTGCCGTTTTGTTGCAGCCTGTGGCGATGTATTTGCCATCGTGGCTAAACCTGACACAGCAGACAACACTTCCGTGGCTCAGAGTGTGAACCAGGTCGACATTCAACGAATGCTGAACTTGCTCATTGAGGGAGACGGACCAGTCAGCAGCCATCTTATCGTGTTGGTGAAGGGGCTGGGGTTGGATGGTCGTGAATGAGGATGAAGAACTCTGGCAATGAAGGAAAAGTGAAGATTGGAAATAAGCCCTCTGACCGTACAGCAAAGGAGGAAGTGTGTTACGTGGATGAGTGGATGGATAGATTGCTCTGAAGAAAGTGAAAGGTGAGAATAGGGGAGAAGAACCCCTTATTTATACCATGACGGGCTTACTCTGCTCCGAGGGAAGATGGCAACGAGATGAAAGCAGAGAGGAGAGGGCACCAAGAAATTGCATCTGGGGCCCCGTGAATACCTGTTCTTTGGTCAGGCAAACTTTGCAAAGGTGATTACCTGGGACAGATTGGCTGACCCCCCATGCCAATTCACTTTTTGCAACTCCCCTTACCCAGCATCAGCCCCATCATACCCTGACACATTGCTCCATGGTTTCTGTAAACCCTGTCCCCCCACCCACACCGCATATGGCGTTCGGAAGCCGGTTGGGTGGAGTGTCATCTTAGAAACCGCTGTGGACCACCCTCCATGTTTCCATCTTACCACACTGTTCCATGATCCATCCCGTGCCAATAGAGGCGCTGCTGGAGCCCTACATCGCGCAACCCTGAGCCCTACATCGCGCAACCCTGAGCTCAACTGCGCAACTAAAACCGGCACGCTACCGAATACGAGCCCGACCCGCTATGAAGCCAAAGATGATGATGTGATGTGATCAACGTCCTGGGGCTGAGGCGGGGAAGTACTGTAGACAAGGAACAACCGCCATGACCGGATCCTTTGATCATCATGTTTTTTAAATGCCGCATTTGCCTCGATGAAATCGATGCGCTTGTCTACCCTGCCGCACCTTGCAAGAGTTGCATCCACCCTCCCATTTTTTGAAACTTTTCATCCAACATTGAATACCACCAAACTCATATACTAGTGCATTGGATTGTCGAGAAGAAAAGGAAGGAAGAAAGATATGAAAGATATCTAAGAACATAAGAGCATAAGAAAAGAAATGTATTTCAGCCCATATAGTAAAGGGCGGCAGCTCCAGATTTTTTTACCCATCGCCTCAACGAAACGAAGGAAGTACGTGCATGCAAGGCATTCCTTCGAATAGGTGATGCAGAAAGCAGGAAACTCTCTCATTAGATGAGATAGATAGTGATGCTCTTCTCCCTCTATGCGTCTCTGTCGTGCTTGTCCTAATTCAAATCTGGAATGAGCCAGAATTTAGGGAGCTGCAACTTGCCCCTGTACTAGGTGTGCATGGACCTAACGAGACTGGGGGCCAAGCTTTGGTCATATCTCTGGCATAATACCCGTCGGGGCGGAGGGTTTGAGCTTCGTCTATTTTTCTCGTGCATAAAGGTGTAACTGATGTAGGTGTGGGCATTACGTGGCCCCTCCCTAGACGAGCATTCACCCAACGATCTTACGTATCTGTTGGACTTTTGAAGTTGCATAGACTAGTTTACAAGGGTTCAAGGACGTTAGAGCAGCCGCTTAAACATGCTGGAGCGTTGGAATCCTTTCCTTGTTGCGGAAACACACCCTCCCGTTTTCCTCTTCCCCTTCCCCTACCATCGAAGGACAAGGGTCTTTTGGCCCCCACGGCTCGCCAAGCTTCAGATTGCACATTCATATGCAACATGTAGATAGAAACATACAGAATGTGTTGTACCATAGCTCTGCTAGTGCTTACCGGGCCTTGCCGAACTCCTCCCCTAGGAGCGAATCGGACCCGACAATTCGCCCACCCTTCGCAACCGAAGTATCTTCATACCCACGGCGTATTCAATCTAGTTCTGGACATATCCCCCTGAATTTTCCTAGTATTCGGCCTAATTCTTGAGGTTCAAACACCATGCCGATTAAATATTTAGCTGTACTGAAATATCCCACGAGTCAAGGGAGAAGTTAGGTACTCCCAAGTAGAACCTGGGCAATACACTAGACTAAAACATGGCATAGGATTCAAAGCAATCACAGAAATCCAGATAGACTAAAGTAGGGGAGATCTATCAGTTAACTAATACGCAACATTGCACCACAAGCAATGCAGACTACCTGAGCATCTCTAAATCTGATGCACTCGGTTCTCATAGCTGCCTAGTGTTTCGCTCAATTTCGTACAACTGTGGTAATACTTCGCCTAACACACTACGCAGGCTCTGCCACTTGATTTGCAAGATCTTTTCCGTCTCGCTGGCATCTACCGCAAAGTGCGTATCTGCTTCCCTCGCACCAGGGCGACCTACAGGTATCCGACTTTTATGTTTTGTGGCTACCTCTCGTGCCAAATCGGCAACTTCTTGGTTGCAGTACACTCCCGCAGCAAGGAGAAACCGCTGACCACTAGCTTCGGGGACCTGAAGCGCCTGGATGTGGGCGAGAGCGACGTCCTTGACACTGACCCAGACAGGACCCTTGGTAGGCGGGACCTCGTTATCCTCTCCTGCAGAGACGACACCCCAGATGACTTTGTTTGAGGTATTCAGCTCACACAGAGAGGCTGGCATGGCGCCGGGCAGTAAGGGACCGAACACCATGGCCGGGTTGAGGCTGACAAGTCCGAACCCGACACTGGGATTCTCCTTCATCCATCCCCAAGCCGCCCTCTCGCCAGCGGCCTTGCTGGCTCTGTAGGCTACCGCGGCCGCGGATGCCTCCACCCCATCCCCGTACGACAGGGGCGACCAGTCTTTGGCGGTATACGTCTTTTCCGGCTGGGACCCTTTTGAAGAGTCGTAGATGCTCGCAAAGGAGCTCGCATACACGACGCGCTTGACGGTCCCCAACTGCTTCGCCGCGTCGAGGACAGCCGTAGAACCGCGCACGGCGGGGATCATCATCTCACTCTCAAAGTCGGTGGCATTGTAGTGAAAGGGTGCCGCGAGGCGGAATATAGCAGCCGGAGAGGTGGACTCCAAGGCGGACGTATACGACGCTGACGAACAAATGTCCTCCACGACCACGACAGAGAGGTTGGGGTGTTTTTCGTGGGTGGCAAGGACTTGAGTGACTTTGGAATCGGAGCGGACGGTCCCAACCACGCTATAGCCGTGGGAAAGCAAGGATGCAATGCAATGCTGGCCTATGAAGCCGTTGGCGCCAGTGACCACGACTGAAGCTGGCGCAAGGATGGGGGCAGGAACTGAAGAAGGCATCTTTGCTACGCGCTGGAGATGTGGTGAAGGTTGAAGTTGGGAGAAGCTTGACAGGATTCGACTTTTGAAGACACTTAGCACCATGGAAGTCACGGGCAAACACAAATTGAGGTGGCAGTGTTATGATTCCGGCTACACGTAAGTCGGGAGGCGGCTAACAGTTCTGTTCAGTCTGGCCTCCAGCACGCATGGGGATGAATAATAGTCATGCCCCGCCGCCATTTCACACCCTAGACGCTTTAGTCGAACAATGCCTACTCTGACAGCCAAGTTATCAATGCTCTCTGGGTCAAGGGATGAGCTAGTGATGCCAGTCAACATGAGATGTGGGGAGCCGTCGCAAAGACAAGCGTTTCCGACGGTAGGTAGCTTAGCAAGCTTAGGCGCAGGCTTAGTATGTGAATCAATTGGACAGTCCGATCCGACGGCTGCATATGACGCTTTATCTTAGTGTTGTGTGTCCTTGTGCTCCGTCGTATCTTTCTACCTCTCCGTGAGGGCTTCACGCTTCAAACTGGCGTGAATTGTTATTCTCTCCCCAGCATGTAATCAAAGTCCAAGTATCAAGCATTACCTGTCTATGTTGATCCGTGTGCATCAGCGACCGATACTGTTGCATCGTATTTGCATAAATCGTTCCAACGGCGCAGGTTGTCAACTCACCATCAACTCTTCTCAAGAGTTGAAGCAGCTGATGCAAGATGACCAAGCCTGTTCTCATCATTGGTGCTGGAGTGGTGGGCCTATCACTGGCCAACAGTCTTAACAAGGTAACGAGGACTTTTGTTGACTCAATTTACACCGTCTTTCATCACACAGAGGCTCATTATTCCAAGGCAGGTATCCCTTTCGAGATTTACGAACGCGATGAACACATCTCCGTTCGCGGCCAAGGCTGGGCCATCACTCTGCACTGGGTCCTGCCCTTTCTGAGAAAGATGGTTTCACCCGAGACTCTGAAAGGCATCGACTCTGTCCAAGTAGACCCCGAGACGGGCCGAGTCGACACCGGCAATTTCGTCTTTATCAATCTCGAGACGCTTGAGCCAAAGTTCCGTATCCCACCCAATGAGCGGCGCCGCGTCAACCGGGAAAAGTTGAGACACGTTCTACTAAAAGAAGTGGCCGATCGGGCGCACTGGAACAAGCGTCTAGATTCCATAGAAGAATCAGAGGACGGCGTGGTCGCGGTGTTTACCGACGGCACAAGAGCAGAGGGTGCCACGATTGTAGGCGCCGAAGGGAACAACTCGCGGACCAGACGCTTCGTCGCTCCCGACACCTACGGGAACAACCGGCTGCCCGTGAGGTTCGTCGCCTCAGCCGCCGACTTTACACCAGCCAAAGTCAAGCCGCTCAGGGACATTGACCCGTTGCTCTTCCAGGGGTGCCGCCTGGTCAGCGGCAACTTCCTCTGGGTCAGCCTGCTGGAGTCGCCAGAGGTCAACAATACCAAAGGGACCGACGAGGAACGGTACCGCCTCCAGATCAACATCTCCTGGCCCGTCAGGACGCCCGATGACGAGGTGAAGCCGTCCAGCGAGTGGAGGCTGGCCGAGATGAAGCGGCGGGCAGAAGAGTTCCACCCCATACTCCGCGACGCCGTGCATGCCATCCCAGACGGCTCAGAGACGCTCGAGATTGTCCTGCAGGACTGGCCGTGCCTCGACTGGGATAATCACGGTGGCAAGGTGACGCTGGCGGGGGATGCCGACCATGCCATGACCATGTACCGAGGGGAGGCTGCCAACCACGGTATTCTTGACGCGTATATGCTAGGGAAGGCACTGAAAGAGGTGCAAAAGAACGGCAAAGGGCTGAAGGAGGCTATGCAGGACTATGAGGCCGAAGTCAGGGAGCGAACGAGTGCGGCAGTTCTGCTCAGTCGTCAAGCTTGCCTTGATGCGCATAATTGGTCTTGCCTGAATGAGAACTCTGCTGTATTGAAGAGACGGGCTATGATTAGTCCATGAGTAGGTAATTAGCAAAGAAACAAATGAGGACGTACTGAAGGAACGTGACCTGACATGGATGGAAGATAGCAACTGGCCAGTAAGAAATCTCCCCTTGCCCAGTCGTTTAATCACAAGGAAATTTGCTATAGATAAGATTTTTTTTTTTTTCCCAAAGAAAAAAAAAAGGAAAGGGGAGTAAGGAGGGGCATGGAATGTCTTCCTAGATGCCATTAACCTCTTATTCTTTTTATTTTCTAGTTTCTAGTATAATTGGGTAGGTAAGGTAGGTTGCTAGCGACCTCATGCTTTCTCGCTTCCCGTGCATTATGGTGGCTTTCCATCCCGCTATACCTATATGAATCATAGAGATAGTGAAGGGCAAGTTCAAAATTATAGAGAAGCCTTTCCATGGGACAGCCCATCCCATATATTAACCAGGCTATTCATCTCCTGGCCCCTCCACTTAGATACATCCCTGACCTACCCTAGACCCGTCTAGTGGAAGTCGCCGGACCGTTACACATGTGAGGTGAGCAGAGCTGGAACTCCTTGATGGCAGCGGCCATCCTTTAGATCGGTTTTTAGGAGCTTGTCGAAGTGCAATGCTAGACGGTCATTTGCACTCCTTCCGCCTCGTCCCCCTTCCCCTTCGTAGGCCGTGTTCGTCTCAATGATTACTATAGTTAGTACCTCGGCAGCACCATCGGTTGGCTTGTGCCCTGTTTTGTATGTCCTTTGTCGTGAAAACTGCGAAGATTTCATGAGAATACGTGGACGGAATTTCATTCTCAAGATTGCCAAAAGGATTAGTATGTAAAACAAGTGCCACTAAGATCTAAGTTTACTTCTCTCTAATTATTATTTAAGCGAGCTAAGGGCGGCGACGTAGCATCCTTGATAGGTAGTCGTGCTACTTACCATTACGCCTGTATCTACTCTGGTCTCCCAATACATGGCTTATTAAATGAGGTGATACTCATGCAATAACTGTCCGACCTCGGAACCTTCTAACTTTTCAACGAGAAGTTTTCGTATCCTGTCGGGTACCCAAGTGGCCAGCTCCTTTCCATCTCGTAGACTACAAGCAGCGCGGAGCAGGTGCCTGATGTCATATGTCGATGCAAAAACTTCCGGCACTCCTCGATCAACTCCTGCGAGTTGGTACACTGCCTCCATACCAGTCCGTACGGAGTACTCAGTGGTGAATATCGTATCCCTCGTCGTCTCGGCGAACTGCCCAATAAAGGCAAAATTGC
Organism: Clonostachys rosea; assembly: GCA_026958235.1. NCBI lineage: Eukaryota > Fungi > Ascomycota > Sordariomycetes > Hypocreales > Bionectriaceae > Clonostachys > Clonostachys rosea. Next base: position 1,563,509 of record CP110208.1, read on the forward strand.
GTGCCCCTTCTGGCACGACGCTTGGCCGATCGCCCTTCTTGCGTGGCATGAAGAAGGACGTGACGTAAGGCATCATGACCGGTACGCATCTCGCACCCGAAGCGGCCAGCGAGGATATTTCCGATTGGGGAACGCCCAGGTGATACAACCACTCTTGTGTGATCTCCTCGCCGGTACACTCTTGCATGGCCTTCTTGACGTAATTTCCGGGCTGTTCGACGAGAAGCCCATATAGCCAGACAACAATCTGATCCTTGGGCTGCTTTTTGAAGTGTGGCTGACGATTGACGGTCCAGCTCATCATCCAGTTTGAATCACGCGCGGTAACGATACCTCCTGTCACCACTTTTCCACTGAAAGGATCTCGTCGACATATCTTCTGTATGTATTGTGGAATGCGCGAATCGAGTGTCGTAACTGTCGCGGATTGCCATTTCGTTCGAGAAATGTCTCCACAAAACACCTCTGGCCGTCCAAAATCTATGTCTTTGGCGGCAATTCGTCGCCAAAGGTCCCAGGCGGGAGCCGGTCCATCCCTTAAAACAGCTGGGGTTCGATGATCCCCGAGGTCGGAGTTCTCGGTGAGGGAACCGATGGTCATGAAAAGGAGGTCGTTGAGCTCGAGGTCCTGCCCGCCCTCCTTTCCCTTCTCCAACCAGTGAATTTTGGTCACTTCTTTCTCGTTCACTGACACTTTGAAGTCCACATCTAACACTTTCGTGTGGTACTGAAACTTCACCCCTTGTGATTCAAGCCAACCTCTTAGCGGAAGAACGAGCGACTCGTATTGGTTGAATTTGGTAAACTTGAGTGTTGAGAAGTCGGGCAGTCCTTGAATGTGGTTCACAAACCGGTGAAGGTATAGTTTCATCTCCAGTGCGGAGTGCCACGTCTGAAAGGCGAACATTGTCTGCCAGTATAACCAAAAATTGCTCTTGAAAAAGTCCCCACTGAAAACCTGGTCGATTCTTTTGTCTTCGACATCCTTCCGTGTGGCGAGGAATAACTTGATCATTTCTTTCTGCGACTTGTCACTTAAGGTGAAAAGAGTACCGGTGTCAGCGTCCTGACCTTGTCGTTCGGTCGCCCTTTGTAGTGATATGTTCGGGTCGCGCTTGTTCAGCCAATAGAACTCGTCGAGAACGCTCGCACCTTGTTCTTCAATAGATGGAACGGAACGAAAAAGGTCCCAAAGGCACTCAAAGTGAGATTCCATCTCCCGTCCACCGCGGATAACGAATCCCTTTTCGGGAATGTCAAGTCCGTCCAATGCACCGCCCGGGAGATGTGATTCTTCCAGAATTGTGATGTTTTCTCCAGGCATCTGGGCATCCCGGAGCAAAAATGCTGCAGTTGAGAGGCCTGCCAATCCAGAGCCGACAATCCAGGCATGCTTGGTATCAATGCCATCCGGTTTGAGCGGTCTGGCGAACGCCTCGTAATTGCCACTGCTGTAGTACATAGTCGAAGACCGGATTGAATACTAATTACTGCTTTGCTATCAATAGATGGGCGTCGGAGCCTCTTTAAAGAATCCTCCATATCCCCAGGCACAGCTGCTACCCTCGGCAGAAGAATACCGGGACAGCGGGACAGGTGTGGGTGGCATGTCAACAATCGTACGTTTGTGGCCAAGCCTTTTTGCCGCAACTTAGAGGCCTTTTTGCTGCCCATTTCAACAACCGACCTTTATAAGAATCATATTTTGAAGGCATAAGATTATTCTTAGTGATATAAATACTATAGTGATATCTTTTATAAGACGAAAATATCAATTTTTGGTTATTAGGCTGTAAGGATGAGGAGTTTGGTAAAATAGGAGATCAAAGCACTATTTTGGTGGGCAATGTCAGAAGTCAACTACTTGCGAGTGCTAAAACCACGCACCAAACCACATTTCACATGTAACTTGATGAACCGCGGCATCACGGAGTTCGGGGAGTCTCTTTTCGTAAGAAGAAGTGTCACATGATTATACCACATCGAGATAGCACATGTCAGCGGCTGCAGCTAAATCTCGGGCTCCGATCAAAGAGACGGAATCATTCAAGTCACCTTGTCCCAGTTTCCTGCAAGGATGACCTGAGCCATCTGTACCAAGGCTGTCACTCTCCTTAGGCTAGCGATCTGCCTAGGACAATGGGGGCGTGGCAGAAATCCATAATACTGTCAATACACCCAACTGGGATGTGAGACAACGGAAGGGCACTGGCCATTTTGGACAAAAAGGAAAGAAACATGCAAGCAATGCATTTGTGAAGAGACTGTATATTGGGCAAAAGTATTTCGTGACAATGATGATTCCCGCATGTTCTGGAATATACTTTCATAATACTAGTCTCTAGGCCCATGGAGCAGATTTCTTCCCAACCACGGTCCATCGCACCGCTGTAACATAGGCACCAGTCCTAGTCACCTCAACGGCAAGAGGCAACAGTCGAACGAGCTCCTGTTGCATTTTATCATTCTTAGTCTTGCGCTAGATGAGCTCATGGATCATAAGCCCGCATTCGTGCAAAATGTAGGCCCAGTGAGGGGGACAGTTGTTCTTGTCCACGTCGATGTCCACGAAGCCTGCCGCAGAGAAGAGGTCGGGCAGGTCTGTTACCCACGTCGGCTTGAAACGTGGATTTTGGGCCGCTAGGAGCTTGAACATCTCGGCCAGGCTCTCAGTCTTAGCTTCTGCGTTAGCCCTATCAGATCAGTCAATTCAATCCCTTGACCCCTGCTTGACCCCTGAAGCCGACTACAGCAGGCTGCGTGATTCAACAGCTTCTATTTATACTTCTTTATAGTTATCTGCTAGAATAATAAAAGATTAATTATATTTATAATAAATATGGTCCTTCTAGAGCTATATACTCCACAAGAAGATAAACTAAATATTTTCTTCCGAAGGCTTATTCAATTAATAGTTCTACATAAGTAGAGTTTAATTGTTATAACTTATATGAAACCAAGGAAAGAACACGACAAAAAAAAGCCTTAAGAGAAAGTAAAATATTGCAATTTTAAGCGCCAGAGTGAACATAAGCTGCCCAGTTGGCCCAAGGAGTTGGATGTAGACGTCGAGTGTCAATGACAGCCTCTCTGACAGCTGCTGCCACCGCTCTGTCGTCAATGGACGCGTATTCTAGCCTAAGAAGGTTTTTGTAAAATGTCTGGGCGATCGAAACAGAGACGCTATCTTCCACAGACCATAAGGATCCAACTGTGTGGGGAAATCCTGCAACTTGAAGTGCTCCTGACATATGTAAGCCTTCATCCAACAGTCGCAAACCACCCATGGAAGTAGTTGTGCAAGCGGATAGAAATGCTATCCAAGGTTTCTGTAGTTCATCAATACTCAAAATCTGGGATACGGTAAGCTTGTCCACTTCCATCTCATTGTTGATTCCGCTTGGCTTTTCCAAGACAAGGTGGCTCTCCAATGGATCACTACTATCTGCAATTCCATGGCAGGCAAAGTGGACGATATCGCTATCCCTAATAGCTTGCAACGCAACATCAGCCGTTGGTTGCGAAATACTGGTACAATTCCATTTGCTTTCGGTGAGATTCATGACCACTTCCCTCTCCTTTTCTGTTGCAGGTAGGTCCCCATACCCCCCCGGTGTGGTCTTCATTGTGATGATTCCCAAGCTTGGATTTTCCTTTTGATAATCAATCCTTCTGATTTGGGACTGCTTGGAGCGCCGCATGGCGTGTAACAATGTCTTTAGGGATGGGGTGTATGATGAAATCACCAGGGACATGGTATCTTGGTGAGAATCACATTCTGAAGCAGCAGCGGCATGAAAGGGAAAATTAGCAGCAGCGCCTGACCCAATCCACCAAATGCGAGGCAGAATTCGAGGCATTCCGTTCTGTGAACCCCCAATACCTATTTCAGACAAAATAGGCTGTACACATTTGACCCACAGCCAGTTAAGAAACCCCTGTGATGTCGGTCTTGTTTGTATCGGGATTGACATTGAAATGACTTTCATTGCTCTTTTCGCGGGCAAATCCGCGATCGGAAAGTTCGAGGTTAGTTGTGAGCCGTAGTCTTTTAACTTGTCCAGTTCCATCATCGGAAGCGGTACCGACTTGATCTCTAAGCCACGGATGATAATAGCGTCACTTCTGAGGTAAGTACTGTTCACGAGAACAACAATCTGTTTTTCAGACAACGATTTCATACGGTCCTTGGAAGGCTGACGAAGGAAGTCTTTGTACCCATCAATTTTCCTGATCCTTTCGAGACAGCGTGTGAGTTCAGCCTCTGCATTCCATTTCTCTTGCAGTCTTTCTTCTCCAAGTCTGCGGCCATGGGGATCATGGGGAGCACGGAGTCTGGCTTTGATATCTTTAAATTCGGTCGCCAGATTCTTGTTAGTACTTTCTAGCGCTGACAGTTCGTCACTGTCGTTCATAGAAAGCCCGAGAATTATGGCTCTGCCTGCCTCAAGCCGTTCCAGTGCCTCATCTGGTTTTCCCAGCTCCAGCATCAAAGAACACATCTCTGCAGCTAAGCCAGAGGTTTGAAAAACCATTTGTTGTTGGTCTTGTAATGACAAGTATTTACCGCATGCCAGAGGTATTAACTCCATAGTAGCAAGACCAATTTCACTGGCCTCCTCCCAATTCTTTTGGTCTGCGAGAATTCTCAACGCCAGTCGACCTGCGTTGATGCGCATTAATGGCAGTCCATTAGGCAAGTACACTGCTTCTTTGTAACACTTTAGTGGATCACTAAAACTAGAAGATTCAGCCTCTGCGTCATTGTCCCATATTTCTGCAGAGAGCAAATTGCCATGGTAGCCAAGGTGGGATGCCCGATCAGGGGCATCTTGATGTGTCGCTTCCAGGGTTTGTTCCGAGTAGCTTATCGCCTTTTTCAATAATTCTTTGTTGCATTTGTTCCGTTCGCTTTTCCATTTGAAAAAGTAGGCCAGAGAAAGGTTGTTTAGAATAACATGTCGTTGCGAATCATCTTGCGCGGCTGATTTTCTTGCCTCTTCACCGCACTCAATGGCGCTGCTAATATCTTGGTTCATTCTGTCCTCATGAATTGATTCTTTGCCTCGGATGACAAGGGTACGGCAAAGAACTGAATTCACGACTGGTACATCCTTATGTCCTGTCGGATACTTCTCAAGCGACTGACGAAGCGATGATATAGCCTCATCCAAATTCTCGAGCTTGTGATGACGTCTATAAGCGTGGAGAAGGATATTTCCCAGATTTTGGAGGGCTTCAGCTCGCCTCAATTCGTTTGTATTTGGGATATTAGCCAATTCTCTGTACTTGGAAACAGCAATGTCCAAAGCTTCGGTTTCTCCGGTCCATTCAAATCTCAAGCCATGTGCATCTGCAAGATTGTTTAAGCTCAAAAAATGAGTTTGGCTTCCCAATCGAGATTCTTGAACAGCAAGACGAAATGATTCGGAGGCTTTATCCAAACTGGTTATGTTGACCTTTTGACGGAACTTAGCCAGGTATGCCAAACCAAGATTATTCAGCCAGGTGGCCCTGGACAGTTCTCCAGTCTTGCAACGTCGCACTGCTTCGTTTCCGTTCTCTAGTGCTTGTTTTAAGTGATCCGGGTCTCGAGACTGTAGATAGCGATGGTAAAATGCGTGTGCAAGAGCACCGTAAACGAAGTCAATATCTTCCATTTTATTCTTGATGGCCAATTCCTTGGCCATTTGCGCAGACTCCACAGCTTTCTCCAGAAGGGCTCTCTCAGCCCCGTTTTTCAGTTCGAACATAAATGGAAGAAATTCCGCCAGGTTTGACAGAGCAAAGATTTTGTTGTCCTCACTTCCTCCTTTAGAGGCATCTTCGGCCTGCTTTATCCCTTCCTCGAGGTCTTTAGGAATTGCCGTGTTCCTGTAGCGCGTTATCAAAAGATTCCCGTACAGTTGTACAAGCTCCGAAGGAGGACATGAAATTGAATATTGTCTCAGGACCTCTATAGCTGTGTCAAGCGCTGATTGATCCAAGTTTTCAATGAATCGGCATCGCTGGATACGACCAAAGACAAGGAGGTAATCCACGAGAGCCCCATTATCCTTTTGGATAAGTGCGCTTACAGGACCAATCACCTCAAACGCGAGTTTTAGGTCTTCAATAGTCCGATCACGCTTTTCAAAGCGTTCCAAAAGTACATCTGCCGCAACTAAGCGTCTCATGATAAGAGTTGAATGACTTGGAGGTGTCAAATCCACAGCACGACGACGCAGCGTGATTTCGTGATCGTTCAACTTATGGCCAATCTCATCATTTCGGGCCAATCGCCTCTTAGCCACATGCGTAGCTATCATTTCAAAGAGTGCTGCTTGCCCAGCATCAGCAGGTGGAGCGGGATGGTCATGCTGTGATTGGTTCAGTCTTTCCAGGAAGCATATGAGCCCAGAATCATCGAAATCATTGAGATTTATGTTCTTCTTCTTGTATGAGGCCATCGATAAATTAAATTAAATTGGAGGAGTAAAAGCTATGCGAGACGACGTCAACTCGTGGCCCGAGCCGAGATTTAGAATGTTGGCGAGCTCTTTATACAACGCTGGGCACCCAACATCAAGATGTGCAGAAATTTATTGCTGCCCGAATCACGTGTGTTGTCGGCTTTTCTCGCTCATAATCATCCCTCATCTCTCTTTGCTCACCATCTTCAAATTTCGGGAAACCTGTGTCAAAAGCAAATGTGCCGCGGCATTATACACAATCAAGATGAATAATCCTACTCATTTTGCACTCCTAATCGGCGTCGACTTCTATCATCGGACACCGCTGAGCAGCTGTGTTCGAGATGCCAATCTTGTCGAAGCATATCTCGGGGAGCTTGAAAAGGATAAGAGAATCAATCGCCTCGCGATCACAAAGCTGACAGCTGCTCGCCCGAAGAATGGAGAAGGCGATGAAACACAACCGCCCGAGAACTTAGAAGACCTGGCAACCTTAGATAACATCAGAGCGGCATTCAAGAAAATTACTTCGGAATTGGCTGCGGGCGATCATTTTTACTTTCACTTCTCCGGTCACGGTACAGACTTGGGAGATGAGGGGTTGGCCCTTGTTCCGTTTGTTTGCGAAGATCTTAAGAACAGGAACTTAGAAAGCTGCTTCTGTCTTTGTGGAACAGAGCTGATAAATCTTGTTAATCACATGGCCACGAAGGGTGTTCAAGTCCTATTGGTACTTGACTGCTGTTTCTCAGGAAAGGTGCCCCGTCACGGGCTACTGGATGAGATTCGATACCTTCCCTGTGACTTCAATGCCGAAATCGAGGACAAAGAACGGCCATCCCAAATGCCCGATCGAGACTTCTTCGGCAATGATTTGATCTACAGAACAGCATCTGTGGATTCGAATTGGTTGATGAACTTGAATAGCTACACAATTCTCACTGCTTGTGGGCCAACAGAGTCTAGCTATCCATTGAGTTTGGGGAATGGGCATACTTATGGCTGCCTAACTTATCTCATGGTTCGCGCCCTGAAGAGGCTAAGGTCGTTTAACATGAGCCGTAAAGCCATATTCAGATTTATCTGTGCCAGGTTCAATGCCATAAAATCTCAACAAAGCCCTCAGCTCAAAGGCAGGGGGGAGTTTGCCTTTTATGGACATCTAAATGGCACAGATGACTCATTTTTCCCGATGTACCGTTCACCGAGCGGCAAGATAGTGATCGAGGCAGGAGAAATCATGGGAATACGCGAAAATGATACTGTCGCTATTGCTCCACTGAGCGCCTTCGTCGGCGAGGAATGGGATAACAAATACAGGCTTGTCACTGTTCGGAACGTGGGCGGAGTTACAGCTCACCTCACGATTGACAAACTCGACTCCAAAGAAATTGACAATGGGTGGGTGGCACGGCCACATAAGGTCATCGATACGCCCCGACTCCCTTCCACTAGGCAACATAAGCACTCACAGGAGCAATGCCTACTTCCGCCTGGCTATACAGAGGCTACAGCGCCTTTCAGAGCCCGGATCAACAGCCAAGACCAGTTCGAGATATATGACTATGACGGACACATCGTCAATTTCGTACCTCTAGGGCAGTTGGCAATTCACCATGCAAACTCCTACAATCAAGCCTATGCTCATTTGGGACACCTCGTAAAATGTCACGATATTGTAACTTTGAGGCCCCAGGTAGACAATACTTTGCTTCAACAGTCTATCCGTGTCGAACTCCACGATGAGTCTGAAAAGCCACTCCTAGCTGGAGTCGTTAATACCACACATGGAGCAGAGACTGTTTTATCGATACAAAACAATTCTGAGCAAATTGTTTACGTCAATGTGTTTTACCTCAGCCAGGATTGGGAGATATTAAATCTACCAGCAGCTAGCAACACGTCACTATTAGGCAAGCCTAAGTGCGAAAAATTCCGCCTCAAAGTTGTGTTCACAGTTCCAGAAAATTATATCTCCAAAGGAATTGAAGAATGTGAGGATGTTCTAAAGGTTTTTATCACAACTAAAAGTGTGCCGCTCGACAATCTAGCGATACAGCCGCCAACAAGATGGCGCGGCCCCGATACCAGTCAACGGGGCCACGATTCACAGGATCTATGGCTGGCACACACCTTCCATATTCGAACGACATATAAACCAGAATCGTAGTCGATGATAGATGATAACGCTTGTTTCATTATCAGCGCTACCCTATAGCTTAAGTATTGGGAACAGGGTTGGGAAGACTGGTCTAAAACAATTGTAATTTAAATTCTACACATTGTTTGGCTAGCATATCCCTTTACTCCAGGACACTAGGTCTGCTAGGCCGTAAGAACATGTAAAAATAATTCGAAGCTTTCGAGTAGGCCAATAATCATTACTAGTTAATATAAATATCACCAACCACATTAGAAATTCGCGTAGTGATCATTATTCGATATGCTTAGGACTTTGACTCTATGAATTCAGTTGACGAGAGATGACTATTTTTAATGCTGGGGTCAAGAAAATTAACATCCTTAACTCATTTATAGGTTAGGCTAACAGTTTGCAACTTATCTTAGGCATCAATTGATTCATGATTGCGCGATTATCATGCGACAACTCATAACAACCACCCTCCCTTGTTTTTGGGTTAATGATTACAGTCACATGACAGGCTGCCTTTTTCACTTTTGCTAGAGCGGGGTAGAAGTAAATGGAATCCAACCTGCCGCTTCAGAAAGAGTGAGGCGAAAAGTTTCACTTTGGGCACTAAAACTTCGATTACGCGAATCCTTCCCTCCATTCCTCTTGCTTCTAAATATCAGGCCCGACACCCAAGCACATTTGATTCAATAAATAACATTTCTTCCTATATTTGCTACGCCGTATTCAACACTATTGCTCTGCAGCGACTTGTCTTGAGATCGCAAATGGCGGACGAGTAAGCCTGGTGTCATCCGATTTGCGCGCCTCAAGCTGACCTACGAAGATGCGGGGGTGAGAGCCCAAAATTCACGATCGACTATGAAGAATCGAGGACCTTTGTGGAAAGATCTATGACAGCGAGTACTACGAGAGCACGTTAAGTTTTACTTTAGAGCTAACACAGAAAAATAGAATCCTCGATTCCACGCGGGCGACATAGTTTGGTATGAACCTCCGTACAGTACCATTCGAGAAGGCCCATTTATAATATCATCATTACCATCACCTGGGATGTATATTCTATGTTCGATGGAAGATCCAGAGGTGCTGGCTATGAATGGGCTGCAAATCAGTGAAGAGTACTTGAAGCCAGTGGATTAATACTAAGCAAATATTTATTATTTAATTAGATTAAATATACTTAATATTACTAGTTTAGTATTTATGTTTATAACTATAACTACTTTAATAAAATATAACTCTAAGATTTTTAGTTTTTAGATTTTATATAATAGATAGATAAAACTTATGGCTAGGGGCAGATACCCTAGGATCTTGACAATCCCTTTGGCATTCGCCCTGTCATCGGCACTGGGCGCTTCCTTGCCGGCAGATTTGAAGAAGGCGAAAACTGCATCCTCTTCCTGAAGAATGTCGATCGCAACGCCCTTAAACGTCGATAGGTTTCTCGCGGCGAATTTCGGCTAGTGATGATGACATGCGTTTGGGCATTCTGCGGGATGTATTGGTCAATATTGACATAATTCTTGTCCCCCGGGTGCAGGTGGTCGGCGCCGTCGAATACGATGAGCAGACGCCGAGGCTTCCGATTGAGGAAGGAGGACCGCGAGCCTCACGGCGTCTGATGTCGGGTTCACGGGCTGTTGCGTGTCAAAGGGGATGGTGTTGTAAATGTTGCGGAAATGCTGATCTACGGACGCCGGATCGCCCGCCTGGATCCAAAACCATAGCTGGTATCTGTTGCCGTGCTCGTTCAGGTACTTGAGGGCGAGCTGTGATTTCCCTATCCCTCCCAGGCCCCAGATCCCGATGGTGATGGACTGCCTGAGTCCCGTGGGCCTTTGGGAGAATTGGCTCTTGATCTCGTCAAGAAGTGAGGTTCGCGCAATGAGCGTCTTGGCCGGGATCATTGGCGTCGGTGGATAGTTGGGGATTTCGTCTGCAACGGCAACGTCTACACAGAGGAAAAAACAAATCAGCTCATCTATATGACGAGTAAAAGATGAAATTGAACTGAAAGAATAACTGGTGTCTATGGACGACAATAACCGAGTCGAAGTGCTCCTCCACAGGAGAAATGAAGCTAAGGCAGGGAAGACTAACTTTCATCTATAAACTCCTTGATTTCCGAAATGTTATTTCCAACAGTCTTGAAGTCTTGGTCATTCGCATTCTCAAATTTGACCATGTCTTGGTGGTTCTTGAAAATGGGCACCATATCTTCAAGGCCATATCTCAGCTCAGCGGATGTCTGATCCACAACCTACAACGATTGCCACCCCCCAGTTAGCTCCTTGTCTGTAAACCCAGGCTATTTTTCACTGATCCCAATACGACTTACCTCTGCCACAAGCCGGGAGTCTGTAACCTTCTCATAGAAGCTGGTGACAAGCACGCGCCGGTCCAAACACAGCGTTGTCTTTACGAAATGGCCGCTGAGATCGAAGAGCTCGTCCGAGTGGCTCTTGAGAGCCGCCTCAATCCTCAGAGACTCAACTATTTCGCTGGCATCAATAGAATGACGACAGAGTGGTTGATGAGGGGTAAAGTCCCCTGCCGGAGGGATGAATTCCATTATAAGAATAAATCACAACCATATACAGTCATGGCTCACTGGCAGTAAGCGCGCTGAACACATGGGTGTCTGGTAGCTGCATGAGCTGAGACTCTCAGGGACCCCAAGCAGCCAATAGACCTGGATGCCAAGATTTGGGACGGATATGGCTTACGAAACACGTATGGTGATGTCAAGATTTGCAGCGTATATTTTACCGTATGGACAGCAACTGGTCATCGTTCGCAGTGGGAGTAAGTTGACCATTAATCCCCAAACCTCAAGTATACTAGAGCATCTATCATTTCACCTCGTCACCTCTCGCTTCCCTGTCGTCTATCTAAGGAAGAGGTTTAACATGTAGTAGTACACTCATTCATGAAGCCACACACTTGCGGGATGTGCTTGGCACGAGCGATCATGGATATGGTGTTGACCGTTGCAAGCAATTTGCTCTGGAGGATCCCGAAAAAGCTGTCGATAATGCTGAGTTAGTTTTTTTGCGACCTGCCTCTGCATCTATAATGCTAATGCTCTTTAGTAATCATGCTCGATTCGCCGTCTAGGTTGAACCTTTTGGGCCATAATCGGACATGTTTCTTGACTGTTCAACAAGGAAGTGGTACCATTCAGTCTCATATACCTCAGTGATCCATTACTATGCAAGAAAAAAAGGACTGAATATTTTCTGCAACTAATACAACGGGCGATTGATGGACACGACTTCGGACTTCGGACAGGCCAATTAAGCCCTGTGTTTCGTGTAAAGCTTTGAGCGGTGAACAGCCCTCCGGCGATGAAAAGACCCTGATGTAAATCTACACGTATTACAATGATTTCAGACTAGTCGCTTCTTTATTTGATTTCAATGTGGGTAAAAACGATTTCCCCCGACTGACTGCTTCGCCGGACCTGATACCACCAATCAAACTGCCAGAGAGGAACCCGTATTGCGTTTAATTTTCTTTAGTCCTGACTGGTCTTAAGATGAAAGGGAACATTGAGTGTGTCTCTAAATGAACAATTTATGTATATTTGTTGGCCAAAGCGAAGAGTCAAGAAATCCTAATGAGATCATTAGAGGAATGAGCCTAATCTATACATGAATAGAAAGAATAGTTTTAAGTCTACACGACATCATTTATCTCTTGCTTCCGGCATCCTCTACCTTCCACTGTGACATGCATTTAAAGCCAAACTCTTCAACAGGAACATAGTCTGCTGCCTGTGGCCCCAAATGAAGAACTCTCCCAAAGAACTTAATGATAATGAAAAGAATTCTGGTGTATGATAGTGAAGAGACAAGAACATGTAGAATCCAGATGCCCCAAGCTGTCTCGGGGTTATAAACATGTGGCTGGCCAGGTGCTAACTGTTGCGCATCCTCGACTACTGGCCGCATCTGCTCATTGTACTGAGCAAGTGAAGAGAGCGGATCGTTGCTCTCTCCTTTGATATATGTCTGGAGATAGCCTGCTAACTTGTAAGCTGCGCTGAAAGCTAGAGTTGTGCCCATTCCTGAGATGGGAGAGGCACAGTAACTTTCCAACTGTTAGTAAAAACTCTCAAATGACGAACGAGGTTTGAGAAGAACTCACCCTGCATCACCCAGAAGTACCACTCGACCCCTGTTCCATGAGTCCATCTTGACCTGGGAGACGGTGTCATAGTAGAAATCATCTGTCACCTTCATCTCTCGTATGATTCTCTCGCATTCCCAGCCAGCATCTTTGAAATATTCCTCCAAAAGTGCCTTCTGAGCCTGCGCGTTGCCATTGCCCTTGTTCGCAACCTCCAGGAATCTGGGGTCCTTGTCATTCACCACATACATGAAGATTGTGGACCTCGCTCCTACGCCATCCGGGCGGATCATTATCCCTCGCCTGCCGGGAGCATGGAACCATCTTCGCCAATTGCCGTCGTGATCCTCCCGCGGGATACTGAAGAAGCCAGCATACATCCCGATCGGTTTCAACCGTTCCTTTTCTCCTTCGCCCCAGACTAGCTTTCGAGTCCGGCTCTGCATCCCATCGGCCCCGACGAGGAGATCAAAGCTTCGTCTCTCTCCGCTGTTGGCAAAGAGCACGTGAACCTGATCACCTTCTTGCGTTATCTCTTTGAGATAATCTCCGAAGATATACTCAATTCCTTGGGCGCCGTCAGCTTCCGCTTGAGCGCTGACTCTCTGGCTGTTCTTCCAGCAGAGCTCAGAAAGCTTGCCTCTGAGAATCTCGATGTCGGCTGTCCCCGACTGTATTGTGCCCGTTTTATCAACACCCTGCTGTGACCAGACTGTATTATTCTCATCGACAAGCTGGACGCCTTCTTCTCCAGTGGTGGCGGCCCTGACCTGTGCCTCGAGCCCGAGCTTGCGGATGATGGTCACTCCTGCGCCGCGGATGTCAATGTTTTGGCCGCGCAGATGGGCCCTCCCCTCTGCTTCACGTTCTAACATAGTAATGTGAGGCTTCTGAGAGGCAGGGACATCGGATAGTAAAAGAAACGACGCCAATGTTGGACCTGCGATACCACAACCGACAATGAGGATTTTTGGGGGAGGCATGATGGCCTTGGATGATTGCTTGTTCTTTGGGTGGTGGTATGCTATAAGGGGCTTGGGATCCGAGGAACAACGGGTGCTACTGTTTAAATTATATATGAACCGTAGACCCAGGAATTATAAGAAAGTCGGACCTTGAACTTGTCCGAATAATATAGACGGACAAACCAAGAACCGGGATGGTCGTGGAGAACTGTACGCTATCGACTGAGGCCAGCGGTCCGGACTGTCACCTGGATCGATCAACGATAATTTTAGCGGCGTATGTGACATGTACATTCCGAGAATCGCGTAACATTCAGCTCAATATAGTGACGCAGTATGGGATAGAATGGTTGATAATTGGGCTGACTTGCTTGGAGGCCGATCGGCTTCGGGCCCGATGGAAATGCCGCCCTCCGATTGGCTGACTGGTTTGGGTGGTGGCTGGTGTTCTCATCATCGATTGCGTTGGTACCTGTAAAGTGTAAATCTAGGAAGGAAGGCGTCGATAGTCCCTGTTCTGGCAACCTGATAGCCGGAATATTGAATTGAAAAAAGTCGGAGAATGTCCTTGGTGCTTTGAGCCTCAAATTTCTGGCGAATTCAATCTAGCTGGGCTCTACCTTGCCCGGCCCTCATCATGGCGGATAGGATGCTTCTGAGCTTCCATTTATTTCGGTGATATTTGCGAAATATTTAGTGTCAATTTCTTGACTTTGGTCAAAATATCGAAAACGGTACTGATGAGATCAGATTTTGTTACAGTATTGGCGGAAGTCTCCTACGCATTCAAAGTATACATAAATGGGTTTGGGTGCTTAGTATTTCAGATACTCCTGAAACATAAGCTACTTAACCGATAATGACAATTACTTGGAAATTTTTGCTCAACTTCAATTGCAGATACTTATTCCACTTCATTTTCGGAAGAAGAAATTCTTGTGCAATCAGATGTTATATTATGACCTAGACTCAAAGGACTGGATCATCAATGATATCGGCTGGCCTTCGTGATTTTCATGCTAAGCTTGCTCTCCCCTCGCTTAAGTTATTAGGCCTATCGAACCAATTCTAATCAGAACGTGCGCCCATGCTGCTGGACTGCATTCTGGTGCTCCACCACAATGTAGTCTACACCAATAATCATCCTAGCAGACTCCAAGTCCATGAAATTCGCTTCGTCCGGTTGGATCTTGGTGATATACTCGTTATCGTTGGCCATGGCCTGCAGTGTCTCCAGATTGTGCACCCAAAACTCTGCCGCTCCATCGAATTCAAGAACGGGAGCCGCACCCTCGACGCGACCAAGATCGCGGAGTTCTGGAGTTGAATGATACTGTGAAATTCAAAGAGTTCAATTAGCATGATCAATTGAACAGATAAAGGACCAGCTCTAAAGGGGCGCTTACCTGGGAGTACTTCACGACTCCAAGTCGTAGGTGAAAAGGAGTGGCAAGGGCTGCATGGTTGTAGGCCCAGTATCTGTTGAACTCCTCGGGTGTGATGCCTTGCTTGCGATTGTAGAAAAGTTTGACGTGATAGACTCGCTCCATGTTCATCGTGCAGGCGGCCTTGTAAGTCATGCAGCAGCAATCTTCAGGAACCAAAGGGGTGGTGGCATTCTGATTCTTATTGGAACAAGTATGAGAACCCCGGGCAGCGACGAGAGGCAGTAGGGCAAGAAAGTTAGCGAATTTCATGTTGGCTCGTCGGAGAGTGGTATCCAAGTCTTTTTGTTGTTGCTGGTTGCTAGTTGTGGGATGAGCAGTCAAGGACAGTTTGGTGCGGGACGATCTAATCAACCTGTAACAGGCTTTTATAGTGAATTGCAACTCATACTGTCAATAAAAGCTCCTACTCCTTAATTCTGGATCTTCTTCATCTCGCTGCATGACTTGGCACTATACCAAAGTTTGGCATGGTCATGTACATCTCTGCACTCGATAATTAGGCCGTCTATCTCGTTCAAATCGCGCCTGGCGCAAAATCATCCGTTTCCGGCTAGTTAGCCTTCTGTCCCTCTATAATGGGAAGTTTCTATCTAATTATAATATTATCTCAGCCCAACATGCCATTGAGAAATTACCCGTTTGAGCAGTGGAGGGAGGATTGCTCCGCCCCGTCGGCGCAGCGAGCTTGAGTCAACCAGACCTAATTGCTCCATCAATCAAATTCCAAGTGTGATTCGCCACTGTCTTCATTTGTTCCTCATTCCAGACCGCCTTGTCCGTCATTAAACGCCCTTTGTTGTCGATGTTACTCCAATATTTACCCCCACCCTCGGCATCAGCTGCTGCTGCGGCGGCGCTTTCAGAAACCCCATTCAGTAGGTACTGAGCGCATGTGTCCGGTGTTACGGTAATCAAAGGAGCTAGAGTACGGGCCAGAGCCTGCAGATACCACGGGAGATTCCTCAAAAGACCTGTATCAACGCCACCAGGGTATGCATGGACAAAATGTCGCCTTTTCTCATCTTTTGTATCCTGCTGTTGAGAGGAAGCATAAAACTGGATCATGATGTCGTTCATAATCATACAGTTATTCGCTGCAGTTCCGAGGCCGTAGTGCTGCTTCAAGTCCAGATCATCCCATAATAGCTTGTTGGGGTTACCAGTTTTGCCATCGTACACAATGATGACCTTGCCGTCTGGCTTGAGTGCTGGAAGAAGCTCTCGGATGAGTAGTTGCTTGCCATAGTAGTGCAGGGCCATCTTTCGGTCGATACCCTCTACTTCGGTTCTTCCAGCCATGGACATGATGCCTTGGGACATGATGAGAAGGTCCAGCTCTCGGCCAGGAACAGATTTGAATGTATCAGTGTACTTCTTGATCTGTGACATGGAAGTTGCATCAAGAGGCCGGAATTCCATATTAGGATATGGTATCCTTTCTGGTTTTGTGCGGCCGCTGATAATGACTTTGGCTGAGCCCGCTTCTGCAGCGACTCGGCAGGCCATTGCGTAGCCGATGCCACTCGTTCCGCCCACTACTATCGCTCGAGTAGCCATTTGTCCGTTGTTCTGTTTGTTGAAAAGATGGAGAAAAAGCTGTTTGTCGTGGAAGTTGGCCGAGATATCAATCCTCCTTCTGAGGAACCACACTTCACTGCCTTTTTCTCGTGGTTTCGCGACGGATTTGGTTAAAGGAGGCGGAGATGGCGGAGATCCGATATCCGGCCGAGCCTCGAAAATCTCGCTCCTCATTGGCGTGATTCTCCACCAGGCTGATCATCTTGCGAGCCCCGTTTCATCTCCATTTCATCTCCGCCAGACATAAACACTACCACCTCCGACCGCATGATACCGTTTGGCTCGATACAGACCCCATGCGCTATACCAGAGACATAATTAAATAGCCACGAAGAAATGGCAGACTTCTCTTCGCCCGATGTGCTGGCCAAGTCCAAACAGAAGAACTGCAATGGCTGTGTCCAGGCTAAGCGACGCTGTGACAGGCGCACGCCAACATGCTCCCGGTGCATAGAGAAGAGAATACCTTGTACTTGGGGGAAGAGGAAATTGATAACGGGCCATCCGTCAACCAGGCGACGGCTCGAATGCGCCCCCGCTGAGGAGGCGCTTTCATTCGGAGGAGACTTTACGCCTTCGTCCTTTGTGTCAAACCTCGACTACCTTGGTAGTTTACACACACCCTCACATATCAACGCCGGGGCCGAGATTTCTGCTACTCCAGAAGATCATATGGCTAGCTACGTACTGGATGCCGAGCTTGACCCTGATCTTCCCATGGACTCCTTTCTGGACTTGATGAACGATACTACGCCAGCTCGTGGCCACTCACTCGTACAATCCGAGAAACGGCATTTGGCTAACAGACCTGGCACGCCGGCGGGAGAAGAAGTTGTCCAATCTTATATGAAAATGAATGGCCTTTGCGTAGGTCTTTCATTTCACATCGGTACTTGTTGCTGTTCCTGATGATACTGATTCGAGATGCAGACTCAAATAGAGCCCTGGTCATTATATGATCCGAAGTCTCTACTCAGTTGTGTTGTCAGAGCTGTCAAAAGTTTTGTCACCGACGCAGGATCCCGGAATGCCACCCCGTTCCTGCACCGTTACCTTTATAAAACACATGCACCAAAGTCGATCCTTGATTGCCTCGCAACGAGCCTTCTCTACTCTAATAGAACAGAAGAAAACTCAGTCATGGTGATGCGGTCCCTGCATAAGAACATCAAAGAACTGATAGAAGGCGAGGGCTTTCAAGGTGCTGGTACGCCGTTAGAACGGCTAGCACGTACACAGGCTCTGTTTCTATACCAGGTCATTCGGCTGATGGATGGCGATATCATACTCCGCTCAATGGGCGAAAATGATATTCCTCTTCTGCATGACTGGATAGAAGATCTTTGCGGCTTGCGTGAGAATCTTGGTGAACAAGCCCATCTTGCCATTACCGGGATGCGCAGTCAACCCCCCAAAGAATGGGAGGTGAGTGACAGTAACCGCACCCCTAAAAGGCCTTTGCTGACAGTTCCATTTCTTTATTTAGAGATGGATATTTGCAGAATCCGTGCGAAGAACCATCATAATGGCGCACTCATTCCTGGTGATGTATTCCCTGATCAATAACTCCAAAGATACCCGTACGTCCATCTACCAGTTCCCCACCGCGAGAGTATTGATCATTAACTCTAGAGATAGGTGGCCGAGACTTTTGGATCTATTGCCATCGCTGGACTATATCACGCCATCTCTGGGAGGCAGATTCTTCGGCTGAATTTGTGCGAGCGTGGAGAGAAAAGCCTCAATTCATTATAACAAACTATTCCTTCGAGGGCTTCCTTGAATATGGTAGAGGCGACGATGTCGATGATTTCAGCAGGATTCTCCTCAGCCTGTAAGTCACAGAGACAATTGCAAACAGCCACTTCCTCTTCAAATACTAATGATATTGAGATAGATTTTTAGGGGAAGACGAGACGAAAGAGTTTATGAACGGTTCGAAACCACCAGCTGCTTCGGCGTAGCAATTCATTTTACAAGTGTGACCAAGCAAGTTCTTGATCAAACCAAGCTAGCTTTCTTACAAGAACATAAACCTCATGTATTCGCCGGCAACATTTCATTGAAGGAGCGTATTATTATTCATTAGAGACTGTGTCGAATCCAAGCCATGCGATCACATACTGAAGATATTCGACCCGTCTTCAATACAGTCCTTAATTAATGAATTCGCTTCCAGGAAAGTCGCCGATGGTTTCCACGTCCTTCAACGCTTGTACTATGATCCCCACTGCTTTAATCAGGTCTTCTTCAGATATGGTAATCGGAGGACTAAATCGTAGCCTGTTAAATCCATTGCCAACCAACACACCTCGCAGAGTCGCGAGAGCGGCGGCTCGCCTTGCTGTCACTCCCGGCTTCGATTCATCAATGACAAGGGTGTGGTACATGCCACCTCCGCGGTGCTCGAGGAGATGGGGAGGGTTAAGAGTTTTAATTGTCTTTGTTAACAACACGGACAGACGCTCAGCTCGTTCCGATATTTTCTCTTCTTCCAGAACATCCAGCGCCGCCAGGGCAGCTGCACATGCTGGGGGGCTTGCACCATACGTTGAGAGGACTTCACCTCTGCCAACGACATCCATCACCTCCTTCTTACCCATGATAACAGACATCGGATAAAAGCCTGATAAGTTAGTGTGATTTAATCAAACTGAAGATAGGAACGGATCGCTTACCTCCGGTAACGGCCTTTCCAAGAGCTACGATGTCAGGTTGGACACCTTTCTCGTGCTGATAGGACAGGTCTTTTCCAGTTCGCCCATAGCCGGACTGTACTTCGTCACAAACCATCAAAATATTGTGCTTCTTGCACAAGTCGTACACAGCTTTCAAATATCCTTTTGGTGGGAAGATGGTTCTGCCAGTCAGTTTATTAGCGTAATGTTTCGGTTATTCTTCATCACTACACAGGATCAAATCCTTACCCTGCCCAGCCTTGGATAGGCTCCAACATGAATGCTGCGATGCGGTGTCCATCTTCTTCAAACGTCTCACGGAGAGCCTCGATATCACCAAATGGAATAAGCTTTCTGCTAGATGGCCCAAAAGGCCCGACATTGGGCACATGTCTTCCGAAATCTATGCACCAACTGTTAGCAAGACATTGAAACCATCGGGCCAGTATACGGAAACGTGGTAGATAGAGGCCTGAGAAAAGAGCTTACCCTTAGAAACTACAGTAGCCAGGGGCATAGTTGCAAGAGTCGATCCGTGATAGCACTGATCACATGTGACAATCCAGGCTTCGTTTTCAGGAATACCTTTGACGGTGTATCCCCACTTCCGAGCGATCTTGAGAGCGGCGTCAATTGCTTCTGAACCACTCATCATAGTGGCAACGCGATCGAACCCGAATTTCTGCAATGCTCAGCTCCTATATCCAACCCAGGGGAAAAAATGATTAAATATCGCACCTGGTTAATTCGCTCCGCGAACTGGACGTATAGTGGACTGATGTAGGCGGTGCCGCTCAAAGGCATTTTCTGAAGCTGGTCAACTGTCGCTTGGAGAATCTTGGGATGCGAATAGCCAAAGCTCATCACTGCAAACTGCGAGATAAAATCGATGTATTCTTTTCCGTCGACATCGGTGATTATATGGCCTTTGGCGCTTTCGATAGCCACCTATGAAAGTCAGTGCTGTTGTTGGTTCCGTGACGCATACCCCTCATCTTACGGGGAATGTGGCAAAGCCGCCACGGATGTTCTCTCTCCATCTGTCGATAACAGTTGCAGTCTTCTCCGACAAGGCCAGGCCATTGTCATGCTTGACATCAGGGGTTGCCGAAGGCGCCATTGAAATATATCGCTAATTACTGAGCGTTGAGCGGCGGTTTTCTAAGAAGGCTGAGGAGAGGGGAAGAAAGATAAGATTCAGATGTACTCTGAAGGGCGCCTTATAAATCAAGACTGAACTACCTAAAGGAGCAACGCTTGATGGGGTGTCAGATGCTTGAATTTGATTAATAATACTGACTCCAGTTAACCTCTTTGAGATAACGAACGTTTAGCCTCACTCTCCAACGACGAGAATTACCCTTTGTTGGGATTTTGTGTTTGATTTAAATCAGCACCACCCACGACGAAAATATTAATTACCATGTTTATATTCTGTTCATAAAGGCGAAGGATCAACTTTCTACATCAAGTGTTATGCATAATGGAGCCATCTACTCCCCCGCTAGACACTGTCCATAATACCCGAGTCTTCATATTTATCTCTAGTCGAGAACTGGCACTTCCATGACAAAAGATATTCCATTCTTGTTCTGTACTCACGGTATTTGGGATATCGCGGGAATAACATGATCGTGTCAAGTCCCCCGATGAGCCTTATACTCAGCTCCTCTTGACGGGCTTGAGCTTAACCATCAAAGGCCCTTTCTGCCATACCATATAGATCTTCTGGTCCATCCAGTCCCCTTCATGACAATTCTCCAGATCAAAGTGCCAGACCAGATTGGCTATGATGAGCTTCAGCTCGAGATAGGCCAGGTTTCTCCCGGCGCAATTCCGCGGTCCATACGAAAAGGGCTGCGACCCCTGTTTCTTGTCCCCGGCGAACCTCGAGTCTTCGCCCGTCCAGCGCTCGGGGATGAATTTGTCACCGTCCACAAAATTGGCCTCGTCGACGCATGCCGCGAGAATGGTGACACCCACAGCCATGTTTCCAGGAACGAAGTTGTCGTCGATTGTGATACCCCCGGAAGGCGTGTAGCGAGGATGCGTAGCGGGAGAAGGAGGGTAGATACGGAGCCCCTCCTCGATGACACCGAGGAGATACTTGCATTTGTTAACTCCCACAGCGGTAATCTCCTCAGCTGAAGAGAATTCTTCGCGGAGCTCTCTAGTCAACTTGTTGAGAACGTGGGGATGCGTCATTAAGAGAAATGTCAGACCTAGAGATAATGGGTGTCAGTCAGTGTACTCCAGAGAGAGACAGAGATAAAAACAAATTTTCAGTACCTGAGAGCGCAGTGGCGGTGGTCTCACTTCCAGCACCGAGTAAGATATCGGAATTCCCGACCAGCTGGTTGAAGGTCATCTTGCCTTCTCGGTGAGCTTCAATCAATTTAGCCATAAAGTCTGGTATCGGAGGAGGATTCTCCAAGCGATAATTGACCTTGGCCTGTGAGATACCATGTTAGCCGAAGATAGGGTCAAGGGTTTCCTGAACTGGAGGGGTACCTACATTGCCAAGAACTTTCATCTCCGCAACGTTGGCTTTGACATCTTTGGGTACTGTCCACATTGCATACGGGTATTTCATAATAGCTGGTAGCCGTTGCATTACTTGCATAGTGCTGGCGAGTTTGATGAAATGGAACATAAGCTCGACATAGGGATGAATACTGGAGCTGGCTAAGCACCCAAACGATTGACCATAGGCTAGTTTGATAGGCGGGTAAGCATGAGGCCAATGTAGAGCATCTCCGAATCCTTGTAGTTGTACTTACTAAGGTAGCCGATGATATCAAACGTAAATGACTACTTCTCGGTCAGCGATAAACCCCGCTAAGATACATGGGGTCTATGATATTCACACACGTTGTACCAGCGCAGCACGTCGACGGCGACCTGACCTTCGTGACCATGCTCACGCAAGCGTTGCATCAACAGAGAGACGTGCTCTTGGATAACAGCCTCTTGGGCTCTCAGTGCGCTTTCAGAAAATCCGTGCGACAAAAGCTTTCGGAGGGTACCGTGATATTCCCGATCAGCGTTGATGAGAATTGGCTCAGGAACGAACTTGTGGTATTTCTTGTCTTTGACTAATTCTGGGCGGCCGGCCTTCTGATGGCCATAAATTTCTTTGAAGGCGACCGCACTGGAGAAGGACAACTCATCGGGTGCCACCCGAATCACGGGTCCGTACCTCTTATGAAGTTTGCTCATTTCGATGGGGGCGACCCCTCGGTGCATAACGTATGCATACCATAGGTTTGAGACAGCTGCGATCTTGGGCCCGGGAAACTTGGACAGAGGATGGAAATAAAGGTTTCTGATCAATATGAAACAGCAGAATACCACGGCCTATGATGTGTTAGGGGTTATTAAGTTTGCAAGCTGGGTGCTTTGAATGAAACTCACCACAACACCAATGAGCACAACCAGGTTCATTGGCCCGGGGGTCGAAATTGAGGGTGCCATGGCTTAGTTTCAATAACCCAGAAAAGCCTGAACTAGATGGTCTATCGATGGGTGGGCGGAAGTACTGGACTAACAAATCCTTTTATACTTCACGACACTGGGACATGGTTTCGTAAATGGGGACTAAGTTGCATCAATTCCAGTCCCAGGTAACGCACATCTGCACCTAGCGCGCGTTTTTATTTACCATGTATGGTAGGTGCTAATGCACTCGGAGAATGCCAAATATGTCCATGGAGAAAGCGTTTCACTGCAACGCTAATCCCATGCCTTATCGCCACATTTACTCATGTATTAAACCCTACATGTTATCTTTGCGCGTTCTCAATTCAATCATATTCCTCCAGATATACCCAAGACACTTTTAGCTGAAAACTAGGAGTCAAAACTGTCGGTTGTATGGCGTCCCAGGCAACAGAGGACCGGTAGAACCACGAAATGCATGACAACTTTTTTTAACTGGCAGCTTCAATACGATTATAAGGAGAATCCGATCTGCAAAATCTTGACCAATCCGGTCGATCGTAAGTATTCCCGGCCGCTCTGTCCAATACAATACTCGTGATTACGGAGTGCTCAAGTGGCCGCACCAAGTGGTATCTCCATGGGGTCCATGGACTCCGTGGACTTTGCGTTCGAGTCCTGTATAGTGCTCAGGGGCGAACTAATAACAGACGAATGAGCTAAGGCAAACAGCGGAATCAATGGAATATCAAATGAACAAAGTTGAGAATCCGATTTTAAATACTACATATATTCCATGCTTACTATGATTTTGACCGATTAATTCCACGATAACATCCCGCTCCCTTCTAGACTTGATGCGTCTGTTCAATCAAGGACGAAAACGACTGAAGAATTATTCCAAATAATCGAAGGCAGCGACGAGAGATGAATACGACGACTGGAGGACTTCCTTCTTGGAATCATCTTTCTTTAGATACATGTCAAAAAAGGCAGAAGAGTAAGCCATGTATACATCTGCCTTTGCTGAAATGTTGTTCTTAAGATAAGCAGGGACGTTCGCTGTGAGCTCATCATTGTATTGATACGTGTCAGCGATCAACATGTGGTTGATTGCGTTGAGTTCAACCTTATGCTTGGGCCCTGCGGCGCCATCGTAAATCTGCCGTTGCGGTTCGAGCGTCGATTCGTAGTAAGGGTCGTTACCTGTCAAGATCATCAATGGCTTCTTGATGCTATTGGCTCCTCGGGTTTTTTCCGACGGTTTGATGAACACTGGGGGTGCAAGCGAGATTGCGGCTTTGATCCGGGAATCGTGGAGGTCTGTAGGGGAGCTGAAGTTCCTTGACTCAGGCCAGGCGCAGAAGTTGACTTCAGTGAGAATGGGGTTCAGCAGATTCTGCTCCTTAAGGGTCATGGGATAGTCGCATAGACGGCCATGCCAGCTCCCACGAGAAGCGTGTAGAATCCTCCCAGTGAATGCCCCGCCATCCCAATATTTTCGGTATCGATATTGCCATGAAAAGGGTATGACTCGTCTAACGCTGCTTGGATAGCCTTGTCAATCACAAAGCCTATCTCTTGTGGGCGATACTTGAGCCCCTGATGTGTTGTCCGGAACCACCAAGAATACGTGAGCCACACAGCATAGCTCCCGTTCTGCTCTTCTTGATATTCCTTTGCTTTGAGAAGCGCGAGAAGATTGGCCTTTGCTTCGGCTTTAGTCGCATCGAGGTGTTTGATACTGGCAACAATGTACCCATGACTGGCAAGGTTCTGCAAGAAGAAATAATATGCATCATCCCAAGAGGCTACACCGAGAGAGAAATGATGAGTGGATACGGGCCGTAGGACGAATCGAGCGGTGCATCATGGACGGCCTCTCCGACAAGACCACCAGCATTGGTGAACGGTACTGCGTTGTCCTCTCTAGTAGCAGGATACCACCAACTCACGTTCAATTGACGGTCCTGGAATGCAAAACTCTCCCGTCGGATGCCAACATGTTGGCTACCGGTGGTATTGGCCGTCCAGGTTCCAGTGGAGATAGGATCGAGCAAGCGAGCACCGAAGCTGATTGCTGGGTCTGGGTCTGCAATAACCAAAGACAAAAAAAGGGACAGGAATGCCGTTATTAGCCGAATCATTGCGCTGGGGTAATCCAGTATTGCATAAGTTAAGCAGTGCTGTAGACTTAAAGATCTCGGCTGATTTGGACAGTTAGGCCGTTATATAGTACAGCCTCACAGCCCCTTGCCGAACCAAGCGCATGTCATAAGACGGTCAATCATTTGGACTATAACAAGAATTGTTTTACCTGGTCCTCATTTACCATCAGAACTGCGGTCAGCATCCACATTCCAATGTCTTTCACCGGACTAATGTCAACCAAACCCTCCAACACCAAGGTCAGAAAGCAAGGATAACAACACAAGATGGTGGGGACGGCAAACCAAAGGTCCGACCACCGATCAGTGAGCACTAGATAATAAAAACCCATGTCCTTCAGCATTGTAAAAATTGGAGGAGGGGGGGAGTCCAGACGTTTGAAACGAAGAAATCCCCATCTCAAGTGTGACGTCTTTTATTATCTCACATAGTAAATAATCTCCCAACCAGATAGCACTTCATAGATTCCAAGGAGGCGGTGACTCAAACCTCCGTCTCGCCGGCTTACGTACTTGGCTCCCGGGTCCTTATCAGGGTCCCAAGGGGCAAGTGAACGAAAGCTCCATTGAAGTAATCTAACCTCAGTACAAATCAAATTTCGAGGAGTTCGTTTGCATCCTGTCCCTTACTTGGTTTTCGTGCAGCATACTACTTGGATATCCAGCAATCACAAGAGGCAAACCACATTTGGCTTCACATCACTACGTGAACCTTATAATCCTCGCGGCATTCAAACATGACTCGATTGCAGATGACGGTTCAAAGCGTCGGATAAACAATGAATAGCCCAAGGATTAGGCATGCCCTTAATCAGTTGTCCTACTTTCAAATCAAGGTCAGCAACCAACATTGGCACCCACTTTGACAGATCAAATCCCGGAATCTTCCTGGTGATACGGGGCGTTTGGCACATATTCTTCCCAATTCTTGCACCTTTCATCCAGATTGTCATAGTCTACCGAAATCACGTCCGCTATCTCCGATTCGCGTTCAACAAACTGCAGAGCCAAATTTTGACTAGCATGCCAGGCGATGTGGCAGTGGAAGAGCCAGGTTCTTTAGCCATGATTAGTGAGCAACTTGAGAAAAAGAAACAGAGTAATTTACTAACCCTGGATTGTCTGTCTTGAAAGCAATTACAAGGTACCCATTCCCTGGCAGGTTGGCAGTATCACGGCGTGGAGGGTTCTTTAGGTTCAACTTGACAGTGAGAGGATTATATATCCCTTTTCCCTGCGCGAGAACATGAAAATCGTGACCATGTAGATGGAAAGGATGGTACACGTTAAAGAGTAGAACGCTTTCTTGGATGACCCAATATGTCCACTATATGACAGTAAGCCAATGCAAACTAGCTTTCTTGTTGATGATGGTTCTCACCTTATCCTTGTACGGAACATCATATACATTATACTCAGCGGGGTAGATCGCCTCGGTGTTATTCTCTTGGATATACTTGTTGGTTGGTTTTTGCCAGTCGATGGTTAATGGCCGCGTATTCAACGTCCAATGAAATACAGTGGAAAGTTCGTAGAAGAACCCAAGAAGAAGAGAATGCTCTTTCTCGCTAGTCCTCACATCCATTGGAACTTGTGGGACTAAGCTTTCTGCGGGCTCGTCGTCACATCTAGTGACAACATTGGGGAGATTTGTTGTGGTGGGATAGGCTTCTTCTGCTCCCTCATAGCGAACAATTCCACGGATGTTGTTCTTGTTCTTGTTATCCTGCCCGGCACAACTTTGATAAATTGCTCGCATCCAGTAATTACTAACGTTCTGGTCCGCTTCGACAATAACATCGTATCGCTGGCCTGAGCCTATGGCAACACTATCTGTAATGTATGGCTTGATTGGGACATAATCCATCGCGATCACCTTGAGTTTGTGCCCATCAATGGAAAAGCTAAAACCCGAATCGATCTGAGAATCGATCAATCGGATGAGATACTTTTTCCCTGGTTCAAAGGTGATTAGGTTTCTCTTCCCGTCCCCTTTACATTTCGGGTCGCTTGAACCGGAGCAGTCGTACGTGTTTGTTCCGTTGATCAGCCCATTCTCAGCGATTGAGTTAGTCCTCAGGGGGTAACCGCCATACTTGCCGCTTCGCTCAAACTCTGCAAAGGTGCCTCCATGGAACCAGTCGGTCAAGAAGACAGGACCGAGATCCACATCATAATCTGCTGTATTCGGTCCACGGATAACCAACGCACCATACAATCCATCGCCCATCTGTGGACCAAGATGTGAGTGATACCATCCTGTGCCATACTGGGTAAGACGGAACCTGTACGTCATGCTGTCTCCTGGGGCAATCGGGCACTGCGTGACTCCAGGAACTCCTGTTGGTCACACTTGTAAGAATCCCGAAAATGCTTGAATGATGCCATAGATGACCTACCGTCATGCTGATTATTATTTAATTGACGGATCCCATGCCAATGGATCGCCGTCCTGAGCCTTGTCAGCTTCTCTACACCTCAACCAACATAAAACCTTCGGCCGGGGAAAAGGTTTGATGTGTTCGAAGTCATACCCGTTGTGTTGCATGTCATTCTTGACGTGAATGACAAGAGTGTCGCCCCAATCAGCTTCAATGGTCGGGCCAGGAAATGTGCCATTGAATACTAGCATCGGCCTTTCATAACCGTCCGGAGCCAGGGTGGCATTTTGCGCTGTCAACCAGTACTTCGCTTTGTTAACATACTATACCACTTGAGGTTTGTGATGCATTACGAACCTCTCTAATAACCCCAGTATCGGGAAAGACTTCCGAATAGTCCGTATCGACATTGTATTCGCCCCAGCAATTTCTCGAAGTTGCACTATGCTCGCAATATCTGCCGCTTGGGTTCTGGGGAATCGCCTTTCCTACTGATAGGAGCAGAAAAGCAATCAAAATTAGCAGAATCATCGTTCAAACGCCGAGACCCAACATGGATTTTGAATTAGATGATTTCCTCTTCACCCTCTTGTTAAAGAAATCGGTAGCTCTACGGCTATGCATAGCAAATGGAACGGGATGCATCTTTATAATTAACAGGTCTACACGATACCCACGCGAACATCGAAAGGGGCACGCTTGACATGGGTTTATCTCTACCCCAGATGTTGCCAATGTGACACTGCAGTTGAGAACTGAGGGGCCGAGGTTGTCGGATTACCTGCCAACCTCCCTGCTATTTGTGATTGGCTGGCCTCAATTTGAGTATGATCAATTCCGTTGCATTCTCATTGAGAATGCTACATACAGATGCTTAATTTGGCCGCCTCCGGTGCAGCAAACAGGGAACGCAGAAGCGGGACAAGCAAGGCGAATTGTTTACTCAAGAGAGTCAGACCGTTCATGCACACGTTCGCACTTAGGTCTTCAGTAAGAAATTAGATTGAGCTCGGTTAGATGTTACCAACTCATCTCAATGTGACATTAGCATGTGCTGAGTAGACTTCATTAGACGCCCATTTTCTCTACTATTACCATGTCCATATTTTCAGCGCAGGATCATTCCGCAAGTGACCATTGACTTGACCCTCCACTCAAAAACAAATCCGTATCATTCTCAATTTCTATGCTCTTGCATTCCAGGTTTTCTTGATAAATTGCGACAAAATCTGTAGTCTGCGCTATAGTGCGAGGAACTAAGGGGCTAGCATACAAACGTGAAATGATAGCCTCAAGAATGCGTAAGTATAATTGTTTAATTCTGCCTGTCCATTGTTGCGTGTACAACAGGCGGGAGGGGGTCTTACCAGTGTAAGCTGACTTCTTCAGAGAGAAGCAGTTCGCGCCGAGTAGCCTGTCCATCTTTTGCGGGGTCTTGACATATGTGCTTATTCGCGCTCACTCCATCCCTTCATCATCTCAGACCGCGAGACTCGGACAGGCAAGATGGGCAATTCAAACATGTGCGGTTCCTGCCTGGAGCACTTTACGTTTGCACGACCAGATGTGATAGAAGTTGTCAAGGAGCTGAAGAAGGAAAGTGTGGAACTTGCTGTGGAAGCTGGATACGGCGATGATGATCTGAAAGGTCTACAAAAAGACCTACAAGACTATGAAACGGATGCTGCTTCGCTCCCCGCCGGATCCTACGCACCGTATCCATGGGCTTCTGGTCTGAACGTGCCCCAACTTTGGATGTATCCGCAGATATGGGACGATGAGCATTCGCGCTCTTTGGCACAATTACGCGAATCCGTCAAGTCTTCATGTTGTCACCTTTGTCGCTGTTTGTGCAAAATGATAGAATACGCTGCGCGGGATGATGTCCCTGAGTCGGCAAGAATCACGACCGCCTTATCTTGTGACAGCGCGGGTACAGAAAGTCTTCGTCTACAGTTCGCTGTTCACATAGATCAATCCTGTCATGATGGCAATGATGTTGTGATGGGCAACTTTGAGTGCAGGAGAATAAGCTTCTTCAATTGTAAGAGCTCCGATTTGCAGCTTCATGTGCCTTCCTGTCTGCTAATGGGCAAAACAATAGCGGATCTAAGTATACAGGATGAGGGACCTTTGCCAAGCACGGAAAGCTCTGTTGAATTTTTGTCTCGCAACCTTGGCTCATGCATTAAGAATCATCCTGAGTGCTCTTCCAGACAAACAACTGGCTGGGTACCAACGCGGCTCTTAGAAGCTCGGTCGGCTGATAGTGACAACGACCGCGTTTTCCTCGTTGAGGGAGGCAGCATCCAAGCCCCGGGGGATATGAAACCACAATACCTTACCCTAAGTCATGTTTGGGGGTCATCGAAGCCATTATGCCTTACCCGAGAGAATTACACCTCACTAAAAAGCGGGATCAAGACCCATGAACTGCCCCAATGTTACAGAGATGCAGTTTTTCTTGCGCGGAAGCTAGGCATCTCTCACATTTGGATTGACTCTTTATGGTGAGCTCCGACCATTG
This sequence comes from Clonostachys rosea, assembly GCA_026958235.1. NCBI lineage: Eukaryota > Fungi > Ascomycota > Sordariomycetes > Hypocreales > Bionectriaceae > Clonostachys > Clonostachys rosea. The sequence goes on from CP110208.1 coordinate 1,593,433, forward strand.
CTTCGTCAACTTCTTGCACCTATGGGGACTATTTGCTCACACCGGCAGTATCATCCAAGACTCTTCTGAGGACTGGGAGCGTGAGGCGATGACTATGAGCAAAGTCTATACCAACGGCATATGCAATATCGCGGCATGCGATGGCAATGACTCTTCAGACAGTCTCTTTTCGGATCCTGACTCTATGCCACATCCCAAAATATCGTTCAAAACACAGTATACCAATGGCGTTGTTGAATTCGAAGTCGTTCCAATCTGGATGGAATTCATGCGCAAGTATTCTCCATTATATAGACGGGCATGGTATGTGCAGGAGAGGTTTCTCAGCACGCGTATAATGCACCTCACGAAAATTCCTATCTGGGAGTGCCGAAAGAAGGTCATTACAGAAGGGTGTAGCGAGCCAGCGACACAGCCTCTGACGAAATCATCAGCGTCTGAAAGAGAGTTGATGTGGTCTGATGAGCAAGACTTGGGTTCTAACTTAGCTCGTTGGAGAAAGATTGTTACGGTTTACTGCCAGAGCGAGCTTACTCTCCCGAAGGATAAACTGGTGGCAATAGGTGGGTTAGCGAAGGCATTCTCCAGCCTACTCAAAGAGGAATACTGTGCGGGTATATGGGGTGGTGAGCTGCTTGTTCATTGCCTCCTTTGGAGAACCTTCCACCCGTCTACGCCCTCTACAGAGTACTTAGGTAAGTCTATCCTTCCAGCGGTTCTCGGGTTCATCTCTGATTCAAGACAGCACCTTCATGGTCTTGGGCCTGTCGTAAGGGACCTACGGTTCAATCACCTGGTGTGGTTTCAAAGGTCTTCATCCGTGACGCATCATTTCAGGCTGTGCCAAAGAGCAACGATGTTTTTGGTCAGCTAATATCGGCGGAACTAAAGTTGACAGGGAAACCTCTTGAAATCCCAGATTTCACCGCCTGGCGCCACCGGACTAGATACAAGATACAGTCTACTTTCGATCGCGAACCTCCCGTGGAGTCAGATAAACAAGTCTACTTCCTACCACTTGCAAAGCTCTCTCATGTTTACAGTGAAAGGAAAAAGACTGCGTCCATGGAGGGTCTGTTCATCCAAGTGGCCTCTCAACGCCCTGAGAAAGGTTCAACCGCCTTTAAGCGCGTCGGCTTTGGTGAAACAAGAGGAGGTGGAGACGACAACACGAATGAACATCCTCGATATGATGAAATTTGGGATTACGTATTTGGTACACCCCTTTCGGAATTGGAGAAGAATTTAGAAACCATTATCCTTGTATAGAGAGAAAATGTTCAGCTCATTTACCGTGCCAGGCTGGTACAGCAGGGAGGACTTCGAACTATCATTATCACGGAAAGGTAGAGATAATTCACTTCATATCCTCTAACTCATGGAGAGTAAGTGGGGTGTCACAAGCATAAATTTAAAGTTTATTCATCTCTTCATTGCTTGCATTTAGACAAACGTGCGCTGCTATATTTCTTAAAATCCACTTTCATCCACATAATCCTGAAACCTAGAAAAGCGAAAGCAAGCTATCACGAAGATTCCTCCTTGAAGCCCCACCCCTTTTCGTCCTTGACAAGAGCAACCCGCATGTGTTGCGCCCGCTGGCGAATATCCTCGACGGAGTTAACGGTGGGCGCAGATGGTTTCTGGACCTCGGCTTCCATGCTATGGAAAAGGAAGAGAAGAGGTATCACGGATGTCTTGAAATCATTACGGATCCGCTCATCGCCCGTCCGTCCCACCATCCAGAGCGTCGTGACAAAGAATCCGGCCGCCAGGGCCAGCACAGCAGCCTGCAGAGCCATCCACCGCCACCTGACATCAACACATGAGTTCATCTTCATGACCTGGCCATCAAGAGGAAGGCTGAAATTGGAGTAATCTGCGACTTGGTTATTGGCCTTTCTGTTTCGTGCGTAAACAGTCAAGGCAGTGGCGACAGAGTCGAATTTATCGTCGATGAATGAGAAGTTGGTCTCTCCCATGTTGAAAAGGGCCTTCCCAGCAGTGCTAGTACCCTCTCCTGCGCCTTGGAAACCATCCATGATGTAGCCTACAAAGAAGTTGAGGAAGTAGCTGTTCAAGGTATTGGAATCAGTCCTGTCTCCCTGGTAGATGCACTTGTCGCGCACATTCTTGGAGAGAGTGTCGTTGTACTGGGACGAGAAGATGCCCAGAGAGAGATTATAGGGAAGCCACTCGGTCGAGTCGTCAAACACGTAATTCTGGCTACGCAGATAGTCTTTCTCGGCAGAGTTGGCACATTTCATGTCGATAGTGCTGAAGCGGATACCGCCATCTTGTTTGTACCCAAACTCGGTTGTTGACGACAAAATGTCCTCCTTAAACTCACCTTTGTCGACATTGCCATGATACCGGCGAACACAAGGGGTGAGAACGCACTCAGCCGCTCCGTAACCAAGACAGGTCCAGTTCGAAGCTTGGACTCCGCCTTCACATTTATCAGCTGCCTCCTTTCTTGTAGTATCATTTCCAGTGCCGAAGACGATCCGCACACCACCACCGAGGGTAGGTCTTTCCGTGCTGTTGGACGGGCCGATGACAAAGCCATATTGATAGCCGTTGCTTTCGACTTCCCAACCAGGAACGCTGATGTTCTGGGCTTTGGTGGTATTGTCAATCTTCCTTGTCTCAACCTGGCTTGTGAAGTCGGTGCATTGCCGGCAGTAGCCTGCCGAGGCGTAGTCGTCCTCAAAGGTGCAGTTCCCTGATGAACATGTGGGAGCGACCTGGGCGCGTTTCTCGTTGAACATTCCGACATACATGGCTGCCTGTGCAGGCAGGTCCATGTTGGACATCATGGCCCCCGTGTGTATGCCACCTGTCGAGCTAACGAGGTTCGTGCGGCTAATTTGGGCCGTGGAAGACGTATCGATCTCTGAGCAGGAATAGTACCTCACAAGTTGTTGACTAGTACTGCAGTCAGCCCAATCCTTTAACGTAACCATACAGGGGTGGATGGGTGTTACCTGAAGGGTGCCACGAACATGGCCATGATTATCACCAGTGCTCCGATGGAGGCCGCGATATGTCTAACATCATATCAGAACTGTTTATCCAAGTAATAGAGCGTGGGATCTCGGCTTACCGTCCACGAAGAACCCAGAGGAAAACAATAGCGCCCCAAGGACCCTTTGCACCCTCGTCAAATGCCTGAAGATCAGACAGCTGCCTTGCCTTCTGAAACCAGAGGAACTTCAACTGCCCCAGGGCCGAGGAAATGATCAGCATCAACGCCATGTCAAATATGATGACGTAGATCGAAATTAATGTGTTGATGGAGAGCCCATATGGCCATCGAGGCAGCGGCTGGCCCTGGAACGGGTAGACGGTGCCGATGAGTGCGCAAAACGACCCGACCACGAGAAAGCAGGCAACGAACTCGGGCCACCATATCGCAAATATTCCCTTGTTTGCCGCCGCAGGTCTCGGTTTCTCCGCAGGTTGATGGAACTGCTCAGAGACGTTCTCATGAGGGTGTTTGTGTAGAAATGTGCCGTTTTCGGGCGTTCGAAATTGCCGGTCCGAGTTGTCGAAGCTGTTCATGGGTGACACTTGGTCTCGGTCGAGCGAATGCCGCCCCGACGAGTCGAATCTATCCGCCATTCTTCCCAGCACGCCCTTTTCCCAGTCTTGTAAGCGTTATTCGGCGGTCAGTTGCGAATTGGACAAAAGGACAAGAGAACGACGATCGGCTGGGGCGAAGGGACCTAATATTCTATGCAATATCCAGAGTGGCGACAGCACTAGGCAGGCCTCGGCAAATCCCCCGCTGGGACAGGGGAAGATCGGTCACTGCTGACTGAGGCTGAGGGCCAATTTCACGTTTCAAACCCCCTCCTGCCCGGCTTCTGCCCAATTGTAACCTGGCGCGTGTAGCCCTACAAGCCCTGTGAGCGGGTACGCGCGCGCGCAGGAAAGGCGCAGGATAGCCATTAATAATGGTCAGCTTGGGCGGTTGGACCGGCACGTCGCTCGTCAGATCTTGGCGCGTGTCAGATTTTAACCTCTTTCTCCTCATATGAAGACATAATTGTGGTAAAAGATGGGCGAATACGCGTGCCAGCTTAGATTCTCCTCTCCGGGGCTTTGTCTCCGCGTCCACAGACCGCGGACGGAAGAGCCAAACTTTTCCCACATGAGCAGCGTGGACTGCTTGGAGAAGAAGTCAATGCAGGCGAGCATGCGAGGCCGCAGCTCCGGGCTGTGCGTTTCAAATGCAATGTTGGCGATGGGCCACAGGCACGGCGTTGAGTACCCGGCTTCGAGAGTCTTGAGCGCTTCGATGTGCTGGAGCGCTTTCTTAACCAGGCCCTGCACCTCGCGTATGGGGACCCCTTTCAAGGTGCGTTTCAGATAAAGCAGAGATGCGTAATAATATGTATATCCGTGATGGTAGATTAGTTGCTTGCCCTGTGGGATACTAATCGGTGACTCCCACGGAGACGGCATCATAAGAAGAAGCTCGAATTCAAGTGCATCTATCTCCTTCAAGAGCTCAGTACTGAAACCATGATCTGTCGGGGTATTTTCGGGGTGCTGCTGCTCTTGCGCCCGCTTTTGGATGTCATTCATTCTATGAATGACCTCCAGGATCGGCTTGGGTAACCCAAAGATCGACTCTATTAGGTATGGCCCAGGGTGTGATTCAAGATTGAAGCGCAAATCCCATCCATAGCCACTGCGGTCCCCCGGAAGGATCTGGGATTGAACTAAAGTTCCCATACATAGAAACATCTGATAGATCATGGAAGCTGACTCCGTCTGATACCAGTACTCAACGCCCACATGATTCACCCACTCAACTGCGCCTCTTATGTGGATACGCCAAAAAGACTCATTGACAGTTATGTCTTCAGTCAGTAAGCAAATGATCAAAGCGGCAAGAATCGGAGCATATTGGCTCTCGTCATCAGTTCGGATATTCTCTCTGAGATAGCAAATGCCCATTTCGTGATGCTCAAGTGCGAAACGCTCGAACTTGCGTCTTTCATCCTCATATGCGGAAGTGTTAGATAGATGAAAGCCTGAGGCCGAGCATATCATATGAAACAAAGCAACGGCGCCTGTCGATTGTGAAGCATCTTCCTGCGCGCCCTCGAGGGCTAAAGGTGTAAAAACTGTTCGTATCGGGTTCAGGATGCCCGGTAAGGGATTCAACGCATCACATAATCGGAGGATCCAGTTCTCCAGAATCTTACATCTACTGGCATGGTCCGACAAGCCGTCGAGGTGTCGAAACCTTTGCTGTGCAATCCCAGTACCCGTAAAACCTGGAGGGACTAGGAATGGCTGCTTTGGCGGCAATTGCTGGTAATTGGGAAGCCACGACATATCTCCATATGCTTCCGTCCTTTCGTTTACGCCTGCTTGGCCGGTAGTATTGGCATGATGCGCAACCGAACCATCTCGAAGACCATCGATAGTTCTACTTGGCTCCCGTGCCACCGGGTGTGGCTCAAAATGTTGCGTTGTCCAAGCCGGCGAAGGAAACTCTCGGCGATCGTCTAGGTGGTTTGGAACGGCTTGGGAAGAGCTGTAGCTGTGTGGAGAGGGTGTAGCCAAGGAGGGCTGTGGGAGAGATGTGACACGACTTGCTGTGCCTCTGCCCAGAGATTCTCGATTTTCCGTCGGAGCACCAGGCAATTGAGGGCGCCCACATTCTACCTGACCAGAGAGAGCGCTTTGTCTCTGGGGTCTCGCGTTGCTAGCCGATGACCCAACAGGTGCAGCTGAATTTTGTGAAGGGGAGGCCATTGAACTATCAATGAGCAACTGTCAAGGAACTCATGAGGCATAGACACCTTATCTAACATCCCGGTTACTAGTCAGATTTAAATCAATGGAGAATGGCAGCGGTGGTAGAGTTACAGCAACAGAACAGATTGAAGACTGATGGACGGGACAGATTCCAGTCAATTGAGTGAGATTAATAATCCACCACTTGAAGATACGAGCAAGCTGAAGGCGCTAAACTGGTTAAGGCCCAACCACGCGTTTGACTCAGCAGCTCCAGCAACTACCCCTTGAACAGAGTTCCCTTCTACAACACCAGCTGAACATATATCAATTCTTTCTTTCCCCTTGCCTAGTTAGATTTTAGTCGTTTAAAATATTTGTTACTTTGCAGAGGTTAGGCGGAATACACTCGGATGGAGGCTAAATGATACAGTATTAACGAAATCATTTCCCTTGCAACTCTTAGTTAGCAACATGTTTTAGAGTCCAATAAAATTTTTGTCCCACATAGTGATGTTATTCAATAACGATCTATAGATGCCTCATAGATATTACGTGCCTTATGGGGATTTTTCTGTATTGAAATGTAGGCTTAAACGCCAACGGGTTGGGTTTACGTTGATGAGCAATGTTGAAGGCAATCTCTTATGTTTAGAGGTGTTACTTACTTAATAGATCTCACATGACAAACATGCATATCGATGTGTCTGGATGATCCTCTGCCACTTGGGCCATTTTGACATTGAGTCATCCCCTCGAGCACCTCTCCCTATGGTTTCTTATTCGTGTTAATGGAGAGCTTTAGTGAATGAATGGTGGTATATATATCATACATCGAGAGTTGCCCCGGATATCTAGAATTAAACCGCTTCGTAATAAATAAATGCCGCCTAGTTGACCCTCTTAATTATGGACAATCAACGAATCTCATCAAATGATCTTGTTGTCGTTGTTACTGTCCTTGTTACCGTAATGCCCATCAAGTTCCCAATCGCCTTAGTCCTAGCAGAATCGCTATCTCGGCTAGTCCTGTCTTTGGTCACATGAGTTTCAACTCCTACCGCTGGATGCATTCTGCCGCCCAACTCTATCCCCAGTTCCTCTTGACTTTCTGTATGATCTTTGGTGTGAGATCTCAAGTAACGACTCTGGAGTGGCGACATGCGGGAGGAATGGAAAGTCAAGAATCCTGGGATCAGTCGTTTGACAAGGACTGCCACTGCGGGTAGACAGCAAACAATAATGGCGATGGCCAACTCTATTCCAGTCCAATTAAGAACATCCGTGTAATCCCACGTCGGGTTCGCCGATCTTCCAAACATGGTCAAAAATCGTAGACGGATGCTGGATGTGATGACAACTAAAACGCCCAGATTGAACATGACGAAGATTCCCCATTTCGCCCGGGTGTCCACCTTTAGTTTGAATATAGACGGTAGGGGTAGCGCGATGATGACGACGTCCTGGAAGATGCTGAGGCCGGCAGCGATATAGACAAGAGTGTGGATGTCCATACATTGATCTCTGTAGAACTGTAGGCGCCAGCCGAGCCAGACCAACTCCAGAGGTCTGCACTGAAAGATCTGGACGAAAACCATGACGATGGATGGGAATACGACGACGCCCAAGGTGGCATATGAGGCGATCCTGAATGTTTTGTCGTTGAATATTCGAAGGTAAAACACAACGATGGATACTTTGCACAGTCCAAGTGCGACGAGGTATAATATTTCGGAAACATAGAAAAACTAAGTTTCGGTAGGTCAGTATTATCACCATTCATTTTGGCGATAGCGAAACGAGAAGGGCATGCCCTCACCTTCAGAGCGGTTATAATCTGATCGTAGTTTTGGTTCCACATGTCGATTCCGAATGCCAACTGGCCAGCTAGATAACATATTAGTTTTTGAAGTCCAACTTCGATAAGACGTCCAAGATCTAGGAGGTCGACTTACTGTACTTGGCACAAGCAAGATACGCCGTGTAAAGTGCCTAGAAAGCGATTCTTGTTAGTCCCACAGTCCTTCTTCTTGAATACCCAAGATTACGGTTGGGGAAAGAATCGTGACTAACCCCAACAACAAGCATGATGTAGTCATCAGTCTCCCACTGGCCGATTGTGAGCCATCTAGAAAATAAACGGATCCATGGCGAGACCCAGGCTGGTCCCTCGGCAATGAGCGGGAGGAGCATCTGGTATCGACGATTACGGTATGGTCGGTCGCATGCTCTGGCCTCGATCTTAGCGACCTCTGTTTCAAACAGTGTTAGCCTCTTGTCCTTCTTGGTGTTCGATTTCGTGTCGCATACCGAGTGCGTCGGTCGAGTTACATTTGTTAACGATGCAGGCCTGGGCGGTGGTGTAGAAGTTGTTGTCGCTGCAGATGCATGTCGCGTTGTAGCCGCATGATGACGACGTTTTGATGACGTCCACGAAACAGTTGAGCTGTTAAAAGAAAACGGTCAGTCAATCTCGTATTCTTGCCGTCATGCATGGTAAATGCGATGGGGACATGGCCGGATGAGCACATCGAGAATGAAGCACAGGAGAATCGTACCCCACATGACGGCAGCTTGGCCAGTTCTTCGATGATGTTGAATTCTGCCTGGGCGCTCATGATCCATGCCAGAAGAAGCGTGAGTCTAACAAACAGCTGCTTCGTAGATATGGCCATGGCGCCAGCGCGCACTTTTCCGTGGCTATCGGCTCTTAGCAGGTTGCCGACCGTTGCCGACAGTTAGGTCAATAATGTGATGATTGTGAAGTTGGAAAATCGGAGCAGCAATAATAAGTGAATGAACGAAGAGATGCCTCGACTAGGTTAGGGGGAGAAAGACAGGGGATGATGGAGATGATGCCGTTTACGTCCAGGTCTCCGTCCGTTCCAAGATCTCTGGGTTCTGAAAACGAGGAAGCCTTCCAGCCATGGAAGGATTTACTGCAATGTTGTCAGCTAAGAGCAGGGGATTGATAACTCTATACGCTGAAGCGGCAAGTCCGGTGAGCCCAACAGGAGCAAACGGGGTGACCGCAACTCCAACTCACCTCGGGCTATGGTCTGTCAGTTCGCTTCTGCCGAACTTTTGTCTTGGCTGCAATGCACAATTGCGTCGGCGGAGAATTTGATCTTCGTCGATGAGAACCAATTGTCCTTGCCAACGGTCGATGGGGGCCGCCCACATGGTTGACAAGGACCTGGTTCCATGCTGAATTTTGGCTGGGATTGGTTGATTTCCTGCAGCTCGGAAACACCGTTCTGCCCAATGAGGGAAGTTGCATCGTCGACCAGGGGGAAGGTGTTTGGGAGGGCTCATTAGCTGCCCCCTTACAGGCTTGCTCTCCCTCCATTCAGGATGCACTGGCTGGGAGAGAGACCACTCGGCAGGGGGAGAAAACTAATAAAGCAGGTGATTCAGACCATGGAACCGCACCACACATCCAACTGCCGGCACACTGAATACGGTGGGTGGGCCAATCCTTCGACTCCCTTGTTTCCTCGCTAGAGAGGAATCTATCTTTGGGGCCAGAGCAAGGAGGAATTGAATGAAGGGGTCGCGTTCGAAAGATATAGGCCATCTGTGTAATATGTGCGCCATTAGCTGCTTCACGATGCCGATCGTGGTTGTCATCGAGTACGGCAATTCCGAACCGAAGAGGAAGAAAATCATGCAGGCAGCGTGACGAAAGCACGGAAGCAATACTGCATGTAGCCTTGGTACGCTGATAACATCCACCTTCCACAAATATCTTCAATGCTACGACGGCTGCAATATGGAAGGTGAAGCACACAGGACTGAGCATCTGCCAACTCTTGGTATTTGCGGAACTGAGATGTATTTGGCCGCCTGTCTCCTGATAGCTACTCTGCCTCTACGCAGCGCACATGATGAGATTTCTTAGCGAGCTTTCCTGACTAAGACTTCATCTACGTTGTCGGTGGTGTTCAACTTTCCCCGTAGATGGCAATAGGGCAGGGGTCTTGTAAGACAACTCCGAGAATAAATGCCAAGCTTCGCGTATGCGGGGAGTCAGCGTAACTCACTTCGATTGGGGTTTCCTTTCTCTCGGGGGATGGCTTCTTTGAAAGATAGATATCCTTTGCTAGGTCTGTATCATTGGGTGGCTCTTTAGACTTAAAGATGACCTGTGGCACTTGATTAAAAAATGGCCACCAGCCCAAGCCAAACGCTCATTTATTGCATCTAATACATCTATTATAAAAATTCGTTTATTCATGGGGTACCTAGCGAAACCGGTTTCCATCTTACACCTTCACTGTAGCGCATTGAGAGGGATATCAAACTATAATGATACATGTTGAGTCAACAGATAAGAACTGTTCAGCAATGAGCTGGCATGAAATAGAGCCCCATTTTAGATTATGCTTTCGTTACCTTCTACGTGAGTAAATTAGGGTTTTTTCAAAGAGAACGCGGGCGATCGAGGGAAGGGAAAGAGAAGGAATAGATCCTACTGGAGTCTTAAGATAATAGACCATAGTTAGGCCGAACACCTAGATAGTAAGGAGCTTCGGGCTGGCACTGTTCCTCACAGCCTTGAAGGTCTACTTCGACAACAATGACACTTCATTTTGATACAATTAGGCACAGTTTGGCTGAAAGGGTTGCACACAGAAATCACCCTATCGTTTTAAGCCATGGAAACATATGTATCCCCCATCTAGAGACCGAGCTCCTTGATGATAATATTCGCGGCCTTCTCACCAACCGCCATGGCAGTGTAGTTGGTGTTGGCCGCGACGTTTCTAGGGATCACACTCAAATCCGCCAGCTTCAGCCCCTTCACACCGTACACGCTCAAGTTGTGGTCGACAACACCGTTTTTCTCGATCGGCCCCATCTTACAGGTGCCAAGCGAATGCCACGCGGAACCGACCTTATCACGCACCCACTCATCGATCAAGGCGTCGTCCTCGGCAGTGTACTCAATATCACGGATTTCCGGCGACAGCTCGCTCGAGAGATCCACGCAGACGGCCTTGGAGTCCGCGGCAAAGGCGGGGTGGCCGGGGGCAAACTCGCCTCGGAACACGGGCATGCGGCGAGCGATCTCACGCTGCTTCTTATATGCCCAACGATGCTTTTTCACATCGACACCCTTGGCGTCAGAGAAAAAGCCGGTGTCGAAGTCTACGGGGTCGTCAAGTCCAGGGCCAGTAATGTGGAGATGGCCGCGAGACAGAGGGTAGACAGTGAAGACGGAGATGGCAAAATACTTTCCAGGAGGAATACCGGTAGGCTCACCGGGGAATCTGTACTGCTGTCAGTAGCCTATTCTCGGTAGATTCAAGTGATCAACTTACGTGCAGACCAGTGCCATCATCATCAGAGGCTTGTTTCCGTCATTCTTGTACTCCTCATCCCAGAGATCCTTGAGCTCAGGAGCAAATGATGCCACGTCCTTATCGTTAGGTCGGAGCTTGGCAGTGGCCTCCTGTGCGTTCCAGCCCAAGATGCCATGATTTTCCTGGATCAATTTGCCGACGTCCATTCGACCAGCAAGAACAGCGTCCATGGTCTCACCAGGCTCGAGATCGGCCATATATGGGTAGAGCATAAGGTTGTGATCCTCATATTCATTTCCGACGCCCGGGACGTCGGCAACCTGTTCAATACCCGCGCGCTTCAGCACACCGGCGTGTCCAATACCGGAGCGCTCGAGAATGGCGGGCGTGCCAAATGCACCCGCCGACACAATGACCTGCTTATTCGCCTTGACGGTACGCTCCGCGGCACCACCCTGAGCCTTGGGCTTGAAAACAACGCCGACGGCCTTGTTGTTCTCAGTCAAGACCTTGACAACCGGCGCGTTGCAGACGACGTGCAAGTTGGGGTGCTTGCCATCCTGCAAACGGGGTGTAAGGTATCGTGAAGCGGTGTCCTGGCGTTTGCCGTCACACGAGACGAAACGGACGGAGCGCTGGACACCGTTACATGCGTCCATGCTCGAGAGATCGTCAATTTCTGGCCAACCGAGCGCACCCAGCGCAGAAACAAATTGATCCTGCAACCTGGGCGAGCTGTACGTTCCAGTGGAGACCTCGATTGGGCCATCTGTGCCGTGACGGTCCACTGAGCCAGGACCATGGTATGACTCGATCTTTGAGATACGGTCAGTCAAACTCCTGATGGTGTTGCTGCGCGGAATTAGGGGAGCGTACCTTCTTGAAGAATGGCATCAACTCATCAGCAGACCAGCCCGGGATCTTCCATGAGTCCCAGTCGGAGCGCTGGGCACGACTATACTGCATCATGTTAATGGCAGATCCTCCACCGAGGACATTGCCTGTAGGGACGATGATTTCACGGTCACCAAGGCTGTTAGACTTGTTACTCTTGAAGAATGCAGCAGTCGTGGTCGTCGGCGCCATGTTGGCCAGGAAGAGGGCCGGGTAGTCGACTGTAGGATTACCAGCGCCATTGGGACCAGCCTCGAGCAGGAGAATGGACAGATTCGGGTCCCTCTCTGCGAGGCGGGCGGCGACGATACAGCCGGCCGTGCCTCCTCCAGCGATGATGACATCGACGGAGTTGATGTCGGCAGGGAGCTCAGCGTGCAAGCCCATAGTGCATGGATACAGATAGTAATTATTCAGTTGATAGGGGAGGGGACTTGGAGTACGAAACTGTAAGGGGACTGAGATGAGAGAGTGCTTAAATAGGGGGAGAGGTGAGGTGAGATCATTGCTTGCCAACCAACAGCCAACAATGAGGCAGGCTAGAGAATCCGCTTCTGCAGTATGCTCACATCAGGCAGGATAATGCGAGAGCCAATAGCTGGAGCTGCAGCTGTGACATATGTATATGCACCTTGTCCAGCTACAGGCCAAGTCGCACCTCGGCCCCTAGCCAAGCAACCAACGAGCATACCAAAGGTACGTTTTCCAAGCAATGTCTCTGCATAACACCAGCAAGTCCCAGTACGAGGGAGGTGCGCATGTCGTCAATATCAGCCCCGCTGCACTGTGTGGAAGTGCCTGTCATTCATTGACGGAGTAATTGTAGCATGTTGGTTACCAAAGTGTCCAAGTATGTAAACCAGCATGATTCAGTGAGCCCAATTCTTACTAACTGAGTCTTACGTCTATTCTATCATATTATCTTTATTTTTGTGGGTTCAACAATCCATCTATTGTATTCCTATATTTGTATCATCTACTGTATTCTTATACTGTACCATCTACTCTTGGAATTCTCGATTCTTAGATGGTTAGCACTGCATCACATCCAAAAGGAACGAGCTGCTACTCCTTCTCTTCCAAGGAAAAGCTTTGCCCAGTGATTCCGTAGTTTCTAGTCAGTCGCCTCCCATACCGTCTAGCTGTCCAAAATGACAGCTTTCCGCTGGGGTGTGGCTCGTGGAAGTTGATCGCACTCTCTCCGAGTACCTTCCCATCCTTGGGAGTAAATCTCCATACCGAACCATACAGTTTCTCAGAATTAAATCCCACGGCACGCATAGCATGTAAGAAATCTGCCCAAGCCAATTCGCCTGGTGGTGCGTCTAATGAGGGCACGTGGAATACCACGCCAAAGGTGCGATATGCACGGTTTCTCAATGTGAACCGGGGAAGGTGCGCATCGAGATCTTGGGCATAGTCTAGAGGTGTCTGTGGACTCTCTTCGTCGTAACCCGAGCCCGGCTGCCCAGTTGTCTTGGGCTTCACCCTTATTTCCAGCTTGCTCTTGTTGAAAGGCTCGTCGGTCCACCCGTCGAACTTGACATTCGCTGGTTCTTGGTCCTCGATCGTTTGTTGGGCGGGTTTGGGCTCAGGTTCAACCCAGTCCGGGGTTCGTCGCAGCTCCTCCTTTTTGGGTACCCCAGTCTGAAGTTTCTCGATAGTTTCTGTGGACAAGTGCTTTTCGAGATGCGCATCATACTTGTCCCATATCTCATCAAGGTGACGCTCCGCTGCCTGTAAAATCTCGGTATTCTCCTTGGTGCGGCTCCTGTTGATCGGATATCTCAGCTTCCCATTCGACAGATCGACTTCTGCACCGAGACTCAAGTATTTGTCTCCCGAGTGTGTAACCGAAACAATCATTTTAAGATCATGTAGTGGCTTCAGGACGTCCATAAGTTCAGAGTCCTTCAACACCTCCTTCGACTCTTCAGGATCGAAGGTGAACTTGGCGCCCATTCTTGCGAAATACTTTGGGCTGAGCATGCGAACCTGTTTATGAAGCTCGCATGCCAGCCCAAGATCCGCGATGAAACGGGCCGAGAGAGCTGTGATCTTCTGTCGCTGCTGTTTGTCCGTGTGGATGAGATGGGCGAGTTCTATAGCGGCCACACTGAGTGGGACGTGCGAGTCACGATCGCCGAGCTTGGCTGTCAGCCAAAGCACCTCGTGCCTGTCCATGCTGGCCGGGTTCTTTAAGTTGAGGGCCCTCCCGCCATTGACAAAATGATCCCGCCAAGGAGGTGAGGATGGCAAGATGAACATGAGCTCGCGTGCTCCTTTTTCGATGACACGGAGCTCTAGGAGAGTGATGATGCGCTCCAAGATGTCACGATAACCAGGCACATCTTCCTCATCTTCACATCCATACTCGCCACTGGCAAACTTTTCATGGAGAGAGGCAAGCTTGCCGAACTGCCTGGCTAAATACCCCCACACCGCTATTCCCTCGTACGGCTCATTGATGGCACTGCCGGCGCTGCTGGACCACTCCGCCAGTTGTCCTTGTATGGTTTGGGTAGCAGGATTCGGTCTCCCGTTAGGAAATTTTACGTTTGCGCTCGAGTGCTCATGCCAATCTCCAACAACTTCCGCAAAAAAACCTGGGTCCTCACGCATAGCCCAGCCGTAGTCTATCCATTCTGCCATGCGGGTGCGGGCGAGCGAGGACAGCCGAGCGATGTCCACCTTCTCGGGGACGAGGTAGGGACGCGCAAGGGCCAGATCTGTTACTGAGGGGGAATCCTCTCCAGGGTGGAGGGGCAGAGGAGGGAGTTCTGGGACGACAGGGCCCGTCTCAGCGTATACCTCCAGCGGCTTGTCCTGCAGAATGAGAGCCACGATATCTCGTATAGCTTGAAGCAACGTTGCTTGAACATCGAGAACGAGGAGGCCCGTGGGCACCTTTTACAATGTTAGGCGGTTGCATGGTCTCTCAGGGGCACGATAAATACGACTCACGTTTGGGATCCTGCCAGCAGCCGCTTCCGTGGCGCTTGTTTCATACTTTTCAATCTGCCCATACTTCTCCGGATCCTCCGTCCACAGCTCCATACGATACGCCGCGTCTGGTAGGTAAAAAGGTGGAGGGCTCAATGCCTCGGCCCGGATGCCGAAGCTGAGACTTTGCTCATCCAGGACCGCAAACTGAGACGGAGGATGCCTCACTCTGGAATTGAGGAGAACAAGAAACGCATTCCCGCGCGCCAAGTCCTCCAAGTTCATGTACGGAAGCGCATAATTCTTGTCCAGGCTGTTGTCTCTGCCAAATGCACCCCGGGCTTTGGATCTGCGCTTGTAGGCTGCAAGGTCAGGTGCGTGGGCAGCAGCCATGTCTGGCCATACCCTACGGAGGAGATCCTGGCGCTGCCGGGTGCTCTTCTTTGCCCAACGCTTGCGGATAGTAGCCTCGTGGCGATCAAGCACATTGGTCAAAAGCGTAATCGCCTCCAAGATCGCCTTGGACGAGCGAGATGCTCTGTCTCTAGCCTCGGTAATGGATAAAGACCGTTCCTCGCCAAGGACGCCTCGGTTGGTAACAGAGACACCACCATCTGGAGCTACCGAAAAACGACGGAACTCACCCGGAGCAAGGTCGCCGCCGAGGAAAATGTCGACATCTGGCATTCTGCGATACGGACTCGTGAGGGAATGTGAGACGAGGTGTGTTGGTGCAAGGTTGTTGAACAAGGCAGGTTCGTCGTACTACCCAGGGCAACTCTCAAGATAAAGCTGAGGGGTTTACTCTCAGCAAGAGCATGTGTCTTCTCCAGGTATTCTACCGGAGCACCGTACCTAGACCCCTCAAAGTTCTTTGACTTGGAAAAAGGGTCAGTTGATCGAACCAGTAAAGGAGAAGGCAATCATCACTGCTTTGTAGGGTGTAGGACAAAGCGGTCGTCAATCACGGGGAGTTACAGCTTCTTAATGGATAGATGTCGTGAGTACCAGATAGACACGTGACAAGCAAACAATACAGCTACACCGCTTCTCTCCTATTTATAACGTGCCAAATGCCCAAGCTCTTGCTTTGATAATCAAGACATATTAGCCTCCTAACCAATCGAATATCATAGATAATGCGAGTAGTGGGTAGCGTCTGCAAGAGGGAGAAAGGCTTCCTCCTGCTAGGGGAATGATTAGCCGCTACCCTAGCAATTTCAACAGTTGTGCTTTACCTGGCGACGTCCCTAACAAATAGAAATTTACCAGTGACATAAGAAATGAGATATCAAATTGAAGGAATCCGCTTTTTGGTCCAACCCGTCACCACAGCCAACCTTTACGCCACCTGTTTCCACGGCTGGTCTATACGTGTCCCATCGACGACAAGAAGTATCCCCTAGCTGTGCTCTTGCCGCTATGTATATGAATACACAGATAATGACATTTAGCGACGCCAGCGCCCTGACAGAGGACCTTGAGAATCTGCCATCGAATCTCTAGTGGAAGATTATACCACGAGCGTTACGAGTGATTCATATTGAAACTGGAAGCAGTGCGGTGGGACAATCATGGATTCCGTGAAGCGCAAGAGGAAGTCAGTAGCAGCAGTAGAGGAAATTTCTTGGGAACATTCTCTTGATTTTCTTTTCTTATTATTATCGCTACCATCATGACCGACATCATCACCAATATCAGCACCAGAATCAATATAAGTAATACTTTATAGATTCGTAAATTCTGATCTCTCTGCGTATCTGGAATATTATCCTGTCTGGTTTTGAATGGTTAACTGCAGGGATCAACACCTCTGCTGCTCTAGGAAGCCCGACCGCCGCCCTCTCTGCCAAGCTAACGTATTATTTATATCCTCAATTTCGATGTGCTATCAGGTAACATATTGATTTGGTAGCGGTAAGCGTTTTTTACGGATCGCTTTATTGGCTCGCAATGCATTGGATTCGTCAAGGATGGAACTGGAAGGGTGATTTCCTTATTTTGGCATCGCTTGTTGATAACATCAAGTCATTTATTTCATGCAGGTGGCGGCTTCTTTTACTTAAACGAGGTTTAGGTCCTTGCTAGCATTCCGCCGTCGGATAAATATTCGGATTGAGCCCGCGCAAAACCATACCGAAAAGGTTCAGAAACAACCACAGCTCACGTCAGACCCTATCGCCAAATCCAGAAGGGGTAGTGAATCCAGAGACAACGGCATAATCCCCATTAAGTAGATCTAAGGACGATCTCAGATCTACAGTGGCTATCTAGACTTGCAGCGCCACTTAGCGAGGCATTCTGGGGAAATGGCATTTCTCAATATGGAGCAAAGCGCGCGCTTGAAGGCAACAAAGTGTCTGCAGCTAGTGGTTCTCACGTATAAAAGATTGAGACATCTCTTTGAAAGAATGGTTCCATGACCATATCGTCTTTGCATGACAGTAGCGACTTGTATCAGTACTCTTCAATTCTATCTTCCATTTCTCTACCAAATTTCCGGGCCCCTCGATCCCAATGCCTTTCTACTATCAACATCACGGGAAGGCAGCCCCTAACAAATGGGTTGCCTTCTGGCGAAAGGTTTACAACCCTCTTGGCTTCCAGAAAGGATACAACTTCCCCTTATGGTTCATTTTTTGTGGCGCTGCCCTTGGCTTTTGCGCCTCGCGAATTATCTATCTGAACTACGATACTACGTTCAAGATGGACCACCTTGTTAGCGGAGATTGGCTTCACATGTCCAAAGGCATCATTCGGACTGGCACCCTTATGCACCTAAGTGCTGTTGTTCCAATCGGGTTCTTACTTCCCCTACAATTCCTCCCTATTGTTCGATACAAAGCTATGCTCTTCCACCGCATCACGGGATATCTTCTCATTTCTCTTCTGTTAGTCGGCAATGCAGGCGCTATCATCATGTGCACGCGTGCCTTGGGTGGCTCTGTTGACGTTCAAACTTTGACCGGCATGCTTGCTATAATGACGACCGGTTCCGCTCTCCTCGCATACATCAATATCAAGAGGCTCCAGATCGACCAGCACCGCGCTTGGATGATGCGGTGCTGGTCGTATGCATTCATTATCATTACTCTTCGCATTATCCAAGTCCCGATGATGCAGTTAGTTGGCTTGACTGTGGCGATATATATCCCAATGGACTGTGAAACAATCGACTTCTCAAATTCCAAGAACGGCGACAATCTGGCTGCTAAATTTTATCCTGCATGCGAGATAGACCATGACTCCGTTATTGGTGTCCTGGCGGATTTTACTCCCCAACCAAATGCTGACGGGCTGTTCCCGTTACATCAAATCGGTGCTGCAATCAGGGCGTCGTTCGGGCCAGCGGCATTCCTAGCCATCGCGATACACGCAATCCTGGTTGAGCTCTATCTCCATCTCACTCAGGCTGAGTCTGCTCGCTTGAAGCGGGTAAGCTACGAGCGGCAGAAGGCAAGAGGTTGGAAACGCCCAGGAGATGCAAGCTGGCTGACCCGGGAGACTTGGGGAGACATGGAACCTTTCGACTATACAAAGCAGCCCGAGAATAAAGACACCACACCGAAGAAGGTCAATCAAGATGGGGACGAGTCAGAAGTGAATGACGCGGGCGAGGCACATGCTCTTCACCCGTTGGTGAATCAATCAGGTGAAGGGCAAACGACCGCCACCTTGGAGAACCAGCCATACGACCCGCACGCATGGCACAGACAGGGCTAGTTAATTCCCCTAGGCTCATTTCCCTGTTCCTCGATTGCTTTTCTTAGCTATAGTCATCCTAAGCAGGCCCGGTACAAGCATGTTTGATGGAAAGTGGCTATCTAAGTATTCATCTGTTGTATTCAATATTTAAGACCACTATAAATCAATCAGAAAATCGCAGACGGAAGTTGCTTCTAAGTTCAAATCCACGAGAGAAGTTATCCGCTTTGTAACACAATACTGTTATCCAAATATGTGAGAGTTATTCATGCGTTGTGTCATTGAGATTACAAAAGCTCCGTTGAGTTATCAATTTTGTTTCCCTGTCCACTTGGAGGCGGAATCTCTGTCTCATTAGGGAGAGGCTTCCCGAAGATTGGGTTGTTCTGTGCATCAAATGTGACCTTCTGTGCCATCGTGTCTCGGTTTACCCCACAATGTCCCTGGGGGTTGGAAGTGGCGTGGAAAAGGTTCTGAATCTTCAGTTAGATGACAAGACCGAGATTGTTTCTTGTTCGGCGAATAGAAAACTTACCCAGATCTCGGTCCCATCTGGGGAGCTGAAAAAGGAGTTGTGTCCAGTCCCATAATGGCCATTGGCCGAGGACAAGACCGGCCCTGTCTTGTCCCACGAAGATGCCTTCAGAGGGTCCCCTCCGTTATAATGAAGCAGCCCAAGAGCATACTGAGGTGCCGAACAGTCTGATCCGGAATAAGACAGCCAAATGTCTTTGCCGTGATACAGTGCCTATCAATCATTAGAAGTCTGATTCGGAAGTGTTATCTTGCAGGGATAGCACTCACGTATGGTCCCTCAACCAATCCCTTTCCAGTACGCAGAGCTTTACTCCCAGCACCATCACCATCGAACTGCTCCCAGGGCTGGTCGGGCCGGCATATGACGTTCCATCCACCAACCTTCCACTTGCTCGTGTCTAGCGTAGCAATGCCGATGGACTCTAGCCCCTTTTCGTCGATCATGCTAAGCACATGATACTCACCTTTCCCTGGAATTTTTAGATACGACCCGCCGATACTGTGGGCATTATTCTTTGAGGGGCCACCCCTCTGACCCTCTGGAGCTACCAAATCACCGCCGAAGGTGTAGGTGCAATCAGAGGGGTTTGGGCCATTACATCCGCGCAGGAATCGAGTACGGAAACCTTTATTGTTCTTAGCACCTCGGCTTGAATAGAATATAATCCATATCCCATTTATTCGGTGCATCTCCGGGGCCCAGATATCTCTATTCCGAGAAGTATTAGAATCCGTCCAGACGGTCTTAGTCTCCCCTTTGTTCAACCCTCCAATTGTGGGAGACTTCGTGATCTGAATGCGAGTAGCGGAGGTATACAGAAGAGAAAGAGAATAGAGTTTAACAACAATGAAGCTGCCAGGGCCCGACAACTCAACACAATAAGTACGAAAGCTTAAAAATATAGCCTTTCCTAGTCCGCCCAAGATGTAGTCATACGGCAGGAAAATTCTATGAACCTTCGTACGGATGACTCACTTGCCGTCAGGACAGCGGCTCGTCGAATGACTATTAAAGTCATCTCTTCACCTGGCTTCCTTTGTACACTTGGTGCCCAAGGCTAGATCACTACAATTATATGCAGCTATCCAGAAGAACAAGTAGGGCAGTACGAAGAGAGGAAGGGTTAGAGGAGATAGCATTAATAGAAATGCTTTTAAGCTTTAAAAAAACACAGCGAAAGGTAGCGGAGGTATAAGTACTATCTTTGTTACTATGACGTTAATGTTTTTGAGGTCTGATGTAGCTTACAGGTGGTAATTGCCATCCGCCCATGCCATTGCTGGGTCTGCAGCTCCCTTGCGGATGGGATTATAGAAGCCCAGGGAACAACTGGCCTGCGCAAGCAGTCCAATGACCGAGAGAACCTTGAATGAACGCATAGTCTAAAAATTGGGAGAATACCTGGAGATAAATATGAAAGGTGGGCTAAGCGGCAAAGCTTCGAACGGTCTACTTTGGTTGAATAGCTCTCTAGCCAGAAGGAGGCGGTTTGGCCATGTCTTTATACTACGTTCAATATATGAAGAATACGAATTTAAGTCTTTTATCAAAAGTCTTTCGGCCATATACTCAGCACTTAAATTCGTAATTAAGTATGCATCCTTGTTATCATCAGGACCTTCAGTACCACTACGGCCCTCGCCACATAACTGCTCCGCCCTCATCAAGTCTTGGCTCCAAGCCTCACACTAAATTTTGCGCTCCAAAGAGGGGCTTCAGTCGATGATCATACATCACTTCTGGTACGTCAGAGAGAATATGAGTGAGCTGAGGCTGACTGTGACTACACAAGCCGTACTACGTCGACCATCAACTCGTGCAGTCCGGGCTATAGCTCCAAGCTTTTTGCGAGACCTCTCAATTATTTCATTATCTGAAATGCCATTTGAACTAAACTGACCAGTACTTATGCGGAGTCAATTGAATGTCAAACTTCAGGGTCAGATCCAACATATTTTCTCGGCATACATGCGAGGAACAACAGCGTAGAATCTGACTGTTCACTTTCCAGGCAAGATCTACGAAAGTGGAACGGAATTAATTGCCAGCCTGGCTCCATTTGCGTCATACTGCCACTCAAACGATTTTTCCCTAACCAAAACTATGACGCATTAATCTAAGTTCCGTGCGTCTGAACGACTAATACACCCATCTACGAATGTTCCCCAATGCTTTGATCCATGTGCCGATCAGATTACGATCCAAAGTAGGATATTTCCAGTCCATGCTTTCCAATTTCGCTGCGTCGTCTGACTAGTGAGCTCTGGGACTTTCGCTGCCTATTCTGTCACCCGAAGAGGCTCAGCAATCCTTCCCGTCCGTGCGGCCATTCATAGAAAGCATGTGCGTTGTTATGCCAAGAAAGCAATACGGGCATTCTCTTCGCCCAAGTTTTGATATGATCTTTTGATTCCAGCTTATTTTGTCCCCGAATGCTAAACATATCAAGGCCATCCTACAGGTTGGCTCTTTAGGGGTAACGCAGCACCGAAGGAATCACTTCTTTCAAAAACCTTGGATTCCATGGGTTTTCGAATAAAGACTTACCCATATTGTTAGAATTACTGAGAAACAAATAGTCAATACTTAGGGTCATTCTCTTCTTTGTCGCAGACGCTAGGAGAAACCTACCTTTGTCGAGACTAAGTTTGCATATCGGACCTATCAATTCGTTGTAGCAAGATACTTGAATAAATCATTAACCAGCAAGGAACCTCAAAAGACTAGCATCTTTCACTAAGCAACATAAAAAGCTGAGGAAAACTCGGCCTCGAGTGATTGGCTCAGTCCAAGCCCCTAACAATACAGAGGACACTCCTGCAGCCTTAACTATGATCATTGTGAGGGGGCTTCCTAGTCTTTGCGTATTCTCAGCGGCACATGCGTGTCTAGCGTGCGTATGAACAGAGTCCTATCATTTTATTGGTCATGCTTAATTCGCATGAAAGAGTTCGTAGTCACTTTGCGAAACATGGTGAGTTTTTTGTTTTAGTAAGTTGCGTTTTGTTAATCTTCTACCCCACATCGGGCCCAGAGACAATCTAAAACGTATTATATTTACCAGCACCCTTTCCCATCTCACCCATCCCCACTCAAGCATAGTTCCTATGAGGGTAACGCCGCATTTGAAGACTGCTTTTATGAGAGCTTCATTTTGACTTCCCCCTGAAACCCAATTTCCCGGAACAGGGTTGGTGGCGGTTCACAAATCTCGAAAATTCCCTTAGTGCGGCTCCGTCGCGGCATCTAGGACTGTTTCCTGAGCCATGATACAATCAGTCTAAAGGAAAATTGAAAAGGTTAGCCAAAGTAATTTCTCTTATAATATTACAGAGTCAGCGAACAAGCTTACCTCAAATATCAGTGTTCTCACCGCTTCGGCTTCTTCCACTGCCATAGCACCCAAGACTTCATTGATCTTGTCCAACGAGCCACTCTGAATTGCTGCTTTCATGTCATCACTGAATTCCTCAAAGATCCTTCGTCTTTCTTGTTCATCTTCGTCGCCGCTGTCTAGCTGAGGTGTATTGACGATCAAAGTCGAGTTGGGTTTCATGTGAATTTGAACTCTGACTCTCATGTTAATGCGCTCGAGGTACTCCCCGCTGATATCAGCAAGTTCCAGCAGCCTCATGAACTTGTCGAAAACCTCTCTTTGGAAGCCAACATGGGCTTTACTCTTCGGTCTGCTCATTGCCCGGAAGAAGATTTCCGCGCCGTTGGTGCCGAGTTCCAGACAGTATTGCAATACTGAGGCTTGGTGGACGTACCCTTGCACTCTCGTGTCATCGTCTAAGAAGCGAGCGATGTTGAAAGCGTAAGCCATCAGGCCGTCAACCTCTGAAGCATGAAGTACCGTGGGATGCGCTTTTATGAACTCGTAGCTGAAGCAGTAGTGCGATGGATAAATATGGGCAAACTGACTCGCAAGCTGAGATGGCTGGGCCGCCTTCAGATCTTGCTCGTCGGGCAGAGCGAGGGTGTTTTGAAATTCCCAAGGTGCATAAGGGCCTGCATCATTTTTGAATATAATGGAGTTGCCAAACTGGATTTGATATCCTTCACATTTCCTGTATGCCGCGTCTTCTTCTTCTAGTTGGTCTAGCTGCTCTGTGACGCCCACTAGCTGTTGTTGAATGTTCTGTTTTTGGGCGCTGAGCTCAGTAATGTAAATCCTCATCCATGATTTGGGATATATAGCTGTGCCATAGGCCTTCTCTAACCCAGCGTTGACAGCATCACGGAACATATCAGTGTAAGAGCACAGATATTTGCCGTTTGACACACGGGGGCGGGGTCTCGTCCCCTCATAGTCATGGACGTTGGCAGATATTGACGACGCCACTCGGTTGCTAGCCTCCTCCGAGCCCATGGTTTTGTCAAATTGTGCTTCCAGATCAGACTCCACAAGAGACAGCCAATTCACAACTTTCTCCCTGACCATTTTCTCATAGCGGCGGTCTCCAATCTTGACCTTTAGTTCGTGCCGTGCGTCGCGAGTCCGGTCCTGGTGCTTCCAGATCAATGATCGTGCATCAACATGTGGATGCAGATCGGTATCAGAGTCATCGCTCAGGTCATCTCTGTCCTATGAAATGTGTTAGAATGAGAAGTGGTTCATGTTAGGGGGGAGGATTGTATCACGTACCCATTTGCTACGAACATCCATCTTGTCAGCGCTGTGGGATAAGGGTATGTTTCGATTGAAGAACGTTGAATTTTGATGATACAAAATGAATTTGGAAAAGGAAATTGCATTCGGGCTTGCTGTATATATGCAGACGGTAAATCTGTGTCATTCAAGCTCTGACCATCCCCTTTATTCGAATATACAAAGCGGCCAAGTGTTGTCACATATAGGCATTCTGTTTTTTTCATTGTGTATAGTTTTTTTCACTTAACTCAGACTTTTGAGATGCTCAAAACTTTGTTCTTTTTCCCGACGACAAACCCTTCTAGTTCTTCACTTCACATTATTGTTTTCTAATCTACATCTAATTGATGGGTTCTGATCTTCATCTAATTGATGGGTCGCAAGTTGGCCAAGTTGGACACTTTATTGCTAAAAGATTTCAATGTCTCTTCTCTGCTCTAGCCGTCGATCTACAGATCCCTCTGTCTTACTCTCTCAGAACCCAGCTGCTCGAATATAGCCGAAAATTTCCGAGTTTTCCAACCCCTTTTCGCCTCCGTCTACCATCTCATCATCCATCGACCATCGCATATTAACAATGCACTTCAATGACGTGCTTTCTATCTGTCTTAGTCATAGTTATTATCACATTAAAAGCTTAAGAGCATCAAATCACAAGGCACTATTCTTCTTCTTTGGTTCGCAAAGAGCTCTACCCCGAGAGTTCATTCATAAGAATCCAATATGTTTAGAATTGAAAGGAAAGCATTATTGCCTTGAAAGATAACTAGAAGCTAAACCTCCGGAATTCATGTTGATCCATCCAGAGCTCGAACTAAGCAGTAGTAGATTTGTCGCTCTAAGTCTCTGCAGCCCTTCTTCTTCCAGGCACGAGCGAATATATTCAATTTCTCCAACCTCTCCTTCTGGAGCTCATCGCCGGTTCCATCTTCCCAATGCCGAAATTTTTCATCAATCGCTTCTTTGCGACCGTGTAGGTAGATACTAAACGGATGATTCTTGATTGCCGTCACTTCGCAATACTAGGGCCAATCTGCCTGACTAGGATACGATGCTCTGCTTATTCATTTGATCCCACGCATATTCCATTACCTCTGCCCAGGCTTTCTGGGAATCATCGCCATATAATTTGTAACATTTTACGATTGTTTCCTTCCAAGCATTGTGCTGATTGAAATCATCTAGGACGGGATTTGGATCCGGATGATCTTCATGATTACCCTCTGAATCATCTCGAAGACCGTTTGTAGCCACATGTGTCGAAATTCCATCAATGGCAGGTGTGGGATCTGCAATTTCGTCGGAACTGTTGTCGAGAATCTCGTTACCAGTCACATGGCCTTCGTTCGCCATATCTGATGACCGCGAATCTGGCTCTATTAGTAGCTAATCAAGCTGTTCTACAGAGGAAAGTAAAGGGCTTACCTGTATCAATGGGACTATTTTCGGGCGAATCTGGGCTCAAATCTTCTTCACAGTTGCTGAAGTTGATCTTTTCTGGATCCCACCCAGGAGGAGCAAAGGCAATATATTGAGAGTAGCCGCCTTCAGGGTCAAGTCCAAACTGATACACCCCAGGCAGAACAACTAAAGCGTCTCCAACTTTGAGCCGACATAGGGAGTAATGGATATGGTGCTCGTCCAAGAAATTTAAAGAAGGGACAGCTCTTTGATGCATCACCCATTGGGTACAGCATCTTTCTGCTCTGGATGCTTCTTCAAACTTGTCTTCAAAGAGTTTAGTATCTTGTGGTTGAATGACAACATAAATACCAGAATACCCAGCAATTTGAAGAATGATCCAGCCTAGATCCATGATTCCTTGTGTTGGTTGGAAGAAGCACCGGTCTATACTGATCCACCCGTGAACGCCTCCGACGGAAGGGTCTATGTTTCCGTTTTGGATGTGTCCTCTCACTGCTTCGTCCTCTGGAAGGTCTGAGACTCCGGCCATAAAGCTGAGCCGTAGTTGATGTCGGCGATTCTTCGAGCAACGGTCGCTACGAATGGGGTTGAACTCGGCCTCTAATAAGTCGCGTGCACTTTCGTTGAGGTCTATTGAGCCGGTTGATGGCTGCTGATACTGCCATCGCTTCTCTCTATCTTGGGCTAAGTAGACCAAGTTATGATCTATCTGTCTCCCCTTCGTCGCTTTATATACGAGCTCATGATGATTGTCTTCATCAAAACCCCGGTAAGATGACTCTGGGAACGGATTACTGGTGGTTGCGGACAAGTGACGGCAATCGAAGCGGTAAGCCCCGACCTGGGAATTGGAACCAGCTAACTCCTTAGCCTTGGCTATCAATCCCTTGAAGTCGGCGAGACTGGCTGGCGTGTAGAGAACTTCTTCAGATAAGGCGCTCATTTTGCGTGAAAGTCGATGGGCCAGTGCGTGTTATGATTCCAGCGCGTAGAGCGAAGATGGCTTAGGGGTAAATAAGAAGCACCACCAGACGAAAGGATAGCAGCTCCTTTTAAAGGTTTGCGATCGATATAGCTCTACTACGTTTAGATGGGCACCTGTTCATCTTCACGGGTCATTTGGGTCCGGCAATCTGCGTGAAGTGCCAGCGTACCATTGATCATGTTGGTTGCTTGAGATGTACCATCCCACACACATTAGGACAAAAAATACCTCAGAATAAGCTTACTAGCGAACATTATTCATGGCAGTGGATTAAGTTTCACTCTGTGCTGTTTGTTGTATTGATGTGTGAGTAGGAATTGTCGGTACTGCATAGTAACAGCGTGAAGTAGAATCACGCTCCATGTCTCATATGTGCGTCGATAAGAGAGACGAACCTGATGTGAAGCTCAATAGGTTCGCACTATGTTCGGCAACGACACCATCCTACTTCAGATAAAATATCCCCCAAAAAATGGGTCATATCTATTCTGCGGGGGGTGTAGAGAACTACAGGGCGATGACGTTGCTCTCAGCAAGCATAGCTCCTAGGGAGAGAATTTCCTTGGACAACATGACATGTGTGAAGTTTGTCGCATGGCCATAATATCCTAGTAGCCGAGGGCGGCTGTTCCTTTGCCCCTGAGCCGAACCTAAACATTTCCTTCTAGCAGGAGCCCGCCTCTCCTACGATCGCTGCTATACAGTCGCCCACTCTACCCTCTTTCACCAACTTTATCGTCATCGGATCCAGAATCACAAGCCAAGCCATTGCTAGAAAACACTTCCACTGGGTCGAGCTCAGGCGTCCTGGCTCATGTCACTGTCAATTATCTTATTATAATAGTTTTATATACTAAGTTTATTTATTTATATATTTTTATTAACTAATTTCTTTTATCTCTATTATCATTAATTAATTACTTTTTCATCATATTATTATATTAAAGAAACAGTAATATCTTTCCTCTTAGAGAAATTCTTCTTTACTATAAAGCCAGGGATTAGAATACTACTATAGAGAATTCTTTCTGAAGGTATCTATTGCTAGATTTTTATTGGAATGATATCGCTTGGAGAAGTGCTAGTTCAAGTCATCAGCGCGTAAAAACAGGGATCTTCTCAGTGGGTCATACGCTGGCAGTGCTTACGAATCCACACAGTCAAGATAGCAGCAAGCAGAACATTTTGTAAATGGCCAACGGAAAGCAGCATCTTTGGGCACCATATTGACTTCCAGATGTTTGTGGTTGAACTTTTGCCATCAAGTTAATTACGAGCGGGCTGTGCTTTATCTGAAGGCGAGGAAATCGGAACCCATCAAGTCGGAGCTTATATATAGAAATAGCAGCCTGGTAAACCTGTTACTTTAGCGCATTCCTACAGGAGCAGGGAATAAGCACACAGGAGACTTTTGTTTGACCACCTATATTTGCAACAAACCCATACCATCATAGTACTAGCCGATGGCTGTGGCTGTGACGCTAGAGAAAACAAGCCATAGGGCTGACCCACGGAAACAGAGGCTTGGCCCTTCGGCTTTTCGAAAGCTGGCAGGCATGGAATCGTGAATCATCAAACTACAGCTCACAACATTTCTTGATCAAAAAGCGTAGAATAACACAAGTGTAAGACCATTGCACGGCCCCTTGCCGCTACAGAGTCCATCTCCTTCTTCATCGTCGATTTGGCTGATTAGCCAACAAAGCCATCCCGCAGAGTCCAAAATGTACGAATCGTGGTTTACATATCCGCTCACTAGACCCTATCCTTTTCGGTGGTTCACTCCAGTCGTAATAGTGGGAGGTGTTGCTCTCGCTATACTGTTCTCATTCGTCAATATAGCTTCGAATGGACACTTTCTGAAGCCCGTATATACCGAAAACCCGAATACCACCCTAGCCTCAAGTCTGCGGTAGGATTCATTCTCCTAGAGTCTGACAACTCAGCTAACGGATTCATAGGTGGTATATGAAACCTCCTTTCAACTGGGATACAACGTTCAAGGCACAGTGCCAGTCAAGCATTATTTCTGTTGGTGATAGGCTCTTTAGTTCTTCCCTGGGGCTCCAGTATGATGTCCAATCTGTTGTCAGGGAAAGTGACCAACTCACATTGCCATCTGTTGCCTACTTGAATAATCCACTTGAAGATTGCTTTCTCCAGAGCTCGGCGCTCGAGCTTCAGAAAGTTGATAGGGCGAAGCAACCTTCTTGGTGGATGTCTTGGACAACATCCAAAGCATCAGCCTTGGCGTCCTGTAGGATCACAACAGATCAAGGAGGTGTCAACCTCACGCTCGCACTACAGTTTACTGGCGGCGAAGTGTCTATTATTAATAATAATACCTCCACGCATGCCAGTACTTGGTGGGGCCAGATGCTGATCAGGAATTACTTTTGGGGTGTTGTGCTCCTAATGTCCCAGATAGACATTCCTGAAGGAGTTGGAGATTACATCTCGATTGGGCGAATCAATTATATAAGAAATCAATCTGAGACGGAGTAAGTGCAATCCCCGTTGTTCAACAGCCATGATCTCAACGTTGCCTGACACGAACCCAAGCATCAAATCCCGAAACTTTTTTAGCGACAATCATTGGTTTGTTTCGGATGCCTCCTCCATCATTAACACTGAGCAAGATGTCAGTATACCCTCTCAGGACCCTACCCTATGATGTGGGTTGAAAGAAGCTAATTAAATTTCGGGGCTGTAGATTTTCATACCCGTGAAGGACGAAGGGCGCCATTATACTAGGCTTCTACAGTCCCTAGCATCATTAGATATGGGCAACTGCCAGTCTCCTAATCTTCTTCTAGACCAGGAGAATCTAAAATATGCCATCATTGATTTGAACAGTACGAGTCGGAGACCAGGCGGGCTTCTTTACGACAAGGCGGAGGATATGCTTAATCCCACTCGAGCGGTGCAGATTGGTTATCCCGACAACCCAGACGAACTGATATTTCTCAGCGAGGCATACGACAAGATATCTCCCAAAATGGGAGGTCTTGAGTGCAGCAATGCAACCATTGTGAAGCAATACCTGTGCTCGGTCCCCCATCAAAAAGCCACCGGCACGATGCTGGTATCCATCCTGTTGACAAACTTAGTCTTCCTGCAAGCGGCATGGAAGCTTCTGAACCTGATCTCTGAAGGTATCATGTGGAAAACAGGATCTCGTGTGGATATTTGTCAGGGCTGTATGAACAGGGGTTACCGGGATGTTCAACCAGATGGGCTAGAACTACGCGACATGCCAATGGCTGGGGGAAGAAATACAACGTTACCTGGGGATGAAAGCTCGCAGAACTTGTTACAAGATCGAGAGGGGGAGAACACCAAGCCCACCTCTGTAGTATCCGTTGTTTAGATATAGAATTGTGTTGAAGGCCTAGGTTTAGTTACTGATACTCAATCTAGTCAAATGGAGTTTTCTTGTGACCTTTAGAACTTGAAGGCTTGATTCTCAACCTGACTGATCGATTTATTCATCCCGCTTATTATTATGATCATTTTCAGAATACTACATGATACGCTACGCAAATAATTCAGATTATTTCAAAATAAGGCACGGCGGGAACAGAGTCTCAAGGAACGAGTGCGGTTCAACTAGATTCCCATGCCTATGTGCGATCAAAAGACGGATCTTCGTTTTTGTCATGATCGTGTGATGCATCACGCTTACTTTGGGTGTTACCAATACCCCTCACAAAAACCCTGTTTGAGACAAAGAAGGATGAGCGATCGCCAGGGATATATCCATATATTGTGGCCGAGTTGAGCGTTAAATCGTTTTCGAGCGTCAGCATTACAGCATGCAATGCGGCCATAACTCGGTCCTTCTTATAGCCCGCCTGTTCTGATTTCTTCAGCATTTTAAAAATCGGCAAGCATCATTTACAATGACCATGCCCGATCTTCTTCAATTTACGTCCAGTGATTATTTCGGGAGGGAGCGATCTCGAGGCTTTAACCATCTGTTTCTTGCCTTTTAACCACTCACATGATGGGCAGTCTTATTAAAAAGCTCACTTTCCTCGCCAGTATACATGCTCATGGGATGGCCGTAGCGCCTAATGTTCTCTCCTACCCAGGAGAAACCATCACTTGGACACCTTGCGGCGAGGCCGAAAACCACGCCCTAGAATGCAGTTCCATTGATGTGCCTATGGATCAATTCAACGTCCAAAGCCCGGGTAATCAAACCTTTAACATACCCCTGATCCGTCTCCGAGGGCGCGATGCGCCTGAGGGGAGAAATCTCATCGTCAACCCTGGAGGTCCAGGCGGAAGCGGGCTTCAGTACATCTATTTGAAGGGCGCTGAGATCAACGCCATTGTTGGAGAAGGTTATCATTTGGTTTCATTCGACCCACGCGGCGTCAACACATCACGTCCACTGGCTAGTTGTTACCCTGACAGCCAATCTAGGCAAAGGCTGTCACGGGTGAGGAACGTTGATCCGGTATTGGACAGTGGAGAGATTTTTGCCTGGGCCGATAACTACGTGCAGGCTTGCGCCGACGTCATGGGCGAACATGGCATCTATATAAATACGCCTCAGACCGCGGCGGACATGAACAGCATCCTAGATGCTCTGGGCCAAGACAGTATGGCCTACTGGGGGTTTAGTTACGGGTCTCTTCTTGGTCAGACATACGCCGCCCTATTCCCAGAGCGATCGGAACGCATCATCGTGGATGGAATCATCAATATCTTCAATTGGTATAATGGGACTGTGGACCACGAGATGTGGACCGATACAGACACTGTTTTTGATGGCTTCTTTGACGAGTGTATCAAAGCTGGCAAAAATTGCCCCCTTTCTGAATTCGGCATGGGTTCAAAGGAGGTTCTCAAGAAGCACGTGATGGACTTGGGTGATCAACTCAAGGATCAGCCAGAATCCGCGTATATCAATTCTGCAAGGTACGGCCTCATCGACTATCAGAAATTATTTTACGATGCAATTTTCCCGGTACTATTCAATCCAGCATCGTGGTATAGCTTTTCGCTCATTCTTGCGTCGTTCATGAACGGAAACGCCACAACCATGTTCGCTGTTTTCAGCTCTGACAGCGCGTACACGGCAACAGATGATGCCAATAGCATCGTGCACCTTAACGATGCACAAACTGGCCCTGAGTATTGGCCACAAGATCGCAAATCATTCTTGGATATCATTCTCCCTGGAATGAACAGCTCAAGATGGGCAATGATAGAAAATGTGGAATACTACAAGAGACAAAAGTGGCGAGCACCAAAAACGCACACATTTCTACCAACACGAGAGATAGAAACCGCTCATCCAATCCTTATTTTGTCGACAACTTACGATCCTGTGTGCCCGCTCAAATCTGCCAGGGTCGCAAGGGATGCCTTCAAGAATTCCCGACTCATTGAGGTTGAGGGCTACGGCCACTGCTCCAGCTCGCTTCCGTCTTCATGCTTGACGGCATATGTTGGAGATTTCCTATATAAGGGAACGCTACCAGAGAAAGATGTTCGATGCGCGAGCGAAATGGAATATTTCAAGCCTCCAACAAGACGGGACTTCTCCCCGTATAGTTTTGCGGAGGATAATCTGATAAAGGATTTGTACATGGCGCAGCTAAGGAGAAGATAAAAAGTATAATGAATACTGCTGCGGCACTAAAATCTTTTACCATTTATTACTTAGTCGTTCGTTGATCCTCAATTGGTGAGCGGGATTAAGTGCCAACTCCATGTGCAAGTTGCTTGACTTTCGTTATCAGGTGATCGAAAACGAGCCAAGAGTCGTAATTTGGGTCCGGATCTCGTCGCTAGTAACACCTCTTTATTAATTGAAAGAAATGCTCTCGCTTTAGCACTAGTCATGTTTTTCAGCTCGTAAAGTGCCTATGTAGCAGCCAGTTCAAGCCAACAAGATGGGCTTTGGCCTGATTTCTCTGATTCAATGCAATATTTATAGCTATGGGCAAATAAAGAGTAACATTATCAATCTCATTCGACCATTGTCGGTGGAAAAAAAAAGATGGACGAACAGGGAATCGAACCCTGGACCACTCCCAGTACGCTTATGTGCAGACCACATGATGCTAAGGGAGTATTATACCACTAAACCATTCGCCCAGGTCTGGTTGTTTTCTCCGCTTTTCGTTGAGCAACCAACATCAAATCTTCGACCGATCAAGTCGCGAGAACAATAAATTGAAGCCTGGAGTTACTGTGCGTCGACTCGATCTTTTGTCAAACATGATAATTTTTGGTTATTCGTAGGACTTGGGTGGGTAAACCGGAATAAATCAGACCAGGGGAGAGCGATAGTGGCAACCCGATATAGGGATTCAAGCAAATGAGCAAGACCTCAGAAACAGTCAAAAAGCAGATGGCAAACGTGGTTTGCCCCTTCACGAGCCATAGGCGGTTCTTACGTCGCAAAATGAGACAACCACCGGGTCAAATTCGAGAACAATGTGGTGGTGGCTACCGGGGCAGCCGAAAACCAACAGTGTGTAATTGTAGGCTATTGTTAGGCCCAATCAAGCATAAGTGGCTAATAATATTCATTTCCAGAAGTGGCTGCATAAGTCTCTCACGTAATTGGGAGCAGGGTTAGGCAGCAATGCAGGTTGCAATCTCATTTGTCACAAAGTGCATTTGTGTCTCAGCCTACTTGTTCAGCTGAGGCAGACTCCTTCCAACCTTTTCCCCACAAGAACACCTGCCTCTGCACCACTGGATCCCTCCCTGAGGCCGAATTTATTTTGTTGGATTGAGAGCTGACTTTCTAGCCATTTGACAATTTTCGTGGTCGTATAGTCACAGCTCAGTTGTTTGGGAACCAGCTGACACGAAGCCCCCAGCCCAAATATCTGCTTGTCCTCCAACTGCAAAAAGTTCCTCCAATCATCCTACGACAGCTCCTCTTGCGAAAACTCCGACCTCACCTAAAGGAGTCCGCTATTCAAATATCTACAATCTCACGGAAACAAGGAGATCACACTTTATGGCCGCCTCTTGTTAGCGATGACATGCTCGCACACTCCGTCTTCGATGCTAGAGGATGCTGCGCCGTCATGGAATACGATCGTAAAAGCACTTCTATGTGCGCTTCTCGGGGCGGTTACATATGCTTTTTTGCAAAATTCTATACCACCTATCCTTCCTCAGCGGAACGGTCGGCTAGGGAAGGCGGATGATCTGAACCGCGATGACCTTGCGTCCAGGATCGACCGTAGCCGTATACTGGGGGATGAGACAACGTCTCCTGGTACCCAAAATGTCGTTCATCAAAGGGCTCCAGCGGATCGAGAAAAAATTCCCGAACACTCTCTCACTCAAAGAAAGGCCATCAAGCTACCAAAACGGAAACTTAGCCGAGGAGAATACACTGTGGGCTGGATCTGTGCCATAACAGTAGAGCGCGTTGCCGCAGAGGTATTTCTAGACGAGACGCATGCGAACCCAGAATATAGAGACGAGCATGACAACAATATCTATCTCCTAGGCAAATTTGGAGAGCACAATACTGTCATCGCTACATTGCCGGAGGGGGAATACGGCACAAACTCTGCAGCAACCGTCGCTAATAACATGGTTCGCAGCTTTCCCAATATCAGAATTGGACTCATGGTTGGGGTAGGGGGCGGCGCGCCGAATAAACAACATGACATACGCCTCGGTGATGTCGTGGTTAGCTCTCCTGGTAATGGGCATCATGGAGTGTTCCAATATGACTTTGGTAAATCGGTCCAAGACGAGGCCTTCCATACGACCGGGTTTCTCAATGCGCCCCCAACATTGCTGCGAGCCGCCGTGGCCACCCTCAAGGCGCAATACGAGATAGATGATTGTCAACTTGGGAATATGATTGATACGCGCCTTCGGACTAGCCCAGCATCATGGAGAGAGAGGTATAAACGGCCGGAAACCAGCAGCGATATACTTTACGGTTCAGATTTTAAGCACCGCTCAAATGGTGACGACTGCAGAGACTGTTGCGGACTTGATTCTAGAGTTATTATGACAAGACGGACAAGACCGTTCAACGACAGACCACTTATCCACCATGGTTTGATTGCCTCTGGAAATAGCCTGATGAAGGACGCCAGAATTCGGGACAAACTCGGAGCAGAGAAGGGAGTTCTCTGCTTCGAGATGGAAGCCGCTGGTTTGATGAATCACTTTCCTTGTTTGGTCATTCGGGGTATCTGTGACTACTCGGACAGCCACAAGAATAAGGCATGGCAACCCTATGCAGCTGTAGCAGCTGCTGCATACACGAAAGATCTGTTGCTTCAAATACCCCCATCGGCAATCCAAACTGTGTCGAAGGCCAGTGAAGTCTTATCCGGTACTTCTCTCTCAAATCCTAGCTAGGCTTCTTCTTGAATTAATCATGGTCTAGAAATCCGTCAGGTGGCGCGGGATCACCTCAACGTTGCAAAAGAGAACCAAGAGATTTCAAAGGAGAGAGAGAAGCACGAGTGTCACCAAATCTTCCGCTTAACAACAAGTGGCAAAGATACTACCTACGAGTGGTATAAGGATAGAATAGAAAAGCGAGTAGAAGGAACTTGTTCTTGGTTTCTTCGCCATACCAACTTCAAAGGCTGGCAGCAACAGGAATCCGGCCCTCTCCTAGTGTCTGCAGACCCTGGGTGTGGGAAATCTGTGCTGGCAAAGTATCTTGTTGACGAGGTCTTGCCTGGATCAGCAACCACCTGTTACTTTTTCTTCAAGGACCAAGACCAAAATACCGTCCGACAAGCACTTTGTGCTCTCCTCCATCAACTTTTCACCCAGAAACCGGCTTTGATTGAACATGCCCTAGAACTCTTCCGACAGAACGGCAAGGACCTAGTGGACAACAAAGCATCGTTGTGGAAAATCTTGCAAACTGCAGCCCAAGATCCCAGAGCAGGGCCAATAGTACTTGTTTTTGATGCTCTTGACGAGTGCAGTGAGCAAGAATTTACAGAGCTGATGGAAATGATAACAAAGCAATCACTTGAAGGCAAAGAAAACCAAAGCAAGTTGAAATATCTGCTCACAAGCCGCCCTTATGAACAGATAGTGTCCGAATTCCGCCTCCTCCTAGATCAGTTTCCCTTCATCCGTATCCCTGGAGAGGACGAGTCCGAAGCCATCATTAAGGAGGTGAACCTTGTCATTTCGCATCAAGTCGATCAACTATCGAAAGCGAAGGAACTATCACCCGAGATCAGCAAAGCATTAAAACGAAAATTTCAGGAGATTCCCCACCGAACATACCTATGGGTATATCTTGTATTTGATGTTCTAAGAAAGACGACGATAAAGAAGACAGCAAAAGCCTTCGAAACTTTTGTTTCTACACTTCCTCGAGATGTCAATGAAGCATATGAGCAAATCCTCAATAGATCTGAGGATCACGGCATGGCTCGGAAAGCTCTAGCTGTTATATTGGCTGCTTACCGACCGTTGGCCATCTCAGAAATGAAATTAGCCATGAATATACACGACGAATCGATATCCTTTAACAGCCTTGACTTGGAGACTGACGAGGATTTCAGATCAACTTTTAGAAGTTGGTGCGGCCTGTTTGTTTCGATCCATCACGACAAGATTTACTTCCTCCATCAAACAGCACGTGAGTTTCTGTTAGGAGAACCTCCCCGAGACGCTTCATCAGAAAAAAAATGGCATGGCTCTATTTCTTATGAATACGCACATGGTGTTCTTGCAGAGCTCTGTGTGCGCTACTTGAACTTTTTTAACTGCATGAATGATTCATGGGTAGATACGAAGCAGCAAGGCGCCCAGCCTTTCCTGGATTACGCGGCCAACTTTTGGGGTGACCACTTTCGCATCGCAGAGAATGATATAGATGGTGAACTCTTGCCCCTCGTGCTGCGGATTTGTAATCCGGACAGTAATGCCTACCAGTCATGGTTCGGGATCTTCACCAAAAACAACTTACAAGTGAAGCCGAAGTTTACCGAACTTATGATAGCATCATACTTTGGGCATGTCACGGTCGCCATGCTTTTGGTTGATCAAGGCGCTGATCTTGACTCAAGGTGCGGTAGGGGCAAGACGCCGCTCTTATGGGCAGCACAGAGAGGCCATGAGGCTATTGTCAAGCTTTTGGTTGACAAAGGCGCTAACTTTGAGTTAAAGGAATGTAGACGGGGCCAGACGCCGCTCTCATGGGCAGCAGAGAGAGGCCATGAGGCTGTTGTCAAGCTTTTGATTGATAAAGGCGCTGACTTTGACTCAAAGGGCTGGAAATATAACCAGACGCCGCTCTTATGGGCAGCACAGAGAGGCCATGAGGCTATTGTCAAGCTTTTGGTTGACAAAGGCGCTAACTTTGAGTTAAAGGGGGGTAGATGGGGCCAGACGCTGCTCTTATGGGCAGCACAGAGAGGCCATGAGGCTATTGTCAAGCTTTTGGTTGACAAAGGCGCTAACTTTGAGTTAAAGGGGGGTAGATGGGGCCAGACGCCGCTCTCAGGGGCAGCACAGGGAGGCCATGAGGCTATTGTCAAGCTTTTGGTTGACAAAGGCGCTGACTTTGACTCAAGGGACGATAATAGCAAGACGCCTCTCTTATGGGCAGCGGCAGGAGGCCATGAGGCTGTTGTAAGGCTTTTGATTGATAAAGGTGCTGACTTTGACTCAAAGGACGATAATAGCAAGACGCCGCTCTCATGCGCAGCAGAGAGCGGCCGTGAGACTGTTGTCAAAATTTTGATTGACAAAGGCGCTGCAATTGAGGCCAAGGATGAAAATGGCCGGACGCCACTATGGCTGGCGGCAAGTTGGGGCCGTAAAGCTACTGTCGCGCAATTGCTCGAAAAGCGTTGCAGTGTGGATGTGGGAGATAAGAATGGGTTAACACCATTGGGAGTGGCTGCGAGACAAGGCAGTTGGGACATCGTGGATCTGCTCCTTGAAGCAGGTGCTGGAGCTGATGATGGGGGAAGCTCGCTCTGGACTGCATCTGTTATACGGTTTTATGATCTCACAGGACTTGTTTGGCATTGAGGCGCTGTTCTCGCGAAACGTCTTCTCAAATACCTGGAGATTTATTCCGCCCAGAATCCGGCCGTGGGCTTTGTTGTATTGTATAGAACAATTTATCTGCAAGTTGATCACGAACATCCTTCCTCTCACAGGCTGAGAGGGTATGAGAAGCTTCATCCGGGTCTACCCTACGGCTAGCGAATGCGAGACAAAAGACCGATCATCATTTAGCTTCCCTCTCGAAGGACACGAAAGCTATGGATTGATTGATGAAGATTACATTGCGCAAAAT
Organism: Clonostachys rosea; assembly: GCA_026958235.1. Lineage (NCBI taxonomy): Eukaryota > Fungi > Ascomycota > Sordariomycetes > Hypocreales > Bionectriaceae > Clonostachys > Clonostachys rosea. The sequence continues at coordinate 1,630,927 of CP110208.1, forward strand.
AGAGAATAGACCCGATGCACGATCAAGAAACCACTTTCCCTCCGTTTGGTTCTACAGAATGGCGCTGTTGCAGAGACAGGATCAAGTTGGTCCATTCATGGTGATCTACGTACGCGAAAATGGATTTTACTCTCCAAAGCACCGTTTGCGACAGTCAAATAGCCGCTGTAACGGGTGGAGCTTGGGTGGATGATGATTCATGCCTGTCGGGCTTCAGAGTAAAAACAGACTTTGTGAGCCAGGACCTGTTGTTTGACGATGGATGGGCCATGCAGCGTTCGGGTGTTGGATCTGCCCGAGGGCTGCCTCGACATTGCAAAGAGTCCGAACTGCGAGCTAAACCAAGGGCCAGAGCATAAGCTAGGCAGCTCAAGCCCGAAATGACCACGTGCAGGAACCCTGTAGGGAGTAGCCTGGAGCACGATGAGTCAAACTAGCCCTTGATAGCCACCACCCCGATCAACACTACCCAGCCGAAGCAGTCTGACTATGTCCCGCTAGCCTCTGGCCTGTTTTGCTTCTTGTTCACAGAGTTTTCCCTCTATCGATTCTAGGCTCTCACCCCTAACCCAACCAAGACCCCTTGATATTAGTCGTAATCTGGGCCCACCGGCCACCCATTCCAGTCCCCTTCTCGAGGCCCCCGGCTGTAATCTCATGCACGGTCGTACTACTCTCGTTCGGGAGGATTTGATTTCAAACCAGAGACGCTCTGCCAGGTGCTCGGGGCCGTCAGTGGAGATGTGTCGGGTGATCTACTACCCGCAAAGCCATCTGACTCGGAGCCCCTCGGACGGTGCCTTTGTCGCAGCTCGTATGCATCGCTTCCGGGCCACGTCGATTGGCTGCGTGCGTCGTCCGGCATCTTTTGCCGGCAGAGTTTTGTTTGACGTGTTTGTGAAGCGAGATAGAAATGTCCGATCTGGCTGGCCTAGATCAAAGTCCGGCCCTAAAATCCGCCCCTTGATGAAGTAGATGGCTTGCTTCATAAAGACGTTGTGTCCGTCCAAGCGAAACTATAATTCTCACGATCTTCATCTTTGTCGCAAACCTGCCAACGCTCGTAACAGTCACCTAATCTTAGCTTACTGACTGCCTCAGCAATTGGACTACCAACACCCAACATAACACAACAATCACCCCCCTTTAATACAACATAGTGGCTCAGGCAAAATAAGAAGACCACCATGCTCTTCCGGAAAGAGAAAAAGGCAGAACCTCCTGCCGCGGCCACGGCGCAAAATGAGGCCATCGAGGACGAAGCCGCCAACGACATGATGCCAACCCTCACGGCCACATCGACAGTGCCGCAGCACGAATACCCCAAAGGCATTCATCTCGTGCTCCTGCTGGCCTCCGTCTTCCTGACCATGTTCCTCGTCGCTCTTGACCGACTGATCATCGCCACGGCCATCCCCGAGATCACCAACGAGTTCAACTCACTCCCCGACGTGGGCTGGTACGGCTCTGCCTACCTGCTCACCACCTGCAGTTTCCAGCTGCTGTTTGGAAAGCTGTACACTTTCTTTGCCGTCAAGGGCGTGTGGCTCATTTCCATCTTTATCTTCGAGGTCGGGTCTGCTATTTGCGGTGCTGCGCCCAACTCGACTGCCTTTATTATTGGACGTGCGATTCAGGGAATTGGTGGTGCGGGCATCTTCTCTGGTGCAATTGGTAAGAATCTACTCCTTTCCCCCTCCTACTCGATGCAAGTCTAACAAACATTCTCTATAGTCGTCATCGTGTACGCCGTGCCGCTTGAGAAGCGACCCATGTTCCAGGGCCTCTTCGGCGCCATCTTCGGCCTGGCTTCGATCATCGGTCCTCTAGTCGGCGGTGCCTTCACATCGAATGTCACCTGGCGCTGGTGCTTCTACATCAACCTCCCAATCGGCGGTGTCGCTTTCGCCTTCTCTGCGTTCCTCCTCAGGGTTCCCGATCGTGACACAACAAAGCAGCCGCTTAGCAAGAAGCTTGCCCAGCTCGACGGAGTTGGTACCGCGGTTCTCATCCCCGGTGTTGTTTGTCTTCTGCTGGCCCTTCAATGGGGTGGTCTTGAGCACCCGGTAAGCTTGTATTGCTTTCCCACCTTTCGATTAACATTGCTAATGTATTTTATAGTGGTCTGATGGCCGAATTATCGCCCTGTTGGTTCTCGCAGGCGTCTTGCTCATTGGCTTCGTTGCCGTCCAGGTGCTTATGCCCAACACTGCAACCATTCCCCCTCACATCTTCAAGCAGCGCAGTATCCTGGCTGGATTCTGGGCCACTATTTGCATCGGATCTCAGATGATGATCTTTGGTATGATTCCTTCTTCCCTCTTCATGTCGGGCTCACGGCTAACTAACTGACTCAGTCTACTACCTGCCCATCTGGTTCCAGGCCATCCAGGGCGTCTCTGCCGTGGATTCTGGTATCCGTATCCTACCCTCAACCCTTTCCATGGTCGTCGCAACCATCTTCTCCGGCGCCCTCATCACCAGAATCGGCTACTACACCCCGTTCATGATTTTCGGAACCTGCCTCATGTCCATCGGCGCCGGTTTGCTCACAACCCTCCAAGTCGACACCGGATCTGGCAAGGTAAGCATCATCACACCTGCATCCTTCCCACCTACACCTGCTGACATCTCTTTCTCTCTAGTGGATCGGATACCAAGTCCTCTGGGGTCTCGGCATGGGCATGACCTTCCAGGCACCCAACCTCGCCGCCCAGACCGTCCTCAAGCTCCGCGACGTCCCCATCGGCACCACCCTCATGTTCTTCAGCCAGCTCATGGGCGGCGCAATCTTCATCTCGGTCGGCCAGAACGTCCTCAACAACGAGCTCCTCAAGCGCCTCGCCCCGCTCCCCGGCTTCCGGCCCAGCTTCATCTCCCAGGGCGGCGCCACCGCGCTGCGCACCGAGTTCCCGGCCGAGCTGCTCCCCGCCGTGCTGGACGCGTACAACGAGTCGCTGCGGAAGGTGTTCCAGATCGGCATGATCCTCACGGTCTTAACAATCATCGGGTCTGCGACCATGGAGTGGAAGTCGGTGAAGAAGAACGTGAAGAAGCCTGTGGCTGCGGGTGCGGAGGAGCAGCAGACGACGACGGGGGGTGCTAAGTCTGATGGGGAGACGGTCGTGGAGGGGTCTGTGGCTCGGTCGGAGAAGGATGTGGATGTGAAGAGTGCGCCTGAGGCCGAGGCCAGTGCCAAGAAGGAGAAGGAGAAGGAGAAGGAGGAGAAGATCTAAGGGGGAGAAAAGAGGAAGAGCAGGGCATCACAACATGGTTTGGGGCGTTTGGGGTCTGGGTTTTTCATCGGCATAGATTCATTGACGCGTAACGAACTCGCGCTCGGGCGGGCTTAATGAGGGTATGGCGTAGCAGGTACCAAAGCTACTTGGAAACTCCTCTCTAGTATATAATAATTAATCAAATCTTTAAAAGATGTCACCTCTTACACTCTTTGTGTTCCCGTGTTCTTGGCTTGCGTTAACCGACCATTCCCTCACCGTTGCACGAGACATCTTGACCGTCAGATAATGAACGGTAGTTTATATATCAAGATGAGCATCCATACCACTTTGTTCACGTCTTATTCTATCAAACTAACCTACACGAGGGTTTATTTCAACGTAGACAATTGCTCCACATGGCCCTGGATTCGAACCTCCTTGTTATCCCAGAAGCCGATCCCTTCACCGTACGACTCAGATATTGTGATATACTTATCACGCTGTTCTGGTAATCCCGGAATTAGTTCGCCATCGCGAACCCACTTGTCAAATGTGAAGTGGGCATTTCGAGCCGGGAGATCCAAGAAGAATTTGTTAAAGTACTTGATGCCGGTGCGGGGACTGACGCTGATATCAGAAGCTCGACTCTTGGGGCCGACCGGCAGCATCTCATGCCAGCCGTTTGGGTGCCAGACAGAAGCGAAGGCGATTTCCGATACGCCATCGGTATTTGGTTCCATTGACCACGAGATGAGAACTTCTCCCGACTCGAAATAGAACCAAAGTGCATAATAGCCTTTTCCAATATGAAAGTTGCCCCACTGCCTTTCAAACAAGGCGTAGGACTGCTCGGGGTCAATTTCGTGCTCCCGTCCATCAATGGAAAGCTTGCCTGCTAGTCGGGTTGTAGGGTTCGCCTGCAAATCTAATCAGTCATCAACTCCCATCGTGCACTTGGCTCATCACCTACCCAGTACCACGACCATCCAGGGAGTGCAGCAGAGCCATCAGGGTCTGGTCCACGGGTGGTAAGCTGGATGCCGCCGCTACCTCCGTAGTAGAAATTACCACCGGTAGGTTGCAAAGTAACATCTAATTTAACACCAGCCAAGCCAAGCTCCAGATGCGTGCCAGTCCATCGATCACCGACGTCTGGGCTGGTAATGGTCTGCGAGGCGCTCTTCAGCTCTAGGCGACCAGGATTTCCTGACCCAGGCTCAAGGATTGAAGCACCCCGCGAGGTGAGATCCTGGAGATCGTTGAGGGAGATGAACGTTCCAAGAAGGTTGGCTCCACGGAGGCCAGCATTACTCGTCAAGTGGTATTTGTGGCCATTTTTGGTGGTGATCCAGTAGAGCATGAAGACACTGCGGCGTTTAGCATAATGAGTGTGCGCCAGTCAAGAACAGGGCTACAAACTTATTCACGTTGTTGGTGTCGGTTGTCACGTATGCCAAAGTTTTTCGGGCATCATATCTGTTGGCTGAAGTCTTTTTTGAAAGTCAGTCATGGTGTTGAATGCAACTATCACACAGAGCTGAGTGTAGAAACTCACACCGTCATTGTCTACCGTGGTTGGCGCATACTCTGGGGGAGCCCAAGACAAGGGAGTGGCTGGCATTTCTCAAGCTGAATTCCGGCTGGTCGTCTTATTGAATGGTACCGTCGCAGAGTCAATGGCAGAGTCGCCTCAATAACGACCAGCGTCGTGCTTTTAACCTCCTACTTCCGGGACTCGGCCTCCTCGAGGTGTCCGGATGGGGTTCGAAAACGGAATAGTCTCCATGGAGTCCACGGGCTTTCTAAAAGTCGAACGGAGAAGAACACCACGACTTGTAGCTATTATACCTAAGTAATTGTATATCATATTTTCTTTCTGCCCACTTGTATTCAGCCCCTTTCTTTGCTTCTCTCCTTTTAGCCTTGTTTCTTTTTCACCTTGATATCCTAGCCCTATGTGAACACAGCCCTCGGTCTAATACAAGCGTTTCAACGACGACACGTCACGTTCCTCAATCTCATCCGTTTCAATGGCGTCCTCCTATGCGAAGGGTCAACCTGACGACCTCGAGCCCGTCACACCGACCTCGAGCCCGTCACACCGACCGCAATACCACACTAGCAACTGGTCATTGACCGAGCTGGGATCATGCCCGAAGTGGCCAACCACAACTGCTCAGGATCAAGAACGCAAGATGATCCCTATCATGTATCATGGATTACCAATAACCCGAGGAACCCTATGATTTTTGCATAATCTAGGAAGTGGATTATCACCATAACTACGACCATAAACACCTTGGTCCTTGCCCTGGTTTCTTTGGTATTCACTGGTGGAGTATCTGAACTTATAGCAGACTTTGGAATCAGCGAAGTAGGTACCATCCGGGTATATCTCTGTTCATCGTTGAATTCGCCTTTTAGTCAGGTCTTCGGGCGCTAGATCATCTTTATTCTCACCTATACTACACTAATCACTTTCAATATCGTATGTACCGGGCACCTAACACAGCAGTACTTATTATTATCTTTCGCTTCTTGGCAGGTATATTTGGCTTATCACACTCTTACTAGTGTTAATAAACACATATAATGAATGAGACTTCTCTAGGCTAAAATTAACAGAAGGTCAGGGGGGGACTCCATTTAACCGAAAAAAGTTTCTATCTCTGTTCCACTGCTAACCCTCAGTAAATACTTCAAGTTGGCAGAAGGTTATTGAAGATTGTCCGATGGAAGCAATAATGGTGATTACAATATCCTGTGCTGCTTCACTGCGGGATATTCACGGATCAGTCAGCGAGACCGTTTATTAGAAGGAATCTACAAGGCGTTCCTAACAATTTATACAAGAATTTACGGGCAACACGGATACTTCTGGATAAATAAGGCTATGATTAGCCGGGTAGATCCAGCTAATTATATATTTATTCAAACCTTCCATTAGAACATTTAAATAGCTAGCTTTTCTCTATAGTCAAATTTGTTTTGCTACAATCGTTGCTTTGATACGAAGCTGTGAGATTATCAAACCACGCTATCTGCGTCATTACATCGGCCCCGCGGAAGCCCTTCCTGACCGCTATTAAAATGAGTATCTAATATACCGATGCTGTTCAGGTCACCCTGCTTGGTTTCTGAGATGATGTTCCAGCTCTTGCGGTCCTCGGTGGCAGTGTCAACGAAAAAGGCCACAGCAAGCTCCCCGCCAGCATCGACACGGATCTTCCATGCAGCACCTGCATGGACAATGCAGATAGCGGACGGTGAGGCGAAAGTGGATGGCTTTGCAACAAGGCCAAGGTAGATAAGACGGCGAAAAGCCACCATGCTCACACCGGTTCCTCTAAAAAGGATCTAAAAAGGAGGTCACGCGGCACTGTATATTGCACTTTGCTTCAGCTAAGGCGCCGTGTTGTAAGGTGGCGGTGTTGTGAAACAGATGTTGATATATCATTTCGCTCTTGACCAACAGCATCCAGCGAACATGCAGCCACAGTGGATTCACACGTCAGCTCTAAGAGCTGAACTTTCAGCTCTCGCCCGAGGGGGGCCTGGATTGGTGGCACAGTTTCTGAGGCTTACAATGACAACAAAAGCTCTGCCAGGCAGCTTCTTTATTTACCATCCATTCGCATACCCTACCGGCAAAGATTCTCTGCGCAAATACAACTTGATTGTCAGTGGTTTTACACCCGAGAGACTACCCAATTCCATCGCTGTTCGCCCATCCGTCATGGGCCTACGCATACTACCAACATGTATCATCCTCGCGATGCTTTTCGCGTGCGTCCGGGCAGCAGACGGGCTAGATACCTTCTCCAACCATCTATTTGGCGATTTGGGCCCGTAAGTTAGGTAATAAAGTATGCATGCAATCGATACACTAACCCAGACCCCTCTAGGATTCTTGCCCTGTTCGGAGAACGCGTCACGATGCAATTTATGAGTCAAGCTATGTCCTGGGTAGATTGCATTGCCCTAGCTATGGCTCCTATTGGTATTATCACGATTCTCATCAGTGCCATTCGAGTAAGCGGGCCACAGTTGCTCAAAGCTATCATCGGCCGGGGTCGAGAGAGCACAGCCGCTGCGGAGATGGAGTTGATGTCATCGACATCTCAAGAAGTTTGTGAGCTGTTTAATGGCAACAGTTTCGTCCGGTGTCAAGGAACCGCCCCTGTTTGGGAGTACATCTGCATTATTCCCAAAAAGGCCAATTCCCAGGAAAAATGGCCTTTGCAATTCATGACACTTGGCGATGCAGTCGGCGAGGGTCTTTTATCGAAACATGAAAAAGGCACACAACCCGATGATACTAGCGAGTCCACTTCCACGCCGCCCAACATTGGCAATAAGACGCATGGTATATTGGGTAACGCAGCAATTCTTAGTAAGTGACTTTCTAACGTTTACCTCATTGAGCTTTATTTCAAGATAAACTGATACCGAGACAAATTAGGGACTCTGCGACGACAATGAAAAGATGCCAGAGATGTGGAGAACCAGACAGGTTACACCATGGATGGATTTCGGCCAGATGGCAAAACCGACAATAGGCCCAGAGGTACAGAGAACCAAACAGGTACTGGCTCGAACGATTCGCCAGATGGTGAAACCGATAATAGGCCTAAAGATACAGAGAACCAAACAGGTACTCTCTCGAACAATTCAACAGATGGTGAAACCGATAATGGACCGAGAGATACGGAGGACCCAAAAAGTACTCCCTCGGACAGTTCGACAGATAGCAAAACCGCGACAACAAAAAAATGCATCACAGTCATCCGACAAATCACTGACAACGCGCCCAATATAACCCTCAATTTACAAAAGACTAATCTTCAAGAGACCGATCTGAAAAAGACCGTTGGCCGGAAGTGGTGGGTTGCAGCGATCGGGGCATTGGCTCAAGTAGGAGTCCTGGTCTTTTTCAGTGTTATGACCTGAACTCCGAAGGTTGAGCCCAGGTTTCAGAAAAACGGCAAGCCAGCCGCCTCTTATGGCGTTAAGCTAGCACTAAGCGGCACCATCTCGTTGGTGACTGGAATGTTTCTCTGTGGTTTAGTCGTCGAAAGGAGCGCAGAAAAGGAGGTTTATAAAGCTAAGGAGGGCCATGAGATCCGCATTTACTGGATTCAGCAGAGCCAAACCGTCAGTGATCAAGTCTTCGAATCATTTGCTGTGTTTCCGAAGCAAGAGCTTCATCTTGCGAGCATAATCAAGTCAACTCGGCATCGAGATCTTCGCAACGCCTCAAAAAGCGGCAAGATGCCTACGAGTCTACAATGGATGACCATTATCGGTGTTTGCTTCGGTTTGTCTGGCTTCATCCTCCAATTCATCGGTCTCAGAGCCATGAACTCGGCTGCGCCACTCACACAGCTAGGTGCCGTCGCCTTCATGACCGCATGTCGAGCATTCGCCCGACCTGGATTCTCAAGTCGTTTTGAGAGACAGAAGCTCCTCTCTGGATTCGAACTCGACTGGTTGGCCTGGAAGCTGGTGATAGGAAAGAGAAATGCTCCAACTGGTCAAGAAAGGGAACAACTACAATCCAATCAACAACAATCCAATCAGCAGCAATCCAATCAACAGCAATCCAACGAGCAGCCAAGATCAAATGAGCAACCAAGGTCAAATGAACAGCCACAAATCAATGAGCAACAAAAGCCTGACAAACCGATTGCTGGATCTTGGGCTGTTCTCACTGGCGAAATGTCTAAGTACAAGGCCCTGAAACCACTCACAAAAGAGAGGAATAAGACGGAAGCACACGAGGTACTGGTTGCACGCCGGGAGCTTTGCAAACTCGCCAAATTCCAGGGTCAGGCGTCGACAGAAGCCATTAATCTCGCCATGGCAATTGAGGCAGCGCTACAGACTCTGTTTCCAAAGGGCCCTCCTAAATCAACCACTAGGGAAGCTTCCAACTCAGATATATTACCCCCACAATCAACTGCTGGGGAGTCTCCCAACTCAGATACATCGCACAACCAACAGGGCGAAGACTTTCGATGGCTGGTCAACGTCGCACACCGCAGCTCGGGTTTGACTAATAGTCCGGAAAAAGAAACTCAAGGGGAAGTGTGGTTTGATCTGAATTACGCTGATAATTCCTGGCACGTGCTGGCAGACAGCCTTGATGCAGCACTGTCATTGTGGGTTTACACAAAGCAGCAGTCAGACAGAAGTGAGGATGATATCACCAACTGCGTGGGCAAAGAGAATGACGAGTGGCTCCGTCGCAAAGTCCCACAGCCATGTTTGAGATTGCTTGACCCGGGCGAGATGTCCAAAGCACAACTTCTCCAAGACCTGGAATGGTGGGCGCCGCAAAGCACTGACCATCTATTGGAGGTTGAAGAAATTACAGACTCGGCCCATGGGCAGACGGAGCCTACTGGTTCCAAAGTCTTTCATGCGGCCAGAGTGGTTGGCTGTAGTCCTTCCTCAACTAGCAATATAAGGCTATTAGAGTTCAAAGAAGATGAAAACTCGACGGAAGGACCGACGACAGAAGGACCGAAGGCAGTACAGACTGAGCCTACGAATTCCAAAGACCCTCATGCGGCCGGAGTAGTTGGCTGTAAACCTTCCTCAACCAGTAATACAAGGCTATTAGAGGTTAAGAAGGATACAAACTCGACGGAAGGACAAACAGAGCCCACGAATTCCAAAGACTCTCACGCGGCAAGAGTGATTAGTTGTAGTTCTTCCTCCACCTGCAACACCAAGGCCCAGAAACGCAGTTTTCGGACTTTTTCTCCAAGCATGGAAAATAACAAAAGGACCCTCGCAATCGAGTCACGGGATTCGTTGGAACACCTCTACGGCAAGGACCTCCTTTTCTCCTTCATGTGTTCAGCTGCAAAGACACCTGGTGCAGCCATCAAGGGCAGAGTTGAGGTACAAACAACCCCTACTAGCAACCAAGCACCCAAAATCCTTTGGCATAGAGAGTTGGCGAGACTGGGTGATTTCTTCTCGTCAAGCAGTTTTGGAACTGATCAGGAAGCACTGGTGAACGTCATTGCACCTCTCAGTATGGGTGGGATCCTGCCGTTTCCACACGTTTTCCTCGAATCAGTGCGCAATGAAGTTGCAGAATGTTTCCAATCGGGAGTTGAATCGTCTGCCCAGAACATTTACTTTGACCTTTTAGCGCAGATGGGGAGCTATGCATTGGGGCATAGCGGCCTTTACGAGTTCATGTTAGCATTCGTGTTGGAAGTGCATAATGACGCCGCGCACCAAGCTCGTTCCCTGAACATAGGCAGGAAAGCAGTGCATCGACCCATGGCCACTTTAGCGCTCGATCTCGAGAGCTGCATCAATAACCGCATTCAAAGACGTAAAGTGAAACCCGAATTCTTTTGCGAACTTAAAAGGCTCTTCAACACATCAAGACGAGAGCTGATTGCTGATTTATCACCATCCCCTTGCAATGATCAGAGAGGTAAGAATCCTAATGCAGATGGTAGCTTTGATAGCCATCATGGCTTCACCACCAAAACGTTTCCGCCATATTTCAACCTCGCTCCATCACACATTCTTGCATTGGAAGGTTCATTCGCTGAGGAGCAAGCCGACACGAGAGACTTTTGCGGGCGAACTCCACTCCATTATGCCGCAATGAAGGATGAAAATGCTGAGGCTCTGGGAGACTACCTTTCAGAAAAAATCTCAGAGGCTCTGGGGAGCCACCTTTCAGAAAAGCAAAAAGATGTCGGCGTTAACGTCAAGGACCACCGCGGATATACCCCATTACACTATGCGTGTGCGCTTGGTAGAATTGGGAACGTGCGTGTCTTGCTGACTTTCAATGCGAAGCTTGACAATCAAGCCATTGATGGAATGTATCCCACACATTCAGCAGCTCGCGAGGGACATGTGGAAGTAATCGAAACAATTATAGACACAAGTAGACCATGGAGATTGACAGACGCACAACGGAGACTGGCAGACCTCAACGGTTATTTGCCGATACATTGTGGTGCGATAAACGGCCACGTAGAGGTCATACACCAGCTAAAGGCAGACATAAATGTGGCCAGCTTAAGTGCAGAAAAAGACACGCCGCTTCATCTAGCCATAATGAACGGCGAGGTGGACGTTGTCAAAGCGCTTCTCGAACTTCTTGTCGACATGGAAAACAAGAACCGGCACAACGAAACAGCCTTACTGGTAGCCCTTGACATGGGCGAGTTGGAAATTGCTATGCTACTGATCGAGAAGGGCGCGAACCCCAATCACGGCGGTTGGAAAGGTGACAATGCACTCCACTACCTGATTAGACGAAATGGGGAGCAGCGGCCCATTGTGGATGTTTCGAAGTTGCGCAAGGTGGCTGACGCTTTGGTAAAGAAGGATGCAGACCTTAGGGCTACGAACGACGAGGGCCTAACACCTGCGGATCGTGTCAAGCAGTTGGGGTTTACTGAGCTCGAGTATCTATTTGAGGTCTGAATACGTTGCTCCAGTAGTCTCCCGAGAAAAGTATAATATGGATATAGTATTTACTCTTCATGAGGATCAGACGAGATGTAGCGCTCAATCAAATTTGCCATCAAGATACGCAAAGGAACCGATAGTTTATCCGTGATCTCGCACTCGCTCAGCGAGGGACCTCCGTAGATCGGCGTAGGCACAGGGTAGGTGAAATTCTGCGATGGTACATTGTCCCCGCAGGATGACGTGATGCGTGAAAAGTCTACGCGGTCATCAATGATAATTGCATATTTTGCTCCTCTCCCAGGATCAATAAGCATCTAGATTGCGACCGTAGCAGATCCAACTCTTAAGGGCTTGAAGCAATGTCTGCCTGCACAAAACTGGAACGGGTGATCAAGGCCGCGGAAAATGTTCCGGCGAACAAGGGCCTTCATAGATTCTGGGGAGTTAAAACTTTGCGATCCAATAAGATTGGCAATGCATAATCTTTTGGTGGTCCTTTGCCCCATCTAACTTAGCTTGTGGGCGGAAAGGGTCCAACTGCACCGGAAGGCTCCCAAGATAAATACAGACCTGTTCCGAGGTTATTTATTCCCGAGCTCCCCTTTCTTTGCCTCTAGACACTGAGAAATGCTGGCTGGAGAGTAGCAGCCATGTCTGCTACCGACCGCTCGACCGAAGAAAAGGTCGAATCGCCTGACGATCTGATTCGGACAGCCTCCGGATCCGGGAAAGGCACCTCAGAGACGAGCGTCTCACCGGAGAAACAGGACGACCCGGACCAAACCGTTGTTCTGTCCAAATATGAGACCAGTTGGGTGCACAGATTGCTCACGCCGCCCAATTGTCGATGGGATCCCAGTGTGCCTCACGAATTGACGTATTCACTCTGTATACTGTATGCGACGGTACGTGCTTTTCTAAGGCGTGACCCCGATTTCTCATCCTTCGCCAAACTGACCAGAATTACAGGCTGCCAGTTTTACGGTCGCCAATCTCTACTATAACCAATCTATTCTGAACAAGATTGCTGAAACCTTTGGTGTGAGCTATGAGACCTCGTCCCAAGTCCCTACGCTGATGCAGGCTGGGTATGCCTCTGGTCTCATTTTTGTTCTTCCTTTGGGAGACATTCTGGAGCGGCGGTTTTTCATCATTGGACTGGTCTCTTTCACCGCAACCATGGTAAGTTTAATAGCCTCTGGACTCTTGAATTGCGTATTTGGACACGATACTGACTGCCCTGTAGTGGATTGCCCTCTGTGTAACGAACAACTTCACTGCCTTCAGAGCCATTTCGTTCATCTGCGGCATGACCACCGTGACGCCACAGCTCATGGTGCCTCTCGTTGGTGATTATGCCCCTCCGAACCGCAAAGCAACATCGTTGTCAATTGTCTCGTCTGGACTCATGCTTGGTATCCTCATCGCCCGACTCCTGGCTGGAGTGGTTGCCAACTACACCGCCTGGCGCAACATCTACTGGCTAGGATGCGCAATACAGTTCCTGTTGGCGATCCTCCTCTTTGCCTTCTTCCCAGACTACCCTTCCACCAACCCGGACGGCCTCAACTACTTCAAAGCTCTGTGGACCGTCATTCACATGATGTTGACGGAGCCGCTACTCATTCAATCAGGCCTGATGGCTTTCTGCATCTCCGGTGTCTTCACGTCGTTCTGGACCACGTTGACTTTTCTGCTCGCCTCGCCCCCCTTTGAGTATTCATCTCTCCAGATCGGACTCTTCTCCTTGCTCATTCTGGTAATTGTTATTGTCATTCCAACTCTGGGCCCCTTCATGGACCGCTACGAGCCACTTCTACCCCTCCTGTGCTGCGGAGCCATCACCATGATTGGCGTCATCATTGGCACCTTCACAGGCACGTTCTCAATCGCCGGTCCCATCATCCAGGCCATCTGCATCGATATCGGTCATCAAATGGGCGCCATTGTCAACAGAACGGCCATCTTCACCATCAACCCCAAGGCACGGAACCGACTCAACACGGCGTATATGGCCTGCGCGTTTGCAGGGCAACTGACCGGATCCGCTGTTGGAAACAGGCTGTATGCGCAAGGTGGTTGGAGGTACAGCGGATACTGCAGCAGTAAGTTTTCCCGCTCTATGAAGAAGCCAGTGATCGTTGTACTAATCTGTTTTAGTTGGCCTGGTGCTTGCTATGATCTTGTTTGCCTTGGCCAGGGGACCTCATGAGACTGGGTGGGTTGGCTGGTCTGGGGGTTGGGAGCTTCGAAAAGTGCGTTCAGCGAAGGTGGAGCAGAGAAGTGATGGTGAGCAAACTGCATAAGAGTGCGATAGATAAGCATAGAATATAGACTGTTTTTTTATGACTTAATTGCGTGCCATCTTTCCTGGATGGGATCAATCTCTTGCCGTCCGGTGTGTGCATCAGGCTTCATCTCCAGGTTGCAAAAGTAGTCGAGTGTATCATTCTTATTAATTTACTAGAGCTAGGTAAACAGCAAATTCTTGTTCCAATTTATCAATCCAAAAATCTTGTCGTTTTCTTTTGCAGGACTTTCCGCCCCGTGATTCGCTTCCAAGGAAAGATGGCCTCCCTGAGTTGTTCTCTTTTCCTGCTCGCCACTTTTATCGCGTGTTGTACATCATTTTCTGTTCTCGACCCCTGACTCACTCTAGAAACAACCACTCATACTCAGGTTCTCATTCCAAAAACACCCACTCATCCTCGGGTTCATAATCCACGATGACCACCCCATCCATATCGTCCATGTAGGTCTTGCCGCATCCATGCTTGGCCATTCCGATCATCTTGGGCATCTCCAGCTCGGTCTCCATGGCGTTCGCAAGATCGTCAATGATTGGCTTTCGGATGGCCACATGGGTCTTTCCGAATCGAAGGGGCGCGGTGAAGAACTTGTCGTAGTAAACTCGAAGCGTAGTCTTGGGAACTGATACAGCCTGGTCCCAAATCATCGCGGCTGGTTTTGCAAAGTCGGAAATCACCTGATCGAGGGGGAAAGTCGGATCGAGGGAGACCACTAGAGTCTTGTTGTCAATCTCAGTCACGGCCACGTATCCTTCGATGACCTCGATTTCGTTGCTGGAAAGAATCTTCTTGTCGTTCTCTGAATACTCGAGATCGAAAGCCATGAGAGGAATGCGTGTTCCAAGAAGTTTGCTGAGTGTCTTGGTCAAGGTGACAGCGAACATGTGCTGAGTGATGTTTTGGTAGTTGATCCGACCATCACGAGCTTTCTCATCGACCAAGCGATCGCCACTGAGAGTACCGAGTCCCAGACATAGCACCTTCGAGATCTCTGGTAGCTTCGGGGCGAGGAGTTTCAGGGATTGGAGAAGCTCTGCGTGATCAGGGTTGCTGCCCCAGGTTAGCCAGCCGCGGTTCCAAGCAGCTTGGAGTTTGCGGAGATCGCGTTGCTCAGCATCTCTGGATACCAGCGAAGTCGCGGTCAGGGATGTGGTGATCATCTCCCGTTCGTCTTTGAAGAAGTCGCTGGTGAAAGCCATCTCGGCCATCTCGTCGATGTGAGGCGTTGTGATTTGGCTATTGCGTTCTCAGCATGAAGATGGACAGTGGGTGCGGGTAGGTCTAGCAGATCAGTCCGGGACTCTTGAGAAAGCATTTACTTACGTGATGTATTCCACACGAGGATGGGTTGCTCTTCGCAATGGAAGTGGATGCGTGTGAGGTCTTCGAGAGATGGAAACTTCAAGTTGTGGCGGTCGGAGAGATGGAAAGAAGTAGAGGATTGATGGAAAGAAGTAGAGGATTGATGGAAAGAAGAAGTTGGAAAAAGAAAGAGGGGGAAGCTTGAGGGAAGAAGTAGGGCTGAGATGGAAGAGGAATTACGCTAGAGCTCTGTGCAACCACCAACTTGCTATGCCGGCATGTGATGCATAAGTGACTCGCTTCGCGTTCAGAAAGCACGACCTGTTTCCAACGCGTCACCAGGGAAAGGAATGCTTGCTGGTTAAATGGATGTACCTTTTTTCAACTGCTATTATACGGTCTTATGTACCAAGCACGTCTTTATTTGCAGCTGAATATGGAAATTAGAAGCAAAGACAGGTTTCGACCTGATGCGAGGGTGGACTACCCATTCGCTGTTTCAACGTCCGAGATCTCCAACAGTTTCGGTTGTTTGTCAAAAGGACGATGATACCTTCAAGGAACGAATAATACCAAATTTCAGGTTGTTGTTAAAGGAGGAATAGGTGCAGTACGAACGAGAACTGAGTTAGTTTCGTAAATAAGGTGTGCTGATTGTTAAACGTCATCAAATAGAGAGCCGTAATAGAGCCCTAACCTCCAAATTTGATATTTAATTTTGTTGTCCTATTCATCATAAATGTAACTAGTTGAAATATCTCATTGCTTCAATATTCGTGTAGCTGATCATTTTGCTTTGGAAACTTTGGAAGTCCATGGCTTGATTTTATGAAGTAACAGGCGAGGCAAATGGAGTAGGCCTTTCTTTTCTAAGGTAAGAATGTGTTATTGATTTTCAACTACAATCATTCCGTAATGAGTACATTCTCTCCCTACACTTATCGAGAAGCAAGGCCCTTACCTAGTTAAGAGAGGCGGAGACTATGTGACCACAAAGGGAAAAAAAATGACAGAAAAGAGAAGAGAAAAGGGAGGTAGAATAGGAAGCATTCTAGCTCATGATAACAAGTAAAAGAAAAATTCCAACACTTGGGAGCCGATTTCTTATGCGGGGCGGTAAAGGATTAAACTAAATGCGCATGCCCGTCGAGTACCAGTGACTGGTCTAGATTTAGAGTTAACTTTGGGGTCTGTGACACGATTGTGGTGCTTAACCTTTGTCTCGAAGCATCAGTGTGAAAACACATCTTGGATAGGTTGTACGACGCGGGAGGCTGGATCTCCACAACGCGTAATGGTTTGTGTTACTGGGCAACCAAACCAAATGGCACGAAGTTCGCGTTTCAAAAATAAAGAACTAGATTAATGATGTAATTTCAACTCAGCTTCAAGGATGCTCAAAGCTGTGAGGGTTAAACCCACATTGACAAGTCCTAGTTCCGTCATGGAGCGTAGTGGGATCCCAGAGGTTCGTGTTCATGTGGTGATCAACGATTGCTTGTCTCTGGACAATGTACGGCATCCAAAAACGAAGAGCTCGCGCCGTCGAATGACACTTCAGCAAATCTAGAAATTAACGATGGCTTTACACATTCAAATGTCCATATGTTTAAATTACATGGCCTGGAAGCTGAAGGGCGCGTGGTGGAGAGCAGGAAGCTGACGAGCTTAGTTCGCTATCTATGA
This sequence comes from Clonostachys rosea, assembly GCA_026958235.1. Classification (NCBI taxonomy): domain Eukaryota; kingdom Fungi; phylum Ascomycota; class Sordariomycetes; order Hypocreales; family Bionectriaceae; genus Clonostachys; species Clonostachys rosea. The sequence goes on from CP110208.1 coordinate 1,647,902, forward strand.
ACAGATGAGACTTCCACAAGCGTGGTCAGCGCTTTATACGCGTGAAAGCTACTGGCTAGCCAAGCTTGCACTCTTTTCAAAAACCTTGCGGCAATTTGTCCTTGACCGGATCAAGCGCGATTATATCAGTCAGGCTGTAACGATATCTCTGGCAAGAATCAATTTTTTTATCCTTTACATTTGATCACAAAAAGCCGTTCTTCAAGGAAAAAGATACTTGTATTATTCGTTTCTATGAAAATTGTGCCAAGGATCTAACATTGGCCATTATATGTTCGTTGCGTGGAAGTTTCTCGTGCTTTTCTGTTCATATCCTCCGTTGAGGGGGGGGCTTCTCAAGCGCTAGATGCCAACGCCTTCTTGCTACCATCATGTGAATACATCCTCATTGATCTTGTCGACTCATAAAATTTAACGAGCTGGTCCATTTACAGGGCCATAGCGGCGGCAACGGCGGCGAGACCCATGACGCCGTATCGCTGGGCATCCATGGTGGGAGCGGCAGCCCTGGCGGTGGAAGTGGCGGCAGCGGAAGCGGCAGACGAAGCTGCAGAGGCGACAGAGGAGGCCGCAGCAGTGGCTCTGGAAACAGCAGATGAAGCGGCAGAAGCGGCAGATGAAGCGGCAGCAGTAGCCCTAGACGCGGCGGAGGAGGCAGCGGAGCCACTGGCGGTGAGGGCACGGCTACTGGCGGAAGGGATTACTGCTTGAGAAGAGGCAGAAGCGGAACCAGAGGCACGAGAGGTGTTGCTGCCGGAGACGGATGCGCTGGCCCTGGATGACGCGCTGGCAACGGCTGACGAGATGAGACTGCTGGCTGATGCACTGGCACTGGCCGAGGCACTGGCACTGCCCGATGCACCGCCGGTGACTGATGCGCCACCAGCTCGGGTGGTGCTGATGATGCCGTTTGGAGCACTGAGGTTCGGTTAGTATCACCTCAGGTTACACGGTGTAACACAACATCCGCCATGAGAAGCAGAGCTAACAACAGCTCCTCAAGACGTGTTGTATAAAGACGTACCTCGACTGGGCAACAACGGGGGCCACGACCAAGGCTGCAACGCTGAGGAGAGCAGTGACCTTCATCTTAACGATAGTTTGTAAGTCGGTGAGACAGATCAACTCAAAATAGACCGCGGTAAAGTAGTAGAGACTGATGGTTTAGGCTTTGATATCGAGCAGAGCGGAGGGGGCCATTTATACCTTGAACCCTGAGCCAGAACAAAACAAGCAAGGTCGGTGAGCAAACTCAAACCCGGGTTTTAGGCCTCCATGGCGACGATCAACAAACAATAGAACAGCTGGATAACGCAAGCGCTACTGCCCAGTGGCGTCGTCCGAGAGCCACACACCATGTTGTCCAGCAACAGTTGCTCGATGCTCGATATGCTCACGCTATGGGCGGGTTCGGTCTGACTGAGATCCACCGGACGAGAGCTACATCTAGTAGCCCCAGCTACGATGGAAGCCACTGGTTGAAAAGATGGAATGTGGGGTTGAGTGTATGGCCGGAAGCTATTCATTCGACCCGATTCTACTGTCCGGACGCATGCGTGCGAGCCTTACGGTGATTGATCCGATGCGGCAACCGTGTGGGAGCAGTACCTGATCTAGGCTTTAGATCTGCATTGCACCAAAGGCGACGGACAAACTCAATTCGCCTCTCCGATCTGCCATTCCGTTCTCATTCTCTTTGCGCCAAGCTCATAAACTGCTCATAAGAAAAGTCCCGCCACCTATCCGGTAAGGTGGCGAGGATGAGTCTGAGACAGGAGAGGCCAAGGCGATGGTCTCAGCGGTCAGCCGCCTTTTCCGCTTCGCATTGGCCACATCCCGTATGTTTCTGACAGGGAGAGGTGAAGCTACTCACCTCCTAGCTATGACAGCTTGCCTCGACCACTGCTGGCCAGTTGTTCCTGTTGACGTGATACGCTTCTGCCAATGGTACCAAGCCACGGGCCATACTTCCTTCTTCCCACCAATGGGCTTTAGCCCTGTTCGGCTCTACGGCACCGCTTAGACTGGTCTCGAAGGGGCTGAAAGTGTGTTCTGGATCTCTGTCTCAGCTCTGCGGTGTCCTCTTCCATTTCAAGCTCTGGCTCCTCGATCGATGTTACGAGGGTCAGGACCATTTACCCCGGATCGGGCGTTCTACCTGATTAAGCTCCCCATGAACACGTTCTTTGTCCCCAAAGGCACAACGGGGAGATCAATTGGCCCGTCAGTCAAGTCCAGCCTCCCCCCCCTGCCACCAACATTCCAGCGTAGCTGATCGCGGGCAATATTGCGACATCGCTAGCGTATGCATAGCTAGAGAAAGAAAAGGCAAAAAAAGGTTTACTGGATGCAGAGCATAACCAGAAGAGGAATCGGGGCCAATGCCAAATGCACGCTTTAAGCTGCTGTCGGAATTCCATTAGCAAACTTACCGCATCATGAAGCAAATTTCTGCAGAAAAACTTGATCTCAGGTCCGATTCCAGCTGAAGCTGTGTCATGACCCAGGATGCGTGAGGCTAGCCAAAACTCCGGTGTATTGGCCTCGTCGATCGGAACTACAACACCCGTCTGACGCGGGGAAACATGGATGGTTGGCTGGACGGCATCTGCCGCAGCAAGCAAGCTATAGGATCCTTCCGCCAATAGTCCGTAGGCCGCTGATCTACTAGTAGCAGCAGCATGGGGTCATGGAGGCCGCCGAGGTGCACTTCTAGGTGGCCATTCATTGTCGTTGGACAATGATGCCGTAAAATACACGAACAATGATATCAATTGATCATCTGGTCATCAGCAAGGATCTTCAAATGCGCCGATCGGCGGATGCGGTACCGATCACAGATGGATTCCAACACTCCGGGCTTGGTCGAGAGTATTAGTTACTTCCCTCATAGTTGAACTTGGTCGACGCCTGTGCTTGTAGTCGCGGACAATGTGGACGGAATGTCATTCAGCCACTGGCTACGCATCGGGCCTCGACCTCTCGGGATGATGCTATTACCCACGAGACAGGTTAGGGTGGTATTTCTAGTTTTGCGTTTGGGTAGAAACTATCTTTTCCGAGGCCATTACACCAGCCACCCCCACGAGGCGAGCGTTCATCTCCTCTGGCCAACAAGTCCAAGATTCTATGCATAACTTCTAGCTTATCTGTTACATCATTGAATGAATCAATAATTTGTCAAGAAGTGGTGGAAATTGGGATACAAGGAGCATTGTCCGAAGAACTAAGAACTGCTCATCCCTAAGCCGATGGACAAAGGCGCCATGTGCTCTATTCTTTGCAAGCAGCTCAGCTACCAATCCCCTCTCGCAATTACTGCCCAGAAGTCCTCAAAACATCTCCAAATGTTTTAGTGAGAATTAGTTGGTGATGATCACTCACGTCATTGAAGATATCATCATCAAGCCGGTCTACCGGGAGGATCGACAAAACAACATCCATGCTGAAGATGGCGAATCATTCACTTCTTTCCTGTTCTCTGCAGATGACCATTGACCATATTTGAGGTATTTTCTAGGAGCAATTCAATTCAATTTCTCACTAACTGGTATACTTCGATAACTACTGATCAGCAGGTTAACATCTATGCGGAAAACCCGCCTAATAGCGAGTTAATACCTGCGCGGTTAATCCGCCTAACAATGGCCGATGTGGCCTACACCTACATTATTGGTGTGTTGGGGATGAACGTGGGCTCCGACTCTTCTGCCCTGTTCATGACTGAGATCAGTCAGGTAGTTACATACATCACCTCGTGTCTCTGCTTAAGTCACAGAGCCTCTTTCATCCACTCCTCTCGTGAAAGCGAAGGTGGGCTGTGTGCTACTATTATCCCTCTTGGCTCGAACGCGTTGTGTAAGGATATGATTCGGTCCCAAGGATATGTATCTGCCGTGATATCTCCATTGTGAGGACTGAAAAGAATCAAGACTTCTCTCAAAGATGATCTCTTAGCCAACGCGATTTCCATGAAACACTGCAGCCAGTACTGCTCCTGGTGCCCGAAATCCGACCAAGACACCATGTTCTTCTCACAGAGCGCAAAACTGAGAGTGAATTTCTCCAACTTTGGAGCCAGGAGGAGCTCTACCTCTCCCGGCTTAAATTCCAGAATAAGCATTCCCCGCGCTCCCGACGGGCCAATCTGCCACCGGGACAATTTCAACTCCCTAAGTGCTTTGAAGTCGGACAAGTCAAGGAGTGTTCCCCGACCTGTTGGGGCGAGGTATCCTATGTCGAGTTTGACGACAGAGTCTCGGTGTCGAAGCAGCATCGGGCGGAACATGGGTAGGTCAATATAATTTGTGTTGTTGTAGTAGCTTCCCAAGCGAAAATGAGTCAGTCTTCTAGGCCATCTGAGTAAACAAGCCAATGCTCCGGCGGTTTCGCGATAATCCAACAAATCTAGCTCCGTGAAATTGGCCTCCTCAAGGTTCTAGCATTCATTCACGTCAGCAAAATGTGGTCGACAGTACTTGAGCTTGAGAATCAGTTAGCTAGGCCGATGGGCGTGAGACTTACCTCCGAATGCCAGGAATCGGACTGCGATATTCCATCGACTCTCAATTTACGCAAAGATGGAATCTGTAGTTCTTTCATTATGGGACCCAGCGTGAGGCCTGCCAAGGCTTCTCTGCTCAGGACCAGGTACTCGAGCCTTCGCATAAGCTGAACACAATTTCGAATCGATTCCCAGGTGTATTCGCCCTGCTCCAGAGAAAACCCCCCGTGGATCCCAAGCACTTTGACATCAGGAAGTAATCCGATCAGATCTATCAGAACGTCAAAATCGGCAGGTGAGACGTTTGTCGTGAAATCTGATATATAGAACCAGAACTCTTGGCAACAGTGGCCGAGTGACGGGTTGATCAGGAGAGTGTCCCGAAGCAGCCTTACCCGGCGGCTTGGGGGAGCCACGAATGTCGGCCACTCAAATCGTATTGAGTGGTAGTTGAATGGGACAGCCAGACACGCGAACCGCTGACAAACAGACGCCAGAATTGCGATCATGTCCTTGTCATACTGCTTCCTCTTCAGGGACTTTGGCCAAGAATCGCCCCGAGGCAGGATTGCAGCCTTGATAATCCTGACCAGTAACTCATCCGGCAAATCTAGAATCACTGCTGATGTTTCTCGCGTGTCTGTGCTCGCAGGCTCGTGTCAACGGTCAAGCTTTGTGGGATGGATATGGTGGCGCAGCTTACGTCTCGTCCATGAATATTCCATCGCTCAAAAAACGCAAGCCATGAGGCAGCCGAGCATATCGCACCGCGTATCGAAGTAACGTCAACGACCTCCCGTGTTCTTGTTGTTCTAAGCAGGTCCCTGCTTCCATGACACGCAATGAGTGCCCCGCATGCAGGGCAGGACAGGGAGGGATAAGACGAGGCGTACAGGGCGGATCAAGTATCTAAGCCATCTGGGTCACTGTCTGACAACAAACGCGTTCTCAACGAATCTGAACACTTCTGATTTCATAAGTGTCTACCGACCACACTCTAGTATTTTCTAAGCTGCTACGTCATTTGAAAAGTTCAAGATGCTTCGTAAACGTCCATTATTGATTGCCTCGATCATACCTAACAGCTGCACCCACCCGCTGTTACTAAGCATCGCAGGAGGAACCCTGTGCCGTTCCCAGATCATCTGACATGTACCTGGAGTTTAGTGCAAGAATTTTCATTCGAAAGGGACGATTTTGCTGAAAATTGAACTCACGGTTGGGCCAATAAGATATCAGCATCATTACACGTGCCCAAAGAGACACAAACTATTGGTATATATCCCTCTGATGACCAGCAAATCAGGCAATCTTTGTGGTTCAATACATCTAAATGGCTTTATTTGTGATGTATCTGGAATTGAGGTAATATTATTACCCTCACTGCGGATGTGATGTAAGTATACATCTCGGACAGTTATTAGCAGATGTACACGTGACATAAAGATGATAAACACCATCCTTTTACAGCTACAATAGCATGTTTGAACAGGAGCAGACGTTAGTCATGATCGTATGTTTAAAGGTGGGCTTTGCTTTGTTGAAACTAGGCTCCCGTTAGGTAGCGGCTACGTTTGGTTGGCGCCCGTCGTACCCATTCTTGGTCGATCCTACGCCGAAGGTTTCATAGAAAAGCCTCATTCTTCCCCTCCCATTTTGTGCCAAACCTCTGGATTGATGATTCTTAGGTGTCCAGAAAGAACACAGGTGTCTTTATAGCAGTGATCTGAATATCAACTAATGGTGCCTGGCGTGCATATATGATAGGTCTAGCTGGCAACAAAACGGAAGGATATCAGCAGAGGCCTCAATACAAAGGCCGAAAACCTTTCCCGACGTGTCTATTCATTCCCCAGCCATTCTAATGGCCCGACTCGTCGCAGGCCTTGTGGAGTAGCGCCACCAAACAAACTCTTCCAGAATCCAGAGTGCATCTTCCACTGCACATTAAGCGAACCGGCTCGGGAATGCCGACGGGAAGGGACAGGGGCCAGGTCGGATCAGGAAGTAGAGTACAGTTTCTGGCTCACCGCTTTATGCGGTAACTCCAGCGCTCGCACCTCTTGCCAGTCCGTTGGGTACGGTGATCTTCCATCGGGCTAGGATACGAAGACTGCCAACGTGCTTTACCAGCTGAAGATTTCGGGTCAATATTGTTCCATTTACCCAATCTAAAAGCCCATATATGGAGATCATTTAGTCTTGTCCAGTAGTTTGTAGTTGCTAATACACGGATTGCGTGATCGTGCTACCAGTTGAGATGGGATGTCTTCGTCTTCACGTTTGAGCTCCAGGAGATGTGCCTACCCTACACCCGTCATCACTCTTTCCTCTTTCTCGAAGGATAATGCTATCCATTAAATATCAAATATTTACTCTAGTCAAGGTGAACGATTTACTTTTCTACTTTAGTAATGGAAATATGGTCACTCTTACCACTATTACGTCTAAGGAGTTTCCCAGATGGACTGTTCTGGAATTGCAAATCATGAAGAAAATTAGCACGCCAACACAACACTTCATACCTTCTAGTCTTCTTTATCCTTTTTTTCTTTCTATTTGTTTCATGGTACGACGCGTGTTTTCCTCCCAATTTAAGCATATCTATTAAACTTAGATTCGAAAGGCAGCTGCTACTCACTGCGCTTATCGTACTCTGAGGGTGTATCAGCTTAAGTCACAAAGAGGTGGTTGAAGCTGCACGACCTTCGCCTTGTGCCTCCGGGCTACGAATATCATTACTGGAGAGGACTATGCTGTTCTCAGGCATGTGTCATAACGCAATGCACTAGGTCATTTCTATGGCTACGGACGAAAAGACCCAAAACAAACATACACTTACCACCCCATCAATCGCCCCAAAAAACCAAGGCGAATGATCGAGATGTTTGCCTCGGTCGCCAAAGGCACTTCGTTTTTCTTTAGATAAAATTCTTTTAGGCATATGTATGCAAGCCTATAAAGGCTGTTCTAGCGCTGTTTGATTTAAAAAATGCAATTCAAATCTTTCTATGATCGTGATGTTGGGAGCCTTGATGTGGTAAGGTGATAATCCGGCCAACATCTTAGCATAGACGACTGATCAATAGGTATTATGTACCAATTTCAGCAGTATCTAAAAAAAAGCTGGAAACACTTGCACAAATTGATCAAATTCAAAATATGAGCAAAATATGAGCGTCTCTGAGAGATGGCAAAAACTTGTTTGTCGTCCAAGCCCGGTGGCAGAACAAACAGGTATCTCAGAAAGATCTAGAAATACCTCATTTTATACTATATCTTATCTCGTGCTCTATTTGAAAGAGATTTCGCTTTTTCCATGACTAATTCTTCTGTCTGCGCAGAATTAAGCTTCACATATTGGATATTACTGTAAACCGGGATCACTAATATGGGGAAAATGGGGAAAATGCGAGACGCTTTCACTCATTAATGGCATACCTCTCAAGATGTAAGGAGCATATCTATCGTGTGAGCCAATATTCAACCGCAGAGATTGGTCAAAAATTCAGGTGGACATGCAACCCTATGCACTGAGCAGCCACTGACGAAAAGCTGCACATTCAGGCAGCCACACACACACAAACACATTTATCTGTGGCTTTCCTTATTTGCTTTTCTGAGACAATAAATATCATTCACGGCAATCAAAAACTTCACTCTTCCATCCTCACACTCTGCAAAATTCAACCCGACACACAAGGTAGCCTTGCTTCACAATATCATTATCAGCTCGCTGGCAGCTCTTGTCAGCTTCGTGCTCTCCCGGAAATGCAGTCAACAGAGGCTGTCTTCTCTCAGGCTCGTGAATTTACCCCGCTCCAGCAAATGACTTGTCGCTACTTCGCCCTTGGTGCGTGCAAGTATGGCGATGCGTGCCGGTACGCCCATCCTAAACCAATCAGAAAGGTACCGGAAGAAGAATTTGAGGCTCTCAAGATAGATCATGAGCCCGTCTCAGACTCCAGGCAACGAATACCCTGCAAATTCTTTGCATGGGGTCATTGCAAGAGAGGCTTGGCATGCTCTTTTGCTCACGCACTCACGTCAGACCATTCCCAGCAAGTGAACGAGGATTTCGAGGTGAGTATTACATCTTTGGTCGTTTGCCATATTACAAGATAAGATATGATGAAACGTTGAAGATATATGCTAATATATGATTCTATTTACAGGAGCCAGAAGATGGCGACAGTGGAGCGAGAGAGCTGGGCGGTGCGATTGTGCAATTTGGAAACGGAGCCACAGTCTTGTCGGTTTCGCTCCGAACAGAATTTTGCACCTTTCACTTGAACAATCTGCCAGATGAGGCAACTTCGAAATCTGTTGCATCTCTACTGGCTAATGCGGGTGTTGATATTGAGGCAAACAAGACCCGCGTTACTCTCGTGACCGGCAACGACGCCTCCGTATGCTCATCAGCGGAAATCAACACAGTAGAGCCAACCTCCCTCGAGGAAATGCGGGTGAAATTTGCTGCTATTCCAGGAGGCAAAGATATTGAAGTTGTGGGCATCCCCCAACGCGTTGCGCGAAGTTCGAATACCCAAACCATCGACTGCCGGAGGGTCCATTGCTCTTGGCATCGTCCAGTCTGCACTGCTTGGCTTGATTTTGGAAACGAGTCAATTGCGGACAGGGTTTCACGGGGGTTTCGATCAGGAAGATATAAAATCGAGGACCGAGAGGTCTCAGCATCCGAGCCCAGTGGAACAATCATGCGGTCCGCTCGGGCATATACGGTCATCCTGACCAACCTTCCGCCTCGCATCACGAAGGAGAAGATACTATGCCTTATTGGGAGGAACCTTCTTCCTCGAAATATGGAGATCTCGGAGCCTGCTTACGACGAGGAAGATGATACGGCCATTGCACAAATTCAGTCGCTGCTCACTGGCATTGGTCAACTTGAGGGAGACCCAGTTGTGTCAAAATCTAGCTTGAAGAGACTAAAAATACAGGCCAAGTTCGCACACGAAGCTGATGCACGAACGGCTGTCTCCAAACTACACGATTTGGCGCTCCCTTTTTATTCCCGAGGGAGACTCACGGTACAGCTGGTGATTTCAGCCAAGTTCAAGGTGCTCAACCGGGTCTACCAGGCCGTAGAGCAGCGCATTAAGGGGCAAAGACAGGCTTGGATGGATTCGAAGGTGTTTCTCAGAGTTTACCCTTCGTCCGCAGCTTTTACATGCCTCAAGCTCGAGGGACAAGATGCTAAGCAAGTAGCGTCCATCAAGCAGGAACTTGACTTGATGCTAGCAGGTTGCGTTGTTGAACACAACGGGCAGGCTGTGTGGAGAGAGGCCTGGGGCAAGATGAAGAATATCACTAGCATACTGAAGCCTGTCGAGCAAGCTTTCGATGTGTTCATTTGCCGCGACACTCTCAGACGGCAGCTTCGAGTCTATGGCGCTCCCAAGAGCTGCACGGAAGCTGCCAAGCGTCTCGCGGAATTAACGCATGTCGATAATGAATTTCGCTTCGAGATCCCTCTCGATCCGAAAGGTTTCCGATGGACTTGTCAAGGGGGGCATAGTGAATTGTCTTCGACCCTAGACCCGAAGCCAGTAACATTGGATGTAGTCTCTAATCCGAAACGGATCATCATTCACGGCAACCAGGAAGATTACGAAAAGGCGTTGACACTGCTTCATGGCGCGAAGAAGCAGCTGACCAAGGCAGCATCGACCGATAAAGACTGTTCAGCATGCTGGACTGAGGCAGAATGCCCCGTTCGAACACAGTGTGGCCATGTATATTGCTCTGGGTGCTTTGAAGCTCTTTGTTCATCGAAGTCTGCCACCGACTCTGATATGCTAATTCGGTGCGTGGGCGACGAGGACACCTGCAGACGAGTCCTTCCTCTAAGTGAACTGCGAGAACACCTCTCTTCCACAACCCTGGAAGACATTCTGGGTGCCGCGTTCTCATCTTATATCGCTAAGAACGCCGCTGAATTCCGATACTGCCCTACTCCCGACTGCGGCATGGTATACAGAGTGGCCAAGGAGGGAGTCAAGGTGCCCCCGGCTCACACATGTGGGAAATGCCTGATCAGCCTTTGCACATCCTGCCATGTATCGCATGAGAACCAAAGCTGCGCCGAGCACAAATCACAAATACCTGACCCAAGAGTTGAACTTTTGAAGAAGAACTTGGGTATCAAGGACTGCCCGAAGTGCAAGACGTCAATGGAGAAGATAGATGGATGTGACCACATGACGTGCCAAGGCTGCGGAGCGCATATTTGCTGGAAGTGCCTGGAGAGTTTCACAAGTGGCAGAGACTGTTACGAGCATTTAAACAGGGTGCATGGAGGAATCATGGACGTGCCCCGTGGGCTCTAAGCACTACGGCTTATCCCAGTGACTGACGTGGAGGGATGACATTCAAAACAGGGGGGCCATCAATCGGAGGGATGCCCTCAGTTTTCCGGAAAGAGCACTTAGATAGATGCCTAAATTGACAGAGTTCTTGACCTTCATTGCTTCTAAAGCTCGGACTCGTTGATTCCATGCAATTAATGTTTTCCGACTCAGGCAGGGATCGGCTTTAATGTAGTTGTGGAAGTCCATCTGGAATCCTCAAATACTACCGGATTTAGCTGCAGTAGCGGCACAGACACACGCGTCACAGGCAAAGCCACTGCGCTTAATTAGACTAGGCATCGATTAATCATCATTCTTAAGTCATCCCACTCCCTCTTGACATCGACGCTTGTCCGCCCCAAGCCCGTTGAACCGTTCCTCTTATCCCGCCGTTGATGGTGCCTCAGACGTTCAACAATGTCTACTCACACCCAGGAAGCGTTGAGCGACCGGGATCTCGCGGCAGTCAGCGAGAAAGACGCCCATCTGCGCTATCTCCGGCCATCCGACGGCCAGCTCGTGCCACTCGTCACCCAGAGTTTTGATCAAGAGGGCCAGCTACAAGCCACAGCACAATGGACACGGTTAAGTCGGCCGGTAAACCAGGTGCCCTCATTCCAGCTTCTGTCGTATTGGATTCTTTCGCCAGTTCTGGGGAGAGAGGGTGATGCCGAGCTCGATCTTACGCCATCGTCAATCGGCTGGACTGCGCTGAGGCTCATCATCTCAACCCCTCTTTCCATCGCACTTGTACGTCGAGAACCCTCAAATCATGAGCCAGTTTATCAATTTCCTGACATGACGTTTGTAGCTTTCGGGAGTGACGCATGGTCTGGGAGCGTTTCGCATATACTGGCTCCCCAAAAGCCCAATCACAGAACCAGACCATCGCTATGATGAAGTGCACATCCCATCCTCGGGCTCTGCTCCGTTGCGTCGTTTTTACGACATAGACACCGGGGCGGAGAGAGCTATAAGGCAAGGATCTGGGCAAATCGAAACTCTTGCGCGGCCTACCCATCTCTGCATCATCAAAGATGCTGAACAAAGAACGTACGAGACCGTTCCAGTCGCAGCAGAAGCAGACACCGAATTTGTGTTCGTAGCGTACGCCAGGACACAATTCAACGCCATCCCGGACGCTGAGATTGAATCTCTGGATTATCCTAATGAACACGGCCGGGAAGCCAGTCGACAGATAGGGAGAAGAGACCGAGAGACTCTAATCCAATGGGGGATCGACGCCGCTCTCGCAGCTGGGAAGCAAGCCTTTTGGATTGATTTCGAGTGTATTAGGGATGAAGTGGATCTTGATGGCAGCTCTGCCAAAAATGAGCAGCGAATCTGCCAAATTATCCAGGCAGCCTACTCCATCGTCGTCGCGGTAGGGCCTTCGATCAGTGAGAGAATCTCGTCTCTCATCACCAACTCGGAACCTCCGGAACATGCTTCAGAGAAGGCATCACAGTGGCTCCAGCAGTGGGCAGCTTCGCACTGGTCCCTGCCACAGCTGCTTCTTTCCCCGAGCGAGCAGAACATCAGCCTCTACATCCTCAGTGATCCCAAGGAACCAAAGGTGCTCACCAAACGCGATGTTGCAGATCTAGGCTGGGAGAATTCAAGATCTGTTGTCAAAGATTTGGTCGATCACTTCGAAGGATCTGTCACCTTGCCTCCACTGCGACTCATTCAGCTGGCTCTCAATTACTTCTCCAGGCAGAATCTCACCCCCTTCCACTCATGGGACGTTACTTATGCTATCATGAGCCTCTTTCCCGACCACCCGAAGCCTCATGTGTACCCGAGCGACTCGCCATTCCAACTCTTTGCACGCTTCGCGACGGAGATTGAGCCAAGGAGTAGCATTCTTGAGCGCATCATCTGCGATGCGCCCTACGGCAAGGAGCAAGAGGACTGGAACACAGATCTCACTGGTATCCAACCTACTTTCCGCATTAGCGACATTACAGACTCGGATGCCATGGTCCTCGATTATGTCCCTGCGGCTTCTATTTGCTGGGACCGAATCCCCGCTGCACCAGGCCTTGAGTTTGGCTCCCAATTCACTCGTCGCCTCATCGGCATCTCTCTCAGTATTGCAGTGGCGATGCCACTGCTTCGAGCATACTTTGCAAATATCTATCTTCAGTTCTCCAACCCAGAGCTTGAGTTGGTACGTGTGCTATTTAACCTGATCAGCGTCGGCGCTCGATATACAGCTGGTGTCGCGCTCGTGGCACCGCTGTACTTTCTCAAAGCCAAGAAGTCAACCACGCACGAACAATGGATCGACTTTGGCTTCCATGGCCTAGCCTTTTACTTGACGTCGGGACTTATTGGCGAGTTGCTGGTCGTGTTTGGGCTTGCAGCCTTCCAGCAAATCGCGAATGACCCAACCGCGACTGGTGCCCTCATCTCGGGCCTATTCTTCCAGACCACTCCTCTTGCATTCTTGCTCGGGGCTAAAGCACGCCCTGCCCCGGTCAAGGCTCGCTTTCTAGGCATCGAGGGACTCGCTGATAGGGCCACTGTCGAGCGATACATCTGGGGCCACGATTTTGGCAAGCTCACTCATTACTCTATCCGTGGCAGCAGTGCGAGCTCGAGATCAGCTCCGGAGTCAGATTTCACTCTTGTGGACACCTATGGAAGCACTATTACCTACTTCCGCTGCAGGAAACCCCCAGTTGCAGTGTTTCTGTGTGGCAAAGAGGGTGATGCACGACGTGCTGTGCTTTGCTCCTACGACCATCACACGGGTATTTATCATCGTGAACAGATCCTCAGGGTGGACGGCGAGGTGGCCAAGAAGATGCACTATGTGCAATCCGCCAAGCTTTCTTTGAACACGATCCCAGAATACGCAGAACCAGATGTTGAAGCACCCCAAGAGAATCTACCAGATGGCGGGGTGCAACCACTCTTTTTGAATACAGACTCGGTTGATAAGACAGCTTTTCTAGCTGGTCGGAAATACAAAAGGTTTATTCCTTCGGGGTTCCTTTTGGCTAGCTTGGTATGTTGAACTTGATGCAGCTATTAAAATCTTTGAATTTGGCTGACACTTGGAAGTTGGGGGCGCGGGTGTTTGGGCTAACCTTCTACCATTCGCTTGCGGGCGAAGAAGAGGCATACTTCACCGGTTTTCTCCTCGTCCAACCCCTCGCGTATCTTTTCGTGCGCAGACGGGTCTTCACGCGAGTAATAGTACCCGCTGCGTATTGGTACGGTATGTTGTTCTCTGCAGCGCTTGCCCCCCCTTCAGTTTTCCCACCAATGTGCTGATGACCATACTAGAGATCCTTTTCAGCCTGTATACGCTATCAGACATGACGTATCATAAGGAGGTTGTCAAGTATAAGCATCTCTTGGAAGGCCTGCTAGGAATATCGGCCGGCTTGATGCTCCCACTGCTGGTGATGTACACCTGGTCCTGGTTTCCTGCTCGACAGCAGCCAGTTCGTATGGTTACCTGGTCAGTACTTGGCAGCCAAGTCTTCAGTCTCTTGAATGCATACAATCCAGTCTTCTATCGTTCTGGTCAGCTGTTCTTGTCAGGTGCAGTGCTGTTCATAGGAACAGTAGGAGCGAACCATATTGGTCTACCTGAGGACTCCCCAAGGTTGGACACAGCGGAGAGAGTGGTGCAATCCCGCCGGTCTGCAGTGGCCAAGCATTCAGTGAATGGAGTTGTGGATGAAGCTTCCAGTGTCTCGTTGAGAAAGGTGTGTTTTCATGTGTCTTGTGTGTATGTGGAACGACAAACTGACTTGAAACCTGGCAGGCTTTTCTGCAGCTTCGCATGTCACGGTATCAATGGATCCGATCGTTGCTCGTCTTTTTCGTCTCTGCCTTAAGCGGTCTCCATGTTTGGAGAGATAGGTCCAGGGGATTGGGTAAAGCTGTTGGAGAGACCCGAGTGACGGTGGCTATGTTGGTCATCAGTCTGTTTGTCGCGATGCTGCCGCGTCTTCATCGTAAGTCCATTGAAATGTCCAATTCTATCCCACATGAAACTAATATACTCACTCTGCACTCTGCAGGCTATGTCATGATATTCTGCGATCTCTCACCCTCGGTGGGCTTCTTCTTCCGACTGTTCCGTGTCAGAGGAGTGTTTGGAAGCACGGCGCATGTCCTCGCCCGAACGAACGCATTCGTTTTCCCCCGTGAGTATCTGCCTTCACTTGCGGCAGTCTATCTTCCCAATGCTAACGTCATGGCTTTCGTAATAGTTTTCCTGGCATCGATCGTAAACGAATCCGAGTCGTGGACTGACACAACTGTGACCCTGTTCTCCTCGATGATGGGTTGGGGCATAGCTCGACTGCTCTCTGCCATCTTTTACCCTCCGATTCCTCCGCCTGCAACACTTATACCACAAGCCATGGTTCTTGGTATACTATGGATCTACCAGGCTCGGCATAGGAAGAACGCAATTACCCAAGCTCGGTCCAGTACAATTCGTTCAGAGTACCAAGACAATGTTGAAATCGAAGCGCTCACGTAGAAGATTGAATGACGTTGCGATCGTTAGATAGCAACATGTTTTACGTTCTTATTAGTGGCATACAAGTCTCGTATGCTCATGGAATTAGTTATCACCGATAAATTAAATTATAAAAAATTCATACACATCAATAGACGGAAGACTTGAATTGTTTTGAATGCGATATTAGATTATCTAGGTAGAGCTTTTTCGAGTATCCTAAAGCAACGCTGTGCTAAATGCGACAAAGGAAAAGAAAATATGTACAAGTCATTAATTATCATGGTCACTTTTGGTTTTTCAATCTCAGATTCAAGCAAGGCCAGCGCCAACATCGACCAGAATCTTGACCTGGTTCTCCTTGTCGTGAATCAGGGCGCTGAATCCCTCAGCCTCAACCTTGTCAAGCTGGATCTTCTTGGTGATCATACCGGCGGGCTTGATCTTGCCCTCGGAGATGGCCTGGATTACAGCCTCGAAGTCGCCTAGGCTGAAAGTGGCGGCGCCCATGTAGTGGCGCTCACGGTAGACGAGCTCGTTCATGTCGACGCCGGCCTTCTTGTCCCAGACGGCGATGTTGACGAGGGTGCCGCGGGCCTTGAGGGCCTCAAAGGCAGAATCGACAGCGATCTGAACACCGGCGGCGTCGAAGCCAACGTCGGCGCCGCGGCCGCCGGTGAGTGCCTTGACGCGCTCGACGACGTCCTCGGCCGTCGGGTCAATGACGTTGTGGGCGCCGAACTCGAGGGCGAACTCGCGGCGCTTCTTGCTGACCTCGCTGACGATGATGTTGCTGCAGCCGCGGCCGGCGAGGACCTGGACGACGGCGAGGCCGATGGGGCCGCCGCCGAGGACTAGGGCAGAGTCGCCCTCGCGGAAGGGGGAGATGTCGACGGCGTGCCAGCCGACGGCGAGGGGCTCGACGAGGGCGCCGACCTCGAAGGAGACGTTGTCGGGGAGCTTCTTGACGGCGGTGTGGGGGACAACGGTGGACTCGGCCAGGCCGCCGCCCCAGCCGCTGAGGCCGATGAAGCCGTTGCGGTCGCAGCAGTTGACGAGGCCGCGGGTGCAGGAGCGGCAGTCACCGTCGTAGATGATGGGCTGGACGCAGACGCGGTCGCCCTTCTTGACGTGGGTGACGCCCTCGCCGACCTCCTCAACGACGCCGGAGAACTCGTGGCCGAGGGTGATGGGGTAGGTCTCGTTGGTGATGGGATGAGGCTTGCCGGGCTTGGGGATCAGGTTGGCACCGCCGAGGTACTCGTGGAGGTCGGTTCCGCAGATGCCACAGAACTTGGGGGCAATCTTGACCTTGCCGGCCGAGACGGTGGGGATGGGGACGTCGTCGAGACGGATGTCCTTCTGGCCGTGGAAGCGGAGGGCCTTCATGGTCGGCGCGGGCTCTCCTACGAGGGAGAGGGTGGCCGGCCAGGTCTGGATCTCGACTTGCTCCATCGCTGATGGTTGTGGTGTGCTAGATTGATGAAGTGGGTGTGATGGTGATGGTATTTTTAGAGTTTAGGTGGGTTGATATGTGATAGAAGTGTCTTTATAAGTGTGTATTCGAGATGAATAGTTGCTTTTGATGATGGGAGTGATAGACAAACGATCAGACTGAGGGTTCGCAAGCTGGCTTTTTATCATTGTGAAATTCTGGGTCTAGGGCAACGAAGTTCACCCTCTTCTCGCCTCGTCCCAGTCTCTATTCGGTGTGAGCGGCAACATCTAGAGCAGAGTTGCGATGCGATGCCACGAGACACCCCAAAGGGTGGCTCTTAGACGAGTCCCGCCACACTGCCTCGGATTGCCCAAAGCGGTAATCCCCACAAATGAAGCTCGCATGGATCACAGATTGACAGACCAGCCAGAAGCAGTCCGCCCACACCCTCTTCAGCGAGAAGAGAGCTGGCTGTGCTGGTGAATCCTGGCCCTGGTCCGCTTCCCTGCCGGGTGGCACGAGCAGCATCTTGATTGAGCGCCTGGATGACTTCCTCCACGGGTAAATGTCGTGCGGGGTCTGATGTGAGATCGGTCATTAGATCAAGCGATCACGAAGTCTATGAATCAACCAATTGACCAGGAACCGCGCCAATCAAGCATTTCAGGGCAGTGGCTGATGATGGCTTGCTCAATTGCGTTTTCCAGGCGTCATTCTCCTGTCATCCATCGTACAATCATCAATCATCGACACTGCTCGTCGTCTGCCAGTTTGCTTACATTACCTCTGCTTAACATCTGCTTAGGCAGCACCCGCCATGTGACATGTTGCATTCTGTTTCCCCTTTTGCCTACATTCGGGCCCTGCTGCCCCGGTTTCTCCGGCGCCCAGGTAGCAGGGGAGCACAAGCACAGAATCTCCTAGCAAATTGGTGGGGAAGATGGAATGGACAGAATTTGTCGTTCACGTGGACGGCAGGAGTGCGTGCAGATGGTGGAGCAAGGGGTCAAGTAATCACGGAATCACCAAAGGGGTTATCCTTCGACTTGTCTCGACCGCGGGGGACGGGGGCCACGGAAAGAAAGGTTGGGGGCTTCGATGGGGGTCACTACTGCTGTCTAGCCGAACTGCCATAGATGGCCAAGGCTGTAGGTAAATTTGGCATTGACTTTTGATGGAGAAGGACCCTACATCGATCTGGAGAATCCGAACAAGTGGAGATCTGGGGCCAGAGCCCAAGTCCAACTTAATCCAGGGCAACGCTCCACAGGGAACTGGCCTCGTGATCACTTGATCCTGACGCTTGCGAGGCCACCAGCCATCGAGATCCGTTGGTCGTACCTCCTCCTCCGCAGGGACCCGAGGCAGCACAACAGTTATTACATACGAGGCGGCTCACGTGGACAGTTGCTGCTGTCATACAAACCCAGCTTCAGCCTCTCCCGAACCTCTGCCCGACGGAAGTGACGGGAGAATCTCCAGGAACGCCCAAATTCCCCTGACTGACTCCGGCTACCAGCCTTTCCGTCCAATACTCTGACTCCTCCCCCTCCCTCCCTCCCTCGAAAACACACCTTCTGAATTCTGACCCAACCAACCGGTCTTGACCCACTAGGCGTACGCTGGCGCTTCCGGAGCAACATTTCCATGCTCCAGCGCACTCTCCTTTTTGGCGAGGATGCATGCAAGGGCATGTCTCTAGCCTCCGTGACACAGCAGCAAGCACCAGTCTAGTAAATAATGCCATCTAGCGCCCCTGTCAACCCATTTGCGAGCCTCCCATTGGTGCCGCCGTGTATTTCGATGGACCGATGAAGTCCCGATGAAGTCCCGGAAAAGGGAATACGACGAGCCGGGTGGTGTTGCATTCCCAGAGACTCCCCAATCGGCACATTGCCGTGTGAATCCTCCTCCCACATGGAGGGAGGAAATAAACTACACGTACAGGAGTCACATTCCTGCTGGCAGTGAACTACGAGTCTGTTGTTGCCATTGGATGCTACCCTAGCTAAGCCGCAGCATGCAAGAAACCCAATTCATCGATTGCTACAGAACATCAGTTCATCGTCGCACAGGCGAGCCGCGTGATTGGAACAGACTGTTCCATTGCCCATTACGACGGCAACATTGATTTAGGGTAGTCGGCTTCTCGACAATTGCGGGCTCGGCCTCATACATACCTTGTTGGTATGCACTCACCCACTCTCATAGAAGCACCCCTTTCCCTCCCGTGGGGCAATTGAATTGCACAATCCCTGTGGCAGCACCAATAAAAGCAGGCTCCAGGGTCCGATCCCGACTCGACTCAGCTGACGGGGCATTGCTGTATGGGACGTGTCCTGTCCACTTTACCAATCCGGCAATTTGAAGCCATCGTGAGGTTTGTGCAGCGACCACCGTGTGCGCAGAACACTGGATGATCAGAACACGGACAAAGTGTGAAAACCCATTCCTCGTGACTCTAGACACTGTAACCTCCCTTGTGCGACGTGGCATTTCCATCCTCTGTGGCATGCATCGGGAAAGGGGCGAAGGGCCAGGTGACTTGTAACCGCACTCAGATGAGTTGGCCGAGTTGTGCCCATCCTGTTGCCGCTCTGGGTACTCCGTGCTTCTTCCCCTTGCTCCCTGTCTCTTCTCCCTCCATCTAGCCTCTGCTTGCATGCAGATTTCGTCTCCACCATCCGAGCACAAGCTCAAGCCCATCTTTCCACCTCCACTTCTCGGTGGAGCAATATCCGAGACCTGCCCTCGGGTTGTCCAAAAGGGACACCTCCTGCAGGCCCTTCTTTTCCCATACCGCCTTGCATCGTGAGTTCTTCATTTGTTGGGCACGTTGGCCGTTTCCAATATTCTCGTAGCGTTCGGGTCTCCTCCTAGGGAAGTGAATGTCAAAATTACCCGCCCAAACCCCCATTTTTCTCCTTTATTCCCCGGTATTCCAGCTCCTTCAGCCTACAGGACACATGCCGGTACCCGGAGGTCTCACAACTCCTTTGACGACGTGTTCGCAGGTTCCTTGCCGTTCAGTGAAACCGGAAGCATAATTAGGATAGGCAAAATTTAGTAACCACGGGTGGGGGTCACCATCTCGCAGCATGAAAGACTTCCCGCGTGTGTCACTCCTCTGCCCGCCCGTCTATCAGCTGACCCGTGCAGCTTTTCTTAGCTTATTTGTGGATACGATGGCTTCGTTGCTTGTTCACGTAATCCGGCTCCTTTTTTTCTCCCCAGTTGCATTCTTGGTCGTCTGTTTCCATGCCTGCATGTGCGGTTTTGCGGCAACGAAACAAAGAGAAGACTGAACTTTGTGAGTAATGCGGAATGAGAAGCAGTCTTTGGCCGTTCTGTCGTACTAAACTAGGGTAACAACTCCCGCTGGGTAAGATAATGGGCAAAGGCAGCTAACACAACAAAGACCCTTGTACTAAGTGGCTCCCTTATTATTAGGATTTCTTACTTGTTGATAAATTTCCCGCGGTCGATTGCGAACGATGAAAGCTACGAAGTCTTGTCGATCCTCCCCTATCTCCTACTCGTTCATGGCATCATGGTCCTTTGATCTTTGGATAGTCTGACTAGTCACGTACGTCACGAATATATAAGGATGGAGGTTGGGGAGTACAGACACGAGACAATATGGAACTGACAAAGTGCTGGAGGCCGAAAAAGCATGCCTCATGCCCAAGCCGACATCTTCCTGCCTTAGTTCATGTTGTCCACGAGCAATCGAACAATCCTGTAACCGAGCGCGTACAATGATGTCTACATGTATCTGTCCGCAGCCAACTACCCCTCGACGTTTCGCATATCCTTTAGATGCCGAAATATCGAGGGAGCAACTTCCAACAGTAATGTGTGCTTGATTTGATCCTTCAGAGTAGAAAGGGTTTCACCGATATACTCTCATCATGATTGATACGGCATGGTGGTCCTGGAAATTTGTTCCCAAATCATGGCCGTTATATGGTTGCCCATCCTGGGACAGCGACCAGTTAAAGACTCTGGCATGTCACAATGATCGCCGCCAGCGCAAGACAAAAGATTAATATTATGAAAAGCGTGCAACTTATCTCTCACCTTTTATCAGCTGGTTAGCTGCTAAGGTAGACCTAAAGGACAAAGTAGACTTGCAAACCCAACTCTCGCCCGCTCATTTCCCTCAGTGCTGCTCTTCCCGGATCAGAGGGGCATCTTCTGTTAGGCCACGATGGATCCAGAATCCTCGCCCATTCTTCTTGGCTTCCTGCCACTCTTCAGTCGTCTTGGGTAGCTGCCCTTCAACAGGCATCTGACGCCAGAACTCCAGGCCTCCAAAGTCCGACTCTCGCTCCTTTGTCCACTCTTCCCCCTGACTATTATAGTGATCCCCTCGAACTTCCGTGTACCACACAGTGAACGGGCAAGTCACAGTCACGGTTGCTGTAGCCGGTGCAAGTCTGATAATCATAGTATCCAAGTCCGGTGGTGCGTATATGTTGGTCGCATTGTGACTTGCAGCCATAAGCGCATCGGCGTCTGCCATACCAAGAAGTTCATAATCCGGACCGGTGAGCCAGATGTGGAGATAGATCAGGGATGGGAAAAGCGGTTTCTGCGGTGTCTGCCGATAGCGAAATTGTTCAAAGTGGCCCATGAATACACGCCGAAGGGGCAACTTCTGTGGGTTGATGACAAGCTTGAGCGACGTTATGTGCGACATGACAGTCGAGGAGACCAGCTCCGGGAAGCCACGGAGGAGATGTTTGCACGAGACCTGGATCGTGTTTGTTCCGTACAGGACCTCCATTCCCTCCAGATACCTGTAACAAGAGAAGTAAGCAAGTAGCCGGTTCAGAGGCCAGTGGTGGTACTCACGCTTGGCGACAGCTCAAAAGCCAGCCCATGATGCCGATCTGGCATTTGACGGGCCACTGTCCTGGCCAATGCGGACAGGCGGCCTCGCCAACCAAGCACCCGTCGGTGTAATCCGAACCTCTGGCGCGTACGAGGGGATCACTTCGAAGCCGGCCCAGCGACAATGGGTTGTCTTCCGGCGGGGAGCGATGGCAGACGCTGCCGGCCCATCTCCACTCTCCCTTTATATCGCCGAAGGGTATGAACTCCTGAGATTCAATCCCCGCATGGGCGGTCGTATCAGGATCGGTAGGCTCCTCGTCCACGCGCTTGGGCGGGGCTTGGAATCCGAGGTCCATGTGCAGCGTGTGCTCGCCAAAGGCATGCAGCAGGATATCGCGACGGATCTCCGGTGGGATCCGATTGAAGAGGGGGCTGGTATTCTCCGATGGAGGTTCGTCCAGGACTGTGCTGATGGGCGCAGCGGCAGCCGGTTTGAGGATGTGGTCGACGAAGTACTGGTTATGCGCGAGCTCCCGCTCCTTGTCCTCTCGCTCCATCCGCTTCCGATGGGACCAAGGGAAGAGGTCCCAGATGCCTTGGAGGATGTTCTTGACACATTTGGCACCGGAGGCGACGAACCGGAAGGGGTAGCTGGCCATCGCTCGGAAGCGAGCCATGGTTACACACTCTTCTGCCCGGCTGCCTAATCAGGCTGCTGAGAGGCTCAGGTATTCTGACAAGCGCTGGTATGCTGAGGAGCGCGAGTCTCTCTGCTGAAACGAAGGATCACTCACGACTAGTCAAGGAAAGAAAACTCGCGGCAGGGCGAGAAACGATGGAAGAGGGGGCGACTTCAACCCCTCATCTGCGGTGCGACGGTGATGATGAAAAGTGCACAATGCATGAGCTCTCGAATGGGGTGACGTACGTTTTATCAATGGCACTCTCTTGGCCAGTAGGACAGGACTTTGAAGCGCCCGCATCAATCTGTGCCCAATGGGCATGTCAGCCAGCCAGCCACAGCAATTTCGACTCTGTCTGGAGGAATAAGCTGCCAGTCTTTGACCGAGTTTTGCACCTTGGTCAGCCAGTGGTTTGAATTTGTCACGAGACACTGTTTCGCATTGACAACCCGATTGATTGATATCGCCGACCAGCCGTCATACACTCTCACTTCGGAAAGAAGTCGTACAGGACACCGAGTTCAGATTTCTTATTTTTCAATCAGCAATTAGAACAACTTACTATCCAACTTGGAAACAAGATGTATTGGAAAGAATCTATCTATCTGCATAAAAGAATCACACTGAGTATGACCCTAGGCATCTGAGCCACATAACCTCTCTATACCCGACGCGACTTGAAGCAATGCTAATAATCGCTGAATGATGATCTAAGATTAGTTGATAGCCAGGCCTGCCGAACTCTTGCCTGCCCCCAAGTAAGCCAGGCCCTCATGCTGCACTTGCTTCTTGCTGATGGCGTCAACAACCACAATAGCCGCCTCCGTGGTTCCATTACCGCCGCTCAAGGCGTAGACATATTTGCCATGGGAGACAAGATCGAGAAGCCCAGGGTCGCCGTTTGCGCTCAGGTCGATGCTGCTCTGGACACTGGCGTCCGCAAGCGACACTTCAACCAGCCTGTTCACAGCTGCGTCGGTAACGAATCCAGTACCTGTGCGTTCATTCAAGGTAGCCCAGCAAGTGGCCATTTGGTTGGCGATTGGTCCTCGATGGGCAGAGACAGCCTTGCCGTCCTTGGTGACATCCAGAATGGCGGCACCGAAAGAGGCATCGGTCACGAACACATCGTTTGTCCCGGGAATGACCACGGACCCGAAAAGCACGGCTGTCCCGTTGGGAGATGACCTGACTCCCTCGTTGCTGACCTTGCCATCCTGGACTGGGAATGAGGCAAAGTAGCCAGTGTTGTTGACCATTGGGTCCCCCTTGACAGTCGAATACAAAGTTTTCTCATCCGCAGCAAAGAAGACCTGCGAGACGGTGTTCAGAGGACCGTGAGGCGGCGTAGTCTGCCCCAGCTCAATAGGACGCAGCTGGTCCATCGCTTCGATGCCATGCGCGGAGAATTTGGCGCAGGAGATACCGGCCTTGGCGCCGCTGAATCCCACACACACCAAGTTCTTCTTTCGAGAGGCTGCAACAGTTACAGGGAACTCTCCCGGGAGAGACAGAGGCTCTTGCACCAAGGTGAGTTTGGTGGAGTCATTATGATCAATGAGAAACATAGAGAGGGAATTGGACCCGGCGTTGACAGCAAAGAGATACTGTAATGGCACATCATTAGTACGAAATTCAGATTTGAAAATAGAGAGAGAAGACTGACTTTGCCAGACACCGTGAGAGCTGACTGACTAAAAAGGGAATCAGGAGCGGAAGGCTGGTTGTTGCTTGCAAGCAGACCACTTGCACCGCGTCCGCCAGTTGCAATGCTTGTCCCATTTCCGAGGAGACCATTGCGGCCGATGGGCAGGGCGACGACCGAGTTTTGGTCTTCGTTTGTTGTAAGGTAAATTGCAGTCTTATAGGGATCTCTTCCCTGGCACGGGCTTGCCATGGCCAGGGGAAGGCAGAGAAACGCTAGAACTGTTGTGTACATGGTGAAAACGGGAAGCAAAAGTGGGTGGAGGCGAGTGAATGAATGTCGTCTTGGACTCTTGAACTCTTGGTTGTCTTGATGAACTGTTGAGATGCAAAGTCTGGCTGGACAAACACCGCAGATAGTCAAACCTTATATATTGAAATGCTCTGCTCTCAACCCAAATGGAAGTTAATCAAGATTTCCTATCCTGGAAAACATTTGATGACGGGCTATGCTGGGCTGACAACCGTCATTACTGCCAATCACTGTGGAGGCATTGAGCCGATAATCAGAATTTCCAGTTTGGGCTTGGATCGACACTCTTCCGGCTGATTATGAGGGGCGGTAATCAAGACTTCTTGATTTGGTTTGGTCTCGTATCAACCCTGCTTCATCTTCAAGCTGAACTAGTGATGACAGCACAGTTTCTTCCAAAACACAACACCGACGCACGCATTCGACCACTGGCAATATCACTCTCGTGGATTCAGGAAGAGTACCTGAAGAAACAATTCCCGATCCCAGATTGTGCGAACCCCTATTGGCCTAGCGGGAGTCTACCAGGATTGCGCTCTCCATTTCTCCCCTAATTGGCACGGTTTCAGGCGATTTATCAGCAATGAGTCGCGATATCTTCCGGATTTTCAAGCCTGATGGTTCGTATAATGACTTGCTCCGCCGATCCCTTGATCAAATGCTTACGTGGAGGGCAGGAAAAAGCGAGGACCCTGTAGCAAAACGCCGGGGACAACTCCGTCGTGCTCAGCAGTATGTTTTCATGCCCCTAAACAAGACATCACCATTCTCACGATCCGTCCAGAACGCATCGGAGGAAAGAGAAGTACACCAAATGCCTCGAACAGCAGCTAGCACAGGCGGCACTTCGCGAAACCGGCCTTACTCAGGAGGTTGAAAGGCTTCGTGGCACCACCGATGCTCTCATGAGCTACCTGTCTCAGCAAGGCATTGAACTCCCTCCTGGTCTATCGCTCGGCTCGGCCCGGGGTGAGGTGCACACGCAATATAGTCCACCAAATGGCGGCCACACTCCAAACATGGCGGGAGCGTTTCCAGCTCGTACATTTGACGAGCTACTCTCAAATCAACAGAGCTTCAATATGGTAACACCAGCTGCACTTGACACCAACCGCCATTCTCCTCAGAATTCTGATCTAGCTAGGATAAGGATGGAATTCGTTCTCAGGTGAGTGCCTTGTTGCCAGACGAAATCTAGACCCGGTCCAAACGCTAATGTCCCCCCCAACAAGGCTCGAAAGCATCTGCCTTGGTCATATTCATGGCGATCCAAATCAGCCAGATGATCCCCACGGTCATGCATTTACGGCAACAGTGATGCTGGAATCATGCAACATGCCACACGTCGACAAAACGTCACAAGCAGCCCCAGTAGCAATCCTTGATCGACTCCTTCGTCTTTCGCCTGAGCTGTGTCCCGGGACGGAGCAGACGCCGGTCCAGATATGGGAGCACATCCAGAATCAACCATATTCCGGTCAGATCGACGCGCAAAGACTACATCTGCTGGCGGATAAACTACGAGACGCGGCTAAATGTCATGGGTATGTTGCCATTCTTCTATCTTATGGAAATCGATTGGGTTCCAATGGGCTTCAAAAAACTAACGCAGCTGGTAGATTCGGAGCAGTGGTTGAGTCCGCAATGGTGGACAAATTACTATTAGAGATGGTACGGCGTAGCGGCTTGAAGCCATGATGATTTGATTTTTCTTCACATTTTGATGGCTTTTTTAAGATTGCGCAATGGTTCTGATGACCTAAAATAAAAGAGAGACAAGGGCAGTCTAGACAGTCAAAAGTATAGCATTTTTTTCACAAATTGAGCTCCTTGATGATAATATCCGCTGCCTTTTCTCCAATCACAAGTGCTGTATGGTTCGTATTGGCAGCCACGTTCTTTGGGGCGATGCTCATATCAGCCAGCTTCAAGCCCTGGATCCCATGGACACTCAGATTAGGGCCGACGACACCATAATTCTCGACCGGGGCCATTTTGCATGTACCGAGGGAATGCCATATCGAGTTGACTTTATCACGTATCCAAGCATCGATAATGGCATCATCCTCGGCGGAATACTCAATGTCTTTCACGTTTTGAGGTGGTCCGTCGAGTTCAACGCACGCAGCCTTCGAGTCAGACGGGAATGGAGGGTGATCAGGTGCGTACTCTCCACGGTAGACACCAATGCGGCGGGCAATCTCTCGAAGCTTCTTGTACGCCCACCTGTGCTTCTGAAGATCAATCCCCTTTTCATCTGAAAGGCACCCGATGTCAAAATCAACGGGATCATCCAAGCCCGGACCAGTAATGTGGAGGTGACCCTTCGAGAGAGAGTGCGGAGTGAAGGCGGGCATGCCAAAATACTGTCCTTCAGGAACCCCAGTGGGATCCACAGGATAGCTGTTTCAGTCAGCATGCTATTGGCATCGTTTGAGTCAATGATCCTTGGACTTACGTGCAGATAAGAGCCATCAAAATCAAAGGCTTATCCTTCTTGTTTCTATACACAATATCCCAATGCTCCTTGAATTCAGGAGAAAATGTAGCAATGTCTTTCTCGCTTGGCCGGATTTTAATTGAAGCCTCCACGGTGTTCCACCCTAAAATCGCGTGGTTGCTCTGTATCAGCTCCGCAGGGTTCATCTTGCCTCTCAGAATCCCATCTATAGTCTCCTCGGGCTCCAGAGCAGACTTGAATGAGTACATTACCATGCTGTGATCTTCATACTCCCTTCCAACACCAGCAAGGTCGACAACCTGAGCAACGCCAGCACGCTCCAAGACCTCGGCGCTGCCAACTCCGGACCGCTCCAGGATTGCAGGTGTACCAAACGTGCCTGCGGATACAACAACCAGCTTGTTGGCTCGAATCGTGCGCTCCTTTCCCTCTGCCGCAATGCCCTTGAGCACTATACCGGTTGCTCGTTGACCCTCAATCAGAACCTTGATGACCTTGGTGCCAACAACAACATGGAGATTGGGATGCTTGTTGTCTTCGAGACGAGGTCTCAGGTATCGCGATGCCGTATCTTGGCGCTTGCCATCGCGAGAGATGTATCGAACTGGGCGCTGAACCCCATTACAGGTCTCTGCGCTGTAGAAGTCATCAATCTCCGGCCACCCGAGCTCATTCATCGCCGAGATGCATTGGTCCTGTATTCTGGGAGAAGCATAAGTGCCCTTCGATACTTGGACCGGGCCATCAGTTCCATGGTCGTCCATCGAGCCTGGGCCATGGTACGATTCAAGCTGGACACCAAGTCAGATTTCAAAGTTGCCAGTTTTGGAAAAAAAGAACCGGAGAAGCTTGTTCCAAGATAAGTCCGAACCTTTTTCATGTACGGGAGTAACTCGTCGGCAGACCAACCGGGCACGTTCCACGAATCCCAGTCCGAGCGCTGAGCACGATTATAGTACATCATATTGATAGCCGAACCACCGCCGAGCACGTTGCCGGTGGGCACGAAAATATCGCGATCGCCCGTGCAGCTGGATTTCTTACTCTTGTAAAAGGTCGACACGCTAGAGGTAGGGTGGATATTCCCCAAGAAGAAGACGGGGTAATCCACGCTGGGGTTCCCAGCTCCGTCGGGGCCAGCCTCGACGACCAGGATGGACAGGTTTGGGTCGGCATCGGCAAGTCTGGATGCCACGATGCAACCAGCGGTGCCGCCACCGGCGATGATGATGTCTACGGCATTGATTTCTGGAGGAAGATCGGTGTAGAGACCCATGGCGTAAGCTGACAGGTGGAGTCGAGTTGAGCGTTCGAAGAGGGGTTGAGGAGGAAATGGGTCGACCTGGTATCAAGAAAGTAGCAAGTGGAAGACAAAACTGATCAAACTTGGGAAGAGACGCCTTTTTGTACTCATTGGGATTGGAGTGCCGTCAAGCGGGGAAAGGAGTCTACTATCAGTTGGACTCATCCAGGATGTGAGAGTCTAAGCCGGCAGTTGCGGGACCATGTAAGCATTTAGTTGCGGAATTCCGTTGCGTTGCATTGACTTTAGACACCACTATCTAACCCCTAGAGAGCACGTAGATCCCAGCCAGCCATTTTGATTCGTGGAGGATTGCCAGGGTCGCTAAATGTAAACGATTTGGATGTAGTCTGCCTTCCATCACATGGATATTGTCCCGAGCCTCTGTCCTCTAAGCTGGTACCCCGCAACCACCAGTGGATAGCCAAGAAATCTTGATTTCTTCTTTGATCATCAACTATAATGCTTACAACGTCATCCCTGTTGTAACGTCGAGAACTCAAGCAGGTCTAGGCATCCGTTGCTCCCTCCTCAATATCAGCATTATCTAGCAAGTGGGTGATATTGAAAGTGTCACACCAAAGTATCATCTGTTTCAATTTAACCATTGAACTCAGAGAAATAGAATAGAATAAAAATATATACCTAATCTCTAAAGTCTAATTTCCATTCATTGTATTTTAATTTTTTTCTTTATAAGCTTTAGTTCTTATTTTGGAAGATTAGAAAGTAGGCCTCTGCTAAGTGGTAACCTGAGATAGTGCCTGGGCGTGCCATTTCCAATATCACCCACTTGTCTAGTCTCTGCAAGAGCTTGCAGTTTGAGTTTTTTATACCATAATCACCGTTTGTACACCGATCCATGGCCTCGTAATATCTGCCGGCGGGGCAATTGCTCGCAACTTGGCCCTATGCTGATTGGAAGCGATGGCAAACCGGCTCACCGAAGAAGTGACCAGGCATGTTTTAGCGTAAACATTACAAAGACGGAGATGTGCAAATTCAGAAGCGAATACACTCCTTGGGAGACATAGTAGGCATGGGCAACATAGAAAGATATGTAGTTTGCTTTTGTCAACAAGCCTTTCAAAAGCTAGCCGGAACTCAGAACTCACGAAGAAACACTCTGTCAAACCCCAAAGACCAAAGTTCCATTCGGCGCGCGTACCGCCAGGATCCTACACCCTGAGAATCCTACAACTGCCTGAACTAGGAAGTTATAAATATCAGATTCGCCTTCTAGCCCCACAAAGCAAACGGTGACTCCGTTACCCTCATCGTCAATCGATCTTTTTTCCGAATCGCAGGAATGCCACCTCCTTGATAGAGTAAGCACGTATTCTACAGATGATTGGAGAGTTTCCGAGTGCCTGTGAAATCCAGTGATCAGCGCATACGTACGTGGGATGAATGCAACATGCACATCTTGGCAGCCGGGGGGATAGATCCTGGTGGGATGCCGCTCCAGGAACTAATTTCGATCATGCATCCAGCAACCATGTATTCCGGAACCCGAATGATCTGAGTTTCAGATTATCGGACCCTTCTCGAACCATAGGGCGGCTTTTGTATGTTGATCATTTTGCTATACGCCGCCTCCAATTGAAAAATTATGGGACGGCCTTCGAAAGTCCAAGATGTCACGCTTACTCCAGCGAAAGGGGTCTCATGATATGCCAGATTGTCTATTTCTACTCAAACCGCCATGTATTTTCAACCTTGGGTTAAAGCTCTTCTTGGACTTCTCCATGCCGTAACATCGACAATCTAAAGTTGCCACTCTTCCTAATTATTCATTCTCAATAACCCTGTCAGCATAGCGAATCGGGAAGGTGGCCTTCGGTTCCGGAGTCAGGTTCTATAAGAAGGTTTTGTCCTGCTCAACAGGATCAACAATTGAACGCGTCCTCTTCGCTCTCTTGAGTCGAATCCTGATCTGCTCACAGTCAATTAGCTAACATGAGAGTCCCTACCGTCTTGGCGGCAGCTGCTGCAGTTGCCGCTCCTGCTCTGGGTGTTGCAGTCAACAACGAAAGTATCATCGTCATGGAAGCTCCTGATCATGTCAGGCCATACGTCCTACCAAGGTTCCGAGGCAAGGCGACCAAGCTGGCTGAGACCCAAGTGATCCGGTACTCCATTACCAACAACTCCTCCGGCGGTGCGTTTGCTCTCCTCCAGCACACTGGCAACGTCCAGGGCTACACATCTGCGCGTCCTCACCGCCACCACGAGGTTCAAGAGCATTTCTACTGCTCTCGTGGCCGCGTCCAGCTCTGGGGCATGAAGGACGAGGCCAATGCGAGCCACGAGGCCCGCGTAGCCGCCGTGGGTGACTACGGCAGCATTCCGCCCTATGGCATTCACACCTTCCAGCTCACCGACCCCGACTCATCGCTGACGCACGTTTTTCACCCTGCTGGATTTGAGCATCTGTTCGAGGTTTTCAGCTCCGGTGACTTCGACACGACGGGAATCAGCTCGTCATTTGTCCCAGCCGAAAACGACAAGCCCCCCTTCGGCGCACTTACGCCCAAGGAGGATGCCACTCTGCAGAGTCTGGATCTCTATGCCTTCTACGACGATGCACCCTGGATCCCTCGAAGAGACTTTGTCAACGGAACAGCCGGTGACAAGTCTTTGCATTGGCACGATGGACCAAACGAGATACCGACCGATCCCACGCTTCCCTACTTCATCGCAAAGGATTACGGTCCCAAGTACCTGAACGAAGAGTCGGGCTACAAGATCATTCAACCGCTAGCCACCGCCGACATCACGCTCGGAAAGAACTTCACCACTGGCACCGTCATCCTGTCACCCAAGTCCACCGGAGATGTCACTGTCCTGCCCAACCACTTTGGCTTGCAGATGGAAGACGGCCTACTTGAACTGGCCATCAAGGGCTATGAAAAGGCTACCTTGATCGCGGGTGACGTGGCCTTTATCCCCGAAAATGTAGAGTTCTCATACCGAGGAATGGTGCCTTTTACCAAGTTCTTCTACATGAATGCAGGAGCAAAGGGACTGGACTACCAGTTGCTACAGAACAGCAGGCCATGGAACTATACGGCCTACCCTCAGGTCTAAGAGTCTCAATGGCTGGCTCTCTTCATTGACTGGGAGGAAATTATGGAGAGTAGTCGAAGCATGATGATTGAATTTAACAGATCCCAATTCATACGAAGTCGCACATCCATCAACCGATCTCACCACGTTATATTAAGAAATGCCCTATATTCTTCTTTCCCGTATTGAGAGAAAATGAAGCATGGGTCCATCATAATATCAAAAACCAAAGCTTAATCTACGCAATAACACCGAGCTTCGCAAGTGCTGGTTTGAGAACTGTTCCCTCCATAACGTCAAGAAGCTCGCGCACACTCTGCTCATCGCACACATTGAGATAGACTACATGAATGTCTGTCCGGTCCTTGGCTCGACTCAGAAATCGAGAGGCAATATATGCCTTTGCATCATCCAAGCTTGTGCCCTCGTAGTCCGGGAAGGTCTTGGCAAGGGGTGAGATTTCCAGCTTGGACTCAAATAACACCACATTGGACAAGACAAGCAGTAATGGGGCCTTGAAAAACCACTTGGACGAAAGGACTGACTCGTAAGCCACCATCTGCTCGTCTAACACGTTCGACGAGTCATCCTCCAACAGTACTTCATCGTAATGGCTGATATCGGCAATGAACAATAGACCAGTAGGGTTCTCCATATGGTGGATCCATTTTCGTCGCTCACCCATATTTCGAACCGGATCTTGCAGTTGGATAGAGTAGCCGATCTTTTCGATTCTAACTTCTTGTATCAGTGCTAGGGATAAACGCCGGTCAAAGTGGAAAAAGTCGTGGTCTGTCGGCTCATAGTCTGTAGCGTACACCCTCTCTACCTGTTTGAAGATGTCTTGACTATCATAATATGGGCAGCCCAAAAATCCAGGTTCATCGAAAAAATGGGCTTTGCTATATACCTCCTTCATCGAAACTCCGTGATGTTCCAATTGAGCGTGGAAAGTCTCGATGTTTAAAGCCAGGATTTGGTTGACTCTTTCTGTTTCGTCTTTCCAATGGAGTGATCTGATTGCTCTGATCTTGCGAGTCCAGTCTTCCTCCAAGTTCTTCTCTTTCATCTTGGAAATAATTTCTTCATCCAGATAGTGAAGAACAGTCATTGCCATGTCAAGAACAGCTCGCCGTACTTCAGGGACCAATTCCGACCGCTCTTGGCTTGACAATGGCTGCACAATTAGACGAGAATGTCTCCAGAGGATTTGCTTTTGCCAGATGTCGCCAAACATGATCACTTTCAGTTGTCGGTCTCGTCTGTGGGACTCTTGATCAAGAAACTGATCGATCGCCTCGGACCGCCTCTTCTCCTCCTCAGCCAAACCCAAAGTCTCCTCTGAAAATTGGCCGGCGATGTAATTTATAGCATCACTGACTGTGTGAGATACATTTGACGCCCACTGCGGGTTTGTGAAAGATCTGGGGTCAAACCAGCTGCTGGACACAGGGGCTTGCGCGACCCTTGCCGTTGGCAACATTGGAGTTTCAGGATCCCTCAGCAACTTCTCTTCGTCGCTAGTGACTGCGGTCGTAGGGGACTCCTTTGTGAACTCCATTGTGAGCTCGGAAGAGCTATCTGATTTCGGTTCGATGCCCATGATTGATCATTTGTTGAATGGTCTGGAAAATGACTCCGCACCTCGAGACCCCGCATGTCAGATTCCATCCCAACCTCCATCCTTGTACCAATTGGACCCATACAAAGCATTGCGGCACATCCTACTGCTTACCGGTAATGCGTGGCTTTATCTCCGACTGCAACCCTCCAATGCCGTTTTGTCTGCTCTCTTTGCAACGTGGAAGATGAACTCAGAGCGTTGTGATTCAGTTCCTTGTTCACTGCCTGGGCTCTTGTATCGGCTTTACACGTTCATAAGTGATAGCTCATCATAAATACGCTCAGTACTAATTCCCACAGGATATTAGTCGATTCCAGCTGAGAGCTTATTCTGAGCTGGAACAGGTAGATAGGAGTGAAAAAATGTCCCGGCGTTAAATGTCTTAGATTCTGGGCGGGAAGCTCTCGAATGATCAGACAGTCCAATGAATCATCAATGTCTCCGTCATATCGTCTGAGTGGTTCAGTAGATAAGAAAGGCATGGAAAATCTTACACTCCATACGTCAAAGATCATATCCTCTAGTATTCAAGTGGTGTGATGAGAGAAAGCCGTGTGGTTCATCTCTACCGCAACCGGAACATGGGGCAGTTGGTGAACTAATTAGCATGTTTACTATTCCATCTGCGGTGTCTAAAATACTCCATTTATTGAAAGTCGCCCCCATCTTCCCACATACAGCAGGCATATGGCATGGCTCCCTGTGCACATAAGCAATATTAGCTTGATCCATTTCGAAAACGTAGGAACACTAAGTTTAAATAGTGTTCCCCGGCCTTTCCGATAATGGATCCTTTCGGATTTCCTGCAATGAGTGATGAAGAATCCTTGCGCAACGTGGGTTGAGTAGGTGGAGCAGGAAGGATGGCTGTTTCAGGCAGGCTACGTAGGGGCCATAAAATAGAAAAGCGCTGACTTTGACAAGGAGATAACAGCCAGGATTACGGAGTCGACGAGCAAAGAACTGTGCTGATGGTACCCGCAAATAAAGGTTCAAGAGTGACTGCCGGCCGAGGCCCACGCGTTGAATTCCTCAGTGTCTTTCTTCGAGACACCGCTCTTCCGAGACACCACCTTCTAACGCCCGCAGCATAATCAAGGGATGACCGGAGTTAAAACTACACCGACTATCTCATAAGACCCCGTTGATTCTTCTCCAACTTTACCTATCACTAGACGTTTATTCTTACGCAAATATGGGTGCTGCCAAAGACCAAAGACCCTTCAAGGTGGTCATCGTGGGAGGGGGCTTTGCCGGCCTCTCCCTGGCCATCATGCTGGAAAAGTTCGACATTGATTATGTTCTCCTAGAGTCCCGTGGCGAGATTGCTCCGGCCATCGGTGCGGGTATAGCTGTGTGCCCCAATGGCTGCCGCATTCTGGACCAAATCGGATGCTACGAGCCCCTTAAAGCCTTGGGCCTAGCTCATTATCATACTCACAGGGTCCAGGGTTATGATGGGAGACAACATCTCGTATGCCGCGATGGCTACGAGCATTATGAGAAAAGGTAAGAAGCTGACGCGTGAGAGAGGATACCATGGGGAGTAATATATCGAGCACAGTTAACCGTTTGCAGATTTGGATATCCGGTGCTCTTTGTGGACCGCCCATCCCTCGTGCGCCTACTGCACAACAAGATCCAGAAGAAGGAAAATTTTCAATTGAATAAGCGAGTTTCTGACATTAAGCTGAAGAAGGATGGTGTCCAAGTCCATTCCAACGACGGCCAGATCTTTGAGGGAAGTATTGTTGTGGGAGCAGACGGAATCTACAGTGCGGTCAGAGAGACCATGTATCGCATCGCCAAGGAGGTCCAGCCCGGATATTTTGCTGAAAATCCTTCCTCCAAAGTACCTTGTTATTACTTTGCAACCTATGGTATCGCCAAGGACGTTCCTAACCTTTCTCTCGAGGAGGTGTATATTTCCCAAGGAAAGGGCTTCAGTTACTTCGTCTTCCCAGGACACAATGGCCAAGTTTTCTACTTGCTCGATGAGAAATACAGCAAAACCCCATATGGAGATGATATTCAAAGGCGTTTTTCTGCCGAGGAGGAGGCGGCATTTATTAAGAAGTACTCTAATACAAGAATCGCCGACAAGGTTCGATTCCAGGATCTCTACGACCACAGAGTCGTGGGAGGTATGACACCTCTCCATCATACAGTATACGACAAGTGGTCATTCAAAAGAATTATTACCATGGGAGACTCGGCTCACAAGGTAAAGAAACAATTTCCGGTTCTCTTAGTACGACGGCCAGCTAACATCAGACAACCTAGCCTAATCCTGGAACCGGAATGGGTGCCAATTTAGCATTCGAGTCTTCTGCAGAGCTCGTCAATGGTATCTTGAACCTACAAAAGGAGCGTCCACAGGGCCTCAATGGTCTAGAGGACAGTGACGTCAAAAAGATCATGGATTATGTCGAGTCCTCGAGAATCAGCCGTGCCAAGAAGGTTGTGGACGAATCATACGAGAATCAGGTTGTCAATGGCACTGAAAACCCGCTCAAGACCTGGATTGCACTGCGTGTGTTACCCAATTTTGTCAAGGAGAGCTTCTTGATCGACGCGCAATGCGGGCTTATGGCTGACGCTCCCTCCCTTCATTATCTGCCCAAGCCTCGACGACCCCATGTGGTACCCTTCAAGGATGAGCTCCCTGCAAAGCCGGTTAGTCAGATTGCTGCATGGGCAGGTTGGGCTGCGTTTGGTGGTGCAATGGGTGCTACCATATATCTCGCAGGCAAGTCAATGCGGCTCGACGTCTCAGACAGGACCCTTTGGGCCAATGCAGTTCCCATCATCCGGCCTTGGGCTAGTTCCACGGGTGCTGGAAATCTTCTCAGAGTGATGACTTCCGTCTTCTCAGACGTCATCGCAAGTGAGAATCTTGCTACCAGAGTCCAAGCAATCCACTTTCTCTCTCAGTTGGTCGGATCCATTCTTGTCTGGACAGTAGAGGGAAATCGCGAGGCAAACAGGACAAATATCCTCTCTTTGCCTGCCCTCTTCCTTACTCTGATTCAGCTGAGGGGGATTGGCCACATCGCCCCTTACTGGGCTCTTCTCCATTCCTCCCTCAGTGACACTGGTGTTCATTACCGATTTGTCAAGCCCGACGTTGTCAACTCGCTCGTTCCGGCCCTTACTCTGGGATATCTTGTGCCCACCGTACTCATGATGATTCCCTCCAATGTCGTTGCCTGGCAGGACTGGACAGCTCTTTGGCAATTCGCTCCGCCTATGGTGCCCATTCTTACAACTGTGTTCTCGGCTGGCCTTCGATGGTGGAGGAACTTGGGCAAGCACAAGACTAAAGAGGAGAAGAAGCAAGAGGCCAAAGAGGAGCGTCTGGCCATCTACAGTGACGACGACGTAGCCGGCCTCAAGTCAGCCTACTCGTATGCTACATTGGTCCAAGCCACCAGCCACATTGTCACGATGGCGTACATCTACACGCATCCTGACCTTTCTCTTGGCAAGATCTTCTGTGGTCTGCCTAACCCCTTTGAAAAGAACTGGAATCTGCCAAACCGCGCAACTGAGGCCGGGCTGTTCTTCAAGTACGACATGCTCCTTTCTATGGGCGCTCTTGCGGCCCACGGTCTGTACTCTATCTGGCAGCTTCGCAGGGATGGGTATGTCCGTACTCAAGATGCAGTCAAGGCTGCCCTTGCAGTGGTGTTTGGTAACATTGTTATTGGGCCTGGTGCTACTTTAACTGGCCTCTGGAGCTGGCGAGAGAGTGCTATCTCTGGCCTTATTCGCAAATAAGGGACTTTATTCGGAGGGAACGAGAGTGAGATATCTAATGGGATATTCGGTTACACTAGAGGAGGTAATAAAATTTCAAGATAGATAGCATTTACTTCCTTGAGAATAGCTTCAACATCAAGCTCGTACGACGATCTATATCTCCATCCTACCAAGTTTATCCTGAATTAGATTATTTATTGACTTCTAAATGCGGGTGTTCGTCTGATTCAGAAACGAAATAGAATTTGGCGTACTATTCAAGAACTTTTTCTTTATGTTCGCAGCTCTGAACAGGTGGTAGAATATGGAGTGTGATTAAGAGACCTCGTACCAGTTTTGGTGTGCGGGATGACAATCAAGTGCAAATCCACACCTATTTAGTATCTTCTCAACCTGTAATCGTCGAGAAAATTAAACAGGAAGCAAAGAAAATTAGAAACCAAGACCCGCGTGATTGCAAAATAGGAGAGATTTTGAAGCTCACGCCTTGGAAACACAATCAGCAGGCTTTGCGTGTTGATCTCTGCACCTCACTCGATCTTTGATTTCACTTGACTTCTCCTCTCGCTCTTAGGGCCATCGAATAACAATATGAACCAGTAAGTAAAGCAATGCCACGCTTGTGTAAGTAATTGTCAAAGCAAACACTCTTTAGTGAGAACTCTTCCTCAGGGCCTTTTCCCTTCCCAAGTATTTTGCGAACAACACAACTACTTTTGCCAAACACATGCAATTAGGCCAGAAAATTGGTCGAGAATGCCAAAGGGCCCCTGGTCAAGGGATGCTCAAAGCTTGCTAAATTATTGTACATTTCTTGTTCAAGACTGGCCGAATATTTGTCCAGGGCGGCTGAGATATCAACTGGAAATGGCAACCCGTTGGTTTAGTCTGACCAGTTTTCCAGAT
Organism: Clonostachys rosea; assembly: GCA_026958235.1. Classification (NCBI taxonomy): domain Eukaryota; kingdom Fungi; phylum Ascomycota; class Sordariomycetes; order Hypocreales; family Bionectriaceae; genus Clonostachys; species Clonostachys rosea. Next base: position 1,685,308 of record CP110208.1, read on the forward strand.
GATCAAGGACTCTGGCAAACCTTCTTGTATTGGTTCGCGTATTTTCGGGTCGTCATGTTTATCATTAAGGCCACTGCTATATTCATCAAAGTATATCAGCCTATCGGTGCAAGAGCCTACTGCAGCAAGCCCAAGAATAATACTGTACCTCTCAACCAAAGCACAGAGAGGCTCTTGACCAAATTAGATTTACCCGTCATCGGTGGAGTCAAGCTACACTTGGTTTGGAGAACTGGAACACATCATATCATTAAAGTTGGTGTGTCGCTCGCCAGCGCCAAATTCATGTTAGTCAAAGAGCCTGGAAGATCTCTGGGATATCAGGTCAAGTGGCTACTGAATTGGGGAGGGATAAAAGCTTCGGTCCAGTCATAGAAACAATGCAATGAGGTTGCGCCGGGTGCAATTTCTTGCCTCGTCCCATCAACAAAGCCTAATAGAAGCGGGCGTCTCATTCCACGGTCTTAATGTTTTGTCAAGATGAGCAGGGCCTACGGGTCAAGATCGAACAGAAACAAAATGCAATGAAACTATTGAACATCTCGGCAGAAGACTAAGGTGTGGTAGTGAGACTAGTTAAATACGTGGAGCAACTACTTTTGTATCTGAGATCGAACGAACCAGATTACCCATGAAAGTGCCTCCAAGAGTTGAAGAGAATGCGACGCAATATCGACTTACGGCGAAGACTCATCGCTTGTGGCCAGTACAGAGACACCCAGCGAGAAAAATTATGAACCACACCGTCAGCGTCAAGACTCTTGTTTCCAAAGCTGAGAAGTAAGCAAAGCAGGGCCTGCAGGGCAAAGGGGGACAGAGGAAAAGGGGGGGGAAAGGGGAAAAAATGGAAGGAAAAAAAAGATAAAAGAAAACACCCCGCCTGGAATCGAACCAAGGGTCTCTCCGTATCTCCCTTACCGCCATATACTCACACTAAAGGAGCACCAACCACTGGCAAGATTTCCCCCTTCCAAGGTGCACCTTGGCAGGGTTTATCCTATGTGCTCGGTAAGGTCCTCAGTGCGAGTACATCACGAGAAGAAAGCACGGAGCGCGCTGACCACTGCACCACAGGGGCTTTTGTTGAATGATATCCCCGGGGAAGTAATATATAAGGTGTTGGTGAGCTGAGGCGACGTTTCACAAGCTGAACATCACCCTCACGCTAATAAATAAGCAAGGCAGCCATGAGAAAATCAGCCTAACGGGCGTAACTTGATAAATCTTTGAAGTAACGTGTGCCGTTAAATCACTCAGGGATAGTATTCTCCGTAAACAACACGCAAAGCGCGGGTGAAATCTCTCCAAGCAGCGAAAATGCCCGTCACCATCCGACCACAGCCCGAAAAGGTCGGAGCAAACACAGACCGCGTCGTCAGCTCCTCCCAAGAACTGCTCGCCGTCACCTCAAGGGCCTGGACTCTCGAGTCTTCAGTCCCCAGCCCCGGCCTGCAAACAAACAAGCGGCCAGGCCCAGAGGACCGCCCCGTACTGCGGACGTCATTCGAGGACCTCCGTCTCGACCCGTTCGGAAATGGCGCGAGCGGCCAGGGCCTCATCCCTTACGGGAACGGCTTCGTCGAGGGCGTCATCCGGGCCTTTGAGCAGGACCTGCACCTCGTGCTGCGCCCCGACGACGTGTGGCTCGCCATCCTCGTCCAGTTCAGCTTCTACGTCAATGGAAATGCCGAGGAGCTGCGGGACGTATTTGTGAGCCACGAGGGGAAGAAGACGCTGGCGATCAACTTGGTGCCGGCATCCCTTGAGAACATCAACTTTGAGGTCATGTCCGACAAGTTCGTGCAAGCGATGAGGAAATACCTTGTGGACGAGGACCTCTCAAATTGGCTACTTCCCAAGTTCAGCACCACGACCGCAAATGACCGGACGGTGTCGGCGTTGGTTCTGATGGCGACAATGAAATCATATTTCGAGTACGTGGTCATGTTCGGGTGCGGCTTTCCTTCGGTGACGCTGGAGGGGGAAAAGAAGGATTGGGAGGAGCTGGCGGCAAGGATCCAGAGGTTCTCCAAGTATGGGAGCGAGCCTGCAGAGTGGTGCATTTATCTATCGAAAGTCGCAGAGAAGATGGTTGCAAGCTTTGACAGGCCGGATGACCAGGACATCAAGGATTTCTGGATGCGGGCGTGTCACTCTGCGGGCGCGAGTGGCTCTGGAGGGGTGACGACACTGTCAGGATGGCTGACGGCGTTCTGCTTCTGGAGCGAAGAGGGCAGACCGATCCATGCCTACTCTGACCAGGATTTGATGAACATTCCAATGGGGCAGGGCGTGGATCGCAAAAGACTCGTTCTGGATGGCATTTCATTCCCCGTAATCTCCCGCCACTCGATACCTAACGCTGTGTCAGATGTGCCCATCAAGTTGGAGGATATGGGATCAGGGAAGACGTATCACACGACAGTTGTTGCAGGATTAGTGGCAATGCAAGGGGCGCAAGGGGAAAGTGAATCCCAAATCACCAGAGTCCAGCCAAGATCCGGCTGGTGGATGCTTCTGGATAGCATGGAGTATTATATGGACGATGGAATTTGCTAGAATATATTGTTGTTGGCATCTGAGACAGAACCAGCTAGATGATGGCGGATGTGTTTACTGTTTGTTACGACAAGTCACGTTGAAGGCATGGGAAATGTAAAGTTCTTAAACTAATAATCTTCCAATTCAAAAGATCGCTAGACTCTATGTGCCAAAGGGCATGCTACCATCGCTATGCAAATTACAGGATAAAACAATGCTGAAGGGGTATAATTGTCCCAAGAAATGAAAAAGAAGCTAGGAGACCGGCCGATAGCTACCTACATCCAGGGGATGCTTAGATGTAGAGCTCATCGTCGAACTCGAAGTCACGAACCTCGAGCTCGTACTCGGCGTCGATGTCGCGAGGGTCGATGTCGTGGACGTAGTCGAGGTCACGGGCGAGCATGGCCAGCTCGAGGTCATCGAGGCTGCGCTCATCCATCTCCTCGTCGTCGCGCTCTTCGATCATCTCCTCATCGCGCTTCTCCTTGTCCTCCTTCTCTTCCTTCTCCTTCTTGGAGTGCTTCTTGCCGTGCTTCTTGCTGTGGTGGGCCTTCTTGGCAGACTTCTTGCCGTGAGCCTTCTTGGAAGCGTGCTTGCTCTTCAGGCCCTTGAGGGTGGTCTTGGCCGTGTTGGTGGCCTTCTTGGCCCTGGCGGTAGCCTTCTTAGCGACGGCAGCCTTCTCCTTGGCGATCTTCTCCTTGGAAGCCTTGTCCTTGCCCTTGGCGGACTTGGCTTCCTTCTCGGCAGCAGCGGCTTCCTTCTCGGCCTTCTTGGCGGCGGCCTTGATCTTGAGGAACTTCTGGAACTTGCCCTTCAGGACATCCTTGGAGCTGTTGCTCAGGTCGTCCCCGGAGCTGGTGGAGCTCTTGCTGTTCTTCTTGCCGTGCTTCTTGCCGTGGTGCTTCTTGCTGACCTTCTTCTCGGAGTCTTCCTCGTCCTTGGTCTCGGAGTCCTCGGACTTTTGCTTGTGCTCCTTCTTGGGCTCGCGGGTCTCAATGGAGATGTCGCGGGCCTCGACGGCGCCCTCGGATCGAACGGCGAGGTTCTGGTCCTGGCTGGGGAGGGGAGCGGCGGTGACGGCGCCGAGGAGGAAGGGAGCAGCAAGGGCGATCTGAGTGAAGCTGACCATTTTGAATGATTTTGTAAGGGGTGATTGAAAAAAGGGTTACAAAAACAACTGAAAAATTATTAGAATAAAAAAGTATTAAGGTACTAAATCAACCAGTGATCCAGAAAAATAAAATATAAAAAAGGTTTGAAGAATCGAAAGAGACCAGCTCTGAAAGTGTTTTTTTGTTGTTTTTGTTGGGTTGGATAGAAAAGAAAGTCGAACAACTGGACTGAGGAGGAGGACTCTTAAATACCTGTTCTCACCGGCTCAGAGGCTCTCTGTCAGACAGGGCCAATGTCGCAAAGCTTCTAAAATTACCAACAGAACCTACATGGTTGGTATTACTATGACCGCCTCCATGCGTAGGACATGGCCATAAGATTCCCCAGCTTGTCTCGGGGTCGCAGCATCTCAGCGAGGCGGGCCTTGACCCCTGCCCCCGTGCAGACGGAGACGGACGAGTGCAACACTCCATCGGCAGACTTCTCCATAGAAGCTTCATTTTTAGTGCATTTCTAGGGGCTGGCGTCCGTCTAGACGAGGAGCCACCCTGAGATCGACGTGTATGCGGCCAGCTTCTACGAGTGACAGCGAGGAGAGACGAGTTCTATGTTGTTGACTGCAGCACGGCACTTGTCGCCGGCAACTATCTACAATATTTCTTCGCGTACCTCTGGAGCACGATGTTCTCCCCCTAAAATTGGTTTATTTCACAAAGGCCTGTCGTCAGACTGTGCCAAGGAGTCGAAGGATCGAAAATAACTGCCCCCCTGTTCAACGTCGTGCTGTCTCACCTTTCTGAGGCCCAGCAATCCCCGCCATCCCTGTGCACAGAAGCCCTTGTTCCATGGCAGAGAAATGTCAGTAATCCCATCGCCAGGGTCGTGGTTCTCAGATCCTCGCTCAGGAATTAGGCCTGGACCGCGCACGGCCTGAGCAAATGAGGATTTACGGCACGCGTGCCTGTGTTGGGGACTTGGGCGGGCTAATAATAAGCATCCGCACCAGGACACACGTAATCGACCAGTTGGTCCTATTGATTACTCTGTGCCTTGGCACTGCCTACAACCTGCAGCGGGAGCCGAGCGCTGTGAGCCACGTTGGTCCATCCTTTCGTGAGTTGAAACAGGCTGCTGTCATGATTCACTTCCACCAACAGAAGGGATTCCCTCCGCTTGCTGCTATTCGCGCACGCACTGCCTCTCACCTCCCCGCATCCACGGCTGCTGACCGACAGTCTCCTCCAAATTGATGTCATCTGAGTAGCGGTGGCAAGAAGATTTTCCGCTTCCGAATTAATGAAACTTGATGATCTACGTTGCATGGAGAAGTTTTGTTTGTGTGTTGACTTGAATCTAGTGGTGTTACAGGAGTAGAGATAGAATTTCTTCCTAAATCAAAAGAACACTCCATTGTATCATATTTCTTCAAGTGTTCGAATAATCAAATAATACATCCGCCTTCTTTACAATGATCATATATTCTCACTATTTCCTGTCCATTTAATAGGAACAATGTCCAAGAACAACAATCAACACAGGTTTTAGGGTAACCAGCTCCTTCAGAACAGTTGTCATGATCGACGTCGCGACAGTAACCAATCTTACATCTTCCTCTTTCGTCCCCAGCACTTACATAATATCCAAGGATCATGACGGCTCTATTACATCGCCCCTTGGTCCTGGCAATTGGCGGTCTCGGACTAAGGGGGATGAACTCCTTCCCGGAGCAGACATTCAGTTGCCGTTCCTCTAGCTTAGTGCCAGAGCACGGCCATAGTTCAGGGACCGACCCGGGAGCAAAAATGACCGAGGACCAACACTCACGTACGAGTATTTGGCTGGGAATAGGGGAGGATAATATCGCATGTTGCCTCTTGGATCTTTGGTGAGAGTAAGACCGATAATAACGCATCTTTTCCGCCGTCTACCTACATTTAGATCATTCGCCATCACCGTAAGCTTGCTAAAGTCATACCCAATTGACCAACATGTTGCAAAAGATCCATGCGTGTCACTGCACTGAGACCAACACATCCTCGCCTCTTCATCTATGATCTCGTCTGATTCCCCGCGGGATCCCAGGACTGCTTTGGGTAGAGCTCGCCAGTGTAATTGACAGCCCTGGCGAAATCTCTCAGAAAGGCCCAGCGAGTCTGGTGCACCCATCCCTTCTCCATAAAGTCATTTGCTCTGGCCGGGAACAGATCCACGACCCTGAGGATATACTCGTCGTGGGCCGGGACGACAAAGATGTTGTCGTGCGCATCCGTCTCCTGCAGCTTGTGAATCGACTCAATCATCTCCGTCGTATTGTAGTTCATCTGGCTTGTACTGGAGGGGACGTAGAACGGGCTGTCCTTGCCGTTGCGAAGCAGCCCTTCAAACAGGTCGCCGGGGCATGCGGGAGCAGGCCTCCCCGTAAATGGGTTTGGCGAGACGGACTCTGGGAGAGGGTGCCACTTGTGCGGTCGTAAGACGCCAGCTTGATGGACAGTGTCGCCTCCCATGAGAATGAAGCTATCTGGATTGCTTGTCACGCGAGCGAGTGCAGAGATGTGTCCGATAGCATGTCCTGGTGAGTTGAGTAGGTAGAAGGAGCCATCGCCGAAGAAGTCAATGGCCTCGAAGTGGCCAATCTTCAGGCCACCACACTTAGAGTTGAATTTGAGTTCCTTGATCTCGCGGCCGGCCACATCGGACTCAAGGAACGCGGCGTTTGGGTTAGCTGGATATCCCGGGAAGAAGACATCTTGGACTCCGGGTCCTACAATGAGCGCCGTGTTATTGTCAAAGGTTGATGGGTCGCCTACATGATCAACGTGGGCATGGGACCAGATGACTGCTTCTATGGCACTGCTGTCCACGCCGCCCTCGTCAAGAATCCCGCGGACATCGGTAGGCACGCTGACGGTAATGTTGCTGTCCCGGAGGCTGTCTAGGTATGCCTCTGGGAGATTCTGCCAGTCTTTTCTAATGCCAAGGTCGAAGACAAGTGAACGGTTGTCATGTTCAATGAAGAATGAGGTGCAGGGTGCAGCAAGCCATTCGTGCCCTACAATTGGAGGTTCGTAGAAACTGCTAAATGGAATGCCTCTGATGGAGCCGCTGCTGTTGATGATTGATACATTGACAGTTGAGGTTGATTGTGGGATCCAGAGATTTGCTAGTGTCGCCATTGTAAAGGTAATTGCTTCAATGTTGACAAATGAGGTACAGTTGTTAATGGCGTTAATAAAATGGTACTGCTATCAATGTCGCATGAGGCGATTTGGTATGATGTCCTGTGATGCTATGCATTTCTCTCCCAACCTTTCCATGCCCAAGGCAGTTTATAAGGTAATTCATGATGCATGATGCTGGTCAAGATGCGCCGACTCGACCCTATGCTTAGCACGAGAATATACCGACATTGCGCGTGTTTACAAGTAAATGCACTCGATATTTCTCGTCAAACTGATCTTTTTCTCGATATAGAGATAGAAGAACTGATACGCGCAAGCCAAAACTACGCGAGCAGTCGCCGACAGAGCTCTCAGGCCTGTTCGCGTCAGCTCGCGCGAGAGATTGCCGAGTTGTGTCCGACCAGTGACATGGGGCACGGCCGTCCACTCACACCGAGCTTGAGAGACCTACCGTCTGGCCGAGTCGTCTCTATCTCAGGCGCGGTCAAGACTGAGGCAGGCCTTACTCTCGACTGTTTGTTTTCCTGGAGTGATTTATGTACGGGCTTAAGCATCAAGGTAGGGCTGTGTCTATTTTTAGAAGCTCTCGCTTTTGCTGGATGACGTGCTCTTCTCTTCATGAAAAGAGTTATAGCTTGTCACATATGAAATTTCAAAAAAGACAAATAAAAAAAAAAACCAAAAAAAAAAACTGAATAATGGAATCTCAATCATCTAGTCCCCAACCGGTAAATACTCTACCTAGTTAGACGAAGGGTCAAGTACTGCGATTGCCCAGACGCAGAGGTCTAGGGTATGCTACAGCACAGAAACACTGGAATGACTAATCAACCATGATTAGCTAATCCCTGCCCTTGCCTCTGAGGAGAGCGAGCGTTGGAAACTTATGCTCCGCGCAACATGAAATTGAACTTGATCATGACAAGAGCCAGGCGGGTATCTTCGATTTGACATCCACTCGATGGATTGATCAACCGAACAGCCTCTACTGACCCTCCCAGGTTCACTGATTCATGCTGCTGGCCGATCGCTCCTGCGCGTTTGTTGCCATCGATTCCCTTGCGCTGAACGTTAGTTACCTCGTCGAACGCCGCTCATTCTATACGAACAATTCTATACGGACAACCTTTACTACGAGCTGCGACTTGAATACCGATCGAACCTCCTCGACTAGCTGGATCTACATGGCTGTGTTGCGTAGCTCGCAGTCGTTCGACAGGTCTGACCCTGCCACCCGACGAGCTCCCGATTCCCTCGATTCCAATGCCTTTCTATAATTGATCAAAATGATCCGATGTGGGGGCAAATAGTTGAGCAACCAGCCTTGATAGAGTCAGCACTCTGGGTTGTAGGTTGGGGTTATCCGAAGACAGCAGTCTTGTTGATGGAGCAATGCTCCCAAGCTGTAGATTTTTGGCAATGATCTCGGAGCCAACGGGGTCCGAAGATTTGCTCGTAAGCTACGAGGCGAGCTGCCACATTTGTACGTAGTTCTTGTTCATTTATTGCACGGGGACCAGGCAGAAAGAGAGAAGGAGACCAGTAGTGCAGGCCGGGTGAGTGGTTGTAGACCGTGAACAACACTGCTTGCTGACGTACCTAGACACGTACAGCAACAACAACGACAACAACAATAACAGGTACGATCGAGGTGCGTAATGGCTCTCCATTGGCAGCACTAAATAGATTGAAATTTCATCGTAGAGAATGAATGATTGGGTACTAATTGCGTCGCTTTGCTTGATTTATGATCATTACCAGTAGTACTCTGATGGACTACCTACCATTGGCCCAAATACGAGCCTCGAGTTGAAGAATCCAACCGAATTGCATGGAATTAGGTACCATGAGAATGCGGAGAGAGGAGACAATCAAGTTGGGTATTCCCTCTTAGAATTTCTCTTTCCACGAAGTGACAGGTAGCCAAAGTCGTGAAGTGTTTTGAACGCGACCAAGTAATGTATTCGAGGGTATCCCTGCAGTTCGGCAGCGACATCCGGAAGTAGCATGTGATGGTGGGATGTGTCTCTAGCCAATTTCGACGAGAAGGATTTCATGCGTCTGGACTTGAGAAATATTCCTTTCTCAATCCAACAAGAACACATGTCAATCAGTGGAGAGTAAGCAATTGTGCAATGGCTGCCCCCAAGGTCCTAATCATGATGGCCGACTACGGTCACGAGCCCACCGGTACGCCCATCGCTTCCTCATGGGAGGTTATAACAGCAGCCAGCTAATGAGGAGGAACCGGGGGAACCAACAGAGGCCACCGTGCCCTATACCGCATTCAAGGACGCCGGCTTCGACGTGCAGTTTGCTACCGAGAATGGCAATGCGCCTGCGTGCGACAAGCTGCTGCTTGAGGGTCTGAGCCAGAAGATATTGGTAAGACGCGACTCTCACTGGCCCACGACTTGAATGGCGAGCGACGTCTTCTGTGTTCTAGACCACGAATATGTCATATCTCCCATTTTCTTAGCATCGCTTGGCTGACTGGGAGGACATGTAGGGCGCCAAGGGATCAGTCTTGCAGGACTACGCCAAGATGGTGGCCTCCGAGGAGTGCAAGCAGCCTCTCTCGTGGACGGCCCCCGGCTTCAGCCTGGACCCCTTCTCGCTCGTCTTCCTGCCCGGCGGGCACGACAAGGCCGTGGTGCAGATCATGGACTCGGCGGCCGTGCACTCGCTGCTGCTCGACTACTTCCCCAAGACGCGCAAGCAGCAGGCCGACGGCACCGCCTCCACCAGCGCCGTCGGCGCCATCTGCCACGGGGTGCTCGTGCTGGCGAACGCCAAGGATGCCCGGGGACACAGCGTGCTGCGCGAGTGCACGACGGCGACGCTGCCTGCGCGCTTCGAGCAGGTGGCATACTGGGGGACAAGGGTGTTCCTGGGGGACTACTACAAGACGTACGGGGCTGGGAGCGAAGACGTCGAGGTCTCTGTGGGTGATGACCCTTTCAGATTGCTCTCTTCTCTCCTTCTTGCGGGACCGGGATGGCTCCCCGGGTTCAATGAGAATGGAATCTGCTAGATGTGCCAGAAGAAGACTAACTGCAATGCAGGTGAAGAAGGTTCTGGCCGATCCTGAGAAGCAGTACAAGTGTAGTCTCGGACTATCTCCGTGAGTGTTTCCCACTACCTATGACGCGGGTGTGTATCCCATCATGTCTTTTGTTTCTAACGAGTGTTGCCCATCTTCCAATCATCAGTTTTGTCGTTGAGGATGAAGCCCACAACTACATCAGCGCTCGGTTCCCCGGCGACACGGAAAAGATGGCACAGAGGATGGTCGAGGTGGTCAAGAGCTTCGCCTAAGGTGACGTATTGATTTCTCGGCTGGATAATGGGGAGGTTGGTGTCACACCACGCCTCCGATACGCGGTGACAGGTCGGATGGACATGATATCGCATGAGCCGGGTGTTGCTGCATGTCGCACCCCAGATACTCGAGGCTGGACTGCATGAACAGTGAGATGGAGGGCGTTCACTTGACCAGATGCGATCAAACCAACAGACGCAGAGATATTCATGCCCAAGGCTCTTAGTTCTAACCTATTCGGATGTGTTGTGCAGATGTTAGACTACAAAGCAGTTGAGTATTCGATTTCTTTAGAATAAGACGAAGAGTTCCACGGAGAAGGGGAACGAGCCCATGCGCTGGGCCCCTGTAGCCCAGTGCTTAAATTGTTCGATTGGCACTGGAGATTAGCGCCTTTAGGGGTCCAGAAGGCCTGAGCACGCCCCGAGCCACCCCTAGTTGAGATCTGCCCGCTCATGATATCCTCCATCTCCTCTCAGAACTGTGTGTCGTCATTCTCGCCATGACCCTTGATCCATCCAGCCTCCGTATCTATGATTTCGCATGTCCATACGGATGCTGAACCGCCTGCCAGACCCTCCCCTCAGTTCCAAAATGGGCCGCCTGCTTCCTGGACCACTCAACCATCTGCTCCCTCATGCTGGGGAACAGTCAGACTTATCATCATGCATGCAAGATTCCCGCCAGAGTATAATCACCTGTCACAAGAAACCGCCCCCAAGGGTCTTCCTGCGTCACAGCTGATGGGAGGTGTGCTCACGCCGTTTCTGCGGCGCGACGCGACGCGTTATCATATTGGCAACCACGGCAATATCAGACATGATCCTGTTTCTCGTGTTTCTGGTCAAGTGAGGCTTACATCTTACTGTTTATCTCACACGCTGCCACCAATGGAAGCCAGCCGACCGTGATTCATGCTGGCAAGCGAAGGAAAGAGGGGGGCCAATGCCACTATTCTGACCTCAAATCCCATCCATTGATGCCTGCTACGTATCATCACCTACTCTTTGTTGGCCACACCATCGCGGGGACGGCTGCCAATAGGACACCCAGTTGGCCCCCTTTGCTGCTTGCAAGGGCTGACATCGCGGCCTGGTCTCTCGAATGGGGTAGCGAATCGATGCTTCCAGAAACGGCCGTCTGCAGTTCGTGGCTTGATTGGGAGGGAGCCGCTGTCTTGAAGCCGGTACCGCACCGCCTGTGAGTCAATCATCTGGACTGGGCGGGGAGAAGGGACAACAGCAGGTAGCGACAAGGATAGCATGAAGGCGATGACGAGGAAATTGGGCGACGAAAGACGTGCTCTGCATGGTGAGCGGGCATGATGTGAGCTGCATACGGGCCTGGCGACGGAGATTGACCTGGACGGATGCAACTTACAGACCGGCGGGCTTGGCCTCTGCAATTATGTACGGCCTCGAAAGGGCCAGAAAAGCGGCCAAGCTTTGCTATATGTAGTGTTTGTGGCCATAAGAGGGGCCGAGGACAAAAAGCGAGACAGCGGGAAGCACGGTAAATGCCTCGAGCAGCTTGAAATCGAGGTCCATCGGGAAGCACTAAGCTGCAAACTTGCCGTCAATTGAAGAGGGAGCTGCAAGATGCCCGCTCGCATAGACACTTGAACCATCTGCCCGCCTTGTTCGTCTACTTGCCCGCCCATTCGATGGAACCTCCGGTTTGCAGGCCGTGGCGGTGTGTGTTGTCATCGCAAGCCGCCTCTCGCCCCAAACCCCCTTTTTTTCTGCTCTTCTCTTGGCTCAGCTAAGCGTCACGCCCCTTTGCAAGCGAGAGACGGCTCCTTGCAGGCGGTGGGACTTGTGACACGCCTCCTCCTGCAAGAGAGCTGCAAAGGAGTTTTAATGGCTGGTAATATTCATGCTGCGGGCCATCCGCAGAATGGATGTAGGTACCTGGGCTTCCATGCGCGATGAATGGACGAGATTGGATGCAACATAAGACGACAGACTGACATACGCACATATTCATACACAGTAAATACCGGGCAACTGCATTACGTGTGGCGTATGAGAGCCAGAGGACGCACAAAAACAAACAAACCCTCTCATTTGTGATTTGCCATGCAAGTCATGCAGGCCAAATCCACATCCAGCATCGGTTTCAGCCGCAGAAAAGTCCCCGCCGCCCGTCGCGTCCGTCGCGTGTCCCCAGAGAAGAAGCCAGAGATGACCAGAGGCTTGGACGGGAAGCATCCTTGATCCTGGCAGCCGAGTATCTAAACCCCTTGGTCCCCCGAATTCGAATTGCGGTGGGACTGGTGAACAACGCAGAACTCGGGGAGCTCCACAGCAGGACGGACGATACTTCAGCAATTAATCGATTTTCTGTTCGGTTCAGTTCAGTTCAATCCATTCACTCATTCAACCGTTCACCCATTCCCGCATCTTGACCGACTCACCTGTCTCCAGCGGGAGAAGAGTCATCACCGCCGACTACCACTCCCCCTTCGCTCCCACCCCAAAGCCAATATCCATCTGGCAGAAGAGAGGGAAGGATAAGGCGACGCAGCGAGAGAGGGACCGAACCATGGAAACAGTAGAAATCGACCCCCGAGGGGACGTCGCCCTCCAGGTTCCCTGCCCACCCCCATACTCCCTCGTCCTCGTCGTCCCAGCCGCGCCGTCCCCCGGCCAGTCCCAGGGCGAGGTGCACACGACCATCAACGAGGGCGCCAGGGACACGCGGGACCTCGTCGTCTCCTCCAAGGTCCTCTCCGTCGCCTCGCCCGTCTTCAAGGCCATGTTCTGCGGCGAGTTCTCCGAGGGCGCCCGCCTCGCCGCCAGACACGAACCCTCGCCGCCGTTCCAGCTGCCCCTCCCGGACGACGACGGCGACGCCATGCTCCTCCTCTGCAAGCTGCTGCACTTCGCCACCGACGACGTCCCCGACCTGCCCGGGCTTGATCTGCTGGCCAAGCTGGCCGAGGTGTGCGACAAGTACCAGTGCACGGCGGTGCTGAGGCACTGCGGCAACTGCTGGGCGCGGAACTGGCTGCGCGAGTTCGAGACGGAGGCGCCCGGGCTGGAGGACCTGTGCTACCTGTTCCTGTTCACTTACATTGCGGATCTGGCCGCTGAGTTTGCCGAGGTGGCGTGGATGCTTCTTCTTCAGCATCGGGGACCGTTGACTGGTGCCGAGTCGCAGATTGGCATACTGTTAGAGCATCCGCTGCTGAGCCAGGGACTCCTTGGTAAGTGGCCATTCTTTATTTATTTCATTGTCTTCAGAGAGAGGAGATTCTCGCCATTCTACATGTATGTGTCTATGCTAACAACCCCCAGAACGCCTCGAGTCAAAACGGCTCCAGCTCTGCAACGCCTTCCACATCGCCCTCATGTCGCCCATCACCAGCTGGAACTGGGGGAGCCTCATGCAGGGCTGCCTCCGCGCGGCCACCACCACCGCCCGGTACAACCAGGCCCTGCGCGACGCTGGCCTCCTCCCCTACGACCTGCAGTTCTCCGGCCACACATTCGCCGAGCTGCTCGACGGCGTCGACCGCCTCGGGTACATCGCCGTGCCGCCGTGCCCCATCAACAAGCGCTCGTGCGGCTTCTGCCACCAGGACAGCCAGGACAACCTCGCCAACGCGCTGCTGTCGGCTGCGCACTCGATACGCAGGTGCAAGCCGTGGTTCAGCTGCCTCGACTGCTGCAGGGGGGCGACGACGACGCGCGGTAGCAAGGCGGGGGCAGAAGGCGAGAGGCGGTGTCGGATCAAGCACAAGGACGACCTTGAGATGAAGGAGCGCTTCTCCAACACGCAGCTGAAGATCGCGCCGCCGGTGCCGGCCTCAAACGCGGTGGTGCCGGTGAGGAAATGAGCGAGGGGTTATGGGTATGGACGGACGGATGAGACGATTGGTGAACAGCCTTCCCCCACGGCTGAGGCCTGGTGCTTTGTGCTGCTTGTAAACAGAGACTGAAGCCTTCATGTTTCCTTTGTTAGCGTTGGTTTGGGTAAGAAATAGGTAATACATAGCACTGCAATACCTCTCAGAGTAATGACGAAAGAAAAAGCATGATCACGCTTCCCGCGTCTCCTCCTTTTCCCGCATTGTCATGCCGAGTCGGTCCCCCTTGCATTGGCCTGCTCAATTGGACCATCTTATGCCAGACGTCTTCCCCTGCATGATGAGTCCCATGTTGCATGACCGGCCATGCAACCTTGGTCAATCTTGATTGAGCATCTGCCCATTCCACGATGGAGGCCCTCTCGCTCCAGATCAGCAAGAAGCTTTGGAACGTCGCGACAAGCGTCCCAAGTGTCCCGTCATCGTCGCTGCGATGCGCATACCTGGCCAGGGCGCATGCGCCGACCATGGTCTTCCAGAGCCAGAGATCCCGCGCGGTAGGGTCTCCCACCTCTTGGATCGTCTCTCGCAGGTCCTGCGCGAGGAAGAGCATCATCCTCCTAAGCACGCGGCACTCAATCGGCTCGCCTGCGTTCCAGATCCCCAGGATACAGTCGAGGTACAGCTCAGAAGCAGTCGCGATCCCGCCCCATGACGAGACGAATACTTCATCCCTATCGTCCTTTTGGCGGCGTGGGAACGCGTTGACCTGCGAGCTCACGAGCGCAAAGGCCAGCTTTGAAGCTGCGCCGTTGATCCAGATCCAGCCCGGGTCGTTGGCCAGCTGCTCAGGGCTGAGGGAGGGCAGAGCCGAGGCCGAGGCGGTCAGCATCCTTAGAGAGGTGATGATGGAGGAGGCATCCACAGGACCGAAAGCGCTTTCGTTCGAGGATGCCTGGAAGAAGGGGATGAATAGCATGGATTTCATGATCATGTCGATGCTTCCGATGCCCTGCGTGTTCCACTTCTTGAGCAGCGAGATTAGTTTGGGGAGGTCTGCCCCTCCTCCTCGTTTGATGTGGCGGAGGAGCTTTTTGCTGCCCTTAATGCGGCTCTTGATGCTGTGCAAGATGCTGCAGGTGCTGTGTTCGCGGTGAGCCAAGCATCTTCGCGTGTTGAGGGAACGACGCAAACTTACTAGATGAGGTTTCGATATGCAAGCTGCTCATTGTGTGACATTGGTGTATTTTCTTGGTAGGTTCGTGGATATTTGATGTCCATCAGAGATATGAGGCCATCTCGATGCGTTTCAGCAATCAAGGTATTGCCCAACGAGCACTTGACGCAGGGGGGTTAATAGACACGAACAAGGCGTGGGAAAGATACTTTGGGGTACATACCTCAGTTAGACACAGCGTAGAGATCCCCCAGACGAGATGCATGAATTGGGAGTCGGTGTTGGGGTTTGCCAGGCTTCCATTCACATGTTGCATTGTCTTGACCTTGTGGAACAGGTATGTCTGTTCATACCGACGCATGTCACCCACCCTCCATGTGTAGTGCAAGCCGGCTATTAACAAAGTGTTCCGTAGAGCATCTGGATCGTTGATAGTGAGGGATAGACTGTCTGGTGTGAGGTGGAATTCCAGCTGGTGGTTTAATGTGCACTTACGTATGCTTCCATTGGTCTGCGAGAAGTGACTTCAAGTCGTGCTCGCTGGTTTGCTGGACTGGAGTAAGAGGGAATATTCGTCAGTACCGACGAGTCGCCCAGTATTAGGAGGATGGATGGCGCGTACAGTAATTCAGAAGCTCCCAAGACCTGAGTGGCATGGAGATCGAGACTGGTTCTAGAGAGTATACTGAGAGCCATAGCGATTGCTGCCCTATCCGGTCCTCCTGTGCCATCTCCGAGTCTAGATACTGATGCGAGCCAAGGGCAAACGGCTGCTGCTGCCCGGGTAGCTTCTTTGCCCGGCGTTCTCTCAGAGGGACCGTGGACGGGTACTCGCAGACTCTCCCGTGATGGGTGCAGTTGACACTAAGTATTCCTCATCGTTAGCCGAGACCGAAACCCAGATCTGCCCGATCCACCTCGTGTATTTGATCCGATCCGGCAGGGGATGCCTCGATATCATTCGGGCTGGACGTACCAGAAAGGCCGCGTCTCGTCACACCGCACATGGCGTTTCCTGCAGGTGGTGCAACCGTCCCGGCTTCTAGTGTGGCACTTTCGAGTCCGTTCTTGCGCCATAATTCCCGTCTGGAACCCGCGGCTGCGAATAAGGGGCATTTATGCTCCAGAAAACCGAGGGTGTATTAATAGGATGAACCCGGCGCAGGTCCCAGAATGCACTGAGGTTGCATCGTCGGGACCTGATGGATCGGAGTGAGTCAGATTTGTGTTAGAGATGGCTTCTCCGGCAGTTACAGGGGACTCTACCGCTATCTTTAACTGCGCGGTTTCCCAGCAGCAACTGTTAGTTTCGAGTCTCTCATCAGCTGTCGGTTTCTCTTCGGTTATCGCCTGTCTAGATTATTTACACCAGTCCATTTTGGGCCAAATAGACGATGGCACTTCTTCTGAGTGAGAAACTTGTAAGCTCCAACCTTTCGTCACAAGCACCGTGAGAGAGGGAGAATTCTGCATTTTGCGTCATGGGATTTCGGGAGGGAACGGGCGGTCTCTTTGACTGGAGTGCCGCAAGGCCCGCCAATCTGCTATAAGGGATTGTATAAATTGAATTGGATGAATGCCACTGCAGGTTGTTAATTACACGCTACATCTACTACACCTACCTAATCTACTGGAGAGGCTTGCAGCAACACGACTATTTCTTCAAACCCGCAATACTTTACTCTTCTCATCTCAATATGACATCTAAACCTACCTTCATCCTTGTAATTGGAGCCTGGCACACGGCCGATACTTGGGGAAAGGTAGTCTCGGGACTCGCTACCCACGGCTATAAATCTACTGCCGTGACCCTCCCCACGACATTGGGTTCGGCTTCTGCCAGCTATACTGACGATGTTGCTGCTGTGAGGGAAGCCATTGTCGAAGAAACTTCTCAAGGCGGCAATGTCGTGGTTGTTGTACACTCCTATGGCGGCGCCGTCGGCAGCAGTGCACTGAAGGGTTTGACCAAGGCTTCTTCCCACGATCCTGGCTCTGGGGTCGTCATAGGTTTTTTTATGATTGCCACCGGTTTCATGCTCACGGGAGCCGTCTTCTTGGATAGGGTAGGCGGCAAGCCGCTGCCATTCTGGGAGGAGGAATCGGATCCAGGCTTCGCTCTTGTCTGTGTCCCGGCAGACGACCTGTTCTACCACGACCTCCCCAAGGAAGAGGCGGATTACTGGGTCGGCCGACTCCAGAAACACTCTACAAGGGCCTTTACAGAGGGGGCTGATATCTCGTATGCCGGTTGGTTGGAAGTTCCGGTGTGGTATCTTGTCACAACTGACGACAAGGCTCTTCCTGCCGAGGCGCAGCGGGCGTTTATCAAGGAAGCCATTGATGCCGGCGGCAATGTGACGATTCGGGAGATTGAAACGAGCCACTCGCCCATGCTCAGTAAGCCAGACGAGACCGTTGGTTTCATATTAGAAGCCACCGCTGCCTTTTTGAAGTAGAAGGACGCCGGGGGTTGACTCTTCATCAGAAAGAGGGCATAAGGGTCCCCCAATTTCTCTTTGATCTAAGTAGCTATTAGATCATTCTTCTATATTGATAAATGAGTGAATTAATCACAATCATGCACAACTGGTATGATACAGACTGTAATTTACTTGGTACGAAGTCTATGGGCGCCGTACACATCCTAGTGCTTTAGGCTTGGGTGAGGTAAAGGGGCAGCTTCTTGAAGAGGCAGCATGTGCTAAGATCTAACTTCTTGGGAGAATCAAAATTGGACAGCCAACTCACGCAAACAAGTATATGTATTGAAAGACAGCTGAGGCTAGTACAATATCCAAGAGGCGTAACAGTAGCTGATGCAAATGTCACCCCTAAAACCTAACACTGGAAACACAAACTGGTAAAGATAACCTACTGAACAAGATCCCTCTCCATCCCTAAATCCACAAATTTTCTGGTGAATAGATACAGAGAAGGGCGAAAGAAAACACAGACTGAATGAAAACTCTGACAGACCAAGTTAGAAAGCTAATGATCTAACACCACGACAAGAAAAAAAGACTGCGTTGAGGATTTAATATTCCTCTTCAAATTCCTCGGCATCGAATCCTCTATCAAACAATTCGTCGTCCTCGGACCGGGGCTTCTTAGACGAGCCAAGAGGCCTGAACCTGGTAGGCCGTGGTTGCCTGAGCCTGCCAAGCCGTGATGGCGTGAGTTTAATTGGAGAGCGAGTCTCCAGCTGATGCTCGTCGTCATCAGACACAGAACGACGGCCCCGCCCTCGCCGGCTTGTCACGTACGCCGGGGCCTTGATGATCGATCGGATTGGAGAGCGAGCTTCCAGCTGATGCTCGTCTTCATCAGAGACAAAACGAAGCCCCTTTCGTCCGCTCATGTTGGCGATTCCTGGGCTCCGGCCACCCCTGATCATATTGGCCAGCACGGAACCGTGCCTGACACGGGAACGAGCGACAAGCCCGCTGTCGTCTTGGGACGAGTCGACCTGGGCGGCGACGGAGCCCGCGAGCCCGAGCATGGCGTACGTGAAAACAGCTGTAGGACGCATTTTTGATTTCGAGTTCTGGGTACTAGACAAGATAGTAATAAAGTGGAGAGAAATTGCAAAGCTGAGAAGTGTAGTTGGTTTATAGCTTGTGGTTGTCTTGAGACTGGGAAGAAAACTGGAGTGTGAAGCTTGATGAACTAGATCGCTTTGAAGGCGAACCAACGCAGTCTCTTATACTTTTCTCACGATTCCAATCCATAGACAGAAAATGAATCAAATACAAGACTGGTTATGGCCGATGAGTGTAATGCTCGATGTTTTGAAGTTGCAAAGGGAAATCGCCGGCGTCACGTCACAAAAATTTCCGATAATAGAAACCAGCCCTACAACGTTATTCAGCCAATCCTTCAGAAGCGGGTGCCGTTGCATTCGCGTACGGCATTGGCCTCTTTGGAGCGAGGATCATGCAATGGAGACGCTAGGAGGATTTCTCGATGTTTTGCAGATATTAAACTACTGTGACAGTGGCTGGCTTGATGGTAATATTAGCACAGTGAAGTAGAATAATCCACTTCTCGTTGCAATGTTGCATACCTGTTTGGAATTGAGAGATGCTTCTCAAAGCGGGAGTATGAGTAATGGATTTCAGTCTCAGTCTGCCAAGTCGTGATCTTTCTGTTGTGGTTTATTGTGCCGCACGCGAAGCGTGTGGTGGCAATAGGGGACGATTCGCAGTCAATGGCAACGCTGAGGCAGATACCGGGATCATAGCGGTGAAGAAAGAAACAAACTCCTCGCCGGGAGCGTGAGATTTCATAATGGACTCGCCATGGGCCCAAGTTTACGCAATAGAATACATGCAAGGCCCCAAGCATCTGTCTCGCTTCCTATGTCATCATGTCTAGTCCAACCAAACCCAACCAAACCCGGCCGTTGTAATGTCGTATATATAAATCAGTATCATGCTAAGTGCTTCCCCCTGCGGCGCGGGGAGGCATCAATGTCGATGTATCAAACCAAGCCCTGCATGCGAATGCTCTAAAAAAAAAACCACACTGCGGGTGGATTGCCTCGCACTGCGCCACACACCCGCGTGTTTATAATGCTACATCGTTTAGAAACTTATGCGACTGATGATCGCCAGCTGTTGTAACACCTTGCAGCAATCTCAGAGATGTCAGGGTCGCACTTGCAGTTGCAGCCCAGGTCGCCATCCGGCCCAGTGCGGATATCAGCAAGCTTCTTTCCGTCGAGGTCTCTGGCCACCTGGAACATCTTCATGTTGTCAATGGTTGGGCCGTACGGGCACCATTGGAAGTCGCCGTGGATATAGCCCCAATCGGAGAAGTGGTGGATCTGGTCGGGGCGGAGGAGGAGCGCCGCAGCGAGACTGTGGATGGGCGCGTCGCCCCATCTCTCGTAGTAGAAGCCGCCGTCATCGTCGAGGTAGTGGAAGAGGTTGCGGTACTCGTCAGAACGATAGAAGTCCATGTCGGCAATCTCGAAGTTGGACCAGAAGTGGCAAAAGTTCCACTGGTCGCCATTGACGTCGTACCCGGGCTTGTTGGAGTAGAACAACGAGCGGAAGGGCCAGGGCACGCGGGTCGGAATCAGCATCGACTTCCACTGGGGGGTGGTCGGAAGACGGGCCAGCTTCTTGTATTCGGAGATCTTGCGGAAGAGAGTTGGCACAGTCGTCTCAATTTCCCAGAGCGCCACGACCCAGCCGTACTTCTTGTCGGTCCTCTCCATCTCGTAAAAGGGATCGTAGGTGATGTCGCAGGTGAAGGAGATGTCTGGCTCGACGCGCCAGTACCACTTGTACTCTTGGAGGGCGGGGATATCGTAGAAGAAGCTGTTGGGCATGACGTTGATTAGCAGGTTGCACTCGGGTGGAGGGTGGCGGCAAGGCAAGACTTACCCAGAGCTGAAGCGGCACATGTGGTGGTAATTCTCCTTGCCGGCATACATGATGCCCTGGTCCTCGAGCTGCTGCATGTTGCGCTGAGATTTGGACTTGTCGACCCAGCTCGGGTACCCCCACATGTTGGATGGAATGAGCTCGAACCTGGCCGTGGCCCCGCTGTTGCTCAGGTGTACGGCCTCGGTGACCTGGTCGATGAAGTCCTCGGACCATTCCTCGTTGTTGAGGAATACCCAGGGATAGCCAAAGTTGTCGTTGAAGCGGTCCTGGACGTTAAGGATGCTCGCGATGGCGCCCTTGACGTCCGAGTTGCGGGCCATCATGACCAATGTCGCGTTGGCTCGCTCATGAGTGTTCTTGATGGGCGATTGGCAGGTTTCATAGAAGGGGGGATCGAGGTTGTCGGTCGGGTGGACGACGGTGAGGTTGCGAACGTGCATCCACGTCTCGACGGTGAGCAGGAGGGCCAGACCGAGGATCAGGCGCCAGTTTCGCACGAGGATGCGGATGCCGCGACGGCGGTAGAGCCTCTGGGCGAGCCGTCGCCGGTTGTCGTACTCGAGGATGGGCAGATAATACTTGGCCCGAGACCAGAAGGTGTTGCCGCGCCGGGGAGCAAACTTGCGGTCCATTCTGGCTGGCTGGGGCGGTTGGTCGGCCAGAAACAAAGACAAACAAGAAGGGGAGGGTGATACAGAGATGGCGGCCTGGCGAATCAGACCATGTGCGTCGCTCTTCGGGATCACAATAAAAAACGAGGGCCTCCCACTGCTGACACGAGGTGGCAATCAGTGCTGCAGACGATCACCATGTTTCGTCCCTGAAGAGGAAGACTGCCACTAATTTGCTGGTTCAGTTATTTTCGTCTCCTTATCTAATCAATTCCAGCGCGATACGAGACGTGTCAGGGGCTGTCAGCCTGTATCATTCACTAATTGGTAATAAGACAGTGGAGCTACCGCCCAATGAGCACCCGCGTCTGTCTCTGGGCACGAGACATGCTGCTCAGGGATGAAGAGCTTTTCTTCGTATTTCTCTGGTGAATTATTTGCTGGATTTTCCCTTGTTTGCCATTGGAATTTTGATGCAGATAGGGTTAACTCCCCTGGCCTTCATAAGCTCCCTGAGCCATGCCCATCACGCCAAATGGATCTTCAGTTCCCCGTACGATGGATTTCCATCATTCCTTATCCGATCAGAGGGGCAGTCTAATTTAATCTGCAAGTTTATTGCGGTACCCCAGAGAACTTCAGTTCCAGCCCTACGGCCTTGAACTTGGCACCACCAATGGATATGTACAATAGCAGGTGGGTACAGCAACAGCGTTTATGAGTCTCGGCAAACAATAAAATTTATCCAGATTTTATTTTGACTATCGAGGCAAGTGGGTGAAATAGAACATGGCACACTAGAGTTCGTTCTACGTAAGGCAGGGACCTCGTTTTTTATGAAACGCAATAATTAAAGAATAATAAACTATTTTCGATATCTGGCCTGATATTATATCCATTCCCGAAATATTGTCTCGTTTGTGTTGTGTATTCAGCGCTGAAGTGTCTAGATGTCATGTGGTAGAGACATAGTGTTGAAGTCATGAATGCTACAAAATCTGATGAACGAGTTTCCTGCAGAGGCACGGAGAGCAAAAGAATTCATCATTAAAAACGAAAAAAAAACTAAAAAAAAACTACTCCTGTCTGACACCAGCACCTCCCTCCTCCTCGTCATCGGGCCGGCTCGGGCCCCGGCCCTCCGAAGTCCTCCTCACTTCACCAGCCGGCTTCGGCGCAATTGCCGAAGCCAGGCTGGTCATGGCGTCCGGGATCTTCTGGGAGAGGTTGCCCATCTCCGTTTGGCCAACGGCCGCGAGGCGCCGCTGGTGTGCTCGAAAGAGCGCCACAAGGGTGATGGCGCCGACGACGCCCAAGAACGCCCACAAGGCGAGGGAGACAACAGTCTCCGCCGGCATCGTCATCGTCGTCTTCCTCTTTTTCTTCTTCTTTTCTTCTTCTTCTTCTTCTTCTTGGTGGTGGTGGTGGTGGTGGTGGTGTGCTGCTGCTGCTGTGGCTGTTGGAGTTGCTGCTGTGGCTGTTGGAGTTGCTGCTGTGGCTGTTGGAGTTGCTGCTGTGGCTGTTGGAGTTGCTGCTGTGGCTGTTGGAGTTGCTGCTGTGGCTGTTGGAGTTGCTGCTGCTGGTGATGCTGCTGCTGTTGCTGCTTGTGCTGCTGCTGGCGGCGGCGAAGTGAGAGAGAGAGAGAGAGAGATTGTGTGTGTGTGTGTGTGTGTGTGTGTGTGTGTGTGTGTGTGTGTGTGTGTGTGTGTGTGTGTGTGTGTGTGTGTGTGTGGTCAAGGAGGGAGATTCCGCCAAGGAAAGAGTACCAGAAAGTCATGTTCATCTGAAATCATGAAATGGGCAGTCGCGGATCAAGTTGACAGAAACCAGTCGCCGCCTTTGCACCTACCTGATCACCCTTACTTGGGTGGCACTACGGCTGGGCACAGCCATTGTTGGTATTGAACCTTATATACAGCCGGCCCCAAGCCTTGTAGCCGGGCAAAAAGGTTGAAGGTTAATGTGTTGTGATACTGGGTATAGTGTCAAGCTGTTAAATTCTTGGTGTTTGGGAATTTCTCCTTTTTTTTTCAGCAGCTGCCGCATAACTGCATAGCTCTCTCACTTACTACTACTACTACTACTACTACTACTTGGGTGGCACGAAAGAGCAGGGGCGACGGTTGACGCAATAGACACAAAGATTCTCTAAGGCGGGAAGGAGCTTTTGATAAAAAAACATGAGAGAAAGAGTATAGCTGGGAATGTGCAAGATCCGTACCCGATCTCCGACAGTTTGATAAGTTCATCATTCAGGATGACGTGTAAACCATCTAGAGGGGAGTTTGAGACGCAAGATCCTCCTTTGCCCTGGCATTTACGCCACCGGGAGGATAACTAGATTCATAGTACCCAGCTGGGCAGATTGTCGACTGTCAGCAAGTGCAATAGACGTTCTGAATGGGGTATTCACAGATCACCTGCTATCAAGTTGTTTCCTTCTGTTATTCCACCTTTCATCTCTGAGAAGCACCAGCAGTCTCACCTTCGAGGCATACCCTCACTCTTTGCCTTCAACGCATCCAATCTTGGTCTGATCATTACCTGTATTCGTATGTTCGGCACATGCTCATCACGATCAACATGTGACCACACCTGAGAGGACTCTGATGAGTTTGCCTGCTACATTGATACATGCTAAACAAATCCCCGGTGCAAAACACCAATTTTAGACGGCCAAGCCGCATGTAGTTTCTCCCACTTCTTAATAGCAAATCCCGCCGCAAGCTCGTGCATGAATCTACTTATCAGAGCAGCCCATACCGCTGTTCGGTAGTCCTGACTATCTGACTTGGCTCCGTATGCAGCTTTCGTTACAGCATTGGCAAGGATTAGGATAACTGCCACTCGTTTGTCCTCCGCTACACCCATTTTAAGAGCATTACCCAGTTCTACAAGTATCTCACGGCACTTTTTGATTTCATCGAACAGAAATTCGGAGGTCGTGTTTAGTAGCTTGGTTCTGGTAACCGTTCTGGCAGCCACTGTACAACTCTCGCGAATATAGCCCGCGGCCACGAGTACATCAGCAGAGCCATTGAGCTCGCCATCAAGCTCCACCACCACCTCTTTCATGATGAGATTTACACTCTCGATGATGATCAGAACATGCTCTCGGGGTAACCATGTTGCCTTCGCGTAATCATCATATGCTGGAGGCGGCTGATCTGGTGGCGGGGGATTTGGCCTAACTGCAGACGGAACCAAAGGTTAGTGTGAGCTAGAATTTTGTTACGTGGCTTTCTTACCTTGAGTGCTGCCGGTATTGCTCTGGTTTCGGGACGGTTTGCTGTGTCTTTGGCCCATGACTCCGAGTTTTGGTTGAAAGAGGTGATTCTTTTGGTTCAAGTTGGTCATGGAAATCGTTCTTGGATGGCTTTAATACCATGAGCAATAGCCACCTGGCTTGTGGACAGGCATAATAAAGCTTTTCTTGGCAGAACTTTGCTCGTCACTTCCTAAAGTCAAAATATAGCTGTGCTTAATTACCTAGTACCTAAGTCAGGACATTGAACTTAGAATTGTATAGGTAGGCCTCTTTCACTGTATGATTTTTCTGCTCTTCCGGTGTTTCAATATTAAGGCGCGGGAAAAAGAGAATTATTTTATTTTATTTCTTCGAAAAAAAAAACAAATACATCCAAGATCAAATTAGGGTTGTCTTTTGGATCATCGAGTGGTTCATCAGGTAGGAAAATTAGTCTTCCACCACGTCAAGCCCTTTTGCCACCTCGGCGCCTTGAGCGGAAGAGGAGGGTATCCGAGGATAGGTAGCAGATCCATTCATAGAATAGATGGACAGTTGAACACTCGCCAATGGTTTGGGAAGAAAGAAGCCCCCTATGAAGCGGGGCGCAGCGTCACATCGTGTTGCTCGTTTGTGACTCCGCCTCTCCAGCTGAAAACAATAGGCGTACAGCGCATGTTAGATGCTTAATAAATTGATTAATATGAACCCGCTAACCACAAAAATAACCAGCATGCTGCCTTGCGCCCGAGCCGCTACGCACTTGTGCGATGCAAATAGTGAACCTCTTGGACTTAGCCATCCCGCAAGGCTGGAACCATGGCACATTTGTGTTTCGGTTGCTGGTTAGCTCACGAGAGCTCCCAATTTGATATACATAATGCTCAGCCCTTATGTAGTTCATCGCATGCTACAGCCGTCAAGTGCTGTGCGAGTCTTCACTAGAATCTCTAGACACTACACAGTGAATTTCTCCCTTTCGGCTGGGTCATATCTACAGCTTCGAAATTATGGCCGGGGTCCCTTCTTGTATTATTCGGTTCATTTGCCATGTTCCAACAGGAATCCTTGGGTCTAGAGGGCTTGGCTATCAAAATGATGCGCTAAAGCTGGATGATGGTCTCTTCAATTCCATCCCAAATGGACTTCAATTTCGAGAAGGCCTACAAATAGTAGGCAGAACGGTACGCAGCTATCTTATCATCTAGGTCGATATGCCAAGGTTTGCATTCACCTATCGGGGTCTAATACTTGATCGATAGGGCTTGGCGACTTTCATTCGGAATTTCATACTCTTTGTTCCCTCCGTTCTTTGCTCGGAAACGCAACTAGGGTTAATTGGTGTGGTTGATCTGCTATTGGCATTAGTCCTGATTATCGGGATATCAAAGGAGTCCATGTATTTGCCAAGAAGCTACGGACAGTGTGCGAGCATTGAACAATGGAAGCTTGGAGAGGGTGGCAGGAACTATTTCATCGAGCTCACCACTCTGCATAAATATACCAGTTCCAAGCCAAGTAACCTATGCCACGAACTGGTCCAAAACTGGGCCATAGGCATTGCAGTGAGGTGAGTGGGACCCTGCTTTAGATTTCCATTGATAACGCTCATTTCCATTTAGTATTTTATATCTCGCCTGTGGAATCATCAACATCACCATAGGCTTAGCTGGCTCATCCAGTACCGGGTTTGGTGATTGTTTCTCCCTCTCAACGCCTATGTTCGACTATCCACTCCATACTACCGCCCATGGTTGGCACTTGCCTTTGTCAGAGTGGAACTATAGGGGTTTGACCCCTTTGCGATATTTTCTTCCAGTTCTGATTCCCTTAGATTATGCGGTGGCGTCGACTCGTTTCCTCATAAGATTCACATACAAGCTGGTTCTCCGAATGCAAATGCAGGCTAGAGTCAAGCGAAAAAACATGGCTTGGAGTTTTTGGATGCGAAGGAATAATAAAACAGACAGCTCTACACTGCCCTTAGAAGTTGTCGAGATAATTGCCCAAAACCTCCATTACGCGGATCTTGTACGAGTCGGCCGATCGTCGAAACGACTTCGCGGCTTGTTCTTCGGCAGTGAAGCTGGAACGGTGAAAGACCGCCTCAACCACCTTCGCCGGAGTGCTTGCGACAGAAGGAGCATATCGAACTGTTCCGTTTGTAATAGCCAATGTTGTGGGGTAAGCTATGCCTACGACACGCTTCACAGTGGCCGACTTGCTAACGTGTCCATATGTTTGTAGTCATGCTGGACCAAGACGATGGTTCGAGAACCGCTCAGGTCTCAACATAGATCCAGCTGCCAAGCCTATTGCGATAGATGCTTCTTCCTGGATATTTGCCGATGGCACGGCCCTGAAGCTTTGGCACTGGGCAAGCATAAACCCAATTGTTCTTTGGCAGTCAAGGCTGGCCATCCCGAATTGGAGTCGCAGAATATAACGATGCAGAGCGCTACTGTTTGCGCACTTTGTATGGACAGGCCGATTGAAGAGCGGCGTGAGATGATGGAACAGCCAGGGAATGTGGACATGGAAGCAGCATCTGACGAGCCTCTTGTTTGCTATTATTGCCGGGTTGCTCTGGGATCTCGAGGTCCTCGCTGGTGGATATGCTCGCTTTGTGGAGTTGAGTGCCCGTCTAACCACCATCCGTCTTGGGCTGGTGGGTTGTAACTAAAAGCAGCGTTCTAAAGGCAAATATGATACCATTTTCTGCCTGTTGGTGCCTTCTTATGCTGAAAAATGATATCGGTCTACTATGAGCGCCCCGATTACGATGTTACAAGCCTTCCTCCTAAGAAATCGTCTCAAACTTCCCACTTGCTTCGAACATCACATATTGCTGCTTTCTAGATTTACTTCGTGATATTATGTCATATAACTATGTGGATTGGGGATCATGAGCATGTCAAGTCCCGCCAAGAAGAAAACCTTCTGTTGATTCCAAACGCTTGCTCTTATGCCTTATTAATTTTTCGTAATTAGTAATTTTTCAACTTCTCTCATGATTCCAGAATGAACAAATTGTTCCTCCTTTCCCCGTGATTTATGTAGGTTTTTCACTTGAAAGATACCATATTGATAGATATGCCGGCTTAGACTTTCTCTTTAAATCCGAACCATGTTCCGATCAGCAGAGCTCTCGCCGCAACAATGGCAACACCACCGAGGAATATGACGGCGACATAGAAACCTGAAAGGGCCGTGGGGCCCATGGTGTCGAGCATCTGGCCGCCAATGGGGACGCTAATGAGCAGACCGAAGCTGTTGACAAAAGTCATGGTGCCAAAATAACGTCCGTACTCTTTGGGATCACAGATCTTCCCCATACACACTACATAGATACACGTTAGCACTAGGTGATTTCTATATAGGGCCCATGAAGGACATGATACATACCTGGAAGTAGAGGGAGGAATGAGCCGGACCCGAAACCCCAGAGGGCAGAGAAGGCGTAGAGAGCTTGGACATGTGTCGTTCCAAAGGGGAGAAGTGTGATGGCGGTACAGACCAGAGTCAAGGCGACTGTCACGATAATAACGTTGAAATGGCCGAAGCGGTCGCCGATTATTCCAGTCAAGAGGCGACCAACGATGGAACATGTGTTCAGAATGGCAACCAGATAATATCCCGTCTCGTCACCAAATCCATTGATGGATACCATTGTGGGAAGAAGACCAGCCACTCCAAAAATGACAAAGTCCAGAAGCAGCATGGATGCCGTCAAAAGACAGAATGGAGGAGACTTGAAGGCGGAGAAGTTGATCATGGCCATTTTCTTGGGCTTAGGGGCATCGGCGCGTGATCTGTGGGAAGTGACCTGTGTTAGATCGCCGACAACAGTGTCGGGGATGTCGCCGTTGACCAGCGGCTCGTTGCTGTCCATGAGAGTCAACTTGTCACAGTGCCACAGACAGCCGGTTGCCAGGACCAGCAGCGCAGTGCTCACAAACCCCACGGCCCTCATCGACCACGCGAAACCCCACTTCGGGAGGGTGGCTCGGAGCATCAAGGGGAAGATGACACCACCCAGGCTGGAACCAGAGAAGGCCACACCCATTGCCAATCCACGGTATTCAAGGAAGACCTTTCCTATCACAGCAACACCCAGGGTCGCGGTGATGGCTGAGCTGAGGCCACCGAGCACTCCGATGCAGAGCATAAAGTGCCAGTACAGTTTGCATTCGGCTAAGAGGAAGAACAGAGGAAGGCTTATAGCAACGGAGATGGGTGCAAGAAGGCGCACACTAAAGGAGTCGATAATAGGGCCAGCCTGAATACCGAGGAAGAGAGCGAGAAACGTAAACATTCCTGCAATCCATCCTATGTCTCGGGTTGTGTAATCTGATAGTTGGTTGGCGTGTAGGTAGGCTTGGACAACACCAATCGCCAACATGAAACCTAGAACATGGTCAATCTCGTCTCACGATTGTCCGGTGATCTTGGAAATCATAGAGCCAAATAGCGTACCATATGATGGAATCAGGATTAGAAATGAACCAAGAGCGATCATCCACCCTCTCGCAGTTTTCTCAGCGGCTATTGTCATGGGCCGCTCGTTCTGGGCTTCAACCTCCACCGTCACCTCCCGCACAACATTTTTCTCGCCAGAATTGGTGGCTCCAGGATTTTCTTCTTCTACGATGGACATGGCAAACTCTTCTATTGTAATGAAGAGATTGGGTGAAGGTGGGACAAAGATGGGACGAAGAACCACACGTGTTGATATTCAGATAGATTAAAGAGCTAGTAGTATCCTGCTGGAGGGCCCGAAGCCTCATCCAAGTTGAAACCCAACTGATATAGATTTTCACGGTGTGACTGGCGCCCTAACGGCTCTATTTCCGACAAGCTCTTCGCCCGATACCGGTGGAGCCGGGACTGCAGCCGGCCATCTAGAAGCGAATGAGCCGGGGATGTCAACTAGCCCAGCGGCGGGTTCCTTATCCCCATTAAGAAACAGGAAAGCGAAACTCGCATACGAGGAATTCACAATGCGTGGGGGGAGATTGGTCATTGGTCAGCTGGGCTGAAATAGTCCAGCAAAGAACCTTAAGGAGGGCCAACTATCGGAGCCAAGTGAGTAAAGTTGGAAAGTCTAACCTCCGAAAGCAGGTGGAAGCGGGAGTTGATGGCGAATCACGGCGCGGCCGTGGGGTTTCCGTGAACAACAGCTCCGCCTCGGGACTTGTCGACCAATGGTGATGCGGGAAATTTCCGTTCAATTGTCCTCGGCCTGAATCTCCTTGCTCCTCAGACCGAGTTTTCGATTTAAGCATCAGATAAGGCGTGCTTGTCATCATCGAGGCATGCAAGATTGCCCCACCGTTATCAGCCATTGGTTGATCCATCTGACAAGTCCGATCTTTCGGTCCAAACCTGCCGTCCAGCCATCCCAAGTCCTTGCTTGGCAAGCATACGGTGAGGTTCTAAGTGAAGGTACTGACGAGAGTATTGTATCGACGCCGTCACTCTCGAATTGCGTTTCGCTTTCGAAACTTGATCAACCTTAACTACATGTAGGTAGGTCCATATTCTTTGTTTTGCAGGGAAGCGTGTCAGAAAACTGTGCCGGGTCTTTCGGAGTCCCTCAGGCCCCGGCTCCCGTCCACGTGAGAGCTCGGGTGCTAAGTGTTGGTCTAAGCTAGTTTTGAGAATTAGCGGGAGGGGAGGCAAGAGGGGCATGAATCGGGATACGTACATGAATATCATCTGCAGCCTGGTTAAAGTTCGTCCCCGCCTCCTCTGGTATGGTTCCGTAGACTTGATTGGGTGATAATAGAGAGAATCTAGTGAGCTTTGACTCTGGGGAATATGGCTGAGGACAATGCCTTCTCATACCTTTTCTATAATTAGTACTTACTAACGCGAGTGCGGACCCCGGAATTTACGGGTGCTGAGAGAAGCAAATGATATCGTGGCCTAATAAGTGTGGAATAGATGGTCTCTTCAGTCTAAGTATTCTCTCAAACGGTCATGGGATGGCATTGATTTTCAAACACCAAATAGTCAGCAGACAGTTGCCCCTGACGGCCAGTTTAGATGTTGCATCTATCTTCTATATCTTCTAAAGGAATACTCCGTGGCAAGGGTGAAATCCAAAGTGAAACATTCCATGTTTCGTTCTAGATGAGTCGCGGAAATTCGTTCTTTACTTGAAGTCAATTATGTGCGTGGATGAATGACGAACTCCTTCGGAGAATCCAGGCCGTTGCTACCGTACTCCGAATAGCTTCGCGATTGGTACCATGCATGAGATGACGCAAAATAGGCTTAGAATGATCTCTCTAAGCCAATCACACATTCAAAAGTATGGGTGATATCATCTAAGGTTGACAGGAAAATGGCTTCACCCATCGTGGTCTGGAATGATCATCAGAGTTTGGCCATACCGCAAGAGGCACGATGATGTAGTCCTGATTGAAATCAATTGGTCCCGCGACATCAATGCACCCTCCTCCAGCCAGCATGGCGTTGTATTTGGAGAAGATGGCCCAATATGATGGCGCAGAGGTTTATCATCTGCCGATCCAAGCGGCGGGGTCATACAAACCTAATATTCCCCCTCACCATTATCAATGTTGCTGGTAAACCTCATGACGTTAAAAGCACATGACATGACGAAATAGCGTACGCTACCCTTCAGGTATATAGCTACCCGGTCTTGTCTGTGCCTGTCAAACTCTATATCCAGACACAAAGAAATTCAATCAGTCAACATATTTTAAATCAAAATCATCAACACCATGAGTGGATATACAGACGAAGTTGCCCGAGAGACACATGATCTCATCCACAATGCAGAGGAGGAGGAGCAGAAGGTAGGTTGCCTCTCATAAGTGACTGATTACTCGCTCCAAGTTCTGGTCAGTTCTCATGAAAGCATAGGCTCATCCTGGCCATAACCTGACGCAACCTGATTCTGGAGAAGACCCAGCCGGTGGTCTCGGATCATCGTCCGATCAGAAGCACCCTCAAGGACGAAAATCCAGCACATCCAAGATCGGAGACAAGGTCAAGGAGGTGTTCCACATGAAGAAATAGTTCACGATAATACGAGATCTATTCCGGGCATCTGATCCGTAGGGTGATTTCTGCTCGGGGATTTGGAACTTGTTTGACAATGTACGAATAATTTTGAACTGTACTTTTGAATAATGTAAGAACTTTGGATGCTGCACACAGATCCCTAAATTACTGGTGAAGATGGAGTTAGGACACCTCGTGTGGGGAATGAGAGTCAGTCCAACGGTGGATGGGAGCTGGTCAGTGTGGGGAGCGTCCGGTCTATTGGAAAAGACCCTAAAAATTGCGGCAATGCTTCCGAGAGATATCACCGCAGAATTACCCTTAATTTAAGAGGCACGCCCGAGGTACTAAGCAATCTTTGGCCATTCTTCACTATCTACCCAATATCGAACTGAAGCCTTCGTTGGCTGTGCTCTAGGGTAGGCAGGCAAGGAAGACACTGGAGGGCTCGCCCCTAGATGCGTCATTAATCATCTGCCGACCCTGGGCTCTGACAGATTCTCAAAATGGCAAGTAAAGGACATCTAAGAGCGGGAGATTACTTTCAGAATTGCGAGCCGCGTCTAAACGGAGCGATAACACTGACCTTGGTGCCATACGGTGGTGTTCAGGTGGGGAGATGCGTAATCGGTGGCCTGAGAGCGCTTCCACAGCGACAGACCCGCCTGAGGTGCCCCGCTGCTGAGCCGACGATAACCACCAAAACCACTGTCATGACCGCTATCAGTGCTATCAGTGCCAGTGGCCCCTCCGATCGCGGGGTCGTTCACCACTGGCCACGGCGACAAGTTTTTCGACAAGACGCAGGACCCAATCCAACCATTATTTATCATCATCGCCATCGCCACCGCCATCCTCGACGTCTCGAACCGAAACGACACTTCTCCTGCAGCTCTGCTCCCGCCTCTCTCCGCGACCGTGCGAGCCCTCAGACTCCCTCTCCCCACCTTCTCTCCCGCGACCGGCAACAGCTCTACGAAATGGCTCCAGCTCTCCAAGAAAGCAAGCTGGCCTTCATCGGCGGCGGCAACATGGCTGGCGCCATCATCGGCGGCCTCATTGCCAAGGGCGTCAACAAGCAGAACATCTACGTCTCCGAGCCCTGGGAGGTCAACCGCGACAAGCTCGCCGCCACCGGGGTGCGCACCACCACCTCCAACGTCGAGGCCGCCGGCGACGCCGACATCGTCATCATCGCCGTCAAGCCCCAAGTCACAAAGACCGTCTCCGAGGAGCTCGGGGCCGCCTGGTCGTCGCGCACCACCCTCCCCATCATCGTCAGCATCGCCGCCGGCATCACCCTCGACAGCCTGCGCAACTGGTCCAAGACGAGCGACGGAAGAACGGCGCACGTGGTCCGCGTCATGCCCAACACCCCCGCGCTGGTCGGCGAGGGCGCCTCGGGCCTCTTTGCGAGCGAGGATATCACCGCGGACGAGAAGGAGCTTGTCTCTGCGCTGCTGGCGAGCGTCAGCAAGGCGACCGAGTGGGTTGACAAGGAGGAGCTCCTCGACGTCGTCACCGGCCTGTCGGGCTCCGGCCCAGCCTACTTCTTCAACATGGTTGAGCACCTGATTACCAGTGCCGTTGCGCTGGGTCTGCCGAGGGACCAGGCCACCCGGCTGGCCAGCCAGACTTGCTTTGGTGCCGGCAAGATGCTCGTGGAGTCATCCGACGACCCTGCGCAGCTCCGCAAGAACGTCACCAGCCCCAACGGCACGACACACGCCGCTCTGGAGACCTTCAAGGCCGAGGGCTTTGAGCAGATCGTGGATAAGTCGGTCAAGGCGGCGACGCACCGCGCGGACGAGTTGGGGCAGACACTGGGAAAGCAATAGACGGGGTGGGTGTGCGACCATATTCTAAATAGACGACAGGACAAAAGGAAAATAAAAATGGGATAGCAAAGAAGATTTCGCTTGATTGTATCTGGAGGCCGGGACAATGAGCCTGCCCGCCGTGAGTGACCATAAACCAATCTGCGCCATTTTGATCATGCAGAGTCGCATCTTGTGGACGGTGACTTGATTGTGAGGTGTTAGTGGCCTTAATTTCTTCGAAGAGACATGACTTGGACTTTCGCAAAGGATGATATCAGATGCTGGGAGGATTGGCATTGGAGGCCGCTCTCAGGCCCCCTCCCATTAATAAGACACAGTCATAGTTCCAATACAAGTGATTCATCCACCACCACACATACTTACATCATCGTGAGACAGCGAGCGACACCGCCGAACAAAAGCACCTTCATTGTTTGCCCCAAGTCCCTCCTCCCATAGAGACAAACCAAGCCCACAAAGATTTTGTCAGGGCCCTGGTTCCTTTCACGCAGCTCTTTCAACCTGAATTTGATGCTTTTAACAATGAGGAGAATCGAAGGATGGGGCCAACGGCTCATGAGCCAGTCACACTGCAAATCACGAACCAATTCAAGACATGGCTGAAGTGGCGGCTGACATCACGCACGAGACTCGCCCTCATCTTTCCCGGTTCCAGCACAGAGCAGCTGCTGCTTCTCGTAGATATTTATTAATCTCGTAGACTGCCGATTGCTCTTGTTATCGCATTTTTATTATTATCTTTCTTTTGGCCCTGCAGCTCGTGGATGTACCCCAGACTAATAGATCATCGGCAACACATCCCAGCCCTTTAACACTCATCATACTGACGGGCGTCTTGAATTATGGAAAGCGACTCGGAGTTTTCCGACTTTGAATTTATCGAGCACCCTTCAGAGTCAGAAGATACCGCGCCATCATCTTCACCCTCTGCCTCCTCCTCTCCCTCCCTTTCACCGACTCTTCCCCCGCAATCCGAAGATGAATCCTTTCTTTTGATGCCCAATGAGCTACGATACGGGCATCCACCCTGGCAAGGTCACAGGGGCAAATTGGTAGGCCTCGTTGATATGGGAAGGTAAGTTACCCCATTCCCCAAAGCAGTAAAAAACCATCCTCCCCCGGACTAGACTGAAGCAGCTCATTTGCTGACCATGAAGCCGACGCGGCGATCATGACGGCAGCAACGGAATCAGATTCTCTATCTCGGACCTGTCCCCCCCCCTGGCCAGGATCATCCCCACCGTCTTCGTCTACCGCTCCTCCATATCCCTCTACGACGCCCAGTACGACGACAAGACGGGCGACCACATCCCCATCCCGGCCCACGTCATCACGGCCGTGTGCAACGCCCTGCGCCGCTTTATGGTCATCTGCGTCGACTTCGGCGTGGCCAGCGACCAGATCCACGTCGTCGCAACGGAGGCGGCGCGCGTGGCCCAGAACTCGGTCCAGCTCCTGAACGCCATCAAGGATGCGACGGGGCTCGAGGTCGAGCTGCTGGAGAAGGAGCAGGAGGGGCAGGTCGGCGCGCTGGGGATCGCGAGTGGGTTCCTGACCATGGGGGGGCTGGTGATGGATCTGGGCGGCGGGAGCACGCAGATCACGTGGATCATTAGCAAGAACGGGACTATCAGGACGAGTTCGCAGGGGAGTTTTAGTTTTCCCTTTGGCGCGGCAGCGTTGACGAGGCGGCTTCAGGAGATCCGGCGGGGGAAGGAGAAGCAGGAGGCTCAGCGCGCCGTGGATGAGTTCCGCGAGGAGATGGTGCGGAACTTTAGGGAGGCTTATGAGAAGCTGGAGATACCGGAGTCGTTGGTCGAGGAGGCTAGGAGGGAGGGTGGGTTTCGTATTTATCTGTCGGGCGGTGGCTTTAGAGGATGGGGGTATCTCTTGCTGTATCTCAACCAGACGCACGGTCGAGAGTATCCGATATCCATCATCAACGGGTACACAGTCGGGAGGGAACAGTTCCAGGACACAGAGGCGGTCAAGCAAGTCGCCAAAGCAGCCCATGAGATCTTCCGCGTGTCTGACCGGCGGAGATCCCAGGTTCCCGCCGTTGCCTTCCTGGTCAACGTGCTAGCAGAGGCGATCCCGCTCGGCATCAAGGAAGCCCATTTCTGCCAGGGCGGCGTGAGGGAAGGCTATCTCTTCCGGCAGCTGTCGTCCTCCGTCCGAAAGCAGGCCCCGCTGGAAGTGGCCTCGCGGAGCTTTGCACCTGGGTCACGGCGGCAGATCCAGGACCATATCCGGAGCAGTATACCGAAGGCCTCAAAGGACGGGACGAGGCGGTTCCCTCCCGATTTTGGCGGGCACGTCATTGATGCATTTGCGAATGTGATGTACGCACACATGTTCATGTCCAAGGAGACGGCTTCCACGGCAGCGTTGTATTCAACAAGCACGGGCATCATGTCGTCGACGCATGGCGTGTCGCACCAAGATCGCGCCCGGTTGGCGTTGATGCTGCAGGCGAGGTATCGCGGGGAGCTTCCACCGAGGGAGGTCGAGTTCCGGGAGTCGCTCAAATCCATCATCAGCTCTGAGGATGCGTGGTGGGCGCAGTATCTAGGGCGCATTGGGTATCTGCTAACATGCCTTTATCCGACGGGGAAGATACACGCATCCAAGCCCAAGGTGCTGCTGTCAGCAGACTGGTCATGGAATTTGGGCAAGAAGCAGAACAAGGAAGGGCTCATCTTGACCGTATCTGTTGAAAAGTTTGCAAATGATCCGTCACGGTTTAAAAAGGTGATAGACGACAACATCAAGAAGGTTCGTAAAGCTGGAAAGAAGAAGAATTGGGCGGGAGACAAAGATCCGTGGGGGATGAAGGTTGAGACCAAAGTGACCGAGGAGGGGATTTTCAGCGGCCCGGAGAGCAAATAGGCCAACTACTAGAATCTTCATGAGCCCTGATTTATGTATGTATGAGTATCAAAATGGATGTTTCAACTGCACTCATATTGACAAGTTGCTTGGAAGACCCAACAAGACCAGAGTGAAGTCATAGGACAAGCCGCTTGTAGTATGGCATGGAGATATTAATCCATTGGATATTTCGATTGATGGAGAAGGCTGGGCCACTCCGCAAAGCGCTCTTTCGCCCGAAGTAGTCAAGCAAATGCGAGCGTCTACCTTGGTAGCCAATTACAACCAATGGGGGCGCTGATGGTAATGATTCCTATTATATTTGCGTGCATCTGCTCCAAACTACGGTGGCAGTGTAGCAGCCAAGGCCTGTCAACTTCACCCAAAAAAGGCTATAAAGGGAAGAACTTCATACATTCCGAAGCTGACATGGATCCAATCGATCGTCTGAAGCTAGTGAGAAAACTTCGCTAATTACTTGGTGCTGTTCTTTTGTCCGAATCAGGAAGATTGCAACGGTTTAACCCTGTTTGCCATGGTCTTGGCTGCTGACATGCGCCAGGCCAAGCATCGTGCATGATGAAATAGGGCCTGCGTATACATAATACATATAACTTTATATTTCATGCTGATATAAAGAGTGAAAGGGATTTCAAACGACGAGTATCAAATGCTTTGATTCTTTCCATTATCAACTGATCTCATACACTGCCCTCTCCCTTCCCCACAAACCTATTCAACTCAAATATGAAACTAGAGAGAGCCTGCTCTAGTATTTTTCTCCTGAGCAACTGTACTCAGGCCTTCGGGTTAAACCAAGTGTAGAGAAGGCTGATCAACTCAACGACGCCTCAATTGGAATGGGCAGCATGCGGCGATTTGGAGTTGGAGGAATACGAGAAGACCTACCTCAATATTTCAGAATGTGCTAAGCTACCCGTGTCTCTCGACTACCAGGACAAATGCGGAGAAAAGATTGATCTTGCATTGATCAGAATTAAAGCGACCGCACAGCCATCCAAAGGTAGTGTGCTGCT
This sequence comes from Clonostachys rosea, assembly GCA_026958235.1. Classification (NCBI taxonomy): domain Eukaryota; kingdom Fungi; phylum Ascomycota; class Sordariomycetes; order Hypocreales; family Bionectriaceae; genus Clonostachys; species Clonostachys rosea. Next base: position 1,722,495 of record CP110208.1, read on the forward strand.
GAATCCAGGAGGGCCTGGTCTCTCTGGCATACAATTTGTTACCACTGCAGGAAAGCTTTACCAAGAGTACGAGCCCCTTGAGAAATAAAAGCATCCAAAGCCCACAAACTGACCGTCGGAACACAGAGTCCTTGGCGGAGAGTATGACCTGGTGTCATGGGATCCTCGGTAAGCTAACTACTGTGTTTGGGGATTGATTGTGAACTAACCAGCGGAAGTGGCACTGGCCGGACGATCCGATTCACGTGTCAGAAGAGTGAATCTACAAAGAGCCGTCGAGGGATCAACTACCCGTTACCACATGATATCCTACCGCAGCAAGATTTATGGGGAGAGGTCAAAGGAGGGATGTGGGACGACTTCGGCAACTTTGCAAGTGACTGCGAAGCCAGCATGCGGAAATATGGTCCACATATGGGAACGGTTACAGCAGCGAGAGATATGCTTTCCATCGTTGACAGCCTCCAAGAGGGCGGGAGGCTCAAGTACTGGGGCGTGTCCTATGGTGCGATACTGGGCCAGTACTTTGCGGCCATGTTCCCTGATCGATTTGACAGGATGCTGCTTGATAGCATTCCCAGGCTAGATGACTACTTGAGCGGCACATGGTTGACTCAAACACGGGACACCGAAGCCCTCCTCAAAGTTGTTTTTGACTACTGTGTTAAAGCTCCCCATGGATGTGCTCTTGCCACTCACAACGGCAAGGACACTACACCGGACAGCTTGATGGAATCAACAAAGAAGCTCTTTGAGGAGGCTGCAAACGTCACAGTGCCATTGGACGCCAAGGTGCCGGAAGCCATCGACGTGCAACTTGGCCAGACGACTGTAGCCAGAAAGTTGAAAGAGTTAATCCTCACAAACCTATACTCTCCCGCCACCATGGGGAAAATCCCTGAAATTCTCCAGGCGGCATTTAATGGCGAATGGAAACGAATCATGGAAGAGTCCCAAACTGATATTTGGGGTCCGTGGAACTTGGGCAGGCACTCAACGTTTGCCATCTCCTGCGGAGACTCACCATACCGGGTCGAGTCGGTAGATGATCTCTATCCTATGGTTCAAGCCAGCTTGGCTCAGAACTCCTTTGCCGACTTCTCAGCTATCCGCCGTCTCGCCTGTACGAGATGGTCGTTTAAAGCTTTGGAAATCATGGATGCGAACAAGATTCTGGATGTGAAGACTTCCAAGCCGATCCTCTTCACTAATATTCGATACGATCCTGTCACTCCGCTTGTGGGTGCATATACATCTGCTTCTCGATTCAGAGGAAGCGGATTTCTTCTCCATGATGGAGTTGGTGTGAGTATCCCGTTTGTAAACTTTCTTGTTGATCATTTGAGTCAATCATGCGACTAAATAGCTGACACATCACTCTATTGTTTTAGCACGGTGTTATGAACCACCCATCCAAGTGTATTATTAAGGCTATCAGAAAGTATTTCGATGACGGGACGCTTCCTCCGACGGGCACTGTTTGCAAGCCAGGAATGAAATAATGTCACTCTTGTTATCCACCTGAGAACTATAACTAAATGTGGTTGTTTGCTTTTAGTTCTTCTGTTCTGGCGATTTAGAAAGTTGTATGCCGGTCAAGTAAGTGTAGCTCCTGCTGTTAGTTTAGTATTGAAGGAGGTGTTAAGGATGAGTCATGGATCTCCCTGGGATGCATCGGATAGAGCATATGTCAAAGAGCTGTCTTGCAAAGACTATATTCTTATGTGGAAGCGTTCACCTACATTTCCAAAAACGTACCTAATCTCTTTAAATGTGCAAACGCCAGTATGATATAAGAAATTTATTCGTAACTCTTTATTTCTCTTGAATGTGTATTTAAACTTACGGTTTTTTTTTTCTTTAAAACAAAATTGAAATACGTAAAGAGTTTAGAGAACTTAGAGAATATCCAAGTAGGTATGCTGAAGCTCTCAATAGAAATAAAATAGCAATAATTAAGGTACCTGTAAGTATATTTGTAATTCAGTATAAATTCGAAAGACTAATAGCAAAATTCGTGGCAGAACTCTTCTGACTTGCAATGAAGCTTAGAAGGATATGCATTGATGATAGCTATCACGAGAAATTGAAGCATGCCTTATACCTCGCTAAGCAACCATCAAGGGTGTATGTGCATTGACCACCTTCTAAGGCTTGGAGTTGTAGCTGTTGGCCGGGGCTAATCACCGGCTCTACTGCACGCGTCTCATGACTCTCCTCTTGAACTCGGCTATCGCGACCAAGAGTACTCTCAAGGCCATCAAAATGGTGCGGTAGAGATTCCGGTTGGATGTCTTAGTCCAACTCGCGAGACTCGGCTCGTTACACGCGGCACTCACGCGTGGCCTCATTGCGTGGCCTCCGTACGCGCGACAGTGGGCGGAGGCAGGGGCATCATGAGACTGATCAACACATCGTCTGGAGAGCTCCAAGAGTTCTTTGGGTCCAGCATCCCATCCTATGCCATTCTTAGCCATACTTGGGGGGATGATGAGGTGTTGTATGCCGATATCCTCAATGGGTCCGCCCCATCCAAGAAGGGGTATGGCAAGGTGAGCGACTTTTGCCAGATGGCAAAGCGTGTCGGCAATCTTGACTGGGCCTGGGTCGACACCTGCTGTATCAACAAGGAAAGTAGCGCCGAGCTCTCTGAGGCTATCAATTCCATGTACAAATGGTACAAACAGTCTGCCGTCTGCTATGTCTACCTACAAGACGTTCTAGTCACAGGCGAGCAGATCAACCAGCATATTCCACCAATATGGACAACGGCCTATCCGGCAAACCGCCTCGTTACTGCCAACTTTCCCCAAAGCCGCTGGTTCACGAGAGGATGGACGTTACAGGAACTGATTGCGCCGCTATATGTCGAGTTCTATGCCGCAGATTGGACTGAGATTGGCACAAAAAGAAGCCTCGCGCCTTACATATCTGACATTACAGGCATCCCAATTCCGATCCTTCACGGCCAAAGCCCCCAGAGCTGCAACGTGGCTGAAAGGTTATCTTGGGCCTCCAGAAGAAGCACTACCAGAGAGGAAGACATGGCCTACTGCTTACTAGGCTTGTTTAATGTCAACATGCCGCTTCTCTATGGAGAGGGGGTAAGGTCCTTCATCAGACTCCAAGAGCAAATTTTGCAACAAGAAGAAGATTATAGCATTTTCACTTGGACACTTGAGGCCCACTTGGGGGAGTGTCTTTGGGGAGTTCTGGCTTCCTCACCCCTGCAGTTCGCAACCTCATCTCGATTGGCTATCCACCCACCCTCCTTTCTCGACAAGTTCAACGATGACTGGGCTAGAAAGAGCATCGCCTATAAAGCACTCGAATCAATGCCTCAGGATTTGGCTGAGGATGGTCAGGATGAGGTTTCCTTGCTCCCGTATCAGCCTGTGCGCTTGCGAGACTATAAGCGACTATCCCAACAAGCATTTCATCACTCCGTCAGCTCTTTCGAACTTATCCCCTCAGAACCTCCACAGATCACTAGCCGTGGCCTCCGCCTTACACTTCCAGTAAAGAGGGAGGACGATGCTTCTCTCCCTGCTCTGGCTTGGATATATTGTGAGTTGGACGACCGGCTATTATGTCTCGCACTACATCCGTCCTCTGGGGAATCTTCTGCTCAAGAAGCACGCTACAATTCTTCTTGGTTGGTGGGCGTTGACAAGTCCATTCTACGCGAGTTTCGACTCGAGAAGATATTTTGTCACCCAGCTGGGCAGGTCGGCGTCGATAGCCAGGGACTTCAATCATATGTAGTCCCGCCATCGCACGATTCTCCAGCGCGGTTGAGAATTGTGCTACAGAGCACCGCTATTGAGGTGATTGATTGCTGGCCTCCTAAGCTTTTGGGCAAGGATGAAATATTCCTATACAATTCTGAGAACAGGGTTGGGATCGTTGATTGCAAATGCGTACTCGATGGTTATTCGAGCGACTTTTACGTGTGCTTTGGTATCTTAGAAGGCAAACCTTGGTGCACAATTATCTCGGAATCAAAACACGAACCAGAAGTGAAAAGGGACAGCGTCATCGGCGTTGGCGCGAAGTACTCGATGGAATATATCTCCAAGCTGTCTGCATTTTCGGATCGCACCTCGATGTTGTCCAGTCAAATACCCAATATGGTCTTCACCACCTCAATACGGAAGGATGTGTCAGTTGTAGGACCTCATGCCGGTTTTATTTTGGAGATCGGTCTTCTGGATTGGTTGCAACGCTCATTATGGGCCGATCTGTCGCTTTCACAGGCGGTATTATTACCTGCCCTCCCACAGCAGTCGATGACTCCTGTGGCATCACCAATGGCCAGAGCAACTAAGATCCAAAGTCCACGGAAGCGGAACATGATGGTAGAGTGGCATAGGATCTTGAAAACCCCTGGGAATGGGCAAGAAGCTGTCAATATCTTTGAGCAGATTCGCCAACAAGCGAGGTCTCAATCGGAACGACAAAGTGGTTGAAACATGCCTTCTTCGGTAGAGATCTTGTTTGCAAAGCCTTAGGTATGAGGGGTGGGCATTCTTCTCCTCATTCAAAGATGGAACAATCCTAGCCCAGGACGCTGATCACTCAAATCTTGGCATGCCTTGGCTACCAATTTCTCATCCAGAGTATCAAAAGCCCCGTACGGAAATATCCAAAGGCCAGCCGCGGACAAGATATTTCTCTTCTGCTCTTCAGTCTCCCGCTACTGGGGGAAAAAGATGCCTCTACGCGGTTGAAGAAGTCCTCCGTCCTCTCTTGCTCTAACTGTAAGTAGTTATCTATGGTTCTAGTATACCTGACCTCGGTAGAAGCTGGGCGAAGGTAACCTTGTCTCGCTGTTATGGCGAGGATGTGGGATATCTGACGCGCGGGCTGCTGGTTTGCGTTGCTGCGGATATCCAGCTTATTTTCTATCGCCTCCCAGGCCTTTACTGCTGCCTTGGGGCTACAGAAAACAGTATATAACTTGAGACTTGACTGATAGGGGTGTATATCTTCCTTAAAGAGATTAAACTTAACGGTATGTAGGAAGAGGGGGATACTGTAATTCAGGCCCTTTTTGTCTAATCCCTAGTCCTGGAAATTAGTCCAGTACCTAGGTGAGACTCAGAGGATAGGAGGTAAATAAACTAGATGGATTTTAGTCCCAGGACCTATCCCCTGAGGGCTGTAATAGTTTCTTATAGGATATTATTAGTAAGGTCTGCGCTTAATACTCTGAGTGATAGAACTAATATTCTGTATAAGGTGTTAAAAGCGATATAAAGGATACCCTTTCCTTGGGGGTCTGAACGCTTGAGGTTATTAATAAATTGGTAAAGGTAGTAATATCTATATCGAACTTGCGCAGGAAGAAGTAATTACTCTCGGGGTTGATCTAAATTGCTAAAGGCCTGCTGCTATTGATGTTAACTAGCAGAGGGAGCTGAAAGAGTTAATGTGTAACTTTTCTAGACTTAACTTATACTCTTAATTGCGGAATAGGATGTGGCCGCTACTCTATTAATACCTTGTAGTTATGAATGACTCCTGCCTTATTACTAGCTTTGTGATTGAGGTATAGAGTAAAGAGCTGTCGCCTGTAAGTAAGTGATAACTCCTATACCTTGAGCTTGAGTTCTGGCGGAAGGCAGGTGAAGAAATAAAATGAAAGAGATTTCGATGAGAGATAATTGTTAGAGAAGTGAATCTGGTTTAATATCGTAGAGCGGAGTTGGGAAGCCTCCATGATCTGCGCCCGGTTTACGGCTTCTGGCATCAACATGAATCTTGGTTAGAGGCAAGTCGAACGCTATTCAATTCCTTCCAATTTAAGAGCGATTTGCCCTTCCTTAAACCGCCCCAACTAGAGTGTGAGTAGCGACCATTAGCAGAGGGAGAAGCTTTTGAGAACAGGCTCAAATATCCGGACTTATTGTCATGAGCACGTGGCAGTTATGTACGTGAGGGAAAGCATGGCACACTAAAACAGGGAGGGCATCATGCCTCGAGTAAGCCTACTCAGCACGTAAAGGGGGATGAACAGTGAAGCATAGCGAACATTAGGCAGAACCAAGACCTTTAACCTTTGCAGTGAGGCTACTAGCTCTTGTTTTACCCTCCTGGCCCCGATCGTGGCAACGTCGCTTGATGGAAGCAGTTGTATATTTTAAGATGGAGTAATACTTGATAGAATCATAGGAAATTGTCGATTAATTCGCATCATCTACCAGATATCTCGATCATGGCACCGTAAGCCTATCCTAATTTCATGGAGCTTCCATGGCCGTTCAATATTTAAACAAGAACTGTTGCCGTAAAACCAATCATGCGTGATGATTAGGTTAAGGTGAACTTTTATACTAAATGTTACTTTTGAGAACTACAACTAATCGAAATGTCTGCCTTCCACACTCCACATGTGCAATTTCTGATGGCTCGGATTTAAGAAATGCAGCTGAAAAATTGTTTCTTATGCTAAAAGTGACACTTCACTTAGTCCTTGAGGCAGGCTGACCATCGCCGCGTTGCAAAATCTAGAGCCCCGTGAGCTAAAAGTCGAGTTCTTAGTTATAAAAAAAAAACGATCGAGGGCCATGGAGGGACAAAAATAGCGCTCTTTTAAGCCAGCAGGCCTGGGTGCCCGAAGAGTGCAGTTGGAGATGTGTACATAGGCTGTTGGTTAAATGGTAACTCAGTGTAAGCCACAAGACTGGACACAACCGTTCCATCAAGTCGCAAGAATTTTGCGTGACGGGCGAAGAGTCATTAAGCCGAGGATGGCCCACTGCTCTGTCATTCAGCTTGGGTACTTCCCCTGTTCGAGGAACCCTCATGTCGGTCGCGCGCCTCCACGTTTACCTCTCCGGCCTCCTCCGTGTCAGCAGCCTCCTTGGTTTCTGCACAATAATCTTGGGCAATAGCTAGTTAGCAACTAGAGGAACAAAATAAAAAATCAGTCATGCTTACCAGAATATCCCCTCACACATTCCATCACTGTAGAAAAGGCCGTCACCAAGGCGACAATCTGCCCAAAGCCCCACGTATTCTCGGAGTCGCCGCTGAGATCCCCCTCATTGGATATACGCAGGGCAATGACCATGTATAAGCGGACGGGATACTGCAAGATGGCCGCTAGCACGATACGCGCAGCATTATTCTCAAGGAATTTTCCCCAGTCCCTCACGAAATGGGCCAGGTGATCGTCCCAGATCCAAATGACGCCCCATTTCTCGGCCAGTATCCTCATTACTGCTTTATATACGTTCTTGAACTCTCTCAACCATTTGTCGGTCAGTGCGATGCTCAGTGCGATGGCCGCGCTAGGGTTATTGGCACTTTCTTGGTATATCTTGGACATAGAGATCGAGTCTAGCTGACTGCAGGAGATCAAGGCAGAGAGACACCAAAAGCAGGTGATGCTAACGTATATCATGTCATCTGATGGGTGGCCATGGTTTGGCAAGCTAATCAGGCCGTAATTGTAGCATTGACCTGATTTAGTCAGATCCCATGAGCTTAGCTTGGTCTCGAAGACGACGAAGAAAGCCAGATACAAGGCAATGAAGGTGACGAAAGCAAATAGACGTGAGTGTCGGCTTTTCTTGTTCTCGCCATATATGTTTACAAGGCTACCGCATATTGAAACTCTGGAAATCATCAGTGATTTACCTCAGTGTATGAAGCCCCAAGCGGGACCAACCTTGACATACGCCGTAAAGTTGATCGTGTCATATATGATGTGCATGTGGTACAGACTCAAGGATTTGTATTGAGCGAGGCCGGCAATGAGCAGACTCAGCCCTGTTTGAGAAGAGAATTAGTCCAACAATTTTAGGACAGGTATAAGAGACCACTGAGATCCAGATAAACAGACAGAGACGCCATACCGTTCACAGTTTGCACGTCGCTGATAGTCAGAAGAATGCGATCGACGTGTTCTTTCTGACGACCCCACGAATCATGCCGTCTGTAAAAATCTTTCAATAAAAGTTCAAAACTTATCGTCCCCCCCCGGTCTGTATGAGATATCCCCTCATCTAGTGGAGCTACCAGGCCAAACGTATTTTCTACCTTGCGTGGAAACCGTTCATAGATGACTCGAAGCATGATTCGAGTGAGCGGATTGGGGTCCAACAAAGGGACCACCGCATCTTTCCATAGTACTAACGACCACATAGAAAGCACGAGTGACATGCCTGCCTGGAATGCAAAAGCTATGATAATCTGAGCCTTCGTCAATGATACAACCACCCGTGAAAGTGATTGGCACTGCTACCTACCCCGAGCCCTGCAATGTCAGGGTTCGTGCTGCCCACGTCGGGGCAGTCGGCGTCCATGCTAGATGAAAAAATCACGAAGCCGGCCAGTCTGTTGATGAGAGAAGCAGGATTGTAGCAGCGGCGCTCGGTTTGGGCATTAAGGCGTCGACGATTGTGGATTACTCAGACGAGACATGGCATAGATCATCGCCAATGGCACCTCATCATCGTCCCCGTATTACTTCAATCCAACCTCCTGGGTGCAATCAGATGGAAAAGCCATTTGCACGGATCAAATGACGAAACTCTGTGGAGGCTAACGTGAGGGAAGTTTACCTTAGGAGGTGTTAGCAGCTATTGATTGTTTTGTAGAATTGTGTTTACCTCCAAATTTGCCTTCAATCCCCCCGCATTTGTTATTGGAATGGTTCGACAAGCCACCACAATATAGCTAGTTCGGAAGAAAACCTGGATTCATCTTGAATTAACGGAACAAGCTAGATCGATAATCCAATACAATTTCTCCTAACTCAATCAATTCAATTCAAAGCAAGTAGCAAGCACCACTAAATTAATCAAATTAAATATATAGGCTGAACGTGCTGTTGGCTCCCTAGTTAAGAAGGAGATATATGTGGAAGTGTTTAAGAATGTACTCTAAATTATTTGGCAAAGGTAGTAATATCTACATCGAACTTTCATGTTAGTGTAGAAGCTACTTAAGCAACTATAACGAGCATCCTGAAGTGGCAGAGGGAAGAGCAGAGCGAAACTCGAAGAAGAGCGCGAGACTCTCAATGCTAGTTAAGGTGCTCGGCTCGGGGGGCTGACTCAGAGTGATGCCAAGGTCGCCTTAAAGCAAATACCGGAAAGAGACCACCACCTTATCTCCTCCTTCGCTCCTTGCCATATCCGAGGTTTTCTGTATAACATCTCCATGAGTCTCCCAGGGATCCTCGCCTCCTTCGATCTTTCGATTAAGCTTCACAAGCACTGTCCTGAAAATAACACAGCCAATAACCGTGACAGCAAACATACAGGTAACGATGATATAGCTGTATCTGTAACCGTTAGATGGAAGATGCCACACATACGAGCCTGCCACATTTCCAAGTTGGCTAAACGCGTTAATCAAAGCGATGGCCACGGCGCGTTTCGCAGGCGGGCGGGGAAAGGTTGAAGCGATCCAGGAGTACATAACAAAGAACCTATGCGAAGTTGCATTAGCATGAATGGAAGTGGCAGCGGCGTAGTATAACACGTTAGCTCACCCTGCATAGGAGCCTGCTTGCAGATACAGAGCAATGTAGCGCGCCACAACATTCAGTGTTGACATGCTGATGATGAAGCCAACCAGACCCATACCCATCGGCCAGACGATGTGGTAAAACTATGATGCTTGCTGTTAGTACGATACACTCGGAGATCAATAGCCATTCCGTACCCGTTCTTGAGTCCTATCAGAGTGCCAGGCGTTGGCTAGCATTACGGGACAGGCGAATAGCCATGGCGGAGAGCTGAGCAGGAGTGTTTCGACGTATCCATAACCGAGGGTTCCGGTCAAGCTTGGCTAAAAACTATTAGCCACGAGAAGACGTTGAGGACGGTTAGGGTGAACGCTCACGAAAAATGCGTTGAAAGACAAGCCAACAGTATATGCTGTGAAAACAAGCATGAGAATATACACCTTGATATCCTTGAGGGCAAGGAAGAGCCCAGAAAAGGTGCCCTGCTCTGACGAGTCGGCATCAGCCTCTCCCACGTCCTCGGTCATCCTCAGCTGCGCCACCTGTCGTTCTTCCTCGGTAAACCCCTTCGTGTTGTGGGGCAAGTCTGGTAAAATGAAGGGCGCGAGGAGGGCGAGTACCATCGTAAAGGCACCCTCAACTGAATTGGCCTCAAAGTTAGCCATCTCTTGTATGGATGCGCCGCTCAGCAAACGCCGAGTGACATTGAAACTTACTCCAAAAGAGCCAGCGCCAGGCAGAATGGCCTAGAACTCCTTGCATGTTCGATAGGACTGCCGCACCGAGCAATGCAGAAAAGGCGTTGGAGATGAGATTCCCACAAAAGAGAATTGCATTTCTAAGCGCGAGCTCCCGGCGCGTGTACCACTTTGAAAGGATGAGCAATGCTCCGGGTAGGAATGCAGCCTCGATGAATCCAAGGAAAAAACGTGTTGCTACCATCCCACCAAAGTCTTTGGTGATCCCAGACATGACCGAGAGCAGACCCCAGAGTAGAATAGCAACCGCTATATATCGAGATGGACGCTGGATGCGATTCATCAACATGTTGGATGGAACCTGCATCAAGATGTAGCCGACGTAAAGAATGCTGAGGCAAGTCGCATACTGCGAGTCATTCAGATCCAGATCCGTTTGGAGACCTCGAAGGCGAGCAACAGCAATGTTGTTCCGATCCAGGTAGTTCATGATGTAGATGAGGACGAACAAGGCGCACCGACGATCGAGCTTGCGCTTCATTCGCTTCTCCACTGCGCTCCGATGAGCTGGGTCAGCGAGGGTTCCCGCCTGGCCATTGGTGTGAGTTGCGACCTCAGCATGGTGCGAATTGGCGGTCTCAGAAACCGTCAGTCCTTGCTTATTGGACTCGCTCTGGATGGAGATGGGATCGGATGCTGTCATGGTTGCTATTGAGGATTGAAAGTGTTGCGTGAAGACCATGGTGATACAGACGGCGCTACACAGTTGCCGCTGGCTTTATGTAGGTTGCTTACTGTCCCCATGGGGTAAAAGAAGGAGGTGTTCTGCATCCCAACCGGCCGGACCCGGTAACGAGGCCACATGGCAGAATGTACACTACCCCAGGTATTCACAGCAAACTGGCCACTGGAGGCATACCGGTGCCGGTCGGCGCCAGGAACCCGGAGTGAGAATCTGGGGCGACCCCATGGGTCGACCTACATTGGGTTTAACCTGATCTTGGCTCAGATGCGTGGGGTTGGGAACGAGTTTGCGTGGTGTCCTGCTCGTGGTAACAGAAATCAGCGCGGCAACAACGTTTTACTAGGGTCTACTGGAACTCCACAACATGCGAGGCCATCCGATGGGCATGACACAAAGGTGGCAATCTCTATGTGGCACAGGATATGTAGATTTTGGTGAGTTAGATTATCTCAAAGTATGTATTGTTATACTAGGTATTTCAATTGCCCCAATCCGCCTCTAAGGCTTGAGAGGAGCTTGAACTCCCCAAGAAGAATACTAGCTTCGTACAAAGATTCATTTTCTTATGTTCTGGACTTCGTAATTTGGAAGACGAAGAGGAAAAAGTGGGAAGTGCTCCTCTCGTTGCTGGATTGATTACGTTGTCGTTGTGATTTTCTCTTTTTCGTAACCTTCCATCGACCAATAAGTGGCTGGCCGGGCCCCGGCGCCGGGCAGCGCCGGATTCCCGGATCCTGATGTCTTTGGCGGCCTCGTCATATCTATTGTAATATGAGCTCAAAGAATCTGCAAAGGGTTAATTGATATGTTTTCGCTGTTTGTCCCCTTAAAGTCTGCTATCGACACTGCTATCACTGTAAAGCAAGTGCTGCACTCATCATCAAGTATCGCAATAAGACTACACAACCTTCACCATGTCCCAACCCAAGGTATGTATCACCAGTGCGCAAAGCTCCTGCTATGATTAGCACTAATTGGTAGGTAGTTCCAAGACAACTTTTTGTTTCGGGACAAGGCGTTCGTGAATGGTCAGTGGGTTAGCGCATCGTCTGGGCAGACGTTCTCTGTAAATGGTGAGACCCCGTGAAACCCTTGACTTAGTTGCAGGTTCACTTATACGCGGAGTTAGATCCGGCTACAGGTGCCATAATTGGCACATGTCCCGAGTTTAATGGAGCTGATGTCGAAAACGCAATCCAAGCTGCTGCCTTGGCACAGGAGCAGTTCCAGTTTTCTGACACGAGGAGCCGTGCAGCCCTCCTAGTGAAATGGGCGCAGCTGATGCGCGAGCATCGCGAAGACCTTGCAAAGCTCCTTGTCTGGGAGAATGGCAAGCCGCTGCCAGAGGCACGCGGAGAGATCGAGTATGCTGCTTCGTTCTTGGACTGGTTTGCCGGGGAGGCTATCCGCTCATACGGAGATGTGATACAACCCAGCAACCCGGTCAACCGTGCTGTGACAATAAGACAGCCTGTAGGCGTCTGTGCACTCATCACGCCATGGAACTTCCCTGCTGCGATGGTGACGAGGAAAGCGGGAGCGGCCATTGCGGCCGGATGCGCCGCTGTGGTCAAGGCACCGGCGGAAACGCCACTCAGCGTTCTGACTTTGGCTGAGCTGAGCGTTAGGGCAGGATTTCCTAAGGGAATCTTCAACGTCGTCACGACTCATATCAACACTCCTGAAGTCGGGAATATTCTGACTAATAGTTCCATCATACGCAAGATCTCGTTTACGGGTTCGACAAGGGTGGGCAGGCTACTAATGAACCGATCTTCGTCAACGCTAAAGAAAATGTCCATGGAATTAGGGGGTCTCGCCCCTTTCATTGTGTTTGAAGACGCTGATGTCGATGAAGCTGTCAAAGGCGCTATCAACTGCAAGTTTCGCGGTTCAGGGCAGACCTGTGTCTGCGCAAATTTTTTTCTGATTCACCAGTCAATTTATGAGACGTTCACTGCAAAGTTCATTGGTCGGGTGAGAAAATTCCGCCCTGGCAATGGGTTTGATGCGGCTACTACTCATGGCCCTCTCATTCACGAGGCGGCTGTTGCAAAGGTTATGTCTCACGTTGAGGATGCTAAGTCTAAGGGTGGCTTGGTAGCTGTGGGTGGAAACCCTATGCCGGAGCTTGGAAGCAACTTTTTCCAGCCCACGGTGATAGTGAATGCGAACAGCGACATGATATTCACACAGGAGGAGACGTTCGGCCCTCTTGCCGGGTTCATTTCGTTCTCGGATGAAGCAGAAGCCATCAGTATTGTCAACCGCGCAAATGTCGGTCTCGCGGGTTACTTCTTCAGCAAGGATGTCGAAAGATGCTGGAGGGTTGCCGAAAAGCTTGCCGTTGGAATGGTTGGCGTCAATACTGGTAAGTGATCAGCTGCTATCCACGTTAGCACGCAATCCAAATAATAACACCTTCCAGGAATGATCAGCGATCCGGCCACTCCATTCGGTGGCATTAAGCAGAGTGGTTTCGGTCGAGAAGGAAGCAAATACGCGCTTGATGAATACACAGTGATTAAGACAATCACTTTTGCGACTGGTACTCGTATCTGAATATGGGAATCCCGAAGACACGGTGGCGGTATCAAGGGCTTAATCTGGGATTAGGTGACCACCTCGATAGATGTTATCTTCGAGGCATAAATAGCTAGCTATTTCCCCTCTTTAGCTCTTAGAATATCAGTCTTCTTATTTTCTCTTCAGTTGCGTAAGTCCGTGGTGACTTATCCTCGCAGGCCGTAGTTCACAAGAGAGATGGCGAACTGTGGCCGGGGAAGGACAGTGTGTAACGCAACCCCCTGAAGCGATACATAGAAGACCCGGCCGGCTTGAACCTACATTCCAACAGCCTGTAACCATTGTGCCGCCTGCGCAGTGGCTATTCTTGAGATAAATCAACAAGGGCCAGTCGAACACCGAGCCCACATCCATCCCACGCCAACAGCAGCTCAATAGAAATCCTTTTTCGACTCTGGCCCAAAAGCGTGAACGCTAGAGTGTCACGCAGCCTGCCCACGCCATCTAGTGTAAGGGTTGGCGCACATGGAGGTTGATCGAGACCGGTCCACGCAAGGCCCGGCGGTGACATGTATTCAGGCTCCGAGTCCACATATATTGCAAGCGGTGGGTAGCTATGACCTAAGCCGGTCCATACTATGGGCTTCGGGAATCCTGCTTGCCTTTAGATAGATTCAAACCCTACCTAATCTGCTGTGAAGTAGACCGTAGAAGTTTCCGATTAAGAGATTTATTGTGATGTAAAGATTCCATGGGCCTTTTTAGGTTCCCCATTACTCAAACGGAAGACTCATATTGTTTAGATGAAGCGAAGGTGGAAAGAAGGTAAAAGTGGCCGACCTTACATGGGTTTTTGGTGGCAAACTCATTGGTCGGAGGAAACCGCAAAACCGGCGCCGGACATGAGCGTGTGACAACCTTGAACGCATGGCAATTCAGGTAACGACACTGATCCCATCGTCTCCGACGGAACGGAAGACAGCGGTCTGTAAGGGTAGGTAGCTACACCGAACTGAGCTTTAGGTAACCCAAACGAGGTTTTGTGCCGCAAAGCACTTAGAAAACACATTCGACGCCGGCACGTGAATACACAGCTTGGCTGAGATGTTCAGGGTAGAAGGCCAGGGTGAATAACAATACCTACTACGGAGTGTCTGTTGTGTGGGAAGGTTTGGCGGAAACCTAAGCGCCGCAGCCCACAAAATCAACAACACCGAGGCCATGCCTTTGTATTAAGATGCAAGCCGACGTCCTGATTGTTAATGATTATGGGATAAACTACTTCCGTGTGTGAAGTACGAATGGGCACTGCCACCGCGACAGCCTTGTGGTGCAGCAACTCAGTGTCCATCAAAAAGGGCAATTCTATTGACTACAAACGACAAATTTCTCTCTTCAATATTCGCCCCTTTTTACTGGTCCAATTTCCCACCTTTATGCTACATTGAACCTCAGTCCCACTAATGTCGTCTGACGATGATGTTTCATCCGGCGGCTTTACAATTTCTTGCCATATCGGTATTGTTATTGCCTGCTTTATAGCAATGTCCATATATAACGTTCTTGAGCTCAACGTTATCATCTTCGCAACATTCAAGAGATATAATGGGCTTTATTTCTGGTGCCTCATGATTGCTACGTGGGGCATAGCAATGCACCAGATTGGTTTCCTGTTGAGGGACTTCAAAATCATCACGAATCCGTTCGTCTATCTCAAAATCATATCTCCCGGTTGGTGGGCCATGGTGACGGGGCAGTCACTCGTGCTCTACTCTCGGTTACATCTCATCGTACACAACCAAACGTGGCTTCGGGCTGTGCTAGCTATGATCATTATCAACGCCATTGTCGGTCACATCACGAACTCCGTTCTGGCTTACGGTGCCCACTCGGATAAGCCAAATCCATTTCGCACGCTATTTTCTATAAGCGAGAAGATCCAGGTAACCCTTTTCTTCGTCCAAGAGCTCATAATCTCGGGGCTATATATATATGAGACAACAAGGCTTATACGTGCCACGGCTATCATAGACGGCAATACAAGCCGTGGCATAATGAGGAATCTTCTATGCTGCAGCGTGCCCGTTATCGTACTCGATATCACTATCCTCGGCCTGGAATTTTCCGACCTTTATGGCCTCCAGACAGCATATAAGGGCTTCGCTTATAGCATGAAGCTCAAGATCGAGTTCAGCATCCTTAACAGCCTAGTCCACATCGCCCAGTCCAGAAACACCAGCGGCTATGGCCACATGATACGACGCTACAACATTGGCAGCCACAGCGAAGCGTGATAAAGCAGCGAATAGCCTTCGTGAGAGCACGAGATGATCGCTCCTGGTCAAGGATATGACAGTACTGGGGCAAACAAGAGGGAAGTACGCATGTGGCATGGCCAGTGAGCAGTGGTACTGCCTAGTGCAAAACTCAGCTTTCTCCCGAATATGAAAACTTAAACCGCTGTTACACTTGGCCATGGCGTGCTGCCATATTAATCTTTACTTCGATGAGATTCTTATCAGATTTATCCCGACCTACAAAAGCCGTAAACGAACAATAGGACCCGCCCGGAGGGAGCACTCCTGGAGATAGACAGCCCTCGGATCCGGTCTCGAGTCTACCATAAGTGGTTCCGGTTAGAAAATTGGTGTATGGCGATTTCCGGTTCTGATCCATCCATTATAGTAGCCCATTATAGGCTTTCATCCAAGGAGCCCAAACCGCATTATTGGAAGCAGACGTTGACAGGGTGCACAGAACCACTTGAGCACCAATCCGCCGGACCTGGCTTTCTCTAGAAACGTTCTGTCAATTAGGATCCTTCCCACAGTTCACTGTCCCCTCCCCTTCCGGCGCCGGGAGAATCCTATCTGGGTCCCACCCGGTTGCCACGGGTCCGTTGCTCAATGAAGGGGCCGGAAACTTTAGTACTTAATCTCAGAATACCTTCAATTTGTTCCTCTTTTCTTTTTCGGATCGAGTTTGTGGCAGGTGACCCGTCCGAAGCAAGTCCAGCGTTCTGCTCACCATACTTATATTTGGCACTGGCACGCCTCATCCTTCCATCACAAACTGTGTCCCCAAGGCGGCCTAACGAGTGGAATAAGGTCCCTTTAAGGGGAGAAGACCAACCTTTCATCAAATGACACCAACAGTGTTGAATTTCCCTAGCTTACCATACTCCTCGCGTTCCTTGGTTCTCGAGTCTACGCCGTGGTCTCGCATCGCTGTTCCTCTGCTTCACCACTCGTCGGTCTCTACGGTGACCTGAGAAGGGAGTTTAAAGGATGCCCGTTTGGAGGCAGGCTTCGCGTTCTCTTAATTAAACTACCAGGTATTAAGCAATCTTTCACTCAATATGGGATTCATTGGTCCACGAAGGACTGAAAAACATGGGCCATGATTCTATGTCGCGACCCAACGGCTCAGGTAACCAGTGCCGTCAGTCGATCGGGAAATTATCCATATACCCAGGAGCTAGGAAGAGATCCAAATTCTCATAATCAAATGTAAACATCTCTGCCGGGCCCTCAGATTGCAATAAAGACTGGCTCCTATCCTGGCTAATGACTTTATCATTAGAATCATCCGCCCTATCCTCCGCGACCCCAAACTCAGATGACTGAGTGATTTGCTCAAGATGGCTTGCAAGCCTCTCCGTATGGGGATAACCTTGAAGCATATGAGTAACCGGTGCGACCTGAACTACCAAAACCGCCCTGTTGATGAGATCAGGTGATTTTTCAGAAATCTGGAAGGCCAGCATAGCTGGGAACGGTTAGTGACGAGTTGAAGGCTTCCGAGTGCAGCTTGCATACCTAGAAAAGCAAGCATCAAGGCTGAGTACGTTGGAGCCCACTTGAAATGCCACTGGTATGAGTTGCTCTTTCCGATGAATTGGATTAAGTTGACAGATAGCGTGGCCATCCGGTACATGATTTCGTCCATGCTTGACCGGATCTCGGGCGTATGATTCTTTTGCAGCTTACTAAGTACATCACAGTAAATGCTCAAGGTAGCGAATGCTTGCTGAATCCAGAGGCTAGTCCGTGAGAAGCAACATGTGTCTGCGCCTTGGTCTAGGAAGTAGGTTAGTTCTTTTATCTATGTAGCTAGGGTTAAGTTTCAGGTGACTAAACTAGAAGCCATTGACATACTGCAAAGGTTTGAATCCCAGACATTGTACCACTCACGAATACGCCGCTCAACCCCATCTACCCATTGTAAGGGGGATAGAGTATTGGCAGGGCATGATTCATGACCGAATTGAAAGCTTCCTATTGAATTTTAGCACCGCCAAAAGTTTCCTTGCTCAAGCGCTCACATACCACGAAGCTGTACAAGCTCAATTATGGATATATATCGAATATCCGAAGATGTCGTGATATCCATGTTGTACAACTTGCGCAAGGCAGAGCTGCTAATGTTGGCTATTCGAGGCTTCTTTGACGTGCCAAATGCGAATTCGCGTTCGATGTGATACAGGATAAGCCATGTCCGTGTCTTTTGAAGGAGCGCATATGTCTCTGCCGGAGAATACGACTCCTCCTTCGTGATGCGGTCAAACGACTTGTCCAGACCCAAATCCAAGGCCATCTGTAGAGCGTGCCCAATTGCAAACCAGACCTTTTCAGAGTATGCAGCCAGTAATATCATCGCTTGGACACTCTCGATTCTTGCAGGATTTTCGAAAAGGCTCTCCGTGGCTAATAGCCGGGATATTTGACCAGCGGCTTTCATTTTATGTTCCCTTTCCTCGTTTCGCCCAACTACAATATCCGATTCTGTCTGACAAAGAGCGATGTAGAGAATCGTGACTAAACAGAATGCAGACCTCCGTCGTAAGGAATCGAAAGTATCGGCTATGGGATCGAAGAGTGGAATAAATGGATTTGCACCAATCATATATCTGAAGGGAAAGGCCATTAGAAAAGTTTCCAAGCGTAAGAGATGATCACTTACAGGGCAAAAAGATTACGAGCTTCGGATTCTTGAGGAAACACCTTTGAAATGGCATCTTGGTCTAGTAATGGCAATTCAGGTGGGTTGATTGACTTGGCTGCTTGGATCTGTGGTGAAAAGACATGAGGATTTGTGGAATCGGGTACAAAAGAGTTTGAGAGAGGGCTGGTGCCAGTTTTGTGATGGCTCGAAGTTGCTGAAGGGGGCGGTGTCATGGCATAAACAGCAGTCAGTGGAGCACTCAGAGTTACTTGATCGATACACCTCGGCCGTTCTTCAGCACTGGCACCTGAGTTGGTGTTTTCTGCCTCGTCCGCGGGGCCTGCCGGAATCCCACCTTGAGAATAACCAGTAGCATCGTTATGGACAACGTTAGAAGGAGCCGAGTACGGCCTTTGAAGCTGGGATGCGATATCTTGGCTTTCTCCAGGAAGATCCCTGGGCTGGAAAGATTCGGAGACGGAATTATCTCTCATAGGGGCCAAATGAGGCCATAGACCTCCTGCGGCATGCTGAGTCTCGTTTGTTTGCACTGGTCGGGCCATTTTATTCATCGTGTCTTTCAGAATTTGCATTTCCTCTTGCAGAGCATCAATTCTGTTGGTAGCTTAATGTTAGTTATTCTCTCATGGCGATCAGGCATTTCAGGGTCTATGGGGGCTTTACTTTCTCTTCTGCGTTCCGCTCGACTGAGCTTCGGAGTTGTCTCTTCGCTCTACAAGATCGAAAAGGCACTCCACTCCTGCATTGACACATCGTTGGCATGGCGTATCAGGGTTCCCGTCGCATCTCATTTTCTGACGTCGGCAGGTTCGACATGCCTTGAGGCGTCGAGGAGGCAAAGCACGCGTTTGTGGAGAGGTTTGTGACATTTTTTGCAATGAGAGTGACAACGGAATCGATCACTCCCCCGTGGTTTCTTGGGGAGATCAGTTCAGATCATTTGAGTTCAGTCCCATTCCTACTCGGTTGTAGCCGCTAGTTACATAAGCAGCCGTGCCCAGTTAGCAGGGTTATGATGGTTGCCTAAGACTTCACCCATGTCAACAACGTCGATCAGCTGTTCCCAATGATCCCGTTTTGTCCTCTACCTGATCTACCCATGACGGCTACCTCGTGTAGAATGTGTATCCCTACTGATGTACAGTAATGCCAGTTGCTTGAATACCCAGCATGCCTTTCTATTTCGGCTGGCCTTGATATCATGTGAGAGTATCCTCATCTCAAAGGAGTTAAGTTCCACAACCGGTCCTGCCCGGCACCGGTCGGCACCGGTCCTCAGCCATGACTCATGTATATGTATGTGCTAGTTCAATCTCGGAGCCGGGCCTCATTAGAGTTCAACAGCTGATCAAGCCGCGGGGTAGTGTTTAGGACTAACCCCAGCACTTAATAAGTATTGCATGGGAGAGACCTTTCTCTATGGAATTGGCCTCCAGAACTAATCACTGGGTATCAAAATACACAATTAGTCTCCACAACCATGGCTACCACCACTGTCCCTGTCCTGTTTATTGGATCAGTAAGCGTTACACCTCAATCTGGAGAGGGGGAAACCAGCTAAAACATTTTAGGGAAACATCACCTTCGGAAATGATAATGTTCGCTGGAACCACTCCCTCAGAATTGAGAAATGCCTCGGAGCACAGCTCGATGTGGTAGGGATTGTCGATCCTTCAACAGAGAGAGTGAAACAGGTCCTTGAACAGAAAAGCAAGACCACCGCAAAGGCTTGCTATTCTCGCACAAAGCACTTCATCACTTTAGACCAGGCTGATGCCTCACTCAAGCAGGATGGTATCCGTCCTCAGTTTATTGTGCTAGGCGCACCACCCCAGTTTCGAGGCACTGCGCTACCTGGTCGGGATCTTGAATATCAGATCCTTGAAGCTTTCGGTCCTGAACCTGGTATCTTCTGCGAAAAGCCCATTTCTACTGCTTTGCCACATGAATCTCTGCCTGTCCTGGACCTCCTCAAGAAGTCTGGTAACGGAATGTCTGTTGGTTACATGCTGAGATACCTCAAGGTTGTTCAGAAGGCAAAGTCTATCCTCCAGGAAAACAATCTCACGGTCATGTCAATCAATGCCCGATACACCTGCGCCTACTCGAAGATCAGAAAGCCAGACTGGTGGGACAAGTCTAAACAATGTGGCCCCATTGTAGAGCAGGGTACTCACTTCTGCGATCTGTGCCGTTATCTCGGCGGGGACGTGGTCTTGGATACTGTTCAAGCGTATGCATTGGAGCATTATGAAACTCCTGGAAAACTCTCAAGTATGGCCATTGACGAATCTGTCATCCCAGCGGACGAGAGGATCCCTCGGGCAACGTCCGCAATTTGGTAAGTTAGGTTCAATGAGAAAGAAATGCCCGTCGCAAATCAAACACTGACAGCACCTAGGAGATTCAAGAATGGTGCATTAGGTTCACTGACTCACCTAGTTGCCCTCCATGATATCAAGTACTCAAACGAAATTGTTATCACAGCTGACGGATATCAACTTCGCCTGGTTGACTTGTACTCGACACCAACCCTTTTTGTTCGGTACGTTTCATCATCCGATAGAGGCAGTGTTGCGATAAATTTGCTTATACAAATGAAAAACAGTACTCCTGAGTCAGAGAACGAGAAGGAAATCATATTTCCAAATGACGATCCGTTTTATTCGGAGTTTGCCGCACTACTGCATCCACTCACGAACAATACCCCAACGTCCCAGAAAGAGTCGGAGGCTTCTACGACAGAAATTCTCTCGTCCTATGAAGATGCCTATAAAACTTACGAGTTTACGTGGCAGATCAGGAAGCAGAGTGAACGCTCAAGTGCAGCCCTCAGGGGGACGAACGGATCAATTTGAGGCCGGTTGTTTATATTCGCCAGGTTAGCGTTAGGTGTCCGTTCTTGGATAATTTGGAATTTGTGAATTCTTGTATTCATCTTCTTATCTAGGGCGCTGAGTGGCGAATACATGACAAAATTCTGGTGCCGTTGGGCTTCTACAAATCGCATGTAATCACTTGATCAAATCTCACGATATCCGATGTTGTTGTGGCTGACAAGAATACGTCCCTGAGCGTCACATTCTCAATACATCTGGTTTGCTGATATTCTCCCTCTATGCAATAAACTGCAGTTTGATAAAGACTTGCCATGCTTTTCAAAGGTCAATTCAAGCCTCCCCGGCCGATTCCTCAACGTCTCATCCAAGTTGATCCAATGGAAGCTCTCAGTTTACTGCTACTTTGGACTTCCAAAGTGATTGAAGCTTTTTTGACTTAGTTGCATTAATTTTAATTCTCGTTATTTCACTTAAACCATATGGCGCCTTCTCACATTGAAATGTTCCGCTCGAGAATTGCTGCAATATTTCTACCAAGTCCGCTACAAAATCGCCAATGCATTGGAAGTGCTGCCAATTCCACCTAGACGATCATCATTGAGCACACCGCACAGGATTGAGATTAATATTGACTAACTTACCTTGGACACTATTTGGCGAACTTGTCATGAAGAACATCCATTGCTTCTTCTCGGCGCATCTTGTCGACAATCGTTCTAGATCCCATAATTCGCCAATCGGACAGCCCCAAAGCGCTAGAAGCTTCTCGTGCAAGTAGTACTCTGCAGCACGGTTATCATTATATACGCTGTGTATACTGATAAGACAATCGTTTCTTACCTTTGTGAGATGGCCATGCCTCAAAGGCTGGTTGGTCTCCAGCTACAGCTGAGAAGTAGGAGTCGTGGAGGAAATCAAGCATCTCTTCGCTCTGCTCCAAGCCAATGTAACGTTGTCCATCATGGGGACCGAATTGACTTCGGCGGAGATGCAATGTTGCTTTCTCGAATGAATCGAGAGAAGAGCTATACTTGAGAAACCCGCTCCTAATAAGGAGGATATCCCCGGGTTCAATATCCCCACCACTTCTCGCGGGCCGGAGATCAATATTTTGCATTTTTGCAGTCTCGATCAAATCATGGTATGTAATTCGGAAATTGTCGTAGTAGGTAGGCTGTATAGAGTAGGCTTCGGCGTATCGCTGATAATCCAGAAGCACTCCCCTTCCGGTGATGCCGTGGTCAGCCCAGGCTTGTATTCCACCAATTCGCGACGCATTTGGTCCCAGTATATCGGCAGCGGTAACCTGTTTGACATCGATTAGTTCATACTAATGTTGATAAATGTCTGTTTGACATGGCTGTATTAGCCCACAAGCTACCAACCCGATTATAAAAATATCCTGTCGGAATGTGTGCAAACTTGAGAAAGGTCAGCCTTCCATTTAAGAACGAGACAGAAATTTAGGTGGTTGCATACGTGTCTAAAGCCATCCCACTGCGAAGAAGTTTGTGGGTTTAATTCGTACGTTTCGTCGAACGCGTGTTTATCGATCTGGGTGATGGTGTGTTTAAAAGGCTTCCTACCAAAGCATGGGGGCGAGGGTTGGTCGAGGGCAAGACTATCAAATCATTATTACTTGTGTTTTCTAACTCCCTTTGCGGTGGGTTTCAACTAGACTTTCTGCCATGGGCTCTTGGCCATGCTTGTTATAATCGGCAGAGAGAATTCTTACTTCAAGGGTATAACTTCGCCAGAGCGAGCCGCATTCATTGCTGCTTTAACCCGCTCGGGTGTCTGTAAATTCAGTCTTCCAAGCTGTGTTTGAGTCAGCCAAGCCCTCAAGAGTGCTGTCCCTAAAGCTCATACCTGGTCCCCCTCGCCCCAAATCCATGCTGCATCTTCTGGCTCTCCCTTCTTCGGCCGAAGTTGCTTTCTCAAAGGAAGTTCTTGACTCATTTCAAATGGGTTGGGCGTAGAATTATGTAATATAATTGAAGTTGCTTGTGGAAGGTGAGCTTAGATGTTGGAGGACGAGCGACTCATCTATCCACTTTTTGTAAGGGCTGTACCCAGTGACAAGACAAACTGGGATCGGCATGTCCGGGGCCGGTTCATTTATTCAACGTATTCTTAACATATGACAAGACTGTGGATTGCCATGATGTACCCTACAGTCAGTCCGGTAAGAAAGAACAAACTAATTTTAAACATTCCTCTACATCAAGGGATCAAAAGTACAGTATGTGTGCCCGCCGAGTTCCCTCCTCGTATGCTACTTTACCCTGGCTACATACCCATTGACTGTCGATGAGAGTGCCTTCAGCTACGGAGATGAGAATAGTATTTCTTGACTAACACATTGGGTGGATCACATGACCTTTGCCCAGCCCACTCTCGTCATATGCTCTTAACGCCATCGTGCAAAGCACCGATTGTGCCAAGTGGATTGTGACCGCAGCGTGTCATGGATCAGTAGAGTAACCTAGTCACATTGAGCCGAGACGCGCTATATCAACATAGATTACTCCGTATAGGCAGATGACTTCCGCTTTGCTGTGCTTAAGTGCGATTGAGCCGGAGCCAATCCTAAGCCGGGGCCGGCCGGGGCCGGCTTTCCGAAGCCATTCTGCATCAGGTGCACCCAGCATGTTAGTTGGAGCAAGTCCAGTGTCAATTCCTTGTCCATTTTCCCGTCTGTCCACCTAATCCAATCACCAGGCTCCGCAGACTTGTGTCGGAGCCGGACAACGCCGAGTGCCTAGAAGCGCTGTCCATAAGCCGTGGCAGCGCTCCTCATGGCTATCTTAAGGCAGGGGAATGACTTTATCTTCCGTATCTATTTATTCTTAGCCATCTCATAGCTTTTAGTTCATGGATAGTAGGTTATTTGTCATTACCACTTATCCCCACAGCTAAACCGCCTTCCTTGGTTCCCCAGCTTTCTTGTTCCAACTCTAATATCCAAGCCTCCACCATGTCTACCTTGGAGCAACTGCGACAGTTCACTACAATCGTAGCTGACACGGGCGACTTCAACGTCCTAAAAGCATTCAAGCCCCAGGACGGTACAACGAATCCATCCCATATCCTAAATGCCGCCAAACAGCCCCAGCACCAGGCGATTATCGACCAAGCTGCCCAATACGGAAAGACCAAATCAGAGGATATAGAATCCCAGGTCGAATATGCCGTTTTACGACTTCTTGTTGGGTTTGGGGCCGAGATCCTGAACCGTGTGCCGGGCCGGGTGTCAACAGAGGTAGACGCCATCCACTCCTTTGATACCGAAAAGACTATTACAATGGCTCGTGAAATCATCGCATTATATGGGGAGCTCGTAGTGCCTAAAGAGCGTGTTCTGATCAAGATCGCCTCCACATGGGAGGGTCTGCAAGCCTGTCGCGTGCTAGAGGCAGAGGGAATTCATTGCAATATGACCTTGCTGTTCTCCCTCGTCCAGGCTAAGCTTGCTGCTGAGTCGGGCGCCACTCTGATCTCGCCCTTTGTCGGCAGATCTATGGACTGGTGGCAGAAGAACTTTCCAGGCCGTGACTTAACCGGTGTGAAGGACCCCGGCGTGAAGTTGGTAACCGAGATTCACGAATACTATACAGCCCACAACATCAAAACCGAGATAATGGCTGCTAGTCTGCGCAACATTGACGAGTGTGTTCACCTTGCCGGTGTTGGTCTAATGACAATCAGCGTGAAGTTACTTGAGGAGTTAGCGAATGCAGATTATCCTGTTCGCCAACGCCTTGTGAATAGCAAAGGTCAGTACCTGAAAGCAACATGATTCCCAAAAGAATTGACTTCCCAGGCTAACTCGTTACAGGCGGCATCACAAATGGTACAAAAGTATCATATGCCACCGACGAATCCAAATTTCGTCTTGATCTCTTCAATGACGATATGGCTTTTGACAAGATCTCAGAGAGTCTTCGGATCTTCTTGAAAGATGGTCAAGAATTGAAAAACATCCTTCGTGCCGCAATTGTGGCTCTAGCGGCAAATTGAGGAAACAATGGGGGGGATTTGCTACTGAAAGGAACAATGAGGGTAGCAACAGTAGCTAAGTGCCTTAGGTTAAATATACAAGCACGTTGCCATTAAGACCTTCAACATCGTTCAATTACTGCATGGCTCCGGAAAACCTTTGTTTGAAAGGTTGGAATTGATTCGGAGAGCGAAAGGGTTGATTGGGCTTCAACTTGCCTTCAGAGCAATGCTGTTTGTTCAGTATTAGAATGGCTTGATATGTCACCAGAATATAGCTAGTTGCAAGATAACCTAGATTCATCCTGAAAGTAATGGAGTAGTGAGATTGTAGGACCTGAACTATCTATGAAGGTAGATAGAAAGGTCGTCTACTGAGGCCAGCTTAATGTGTTGTGATACTGGGTATGGTGCCAAGTTGTTATTCTTGGTGTTTAGGAATTTCCCCTTTTTTTCAGCAGCTGCCGCATAACTACATAGCTCTCACTTACTAATACTACTGAGGCCAGCGGATTCAATGATTTAATTTCTACTAATCTAACTATATTAATCAAATTAATACGGCGGCTGAACATGCTATTCGCTCCTTGGTCAAGAAGGAGATGTATATGCGATATTATTCAACCCCAAACGAAGCATGTTTTTGGCAAATGCAGAGATGGCCCGAGTAGCAACCGGAAGGGCATTCCTATCGTCTTCACTAGATCGCCCATATGAAGCAATTCTCGGCGAATGTGGTCGAGCCAGCTTCGGAATATCTTCAAAGCACCCCACAAGATCTTGCTCTTACTCGAAATCGACCCGACCAACCCTGAAGCAAGAAGAACGTGCGGCTCTTAAACCAATATAGACCCAACACAGGCCATTTGATATTCTGAAACGATTGCTCAATACTGGTTGATTTCGACATATCAAAATCATTCGAAATTCAAGCAGCTATGTCAGCTGCACCATTATCGCGAGCAGCCTGGAGTCGTATTGCCATAATGATCCCGATTCTTCTTGTATACTTTTCTCCCAGAGGACCTTTTGGGATCAAATCCGCTTCGCCATTTGCCCTCAGGCCTTCTTCTACTGTACACCTGCCAGTCTCTAGGAATCCCAATCCTCGATACATCCGAATGCTTATCTCGTTGTCCGGTCTTACCATGAGACGCAAGGAAACATTCGTAGCTTGGGTCGCTCGCTTCTCGGAGAGAAATTGAAAAGTTCGTTGACAGAGACGCGAGCCTACTTTCTTCTCTCTGTGGCTTAGAGATGTGTAAAGGCTAAACATTTGCCATTTCTCGTCTCCCGGGCTGACGACCTGGCCAGCTTCAGGCGGAAGGTCGAAGTCGGCGGGGGGGAGGGGACCACGCAATGTAACTTGGGCCACCCACTCTGGGTCTTGGCTAGGGCTGTTGTAGATGCATACGAATGTTTCTTTCTCTGGATCGAGAAGGCGTGAAACCCAAACATTGTCTGCGAATGAGGACTCTACAGCCCAGGTTGAAGTGAATGCTTCGGGTGATTCCTTCAAAGCTTTCAAGCGGAGATCTCTGTACTTCTTGGCATTGTGGGATAAGTCTGGTGCCGACTTGTCGACGTGGATGAATTGATAGGACATGAGTAGATGAAATTTTTCCGATAGCTTCGGTCGGAAACACGGCAGTGTTTCTGGGAGGCAGCTTACTTGCTTCTTATATACCTACATCACAGGTGGATACCAGAGCTGCACCCTTGATTCAACAACGTTGAACTACACGAATTCAGGCAGGCGTTATGAACTAGTTGGCTGACACCGAAACAGTGGCGATTGACCCCTGGTCTAGGGAAACGGGTGCGACTGTTTCCAGCTTCACACCCTCATTTTTCGCAATTTTATCGTACCTCTTTCGATACCATAGGCGGGAACTATGTGGATGGGCAGGGCATACGTAACCCAAAGAGCGAGACCCTTACGTTGTTATCTGTGAAGAGAAGGGAGGCACTGTAAGCACAGATGGATATGTGCCATACATAAGCAGAGCGACAGTTGGCGGAGATAAGCAATTGGCTCACACTTGCCCCCACCGATGGAGAAGGTGGAATTAGACGACCATCAGCGGACTCGGAGCCAGCAGCCCACCCCTGGTGATCACCTCTCGTCACTCAGTGTCTAACGTTGAATCTTCTTTAATGAAACAGCGGCTCTCCCTTATCGAACTATTATTGTGGATGGCACGTTGAGAGGCGCGACATGTCATCACACATGGCTTCAGAGTGCCGTGATTTACCGATAGTTCCTGATACTGCTTCCAGCCGGGTAGATACCTCTCCGCTCTGGGCCGGTGTCGGTCCCGAGGAGTGGGATTTCAACTATGATCAACCTTTTGGGCCATCATCACTACCTGGCTCCTCTGTTGACTGCCCACCGATGCCCGATGACGAGTTCTTAATAGATTCTGATCCTACGTACAACGATTTGTTTGCAACCGAAGACCCAGTGTTGCAAATTTCGAACTGGCTCAGTCAAGAATACTCAAGTGATGATGAACCTCGCACTCTACAACAATCCTTCCAAAATCAGGAAAATCCCACCGATTTTCTTGCCCCTGCAAGAGACCGTACCGCGAGTCCTCGTGTGGCAGACAGCGAAGCAACGGCTGCTCAATCGCAGAAGCGATTCTCCACGGCTTCTATTCGGGGTCTCAACAGATGGCTTTCATCTCACACCAACCGCCCTTATCCTACCGTTGGAGATGTCGAGATCATGCAAAAGCAATCAGGTCTCAACAAGAAGCAGATATTGACATGGTTCGCCAATGCCCGGAGGAGGAAGAAACTGACACCAGCCTCTCCGTCAAAAAACCGATTATCTTCGGACGCAGCACCCCGGGAGAATTCATATGCTAGACCCCAACGCCAATCATTCAGCAGATGGACCCTTTCGAACGGTGGAGAAACTCGCCTCCAGAGCATGAACCTGCCAGTGTTCCTGCTATTGCGCGCGCATTGCTGGGGGCTTCAAATGATCTTGAAGCACCACCGGACAGTGCGCAAGAAGATGGGCTTTCACACAGCATCTCTTCCTCTATCACCGGGGCAGAGACCTCTCACTCAAGTCAAAGCTCTCACGCCTCGGGATACTCTCATTCATCCGGAGGCTCGACCAGGTTATCTGGATTTACCAGAAAAAAGAAGCGGCGGGCGTTTGTCGCGAAGAAAATCAAACCTCAAGAAGCATTAGTGAAGGCTTGTCATCCATACCAGTGTACTTTCTGCACAGAAACATTCAAGACAAAACACACATGGCAAAGACATGAAAAGTCACTTCACCTATCTCTTGAGCAGTGGGAGTGTGCTCCAACCGGTTCACCCACTGTTCATACACAGTCAGGGCTGGTTTGTGTCTACTGTGGCCTGGCAGATCCGCAGGAAGCCCACTTCGATACACATAATCACCAAGCTTGCCAGAAACGGCTTAAGGAGGAGCGAATATTCTCGTGGAAAGATCACCTAGGACAACACCTTAGACTTGTGCACAACTCTCAATTTATGAAGGGATTGATGGAAGAGTGGAAATTAATGTATGAGCTGATACGCTCCCGATGTGGGTTTTGTGATCTTGAAATGGATACTTGGACCGAAAGAGCCAGCCATCTGGCTGGACATTTCAAGGAAGGGATCACAATGGCTGATTGGAAGGGGAGTTGGGGCTTTGACGAAGCTACTCTCGATATGGTTGAAAACGATATACAACCTTGTAAGTCATTGGTCGCGTTTGATGCCAAGGCTCGTATAAATCCATTGCATTAACGATAAATCCAGATCTAATCGAATATGAGCGCAACTCGCCGCTACCATTTACGACACAACAAGGCACGCCATATAGTCCAGGGAACGCTTTCGAGCTCATCGAGGTTGAACTGGAGTATTTCTTCACAAACTATACCGAGACCACTCATTCTGAGCCCTCAACAGGAATATTACATTATGAAGCGTGTTGTATTATCTTCGGGGCTGAAATTCTCAACCAGGATTCTACGTCACGGTCGCCTTCTTGGTTACGTGATTTATTAGTATCATCAGAAGAGATCACCAAGAAGGCGAAAATGAGACCGGTGAAGAGCGCTGCCAGGTCTCGAATCACGCCATGGAAAATTCACGGCAAGAATAACATCTTTGAAGACTGCAAATTAGAGGGTTCTCTCCATGGATATGTTAGAGAATTACAGGAATTCGACGTGAATCCTGACGACAGTGCCCTTCAGCGACAGGCTTGTATGATTATCAAGGACATGTCCGGTCCGTCGGAAGTTCTCAGTAAACTGTTGATCGATCTATTATACGGTTCAACAGTCCGGCTGGCTCAATTTCGTCTTCGCGTGGGCCTCGGCCCAACAGCATCAGTCCCTCTCCCACCAATGTCTATAGCTATGCCTGCATTTGAAGTAGAGCGAGGCCTCACAAACAATGATGGAAATGTGTATAGAGGCCTCTGGCGACGTCTAAGTCGGTTTGTTCTCAACTCTATGTCTCCCTTTAATCCTAATAGCCATACACCATCAGATGAAGAGCTCCAGTATCAAGCACGATGGATCATTTATGGCAGGCAAGTCAAACAAATATGCTCAACGGGCATTGATTGGCATTTGCTAATTTTGTTTGTGCCTTAAAGCGATGACCCGTGGAATCAAACTCCTGCTGATAATCCGGATTGGCTTCGAGAGTTCAAGAAAGAAACTGGTCTTTGGGTTCAAGAATGACCAAGTGTTGCGAAACCACAGACACAATGCACCTATCATCAGTAAACACATATTGGTATATGTTGGGGGGAAAGTCAAGCCGGGGATATTCTTGGCCTTGTGGACAAGGGCGGTAAAGTGCGAAATGGACAGAAAAAGCTCTTGCCGTAAAATATATATTGTGGTGAACGGTTTTTATTTTTCCTCGGCAATTTAGTTCTTCAAAAGGACTCCGAAGATGTTTATATAGAATATAAACAAACAAAATGGTTGGACCGTCTAGCATCAAAAGGGCCTATACAAGAAAGAAAGAGGACAGGACGATGAAAGGATTTAAATGGCCGGTTTTGACGGATCTATCGCCTTTCGACAAATTGGCCGACAGTATTACTTACACGAGATACTGCAATTAATTGCCAACTCGGCATAATTCCTATCCAGTTTATAGTGATCACCTAAAGTTGATGAAAGTGCAAGATCTACTTGTTAGCAAAACTCTTCATTCTAGTAGGCTCACTAGCGCAGAAGAAAGGTTTGGCACATAAGAGGCCTTTGTATTAAATAACTACCATTTGATCCTGGTGAACTTTCCTTGCTTAATCTAAGCAGCGCTGGAGATTGATTCTGCCATATGATCAATCTCTATTCAACCAGAGAGGACGGCATGTTTCTAGGGCCGTATAAACTCAACAATGGTCGGTTTATACTTATCACCATACAAAATCGATGGCACCATAGAAACCCATTCTTTCTTCCTTGTGATTTTCCATTCACCGAACCAATCTCTGACCACTTCCCTGTTCTCATCTTCGAGCTCAGCTTCCGAGCTATGCAGCTCCACTGAAACCTTTTTGAGGCTCTTCAATCTCCCTTCCTTGATTAAAAGGTATTTTCTGACAAGGCTGAGTAATCCCACGTCCTTCCAGGGCGCAAAGGAGGCGGCAGAAATCCTTGATTCTGGTAAAAAATGGATTGACTCCAACTGCGAAGGAAAGGCGTTGTTCCAGGCTCCAGCTTCGTCTTGGCCCTCTTCCTGTCTAATAAGGAAAGGCTTACAGACACAAAGATGTTTTAGTGATTTCATGCCCTTGAACGACCCGAGGGCGCTGTTGTCGTTCTCGTCCAATTGGAAAAGAACTACCGTGTCAATTGTCAGAGATTCCAAGTTTCTTCCCACTTCTCTTAACTTTTCACCAAGGTCTCTGACCTTGATATGCGGTCGATCGTAACCACCCATTCTCTTAGGGCTGCCAAATTCATAGGAAAAGGTTTTCATGTTTGGGAACAGTTGGAAAATTCCAGATATTCCATCGATATTGACATAAGAATCTCCGAGTTCAACAGTTTCAACGCTGTCGTTGGACCTCAAATTTCCGCCAAATTTCCTGTCTGAGCCAAACCCATCGAGACGAACTACCTTCAGAGTAGGATGCATCAGAGCTGGTAGAATCTCGACAATGCTGACTGGTTGTGTCTCAGTGGTAGCCTTGAGTCGCACCTCAGTCAGCGAAGGGAAATTCTTGAGGTACCCTACCAAAGGATCCCACCTCTTCACTTGACATTCAAGAAGTTGGAGTCCCGGAAGAAGCGAAACAAAAGGCGTTGCAATGTCAGAGAAGTCTCTACTTTTCCTTGTGGTATCTAGCCACATCTGGAGGCATTGTCTGACCTCGCCCTTGAGACCCGGTGCCCTAATTCTTGCCTCAACGCTCTCAAAAAGTTCGTTCCACTTGATCTCGTCCCCCTCAGATGCAATAATCTTGCTCCAATTGAGACGTAGCATCTTCACCTGCTTTCCCAGATTGGGCTGATCAGCAAGTGCTCTAAGAAGCAACACTGCGCTTACTCCTGGTTTTTCGAGTGATTCCAAGTCCAAGGTTTGATATAGGAATTGCTTCGCAACAGGCTGGGATGCGTGAGAAACTCTAGACATTGAAGCAAGAGTTCTGGTGTTCTCAGGGTCGTTTTGGGTCACAGGTCTGGCCCATGACCGAGCTGGGATTTCAGCTTTGAAAGGTTCTAGAATCGCGTCCCAAATCTCGTTTGGGGTTTGGTCTGCCGCCAACGATTTTTCGTGAGGGTTTTGAGACATTTTGGTGATATACTCGATATGGTTTTCGAACTTTTTCAATGTACTTTTTGGTGGATGCGAAAGTCTGAGCGTGATCTCTTAAGATATGGTTCAATGAATGTCAAGGGCAGAGAGGCTGCCATACTTATAGTCCGCAAAGCATGCTCTGGCCTTGTTACGAGCACATATTACCATGTCTAAAAGAACTCTTTCATCAGTTTCCCGATCTGCCTTTCACGAGCAGAAGTAGCACCTCGCTAGGTAGAAAGTAAGAGAACTTTCGGAAGAACTCTTTCATCCGTATCCCGGACTTCCTTTCACGAAGAGAAGTAGCACCTTACTTAGGTTGAGAGTAAGAGAACTTTCGACTTCTTGAGTAGTTGACCATCGCCGTGTGTACTCAAGATTACGGCAATCAGTAGTCCTTGAAACAGTACAAAGTAAAGTGTTGCAGTCATGTTTGATTATTTGTTGAGTATTTTTCATAATCAACATCTGTTCTGGTGAATCACATTCAACGTTTGTTCTGATGATTCACATTCTCTGGTCTTCAACGTTTAGAACTCCCCCGTCAGTTTGCAATTACGATGACCGTTACTGGACAATTAGTTTGCTAAATACATATTTTGCTGCAACCAAAATTGACCAAAATGAATAGATGTTTTATTGAAGATAAGGTTCAATATTATTGCCTAATAAAATCCTGGAACATGTTCTTTTCTTGATGACCGAAAACTCTGCACTGTAAGAGAACATTGCTGAAACTACCTGTCATCTGATTTTGGAGCGAACAAAGGTATGCTCTCGCCATCATGTGTTCGTGAACTTGATGTTTCATACCTTGGATTTAACTACAAAAATACCATCCAATGATCCTTCTTTAACAGTTCCCTGTGCAGTGACAGACAAACCTCTTGACCAATTAGCTATTCATCGATGGTTATCATTACCCTTGTAGAAGGTTCATCAAGTATACCCAAACTACTAGATGTACACACAATCACTACTCCTCTCTTTCTAGCTATTCCCTCCACAATGGACAAAGGACACCTAATATCACTAGGATTAGTCATTCATAGTAATTGGATGTACGTGCATGCACACGGTTTGTCACACACGCTGTCTCATCAGGCTGTGTATGAACTGCGTGAGCGCCATGCAGCTACTGACGTGAACGAACAACAACACGTCATTGCTTCGGGCTTTTGGGTAACGAACCAGCCGGATTGCGTGGCATAAAAATTCCATTTCCGCCTGAAGAGAGACATTTTAGCCAGTCGCTCACGGCTCCGGCGGCGGTATTATCCAGGCCTGCGCAGCTTACTTGCGTGGACAAGGATCTACTAAACGCTGAGCTGGAGCAGGGGTATACGAATGCTATGTACTATGTAACATCGGTCCTGCACAACTGCAGCCTCCGAAGTCAAAGTTGGAACTCCAAGTTATCCGCGCATGTTCGCCAAGCATCACACAAGGCGAGAGCAGGGCCAGAGGCATATTTAACCCATGTACTAGAAGCGGGTTGGTTCGGTTCTGCATTGCCCCCTCAGTTCAGGCATCCCGTCCCGGCCGGTTCTAGGAATAGCTTCTCTTACATAAATGGAATGTAGCATCAATCCTGCAAGGTAGTATTGCAGATGGGGCCACTCACCACACCGAACGGTGAAATCGTTCTTTCCCCGCGTAGATTCTGAAACGTGTTAACAACATGAACTCGGCTTGGACACTCTAATCCAAATGAAGTTCTGATCTCGGCAGGAAGGGCAGTTGCGTCCGCTTCGTACCTGTCCCTAGTGCTGGGATCTTCCGGTAGATTGCCCTTCCTACCGAGGAATGTTCAGCAATAGGAATCCCCTGGTCCTGGACATGGCTTGACCCGGTACCTCCTGTGGCCTTCCTAAGTAAGCACAGAGACCCATCGTGAGGGGATCTGTCACCGTATTGGAAGAAGGTGCCAAAGCACATCAGGTTGACCTATTGCCTTATAACAGGGAAGCGCTAAATATAAGCATTGCCTTTGGGGGCGGCCTGCCAACATGATGGAATGATTTCTTGAGATAAACGTAACCCCCCGTTCCTAGCACGACAACTCAGGATCCTTCCTCGCCATTTTGTAACCCAGGGTCTGTTCCTGGCAGAATTCGGCTCAGGTAGCGGGCCATCCATGAGCCTTGTCTCCCTAATGGTCGCACCCGGGTTCCCCTCAAGCATGGGAGGGATGCCCTTTGGCGAATCCATGTCGCTACCGGGAGGAGCTTCCATTTTTCGATCCGCTCTCCGCAGTTTACGCCCTGTTTCGGTCACATTTGGCTAGCATTCTTTTGACGACCAACGTCTTAGCCGCCAGCTGCAACTGGATCATGCAATGCACCCGTTCACGCTTCCGGCCCTCAAGGATTCCATGGGATCAGTCGACTTATCGCTGTATAGGGAAAGTACCAGCAGGTCTTTTGAGAGGGGAAGAATATGGAGTCCTCGGAAGGCACCATTTACACATGTACTGGTATCGGTGTGGATCAGATACCAACCATCTCTAGTAATGTACCAAGTAATTCCGAGCTGCCCTTTTGTTCTGTTGACCTGGGAAAGACTGCGAGAAGGATATAATGGTAGTTCCCCCTCCCCTTCGGCTTCAGTCATCTTCACGCATCAAACTCTCTCGGAAACTCAGGTCTCCATACATTCCCTAAGTAAATATCTACACAGCCGGACTCTGTAGATCGAAATGCTCTTCAACGTCGCTTTCCTTTCCACCACCCTCCTTGTGGCTCTTGCAGCTGCTCTGCCGGTGGACCTTTCAGCCGAGCTCCCTGATCTTAAGGATCAGATTGGTGAGAATGGCGAGGGAACCAGCAAGGCCACGGTGACCCTTAGTGACACTTACAAGGTCTACTCCGGGGACGGGACCAAGAGTGCCAGCTGGCCCAACAAAGACTCTTGGGGTACCTACGACCAGCTCTGGAAGCAGAACCTGCCCTTGATCCGCCAGTCCTGCACCTGGAATAAATGGGGTGAGGACAACTCGGAGACAGAAATCAGTGACATCAACAAGGCTATCCAGAAAGTCTCCAACGAAACCCAAGTGGACAGTCGGATCATTCTCGCTGTCATGATGCAGGAGAGCAAGGGATGCGTTCGCGTTCCCACATCCTACAACCCCATTAAAAACCCCGGCCTGATGCAGTCTCACAATGGCAAGGGCAGTTGCGACGGTGTCGCTAAATGCTCCGCTGCCACAATCGAGCTGATGATCCGGGACGGCGTTGTCGGTACCTCCAATGGTGATGGCTTGAAGCAGTGCTTCGCAAAGACAATGAAGACCATCGGCAGCGCGGGCAGCCGGGCGCTGTACGCTGCTGCTCGAATGTACAACAGCGGCTCTGTCGACTATGAAAACTTTAACAATGGGTTCAGCAGCACCAAGTGCTACGTCTCCGATATTGCAAACCGCCTCACTGGCTGGACTCTGGCCAAGTCCAAGTGTCGCTAAACTCACAAAAGAACAATTTGGCGAAGGACTTTTCACCTTTCCGTTCTGATAGCTATCTAGCCATCAGCTTCAATTCTTCGTACATACTTTTCAAACTTTTCTGTATATAGAACAGCTACGGGAGTGGCAAACTGACGATCGCTCGACTCATGAACACTTACGAATCTTTTGGCTTTCTTTTATATACCCGGTCCGGTCGCTACCATCATCTGGTCATTTAAATCGATCAGCTTATCTGTCGTTCGCTTACATAGGTTTTACGGGTTAGACATTCAATAAAAATGGCATCATATTTCTTCTTCTTTGCTTTCTTGAACTCTAAACACCATGGACAAGACCATGACATTCAACAATACCGACCGAATCAAGTAGTACCACAAGTAGAAAGGGAATACATCTCAGCAAGCGATCTTTCTATTTGACTCGAGTGCCTATTAAAGGGAGAAAACGGTGATCTATGTCTTTCAAGGCCGATTGACTCAAATTGTATAGAATCTCTCTCCCCTTATCATCCATTTCAAGCACATCGAAGGCCATACGGACTGGAAAAGCCGCACACGATGGCCCGTACATCATCCATTCGTCTCTCGTCATATACTTCATGCTTTGGCATATGCTGATGGCAAGATCGACACACCGTTGGCGACGCATATTTGGTTCTCTCAAGATATCATCACCATAGAAGGAGTCTCCCATATCGCCTAAGCATGGAAATGCAGTCTGCAAATCATGTATCTTGGAAAGGCAGACGATCTCGAACGCCCATAGATGGGTGAAAGCGTTGGCAGCGTTGAGATCTGAAAAACGAAGGTGTGGGTAGCCATTTCCAGCAGCCTTGGATCTTTGTGAGGAAGGCCAATACGCTGGAGCGTTGGGCTCAATCTCAAATGTGATGGCCGACGCCCCAAGCTGTGTAGCAATGTCTGATAGCTCGATAAGTCTTTTTATGCCGTCCTTTTCAAGTGTTTCAACGTTTAAGAGATCTGCCTTTTGCATTATTTCCGGGATAATGGCTGCCTGGCTGAGAAAACCTTGCATCGAGGAAGGTCCGTTGTGTTGAAACGGCATCGTTTTCCATTCGTCTGAAGCCAGAAAGGTAGCTTTCTCACTCGCCATGGCTTCTAGGATCTACGAGAAAGAAGAATCAGAATGCTGTCAGAGAAAAATAGAGAAGACTATGGAATTGACGAAGCCCCTTCCTTGAGTATTATGCTTTGGCATTGAACACTTGAGACGACAGCTTGGGCTAAGCTTACAAGTAGTGGCCTAATGCCGGTAAACAGTTTGTGTGGTATACCAACACTGAAGGCCTCAGGCTTGCATGATTGCATTATCTCGCTGATGGCACGTAGATGTATGAACCAGCTGTTTGGGGCCACCGGGGACAGAGCCTTGGTAGTCGTTAGTCAAGCAATAACTCAGCCTGTCTGTTTATTCGCAGTCATATCCGTGAATTCACGGATAGTGACTCAGCAAGTGCTCACCTCGGACAATGCGAGACACATCATCGTCGCTATTTTTTCGTTCTGGTGGGAATCACTTGGCAAATTGAGAGCTCGGCGAAGCAGGCCGAGGCTTTTGCCGTAGTGCTTAGATAGGGGTGTGAGAAGAGGTTTGCTCGTTCTATTGGCGGTTATAGATAGTGCTAGGGATTTTATGGCATATTCTAGACACTCGTCAATATGGCTTCCACTTCCACGAGTTAAATCTGGAAGGGCTTCGACCCAAGCACCGCAAACCAGCGTCGACTGGGAAATTATTGATCGAAGGCCGGAGGGCAGTTCAATCATGGGGACATAGCTTCGAACAACCAGTGATATAGTGTCTTGTAATGTGTCAGGCAGGGGCCGACATAACAGATAGAGCTCGCCGCAATTTTGAGGTCGAAAATAGTCATCGTATGAAGCGGGACATGGAGGAGACTGGGCCTTGATCGAGCCCGAGAACTGCGGCGGAGATGATGCTATGGGCGATGTACCCTGAGTGATAGCCGGCTTATGGTCTTGTGGCTCCCGCCTAACTCTTGCCCGGCCTTTTTGTCGAGGTTTTGAAGAAGAGTGACTCTGAGCAGTCAAAGAGGATTGTACGAAGAGAAGGCCTGGGTATCCTTCGCATCGGCGTCCTGTGTGGACGCATTGAGTGCAGCCCGGACGTTTGCCGTCACACTCAACGATTGAACCATAGAGTCAGCATGGAATGATCGGAGAAATTTTCCTCAGGTTGTTTCATACACCAAGTTTATGCCTCCGACAGTTGTGACACACTCGGGTCTGTCGGAACTTCATAGAGCCGGGTGACGTTTAAATGCGCTCTAGTGGAGTCGTAATTTTCTTTCCTGCTATTTTGATTACCCGCAATCACCCAATAGCCATGGGGTGAGTCGCAGAAGACAAATAATTATAAGACGCAGTCAGTCGCAGAGCTTGGCATCGGGGTGTGTTAACTGGGAACAACCGAGGCTGAGGTTGGCGAGTTGAGGAGCCAGGATAGAATAAGCACAAAGCCCGGGGCCTCCACGAAGAAAGTAGCGTCATCTCGGCGGGTTTGACTACTGGATCCAGCTTAGTTCGCCTAATTTTCGTCATGTTTTCGCAACTCAGTAATTGAGAAGAGAGCGCTGATTGGATAGCACCGTGGCAGTATAGCCTCAGCCATCCGTGCAACATAACATAACCATCCCGCTATGACGCTTTGTAAAGATGAACCATTTGCAATCCAGGGGTTATTAATATACATATACTTCAAGTGATTTGAAATCAATTGTCCATCAGAGTTAATTGTGTGGATTGGGAACATGCTCACCGAGTTCCGACTTCCAGGTCAGCAGCCTGAACGGACACATATAAAAGCCAGCCAAGAGATTCATTTGGCATGTGCAGAATCACCAGTTTGATTCAGTTTACTTCAAATTACTTTTACGCGAATAACCATGACTATCACCTCAACCTTCCCGAAGAAAGTCACCATGACTCACATTGGGACTGCTACCGCAATCCTCGAAATTGACGGGATCACATTCTTGACCGACCCGTTCTTCTCCCCAGCCGGAAGTTCCTGGCCACTTCCGCATGGAGGCGAGCTAAAGGTCAGCGATGGTCCCGCTCTAAAGTTGAGCCAGCTCCCCCACATCGACGCAGTGCTGCTTAGCCATGAGAATCATCCTGACAACCTAGATGAACTTGGGCGTCAGCTTCTTGATGGCCGCCGCGTCATCACTACCCCGGACGGAGCCAACAATCTTGCCCCTCGTCCTAGTGTCATCGGCCTCAAAGATTGGGAAGAGACTGTAGTCAAAATTAGTGGTAAGACGTTCGAGATCACGGCAACGCCATGTGTACACGTCCCGGGGCACGAGTGCGTCGGGTTTACCATTCACACCGAAGACTTTGGGGCCACAAACGGGCGGAAGAATGCCATTTATTTCTCTGGGGACACAATCTATGTGGAAGATCTCGCCAAAATGACCGACAAATTCCACATCGCTATTGCCATCATGAACTTGGGCAAGGCCATGATGCCAGGGCTGCAGATCACCATGGACGGAAAGCAGGCTGCTCACCTCTTTCGCGACATTAAAGCTGATGTTCTTGTTCCCATGCACTACGAATCCTGGGGCCACTTTACCCAGAACGAGAAAGAGTTGTCAGAGGAGTTTCGGAAGGAGGGAATCCTCGACAACATTCGCTGGCTGAAGCCCGGATCGCCCGTAAGCATTAACTAGATCGACTTAGCAACGAATTCGGAGTCCAGGGCAGCATCAATAGCGGGGGAGGAAAGAGAAAACAAGAATGACATGAGGAAAAAGCAAGGTGCAGGGCTGGTGGGATGTGCTGGCTAGATTAGGCTAGACGACGGTGATGAGCCCTCGTGTTCGTCCAAATAACCTAGACATGAGACAGCCAATGAAAAGATACGTATTCACGTGACAAGTTTAGCACATTGCGAGGGGCTCTTCACTCTGGTTCCAAATAAAAGAACAAGTCAAGGCTGAAGACCAGTGTTATTAGCGCCAATATAGCGAACGGGTGCTAAGTCAGACTGAGGGTTTGTGTCGAGGAGCAGAACTCGCCATTCTATTATAGAAGGGGAAGGGTGATACAAAAAGCCGTACGATGAGGTAACAAACAGGGGGGGCTTTTGTGCGTCAGGGCTTACGGTTTGTGTTGTAGCACGACACCCCCCATCAAAATGGTCAAGGAGGCTGGTAAACAGGGCTTCCACCAGACAGACCTCCGCTTAATTAATACCTTGTCATCCTGAATATTTCCTCAGAGCATTGCAATATCTGCGCGGTTCCAGTTAGCAGAAGATGGCAAAACAAGGAGACAAATCAGATGTCTTGTATCGTGCAAGATAGCAGAGAGGGGCACAAGATTTGCCCTCGCCCGAAGTCAGAGCAAAAAGAGAATAAGGTCATTTAAATTAAACTAGTATCTCACATGAGAAAAACTAAAAACCGTCGTCAAAACTGGAGCTGCTGCGTTGAAAGCGGTGCCTAGCTACGGCAACACTGGGGAACGCTAGCAGATGCCAGTCTGGCGAAACCCAAGAGGGAGTCATCCCGTCGAAACAAAACAAAAAGCCCAAGTCCTACAAACTCCATCCAACATACAGTGTATCCCAAACCCTCGCCCATTTTATGGAGGTCTCGTTGAAGAAGGACTCTTCAGGGGGTATCGGTCGCTCGACGGTGGTTGGGGACTCTAGGGACACAGCTGACAAGGAGTTACTGTCAGTCAAGAACGAGCTGATAGAAATGCGGGAGCCTTGAATGGCATACCTTGCTGCTCTTGTAGCTGCTGCTTCAGCTGCTCGTATGCTTGCTTCAACCCCGTCAGACCAAGCTCCAACGCTACGGAGGTTGTTGTCCACTTCGTTGGCCGGCAGCGGGTGCCGATTGCCAATGGCGACGTTATTGACGGTCGGGAGATGTTGGTTCTCGGTGACACGCGGGATTCTTGGAAACCAGACTATAGACTCGGCGCGGAGCAACAAGGCACTGATGGGATCGTCTCTGGAGCAAAGATACATCTGCATTGCGGGTGGGATGGAACGATTGCTGTTCTCATACCTGGTCAGCCCATCGTTGGTACGAGTCTAGAGGTTGTGGAAGGTCAGAGGAGGGTATGTACTTAATTTGGCACCCGGTGCACCTCCTATTCACTCGGTAGGATCTCATGATGGAAGATGGCTCGGGCCGAAGTATGTAGACTCGTCTCGTCTTGGCACAGGAGTCGTCGTGGGTGGGCAAAGAGCCTATGGGAAGTATCGTGATGAACTACGGCTTCTAGAGGGAAGAGAGAGGGCATTTTATACTCCTCCATGGCTCCCACCGGAGGCGGTCGCGCCCAGTTCTCGTTTCTTTTTCTTGTTTACATCGTGTTCGGGCAGGCGGTTTGCTTTACAGCGTCGGATTTTCCACCCACGACTTTCGCCAGTCCCACGAGGGAAGAGCCGATCCGAGACTAGAACGCGGGCTAGAGACATACTTCGACAGGCATTACCGTCTAAAAAGAAATATTATAATGATCTATCATGAGAGAACGGTCAGTGCGGAACAGAAAAGGAAAGGTAAGGCCTGCTCTGCTGGCTTACTAGTTGCCTTATGTAATTACCACCCAGGCCGCCAGCCAGATGTGACGAGGTTGTTTGGTCTTGTTGGGTTGGGAATCAGCTCACCCCACCCATCCAATAGAAGGGAACTTGATTTTACGTTACACTCGTCTTGTTTCAAAGTGTGCCTAGTCATGGTTTGGTCGAATCCAGAGAGGGCAGCACTAGAATGTTGGGGAAGCGCCCAAGCACGTCGTTCGGTTTTGAAAAGGGGGTCCACCAAGATGGGACCAGCGGAAGCTGCACCCTTTCCCCGAGGAGGAGATCACCCCTTTGGATCTCAGCTTTAGAGTATGGCTCAAAATCCCCGGGGGCGAAGAGAAAACTACTTCGGATTCCAGCCTTCCCTATCCACAACAGCATACATTAGCTCAAGAGCTAAAACTTGATGGCGGGCGCACGCGATTCAGGTAGCTCCTTCAGTCCCTCCGAGCCAATCACTTACTTCGCCCCAGCTGAATGCTACAGACTCTCAGACCAGAACGCTAGGATGGAAGTTGTAGGGTCCAGAGAGATTCCAGGGGTCTTCTTCCAAGCCAAGAACTTTGTGTTACGGTCTTGATCCAGCCGTGAGCGATCTGCCGGGGGCAATCTCCCGGCCTGCCCGGGCTTGACTCGCATGCTCAAAGCTACTCCCTAGTTCCCGGCTGTCAAGTGTCTGCTAGAGAGTTGGAGAGTACTTAAATTATTCTTGTAGCCTGACGTAGCTGCGGCCGCTCTTTGTATTAACGATAGAGCTTGCACTTGTATCAACTTACCGAGTTCTTAGACACGCTTGTGGCCGTTGGTTGAAAAGTTCTTCCTTTTTGTTTTGATCAGACACGTAGCAAAGGTCCGGCAGGCCTCCCGCCCCTGCAGAGGTATTGGT
Organism: Clonostachys rosea; assembly: GCA_026958235.1. Classification (NCBI taxonomy): domain Eukaryota; kingdom Fungi; phylum Ascomycota; class Sordariomycetes; order Hypocreales; family Bionectriaceae; genus Clonostachys; species Clonostachys rosea. The sequence goes on from CP110208.1 coordinate 1,764,497, forward strand.
CTGGGCATGTACTCAATATCAGCCCCCCCACACACACGTCTGAAGAGGGTCATTTCCATAGGCTTACATTCCAGGAGATACGAAGCGGCCACTGAGATGTGCTTTTTTATTGTGGCTGGCTGAAAGTCGATGATGTGATATCAGCCAAGGGGCACGGATGGAGAGCCCCCTCAACATCTTGGCCTCAGCCTTTTGCTTGTTACACTTAGGTAAATTGACGTACCACTCCAAGGCAAACCATACGATCAAGACTACTGGATCTAGGGGATAGTGATAGAGCGTAAAGCGAGTCTAGCCAACCGAGTAGGCTGGTTGCTCAGTTGAAGGTGTTCCCTCAGGTTCCCGGTGTGATCATACGCGGCCGCGCATGCTTGCGTCCCCTGGCGAGAGGTGTGGATCACAACACATTTGGCTTCAATGGAAAAAAGAAAGAAACGGTGAGACAAAATCAAGAGCTCATTGGGAAATGAACTGGCTTGCCGACGAGGGAAAGGGGGTGAGAAGAGGGGGGGCACGGAATTATGCAGTCATCGGGCTCAATGTACCTTCGATTATGGACCAAACAAGTTCCGCGCCTCACTAGAGCTGCACGGGGGATTGCACCGCGGGAGTATGCGAGATGTGGCCCTGATGCCTGGAGTGGTGTAAACAAACCCGCTTGTTACTTTGCCGTGACGTGCTTTAGAACTACTCATTCCACAGAAACCTTACCTTGTCTCTTATTATTTTATCCCCTGACCAAAGCTTGCACGGACGTCATCAAATTGGAAGTCCGTACGCGCTTTTGCTATATTACATCGGGTCGTTGAGGGAAGGTGTCGTAGCCGGGTCGGGACGTCATCGGGGTTTGGTCACAAAGCTTGGTAAATGACGGCGCCATTTCCATTTCAAGTCGGCATAGGGCCTGTAGAAGTATTTTCCTAGATTCTCGAACCGCTTGTCATAGCTTAATCAGGGCGGGAAAAACACAAACGATAATGCTGGGGAAACGTGCAGCGGGTTGGAGACTGCAATTCCCAGGCTTGAGTCGAGTCCATCTCCGTTGATGTCTCAGAGGGTGCTCTGAGAGCCGCAAGCTGTCCCCCAGAGTGACCAGAGTATTCTTTCGGTTCGGTTCGGTTCGATTATTCTTCAAGTTTCACACTTATCAGCTTGGTTGATGGAAGATTATGATTGCGATGCATGTTCGTTAAGTCGCGTTTTATAAACCACTGTCTCAGACATTCATCAAAGGAGAAGGAATGAAGGCCAAGAAAAGCGCCCTGCCATTGGGAGTGGGCTGCCTACGTGGCCGGCGGCTATTTTTGCACAGCCTGGTGGTGTACCTCCGGGAGCGTGAGACCTTTCACACATCGGTGCACTCGGGGGGAGCACAAACATTGACCAAGGCTAAAGCAAGCCAGGAAATCAGAGACGAACCGTGTCATACCGAGCTCTTTCTTGAAAGAGTTTATTTCTTAAAGTTAATGCAGAAAGAATTTTATTTTTCCGTTGTTTGGATCGTTAGCATCGACCATGAGTTCAGAGCAAATGGGGATAATGAACGGCAGCATGCTTGCCACCACACCTGGGCCGCAACATCTGGGCCACATCAAAACTTCAGGAGGATTTTCGTCTCCGGAAAAGGGTGGCAATATTGATTTGGCACCTGTAAGCCTCGCCGGAAAAGAGGAAAAACACTGAATCTCAGCGGGGCAAGATGCATATTGATGCAGCCATCAATCACGCTGCCTCCAATTAATGTATGTACGCTGTGTGCATCTAATCTCCAAGGCTATTAGGGAATTCACGCAGGCTCTACTTATTATTGAAAATTATTTACGTCAATACATTGATGCCGTTAATCCCTCAGTCGTTGCATCTTTGACAGAAACAGAGTACACCCCCAACACTCGGTCTGTTAGCCTCCCCCCCTTTGCATCAGCACTTCGTACTCCTTTGTCGTAATCGTAACAGAAATTTGCGGAAGGTGGCCATCTCAATCATTAATGTCTCATGTTGTGTTGGTGTGATGAATCTTACTTGAGACTTTTTTAATTTACAAAAACATTTGCGGACCGTAAGGCTGGAGGGGCAGGTTGCCTTGTTGTGGCTGGTTGTGTCTCGTTTCCTGCAGCCGAGCCCTTCATCAGCTGATCAACAAAATTTTGATTTGTTATCATTGATTCCAGTCTTACCCTCTTCACTATCCTTGGGACTCTCCGTTAATCAGTCTTTCACACGCGCAAACTCGTTGCAGCATGTCATCCATCGAGTCCTCCCTAAAACCTACAACCCATTCTCGGTTGCTTTTAAGCGCCGGGTCCCGTACAAAGACAAAAACCAACATGCCATCTCGTGGAGCCTCCTCCATTTCGATTCTCAACCTCCCGAAGTCCGACTCCTCCATCGCTTCCTCCTCTTATTCCTCTTTCTCGGCCCTGCCTTGAGATTCGTTGATCATATAAGGCAACAGCCTGCCGCAGCCAGCCCTCGAAACCGACGATCTCTGCGCGAGAGTAATACGCTTCAGATACTATCCAACAGTATGATCCCGTCAGTCCTGGCTTCTCCTGCCCATTCGCTATCATCGTTCACAGCATCACAATAACATCGGCTAGGCACAGCAAGACAGACAGCATTGTCTAAATAATCATCTAGTAAGGACTATGGTCCATTGACTCTATGTGACAGTAGTGGATGATTGCCACCGAAGAGATTCCGATCTCGCTTCCAGTTTCCAACTCCGTGTCCTTACGAATAACTCCCTCCCAACCTCTCTTCGCGCCTCCCTGCAAATGTCCTCGAATCTCCAAGCAGGCGTCCATAAAGCTGTCCTTGAGTCTTCAAGCGTGCATCTAGATCTGCCTGTCCGCTGTTCTCAAAATACCGACGCGAATGTAAACATGTGGCCTTTCTCCTTCTTTGCCGTGGAAGGTTGCCAAGTCAAGATGCAGGCCTTACTCCTTCTCTCAACCAGCGCTACGACCAGGCGACCCTCCACCCTGCCGCTATACTCGCGATCCTTATATCCGAAAATTATATAAGTAGGGCGTTTCTCTTTAGTTTTGACTTAGGGGGGCTAAACCCTCAATGTTCAAGGCGATATCGTCTTGCCGAGATATGAACAGGGTCCTCCCCTTGTTCTACGTACTCGCAAATGAACAATCCCAGTCGGCAATCCGATCCAATGCCCCAGTATTCCCCAGCTCTCTAGCCACTTCTTCTAGCCTGATCTTAAGGCGTGGAGTTTCAGGCAGCTTGCTGTCTGACAAGTTGGATCTTGGCCGGACTGCTTGGTACTGCTGCAGCGTCTGGGCGAGCTCCCCAGCTTTGTCGGGCAGTCGGACCTGGGCAAGAGCTTTATGCCACAAGGCGAGTGCACCCAGTGTGGGATCATCCGCAACAAGCGATTCGAGGTCGAGTATCGACAGCGCTATAAGCATCCGCCCGGCGTACTTGTCGACTTTGGCCGTGTCGTCTGTCGTGTGCATGATGTGCTTGTACGAGCCCCGCGCGATCTCAATAGGCATCGACTCTCGGAGACTTCCACCGTAGAACCCCTTGATATTGGGCGGGAGGGGGAACTGCCTGCCAGGCTCGAGAGCCCTCAACCACTGGTCGACGATCTCCGGCGCCATGTCTCCACCGAAGTGATCGTTGAGGATGATGTCCCGCAGTGTGTCAACATTGTCTAGATAGTTCTTCCTTACTTGAGATGTAGCTGCAGTCGACCCCATGTTTTAGATATTTTAACTAAAGATGCCTGAGAAACTTACGCCGTAGCTTGTAGAAGCCTCAACCAAGATCCGTCCACGCTCAGTCCTTAACAACCGGGCAAAACGATGGGCTTAGTCATTCCCTCTGCTTGCCTTACTGGGCTATGAACAAGGCACTTTACTTGATTGGATGGATGCTGTTCGCCTGGAGATGGTGACAGACTCCCTGATGGAGTGTGGCGAGGCAGTGGCGCATTGCCGAATTACGTACGCCTGTCTTGTGTTTTCCAAGGATCCTTGCAGTGGGTTTTCTCAGATTCAAGTATGCTATTTTTAAACCCAATGGGCAATTGACTGCACAGACGCGGCGCTCAAGCCACATGTCAAAGGCAGGACAAGAAACCGATCACGATGGCCAACACCGAGACAAAGAAGGTCGCAGTTGTATAGCTAGCTATCCAGACAATCACAAACTCGATATTTTCTATTTGTTTTCGGTGGGAGGAGAGAGCGCACCAAATCTTTCGTGATACCCATGCCGAGCTCAGCGCACCTGAACAGGTCGTACAAGGTGTTTCAATTAGCCACCTGCTCAGGCATGTTGCCATTGCGCTAGAGGAAGCGATGAGTGTTTTCCGTGTAGCTTTCTTTGATGCTTGAAGAGACAGCATTACTTTAAGTCCATCTTCGAACTAAGGGTTCACCAAGATGGGAAAGGCGTCGCATGGAGCTTGACTGGGGTAGGTCTGGGGTGATCGCGGGATGGTAAGATGCCACTAATTAGCTCAATCAGGAGACTCGATGCCATCACACGTCACATCAACACGCTAGAATCTTGGATGGCGAGGTTTAGGATGGGGAGCTGAAGTCCCGAGTTGCTCGTGTGATCACCGGGGTTTGCCTAATTGAACGTGAATCAGCCCTGATTGGAAGCACAAGTCAATGAAGAGCTCAAGCTGTGGCCTTCTCAGCTACAATCCCAAAAAGGCGGGGTTAGATCATCTGTTTACGTGTCTCGCGAGCATCTGTAGTACCACGTTGCCAGCCAATGAGGTATCACAAAGGTCTCTAGTTTTTATTCTTCTCAGACTGAAATAGATAGAATGCAGGTCTTAGACCCACGTGTTGGTCACTTGCGATGGATGGCTGTCATGATGTTGTAGATGTTGGCTAAGGCTTTGTTGGTGGGATCGCAGTTCAGGAGCAACGAAGTGGGCGACACCCGAGAGTTGCAGAAAATTGGCCCCCAAACTGAGACAATGGCACAGATCGACGAGAATCACGATCAGTAGCTCCGAAACGATGATTGAGAGGCGTCGAGAGCTTTGTTGAGCATTTCTTCATCACGAGGAGCGTTCTACAGGGTAGGTAGCTGAAAACTAATCACAAGGTGGAGAGATCATCAAACTCGCCCCTGGATGAAGGCGGCTACGCGCTTAGAGCCGCATAAAGATGCGCGTCTCACAGGAGATAATCGATGACCTTCTTCTGTTTGCCCTGGAGACTGGAAATTTCAAAACAGGCTCTTCCGAAGCGCTTTTGGGCCGCTCTGGTGGTTTGTGGGGAGTAGCCATTAATAGGGCGGAGAATGTTCTATTGGGGGCTTAGCCAGCGTTTCATGCCGATCGTCATTGTCCAGGCGGCAAGCAGGGGCCACAAGGGAGGCCTGTGTCTATTTTGAGGATTGGTTGGTTTCCTTGATTTTATCCAGACGATGGCATCTTCCAGACGGCCGGACTATCATACGTTGCGCATGTTGCTCTGCGCGGCTTATCATGTCCACCTCACTAGATGCAGCATCTCGGGGTAAAAGAGCGCGGATTGTTGCAATCTGGCCTTCGGATAGCGAGGGAATACAGACAGAGGATCGTCAGTGATGCTAGCTGGTGCTGGAAGGACCCGTCCTCGTCCCACAGTAATGTAACCGCTCTGCACGTGTGTTGGTCCCAACCCTTTGTCCGCCCTCCCGAACAGCCTAAATCAGTAAGCGTACGTGGTGGTGATTGTGAGTTCACTGGCGTGTGTGATGAGACCTTCTTCTTTAGCGACCGCCTGAAGAGCAGACAGTCGCGCAAGAGAGGAGTTTCTCAATGCTCGGGCTCTACTGCCGTAAAGGGGGTCCTGGGCGGATCCGGTTTGGCGTCGTCATGCTCATGCGTTGGTTGACGGACTCGCCTTGCTGAAGGCTGACATAACCAGGGCACAAGAGCAGCAGAAAATGAAGCCCCATCAGCAGGATCCTGGTCGTGCGCTGCTCCCCATCTCCCAACCCTACCCAGGACCGATGAGCCGAAGGGAACTATACCATCTAAGGCAAACTCAAGCAGCGGAACGTCTGTTGCGAATCTGGCACCTAAAACACTGCTGACCTTGAAGCATCCCACGATCTGCCCAGTTTGGAGGCTGGTTTGCCACTGGGTCTAAATGTGTGGTGGTTTCTTATGAGTAGTACCAAGCGCTTGTTTTGGGCCCCGACCAGCGGGTCTGGCCTGGTCTGGCCCTCCCTGGTCTTGTCCCGTCCCTGCTTTGGACTCGGTCCAGACAAACCAGAGCGGGCGGTTACAATTATCTCCAGAGTCTACAGAGTGCGATCCCAGTGCCAACTCTATCTGGCAGGTCAGGGGGCGCTGTCAAGTATTAGCCGAAGAACCCGATCACAAATGCCACACCGCATAGCAACGTAGTCCCGAATACCGTGAAGTCCCCGCGCGAATCATGTGTATGCCAGCCCCCAATGACAGTTGCATAGCCAAAGCAAGCGCTCCCGCAATGCACAATGACCTGAATCTGCGCGAGGGTGGAGAGACCAGCTGCCATGGGCACGAATAACCGCTCCAGGGGTCCCCGAAGAGCTTCCAAGCTCGTCGCCAAGAGGGCCTTAGGTAGACGGAGGTCACGCCTAGATTTCCCGTTGGTGGCGGAGCTTCGCATAGCGGATCTCAGCATGACGCCACCCAGCGAGTGATCTGTGCTTTGCCTGGCGACAGTTTATATTAATCATTCACACACCTGGCCAGTTCTCGTGCTTGATTCCGTGCTATTATCACTAGACGACTTTATCTCAAAGGGCTGTCGCGCTGTGCGCTTGTGTATGGATTGGGGCGGCTCACGACTACGACAGCGGCATCATCGAACCCTTGACCCAGCGATCATCTCGACGACAGCGCCATAACCATGAGTTACATGACTGGGAATCTTCAGTCACCCCGACAGTCAAAGTTCAAGGAAGACTTCTCTCCCGAGGAGCCCATTGTGGCAGATGAGGATGGGCTCTACCCCCTCAACGGCCTCATCGCCGGAACACCGTAAGTGACGTTTCTCTACGTTAATTTTATTGTCTTCGCAAATGATTTTAGCAATTCCCCCTTCTCCCTCCGCCCTGTACTGCGCCAGCAATATATATTCCCAAATTTTCAGGTGATTGAGGACTCACGCTGGACCCAGGTATCACTTATTAGACACGGATGGGCCGAGGCCGTCCACCGAGGATGCTGGATTCATCCGTCGGCATAGACATAACCTCAGTAATATTTCCACAATCTCAAACGCATCAACCGTCTCGGATGCCTCCTCCGGATCAGACATTTCTTCACCCTCGAACATCACTTCAGAGTTCAGCCAGCGCATCATCAGCTGGTATGGTCCCACGCAGGCCCGGATGAGGAGATGCGGCTCGCCTGCCTCATCCATCTACAGCGCCGACGGTTCCGAGCCATCTTCGCCTGTAGCAGAGTCGTCTCCCTCATGGCCGTTGCCAAATGACACGGCGACTAGGCCGGATGACACGGATTTCTCCACGGACAGGCTGCTGCTGGTGAGAGACGCCGAGAGGCCCTTGAGCGTCTCCTCCTACGCATCGCGCTACAGGAAATTCGGATCGTCGACTGCGAGCTTGGCCAGCCGGAACAGCGAGATGAGCTTGCCTGGGTCGCCGATGTATCTCGCGCCGCCCAGAAGCCCGCTCAGCCCCCATGGGTCTTCATTCTATCCCGAGCCGCCCAAGAGCCCGCCATTCCCCCCTCGTCGGTCAAGTAGACGCCAGAGTGGGAGACCGCTCTCTCAGGCATCCCAGATGTCCCAGGCATCGCAAGTATCACAGGCATCGCAGGTATCACAGGTGTCGCAGGTATCACAGGCACCACAGGCTTCCCAGGAGATGTCCGTGTTCGAGGAGGACTTTCCTCTACCGCCACCACGGCGCCGGTTTGGACACCGGAAAAACGCCTCACTCTCCTCGCTCTCTTCAATCAGGAGGCTGGTTCCTCTTTATGAAGACCGAGTGCAGGACACATCCGCAACAACCAAGGGGAAAACGGGAGCCTCTAAACAGGCACCCCCAAGACGGCCGCCTCGTCCAGAGGAGGGGCTGGATTTTCCTTTTCATCGCATGAGCACCCCATCACAAGCACTATAACACAGATGGCGGAGGCATCCTATCTGTTACGCTGATATGCACGTCCTTCGTTCTCTTCTTTTTCTTTTTCTTTTGTTAGCGGGCCGAGAACATGGATGGATCAGCTTACTGCTTGGATACTGTCAACACATGATATCTGGCCTTTACAGGTATCACTGATTGATGACAGACAATCATTGTGCCCCATCGTTGGCCACTTTTCCCGGTGCATGATGATCAACTCCAGGTGATATTGATGTCGCACCAGGGATGCGATAAGTGCTGATGGGCGCAGACAAGAGCAGACCTTGAAGAAGGGCTGCCGCACATATTTATGTACCAGAGATGGTGCAGTCATGAACATATTCAAATACCTACATGTATATAGGCGTCTTTAGACTCACGGAAAGTTGAGCGAGACAGGTTTAAAAATTACAAGCGACTTTATTCTTCTTCCATCATCATTTCGTTCCCTTGCTGCCGTGAATGTTTTAATACGCCTTTCCCCGTCCTTCATTAGACATTAAATGTAAGCCGTATTCACTCATCATTTGTTCCTAATGTTTTGTCCCAACCTTGTTCTCCCTCCACTACGATCATCCCGTTCCCCATTTTGATCACCTAGTACTGTAAGGCATGGCTTCCACACCGGCTCAGAAATCTGGAACCCATTTCATATTGAAATACAGACCAGTGGACAGAATAATGCTCACGACCCAGCCAAGATACCCCCCGGCAATCTGACCACGCACGCCAACTGCAAACACGACGGTGGCGATGCTCGGCGCCGCAATCCTGATGACGCCGCACAGCATAAGCGCAATCGCATTGACGCGGCCCAGCAGGCTCGGGTCTGGCGTCGCATCGTTCACCAGCAGCTGCATCCCGGCAAACGACATGAAGACGGCGGGGCCGACGAACGTGCTCAGGAACGTCAGGGCCCAGAAGCAAACGGTGCATGCCGTGCCCCCGGTCCGCAGCAGGACGTTCATGAGGATGAACGAGGAGAAGAACAGGGGCAGGCCGAGCGAGCAGACGCGCAGGACGCCCCGGGTTCCCATGCGCTGCTGCAGGCGCGGAAAGACGACGAGGAGCCACAGCGCCTGGCTCGCGGCCTGCGCGCCCATGTAGATGGAGATCTGCGGCGTTGTGTAGCCGATGCCCCCGAGGTCGATTGGCGTGAAGAGGGCGACGGGGAGCATGGAGATGTAGAAGCTGGCGATGAGTATGACCTGGCCGTAGATGGACAGCGCGGCAGGCATGCCGGGTGATTTGATGAGCTGCCACGAGGTGATCTGCTGTGGTGCGGATTCTGGGACGTGGTCTTGCTCGAGAGTTACTTTGCGTGCGGTGCTTCTGTCTAGTGTTTCTTCAAGAAATAGAGCTGACATGATGGCACCTGTGATATTGATGCCTCCTATGACGAGGCCTGGCAGGGCATAAGGGTATTTCTCGAAGAACTCGATGCCGGAGAACAGGTCCGAGTACTGCCTGCCTGGATCGGCAAGGGAGCCTCCGAGGATGGGCCCGATGAAGGTGCCGATGAAGTCGGACATGGAGAACCACGCGTAGGCCTGTGCCTCGGTCTTCGACGTAGCATGCTCGCCGATCATGGTCCGGATGATGAGGCCGGCTCCGGAGAACAGCCCGGAGATGAAGCGGATGAATACCATCTGCGTGATGTTCCTAGACAGGCCGAACAAAGCCGGCCCAAAGGCCATGCCGATGATGCTGTAGACGAGCGCTGGCTTACGCCCGATGCGATCGGCCAGATAGCACCAGAATCCCAGCACGGAGACTTCGGCTATGGAGGTGGCTGACTCTACAACGCCTGTGTAGAAGCCCACTTCGGCTTCAGGCAGGCGGTCGTTGAACTGAATCATCTGGGGTAGGTATGGGAACACAGAGTAGAACGCGATCATCTCCATCAGCCGCGCGTAGCAGAGCAGGTAGATCTGGCCCTTTGGCAAGGGCTTGCTGTCCTGCGCGTCGGCATTGTCGAGGAGTGGTGTAGTTTCTAGTAAGTCTTCGTTCTCGCCACGGCATGCGAGAGGAGACTTTGATGGCGATGGACTGGCCATGATGGATTTGGGGACAAATGTAGGAGAGCAAAGAACGGACCAACCCCTTGGTAGCACAGGAAGAAGGGCAATACAGGGGTGAGGCTGTCTTCAAAATCTAGTCAAAGAAGAAGACAGATGTATAATGGTATCGACCCAGTTACCGGAAGAGACAAAAGTACTGATCATGACACGAGCGTCGTAGAATATGATAACCCGTGGAGACCAAAGCCAAGTAATTTACAACCAAGACGCAATAGTGATACTCTCACACCCTCGATATCACGGCCCGACGGGGGCAAGCTGATGCGGACATGCATTGGCCAGCTCAATAGTCGACTCGCCTCCGCTTCATGCTCTGCACGCGGTAGCCAGAGAGAAGAAATCGACGGTGGGACGTAAATCATCTTGCCGTAAAGCATTACAAAAGTGCTTCGCTTTCTCCCCCATGCTCTTAGTTTTGACATTAGTTTGGGGTCTGTATCTGTCGCTGCCCGTATCCCGTCAAGCGAAGCATCCCTGTGCAGATCAGCTGCGCACTAAAGACGACCTGCATGAAAATTGCTTCCATGGACAGCAGAGGTGGTGATCACCACCTTGACGTTGCCGGCCCGGTCCTTGCTAGCGTCAATATGTGAGGCCCTTTGCCTAGGACTGAGACAAGTGTCGCCACGACTAGTGAATGGTATCCAGTTGCGGTTGTTCAGCTCAGGTCAGAGAATGGTGAGGAGATGAGATAACATGGGCCCATCAGTTGGGATATGGTAAGGATCTCAGTCTAGCGTTGAGCTGGACTGAGACATACAATTTCCACTAGAGCAAAGCATCGACACGCCTGCACCTCGGCGCTTAGGGAGCAATCACTCATCCGCTGATGCCGAAAATTCGGCTATTCATGTCTCAGGCTCATTACTTTTGTCCGTTTTGATTGGCGATGTCACTCGTCAGCCCTGACTCAGACAAACCTTGAGTCTACCCCAAGTCCAGGGGCACAATGACATCGATTATGATATAATATCTGCGGATATCTAATGGAAAAAGTCATAATTTACTCTTAAGGGGTTATAGACATGGGGCCATCAACTGAAAGGAACTGGGGTGGAGGTTTACTGAGATGGGATATCAGCTATGAAATCATCTTTCTTGATTATTGATGGCCAGTATTTGGGACTAATGCACTGAATCCATGCCTATAAGCCCACCCTGTTACTTGAGAACCCTTTCCCTATCTAACTCGCTCAAAACTTGCGACCCTTGGGGTAGTGGCCGTCCCATGCTACAGCGCCATCAATATCCGCGTTCACCTCCCACATGTGGCCATCAGGATCGGCAAAAGACCGAATGTAGATACTGAAGTGAGCGCCGTTGTTCTCTTCGTGGAATGGGTCAGCCACGCCGCCATTAGCAGCGGCAAGCTCGGTGACCCTGTCAACTTCCTCTTTATTCTTGAGAAGCAGGGTCAAGATAACCTCAGTGGAGGTCTTTGCGTCGATGACCTGGGTTCCCGGCCGGAGGAAGTCAGCGAGGCGCTCCTTGTGGGCAATCACAAGGCCAAGGTTGTTGTTCGGCTCTGGGAAGCGGAAGGCCACGATCTGATCGTAGGGCCAGTTCTTGTTCTGGACGAATCCGAGGGCGGTATAAAACTTGATTGATTTCTCAAGGTCCTCAGTGCCCAGGTTGATCATGATGGCTGGAGAAGGGAGGTTCTTGGATTCGGCCATTGTGTCTTGGGATGAACGAGCAGGGAAAGTTTAAGAGAGATATGGTCTGAATTGAAGGAATTGATACGTTTGCTGGTATGATTTGTTTCCACGTCCATTACGGACACGTCGGCATAGATATACACATGCCCATTATTAATGCGTTGCATTACCTCTGCGCTCTCGACAAGGGATACCGAGATGGCTGGTTTTTTTCACTATGCTTTCTTTTGGTAACTTCAGCTTCATCGATTGAGCGCGTATGCAATACAGGCAGCGTCTGATGATTTGATTGACCCTCTCTGTGGATCAGTACGCTGATCCTTGGCTACTACTCCCTGCAACATGCAGACCAAGTCATAGCTCAGGTAGTGATCCGCGGCACATCCATTGCATTCATGCAAGGTAGAAATGGCTTTCATCTAATTAGATCACTTGCAGATGAAGCTATGTGGCCATATCACCACCCAAAGTCCTGGAAGCGAGCGGCATCGCCGGAACTAATGCAAGTGTCCCAGTCGGTGGCCTTTTGTCTAAGTTCTTTTCTCGCATTGCCCATGAAGATCCATAAACAAGTTGCACCATGCAAGGAGGAGAGTATAATGCAGGGGCTGATTTTCTTTTTCAGCTCGATATGGGTGCGAGAAGAATACGAACTTATCCATCTAATGGTACTGCGAAGCCCCCTGATGTGACTACCACCATGACGCCCAACTGAGGCTTGTCACCCTGGACTGGCAGGGCCAGCTATCATAATGCAGCTTACCGATGAAGACTTGCTAAAAAAACCAGATATAAGACTGTTCATAGTGCCTAGCTTACAGATCTTGGGGGTCAATCCAACATTCCACCGTAATTGCTCGAGCATTACCCGTCTTTCTTCCCGCTTTCAAACCGTGCTATTTACCAATTCACTACAATGGAGCCTCTTGTTGAACTAGACACAACTCTCAGAGACCTGTACACAGAGTCAGGCGATGAAGGAGATATCACTCTCGTCTACTGTCCCCCCATGAGCCAAATCCAGCTTGTCCAGGGTATGCCTCTGTCCAGCAAGTACGCATACCAGGACCGTCTGCCAGCTCCAGCCAAGGGCAGCACCCAGGCAGCTCGCGTCTTCACCCAAGTACTGCCGCAGTCCCACGCTATGATCGCCGGCAAGATGGATCTCGTCATGCTGGACCTGGATGTGCCTGGCAATGGTCCCACAGGCCAACAGGCCCCCACGGACGCAGCACAGGTGTTTGGACAGATCACTGAGAGCCAAAGGCCCGCGGTCAGGTTCATCAAGGATATTGCAGATCTTCAGATCCCTGCCGGTGCTAAAATTGGCGTCTTCCGGCCCGCAGACTGCCTGGACCACTTGGACCCTGTCGTCCCCTTTACTGCCCACTTCAAGGCCCACTCGAAGAGAGAGCTGGCTCTTTCGAATGTGCCAACAGCCCCGTCGGTAGTTGTTGATGCCAGCATTCAGCCGGACCAAGCCCAGGACCTAGACCTACGGGCTACTGAGGTCGCTCGTATGTTAGCCTCGGTCGAGAAGAAGGCCATCCCGTTTGTTGTCAAGCTTCCGCAGGCTCATGGCGGTCTAGGCACGTTCATGGTGCGCAGCGAGGAAGACCGGGCCGAAACTTTGGCAGTTCTGCGAGGAGAGGTCGATATGATGCTCTCCATGCTCCAGGATGCCAATGCTCACTTTCACCCGGCAAGCCTGGTGGTGCAGGACATGGTGCCGGGATTCGTCATGGCGGTGTGCATGTTCATTCCCAAGACCGGTAGCGCCCTCATTACATCGGTGTCGGATCAGCAGACAGACGATGGCGGACATTGGACCAGGACGCACATCGACTACTCGCAGCAGGCGCGCTTGCATACCGAGTACAGGCCCATTGTCGACGCCATCGGCGAGTATATGCACCAGCTTGGGTACCATGGGCCTCTGGGTGCGGATATCATGACTGGGCTCGACGGACAACACCTGGTGATTGACCTCAATGCTCGTGTCTCTGGATCCCACCCGCTGGGCTTCCTCAAGAAGCACTTGAACACTTCTAGGGGGTTCAATGACGCAGCGGTGGTTGGACCCATGCTTAGCGTTACGATTGACGAATTCAAGTCCCGGTTCAGCACTGAGCTGAACGAGGGTCGAATCGTCTTGCTGGGATGGAGCAATGGCACAGGAGGTGAGAGCAGTGGGGCCATCATGGTGGTGGCGGGGGAAGACATGGGGGCACTGCGAGAGCTTGAGCGTAAAGTCATGGCGCTTAGCGCCTCAGGAGGCACTTGTGTAGGCGCCTAGAATCTAGTTTAGAGGATCGGCTAGCTGCGGGACGGAGCGAGGAGCGGAGCGGAAGCGAGATGTTGCCTCCATTTCGAGTGAATATCAATCTTGTACTCAAACACCACGATGTACTGGTAAACCCAACGTAAGCCAGTGAATCTAGGGTCAAACAAGATCCACATCGCATTCATCTATGCCTAAAGACGTGTATCAAGGTACCCTAACGCCGGAAACCAGGTATGTCTGTGATTAAGTCCCTATATCTCTTCCGTGCATCACAGACACTTCAGGTGATGTTGATTAGAAGCGGAGACGACGGCAAACAAAAGAACAATGATTTAGGCACATAAGACCGCTCTAGGTTCCAAGGGGTCTGGGCCACAAGCTAAGGTGGCATCAATTTAGGGCCTCATCAGCACGAGTGCCACAACTGAAAAGCCCACAACTGATATGCCTTCATCCAGCTATTCATGCATACGTGGAACACAACGAGCTCCATATTCAGCTCCAGGAGGAGCTTCTTCAGTGAGGCTAGATCAGGGACCTATCTTGATGTAGCTAGTTAACGCTTTCACCCACGAGCTGAAGGCCGATCTCCATTGATTCCATAACTATTGCAACTCCATACTGTACTATGCGCCCAGCCAATGCAATTGCAAGTCGACAAATAGGAGAAAGCAACAACTACCGAACCCACATCGTGCGTGCATTAGATCGGCCTGTATCTCCGCCGTCCTTGCTGCAGTCCACCTACCTACAGGCAGTCCCTTGCACCGACGTCATGCCTTAATCACAAAGTGACCGTGATCGTGCAGATTCCGTCTTGGTAACTCGAGGCTCCTTGTATGTGAGCTGAATTTGGGAGAACAGAAGAGAAACAAGGGAAAAAGTGCTTCGGCAAATTCGCATGGCGGAAAGGGACATGACGACTTACTCTTGCAGTCAGATGTGTGCTTGCCAATGTATATTTAATCCTTGACCATGCTGTTCCTCTCATCCAACTCAGCTTTCAGTAACTTGCTAGTACACGAACGGCAGGGACAATACTCTTTCTGCCAGTCTATTCTCACTTCTCACTTCTTGTCAGTTGTCGATATGAACCGTAACGTGGCGATGCCTTCTCCCCAAGATGGTGCTTGCGTTCCGATTTGGCAGGACACCGATGTGACATACTGGCAAAAGGAGCTTACTGGCTGCGAGTCTGCCACGACTCTTTATCCGTCTGGAATTCTGTCAGAGATTACAGATCTCCAGGCGCAACAACACAAGCATGTATTCACATTGAATCCAAAATGCCCGGCCACTGCCATCACAACGGCGACATTGGTCCATGCAGCTTGGGCCTTGGTTGCCGGCTGCATGACAAACTCAGAAGATGTCACCTTTGGCGTCACTGTGTCAAATCATAATTTGGCTACTGGCCCAGTCATATTGCCAGCACAGATCAAATTATCGCGGAACCTAGCCGTCTCAGAATATCTTTGCTCTGTGCAGAACCAAATAGCAGAGATGGGCCAGCATTGTCCACCATGTCTGCAACAGATATCTGGTATCAACCAAGGAGCAGCCCATGCATGCAGTTTTCAGACCCTACTCGGAGTCGAAACCGGTGAAGATGCTGCTTTGACAAAACTTTCCGGGTTTGGCAGCGGCCAGTCGCAGCTCGGCACCCAACACCCTGGGCTGGCGATTCTGGTGCAGGTATCCGGTAGCTCTATCACAGCTACTGCATGTTACAATGCTGCAATGATCGAGCCACAAGATCTCGAAGCGTTACTGTTACGCCTTGAGCATGTTATGCGCCAACTTGATCAGGCGTCTCCCGCTCTCGAACTGGCCCAGATTAGCATCCTATCCCCCCACGATCTTGGGCGGATTTGGGAGTGGAACAGAGAGGTGCCACCTACCATAGAACGTTGCCTGCATGATATGATTGAACAAGCAATCCAATCACACCCAGAACATCCTGCAGTATGTGCGTGGGACGGAGACTTCACATACCGAGAACTTGGCAGCTTGGCCACGGCACTGGCTGTCCAGCTGATCAGCAAATACGGTCTCGGCTCTGGTAGCGTGGTCCCCATTTGCTTTGAGAAGTCAAAATGGACTCTTGTAGCTATTTTGGCCGTGCTAAAAACGGGCAATGGGTTCCTATTGCTCGATAGTAACCTTCCCAAGCAGCGCCTTGAGGCCATCACCCGGCAAGTCAGTCCGGCCCTCGTTATGTCGTCTCCAGCCAATGAATCCCTCTGTTTACAGCTCTGCTCAACAGTGGTACCCCTGAGCGCAGAAACCACTCCGGTTAGTATTGCGGAACTAGAGTGTGCCTTTCCTACAGTCTCGCCCGATTCGATTGTTTGGATGGTGTTCACGTCAGGCAGTACAGGAACACCGAAGGGCGTTCTGATCAGCCACCAAAATGTGGCTTCAGCACTTTTCCACCAGCAACCCGGATTTGGAATCGGAAAAAGCTCGAGAGTGTATGATTTCTCCTCGTATGGGTTCGATATGTCTCACTGCTTTGTCTTCCAGGCACTTGTCTGCGGTGCCTGTGTCTGCGTGCCGAATGACGCGGACCGTCGAAATGATTTGGCAGCTAGTATGAATAGCCTACGAGCCAATACTGTCTTTCTCACGCCTTCTGTCTCTAGATTAATATCTCCAGAGCAGGTTCCCATGATCAAATCCATGGTGCTAGGTGGTGAGGCAATACGCATAAGCGACGTCCAGACTTGGTTCGGAAAGACAAGGTTAATCAACGCGTACGGGCCAAGCGAGTGCACTCCAGTGAGCACATTAAATGTTTCTTCATCACCTGAAGATGCCCTCCTCATTGGCCGAGGCGTTGGCCTGAATACATGGATTGTCGACCCTGCAAATGACAGTGTCCTGCTCCCACCAGGCGCTATCGGCGAACTCCTCCTTGAGGGGCCTCTTGTGGGTGCTGGGTATTTAGATAACGAAGAGAAGACTGCTGCTTCTTTTATCCAGAGTCCCTCTTGGCTGTTGCAAGGACATTCGAAAACGCCCGGGAGAAGGGGTAGGGTATACAAGACCGGAGATCTTGCTCGGTACAGAACGAATGGGATTCTCGAATACATTGCTCGAAAGGACGCGCAAGTGAAAATTCGCGGCCAGAGAGTGGAGCTAGAAGAGGTCGAGCATCACATCCAGAGATGTGTGCCAAACGTGAGCCTCGCTGCCGCTGATGTCATCGTTCTGCAAGGAGAGGGCTCGTCTCCCATGTTGACTGCATTTGTCCAGATGTCCAAGGTAGGAGAAGGGACTGATGGAGTAAATGAGGCGCCCGGAACTGGCGCCGAGGTGCTCACTGTATCGAGAGACGTGGAGGACAAGTTGGCTCAGAATTTGCCGATTTACATGGTTCCGAGACTCTTCTTCTCAATGCCGCACATCCCAATGACCCCGTCCGGAAAGACGGACAGAAAATTGCTTCGCGAGATCGCTGCTGGATTTTCGATAGAGCACCTTGTCGCGATGCGAGACAAGTGCCAGGGCCCCAAAAGGCAACCAACATCTGAACTAGAGAAGGAGATGCGAACGATTCTTGCACGCGTACTTCGCATCCCCGAGGCGATGGTTGGCATGGATGATAGCTTCTTTCACCTCGGAGGCGACTCTATTTCAGCCATTACCGTCGTGGGTGAGGCTCGCAAGGCTGGAATAAAACTATCAGTAGGAGAAATTCTAGGCCACCCAGTGGTCCATGATCTTGCTGCCCAGTGTGTGAAAATCATGGATCGGTCTTCCGAGAGCATCAAACCCTTCTCACTACTTGGGACTGATATTGGCACTTCGAGTTTTCTGGAAAGGGTATCTAGCCACTACGGGCTCAACAGAGCCTCGATTTGTGATGCATACCCCTGTACCCCTTTGCAAGAGGGTATCGTGACCTTGGCGTTGCAAAGAGAAGGAGATTATATTGCGCAACATGTCCTGGAAGTAGGTTCCAACATTGCTATTGAAGATCTGTGTCAAGCTTGGGATACTGTCAGCTTCAACAACCCGATTTTACGTACTCGAGTTGTTGAGGATAGCGACAGTGGCCTTGTCCAGATTGTACTCGAGGAGACCATACAGTGGATCAGAAGTGACAACCTAGAGGAGTATCTGGCAATGGATAAGTCACTCCCAATGGGCCTTGGCGACCGCTTTGCAAGGTACGCCATCGTGAAGGACAAGGATTCCTCTGGAGCTCCAAAGTGGTGGCTTGTATGGACAGTGCACCATGCTCTTGTTGATGGCTGGTCATTGGAGCTTATCATGGACGAGCTGCGCCGCAGCTACCAAGGCGAGCCGAAGAAGACAAACATTCAATTCCCAGTCTTTCTCAAATATATTATTGAAAAGAAGGAGGACGAAGTATTGAGGTATTGGAAAGAAACTCTGGCCGACAATGACTGCATTCCCTTCCCAGATCTGCCGTCCTCGCTTCAGGAGTCTGTTGCAGATGGCTGGCTTGAATACGCATTTCCAAGACCAAAGCTTGGTAACATGGATATCACCATGTCAACTCTTGTCCGTGCCGCGTGGGCTTTGATTGTCGGCCAAATGACTGGTTCGGATGATGTTGTATTTGGTGTCACAGTGTCAGGGAGAAACGCTCCTGTTGACGGCATCGACTCTATGGTCGCGCCGACATTCGCGACAGTTCCATTACGAGTGAATGTGGCTCGTTCACAATCAGCTTCAGAATACTTGGAAGCTGTACAGATGCAGGCAGCCACTATGATTCCCTTCGAGCAGGCGGGCATGCATCGAATCGCAAATTTATCGCCTAGCTGCCATAAAGCTTGTCAGTTCCAAACACTGCTTGTTATACAGCCACCCAGAGCCAGCAGAGCTACTCAAGTGTATGGTACGTGGAATGAGGACCAATCGCAGCAAAAGGAACAGAACAAGTATCCTCTCCTTCTCCAGGTGCATTTAGGGACGGATACGATAACTACCGAGGTGTACTTCGACTCTGATGTCATCAAGCCCTGGGTGGTGAGTAACTTGCTACAACGCATGGAGTATGTTATGCAGCAGCTCTTCAGCGACTCAGTTTCACGACGCAAGGTGAAAGATATTGCTTTGATCACCCCGAAAGAACTTGATATTGTCTGGCAAAGGAACCGTAACGTCCCAGAGCTCATCGAAAGTTCTGTCCATGAAAAGATTCACCAAGTGGCTATAGCCCAGCCTTACGCTCCTGCTGTAGAGGCTTGGGATGGGAAGCTCACTTATAGTGATCTCGACTCCCTTTCTGAGGCCCTGGCATACCAGTTGGTTGACTCAGGTGTTAGGCCAAGGATGGTGGTGCCCATGTGCATGGAAAAATCTCGTTGGGCTATTGTTGCCATGTTGGGCATTCTGAGGGCTGGTGCTGCTTTTGTTTACCTCGACCCTAACGCCCCCCAAGTGCGCCTCCAAAATATTGTCAAGCAGGTGGATGCCGACATCGTTTTATGCTCCCCTCTCAACCTCACATTATGTTCAGGGTTGGCATCGCAGGTTGTCGTTGTCGAATCTACCTTATGGAAAGCCGTTTTGAACCGTCCATCGACCATGCAGCTTCCGGCGACTCCTTGTTCCTCCGTCATGTACGTGATATTCACCTCCGGAAGCACAGGAGCTCCCAAAGGCGTTATGATATCGCACCAAAGCTTCTTCACAGCATTGAACCACCAGGAGAAAGTGGTAGGGATCAAATCCCAGGCGCGGGTCTACGATTTCACGTCCTATAGCTTCGACGTTTCGCTCTATTACCTCTTTGCAACATTGGGGATAGGAGGATGCTTGTGCGTGCCAGATGAACATAGCCGACGATATAACCTAACGGAGAGTATCACATCCTTCAGGGCTGATACCGTTTTCCTCACACCATCAGTGATCCGTCTAATTAGGCCCAAACAAACGCCAACTTTGCAGTTACTCGTTGCCTGCGGAGAAGCCTTACAGTTGAAGGATATTGAGCCTTGGTGGGGAAAGATGAGGCTGATGAATGGATATGGTCCCAGTGAATGTACTCCATTCACCGTTTTCAACGAGTCCAACAATAACGTTCGAGACATTCTTTCCATCGGTAGAGGCGTTGGTGCAACTACATGGGTAGTCGATCCGAATGATCACAACATCCTGCTTCCATTGGGTGCTACAGGCGAACTTCTGCTGGAAGGGCCACTCACAGGTATTGGTTATATCAGCAATGAGGAGAAGACAGCAACTGCATTTATTCAAGATCCAGTGTGGCTACTTCAGGGAAATTCAAATCACCCAGGGCGAAGAGGGCGGCTTTATAAGACAGGAGATCTGGTTCGTTATAACGAAGATGGTACCCTTCTATGCCTCGGTCGAAAGGACGGACAAATCAAAATTCGTGGCCAGCGAGTTGAAACGGGGGAAGTTGAGCATTGGATTCAGAATTATATGAAACAAGAAGCAACCCAAGTCGTTGTTGAGCTTCTCACTCCCCAGGGAGGAGAAGGGTCTGCGAATCCCGTTCTGGCCGCTTTCCTGCAAATGGACAAGAAACAACTCCAAGGAACCGGCGTTTGCGATAGCCTAGATGCGTCTTTGCTCCGGATTAACACGGAAATGGAGAGCAAGCTGGCTCAGCATTTGCCTACCTATATGATTCCAACCGCCTTCTTCGGCATGAAGGAGCTCCCCCTTACAGTCTCCCGCAAAACAGACAGAAAACGACTTCGTGAAATTGGTGCCTCAATTTATTATTCTACTGATGCAGACCGGGATTTGGCTTCATCAGTAAGATACGCAGTTGGAGACTCTGTGAAAATAACGGAGAGCGAGCAGTTGGCTTATACACTAGCTGAAAAAATATTCACAATGCTTCCAGCATGGTATAAGAAGTCCAACTCTAGCTCCAATGCAACAGCCTTCGACGACCTTCTACTTCAGTCATGTGGCATAGACTCCATCAATATGATGTCTCTTTCTTATTTCATCTCACAGACATTCAATGTTCGAGTACCCATGAAGTTTTTCATGGACCCAAGCACGAGCGTTCGGAGTTTATCACAAGCAGTGTCTGACTTACAAGGTGATGCTGCTTTTGCGGATGATTCCACTCCAACGAATAACACACCATCAACCCCAGGTACAGAGTACTCGATCCATTCAGGCCTCGATCTAACAGAAGAGATCAATCTTCTTGATTCCAGGATTGCTGAAGTTCAGAACCGCCAATCGACACAGAGCGGCATAGATGCCATGGCGAGCAGAAACCTGACAGTTCTCCTCACTGGTGCTACGGGATATATTGGCACTCAAATTCTACGGCAACTGCTTGAGCATCGCCAAGTTTCCAATGTGATTGCAATTGTGCGAGGTGTTTCCGATGACGACGCCCGAAATCGTGTTGTCGACTCTGCCGTGAAGGCTCTGTGGTGGACCGACTTCCACCAGGAGAAGCTGACGCTTTGGCCTGGAGACTTATCTCTGTCTCGTTTGGGGCTGGATGATGCTCAGTGGGCTAAAATATCTGATGGAAGTTCAATTGATGTCATCATCCACAACGGAGCTGTCGTTCACTGGGGCAAGAGCTACGAGGAGCTCAAAGCAACGAATGTGGCCTCAACCATCGATCTGCTAGAGCTAGCTATAATTTCCCAGCACACAAGATTCTTGTATGTGACCGGTGGTCGGGAAAAGACAAGCAACGATGAGCAAGAGGAGGATATCGTACGAGAACTCAGCTCTGCAGATGCGCTTGGCTACAGCCAAGCCAAATACGTTGCTGAAGCTGTAGTGAAGCGCGCAGCACTCCGGCGCCAGAGCACTAAGCCAGCCAACATCGCTATTGTGTGCCCTGGCCGTGTGATTGGGACAACTTCCGAAGGCGTCCCAAATGCGGACGACTACCTCTGGAGACTGGTTGCAGGGTGTGTCAAGGCTGGCTCCTATAACGAGGACATGGCTGACGCTTGGGTTGAAGTGGCCGACGTGGCAACTGTAGCTAATACGATCATTCAGACGGCCTTGAACCCAGCCTGTGCGATTGGAGGATTAAGGTTGATCGACGATGGAATACACTGGGGCCAATTCTGGTCACTTCTTCGTGGGATGGGTTATCAGCTGGAGGGCCAGAGAACTGCAGAGTGGCTTCAGACTATCCGAAAAGATGTTGACGTTGACAGAGAGTCCCACGTTCTGTGGCCTGTGATGCACATTCTGGAGGCTGAGAATGCCCACCCATACGCAATTATTGAGAAGGGGTCAAATGTCAAGTTATCCCGCAACACGCCTCTCACATTGAAGGTAGCTGTTGCGAAGAACATCGAATTCCTCATCGATGTTGGCTTTCTGCCGCAACCGCCGTCTTCATCTCGCAACTCTAAGCGAAATTTGAGCCGACAGGCGTTCTCCAGATCATCATACAAGCTCGACCTTGTTCCACGCCAGCCTCTTATCCCAGCAACAACCTTAGGTATACATTAGGATCGGTCAGGATGAAAATGAGAATGACACTACGACTGAACTTAACAGGAGATAGCAGCAGTGTTTTAGACTACAAATACGAGATTGTTGACACTCTTTTCTTCATATCCTCGTACACTTATCATGAGTATACTCGTTTTTGCTATCTCCAACCACAGTCTCAACGAAGACCTCACGAGTGTTTTGCAATGCTTTGCTAACTAACTAACTTTGCATATCCGCAATTGTTAGTAAACCCTTGGCAAAGTATTTTCTCATCGCTAATCATTAGTTCGGCTGAGATGACGAAATGAAGAGGCGTGGTTTCAAGCCGGGCCACAAAACACCATGCCGAAAAGAGAAGCCATCTTGCGGCGCTAAGCTCACTGAGTTGATCTGCATAATGCGGGTCAACGCGGAAAAACGGGCTTTGAGACTGGATCTGCATTGTTTCCGGCCTTGTCTGAATGCTAGGGCCCTTGCACTGCCCGGTAATTGGGCTTTCAGCCGCGAGTCCGCTCGATGACTGCCCTTTTGGGTATTGTCGATGCGTCGCCAACGCAGGTTCTGCAGTCTGTGGAACTCCTTTGCTAGCAAGTCAATATGAAATTGTTTTTTATATAAGGCTTGGGATCTGTCCAAATGTCTAGAGCTGCAGCACTTCGATATCCAACGATCATTCACACCCTTCTTAGCAACAACGTCCTTAATTCCTAAAATGCTCCGCCTTCTCGTACTCGGCCTGCTGGCCACAGCTGACGCCTTATTGCTTCCCAGTCCCGAAGGCCCTTACCAAGTTGGCTTGAAAATTCATGCCATGACAGATCACTCCCGAGTTGACCCATACTCTCCAGCGGACAACCGCCACCCTCGAAGGCTCCTGACATCCGTCTTCTGGCCTGTCGCAAAGTTCTGCTCCCACAAGGAGGTCGCCTACCTTCCTCCAGCCACTGCAGCGTGGTACGGCACCCAGGTTAGCGGCTTGGGTCTTCCCAATACCACATTTTCGGACATGAAGCTTGACGTCTGCGATGTGGCCAAGCCAGTCAAGAAGTGCCGCAATGGCACACAGCAGCGTTTCCCTCTCGCCATCTTCTCCTCGGGCGCGGGGAACTCTCGGCTTATGTACAGCTTGATGGCCATGTCGCTCGCTAGCGAGGGTTACGTCGTGGTGACTGTTGACCACCCGTATGATGCTGATCTTGTGGAGTTCCCGGATGGAATGATTATCAAGTCGGCCAATATTTCAGAGGATACTGAATCGCTCAAGAAACTGACCCAGGTAAGATATGCTGCCATCAGTGAGATCGAATAGAATGGACGTACTAACAGTGTTAGGTCCGAGCTGCCGATCTGTCTTACGTTGTCTCCGACCTTAAGCGTACCTCATCACTCCCCGCTGGTCTCCGTGAGAGTATTGATTTCTCCAAGCTTGTCGCATATGGCCACTCTCTGGGAGGTGCCAGCGCTGCCTCGGTGATCAAGGCAGATAGCCAATTTCTTGGAGGTGTTGACTTGGACGGAAGACTTGTCGATCCTGTTCTTTCCGAGGGAATTGAGGAACCTTTTCTTCTACTAGGCCGACCCAATCACCGTCAGGAAGACGATACATGGGTTCAGTTCTGGAAGAGCCTGCGGGGTCCTAAGGCAGAGCTTGCGCTGAATGGGACTTTGCACGGGTCGTATACGGACATGCCCCGTTTGTTCGACGCCTTGAACCTGCCTGCGGAAGCCAAGGCCCAAGCGGCATCTCTAATTGGGGCGATTGATGGCGAGCGGCTGGACATGATCTTGACGAGCACCTTGTCGTCCTTCTTTTCTCTTGTCCTGGGAGGTTCATCTGAGGAATTCAGCAATATGATCAAAACCTTTGCTGAGGTCTCAGTGATTAATGAAGAGCTGTAAGAGTCATCGAAAATGGCAACAGCTCCAGATGTTCTGATTTCAATCCTGTGGAGTGACATTTCATTTTGGTTTTAGAGAATACTGAAGATAATCTATTTATATATTCTTGTTCTCGGCTTCGGCCGATATACAGAATGTCTGAGTTCCTTCATTTATTCAACATTATTTACCCAATACTTCCTTGTTTATTACATCATACTATAGACTCTCTCAATCACTTAACTTCAAAGTACTATTTCCTTTGATCATTACAACACGTGAGCGCTAAGAAACACGATTTATCCCTCCATAGGGTGCGGCCCAAGAGTGGGACAAATCGTTGAGTGTACCGGCGCATCAGCAACGTAGGTGTACATGCGGGCTACAGAATTCCTCAATATGACGTTGTGTACAACTGGATAACACAATGTGATGGAAAAATCAAACTAGGGTTGGCAATCGGTCTATGGTAGCTGCATATTTCATATCACATGTTATGATGGTCAGTTGAGAGAAGGAGCACGGGATTTTCAGTCTCAAGCAGTCAACAATTGTCTCGTAATATGAAGAGATATACAAAAGCCCAGAGAGTCCTCTAATCACGCTCCTTCAAGTCTATCATCCTCGAACAATTTCTCCCATACCTAAATGTTGACAGGATAATCCACACGATTCTATCAAAATCCTCCAAATGCGATTTGAGGATCGCAATAGTTGCCTAGTAGCTGCCGTAGTCGGCGTATGTTCCGTAACCACCGTCGGGAGGAGGGTAGTCTCCGTAGTCGGCGTACTGTCCGTAGTCATCGGGGACAGCCTCGGGGGCAGCGGCGGGAGCCGCATCGGGCGCTGCTTCAGGTGCAGCGAGCGGAGCAGCCATGATGGCTGGGAGAGCGACGAAGATGCTGAATAGAGTGAACTTCATGGTGAAGATTGGTAGTTGGATGATCTTTTTGAGATGAAGATGAAATGGTTCAAGAAGGTGGTTAAGAGCTTTGTAGTTGAAGAAGCTGGATGTGATGTGTTGTGTTGATAGAATGGTCAACAGGGAATTCGTCTGGTATTTATCAAAAGCTGGATGTCTTATCCTAGTGTTAGAAAGAACATTATCGAGAACTTCTATCTATTCCCAGATCGAGAAGAACGATTGAGAGTTCCAAAGATGTCGTCTCTCCGGCCCGAAATGGTGTTCACGCGTCAACGCCAGGTGCCGCTTTCTCAACGTCCAATGCTTACTAAATCTAAAATCGGGCCGTATTTCTCAACCAAATACAGCGTCGCAAACCTCCGTGTTTCCAAGAATACACTAGGCAGTGGTCGAGGTGCCGGTCGAGGTGCCGGCCGATGTATCTCCGGAAGGCGTCAAGGCTTCCCCGAGAGCTGACATCTGAATCTCACCGGCAACCCCGCACTCCCGGATGGTGAGAATCACGGGAAGATCGGGGCTAAATCTGAGGCTAGAACACGAAGTGGCGTCTTAGATCATCATGTGTTGGACAATTATCCCCGCGAAGATGCCGCTCTATCAGTCTAAATATGGAAGCACCCAAAATAGTAGTTCGCCGGGAGGAATGCAGAGATTATTAGCCCTGCCTGGTAATACCAGGGCGAACTAACTGGCACTCATTTCTCATGAAGCCCAAGAGCAGGCGTTTTCTATAGTCCTTTCCATTCTACTTTTATTCGTTTTCCATCACAACGACATATTCTTCCTTTCATTTGACTTTCAAGCAAGAGGGACGGTCTCGACGAAGCACACCCACAATGCCGAAAGAAGACTGTCTTCATGAACCCCTCATCAATGAATCCAACGATTCAGATGATGATAGATATCTTCCAGACCGAGAGTCAGGCGGAATTCATCATGGCCATGGCATCAAGAGTTACAATTTCCTTTATAAGGTCTCACTAATGTCATTGGTGCTTATTCTTGCTATTATTTCTACATTGTTAATAAGAATGGAAACGCAATTCCATCACAAGGTTGATCAAACCTGCGCTTCGCATACCACATCATGGTGTAGGTGAGCTCATGGTCCTGTACTGGGCGGCTTCATTTATTATGTCTCAATACTTATAAAGATTCTAGCTCCCCTCCTCCGAGATACTGCCATCACATATAGAACCCATACGTTTGACGGTTCATTTATGGATGAGAATATTTATCGGCAACAAGGATCCCCGGAAGTCGATGCAGCCTGGGAAGCGCTTGGAGTTGATTGTAAGGAACCTCGCAATTCGCTGCATGTATTACATCGCTGACCACTTAACAGCTCGAGCCGGGATTATTTCCAGAGAGGACGGGCTCGCTAGTGGCCTGGACTCTTCATTTGTACAGCGGGCGGACAAATATGGAGGGGGATTCCTTGTCAATGTCGAGGGAATGCATCATTTGCATTGCTTGGTACGGCAGACCTCTTGCATCCTTACCTTCGAGGGCTAACTTTACTGGAAGAACTTACTCCGAAAGTCTCTGTACTTTAATTACGACCACTACAAGCTCCTTGGTCAACACGCGTTCAAGAATGAGGAGCCAATCCTCCGCCGACATGTCAGTAAGTTAGACCGACCGCTCCGTTCCCTCTCAAGAAAGACCATTCTTGTCTAACTCTCTATCTTCGATAGCTCATTGCCTCGACACAATCCGTCAAGTGTTGATGTGCAATGTTGACACGGGTGTCCTAGGTCAAGTCTGGGCCAATCCCAATAACCCAACGGCGTTCCCCGACTTCAACACCAAGCATGTATGTAAAAACTACGAGAGCGTAAGAAAGTGGGCGGAGAAAATTCAAGTAAGCAATCGTGGATCCCATGTTGAAGCTTAGCTGACAAGAGTGAGCAGGCCCCTCCATATGACCAAGTTCCCGAGGACTTCTTGGAAACGCCAAGTTCAGAAGATATTCTGCCTGAGATACCATAGTCGAGAAAGTTGAGCTTGAGACTAAGACAAGACTTTATATTTAAAAAAAAAGCTCGATAAGACGGTACGATTTGCTACGCTTTGCACAGCCCTCCAGTATGATGGAATCCATGCTAGTGACTAACATCGCTGGCAGCACGTATGCTCCAGCATAAACTCAAC
Organism: Clonostachys rosea; assembly: GCA_026958235.1. Classification (NCBI taxonomy): domain Eukaryota; kingdom Fungi; phylum Ascomycota; class Sordariomycetes; order Hypocreales; family Bionectriaceae; genus Clonostachys; species Clonostachys rosea. The sequence continues at coordinate 1,792,034 of CP110208.1, forward strand.
AACAGCTGCCATGTTCCACGGAAAGTGGTTTTTTTATCTGGAATAATTACCCGAATACTATTATTTATTATGTACAACACGCTTGTAGGGTAATAAGCCACCCCGTAGAAGGCAGTCTAACATACACAGTGACAGTGAATATACAAAAGGCTCATGATATAGACAGAATGCTCCCAGTACACGTGTCGCGGGAAATCATGTGCAGGGGAGAGCTGATAATTGAGGCCCACACACTATACAAAATCATGAGAAATACATGCAGGGTATCATGTGCAAAAGAAAAATATTAAGACATACTCGAGTCATCACTACATCAAGGTCAACAACAACAACAAAGGGATCATGAACTACATATCCAATAACTGAGAAGAGCGGACCATGCCATGAGCATCATCATGCTCCGTGGACCTGATGATAGCGCGAAAGTTGCACTACCACCGTTTTCCACAATCTCGTTGGTTGATGCGAGGACAGTTTGCCCAGTTGGGTACCTGATGTTATAGACGGGGGAGCCCTCCAGCTTGGACGTGTCTCCCAACATAGAAGGGCACTTCGCCTGGTTAGCGTTTGGCCAGTCAAGCTCGCAGCTCTCATCCTTGCCCAAGGAACAAACCGAGTCTGCAATGTTATACAGGCGGTAGTTCTTCCCAACCCAGGTGTCGGTGCTGAGGCAGCTGGCAAGGAAGTTCATGCTATTGGCAGCGCTGAGCGGTAGCACATTGCCTTTCGTTTTGATCAGGTCCTTGCACTCGGACGCCTTGAGGTTCTTGGTCTGCATCTCCACGGCACCGCCAGCAGCGGGGGCGTCAGTTGCCGACTTGCCCGTGTAGAGGTAGTTCCAAGCATCGTAGCTGACGTCGTAGGCGCCCTGGGACTGGTCGATGCGCAGCAGCTTGACTGTACGACCCTCGTATGAAAGGGAGATGCAGATGTTGTCGCAGTCAATGGACTGGGGCCAGTAGGCGATGCGGTTTGTGTTGACCTTGCACCCGAGGACACCGACGGAAGATGAATAGCTGTCGTGGGGAGTGGCCCACACAGTCTGAGTGTCACTAGAGGAGGCGGGCAAGCTGTGTACTGCATGTATGTGCAGCAGCAGCGCCACAAGCAGATACATGATGTTATGGATCTGCATGGTTGGCTGATTCAAAGGAGCGGGGACAGCTGAAGACGCGTTGGCTCATCAGCTCGGTACGCGACCAGCCAGCAAGCTATCTTGGTAGCTGGTGAAAGGAATGTGGAATTATGAAACAAATGAATGAATGGAATGCAATTATGCTCGAATGAACGGCACCGTGCCTACACGCGGCGGGAATCGGATATCGCAACACACGCGACAGTGGTGATGAGAGGGAAAAAAACTCGCGATGGAAGAAAGGGGCGTTCCCATTCAAGTTTAGCGTCCCAATAGCCCATTGGGCATCAACAACGCTAGCCAATTAGAAGCTTAATTATTGGGGCAAGCTCTGATTGGTCCACTCAATGCCTACCCTAGACTCCCTCAACTCATCTCCAGGTCTTCAACAGACTGCACTTCATTTGACATGTGTGGCTCTCTGCAGCCTGTTCCTTGAGAGCGATTTGTACTAATTTGTTTCAAGTAGATTGTGGTAGAGAATCGTGGTGCTTGAATTGGCATCATCGACTACATGCTCTATGCAGAAATGTGCACAAAAGCCATTCAACCTTACGAGAAAGCCTTACCGCACACAGATGGGTAACTCTTCTAGGTTGTCTCAATATAAGCCACTCACCCTCGTGCAATGCTCCCCCTTTCAAAGTTTCACTACCTGTGATCTTATGGATTAAAGTGGCCGAGGAGTGACGAAAGCAAAGGTAGACGCAATGACCATCTCACACGGCCCAGCTCTTTCGATCTATGAGCATAGCCCAATACAGCGTCAGAGGAGCATCCGACTACTCACCATATTCGACGCTGATGATTTCGAAGCAACTCTCAGAGCGAAACTAAGAACATACCGACTTGACAGCGCTCCAGAGTACATTGCCCTCTCCTATGTCTGGGGGAAAGCAGAGGCAACTATCCCGATACATATCGATGGTCACATGCTCAAGATAAGAAAAAACCTCAGTGTCGCGCTCAAAAGATGGCGGCGTCGCCAGGGTACCTTTCGCATCTGGGTGGATGCAATCTGCATAAACCAAGAGGATAACGACGAGAAATCGTCCCAGGTGCAACTCATGCGTTTCATCTATCAGTCAGCTCGCATGGTTCTCATTTACCTTGAAGAGGTTGATGGCTGGGAAGAGGAAAACAAAGCTATGCATCATCTATGTGAAGCGAAGAGGGACGGAATATTACCACAATTCGCCGGCGCTCGCGCCATCACGAGGGATTTCATAAGCGAAGTTGACAACTACCTCCAAAAATCAAATCTCCCGGCTCGAGATAGCGATGTTTGGCAATCAGTGACAAGAATATCAGAAAACTCGTGGTTCCAGAGAGCATGGACACTCCAAGAGTGCTATGTATCCAATAACTGCCAAATATTTCATGGCAGCACACTTTTCGATCTTGATGTTCTCAGTATTACCCTTCTTGATTCGATAATTGGTGTGATTGCATTCAAAATATGGAGGCATTTTCTTGATCACACAGGCCCTTCATCACTACTCTATTTACTTGACTTTCAACGCTCAAAAAAAGGGCAGGATCAAAGGCTGCTAACTCTGCCACTATTTACGTTGCTTGCATTTACAAACGGGAGCCAGGCAACAAAACCTTGTGACCTAATCTACGCTCTTATAGGAATCTCGTCGGAGGCTGATCACCCATCCCTTCAACCTAAGTACGACCCCAACGAAGATGATATATTCATTCGGATTGCTGAATATGCCATTGAAGAAGGCAAAGGGCCACTATTGCTTCATTCGGTCCCAAATTTAGCCAAGGATCTCCCAAAAGGCTCCGCCTCTTGGATTCCTCGTTGGAACGCTGATGAAACGAGAAGTACCTTTGGCACTCCATCACATCGTATGGAAGATTGCACCTTTTCCGCGTCTGGCCACTCCGATCCAGTATTCCGCTCTCAGGAAATCCAGGGTTCTCACATATTGTCTGTGCGCGGGCTCATCTTTGACTCAATCGAACAAGTCGGCACCTGCAGAACGGATATCAAGGAACAAGTAGAAGTTGCTAAGGTCGCTGACCCAATCACTGAGTGTCTCGTCGAGGCCCATAACTTAGTTCTGTCTCGGGGCGGATATCGCCATTATCCCAACGAATCTAGAGTTAGTGTTCTGTCCCGCCTCGCCACGTGCGATATAGAAGGAAATACTTGGCATGTACGCGCTCCGGTACTCAATCAAACTGCCATGGCAATGGTTTTGGCCCGTTCTACCAAACAACCTCGGAACGACCCACACTCTGAAGCTTACGTTGCAAAAATAAAGGATATCATGGCCGACTGGAACTCGCCCGGGTTCGGTTGTAATGTTGAACTCTTCGCATCGGCAGCCGCAAACGGATTCCGATCACAGCGGTTCATTACATCCCAAGGGTACATAGGCCAGGCCCCTCAGTCCGTTGAAATTGGAAGGGATAAAGGCGACAAGGTTGTGCTCATTGCGGGCTGCCATGTGCCATTCATCCTTCGACCGCAGGCAGAAGGGCGTTATTCTGTGGTCGGGGACTGTTATCTCCATGGCATTATGGACGGAGAGGCATGGGATGAAGGACGGGCTGTGGCGATGGAGATAGTCTAGCAATGGCATGAATGTTGCTTCACCATGGATGCCATTCAAAGGCTGGCCAATAAGGGGGGTCTACGTTGGTGAATGTTGACGGGCTGGGTGGGCAGAATGATTTTAATAGCTGTACCTAGCCCTCTTGTTAACTTCTAGTTTCTCTGTATTCTTTTAAACCGTTTCTTTTAGCTTAGCTAGTTGTGAAAATACCAACAACCTATTATTCAAGCAATCCATTCTCCGTCCGATCTCCGTCCGATCTCAGGACTCAATAAAATCGGATTAATTCTAGATTTAGACGTGAAACAGGAGAGGTATGATGTAGCCGTAAGCCGCGGGGCCCGCTGAAAACAGAGAAGAACCGATTTTCTTCAGGTCCGAATGGATTCGAGCCTCATCCGTATCTTGGGTAAATCGGGGGATTGCTATACAGCTTAACGCACATCACAAGGAATGGCACAAGCCTGAATACGATTGTTGTTTGTTTTTTTGGATAATGGAAGGCGATCGCGATGATTCTGTAGGATTCTGTGGGATCTGACCCGGCTACAATTCCCTTGGGCGGCTTACGTTGCAACTTATTAATATGCATCGTTACCCAATGAACGATCATTCCGGCCGTCCCGAGCTCCGCGATTGCATGAAACTCGCCGTGCCTTTGCTTTCTTTTCTCCGTTGATTTTTATTGACGCATGCACAAATAAGGAATCTGAGCCAACTGGCGATAGCTCAATTCCATTTTTCTTGTTTCTCAACATCTTCGAGGGAGCATGCGCGGGTACGGGCATGATCGAGGATGGCTGGGGGCTCTTCTTTTCACCTTCTCATAGTGAGATATCGTCTGCTTCTGCTGCTACTCTGTCCGTTCGCTCTGGCCAAGTTGGCACTCGAGGAATATCCCGAATATGTGACACGTCATGGTATGTCTGAAGCTCAGCCCTATTCCATACACCACTAACATCCAACCTTCACGTAGCTCCTCTTGTGTGGCTGCATTCACAAGACCCGTTCAGGCCTAGCGACATTTTAGGTCACATTCAGAGAACGACGCCTTCATTTGACGGGAAGCCTATCAGTGGCTTGCCTTCGCTTGACCTGGACAACCTCGAAGTTCTTAACCAGTATGGAGATGAGGTAGCTCTGACTTCCAACGACAACCCTCTTTCACGCCCGGCCTGGATGCTGGGCGAAACGCCCGACCATGAGGGTAAGCTACGGAGCGCTATTGCCTCTGTGGTTGTTCTCGTTGAAAACAGGTTCATGGACTTCGACGCATTCTATTTCTATTTCTACTCTTTTGACCAGGGCCCAAATATCACACAGGTCGTGAAGCCGCTCAATTCATTGATCAGTGCTAGCAAGGCTGATATAGATATGCATTTTGGCAATCACGTCGGCGACTGGTAGCTTTTGTTCCTCACTGTCCTACATTAGAACGGATATGCTGATTATTCATTTAGGGAACATAATATGGTTCGTTTTCGCGATGGACGCCCGGTTGGAGTCTACTACAGCCAACATAGAGATGGGAGAGCCTATGATTGGGATGAACCGGAACTTTCCAAAGTAGATGAAAGGGTTCGTTTTCAAGTATCCATTATGTTTGGTGCATATGAATATTGACATTATCAAAGCCCGTTGTTTACAGCGCTTATGGATCGCACGCAAACTATGCCAAACCAGGGTATTTACTCTCCTCGCTAAATGGGTTTAACTGTTACTTACGAAATATTGGCAGCGAGCACATCCACGATATAGCCTTGATCGACTTCTGCGATGGAGGACCGAAGTGGGATCCTATCCAATCCGCCTATTTCTATCACCTTGATACAACTTCCTTCACCCTCACACGACTGAAGCCCCCGAATCAGACGTCCACATCATCTCCGTCAAACTTCACATCCTTTTTTTACTACAAAGGTCTCTGGGGTGATTCCAAGTATGCAGATTCTGACCCCCGCCAGAAAGTCCTGCCCAAATTCGGTTTTCGACGTTTCGTATCTGGGCCAAATGGCCCGCGTTTCAAAGACCTCATGCGACATGGTTTGATGCCCGATCGACCTCGGAAGAAGACTTGGGCGGAATTCGGTGTCAAGGTCTTCATGGGACTATATCCGGTATTGTTCAAGGATTGGCGGAAGTGGGTTTTCCTGGTCCTTGTGGTTATTGTCTGTGTTGGGGTGGGACTGGCTACGAAGAGACTGATACGCCTGACGGTTGCGAAGTATCGGAAGAGGCAGGATTATAAGAAGCTGCAGCAGGAGAATGAAGTGCTTTTGGATGACTGGAGAACGGATGAAGAGGCTCAGCTATTTTCTGATGATGAGGAACACACGGAAAGAGGATAAATAGAGGTGATTTACTTGCGTTGGCCACGCCCCAGGCCACTCCAAATTGACCGACAGATTCGATCATCGTGAGTTCCAATCTCGCGACGGTTTCTGCTTCTTGAAATTCTTGTTACGTGGCTCGTTCTAGCTAAATACGCTTTGCCATACATTCGCTTTGACCTAGACACAGGTAGCTCTTAATGGCCGATCATCTTCCTCTCCATGTACCTAAAGGGTACGTAGAAAACCGCCGTCAGGACGAAAGCCATCTCGAATCCAATGTCGCCTGTGTACATGGCCACAGGTCCGGTAAACCAGACTTGCGACATGCCAGGGATAACCATTCCGAAGCTACATATCGAAGCCACAATAGCTGCTGCGCCCGTGGGCAGGGCCTTGGCGTTATCCCAGGAGTCAAGATCGTAACACTCCATCAGGCCCTTCCTGAAGACGAAATGCTCCACCAGCACGACGGCAGAGAAGCAAGCCGACCAATAACCAATGATACCAAGGAAATTGCTCAGAGAAGACAAGAAATCAGCGGCCACCTTGATACCTACCGGGATGATGAGGGCGGTTGCGACGAGGGTGAAGACTAAGCGGGGGATGCGGATCCGTACCAGCCAGAATAAAGCCTGGAAATTGAGCGTGAGGGCGTAGACTGATCCGACCATGTTGGCTAAGCCACTCAGTGCGAGGAGCACAAGGAGAAACTTGCCGAAGCCCCCCACAGGCTCGAGCATGGCGGCCAAAACGCCGCCCACGCTGTTGCTCGTGTAGCCTTCCTCCCAAGCTGGAATGTTTGGAACTGCGCCTCCGATGGCAGCGCCCAGAACCATCAAAGGCACGCTTGAAGCCACGAGGCCGAGGTAAGATGTGGCAAATACCGAAGTGCTGTTATATAGAGAAAGCCATGAATCAGCGTTCTGCATTTAAGTCTCTGACAGATTCAGGAGAGAGAGATCATCTTGCACTTACCTGCGCGCTTGGGAATCATAGTAGGTTGTGAAATCACTAGCGATGGAAGCCCAGGAAAGGAAAAATCCCGCAATCAGAGAGGCGAAGCTGAGGACATTGCTCGCCGTTGCTGGCTCGGTGTCAACCTGGTTATATAACTTGTTCCCGCCACATCCGACAGCAACGAGAATGGCGAGAAGGGTGGGAAACCAGGCATACAGATCAAACTGGTGGATTATTCTCGAACCGAAGAAGATGAGGACCAGATTGATGACTGCAAGGATGACGATACCCACGTTCACTGACAGGCTTGCAGGGTTAATAGCAGACAAAGCTTGCCCCCCGAGAATGCTTCCGAGAATGGCGTATCCGACAATAGTTGCCATGTTGAGGACAAGTGGAATCGCAACACCGTACTTGCTGTATCCGACAGGGGGTACGTGTGAGCGCGTCAAGGTCGGGCTGAATGTCATGCTCAGAGTGATGACTTACCCAAAGGAAAACCGAGCCTGAATCATCTGTCGGATACCAAGTTTGACTCCAAATAGCGACAAGTACGGCGCGACAAGGGCCACAAGAAGGCTGAAGAAGAGGATGATGAGCGAACAGTCTCGAAGGCCCAGCCCAAAGCCAAGAGTGCCTGACATGCCCGTAGAAACGCTAAGAGAATATACATCAAATCAGCAGGTGATAAGTTATGAAGCAAAAGCTACGGGAAAGATTGGAAGGGGAGAAATGGCCAGCTTACGAGAGAAGGTTGAAGTTCATTGAGAACCATAAGGTAAATAATTTGAAGTACCGGCGGTCTTTCTTCTCCTCTGGCGCGATGGGATCGTTGCCCTGAATTTCAGCACCGAGAAGTTTTGCGAACTTATCGAGACTGCGGAATTTGGTCTCTCTGTTCAGTACTCTCGATTCATCCACGGGGTTTGTACGAAGCTCGCCAACCGAAGGATCGGCGCGCTTCTCGGTATCTTTCGACATAGTTATTTTTGGTCGGTCGGATCAAGGTGTGTTTGACACAGACTCAATCTATAGAATCGTCCGGAAGATGAGCACAGGGATTTGTACACAAGAGTGGTCGCGTTACAACGAATCGACCCTGGGCTCAAGGTCAGTCACAGTCCTCGTAAACACAATGGAAAAGGGCAAATTCAGGGATGAAAAATTCGATTCACGATCTAGTCACAGAAAGCCCCCATCTTGCCGAAAGTAGTAAGCATAGTCCAGGAGTTCATCTTACAAAATACCTCGCGTCACACAAACTGATGCTCCAACGCTCTTGACATTTGTATGTAATATCCTCGCAATAAACACTTGAAACAGTTGGAGCACAGTTGTGGAAGAATCCAGGGCCCTCGATGTTGCTCTTGTCTCAGAATTTCGGGAGTTTTATTCCCAGTCAAACGAAGGATGCCTGAAAATAGCTCACAAATCAATGACCTCAACCGCGAATTGCTTGACGACGGTGATAAGCCATTAGTGTGGGTGCTTACACCCGAGGCCACCACCTAATTGGCTGCCTTGGGGCACAAATTACAGTCTAAACCGCAGGAAGAACAATGTAAAGTGCTGGGCTCGGTCTCGGCCCGTTGCTTGGCATCTGTGACATATGCTCTCACCTTCCGTTTGGCTGGTAGGAGGTTTATGTTGGGGTTGATTCCACTCATTGTGCTGATATGTTTCTTACTTGTGTAGCCTGCTTGCCTGTTGCCTTTGCTTGAGGAGAGTGAGCCCTAGGAGTCTCTAGTGCCCTGCATGTCGGTCAATGCGCAATGTATTGTCTGTTTACATCAGTAACTTGCGTCGTCCGACGGCGGATCCACCAGTGATGAGCCGAATCCCTGGACGCGATTAACCCTCTGAGGCCAATACCGTGCCTATATCCTCCCATGGGCCATGGCTCGAGCTCTGGGTAGCTTCGTCAAGACATATTAGTTTGGTAACTTTGGGTTTCATTCATCTTATTCCCTAGTAGTCTAAATTATCCGTACAAAAAGCCCTAGCTTCCACGCTCCTTCAAGCGTTTTGCCGCCCTCGCTACCGCTCTCGAACATGGATCTCGACGATCATTTCAGATTCACAGACTAATTGCCTACATACATTGTTTCTCGCTATTTTCATAGATAGGAGCAGTCATGTCCCTTTTTCATTTACTACGATTGCTTTTTAGTCGCTGTTAGGCAAATACTAGTGGTACCCATGTCAACGATGTGATACTTGGCATGTTTTTGTTCAGTCACTTCTCGTATCATCGCCATGGATAACGAGTGTTATTTTATGTGATATGTGACACTCACTATGTCAGTAATATTTGCGTGTACTTCGTTGGTTCAAGGATTCTGATAAAAGCAATCTAGGAGCCCGGCCATGATGTTCATGCATTCGAAGGATTTAGTAGGAACTTCTGTCCATGCTCGGGAAGATCTTTGGTGAAGCGCTGCTCTGTTGAAAAGCATGGTATAGTGTTTTTCTCCAGTTTCAATGCGAGGACGGCTTGGCACTGAAGGAGAAGGAAAGGAAAACTCTATCCTGGATTTCCCATTTATGTTATTAGTCGTGGCTCTCGCGCGTGGATCACAGTTTCAATACGATCCTTTACTAGCTTGGAAGAACCAACAAATAAACAGATGAAGCAAGTTTCTCATGGCCCAACTATTCACGTCCTGTAAGTCCAAGAATCGGGGGCTGGATCAAACAAGTAGTGTTGTGGTCTGTTGGCTAGAGCGGTAAAGATCTAGTAAATCATTAGGTAGAGAAATTGCTATATCAGGTAGAACTTATGATTTCAATCCCGAATAGCTCAGGCTCGGTAGGGATATCCTCTTCACGTAATCTCCGAGATTTTCAAGCGTTCCGGTACCCGAAATGGGCAGCTTGTCGGCCAATGCCATCCTGGGAAAGTAACATTTTGTCTTTTCGAGGCGCCACCCCGTAGGCAATGCTACTCTTTCTAATTTCAGCGGTGAGAATTATATCGCAAAGTATATAACGGGGGGGAGAATTAAAGAGAGGAAGAACAGGAGAAAAGAGGGAAAGTGGAAAGATTTCGCAATAGTTCGAGGAAAATCCAAGGTCCTATTTCGCCTCTATTACTTGCATCATGGGCTCAAGTATGCTGTTTAGATTGATAACTGATCAACATTGGGTGTGTACCTGGCTTCATTTTGAGCCTAGGGAATGTCACCGCTTTCGACAAATAGTTCATTGCCACTTAAATCGCCCGAACAGTACCTCAAACCAGACCATCTTCGTATCACAAGCGAGAAATGGGAACCCGAAATGGTAACAGCCGCACATGGTATTATGCGGGTTGACACATACACGTTCCATCTCAATGCGTATTCGAGCAAATCTAATGTATAAATACCGTGCTGAACTTCCTGATCTCAAAAAAACTTGATCAACAAGCTTTTACAACTCCAGATCATTTTATTCAAACTCAAATACGAACCCTCCACCAAGACAACCATCATGAAGGTCTTCCCTCTCTTTGTCGTTCTCCTTGCCGGAGCTGCCAGTGCCGCGGACGTCAAGTGCCACTGCGGCTCCAAGGATATGCGGTCAAGATGCTGCACGGCTTACGGCGGCAAGGAAAGTGGTGACGTACGAAGTGCCCTTTTTATCTTCGAGACTCTAGGTGTTAACAATCGATAGTTCTGTATTTTCAAGAATCCTACCAGCACCATCAGGGCTGCGTTTGTGAACTGCTGCCCCGTCGGTTATAACCATTATTGTTAAATGCTCTTGAAGGGGTGTTCTCTGGGCTTTGGTTCATCTGGGAAATGATTTGTTGTGCTGTCCGTTGCTACTTTCCGAGGCCCCGCACAACAGCATGGACATGATTAGCTAGCATTCAACCTTCTTCTTAATCTATTGCCAACTGCCTGCTTAAGCCAGAGATTCTCACATAAAATGCATTTCTCATGGAGGAAGAAACCAGCCTGAGTTTTCTACTTGATTATTAAAACATAGCGTGTTGTTCTGTAGTCGGCATCAAGAGTAATGACTTAGAGACAATCTGAGTGGAAACTTTGTTGAGGAGTAGGCGGTGTCCTACTCGCACGCCACAGCAAGCCAGAGCAAAGGAAGAAATTTACAATATACACTCTAAAATACTTATAACAAGCGTTCTTGAGATGTATCCAGCAATGCGTACACAAATGTAGGCGTATTGATCGAGGGTAGTATATGGCTAATGATTGTAGTCTCTTGAAGGAGAGCCACGAGCAGCTACAAACATCATTACCTCCCCGCAGTTGCTTGGATTAATATCCATTCATTACTGTATTTTTGATACCAAGGAAGATATCTTCATGCTATAGTAACTCTTCATTCGGTACTCGGCATTGTGGCTACGGGGAAATGGCAGTGAACAACCGCGCGGGCAGGTGAGCTGACAGAACCAGCAGAGCCTAAGTTGATGAAAATTATTGATGATTGAAAGGCATATTTCTCATGTTTTTTTTTTCGTAGACTCGATGGAACAGTTATGTATCTAGAGCCAGAGTTTATCAGTCGACGGCTGCTCACCAGCAATTGAACCTCGGCTAGTTTTCGCAAATAAAACCCCGAAGCCGAGAGCTGGGGGGTCAAAAAGGCTTGATATGGGCGCACTGACATTCCATTTTAAATCCAGGTTTCTTCAATTCTTGTTTGACCTGACGAATCAGCTTCGACTGACAAAATGGCAGATGCATCGAGGTATTCATCAGATCTGCTTTCCATCCCCGGGGTAGCGTTCGATGTAAAGATTTCAGACCCCGCGGAACGAATCAGAGCATATATTCGGGGCTATGCCTCTCCAGCATCAGCCGATGGGCCAAGATGTGAGGGCCAGCGGATAAAATGATCAAATCTGCATGGGTAAGGCTGGCATCGATACAGGCGATGGACGATAAGTTGATGCGCGATCAAATAACCCTTGTCTCTGCAAGCAGTTGCGAAGAGGAGACGATGGCAATTTTTCTGGTAAAAGGCGGCTCAAACTTATCAAACAGGCTGGGAAATTTACACGGCGGCGCGATATCGCTCATCTACGACATGTGCACAACCATGTGTGCGGCCCCTCTGGCAAGAGAGGGCTTCTGGGAATTTAGAGGCGTATCTCAAAATTTATCCGTCACGTTTTTGCGACCAGCAAAGGCGAATAGGGAAATATTGGTCAAGTGCCAAGTCTTGAAGATCGGGAAACGGCTTGCCACAATACGAGGCGAGATGAGAGATAAAATAAATGGAACTCTCTTGTCAGTTGCTGAACACACCAAGGCGACTGTGTCGTTCGTTTCGCCGAAAGCGGCCCTATAGTTCTCTCTTTCACATAGCTAAGTATATGGTTTGAACCCATGATGGCACAACACTCATATTACAACGGCCCTCAGCTTGTTCTTTAAAACAAGAATAGAACCAAGAACTACCAAACTTGACTGGAAATGTAAATTATCGAGCAGTGTATCCACCATCAACAACCAAATCAGCTCCGGTAGTATAGCTGCTCGCATCACTCGCAAGATAGACGTATGCAGCCATGAGTTCCTTGGCAACTGCCTCACGCCCCATAGGAATCATGCCCTTCCACAGGTTCCGTCTCTCTGGGCCAATAAAGTCCGAGAGGCCAGTGTTGATATAGCCTGGAGAAATGCTGTTCACACGAGCGAAATCACGCCACTCGTTCGCCAGCGACTTGGCCATGTGGATACAGCCCGCTTTGGCTACGTTATAAGATGTCTGCTCTTGAGGAAAGTTCGCGATATGGCCCGACATGGAAGCTGTTATAACGAAAGATCCATGGCCCTGCTTCTTGAAGTGAGGCCAACAGCCTTGGCACAATACGCCACTCCATTAAGGTCAATTTGCACAACGCGATCCCACGCATCTTTGGTCCCATCGACTACGCCGGCATTAGCAGTTGCGCCGGCACTTGTTTCAAAGTTTAGTCATAACGCAGGAAGACTTAATGGAGAGGGAGGAGGACGTACTTGGCAATGAACGCATCAACACGTCCAAAGTCGGCCACAACCGCGCTGACTAACTTCTCAACTTCCTCAAAGACGGTCACGTCTAGTTTGTAGCTTTTGGCTGCGACTCCGTAATCTTTGATCAAGTCTTTAACATTTTGCTCGGCTTCTTGCTGACGTGTGTTGTATGTGATAGCCACGTTGGCTCCCATTTCTGCACAACCGCGAGCTGCTGCATAACCAATACCCTTAGGGCCCGAGGCTCCGGTGATGATTACTACCTTGTTCTTGAGACTGAACAGGTCTAAGAGACTGTCGGCAGTGGGGGTTTCAAGAGGCATGATTGGTGATATTGTTCTTATTGAGTGAATGAAAGAATTGTTGACTGGCTTTTCGTTGATTCATATCATGCCTCCTAGGCAAGTTGCTAAACATTATATAGAATATCCTCAAGGTTTGGCGACGTCAAATGGGCTGACAGGTGTGTGTTTGAATCAGGTAATTACGCACCAGACACATGCTTAGGGATGAGGCGGTGAGTTCCCCTGAGGTTGGTGGCGGGTATTTGGCTGATGGTTATGCCGTGACTTGTATGGGGAGCTGCCTCAGAGAACCCAAGATATTGGGAGGTGATGGGGCCATGTAGCATGGACTGCAGAAAGGAACGTGGGACTCCTTAACACTGACCCGCATCTGAGAGACATTTTACTTGAGCGCTTCAATAGGTTGTGGATAATGGAAATTTACACTCAACTACTCGAACATGTCAACACTCTCTACCAATCATCAAGCTAATATGTGCATCTCGTGAGTGTCTTGAAATACACTGGGGTCAGCATCCAGCCACTTCTGAAGATGAATTAGGGGTCATGTGATTATGATTTATTTGTGATCCAGATACAATCTCAGACCACATACCCTTCATTGCCAATGATTGTGCATGGGTTCGTGAGGCGTGAAATGTTCGACATGGAAGGTTATTGGATCAGAACCAGTTGTATATTTTAAATCAGCTGAGTTGACTTTCAAAATCACATTATAATTTGGACATATTTCCAAAACGCTAACACTCTTTTGCGAAGCGATTCCACCGTATGGCAACACCCCCTGGACAAAGGCCTCCATATGCCATCATGTGACGCAACACACTTTTCGCTTCAAGCTGCATAATGCAAAACTCGCCCCATTGTGTCACCAGATAGATACCGAGGGTCCGAGCCAATTTCGAGACTTGGGATATGCAACAGTAGCAACATTCCCAAATTTGATACCTCAAGTGAGATTGGACAACTTTTCTCGGCCCTAGTGGCGCTGTACCATCGAGCATTCCTCCCAAGATTTTGGATGATTTATATTCAGGTAGCTTGGTTTTATTAAGTCCCGCAGCATAGACCGTTGGAGCGAAAGAATGTGGTGGTTGTTTATTTGGGATAGCCAGGCAGGTAGAGAGCCGAACCACATTTCAACCAAGGGGTAGCAGCAATGTCGTAAAGAACATAAGCCCTCCCGTCGAGGTCGCCAAATCAAGTATGCTTAAACGCAATATAAGGTTAAGTATTTACAGATTGGTGTACATTGAAAATAAATGTATAACGTGCCTCGATCAGCTTTCACTAATAGCTGCTACTCAGAGCGCTGGTGACACGTATCGTACACCCGACTTTATTCATCTAGGCAGACCCTTTGGGCGATTTTGAGCTACCAAATGATAGCACCCTTAACATTTTCCCCATATACCACAAAGACATCCGGCTCTTCGGGGTTTCCATTTCCCCCAGAAGCTCCAACAGCATGGGTGAGACACCAATGTCCCTTCAGGGGCCTTAAGAATGAAATCACGACACTCTCCTACATATTTACAAACGTACGCCTTCCCGGAGTGACTGTTTACCGAATAAATCTCTATCATATAAGTTACATCCCTTTGCCAGAGAACGAGTAGAAGCTCATTTATATTTAATTATTCTCAACCCATAATCTAATTGATTGCATTGGCGATTAAGAGGACACACTCAGAGAGATTTCCTGGACTATTGATGTTATGGATTACGTTCTAGGCTTTACTATTGAACATCTGCCGTTGCTTCGCTGAACGGTTTGAATTTAGAAAGAGATGCGTCCCCCAACAATAATGAGGGGCCTGGCTGACGTGTCCATGGCCACTCCAAGGAAAGGGAAGGATAAGATCCGCGGGAGCATCAAGTTGAAATTGATGAGTTGTGTGTACTTTTATCTTTGGAAATCTATCTCTTATTTACTAAGAACACAATTCAAAATCTTTGAAAAGATGCTCACATAGCATGGCTGGGCTATACGCGATGCTAGTCAATCCATCCATCCCTTGTTGAATATCATGCCTGTATTTGTCTCAGTCCTCTCCTGACACGAGAAGGCTGAAACCCAATTTGCCACTGAGACGGTGCACATGTGTGAAAATCAGCACTGAGCTGCACCTACACCTCTGTGGCCCCCCACACACGCTGACATTGCTGTGTCGCATTTGACCTAAGGCTGTATGTATGTAGAGTTTTCAGCACCAATCAGGGACTCTGCACACAATTGTGTTAGCAGAATCTTGAATAGAAAACCCCGCAGCGTCAATCGAGGTCAGGGACTCGACCCCTTATATATTCCACTCGAGTTCCCGAGGCCTAGGCAAATTTAGGCAAGTTTCTTTCGTCGAGATACATACACCCCGGTCGGAAAATATACCCTGAACTTGGATACAAAGGGTAAGAAACGCGCAGAAGGCATATGTGACGTCTGACGGACTGACCCTGGCTAGAATTTGTTCCTGAGATTCTTTGTTGGCGGCTCACCTGATTGAATGTAGTCGGCGCCGCTGGAGCGACAAACACGTTTTCCTATCCTTACTGAGATGGATGGAGCCGAAATAAGCGATGGAGGACTTGGAACAGAATGCAATTTAGGAAAAGTCGAAATCCCTACGGGGGCATCGTTCAAGAGCCGTAAGGCTAATGAGCATCACTGCAATATCACCTGCGTAAGCAAGCTTCCATGAACTGTTCTTTTTAAAGCACCCACTCAACATACAACGCAGTCCAACTTTGATTTCATCCTAAATGGCGTCATACAACGTCTTCTGGTTGAATACGAGTCAAGCAACTTCAAGGCTCTGCTTGAAGGTTACAAACGAGAAATTAAGCGAAGAACGGATCCCTTGTGCTTGCGAGAAGTGGAGTCGTACTTGGTCCCATCGGCCGTGGTGAGCTTTGGCGTGATTAATATGCTAGAATTAGCTAACAGGTTACTCGATCTTCTTGGCTCATAGGAGTGGGCAGGAGATAGAGTAGACTATATGCAGTTTTGTTCTTGTCTGATCACACAGGGTCAGCAGGCACCGGGAACGAGCGAAAGCCGTCGAGCCGATCCGAACCAAACATTGGCCAGTAGAAAATACTATGATGAACTGTGGGCCAAAGTCTGCGACAACTCTCAGGTACTCCCAGTTGCTGAGGGGAGCGAAGCCCTGTTGGCTGAGCTCACCAACAAGTCATGGCTATCTCCAATATCCGCGCGCGATGTCGAGAATGTCAGAAAAGAAACAGACCCTCCCGACTCTGCCTATGTTTCTGCATCTCGACATGATGGTTCTTGTGCGCCAGTTCCCGGTCCTGTTGACTTGAATAACCCTGAGAACTGCGATTCGCACACGACTTTTTCACCTGCCTCCAGCGTCTCCGATGGTAGAATAGAAAACTATATATCGGTTCTCTGTGAGGAAATATATCGTGCCCTGCAGCAGACATTTGATCACCCCAAATGGGTCAAAGTATCGGAGAAGCTTCCGGAGCTGTTGAAGGCGTTTGCTATCAAACTTGGCAATGCCGAAAGCTCCAAACAGCACTGGGAGATAATGTACTTTGTTTATCAACGCCACAGGTAAGCTTCTTCGAAGTAATGTCTCTCGCATATTTGAGCCTAACATGATTTTGTAAAGTGATATAGCAAGCCACTTGCAGTCGCTCTTTGACTGTAAAACCGCGATTCCGGAGAAGGGTGGTCCCAGAGCAATGTCGTTGCAGGATAAGATGTTCTTGTGGGAGCAAAAGACCATGGAGAACACTCCGATCTTCAATCCGGGCGAATTATTCCAAGGCATCCCAGAAGAACCCATTATCCGCACAAGTAATGTTGCAGCCTACAAATCACTCATCCTCGAGAACCCAGCATATGAGTGGCTTCTTTCCAGTTTGAAACAAAACTCAATCCTAGAAATGGAGACTTCGGTTCAAACTCGCATTCATGAAAAGGTACTCCGACAACTTCCTACTGGTAATTTGAGTAGGCACTCAGCACCACGGATCCATCAATGCAGGATCGACTTCCAATGGGAGCCAGCTGCTTACCGCGATTACCCCCAAGGAGACTACAACGACCCCGTACGTGATTTAGACGCAAAAAAGGTCCTTGTAGCGTCCTCTTCATACGTTCAAGTGGTAACTGTGAAGCAATATTTTAAGCAAACCTGGTCGTTCAATGGACCAAGTTTTCTGGATGCCTTTCTCGTTATTGCTAATCTTGCCTCTGGTAAGAAATACTCGGGTATGTGATGTTTTCTCTAACTTCCGATGTCATTGTCTAGTTGTCCAAACACTCATCAGGAACAGGCGAACTACCCGATAAAACAAGACTGAGTGCCAATGCTGTGAATAAGCAATTCCAGGTAACGGTATCGGGTTCTGCAGCTTCCGTTGCAGAATGTGCTGAACAGCTCGCCTGGCTGATGGCTGCTCTGCAATCATCATCTCGAAACTCCTTAGCCACTTGTCACCCATCCATCGAGAATAACCCTGAACAAGTCCCAGCACAGCGTGTTGGGTCCACCGCGCACTTCAGTATATGTCACAAGGTCATCCAAAAACCTGCACGAGCTCCGGTGTTGCGTGAATGGCAGGAATACCTTGGAATGCCACCCCTTATCGTAGGATTTCCTGTCCTTGCGCGGCCCAAAGGCTGTGATGGGCTTGAAATGCATTCTCTTTCCGACTTGCTTGACTTCTGCCACGCATCAGATGTGACACTCGTTGAGGGTGCTATTTTCATTGAAGGACGGAAGACCATATTGTTTCTGTCCCAGACAATTGGGAACATGCTGGTTTGGATGAATGCAGATCGAGGTGATATCAACCCATCTGGCTTTAGCCGTATGACGGTGTCTGTGAAAGGATATCTGGAAGGAGCGCGTCACATATACGGTAAGGGGATGACACATTCTGAAATACTCTGGAAGCCCACTAATGCGAGAATTAGATCCAAGACCGTCGAAAGAATCTCTTCGTTCTTGTAGTGGTGTTTCCGATTCCAAACCGATCGCGTGTGACCAGGGCGGGCAGCGCTTAAGCGTGAGCCGTAATTCATCCTCGGAGTATCTCGACTCGGATATTTTATCCTTGGACGAGTCATCTGACGATATACAGTCTTTGAGTTTGGGCGAGTCTGGCTCTCACATTCTAGACGGTTGCTTTGAGCGGCTTTGGTCTGAGTTTCGAGGTGCAACCTCTGGCTACAAACAAGAAAGTGGTAGTGGAGATAATTCGGCCTTGAAACCAACAGCCAATGATAGCACTGGATTCAACGCCAATCAAGCCAGAAGACGCAAGAGAGCTCTGCCTCCTGATGGCGGCGAAGATGGAGAGCCCAGCCCATCTAAGCCACCATGCAAAAGACTAAACTCCGAGGCCGAAGGAAAGCAATGGGCCTGTCCGTTTTGGAAGAAGAATGCCGACCGGCACCGTGCCTGCTTTCGGTACAAACTCATGAGAGTGCAGGACGTAAAGCAGCATCTGGCTAGGAAGCATACTCCGAAATTCTATTGCGAATGCTGTCTTAAAATTTTTGCCGACGCCGAACAACATGATGAACATGTCACCCACAAAAATGGGGACTATTGCCAGCGAGATCCAACAGCTGAACTGAAAGGGATCTCGCATCAGCAAAGTCGAGAGCTTTCTACAAAATCAAAGAAGGCTCTGTCCGAATATGAGAGATGGTATCACATTTGGGAGATTCTTTTCCAAGGAACTCAGGCTCCAAGATCACCGTATATGGATTCCGAGCTTTCAGAGGATATGTGTGCCTTCCAGGAGTTCTTTGATCGTCGAGGCCAAAGCATTCTAGCTGAGGAGCTTGAAAGCGACCCAGCCTTGGCCAGTTCGTCAAACGCTCAGAGATATCATATCCAAAACCTTTTTGTACGGGGACTCAACAGAGTGTTTGATTCTTGGAGGAACACTCGAGGCCCAGTTTTGGGAAGTGATGCAGTTCCAATTCCTTCCGCGGATAGCGGTCTTGGTATTGGAGGCCGTAGCTCTCTGGGAACTTCTCATGTTCTGGTTGGCGGACCCAGCATGGTGTCATCCGACTACATTTCTATGCCTACGGGAATGCCACAGGGCTCCCCATACAGCAGAATGCCACAGGGATCCCCGTATAATGGGCTGCCACAAGGTTCTCCGTATGGTGGAGCAACACAGAGCTCTCCGTATGGTAATCAGTCCGAGAACCCACCTTCTTCAGCATTTGCCTTTTCGTTTTTTGAGACAGAGGCGAGTTTCCCTGGTGATCAAGACTTTTCATTCGCTCCCAGCGATTTACTCCAGGATCCATCTGAAGAATATTTCAACACCGAGCTGTAGGCATCCAACCTGTTCAGAAACCGCTGTGTTATTATGGGAAAGCGAGCTGCTTTTTTTATTTGGGATTGAGTCTTATGTTGCAGGCACGACGTAGCGACACGTAATAGTCGCATAATGTAGTTTGAATTTTCATGTATTTGCAGTATCAATTTAGTTGATTAATAATTCCGAGGGTGCTCCTTGAAGTCATGAAACGATAGAAACCAAAACCAAGCGTGTAGCGCTCCAGACAACGCATTGAAAATGTGCTGCTGACCACCAGCAACATCTCTACCGTATTAGACGGAGACTGCTCCAAACGAATCAGATCAAGGCTTTTAGGGGTCTGTCTTGGCCCTCTGGGGAGGCCCAAAGAACCAACAGCCAGCATAATAAGGGGTTATACCGCTAGTTGGGCAATACGACAACAAACCATGCCCAGTAGAGGACACATGTCCTGCCGGGCACCGCTGTTGTTAGATGCAGCTGTTGCTGACCACAACTGTTGCTGAACACAATTGTGCGCAGGATGTGTGGCGCCTGCATGAAGAGACAAGCCACAGCCAACGAGGGAGGTTCAGCTCTAAAGCGACCCCTCTACAGTGTTGCTTTTTCTTTACTTTTCCCACCCTCACGTGTTTATGTAGCACACGTCAAGGGCTACTTACACACCGTTTCCGCTCTGGGCCCGACGTGACTCTGATTGAGGGTCTGCATGCGTGAATCAGCCACTGAGGAGGCTGAGCAACGATGCCAATTAGCCTACATATTATGATGCCCAACGGCTTCCACACTTGCGCATTCAGTTGTAACTTGCATCGAAACTTCGTCTCCCCTCTCGATATTGCCTGTGACCATGGCATCGCCTGTATCTGCGTCGGATGACGACCAAGATGTGCCTCAGCACAACCACGTGCGAATCAGCAGTTCCAGCGAGAGTAGTACGCCGGATCTGAGGTCTCGTAATGTGCAGTGGTTTCACAAATCTCCAGGCCAGCTCTCTCCTGCCTTCAGGGCGCTGCTGGAAGAATACGGGCGTGTGGCCCCTGAGGATGTCGAGGAGCATCTCATCTCCGTAGTAAGCCTTATTCCACAGCTGTGCCTCCTGGGCGCATGAGCTCATATTTAATCTAGCGCAATTTGGCTTGGGAAGTCAACCCAATGCCCTGCCTTGGGCGTTTCCTCTTCACAGAGCTGCACATGGCCCATGACGAGGAGCTCCATAAAACTGTGCTAAGGAGACTTCGAAGCGGTGACCGTCTCATCGACGTCGGTTGTTGCCTAGGCCAAGATATACGCAAACTCATCCACGACGGCGCCCCAGCCGAGAATCTGGTCGGGTTGGATCTAGACGGGCGGTTCTTTGAGGCCGGGTTTCAGCTCTTCAAGGACTCAGACACTAAAGCTCGCTTCGTCAAGGCAAATATTCTCCATCAGAGTCCAGCACTGGATGAGATGAACCAGTCGTTTGATATGGCTTACATGGACATGTTCCTACACATGCTCAGCTGGGACGACCAGATTACCGCCTGCAAAACAATTGTGAGCTTGCTCAAACCGGTGCAGGGATCGTTCTTTGCTGGAGAGTCTGCTGGCCATGTGCACGGCATCCCCACCCAAGCAACCTGGAATAAACTCACCTTTCGGCACAATGAGGCGTCTTTCAAAAAGCTCATGCAGCAGGTGTCAGAGGAGACTGGATCAAAGTGGGACGTCAAATCCCAGCTAGTCCAGGGAAGTGGAAGAACGAGCTGGGCAAACCAGATGAACAGGCGGTTTTTGTTCCAGGTCACAAGGTTGTAGTTCAAGTAGTCAGCCCTGTTTTCCTCATCTACGAATCGGTGGGGGGGCAATGCAAGTAGTCAGTCACCTCCACGCAGGCCGCAGTCGTGAAGGGGGTTAGCTTAGCTATTCGCACATATGTGCCCGCCCCTGTACAGTTGGTCTTGGGCTGTCTATTTGCGAAATTGTGCGATCGATAGAAAAAATCAACCCTCTCCTTCTAAGCATTTTAAAAGCCCTTGCCCAGGTCAGCTTCCAAGTGAAGGAAAGGAGCTCTGCATCGCTCACTTCTTGCATACACACAGCCCAACATGGCTTACATACACGGCGATTGCGCACCTCAATTCAACGAGATTCGCTCCATCCTCCAAGACGCCTGCAACTTCGGTGATGAGATCGGCGTATCGTTCGCGTTGAATGTGGACGGCGAGATGCTCGTAGATCTCTACGGTGGCTACGAGGATAGACAAAGAACTAGACCGTGGAACCGGGACACGACAGTGCCGATCTGGTCCTGCAGCAAGTCGGTTACGTCACTGGCCATGCTGAAGCTTGTCGACATTGGCATCTTGGACCCGAGCGCCAGGGTGTCGACCTACTGGCCCGAGTTCGCGGCCAACGGCAAGGAGGGCATAGAGCTGCGCCACATCATGTCTCACACATCTGGCATGAGCGGGATCAGGCAGCGTATCACCACCCAACAAGCTGCTGATGGGAATCTGATAGCCACCCTTCTAGCTGGCCAAGCCCCTCTCTGGCCACCCACCACGGCTTCGGGCTACCACACCGGTACCTGGCGTCATCTCCTTGGGCAGGTGGTTAGTCGGACGACAGATATGACGCTGGCAGACTTGGTGCAAACTCGGATCTTGGACGCGCTGAGGGTTGATTACTTCCACAATAGCGAGTTCCAGGGCAACAAGGCTGATATTGTGTGTGATGATTATCCAGCCAGGCTTCCGGTTGGTCGCTACCCGCTGGGGCCAGTTGCTGAAATGACATTGAGAAACCCTATCCGTAACGCTGGTGCGCCAATGACGGCTTCCGCGTACTCGAATGCTCGATCGCTCGCCACCATTCTCTCTACCATCTCTCGCGGTGGGTTGGATGCCAACGGGACGCAGTTCCTCCGCCCCGAGACAGTCGACATGATTTTCCAGGAACACTCCCGCGGCGAAGATCTGGTCCTGCAGAAACCGCTCCGATGGGGCTTGGGTTACGCCCTGACGGGGGGTGGCAGCCTCCCTGACGATGAATGGCTGCCAACGGGAAACCGAGTGTGCTACTGGGGTGGATGGGGCGGCTCGCTGGTGGTGATGGACTGCGACAGGCGGGTTACACTGGCCTTCACCATGAATAAGATGGACACTTCGCTGCCAATGGCAAATCAGACAGCCAGGCGCTGCGTCAGAGCTGCGTATGAGGTGTTAAGTGCTTAGCAGAGCAAAAGTGACAATGAGTCGGGTACCGCCGTCATTACTGCGTGGCAACGTTTAATACGTTAGACAAGGAGGACACCCTATACCCCGTTTGACGGACATGGATTGATACATTGATACCACCACGTGCTTCCAAGAGCCAGGTGGAAAATGAAAAAACATAATTATTTTTTATAGACTAGATTAGAAAGGCAAAGTGAAATCAATGACATGATCAAGTTGAATCACCCCACATGTGCAACTGAAACTTGGCGGTCAAGATTGTAGGGGGTGAGTCGGACACCGTTGTGTTGTGGCTGAGGCCAGTGTTGGCTCTCCCTCAGCAACACAAAAAAAATTGCATTACGCCACCACTCCAAAACAAGGCCTTTTTGCTGTGCACTTCGTACTGAGCAGCCTGCTTCTCTAGACAAACTGATTGTGGTGGAATATCGTTTTCGAACTAGCACCGCCCACTAATGCCTGCGTTCTCCGGCCTTCTATGACAGTCACCGCCATGGACAGCAAAGGGGCTCCCATAGTGGAGCGTCATGATGCCCAACCATATGAGATTCCCCAAGGGCCCGAGGGTTGGTACGCCAAACAAGGAGGCCAGGCCGAATTAGTTCAACTATACCCCGTGCCTGAGAAGTCCCAAACCTTCCGTTCAACCCGGGACACAGCCTCCCAGTTCCCGCATGGATGCAAAGCTATCGTAGAGTAGGTCGACCGGTCTGTTTCTGGATTCGGCTTGAGGGGCTGATATAGACACAGTATTGTTGCCATCCACGGCCTTGGGACGACACATGCTTCTTACATTTGGAAGCCATCCAGCGAGGTAGAGCCTAGAGGAGCACATTGGCTCCAAGACCCGGAAATGCTGCCGGCCGTGATTCCGAACTCAAGGATATTCACTTACGAGTGGAACTCTGGGTTTGATCAAAATGCGGCTATGAAGAATATGGCAGAGCATGCCGATGAGTTGCTAAGACAACTATATAAATTGAGGACCGCACCCGATTCAACAGGCCTAGTATTATCTCGACCCTATCAGAGTCTTGTTATGTTGAAGCTGATTGTTGATAGGATGGTGAAACTCGGCCTATTATCTTTATTGCTGCTTGCTTTGGAGGGCTGCTATTGCTTAAAGTATTGTTGGCTGTCCGATATTCATACGCACCATTAACTAATAATATACAGGCGTTCTCTCAGGCCGTGACTGAAGACCATCAGTCCCCATACTCTCTAATTCCGCTGCAAACAGCAGGTGCTATTTTCATGGGTACCCCGTTTTCGGGCAGTCACGCTATACTGTACGAAACATGCAACTTGCGGATGCGTATCGGAGAACATCTCGGGAAGGACACTTCTCAATACCTCGTAAGCCTTCTAAAAAGTGACAGCAGCGAATTGGAGGAGATAATGCAAGACTTCAGGCAATTGAGTTCAAGACCCGAGTTCGACTTCCCTGTGTGTTGCGTCTACGAAACAAGAGACGCGGACTACAGCACATCAATGGGTAAAGTCAGAAAGAACCTACAGAGAAAAATGCGCGAAAGGAGAGGCTGGAGGTTTGGCCAAAATGATAGGGTTCTTGATAAGCTGTGGATGGAGCTACAAGATACGATGGAAAGTGATTTATCCATGATGGTATGCTTATGATCAACCATCCCCGGGAGAGAGAATTGAGGTGTATTAACACATTCAAGGTCGTAAACTGCCAATCAGCCACCCTTCCTGGGCACGAGAAACTCGCTCTTGACGTTAAGCACGGCAACTTGATACGATTTCCCGGGGCAGACGATCCGTCTTTCAGAAAGATTGCAGACCTCGTGAAGAAGATGGCCGGACAAGCTTCCGAAGTCCTGCGCCGAAAGAAAAACGACGTTTAAAGCGAAGCCTCTACTGGAACAAATATACGTTTTTGGTCGCTTGTCAAAATGTACGTGTAAGTCAGTGTGGGCTACCAGCGGATCTGGTTAAAGGTGCGGAATAATTGAAGGAATTATAGGGCCCAATGGATGTCTGTACCACTCAACCTCTGGGATTGTGAGCTGCGCAAATAGATTCTCAATCTCATTCTTAAACCGAACTCGATGCGGAAAACTCATTAAGCGATAGACCACCATGTTACCCACACGTGAAAGGTCATTCTGCTCTTTGTAGATTAACATCAGGCGAGGTATATTGAGACGAAATAAAATCCTTACGGCTTGCTCAAACGCCAGGATAACAAAGAAGCACTCAGGACGGCTTCCTTGTTGGAGTTTATCAGGGAGATATGGTCCACATGGTGTAGTTATTAAACCCGCTGAATTCTGATTTGATGACAACAAATAAGATAATTATTACTTCTAGGAGCTCATACTTTCGTATAAAAGTTCTGGATAAATGCCTGACGGGCGAAAATCTCCAGTGTGTTTTCTTCTAATATTGTCCACGCTCTTTATTCTCAGCTTTCAATTCCGAGCACTGTCTTCATCAACTGCACATATAATCCTTTATAGTATTATCATCATTTAATTCCATTTCCCTTCCTAGAATGTTTATATTATGCTGTTAGAAACAGCTACTCCATATCCTTTTTACTGTCTAGAAATGCAGAATTTATCCAAGGTTCTCGCTGCAGAGATAGGTCCACAAAGTAAGCAGCAGCGCCGTATTGGGTGAAATTATTATTTGCTTATACTCTTTATTATCTAATCGAAGATAAATGTGCATTTTCATCATGATTTCTGTTCTGTTATCATGCAGTCATGAGCGATAGCGGCTGGGTCCATCAAAAAGTTCACGGAACCTCACTCCCATTTGCTAGCTGCCCAGCTTGGTCACGTCACTTATGCTAAGGTTACACTCATTAGAAACCTCCCGAGGTCGTAGGATTTGGGCAGCCAATGGCCGCATGACACGCTCACGCCCCCATTCGAAAGGGTTGCATGGGATGGTCATGCATATGCAAGACGCTAACAGCTGATTTTGAGCCTCATCGGCCATAAGAGGCGTCTTGTCAGCTCGCCTTAGTCGATTTGAGCAGGTGTTGCTATGGACGATAACAGTCTTGATACTTGTCTGGCAAATCCGTCCTTGTCTCAAAGGCTTGATCTCACTACACACAACTTAGGATTTCCTAAAGCCTGAGAAATATTTACTTTCAACGCATTCTTATCTTATCAACTTACAAGATGAATTCAACTATAAAGGTTGTTGTAATCGGCTGCGGTGAATGGGGAGCCAGATTGATCAAAGAGTTTGCAGAGCTCGGATGTCTGGTTGGAGTTGTTGATGAAGTACCCGCGCGAGCCGAGAAGCAAAGCCAGACATACGGAGTACCGGCTATGCAATGGGACTTTGTACTCAAGGATTCCACCATAAATGCAGTTGCTATAGCTACCCCGGCAGCGTCCCATGTTAACCTGGCAGCTCAGGCACTTCTTGCTAAAAAGCACGTTTTGGTTGAGAAGCCAATGGGCTTGGCTGTAAGCGATGGGCAACGCCTTATGCGCGCCGCGGCCACCACAAACAAGGTTGTCATGGTTGGGCACTTGTTTCACTGCCATCCAGCTTTCACAAAGCTCAGATCTATTGTCTCGGATGGTCAACTTGGCAAAATCCGCCACATCTATAGCACTCGTCTCGCATTTGGTCGGATCCGGCATGTTGAAAACGCGCTCTGGAGCCTTGCACCACATGACGTCTCCATGATTCTGGCGCTCCTTGGAGGCGAAAGCCCCGAGTCTGTTACAGCAGAGGGTATTGGCTACTTGACGCCGGGCATCGTGGATAGTGTCACAGCGCATCTCCGATTTGCTAGTGGAGCGCATGCACAATTCTCCGTGTCCTGGGCATACCCCTTTAAAGAACGAAAGCTAGTGGTGGTTGGAGATCACGGTATGGCTGTCTTCGATGATATGCAGCCATGGGAATCTAAACTGGTGCTCTTTCGACACAAAATTGCTTGGCCAAATGGCCTTCCAGAGGCCGAGAAAGGGGAAAGACAAGCAGTGCCCCTTGTAGCTGCCCAGCCTTTGGCTGCGCAGTGCCAAGAGTTTCTCTCATGCATTCAGGAAAACAGGCAGCCCGTCGCCAACATATTTGAAGGGCTCTCTGTGCTTCACGTTCTAGCAACTGTTGAGACGGCAATGGATGACAACGGTCTTCCCAGCCATCGATGCTCAAAGCATTCACCTCTGGGACTGACAAAGGTTGAAGGGACTCTGCCCGTCACGAAAATGAAAATGAAGGCTCTCACTTCCCCTAAAATTCATGAGACGGCGGTAGTTGAGGCCGACGGCAAAGTGGGAGAGGGCACTCAGATCTGGCACTTCAGCCATATCTTAGATGGTGCCCAGATTGGCCGGGATTGCATCATCGGCCAGAATGTCATGGTAGGCCGGGGTGCGGTGATCGGTAACCGCTGCAAGATCCAGAATAATGTCAGCATCTACAGCGGCGTGTCACTTGAAGATGGTGTGTTCTGTGGACCATCGTGCGTGTTCACAAATGTGATGACGCCGCGTGCCGAAGTCGAACGCAAGAGCGAGTTTCTAGACACCAAAGTAAGACGAGGAGCAACCATCGGGGCGAACTCGACTGTGATATGTGGAGTTGAGCTCGGCGAATATTGCATGGTTGGTGCTGGGGCTGTCATCACCAAGTCTGTTCCACCTCATGCACTCGTTGTGGGAAATCCTGCGACCCAGATTGGATGGGTTAGCCGAGCCGGCGAGCGGCTGGGCCCAGACCTAATTTGCAGAAGAACAGGCGAAAAGTACTTCGAGCTGAAAAGGCCGCATGAAGCCTGTCAGTTGACCTTGGCCTCTGAAGAAGGCCAGCTGGTGAGCAACACGTTGGGCACAGCCCCTGGTGAAAGTTTGCCCTTCGTGGATATCCGCTCTCAAGTTTCTACCCTCCGACAAGCATTGAATCAGCGAATAGGCAAGGTTTTGGATCGGGGCACCTTCATCGGGGGCCCAGAAGTTGACGAACTAGAAACGAAGTTGGCCAAGTTTTCCAAGGCATCACATGTTGTAACTTGCGCCAGTGGCACAGATGCCATCACGCTGTCTCTAATGGCTCTTAATATTCAGGTTGGGGATGCTGTTCTCGTCCCTACTTTTACTTTTGTAGCTTCGGTTGAGCCTGTCGTTCTGCTTGGAGCGACGCCCATCTTTCTTGATATCGAGCCTGAAACATTTACTATCGATCCCAACCTCATCGCCCAGGGTGTCAAGCTGGCACGTTCTTCTGGAAACCGCCCCGTCGGGATCATTGCCGTCGATATCTTTGGTCACCCAGCAAACTATGACGCACTTCATTCCGCAGCCTCATCGCATGGCCTTTGGCTACTTGCGGATGCCGCACAAAGCTTCGGTGCCACCTCACCGCGAGGAGAGAGGGTCGGAACTATGGCCACGATTACAACTACGAGCTTCTTTCCCTCCAAACCGTTGGGGTGCCTTGGTGATGGAGGCGCTATCTTTACCCAAGATGCTCATATAGCAAAGACAGTCCGTTCGTTATCCAGGCACGGGCGATCTGAGGATGATAAATTCGACAGTCTTCGGATTGGCCTGAATAGTCGGCTTGATACTCTGCAGGCAGCAGTCCTCCTGGTGAAGCTGGAAGCATTTAAATCAGACCTTTTGAAAAGGCGAGAGATAGCGGCACAATACACCCAACTGCTCAACAAGAGCCAGACGTTGCTAGGCAACTTGGCCCCTATTATTCCACCTACAACTAGAGCAGGATTCACTTCCGCGTGGGCTTCATATACTATTCGCGTATGTTCTAAGAAACCATCAGAGGGGCATGAGATAGATGAAAACTTTTCAAGACGAGAGGCCGTTCGAAATGCCCTGAAACAACAAGGATTTCCGACCATGGTATACTATCCCAGGTTAATACATACGATGGCTCCCTATGCCAAGTTTCCTGTAGTGGGAAACGCCTGCCCTGTTGCCGAAAAAGTGGTTCGCGAGGTTCTCAGCTTGCCTTTGAGCCTGCGGATGAAGATCAACGATCAGATTAAGTTGATTAATATACTTACAAGCACGGGTCGTGCTAAGCACGGTTCCGACGACGAGGGGCACTCTGTCAGCTTTGCACATGGTACGCATCTATCGTCTAATTAGTGACGGGAAAAGGCACATTACATGTATTATTCGCCGCAGCAAGGGGTTTGTAGATAATCCTAGGGATAGTCTATTAAGCGCTAATACTATGACTGAAACTTTCACCATTAATGGTAAATACTTGAGACATTCCGGGTCGCTTGTTAAGCCTGTCGGAGGGCTCACAACAGCCATCCAGATGGTTTAGCTGTCATGCTTGAGTAGGTAAGTCAGATCCTATCCACCCCAGCCCTCATGAATGCAATCAACAGCCGTGGGCTACTTCGGGCAGGTAAGACAGGTCCTATTTACCGTGATGATGATGAATGCGATCAATTATACGGCTGCAAGCGGGTAAGTCAGACCTTTTAGCAGCAGGACGAGTAGTAGCAGCTCCGTAACCCACCGGAGGCACTGTAGCTAGTAGATGAAGCCATCGCGGCCATTCCAAGCTGCTCAACGGCGACAGATTGGTCTCAGATCATCTAGCCATCTAACATTGTTGGATTACCGTAACAATGTTTGATTGATACAAACAGTGTCCCCAGCCTATCCACAACCCCCCTACGCGCGTTGGTAGCTAATGTCACTCCATGCCCAACTCGACGCAGACCTCTAGAATATGTTGATGTACCATTCGCGCCGCGGCATCGGCATCCAACTCCGTGAGGTCAAGCTCCAACTGGAAGGGGTCACCTGGCGACTGGTGCGTCACAGCATTATCACGGAGGCGCGCCACCAGCTCCGCATCGGTCAGCTTACCGTGAACAGACCGCTCCGAGGAGACTAGCCGGCGCAGATTCTCCTCCTTACTACAGGTGAGGGTGATAGGGATGAAGGTGCCGCCACGGCGTGCCGCCATGGCGCGGTACTCGCCCATAACGGCGCTGCCAATTTCGTCGTCGGACTGGAAATCGGTGAAGACGAAGACCGAGTCGAAGGTGTCACGGGACACCGCCAGGGCGTCAAAGACGGCGGCCCGGATTGCGCACCTCAGCGGTTGATAGTCAGCGCTAGAACGCGGTAGAATAGCGCCAGCCGGGTCAATGAGCAGATGGTTGTGAACGAGTTTGGCCTTGAATGGCTCAAGCAGGGTGACAAGTTTGCGAGCGATGGTGAGCTTGCCTATACCAGGAAAACCGTTGATGTGGATGATCGGGAGAGGCATTGTGGTGGATTTATCAAGGGCGACGAGGCAGGATACCTTAACAGTAAGTGGCATACCTCGATAGTGTGCCTCGGTGGTTCTTAGTCATTGGATATTGGAGAAAGAAGCAGGGCAGAAATGCCTTGTGTTAGTGATGTGAGATGAGGATGCTTTAGGTGTGCTCCATGAGGAAAGACTGCTTTCAATATGGAAGTGGGAAAGTAGGTGGGGGTAATGTATCATCGTCGTATGACTCACTCACTAATATTTGGCTTTTGGTCACTACTAGCATATATGAACCTTCTTACAAGGTTTCAGTATCATAGTATTGTTGCCCGTACTATGTTTCTCCTTACATATAGGTAAGCAGGCAGGCAGATGCCTACATCTATGTAACATCGGGCGCCAGGTTTATAGCCAGTACGAGGGATAGTGTTTGGATCAACTTAATATTATTATACCAACATAACAGCCTACCTTATTGTTTTGTCAACCAAGTTATCAGTGACTTAACAGTTGTTTTAACGCAAAACCCTAATAGCTTTGTCTGCTGTCAGCAAGCGATTAATACGAACCTAAAATGCCTATCTACTGCTTATGGTATATAATCTTGAGGAATTTAAAGTGAAAAGTGAAAAAGACTATGCCCAGGTGGCTGCGTAGTAGTTTCTCCGAACGCCTCCGGTCATGGCTCAATAATACTGGATATATTGATATTGTCATTACAGAATATAAACGTGTGTCCTCGGCCTGATATATACTGAGGGGCTAATTTCCACTCTTTGTATTTAACGTGAAATGAAGACTCAAGCGTATTGTAAGTGGCCTCAGCAAACCTGTTTGGTAGAGAGGGGGGTGCTTGTTAGGAGCATGTGCAGATCTTGCATAAGCTTTTTATTGATGCTAATCAGATGGAGACAGACGCACTCTTTGTTACGACCATAGGTGTATGAGTGAGAAGCCTCGAATAAATGATCATCTATAGCCTTTACACAAGAATGTTTGACTTATGATCCAAGTTTATATTTGATGAAAATGTCTATAATTGAAATTCAAACGAGCACTGGTTGAAAAATAACTGAAATGTAAGAATTTATATTTCTGGGCACGGATTTTCAGGCGGACGTCATTTTTTGAGAGTTGCGACGTGAATCTGATCCGATGAATATATTCAACAGCCAGTGGCTCCTGATTCAGTATTTGACTGGCTTACCACCAAGGAATCTTGGGCGGAGATCCATGGGATGAAGGGCCAGAACTCTTTTCGGGTTTGGTATATGCTCATCAATCACCATTTCGTCAAACAGCATACGATCCCAAGCCCTATGGAAGTCGATATCTGCAGCCCTCAATGAATCCATGATTATATGAGGTGAGGTGAAAGAATTGCCAGTCAACGATCTTTCCGTCTCTGAAGTTGTCCAGTCGAATATCACAGTTGACGATCTTGTGCTGGTTCATTGCAACAATGCGGTTGAAAACCTTTCCCAGATTATCCCCTGTGATTCCAGGGTCTGATGATGCCAGATCTTTTACGATCGCTCGGTACCTGAACCCTTCAATGGTTTTCTCTTGGTAGGAGGGGTCGATAATACTTGACCATAGCTCATACCCGTTGTCGTCGAGATATTGTTGGTCTCGCTCACTAAGATAAAGGAAGCCATGGCATGGAACGGCCACATCAGACAGCTTTCGCTTCCCCCTTAGTGGCTGGCGAATTCGGCCATACGCTCGGCATTCGTTATAAAACGGGTCCTTATAGTACGCCACGGTCTGTAGTGGCACATCATATCCAATCCGCATTCCCCATGACCACTTAGTCCCGATGGGGTTATGGAACTTGAACTGTGAAGGTATGATGATCAGCTAAATGCAAGTTATTAGAGGATGAATCTTTTCTATAACAACTCACCACTTTCAGCGCGTATTCGACATTGTTGATCTTGACACGGAAGACATATCCCTCGTTCGATGTCACGCCGTCCTCCCACCCAATCCTCTCGATCCATTCAATTTCGCAATCATGGTGCTCAAATAGGTTGAGTTTAGGGCCATCGCAGGGTGGCAATTCTTTTGGAATTGATAAAGGGCGTTGTTTCTTCGGCATAGTTTCCTTAGTGCAGAACCAGTCATCAGCGCGATTGTACACGTACGATGCTGCTGCGGAGGAGCTTTTTATAGCAATCAGTCTTTTTTATTCCGCCTAAATTTAGATATGGCTCTATAAATAGTTCTGTGCTTTTTGAGGCCATTCTCATAGACTAATTCAATGCCACTGTGCCATGCCTGATTCGTGGCAAGTTGAAGGCCGTGGTTTCCGCACTGACACAACCCTCACGAGGTGTCAATAGCATATTCAAGGCCTTGATCAAGTCAATAATAAAAACCATTAACCTATACTCTGTGGCCAATGCAAGACTAGGCATGTGGCATTTGAATCAAGACTAGCCGGGGCTTCGAGTAATGCGACTGGCAACAACATTGAAGGATAGCAACAACAGCAACAATAACAAGAGAAACAAAAACAGAAAGAATAGCACTAAAAATAAAAACTGCCATAACAATAGAAAGCACCGTGTCAGCTGAGCCCGTAAATGATGGCAGTTATTTGTAAATCAAGCGCTGTTCATCATCTTCCCCCCTGAGCCTAGCTAGTCCTCCTTTGTTCTTGTATTTCTGCTTGTCCCTTGCATGCTGAGTTGACCCACCAACCCAAGTTCACGCACCAAGCAACCCAAGAAAACATACCTAGTCCACATTGAAATCCTGCCTGTTGGAGCAGACCAAAGGTACGTCTAAACCATACAAACAAAGACGGAACAAATCGTGGAGATGATAACCTTTATACCGGGTGAACAGGCTCTTACCTGTAAGCTCCCAAAATCAAGTCCAGACCTATTCACTCCTCCAAGACTATTCGTTAATAGAAACTCAGGCTTTATCATGAGAGACATTGTATGGCAAACAGAAGTAGAGTCTACAACTCTATATAGCTTCAAAGACAATAATCAGTCCATCAGAAATTAGCGGATTATAAGCCTGGAATATTGGAACATAGGTATATATACTACTCAAATTCATCATGCCTTAAGTCCAATGGTCAACAAAAATGCGAGATAAACAGTGGTAGCTCTTGGTCGCACTAAACAGGAAGAAATCAGAGAAGAGCAAGAAACGTCACGTTTCCGTGGCAGCAACTCTCCAAGCAGGCCTCGCTTCTACACAACACTATAGACCATACTTTCTCTAACTTTATTCTCCAATTCTTTCGTCTAAAAGCAATATGGCTCCTCATACGACGATATTCCAATCTCTGACTCATCCAAACCCGACAGTAAATCAGCGTGGTCGTGATACAGAAGGGAAGAACAGTAGCCTCTCTAATACGACCAACCAGGATTACGCGAATCCTGTGAAAGTGGTAGAGTGGGCAGAAATGAAAGACTTACGGGTATTTCGGGAGGTATTTGGAGGTAAACTCTTCGAAGAAGCCCATCGGGAAGGCAGAGAGCTTAAGCTTTCACATATTCGGCCTTCTGATCGTAGTGTTGTCAACGAAAAGCGGGCAAGCAACTTATTCAACAAGTGGAACAAAGAGGTTGTCATGTATGCTCTCGATCCCATTCTGGAAACGTATCGTCCCCTCATCTGAGACCAAGGGGAGAATTTGGCCGGTATCACCTTGAGCCCTCCTGGACCGCATCCGCGAAAGACGTGAATACAGCCTACACGAGCTTCTGTTTCCAAAAGGAGAAAGAATAGACGCAGATCACTAAACCGATTGGAACCAGATTCAGGCTCTATCGCAAGCTACCCAGATTCTCCGGGTGAAGAAGGACAAGAGAAGTTTCTCAAGGAATACAAAGTAGCCGCCAAGTGGAAGAGCAAGTGGATCAAGGAAAGACGAGTGATCAATGAGTCTGGGACATGGCGAGGCGTAAAGAATACCACATCGTGGCCGATCATGCAGGTATTTACCTATTGTGTTAAGTTCTTGTGTCGTTACGCTTGCATCATTACCTGCGAAGAAGTTTTTCTCTTCCGGGTACGGCCTCTGGGCGAAGACCCTGGTAAGTTGTGAACCTAGTCCTCAGAGCACACTATAACTAACAGACACCAGGTTCTGAAGATCCCAAGCTCCTGCGAGAAAGTCTAGCAAACAACGGATTATTGGAATATGTTTCTGTCCCTTGGAGTAATCACTGTCAAAGCGACCCGAAGGTTTACAACGAATGGACTGTTAACCTTATTCTATGGTTTATACACGTCTTAGGCGGTAATCGCTCTAACGCCTAGTGGAAATATCAAACCTTCGAACAAGAGACCGCGCTTCCATCAAAACACTTGCGGCTACAGGATCAAGGTCTTTCACCTATCGAAGAGGTATCAAGCGATAACTCCGAAAATGAGGCTGAAAATAGTATCCCGCTATCGAGCGCTGGATCCGTTTCCCCTGTCAGAGAGGACTCAAGCAAAGACCCCAAAAGTGGCAGTCAAAATTGGAGACAATCATCCAAAGACAAAGTTCCATCTGATGGCATAACTCCCTCCGATCCTAAGCAATCATTGCGATGGCATAGTTCCCTCTGATTCTGAACAGCCATTGGATGATAGACCCCAATCCGATGGCATAGTTACCTCCGATTCAGAAAAGTCATTGAGTGAGAAACCCCAATCTGCATCAGCATCTCCTGATACCGGTGCACCCACGAAGCGCAAAAGAAGAAGAGAAGACCCCAATAATCAGATTAGTACGGAGGCAGATAATGATGGGATAACAGCAAGACGCGAACCCAAACTAATTAGGAGGCATTATCTAAGGAGGAGAACAGCCGCGTCGCCATAGGCTGGCCAGTGAAAGCAAATCAGTCAGTTGGATATCAGGCTCTTAGTTACTCAATGTTGCCGAAAGACTAGTAACTAGATCGGGTCTTGTTGCAGTTGCAACCCTAGATTCCCATCGGGTTGGTTTAAACAGATAGATGGAAGGATGTAGAAGTGAAGTTAAAGCGGAAAGAAGAAGTCATGATGCTTTTTGCAATAAACGAAGATTTTTTCAAGAAATACAATGAGTTCCCTGGTGTTTAACTCCATAGTAGAACCTCTATGCATGAGTAACCTCAGAGCAGCGCTTGAACGTGTGTCGAGGAGACCAGCCCTGAGAATTAATACTAATATGAGGAGAGACGAAATGCAGCTTGTACAGGACAGTGAAAATCAATTTGAGGTGGTATACACAAATCAAATGCTATCATATCCATGGTGAAATCAGCTGGAGCTGCCATCACGATGAAGCAATTGCGAAGATCAAATCGTTTAAGGGCACGCTCAATTCCATTTATTCCAATCACAACCTATCACACAACCCCATCTAACCTCTTCCGCCGCTACCATTAATACATGTATCTATATGTAACAGCCTTGTCACCTTGGGCAGAAAGCTCCTCAGCCGACACATTGCCCGTAGAGCCCGAAGCCATCTTTCTCTCCCGGTTGCTATTAATCTTCTTGTACGAAACAACAAGGGTGAGAGCCGCAATAAGTCCTGCCCCGATGAATCCAATTTCCAGAGCATGCCCGAGTATATATCGTGGCTTGTCCTTCTGACGATAGAAGTTGGAAGCCATGGCCTAAAAAGTTGAGAAGTCAGCAATGTTGTCGGATTAATATAGCCGGATAATGATGGGTCTTTGACTTACACCTCCCAAGTTGCCAGCTCCAATCTGGATGGCCATACCGACACTTCTCTTGTAGCTGCCTGCAAGGTTGTTTGACAGCCAGGCGATGTTTCCAGGGAAGGCAGGGTAGATGGCGCAGGTGGCAATGAATACGCCGGCATAGACAACACGAGGGTTCTCGGATGAAATGCACCTTGGCCACATGTTAGTAACACGGTCTACAGATCGGACAAGTGGGGAGGGTTATGGATGAGCTTACATGATGAAACCGACTACCATCATGCAGAGGAATCCGATGATGAATGGGCTTCGTTTGCCAACGCGATCAGAAGACCAGGCGACGATGACGGCAAGAATAGAAGCCGTGATGTAGATAGGAATAGTCAACAGCTGTGCCGTGCTTGAAGTGTATCCAAGACTGTTGATAATAGATGGAAGGAACAGACTGATTCCATACAATGGGCAGACAATCTGATGTGATGCATATGTTAGTCCAAAACCGCGTTCTCTCAAGATCTGGATAGCAGGGAACACTTACAGCCCAGTACACGAAAAGGTTAAGCCAGATCTGCCAGTCCTTGAAAGCCTGCCACACAAACCGCCACTGGAAGTCCTCAGCCTGTGCGACCTGCACCGCCCCCTCGTCGGTCTGCGTGGTCGTCTGGCCCTGGTACTTGAGGCGGTAGATGACAAACTGGCGCTCCTCCTCGGTCAGGAAGCTCGCCGTCTCGGGGAAGTCATATAGGAGGAAGAAGGAGGCGAACGCGACGATCACGGTGACGATTCCCTCAAGGATGAAGATCCATCGCCAGCCCTCGAGACCGCCGACGCCGTCCATCTTGGCGATGCCGAAGGCGAGGAGCCCGCTGAAGGCGCCGGCGACGGAGGCGGCAGAGAAGAACATGGCCTGGCGGAGCTGGATTTCGTGGCGGCAATACCACATGGTCAAGTAGTACTGGGATTGTCAGCATGGCGATGCAACGGTGGATAGGTAGGGACGACGTACGGCAACTCCAGGAAACAGACCAGCCTCAGTGAGACCGAGGAACAATCGAGCAACCAGCAGGCCGTGATAGTTCTTCACGATCCCCATCAAGGTCATCACCACGCCCCATGACACCATGATAAGAGGGAGCCAGCGGCTGGGACGGAGCTTCTTCAGCATCAGGTTGGATGGGACCTCGAAGAATGCATAGGTGAAGAAGAAGACAGTCAGACACCAGTTGTACTGGTCGGCCGTCATGTTCAGGTCTTCTTGGAGACCCTCGATTTTCGCGTTTCCGATGTTTCCTCCTATTTCGCGCAACAAAGGGATGTTAGGACTGTTGGAAAATGGTTGTATAGAGGATAGTTACTCACGGTCAAGGAAAGATAATAGATACAGAAGCGCCAGCATGGGGATCAGGCGCAGGTCCATCTTAACACGGTAGTCAGCAATTTGAGTTCAACACAAGGACACATAGGACAGTGGTGAGCAACACACCTTTCGCAGGATCTTCTTCTCGTCGAGATGCGCAAATGAGGCCAGAGTTACTGGCCCCTGGGCTTGGCCGGCCATCTTCGCGGAGAACCGATCCTCATGCTCGGTGGAATTGGCGTTCTCGGCCAGCTTGGGGTCGCTCTGCTTTTCGTAATCCATCATGGACCAAGAACTACCTGAGTAGTGCCGTGTAATGCGGGAATATCAGGCCAGGTAGCGGGAGAGAGGTCTGGAGATGGCGGATGGGACACAAGGAGGTCAGGAAGCTGGTCAGAGAGGAGGAGAGTGAAGCTATTTATCGTCAAACACGCTCATGAAAAAGGCAGAAAATGGTTCTACGCCAACGCTCAGCTACGATGCGCTACGAACGCCGATCCCAAAGGTCTCCGCATGGGGAAACTGGGAACGTTGTCATAGATCCACTGAGTAAATGGCGGAGAAGGAGGGGGCTGGATCATGGCGCCAGCCAATGGCGAGGGAGCGGAATAACGAGCTTCCCATCTGTAGCTCGCCTTGGACATGGTTGCATGGCGGATTGTACTGGTCCATCTTGGAATATCTGACAGATACATGGACCTCTGGGGAAAGGACGCAGCCGAAACTCTGGGGTAGGAGTGCAACAGCGGGGCAGATGGCTCGAGATTGGCTGGCCAGATGGCTCAGAGTTGGGGTAAGAGTGGAACGATTAAGCATATCGGATCCGATGTTTGGTCATGACTCGAGGGAAGTGGTGGGAGCATGGATTGGAGGAGGTGTGGAGAGAGAATTGAGTTTAGGGGGACTGAAGAACGGATCCGACGTCTGGTCTGGCCGGAACCGATGTTGATTCAATTGAGGTGCGAGCTAATCTAGTTATAAGAAAACCAATCTGCAGCTACCCATTCATTTCTTGCACTTCAACTCCCATTCTGCGGCAGCCAGCAAGAAGGGACCGCCAGCCCTGTTGTCGTTGATAACCCTCGGGACACCAATGTAGTACTACGTTCATCGAGTCAGTCCTGTACATCAAACGATAAAATATGGGGGGCGGAAACTTACTTCGTAGGTGCCGTTGGAGCTGAGAGATCCGACCTGGACAGTCTCAATGAAGTTGAGCGTGCCGTCATCGTTCTCCGTGACAAACTTGTCAATCATGGCCTTGTACGAGCTGCTCGCCACCACCTGATACTCGTTCTTGTCGAGGAGACCAGTTCGGATACCCTTGAGCAACCCATAGACAAACATGGCGTGGGCACTGCTCTCAATGTAGTTGCCAGCGGCCCCGGGGTAGGGGTCCGTCAGGATGAGCCACCAGCCGCCGTCCTTCTCGTCTGCCTCCTTGAGGCCCTTGGAGAGGGTCTTGAAGTAGTTGACGAGGCGTGCGTGGCCAGCGTGCGATTCAGGGAACGTCTCAATGGCCTCAAGGAGGGACATGTAGTACCATCCGACGGCACGGCCCCAGACGAGAGGCGCAGCTCCCGTCACGGGGTCTGCCCACACTGCTGTCTTACCGTGGTCGTAGCCGTGGACGAGCAGGTTGGTGGTGTGGTTGCGGGTTCGCTCCTCGATGAGATCGTACTGCAGGATGATGTCGTCCCAGGCAGTGGAGTTGTCGGGGTCGTAGACGCTGGTCCACTTGGAGTAGAAGCTGTCGGCCATGAAGATGCCGTCGAGCCACATCTGGTTGGGGTAGTTGGGCTGACGGTGCCAGAAGCCGCCACCAGCATTGCGCGGGTGTCGGTTCAGCTGCTCGCGGATGACCTTGGCGGCGGCGGCGTACTTCTCCTCGCCCGTCTGCTCGTGCCACCAGATCAGGTTGTTACCGATGCGATAGTCGTCGAGCGAGTAGTAGGTCAAGTTCCAGTCAATAAGGTTGCCGTCCTCGCCGAGGACACCGGTATCGATCTGGTTCTTGTACCACGACTTGATGCTCTCGTTCTTGGTCTGGGTGAGAGTGGTCTCCAGGCCCGTGTATAGAGTAGCCTCGCCGTAGTGATAGCCGGCCCGCACACCACGTCGGATGTAGGAATCAGCCATGACTTTGAGGTACGACGTCGAGTCCGCGGCAGCAGCTCCAGCCGAGAGAGCTGCTCCCGCGACGAGGAGTGGCAGTCCGTACATGATTGTGAACGAAGGAGAGTGGGAAATCTTGTTCTCTTGATCACCACAGAAGACAATGAAGGAGACTCGAGAGTGAGGCCTGATCCTACGAGACGAATTGAAGAGCTGAAGTCCCGGGTTTTAAACAAAGTCTGACCCCAGCACGCTGCTGCCCTCACCGGACACAACCTCGAGGAAGAGCTCAATCCATTGTCCAATTGGCGGAGATCAATCCCCCGTATCGGTGACAGTTTTATCTACTGCCTTGCAGACCCCCCCTGTTGACCGAGCTCGGTTTATGCAGCTGAGCAATGAACTTCTCTCGTCTCATCCCGCCATAGGGACGGGTAAATGCGAACACCCAACCCAACGAATCAATCGGTTGGCGGGCAAATTGTGTCGCATTGCCCCGTCTCCTCCTACATGCAGAGTAGCATCGAGGCTGTAACCCTGACATTCCGTCCGCCCACATTATGCAACAGTGGGACAACCGTCGCTCGAATGTCATTCGAGATGAAGCTTACCACTCAATCTGGCCGAGATGGGCTCTAACTTTAATCTTGATTTCCCGGCATGACATATCAAATAGGGGCCAAGAGGCTCGCGTAGGCCGTATGTGCCTAGACGGCCAAGCGGGAGAATTGCCGTCAAGGGCGACCTGCAATGCCGATACGTACGCGGACCATCATCAGCCGTGTCAATTATTAAAGGATTGTCGACGTGGGGGAAGCCGTCGCACCAGTCCATGCACGTCGGTAGATTAGTCTTCCCGGCCGACTCTCTGCAACACCTTTTGCGGGAGTCCCATTCGAAGAGTCCATATTTTGTCGTGCTCAGTATCGGGGATTACGCTGCTGCTATAGGAAATGGGGCCCTCGGGGTCCTCACGCTTCCAGCAGGCGTCGAACCAGTCGGGGCCCTCGGTGCATGCGTCTCCTATCATGGAGTCGGATTCGGCAAAGAAGGTGTCGATGAACAGCGTCCTCCCTGCCGCGCGTAGTGCCGCTCTTAAACGTGGGATGAGCTCGTCGTAATCTTTCCACGTGCCCCATGCAGATGTTCCCAGCTTCTGCATGAGCACAATCGACTCGGACGAAATGCCCGGGATACCCTCTCTGTGTATATGCTGAACAATGCGCGGTTCGAGCGCCTCCTCCCACTGCGCCAATGGGCTGTCTTCTGGCGAGATGTCCAGGTTTGGGTTAGGCGTGTTGAACAGCTTCATCGCCGCTTGACTGATGCCAAAGGAGCTTGCAAGCGAAGGCGACAGAGATGTCTGGACAAAGGAGACCACTTTGTCTGTGTGTGAGAGGATACTTGAGGGCAGCGCCTGTGTGATGGACATGGTGATGATGCCAGAGCGCGAGGGCAGAATCCACGGCGCTCCTATGGCGAGATATGGCCTCTCTGGATGCAGAATCTCCGGATGGTGCAAAAGCGTGTCCATGGCATACACGGTCCCTCCGCTATGGCAGGCCACTGCCACATGTTGGATTCCAAGATGCTGGAGCAGAGCTGGGACAACATCTGGCACAAGCTGGTATTAGCACTGCTGATCCGCCCATTGGCTCAATTGAGACCATCCATCGTGATCTTGCGAAGAGGGAGGAGAAAAAGACAACTCACCTGCCCATACATGCATCCTCCTGTCATCGCTCACCTGCGTCGTGCCGCCAAAACCCGGGCGGTCTGGGTCGATGATGCGGACCTTGTGCTGTTTGGCGATCAAGTCCAGTCCAACATGCAGCAGGCGCGACGACATGAGAGGTGCGAAGAACAAGAGCACATTTTCCTCCTGGGGATTCTCTTCGTTGCGATAGCCAAAGTCTGCGTACGTGACCTCGAGAGGCTCAAATCGGTCCCGAGAGGGATCTGGTGGGAGAGTGAACGATTGGCGGAAACGCGGGTCCGCGAGGTACTGGTCCAACGCGGCCTTGTCTGTTGACAGGTCTGCCATTGCTGCTATTCCTCTTCTTTAGTTGGTGATGTATCGCTCAAGGGGATGTGGAGGAGCTGGTTTGTATTGAGGGATTGAGACATATTTGGCACCTTGTCGGCCCATCTCGCCATTGGGACTTTATTGAGATGGACCAGACCGCAAACACTCACCGCCCCCTGCCAATCCTTCAGCCTCCCGATGGCAACGTTGCCAGACAAGAGCCATATTCACTTCACGAGATTAGAGACTCTCACGTAACAGCCAAGCAGTTCGTTCTTGAATTTCTTTCATTTATTTTATTTCATAGCCGCATGTATATAGTCTAATAGAACGCGCAAATGTCTGCCCAACCTACACCCATTCATCCGTCATCATCATGTTCATCTCGTTACCGTTTATGGTGTGCATCTGCCCATGAAACGGGGGTATAAGCATGCCTCGCGGACTGTCCAGAGCTTCAGCAGCCAGGCCAAGAATCTACAGCACCCAATGTTAGAGCCAAGTCAATCACGAGAATGTAGGGTCGGCATACCGTTCTCCACCAAGGCCGTAGCCACCATGGGGCGTAGAGCCGTACTTGCGCTGGTCAGTGTACCAGAAGTAGCCAGTGGGATCAATGCCCTCGCGCTTGTAGCCCGCCATGAGCTCCTCGTAATCCCAGATCCTCATGCTGCCACCAACGATCTCGCCGACACCGGGCATCAAGCAGTCGACCGACTCCGTCACACGCTTGTCATCCTCAGCCTTTTGCATGTAGAAGGACTTGATCTCGGTAGGGAAGTGGGTGAGGAAGATGGGGCGGTTGATCTCGTCAGTCATCTTGCGCTCAGCGGCCTCGGCACTAGAAATCAGGTCAAGTCAGTCTTCAGGTTGCGCTCCAAGATAGACCCCAAGCCAAGGATAAACCTTAAATTAAACTTACATATCATCTCCAAAGGTGTGGTCGTTGCCCTCTTCGTTCTTGATACCCTTCTCGCGCAGCCACTCGATCGCATCAGCGTAGCGCATGCGCATGAACGGGCGAGCAGGCTTGACGAAATCGGGGTTGTACTTCTTAATCGCCTCGGCGGCAACGGGGTCTTCAAGTGTCAGGTCAATAACCCGGCAGATGACATGCTCGAGATGGCTCAGGAGATCGTCAAAGGTAATAAAGTCGAGCTCGGCTTCGATGTGGGTGTATTCGGAAAGCTACAGATCAGACAATTAGCATGGCTCCTCTCAAGAGTAGGGGGAGGCCACAACGGCCAGAAATTGCACTCACATGGCGACGGGTAAGGGACTTCTCGGCTCGGAAAGACTTCTCGATACAGTACACATCACCAAGAACAGGGAGAACAGTCTCCAGGTACAGCTGACTCGACTGGGTCAGGTAGGAGGTCTCGCCGTAGTAGTCGAACTTGAACAGGGTAGCACCTCCCTCGACCTGAGTCTGGACAAGGGCCGGTGGGCTGACCTTCCTGCAGTTGAGTTCCTTGTATACAGTATGGAAAGCAGATTCGACAACATCGCGGACGAACATGATGGCGGCGGGCTTCTCGTGGCGCAGAGTAAGGTGGCGCAGGTTGAGGAGTGTCTGGGTATCGCCATCGACAGGGACCTGGTTGGTAAAGGCGTCGTCTCCTCCGGGAGCGGCAGCGATGATTCGGAAGTAGTCGGCGTGGAGCTCGCGGTCGAGAGGTGCGTGAGCATGGCTAGGGACCTCCCAGAGCTCACCAATGATCTCGATTGCCGTCTCTCGGTTGAGGGTCAGGGCGTCGTAGGTCTTGGAGAGTTGTCCGGA
The DNA here is from genome assembly GCA_026958235.1 of Clonostachys rosea. Taxonomy (NCBI): domain Eukaryota; kingdom Fungi; phylum Ascomycota; class Sordariomycetes; order Hypocreales; family Bionectriaceae; genus Clonostachys; species Clonostachys rosea. The sequence continues at coordinate 1,835,037 of CP110208.1, forward strand.
CAGCAGACACTGCATGAGGCTCAGGCCACGGCGGATAGTGACGAAGATGAGACCACCCTGCTTGGCCACGCGGTTGACGCGGCCTTGGACGCTGACCCGGACAACGCCCTCGCTGGGCTCGTCTTTGCTCTTTCGCAGGGTTCCGATTTTGGCGGGGTCGGTCTCGTCGAGGAGGATCGATACGGGCTTGGGAAGGGCAGGGTCGTCGGTGATCTTGATGTTCTTAGCCTCCTCGAGAACAGCAGCACGTGCAACCTCCTCCTGGGCCTCCTTCTCGGCTCGCTTGGCGGCAGCTTCGAGTTTCTTCTTCTGCTGGGCGACGTAGTTGACGGCCTTCTTCAGGGCAGCCTTGGCCGCGGGCTTGAACTCCTCCTCGCCGGCCTTCTTGACCTGGTACTCGAGCTCGGCGCCATGGCGGTAGAAGGCCTCTGGCAGACTTTTGAATGGGGCAGCCTCTGTGCCGGCAGTGTCTGGGGCATCAATGCCCTTCTCCTCGTCAACGTAAATCACAGCCATGGTGGGAGGGGAGTAGCTGGTCGAACGCGGTTGGGTGGTGGGGTGTTGACATTCAGAAATTCTGGCAGTCCAGGCCGTGGAGGGGTTTTTCAACCCCGCGATAAAGAGCAGGTGCGATCGGGCCCCGTCGCTATGACTGATTGGCATTGACTCATACCTGCCACCCGAAGCGCACACACAGACCGCGCCTGCAATCTTCGCTGGCTGATTGGGCGCCGCCTTCTTATCTTTCCAAGAATAAATTCATTAATTTCGTTCGAGACAGCACTAGCAATCTCCCTGGCAATTCGCATGGTCTTCCAATCGCTCAACGCAGACCCTTATCTCCAACCGCTTATCCAACTCAAACACAGACTAACTACCCTGTAGCTAATTCACAGACGATAATTCCTTAACCGCGGCACCATTTTGTCCATTCAATCGAGACACGACACTAATATATTGATTGATAATTTTAGCCAATATCTCTTTTCACACCTGGCTATATATACTGTTCCTGATATCCCCCTCATGTCATGACGACAGGCTTGATGGTTCCGTCTTCGTTAAAGTAGAAGCGGTCAATCGCAATGACACGATGATCTGCCACATTGTCGCCAATGATGCGACGGTGGTACACAATATAGTACTTCCCATCATGGTCCTTGAACACCGAGTGGTGGCCAGGCCCATCCGCCACATCAGTCGTGGAGAGGATCAATCCAATGCGGTCAAACGGCCCCGTGAGCGAGTCAGACATGGCGTACGCGACCCGATAGCTCGGCTCCCCGTAGGGCCCCTCGGACCACATGAAGTAGTACTTCCCATTGTGCTTCAGCATGAACGATCCCTCCCCGAAGCCCTCGTTCGGCGTGATGTCCTTGGGGCCGGAGCCGTCCGCCCAGTCCTCAATCGACTTCATGTCCTCGCTCAGCGGCGAGATGCTCACGCGGCTGCCGCCCCAGATGAGGTAGTACGTCCCATCGTCGTCGATGAAGACCTGCTGGTCCATGGCGTTGCCCCCGTTGTAATGCCTGTCGACAATCGGGTGATCAATGAGGTCGTTGAAGGGCCCGGCCGGGGTGTCTGCCACGGCGACGCCGATGCCCGCGTTGCCCTCGTTGGCGATGGGGTTGTTGGCGGTGTAGAAGAAGTAATACTTGCCGTTACGCTCGATCGTGCAGGGCGCCCAGAACCATTTCTCGGCCCAGTTGGAGTTGTCTGCTGAGAAGACCTTGGGTTGGGGCGTCCAGTGCACCAAGTCAGGGCTCGAGAAGGCATCGAAGTAGGTCTGGTCGTCGAACGAGATGGATATCGTCGCGTAGACCCAGTACTCGTCTCCGAACCTTAGGCCGTCTGGGTCGGCATACCATCCGTCCGCGATGGGGTTTTCCCACCGTTGGGTGACATGATTCACATCGGTGGGAGCCCCAAAAACCTGGGAGAACAACAAGGGGACGGCACTGAGGGCCGAGGCAAGGGAGGTAGTGATTCTTCCCATTTTTTATTTGATCTTTTTTGAAAATACAATAAAGCTGCTTGGTTGGTTTCTTAGCTTCTCGAGAAACGGGACTCTATCGTCTGATTGATTGAGAAGAGGTCTTGCACTTGCAGCGCGGGGAATACCCTAGGATGCTCGCTTTATAAGAAGACAGTGGAAGACCGCACACGGAGATGACGTGGTTTACTTCCTGCGGTCCGCATAGAGGGTTTGAATCAGTTTCTGCTTGGGGAAACTCAATATGTGGGCGATGGTTACATGACGAGTAGTTCATGTGATGGCCGGTCCAGAGCCAATAAGCAAGGGCACTGGATGTCTTGGCCGTGAGGATTGTTGCGGGGTGAGGCTTCACGTCCATCCGCCCTGCCGATCTACTGCTCGGATTGGCACTGGGAGAGACACATGAGCTGCTTATTAGGCCGTAAAATGGTCCGTCAGACCGCATTTCATGCAGTGTCCGGGGTTACATTACATGACCAACTGCCCCAGTCCCCATCTCTCGTGACGTCTTTTGGGCCAAAGCACATCCAATGGCCCGTCGTGTGGCTAATACGTGTTATAAGAGATTTTCCCACTCGACAAACACCTCACACTCATATGAATTAAACCTGCCAAAATAGTCTTTATTTCTAAAGAATAGCCCTTGACGTTCCCCCTCACCAAATCCGTCTTGGCATCCCTCCAGGTTCACCTAAGAAAATTCCTCGGTGCAATCTACCAGCATACACATGCTTGGGCGAGGCTTCATCCTCGAAATCCACGCACTGCTCTCTTTCCCTTGCGCCGCGCTGGCTTGCGGGCAGGTCCACGTCCCCTGGCAGGCCTCTTTGGGGTCGCTTTCCTCCTTGGCCTGCCAACAGGCTTCTTCTTGTTGTGTTTCTTCTGGCTATTCTTATGCTTTACAATTGCCGAGACGCCCTTGCCAATACCCTTGGCGGCTAGACCAATGAGGCCAAAGAAGGGGTCGCGGGGGTCAAGGTCCGCCAGGAGGGCGGCAGAGTCAATGTCTCGCCTGACATGGTTTCCCACGCCGGAGCGAGATTCACCAGTCTCTGTGGCGAGAGCCTGGCCCGGGATGTTGAGAAGGAGAAGGCCAGTGGCCACTGAGAGCTGTGTAAAGTTCACCATTGTGAATTGAATCGTGGTGTCGGGGGTTGCTGATGATTGAGAGACAAATTGCTGTAGTCCAGTAAAAGTAATGTATGAGGAAATAGAAGTTATGATTTTGTGCTGATTGTGTCGAGTCTTCTTGAATGTCCAGACGCACCGTGTCGGCTGGTTTATATACCTGACGAGAGTGGCCATTCATATCCTATTCGATCCTGCAGAGATTTTCTTAGAAACAACGAGGCGTAGCTAAACATACGGCTTCTGCTTCAAGCCGGGTTGGAATAAGGCTGGCCGTGATCCAAAAGCCTGTGTTCAGGTACATTTCGCCGGGTCGAAGTGGAACAGCCACGGCTCTTACCGAGAGCTGAGAACGCATTGGCTATTTTTAATTGAAGTGGGAGAAGTTTTCCCTGCAGGAAGATCTTTCTACTATCAGGAGATCGTCAGGGACGGAAGCTGAAGAGATGAGTGGCTGACCTTGGCAAGCCTCGTGCCTCTCTCGTCCACTCCCAGCGAAAGGCGGCTTACACGAAGCGTAAGTATGTTCAGAGGTTCTTCCCTTGTGGTGAAAACACAGTGCCAAATTTAGAGCCCACTGATCCATTGCCCGAGAAAATACCCTTTCCGAATGATTTCATGTCAGATGTGTCGACCAACATGATCACAGTGCAGACGGTCTCATCCACACGAAGTGGCGGATGAACGTATGCATGACATGCAGATTGAATTATTCCCCGAGAGCCTAGAACCCCACCAATTGGTGGCTTGGCTGCGAAAAGAGGAGTGGCCGAAGTCCGAAGCTTGATTGTTTATGAGAGAGCAGCAGCGTCGAACTGGCCCACCATGGATTTGGAATAACCACTTCCACGCTTTCTATTCATCCGCTTGAGCAAATACTGGCCCTGTACGAAGACAGGGCGAGGCGCAGAGGTCGTGACCAGATCCTCTGATATTATCTCCATTAGGTCGTCTTACGTGAAAGAAAAGCATCATGTGTGCCATCTCCTCAGCCTTTCCAGAGACAAGTGAAATTGCAGTGCAGACGAGTATGAGTAATTGAAGGTATAGAATGCTGAACAGGGATTGTGGTCAGCAGCGACCGGTATCTTTTGCACATATGCTGGTGAAAGAGCATGATGACTGCGTCTATGGGATAAAGATGGGGTTTCTTTGTATAGGTGAGACATTGCACATTGCAAAAGTTCAGCAGACGGGTCGGTCATTGAGCCCAATTCATTGTCTGTAGGTACTATGAGATACTTGATGAGCCCGAATGTGACATATCTCTCCTTTGCAAATCCAACCCGAATTAACCCAAGTCGCCATCTCGAAATCAGACCAGGCTTAGGCGGAAACATGCACTATGGCACCATTGATCTATCATTTCGCTGCTCTCGGGTAGAGTTCCGATGATGGCACGACTGGCAAGGCGCAATAAAGAATGAAACACTCACGACCAAAAGGATGATTAACAGGGTGGCTAAAAAGTGCAGAGGGAGAGGGTAGAGGGACCAGGGTGGTGACACCAACCGGTAAGCATAGAAACTTAAGCATGGTGTATTGCACCTTAAAATCAAGATGTGACGATCTCCAGTGTGCTCCTATCCTGTTCAGGCGACAGACATGGCCTCCACCCTGCTTGCTAATTGCGTGCTTATGGTCTGGCATCATATCAAGGCAAGGTGTATTTGGGCAGACGCAATCATCGACGATGGTGGTTGAGCACGGGTGGTACTTTTGGCTTGTCATTACACCGAGACTAACCGGGAGAGTTTGCCTCCCGTGCTTTTGCTACTCATCGCAAAATATCAGAACTGGAATTGGACGGGAGAGGAGAAGTCAGTATTGGAGAAGAGAGGGGGCCATAGTTGAAATGCAGAGGCATGCAGTCCCCCGACATTGCTCCCCTTCCGTTCCTACGGTTGCAATGTCGAAATACATCCGTTCCTACCTACCCGATCGGGGGCTACCAAGACCTTGGCCTGGCTGACAAGCGGGTGAATGAGCACACTGGTAGATATTCGGACAGCCAAGCGAGACTTGGATCCATGGACTTTTGCTTTTCCACCGATGGGCGCAGGGTTCTTTTGGACAGAGCCTGAGGAGAAGATGCAGGTACCGTTGTACCGTACAAGAGAAGTGCTGTCCGTTTATTTAGCGGTGTCTCTCAGTGGCTCGTGCCGTGGCTCTATCCCAACAAGGGAGCTGCAATCGATGGGGCTAAACCCGCTGTGGAAGGCCGCTGGGGCCATTGGCTTATCCCCAATAAGCTCTGGACGCTAGCGCCCCGACCGCTGTGCTAATGGACTGAACTGCCGTGGCGCGCGACTCTAGGCGTTGGACTCTGGAGGAGGGAGCTTCCATGGAAGGTGCGCAGGGAGCAGTCTTTCCTGCATCCCCGCAGCTGCATCGTAACTTGGTAATTTGGCGGCCTGCACCTGCCTTGCACCTGCTTGCGCATGCTACCGCTCGTCTACCCGGCAGTAATGCTGTTTACCGCTGTGGCAGTAGCATCAGGCGGTACCTCGCATGTACCCAATGCCCCTCCTCCACACCGGCCGTCTCCTCTCGAGATAAGGTCCTTGTCTGCTGCCTTAACCCTGGCTGGTAGGTCCATCTTTTGGTTGGCTTGGCTGTCTATCCAAGATTCTGGTCTGCATCCTGGTCCGACAATCCCAACAGCTATGTGCCTATCATAATATCATCCACCGTGGACGGCTGGTCCGGACGTCATTATAAATGAGGGGGAGGGACCAGTCCTCACGCTCTGCCGGACTCTCAGTGTCCATTCATTCATTCCAACATTGGCTTCTCCCCGGGGCTGAGTAGTGGTCTCTCTTTAAGGCCGTTTCTCAAGGAGTGTAATACACACGACTCTCGGTTGAGACATACCGGAGCAGATTAAAAGGAACACCAGCCCCTTGCGCCGGTTCACCACCCGCCCCGTTGGTTTCCTGCGTCTTTCACCATGGCTCTCTATCGCTCATTTGCCGCCGCAGCTCTGCTGCTGTCCACCGTAGCCAATGCCATTGACCCTCCCCGGAATCCTTGGCAGCCAGTCGGTGGTGGCGAGCGTCTTCTCCAGTTCAACCAGACCGTCCCCAGTAGAGCTATCGCCGCAAAGAGCACTTCCGTCTCCTGGTCTGCCGCTGGCTCTGACGGGCAGTTCATCACCTCCAACAGCAACGGTGACCTCGTACTCGAGGACATTGTCTCCGGTAACACGGAGACTTTTGTTACTGCCGACAAGCTGCCTTCCGACACCTACGAGACCTGGATCAGTGACGACACCACTCGTGTCCTCGTGGCCTCCAACTATACCAAGCAGTATCGCCACTCGTACTTTGCTGACTACTTCGTTCTCGATGTGGAGAGCGGCGAATTGACAGCCCTCGTCGACGACCAGGTCGGCGATATCCAGTATGCCGTTATTGCTCCTTCTGGCGACAAGATCGCCTTCGTGCGCGGAAACAACCTCTTCCTCCGTGATCACGGCACAGGAGAGATCAAGCAAATCACCACCGACGGTGGCCCTGACCAGTTCCATGCCGTCCCTGACTGGGTCTATGAAGAGGAAATCTTCGGTACTACCAACACTCTGTGGTTTTCTCCCGATGCCAAGTTCATCGCATTCCTCAGCTTCAACGAGACCGGTGTTGAGACCTACACGATTCCATACTACATGGACAACCAAAAGATCGCCCCTGTTTACCCCAAGGAGCTGGATTTGAGATACCCCAAGGTTGGAACCAAGAACCCCACAGTTGAGCTCAACATTCTCGACGTTGAGTCAGGCGAGTACAAGAACGTTCCCATCACAGCCTTTGAAGCCGAGAACCTTGTTGTTGGCGAGGTCGCCTGGGTCACTGATACCCATACCGCCCTCATCTACCGCGCTTTCAACCGTGTCCAGGACCAAGATAAACATGTTCTAGTTGATCCCACCACTCTTGTTTCCCAGGACATCCGCGAGCGTGATGGCTCCGATGGCTGGCTGGAGAACACGCTCAGCATTTCCTACGTCGGCGCTGTCCAGACAAACTCAAGCTCCAACGCAAGCTACTACGTGGATGTGTCTGACCAGTCAGGCTGGAATCACATTTACCTCTACCCCGTCCGCGGCGGCGACGCCATCCAGCTTACAGATGGCGAATGGGAGGTCGCCTCCATCCTCAAGGTCGACACTACGCGCGGTCTGGTTTACTACACGGCAACCACACATCACCCGACCGAGCGCCATGTCTACAAGGTCAGCTTGAAGGACGGCACCATTACCCCTCTCGTCGATGACAAGGTCTCTGCCTATTGGTCCGCTTCCTTCTCAACCGGAGGAGGATACTACATTCTCAGCTACCAAGGACCGGATGTCCCTTACCAGGAACTTTACGCCACCAACGGCACCTCCAAGCCCCTGCGCACTATTGAAGACAACGCCGCTCTGTACAAGACGATCGCCGAGTACAACCTCCCTAACATCACCTATTTCGACCTTGAGCACCCCGATGGCTACAAGCTCAGCGTCAAGCAGCAGCTCCCTCCCAACTTCGACCCCTCTAAGAAGTACCCCGTTCTCTTCACACCCTACGGCGGACCCAACTCCCAGCAGGTGGCCAGGAGCTTCCAGGCCTACAACTGGAACCAGTACATTTCCTCAGACCCTGAGCTGCAATACGTGACTTTCACTGTTGACAATCGTGGTACCGGATACCGTGGCCGCGCCTACCGCTCCCTGGTTACCGGTCAACTCGGCAAGCTTGAGCCCGTGGACCAAATCTGGGCCGCCGAGCACCTTGCCGAGCGCTTCAGCTGGGTCAACGTCGACAAGATCGGTATCTGGGGCTGGTCCTACGGCGGCTACCTGGCAGCCAAGACGCTCGAGATCAACACGGGCATCTTCTCCACCAGCCTCATCACCGCCCCCGTCTCTGACTGGCGCTTCTACGACTCCCTCTACACGGAGCGGTACATGAAGACCCTCGAGGACAACGAGGCCGGCTACCTCGAGACCCGCGTCCACGACACCAGCAAGTTCAAGACCGTCGCCGGCGGCTTCTCCGTCCTCCACGGCACCGGCGACGACAATGTCCACTACCAGCACGCCGCCGCCCTGATCGATCTCCTCGTCGGCGAGGGCGTCACCCCGGACAAGATGAAGATGTTCGCCTTCACCGACAGCACCCACGGCATCACCTACAACGGCGCCTCCCTGTACATTTACCGGTTCCTAACCGCCCGCCTCTTCGACGAGGTCAACCGAAAGGTTGACGCTACGGCTCTGGTCCACCAGTGGAGCAAGAGGCAGCTCGCCGCCGAGTAGAGAAGGTTCTGGCGAGGATTTAAATAAAGTTAGTCTGTAGCGTTTTTATAGTATATGAGATAATGAATCAACACAATGACCACATTTCATTTTGATGATAACTGCGTGATCCATTGGAATGCTGCTACCTCCTTTCATGATCCTTTTAAACACTCCCATACTTCGGAGAGAAGAGGGATAGATATACAAAGACAACCCTAAACTCCAGACAATTACTGCCCCAACACCCTCGTCCAGTCATACTTCCTCCAATCCTTGGTAAACCTCTCCACGCGCGCCCCCTCACCACCGGCAACCCACCTCCCCTGCTTCTTAGCGATGTGCGGCTCGGCACCGACGATGCCCGCAATCACCTCGCGGGCAAAGATGTCCCCCTTCGGCCACTTGCCGCCCCCGTCCTCGACAATGTGGCCCAGCCCGCCGTCGAGCGTGAACCACACGTGAAAGTACGGCATCTCCTTGGCGATGCTCCTGCGGAACGCCGACCGGCCCATGCCGCCCGCCTCGGCCGCCTTCTGCGTGTCGATGACGGGCCGGTGCTGCGACCACTCGGCGTCCGACGACAGGAACGCCTCGCGGAAGTGGGCGGGGGCCATGGCGCCCTCCTCGTAGGGGATGGGCACAGCCGCGAGCGCCGCGTGCCGGTGCTGGTGCGGGGCCGCGGCGTTCTCGTAGAAGACGACGTCGCGGCCCTGGGCGTGGTACATGCGCGTCAGGCTCTTCATGAAGTTGCGGAGCTCCTCCCACTCGTCGTCGTCGCACTCGAGGAGGTTCTTGCGGTGGGTGAGCGGCACGATGATGGCGCCGCCGGGGCTGACCTCGGGGTCGGTGGGGAGGGTGAGGAAGGAGCGTGTAGCGAGGGAGACGACGGGGGCGATGGGAGGGCGGCCCTTGTCTTCGTGGTGGCAGAGGGGGCACGAGTCGAGGATGCGGTTCACCTTCTGGAGCTCGCTGATGGCCATGTTCTTCAGGTTGGTCTCGTTCTTGTGGACTCGTTTGGCGAGCTTGGCTGCGTTGTCGTCCATGTAGTCCAGGTCGTCGGTGTACTTGACATCCTTGGCGATGCGCTCGGCCTGCCGAAGTGCCTCGCCGCCAGCCTGGCCCTTGGTCCGTCTCTCCTCACGCACCATGTCCTCAATGGTCATATCCTCGTTCTCCTCTACGTTGCCTCTCTCACGGCCACGCCTCGTAGTCACTGCCTTGACCTCACCTCGTGTTCCAGCCAGCAGCCTGCTCTCCATCGCGCCAACAACCACCGCCTCGGGTGGCCCATTAGAGGCGAAGGCCGCCGCTGCACGCTGGTACTCCTCCTCCAGCTGAGCTGCATTAGGGGCCCGCCGAAGCTTCGCCTTCATCATCTGTGCTCGCAGCCTGTTCAGTGCAGTCTGGTCTATGGCCTGGGCCGCTGCCGGGACCTCATCTGGAATAATGGTTCCCTGTGTGGGCTTCTGCTGCCCTAATGGTGTTTCTCCTTTACGAATGTCCCGAACTCGGCTCTGATATAAGTGGCCTGTAGGCTTCTCCTTGAGATCGTAATCAGCGCCGTAGAGCCTCCTGCGCTCCAACTCTTCTTTCTCCTCCCGCGCATCGTCAAAGTCTTCCAGATTGCCGTACCTCTCCAAAGCGACATCTTCCACTGCCTTGCCGTCCTCCTCTGCTGCCGCGAAGACATTTCGTAGCTTCGCCATGCGCCATGAGGAGCCTTCATCACCAAACTTGTAATCGACAGTCCTTTCTTTCTTCCCTGGTGCGAGCTTAGCATCCAGGAACTCTTCGTCGTTGAGGTGTCGGTTAAGCTCTCGAGCATGAACCACACGTTGAGGTCGAGGGGGCGACTTGGGCGGCGGCGTCTTTTGTGTTGGGCGGTGTTTGTAATCGATTTCTATGGCCGACGGCGCGACCATCCATGAGTCTCTTGCGGCAGAGGATTTGGGTACATCAACTGCATTCTCGCTCAAGGGCTTCTCCTCGTCGGGAATTGGAAGGTCCTCCTTGGGGTCGCTCGTCTTGTGTGAGTGGCGATCCTCATGATGCCGGCGGTCGCCCTCCTTCTCATGGTGATGTTGGCGCCGCGATCGCTTGCGTCTATGCTCATCGTCATCGTGGTCGCGCTCTCGTCGGTGTCGATGTGAACTGTGACGGTGCCCGTCCTTGTCACCTTCCTCCCTGCGACGGTCGCTTTCGCCGCTGTGGTGATGGTGGTGGCTTCGCCTGCTGCTCCTGTGCCCATCTCCATCGTGGTCGCGGTCGCGGTCTCGATCGTTCTCCTCGTCTCGGTGCCGTCGATGACGATGCTTTCGCTCGCGACGCTCCCCATCTCGATCTCGCTCGGCCTGCTCCGCGGCAAGAGACTTCTCGAAATCATCGAGACCTTCCATCTTGCTCACATCCATGGTGGCGTATTTCAAGGGAGAGCTGGTGCTCTCCTCTCAACCAATGGGTATTATTTGAGGAGGTTGCAGGATGCTTGAATGTGAAGCTCGTTCCATTTACGTCAGATGTCCTTGCTCTCTGAATCAGTAAAAAAAAGCCACTTACCCTGTACGAAGCTCCTTGTAGCCCCACACAAGTGGATGTTTCAGTTCCATCTCCATCACAGTTTCAAGGCTACAGAATGCCACTTCAAAACGAGAGCTTATTTTTAAAGTTTACCATATTACATTAGATGCTATTCTATATTATTCTTGGAATACCAGATCGCATCTCCAGGTGCTGCAAATATTTAATTAACAGTATAGCACCCGCTCCGCCTCCCAACGTGAGTTTTAGATCCCAGCTCTTTCCCGCACCATACATCTTATTTTCACCTCCAAATCAAGGGCGACATTTTTCAAAAAGAAATTCGTAGAATCCATGTGTGTGCTGGCTCATGTCATGAAGTATTGTCCTGTAGCTTGGCAGTTTCGATTGAATGCCAAAAACTAGACCTTGGGTCAGCCACAGCCCATTGACGGGTTGAGTAGATAGGACTGCCACCGGCTGTAATTGTGGCCGCTTTGCTGCATGTCGCTCGAATTGCCGCTTATTAGTTTCGAGGCTGGGTCCAAGATGTATCGTTGTTCATGTTCGCTCCATCAGGCGACCAGCGTCATCTTTCTTCTCATCGATGGAGACCATTCCGTCGTCCTCTCTCTTTCTCTTTGCGGCCATCAGCGCCCGTGACTCTCATCCACTCCTCCCACTCTTTACTGATCTCCATGAGCACTGAGCCCATCACACTTGCGCTTGCCATAAGTCCGTGGCCCTCACCTTCGAGAACCCTGACCTCACACCGCCGCATGGACCTGCCAAGCCACCTGACATTGTCAACAGGGACACGAGTATCTTTGCTTCCATGGTGGATGATAACAGGCCGGTTGATATCGACATATCGGAAACCAATCGTGTGGCGGCGCTCCAAGCAGACCAATAAGTCGACTGCAGGGTTTGCTCCAGTGGTTGCAAGCCCCCATATGGCATGCGTCAATCGGATATCGTAAACCTGTTGACGCTCCGCGTCTGCAAGAGCATCCTCGTCGATTTCTTCTTGAGTCCGCATGTCCTCGCCCCGGTCTCCATTTGCAGCATTCCTATCACGATCCACGGCACCTGTGCGTTTAGATGCGGTTTCAGCACCCTTCTTCGCCATCTCTGCTGCATCCTTTACAGCCACCCCGATATTTTCCTTGTCCGGAGGAGGTAGAATAGTAGGAGCCGAGTTATTCTCTCGGTTTTGAGACTTGCGCTTAGTCCTCCTTGGCGTCTTTGGCAACGAGGTTGTGATGGATGTGCTTGTGGCAGACATGAAGCTGCTGTTGGCCACCTTGAGCATCGGCGTTGGCAGGGCTCGTAAAATACGCTGCGACGTTGGTATAGCATGCGTAGGTGGGAGAGCCTGTGATCCACCAAAGACGTTCATCTGCGATGGAGGAATCCAAGGTGCCAAGAGGTGGATTCTGCCTCGAATGTGCTGGGGCATTCGGAGGGCAGTCGCCAGTGCATAGATTGCGCCAGCTGAGTGGGCAAGAATGGAAAACTTTGTGATTTTCAGAGCTTGACAAATAGCGTAAACGTCATCTGGAACGAGTAGATTAGTATCATCACAAGAGAAGTAGTTGACAGGGAGGGAACGTACCAGGCCAACCAAGCGGGGTGGTGCTCCCGTCTGCGTATGGCTCGCTCTCTCCGACACCAGGTCGGTCGGGAGTAATCAAACGAAGCTTCAATGTAAGTGCCAGCTCATCATAGAATGCCGTAATGTAACGAGTAAGTCCCATTCCTACACAGCAGAAAACAGCTGAGCCCTCCGGGTCGCCGACCTCTGAAAAGCATATAACCCTGCCCGTCTGAGGATGCTTGATTCTCTGGGTTAGCCGCGGTGAGGACAGATACGCCTCGACAGCATCATCGACAGAATCGGTCGAGTCCACACGCTCCAAAGGAGCACCACCATCTGTATCTCTGTGTACATCAGTCGATGTCTTGCCATCGACAGCCGGACTCGTCGGCCGTGAGAGTCGTTTCAACCTAGAACTGCTCCTCTTCCCTTTACCATCATCTGTAGCTGAATCTTTGTTCTGGTTCTGACCGGATCGGCGGCGGTTTCCATGCTCTAGGCTTTGATCAGATCGCCTCCGGCTCTGAGCCACTGCTGGATAAGGAGCGCCGTCTGTAGCATCCAAACCGGCTCGGTGATTGTCGAAGGCAAGATAGTCGCTCCGGATAGTATCGAGGAATCGCTGTGTGGTAGGGGTCTCGACATTGTTTGACCCGGCTGCCTCGCCTGGTCCCAGGAGGAAGCTATGGCCTGCCGATGAGGCGGTGAGATCAAGCTGAGGAGGGGACTTCTTCACAGATCCGCGCTTCCGGCCTGAGTTGGCGGGTGTCTCGGCGGTGTTGCTGCTCGCTGTTGCCACCGGAGCAGTTGAAGGAGCTCGAGGTTCATTACTGTGACTACGACGTCCGCTGTCTCGCTTCGGAGTTGGGTTGTTCATCTTTTTGAGACTTGAGTCCCGGTTTGGGATGGACCTAGGGCTTGCGGATACTTGCCGAAGGGCCGGCGAGATGTTGTGAGCCATGGCCGGCTCTTCGCTGATCGCCATCTCGGCCAGGGACGGGTCCGGTTTCGAAAGGCTCTGGTTGCTCTTAGCCCCAGTGAGACCCGCGCCTCCGTTGCTGTCCATAGAGCGCTTCCGGTCTTCCTTTTCCCGTAATCGTTCTCTAGAGCTCATGTACATCAAGCCTTTGTAGCTCCGGCCGGTCTTCTTTCCCCAGCTGTCGAAAGACCGCTTATGATTGAGCTCCTGGTCGACAGAAGGCGCCGGGGGGCGTTCTATCGAGAGGTTACCAATACTATGGGTGTCATCATTCTTGGCAGATGTCTTTGACGACGGTCGAGAGGGTGAATTAGAGCTGCTGCTGCGGATAAAGGATCGCAAGCCGCCGTCACGGCTGGAGGCGCTTCGCGAGGATTTGGGACTTTTTGAAGCGTTGAGGGGAGAGTAGCCGCTGGTAGGTTTGGAGGTGCGAACGATGGGAGGGGAGGCGGCAAGCTCGTCGAGAGAGATAGGGCTTGATAATTCGGGGTACCTCGGCTTTGAATATGCGCCGTAATCAACACCGAAACTGCCGCCAGAGGGGCCTCTTTGACTCGAAGAAGGGCGGGTGAGACTGGAGAAAGGTGCCGGCGGCGATGGTGTGCCCGAAGTAGCAGCCTCGAAATAATCGTCGGCAGGCTTCGCGATACCGCTCAAGCTGGTGATCAGACTTGAGATGACCTCAGGGCTGGCGGCAGGAGGTATGCTCTGGCGCTTAGCTGCAACACCGCCAGTGAAGGTGTGCTGGGATATGCGACGACGAGAAGCGGCGTGGTTTGTAGAGTTGTAGCGGGTTCGAGTCGGTATCGGAGGCGGCGTGTCGGAAGCAATAGAGGAGGACGGATAGTGGTGAGGGGGGTGCTGGGAGCGGTGTTGCAGATGGTCGACGTCCATGGCTGCAGTCTTGACAGGATTCTTCTGGCCACCGGTGAGCCGAGCTTCAAGACAGAGCGACGGTTGGGGGGCTGTGTGTAATAGGAGCGTGTCTCTAGGTGTCAGCCGCTAGTCTAGGTTATACTGGGCCGCCCCAATGCAGGAGGGAACAGAATGCGTCCCAATATGAACTGTCTATCTGCAAGATGACAGTCAATTCCCCAGGCGAACCCTGCGTCGATGCGACTGGGTGTGTGGTGGTGCGTGGCAGGTGGTATTCGTGCAGCGCGATGCGGCGAAGTAGTGGAGAGATCAAGGCCAGTCGGCGCAAAGCACAGATTGACACACAGTGGGAAGAAAAAAAAAAAAGGCAACTAGGCTCCTGATCTATCTATTGACCGGTGACGGGACAGGGTGACGGTCAAGGGCTGGCGCAGAATTAGCCCAGGCGAGGCATGCAGACTCGCATTGGGTCTATTGGCGATCAGCGCATTGGGCGATGAGGAGGAGCGCGGGACAAGTACGGCGGCACGGCACCCCAGATGAACTCAATGGGTGAGATGCTACGTAGTATGTATGTATGCAGTGTGATAGGTATGTCTGAGTGGTCTCCTGGTGTGGGTGAGAGGTCGCTAGATCCAGATGGGTGGGCAGGCAAACGGGGGGAGGGAAGCGGCACAGGTTTCCTGTCGCAACAACAGCAAAAGGAACGAATGCTAGGATGGAAACGAAAGAAGGAAATCTCGAGAGTGGATCAGAATCCCCAAAAATCGGATAGGCGCCAGCGAATTACGGCAATCATGGCAGGCCAACCGAGAGAGGTGAAGTTGCGTTGGCTGGTGGGAGTCGACGGTGATATTGGGAAGAGGTTCAAGGGGCTCGTTCGCCCAGATCAAATTAAGTTGAAGCGGGGCCGATGGGGCGGCGCAGGGCAATTGTGGGCACAGGAAGGCATGACCGCCGCTGTGCTGAGAACCAGTGGAACGCGAGACACTGCAGTGACTTCCAGACAAACACTGCACGCTTACAGACGGGTACTACTACCGAGGTGAGCCAGTTCCCGGGTCATAGGCGGGTTGGATATTGTCACACTGCGTAGATAAGCGCCCTCCAGCTGCTGTGCATGCGTGTTACTGATACCGCTTGCACGGAGGGTGACATCCCTTTGTTTGCACGAACCGCCGTCAAGACTCACACTGCGTTCGTACATGTGATGCGACACAGGATCAGCCGTAGTGTGTTGTAGTGCAGGTTCCCCTAATGCAGTGCCTGGACCTGAATCCACCAGACACTGTAAGGCACGCGGACAGAGGCACCATCCCCGCTAATTACTGGACAGGGCCGGCCCTCGATCCATCCTCCCCGGGGATCAGCTCGACCAGCCATTTCGACTCACAGCTGTGAATTTTGTGAAATGCGCCAGTGTCAAACACGGTAGTCAGTCGTATTACCGGTGTGAAACGAACCGGCGCTCTTACGTTACGCGTCGTCTGTCCTATCCCCCGAGCGCAAGCATGACCAGTTCTGCCATCCTGTGTCCCTCACCTCTCGGAGGTTCGTGAGGGAGGTTCGGCACGCGGGAGCACCATGCATCCACTATACGTAAGTGTGCAGGTTGTGCGGTTGGGCAAATTACTCGATAAAAGACAGGACAGGGGTTCCAGGGTGACAAAAGGGGGTCCCCTCACCCGCCCGCCTTCACGCGACGCTCAGGGGCCAGCGCTGGTATGGCCACTTTCTGTGATAGTAGTACTTGCCAGCCAAAGGATAACATGTTTCAATTACTGAGCATGCCGGCAGGCAGAGCGATAGTCTGACTCCGTTTATCCAATCACGCCGAGTATGCTTCAAGCAACCAAAAGCAATTCCAGTTAATGAGAGTGACCTATCGAACTACTAACTACTATCTGCCTGACGGCGGGACCATGTGCTTTCTTTTTAAATTCCCTCCACGAGTCAGAGCCACGGACGAAGCGGATACTGGGGACGCAGCAAGCAGAGAGGGAACCGTGATTAATAATAAGCAGACAGAAAAAGCAATGTGAGAGAACACAGAAGAAAAGGAGTCCGGAGATCAGTGCCCCTGCTTAGTGCCACGATACGATGCCACCAGCTGCCCGAGACCAACCGACCAGTTGGTCATAGCGTTCTTGTGCAGGCACTTTGTCGATCATTCATGTGGAATACGCTCCAGAACATTGCCCCGTTGCTAGTGCGACTCGTGCCTGTGCGTTGCCAAAGTTAAAGCGAGCGTTTCCAAAGAGCCGTTTGTCATGAGCCAACCTTGAAGGTAAATTCCATATGTTGATGTCGATGCTGCCCAGCACGCCCAACCGGGTCATCAATTTCCGTGACTTGCATATGCAATGCACACCGACATAGCTACATGGCATACACATGCATGTCTACCTATATGCAGCTTACCTCTCTCGCCTGTAATATGCAGTCAGCGAAATACATACATAACAAGATTAGCGGCAATCTCCTCGGAAAATAAATTGGTCGAATGAGAAAGCTGTTGTATCTGGCCCTCTCAAGATCACATGGATGGATGGCCAGCAACCACGGATAAAGCCGTCAGAAATCACAACCTGGGGTACCTCCCGTCATGGCAGGATGATGTTTGTGAGATTCAAAGAACATCATTCCCATCGATCATGACAAGAGGCAAGGCAGCCGGTATCTGTTCAAAGATACATAGGTATCGGCATGGCGACTATAAAGTCTGTTTCTGAACCCGCATCTATCTTATCTTCTTATCTTATCTGAATTACATAGGTACAGCCTCACGTGAAAGAAACCTCAAGACATCACAAAAAGCAAAGTCCAAGATAACAAGAACAAGCAAATAAAAAGCGACTCGCCTTTCTCTTCTATTTTCCTTTTACCCCTCAGGGATTCTCTATCAGCAGAGTTCAGTACACCCTATCAGCAAGAGCAAGCTGACTTGCACAAGATCGCGTTTTGATGGATGCATCAACGACGTCATCGCCCGCCAACGTCATACTCCCACCAGACACCCACCAAGTTTTGGTTATGGATGCACCTTGTTCTCACTCCCCTCCAAGTGTATATATTCTTACGTAGCGAACCAATTGAGTGCCCAGAGATCCTTTCTTTGTGTCCAGTTCCCAGAGACCTACCTCACGATTGTATCCCAATAGACGACGGTGCCTGCCAGCATTTACAATGGGACAGTAAGACAACAGCACTCGAATCATAAATCAAAACCCTCCATTGTATCGTCCCGTCGAAATACACATCTTCACGATGGATGTCCTCCTCTCCATTCCCCTCGTCTCAACCATCTTCACCCCCTCGTGGTCGACCTCCATCAACATCCTCTTCTTCTACGCCACTTGGTCGACCCTCGTCCTCACCCACGATGCCGCCGTTATCCACGCCACCGCGCTCTTCGTCCTGCGCATCTTCCTCTGGCTGATACCGTCCCTCCTCTTCCTCGCCTTCGACACCCTCTTCCCCGGCCTCGCCGCCTCCATCAAATTCGCCGGCGCCGCCTCCCTGCCCCGCCGCCCGCTCCGCCTCCTCGCCCTCGCCGTCTTCAACATGCTCCTCCTAACCGCCACCGAAGCCGGCCTCACCTACGCCTTCCACTACGCGACCTCCAAGCCTCTCTTCCGCACCTCCACCACCCTGCCCCTCCCCTGGCAGGTCTTCAAGCACGTCCTCATCCTCTTCTCCGCCCGCGAGGGCCTCACCTACTACACCCACCGGTTCCTCCTCCACTCTAATTCTCGCTCTCCGCTCACCACCCTCCATCTCCGCTACGGCCACGCCAACCCGGCCTGCTCCCTCAACCTCTACGGCGACCACCCTTTGCCTCTGCTCGTCCTCAACCTCGTCCCCGTCCTCCTCCCGTCCCTGATCTTGCGCCCACACCTTCTCACCTACATCCTCTTCACCGCCCTGTGCACCGGCGAGGGCACCCTCGCCACCTCGGGCTACTCCATCGTCCCGGGCATCTTCCTCGGCGGCATCGCCCGCCGCACCGCCGTCCACTACGCGAGCAAGGGCAAAGCCAACTACGGCGCCTGGGGGTTCCTGGACTGGGTCAACGGCACGAGTCGGGGCGGGGACGTCCTCGAGGACGTCAAGGACGAGGCGGAGAAGCACCATCTCAAGGAGCGGTCGTCAAAGAAGGTGGATGAAGGAGCGGGCTTGATCCAGGATGGGATTGATGCGTTGACGAACGGGACTGGGACGAGGCGGAGCACCAGGAAGAGGACGCCCAGAAAGACTGGTTGATCCTGTTCCTGTCCAGCCTATTTCCAGGTCAAAGGTGGTTTTTTTGTTCATGGTGTTATCTAAAAGAAAAAGTTTGGAAAGAGGCAATAGCAAACTCGGTTAAAAAGTGTCTGGAGGAGCCAAGAGAGGGTTCCAGAGTCTAGCGTGTGCATTTTATCCTGTATAGTCCCTATTCATTTCTCTGCAGACAAAATATAGTCGTGTACTTGGTGAATGTGCCCAATATTTCATCACCCGCATATGCAAGCTGTTCTCTATAGATGTGCCGGTCTTTTCCATTTTCCCAAGAAGATTCCTTTACGCCCAACCATTTTTCGTCTTGAACCACTTCAAAGTCTCCATCCCGCTCTGCACGCGCAGACCGATGCGAAAGTCCAGTGAAAATGCCTCCCACGCCGTCACCTTGGTCAGCTGCGCCTCGCACTCTTCGGCCTTTCTCCGACGATACGATGCAACGTCCGACTCGCCAGCCGGTGGATCAGCGCAGCATTCTTCCCAGGCGATGGCACCAAGCTCATATGTGGCTGCGGGGAGGACGTAGTCATTCTTTGTGGGGCCCTTGAAGACAGATCTAAAGAAGACATTGTTAGGTGGATAAAGAAGTATTTGGTATGTGTTAAAACTTACGGATCATGGGGTATGATGTTCTCGTCAAGCAGGCTCCTGGCCTCGTCAAACTTGCCCTGGGTCCTCTTAATGGTGGACATGCACAGCGCCCAGCAAGCCAACTCATCTTGCTCCGTTCGAATCGTTTCGACGACCTTGTCAGACGTACAGCGTTCCCACGAGAGGCATGGGATACAGTTCTCGAGCTCCTTTTCACCCATGCGCCGAGTGCCGTTCCACATGTAGCACAGCTCCATGGCCGGGCTAGTGCCAACGGCATCAGCAAGGTCAACCTTCAGGGCGGCGGCTCGCTCCTCCCACCGCTTGATCTTCATCAGCAGAAACGCCTCAAACGGCAGCTTCCTAGCCATGAACTTCTTTGCGCCTGTCAGCGACGGCGCCTTGCGGATGAACGCCTCCGCCTTCGCCTTTTGCCTCCTCGCCTCATGTGTGTCGCCACCATGGTGAGCATCACGATATAGCTCCAAAGAGGCGCACCCAGCTGCGAAGTAATACATTGCCGGGCTCCATTCGTTGTTCTCGAGACATCGAAGAAAACTATCCCGCATCAGGTTCCAGTCCTGGGCCAGGAGAGCGTCGATGGAGAGCTCGAAATCGTTGAGCGCAGTCACCTGCTTCATCTTGGAAGTAGGTCCCGACGAAAGCACCTCGATAGCCTTGTGCAGCTGACGTCTATGGGTGTGCAGACGGGCCTCCTCGACACGCCAGAGTCTAGACTCAGGGTATCGCTGTCGCATAGTTTTGAGCAACCTTTCGCACTTTTCCGAAGGGGGCCCAACGGTTTGGGCGGTCTCGTCAAAGTCCTTTTCGTGGGGGAGGATGTCCACCGTGCCTAGGATACCATTGTAGAAACCAAGGAGCACCATGGCAGATACAGCGCCAAAGATGTTGTCATACACGGTGCTTTCCCACAGCATCTTGACTCCCCTTGTTCGATCACCCTGAAAGCCTACAACAGACAGTACGCGACCGAGGGACGGGGGGACCAGGGTCAAGAGCAGCATCATGGTGCCAAAACCCATGCTGGCGCCAGAATGGACGAAGACATCCATCGGATCTTCCAGACTGAGGCTGCTCATGGCCTCAATATCCTTGGTTGACAGCTCGCCGGGCTTGCTGTCCGCATTAATTCCTAGGGTGCTAGGCTCCGGTGTCGTAAGGGCCGTCGACGCAGCTGGTGTCTGCAATCCAGAGGGTGCCTCCTTGGCATCAATAAACTCGTCGGAGCTAGAGTCATCACTTTCCTTCTTGGCGGGACCTCCCTCAAACTCCGCCATGTCATCATCAAACTGGCCGGGCATATGATCAGGGCCAGGTGGTGGGACAGCCGAAGCAGCCTGCTGGTCCAACCCAAGAGCCTTATTTTCGGCCGCAATGATTGTATCGAGCGCCACGTAAGCCTTGCGGAGCTTCAAGAAACTCTTCATGGCTTCCACCAGACTCTCCTGCAGAACACCGACGACGGCGCCCATCAGCAGCGTCTGCGACTTTACCAGCTCGTACTCGGCACCCGGCTCATAGATGCTTCCCTTCCGTCGACCCCGCTTCTGCGCCGTCCGGATGCCATCGCCGCACTTGGTCTCGCAGTCGTATAGCATATCCAACGTATCCGTCATGACCTGCTTCTCCATGCCCAGAACGGAGCGCAAGAAGAAGGTGACGGTGGAGCCCAGGCTGTGGAAGACCGAATCGCCCTGCTTAAGGGCGGCGTATGCACCATCAAGGTCATCATTCATGATGAGCTGGGCATGCTTCATCGCATCAGCCAGGTCCTCGAGCTGCTTCTTCTCGGCAGCTGCAGCGGCCGCATTTTCCGCCTCAGGGTCATTCTTGACGCTGGACCGCAGCCAGCCTCCGAATCGGCTCATGGTAGCGACAGTGATTCGCAAATGGGCCGCCTCAATTGACGGAACGACCGGCACGGGGATGAGGGGTGATAAGAGAAGGAGTGCGGAACAGAGATGCTGACTCTCTGCAATTTAAGCCGTGCTCCTGTGATCCTTCGTTCAGGCTTCGTTTTATATCCGAGAGCTGCAGGAGGGCCAATTTCTCCTGCTTTATTCGTTTGGCTGCACCATGCAGTGCTGCTCTCGGTGCTTGGGAGAGACGTGGAGGGATCAATCAATCCCGACTCCCCATCGGTAACGGTTTCGGTTTTTTTTTCGCCTGCTCAACGGCTCCTCGGAGGGAAAATATAGCAGACTTGCCACTATGGGGGAAACTAAGGTGAATAGAGTAAACCTAGATCTGGCCGATTGCACCACGGGCGAGGGAACAAAACAGCGGAGCGTTGGTTCTGACTTAGACCCCAAAGCCACTCTCTCCCAGGCACGCGTCCCACAATCTCACACTTGCGCCCGTAATGTATCTCTGATATCCAAGGGAGAAATGAGGCTTAGCTGTGCCACATGCCCCAACGATTGGATCTCACATCAGCCTGTGCAAATCATCCAATGAGCCGCTGCTCCCCACTGCGGCATGGAATGCTCTGCCACTAGCGAACCCCAACCTGCAACATGTCCCGGATTGTGTTGGTCGGATCTTGCCTTGACGGCCGATAGGTGCAGCTTGGAGCTGTCCATATCTCGCCAACCAGCTGTAAAAATCAGATTGTTAGCATTGTCAATTCGTAGTTCGTTTTGAGCGATTCATGCAAGAGTTCTCCAGCATTCCACTCAGCGCTGTATAGGGTAGGTCCCGCTCTGGGTGTCGACGACACATCGCTGCCTCCCTGTATTACATAACCAACGCCAACCCTCGAGCAGAGAGAGACAGCTCCGATCACCAGCACGCCGAATCCCGCTTTCCCCAACTCTCCATTCCAATAAAGAGCACACACATCTCTCGCAATCCAACCTCCCGGAACGCAAGATCCCCTCACAATCGACACCATGGCATCAGAGACGACCAAGCCTGCCGACGCAGCTGCCGCCCCCGCGGACCAGAAGCAACAAGAGCCCACCAAGCCCACCGTCCTGGGCGAGGACGACGAGTTTGAGGATTTCCCCGTTGACGGTACGTCGTCCCAAAGGAGAGAAAGCATCCGATTCTATATGGAATCTTCCTATCCTCGATGATTCCATCCCCTTGGCAGTAGCCGCCCGAGAAGCTTCAGAGAAAGGGAAAATGCTAACGAGGTCATGCGACAATCTGCAGACTGGCCAGACAACGAGACCGAAGCCGCTGCCCAGGCCGCCAGCGGGGGCGAGTCCTCCAAGCACCTCTGGGAGGAGAGCTGGGACGACGACGACACGAGCGACGACTTCTCCGCGCAGCTCAAGTATGTTCTGCCCAACACACCTCCCAAAGCCGATGTCTATGATTCGTTACCGCAGTACCAGACCGAGATGTGCTAACAAATGGTTTTCTTACCTACAGGGAGGAGTTGAAAAAGGTTCAGGAGTCGAAAGGACGATGAACGAGCGGATGGGAAAGCGAAAGTAAACAATGACTAGGATGAAACTGGGAATTCGGGTTTCTTTTTGAAGTTTCAACGATTCAATAGACGAGAGATAATGACTACGATCCTCAGCCGGCATGCATGGGTGATACAAGCATTTTTCATGCCTCCTTGAGAAATATGAACGCCCCGATACAAAACAGCTGCTACAGAGTCCGTGAAGTCTCATGTGTTGGTCACGAACACGTCTTTCAACCCATGGGATAGAAGTTATCGAGTAGGACAAGGATATTTGTACGGTCATCATTTTTGCTTTATTTTTTTTCTACATATGCTTCATAATAGGGCGTATTCCCTCTTGCGAGCGCTATCAGCGATTGCTACAGACTAGCCTTATCTTGCCGACCTTTTGATTCCAGCCATCTGGTCAACAAGTCTTCCCTAGTTGGAAGAGCACGCTTACTTACTCGACAGGGCAGTGATACCGGGCAGCTCCTTGCCCTCGAGAAGCTCCAAGCTGGCACCACCGCCGGTTGAGACGTGGCTGAGCTTGTCCTCGACACCGTACTTGGCAGCGACAGTAGCGGTGTCACCACCACCGATGATGACGATCTTGCCGTCCTTCTGGACACCCTCGACAACGGCATCCAGGGTAGCCTTGGTACCGGTGGCGAACTTGTCGAACTCGAAAACACCAGCAGGGCCATTCCAGAGGATGGTCTTGGCCTCGCTGATGGCCTCCTTATAGAGCTTGATGGACTCCTCGCCGCAGTCCAGACCCATCCAGCCGTCAGGGATACCCTCGGCATCGGTAGCCTTGCCAGTGTTGGCGTCCTTGTCAAACTTGTCGGCAGTGATGTAGTCGACAGGCAGGACAATCTTGACGTTCTTATCCTTGGCCTTCTGCACAAGAGACTCGACAGTCTTGGCGCCAGCCTCATCGAAGAGGGACGAGCCAATGGCAACGTTGTTGAGAACCTTCTTGAAGGTGAAGGCCATACCACCACAAATGATGAGAGTGTTGACCTTGTCGAGCAGGTTGTCAATCAGCTGGATCTTGTCGGAAACCTTGGCACCACCGAGAATGGCGAGGAAGGGACGCTGAGGAGACTCCAGGGCCTTGGCAAAGTACTCGAGCTCCTTCTTGACGAGGAAACCGGAGGCCTTCTGGGGCAGGTCGACACCGACCATGGAAGAGTGGGCACGGTGAGCAGTGCCGAAGGCATCGTCTAAGAAGAGGGGGCTGGTAAGAAACTTGCTTTGAGAAATAATAGGGGGTAATGGTAGACTTACTGACGTAGACGTCACCGAGGGCAGTGAGGCCCTTGCGGAAAGCATCGACTTGGGCCTTGTCGGCCTTGACCTTCTTGCCCTCAGCGTCCTTGGCGCTGCCCTCCTCCTCAATGTGGAAGCGCAAGTTCTCGAGAAGGATCACCTCGCCGTTGTCGGCCTTGTTGACAATGGCCTCAACCTCGGGGCCGACGGAGTCAGGGGCAAAGGTAACAGACTTGCCCAGGAGCTTCTCGAGGACAGGGACGACGGGCTTGAGCGAGTACTTGGGGTTGACGGCACCGTTGGGACGGCCAAGGTGAGACATGAGAATCACTGCCTTGGCGCCATTGTCGATGGCGTACTTGATGGTGGGGAGAGCACCGACGATACGCTGGGGGTTGGTGACGTTCTTGTCTGCGTCCAGGGGAACGTTGAAGTCGACCTAGGGAAGAAACGACAAGGTTAGCAGCTGGCGCGAACGAAAGCGATACTTTGTGGCGTGCCACCGGAAATCACATCATGGCCCTCATTCCAATTCGATTGCAAACAACTCGAGCGAGGAATTCCCCAGTTGGCAAACGCGAATGGCAGAAATATTCATCTCGTCGTGGGCAAGCAGGCCGCCTCCCCCACCATGACACCATGGTGATGGAGGGGCAGACAACAAACAATGGAGGGGTAGTAACAGCTCAGGTCAGCACTCACTCGGATCAGGACCCTCTTGCCCTTGACGTCAACGTCGGCGATGGAAAGCTTGTTGGACAGAGACATGTTTGTGATGTAATTAACGCAAAAAATGAGTTAGATTCTTGCGTAGGTAGGAGGTGAGAAGTTGGTTGGAGGAGGAGAAGGAGAAGAAAAGAGAAGAGGCTCGTCAGGCCATGGTGGGGAAAAGAGCGCAGCTACATACCTGAGCTAGTGGCAGCTGTTGGCGATAGACCTCGCCATAGGCCGCTGCCCCCCGGCCGCGGGAGTTGATGCCAGTGGGCTGCTACAGGTGCTGTGGTGGGGTGAACAGGTGAGGCGCGTCACACCTGCGCCGCCATCAGTAGATGTCGTACGGGCACCATCCACAGAGGTTCACATCTACTGGCCGGGAGCGTGCAGAACCTGGAACCGGAGACAAGGAACTGCTACCCCCGCCCGATTAACATGAGAAATCTCAAGCCAACCCTCACATGATTGGCCTCGTTGCGCCATACCGCCCTCCGGATTCTGGCGACGGACGGGGACTTTGAATGGCGGCCAAGCATGCAACCGAGGGCACGAGCTTGTCCCGGAGCAGGTTTACAGAACAGAGCTAAATTCAGCCGATAGGCCACACCATGCGCACTATGTATGCGGCGCAGGTTTGGCCGTTGAGCAGGCCCAACTACCTATGTACTAGCAATGCGATTAATAACAGCCTGCAGACCAGAGCAGTGGTGCCAGAAGATAATATTCAAAGTGATCGTTCTATGTCTGCGGGCGAGACGCCCACCGCGGTGCTTTTCCCAAACTAATTCTAGAGAACCGAGCCAAACCTCTTCGGATTGACCTAGTCAAAAATCTAGACTCATGGCATTAAAAATAAAAAAAACCCAATCATAGACCTTACGCCAGACTGCAAGCACGCATGATAACGAAAATAACATCCAAGAAGGGACAGGAAGGAGATCAGTAGACTCCCTTCTTCTCCATTTCAACACCAAGCGATGTGCCCATTAGCGCAATAACTGTATGTATAACTTCGACCTCCGTCACCGGGGTTAGGACGCCGGACCCGGGTTGGAATCGAGATGATATTTTGATCGTTTTTAGTCGGATGAGGTGGTAAGGGAGAGATACGCGGTCCATGCAATACCAACAGTAGATACAAAAGGCTGGAAATATATCAGTGACTGGACAAAATTTCATCCGTGTTGAGATACTCACAAGTTGGAACTGAACTGGCATCAATCGGAAGTTGACAATCTGAACAGCGGGCCAGACGATGAAGTTGGCCTTGAGAGTTGGGATATACATGTCCTGAAGCTTACGGGCGACGGCCCTCCTGCCGCCTCCCTCAGCCAGAGTCATGGATGTGAAGAAGACGAAGAGACCAAATGGTGCAAAGATAAACTGATCGAAAGCAACTCGCTTCATGGCGGGACCAAAGGCACTGGTCTTGGTGATGGGGAAGGTCTGGCTGAGGAAACTGAACCACTTGAATTGCACAGGGGCCATGCAGAAACCATAGGCCATGAAGCGAGTCAGACGCTCGAAATCGAAGCCGGTCGGCGAGGCTCTGTAGTCGAGGGCCAGGCCTTGGTCTAAGAGGCCGCTGCTGTTCTTGTTCTCGAGTTCGATGTCCATACGCTTGTTGACATTGCTTGGCTTACGAAGGGCTCGTTCGCGGATGGCGCTGATGGATTGGGCGACGGTGTCGGCAATCCCTCCCAGAATAGCGTTAGTTACCATCATGGTCATGACTATTTTGATGGGCTAGGTTAGTAAATGATTCGATGAGGGAGATATGTTCTGGAGGTCGCTGGGTAGTCATACTTGGCCGTTCATCATAATATGAGTTGAACCTCGCGGTGAGGCGAGCAGCAAGCGCCATTTCAATAAAAAAGATGATGGTATGCAGGAGCGGCTGTTGGCGAGAAATTCTAATTAGTAAACTGACACCCTAGCGATACGGGATTGAGAAGGTGAAGGTGTGATAAGGGAGGACGATTGGAAAGGGTTCAGATAGGACATGATCGCTCGATGGCGCTGATGTTTCTGGCTCTGATCTGGCCTAATGCGGATGGGATGCGGGATCGGGGCTGCCCTGAGTCGCCGGGGGGGAGAGCACGTACAATGCGGCCGAAGATATATTTTTCATTGATCGTGCGCGAGATGCGTCGCCGGTTGAGTTCCCAAGTCATGATGGCGGCGGTATCCTCTCGACTCGATTCTGTGTCTTGGTGGTGGCGGGAGAGGAAGGGAGGTCGCAAGCGAGTGCTGGGCGTGCGGCTGGGGAGCAGGGAAGAGGAGCCTCGAGCCTCGATCGATGACGAAGAGTAGGGGGCGCTAGAGAACTGCCGAGTACCCCGGATCGTGCTGGCCCCGGGCTTTCGCAGAAGAATGGGCTGTCGCTATGGGAGATGTAGTAATCGGGGAGTCGACTCGAGGACGGCGAGAGGCAGGTGTATCTGACGGCGAGGGTGAGCAAAATCGAGACGGAAGGAGGAGAGGAGGTTTCGCAGAAAGTGTGTTGCGTGACTGGGGTGGATTATCGCCCATCCATCGTCCAGGGATGTGACTGACACTTTGAAGGCAGTGCAGCACCTGACCCGGCCTTGCCTCCCACTCTTTGGGTCCTTCTTGGGGGGGCTACTGGGCTTACGGGGGTCTGGGAGGGCTCTTTGGGGCGACTGCCTGCCTATGGCGGCATGGATTTAACCTTTTAGGGGCGCTTCACTCCACTGGGAACCCACCATGAGTTGGGGTCTGGCAGCCATTGAGCCTTCCCCGAAGTCCCGAAGTCGGGGCCGTTTCCACCAGCCTTCCATCTGTTCTCTCATCCTTCAACGTCCTGGACCTCCCCTGCTCAGCGTCTACCGGCCTACATCGACCTAGAAATTCAATCCTCTAGAGGGCGAGAATCTGCCACGGGACGGGCTGCATTTGTTTCCCAACCACGCTGCTCTACCGACTTCCATATGTAGGGTGGGCGATGGCTGCCTCGTAGAGTGCGTGCGCATCTCTGTAAGCGCCGTAATCCTTCCGCTGCTCAAAATAGCGCCTTTCTCCACTTTCCGTGCAGGGCAGAAACGATACGACACTATCACTGACAACGTACATCGCGCACACCCAATATCGCAAGCAGCTTCAGCGACCGAAACAAAATCCGGTCCAACTCCAGGCCAGCGGGGAATAATCTGGTCATCATCAGACGGATCAGAAATCTCATGATAGCCTCAGCTCCTACTATTTGCGCAAATGAATGTAAGGACCCATGTGTTAGAGCATTGCCTCATTTCCGCTCTTGATGAGAGCAATCCTCAAGTGAACAAGAAATTGAAACACCGAACTGGCCACAAATAATGTCTGCTCAAACTCAACCGTAAGTAGGCCTGAAGTTGTTGAAAATCCAAAGTCTTGCTCCTCAGCGTCTTACCAAGTGAAGAAGAAGAATCGCCAAATTAATGACAGTCTTGCCCACCTGCGAATTCGCATCTGAACGGCTATCCTATATTGATAGCTCATAGTCTCTTAAAAGTAAGGGTATACGCACTCTAGAGGTAGGAATATGATGCCACCGCAATTAAACCAGTGCCTTTCTCGATAAACGACATTTGAGGAAAGAGATATTTATGCCAAGACTGCGTCTCTTTCCGGTTCATTAACAAGAAGGCCAAGTGATCCGTGTCTGAGCAAAAAATCTCCACGCCCATTCCGGTAAGGGGTTCTGAAACGAGAAACCTAGTTCCAAGAAAGCTCTGCAAGCTGAACACCTCTTTCCTTAGGTCGGTGGACTATTGACGTTCACCTGATCCTGCATTCCACATCTGAACGTTCCGATTACCGATGGTAGCAGTTCGACCAAGGTCTTCTAAGACCAGAATATTTCTGGCAGCAACTGTCCAGAAAGGAGCTCTCTGGGTTCTCCTTCCGAGCGTCGTTGTTATTCTTGGTAACTGTCACAGTCCGCCAAACTCGTACAGCCATATGTCGGGAGCCAGACACTGATAAGGCTAAGTCGCGCGAAGAGATGATATTGGTGACATTGTCACAATGGCGATGGAGCTCTTTGATGCCATTCTTTACATCCATCTCCCCCAAGAGACTCCAGCCGCAATTCAAGCCCAAAGTGAGCGACGTCGAGTCATAAGAAAATGCTACGGATGTTGGGGGCATGCCCTTCCGGTCCGGGAACGTCTTGACAGATCTCAAGCAATCATAAAAATGACCGAGCAGGCTGGGCGCCTTGAGCCAATCAAGCAACTGGGCTTGCAGAAAGCTAGGCCTGCCGATTATCTTGAAGAATGGCGCCGGTATGTTCGAAATGATTCACCTAGTAAGACAAGAATATGGCACCTCTGGAGAGAGATGGTTGGACATGGTTGGCTTCTCAATGTCTGGCGTAGCTTGGTGACATCCCCTATGCCGCAATTATCATGTCCAACGTTTCCCCTCGAAGGATCAAACTTCTCCACGCAAGGACTACATGGAACTGTTTTCTTGTTCACCGAAAATAGGTTCTTCTCCGTATCAGAGTCGTGTTGAAAGTCCCAGAAGGAAAGGTGGAATAGTCGTGACACTGAGGTCAGACTTGCGGGGACGTTGATGATTGAATGTAGAGATCTAACAAGAATATCAACGGACTTTTGCTTGATTCCCAACGGTTGATCAAGCGATCCCTTTGATAGAAGAGTTGCCAGAGGGATGATGTGCCCAGCAATCATGTAAAAACTCTCGAGTGTGTCGCTGCAAGATTTTCTCGAAAGCCCCGCAACCAGCCTATCGAGAACCGAAAGATAGGTTTTCTCACAGTGAAGTTTTGGCTCTTGGATCCAATCTCGAAGATAGGTGATTTCAAGCTGAGCGTCTGGGCCGTCGACTTTTAGTTGGCTGATGAAGCGGCAGACGGAAGCCGCGAAGGAGAAGAAAAGGGTCATAGACATCTCTGCTAGTGACTGGATTTTCTCCGGTCCGGCCCAATCTAGAGTTAGAGTCCGGCCCCCTGCCAGTCGGATACATTGAATTCTGTTCTGATATGGGAGAGACGATACTCTAGATAGAGACGAATGCCATTTCAAGTATAGAGTCCGGGATTCAAGGCAACGTCAGAGCAACTTGGGGAGTTGAGAAATGCTAGCGCTGGTGAGTAGAGCAACAAGCATTTTTGATATCCTCATCCCACTCGCATTCGTCTAGTGCGTCAATGACGATGACGGTGGGATGGAGGCAGTGACTGCTTTCAGCATCAAGGAGAGGCTGAAGAACGAGAGTATCCAACTCCTTTCCAAATATCTTCTGAAAGATATCTGGCTCCTTCTCTATTGCACTTTGACGTCAAGACGCACCCTTGGGACTTTGAGAATCAGATCGGCAGTGCTTGTTGTGAAGAGCCTCGATAGGGCGGGCTTGTGACTCTCGCCAATCTCGAAGAAGAGTGATGCTCCAAGATGGTCAGCGCACTCAAGTGATATAGCAACGGTCCGGGATATTGTGGATGGAGCGCCGTACCAGCCTTGCCGCTCGGCCGTATTACAGGTTTTGAGTGAGCAGCATTGACCCATCGTGAGATGTTAGTTCTTGGCAAGCAAATTCGATCGTGGACATTTGAGTTTATGCCAAATGTTACACCTTCAGCGATGGGGATTTGGTCAAGTATAGCTCGCGTTTCCATATCCGATATGACATGACTAGGTACATGAGCGTATAATGGCAAATAAACAATGCATAAACCAGGGTACTTGCGGTTTGATCTACTTGTAATCGCCTTGTAACTGCAGACTAAATCAACTATGTAGACCTTTTGAGGTCGAAGATGAACTCCTCAACTTCATTACTCTAGGACGACCACCTCAAGGCGCAAAGGCCGAAGAGGTCCATTATCTGGTGCCGTTTTTCCTTCTGGAGAGTATCTTCTAGCCCTTGAAGCTAGTCACAGGATTGAACGGTAGCAGCCAGCAGCCAACAGCCTTTGCGACGTTTGAAGCTTGTCGGCATTTCCACCCTCCAGTAGTCTCTACACCGCTTCAGCCCTATCCTTCTTATTAGCCGTCTCCTGTAGAACCCGCTCAATGCCTGTCTTGGAATTTTCGAGACGTCCCTAGAGATTCTGCAACACCAGGATATGACTCTGGCTGAGATTTCGACCACCTCGATGGCACTTACTGCCACACCAAGTCCTTCCATGGCGGCGATGAGGCTACCCGATGAGAGAAATGTCAGCAGCGCATCTGTGCCATTGAAGCCAACCGCTCGAGCGTAAAATATGGTAGCATCTTGCATCCATTGTATTCTGTGTTTCCATGGCTAAAGTAATACCGCCACCAGTCAGCCGATGTGGCACTTCGCTCGTTCCCCCACGACAATGAGTAGCATGGCATCAATCCAGTATAGATCAAATCCCAATACCCCAAAAATGGTATAGAACGGGCCACTCACTGAACTGGAGACAACACGATCCAAAAAGGAAAAGAACACAAAAAGCGATTCCGGGGAGACTCGAACTCCCAACCTTTAGTACCGGAAACTAACGCGCTGCCATTGCGCCACGAAACCGATTTTTGACTACGAGCCATGCAATAGCTATATATTAGGCTGCCAGTATGCTAAGCCTCGGGTTTCCTGGCCTGTTCTAGCAAATTGGCGAATAAGTTGTGATGGCTATGGTGCCAGGCTATATCCATGTGGAAGGAACATCAGTGCAGATGTATTCTATGAGCGGTAATTAAGGCATTATATATAGGCATACGGCAATTAACCTTTGATCTATTGTAAGGAAGCTATCTTCTTCTTACTAAATCTCAACCGTAAGGCTGCTAAAGACCCTGACTGGGGGCCGTCATCAGTGGAATAGACCTTGCGTGGGGTCCAAAGGTTCAAATTATGTTGGTTGTGCTGCACTAAGCTGCTGTCGACTGGCACAGTGATTCAAGCGGGAACTTATACTTAGGGGGTCGGAGCTGACACATTTTCCAATTCACTTCAGATGGAGTCAAGAGCTAGTTTAATACGAAAAGTATGATTGAATAGTTACTAAAGGAAACTTTTGTCTTGTAAGTAAGTAAGTCGTGTCAATACGCTCTATGCATAAATATCAACCCAAGAAATTGGATCATCGTTCGTCATTCATGCCCAGTAGAAGCCAATCCCAGATCAACTTCACCCGGTTCCTAATGCCGTGATATCTGTTTAAAGTCAAGTAGCCAGTCCCCTTCTCTATAGCAAGGGAGAGAGATGTGAAACGGTTGGAAAAAGTTCATCGAGGCAAGACATTTAAGCAAAGATTTCATGTTCGAGGCCAGGGATAGCAGCGGATCACCGCAAACGCTATGCCGTCCTCGCTCGTATTGGTTTTGGTCGTCATAATCATACAGCATCCAAGTGCTGAATCATAGGTGCAGATTGTTGACATCAGAGATGCTTCTCTGCTTCTTGTGCCCAGCGTTAGGAACTTCCGCAGAAGCCTTGCGCTTGGCTGAGAAAGACTCAAGCGGGCTCCGTGTGAGGTCACTGATTTTACTCTTGTGACGACGCACAGGTGTGAGAGGGACTCCAGCCGTATCGAATCGGTCAGACCGGAGGCCTCTGATTGCGGTATGGTTATAGGGCCCGCTGAAAGCAAGTGAGTCTTGTGTAGCTTGGTTGCTCAGAATCAACTGCTGGTTGACCTGATTGCGACGGAACGCTCCGACAATGTCCGAGTTCAGATGAGAGAGAACATCAACCTCGCTCGAGGCAGTTGTCGGGCGTGCGGGTGTTGAGGACGGGTCCCAGTTGCCCTTGGCCTTGTCCTCGTCATCAGAAGAGTCCGACTCTTCGAAAGAAATAAAATCATTAAGATTAAGACCCCGCTCAGCCTCATCCTCATCCTCTTCCTCCTCCCAGTTGAGTGCCTGAGAGTCAACACTGAACTCACTCTCGTCAGCACCAGTAATGTCTGGGAAGAATGCCTCGGTGGGGCCAATAGCCTGACCGTTCACAAAGTCGGCAAAGGTATTGGACGAGAACATAGCACTGAACATCATGTTGGCCGAGTTGCTAAGCATCGGGGATGAGGCGTCGATAGGGAATGCGGGGACACCATGGAACTGCTCTGGTGACAAATCCAGCTGTCTTCGTTGGTGAGGGGTGAAGATCATCATCTTGCGAGTGAGAGGGTTCAGGACAGCAATCGGTTTCTTGTCAGACTTGTCCAGACTAAAGCGCCCAACACGGGGCTGGCCGCGTTCAGTTTTAGCAGGGCTATCGTATTCCGAATCCGAAACATCGCTCGCAGGAAGAGACGGACGGCGGCTCCTGCGACGGACGGGGGGTTCTGGGATATCCTCTTCAGTTGTATCACCGTCAGCTAATAGCGAGAGTTAGCATATCATTACCCGATTGTCCTGCAAGAAGGCAGGACTTACTTTCATAGCCATCGAGCTCCGAAGGGTCCTGAAACGGTGTAGGGGTTTCCGCGAAAGGGAAATCGTCAATTTGAACACCAACGACGGGGGGTAAGACATTGGGGGTGGCCAAGGGAGTGGCATCCTCGTCCTCATCATCGGAGAGTTGGCGAATGATTTCCTCGGCCTCAGACTCGCGCTGGTCTCCAAAGTATTGGCCGTAGTCCCAAAAGCCCTCGGAGCCTGAGGAATCATCGGGGTCCAACTCAACCTCCCGGCGGAAATTAGGGTCGAGCTGGGTTTGAGCAACGAAAATGTCAGAGTACATGCCGCCATAGTCGTCCTCGGTGTCGGTAGAATCCGAATCACTATCCGAAGGGAGGGCAAACCGGACATGGCGATCAATCTTGGAAACGGATCCAATGTCCGTGTCTTGGCCAAGATCAGAGTCTTTCTCGGAGACAATGCCATGCCAGCTGACATTGTCGTCGGCGTCCTCGTTGAAGATGACGGAGCCACTCTCGTCGATACCTTCGATCGGATTGTCGTCGCTTGAATCATCTTCGTACGTATTTTCGGTCGTCGGCCGAGGAGTGGAGGCAGGGGATGGCGAAGGTATCACCTGCGTTAAAATATTCTCCTCCTCGGCCGCATTAACATCTTCCTCATCATCGTCTTCGGAGTCACTAATGTCTTCAACAGCTGAGTAACCGCCCTCATCGGAGAGATCAAATGAGGACGAGGAAGTGTCCGAGTCCCGACGCTTGGATGCCTTGGGCGGCGCGGGGCGAAATTTGCGCTTGACGTTGCGGGACATTCTGAGAAATATTATACCAATGAAATCGCTGGGTACAGTATGGAGGTGCTTCTTGTCAATTGATCAATGGAGGTCTGATCAAGGACCCAGGTTGGAGGTCTTGTGCGAGTAGTTCTAGGTGCAAGACCAAACTAGGTATCGCCGCTTGGCTGCGTCTATTTCAACGATACGACTTCTCTTCTTTTCAATAGAGGAGAAAGAACTTTTGAGGTATGGGGAATTGGAGCGAATATGCTTGAAGTCCCTACGATGCAATGAAATATAGCCGTTGGGATGACGAGACGAAGAAAAGCCCTCTAGTTCGGGGCAACTCGCAAAATTGTATGTCTAGGAGACAGGCTGTGCTTCTCTTTCAAGAGTAGCTACCGGATTAACGGTGGCCAGCAACTGGAAAGCCTGATTGTAAACTTCGTTGAGGTTGGTCGTAGTTGAATTATCTCGGTGAACTGCGGGACTGCGAGCCCAGACGTGATCCAGGCCCGCAGTGGGCGTTTACAGCTCAGCGGTGGCCGAAGGCATCTTGACTCGAACGAAGTTTAGGTTGTAAGGATACTCTGATGCTGATTGTTGGGTAGTTGCGACTTCGTTGTCTTGATTGATAGAATTGAAGATAATGTTCGGAGAGAAAGAGAGCAGAAAGAGGAGGGGGAAGAAAAAAAATAAGTAGTACACTGTAGCGAGGGACGGGTGTCTCGACTGGGGGGGGATAGCGGGTCCACCGGGACAGTGGGGTCTTTGGGCAGCCACCTAACATCTGATTTGCCATTGAGGCCTGCTGCAGGGCCCTGCCATCGTCTGTTACAGGGTGCCAGAGGTGCCGTAGGGGGGCTCTGGGTCCGATGCAGAACCGCAAGCACTGAGCAACAGCGGGGTGCAGCCCCTGCAAACGCCAAGCTAAGCCCACCTCACGGTACCTAGCTCAGAGAGGGAGCTCAATCCCTCGTTGCTGGAGCCTGGGATTTCCTTGCAATGGATCAGCTTTCTTTTTTTTTTTTTTTTTTTTTTTTTTTTTTTTGCTACTCGGCTCAGCAAATTTGATGTACAGCTCCAGATGCCTTGATTGCTCACTGGCCAGATCGAACCACCCGCTCGCTCCGTCCCTGACTCTTGATCAGAAGTGAGTCAACTTTCTGCTGGAACGATCGGACCTTTTTCTCAATACGGGCACGTAACTTTGTGACTTGTCTGGGAGTCGTCGAAAGTCTGGCAGGGTATAATCAAACTTCGGCTGTGCTAGGTCCCCCTCTCGGTCGTTTTGGTCAACATGGGTTCAACTTTAGCCTAGCGACATGGCAGTTGCTAACAGGCATCTCTGACCTGGCTTTAAATCTGAACACAGTCCGGTGGACAGAAACCCACCAGGAGCAGAGAGGAGCGAGCGTGCAATTCCCATTCCCAGTCCCCTCTTGTCACCGCACAGGGCGGGGGATGCACCGTCACCGCTCTTTGGGCGGGACAGCTGCCCCAATCCGCTGGTGCTGATCGCTCCATCGAGTGTTTGACTTAGGGTCCGAGCAACGGTTTGGCATACGGCTAGTAGGCATTCTGCTAGCACCAGGTGTATTTTAAGATGAGTTTGGGTAGCCTGACACGAGATCTCGACCACGTCATGGCTGCTTGAGGTAGAATTACATGCAGCACGCTTGCCAAACTGAGATTCAGCTACGAGATTGATTTGCCTGTGGCTGCAGGAGACAATTTCAAAGAGCATCTGTCTGATGAGTATAGTGGAACCTCTATGGGGGGAGGCCTACACCTACAGGTCGTAAGAGGTACCTGAACTATAATTTGCCTCCTCCTCAGCAGTTCCAGAGGGAAAAAAAAATCTGGAATGCTCAGAAGAAAAAAAAAAAAGGTCGCTAAAAAGGCAGCGGCGGGAAAGGAAAGGGGTCCAGTGAGGCGGCCTGGAGGTGCAACAATCGTGACGTACAGCAGTGGAACAGCAGTGGGACAGCAGCGGAGATGCTCCACCTACAGCACAGGGTCTTCGGTTGATCGAGTCACAGCCGGAAGCCTCATTTCAAATCGGAAGACTCCCAACGAGAGGGTGGGTGAGAAGCTGCCCGTCCGGTTGCCTATGCGGTTGCAATCACGTAGTCATCACGCGTTTCCCCCTATTCGTGGCCATTGCTCGTCCTCCTGCACCAGATGTGACAGCTTGCATCGCATCGGATCTAGAGCTCCGAACAGCACTATTCGTCCGGTCGATGAGCACTATGCGCATACATATATGTACGCTCGATTGAGTTTGAACCTAGCAAAGCAAATTGAGCACTCGATGTGGTCAATGCAGACTCGCCCAAGCGATGACTGTCTTGCACGCAGGAATGATTGGATGTGACCAACAGAACGAGCGGTGACACAGAATGCGGCAGTAATTATCAGTCACGTCGGTCATACAACAGAGGCCACAAAGGTCAGGGTGGTCAGCCACTTGGCGACAATGAACGAATAGCAGCCAGCGGGATGGGGATGTATATGGATGGGTGCAAGTCTACATAGGTAGGACGATAATACTGCATAGTGCGCCAACTTCGCTAAGCCCTTTATTCCATCTGACTCTCCATAGCGTTGACTCACGCGTGCATAACGACACATGGCCTGGCTGGGCTAGGACGAGATAGTCTGATTTCAACTGCCACGGCTGTTCGCTGGCTAGAGTTACGACTGTCACATGCATGCAGATGCCCTCAAACCCTCGTCAACACCCATTGTAATTCCTTATGCACACACAAGCGGCTGAAACTGTCTGACCACACCCTCTCCGGACTCCTTCTGACCCAAGCAGGGTAGGCCAGAGGCCCAGGGTACCTTAGGTCGGCAGGATGGACTTGGGGCGATGGCCGTCAGGTTTGAATCATCTTCAAGGGATCTTTCCCTGGCGCTGATCGGGAGAGAAGACCAGAAGAGGCCGACGCTCGTCCAATGTACATGAATTTTGGCTCGCAAGCGTCAGGGTTGTATTGTGGGTGAATTTTTGAGGCCACGGATCTTCAGACTTGTAGCCCTTTGGCAGGGGTCGCGAAGGTCAAGGTCTCAGGGGCCGTGTGTGTCTTGGACTCTAGGGCAATCCGGGGTTGCTCCTCCTGGGCGCATGCTACTTTCCTTCTTCGAGGACCCCAATTAATACTCCGACTGCCATTGTCAATGCCTGTTTGTGCGAGGTGCGACGTGGGAGCTCGGCCGGCCAATCAGTGGGCCACAGAGTGCATACCGTCTGATAGTGCTACAGCTGGTGATGTGCTTCTGAGCTGTCGTCTGTACTGGTCCAAAAAAAATCCGCACAAATCTACAGAACCAGTACTTGAATTTTTCCTATTGGCTGGTGTGTTGTTTTCATCCAGCCGTCACCGCTCATCTGTGTTGTGTAGGTATGTCTATTGGTAGATACGATGGCCAGCGCATCGAGCTTTCACAGGCCAAGACCAGCGGCAGTTAACGGTTGCCCCGCCAGCCAGACGCACCGCAAACACGCCGCAATGTAAACAGGGATCCATGCTGTTTGCTTCTGCCGACCACTTGCATCAAGCACTTTGGCACCCATTCACGCACTTGATTTAATCTGAATCCGACTCCACCACCGCCAGATTCGACAAGTCTCTTCATGCCAAGTGCAACTTCGTCGTATCTTCCTGTAATCATTAATATTTCCTCCGGCTACGCATAGTCCTTGGTAGTTCTTGAGACGGACGGACAGCTCCATCGTATCATATCTTAATACTAGCCGAGAAATCACGGTGCCATGGAGGCAGCACATCGATCGTCGGCGTCCTCGCACAACCTCTTTGAGGTGTATCTGCGGCTGCGACCGCCCCCATCCAACGGGACGGCCACAGAACGAATCCTGACCGTCGAGACGAGAGAGGGGGAGCACGACGAGCAGGGCGATGATATCAACTTGGGCACCTCGCACATCGTTCTGAACCCGCCCACTGATCGGCGGCGGGCCATCGAGAAGTTCGCTTTTACTCGCGTCTTTGAGGAGGACGCTTCGCAGCTGGATGTCTTCCACCGCGCCGACATTCTGCCCATGGTTGAAGGCGTGTTGGCGCCCAATGGCGGCGAGGGCACAGATGCCATGGTGGCAACCTTGGGAGTTACCGGCTCGGGCAAGGTGCGTTTCCTTTTTCTATCTGCCAGTATTTGGGACGAATCGAAAGCTGATTTTGTCTGCAGACTCACACCATCCTGGGTTCCAAGACCCAGAGAGGCATCACCCAGCTCTCTCTCGATGTGATCTTTAGCTCCCTCGGCGATAACATGATTGACGAGGATGATCTTCTTGCAGTTACGGATTCCCTGCAGGCATGTGACGCCTCCGAATCCACTCTTTATTCCGCCGCACAGTTCCTCGATGCTCTCTACGAGCCGCAGCATATGACGAGGTCGCGTGCGGCCACTCCAATGATTGTATGGCATATTCTACCTTGTTGGGTCTCTTTTCTCCTCGAATTGTGCCGGCTAACAGCTGTTTAGGGCGAGTCTCACGGCTTCATGTCTCCTCCGCCCGCCGCTCGACGTAACTTGCACCGCATCTCCAACGCACCGCAGACCCCAGATGTCAGTCATATTAGCGTGGCCTGCGATACTTCGTCCGAGTATGCTGTCGTGGTGTCCATGTATGAAGTTCACAATGACCGAATCTACGACTTACTCTGCCCCCCCTCCAAGGCAGCCTCGTCCAAAGACATGCGTCGCCGCCCGCTTCTTTTCAAGTCCACCGAGATGTCGCCAGACCGCAAGGTGGTTGCTGGTCTTCGCAAGGTGGTCTGCGCCACCTTGAAAGATGCCATCATGGTTCTAGAGGCCGGTCTTCAAGAGAGGAGGGTCGCAGGCACCGGAAGCAACAGCACATCCAGTCGTAGTCACGGCTTCTTCTCCTTTGAGGTCAAGAAGAGATCAAGGAGTCGCCGAGCCGGATCTTGGGGGGGCAGCAGGTTTACAGTTGTGGACTTGGCTGGCAGCGAGAGGGCCAGGGATGCCAAGACTGCTGGTGCTACCCTCGTAGAAGCTGGCAAGATCAACGAGAGTCTGATGTATCTGGGTCAATGTCTCCAGACTCAGAGTGAAGCAAACACAAACAAGGTAAGTGTTCGTGATATGATAGTTCAGGACCGGAAATTAGTGCTAACAACAGCAGTCCAATGTTATCCCATACCGACAATGCAAGCTGACTGAACTTCTCTTCTCAAATTCCTTCCCTTCAGCCTCTGCCCAGTCTCACGGGGTCAGAAGGAATCCTCAACGGGGAATCATGATCGTAACTGCCGACCCTCTAGGAGACTTCAATGCGACGTCACAGATCCTCCGATACAGCGCTCTCGCTCGTGAAGTCACTGTTCCTCGGATCCCCTCAATCACCGCAACGATCTTGGCCAACCCCCCAGTGCCTGCGAACAACCCGACCAGCCCCGTGCATCAGCATCACCCTCGCCCATTCGTTCCCCCAGGATGCTCTACCTCCTACCGAACGGTATCCGCAGGCGAGCGGGAGACCATGGAACTTGCTGCTCTCGAAATCGCTCGGCTGAGCGATGACCTCGACCAGCTTCGAGCGGAACTCGAGCACCAAGTTGAGGCACGCACGACCGCAGAGGCGCACCTTCTCTCCATGGAGGATCGCATGCTAGACCTCGAGGCGGATATCCGAGACGACTGTGCCTCTGAATTCGAGCAGCGCCTTGCCCTCGAAATCGCCCGTTTCAAAGCATCCTTCGCTGTAGAACAGGAGCGCAACGAGGAGCACTGGGATCGGAAAGTCGACCTCCTCGAACGCGGCCTGGATATTGACCCCTCTGGCCAAGACGGAGATAAGGAGAACGTGCTGGTCGAGAATCTCGAAGAGGAGGTCGAGCGCCTCAGGAGGGAAAACGGAATCCTCAAGCGCGAGCTGGCATCCCGCAGCCCGACCAAGCGCCGGCCCCTGGAGGAGCGGGACGACTTCTCAGCCGGCTCGTCGCCTCACCACGCCCACCCCTCTGCCCTGGACACGAGCGTCTCCAACATTGGCCGCAAGCTGGAGCGGATGCGGGTGAGCAGCACCAAGTCGCAGCAGGCCGGCACTTCGTCGTCGCGGAATCCTGCGGCTGTCGCCTCGGGAAGCCCGAAGAAGGTGCGCAGACCGGCAAATAAGAGGTGGGAGGCCGAGGACGAACTGCAATAGGGCTGCTGATCGATTGGTGTCTCAATGTTTTTGTTTTCCATGGCGATACTTGGTTTTGGTTCTATTCTTTCTTCTGGATAAAGTGTTTAGGGATCGGGGCTTGCTTGACTTTGTTGTTTTGATGGTTTCTCTGGAGAAATACCCCTTGCAAGGCTTGTTTCATTATCGACATATTTTGAAG
This sequence comes from Clonostachys rosea, assembly GCA_026958235.1. Lineage (NCBI taxonomy): Eukaryota > Fungi > Ascomycota > Sordariomycetes > Hypocreales > Bionectriaceae > Clonostachys > Clonostachys rosea. Next base: position 1,875,205 of record CP110208.1, read on the forward strand.
CTGATATATACGTATATATACATATTTCCAAAGCGAATATCATCACACTTTCCTAACTGATCTAGACTATTGCTGGCTGGGGAAAAAATGCGTCAAAGATTATTATTTGGCCCTTCTGATGGCCTTGCCCATTCGCTTCATGACATAAGGACACTTATGACAAAATTATAGAATAAATGTTGCGCTGTGCAAATACGTGCATCGATCCATGCATCCATTAAATGGCCATTGAGGCTTAGGCATTGACCCATCATTTGGATGCAGAGGGAGTGTAGTACTCGGTAATCTGGGGAGGAGCCGTGGGTTGATGGGTTGGGCTCAGCCTCTGAGGCTCCTTGCCCTTTTCGCTGTAGAACTCCGTAGGCATTGGGTTCTGAGGCTGGGTTGAATCCCGATTCTGCAGGGGAATGCCAGGTGCAGGAGCTTGAACGATCTGAGCGCCCTGAGGGAGTTGCTGCCATCCTTGGCCTGCCCCCCAGAACGATCCCGGGTTGACAATGACGACGCGCTGGCGTTTAGCCTGGTTTCTCTTGTGGGTGTCGATGCAGGAACCAATAAAGAGGATGAAGTAGATGAGCCAAAGAAGCCACGAGAAAACTGTGAGTGCGATCCACTGGCCAAAACGGCCGTTAAATGGCAGGGTGCAATTGTAGTATCTATAATCCTGTATGCTAGAGTCATAGCGATAGTCGCAGTTTGACGATCTATCGCCATAGTGGGAGATGGCGGCAAATGTGGAATGTACACCAGCAACGAAAGAGGCAGCGAGCCAGATGAGCAGACATATGCCAACATGGGCGCCGGGGTGAATGCCCTCCTTTTGTTTTCGGACAGCACGTACGATGAGCTCGGAGAGACTCCAAGCGAATGCGATCAAAGCCTATTCATGGGCAAACGAGTGTTAGTTCAATAAGGCCTTAGTAACTAGGTTGCAACCAAAACATACCGCTGGCGATGAGTACCAGGCTGTATACACTTCAGTAGTTGTGCCCTTGAAGGAAAAGGATAAGGCTATGCAGAGAATAGCCACAACAATGCCTGCGCCGTGGAGGGCCGATCGAGTAATTTTCCAGCCTTTCGATTCAGTGGGCTCCGCGCGGATGATCTGCTGGTTGGCCTGAGGCTGGGCAGCGCCATATTGACTATAGGTTTGGAAGGGTTGGCCGTATGCGCCTGGGAATTGCGCATATGCCTGCGAAGGCGCTTGGGGCTGAGGCCCGGTGGTAGCCATGGCTGTCGCTCTCGAAGAAACCTGGTGGTGTTTACTGGCGACTGAGATCTTCGACACGGAGGATGGGGCGATTCTCGAGGTTCTTCAGAGGAAGCCGCAGGGCTCAAAACACGGGTCGAAAACTAAGCCAGATATACTGAGCGACGGAGAACGACTGAGGATCACGAGCGGAACGGAGCGAATATTAGTAGGCGCGGTAGAGAGCGAAAGCGACGAAACGAAGGTAGGTTGTAGCGTAGGCTGCCAGGCGGGGATCGTGAACTTCTGAACGAACGACTGAAAAAGCGAATGGTGCCGATGGCTCGACGGTGCCTGTCGTGTGAAGAAAAGGAACGAGCGAGGGGCGTGGCAATCAGCGCAGGCAGCAGGAGGTCAGAGTTGGAGTCAGCGAACGAGCCTGTCAGACGTCGAGGCTTGGCCTGCCCTACAGGCTCCAAAGGCCTAGTCTCGACTCACCATTTCGGTAGGATCCTGTAGGGCCAAGACAGGGCCAAGAAAGGAAAGTCGCAGAGTCATGCCGAGGAACCGGAAATTTTCTGCAGGGGCGGACCCTTTGACGATTCCTAATTCTGAGGCTAGCTGCCACTGGCGAGGTGCCAAAACGGCGGACCCCTAGCTGAGGCTAAACACATCATCGTCTGTTTGGCCGTTTCTGGCGCCTCCTGTGTCCTGTCGCCGGAGCGCCCCGCCGCCACAGCAGGAAGCCGCATGATGAGCAAATACAATGCAATGCTGGTCTCATCCTGGGCGTCAAACAGGGCTGAGGCGAGCAGCTAAATTTACTTTCCATAGGGGACTTGCGGCATGTAATGAGATTTCTCCCTCTTTCGGAGTCAAGCAAGGTCACCTACCTGGGATGGGAGGATTTCTAAGCGCCTACTACTTTGCAGCTGTCTCAAGGCATCAGAAGAACTGCATGGGTGATAGTGAATCCACTCTGTGATAATCTGCGTCCCCGATTAATACCTATTGACCAATCTCAAATGCATGATTGACGCCTCAGCGAAGCAAGCCACGAACCCTCGCACTAGCTGGAGTAATGACCAACTGCCGAGGCGCATTTGGGTTCTACCTGCATCTCGTAGAATCCGGACGACACAGTAGAACTTGTGGTTCATAGACGGTTTGATTTTTGGTATATGGATCATATCTATCCTCTGCAAATACAGCATCGCTTTCTGCAACCCGGGTTCGGTCCTCTTTTACTCCCTCTGCAGGATGGCAAACAATCCCATCACGCCCAGCATGACCGTCTTTAGCCATGGGTGCTCTGACAGGAGAATTGTGACGTATCCGACAAAAGGAATATCTAGCACAATGATTAGTACAAATGTGTCAGACCAAGGCGGACAACTTGGGGGCGCTCACAGCCAATAACACTACCAATGATATCCTTGCGAACCAAGTAGTCCTGGCCTCGAGCGTAAAGCTATCAGTCAGGGTCAGTATCCGTCCAGCCTGTGGTAAAAGTTCCCATGCTACACACCTCAGTATCGTCGGAAGGATTGTTGTCACCCTTGGTGAGAAGCTTTGCGTCCTCGCTAGGATATTGTGTCAGTTCTCGAACGACTTTGACTCCACGTCCGACCAAAGAGCTGGTTGAGGAATACGCACCCCTCTCCGTATTTCCTGACGACACGGTGGACAATGGGAATGTCCTTATCCTTCACATTGTATACGACGACCTCTCCGACAGAGGTATCTTGCAACAGATTGCGATTCCACAGGAACAGCAGATCTCCTCGCTGGAAGGCGGGCTCCATAGATCCGGACAGAACAACAACGATCGGGGACGGCGAGTCGGAAATGACAGAGAGACCTTTCCACATCTGCGATAGATCTGGTTAGAACAGAGGATCGACACATAGCGAGGATATCTGGGCGGTGGTCTGGGGTACCATGAAAGCTGAAGACAGGATCAGGGCGAAATTCAAGACCTGCGCGGCGGCCTGCCGGGGGTTCTGAAGCATGGACAACATTGCAGTGGTCGACAATCGGGCACTTTGTAGATGTCGTGAGCAGAGAGGGCCGATTGCGCAAGGGCCCCAATGACGATGAGGCTGGGAGGTCGAGTTGCGTCGCGAGTTGAAGCAGATCGTGATGCAGCGAAGCGTGTCCAAGCTACCAGCTACGGTAGCCACTCGCAGTAGTGGACATGTGGCTCTCCAGCAACTGTTTGAGTTGGTGTGCACGGACCAATGCACCGAGGGTCCTTAAAATCGCCCGCTTCCTCGACTCTTCCATGCCCAAAAAAGAACAAGGCAAAATGCGGGCCATTTCGTGTGGGGGGTTTTCTCCAATTGCACTGGTGTAGGCCTTTCATTCAGATCTGTGGCTCTCCAATGTGGCTGCCGCCTGTGATTCCAGGGCGCTAGAAGTGATGTCATAGAGATCGAGAGAATCGGTGCACTTCAGTCTAAGGACCGACATTGAACGAGTGACGTCGTCAATTAGGCCTGCTGATCATTCTTCAGGATATTATTTATTCTCGGCGGCATGGCCCTAGTTATATATGATTTCTTCTCTCTAGATTCACATGAGAAACTAACATTAATTCGAACTACATTGTGCACAACTTCCACAAAGCAATCTTTCTGAGGAGATCAAAATGTCAAACAACAGCCAGAACCAGCAGTCGCAGCCAAGCCTTATGGGAGGCCACGCGCAATGGGTGAAAGGTGCAGCAGAGGTGAGTTGGCAAATCCGGGGCTTAACTTCCATGCCATTAGCTTGACGAAACTTACTGATTGTACCTGTTTGTCCAGGCTGCCATTGGCGACATTAGCGGCTCACACGCCTGGAAGTCGTCTGGGGAACAGGACAAGGCAGCCGGTGTCGCTGTGATGAAGAAGGCAAGCGAGACGAGAGATGAGAGTCAAGGGTATGGGCGGGTGGAGGAACTAGCAGGCAAGGCCACTGGATGCGAGGGCATGAGGATGGAAGGTGCTGCGTCCAAGCGCGAGTAATCACCAACTTTTGTCCTGGCCTCATGGCGTTTTGCTGCGACAGGCTACTGCAGTATATTGACACATTGTAGTTCTATAATCATCACAACATTGACGTACAAATAGCCGACTGCGGCATCTGCTACCATTCCGTGCTGTTGACGCTGGCTAGACATCGAGTCATTGCTTGATTGTTGATTGTACATGTGGCTGTGGTTGGCAGTTGCTTGTTACTTTGAACCTGCTCCTCATGTCTCCTCCCACTTAATGCTGTCTAGAAACCAGGGAAAGTGCAGTACTCTGACTGATGCAGCCACTTTGCGACCCAACACCATCCATCTTCTTTGTTTTGGTCCTCTGGCTCCCTTTTCTCTACACCATCCCGCTTTGCTTTTATCTGCATTCCCTGCTCGATCTCTCTCGCAACCGTGCCAACTCGAGCACATCAGCTTTACCAGTCATTGTCATACTCTCTTTCACCTCCCGTCATCTGCCTTACGATCGCGTGCCTCTGATGGAGACTGCTCCTCTCCTTTCGTCGGTGGGCGGTCTGCCTGGCCCTACCACGCTGCAGGACCATGTGAGTTGTTGCAAATATTGGAGTCATCATCTCGCCCACTTAGCCCATCTAACCGGAAAACCTATTTCAGCCGGCCTTCCTACGAGCCAGCCATTCTCCATGGAGAATCATCCCACAGAATGTCCTAGTGATCCTCCGAGGATTCGTCCTCGCCTACCTCTCTGCAGTTACGGTCATGGTTGCCAACGACAAGCTTACAACAGAATCGGAATTTACGAACTGGAGGCACTTCTTCGACTTTGCCATTGTAAGCTTCTTCTTGGTGCTCGTATACCACATTATCACTTTTGTAAGTCACCCCTCCAATCACCTTCTGTTCCGGGTCTAACCTGCCATTCAGTCGTGGACATTCACCCATTTATACTACCCCCACGTCGAAGAAACCGATGGAATCGAATCATACATCATCTCGGCAATGTCTCTACCAAGGAACATGGCCAGTCTGCGCAACCAATTCTACTTCACCCTGTTCTACGCCACAGCTGTTGTCTTTTCCTTCATGAACTCTACCGTGTATTGGTTCATCACTCGGCAAAATGAAGCTGGCGAGCCTGAGGAGCCCCCGCCCCTGAACCTGTCATCGACTTCGGCTCTGCCAGCTTTGCCCGATACTCCCTGTAAGTGCCCATCCGATGGGCCTCTCCCCATCTCATAAGAATATGCAGCAGCTAACATCAGAGGGTACTAGTCAGCGATTTATTCGGAGAGGGTTGGTTCAAGGCGTTTGTCCTAATCAATCTCTATGGCGTCACGTCTGTCATCATGATGATTGAAATACTCTTCTTCAACAGCGTCAAGCGTCCCTTTGTATGTCAACTTTTGTCAAATATTCTCTCCGCGACAATTCTGACAGATTTTAGGCCATTGGCTCGCATCTTGTAGGGCTAATCCTATTTTCCGGACTTTATCTCGGCTGGGCAGCGATCGGGAAACTAGTGACTGGCTGGTTCGCATTCGATTGGCTTGATGAAAGCAAGGTTGGCTCACAGGAGGCTGTCACTGCTTATTGTATCGGCTTCGTTCTTCTTGCACCTCTCAGTGAGTCTCATCGGTGCATTATTCGCTCAGAACCATTATCCTAACATCCACAGTGTCTACCTTGATGTTTGGCTTCATCGCTGTGCGAGAAGGCTTCACAAAATCCCTTAGCCGGTCACGCGCTGCGGCTGCTGCCGCTGCCGCAGCAGCCCAGGACGCTCTCTCGGACTCCTAAGTCTATGGAGCCCACCTGACGATATCGGACACTCTATGAGTCAGATATACCAGGTGGGGGAAAGTTTGTAGTAGGGCAATACAGACATTGGATGGTGTCAAAGTCATCCTGCTGAAGGGTAGAGGCGCAAGTGCTACCCTAATCATCATAAGTAGGGTGAGATTCTCTCTATACCTATAACATACCTAGTGAATCATGTAGGAGGAAAGGGCGTCATGGGGGGAACTCAATGACCATCGATTGTCCTAAGGTATGAATAACTTTACACAGCTCTTACCTAGTGAAGCCGAGTATTCTGTCCAAAATTCAATCATCATTTTTCCCTTTTGCAATTGCGCTGCTGAAGGAATTTTGGGACAATACGGCTGCTTCTCTTCAAGAGACCCACGCCCATGAGCATCCTTCCATGCCTACCTCCAAATTTCAACTGCCCTTGACCTCTATCATTTGCAGGCTGAAGAAACAATTGACAGCAGTTCTTCGATTAGACCATTTCACAATCATGGCATCGCAGAACCAATTACACAATAAAATCCCGGCAAATACACTCTAGCCAAGTAGCGGGCAACTCTAAAGCCGGGCAACTTCACCTCGTTTAAGTGAACCATCAAGTCCGTTCATGCAATGTAACGACTGATAGCTGAACCAACTGACGGGTCCATTGTAGTACCTGCTTGATTGAGGGTAGCAAAGTTGTGAACGAGCAAAGCCCGATCAATTACGGAAAGACGTAGAATCACCACGTCAGCATCAGTGAGCCAAGGTCCCCAAGCCAGTTTGTCGGTGTCGAATTCATAGTTTCAGGATGGGAGGGGGAGATCCGCCTGACCCTGAATTATTTGAGCAGGCCATCCGGTGACTTTTGGTGGAACACGACATGCCAACTCAGAGATGGCCAGAGGGAGAGGATGCAGTACAACGTCGGCTCGACGACGAGAAACGGAATATGCCTCTTTACTCCTCATCGATTCTTCCTCTTCTAGTTTTCTCCTTAAAATAGGACTCAGTCTCCTCTGGCGCATCATTGGCTCGAGGGCCATAGTTTTCCCACAAGTCATGCACGTCTGGAGCCCAAGATGCGCTCTAAGCGACATCGGGAGCATGACGACCGAGGGCACCGGGAGTGCCCAGTTTTCAGGGGAAGTGTGTCGGATGGAAATGAGCAAATGAGCCGTTGGACGATGACTCCACCTCGGGCCAAGTCCCCGGAGCAGACCAACTGTGTCCCAGGGTCATCAGGCCGAAATGGACAGCCGGTTGGCCCGCGCTGGAGTCGGTGAGCTCTCATCTAAGCGTAACGGCAGCTAGATGGAAGATGGCGGAGGCGGAGAGAACCAAGACATGACCTGATTACCAAAAACCCCTCATTTTACGTCCAGAACCTACGTGAAATCAATAGCCGAGGGAAAGCATTGAATTCCAAAATAACAAAGCTCGTGAGGAGAGAGGGAAGCTAAGGATCTTGGGTACCGAGACAGGTTGGCATACATGTGTAGGGTAGGATGGTGAAGCAGCTTATATAATGAAGATATCCAACCACCGTGTAGAGCGCGTGCATCGTGACCTCGTTCACCCTCCTGCTCCCCAGATCCATGCCCACTTTCCAGAACATTCCGGCCTTACTACCCTCGTCCGGGTCTTGGGCGTGGTACGTATCCCTTTTCGATGGTTTGATGGATGCATCTGCCTCGATGCCCAACTCCCATATTCAGGTAGCTGCGGGAAATTACACAGGACGATGCTTCCATACCGCATCTCTGGCAGCTCGGACGGAGGGAACCCCCCCTCTGCTGATTGTTGCTCAGTTCCAAGGCTCGTCAGAATGGACGGGACCTCATTAGAATCAGGACACGGGTTTACAGTAAGAAGCAGGAGCACGAAGCACGAACCAATATGGGTTGATTGGTCGCTATTATAGCACATAAGCCATCCAATCTCTTGGTGTGGTGGGCACTGGGGAACACTACGTGCAGAGATTCACGGAGACGTGCGCGAGAACCTACCTCCCGTCCATGTGTTACCCTGGATATGATCATTGATGGTGTGCCAATGGCAAACCACAATGTTCAGCATGTCTCGTTCGAGTCTTTCCCTTTGTTGCCTAATCTGCCACCAAGACCAATTGGACCTTTCCCCGTGTCTCAGCCCAAGGTCCCAGAGACATGTCTGTGACTGGCTGGAACATAGTATGTTCAAACTCTATCTCGCCGTTGGGGGGGGGACCAGTACATACCGTCTACCTGAGTCTATGTCGCCCGTTCCCAGTTATCAGCTGGTTATCTATGCGGGCCGGTCCCTGGTGGAAATGGGTGGAGATACCAACAGCACGTCGGTGCCTTGCGACTGTCTGATGCGACGGTGCTGCTTTGGGGGACCTGTGCAATCAAACCTGCCTGGGGGAAGCCGGGCGGCTAGAGGGCCAATGCGATGGGCAGATGAAACTGATGGGGATGCGTGTTGGACGGGAGTCGGTGTGTACATAGGTACATACGTGGATGGATGCCCTACGTGCTGTGGTGTGGTTAAGTGCGTGCGTGCTCTGGGCAGCGATGATCGGCAAGCCTGACGAGCTGCGCAAGTACCTGGACGTAGACCTACCTCGACGCAACGGTCTGCGGGCCCTCAGAGGCCGCTGGCATTGGCGGAGATGCAGTTGGCTGCCATCATGTGCAGCCCGGGTAGACGATACCGCTGCTGCTAGCAATGCCAACAGGGACACCTGACATGTCCTGCCGTCGGGCGTAGATGCGACCGCCCTGGTGTCGGTGAAAAAGAAGCAAGAAGAAGGAGATCTATTTTAACGCATCTGGGTCTATCGGGACATGGGGGTCCAGGTAGCGGCGACCTCCATCTACCGACCGCTGGTGCATGAGGAGAGCCCATAATTGCCGGCCGCTCACTGGCTGCGCTCGGTGGCTGGGGCGGTGTCGCTACAGGGGAGTCTGGGCGGCGGCGGCAGCTAAGTGGCTGGTGCCAACAAACGCCTGAAGCCGCTGGAGCGTCAGGAGGGGGTGGATCTTAACTCTAATACAAAACCGCCCAGACGAAATCTTTGGGCTTCTTCCCCTCTCCTCTTCCTCCCCACACACAAGCCATCAACAACGGGTCGCAAAGCATCTACAGGTATTCCGTGATTTCGCTTTACTGCTGAAGGCACGAATCCTGTCGCCCGGGCCCGAGCCAATCTTTCCCTCTTGTGCGTCATTCACTCTTTCAACCCGACACCCCCACCCCCGACTCTCCTCCGCTCTCTTCGTCGCTCTCTTCAAGTCCAACAGGCAAAGCACACGCACACCCCCGCGTGTGGCGTGTCGTGGCCATCGTCGCATTCCTGCCTGCCTGGGTATATCCGATCGCCTACATATATCCGCTCGCGTCTGCCTCAAGCCACTTGCCTATCCCATTCAGAGTTGTTTCCATTCTTTAGTTGTCCCCAATAAGACATCTTGAACTCGCATTGAGGAAACAAGATCAACCAACCAGTCAACCAATACCCGCCGCCATGTTCAAGCGCTCGTTTAGGTCTCAGGACCAGACCCGTGTCGACAAGGCTGCGAGACTAAAGAAGAATGGCTCATCGCGGGAGCCTACGAAGATCACGAAGTTGCAAAAGTCGTTGACAACGGAGAAGGACCAACACCAGCCTCAGCACGCTCAGCACCAGCACCAGCATGCTCAGCATCAACATGCTCAGCCTCAGCACGCTCAGCGCGCTCAGCACCAGCACCACCAGGCTTCGATGCCCAGCCATCAGCCTAGTAACCCTCAGTCCACTGCTCCTTCACCTATCGTGACCCTCACAGTTGGTCGCGAAGGTCGGCTATTTGCAGCGCACGAAGATGTCCTACGTCAGTCGCCGTTCTTCACGGCTGCCTGTTCAGAAAACTTCTTTGATGCGCAGAACCGGAGGATATCCCTCCCCGACGAAGAACCCGAGGTCTTCTCGGCCGTCCTTGAGTACCTCTACAAGGGTGACTACTATCCCCGCCTGATCCACAATAGGCAAAGGAACTCTTGGGAACTCGAAGATCAACCTAAAACGGCATCGAGAAGTCCTCACCCCTCACCCAACCCCCAGGCCGCAGGCGGTCGCGCTGCAGGCGCCTCACCGGAAGCTGCTGTCTACATCTCGAGCATAGGGGCCGACATCCTCCGCGATACGGTCGTATACTGTGCCGCAGAGCGATATGGCCTCGACGAGCTGAAGCGACTGGCCTTGCGCAAGCAAGGACTTCAGGCCGGCATTGATGTCGGAACCATCCTGAGGTCAGCCCAGTATGCCTATGCCCACACGCCCGACTCAGACAGCCGTCTGCGCGCTCATTACCTCGCCCTGATCATCCGCTGCCGCAAGACCTTCAAGCGCAGTGGTACCATGCAGGCTGAGATGGAAGCTGGAGGCAGCAAACTATTTTTCGACCTGTTCGTGGCAATGTGTAACCACCTAGACGACGTCATTGAGGTCAGCAACGTCCGAACCCCAAAGACTGTTTGAATCCACCAATCCAGAGTTGCCGCCAGGTCGCATGGTAAAACCATCATGCACTGACTCAGTTTTCCCAACCTTGCTGTTCGAAGGAATGAAGAACTGGAGAGAAAAAAAAAACCAGAAAACGAGGCCGAAACTATATGTGGCATCGCAAAGAAAAATCACCGAAAAAAAAAGTCTTGATGATTTATGATAATGATTGGAATGTTATGCAAGCGGTTCAGATGGAGTTATTTGCTTTTTCGTCGCTCCCCTCATCAGATTGACCGTCTACCATTTGGGAGCTGTTTTCTCTACTTCTCTCACCCAGGAGGTTGGCCGACAACTTTTTTGATGAGTATCCGAGCTGAAAGGCGCCTAATAACACCGTTGCTACGGACTGCAGCCTTCTGCTCCATTTATTGTCATTTTGAGTCTTGTACCAAAGTATTTTGGAGGTTTACTGCTTTGCTTGTTTCAAAGCGTTGTGTTCTTTTTGGTTTAGAAAGTATCTCTACTTGTCTGATCTCATTGCCTTTTGATTGGGGCCTCCTCCCTCCTCCGGCGTTGCTTTCACGTCGCTTCGCTGGCCGAAAATATGGCAATCAGGATGGGAGGCAACAGGGTCCCTGTTCGCACTCCATTTAGAGATGGGGGAGCTCCAATTCTGAGAATCTGTGACTGCTCCCTTTTGAGCAGCGGCTCCCCCATCTCAAGCAATCATCTCAGCAGCCTTTAGATGGATTTTTTGTTTTGCAATCTCGTTCTTTTTGCATATCACTTACCGGCGTTCATCACCACTCTACGCCCTTGATTTAAGTGCGCACCCGAGAATGATACCTTTGTTTTTTGTTTTAATCCATCTGGAGGTAAGGGGCAGGAACCAAGACGGCGCATCCACAGGATGGAATGGCCGTCGAGTTCTTCTAACGCCCCCCTTTTTTGGTTTTCACATCTTTAGACAGATTGGTACGCTTTTGACATACCCCCCGACTGTCGTCATGTTATTTCCTTTGTCATCTGAGGATGCGCATTGTGGGGGAAGCGCGACGATGTGAAAAAAAGAAGGAAATGTGTGGTGGACTGTATACATCGCCCAGGATTGTTGTTTGTGTTTTTGTAGCAGGTCTTTACGATTGGAACACTTCATCTATGGGGTCGCGTGCGATCCGCCTGGGTGTGGTCATGTTCAGAGCTGTTATTTTTTTGAGGTAATGAGAGAGTCGGCCCGCCTCATATCTGTGTCCCGTCCCGTTCGCGAAGTGATGTGACGTGATGTTGCTATCCCATGCTTGCCCGCCTACCTTGCTTGAGCCCACCCACGTCTAACAAAGGATGTTATTGCACGTTCATTTAGCCAAGGCACCATGGATACTTTTGCATTAATTTGACTTGTTTTATTTTTCTGCCATATCTACTGCTTGGCCCACGCGACCTCGAGGTTCTGGAAAGTAGCCACGAGCTGATCCTTGGCCTCTGGGTTGGGCCGGGCGACCAGGGCGCCGACCTCGAGCTCCCATCCCTCGCCGGCGCCGTCGGGCCCGTAGACCCAGGCGATCTCCCTCAGGGCGACCTTCTCGTCGCCGTTGACCCAGTACACCCAGAGGGTGACGCCGTCGCGCTCCACGCGGACGGTGATGCTCTTCTTACCCGCGACGACGTCACCGCCGGCGTCGGGCAGGGTGGTGACGCTCCAGTCGGAGTAGTTGTCGCAGCAGACGACGGAGAGGCGGGGCACGCCGTTGAAGAACTCGACGCCGGTCTTGATCCACTTGGTCGCGCTGGAGGCGGCGTGGGAGAGGCGGAGGACGAGGCCGGCCTGGTCGAACTGGACCGTGTAGGGGCAGGTGAAGGAGACGGAGGCGGATTGGAACTGGGCGAGGGGGGCCTTGCTGAGGGGGCGGACGGGGGCTTTTGGGTGAGCTGTGTTAGTGAAATGGTCGGATGGGCCCAATGGGAGTATGTGTGTGTGTGTGTGTGATGAAGATGGAGGGTCGTATTGGAGAGGCAGAGTTCGTTTAGAGTATTCAGGGCGTATGGTTGAGGAGACATACCGTTCTTTGCGTCGTGGCTGGGAGGCTTCTTCCACAGATCCGTGTTGGGGTCGGCGGCGAAGGTGAATGGGAACTGGAGCTCAGCCATGATGATGAGAGGGGCGGTGCGAGTTTGAGTGCGTATGTGTATAAATGTTTGGTTAAGCTACCTAGGTAGAAGATGGACCTGAGAAACAATGGGATGGATCTTTATATATTGATGGCCTACGTATTGACTAATAACAACTGCACTTGTTCCTCTTCAGTGGGCAAGTTCTAAGTTGACTCGGCTCTTGCCCCTCCTTTGCTGGTGCGTTGTTGTTTAATTGGAGACGGAACGAGACCAATATGGCTCGGCCGTTGCGAAGTTGGAGTGGGTAGCGGGATGAGCTTCTGCTACTGCCAATTCACCCGCAAAAAGGATGGTGTAACTTGGAGGAAAATGGTTTAATGCGGAATTGCCTCTTTCAAAAGTTCCGCAAAGCGTGCCTCGAGATGAACCTCGATGAATGTCAAATTGCCGATCTCTTAGTCATCCGATAGGAAGTCGGCAAATCTCCGGTTGATGGATTACATGTAGGTGAGGCGCACGCCAGCAAAGTTACAAATTGTGAGGGAAGGCAGCAGCAAACGCCACAAGCTCAACATTTCGGGCCAGTCGTCCATCGCTGCGTATTGAAATTTGGGCATACATATGAGACCTCCATGGTAAACTCTATCCAATTTTTTCTCTCTCTTTAAGCCCTCCACATATAGAGGAAAAAGCGCTCTTCAGCACCTCTCTGCACGGTTCGAACTCGAGGCTGTACCGGGGGGCGCGTGATAGTGGCCGACGTGAGTCAACGGGCCCACTCGACCAGAGGGAAAAATCGAAAGCATCTTGCCCCCACTTCCAAAATTGAGTGTCGACACAATTTCCCCCAGACCAGTATCGCTCATTTCATCCATTTGACTTACACCCTTCCTCAGTCAAAGCCCACGGATCTGTCTCATCTTTCCCGAACCGCTTCTTGGCTGTCTTGAGATACCACCAAACGCCTTCATTCTTGCCCGTGTCTCGAGTCTATCGAGGCGAGAACTCAGCCTCGTCGCCGAGGAGGAGCTGGAGGGCCGGGCGAGAGGCAGATTGATACCTTCATTCATTCAGCCAACCCTCTCTTGCCTTCTTTGCCTGTTTGCCTGCCTGTCTACCTACCGATCGACCGACTGACTCATCTTCATTCTCTCCCCCCCGTCAATCAAAGCTTTCCTCGCCTAGGAAACTTCACATTTCCCCTCACCTTCTTTGCCTTGCACTTATCAGCACATCCATCCAGCACCAACACAAAATGTCCTCCTTTTTGACACCAGCCAAGAAGCCCGCGGGCTCAGCTGCGTCCAAATCTCGGTTTTCTCGCCCCAATCCCGTTCGTGCAATCCGTGAACGTGAGGAGCGCCGGGCCAATGCCGCTGCTTCATCACGATCCTCGCAGTTTGCTTACCCCTCCAACAACACAGCTGCCTCGCTTGCTGTCCCATCACGAGGCCAGTGTTCCAACAAGGCCTGTCGGAAGCCCAATGTCGTCGACGGTACCTGTCAGACCTGTGGTCGTGTTGCTGACGACAGTAACATCGTTGCCGAGGTGCAGTTTGGTGAAACCTCCTCTGGTGCTGCCATGGTCCAGGGTTCTTTTGTTGCAGCAGACCAGGCTGGTGTTCGCAGCATGGGCCCGTCCTTTAGAAGAGTCGGTGGCTCAGAAGATCGTGAGAAGAGCATCCGCGAGGCCAAGGGTCTGATGCAAGGTTATGCTCAGCAGCTCAACGTCGGCGAGAGCTTCGTTACATACGGCACTCAGGTTTTCAAGCTCGCCTCGAGCGCCAACTTTATTCAAGGTCGTACACTGACGAGTGTTGCTGCTGTTTGTCTTTATGCAGCCTGCCGCGCTGAACCGCCGTGCAAGGTCATGTTGATTGATCTTGCTGATTTGGTTCAGCTGAACGTTTTCAAACTGGGCCGCATCTTCAAGAAGCTCAACGAAGTGGTTCCAATCGGCAATGACGGCTTGATCCCTGTCTACCCCGAGGATCTGATCTGGAGATTCGCCACCAAGATGGAGTTTCATCAGGAGACAGCTCGTGTAGCTGAGGATGCCGTACGCCTGGTCAAGCGCATGAGCCGTGACTGGATGGTCATGGGTCGTCGCCCGTCTGGCATCTGCGGAGCCTGTCTCCTTATGGCTGCCCGCATGCACAATTTCCGTCGCACTGTCCGGGAGGTCGTCTATATTGTCAAAGTGACAAATCATACCATCCAGAACCGTTTAGCCGAGTTCAAAGTGACAGAGTCCAGTCGCATGTCGGTGGAGGACTTTTTGAAACAGGATTTTTTGGAAACATCACACGATCCCCCATCATTCTATCGCAAGACGGATGAGTATAGAAAGCTCGCTGAGGAGCGGTCTCGCAAGCGAAAGAGATTAACAAACGACGACGGCGCTGATGATGACGAAGGTAATGATTCAACAGGACGCCCTGCAGAAGGCCTAGGCAGGCAACGCCGGCGGTCAGACGCAGGCGGCGCTGATCTTTCAAAGGCTCCAGTCATCGAGTATCGACGTGATGAGGAAGGGTTCATCATCCCCCCACTTCCATCACAGATCCCAAAAGATAGTGAAAATCGCGATGTAGCGGGAGAGAATCTGTCGGGGAATTTGGACCAGCTCGCACGAGAACACGGCGACGTAGAAAAGGGATTGGACGAGGATAGTCAACAAGAGAGTGGCCGCAGGCGATCGCAATTGCCGATCAATGAGGAGTGGGAGCAGGATGAGGAAGAGCTTGAGGGCCAGATTGAGGAGATCTTCAACGATCCTCTCACCTATGAGCACGCCCTGGCCTACTCGAATGCCGAGCAAAGAGCGCGCATCCATACTCACTGGGCTCTCAAGCAACGGCCCCAAAAGGAGGTTTCCATGTCAGCTGACATTGATGAGGATGAATTTGCAGACGATCCCGAAGTCATCAACTGCTTGCTCTCCCCGGAGGAGGCGCGGATCAAGGAGACGATTTGGGTCAATCAGAATAAGGAGTGGCTCCGACAGCATCAAGAGAAGGTCTTCCGTCGAAAAATCGAGGCCGACCGACCTAAACAGACTCGTCGACGAAGAAAGCGAGCGAGAATGGGCGAAGGCCAAACCAGTCCGGCCAGCTCTGCAGCAGAAGCCGCTATTAACGTTGCCAAGGACCGAGCTTGGTCCAAACGAATCAATTACGATGCCATCCGCAGCATTTTTGATAACCCCAACGGTGGCGGGCTTGGATCGGAAGCGACCAGTCGCAAGACAAGTATGGCTGGCAGTACCCTTGGCGTTGCCGAAGACGATGAGGCACCAGAGCAAGAAAGTGTGGCTGGAGACTACCAGGAGGAAGAGGAAACTTATGACTACGACGAGACTCAAGAGTACGAGGCAGGCCATGGAGACGAGGAGTTTGCTGGCGGAGACGAGTTCAACGGGGGATATGAGGACGATGACAATCCTGACATGGATGCCGAGTATGGGCTGGAGGAGGATGAGTACCGATAATTAGACGACTTGGAATGAAATTGGGACCATTTCCTTGGGGACCGAGGGCTGTAATATGTCTGGAAAGAAAGACATGAGAGTTTTGATCATCATTGTCTTTATTTTCGCTGTTCTCAAACTGGCGTTGGAAGACTGGCACGATTGGCGTTGGGAGGGTAATATCATACAGTAGCGTTAAGATCTGTTTCGGCTGACTAGCAAGAAGAATTCGAATTCATCTTTTAATCCTTCTCATAAATTGTGAAAGCTATGGATGCAATATGTGAACACTCTCTCAATTGGTCATTCAAGATCCTAAACTACTTACTAAATTTCAACCTGCAAAAGCATCAGGATAATCACTTATTCTTCTTGGCATACCTCTTCTTTTAAAGGGAAGTACTTTTGTAATAAAGGATAGATTATATAGAAGAATTTCTACAAATCGTAGAAATTCTCAGTTTGAACCAGAAGAGTTTGAATTATTTTTTGAAAATGTTAACAAAGAAAAAAGAAGGTTTTACGAATCAACAACTAATGAGCCCCTCTCTCTCCCCGTCTGGCACTCGTTCGTCATTTCTTATAGGGGTCCTTGAAGAAAATAACTTGAACGGTTACGTCGTCTCTAAAGTACCGACTCGCTGGCTCCCTCACCGTCATGACCGTCCTGAACAGCTCTCTCCGGGCACCCCCGAAGGCGTTCTTGACGAGACACACGGACGCATTATCCAGATCCTCGATTATGAAATCTTCCGGCGTGCTGTTCCAGTATGACCACCCCAACTTACTAACCTCCATCGACCCCTGGGTCGGGGGCTGCGCTTCGGGCTTGTTGGCCTTGTGGGCCTGGAGCCAGCGAGAGACGCACTTGACGGCGTCCTCGCTGGAGATGTGATCCCAGAGCCCGTCCGTAGCCAGGATGACAAAGTCGTCAGATGACACCACGCGAGTCGTAACTTCGGGCTCTGCGGTCATGTAAGGGGGGGTCTTGTAGTTTGGGCGAGGCACGTTGCCCGGGTGGCTCTCTCTCAAGGTCTGGAGCAGCTCGAGGGGCCACTTCCACCGACTGTCCCCGAAGCTCCGCGTGACGGCCATGCCCAGCAGCCTGCCGCTGTTGGGGTCGAGGATGAGGTCCTTCTCCCCCGGGTGCTCCTTGGAAATCTTCTCCGCCTCGGTCTTGTTCAATCCCGTCTGGTCGAGGCTCAGCTCCTCCATCTGATAGTCATCTGACGTGGCTGGGGATCGGTAGCCAAGCACCGCGCGGGAGTCACCGGCGACGGCAGTCCGCAGCACGGATGCGATGGGATCGTAGATGGTCAGCAGGGCGCAGGAGCCGGCAAAGGCGGGCGCGAGGGCTGCCACGGCCTCTGCTGAGCCTGCGCCGAGCTTCTCGGCAACCTCTGTGCCCGCGTTCATGGCGCGGTCGTCGAGCTTCGTGAAGGCAGTCTTGATGGCGGCGACGACGGCCTCCTCCGAGTTTGCGGACGACAGTCTGCTGAGTGCCGTGGACACATAGGGGATGAGGGCTTCTCGCAGGATCGTCGACATGGCCCATCCGCTGGTGCGATTAGTATCAAAACTCTCCAAAAATGCTCGTTCTCGTTTTGGCTGTTCTACACCACCACCCTCTTCTTACTCACACGTGGCCGTCATACACACCCGCGTAGACGGTTGCGGCACCACCGATCCCCTTCGCTGTACCGACGGACCAGTCGTCTTCCTTGGGATGGTTGCTGGGCAGGCAGACGACATCGATCCTCCCCTTGGCCCCGTCCTTGCTGTCGAATACGAAGGTTCGAGCACTCTCCCTCAGCTTCTCGTCGGCATCCTGGAGGCTCAGGGCCTTGATAGGTGACCTGACGACGATGTCATCCTCGGATGCTAATTGGTTGATGGTCGGGATGTGCTCTGAAGCAGCTGCTGCCTTGGGGGGACCCTTTTCTGCCTGTGAACTGCTGCTCGAAGAGATGTAGGCACCCGACCCGAGGAGAGTGGCGGCACCCAGTCCACCCCATTTCAGGTAGGCCGATGACGTTCCTGTCTGCCCACCCTGGGAAGCCGAGGTGTAAGCACGTCTCTGAAAGGCAAGAAGGGTTCGGGGGCACAGATTCCGACGTAGCAGGATGGATGCTGTCGTTGCTGTGGGCGTAGAGCTCCGGGCTGCCAGGCGAAACATTGCTCACTGTCACGAAGAGGGGAACGAGAGTCTGGGAAGAGAGGCGTTGGAACCACCAATGGAAGTAGACGAGGCCGGTGGGCGTGAGAAGATGTATATATATATATGTAGGGATATACGTGAGTGAGGGTGTATGATCGCGGCCAGACCAATGCCAGCACAACGCGGGGCAACGCAACGCAGCAGCGGGACAGGCTCAGGAGAAGGGATAAAGTGGTCGCGTGCTGTGTGTCTGAGATGGGTGAGATTAACGGCCGGCGAGAATCTGTACATATGTGGGAGAAGGGAAGCGAAGTCACCGCACTGTGCTGAGCTGAGCTGAGCTTTTGGTCTGACGCCGGTCGTTCCCTCGTCTGAATTTACCCTGGACAAGCAGCCCAACCCAGTCCATTTCAGCCCGTGAATCGGCATCTCTTGCCGATGCTCCTTTGTTTTTCCTCTTAGGTCAGTGTTTCATGTGGACGGTGATGATTGAGCGCCGTGCCGGTCATAATTATTATCTACTGGTCTTCTACTGCTCCTCCAAATGCTGACAGTTCACCCAGTATCAGATCAGTTTTTCGTTTCCCACCTCTTGTCTATCGCCCGGCGGCAATCTCGGCCGCCTCCTCTTCCCACTCTCCGGCCTCCTCCATCTTCTTGTTTACAAGATATTCGGCGTCTCCTTCCAGGCCCTCGCTGTCAAATTCATCCACGTCCATTTCGCTGTCATAGTCATACCCTCCGTATTTTCCGGTTCCTTCCTCCTCATCCTCATCGTCTCCCTTCTTGCCCCGGGCAGACTTTTCTGCCTTCTTCCGCTCGACGTTGGCCTTTTGTTCCTTCTTGCGGGCCTCCTTCTCCTGCCTGCGCTTCTCCCACCGCTGCTCCAGCTCCTTGAGCTCCTCCTTAGATTTGTGAACATACTCGTGCCACATGACCTTCCCTGAGCACAGTCCCTCCTCGACCTTCGTAAGCCGGAGCTTCATACGTGGGCCCAGCTCAACAAGCTTGACAGCTCGTCGTTCCACGTTTTCCTCCTCCTCGCCCTCGGCCTCACGGGCTGCGGCCTGCCGGGCACGCGATGAGAGGACCTTGCGGGGTGCGGAATCGACCACCTCGATCTCGGCATCTGTGTCCAGTTCACTTCCGCTCGTAGCGTCCGTCATGTAGCCTCCCTCCCCTCCTTCACCACCAATCATGTAGTCGGCGATGTCTTCTAATTTGCCCAGGTTGGGCACCTTTCCTTTCCGGCTGGTCTTGGTTGACAAGAATTTCTCAGCCGCATTGATGCGACGGAGCGACTTTGAAACACCCGTTGACCTTGTAGTAATGGCGTAGTGTCGGAAGTTGACGATGAATGTTCCATCGTCGGTCTCGGACTGCTCGCGGTTCAGGAGAAGCACTCGTCGTATCGACTTCAGAGGATGTGTCTGTGGGTTGATGGGCGGGAAGAGGGATTGGAAGACAGTAGTGGCGAGCGATTCGAGGTGCTTGGGTACTTTGGAATTGGAATCAGAATCGGGGCGGGTGAAATTGTTCATCACAAGCTGCGAGATTGGTTCGTTAGCTATGAGACGTGTGTCTTGAAGGATGCTGCACACGTACCAGAGGGGGGGTCAGGAATTCCTTGCCGCCTCCTAGAGGATGCTTCTGTGACCTCTGGATATCTTTGCAGAGTGAGTAGTTTTCAACACGGAAATTCAGCGTAGGTCCTCGCGGTGCCAGCGCGACTCTCAGATTGGTGTTGCCGCTCTCAGATCGGGAGAAGAGCAGCAGATGTGTGACACCTAATGGTCCGCACATGGCGGCGTAATCTCTGAGCCTGTTTCCTCTGCGCTCCTTTAACCGACTTGCTGTGCCTGGCTCCATGACTCTGCGCACATCGGCGGCAAGCTGGCTGATGCTGGAACCGACCTCGCCTGCGCCGATTCGGATGACCATGCTCTTGGGGTCGCGTGCCGATGCATGGCCCGGGGCGTCAACTTCAGGGTTGCTAGCACCCAGATGGGTTCTCTTCTTGGTGCGCTTGCGAGCCATGTTTCTGTTGATGGAGGGTCGTTGTCAATTCAATTCGACGTTGAATTCAATTGATTTGGTCAGTACCTCAAATCAAAGAACTGCGGCATGTCCTAAATTATCAGAAAAAAAAGTTGCGGCGATAAGCTTCTCGATTAGATAAGTCTAGAAGGGGTTAGACTGTGAGCCAGGATAAGGGACCCCACTAAAATTTCCATCGCCCATTCAGACTCTTTGACTTTCGAATACTCATTCTTTTCCCACTCGAGTCCGACCAGCATCGTTTAGAGTATAGGATATACACTCGTGGACAAGATGAAGGACGCCAAGCGTAGGAAGCTCTCCAGCGGAGCACGGGATCCCAAGAAACACCACCAAAGTACCGAAGTCCGCGATATTGAGAAACCGTCTCTGAAAGCACCACCGCCACCAAAGCCACCTGCGAACGAGGAGAGCGAGGAACAAGAAGACGAGGTCGAAGAAGAGGATGACGAGGAAGGAGAGGAGGAATCGGCTACTGTCGACGCTCCCTCTGTCGAGGAAGATGCGCCAAAGAAGACGTTTGCCGATTTGGTAAGCTCGCAACATCCTGCTCCAACCCACTGCCTGTAGATATCTATGTTCTTGCGTAATTGACCATTGCCAGGGTATCGTGGACGCTCTTTGCGAAGCATGTGATGCTCTCAACTACAAGCATCCTACAGCGATCCAGGAAAAATCCATTCCCATTGCCCTCCAGGATCGCGATATTATCGGACTGGCAGAGACTGGAAGCGGAAAGACCGCCGCATTCGCTCTTCCAATGCTGCAGGCACTGCTCGACAAGCCCCAGCCACTCTTTGGCCTTGTCCTTGCACCAACTCGCGAGCTAGCCACCCAGATTGGACAGGCTTTCGAGGCCCTTGGCTCTATGATTTCGCTGAGGTGCGCTGTTATTGTTGGAGGTCTGGATATGATGCCCCAGTCCATTGCTCTGAGTAAGAAGCCGCACGTCATCGTCGCCACTCCCGGTCGACTGGTCGATCACTTGGAAAAGACCAAGGGGTTCTCCTTGCGCACCCTCAAGTACCTGGTCATGGACGAGGCGGACCGTCTTCTGGACATGGACTTTGGCCCTAGCATCGACAAGATTTTAAAGTTTGTCCCGCGCGAGCGCCGAACTTTCCTGTTCTCTGCTACCATGAGCTCCAGGGTGGAGAGTCTCCAAAGAGCTAGTTTGCGCGATCCCGTGCGCGTAAGTGTGAGCTCCAACAAGTACCAGACTGTTTCTACGCTGAAGCAGCACTATGTCTTCATCCCCCACGCCCGAAAAGACACCTACCTCATCTTCCTTGTCAATGATTTTGCTGGACAGTCCATCATTATCTTCACTCGCACGGTCTGGGAGACCCAGCGTGTTGCCATTCTTCTGCGTACGCTTGGATTCGGAGCCATCCCCCTCCACGGCCAGCTCTCACAGTCTGCTCGTCTTGGGGCCCTCAACAAGTTCCGTTCTGGTGCCCGCAACATTCTCGTAGCAACCGACGTCGCTGCTCGTGGTCTTGATATTCCCAAGGTCGATGTTGTCCTGAACCACGATCTACCTCAGGACTCCAAGACGTACATCCATCGTGTCGGTCGTACAGCCCGTGCCGGGAAATCGGGTGTCGCCATCAGTATCACAACCCAGTACGACCTGGAGCTGTTCCAGCGAATCGAGGCTGCGCTAGGGAAGAAGCTCTCAGCATACCCGACAGAAAAGGAGGAGGTGATGGCCTTCCAGACTCGCGTGGAAGAGGCCCAGAGGATTGCCAGAGTGGAGATGAGAGATGCGCAAGACCAGAAAGGAAACCGCGGCAGGACGATGCGAGAAAACCGTGGGGCCAAGCGAGGGAGAAGGGATGACATGGATCAGGAGGATGGTTAGATTTGTAGCTTGCTTGCCGCTACGGTTGACGGACAGCGGATAAAGGATAGGCGAGGGAGTTGTGTGCTTTCGTGGTGTATGGCGCTCGTAAAAGTTTTGTTTCAATTTTGGTAGTATGTTCGTAATTTGGTTAATGCTAAAACGTTCAAGTGAGATACCATGTGTAGCTGCGCCTTATTGTACTTCAAGCCCTGGATAATGCTTGTAGCCCTTGGTGCCACTGGTACATAGCTCGACTGAGGTAAAGATTATGGACGATGCTCTACGAGCAAACTAAAGGCTATGCTCTAAATGTAATCATATACATGTTGTGGTTGATTTCTAACTATACTTCTAGGGAGAAAGGACTAACCCTGTGAACGCCATTTTACAAATACTCTTTTGCGCCTGCCATATTTGGTCCTTTTGATTATTTACTCTCCATTGTTTCATCTGCTCTCTCCTCGTCATCGTCATCTTCACCCTCTTGGCCCTCGCTCTCTTCCGGGCCTCTCGTCAGCTCGTCGTCGCCATATGCCATCTCGGTATCTTCATGATCACTTCTGTGAGCCTGCTCCAGCCGGCTGTGGTCCTCCCCCTGATCTTCATCAACACCATCCACGGTCTCTTGGCCTTCTTCTTGCTCATCTTCATCCTCATCCATATGTTCAAGTGTAACATCAGCGCCATCTTGCTCTTCATCCATATGCTCGAGAGCTGTCTCATCATCTTCCAGATCGTCTTCCTCACCTTCACTCTCGCTATCGGCATCTTCACCACTGGACTCATCATGTGCAGCATGGCCCCTCAAGTTAGCAAACAGTAAGCCATCCGGCATATCGTCATCGTAGCCCTCGGGCACGTCACTGAGATCACTGTCGTCATCGTCTTCCTCGTGCTCGTGCTCGTGGTCCTGCTCGAGGTCCTGGTCATGATCCTGTTCATGGTCTTGGTCGTGCAGACTCTCAGCGTCTGTTTCCTTGACTTCTGTATCGACTCCTTCTGCGGCCTCTCGCCTGACCTGCGCATCGGGCCCTTCCTCCTCACTGCCACTGCCACTATCATCCTCGCTCATGGCAGCAGCAGGAGTCTGGCTGCCTCGCTGGCTTCCCCGCTTGCTCATTACACTACTAGAGCGAGCTTTGACAGAGCCAGCCTTGGGCTCCATAGACCGCATGACAGCTTGTTCTGCTTTACGGAGGACTTCAGGCCGCCGAATACCCGCTCGTCGGGCGCGAGGTCCAGCTTCGGGTTTCTCTGAATCGTGGGGAGTTGGTGTCGCCCCACGGCTATCCTGCGCTTCAGACGTCGGGAGCAGTCCGTTCAACGCCTTAGGCTGGAGTTCTCCGGTGGCTGCGGCGGCAGCTTCTGCCTCCGCCTTTGCTGCGTTCTCTTTCGCGACGGCCTCCTTTGCCTGGTTCCTTTCTTCGATAACCTTGGCAGGTTCTGGGCCAGGAAGACTGCGTGCAACATCAAGGTAGATCTTGGAATAACAATCGTTGATCAAGTCGTCGATAGGCGCTACCCTTGTGAGACTTGCATTTAGCTTCTTTAACTCGATGGCATCCTTCATGCAACTGAATGTAGGTGTCATCGGTCCTTGAGCAGATGCCCATTCCGTAATTCGCTCGGTTATGATCTCAAACTCTTCATTAGACATGGATTTGAAGACCTCGTCCGTCGAATGGGTAATGCCATAGGTATCGCGGAGCATCTTCACGTAAGCGAGACAGCAGGTATGCCACAGATCGACGAAGTGATAAAAGTCAGCCCCCTTCTTGCGCAGGCGCCGTAACAGCTGTTCCATGTTGACGCGGTCTGACAAGTTGATGAGTAGCTTGGTCATGAAACGCATATATCGCTCGGTATAAACATGGTGGCGCCCAGGCCTCTCGGCATCGCATTTCCAAACATTCATCACCATGGTCTTGGTAAACATGCTCTCGCGAAGAATGTTGAAGGAGGCTTTAGCTTCCACGTAACTATCACTCTCCATACTGGCGGGGGACTTTTCATTGAAGAGGATGCAGGCGTGTCGCATGATGATTCGGTGTTGCCAGTTCGACTTGTCGCGGTCTCGGAGCTTGGTCAGACTGCGGATGACATATTCTTCCCAGTCCTCTGGCTCTGAAAACGACGCGAAGTGGTCATCTGGATCGACAACTATGCCGAAAGGCTGCTCGGAAAGAATTGTCGCCGCCTCGAGGGAAGGGATATCACCGCGCGTGACCAGTTTGTGGAGCACAGAGATGATCTTGTAGTGCGGCTCAAGAACAACGTCATTGCTTCGCGACTTGCGGTTCTTGTGAGCAACTTCCACGGATGTCTTGAGAGCATCAATCAAAGACTCTAACTTAACCCTTGAATTCTGGTCTTTGGTATCGAGATCAGCTACTGGTGTTTGGTACATCTTCCAGTAACACTTAGCCAGCATGTATGAATTCCTATTCAAGGTTAGCGAATTGGCCAGTCTCTCTAGTAATAGCAGAAGAACTATACTTACTTCCAGTTTTTGGGTTGTCGCTTCATTGCCATTTTGAATAGTTTTGCGGCAAACTTCCAAACCTTGTACTGCGTCATTTCGTCATGAACTATTCTGCTGAAAGCATCGAGACTCATAGTTTCTATAAAGAATCTCTCCTGCTCGGAGTGCTTGAAGGGCTCCATCGCAAATGGCTCTCTACTCGAGGCGTATAGACGCATGCCGAATTTATGATAGAGATCGTGCAACGGATCCCCTTCGTAAGCCTCAACGTCTACAGTAATGGAGTGGGATAGAGCAAGGGTGTAGCAGTGAATAGCACTTCGCTGAAATTTGAGAAGTTCGTTGCGATCCTTGTTGATTTTGTCGGCCGTCCACAGGACAGCTTCATCCAATTCATAATCGAAACACTCAGCCAAGCGAAACCATGCATCCCAGCGGTCAGGGGTGAACTGGAGTTGCAGTCTGAGAAACGTTGCACCGATGCGCAAGTCATCTGTAGCTCCAGGGGTTTGCCGTCGGTTGAGATCGACACCTTTGAATTTGGTCAATGCCAGCATTCCCTGGAGGAAAAACCACCCGTGGGTTGCAATGCCCGATTCAGGGGCATTGACTGAGACCGCATCAACATCGATGCTTCCGGTAAGCGCGCGGTACATCCGAAGGGGATGGATGGGCCTTTTCAAGTATTCTTGGAAGTTTCGCAAGTTGAAAATCATTTGCGGTGTTGATTTCAATTGCCCGATTGTCTGCTGCATATGATCTATTGTTGTCTTGAGATCTGATTTGAGCAGATCCTTCATTGACATGCGATTCGCCAGTATCATGATTCTCTCGACAAGTTGCATCGTCTTGGACTTTTCTAAAGACTCATGAGGAACGCCATGTTCTTGGACCTCCCAGGCGCCAACACCAAGTTTCAGTCCGTAGAGATCGTAGAGAACTTGTTCGAGATAATCCTCCCAATTTTCCAACGTCTTCAATTTGAGAAGCTCTGCTCGCATCACCTTTAAGAAGATCTTATTGGAAACCTTGCAGTATTTACGCAACCCAATGGCATGGTGAATCGCGGCAAGCAAGTCCGCCAGCTCGTTATCAGGCGATATGAAGGAACCTTGCTGGCGGATGCCGGCCTTGAGAAGCGTGTATTGAAGCGACCATGCGCGCACCTGCATCTCGCGCATCTTGTTCACCAAGGCCGTGTAGGTTGCACTATTTGATGGCGCTGGCGTGACTCCAACACGGACATCATCTTCACAGATGGCGGCGACATGCAGGAGGCAATTCACCTTGGCAACAGCTGCAACGCTTGACTTGATGTGCTCCTCGTCAATAATATCAAAGGCACTAGGTTCATTCAAGCTCATGGTCAGGGCGTGAATAACCTGTTCGTCCAAAGACTTTAGGGTTCTCATCAGAAGCAGCCTTCGAGATTCATAGGCAGTCTTAGTGTATGCTTCAGCCTCGAGATCAGCCACAATCATCTCGATACTTTTTAGGTAGCAAGAAAACTTCTTGGTTGGATAATCAATGGCAAGGTATGCATCTCCTAATCGAGACCACAGAAAAAGTCTTAGCTCAGTGCTGCTGGTGAGCAGAAACTTCCATAGGTCACGCAGGCCCTGGCCGGCACAATCTGAGATCGGTTTCCCCTCATCCTGAGCTTCTTCTTTGGTGGACTCATCGTCCGCAGACGCGGTAGGCGTTGGCGGCTCGGGGACGACATGTACAGATGTAGGGTTCAGGACAGGCTCCAGTGTTTCAATCACTTCAATTGGACTCTTCATCTCCTCTTGAAACAGGCCGAGAAAGAAATCCATTGTGGTGAGTTTTGAAATCTCGCGATCCGCAGCAGCCGGGGAGATTATCGGCATCACCACGTTGTTTGGAAGAGATATAAGTTCCACCTTTTGCTCAGACAAGAAATCTCTGAGAGAAGTCCACATGAGAAGGATATGCTCGCGAACTGGCTCCTCTACAAGCGCGGAGACAAGGACCGAGCCCCATAAGAATCGTACACTCAAATTATCGTTCGGCGGGAGGTCAAGAAGCTGGATATAACCCGAAGCGATGCCAAGCCATCTATTGAGACGATCTTTCGTCTCCACACGAGTAGCGTAGTCTACCACGCTATTCGGATTCGTGATTCGTTCGTATATATCAATGTGAAGCTCAAACAGCATAGGTATGATATGGTTGAGGGACTCTAGTTGCTCGGGAGCAGCCGGCAACGAGTTCAAGTCGTAATTGATCCTCTCCAGTAAGATAGAATCAACACGATTGAGCATTTGAACAACAGTTGTTTTCATTGTATCAGACCATTTTGCAGACGTGTAGCTAGGCGCAATGGCCTTGACCCATTCAAAGGCAATGTCACTACCCGTTGCCCAGGGGCCATATTTCTTGATTTCCTCTGCAAAAGCCTCTAGGCCTTTCTCCTCGTCAAATGACCCGGTTTCAGGCTGGTCTTGTGATCCAGACTTGGCGTGCTCAAGAAATGAGGAAAGACTGAGTGTCGGCTTCTCCTTCTTATCGAGTAGTACTCGAACAGTGTTGTCGCTGAATTCAGTGAGAACACTTCGGAGGTCTCTGGAAGCCAGCGATGTCACCTTGGCCAAGCGATCTTCAGCTGTAGAGGATTGGTGGAGCTCTACCAAACAGTCAATGGCGCTTTTGTCTTCAACGCCTAGGTTCTCTGCAACGTTCTGGACCATGTGAAACAAGTGGCTATCTGCCTCCTGGCATGGCTGGAGTTGGTTCGCGATAATTGTGCTGGGGTCCGCAACCTCTTCGGCGGTTGCTGTCTCCCGTCGTCGGACGCGCTTACTCCTCTTCTCAGCAGTATTGTCCTCGTCAGCCCCATCTGGTAATCCAGCGACAGACTGTGAGCGCTTTCTTGTGGCTGGTACCGATTGACTCCGTTCTTTCTGAGGCTTGTCCGAGCCCTGTTGTGACGGGGCCGGCTCCTTCTGAGCGTCTCCCGTAGCTTTCTCGCCCGTCTCATCCGTTGATTTCTCACGGGAACCATCTTTGACAGCTTCATCGACTTTCTTGTCTGGCTCAGTGGATTGTGGAGGCGTCGGGTTGGCAATCTTGCCGCCTTCTGGGTGAGAGACTTGTGGGATTTCTTGGCAAATTCGCAACGCGGCCTTGTTATTTTCAATGTGTTTCATGAGACGGAGACCTAAGCTGGGCCAAGATGAACTGGATTCCGACTCATGATCCTCGTCCATAGGCTCAGGCTCGTCCTCTTCAAGGAGATTGTCAGATTCTGCGGGGGTCGAGGGGGGCGGTGTTAATGATTGGGTCGGGTCGGGGAGATATGGTATAGGATCGAGGTGTCGTTTGATCATCGACGGCATTTCTTTCTTAATCCATGGTGCCATCCCTGGGTGCGAGAGGGCTATTTCGTCATTGAGGAGCTTCAGCTGGTCCTTCAACTGCTCTCCAGCTAGACCTTCGGCTAACGAAGGTGGCTCGATTTCCATAACTGCTGGATCATCATCCAGCTCAATGGCCGCCTCTAAACAATAACGCTTGAGCCTTCCGCTGTTCAGAGCAGCACCGAAGCGAGCAGCCCGACGCCAGACTTCGGGGTCGGAAGGATCCTGGTCCAAAGCTCGTGCCCAATTTTCCAATATTTTGCTTGCACCATCTTGATGGAAGAATACTCGGGCCTTCTTCACATCCGGGTCCGACTGCAGTTTATCCTTTAGCTTGTCAAGGAAGAATTCGCCGTAGTTTTTGTATCCCAGGTATAATGCTAGAGAAAGACTAGCAGCGACCCCATCGGCACCGCCAGCATCAATGTCTAATCCTGCTGAAAAGGAGTCGAGACTTTGTGGTTCGGTTACGTTCCCAGCATGACGCTCTGCTCGCTCGTAGTCTGTCTGGGCCTCGCGGTACTTGAATACTTCCGAGTCGAAGAGCTCTATGTAGGCTGATTCGGCAGCTTCGCGCGATCGGGAACCCTGTGCATGGAGCCGAAGGGCATTTTGGAACCGTTTGAGTGCTTCGTCGACCTAGTCAAGCATCAGTAATGGTCATGATATCCAGGTGCAGAAGCAGTTACGCACATGGATCTCCTTTGTGGTATCGATCAGGTCATCGACGTTTTCCTCTGGCTCGAGGTTGATAGCTTGGAAACCCGGCTGCGAAAGGAGTCAGTAGTCATGTTCTTCGTCGAGGCTCTCTCCCGGCTCACCATGGTTATCGCCGCAACTAGAGACAGCTACAGCAAGAGCGCCGGCATATGTGTGATGGAAAATAACTTCCTCCCATGCGAATAGCGAGCGGCGTCTTGGATGCAGATGTAGAATGTTGCGCGGTGTTTAATCTGGTCCCCCAGGTTGGCGGACAATGGCGAAGCTTCGATGGTCTCGGCTCCGATCTCAATGCGCGTCCATTGCAGACGCGACCACTTTGTTCCATTCAATTTACGCTCACTATCTTATCAGGCCGCCTTGCGCTAGGCCGCCTGTAAGGTTACCCAGCCGCTGCTGGCCTGACCTAGAAGTGGAGTTGCCCTGCCGCAGAGGCTGAGGTCAAGCCACCGGATAATTGGAGGTTGCACGCGAGCTGTGGCGTAACTTCGTCCGAAGCATTGTAGCTCCTGCAAAAGCCACGACGACTAATTACCTAGTATCATGGTTGCAGCTCATAAGCTGGATAACCCCCCAGAGCCACACCCCCTGAATTCAGCGACTGCATGAGCCGCGCCGTTGGGTCGAATACTCTGTGTGTCCTCCTTTCGTTCGTTTACATTCCTTGTCATTGAGAGTTCGGCCGTTATCGATCGGGCTCGAGTTACCAGCTTGCTAGTTCGAGGAGTCATTAGCGTGTCGCGAATCTCCCCAGGACTGCTTGAGGGTATCAAGGGAGCTTGAAAGCCCAACACTGTCGCCATGGTTGCGCCTGCTGTCCCTGAGTATGTTTTACTATCTCCTCCGATCCCTTCGTCGCATCTACAGTGACTGACAGCTGTCTGCACAGGCTTACAGAGGAGGTGCTCCACGAATCGCTCGATGCTCGAACCGAATCGCTCTCGAGTCTTCGGGAGCTCGGCCCTCCGGATCTGGTTCATCTGGTGAAGCAGGGCATTCGCAATCAGGGGAAGCAGGTATGTTTGATGATGATGCCCCTGGCCGGATCCCCGGTTGGATCATGCGCTAATGTTGGCAGATTGGTATTTACCACCATGTCACCGGCGTCGACGCTTCTTCTTCAGCCAGTCTCGCAGCATACATCAACACCCTAACCTACAGAGAGCACGGCCCGAATGCGACCAACAAGATTGTCGAAGGCGTATACTGGTGCGCCACTCCCATCCCTCTCCCTCGATCATGAGGGCTCACTGCGGAATACCGAAGGCTGATTGACCAAAATAGCTGTTACAATGCGTTCTCGAGACTAGATATGCGTATACATGTTTCCATCCCTGGAACTGTCGAGAGCTACTGCGTGGACGAGCGAGGTGATAAGAGAAAGGCCACCGACGAACTCTGGCTAGAGACATATCTTTGCAGTGTCTTACGAGCATATTCATACGCCGATGATGGTAGCGGCGAAACGATCCGAAAGATTATGGGAGTGCGTCGCTTCAACCCGGTCACCAACACCGAGACAGAGCACCGGTTCCTCCACTCCGCAGAGCAACTCTTTTTCCGAGGTGGGTGATGCGAAATTCACGAGACTTGACTTGCCTTGGTCAACCGGCTAATTCGATCTCGTCATAGGTTACCAATTGGGTTCGGATTCTGTTGTACAAGTGCCAACTAACGTATCCAACCACCTTACCGTTGGTCTTCTGAAGTACCTAGAGACGACGGGTCGATATGCTTCCGGAATTAACCTGTTCGAAAAGCTCCGCTCTCAGAGTGTTGAAGTATCGTCCCTGTTGGCCAAGGTTCAATTCATGGGCAATGAGGAGGTTGCAGGTGTCAGGACGTTGCATCATGCTCTAACCGAAATTCCTATGGACTATGTCATGCTCGACACCCAGGCAGAGTTCTTGCTACACAAGGCCAAGACCGCACCCACGCGCGAGCTGAAGGAAGAGAGGCTGAGGATGGCGCTCAAATGCGCAGATCGCGCAACGATCGCGGCACCTAGCGAATTCGGCACCTGGGCTCGCCTAGCACAGGTCTATGTGGCCATGGAGGACTGGGAGAATGCCCTTACGATTCTGAATTCGTGCCCCATGTTTTCCTACCAGGATAAGGATACTCCGATCATGCCAGAGCCCAGAGAGGTGCAGCTGCCAACCCTCGCCGAAACCAGACTCGATGAAATCGATAGCGAACCCGAAGGACGATTCTCAGACCAAGTTGACCCTAACCTCCTTGGTCTGCGAGCAGCATCTTACAAGGGCACGTTCAAGCAGGCGTACAACATTCTAACAGAGATGACAGCCAAAATTGGGTGGGACCAGCTTCTAAAAATCCGCAGTACAGTATTCGTCATGGAAGACGAGTACCGCACAGAGAAACACGAGGCGTCGAGGAGAAACCCTAGCATTGATGGTCTTCGAGGCACTCCAGTTCCTACCGCGAACGGCGATGACGAGTCAGAGGACGATGAACATGATGAGACTGTTATCAAGATGGGCGAGAACGACTCGGCTACGGATGCCTTGAGGATCAATGGTGGCACCGGCGTCGAGGTCGGCGAACTTGAGAGACCTTCGAGTGCGATCGATCCTGGTGATACGGAAAATGTGAGTACAGCTTTTATTGACCTTCTTGAGAGGTTATTTTCCATCACAATTGCAACGAGTAGCGGGCTAACCAGATATGCGCAGGGCGAATCCAATGATGACCATCTATCTAAGCTCAATACCAAGCGCCTTTGTGAGAGGTGGCTGGACAGCTTGTTCATGGTTCTCTATGAGGATCTCAAGGTTTACACCATCTGGCGTACACAAATGGCGCAATACCGCGCTCAACAGCTCCAGTATAAGAAATCGGCTGAGGAGTGGGCGATTCTGGGATCGTTGGCTGAGCGGCTACAGCATCTGGATGAAGCTGTCGAGGCGTACCGTGCCTGTCTGTCACTTCGGTTCAGCCCCAAGGCGCTTGCTGGAATCTTGCGTGTTTACAAGCACGACAAGAACACCAGGGACATGGTCCAGTCGGTGATTAGGCTAGTTGCCTGGCAGTACCGCTGGTACAGCGAGTTCAGCCCCGAGCTTCTGCACACAATCAGGAGCCTGATTGAGGATGAAGGGGCCGTCAAGGTTCGGAGTATTGTGCAAGCAACAAGCCTGCCACAAACCGTCCTGGATCTCACACACCACTACGCGGCACTTTGCGCCACATTCCGAAGCAGCGGCACTGATGGTTAGTCACTCTCGGACTAAGGATATGCTGAGGAAGGGAGAATGGGTCATACTGATGAGGTATACATGGCGGGTGGGCAATGCGCTTTGCATACTGATTGATGCCCATTATTTCTAGCAGTGGGGGATTTAACCAATTTGTTTTTCAAACCGAGTGCTCTTTCGATATTGTATGTGGAAAACTGCAGAAGGCGCCGGGCCAGGGGCAGGGATCACGTCGAATTCTCTTACCAAGGATAGTTATTTGTTGACGGGGTGATTAATGAACAAGCCACCTATTCGCAGAGATCTGTCTTGTAGTTGAGTGCTGATACCAGGCAGTATTCCAGAAACTGAGACTGGTCAGATAGAAATAGATATTTATACAACATACATACACCTACCTTCCAGTCATACGTGCGACTGTCTTGCTCATGTAATCAGATGTCCTTGGTGGATATCCCGGCCCAGGATGGATGGATGGGCCCCGCGCGGGGCAGCACTAACATCTAAGGTATGACTTCAGAAAAGCTGCTGTTGGAGGCTCTGCCAGTGCCCGCCAAGGCAAATTTTCCCGTTTGTAGCCACAGCACAGCAAAAGCTTCTTCCAACCTCGCAGGGAGCCCTCGCCTCGACGATCAACAACGCGACTGGGTGCGACAGAAGCTGAGACTCGGAACGAAGCTACAACTCGATCCAAGCGGAAAGAAACCCGGAATTCTACCTCCTCATGGCATCGGCATCAGCATCGGCGACTGCTGCGCCAGTCGATGCAGCGTCGATGCCCCCGGCCATCGTCTGCATTGGCATGGCAGGTTCGTCTAGTTCATTCTCGTCCTCCAGGTTGTGATGCTGATGTTGGCTTGTCTACCCAGGCTCTGGAAAAACTACCTTTATGCGACGAATCAACGCCTATCTTCATTCAAAGCAAACACCGCCTTATGTGATCAATCTCGATCCCGCCGTCCTCAGCGTTCCCTTCGAGTCGAATATTGACATCCGCGATTCGGTCAACTATGAGGAGGTTATGAAACAGTACAATCTCGGCCCCAACGGCGGCATCCTCACCTCTCTGAACCTCTTCGCCACCAAGGTCGACCAGATTGTCAACTTGCTGGAGAAGCGCGCAGTACCAGACCCCGAGGCTCCCGACCGCAAGCCCATCGAGAACATTCTTGTCGACACGCCCGGACAGATCGAGGTCTTCGTCTGGTCAGCGTCCGGTACCATCCTGCTGGAAAGTCTGGCGAGCTCGTTCCCAACCGTCATCGCCTACATCATCGACACGCCGCGCACCTCGTCAACGTCAACCTTCATGTCCAATATGCTCTACGCCTGCTCCATTCTCTACAAGACGAAGCTCCCCATGATCCTCGTCTTCAACAAGACCGATGTCAAGGATGCATCATTTGCCAAGGAGTGGATGACCGACTTTGAGGCGTTCCAGGAGGCTCTCCGCCGCGACGAGGACGCGGATTTGATGGGCGGCGGTGAGGGTGCATCTGGCCACGGGGGAAGCGGGTACATGGGCAGCCTGCTCAACTCTATGAGCTTGATGCTCGAGGAATTCTACTCGCACCTCAGCGTCGTCGGGGTAAGCTCCAAGGTGGGAACCGGGATCGACGAGTTCTTCGAGGCTGTTGAGGAGAAGAAGAAGGAGTTTATTGATGACTATCTCCCCGAGCTGCAGCGACGGAGGCAAGAGCGGGAAGAGGCAAGGAAGAAGTCGCGTGACAAGGAACTCGACAAGATGATGCAGGGCATGTCTGTCGGCGCGGTGGCTCCCATTCTTCGCAATGCGGATGATGACGATGATATCGACGTCGCCAGCGACGTTGAGGACGATGATGATGAGGACGATGACGAGAATGATCCAGAGGGGCTGCAGTCACGATACCAGGCAGCCATGGGGGAGAAGGACGACTCGGTCATGGCAGATGCAAGCTTCGCCAAGTATCTGTACAAGCGAGGATGATCTGAAGGCGGCGAGCTGCGGTATTAGAATAAGGCAAAAAAATTACGGGCATTTGGCGTCTTAGAATAATGGGCTTTGATATGATATGATATGATTTGCCGGGGAAACGGCAGTGGAAAATACATTAATTTCCTCACGTATTGATTTACTATCCTCTGTCCAACCAGTGGAAGGATGGACTTCGCAGCATTTAAATGAGACGGATATCGCCGTCACGTAGGGAGCATTACTACATGCTTGCTCGACCACCATCATAATCAACTGCCCACCGCCGTCCTCTCAGTCCAGGCCGATCAGGTGCAGGACGTGAAAATGCGTTCCCCTCTCTAGTCAAAAGAAAAACTCCCATACACCAAACCCAAAATGCACACCAAGGCAATCGTCCTTCCTCTCCCGTTCCGTGGATATATGCATCGATCATGAAGCCTATTCGCTTTCGTTGCGGATTGCTCTATCTAGCCTCGAACTGGACCATGCTATAGACAATGAAGAAAACGATGGGTTAGTCACAAATGAACAAGCGACATTTTGCATGGGAGAGCTTGACTGCCCCAGTCCGGGTGGACAAAGAAGCACGTAAAGGAACAGAGGAGCCTCAGGGAAACCTACCGCTTTGTACGCTCCTTGTAGAGAACGCGGCCAGCGCAGTGCGGGCAGGCGACAGTGGAATCTTTTCCGAGATGGACGGAGCCGCCGCAGTCACCGCAGAGGTAGCTTATGACGGAGGAGCGAGTGTCTTGCATGCCGGTCGAGCCACGGGCAACGGCTCCGGAGCCAGCGCTGGCGGTGGGGACCTGGTATCCTTCGCGGGACATTGTCGCTTTATTAAATTCGGCGGGCTTTTTGTTTTCAGGGCGTTTCGAATCTGTTGGGGGCAGGGTCGGGAGACAGCGCAATATGGTCGTGGTTTGATTTTTCTGCGGTCAGCGTAGATGTATGACCAACCATCCGCGCGACAGAAAGAAAAAGAAAGCGGTGAGTAGTGGGGATTTGTCCGGCAGAACCGCGCTAGCCTGCCGGCCGAATCGGGTCAGGCGGTGAGGAAGCTGCCTCGGTCTGCGATGGAAGATGGAAAAGTAATTAAATAGCTGGATGGGTTTCTCTTTGGGATTCCCCAGGTTTAGCTTGATTCCAATGAGCTTGCCAACGAGCCCTCGCCGGCTTGTGGTCCGGTAGAGCACCCACCCCAGTACACAGCGTGGTATTGCAGCAGAGCGTGAGAGCAACAGGCTGCTCCCACTTGTGGAGGAATTTCTTCCCCAGATAGAGGAGGGGCCGTGGGTGTATCGCATACCTCAGCGGTTGGTTGGTTCCTGGGCTGTATCACATTTCACAGTAGAAGGGGAGACGCGGTGGTTGGAATGGAGTGCTGGGTTGTTGCTCCGAGAGCTGGCTGTACGCGGGTATCACAGTCCAACCCAGACAATGCTGAGCATTATACAATCGGGCGCTCAGCATTCTACGTATGTTGTTGAGCGGATGCCTGAGACTTTCACCTTTCACCTCGTCACAGTGGGGAGCAGCAGACCGTTTCCTCTGCCCAATGGTATCTTGGAAGGTGAAGACGAGGAGGGAACTACGTAGCGAAGTTCGGTCAACAAAGACCTACGCATTGACTTGGGATGGGCGGTCAAGCTGCTTGATTTTTTTCAGCAGCAGGAGGCCACGGACCCAGCGCATAGAGCGGCAAATGGCAGCTTCTGTACTGCTTTCCCCCTTTTCTACAATTGTTCACCTGTCTTGGCAAATGGGCAGACCGAAACGCCCGGAGGCACATGTGCGCGGAGTTGGCTGGCTCTGGCAGGAGATTGGTCGGGATGGGATGGAAATACACGGTTAGGGGAGCCTTGTCCATCTTGTCACCTAGTTAGTGCTCATCTTCGCGTTGATTGATTGCTCGAACGTGGGTGGAGGCTTCGTCTCGGCCCAACTCCCCAGACCATGGCGATGACCCAGCAAAATGTGTGCTGGGCCGGTGAGATCCGGCGACGGGACAGCGAGGAGCAGAGCGAGAAGATCAGCTCGCGCATCTCGCTGCATTCGTCCATCCTTGCATAGGCAGCTGATGATGCAGCACCACCTGTGTAACTTTGCCCCGTCCCCTACCATCCCATCCCATCCACTTTTTTCCTTCCATCTTTTCACCTCTCTTCCCGCCTTTCCTCGTCGTCGTCCGGGGCTTGCCGCTCGAGGCAGGTCAGGTGAGGCGTGCCAGGTGTGGTGAGGATGGTCTGTCCCGCAAGCGGAAGTAAGTGAAGTCAAGCAAGTGGGTTCCCGCCGCGCTGGTTCCGTGCATCATGTCCCCTCACTGCCTACGTGGGAAAGGACAGGGGAGCAAGCAGCAGACCAGGCCGGGGCTCTGCATGGCGATGGGGCTGACTTGCAGGGTGCAGTAGCTACGGACGGATGCAAAGCAGTCGGCCGATGCTGTGGCCGACGGGAGGCAAATACCTGCAGTGCAGCGCAGCGCATTGCAGCGTCACCAGCCGCAAGTCCCCGTCCATCAATTCCCGTCATCCAGTCAGCCAGCTATCATGGGCCAGCTTGCCCATCCGGACCGTCTCGAGAAAAAAGAAGACGTGGCCCCGCTAGTCAACCGGCCATCTGTCGTGCGACTACACGAACCAACCGTAAGCGTTACTTGATCCATGGCGTTGCTTGATGCACGCCGACGAAACGGCCGATGCTGGCTTCCAAGATAGGACGATATCGACATCAGCAGCACCCAGATGAGCAGAGCTGAATGTGCTATTTCCTTAATCGTCTGTCAGTGCATCCAGCTGGTCAGCCACAACCGCCGCCGCTGCCTTGGCTGGGCTGGGCCGTTCAACGGAAAGGCAATTGAAATACCCATATGTTGCGAACGGTTCGCCCATCAGCCTGGCCCAGCACGTCATTGTAGGTTGTAAATGGCCTTGGCTGCTCTGTAAACTCAATGTCTACGTCGCTACGCATGGTACGGATGTGTTCGTCTGCCACATTCGCCAATGGCGACTAGTAGGCGACGTCTTGTGGCCGCGTCTCCCACCCGCACATGCCAACCTGTTCGTTGATGTCCGGGCTGGGCAGACTTGGCTCGATTACGGTGGCGATGGTGGTGTTGGCGGCAGAGGCTGCAGACATACATTAGTGTTAGCTACCTTACACATCCGGCAGTTGCGGCATGTGCAAGGAGCCGAATCAGTACAAACTTACATCCATTACATACGAGTACGGATTAAGGTTGGGCAACAAGTAGGCCTGGGCAGCTAAGCTAGTTTTTTTTTTTTTTCATGTGTGCTGAGTGTGTGTGTGCAAGAGGTTGGAAGCTCTATTCGTTAGCTTCACAAGAGAGTGATAGCTAACAGGGTCATCTCTCAACGACATCCAATAGATCACAATGCCGGACTGGTCTCTCAGTAGCTAAGCCTAGACGCTGGCTAATTCGTATTTACGTACCGCGCAATAGAGACACGCCCAGACGGACAAGAGAGATATCGCCGTAGTTGCGGACAATGGCAGCAACATGTTGTCACCGTGACAGGTGGTCCGCTCTCTCGTTTCTTTTTCGACTCCTTATCCTGGTTTTCCTTTTCTTTTCTCCTTAAAAAGTGGAATGATCAAGTGACTGCGATGGGGTCAAACAGGCAGCATTACCGGGTTATCCCCTCCCCATAACCGCTCGTGTGTCAAGTCGATCCAATGGTTGGGGAAAAAGAGGATGCTGAGGAAAAAGTAAAGAAGCCGAGCGAGAGAGAAAGTGGCAGCCGGCGCTGTGATTGGTCGCTGGCCAGACGAGGATGCTCGGTTAAAAGTAGAAAAGGGCCCCATTCTCGGCAGCCGTTTGCGAGAGTGTTGGTTCTTGGTACCAGTGTCACGGAACTCTGGGTCCATCGGGCCAGGGCAGGGCAGGGCAGGGCATGGCGGCCAGCTGGCAGGCCACGGATCGACTGGAGGCCAAACGCCGCTGGGACGGATCCATGGGTTTGCGCATTCGACAGCTCGGAATTATCCCAGCTTAGCACCTACCGTACATTGATGCTACAGGCACGTACGTGCAGAAATACAGCGTCGGCAGTGGGCAGCCGGTGCTGAGCTTAGCGCCCTGGCAGCTCTCGGAGGCCCCCATAATTCTGCCCCGGCGATAGAGCCATCAAACGCCGGTACCAAGCGACCGCCCGCCCCTCCGCTCAGAACCCCAAGCAGGCACATCAGGCAGGTACCACCTTACACTACACAGGCCTGGAGACTCTATCTCATTCACCGCCCCTGCTGGCCCAAGTCGATGCTGCTAGATCGGGGTGGTTCTGGGGTCTGCCTGGGCTCATCGACCGCTGGGCATGGCAGCCAGATACACCCATCCAATGCTACCCGCTGTCTCGCTTTCCTTGGGTGACATATCTGAATCTGATCCATAATATGTCTCCGGTTTTTGGGCTGATTTTTCTTTTCTTTTTTCGCCTTGGTCTCTTGCGCCCAGGGCATCTTGCTCTCCTGATTCGCCATCCAGTTGAAGCAACCGCTGTTCCAATATTGCTGTCATCCTCTAGCTCATGCGCCGGCAATTGAGGTCGGAGAAGAACAGGGCAGAGACCGAAACCAACCTCTAGCGCCCCAGGAACCACTCCGTGTGGGCTGAAGCCAGTGATTGACCGTCTCTGCTAGCGTATTCGTGCGTGCAATGGACTCATTGATACACGTAGGTATGTTCAAGGGTCCTGCTCCCGTGGGCCCGCCGGCTCGTCTGTCTTTGAAGGTCTCCAAACTCTGTGTGCTGCTCACGCCAGCCGTACGTGGCATCCTCACCAGAAAACATACCTCCCTAACTCGCATACATACTTCTGCCGCGTACATACGGCCGTTCCATAGCTCCGCCGCCGCCGCCATGGCCGCCGCATTCATCGTCTCCAGGCCCGTCCAGCGAGCGAGCGCATCAATACTGCAAGACGCACACACCCTGGCAATCCCCGTTCCCCGGAACCACGGTAGATCATACGTAGTGAGCTCTGGATCCCTGCCTGCCCTATCCACGCACACATGTGCTACGTGCTATGTTGTGCTCTGTCGTTTGGATGGCCTGGGCCTGGGCATGAGGGCGGCTCTCCAGACCGGGGCGTGTCTGTAGAAAGCACGTTCAGGCACAGGGGAAGCAAAAGTAAAATAAGACGTAGCTGCTGGTGTGTGGGACACGAGGAGGAGGGAGTGACTGAGCGGGTGGATCGCCAGTCACACCAGCTCTCCCGCCTGTCTGTCTGCTGTCCCTCCATCTGCTCCGGCCCTTCATTGGGCGGTGCTCTGGCGGGAGGCGGCCAGAAACCAGATTAACGTGGGAAAGTAGGTCAGAAAAGTGCCCAGCTGGGTGGATGGGACAGATGAGAGGGCCATGGATCGACGCCCGCACCCGGCGCATGTCCGTTCTCCATCTTTCGCGAGTCGGTCTGGCTGCCACCACCGTCGGACCGTCCAGTTATTGTGCGAAGTCAAACAGAGGAAAAAGTAAAGCCTGGGCTAAGGCAATATCGGGCTTCTCTTATTGCCCCTCCATCCATCAATCAGTGCTGCCTCTGCGCTTGTTCTCTCCTCGCCAGCCCACTCTGCTCTCCCCCAGTTCTCTCTGGCCCATTGACGGATCCTTGCAGGCAAGCAATGGCTTCTTCGGCCGAGGGCACTCGAGACATTCCAATACGTCCTTGACCGGTGGTAGAATAACCCTTGCTACGTATGACATTACCTACATTCGCACACACACACACATACATACACATACATTACATACACGCACATCCTGCCGCCGGCCTGCCACTCAATCTCGACCCGCCTGGTCCTCATCTCCGCCCTGTCCCCTTCTTTTCTTCTTTCACGGCCCAACGAATCTTCCAACCAACCATCTGTGCTATATCCAGCTGTCTATACCGTCCATTATATTACCTACCTCGCAATATCCTGCCCGGCGCAGAATCTCATGTAAGATCCCTCCATTGCCCATTTCACCCACGCCGCACGCCCATAGACATATATACACGCAGACGCCCAGCACCAAGCACACGCTCTTTCACACACGACCAGCACCAACACTACTCTATTTCCCTCTGCGGCTCCTGTGTTCTGCCAAACGGCCCTTTCGTGTCTGCACGACCAACAGTGTCAAGAACCACAGTCTCCTGCTCCATCCTGCTCCTACCCATCCTCACCTTCAATCACCCCATTCTCATCCCACCACCACCTTCCTGTGTGTGTTTCCTCCATCGGCCTGCCTCCCTTGTCCTCCTACCCTCCGGCCGCCAGTCAGCTTTGCTACCTGCGTCATATGTGCATACGTCCATCCGTACACCCACCACATAGCGCCATCCGCTCACCTATTTAAACCATGGGGCAGCCCTCGAATTCTTCTTTTCAAACAACACAAACCTCTGAAAAGTCCATCCCATCCTCGAATCGGTGTATGTTTCTCCCGCCGCTTCCTATCACGCCTCGGCCATATATAAATGTTATCGTAGAGGAGGAATCGGTTCCGCTAACATGAAAACCAGCGACTCAGCAACCAAACATAGATCGAAAGAAGCGCCACTCCAGCAGATCTTCTCGCTCCAGACGCTCCTCAAGGCACCTCACAGCCGAAATACAACTACAACAACACCTCGAGAGACTCGCCTACCCAGACGCCATGGCCCGCTCGGAAGACAGCACCGGATCCCCTCGCCAGTACGAGTCCAGTCCAGCTCCCTCATCCGCGCCAAGCGAGCCCTCCAGCATCGACTCCCAAGCCACCTCGTCCACCTCCACCACCATTTCTTCCACCGGGGGCGGGCTCCACGACGGCAATTGCCACTTTGCCTACTCAGCTGAGCTACGGATGGTGGACACCCTGGTGTCTCTCCTGGCCCAGAACGCACGCGGGCAGTCGTCATCCTCCTCCTCCTCGGGACAGCCATGAAGCGAAGAGAAGCCCCATTTCTTTGCTTCCTCGTCAAGCCGTCGTCGTGTTCTCTCTCGCATTCTTCCTAGTCATCTCCTCATATCGCTCTTTTCTCTCCTTCTCCGTCACTTATTGCTGTCTTTTTCTCTCTTTTTTCTTATTTTGCAGGCGTAAGGATGCCAATATCATGGGTGGGCAGGCTACTTTGAATCAGATTGTTTGGGTTACGGCGGATATCTTTAGCGAGCGCAAGCATCATGTGGTTTCCCGGTCCGTATTGGGAGAGGGGACCTGCCTAGAATAAAACACAAACAAAGATCATCTTCAGCCAAAGTCTACGTTCCTCCTCGTTTACAAATCGCGGGTTTCTTGAGATACCAGTATCCTGAAGACCAGCTGAGGGGGGCCAGAGCCCCCCCCTCCTTCAACGCAACGCAGAAAGATTCAGCTACGAGTTATTCCCCTCTCCACCAGCCCTTTTGACACGAAACACCACATGTCTTCCCTATCGTAGCCAGAGGCAGAAAGCGACGCCGGGGGGAGAATCGTTTGATTCGCCAGATCAACGGGGCGGGGAACATGGGGCGGATCGGGTGCGTGTAATGCCAGTAGGGTTACGACCAAGAGCAGGCCACAACCCCAATTCTGCAGCATGGTCGTAATGAAGGTCAAGGGGACTTCCCTCTCCAATAGTTCATGCATTCGGTGTTCGTACTATTACGTATTCGTGAGCTGGCGCAGCATTTCGCCGGCTGTGCGGGTCTGCCACTACAACAAAAGGATCGTGCAGAAGGGATGGAGGGAAGTATACCGAGTTGGGAGCCGGTAGGCCATGATGCGGCCCCGTTACGTGAAGTGTTAGCTCCAAGCATGTCTATGACGAGAGATTGAGCTTGCGTTTGGGTAGTATTCTGAACTTCTGTCGAAGAAGAGGTGGGGGGCGATTTCAACCTCCCCCGAGTTGACAATCACCCTCCCGCGTGTAAGCTGTGCCCAACAGTGTGACATCTCTCACGGGTTTCTCATATACCCCGTGCAGGGTTAACACGTCTCAACACCGAAGCTGTGCTCGCAATGGCCAGATATGCATGCGCTTGCTCACGATGGTTTCCACGTTTCCACCGGTCTGCAGGTCCTTTTGGTGGCGATCTAAATAGGAAAGAGGAGTCCAGTCTTCGGGCGAGCTTGTGAGAGTATGTAGAGGCTTGTATGACTCGACCCAGACGCAGAGTTTGCGTCTCCAACGACTTCCCAGAGCCTCTGCGCCTAGAGGATCTATCTTTGTCCACGGGGCCACCGGCGCAAAAGCAAACGAAGCCCAGTTCTCATGAGGGAGCGTTGAGGCCCGACACCCCTGTGATGTATTAACGCCGATCTATGTTTCGGCGAATGCAATATCACTTAACAGTTCTGCGAACGAAAGAGTGGCCAAAAGCTGTGGCCCTTCGGCGAGGGGTGGACCACTTGTGCGTCGGTACACCCGTCTTTGTGTGTTCTTTGTGCGTTCATGGCCAACACTGACTTGATGAATCTCTGGTCCGCAATCTTATGTCCGATCCTTGGGAAGCTCAAGAGCGACGGCTCCGACCGACTGTGCCACCAACGAGCCTAACGAGGCGACCGAGATTGTGGGATGGGTCTTGCTCTTCCTATGTTCCCCGGTTCCCGTCTTCAAGAACAGGGGGGATGACTAGGGCCACCTGGCAGACTGGGTCCTGCTGGCGCACCCTGGCTATTGATATTCAGAGAAAGAGAGGCAGCTCGCAGAATACAGGTTCCTATGATCCCCCTCGTTCTTGGCTCTTGGTGCGATGCGGACAATGATCCCTTCTAGCGTGACCGGGGCTTCCCCCATGGCGCTGTCTAGTCTCATCCACTTGAAAGGAACTGGACGCTGTTGGTCGATCGATCGAACCGAGCCCAAGAAGCCTGGCTTAGCTTCACGAGTGAACTTATGCCCAAAAGGTCTTGAGAAGAGCTGATCAAGCCCTGGATTAGAGGCGTCTTTCTCTGCCTCTGAATGTTTGGGCCGACCCGAAGAAGTAAATCCAAGAGAATAGTACTCCCTGGGCACAGAGATGTCCCGGGTTTGCCATGCCAAGTTTCCCTTTGCGTATAACACATCAAATACGCCCAAGGCATTGAGCTAAGAGTACGTACTCAGCGAGTATCACTCAAGGTCGAAAAATCTCACCTGATTATCCCCTGGTCTGGGAATCGTGACTCACACCACTCAAGTGGCCGAATTGCGACTCCGAAACCCATGTACTTACTGGAGATTAACCACGATATTCTGTATCCAACAAGTACAAATTGTCCGTGTCCAGTGGGTGCAGGCTACCTGAGATAGGCTAGTGGTGCCCAGACCATAATGTGCATATGCGTGGTTTTGGAGACGCTTGCCAGCAGCTTTCTTAGCTTGGGTTGGCCCCTTCCAGCGAGTTTGTCTGCCAGCAAACAGATGAGGCAATGGTTCCGCAAGGGGCTTGAAATCGAAGGGGGCGAAAAAGAGAGCAGTTAATCGTGTTTATCAAGCTGGAAGGTCAGGCAGGTGCGCATGTTTTGCGTCGAGTCTTCAGGGTATGTGATGCACGTCAGACCAGCAGTTGAAAGACCTCATGACTAGGTAGCTTCACCTTCCCTCACCTCTCCTCTGCCTCGGTAAGTACGGTGGAGAAACAGAGGCTGGTGTCCTTCCTTGTCCGCTCGTGGTGTGGCGCATGCCGACGGTCGCCAAATCTGGATACAACTTGTGGCTGAACTGGATTGGCCCACTTTTCCTTGCGAAAGCTTCACCTCCTTGGCAATTGGCTAGTT
Source organism: Clonostachys rosea (assembly GCA_026958235.1). Taxonomy (NCBI): domain Eukaryota; kingdom Fungi; phylum Ascomycota; class Sordariomycetes; order Hypocreales; family Bionectriaceae; genus Clonostachys; species Clonostachys rosea. Next base: position 1,918,760 of record CP110208.1, read on the forward strand.
TGGCGCGCTGCATCGAGGAGAACCTCTTTCTTTAGTTTACCTACGCGGCGTTGGTGTGAGGAAACTGTTTCGCTGTGACTGCCACCTTGTCTAGGTCACCTCCATTGCTGACCCATCCCCCCCTGGTTCCAAACGTACCCGGTCATCGCCATCAGCATGTCTGAGACGGATGAGTCCTGTCCCTTTTGCATTATCGCCTCGGCTCATGCTCCCTACCCACCCTCAGACCCTCCTTCTCCCTCGCCCTCAGTCCTGTCCCCTTCGCTCACATCCCCAGCTTCATTCGTCGTTCTATCCACCCCGACGCTGATATCCTTTCTGGACATCATGCCCCTCAGCTTTGGCCACCTGCTGGTCTGCCCTCGGCCTCACCGTCCCAAACTGACTGATGTCTCTCCCAGTGAGGCTAAGGAGCTGGGTGCTGCCGTCAGGATACTCTCCAAAGCCCTGATCCGAGCAACTGGCGTGGAGGACTGGAATGTCGTTCAAAACAATGGCGCCGCCGCCGCCCAAGTGGTGCCTCACACCCATTACCATCTGATCCCCCGCCCTGACATTCGGGCCAGGGGCAAGATCAGTGAGAGCTTTACCATGTTTGGCAAGGGCAGGCGAGAGGAGCTGGATGATGATGAGGCTGAGAAGCTGGCCCATTCGCTGAGGGTAGAGGTGGCCCGTGTCTTAGGAGAAGAAGAAGAAACAGCGGAAGGGCTCGGGCACAACGGAGAGCCGAGAACTGATTCTCAAGCAAAGTTATAATAGACCGCTTAGGTTCTTTATTGTCTCATCACAAGCGTCATGTTTTCTGCCTCTTTACACAATATTTAATTCCTAAAGCACAACACCATCTGGGAATCTGATCAATCATCGAGCCAGTTCCCTTCGTTGGTTATGAGTTCGGTTTACTCGGGGAGCAATCCTCCCTCATTCGTCATCACCAAAGAACACCTGAATAGGTAGCCATTTATCATCGCAAACCTTGAATCGATCATCAATGGAATCGATGTCCTTAATCTCCCCGTCTGTCAGTTCCCAGCCATCCAGCTCAAAATTCGCCTCAATGCGCCTCGGCGTCACACTCTTGGGAATTACACTCCAGCCCTTCTGAAGCCCCCACATAAGAAGGACCTGTTGTGCGGTCTTCCCCTTGTTGCTGGCGATCTTGAGCAACTTCTCGTTCGTGTAGAGAGGCGAGTCGGTCGATCCGAGGCACGAATAACCAGTGCAATGGATCCCCTTGGAGAGGCAGTGGGCGACTAGCTTTGGGGACGGGTTGCAAGGGTGTAGCTCGATCTGATTGACTGCAGGGACAACCTATCCAGACATCTCATATCAGCTTCGATATCTCCAAGCTACTTGGCCCGGGCCATTTCATAACGGGGGGTAGCCACGCACCTTGGTATCCGGGCTACTGAGCAACTGGTCAATATGGACGATGCCAAAGTTAGACACTCCAATGTTGCGCACTTTCCCAGTGCCAAGCAGCTTTTCCATCTCTCTCCACGTGTCCTTGAAGTCCCAGTCGTCATAGTGCTTCGTCTTGTCCTCCGGGGTTGTCGAGCACGGCCAGTGCATGAGAAACAGATCCACATAGGCTGTCTGGAGATTCTCCAAGCTCGAGTCCAGCCCTTCGGCGACACGCTTGTGCCAGGGGTTGTTCAGCTTGGTCGTCACCCAGATATCGCTGCGCGGGATACCAGAGGCTCTGATGCCCTGGCCAACCTCTTTCTCGTTGCCATAAGCATGGGCAGTGTCAACGTGCCGGTAGCCACTGCGCAGTGCGGTCTCAACAGCGACGGCGACCTCGTTAGGTTTCGACTGCCAGGTACCAAGGCCCACGGCTGGGATCTTGTCACCTGTATTTAAGAGGAATCTACGACTGGAGACGGCACAATGGGGTGTCAGCGAAACCGGGATGCAATCAAAGATCTCCTCTCCGACGTGCCAGGGGGCTGCGGCGAGGGTTGTTGATGGAGTGCCTTACGTCGTTTGCGCGATTGTGGCAGCCATTGTGATAGACTTCTTTGTATGTCGTTTGGTCCCAAGAAACGAATTGCTGGTCCTTCCTATGTTCTGTTTTATTCAAGTGCACAGGTGGGTGATGATCTCATTGAGCAGAGTGGAATCAGCCCCTCTCGCGTTTATCGCCCAACTCCTGCCTAAACGACCTCTTTCCGCATCCCAGCTCATGCAGCTCTCTTTCCTTGCAACCGGCTGCATCCGGCCCAATTGAACCACAACATCACACAATGCCGCCCGCCGGCGATGACAGTACGACGGACTTGTTGCAGCTGCAACATCTTCCAACGATTGCCCACCAGTGGAGACACGAGACGTGACTTGGCTCAGTTTGGGAACAGTTGACAAAAGCTGCAAGCAACAAACGACAAGAATTCAGAGCAGAGATGTCCCAAAACCAAATTCAGAATATGTAATCATTCACTGGGGAAGCGATGCCAGACAACCAGGTCACGACATCGTGTCTAGGCGAATGGAGTAATACGGCATGCATATTTAGGGAGGTGAATCAGTGAATACAAGATGGGAAGTGGTCGGATATTCTCTGTCTAAGTGGAAGGTAAAGAAGCTATCCTCAAAAGATCACACGATGCCCAAGGAATTGCAGCGACGGGATACGGTCCAGCGTGGCCTCCTCTTTCACCTCTGCAAGGTCTGCATCACGGCATTGTGCATGCTCGCAGATTCGGACCAGCATCATGCCTCTTCATCACCACCAGCAGCGACAGCCTCGGGCTTCTCGTCATCAGCTGCCGCGGCCTTAGAGTCAAGCTTGACACCTTTAGCAGGCACTGGCTCGTCCTCATCTCCGTCTGCATCCTCTTCCTCTTCTTCCTCTACGTCTTCCTCTTCCTCATCCTCTTCTTCTTCGTCATCGTCGGCCGCGGCATTGCCATTGATCTCTTCCTTGGACGAGGCAACGGTCTTCTGCTTCTTTGTAGGAGGTTGATCGCCTGTGTTTACAGCAGAGGAGTGTTAGCGCATGCAAAACAAGTCATCGGATCGGTTGCGCTGATGCGCGAGGTTCGCAGGAGCACCGTATCACGGGTCGGGGAGTATGCGCGGTAGGAAGCTGGTCTTACCCTTCACGCCATTGGCATCGGACTTTTTGCCGCCATCATCCTCTTCGTCGTCTCCATCTTCCTCTTCATCGTCCTCTTCGTTCTCCTCGTCCTCTTCCTCGTCCTCTTCTGAGACTTCTTCCTCATCGGCGGTGGAGATGTACCTAGCTCGGGGCGTTAGCCTTGGCCAAGGAGAAAGGGCTAGACTTGCTGGACAGAGCACGGCAGGTCGCGGAGCGCAATCGGGCGCGAAGCTCACCACAAGCTTGCCCAGGTGCGCAACACCGTTCGAGGGGGTAAGTTGGCATTAGGGGGGGCACTTACTCTTCCTCCTCCTCGCCATCGTCTTCCTCAGGGAGGGAAACGAGATCCTCCTCGTCCACGCCTTGCTTTCTCTTGGACATATTGAATCTGAGTTTTAACGGAGGAGGCTTCAGGGTACGATGATGTAATTGGGCGAAAGATTGGTGACAAGAGGAATAGAAATTGTAAGGAGATGACCAAAAGACAAGTCGAGATAGATGGGGGATCGAGAGAGTGAAGAAGGGGCGAGGCTAGATGGGAGGAGAGAGAGTGGGAGAGGGAGCTCGGGGTCTAGAGGCAGGGTAGGTCGGGACGGACCATGGGGGGATGATGGGGACCTACGGATAGCTACGCAATAACAACCTACCTGTCTATGATGAGTAAAGCAAAGCATTGCCTCAGCTCAGCTAGAGGAAGGCGACCATCCACTTTGGGAGGGGGATCGCAGAGGTTGTTGGTACATGCATTTGGGAGGATATGTTTGCGGCGATAAGGTACCACACACGCCGGGACTACCTAGGAAGACGCTTGGGAGGGAGAAGGCTGGCTGGTTTGGGACAGGAGTACAGGAGTAAGCCGAGTCAAAGAGTGCCGGCGAGAGAGAAACAGCAGCGGGCGGTGGGAGGGAGGGAGAGAGAGCGCGACGCAAGACACAGAGACTGGAGAAGGCTAGGCGATCGAGGCGCGAAGAGGAGGAGGGGTGGCGGGAGGGGGTGTGGGAATGGAGGGCGGTCCCAGCAAAAGCAAGCAAGAGCAGAAGCAAGCTCATCACTCCTGAGCTTCTGTTGCTCCCTTGCAGCCTGACGACACACAGTGCACAGTATGAATTCCGGCTGCGTAAGTACCCCATAGCAAAGCAAGGTTTGGAGCTACCTGGCCATTGCCCAATCAGCTCCGGAACAGGAAGCAGTGGGGACCTAGCCCGGCCTCAGGCTTGGAGAAGGGAAGTGACTTGCAGGTGTCTGGGACGACGGGGGAGGGTAATGTACCTTGGTAGGTCTCAAGGTACTAGTGGCGAGTGCAGCACCTGGACTCGAGCTCGAGGGCGAGGGAGAGACAAGAGCCTAGCAGGCTTGCTCAGTTATTGAGGGGGCTGGGCTGGGCTGCCACCGTCAGCGAGAGGTAGGGCAAGTATCAAGCAAGTACCCTCCCGCCAAAGTCTAGAGCAAGGGTACATCGGCACGTTCCTGCCCAGGGGGACGTGAGCGGGGGGGCCCAAGCACGTTGCTCGGGTCTGCCTTTACGTGCAGCACGCAAGCTGCATCCCGTCAGATCAAATCAGGTCTGTGCACGGCGAGGAAGAGATGGAACCAATGTAGTGATGCAATCAGTCGCCTTCTGAAGTCGAGGTCGGGGCCTTGTGCGAACCTAGCTGCCTCCCTCCCTCCAGACAGCCATCTCCCTACACTGGGAGACTCGGATTACTAACATACATTACCTTACCTAGGTATACCATCGCTGTACGCGCCTACGGTGTTCCCTCCAGCGACCAGTGCACCCAGCGATTTCATCCCCTTTTTCTGTGGCTCCGCTCCAGATGGCACACCAGAATCAGCACCACCCTCATCTCTCAGCATCCGAGACCACTGACGCAGCCTAATATCGAGCTCCCCAGGTATAATCTAGCCCTGCATCTTAAATCCAGGCTTGAAGGGGTAGATTTGGATCTATTCCAGGATCAGATAGCCGTACATAGATGAGACTGAGGCCAAGGACCACTCACCTTCTCAAAGTCCCACACATCGTGCTGGTTGTAAGCATCCTTCTTCAGCCCCTCCAGCACCTCCTCCTCTGATGTGGCGCTCACGACAAGCGTGCTGCCCACAAAATCGAGGCTTGACACTTGGTCATCCTTGGGCACGCTGCGAAGTAGTGCCCCGCCCATCTTGTATTTGCCCGCCTCAATCCCGGGCTTCAGCTCCTCGAAATGGCGACTAATCACATTGCAACGTTAATTATCACATCGGACAGCTAGTGGCCACTCCGCTGTCGGCCGTGGTGCTGTGTGCTGCTTACCTTCTTGCCTCGAGTCGGCGGGCTCGAGCATCTGGCTTGTCAGGTATCACCACCAAAAAGTCATAGGTAGATGGTCTGCCTGCAATGGTGCGTCGAATTTCGAGGGTGGCCAGACGCCTTGGGGGACCACCCAAGGCGAGGCGTCGGACGGTCTGAAAGACGGACATGTAGGATGATGTTAGTAGCTTCGGAGGAAGAGAATGGTGATCGTCCAAGCTGGTGTCGGGTAGGTTGGAGCCAAAAAAGGACTGGAGGGCATCCCCAGCAAATCACTCACGCCCTATTGAACCCCCCTCAGTTTCAGGGCATTGCTTCCCTCCCCGCACTCTTCCCCGTTCTGCCGTGGCTAACGTATTTCCGATTGTTGATCGCGATGATGATGCTGGTGGCAGACCACACTTGTTTCCTATCCCAAGTACATTCGTAATTAAAGAGCACCGTATCATCCTAGCGTTTCATGACTCCAAAATGAGCACATCAAGTGCCCTGTTCTTGTGATGCCAGAGTCCATCCTCTTCCCCAATCCTACTCTCTATGATGCCAAACCAGCATCAGGGTTGAATTGGCCGCTCCCCGCGGGGTGACATTGCATTTCTGTACTTCCCATTCCAGCTTGAGGAGAAATCAGGCACAGTGACCATATGACTGGCTACCACGTGCATCCCGCTACACTCTCTCTCCCAGTCGTGGGTGCGAACAACGTCTTTCAACCATCGCTTGACCGGCTGGGGTTGGCTGCCAAAACTGTATGGCCTTTTGCCATCCAATGCGACATCGTGATATTCTCATGACCATACGTCGATCAGAGTGGGCATTGTATGCCGTTGCAACCTCTTCCGCCTGATCCCCCCACCGTGGCCGGTTGGAACATATCTGCAAAGACATAATATCCCAGAACCGCCTATCATGATGTCCCCAGACGACCAGGTCAGACTGACTGGCCATTCAAGTTGGAAACACAGTCTTTTCGCCATGGCTTTCCCGGGCCTTCTTCCCGATTGGAGCAACCTGCAAGTGCTCCATCGCAACACCCTCCCTCCTCGCGCCCACTTCTACTCGTACCCTTCCGAGCAGGCGGCCTTGTCGTTTGACAGAGACCAGGGGAATTTCCACAGTCTCAATGGAACGTGGAAGTTTCACTATGACCCTTCTCCCTTTGATGCGCCTGCTTGGGAGCTCGCCAACTTCACATCATGGGACGATATCCAGGTTCCAGGCATGTGGCAGACGCAGGGCTACGGTCACCCCCATTACACCAACTACGACTACCCATTCCCCGTGAACCCCCCGAATGTGTCTTATGTGAACCCTACTGGCTCTTACTGGCGCGAGTTTGATGTCCCAGAGGGCTGGGCCGGCCAGCAGATCCGTCTACGTTACGAAGGCGTTGATAGTGCGTTCCACGTCTGGATTAATGGGGAAGAGGTTGGTTATAGCCAAGGAAGCCGGAACCCCAGCGAGTTCGACATCACTCCTTACCTGCTCTCTTCCGGGGAGAAGAATACCATTGCAACCAGGGTCTATCAATGGTCTGATGGCTCATACCTCGAGGACCAAGACCAATGGTGGCTCTCCGGCATCTTCAGGGACGTGTATCTGGTTCCCTTCCCTGAGTCTGCCGTTGTAGACCTTCAAGTCAACCCAGAGGTTGATAGTTCACTCACCAATGCTACGCTCAGAGTCAATGTCACCACCCAGGGCGATGCCGGCCCATTGCAGATCAAGCTGCTGGACCCGTCTGGGAACGCCATTCACCAATGGCAAGATGCATCGACTGCGCAGTATGCACATCCCATCCAGAGTGCACAGCTACAACTGTGGTCTGCCGAAACCCCAACCTTGTACACGCTGCTCATAACCTTTGGGGGCCAAACAATTAGCCAACGCGTTGGCTTCCGTCGCATCGAGCTCAAGGACTCCAACTTCTTGGTCAACGGAAAGGCAGTCATTCTCTACGGTGTGAACCGGCACGAGCATCATCACCTCTCGGGACGAGCCGTGCCATACCAGGCAATGCATACTGATTTGATCCGGATGAAGAGGTCAAACATCAATGCCATCCGGACTTCTCACCAGCCCCCGCACCCCGCTTTCTTTGATCTTGCCGATGAGCTTGGCTTTTACGTCATCTCGGAGGCAGACCTAGAATGCCACGGCTTTGGTGCGATCCCCAACTACAGTGCAGAGCAATGGACCTCGGACAACCCAGACTGGCAGGAAGCTTACCTGGACAGAGCCATCCAGCTTGTGTACCGCCTGAGAAATCACGCTTCCATCATCATCTGGTCGCTGGGCAATGAGTGCTTCTATGGGCAGAACCATGCTGCAATGTCCAAATGGATAAAGGAGTTTGACCCAACTCGTATTTTGCATTATGAGGCCGACTACTACGCAGCCGTCGTGGACGTCTATAGCTCCATGTACACTTGGCCCGATGAAATCTTGCGACGCCTCCAGACTATGACAGACAAACCACATATTCTATGCGAATTTGCCCAGTAAGCTAAACTTACACCAAGCCTGCCGGTTCTACGCCGAGGCGGTGCTAGAATCCATATAGGGAATCTGTGCTAACATAATGGATTGACAGTGCGATGGGGAACGGTCCTGGAGGTCTAGAAGAGTACATTGAGCTTTTCAGGACCCAACCGCATCTACAAGGTGGGCTGGTTTGGGAATTCAGTAATCATGGACTTCTCAAGAAAGAGGGCGACTTGGAGTATTATGCATATGGCGGCGACTTCGGCGACGAGCCGAACAATGCCGACTTCATCATGGACGGGCTTGTGCTTTCCGACCATACTCCCATGCCGTCATTACTTGAATACGCCAAGGTCATTCAGCCTGTTTCGGTGAAACTTACTGAAGATTTGTCGCAAATGACAATAATCAATCATTATGACTTTAATGATCTTGGTGGGCTCGAGGCGTCCTGGCATCTTGTTCAAGACGGGACCGTCACTGAGGCAAAGCCTTTGGATCTCCCTGACATTCTGGCCGGCACAAACAGTACCCTGAGCCTACCGCTCGACAGGAGCAGCCTCACGACGGAGGCATGGCTCGTAGTCGAGTTCAGGTTGAAGAAGGATACGCTTTGGGCAGAACAAGGGCACATTGTTGCCTGGGATCAGCTTCACATCCCCTCGCAGCAAGAGCAATTGTTGAAGGAGACAACAGCTCCCGATGCCCAAGTGCCTCTCGTTCCTCAACGCCCAATGAATATAATCCACTCAGGCACAAGGCTTCTCATAGAAAGCGGGGACTCGGTATTTGGCTTTGACCTACTGCAAGGGAACGTGACGTGGACAGCCAGTGGCATTGATGTGTTCGAGCGAGGACCAGAACTAGCCTTTTACCGTGCCCTCACTCAAAACGACGTGGGCGGCTCTGGGGACAACAACGAATGGAACCGCGCGCGGGTTGGAGAGCTCCACACGCAGGTTCGTGATGTGACATGGCAGGATCAGGACGGGATAGTGAGGGTGAACTACAAAGTTCGGGTCGCTCCAAAGGTGATTGAGTGGGCTGTGGAGGCTGATCTCACTTACACAATCGACCCCAATAGATTCGGTCTGACACTCCGTGCCCGCGGCGAATTTGTAGGAAAGAATGCTCCGTCCGTGATCCCTCGTATTGGTGTCTTGGCCGTGCTGCCAGTAGCCTTTGATGAGGTTTCGTGGTTTGGTCGCGGCCCCGGGGAAAGCTACAAGGACTCGAAGCAGGCTTCTCGAATGGGACAGTACAGCTCTTCGGTGGACGACCTCTTCACTTACTATGACTACCCCCAGGAGAATGGCAATCGCGAAGACGTGCGCTGGCTCCAGGTTGGGGCTCCAGATAAGAACACAACCGTCCAGGTACAAATGAGAGACACGCCGTTTAGCTTCACCGCACGTCGTTACATGCCGCATGATCTCAACAACGCGCAGCACCCCCACGAATTGAAGCCACTCAACATGACCATCTTGCACCTAGATTATAACAACAACGGTCTGGGCTCAGCAAGTGTCGGGCCACCCCCATTTGACAAGTATCGGTGCTACGCGGAGCCGTTCGATTTCACATTGGATGTCACGAAGCTGTAACCGAACAGATGCTTGATTTACCTCACCTTCGTTTGAATTTGCCTTGGGAGCTTGTCGGAGCATTCTGACATCTTTCAGTGGTCTTTTTCGAGATATTCATTGGATACATAATCTTGTTTTGCAATACCTTGCATCCTCTCTGTAGCAGTTGATGATGAAAGCTGTGGCTCCCAGTGATGTATGGACGCTTAGTTGGGCATACGGACATTAATATACACCGGTGATCTTTTACACGTTTTTTTTTTAAACCCCAGCCACGTCCAAGTTCTGTGGTCCTTTCAAGTCACCCGTGCCTCTTCCCAAACACACACAAAGACTGTTTGTTGCTTACCTACGCCGACTGGTGTCATTCGCGGGTGGATCAGGATCCGAACTCGAAGGGCTAAGCATGGCTATCACATGAGTGGGCTAGTCGGTTTTGATGTTCTCATTTTTACTACCCAAAGCAGAAGTCCGGGCGAGAGAGTCAACAAAAAGGCGGGACAACGCACCGTACGCCAAGACCATTGCCATTGAGTTCCAACGTGAAGAGTTCAACCAGACAAACAACTCAACACAATTATTATCTATGATAGTCAATTATACACTGATCGTCACGGCTTCTGTTGTCAACCATAGAACACTAAGTTCATACAGGTTGTCAGTCAATCATTCTCTCGCGCGTGCCGCCTACATTCGGGCAGAATATATAGGGAACCATAGAGAATAACGTCCAGAATGGCGATGACACGGGGCCGAATGAAGCCAGCCAAGCCCCACGCTGCCCCAATCTCAGACCAGCAGCCGCCGAGGAGGAAAGGTGTGAAATCAGCTCCCGTTTTGCGAGTAACGGAAGTGACTAACATATGCGAGTTTACAGGGTGCTCCATGTGTACCAAACGTCGGATTCGATGTGATTTGTCCGCACCCTCCTGTAAGAAATGTATTAAAAAGGGCCTTGCTTGCCCGGGATATGATTCACGGATCAGATGGGTTGGTGGTGCTGCGATACGTGGCCATCTAAAAGGCCTCGGAGAATCTGGTCAAGTTGAGGACACTCAGCCACCACCGCCAACCAATGTCGAAATTGCCCGCATTAGGTCCCTCGGCGGATACTCCTTGGAGGATTTGGTGGAATACTACGATAAAAATGTAGCCAAGATCATGGTGTGGCTGGACGGCGACGACAATGTGTATCGACGCCATGTGCTGCCCCTGGCCCATACCAACCCTGTTGTGCGTCTCGCTGTCGCCGCCATTTCCGCCCAGCATGCAGCATTCTCACGAGGCGATCCCGACGTCCCGGAAGATGCACGGAATGAAGCTGTGGCCATGATCTCTCGGTATATCCACGATGTTACCTGCCAAATAGCCACCGGGGGTAGTAGACTCGTGAAAGAGAGTCTTGGCGAGGATGCTGCAGACTGGATCTTGGCGTCAATGCTCGTTCTTTCGTGTTATGAAATGTTCCATTCCGGTGCAGCAGTAGCCGAGTTCCATCGTACTGCAGCGAAGTCCTTCGTCAATACCTTGTCAACCACAGAATGGCGCCAAAGCACGTTGTTCCTGTCACTTAGAAATAAGCTGTCCACGTATGATGTCTTTGCATGCACAACATCATTTGATATATCAAGCATTCGCAATGCAGTGCTCCCGGACCTTGAAAGCGCAAGGATACTCCGAAATGAGACGGTTCTCTTCTTGGAATACCTGGTGTTGTTGCATGAGGTGACTCTGATATCTCGTCAGCCGACACCTCTCCCTCCTCCTCCGAAACAGCAGCGCATTCGAGACTGGAAAGAAGAATTTGAATTAGCCAAAGGCGCTACTTTGATGGCTGCTGGTAGGCTAAATATTTACAATGCCTCTCAGACGCGTGACCTCATCCGGCTGGTTGACATTCATCATCACGCTGGCCTGCTTTATGTGGCGGCATGTTTTGGTCAAAGCCTCGATTACGATGAGATGTCCAAGACAGCCTTTCGGGACTTGACAGCCCAGATAATAGCCCTAGAGAACATCAATCAATGCATCCACAACCTGCCCTGGCCTCTCTTTATATTAGGTGTGGAGAGCCATGGCCATCCGGAGAACCGGAAGCTCGTCTCCAAGTTGTACAGGACAATGCCGGAAATTACGGGCTGCAAGCAATACTATGACGTCCTGGAGTTTCTGCATGAGTTCTGGTCGGGAAGCGATATTGAATGGCAACCATTGGCTCGAAGGTGGGAATTGCGTGGAAACCGGATTCTTGCGTTTTAACTACCTATAACGGAAGACAAGCTACACCTTGACTTCGGTCCATCTCACATTCAATACTTTTCCGGGGTTGGCATGTGGAAAGAGTGTACCTCGATGCAGCACAGGCAGTCAGCATTGCCTCGCCTAATTAGATGTGACGGTCCACTCTCTGTAGTTAGTTTCTCTCTCCTACTACCTAATTTGGTACTCGGGAAGAGAAAATAGATTTCGTCCCAATCTGGGCAGCGTGGAAGGAGCTTCAAGACATCTCTCTTGTGGATATATAACTAAAGAACGAATAAATAAATTGTGGTAAATCCCTAGTCGACTGATTTTTATCATATTCACTGAGTCACTTCTCCATCATCGTCAGTTTCTGTTACTCATCATGGCCGTGTCCGTTAGCAAGACAGCCATTACCAGGGTCAATGCATCGGATCCGTCCACTTCTTCCAAGACACTGATCGACATTCTCAAACGAGACGGCGGCGTCATTGTCGAGAACTTGATTGCGCGCGAGTTGGCAGATCAGATTAGAAAAGATCTGAGACCACACTTTGACAGCGACATACCCGATAAGTATGGCTTCTTTCCCAAAACTACGAGAAGAGCGACAGGACTTCTGGGTGTATCAGATGCGTGTGTCGAGCTGGCATGCAACAAGCTCTACACTGATGTTGCCAACGAGATGGTTTCATCCAGTCACACCATGTGGAGGGGCGACCACCAAGAGACTGTGAGTGGCAAGCCCATCATCTCCTCTACAGTGGGCTTCCGTGTAAACCCTGGAGGCAAACAACAGGTCCTTCATCGAGATGATAAGTATGACATGGCCTCGCAGTCCCCCCCGGATGTGTGTTTCCTCGAAACAGCTATTGCTAACTTCATGGAAAAGCGACTATCATCCTCAAGACAAGGAGCTCCCAGTGATGATTGGGTGTGTCACAGCCCTGACAAAAACGACAAAAGAAAACGGCGCTACGATTGCCATTCCAGGATCTCACCTCTGGGGCCCCGAGCGCCGGCCACTGGACAAGGAGGCTGTCCCGGCCGAGCTCGAAATTGGCGACGCTCTCATTTTTCTGGGAAATCTATATCATGCTGGAGGGGCTAACATTACGAGGTAGGTAGACTTGTTTATCTTTGTCTACACAGTTTCGTTCGTACACATTACTTCATGCTGATCGGTGATCCAGGGACGAGTACCGGGAGACAGTAGGAATATTTCTTTGCAAGCCCACACTGAGGCCCGCTGAGAATTTCTTTCTAGAGATTCCTCTGGAGAGGGTGAGGCAGATGAGGCCGCAGGCCCAGCGGCTTCTGGGCTACAGCGTCCTCGAACCTGGCGTTGGGTTCATGAATTACCAAGACCCGATGAGAGTCCTCTTTGGAGTCGAGGATGAGGAAACATTAAATATGTAATACATATCGCTATCTCTTGAAATACCTCGATAACGGAAGAATACGAGCATCGGAGAGATATTGAGCTGGTAGGCTTGCTGGTACATTATTCTTGTCAGTTGCTGTGAACAAGGGCCGTGACTAATAACCGCGCGCGTTAGTTTTCTCGTCTTACTCTTGGATCGCACCTCATCAAAGCTTATCTCACCCACCGCCTCATTGATGCATCGAGTATCTGGAGCTTGTTCCATGACTAATTACCGCGCGCGCATCTGCTTGCCCATCTCTGCCTATGTTCCATCTTCAACTAGATGTGACTAATTGCCGCGCGCGGACTGAAACCGTCACCTGCTGTGCATGTATGTATAGGTACGCGCTCGTGAGGTCATGTAGCCGTCTTCATTGCTAGTGGCCAGACCGTCTCCCGAGTTAAGTCGAACTTCTCATGTCATTTCATTGCTCCATCATGAGCACAAACATGCAACGTAGTCTCTTACTGATTTATAAGCTCAAGGACTTTTGAGTAGGATAGTACAAGCATCAATAAGAGAGAATCTTATCGAGTAGATCATCTACGATCTATAAAACCCTATAGATCGCCATGCCACCTGGATCTGTTGAAACTTTCCATCATCAGCTTATATTCCACATATCATCCCAATTGACTCTAAAGTCTTTCATAATCCCTGAACAAAATGCCCGTTAACAAGGCCGCCTGGATCGATGCCAAGGGAACCAACCTTCGAGTTGGTGACGCTCCGATGCCATCTCCAGGATCAGGAGAAATCGTCATCAGAAGCCGATCAGTTGCAATTAACCCATTAGACTGGCACATGCAGGACTGGGGCGTTTTCATTAAGGAGTGGCCATCAATTCTGGGTTGTGATGTGGCTGGGGAAGTGTACCAAGTTGGTGCTGAAGTATCTAGGTTCAAACCTGGTGATCGTGTAACTGCGTAAGTTGAGCTGGAAAGTTCATCACGATAGTGGCTGGCTGAACTTGATTACTGACTTGGAACTATTCCACGGCAATAGTCACACGATCAATCTTGTCACTGGAAAGCCTCAGGATGCCGCATTTGCCTATTACTGTGTTGCTCCCGCTGCTAAGGCATCAATCCTGCCCGATTCCATCTCTTTCGAATCTGGTGCTGTCTTGCCTCTCGCACTCGAGGCAGGTATCTGCGCTCTAATGCTAAAAGCTCCAGGGGAGGGATTGCCTGGAGTGTCGACACCAGCGCTTGGCCTTCCTAATCCCAAACTGACTCCAACTCGCCTTGGGAAGTCAATCATCGTGTACGGTGGTTCCTCCTCCGCTGGGAGCATGGCTACGCAGCTGGCTGTGGCAAGCGGACTCGACGTAGTTGCAATTTCCAGCCCGCAGAACTTTGAGCTGTGTCGAACCTCTGGCGCTTCTGCCGTGTTCGATTACCGGGACCCCAAGCTTGTTGAGAAGGTAGTTGAGGCTGCTACAGTACTCAGCCCTCCCGTTGGCATATTTGATGCTATCTCAACTCCGGATACCTACGTTCACGATCTGGAGATTCTCTCCAGGCTTGGAGGCGGTCACCTCGCCTGCACTCACCCTCCGCCGACGGAAAATGTCGCGGAAAATGTCAATGCAGGCATGATATTTGCCGTCAATGACATAGCTCAGCCAGTCTGGGAGGAATATGTCACGCCTGCGCTGGAAGGCGGACAGTTGAAGTGCTTGCCTCAGCCAGAGGTTATTGGCCATGGCCTTGAGTTCATACAGGAGGGGTTGAACTGTAGTAAAGCTGGGGTTAGTGGAAGAAAACTCGTTATCACGCTCTAATCTCTGGATCATACCGTTCTTGTTTGAATGGGAATTGAGGGATATTCCATAACTGTTTACTCATTCCATTTCTTCCTTTCTTGAATCTGAAATATTTGTGGCAAGGTGCTGGAGGAACCTCAATATCTCTCAGCTCACCAGATATCAGTACATATCAATCACTTATGGACCGGGTTTTGATAGTCTCAAGTGAATATATATGCACTATCGACCGAAGCACTTTGCAAGAATTCTTCGTCAGTAATCTTAGCTTACCATCTTCTACGTCAGCAACCTGCCATGATGGATGGACCGTGTCTGAAACTATGCCCAGTGGTCGCCTGTCGCACTTTCGCACTGATAACAGAGCAGTTTCGGCTTACCCAACTTGTCCACCTCCCGGGATCGACTGGCCGACCCTCTTTTGCTTATCATCACAGCCATTTATTTATTCATTCATGCATGCTGGTGGTTGGTTGTGGAGTGAACGAGCGTCAATCTACGGAACCCGTGGGTCCACGATTGCGCTTTCATTCGCCCAGGCAATGATACTAGACAGGCCGTTATCCATTTAACCCTCCATCGTTGCATAAAGATTGATTTGTTTAGCCATGTGGGTTAATGGTCCGTGCCATGACATCACTTGCGGATGGTGAAATAAGGAGGTGTGAAGGAGTGATCAAAAACAGTCTCTACCGCCTTTCCTCGTTTGCTCTTCGCTCTTCAACGCCCTCTCCTTTCACGAACCAAGCCAAGCCAGTGAAGGCAAACACCATAGAATGGACACCGACGATCCTAGTCAGCCGCTTCTGTCCCAACAACGTCGCCGCGCCAGCACTTTCCGATTGCCGGCGTGGTCGATCGGAGCCCCCCTCGTCAAGACAGCATCTGTCAGCGAAGTCCATCCGCACCATGACGAGGTCGAGCCTGTCCTGCCCGCGGCTCCCGTTGCTGCAACTCATGAGACTCGCCTGCACAAGCCCAATTGGGCCCTGAGCGATGAGCCACCAAATGCTTGGGCCCAATTCCGCCATGCTTGGCGTGAGGAATTTGCGTGCGTGGCCAATTCTCCTCGATCCGTACCAGGACTAACGAGTCGACAGAGAATTCTGGGGCACATTTTTGATCCTGCTTTTTGGAGCCGGTGTTGAGTGCCAGGTGCGGCTGAACTACCACTCATCCGACATTCGAGGCAATGCCGGTGACTTTCTGCAATGCCGTCTTGCTTGGGCCGCTGGAGTAGCCCTTGCTGTCTGGATGGCCGGCGGTGTATCTGGAGGGCATTGCAATCCAACAGTTACTCTTACCCTCGCCCTTTTCCGTGGCTTTCCCATACGCAAGGTGCCCAGTTTCATCATCGCCCAAGTTGCTGGCGCAACCGCCGGCAGTCTCGCCATTTACTTCAACTACGTAACAAGCATCTCCGCGTATGAAGGCGGCTCTGACGTCCGCACCATCACCGGCCCGCATGCCACAGCTGGTTTATTCTTCACTCTCCCTGCACCGCATTTGCCATACCTTGGGGCCTTCTATACCGAAGTCCTGGCATCAGCAACCTTAGTGGCCGTTGTTTTTGCTCTTGCCGACAAGAGCAACCTTGCACCACCCAAAGGGACACAGCCATTTGCCATGTTCCTGACACTCCTCGCCATAGGCTCGGCACTGGGGATCAATACCGGCTACGCCATGAACGGGGCACGAGACACAGGGCCCCGTATTGCCTTGGCCATCGTTGGATATGGACCTGGGGTATTCACACACCATCACCTGTACTGGCTTTGGGCCCCATGGGCCGGCGCCATTGTGGGCGGACTCATAGGTGCATGCATTTATGACGGTTTCTTGTACACTGGGAGAGACTCGCCGTTTAACGTGCCCAAGATATCTGACTGAGCATACCACCTGGGCCCGCGGGCACCGATTGCACGATTTCCGAAGCATACGATTGCCTTTACAACTCATTCGCGAGATAGAATATGATAGACATTAGAGCATTTATGGCAAGAACATCAAACGAGTCGCTACATGTATATGGCTGTGCCTAACAGGATAATGTAAATAACGCAGGTACTGCCAAGCCAGGAACTGCATGACTCAGAGAGAGCCCATGGCTATATCCACCATCACCAACCAAAAAACAATTGTCAGGATAGCATAGTATATGAGGTGCAATTTTTTTACTGTACTGATTTCGTAGAAAGGCGTTGAGAAAGCAGGTTGGAAAAATTCCCCATATCATGATGTTGTAGAAGATGGTCGAATTGGATAACCACACAATGCATGACAAACAATCTGTTCACAGCAGAAAAGGAATAGACACAGCTATTGATTGTCCTTGAGTGATTGAGGCATGGAAGCTGCTGCATCGAATCTCAAATTGCACCAGAAGCCTATAGGACGTCTTCGCACCTAGGTACATCCAAAATAGAACGATCCTTACCCCTGGATGATACTTTACACCAAGCATCCCACCGGATATAGTGATGGCCGATTGCGGAGAGAACTTATGAAGGTATAGATGTTTGTTATTATTCTTTACCTCTTGCAGTGCATCACATATGCTTATGTTAGTCGCCGAGGGATGAAGCTTACCGCCGGGTTATCCCCAGGCTGATCATCTGTGCATATGCAAGCTCCCGAGGTCGCAATTGAGTCATTACCGTTCCCATGTTTTGTGTCAATAGAAGCACTTATAAGGACCATTCCTCGACCAATATTGAGGTTGCAATACCGCCGATGTGTCACGTTATACCAGTTATCGAGTAGTCCCCATCGCGTCTTACAAAATGCTTCACCGTGGCGCCACCACACGCCGGGCTTCTAGACTTCGGGCTCTGAGTTCCAACCAGCTACGTTACGCCCACAGCCTGGCTCCCTGTCAGAAAACCTATGGATCCAATCCCGGAACGTCCCCAGGAGCTTCGTACGTTTTCATTCTCAATGCAGCGAAGCATGCCATCACCAGCTGTCTCCATTGTTGCCGTGCCCCTTTTGAGAGCATTACCAAAGTTACGAATATATCTAACTTCTACATGTTGAATAGCATTGACACGAAAGGAACCGTGGGTTTAGCTACCTCTGGCGCACGAAAGACATCGTGGGAAATAGCGCGCGCCAAGAGAGAGAGCGAGTATGACGATTCGTAAGGCAACCCAAACTCCTCGAGCCAGTGGACAGCGTTGACAAAGTGCAACAGACTCATTGGGTTAAAGGGGGGACAAATATTCCACGAAATGATGAAACGACATGGCGTGAAACATATATGTGAGTCGGATCCCCTACCACGTCACCACCCCCAGCTGACCCAGGATAGTTGGATACCCTGTGGGTGCCATTCTTCCGGTTTTTGATGCCAGATACGAGTCAAGCCACTTTGATTTCATTCTCCCCAAACACGAACAAGGTGCTGGGCATATGGCACAAGGATATGCGCGGGCTACCGGAAAACCAGGCGTCGTACTTGTCACATCTGGTCCTGGGGTGACGAACATGGTAACACCCATGCAGGACGCTCTATCCGACTGCACTCCGATCGTAGTCTTCTGCGGGCAAGTTCCTACAAGGGTTATTGGCACTGATGCGTTCCAGGAGTCTGATGCCGTGGGGATCTGTGGGGCTTGTTCGAAATGGGCTGTGACGGTCAATGAAATTGACGAGCTTCCCCAGCGCATCACGGTCGATGTTGTCGGGTAGGTCCGGCCCCGTTCTAGTCTCCTTACCAAGTGATATTATGGTAAGTATGCTCCAAAGACCTGTCTCTACGAGATCCATGCTACCATCCCGTCGTCACATCCAATCTCATGCTAGAGTAGCCGACAATCAGAGCAAAGAACTCGAAAGGACTCTCAACCGAGTAGCAAGGCTAGTCAATCAAGCTCGTAAGCCTGTTATATATACTGGACAAGGAACCATTCTGTCGGAAAACGGCCCAGAGTTACTGAAGGAACTAGCAAATAAGTGCTCTATCCCTGTGACAACATCGCTTCAGGGGCTCGGCGCTTTCGATGAGCTCGACGACAAAGCCCTTCATATGCTCGGGCTACACGGAACCGCCTACGCCAACATGGCGGTCCAAAAGGCTGATCTGATTTTGGCCCTTGGTGCTCGTTTTGACGACCGCGTCACCATGAACGTATCGAAGTTTGCCCCGGCTGCGTTCACTGCCGAGAAAGAAGGACGAGGCGGTATCGTGCACTTTGAGATACTACCAAAGAATATAAATAAGGTGGTTAACGCTACTGAGGCTGTCGAAGGGGATGTGTCAACTAATCTAAGACTCCTACTGCCCCTGCTTCGAGCAGTTGATCCCCTCGACGAATCACGTAAAGACTGGCTATCTGCTATTCAAGAATGGAAGAGTACCTGGCCAATATCGGACTTCGATCGGACCAGCCGACCCGGATTGATCAAACCGCAGGTTGTCGTCGAACGGCTGAGTCACCTAGTCGAGAAACGAAGGGGAGACGTATTTATCACAACCGGTGTTGGACAACATCAAATGTGGGCTGCCCAACATTTTAGGTGAAGGAAACCGCGCTCAATGATCACCTCAGGCGGATTGGGTACGATGGGATTTGGCTTACCAGCGGCTATCGGTGCCAAGGTTGCACATCCAAGCGCACTGGTAATTGACATTGATGGTGATGCGTCATTCAGCATGACCTTAACCGAGTTATCAACAGCGGCTCAATTCAATGTCGGCGTGAAGATCCTACTGCTAAACAACGATGAGCAGGGCATGGTCACACAGCTTCAGAATGCCTACTACGAGGATCGCTATGCACATGCGCATCATGAGAATCCCGACTTTGTGAAAGTAGCTGAGTCCATGCATGTGAAAGCTCGCCGTGTCTCTGATCCTCGAGAATTAGATGAGAGTCTCACCTGGCTCTTAAAAACGCGAGGCCCAGCTCTTCTTGAGGTAGTGACAGATAGGAAAGTTCCTGTGCTGCCGACCGTTCCATCGGGACGCGGACTAGACGAATTTACACCATACAGCCAAGGTAAATAATTGACACAACAATTCCTCGGATGTGGAACTGATTTGCTGATTTAACACAGAAAAGGAGAATCAAAGGCGGTTACTCATTCGGCGGGCGAACACAAGGTCTTCATGGTTGAAAGGAGGAAACATTTAGGATTCCCTCTACCTAGCCACATGTTGCGCCAGAATTATGATACAAAAATGAAGAACACCATACACCCTCGCAGCTTTATCTACCATGTAGCTTTTCTTATTGACTCAAAAAAAGATCCCATAATCAAGATTGATGTGCACAAGCTAGCGTAACTATGTATATCGCCTCCCATGGCCATTCTATCGAACAAAATTGTAACAAATGGATCTAGGTTACAGCTACGCTCGATTCACTGAGGCTTGACTTGAGCCAATTCACCGGAATTACATGGTGTTAGGATTATCTTGATAATCTCCTACTCTAAATGTTAATGTTACAACCGCGGTAAAGGGCAACTGCTCAGGATACTCGAAGCCAAAAAGTATTTTTGGCTACCGATGGAAACGCATCTGAAAATAGAGGTTGTATCACTGCCTGTCCGAGGCGAGATAAACACTAATCAGTCTGAGATTTTCAGTCCAGTACCCCTTTCCAGAAGCAAGTTGTTACCCAGCTTGCCATCATTGATACTCATCAAGATCGGGATATGACTCGCAGTAGCCCCACATGTTCGTGGAAATCTCCACAGCTATACGAGGTGAAAAGGATTGTTCCTGGAAGCAACCATGAAGGAGCATCAGTTGAGGCTGAACTCTGAGACGAAACAACCATATTCTACTTACAGAATACCGAGTGAGCCGTCACGATGGTTGATAACCTGGCTATGATATGAAACAATTGCCGTTAGCTGACAGGGAACTGAAAGCTGTGACCCGGTAACTGCTATCCACATGGGTCTACGTCAATGGGCATATCGCATGAAACTTTTTTTCGTCCATATGTGGAATAAATATACGCTATTCAGTGCCGTGCATCCGGCAAACCTTCTGCCACATGGAACCAGACTCTTTAAGAGAGATGTTCATTCGCTCGTTACAGATCTGCATCAGTTTCCTGTAATTTAAAAAGGGCAAACCTGTTACAAGATGCCGGCATTGTGGATCTCTATCCCAGAAAGGGAACGGTTTTCCCCCTCCGAGATCCAGTTTGGAACAGCACGGAACAAACCCCGAATGATGCCTGCAACAAAAAATCGGGCTGGGAACTAGGTTCTAGACCACATGTATCTGGGAGGACTGTGTACTAGCCCATATGGCTGGGATTGCGATGATATCTACCTGCTTCTAGCTTCAAAGCTTTTAGGTGGGCGGTTACAGGTTCATAGTTTCAGGTTTTGACACGAATATATAGATACACCGGCGCCCTCGTCTTCGATTGCTTCTCATTCTCGCTCATTCTACGTTAGTTTATACTACAAGTTACAGTGTATTCACAAAGTAACACCATCTTCGTTCCAAGAAACCCCGATAATCATAGCCATGAAGTTTCTCTCGTCCTTAGCAGTTTCCGGGGCCGTGCTCTTTGGCACTTCCCAAGGTCTGCCCCATTTCGGCCCAGAACTTGCTCCCCGAGACAGTTGGGGCGGTGCCGTGTCGCTCGGTCCTACAACCTCCACGATCAAGAAGGCCGTTACCACAATCATTCCGGGAACCGCACCCTCCACCCAAAATGGTGTCCTCTTCCTCTGGCCGGGCATGTCAAACGGCACCGGAGACCTGATCCAGACCACTCTCGAGTCCTGGGCTGATAATTCCTGGTGCGGAGCTAAGACCGGCCAGTGGTGCGTCCGTGCCTCCATCTTCGGCTCGTTCGGGCAGCTTGATGGCTCAGCCAGTGCCGTGAGCGGCGACCAGAAAGTCAAGATTGTGTACACGCTTCTTGAAGACAATGATACCTGGAGACAGGACGTCACTGATGCCGACACGGGTGCTCAACTCAGTTCCTATGAGTACAAATCCGGCCCTTATATGCGAGGTTATGGCACTGGCACTGAGTGCAACAACGGGTGCACCCCGACGATTGCCGATCAGCGTTATATCAATACCGAAATCACACTTGCAGGGCCTGACAAGAGCTTTGGAAAAACCATTGCGACTTCGCAAGGAGCCACTTATTCTGGTCTCTCCAGCAATAGTGATGGGTCTGTATGGACAATTGCGGAGATTCATGTTCCAAAGATGTCCTAAGATCCCGGGCTCCATCGTTGGATATTTCTACGAAAAACTAGGCTTAACATGCTGGACAAGTTAATGGGTACCTATCTCAAATGTATATTTTCAAGCACCACTATTTTCATAGAACATTGATCATCTATAACTCCGCCTTTCCCAAAATAGAGTTGAATTTCAGGGGATAATGATATGAATGAATCTTCAGGAATGACCAGTCAATGGAAGCCGAAAGCTCTTTCCACAATGTGCAGCATTTGATATAGGATGTTTAGTTCCAGGTTAACGTCTAGATGTTGAGGGGATCCGGATTTTGACCCGATTCATTCTCCCTGGACAACAAATTGAGAAGCGTCGATGGCAGTTACTTTAGCAGGCTCAGCAATAGTCCCATTGACCGGAGAGACCATTCCAATGTTCGTTGTGACATATGAAACGTTGTCGTCGCTCTTGCCCCTCCCTCACGTCGATGCGATGCAGCCTAAAAGAAGGAGTGAGCCAATTCCACCAGTGACGGATTGATATGTGTTGAATTCGTTGTGAGAGTCGGTCCCTCGAACTAATATGAGGGCGTCGTTGTCCAAATTCCACATACTCCAAATGTTCCCTGCCTGATTAGAGACGAAGTTGTTTGTACTTTAAATTTTAGCGATTATAGTAATGGTTAAGACTGTGTCGCTCTTGAGCGGATCTCCATTTCTGTCGATAGCAGTTTGTTCATCGCCGAACGCTCACAAACCGACCGGGAGACATGACCACTGTAAGTCTTAACGCCATTGACTCCGATTAGAAATGTGGCATTCGAGCGAGTACGCAGCTCAGGAGCATCGAGAACCACCTCATTGTGGCAGTCACGAAGTGCACCCGAACAAGCTGGCCATTGTAGGAGTAAGGAACAAGGACAGCCATCTCCTCTTGCTTTCCACTGCCAGAAGTACCACAATCCGGGACAGAAGTCACGCCGTTCATCATACCAATGTTTGGTAAATCAGTCACCCTGCGAACCTTGATCTCTCTACTGTTCTTTCTGGCGAATTTCACCTCCCACATGGCCCCAGTGCCTAGTATTGGTGTAATACACTTTTCAAAGTCATGTATAGCAAAAAGAAAGTTATCCTCGTTTGTCTCAGTGATACCGAGGAGGCCAGTAGCGCCCGAAGAAATGATGAATTGGGGTAAATGTTGCATGTCTCGAGTTAGGACTTTCCATTTAGGATAATGTTGAATTGTCCTCCAGCGTAGTAACGAGGAGATCCCCGTATTGACTTGCAGTAAGACATTGCAGAAACGTATTGTTGTGTCCCAAGCTAACAATCGTAGCTGGAAGCTAGATTGGGTTGAGAATTTGGAGCACGGACTTGCTAGTAACATGATGAACAATATTGAAGTATGTTTGGTAACTATGGTGGATGTTACAGACACTTTTGATAATATTTAGTACCATCTTCCGAGCTTTGGTATTACTGTAGAAGAAAAGCGTACCAATTGAAGGTGGGTTGTCCAAATACGTTCTATCCCTTGGGGATGGCTATTTCAATTAGCAGCCAAGGATCTCATGTTGTATTACAACCATCGGAAGGCCTATACCTGCATAATAATCATTTTCGATGTATTAATATATTTTTGGTTGGGGTGCTTTTGCCTCTTACATATTCTGTAGCCTTTAAGCATCTTACCGAATCAAACGCGAAAGGCCTTGACTCCAGCGCTCTGAAGGCCTTCGAATAACGTCGTTTATCGAGTTTCTGTTAACTTAGCAGCAAAGAACGACTTGGCGACTCGTGCGAATGTTACAGAGCCAAGTGCGAAGGTGGTCGATGTAAGAAGGGCTGTGAATTTCATGTTGATGAATGCACCATTTCATGCTACTCGAAGCCGGCATAGATGAGATTCTATTATCCAGAGTATAGCAAGTTATTTCTTAAGCCTGTAACTACGCCATTGGGCTGTTACCAGCCCTTTACTGTCATCTCACACATTCATGTTAGCCGCAGTATATCCAATCGAACCACAGTTTCATGTTGCATCTGCACTGAGGGGTCTTTCGTGTAATATACCTTTCATTTGCTCTCTCTAGGGTCTAAGGCAACACATGAAACTAGATGAAGGGGAGGGATAAAGTCTGAATTGCCTTGGTGGGCCCATTTTCAAATCTTCTGCCTGGCATCGTCCCTTGTTACTCATATGCGCAGATATCCGGAACGTAACTCTAAGGTTCAAAGCCAAACTTCGGCTGTCAAAAGAAATGTACCAAAGTGTCCCATGGAACCACAGTATGATGTAACCCTTTGCAACTAGAGGCACCGAGGTCTATGACAGGCCACAGATATATCTAAGCTTGCTATAGAGAGAATCTATCAGTCACGCAGAAAAGGCTCGACTCGACGTAGATGAAAAAATACTAGGTTAAGAATAGTCTTATCGATTCCAGATAAGATCTCAATATCACCCAGCCAAAAGGCTAACGAAACTAGTTCATACTATTCTTTAGCTAGTTTAATTAGCGTTGACAGCAAACGCATACCGAGCTGAGCTGAGGTGGAGAATCCATTCGCGTGTATATATTTGTGGTAGACACACTACCCCTGAATTCTTGCTTCCAACCTCTCAAACGTCCAACCCAATGTGACAAAGCTGGCACCGCCACACCCAACTCATCAATCACGATATGAAGGCTGCCACGGCCTATCTAGTCGGTTTTGCTATGCTCGACACTGGGACAAGTCAAGCAACCGGCATGCTTTGCGGTCTCAGGAAATTCTGTGCCGCCGATGCCCGATGTGTCCCTCTTGGCCCAAACTGCAAAAATCTCGACTTATGCCCCGGCCGCTGCTGGTTTAAAAATGATTACCCTTTATGCGGGCCCCATATCGGAGGTTGTCCGCGGGGATTTGGATGCGGTGATGATCCGCGAAGGCGCAAGAAGGCCCAGAAAAACCTGAACAACGCTGGAATATGTATTCCAAATGATCATTCTGCCTACCCAGTTTGTGGTGGAACTGCCGGCACTTCATGCCCCGAGGGGAAATATTGTTATGATAACCCATGGGACTTATGCCACCCCTCGGGGGGGAGTACAAAATGTATAGGCATCTGTATTTAAACGGGATTTACTGCAACAGGAAGGGGTTCTGAAGACCAGTAGTTAGCCGTTAGGCCAAAAGATCTGCTATAACCGCTATTGGTTAGCGGTTACACCCCTTCACACCACTTATAACAGCTGCAGCTGCCCAGCTTCAGCGCTCTCAGCGCGCTGCGCCCGCTAACTGTTACATTTACTTACTTAAAATTTATAATCCTGAAGGTATAATAAGGCTGACTTAACCCAGTAGTTAGTATACTATAGAAAGTATTAGGTTTTATATAGTAGATAGATAGAATTATATAATTATATTTATTAAAAACTATATAGCTCTAATACTTCTAGAGAGAATAATTATTTAAATTACTATATATATTTTTTTTCTTTAAATTTAATTTTTTTTAATTAAAAAAAGAAAAAAAGATTTTTATTAGTTTTATTATAAATAAAAGTATATTCTAAGATTAGATAATATATAACTAGATTATATAATTTTTTTAAAAATTTAATTAGTAATTTAAATCTTTATATTATATAGTATAACTAAATATATATAATACTATATAAATTATATTTAGTCTTTATTAGTATATAGTAATTTTATAAGCTATTATAATTTTCTTTTAAATAATCTATAATAGTATTAGATTAATTAATCTATTATATTCTAAATACTATTATATTAATCTTATTTAATTTAACTTTTCTATTTAATAAACTTTTTAATAATTTAATTTAATTTAATTTAATTCTCTTCTATCTAATATTACTAATTAAAATAGATATTAAACTTAAAGAATTATTTTAATTCAGATTAATTTAATTTAGTATATTATCTACTGAAACTATATATAATAACTTAGATTATAGTAGTAATTAAGTACTAGAGAAATATTATTATAATTCTCTATAAGTATATTAATAATTAAATCTATCTCTATATTATTACTAGCTATAAGAAGATAGAGTAATAGTTCTAATAGATATAATTACTAGACTTATATAAAAAAGAGTAGCTAGTTACTAGTAATTAGTAATAATAAGCTTAGAGAGATATTATAGTTAATTATAGATAATAAGTATCTCCTCTTAGAGCTTATAGCTAAGTTATATATTTAGTAAGCTCTTTTTAGAGTTTTTAAAGATACTATTATCTTACTTTAGCTTATATAAATAAAAAAGTAAAAAAAATAGAGTTAAAGATTAGATATAGATTAAAATTTAATTAAAAATAAATTATATAGATCTAGTTATATATAGCCTGATCTTAGAATACTTCTTATATATAGTAAAAATCTTAAAAAAAAAAAAAAGAGAAAATAGCTTTATTATTATAAGTAAATCTATAATAGATTATAAGCTTAAATAATTAATATTTAAAAAGAAATTCTAATAGTTTTTATTAATAATAATTATTATATATATAAGGATTTAGTTACTTATAATAATCAGGTTCTAGCTATAGGAGATAATAATATTAGAGATATTTATTATTATTATAAGAAGAGATAATTAGTAATAGTAATAATAAACTTAAAGAGATATTATAATTAATTATAAATAATAAGTATATTCTTTTAGAGTTTATAATTAAATTATATATTTAGTAAGCTTTTTTTAGAGTTTTTAAAGAAATTATTATCTTATTTTAGCTTATATAAATAAAATAGTAAAAAAAAATAGAATTAAAGATTAAATATAGATTAAAACTTAATTAAAAATAAATTATATAGAGTTAGTTATATATAATCTAATCTTAGAATATTTCTTATATATAGTAAGAATTTCTAAAAATATATATATATATATAAATAGATATTAAATTAATATTAAATTTATATTATTTAATAAAAAATTTCTATAATAATAAATATATATTATATTTATAAATATAAACTTAATTAATAATTTTAAATAATTAATTTTTTTTTTTTAAATAAATATAATTTAAATTAAATTAAAATAAATTCTAATATATTAATATTAAGTTTAATCTAATCTAATTAATATTCTAATCTAAACTATTTTAAAATATAAAAAGCTTAATTAATATATTAATTTTTAAGAATTATTTTTATTTTTATTAATTTAATATAGTATATAATATATTAAAATTATAAATTATATATTAGATTATAATAAATCTATATAAGAAAGTAATTATTTTTAAGATATAATATTTATTTAAACTAATTTTAATTCTTTATAAGTATTTATAATAATTATAATAGCTATAAATAGTAAGCTATATAATAAAATAATAAACTAAATAGGTATAATTATTAGATTTATATAGTTAATAATAGCTTTATTATTATAAATAAGTTCTTAACTAATTATGAAGATATATTATAAATATAATTAGTAAATAGCTATATTAGATTATTTTAAATAATAATTATTATTATTTTAAAGATCTTATTAGAAATATTAACTAGATTTTAAAAAATTAGAATATTTATATTAAATATTATAATTATTTAAATTATCTAGTAATTAATTAATAATATAATTAATTAATCTAGATTAAAATAAGTTTTAAATTAAAAAGAAAAAGTAATTATTATTATTAAATAATAAGTTTTTCTTTTTAAAAGTTATAATTATAATTAAATTATTTATATATCTAGTTATATAAATAGCTCTTATTATTAGAGTTTTTAAAATATTAATATCTATATCTAAATTAAAAATATTTAATTTTAATTTTATTTTATAATATTAAAGATTTAGATATAAACTATTAATTATATTTTTAAAAAATTATATAATTAGATTATATATTATTTAATTTTAAAATATATTTTTATTTATAATAAAACTAATAAATAAAAAATTTAAATCTTTAATATTATAAAATAAAATTAAAATTAAATATTTTTAATCTAGATATAAATATTAATATTTTAAAAAATCTAATAATAAAAGCTATTTATATAACTAGATATATAAATAATTTAATTATAATTATAACTTTTAAAAAGAAAAACTTATTATTTAATAATAATAATTACTTTTTCTTTTTAATTTAAAGTTTATTTTAATTAATTAATTAATTATATTATTAATACTAAGTATTTATAATATATTATTTTCTATAATTATTTCTATTTATAGAACTTTAATTATTATAAATAATATAAATTTTAATAAAATAATAAAAATTATAAGAAATAATAATATATAGCTTTTAATTAAAAATATTTAATATATATTTCTTTAAATAATTAAAAGCTTATTTATAATAATAAAACTATTAATAATATTCTAAATCTAATAATTATATTTATTAAATCTATTTTTATATTATATAATTTTTTTATTAGTTTTATTATAAATAAAAATATATTCTAAAATTAAATAATATATAATTAGATTATATAATTTTTTTAAAAATATAATTAATAATTTATATTTAAATTTTTAATATTATAAAATTTATTATATAGTATAACTAAGTATATATAAATAGGTATTAGATTAATATTAAATCTGTATTATTTCTAATAAAATTTCCTACAGTAGTAAATATATACTATACTTATAGAGGCAAATTAACTTATAACCTTAAAAGCAACTAACTTTTTATTCTTATTATTCCTAACTAATAATAAATACTTTTCTGATATCCTGGCCCAACCTGACCTGATATATTAGTATATTCCCCTGTATCTACTTTAGTAGGTAGCTATTCTTAAGATATAGCTTTTCTTCTAGTTAGTCTCTGTTCTCTGTAAGTACCTGCTATAGCTCTGGATAGGCTATATAATAAAGCAATAGACTAAGTAGATATAGCTGCTCGATCTATACTATTAAAAGCAGCTTTATTACTATAAGAAGATCTTTAACTAATCGGAGCAGTATATAATAAATATAGTTAGTAAATAACTATCTTATATTATCTCTGATAATAGTTATTATCTCTTAAAGAACCTTATTAGAAGTATTAACTAAGCTCTAAGAGATTAGAATATTTATATTAAATATAGCTATTATAGCTATTATTATTTAAGTACTTAATAGGTATCTAGTAATTAATTAATAATTAATAAGCTTAGTAAGTAGATATAGTTATTAGATAATAAGCTTCCCCCCTTAGAGACTATAGCTATAGCTAGACTATTTATATATCTAGCTATATAAATAGCTCTTATTATTAGAGTTTTTAAGATATTAATATCTATATTCAGACTAAAAGTATTTAATTTTAACTTTATCTTATAGTATTAAAGATTTAGATATAAACTATTAATTATATTCTTAAAAAATATATATTAAATTATATATTATCTAATCTTAGAATATATTTTTATTTATAATAAAACTAATAAAAAAAAATATTATAAAATTAAATTAAAATTAAATACTTTTAATTTAAATTAATTAATTATTTAATTAAATAATTATTAAATAATTTAAATAATTATAATTATTATAAATTTTTTTTTTAAAATTTTTTACTATATATAAAGAATATCTTAAGATTAAATTATATATAACTAGATCTATATAATTTATTTTTAATTAAATTTTAATTTATATTTAATTTTTAGTTCTATTTTTTTTTATTTTTTTATTTATATAAATTAAAATAAAATAATAATATCTTTAAAAACTCTAAAAAAAGCTTATTAAGTATATAACTTAATTATAGATTTTAAAAAGAAATATATATTATTTATAATTAATTATAATATCTCTCTAAGCTTATTATTACTAATTACTAGTAATTAGATCTCTTCTTATAATAATAATAAATATCTCTAATATTATTATTCCCTATAATTAGAATTTAATTATTATATATAACTAGATCCTTAACTATATAATAATAATAATTAATAAGAATCTTTATATTTTTATTAATAATATAAAATAATTAAATTTATATTCTATTATTAAATTCTTTATAATTATAAAACTACTTTTAACTATATAAATCTAGTAGTTATAATTATTAAATATAATATTATATTATAAAACTTATAAAAAATAAGTAATAGATTTTATTTTATATAAAATATTTAAAAAGAAAAAACTAGATAATAATCTCTAAATATTTAATAATTATAATAATTTAAAATATAATTTTTAATTCTAATATATTATATATTATATAGAATTAATCTAAGTAAAAATAGCTTTTAAAATCTAAATTAATAAAAATTATTTATATTTAGATAAACTTTATATAGAAAAAAATTAAATTAAATTAAATTATTAAAAAGTTTATTAAAATAAAAAATTAAATTAAATAAGATTAATAAAATAGTATTTAGAATATAATAGATTAATTAATTATTATAATAGAATATTAATAAAGAAAAATATAATAGTTTATAAAATTATTATATATTAATTAAAATACTAAATATAGTTTTATATAATAATAAATATTTATAAAGAATTAAAATTAATTTAAATAAATATTATATTTTAAAAATAATTATTTTTTTATATAAATTTATTATAATTTAATTTTATTATTATTTTTTTTTATTAATTTTATTATAAATAAAAATATATTCTAAAATTAGATAATATATAATTTAATATATATTTTTTAAGAATATAATTAGTAGTTTATATTTAAATCTTTAATATTATAAATTAAAATTAAAATTAAATACTTTTAGTTTAAATATAAATATTAATATTTTAAAAACTCTAATAATAAGAGCTATTTATATAGCTAGATATATAAATAGACTAAGTATAATTATAACTCTTAAAAGAAAAAGCTTATTATCTAATTATAATAACTATCTTTTCTTTCTATTAAAATTTATTTTAATTATTTAATTAATTAAATTATATTATTAATTAATTATTTAATTAATTAATTATTAGATATCTTAAATAACTATAATATTTAATATAAATATTCTAATTTTTTAAAGTTTATTTAATATTACTAATAAAATTCTTAAAATAATAATAATTATTATTTAAAATAATTTAATATAATTATTTACTAATTATATTTATTATATATTTCTTTAATTAGTTAAAGATCTATTTATAATAATAAAACTACTTTTAATAATATAAATTTAATAATTATATTTACTTAGATTATTATTTTATTATATAGTTTATTATTAGTAATTATTATAAATACTTATAAAGAATTAAAATTAGTTTAAATAAATATTATATTTTAAAAATAGCTATTCTTTTATATAGATTTATTATAATCTAATATATAATTTATAGTTTTAATATATTATATATTATATTAAATTAATAAAAATAAAAATAGTTTTTAAAAATTAATTATTTAAACTTTATATTACTTTTAATTATATTTAGATTAAAATATTAATTAGATTAGATTAGATTTAGTATTAATATATTAGAATTTATTTTAATTTAATTTAGAATTATATATATTTAGAAATAAAAAAATTATTTTTAAAATTATAAATTAATTTATCTTTATAAGTATAATATATATTTACTATTATAGAAAATTTTTATTAAAAATAATATAAATTTAATATTAATTTAATATCTATTTATATATACTTAGTTATACTATATAATAATAATTTAATATATAATTTATAATTTTAATATATTATATATTATATTAAATTAATAAAAATAAAAATAATTTTTATAAATTAATTTATTAATTAAATTTTTAATATTTTAAAATAATTTAAATTAAAATATTAATTATATTAGATTAAACTTAATATTAATATATTAAAGTTTATTTTAATTTAATTTAATTTATATTTATTTAAAAATAAAAATAAAAATAATTATTTAAAATTTAAATTTTTTTTATTAGTTTTATTATAAATAAGAGTATATCCTAAGATTAGATAATATATAACTAGATTATATAATTTTTCTAAGAATATAATTAATAGTTTATATCTAAACCTTTAATATTATAAGATAAAATTAAAATTAAATACTTTTAGTCTAGATATAGATATTAATATTTTAAAAACTCTAATAATAAGAGCTATTTATATAGCTAGATATATAAATAATCTAATTATAGCTATAGTCTCTAAGGGGGGAAACTTATTATCTAATAATAATAACTATCTTTTCTTTCTAACTTAAAGCTTATTTTAATTAATTAATTAATTAATTATATTATTAATACTAAGTATCTATAATATATTATCTTCTATAATTATCCCTATTTATAGAACTTTAATTACTATAAATAATATAGATCTTAATAAGATAATAGAGATTATAAGAGATAATAATATATAGCTCTTAACTAAGTATATCTAATATATATCTCTCTAAATAGTTAAAAGCTTACTTATAGTAATAAAGCTACTAATAATATTCTAGATCTAGTAACTATATCTACTAGATCTATTCTTATATTATATAGCCTATAGCTACTATATATTATTAGTACTTAAAGTAGATAAAATATAACTAGATTAAAAGCTATATCTTAATTATAACTATCTGCTTATTTATATATATTATAATCTAAGGTTTTCTTTATAGTTCTAGTATATTCTATACTATTTTAAACTAATTAGGATAAAGATAGCTTTTAAGAGTTAATTAAAATTAAGTTTTTTTTATTTTAGAATAGTATAATTTAGATTAGAGTATATTAGAGTTTATTTTAGTTTAATCTAGAATTATATATATTTAGAAATAAAAAAGTTAATTACTTTTAAGATTATATATTAATTTATCTCTATAAGTATAATATATATTTATTACTATAGGAAATTTTTATTAGAAATAATATAGATTTAATATTAATTTAATATCTATTTATATATACTTAATTATACTATATAATAAATTATTTAAAATTATTAATTAAATATATATTTATAAATATAATATATATTTATTATTATAGAAAATTTTTATTAAATAATATAAATTTAATATTAATCTAATATTTATTTATATATATTTAATTATTATTATATAATATAATTAATAAAAAAAATCTATAATAGATTATAAATTTAAATAATTAATATTTAAAAAGAAATTTTAATAATTCTTATTAATTTTTATTTTTTTTATTTTTTACTATATATAAGAAATATTTTAAAATTAGACTATATATAATTAAATCTATATAATTTATTTTTAATTAAATTTTAATTTATATTTAATCTTTAATTTTATTTTTTTTACTTTTTTATTTATATAAATTAAAATAATATTATATAAAACTATATTTAGTATTTTAATTAGTATATAATAACTTTATAATTAGCTATTATATTTTTCTTTATTAATATTCTATTATAATAATTAATTAATTTATTATATTCTAAATACTATTTTATTAATCTTATTTAATTTAACTTTTTATTTTAATAAACTTTTTAATAATTTAATTTAATTTAATTTTTCTCTATATAAAGTTTATCTAGATATAAATAATCTTTACTAATTTAAACTTTAAAAATTATTTTTATTTAGATTAATTCTATATAATATATAATATATTAAAACTAGAAGTTATATCTTAAATTATTATAATTATTAAGTATTTAGAGATTATTATCTAGTTCTTTCTTTTTAAGTATTTTATATAGAATAAGATCTATTACTTATTTTTTATAGACTTTATAATATAATATTAGATCTAGTAGTTATAATTACTAGATCTATATAATTAAGAGTAGTTTTATAATTATAAGAAATCTAATAATAGAATATAGACTTAATTATTTTATATTATTAGTAAGAGTATAAAGGTTCTTACTAATTATTATTATTATATAGTTAAGAACCTAATTATATATAATAATCAGGCTCTAGCTATAGGGGATAATAATATTAGAGATATTTATTATTATTATAAGAAAAGATCTAATTATTAGTAATTAGTAATAATAAGCTTAAAGAGATATTATAATTAATTATAAATAATAAATATTCTCTTTTAGGA
Organism: Clonostachys rosea; assembly: GCA_026958235.1. Taxonomy (NCBI): domain Eukaryota; kingdom Fungi; phylum Ascomycota; class Sordariomycetes; order Hypocreales; family Bionectriaceae; genus Clonostachys; species Clonostachys rosea. Next base: position 1,952,835 of record CP110208.1, read on the forward strand.
TTTATAGCTAAATTATATATTTAATAAGCTCTTTTTAGAGTTTTTAGAGATATTATTATTTTACTTTAGCTTATATAAATAAAAAAATAAAAAAAATAGAATTAAAAGTTAGATATAGATTAAAACTTAGTTAAAAATAAATTATATAAATCTAATTATATATAGCTTAATCTTAGGATATTCTTTATATATAGTAAAAATCTTAAAAAAAAAATTAAAAAAAAAATTAAAATAAAATAATAATTTCTTTAAAAACTCTAAAAAAAGCTTACTAAATATATAATTTAATTATAGTATAATAATTAGATAACTTATATTAAATAGGATCTAGAGTAAGTTAGAATTAAATTAATTAGAGTATTATTCTAAATAGTATAATTAGATTATTATAGATTATATAATATAAATTACTATTAATATATAAGTTTTATAGAGCTAGTAATAATATATATATAGATAATATTATTAATAACTATCTAAAAGAGTATTCTATTTAGTAAAATAAATATATATATATACTAAGTAATTTATAAAAGCTTATTAGTAATTAAGAGTAAGTTTAATAAAGAATTATATAGGCTTACTAGTAATCTAGAGTAATTCTTTCTTATTAGTAGAAAAAAATAGAGATATAATATATAATACTAGAGGTATTTCTTTATTTATAATAGATTATTTTTCTTCTGTTAGTTTTATTCTAAAACTAAGTTTTATAATTTAATATTTAGTAAGTAATTTCTTTATTCTTTAATTATTTTTTTCTATATTATTAATAATATTATAGTTTATTTCTAAGAAATCCTAATAATATAAGATCTTTATATTATTAATTAAAAAGATAGATATTAAAATAATATCTTATTTAAATTACTTTAAGTATAAGAAGATATACTATATAGTTAAGATATTATTATATTATAATAAATATATTATTATATAGTATAACTAAGTATATATAAATAGATATTAGATTAATATTAAATCTATATTATTTTTAATAAAAATTTCCTATAATAGTAAATATATTTTTTTTTTATTAGTTTTATTATAAATAAGGGTATATTCTAAGATCAGATAATATATAACTAGATTATATAATTTTTTAAAGAATATAATTAGTAGTTTATATCTAAACTTTTAATACTATAAGATAAAGTTAAAATTAAATACTTTTAGTCTAGATATAGATATTAATACTTTAAAAACTCTAATAATAGAAGCTATTTATATAGCTAGATATATAAATAGTCTAGCTATAACTATAGCCCCTAAGGGGGAAGCTTATTATCTAATAATAATAACTATTTTTTATTTCTATTAGAACTTTAAAGCTTATTTTAGTTAATTAATTAATTAAATTATACTATTAATTAATTACTTAATTAATTAATTACTAGATAACTTAAATAGCTATAATATCTAATATAAATATTCTAATCTCTTAGGGTCTAATTAATACTTCTAATAAGATTCTTAAAATAATAATAATTATTATCTAAGATAATCTAATATAGCTATTTACTAATTATATTTATAATATACCCCTCTAATTAGTTAAAGACCTATTTATAGTAATAAAACTACTTTTAATAATATAAATCTAGTAGCTATATCTACTTAGTTTATTACTTTATTATATAGCCTGCTACTTATAGTACTTATAGTTACTATAAGTACTTATAGAGAATTAAAATCAGCTTAAGTAAATACTATATCTTAAGAATAACTACTCTTTTATATAGGCTTACTATAGTTTAATATATAACTTATAGTTTTAATATATTATATATTATATTAAATTAATAAGAGTAAAAATAGTTCTTAAGAATTAATTATTTAAGCTTTATATTATTTTTAATTATATTTAGATCAGGATATTAGTTAGATTAGATTAGATTTAGTATTAATATATTAGAGTTTATTTTAATTTAATCTAGAATTATATATATTTAAGAATAAAAAAGTTAATTACTTTTAAGATTATAAGTTAATTTATCTCTATAAGTATAATATATATTTACTACTATAGGAAATTTTTATTAGGAATAATATAGATTTAATATTAATCTAATATCTATTTATATATACTTAGTTATACTATATAATAAAATATAAAGCTTAAATAATTAATTTTTAAAAGCTATCTTTATTCTTATTAACTTAATTATTATAAATAAAGAAATATCCCTGGTATTATATATTATATCTCTACTTTTTTTTCTCTAATAAAGAAAGAATTACTCTAGATTATTAATAAGCCTATATAATTCCTAGTCTAGCTTACTCTGGATTATTAATAAGTCTTTATAAGCTATCTAGTATATATATATATTTACTTTACTAGATAAAATACTCCTTTAGATAGTTATTAATATAATTATCTATATATCTATTATTATTAGCTCTATAATACTTATATATTAATAGTAACTTATATTATATAGCTTATAATAATCTGATTATACTATTTAGAATAATATTCTAATTAGTTTAACTCTAATTTACTTTAAACTTAATCTAGTATAAGTTATCTAACTATTATATTTAATAACTTATAACAGTTAGGTAACTTATACTAGACAGGGTCTAGGGTAGGTCAGGGTTAAACTAATCAGAGTATTATTCTGAGTAGTATAATCAGGTTATCTTAGGCTATATAATATAAGTTACTATTAATATATAAGTATTATAGGGCTAGTAATAATAGATATATAGATAATTATATTAATAACTATCTAAAGGAGTATTCTATCTAGTAAAATAAATATAATATATATACCAGATTAATATATTAGATATAGAATATATCTATAGTAATTAACTAATAATATAAATAATATATAGTATATTAGCTATATTATAATAGTAATATATAACTAGATATAATAACTAAGGGGAATTAATAGGTATTAGGGATAGGTTTATAATATAATACCTCTCTCCTATTAGTATTATCCTTAAGACTATATCCAGTAGCCTAGTTAGTATATACCTAACTTCCTTTCGCTATTACTTATACTAATATTATATTATCTAGTTATATTTTTAAATCTAAAGTGCTAAAGACTAAGTTATCTATAGTCTGAAAAAATACTCTTCTTTTTACTATTCTAAATAATCCTTCTATTATACTAGTATACTCTTACTATAAGGGTTATAGTAAGTATATTTATTAGGTATCTCTATTAGATTCCTCTTATTATATAAACTATATATTATATAGTTAATTATATTATAATATTCAGGATCTATCTATATAGCAGATTTATTAGATTAAGGTCTATTATTAGCAGGCTGAGGAGGAGCTTAATATAATAGAGGAGGAGCTTAAGTATATAAATACTAAGGTATAGTATTTATATAAATAAAAGAAAATATAGCTTAATAAAATAATATAAGTAGTATCTTATAGTATTAATAGTATTAAGGAGCTAGAGTAAGTAGAGCAGGAAGAGGCTGAGGAGGAGATATAAAAGCTGAATACTCCGGTTATTTCTATATCTTTATCTGAGCCTATATTCTCAGAGATCGAGATTAATCTGATATTTCTTTAGAAGGGTATAGAGTTATCTCCTTCTTAATTTATTAGAATAGATATTTCTAGTCCTAGTAATACTATTAAATAATCTGCTAGTAATTCTTTAAGTATTTAATAGGTTCCTATATAGTATATTTATCTATCTATTCTTTCTATTTAATTAAATAGAATATTTATCTATTTCTAACTTCTTTCTTTAGAATTTTCTCTGGTTTAAACTCTTCTTTATAGATTTTAATTAGATAATCTTAATCTAGTATATTTACTATTACTTTTTTAAGTAATAAGATATAAAAAACAGGGTAGATATATATTATATCTGGTAATAATAATCTATAGTTAGTATCTGATTTTTTCTTAAGAATTTTAAATAGTTTAAGTTTTTTATAATCTAATTTATTACTTAGCCTTATTATTATAATATTTTTATAAAGTAAGTAGATCTTATCTCCCTCCTTTAAGATTAATTCTTCTAATCTATTTTTATTATAATATTTTTTTATTCTTTATTAGATAAATTTAAGTTTTATTTTTATTTCTATATATAGTAAATATAATATTTCTTTTATAAGTATAGTAGCTAATATATTAGATTCTTTAAATTCTAATTAGTTTTAAAATTATAGTTTATAATTATAGTTTATATATATAGATATAAGCTAGATAGATTCTTATACTAAACTATTATAAGTAATCTATACTATTAGTAATAGTTATACCTAATTATCTTATTTATAGTTTATTATTTACCCTAGATACTAGATCTAGCTAGTCTCTAGTCCCTCTATCTAATCTCTAATAAGGGAAAACCTTATATATAGAATAAAAATCTTATTCTACTTATTTCCTTTATAGCTTTATCTAGATACTAATATAGCTCCTAGTTTCCTATCTTTCTTTATTTATCTACTATATTTCTATTTTAGCTCTTACCTACTAGTTAGTATAGATAGAGTAGTTTTTAACTTATATCTATATAGAATATAATTTAGCTCTATCTTAAGGTTAATTTCTTATAGCTAGTTTTAAATAATTAATTTAGAGGGTATTTTTTCTATTATTTAATTAGTTAGTTTTATTTCCTACTTTCTAATTTTAATTTTCTTTTTAAGAGTTATCTAAATAGGGTTTCTTTATTATCTTTATTTTTTAGTTTATCTAATCTATTCCCTATATATATTTAGTATAGCTCTAGCTTAGTTCCTTAGCTTTATATTTTTCTCTATTTAACTTTTTTAGTTATAAATTAGGAAAGTATAATTATTATATTAATTCAGATTAATTATAATATAGATTCTTTATATATTTATTATTACTTATATAACTTTTTAATATTTAGTATATTTTCCTTATAAGTTCTTAAATTACTTAGATTACTTATATTTTCTCCTATATCTATAAATACCTTCTTTCCCCCTAATTTCTTTTTCTCTTTTTTTCTCTTTCTTCTTTATATAATTAAATAATTAGATAAATCCCTCCCTTCCTCTATATTAATTCTAATATAAATAAGATTTAGAATAGATCCTATTCTATATTATTTCTATACTTTTTTTATTCTATCTTACTCTCTACCCTCTACTACTATATAGATTTAGTCTATTCCCTTCTTCTCTATCTTATCTCTAGTCTAATCTCTAGTTTTTTCTAGTTCTTACTATTTTAAAACTAATTACTAATAGTATATTAGTAGTATAGCTATTAATAGATATACTATCTACTATACTCTTTAGTTTAGTAAGTTTTCTATTTACTTTCAGATTAATTTTATACTAATTCTATAGTAGATCTCTAGTTTAAATCCTACTATAAGTATTATAGTCTTAAAACCCTCTATTTAAAGATAAGTTTATATCTAGTTCTAATTTCTTCTAGTTCTAATCTATATAGTATTCTATTAATTATCTCTCTACTAAGTATACTACTTACTTATAGATCTATACTATTAATATTACTTCTAATACTAAGGAATTTAATATATATCTTATATCCCTATCTAATACTCTTCTATATTAGCTTCTATTCTAATCCAGATTATAATAAACTTAATAGAATATACTTATTTTAGAGACTATAGCTTATTAGTCTAATAAATCTATCTATATTCTTATCTCTAGTAGTACTTAGAATTATATTAGTACTATTACCCTTAGTAGCTATATTAGTTCTACCCTAGTTTTATTCTAGACTCTATATAATAATAAGATTATTATTACTACTCTAGAGACTAAGGGTAAGAAGAATTACTAATAAATAACTACTTTTAGTACTTAGTTAGATATACTTAATTAAAATATTCTTAACTAGAACTAGCTCTTATATAAACTTCTAGCCCTTATAGTTATAACTATATTAGAATTAGTTTAATCTATTCTTAATACCCTTATAGAGATATCTCCTCCTAGTAGGGTATTTAGTAAGAGTAAAGTTAAAAATAGTAGTTATAATAAGTTTAAGAAATATATTCCTAGTAGAACTACTACTAGCTATAATACTAATATATCTAAGAAGCTTTAGATTAGTTTCTACCTTAAGTTTATCTTAAACTCTAATTAGTTCTATAGCTTAGAATCTTTAGTTTATATACTTAATACTAATATTCTATTCTTTTTTACTACTTTTATTCTTTTTTATACTTATTTAACTATATATAATAGTTCTATTATTATTTATATTAGCTAGATCTAGATATTATCTAATATATTTCCTATTTATATATAAATCAGGTTCTACCTAGAGTCTTTATATATTCCTCTTAGTATATCTAGCTTCTTAATAAGTTTATATTATTCTAGTATTCTAAGATCTAAAACCTATCTTATAATTTTTTATATACTTTATTTTTAGTCTATTATAATATTAAGATTATATTAGATCTATATTAGTCTTTTAGTACTTAGTTTAGCTTATTAAGTTTTAAATTTAGAGTACTATAAGATAATATAATATATATTCTTCTTCCTTTCTTTATATTAGTATATAGATATATTTACCTTAGGGACTTTCTTTATAAAGAGAAAAGAGATTAAACTTATTCTTCTAGTTCTTATTTATATTAAAAAGAAGCTTTTATATTTTTATAGAAGATTATATCTTTTAAGTATCTCTCTATTAAATCTAATTATTATATCTACTACTTATATTTATCTGAATCTCCTCTATATTATATTTACTTTAGTTTTCTATCTAGCTCTCTATTTAGCTTTTAGATTAAAGTCTTTTTCTTATTTCTAGTACTAGCTTATCTTTAATAGCTTTACTTTTTAAAGTTTTTATTTCTACTAATTTATTATTAATTTAATTACTATACTAATTATAATCTAGCTTATACTTATAATCCTTTTAGTTTTAAATCTCTTTTCTATTTCTATTACTCTTTTATTTATATAGAGATCTAGGAATAGTATTAGTACTTCTATTTTAATTATTCTTAGTAGTATAGCTCTATATATTTTAATTATAATCTAGAGATACTTTAACTACTATTTAGCTAAACTCTATATAAATCTCTATAATTTATTTTCTTTCTCTATAGATTTATAGAAGATAAATACTCTATATATTATTATAGACCTTATAGTAACTTTATAAACTACTCTTACTTATTTATATAAGTATCTATATATAGATAATATAATTCTAATTAGAGCTAGTATTTATCTCTTAAGTTTCTTCTAGAGCTTTATTATATATATTTTCTATTAGAGTTTTCTATTTAGTTATATACTAAGGAATTTAACTACTTTATATAGTTTAATCTATATACTTCTAATCTATATTTAGTTCTTTATCTTTTTCCTTTTCTTTATAAAATATATAAGCTTACTTTTTATTAAATTAAAAGTTAATTTAGTAGCTTTTAACTATTTCTTATATTTCTTTTATACCCTAAGAAGTTCCTTTTTTACTATCTCTATATTAGATCTAAAGCTTAATATATTTATATTATTAATAAACCCTACTATTAGTATATTAGAAACTTTTTTAAGGGTTTTATATAAAGTATTTATATATAGTATAAAGAGAATTAGTAATAGTAGGAACCCCTATAGTATACTTACTTAGATTAGTATTACTACTATTATCTTACTATTAAATTAGAGCTATATTATTCTCCCTTCTAGAAATATCTTAATCTATTTATAGATATTCTTAAAGTATCTTTTTACTCTAGTTATCTTAAGTAGCTTTCTATATAGTACTATATTAAATATACTACTTATATCTAGAAATAGTAGTATAACTAATTCTTTAAGTCTTTATACTATTTAAATAGTTTCTATATATATTTTTAGAGCTATTTCTATTAATTTATTATATCTATTTCCTATCTAGCTATTAGGAAGGAGTTTATGTACTTCTACTATAGCTATAATATAGTTTTCTAGTACTTTTTCTATTATCTTATTTATTATACTTAATAGTAATATTAATTACTATTTTTTTAAGGTCTTTCTTTCTATTAGTATTTTTCTAGATTTTCTTAGTACTATTATAAAAATAGTTTAGAACTATATTAGAAAATAGCTTAATTTAAAACTTTTAGTAGCTAGATATATAAATATTTAGTAAAATAGTTTTCTATATATCTTTAGAAAGCTTATTAATATTCTATTTTCTTCTAATACTTTCTATAGTAATATATACTTAAGTATATTCTTAATCTCTTTAGAGATAATTATTATCTATATTAATATTAGGTCTTCTTTCTTTTATTTTAATCTAGAGAGTAGTTCTTACTTATATAATCCTTCTAGGAAAAAAATTCCTATTAATTTTTATACTTTTTCTCTATAGATTTATATTAGTTCCTCCTCTTCTCCTATTATATCTAGTATCTTTAGAATCTTATATAGTTTCTAGCTTTTTAATCTAATTTATTTCTTTAGAGTTTAGAGCTTCTTATTATTCTAGCTTATTTCTCCTAGTATAGTTTACTATTACTTCTAGTCTAATTCTAATATAGTTCTCTCTTCTAATTTCTCTATCTCTTTTAGATCTTCCTACTATTACTAGTTAGAATCTACTATATATTTCCTTTAAGCTATTTTAGTTATTTTAAATATCTTAATAACTTTAGGAGTTTATTATTTTTTTCTATCTCTAAATCTAATTTAGAACTCTATAGGAATTACTCTATCTATAATCTAATTTAGATAATTAATAATAAAGTTTATTAGTACTTCTAGTTATATAATATCTTTAACTTCTAATAGTAAGTCTTTAAATCTATTATAAGTTTTAGTCTCTATAAGAGAGATATTAATTCTCCTCTACTTCCTAATATTCTCTACTATTCTAATCTCTTCTACTTTAAATCTAGTTTTAAACTAGACTTTTTATATTATATAGTTAGATTCTATTAATATATTATTTAAATCTATATATCTTACTATTAAGCTATATATAGTCTATATTAAGTTAATTATACTATTTCTCTTCCTATAGTAGAACTATATATATTCTCCTCTTAGTATTAGAAGGTCTAATTAAATCTATTCTATTACTATTATAAATTTATCTATTCCTATAGTCTTTTAGTTATATTTATCCTATAGTAGATTATAGATATTTATATTCCTAAGAAATATATTATATTTATCTAGATCTAGTTTACTAAGAATTTAGATTAAAAACTAAATAGAAACTAAATCTAATAGGTTATATATATTCTAAATCTTAATTTTATACTTTAATATTCTAATTATATACTAGTTTTTATTTACTTCTATTTCCTATATTTTAAGTTTATATATATTTTATATATATATTATATATCTTCTTTCTCTATATATTATTATATATTCTAATCTTATTAAATATACTAAAGTATTTTTATTTAGAAGTATTATTATCTCTTATACTATTATTATATTATATTTAGTCTAGGCCTAAAGTACTTTTTTTATATTACTTAGTATCTTTTATATATTCTATATAACTATATCTAATATTATTAGAATAAGCTTAATTAGAATCTAATTATTACTTATCTTAGGGAATTATCCAGATTTAGTATATTTTTATTTTATATTTAGTTAAATATACTAATAATATTTACTCCTTATATTATATTAATAATAATTCTTATCTTTTAGAATATTCTAATTATAACTTTTAATCTTTAGTTAGTTATTTCTACTAAGTAGTTTAATCCTCTTTTTAGCTTAGCTATTAGATTAAATAGAGTTTATTATTATTACTATATAGTTTTAACTTAGTATTTAGAGCTTAGCTCTAAGTTATTTCTTTTTAGTATTATAAATCCTATTAGGTAATTACTATATATTTCCCTTATTTTCTCTTTCTTCCTACTTAGTATAGAGTAAGCTTATATCTAGATTAGATATAATTCTTTATATAGTATATATATTAGTATATCTCCTCTAGTCTCTACTAGATAGAACTCTCTAGTTAGATATATTCTAGCTATATATTAACTATATCTTATTTACTTATTATAATAATATACTATATAGCTAATCTTATAGTAGTTATAGTATTAGTATAGTTATATAGCTTTATAAAAGAGTTTATATTAGCTAATTTTAATATCTATAATTATTTCCTATTTATATAGTATATTTACTTCTTCTAGTAAAGCTATATTTAAAATCAGATTCTATCTTAGTATAGTTTTATTTTATTTCTATATTAGCTTTATTTTTATAATTTTAACTTAGTTTATTTAGTTTATTTCCTTCTAGAGTACTTTAATATTCTAAGTAATTATTATAGCTCTAATTTCTTTTATTACTACTATATATTATTTTTAACTTAGCTTTATCTCTAGACTAAATACTATCTTTATCTATTCTTTATTCTTTATATTTTACTTAATCTCCCTATAGAATATAATAATTATATTACTACTTCTTAGTTTTCTAGCTATAACTACTTTAGAACTAATCCTCCTACTTAGGAATAATATATAAAGTTAAGATATATATAGATTATAAGAATATTTAATACTTTATTATAACTTAATAATTAAATAGAAGATAAATATATTATATTAAATATCTATTTTAATTTAATTATAAAATTATATATTAAAAAGAATTAGAAAATAGAAAAGCTAATATTCTTAGCTAGAAATCTAAATATAAGAAAATAGTTCTAAAGATAAATAGATAGTTATTTTTAACTAATAATAAAGAATACTTAGTATAGAAAACCCTAGGAGTTATACTTAAGGAAATAATATATACTAAAGTCTAAATAGAGATTATTCCTAGCTTAGAAAAACTATAATAGGAAATTAGAATAATACTTATTAAAGAAATCTATAAGTATTTACTTTTAAAATACTAAAAAGTTAAAAAAATATTTAATAAGATTAAATAATAATATAATTATCTAGATCTATAAAAAGATATATAAACTATAGTTTTAGAATATAATACTTATATAAGAATTAAGTCTATATAATATAAACCCTATAGAGAACTTAAACTAATCTTAGTATTAGAATAACTATAATAATTAGTATTTTTTAACTATATTATTAAACTATTACTATCTAAAGAACCTATAACTAAAGTAGAATATAATAATATTCTAATAGTTATTAATAAACTTATAAAGTATAAATACTTTATTTTATATAAAAAAATAAGCTCTATAGAAAACTTTATATATTAGTTTCTATAATATATAGTTAGCTACTATAGATTATCTAATAAGATTATATTAGATAGAGAAATAATATTTATCTCTAAGTTTTAATAAGTACTTATAGTATAAATAGATATAAAATATAAACTTTTAATAGCTTACTATTTATAAAGTAATAATTAAATAGAATAATTAAATTAAACTCTAGAATAATATCTATAAGTATATATTAATTATAAATAAGATAACTAGATATAATTATTATAGTCTAGATTATATATAATAGTTTAATATAGGAATCTATCTAGCTTATATCTATATATATAAACTATAGTTATAAACTATAATTTTAGAATTAATTAAAATATAATAGACTAAATATACTAACTACTATACTTATAAAAGAAATACTATATTTATTATATATAATCAGATTATCTTAGGCTATATAATATAAGTTACTATTAATATATAAGTATTATAGAGCTAATAATAATAAGTATATAGATAATTATATTAATAACTATCTAAAGAAGTATTCTATCTAGTAAAATAAATATAATATATATACTAGGTTAATATATTAGATATAGAATATATCTATAGTAATTAACTAATAATATAGATAATATATAGTATATTAGTTATATTATAATAGTAATATATAACTAGATATAATAACTAAGGGGAATTAATAGGTATTAGGAATAGGTTTATAATATAACTTTTATTTAGCTAATTATCTTATTTTAATTACTATATAATAATAAAGAAGATATTATAGCTATTATAGTTCTTCTAGCTTAATAATAGAATTCTATTACTAATAATCTATCTATTCTAAATAATAATAATACTATAAATAAAGATAGTAATAATAGTAATAGTAAGAGAAATAATAATATTAAAATTAAGCTTCTATAAGCTTAAATCCTTTAACTTTAGAAATATTTTATAATTATATAATAAGAGATAATTACTATTATTACTTTTATAGAATAATAAGCTATTTAGAATACTAATCTTTAAGCTCAGATTTAAGCTATAGCTTAGAAAAAGGAATTAGAAGTACTATTTAAACTATTATTATTTAAGATATTTAATAGAACTTAAAATAAACTTTAAGGCTTTATAATCTAACTTTAAATATATTTTAACTATTTCCCTATTATTTTTAATAGTAATAAATAGTAGATTATATATATCTACTTATAACTTAAAGGAGTTATACTTAATTAGTTTAAACTTATTATAAAGAAATACTTTAATAATTAAGAAAGCTAATAAACTATTAATATTATAATAAGTTTTAACTATTTTATAAAGATATTCTAATAAATCTTTAGAATTTAAGATAAAAGATATAAAGTAGAATATAAAATTAATAAACTCTTTTAGATTAGATCTATCTCTATCTTTAGTAGTAAATATCTCTAGTTTTTAATAAAAACTAAATAGAACTAGGAGTATACTATATTTTACTATTTTAATAGATTAAAGAAAAAAGTCTAAAAGGAACTCTATAAGGAAAATAGACTAATAAGTATTTATAAATATATAACTATAGCTATAAAAATTAATAATTAATAGTATTATTAATAAACCTATAGTAAGAAAATAACTTATTACTCTAATACTAATTAACTATAATAATAATAATAATCTATAGTCTCTAGAATATATATAGATCCTATAGAGCTAGAAGCTATAGAAAAATATAAGTATTATAACTATAATAAGATTAGATATATCTTATTCTAATATCTAAAACCTAAGAAATAAAAAAATTAGAAATCTACTAAAGAAAGTAAGAAATAGTTAAAAGTAACTAGGAAAACTAAAATTAAAATACTTAGAATAATTAGAAAGATTACTTAAAAAGAAAACTATATAATTATTATAATTTCTATATTTTCTAGAAAATCTATGTTAAAATTCTATAAAATACTAGAAATTAGTAATAAAAAGAAGAAATAAATAGTATTAGAAGAATATTAATAATATATTATAAATATTCTCTAGAAACTTAAATAGAAATATAAAAATAGAAGGGATATTATAGATATTAGATCTCTTACTAAATATAAATATATATTCTACTATATTAATAGATATTCCTAAGGAATAGAACTAGTATATATTTACTAGGGATAAGATTAAAGCTAAATATAATAAACTCTATATCTATTACTAATAGAAAATATAAATATAAGATCTTAAGAAAATATATAGAATAGTATTATATAAAAGGAATACTATAAATACTATTTAATACCCTAGTAATAGATATAAGAATCTAATATATATAAATATTAATAAAGAATATAACTATAAATTAGAATTCTAAATAATATATTATAATATCTAGTATACTATATATTAATAGAAAAAAGTATTAAATAACTTTTTTCTATTTTCTAATAGAAGAATATTTAGAAAATATAATATAATCTAAATATAATAATTTATTTATTAATACTATAGAATAGAACTCTATACTATCTTTAAAGAGAACTTAAGGAAATACTCTAAGGATTATATAAAGAAAGAACTTTTAGTAAAAATATATTAAAAATAAAGATATAAGATTTATAAGAATAATAAGATTAAACTATAGTATAACTACTAATAGATAGAAGATTAGATAATATATAAATATAATAGCTATATTAAATAATATTATAATTAGAATTATAAAAACTATTAAGAAATTAAATAAGAAGTACTAATATTAATATAGAATAATAATAATAATATAAATACTACTAAATTATATTTTAAATAATAATAACTATAGAAGGAAGAACTCTAAGAATATTACTTAAGAAAATAACTATTCCTTATAAATAGTAAAAATAATAGTAAAATAAAGAAATAAAGAATAATCTTAATTAATAAAAAAGAATAGAATAAAGCTTACTTTAATAATAAAATACTTATAATAATTAAGGAATTATATAATTAGAGAATTAAGTTTATAAGATATATTTTTAGTTATATAGAAGAACTAGAGAATCTTAAGAATATTCTTAAATAAGTATTAAAAAATAATAAAGATTAGAAATAACTTTAAAAATAAATTAATTAAATAAAAAATAATCTAAACTATCTATAATAGAGCTATAGTATAGAATAATATTAATAATAAATTAGAGAATTCTAAAAGCTATAGAAGTAGAAAGTTCTATATATATCTTTATAGAAATAGAAATTAAGAGAAACTAGCTTATAGTATTTATTAATTATAGAGTATAGGAAAATTATATCTTATTAGTAGTAATTAACTAACTCTACTTACTATAAAAGAAGAAAGAAAAAATCTATATAGTTATAAATATTAAAGACTTAAAGTTTAAATATAATAATAGAATTATTAATTCTAAAACTAATTATCTTATAATTAAAATCTAAGAAAGAAAATTTAATATTATTTATAATCTAGTACTATTAGAGATCTATAAAATTATATTAGAATTACTATAGTTTTAAGATATAAACTTACTAATTAATTAGTATACTAGCTAAATAGAGTAAAAGAATATTCTAATATATTAAAATTAAAATTAATAAAAATTAAAATTTTATTAGATATTAGAAAAATATATCTATTTCTTAATATCTAAAAATACTATTATAAAAAACTATAATAACTTCTAATAATAAGTAAATATAATAGTATTAGTTTTAATAGTATTATAATCTAGTAATATAAGGAATTTATTATAATAAAAACTAAAATAAATAATATAAATCTTAGATTAAATATAGAAATAAGAAAGATCTTTAAATATAAGTTTAGTATCTATTAATTAAGAATAACTAATAAAAGAATAATAATAAGAATATAAAGTTAAATATAGTTAATAATAAAAAGAAATAGAAAAACTATTTTTAAAATTATTTAGTATAGAAATTTAGAAATAAAACTAAATAAATAATTAATAAAGAGTATAATAGAATAAGAAAAAGAATATCTAGTATAAATATAAATAAACTAAGTATTTAAAATAAGAAAAATATTTTAAGAATATTCTATAGGAATATAATTATTTTAAGAAAATATTATTTATAAAAGAATTTAAAATAGAACTATTAAAATATAGCTAGTAGAATTATAAAATCTCTATTATTAAAGAAGAAAAATCTAATTTCTATAAATTATATAATCTTATAGAATTTTAATTATAAATACTCTATAAATATATTAATAATATACTAGTAAAAGACTATATATAACTATTAACTTTATCTATAGAATACTCTATAATATTTATATTAAAAAAGAATAATAAACTCTATTTAGTTATTAATTATTAATAGCTAAATAAGATTATATAAAAAGATAGAATATTCTTATTACTAATTACTAAGTTTAGAAATTAGCTATAGAGTAAATAGTAGTTTATAGTACTAGATTTAAAGAAAGCTTATAATCTAATATAAATTAAAAAAGAAAATAAATAGAAAATAATATTTAAAATAAAGTTTAGTTTTTATAAGTATTTTATTATACTCTTTAAATTAATAAATATATCTATAATATTCTAATAAATAATTAATTAAATACTTTAAAAGTATTTTAATATCTTTATAATAGTTTATCTTAATAATATTTTAATTTTTTCTAATAATCTAAAGATATATAAGGAATATATATATTAAATCTTAGAAAAACTAGAAAAAATAAAACTTCTTATAGAACTAAAAAAGAGTTTCTTCTATATATAGAAATAAAAATAGAACTTAAGTTTATTTAATAATAAATAAAAAAATATTATAATAAAAATAGATTAAAAAGACTAATTCTAAAGAAAGAAAATAAAATCTACTTACTCTATAAAAATATTATAATAATAAAACTAAGTAATAAATTAGATTATAAAAAACTTAAACTATTTAAAATTCTTAAGAAAAAATTAGATACTAACTATAAGCTATTATTACTAGATATAATATATATCTATCTAGTTTTTTATATTTTATTATTTAAGAAAGTACTAGATAATATATTAAACTAAGATTATCTAATTAAAGTTTATAAAGAAAAATTTAAATTAGAAAAAATTCTAAAAAAAAAAAGTTAGAAATAGATAAATATTTTATTTAGTAAAATAGAAAAACTATAATAAGAATAATAATATATAGGAACCTATTAAATATCTAAAGAACTACTATTAATTTATTTAATAGTTCTATTAATAAGAAAAAAGAAAGAATTAGAAAACTCTAGTAGGATTAAAATCTAGTTAATAATTCTTATAGTATCTAAAGATTATACTATATCTATAGCTTACTATTCTTCTAAAATAAACTCCTTCTAAAAATAAACTTTATTCTACTTATCTAGATTTCTAATTTCCTAATAAAATAAATACTAGGATTTCTTCTATATAACTTAATACTAATAATAAAGATATAAAACTTTTACTAAGACCTCTTAAAGTACTATCTTAAAAGAAGCTAGTTTAATATCTAGCTAATACTTCTTTATAACTAACTACTTTATTATAAAGATTAATAAATAAAAGAATATATACTAAATAAAGAAAAATATATTTTATAATATTATTTCTATATTATTATATAATTATCCTATATAGATATATTTATTATAATATAATAATAACTTAACTATATAATATACTTTCTTATACTTAAAGTAATTTAAGTAAAGTATTATCTTAATATCTATCTTCTTAATTAATAATATAAAGACTTTATATTATTAGGATTTCTTAGAAATAGATTATAATATTATTAATAATATAAAGAGAATAGTTAAAGAATAAAGAAATTACTTACTAAATACTAGACTATAAAACTTAGTCTTAGAATAAAACTAATAGAAGAGAAGTAATATATTATAAATAAAGAAATACCCCTAGTATTATATATTATATCCCTATCTTTTTTTCTCTAATAAAGAAAGAATTACTCTAGATTATTAGTAAGCCTATATAATCCCTGATCTAGCTTACTCTGGATTACTAGTAAGCCTTTATAAGCTACTTAATATATATATATATTTACTTTACTAGATAAAATACTTCTTTAAATAGTTATTAATATAATTATCTATATATCTATTATTACTAGCTCTATAATACTTATATATTAATAGTAACTTATATTATATAGCTTATAATAATCTAATTATACTATTCAGAATAATATCCTAATTAGTTTAATCCTAATCTACTCTAGACCTGGTTTAGTATAAGTTATCTAACTATTATATTAATATAATATATAATATATTAAAATTATAAGTTATATATTAGATTATAATAGATCTATATAAGAGAGTAGTTATTCTTAAGATATAGTATTTACTTAAGCTAATTTTAATTCTCTATAAGTATCTATAGTAACTACTAGTAGTAAGCTATATAATAAAATAATAATCTAAGTAGATATAGCTACTAGATTTATATTATTAAAAGTAGTTTTATTATTATAAATAGATCTTTAATTAATTAAAGAGATATATAATAAATATAGTTAGTAAATAGCTATATTAGATTATCTTAGATAATAATTATTATTATTTTAAAGATTTTATTAATAATATTAAATAAGCTTTAAAAGATTAGAATATTTATATTAAATATTATAACTATTTAAAATATCTAGTAATTAATTAATTAAAATAAATTCTAATAAAAAGAAAAGATAATTACTATTATTAAATAATAAACTTTTCTCTTTAGAGATTATAACTATAATTAGATTATTTATATATCTAGCTATATAAATAGCTTCTATTATTAGAGTTTTTAAAATATTAATATCTATATTTAGACTAAAAGTATTTAATTTTAATTTTATTTTATAATATTAAAGATTTAAATGTAAACTATTAATTATATTTTTAAAAAATATATATTAAATTATATATATTATCTAATCTTAGAATATATTTTTATTTATAGTAAAACTAATTAAAAAAAAAATTTAAAAAAAAAATATATATTCTATTAGTTTTTATATAAATTAAATTATTATATTTATTATTAAATTATTAAATAGTATTTATAATATTTCTTTTAAATAATATTAATTTTATATTTTAATTTAAATTTAAATTTTATATTTTCTTTTAATAATAAATATATAATTTATAATATTTAATTTTAATTTTATTTCTAATAAATAAATTTTTTTTATTATTATTTTTATTATAAATAAGAATATATTCTAAGATTAAATAATATATAATTAAATTATATAATTTTTTTAAAAATATAATTAGTAATTTATATTTAAATCTTTAATACTATAAAATAAAGTTAAAATTAAATATTTTTAGTTTAAATATAGATATTAATATTTTAAAAACTCTAATAATAAGAGCTATTTATATAGCTAGATATATAAATAGCTTAATTATAATTATAACCCCTAAGAAGGAAAGCTTATTATTTAATAATAATAACTATTTTTTCTTTCTAATTTAAAGCTTATTTTAATTAATTAATTAATTAATTATATTATTAATACTAAGTATTTATAATATATTATCTTTTATAATTATTCTTATTTATAGAGCTTTAGTTACTATAAATAATATAGATTTTAATAAGATAATAGAGATTATAAAAAATAATAATATATAGCTCTTAACTAAATATATCTAATATATATTTCTCTAAATAATTAAAGATTTACTTATAATAATAAAACTACTAATAATACTTTAGATCTAATAATTATATTTACTAGATTTATTTTTATATTATATAATCTATAGTTATTATATATTATTAATATTTAAAGTAAATAAAATATAACTAGATTAAAAGCTATATTTTAATTATAACTATCTATTTATTTATATATATTATAATTTAAGGTTTTCTTTATAGTTTTAATATATTCTATATTACTTTAAACTAATTAGAATAAAAATAGTTTTTAAAAATTAATTAAAATTAAGCTTTTTCTATTTTAAAATAATATAATTTAAATTAGAATATATTAAAGTTTATTTTAATTTAATTTAGAATTATATATATTTAAAAATAAAAAAGTTAATTACTTTTAAGATTATATATTAATTTATTTCTATAAATATAATATATATTTATTATTATAGAAAACTTTTATTAGAAATAATATAGATTTAATATTAATTTAATATCTATTTATATATAGTTATATTATATAATAATATTTATTATTATAATAAAATATATATTTATATTTAGTAAAAAAATATTTTTTTTTAAAATAATTTTTTTATTTTTATTTTTTTATTTAAATTCTTTAAGAATATATATAATTTATTATTAATTTCTTTTTAATATTATTTAATTTTATTATTTATCTAATTTTAATATTTTTTAAAAAATTAAAATAAATTCTTTAGAAAAAATAAAAATTATAATAATTATAATACTATATAAAATTATATTTAGTATTTTAATTAATATATAGTAATTTTATAATTAGCTATTATATTTTTCTTTATAAATATTTTATTATAATAATTAATTAATTTACTATATTCTAAATACTATCTTATTAATTTTATTTAATTTAACTTTTTATTCTAATAAATTTTTTAATAATTTAATTTAATTTAATTTTTTTCTATATAAAGTCTATTTAAATATAAATAATCTTTACTAACTTAAACTTTAAAAACTATTTTTATCTAGATTAATTCTATATAATATATAATATACTAGAACTAGAGATTATATCTTAGATTATTATAATTATTAAATATTTAGAGATTATTATTTAGCTTTTTCTTTTTAAATATTTTATATAAAATAAGATCTATTATTTACTTTTTATAGACTTTATAATATAATATTAGATCTAATAGTTATAACTACTAGGTCTATATAGTTAAAAGTAGCTTTATAATTATAAAAAATCTAATAATAGAGTATAAACTTAATTATTTTATATTATTAATAAGAGTATAAGAGTTTTTACTAATTATTATTATTATATAATTAAGAATCTAATTATATATAATAATTAAGCTCTAGTTATAGGGAATAATTAAGCTCTAGTTATAGGGAATAATAATATTAGAAGTATTTATTATTATAATTATAAGAAAAGATCTAGTTATTAGTAATTAATAATAATAAGCTTAGAGAGATATTATAATTAATTATAAATAATTAGTATTTCCTCAGAATCTATAGTTAAATTATATATTTAGTAAGCTTTTCTTAGAGTTTTTAAAGATATTATTATCTTACTTTAGCTTATATAAATAAAAAGTAAAAAAAAAAAAAATTAAAGATTAGATATAGATTAAAATTTAGTTAAAAATAAATTATATAGATCTAGTTATATATAATCTAATCTTAGGATATTCTTAATATATAGTAAAAATCTTAAAAAAAAAAATTATTATAGATCTTTTTTAAATAATTTTTCTAATTATTTTAAAGATTTTAATTTTAAATTTTTTAATTATTTTTAATAATTTTTTATTTTTTTTAAATTTTAAATTTTTCTATTTTTTTAATTTAAAATATTATAATAAAATATATTTAATTTTATTATAATTATAATATATATATTTTTATATAGTTTTTAATTCTATAGAATTTATATATATTTTAAAGATTATAAATTATTATTAATATTTTAATTAATTAATATTAATATAATAAATTACTTTTTTATTATATATTTACTAATAATACTATTAATTATTAATTTTTATAAATATAATTATATATTTATAAATATTTATTAATTTATTTTTCTTAAAGAATTTCTTTTAGATTTATTTTTTTTAATTTATTAAAATAATAAAATATAATATATTTTTAATTTTATTTAGTTTTTATTAAAAATTAAAAATAAATTTAATTTAAAAAAGTTTAATTTTATATTTAATTTTATATTTCTTATTTTAAATTCTAAATATTTATTAAAAAATATTTTTTTATTGGTTTTATTATAAATAAGAATATATTCTAAGATTAGATAATATATAACTAGATTATATAATTTTTTTAAAAATATAATTAATAATTTATATTTAAATTTTTAATATTATAAAATAAAATTAAAATTAAATATTATTAATCTAAGTATAGATATTAATATTTTAAAAACTCTAATAATAAAAGCTATTTATATAACTAGATATTTAAATAGTCTAGCTATAGCTATAATCTCTAAGGGAGAAAGCTTACTATTTAATAATAATAGCTATCTTTTCTTTCTAATTTAAAACTTATCTTAATTTAGATTAATTAATTATTAGATAATTTAAATAGCTATAATATTTAATATAAATATTTTAATCTTTTAAAGTCTAATTAATATTAATTATTATCTAAAGTAATTTAATATAGCTATTTACTAACTATATTTATAATATATCTTTATAATTAGTTAAGAGTTTATTTATAGTAATAAAACTATTATTAATTATATAAATCTAATAATTATATCTACTTAGTTTATTATTTTATTACATAGCTTACTACTTATAATTATTATAGTTATTATAAATACTTATAGAGAATTAAAATTAATTTAAATAAATACTATATTTTAAAAATAATTATTCTTTTATATAGATCTACTATAGTTTAATATATAATTTATAGTTTTAATATATTATATACTATATTAAATTAATAAAAATAGAAATAGCTTTTAAGAATTATTAATTAAGCTTTTTATATTTTAAAATAATTTAGATTAAAATATTAATTAGATTAGATTAGATTTAATATTAATATATTAGAGTTTATTTTAATTTAATTTAAATTATATTTATTTAGAAATAATAGAAAAGTTAATTATTTAAAATTATTAATTAAGTTTATATTTATAAATATAATATATATTTATTACTATAGAAAATTTTTATTAAATAATATAAATTTAATATTAATTTAATATTTATTTATATTACTATATAAAACTATATTTAGTATTTTAATTAATATATAATAATTTTATAATTAACTATTATATTTTTCTTTATTAATATTTTATTATAATAATTAATTAATTTACTATATTCTAAATATTATTTTATTAATCTTATTTAATTTAACTTTTTATTTTAAACTTTTTAATAATTTAATTTAATTTAATTTTTTTCTATATAAAGCTTATTTAAATATAAATAATTTTTACTAATTTAAACTTTAAAAGCTATTTTTATTTAGATTAATTCTATATAATATATATATTTTTTTTTATTAGTTTTATTATAAATAAGAATATATTCTAAGATTAAATAATATATAATTTAATATATATTTTTTAAAAATATAATTAGTAATCTATATTTAAATCTTTAATATTATAAGATAAAGTTAAAATTAAATACTTTTAGTCTGGATATAGGTATTAATATCTTAAAAACTCTAATAATAGGAGTTATTTATATAGCTAGATATATAAATAGTCTAGCTATAGCTATAGTCCTTAAGAGGGAAAACTTATTATCTAATAATAATAACTATCTTTTCTTTTTATTAGAACTTATCTTAATTAATTAATTAATTAAATTATATTATTAATTAATTACTAGATATTTTAAATAGCTATAATATTTAATATAAATATTCTAATCTCTTAGAGCTTATTTAATATTACTAATAAGATTCTTAAAGTAATAATAACTATTATCTAAAGTAATCTAATATAGCTATTTACTAACTATATTTATTATATATCTCTTTAATTAATTAAGAGTCTACTTATAGTAATAAAGCTACTTTTGATAATATAAGTCTAATAGCTATATCTACTTAGATTATTATTTTACTATATAGCCTACTACTAGTAGCTATTATAAATACTTATAGAGAATTAAAATTAATTTAAATAAATATTATATCTTAAAAATAACTATTCTCTTATATAAATCTATTATAATCTAATATATAACTTATAGTTTTAATATATTATATACTATATTAAGTTAATAAGAGTAAAGATAGCTCTTAAAAATTAATTATTTAAGCTTTATATTATTTTTAATTATATTTAGATTAGAATATTAATTAAATTAGATTAGATTTAGTATTAGTATATTAGAGTTTATTTTAATTTAATCTAGAATTATATATATTTAGAAATAAAAAAGTTAGTTACTTTTAAGATTATAAGTTAATTTATCTCTATAAGTATAGTATATATTTACTAGTATAGGAAATTTTTATTAAGAATAATATAGATTTAATATTAATCTAATATCTATTTATATATACTTAGTTATACTATATAATATTATATAATATATAATATATTAGAACTAGAGATTATATCTTAAATTATTATAATTATTAAATATTTAGAAATTATTATTTAGTTTCTTCTTTTTAAATATTTTATATAGAATAAGATCTATTATTTACTTTTTATAAGCTTTATAATATAATATTAAGCTTAATAATTATAATTATTAGATTTATATAATTAAAAGTAATTTTATAATTATAAGGAATTTAATAATAGAGTATAAATTTAATTATTTTATATTATTAGTAAGAGTATAAGAATTCTTACTAATTATTATTATTATATAATTAAAGATCTAGTTATATATAATAATTAGACTCTATAGAGAATAATAATATTAGAAATATCTATTATTATTATAAGAAAAAATCTAATTACTAGTAATTAGTAATAATAAGCTTAGAAAGATATTATAATTAATTATAAATAATAAGTATTCTCTTTTAAAGTTTATAACTAAATTATATATTTAGTAAGCTCTTTTTAGAGTTTTTAGAGATATTATTATTCTACTTTAGCTTATATAAATAAAAAAGTAGAAAAAATAAAATTAAAGATTAAATATAAATTAAAACTTAGTTAAAAATAAATTATATAGATCTAATTATATATAGTCTAATCTTAGAATATTCCTTATATATAGTAAAAATCTTAAAAAAAAATTAAAAATTTACTTATATATATTTAATTATACTATATAATAAAAAATTATTTATAAAATAATTAAAACTTATTATAATATTAATAATTTATTAATTTTTTTATTTATTAAAGTATTTTTTTATAATAAATTTAAACTAATTAAATATAATTTTTTTAAATTATAAATAAATATAAATAACTTATTATTTATTATTATTAAAAATAATAAGAAAATAATTAAAATATATTTAAAGCTAAATTATAAAGTTTTAAAATTTATTTTAAGTTTTATTAAATTTCTTAAATAATAATTTAAATAATATTTTTAATTCTCTTTTTTAAATTATAATTTAAATCTAGATATAAAAATTAATATTTTAAATAACTTATTATTTTATAAAAATAATAATAATTATTATTTTCTATTATATAATTATAAAATATTTTTAAAACTAAAAAATTTATATAAAAATTTAATTTTTTTTATTAGTTTTTTTTTTTTATTAGTTTTACTATAAATAAGAATATATTCTAAGATTAAATAATATATAATATAATACTTATTTTTTAAGAATATAATTAATAATCTATATCTGAACCTTTAATATTATAAGATAAAGTTAAAATTAAATACTTTTAATCTAGGTATAGATATTAATATTTTAAAAACTCTAATAATAAGAGCTATTTATATAGCTAGATATATAAATAGCCTGACTATAGCTATAGCCCCTAAGGGGGGAAGCTTATTATCTAATAATAGTAACTTATTTTCTTTCTATTAGAACTTATCTTAATTAATTAATTAATTAAATTATATTATTAATTAATTACTAGATATCTTAAATAGCTATTTTATTAGTTTTATTATAAATAAAAATATATTCTAAGATTAAATAATATATAATTTAATATATATTTTCTAAGAATATAATTAGTAATTTATATCTAAACTTTTAATATTATAAAATAAAATTAAAATTAAATACTTTTAATCTAAATATAAATATTAATATTTTAAAAACTCTAATAATAGGAGCTATTTATATAACTAGATATATAAATAATCTAGCTATAGTTATAATCTTTAAAAGAGGAAGTTTATTATTTAATAACTATATCTACTTATTAAGCTTATTAATTATTAATTAATTACTAAATATTTTAAATAATAATAATTATAATAACTATATTTAATATAAATATTCTAATCTCTTAGAGTTTAATTAATACTTTTAATAAGATTCTTTAAAAAATAATAATTATTATTAAAAATAATATAAAATAGTTATTTATTAATTATATTTATTATATACTATTCTAATTAATTAAGAGCTTATTTATAATAATAAAACTATTTTTAATAATATAGATTAAGTAATTATATTTATTTAGTTTATTACTTTATTATATAGTCTATTTAGAGCTATAGTAAGTACTTATAGAGAATAAAAACTAATTAGAAAAAAAGCTATATCTTAAGAATAACTATTTATTTATATAGATCTACTATAACTTAATATATAATTTATAGTTTTAATATATTATATATTATATTAAGATAATTAGAATAAAAATAGCTTTTAAAAGTTAATTAAGCTTATATTTTTATTTTTAATTATCTAGTTTAAATTTAGATTAAAATATTAGATTAGATTAAATTAGAATATTAGAAAAGTATTTATTATTAATTAGAAAAAATAAGATTAAAAAGTTAATTATTTTTAAGATTATAAATTAATTTATCTCTATAAGTATAATATATATTTACTATTATAGGAAATTTTATTAGAAATAATATAGATTTAATATTAATCTAATATCTATTTATATATACTTAGTTATATTATATAATAGAAATTTAATTTTAATATTATTATTATTTTTATTATTACTTTTATTATTATTTTTATTTATAATATTATTATTATTATTTAGAATAAATATTTTATTAATAATAGAGTTCTATTATTAAACTAAAGAAATTATAATAATTATAATATTTTCTTTATTATTATATAGTAATTAAAATAAAATAATTAACTAAATAAAAGTTATTAATATATAATAATTAGCTTTTTACTCTAATAAACTTTTTAATAATTTAATTTAATTTAATTCTCTTCTATATAAAGCCTATCTGAATATAAATAATCTTTACTAACTTAGACTTTAAGAGCTATCTCTACCCGGATTAATTCTATATAATATATAATATACTAGAACTAGAAGCTATATCTTAAGTTATTATAATTATTAAGTACTTAGAGGTTATTATCTAGCTCCTCCTTCTTAAGTATTTTATATAGGATAAGATCTATTACTTACTCCTTATAGGCTTTATAATATAGTATTAGGCCTAGTAGCTATAACTACTAGGCCTATATAGTTAAGAGTAGCTTTATAGCTATAAGAAATCTAGTAATAGAGTATAAGCTTAATTATTTTATATTATTAGTAAGGGTATAAGGGTTCTTACTAATTATTACTATTATATAGTTAAGAACCTGGTTATATATAATAATTAGGCCCTGGCTACAGGGGATAATAATATCAGAGATATTTATTATTATTATAAGGAGAGGTCTGATTACTAGTAATTAGTAATAATAAGCTTAGAGAGATATTATAGTTAATTATAGATAATAAGTATTCCCCCTTAGGGCCTATAGCTAAGTTATATACTTAGTAAGCTTTTCTTAGAGTTTTTAGAAATACTATTACTTTACCTTAGCTTATATAAATAAAAAAGTAAAAAAAATAGAGTTAAAGATTAGATATAGATTAAAACTTAGTTAAAAATAAATTATATAGATCTAGTTATATATAGCCTGATCTTAGGATATCCTTTATATATAGTAAAAATCTTAAAAAAAAAATATAATAATTAGATAATTTATATTAAACTAGATTTAAAATAAATTAAAATTAAACTAATTAGAGAATTATTTTAAATAATATAATTAGATTATTATAAACTATATAATATAAGTTATTATTAATATATAAATATTATAAAGCTAGTAATAATAAAAATATAGATAATATAGATTTATTAATAATTATTTAAAAAAAATTCTATTTAAGAAAAATAAATATATATATATATAGTAAAGTTTACTAGGGATTTTATATTAGTTTTAATTTAGAACTTTACTTAGGATTTATATTTAAATAAAGTAAAATTAGCTTCTATTAGATTCTATAGTAGATCTACTATCTATTATATATATAACTTTCTATAGCTTAAGATAGCTTTTATTTATAATAATTTAGAATATAGTAGATTAATTAATTTAATATTATTATAAATTATTTAAAGAAAATTATAATAATTAATTATAAAATTATTATATATTATTAAAAACTAAATATAGTTTAAATAATAATAAATCTAATTATATATAGCTTAATCTTAGAATATTTTTTATATATAATAATCTTAAAAAAAAATAAAAAAAAAATTTAAACATAAATTAAAATTTAATTAAAAATAAATTATATAGATTTAATTATATATAATCTAATTTTAAGATATTTCTTTACTATATAAACTATATTTAATCTTTATTAATATATACTAACTTTATAATTAATTATTATAATTTTCTTTAAAATTATATAATAATAATTATTATATAATATAACTAAATATATATAAATAGATATTAGATTAATATTAAATCTATATTATTTCTAAAAATTTCCTATAATAGTAAATATATACTATACTTATAGAGATAAATTAACTTATAATCTTAAAAGTAACTAACTTTTTTATTTCTAAATATATATAATTCTAGATTAAACTAAAATAAATTCTAATATACTAATACTAAGTTTAATCTAATCTAACTAATATTCTGATCTAAATATAACTAAAAATAATATAAAGTTTAAATAATTAATTTTTAAAAGCTATTTCTACTCTTATTAACTTAATATAGTATATAATATATTAAAACTATAAGTTATATATTAGATTATAGTAAGCCTATATAAAAGAATAGTTATTCTTAAGATATAATATTTACTTAAACTAATCTTAATTCTCTATAAGTATTTATAATAGTTACTAGTAATAGGCTATATAGTAAAGTAATAATCTAAGTAGATATAGCTACTAGATTTATACTATTAAAAGTAACTTTATTACTATAAGTAGGCTCTTAACTAATTAAAAGAGTATATAATAAATATAATTAGTAAATAGCTATATTAAATTACCTTAGATAATAGTTATTATTACTTTAAGAATCTTATTAATAGTATTAAATAGATTCTAAGAGATTAGAATATTTATATTAAATATTATAACTATTTAAGATATTTAGTAATTAATTAATTAAGTAATTAATTAATAATATAATTTAATTAATTAATTAATTAAGATAAGTTCTAATAGAAAGAAAAGATAGTTATTATTATTAGATAATAAGCTTTCCCCCTTAGGAGCTATAGCTATAGTTAGGCTATTTATATATCTAGCTATATAAATAGCTCCTATTATTAGAGTTTTTAAGGTATTAATATCTATATCCAGACTAAAAGTATTTAATTTTAACTTTATTTTATAATATTAAAGGTTTAGATATAAATTATTAATTATATTCTTAAAAAATATATATTAAATTATATATTATCTGATTTTAGAATATACCCTTATTTATAGTAAAACTAATAAAAAAAAAATATAATAATAATTAACTAATTTACTATATTCTAAATATTATTATATTAATCTTATTTAATTTAACTTTTTTTATCTAATAAACTTTTAATTTAATTTAATTTTTTTCTATTTATTTAAATATTATTTTATTAATTTTAAAATATTAATATTAAACTTTAAAAATAATCTCTATTTAAATTAATTTAATATAATTTTTTTAATTTTTTTTTATTAGTTTTACTATAAATAAAAGTATATTCTAAGATTAGATAATATATAACTAGATTATATTATTTTTTAAAAATATAATTAGTAGTTTATATTTAAATCTTTAATACTATAAAATAAAATTAAAATTAAATACTTTTAGTCTAAATATAGATATTAATACTTTAAAAATTCTAATAATAGGAGCTATTTATATAGCTAGATATATAAATAACCTGATTATAACTATAGCTTCTAAGAGAGAAAGCTTATTATCTAATAATAATAATTATTTTTTCTTTCTAACTTAAAGCTTATCTTAATTAATTAATTAATTAATTATATCTTACTATTAATACTAAGTATTTATAATATATTATCTTCTATAATTATTTCTACTTATAGAGCTTTAGTTATTATAAATAATATAGATCTTAATAAAATAATAAAGATTATAAGAAATAATAATATATAGCTTTTAACTAAATATATCTAATATATACTTTTATAAATAATTAAGAGCTTATTTATAGTAATAAAGCTATTAATAATACTCTAGATCTAGTAATTATATCTATTAGATTTATTTTTATATTATATAATCTATAGTTACTATATATTATTAATATTTAAAATAGATAAAATATAACTAGATTAAAAGCTATATTTTAATTATAACTATCTACTTATTTATATATATTATAATTTAAGGTTTTCTTTATAGTTCTAATATATTTTATATTATTTTAAACTAATTAAAATAAAAATAGTTTTTAAAAGTTAATTAAAATTAAGCTTTTTTTATTTTAAAATAGTATAATTTAGATTAAAATATATTAGAGTTTATTTTAATTTAATTTAAAATTATATATATTTAGAAATAAAAAAGTTAGTTATTTTTAAAATTATATATTAATTTATTTCTATAAATATAGTATATATTTATTACTATAGGAAATTTTTATTAGAAATAATATAGATTTAATATTAATTTAATATTTTATATATATTTAGTTATACTATATAATATTTAATTTATATAAATAAAAAAATAAATAAAAAATAGAATTAAAGATTAAATATAGATTAAAATTTAATTAAAAATAAATTATATAAATCTAGTTATATATAGCTTAATTATTATAAATAAAGACCTCTATCAGGCTATATAAAGTTATATATAAAGTATAGATCTATCAGAAGACTATAACTAATAAGTATAGATCTATTACTTAGGTAGTATAATAGCTAAGTAATAAATAAGTAATAGTCTTACTATATAGATATATTTATTTTATTAGGTAGAATACCTCTTTAGATAGTTATTAATATAATTATCTATATATTTATTATTACTAGCTCTATAATACTTATATATTAATAGTAATTTATATTATATAGCCTAAAATAATCTAATTATACTACTTAGAATAATACTCTAATTAGTTTAATCTTAATCTACTCTAAACTCTATTTAGTATAAATTAATCTAATTATTATATATTAATAACTCTTATTTAGCTAATTACCTTATCTTAATTACTATATAATAATAAAGAAAATATTATAACTACTATAGTTCCTTTAGCTTAATAGTAGAACCCTATTACTAATAATCTATTTACTCTAAATAATAATAATACTATAGATAAGAATAATAGTAATAGTAATAGTAATAGAAATAATAATATTAAGATTAAGCTTCTATAAATTTAGACCCTCTAGCTTTAGAAATACCTTATAATTATATAATAAGAAATAGCTATTACTATTATTCTTATAGAATAATAAGCTATTTAGAATACTAATCTTTAGATCTAGACTTAGACTAAGAGTGTACTATATTTTACTACTTTAATAAACTAAAGAAAAAAGTTTAAAAAGAACTCTATAAGGAAAATAGATTAGTAAGTATTTATAAATATATAACTATAGCTATAAAAATTAATAATTAATAGTATTATTAGTAAACTTATAAAAAGAAGGTAATTTACTACTCTAATACTAATTAATTATAATAGTAATAATAATCTATAGTCTTTAGAATATATATAGATTCTATAGAGCTAGGAGCTATAGAGAAATATAAGTATTATAATTATAATAAGATTAGATATATTTTACTATAATATTAAAAACTTAAAAAGTAGAAGAATTAGAAATCTACTAAAGAAAATAAGAAATAATTAGAAGTAACTAGAAAAACTAAGATTAAAATACTTAGAATAGTTAGAAAGATTATTTAGAAAGGAAATTATATAGTTACTATAGTTTCTATATTTTCTAGAAAATCCTTACTAAGCTTCTATAAAATACTAGAAGATAGTAATAAAGAAAAAGAGAAAGAAAAAGAAAAAATAGTATTAGAAGAAAATTAATAATATATTATAAATATTCTCTAAGAACTTAAATAAAAGTATAAGAATAGAAGGAATATTATAAACTATAGATCTCTTACTAGATATAAGTATATATTCTATTATATTAATAAGCTTATTAAATATACCCCTAAGGAATAAGAATAATATTAGTTTACTAGAAATAAAATTAAAGCTAAATATAATAAACTATATACTTATTACTAAGAAAAGATATAGGATTAGAATCCTAATTAAATAATCAGGATAATACTTTATAATAGAAGTACTATAGATACTATCTAATACTCTAGTAATAGCTATAATAATCTAATCTATATAAAGACTAATAGTATATATAACTATAGATAAGAGTTATAGATAATCTATTATAATATATAGTATAAAATATACTAAAAAGATAAAATAGGAAATAACTTCTTTTTATTTTCTAATAGAAGAATATTCTAAAAATATAAAAAGATTTAAATATAATACTTTATCTATTAATACTATAGAATAGAATTATATACTATTTTTAAAGAAAATTTAGAAGAATACTCTATTAAATATATCTTTAAAGAAATACTAATAGAAATATACTAGGAATAGAAGTATAAGATATATAAGAATACTAAAGTTAAGTAAGGGTATAACTTTAAATATATAGAGAACTAAGTAATATATAGTTATAATAAATAAATTAAATAATATAATAAATAGCTATATAGAAACTACTAGGAAGTTAAATAAGAAGTATTAGTATTAATATAGTATAATAATAATAATATAAATACTATTAAACTATATCTCTAGTAATAATAAGTATAGGAAGAAAAGCTATAAAAGTACTACTTAGAAGAATAGCTTTTCCTAATAAATAATAAAGAAAGTAGTAATAAGAAAGAAATAGAAATTATCTCTATTAATAAATAAGAATAGAATAAGATATATAATAGATAGAATATACTATTACTAATAAATAAATAAGAATAAGTTAACTAGATAAAAAATAATCTAAACTATTTATAATAGAGCTATAGTATAGAATAATATTAATAATAGATTAGAGAACTCTAAAAGTTATAAAAGTAGAAAGCTCTATATATATTTTTATAGAAATAGAAATTAAGAAGAACTAACTTATAGTATTTATTAACTATAGAATATAGGAAAATTATATTTTATTAGTAGTAATTAACTAACTTTATCTACTATAAAAAAAGAAAAAAGAAATCTATATAATTATAAATATTAAAAACTTAAAGTTTAAATATAATAATAGAATTATTAATTCTAAAACTAATTATTTTATAATTAAAATCTAAAAAAAAGAAATTTAATATTATTTATAATCTAGTATTATTAGAAATCTATAAAATTATACTAGAATTATTATAGCTTTAAAATATAAATTTACTAATTAATTAGTATATTAGCTAGATAGAGTAAAAGAATACTTTTATATACTAATATTAAAATTAATAAAAATTAAAATTTTATTAGATATTAGGAAAGTATATATACTTTTTAATATCTAAAAGTACTATTATAAAAAACTATAATAATTTATAATAATAAGTAAATATAATAATATTAATCTTAATAGTATTATAATCTAGTAATATAAAAAACCTATTATAATAAGAATTAAAATAAATAATATAAGTTTTAGATTAAATATAGAAATAAGAATTACTTTTAGATATAGATTTAGTATCTATTAATTAGAAATAACTAATAAAAGAATAATAATAAAAATATAAAGTTAAGTATAACTAGTAGTAGAAAGAAATAGAAAAACTACTATTAGAACTATTTAATATAGGGATCTAAAAATAGAGCTAAATAAATAATTAATAGAAAGCTTAATAGAATAAAGAAAAAGATATCTAGTATAAGTATAAATAAGCTAAATACTTAAGATAGAAAGAATATTTTAAAAATATTTTATAGAAATATAAATATTTTAAAAAGATATTATTTATAAAAGAATTTAAAATAGAGCTATTAGAATATAGCTAGTAGGATTATAAAATCTCTATTATTAAAAAAGAAGAACTAGATTTCTATAAATTAGATAACTTTATAAAACCTTAGTTATAAATACTCTATAAATATATTAATAATATATTAATAAAAAGCTATATATAACTATTAACTTTATCTATAAAATACTTTATAATATTTATACTAAAGAAAAATAATAAACTCTATTTAGTTATTAACTATTAGTAGCTAAATAAGATTATATATAAGAATAGAATACTCTTACTACTAATTACTAAATTTAGAAATTAATTATAAAGTAAATAGTAGTTTATTACTCTAGATCTAAAGAGAGCTTATAACTTAATATAAATTAAGAAAGAAAATAAATAGAAAATAGTATTTAGAATAAAGTTTAATCTTTATAAGTATTTTATTATACTCTTTAGACTAATAAATATATTTATAATATTCTAATAAATAATTAATTAAATACTTTAGAAGTATCTTAATATCTTTATAATTATTTATTTTAATAATATTTTAATTTTCTCTAATAATCTGAAAATATATAAAAAATATATATATTAAGTTTTAGAAAAACTAGAAAAAATAAAACTTCTTATAGAACTAGAAAAGAGTTTTTTCTATATATAAGAAGTTAATTTCTTAGAATATACTATTTAACTAAATAAAATATAAATAGAATAAGATAAAATTATTATAATTAAAGAATAGAAAGTACTAAAAACTATTAAAGAAATATAAGTTTTTCTTAGATTTACTAATTATTACTAATAATTTATTAAGAACTATAGAAAAATTACTATACCCTTATATAATATTATTAAAAAAAGAATAGAATTCTAATAGAGTAATAAATAGTAATAAGTATTTAAGAAAATTAAAAATTAAATACTTTTAGAATCTATACTATAAATATTTAATTCTATAAAGAAAGTAGAATTTAAAATAAATATCTTAAACTTTATAATTAGTATATATATTAGCTAAAAAGATAATAATAAAGTACTATATCCTATAGTATTCTTCTTAAAGAAACTATATAATATAGAACTTAATTATTCTATTTATAATAAAGAATTTATAGTTATTATATAGATATTTAAAGAATTTAAATACTACTATTTAAGAATAATATATAAGATTAAAGTATATATAAATTATAAGAATATTTAATATTTTATTATAATTTAGTAATTAAATAAAAGATAAATATACTATACTAAATATCTATTCTAATTTAATTATAAAATTATATATTAAAAAGAATTAGAAAATAGAAAAGCTAATACTTTTAGTTAGAAATCTAAATATAAGGAAATAGTTCTAAAGATAAATAGATAGCTATTTTTAACTAATAATAAGAGATATCTAGTATAAAAAACCTTAGGAGCTATACTTAAGGAAATAGTATATATAAAAGTCTAGATAGAGATTATTCCTAGTTTAGAAAAGCTATAATAAGATACTAGAATAGTATTTATTAAAGAAATCTATAAATACTTACTTTTAGAATATTAAGAAATTAAGAAAATATTTAATAGGATTAGATAATATTATAACTATCTAGGCCTATAAAAAGATATATAGACTATAGTTTTAGAATATAATACTTATATAAGAATTAAATCTATATAATATAAACCCTATAAGGAACTTAAACTAATCTTAGTATTAGAATAACTATAGTAATTAGTATTCTTTAATTATATTATTAAACTATTATTATCTAAGGAACTTATAACTAGAGTAAAATATAATAGTATTCTAATAGTTATTAATAGACTTATAAAGTATAAATACTTTATTCTATATAAGGAAATAAGCTCTATAGAAAACCTTATATATTAGTTTCTATAATATATAGTTAATTATTATAGATTATCTAATAAAATTATATTAGATAGAGAAATAATATTTACCTCTAAGTTTTAGTAATTACTTATAGTATAAATAGATACTAAGTATAAGCTCTTAATAGTTTATTATCTATAAAATAATAATTAAATAGAATAATTAAATTAAACTCTAGAATAATACCTATAAGTATATATTAACTATAAATAAGATAATTAGATATAACTACTACTAATAGTATAGATTACTTATAATAGTTTAATATAAGAATCTACCTAGTTAATATCTATATATATAAATTATAATTATAAGTTATAATTCTAGAATTAACTAGAACTTAATAGATCTAATATACTAGCTACTATATTAATAAAAGAAATACTATACTTATTATATATAGAAATAAAGATAGAACTTAAATTTATCTAAAAAAGAATAAAAAAATATCATAATAAAAATAGATTAAAAGAACTAATTCTAAAGAAGAAAGATAAGATTTACTTACTCTATAAAAATATTATAATAGTAAGATTAAGTAATAAATTAAACTATAAAAAACTTAAACTATTTAAAATTCTTAAGAAAAAATTAGATATTAATTATAAACTCTTATTACTAGATATAATATATATCTATCTAGTTTTTTATATCTTACTACTTAAAAAAGTACTAGATAATATACTAGAATAAGATTATCTAATTAAAGTTTATAAGGAAGAATTTAAATCTTAGAGAATACTAGATAAAAAGATTAAAAATAGATAAATACTTTATTTAATAAAATAGAAAGATTATAATAAAAATAATAATATATAGAAACTAGTTAAATATCTAAAGAAGTACTAGTATTTAATATACTAATACTACTAGAAAAAAAAGAATTAGTAATCTTACCTTAAGTAATACTACTAAAGAGATTCTTTATAAAAGGATTAAAGAAGAAACTAGAAAAGTTAATTACTTATATAGTATATAATATTTAGACTTAGAATATAAGCTTAGTCTCTTAAGCTTATATCTATTCTAACTCTTTTTAATAACTTTTCTCCTTTACTTCTTTCTATTCCTCCTCTTCTAACTCTTCTATATTATCTAACCCTTTCTTTAATATCTTTATACCCTTCTTATAAAGCTATTTTTATATCTTCTATAAATAAGAAATTTATATAAATACTATTACTAATTCTACTTTAATCTTAGACTTCTTATTCTCTAGATAAAATAGTTCCTTATTAATTTTCTTAATTAAAATAAGAAATTAGAAAAAACTACTAGAGATATATAGTATATAGATACTTACTTAAAAATATTAGAGAATATATACTATTATATAAATAATCTATATAAATATATATTATATAATAATTTAAACTTAGAATAATAAAATAATTTATATTCTTTTCTATATAGTAAGTATAAGGAATAACTTTAAACCTATAAGTAAGAATATATTCTAATTTTTAAATATACTTATATACTAAATTAGATTTCTTTTATTTTAAAATATAGCTAGATATCTTATTAGTAGGATATATAATAAAATAAATATAGAACTAAGTATATACTAAACTAGTATAGAAAGAATAATCTAACTTTAGGAATAAAACTAATAGGGAGAAAGTATTATATTATAAATAAAGATCTCTATTAGACTATATAAAGTTATATATAAAGTATAGATCTATTAGAAGATTATAACTAATAAGTATAGATCTATTACTTAAATAGTATAATAGCTAAGTAATAGATAAGTAATAGTCTTACTATATAGATATATTTATTTTATTAGATAGAATATCTCTTTAGATAGTTATTAATATAATTATCTATATATCTATTATTACTAGCTCTATAATACTTATATATTAATAGTAACTTATATTATATAGCCTAAGATAATCTAATTATACTACTTAGAATAATACTCTAATTAGTTTAATTCTGATCTACTTTAAACTCTATCTAGTATAAGTTAATCTAACTATTATATTAATCTTAGAATATTTTTTATATATAGTAAAAAATTTAAAATTTTTTTATATATAACAAAAACTTTTTAAAAAAATATAATAATAATAATTATATATAAATAATATTTATTTAATTAGAGAGCTATATTTAATAAAGAGCTTTATAGCTAATAGTTTATTTATATTAAAATAAATCTTAGATCTCTAATAGTCTATTTAGCTAGAGAATAGATTATTAAACTACTATTATAATCTTATATTAATTTAAATACTATAATATACTTCGCCAGTATAATAGTAATATATACCTTGCCCAAGAGGATATACTAGAGCCTGCCCTCATTTACCATTATCGGGTTTATAATCACTCGCTTGCTTATAAATCAGCATTGAAACTATATCTATAGCGAGATCCCTCTCGCATAAGTTGTTATATCCGGGGCTCGTAAGATCATTTAGACATCACTAATGCTCCTATCACAATGGCACGAAAAGTCAAAGCTGTCTTTTTCGATTTTATGGGGACTTGCTTAGATTGGCATAGGAGTGCGGTAGACGCATCACCGGCTTCGCTGTCTAAGGAAGACGCCTCAAAGCTCGTTCTTCAATGGCGTCAGCAATACTTCAACGAAAATAGCTATCGCCTCCAACAGAACCTGGCGCCGGAAGATATCGATATA
The DNA here is from genome assembly GCA_026958235.1 of Clonostachys rosea. NCBI lineage: Eukaryota > Fungi > Ascomycota > Sordariomycetes > Hypocreales > Bionectriaceae > Clonostachys > Clonostachys rosea. The sequence goes on from CP110208.1 coordinate 1,990,631, forward strand.
ACGCTTGCACGCGCTTTAGATATCGTTCTGGATAAATTCGACCATTACAAGCCGCATTTCGGGGTAGATGAGAAGAAGCGCATGATCCAAGAGTGGCATTCGCAACAAGCCTGGCCGGAGGTACCACAGGCAATCCAAAGCATTCAGGAGGATCTTGGGCTCGAGACTTTTGTCCATGCCAATGGAACAACGCGTCTCCAGCTGAACCTAACCCGATCTTCTGGCTTGAAGTTCAATATGCTGTTCTCTAGCCAAATCTTGGGTGTATACAAGCCAAACCCAGAGGCGTATAGAAAGGCATTGGAGCTTGTCCAGCTGAGACCTGATGAAGTGGTCTTAGTAGCAGCCCACGCGTATGACTTGCGAGGCGCAAAGAATTGTGGAATGAAAACTATCTACATCCATCGATGGACCGACGACATTGAGGAAGATATGGAGCAAGTTCGTGGCGAGTTCGACGTTTTCTTGGAGGACATGGAATCCCTTCCCGCTGCGATTGCAAATCTTTAGTATTATAAACTTTATGTTCGCTGCCTATTTCTACAGATAGAATCTATCATTAGTTTTCGCGTGACGGATTAGATTATGGTCATCATGAAACCAACCTACTAAGCCTACTCTAATTGATTAGTTTTGGATTTATAGCTTGTCAGTTCCAGACATGTGCAAGGTTTAACGCCCGAGGGGCCGAGAGTAGTCATATGTTGCAATAATCGTTTTGACATTGTGATGGGCAAACCCTTCCTAGACTCATCAGCAATAGAAACTACCACAGATATATTCCTGCCGTGATCAAGCCTTATATTCAGTCTTGTCGCTTCGCTATAATTGAGACTTCACAAGTGCGATAAACTTAGTAGGATGCCGCAGATCATCAATTGTGCATGAGTGAATGGATTGCGTAGAAGAGAAGTAATATGAGATAAATTGGGTATTGATTACTATACCGCAAGAAATTGGTAAGGTAAATGAAAAGAGTAGGGAAAGAAAAGCAGTAATACCTTCCACTTTTAAAGCCTAGCTGAATCCCTGAATTTTCTTGCTGTGTATTAGCTTTGTTAAAACTTTCTTGCGTAAGCCTAAGCACATACATCAAGCTCACCCATAAGTCTACTGAAAGTCCAAAGCATCGAGACCGGTCAAACCTAGTAGAAATGTCTGCTCGCTATGATATGGCGAGAAAAACTCGTCTTTTTGAGATGAGTTGGCCAAATCAGCCATCCCGCCTCGAGATGTCTGACCTAAATTTGTTGACAATGACATTCCTTGAGCTTGGTCATAACTCCAGTCATCTCCCTACTTACCATTCAGAGGTCTTTGTTCCCAGGACTCTCGGCGAGGAGATCTGGCGGCATGAATTGTAGAAACATGGTTATCTGCTGAATCAATCTCAGCATTTGGAGGAGAGTGTACCGACTTAGAGAGCCACTCGCCCCATTCCTTATACCCCGGTTTCTCTGAAGATGATCCATCAAAGGGTGAATCTGACATGGGGACGGATAGAGATGAAGAAACTTACTCTAATCTACCAGCAGCTTCATTTGGAATAGATCGCAAAGCATCAAGAAATTTGATGCCAGATGTTGCGGCGGAATTGCCGAGAGACATTTTGTGAAGGCAACTCATGGTAAACGTCACTCTGCTTTCGTAAGTCGCATCTCTTTCCAAGACTCCAGCCAGCAAAGTCATGGTTGTCGCAATACTACATGCTTGGAAATCTGTGAAGGAGAAGCGTACCATGTTGCCACTGCGTGCTAGGCTGTCGAAGAGCTACAGCATTTTGGTAGCTCCCTTCACCGCGTAACGTGACGTTGTTTCGATTCCTTCTTCAAGTACCGGAAGCTGTGCATCTCGCCCAAAAAGATACTGGAGTTTAGTGCGTACTAGGCCAACAAGTAAGATTCTACCTATTATAATCCAGGCAAAGTAATAATTCATATGGAGATGCATAACTGCTCGATAAGAATTTTCGTTGGGTTGTATATTATCTGGTATGCATTCCGGGGGCAATAATCCTTTCCATTGTTTGAGTTCTCTGGCATTTTGATCAGCTAGCTGAGTATTCGCAGCAAGTGTCGATGCATTCCTGTACGTTGCAACGTCAGCGGATATCCCGTTTTATCAAAGGTAAAACCACTCACTCGGATTCAGCTACAAGATCTAAAATCCTTACTAATTTTGAGTTGGCCAACTGATGTTGTACATTGTCGAAGCTTGCCACTTTGTCTAGTTGTGACAGTGGAGACGGCAGGGGGGTTGTGATGATTTCGACATTGATAGAATGAGACCGGTTCAGTTTAACTGTTAAAGTCCTACATAATAGGAAGTTGATTGCCGAGTTCTGAAGCAAATGAAGGGATTCAGGGGGCCGCGGGTGGGGAGACTACCGCTCAAGGGCATATATTGACCACCAAAGACGACAGCGAATCTCTCTTTCACGCATACTCATCGCGAAATCGTCCGGCGGATGATGCAGGTCAAAGGAAACTGCTTTTCTCAATGCTATTCCAATATAGATGTAGGAAGAACCAACTGCAGTTTGAGGAAGTAAATAGACTCCCAGGATAAATGTGGCCTGTATCGCTCTCAAACATGACCGTTCGATGACATCCGGTATTAGGAATTTGGCTTTTTCAAAAAATAGCTGGCCGGGATCACCATCCCCAAACCTGGATGCAGGGATAGCATTGTCTAGTCCTAGGGGCAATGACCGTTGAGCTCCGAGTGCTAATGCTGAGAGGACGAGGCATATAAAGCTGGCATCATATCGGAGGGCTGACGCCGGGTCAGTATAGCTGGTCTTGTTCGAAATCAAAGAAATTGTCTGTGCCAAACTCAATGCAAGTTTGAGAAGGAAATCGGTAACATGGCGAGGGAGCAGTGAATTTGCTGCCTTTCGCATTCGCGATAGATCTGTAACCGAAAGTTTCGCAGGTCGATAAGTCTGAAGGGTAAAAGTTAGTCAGTAAATCACATGGGGATGAATAAAAGAGGTATCTGTCTCACCGAGTGAGCTGCGGTGGGATATTCATCCGCAATGTCATGATGGTCCAGGGAAAACACGTCTCGCAAGTGGGACAAAAAGCGAGGCCAACGTATGCGCTCTAGCGGACCTTTGCGGGCCGTAGAGGAATGGACTGTCTCTACGGAGCCACTGGTAATTTCATCACCGGATGGCTGACTCAGAAGAGTTGATATAGGTGTAGGTGATGCATCCGATGATTGTTGTTGCGCCGGCGAATGTGCAGTAGGTGACTGGCTAATAGGCAACGGTCAACCGTATTGTCCCAATTATGAAACGGCAGCTTATACGGGAGAGTTTGAGTGTATATCAGCATACCTCTCGAAGCTACACGACAAGCTGGCATCACAACACTTTTGACAAGGACCGGCGCGAGGTCCAACGCATCTAACTTTCTTCGACTTGCAGCGCTCACAGCTTGGAGGCAATCAATGTTAGCATGGCCGTTCGAACACGTGGATTGGCATGCGGAAACCCATACACTCGGACTGCCCTTTTCCGGTTTTCGTCGGCCACACGCCGCCGACCTCGTCTACGGATCGCAGCAGCTGTAACTTGCCTCATGACGCTGGTCTTGTGACTTTGGTTGTAGGTGACAAGCGAACCGGACATGTGGGTCAGACACTCCGGCAAACTGTCATCAAGAATCGCGGCAAATTGTCACCGAGAAGGGCGTGTGGCTTGACAGACTTCCGAGGGCCTAACCCCAAACACATGTGGGAAGGCCAACCTAAGATGGTAGGCTTCAGTGCACCCGAAGACTCTTTAGCAAAGGAATAAGGTGATAAACCAGATTCTTGAGTTCAAGCTTGATTTATTGGCTTACAGACTGGAGACAACTAAGATAGGTCCGCCGCAACGACTGTAATCTCTGGAAACGCATCTTTTAGCTTCAAGAGGGGACCATTGTCATCCTCTAAGACGAGCTTAGCAAATCCTAGAAGAAGACTCATGACGATCTTCTCCATCTGCTTTCCTTCTACGGTCCCGACAAGCAGTTTCACTAAATCGTCATACTCCGCTGGTAGTGGTCTCGCCTCAAGTAAAATAGGCATATCGATGTAAGAGTAGTGAGTCGCGCCTTCCACTCGGATTTGCATCTTTGGGCCTCTTAGCTTTTCGTAAAACGGTGCCCAAGTTTCATCAATCCCGTTAGCTGTGCCTTTGCCTGACATAAGAAACGGTTTATCCAGCCCGACTGCCTTGGACTGGGCCCAAGGGCTCCCATCCAAATCAATGCCCCCAAGCACGCGATCATCGTTAAGTGTGGCTTCTGCGGCTGTCGCACCGCCAAGTGAATGTCCATAGACAAAGATCTTCCGTAAGTCCGCCCTGTTAGTGATTTTGGACGGGATCAGATGATTGTTGGAGTTTGGATTTTGGAATAGATCAATGACAAACGACACATCTTGTGCCCTGACCTGCATTCGATTAATTAAAGACAGACCCCAATTACTCGTCAGGTAAACGTTGTTCAGTCACTTACCTCAGTAGCTAAATCGGACTCTCCATCACTATAACCAACGGTGCCACGGACAGATGAGCCATCAGGAAACTCTACAAAAGTCGCGTCATAAGGATGATCAATAGTGACCACAACAAATCCATAGCTAGCGAGCGCTTTCGCTTGAAGTGTGTATAGAAGTCTTGATGCCGATAAACCTGGTGAGAAGACTACCAACGGATATTTTTGATGCTTAGTTCTATGACAGGCAGAAGGTTGACAGAAGTTTATCTGTATATCTTCAAAAAGAGTTTCAGGTAGCCCGTTGTCTGCAGCATAGGCTCCATATGCTATAGTTGTTTGAGGTGGCATGTAATCGACCAGTGTGGATGTGCAATTGTCTCCTAGAGCCAAGGGAGAAAAAGATGAAATAAGGATGCGTCTCTTGTGAGGGCTGTCCGAAGGCGCATAGGGGTCCCAACGAGTCTGATCGGTTAGATCATGGACCTGGTAAGACACAGAATGAGGCCCAGGAGGTCCTGGGATGATAACTGCTTGCAGTCCTACTGCAAACAATGCGAGAGCTATGCACAGCATCATGAAGGATGTCTTGATCTGAACTTAGTAAATTTATCAATTGGAATTTCTGCACGCGAACTGCATTGATTTATATTGTGAGTCTTGCTCCATTTCCGCCTGCAAAACAGTTCTGCGGGCTTGTACCTAAATTGTCGAGAAGCCCCAGTCAGTTGGTTTACTTCATCGATCTCGTTGTTGATAATTCGCGCAACTCTGACTCCACTGATCTACGCTTATTTGTTTGCCCGGTTTGTTTGCCCTTGCTGCCATCCACTTGATTTCGGTCCCGAAAACATTCCATGCATTGCAAGAAGCATAATTAGAACTTCTCACATGAGTATGAGATATTTTATTGATCGTTTGGGAAATTGGAAGGTCCTATTTCTAAAATTACCGCAAATCCACAATAGATTCATCAACACTCCGGAAAGATGGTATGCTCATGGCAAAGTAAGCGAGTGTCTTGTCGCAGGTTTTGAGAAAAATTCCCCACTGCCCATAGCAAAGATCCTACCCTAAATGAAGTCATGATCATGTAAACATTCAGTGGTGGGGGAGCTCAATTAAATGACGCCGATTTGTACTCCAAAAGTCCAATATTTGGCCTTGTTTTGGGGCTGGGTGAATTCTATTGTGACCACACAGGGATCTTAACCCGGTCATCTTTCGGACGCATAATAGCCGTTTAGAGTAGCCAATTCCCCCAAATCATCTATTGGCTTTCGCTGTGGGTTCATTCAAACTTCAATCAAACCTTAAGGGGAGGGGTAAGGAACGGATGCTCGCCGGTGTTACACATGAGCTCAACGGAGTTAACTTAGAGTGATGAAGATAATCAAGGGAGAACTGATCGCCACTAGCTTAGTACATATAGTGCCGCAAAACCTGACAGGTCGTTTTTTTTACCGTGCTTAAGGATCTTTAGCCATATGTCAAAGATGCATTTCAAACGCGCCTAGAGAGCCAATTGCTTCCATGCCTCCAAGGTTGATGTCCCGAATTTAGCTAGGTGTAGTCGAACAATATCATCGAGGTCAGTTAGGCTCTAGTCTTAGCCGAACCAATAAATTTCATTACTGGCACAGCTGACTTATGTTCGCACTATAGGTACGTTAGCCGAAGTCGAATCAGTTGCCTCCGAGCTCTATTAGAGAATATATGGTGAATGGCTAGAGGGCAGCATCACGAAGATTGTCAGAATAAGATACGGCGTAGCCTGGAGGAGTAAAGACCAGTGGATGCTGCCTTACTGCTAACTTGCAACTAACTGGCGATCGCTATGAGATCTCTCTCTAATCGATAAGTTGGCTCTTTCAACTTGTGGCGTTGTTTAAGTACCAATTTTGCGGTGGCCTCACACCGGATTTCCCACGCCCGTTCATTGACCAATTCCTTTTCGCTCCTGAACATACATAGATGACTTCCTCTGATGTCGGGCTGCCTTGAACCTCTCACCTGATGAAGAGAGGCCAGAGAACGACAAGCCTGGTAATGATTGTGAACGATTCCTAAATGAACACGTTAGTCTCTGTGTGCTTGCAATTGTATTCCATGTATCTAGAAGCTCTAATGGACAGCAAGTATATCGATAACAACATGAAGCCCGAAGTGCTAGTATTAATTTATACACGCTATGAAGAGAAAAAAGAGCCTAATTATCACAAGCAAGGATATTCAAGCTGAGAAAGTAAGCGGGCCTCTCGTCATTGATAATTGAGCACCAAAGGCAGCTAAGTACATCTCGCCAAGATTGTTGCCTTACTCCTCATCTTGGAGATAGCGGGCAAACACGTATTCAAGATCACGCTCATCAAATTGAATATCGCGCTCCTCAACATCTCCGCTGCGGAGAAGCAATTTTAGAAGACCCTTTCCAACCTTTGCGGCACCTCGAAGGAGCTTTTTGCGGTTGATTTTTCTCTCCTCAAGATCACGGCCCTCAATATCAGCCTCGGCATCATCTCTTTCCATCAAGTCATTGATCTCACGCTCACTGAGCTCAAAAACTTCTCCTGCCTCTAGATCGCGGAGAAGAATCTTTAAAAGGCCTTTTCCGACCCTTGCGGCACCATGCAGAAGCCTCTTGCCGTTTACTTTTCTCTCTTCGAGGCCAGGATCGTCGAAACCAAGGGTACGGGCTTCCAGAACGGCGTCAGTGATAACGCCAGCCCCAGATCTAAGCACAAGATCAGAACTTGCAATGGGAGCAGCGAGCGCATGTTGGGCAGCTCCAGTCAGGAGCGCTGCAGCGATAGAGATGTTCTTGACAACAAGCATTTTGACTATTGGCGAATTTGAGAAAGAGCTCGGGTTCGAGTAAACATAAATTTCGTATTAACCAGCAATAATGAAATGAAAAATAAGGTGAAATAGAAACGAATAGAGACCAGCTCTGTTTGTTTGGGATTTTTTTTTTTGGTGATGATTTTCGTTTTCCCATGGGAGGGAAATAATCTTTATCCATAGAGGACACACCAACTCTTTATAAAAGTTTACGTGGCATCCCAGGTGGCTTGCTCTTATTGATATAAAAGGTCGTGGGGTGCCTCTAGGACTTTGCTTGCGCCGTATAGCAACTCGGCAATACGAGCACACCCTCCACCACTAGGTCTGATGTTGTGTCAGAATTAGCCTGATATGGTAAAGGGAGAGTTTTACTGTTAGCTTTCAGCTCTCTCGTATATGAAAAGCCTCCTAGTTTGAGCGGATTGTCAGTCGTAGGAGCACTAAGTTGACTACATGCTCGTTCACATGTGAAGGACAGCCAAACAAGCAATTTTGTAATCTGCCCAGCGAATCAGTATCTTGCTTAACACACAAGGAGTTGGGGGCCAGTAGAGAAGATGTTCTTCGCTCTTGACTACTCTCATATACGCATGAAGCGCCAGGCCTTAAATGGGCGAAAGCCCAGTGCCAAAACTGTGAGTAGGCGATACCTCTCCCTGTCGCCAATTACCAGCTCTGCAGACAGCTCTGGAGATTCTTCGCTAGTCTTATGGAGCCGGGATTTAAACTTAAAGAAATATACTTTACCTGCTACTGTTAATAGATTTTCCGATGAATATCGGGCTTTTGGCTCGTATTCCTAGCTGACAAGCCCTTGTGTCACTTTTTTGGAAGCGAGTGGATTTGTTGTATTTGTGTGCTATCAGCCAAGGCGTTCAGCCTTTGTCCGAGGAAAATCTCCAATTATACCCATAAATAAACTACTGATACTTAGTCACTAGTTAGAAATGGCACTCGATGATGTATACATAAAGTATTTGTCGTTATCCTAGAGCATGTGGTACGACTAGTGTACATAGGGTAGGTGGGATATCAGTGCGTCGGGGGTATAGGTAGTCTATGTATTAAAGTACATTTCCGTAGACACATTGAGACGGTGTTATTATTTCTTTCACAACCTTGGCCCTGATTAATCCTTGTCCAAGGTGATATAATGGAATCTAGCTGGTTGCAGTCAGCCTGCGTTCTGATTTCCTGGTTGCTGTGAAAGGCGTGTACGCTACACCCATCACAGATGCACTGCCCCGGGTCTCGACCTGTCAGACTCGTAGTATTCAACCAACAGTTAACGTGGGCAGATTCCTGCATGCACATAAGCGCCCTTCAGTGAGCCAATACCGAGCAAACGCAACACACTCAGCGTTTATCCTAGGGTGGTGATGATTTTGTGTGGGGCATTTGGCATTGATGCGTGAGTACAACTGACCATGTACGTAACAACGCATGGGTGTTTCATCTTCCGAAGAACGTCTACTCCTCAAGAGGCTCCCTGCAGTTTCAACCACATGTAGCGAAGTATTACACTTGCCTGAACAGCGCTATAGTCTCTGTTACAAAACCACCTTATGTGTACAAGACAATCTTAATCTGAGGGGTCGAGCAATTAGTGGAAGCAATCAACCATGTAAAGAGCTTACATCTGACTAGCGCTGCTTGCAACAGTCATCCCTCTTCGGTGGGTTTGTCTGGAAAGTCTTACTCCTGTGTTGTTGTGTGTGGGCCCTTGTTGCCATCTGACCAGACTGAACCAACAGACGATAGACAAGTGATATGTTGGTTGATATAATTTGGACCTAATCAAGTGATTGAGCATATCTTTTGATTGCTTGTCCCAGTCCTACAAGGCGGCAAATGCAACTCCTTCACCTTTCAAGATACATGTACAAAAACATATGATCACGCTCACGATCAACAACGAAAACACCATTTAATATGGCGCCGTATTTTCCCAATGCGATCTGGAATCGTACCATGGGTTATCTGATCCCCATGGTGACCTGCTTTTCGATCCCACCCTTGTGGACCTCATCCAAAAGCCTGGTCTTTCCATCTTGCACTTATATCATGGAGATTGTACTACGAATTCTGTCTCTCGCTCCCTTAAAGACTCATCGCCTAGTTTGCACATTTTGAAACTTGAGAACTGTTTTGTGGACTCCAACAGCCTTGAAAGGGTTCTGAAAAGCTGCCCAAAGCTTAGCACTCTCGCTATTCACGTAGCCGAAACAGCAGGGGCCGATCATGGCGACTTCTATTGGACTGTTGATCTCGAACATATCGGACAGGCTCTACGAGACCACGCGACCAATCTGACTGATCTCAGCCTGGACTTCTCCAAATTCAAGATCACGCGGGAAACAACTGGCCGAATTGGGTCTTTACGCGGTATATTGGGTCTCCGCCATTTGCAATTTTATAGGAAAAATTTGATCGTTGCTCAAGGCTGGCTTGTAGATGAAGCACAGGAGCAGGGTATTTTACCTCTGGAGAGTGTACTTCCCCCATCGATAACAATACTTGACATATATTACGAGAAAACCGGATTCCATCATCGCCTCCAGAAAATGTGATATGCGGGGAACTAGACAGTATCCTCTCTAGCGGACGTCTCCAGTCTCTTCGACGAATCCAGTCCCAGAGATATCACGGTTCTCCAGACGAACTAATCTTGTTTCAAACTAAGAGGCCTGTTTGGTCCTTTGACTCCAAGAGGACGCTGTCTGAGGATCAGAGCGGCTTTATTGAGCACATGCCGATCAACAGATTGAAGCTTTAGGTAAAATAACAAAGCACTTGGACTGCTCATAAGATTCAAGCGTACTGAATATTTGGTTCAACTCTAAGAAAAAACGAATGACGATTAGTATGTAAAAAATGTATAAGTCTAGGTACAATACTATTTAAATACAAAAGAAATATAGTAGTACATCTGATGACTAGGTCAGGTAGGGACTATTAATACTGCTGCAACCAGAGCCTTGAATGCCTCTCCTATCGCGCCATATTGAATATTCTGTAAGGCATACGATATGCTAAAGTCTTGTTTGATAAATGAAAATTGTTGCAATGCTTAATTTTGTAAAATGGCTTAGGCCAAATGCAGAACCATCTTGGCTAAATGATCTGGCGTCTCCAGAGCTAACCAAATCCATGAGCAAGCCAGGTTCCCAGCAGACAACCTTCTGAGCGCTGTATTCATTTTCTTTGGCTTGTAGGGTTGCAATTGTTGTCTGCTTCTTTCATCCCTGTATTGTGTAATACTAATAATGCGGCTCTAGAGGCATACTAACTGCCACATAATTGAGGGAGTATCATTATAGATGATGATAAGAGATGGCGCCGAGAGGCCGAACGAGGGGACTACGATGTGTAACAGCTAGAAAGATATAAGAAGATTTGAACAAGGCCTTGACCTGCGAGGTCTTACAACTTGGCCGCCGTCGTTTCTGGTTCGATGACTTGATGCCAGGCCCTCCGACGATTTTTTGGATATAACATGAAAGTAAATGTGAGGAAATTTAGATGGAGCCCTCATTCCCAACGACAAGAATAGCTGCTGCAGCTACCATGAAGAGACGAGGGTCTTTGAAGATTGTTTGAACTGTAAGTTCAATCCCAGCTTCTCGGGCGGTAGCAACTAGGCGAATTGCGATAATGGAGTCGCCGCCAATCTGGAGGAAGCTATCATCGCGACCAATGCTGTCAATTGACCGATTCAAGATAGAACCCCACAAAGCTTGCATACGGGTTTCCATGGGTGTTTGTGGTGGCCTCTTTTCCGCGTCCACCAGGGAGTAGTGTTGACGTTGCTCCTCGGACAAAGCAGATGCACATGTTTTCAGAGTTTTCCGGTCGAGTTTGGAAGAGATGCCGACCGGGAAAAAGGTACAGGGTATGAAGATGGAAGGAATCATATATGCCGGGAGACGAAGCTTCAGTGTACCTACTAGCTCCAACAGTTGGGACTTGCGTTGCTCAGATATGGTGTGGAACATGTCCTCAGCGTTAATCTCTTGATTTGTACACAGTTTCCTGGATTCAGAATCGGAGAAGTATGCAACTATCTCTTTCGATGATGTCCTTGGATTGTCTAGTACGTCCACGGCAACCTGAGCTATTCCTTTGGAGGCGGCTAGGATGTTGTTCTCGATTTCACCAAGCTCGACTCGGAGACCCCTGATCTTGATCTGTGTTCCCTTGCGGCTAATGAACTGCATCATTCCATCAGGCTTGTAACATGCAAGGTCACCGCTGAGGAAGGCTCTGTCCATGCGTGGGGTCTCCCTATGGGGAACCCAGGATGGAAGATCTGTGATGATAGTTTCTTTAGACTTCTCTTCGTTTGCAAGATACTCGCGGAGCACCGTGGGCCCTTGGATTAAGATCTCTCCGACAGTTCCTATGGGGGCTAGTTGATTGGGGTTTTCTGGGTCAACAATCCAACAAGCAGCGCCCATCGATGTGCCTATTGTATCTGACAAATCATTAGGCGTGGCGTATTCATAGAGAGAACTGGCGACGCAGGTCTCTCCAGGGCCCCAGCCATTAAAAAGCCGCACTTTCCCATACCATTGGCTGAGAAGGTGCTGCGGTACGGCTTCACCAGCCAAGAACAGTATTTTCAACGAAGGCACTTGCTCTGGCGTTAGCGTTAGAGCGAAGGAGGGACTGACGAAAGCATGGCTAACTCTGGCTTGTTGAATAAAGACAGCCGCGCCATTGAACCTTGCTTCCTCAGATGGAACACATACGCAGGCACCTGAGAAAAGGGCCATGAAGATCTCGCCGATCGAGAAATCAAAGACGAAGTTTGCGAATTGGAGAATCCGAGCCTCGGCACTGATTCCGACGCGCTTGCAGATTGTTTGTTGTGCAGAGCTCAAGGCTCGATGCTCGAGAACAAAACCCTTCGGCATGCCCGTACTTCCAGAAGTAAAGAGAACATAGGCCATATCAGCAGGTGTCACCGGCCTCAGCGGCCCCTTGAATTCCCTATCAAGGCGAGACAGCTGGCAATCAAGATCAGGTGTAAGTTCCAGGATATTCTGCACTAGATTGGTGGACACACTGGCATGAGTTGCTGACACAATCATCAATTTTGACTTTGTTTTTTCAACAATGGTCTTCCTGCGTTCAAACGGATGCTCAGGATCAAGGGGAGAGAAAGCGGCACCGGTTTTATTAATTGCAAGAATAGCAACAAAATACCACTTAGACTTCTCTATGCAGACGTGAACAACATCGCCAACTTGGATGTTATAAGTATCGATGAGGTGTTGGGCAAAACGATCGGACGCATCCGCGAGTTCCCTGTATGAAAGGGTGCCGTCCCAAGCGTGAATAGCGGGCGAATTGGGGTTCTGTTTTGCGTGGCAGTCAATAATGTCATGAATACAAGCATCGAAAACCTCAGGCTTCGGGTTTCGGCTCGTTGCAATTTGTAAGTCCCAAGGAGAAGCCATACATATATCGGACAGGAGCTTGTGCTTATTGTCAGTGAGGAGCTCGGAGAGAATCTGTTCGAATTGATGATAAATTGCTTCAATCTGTGCTGATTGCAGAACCTCCGTGTTGTAGATAAGATACAATTCTATCTTATCTTCATCCAGAGCCCCTTGCATCACTAGAGGATACGTGAAGTATCCTTGCAGCCAATCCTCGTTGTTGACGTCCTCATTCACAGGAAGCATAAGCTCTTCGTTATCAGACTGTGTGTAATCCAAGCGCTGAACCGGCTGCACTACTGTCAAACTCGAGCAGTCACAAGCCTCTCTGGCGTCAGAGCTGACTTTGGCGATGTTTGATAGCCCATACTGTTCATAAGCTATCATTTCGATTGCTTGTGACTGTACGGATTCTAGGAATTCGTGGATGGTCTTCTGACGGTCAAGATGGATTCTTACGGGAACGGTTGTGATCATTGTGCCAGGGATATTTTCGATGCCTGCAACAGGTGCGTTACGTCCGGCGACAGTTGCCGCAAATGTTACATCTTCGGTTCTGCAATATTGAGCAAGAAGAATTGCCCATGCGGCTCGAATCGCGGTAGCCCGAGTAACCGAAGTCCGCTGAGATTCTGAGATGGAGAGGCACTTCTGAAAAACTCGTGTCCTTTGAGAAGCTCCCGATGGCTTCGGCGGGAAAGATGCTCTCTGGGCACCCTGCAGCTGCTTCTCCCAGAAATTCTTATTGGCTTCATCATTGGTCTGAAGGGTATATGCAATGAATGAAGAGTATGGCCTGACGTTGGGAAGCTTCTCGTTGCGATAAATGCGGTAGAATGTATCCATGACTAGGCGAATTGTCCACCCGTCAAATACCGAGTGATGAACGAACCAGGTGAAATGGTAAGCGCCTTCTTGATCTTGCCGCAGAACAAATCTGTTAAGCGGACTCCCATAAGTCATACTGATAACATCCAAGGATGTGTTCTCCCATGTGACATTGTCCTTGGTAACAACCAGTAAATCCGTCCCTTGAACCTGAACAATTCTGGATCGCAAGTTGGCACAAGCTTGAACAGTGCGTTCCCAAGATTCTTTAAAGAGCCCTATATCGATCTTACTTGAAAGGGGGAAGTCGTGTTTGGCTATGTACGACTTCGGCTGCTTCATGGTGAGTGCAATGAGGCCACTCTGGAACGGTGTACAAGGATACATGTCCTCGATCTGTCGGAAGTTACGCATCTTGCATTGCTTAGCGGCTTCTGGAACAGCCATGCTGACAGGGAAGTGGTTTGCAAGCAGGCTGAAGCGTTCAGGATCTTTTTCAGTTTGAATACTACCCCCCTGAAGGGTAGCCGCCATTGCGGATAATCTTGGATCCCGGAAGATCGTTCCAACATCAAGACTGAGTCCGATTTCCTGAGCAAGTGTAACCAGTCTAATGGCACTTATAGAATCTCCTCCCGCTCTGAGGAAATTATCATGACGACCAATGTCATTGGCATCCACATGTAGGACCTGTGACCAGAGATCACGGAGTTTGTGTTCATTGTCAGTCTCTGGCTGATCGTTGGTACCTTTAACTGGTGAAAATCTGAGCCTATCTTTGACTGAGATATCTTTGACAACAGAGCACAATTTGCGTCTATCGATCTTTCCCGAGCTCTTCCTCTCAGGACCACCTTGGAATATAAGATAAATGCTGGGTACCATGTATGTTGGAAGGGTTTCGCTGAGAGATGACTCCAAGTTATTGATGAGTTTGCGCATTCCGTCTGAAACGTTTTCAAGAACCCCTAGCTTCTCAGCAACCGATTGAGGTCCTTCAGTATACCACATCAGGGCTACAAGAGTGTTTGACTGATCTTCGTTGACAACGGTATCCACAATACAGCCCATGTCTCGTGGAAGATTCTCACTAAGGCGCATTTCAATCTCGCCAAGCTCAACACGTTGCCCGTGAAGCTTGACTTGTGTGTCTTTACGCCCAAGATATTCAAACGTTCCGTCCTCGAGACGTCTAACCAGGTCTCCGGTCAAATAAGCCTTCTCAGCACCAGCATCTCCCGGCAGCCAATCGGCATTCGGTAGCCATGCTTGATTTGTTTGCTCGTCAACGCCGATGTAGCCGCGAGCCATCATTGGGCCTTGAATCATAAGCTCACCAATACATCCAACAGGAATAAGCTGGCGGTGGTCATTGGGATCGACGACCCACCAGGCACACGAAGACGGAACGCCGATATTGTTAGGCTTTGAAATAATTCCGACATCAGCAATCCATCCGCAGATAGACGCCTCCGCCGGCCCATACAAGTTGTGGAGGGTCGCATAGCCCCTCCAATTATCTACCACCTGCTTGGTTACATTCTCTCCTCCGAGGCCAACGTTTTTGATCGTAGGAATCTCAGCCGGTTTGACCAAAGTGGCAAGTGTTGGTGTCAGGAATGTCCAGTTTGCTTTCAGAGTATTAATTGCTCCATGAATGTCATTATATCGCTGCCATTCTGATGGAATACATAGACAAGCACCCCGGGATAAGGATACCATGACATCGATCACGCCAATATCAAATGTATAAGCAGAATAAGAGAAAACCCGAGTACCAGGTCCCCATCCTTGAATGGTACCGTGGCTAGTCGATGTGGAACACGTGTTGCGGTGTTCAAAAACCATGCCCTTTGGTTTACCGGTGGACCCAGAAGTAAACATAACGAAACTTGCATTTGTATACTTCGCAAGGGAGGCGACGGGACTTCGTGGAAGCTTATCGATGAAGTTGCGGTCGATGCAGTACATGGGGACATCGAGGGAACTGGCCACCTCAAGACAAGAATCTCCTGCAAGCACTAAGGTGGCGTTTGTATCTTGCAAAATACTTTTCAAACGGGGGACCGGCGCGCTGAAGTCGAGAGGAACGAATGCACCACCTGCCATATTCACAGCAATCATCGTTATAACCGCCCAGATTGACTTTGGGAAGCAAATTGGGACAAATACCTCAGGGCCAACGCCCAGAGATTGCAGCTTGCCCGCAAGAAGCGTAGAATAGTGCTCAACCTCGCTATATGTCATATCGCCATCCCAAGATACTATAGCTTGTAGATCGGGAGTCCTTTGCATCTGTTGCTGGATCATGTCGTGGATACAAAGATCCGTTGATGGTTTCATATTTTGATGCCGGACTGCATGTTCCTTGTCCCATGTGCCAACCATAGAAATAGTTGAGAGCTTTTGGAACGAGCTGCGTGATATCAGCTGCTGTACAACGCAATCCACCTGGTGCGAAATAGCTTCAGCCATGGTGGAAGAGATAACGTCTACATTATACCCAATGCGAACTTTGGCCAAATCTTGGCTAAAATCGGCCTCGAATAACAGAGGATAGTTGAAGTAGTTCTCCATCTCTTGGTCGATATATTCTGTGTCTTTTCCAAACTCCAAAATGCTCTCATCTGTAGCAATCTCAAATAGCTGTTGAGGTCGAAGGACCATCAAAGTCGGGAACTGGCAGGCCTCTCTGGCGCTCTCGCTGATTTTTGAGATATTCTGAAGACCAAACTGCTCAAATGGCGTCATGTCTGTAGCTTGGTTTTGTACAGAATCCAGGAAATCCTGGACTGTGGACTCAAAATCTAGTTGAATACGCACGGGGATAGTTGTAATCGAGGGACCTGGCATATTACGAAGCCCAGGAACAGATGCATTTCGGCCAGATAGAGTTGCACCAAAACAAATATCGTCACTATTGCAGTGACGGGCCATGACGATAGACCAGGCTGCCCTCAACATATTCGCAACAGTGATTGTATTACCAGCAACCTTCGGCGTTGCAATTTCATAGCGGAGGTACTTGAAGGTCGGCTTTGCCTCGTACACGGCCGCCTGGGGGAAAGAAGGACGGGTGGCTCCCTCGAGCTGTTCCCTCCAGAACTCAGTGGCCAGTTGAAAATCAAGATTGAGGATATATTTGATGAAGCCGCTAAAAGGTGAAATCTGGACAGGGGCTCGATTCCAGTAGCTGTTATATAAGGTGGTAAAATTGAGATTGACGCATCCTCCATCTAGAACGGAGTGATGTGCAATCCAACTGAAATAAGCAGTCCCATCTGGGTTAGTGATAATTGCGAAGCGATTGAGTCTAGATCCGAAAGTCATTTCATATTTTTGTGTCGCTTTTAGGAAGGCAGGCAAGCTTAATCCTTTGGTATCCTCCCAGCACATGTCATTTGTACTCAAGACCTGGATGGACCGGTCTGGGGAAGCAACAATTCTGGTCCGTAGATTACCGTTGAGCTGTACAGTATTCTCCCAGGCGGTCTTGAAACGCTGCAAGCAGATAGACTTAGATATACGAAAGACATATTTTGTAATGTACGAGCCAATCTGCTTCTCAGCAAGAGCTATGAGTCCTTCCTGCAGTGGCGAACAAGGATACGCATCTTCGATCTTATAGTCGGCCGGCCAGTTGTATTGTTTGTGAATGCTACCACCAATAACCAGCTCACGCTCATTTTCAGTGAGGAGCTCAAATGGCCGAACTTGAATTGCCTCCGCCTCAGGTTCGGTGATGCGTGAAGTTTGGAGGGCGAGCTCATGCAGTTGTGGGGATCTGAAGATATTGTCTACCTTGAGAGAAAACCCTCTATCTCGAGCAGCTGTTACGACGCTGATTGCTGTAATGGAATCTCCACCAATGGCCAAAAAGCTGTCGTCTCGGCCGATAGATTCAGTGGAAACTTGTAGCACGTCTGCCCAAATTTGTTGCAGTAGAATCTCGGTTGAGGTTTCTGGGACTCGCTTCTGAACATCTTGCAGAGCATACTGGGCCATTTTCACTTGAGTGAGCTTTTCAGTCTCGGCGCGCAGACGTTTGCGGTCGAGCTTCGAGGTCGTAATGAAGGGCATATAAGAACAAGAAATGAAGAAGGTAGGTACCATATATGGGGGCAAAATCGTTCTCAATTTCTTGGACAGGACAAAATAGTCCGTCTTCGTATCGGTATCCAGAGGTTGAAAGAGTTCGTCATCACGTGGCTTCTCGATGTTATTTGCCATTGTTGAGCAAAGATAGGCACAAAGATGGGCACCGGTGGCGTTGCGGAAGACATCTACAGCTATTTGCCGGACACCAGGCATATTGGTCAGAATCTGGTGTTCCACCTCGCCCAATTCAATACGCAGCCCTCTGATCTTAACCTGAGTATCTTTACGGCTGTAGAACTCCAAGAGCCCCTGGTCGTTGAGGTAACATAGGTCACCAGTCTTATAAAATCGCCCCCAATGAGGTTTGTCGGCATTTGGCATCCAGCGGGGGATGTCACAGGAGACAGCTTCTCCAGTTCGTTCGGGGTCCCTAAGATATTCCCGGAGCAGAGTAGGGCCCTGAATGACGACTTCTCCAAGGGTTCCGACAGGGGCAAGCTTATGGTGATCATCTGGGTCTACAATCCAGCAATGGCCCCCTATTGGCTTGCCAATAGTGAGAGGCGATTCATCTAAGCTCGTCCACTCATGCATAGAGCCGAAACAGCAAGCTTCGGCCGGACCCCAAGCGTTGATCACACGAGTCTTACCGACCCAGGTCTCAAAGAGGTCTCGTCCGACAGCTTCACCTCCGAGAATCAAGAGCTCCACTGATGGTACGGACTCAGGATTGATTGTTCGAGCAAAGGATGGCGTTAAAAATAACCAGTTAGCTTCCGTACGGCGGATGAAGTCAACTAAACTATTCATTCGAATGTCGTCTGATGGGATGCAAATGGTTGCACCTGCCATGAGAGAATCCACAGTTTCGCCAATGAAAAAATCGAAGACAAATGAGGCAAATTGGAGGACTTTGATACCCGGACGAGGGCCAATTCTCTTCTGAACTGCCCTTTGGCTCGTACAGAGCGCACGGTGTTGCATCACGAACCCCTTGGGGACGCCAGTGCTGCCTGAGGTGAAGAGAACATATGCTATATCACTCGGACCAGCAATACCATGCAAAATATTGACATCAGGGTGAGATTGTTCGAGGGCAGAGATGAGCTGCCGGTCAATCTGCAGTACTTGACCAAGAAGTTGTGCAGCTAGCCCAGCATGCTGGGGAGATGCCAAGATCAACTTAGATTGAGTTTGGGACAATACCTGTCGGTGACGCTGAACTGGATGGGAAGGATCCAGGGGTACCCAGGCGGCACCGGCTTTATTAATAGCCAAAATCGCAATGAAATACCAAATGGTCTTTTCGAATAAAACGTGGACCAGATCGCCCCTGTGGACTTCGAAGGCTGTAACCAAATGCCCTGCCAGGTTGTCCGCGCCAGTATCAAGTTCTTTAAAAGTCAGAGTAGCGTCTCCAGATTGAATGGCAACGGCGTCAGGTTGCTCCCGAGCCTGTTTGGACAGTCGAGAATGGAGCGTGTCCTCTACGATCTCAGGGACCTCGGAATTGAACTTCATGGCCAGCTCCAGATCCCAACGGCCAGCTATGGAGATTTGGTTAAGACGTTGGTCACCGTCGCTAACAAGACTCTTGATCGTGTGCTCAAGATGATTAGTCAAAGCCGTAACCTTGTGCTCTCCAACGATGTTGATGTCATAACTGACATGCAGCTGAATCAACGTGTCTGAAATAATAGTTTGAACCACAAGTGGGTAACTGAAATATCCTTCCAAGGAACCAGAGGCCTGCTTGTCGCCAGACGAAGAAAAAATGGACTGCGCCATGCTCCCCATTTCTGCCATCTTCTCCGATGGCTGAACAGCAAGTAAGCTAGAGAAGTTGCAGGCGTCGCGAATGGAGTCGCCCAGTTTGAGGATGTTCTGTAGGCCGTACTGCTCGTATTCGAATATCTCAACAGCCTGTTGTTGCACGTCCCGCAAGAACTCACTTGCTTGCTGTACTGGGTTGACCCGAATTCGGACTGGTACAGTAGTCACAACCGGGCCGGATATATCACTTATACCGGACACGGCAGCCTGCCGACCAGATATCGAAGTGCCGAAGCAAACATCATCTGCGTCACAGTACTTTGCTAGTACCAAGGCCCAAGCAGCTCTCATAATGGTCGCGTTGGTGATTGAATCATGTGTAGAGGGAGGTAAGTCAATCGTCTTCGCCATCACACTGGTCGTCTTGGATTCATATCCGTGTTTGATCGGTGGGAAGACAGCTCGCTGAGCGCCCTCGAGCTGCGCAAGCCAGAACGCCTTTGCAGCTTCGCGGTCTAATCTGAGCATGTGACGAACGAAATAGTCAAAGGGTTTAATGTTTACTTGTCCAGTTTGGAAGTAGGATTGTGCTAGTGTTCTCAAGGCCAGTTGCAATGACCAACCATCATATGTTGCATGATGCGTTACGAGAACAAAGTAACAATCACCGGTAGACTCTTTTACTAAGGCCCACCGGTTCAAACGTGAACCTAGACTCATCTTCAAATCCTTCATTTTTTGGACGAAATCTGTCAGCTCCATACCTTCCGTTCGTTCCCAGGTAGTATCATCTTGTATCACTAATTGCAAAGTTGTCCCAGAAACGTTGACAATACGGGTTCGGAAGTTTGAACATATGTGCACGGTTCTGTCCCAAGCGGCTTGAAAGAGATCAATGTTGGTGCTATCGGCGAGTTTGTAGATCCATCGTGCGATGTAAGACCCAGGTTGCTTCACGGCGAGGGCCATGAGGCCCTCCTGGAACGCAGTCACTGGCATAGCGTTCTCAATTACGTCGCAGCTTTCCAAGCCACATGCTTCCCGACAGTGCAGTTGCCAGTCGCCTTGAAGAGATCCTGGCAGTAAACTGAATGGCTGGATGTCAGCGCACTCTTCCTCGTCTGGGGTAATCTCGATCGCAGAAGCAGCCACCATAAGAAGTCTCGGGTCGTCAAAAATACTTTTTACGGTGAGGCCGATTCCTTGTTCTCTTGCTGCGTTGACAAGGTGGATGGCAGAGATCGAGTCTCCGCCAATTTGTAAGAAGCTATCATCGCGGCCGATAGATTCTGCTGGTATCTTAAGGATGGAGGACCACAGATTTTGCAAGCGAATTTCCATCTCTGTCTCTGGTGCCCTCTTTTTCGAGCTAACCAGGGAGTAAAGATGAAGTTGCTCACGGCTCAGTTCTTTCGTGGACGCCTGCAACGCGTTGCGATCAAGCTTGGAGGAATGGCCAATCGGCATGAACGTACAAGGAATGTACATAGTTGGAATCATATATTTTGGTAAAACGATGCGGAGTTTCCCAACCAGCTGCTGCAGCATCTGATGGACCTCTGGCGTAATGACTGAAAACATGCTCTGTAGAACTAGGCCTCCAGAGTCAAGCATTTGTCTCGACTCGGAGAAGGAGAAAAAGGCAACTAGATGGACCGCCTCTTCGGCTCGGTAGACGTCCACAACAACTTGTGCCACCCCGTTCAGCAAGGACATTATGTTTTGTTCAATCTCACCCAGCTCTACCCTAAGACCACGAATTTTTACCTGGGTATCCTTTCTGCTTACAAACTCCAGCGCACCGTCTGCGTTATAGAAAGCAAGGTCCCCAGATTTGAAAGAGCGATGAACGTTGGAAGTCCAAGGAAGACTATCATCAATAATCGTAGCTTTGGTCTTGGCCTCGTCCGCAAGGTATTCACGAATCACTGAGGGGCTTTGAATCAAGATCTCCCCCACTGTACCAATAGGTGCTAATTGTTTGTGGTTATTCGGGTCAACAATCCAGCAAGACGATCCAACAGCATGACCAATGGTGGCCGGTGAGTCGTCGACGGACTGATATTCGTGAAACGCGCAAGCAAAACAGATTTCACCAGGGCCGTACATATTTATCAACCGTACCTTTCCAAACCAAATTTTGAGAAGATCGTGCGGTACTTGTTCTCCTCCAAGTCCAAGAAGTTTAACAGAAGGCACATCCTCAGGCTTCAGCGTGCGAGCGAAGGCTGGACTAATCAACAAGGTATCAACGTGAGCTTCACGAATGAATGCCTGTATATTGTTCAGTCGCGCTTCCTCTGAGGGAACGCAAATGCAGCTTCCATTCATGAAGCTTTGGAAGATTTCTCCAGTAGAGAAATCAAACACGAAGTTACTGAACTGCAGAATCCTCGACTCAGAGTTGACCTTGGTGACTTCTGTAATAGGGCGATGGGATGTATGCACCGACCGATGTTCCATAACATACCCTTTAGGCACGCCAGTGGTGCCGGATGTGAACAAGATATATGCAACGTTGTTCGGCGTAACGGCCGTCTTGGGACATTCAGGCGTATCGATGCTAGCATCTAATGATGCACTGACGACGATGACATGCTGGGCAATTTCCTGTGACATAGTGGCATGCTCGGCTGAGACGAGCATCACAGTTGATCCAGTTTTCTGTACCATATACTGCTTACGCTGTTTTGGGTGCGCCGGGTCGATGGGCGCGAAGGCTGCACCAGCCTTGTTGATGGCCAGGATGGCAACGAAGTACCACATGCTTTTGTCGAAACACACGTGGACTACATCCCCCACCTTGACCTTGTAAACATTAATGAGATACATTGCAAGGCGGTTTGCTGCCTTGTTAAGTTCGGAGTAAGTGAGTTGTCCATCCCAGGCATAGACGGCGGGCGAATCCGGCCTATTCCTCCCATGCTCCTCAACAATATGATGTACACATGTGTCACTGATGACTGGTGATGGATTGCGAGCTATCGCCGTTTTAACATCCCAAGGACTAGTCATGGTGATGTCTTTCACTAGCTTCTCGGTATCACGAATAAGCTCCGAGGCCACCTGCTCGAAGTGGCACGACATTGCTTCGATCTGAGCGTTATGTAGACAGGTAGTGTCGTATGTTAACGAAATCTCGATCTTATCATCATCAAGCAGGATGCTCTCCATGACCAGAGGGTAGGTAAAGTACCCTTCAAGCCAATCATTCACCACCTCGTCACTTGACACTGGTACCAGGATCTGGTCGCTAGAGATATGTCCAGATGTCTCGCCTGTCTGAACGACGATCAGACTTGAGAAATTGCATGCCTCCTTGGTGTTTTCATTGATCTTGGAAATTCTCTGGAGACCAAACTGCTCGTAAGCCATCATATCTGCCGCCTGGTTCTGAATTTGAATCAAAAACTCGTTCACTGAAACGTCTTGTCTCAGCTTGACATACACAGGCACCGTGGCTATCATCGCTCCTGAGATATTCTCAACGCCCTCAATGGGAGCACTTCTGCCCGAAACCGTCGCGCCAAACATAGCATCGTCAGTCCCGCTATATCTAGTCAACATTATTGCCCATGCTGCTCGAAGGACCGTCGCCTTTGTAATTGAGCTAGAACGAAGCTTTGGCAAAGAGATAGACCTCGTATAAATCTTGGAGCTTCCAGATGCGGAGTGATGGTTTGACGGGAAAGGTGATCCACGAGCATCCTCCAACTCCTTTGTCCAAAAAGATTCTGCGGCTTTGTCGTTAATGCTTAATGTGTAGGAGATGAACTCCGCATAAGGTCGAGCATCGGTCAGGGCAAGACTGTTTTGATAGAGCTGTGCCAAAGCACTCATCACGACGCGAAGGGTCCAGCCATCAAAGGTTGTGTGATGGCTAAGCCAAAGGAAGTAACGGTTCCCTTTGCCGTCACGGGCAACTCGGTAGTGGTTAAGCGCTGAACCATATGTCATCTTGATATCATTTGTAGCCTTGACCATGCCTTTGAGATCCATGTTTTCTTGAAACACTTCCCAATGGAAATCGTCCTTGATAATGGCCTGGACTGCCACGTTACCAATTTCAATTATTCTTGTCCGCAAGTTGGTGCACACCTCCGCAGTCTTTTGTAGAGCTGCACGGAATCGAATCAAGTCGACTTCAGGTGCTAGCTTGAACATGTGCCGGGCGATGTACGATCCAGGCTTTCTGAGAGTTAAAGCCATGAGGCCCTCCTGTAACTTCGTACAAGGATATGCATCCTGAACTAAAGAAGATGAAGAAAGGCCACAGCCAATCTGTATCTCAGAGAGAAGCCTCTCTGTTTGAATACTTGATACCATGCCAAAGGGCCCTATATTGGTAGCGAACGGCTTGTCTGCTTGAGTTATCCGCTCAGACATCGAGGCAAGCTGTGGCTCTCGGAAGATTGCCGAAGCATCAATGAGCAGGCCCCGCTGTCTTGCGACGGACACGAGTTTGATGGCATTGATGGAATCTCCCCCGAGACGCAAGAAGCTGTCGTACTTCCCAATATCCTCACTGTTGATCCCAAGTATTTGACTCCACAAGTCTCGTAGCTTAAATTCCATCTCCGTGGTTGGTGGTTCACTTTTCAATACTTCGGGGGAAAATCGCAGGCGGTCTTGAGGTGAAACAGAGGCAGCAAGAGCTGCTAATGACTTTCTATCGACCTTTCCTGAAGTCGTCGTGGAGGGTGTACCTTGAAGCACTAGATACGACGACGGCATCGCATATGAAGGCAGTAATCTTTCTAAGGAGTTGTTGAGCGACGATATCAGAGACTGGGTCTCTGGGGATACGAGGTCTAGCAACCTGGCTGGGCCTTGTGTTATCGCCTCCGAACTATCTGTATACCAAATCAAAGCAAACAGATCAGTAAGGTCTTCGCCTTCTCTTCGGACAATCTCAACGATGGCGCTCATCTCTTTAGGGAGAAAATTGTACATCAAGCTTTCAATCTCTCCAAGCTCAACTCTTTGACCGCGTATCTTGACCTGGGTATCCTTACGACCAAGGTAGTCATAGGTACCATCTGCATTACGACGAACGAGATCACCAGTCTTGTATGCTCGACGATGACTTAGTTCACCACCTGGGAGCCAGTCAACCCTTTCAATCCAGTTGGAAGCTTGTTCAGCGGACACGTTGATATAGCCACGGGCAAGCATCGGACCTTGGATCAAGAGCTCACCCACGCACCCAACAGGGACTAACTCCTTGATATTTTCCGGGTTGACTACCCAGAGTGCGCTGGCTAATGGAATCCCTATATCAAAGGGCCTTCCATTTTCTCCGACGAGGTTGTTATGGGCGCAGCAGTTGCCTTCTGCTGGTCCGTACAACCCAATGAGATGTACATGGTCTTTCCAGCGGTTCGAAGTTTTCATAGTGATAACCTCTCCAACGAGAACAACCATTTTGAGTAAAGGAACCTCATCCGGATGCAAGAGATTGGCCACTGTGGGGGTACAGCTTAAATAATTCGCCTTAAAAGAGCGAATAGAGGCTGCTAGGTCATATAAC
The DNA here is from genome assembly GCA_026958235.1 of Clonostachys rosea. Classification (NCBI taxonomy): domain Eukaryota; kingdom Fungi; phylum Ascomycota; class Sordariomycetes; order Hypocreales; family Bionectriaceae; genus Clonostachys; species Clonostachys rosea. Next base: position 2,015,635 of record CP110208.1, read on the forward strand.
CTGTCGTGATCAGTTGGCACGCAGATACATGCTCCTTGGCTCAGGCTTCCCATCACATCGAAAATGCCCATGTCAAAAGTATAAGCAGCGAATTGGAAAACGCGGGTTCCTGGCCCTACTCCAAGCTTCTCTGCGTATCCACTGCAGAACGAGGTGCAAACCTGATCGTGTTGAATTACAATGCCCTTGGGCGCACCAGTCGATCCAGATGTGAAGATAACGAAGCTTGCGTTTTCTGGCTGGGTGGCGCATGAGACTGGCTGCGCAGGATCAGGCAGCTCAAGAATGGTGTCTTTGTCCACAAGAAGCACACGGGATTGCAGCGCATCCAAAACCTGCCGATTTGACGGTGGTCCAATAACGAGACTCGCACCAGTGCCCTTGACAATGTTCTGGAGACGTGTAATTGGTGCGGCTGGATCGAGCGGCACAAACGCACCACCAGCCATCTGGATAGCTACCATCGTAACGATCGCCCATACGGACTTGGGAAAACAAAAAGGAACAAGAACTTCCGGCCCCACGCCAAGTGTCTGTAACTTAACTGCGAGTCGAGCACTGTAGAGACCAAGCTGCTTATAAGTCATATCTCCATCCCAAGCTGCGACAGCTAAGTCGGAGGGCCGGGCTTCAATTTGCTCCTTAATTAGCCAATGGGTGCAAGAGCGGGTAGACTCGCATAGCTTTTGTGAGTTGACCGCATGCTGCAGATCCCACGAACTAACCAAAGACACATCTCCAAGCAGATATTCATCTGGCTTCGTTAGAAGTTGCTGAACAGCGTAATCAAGATGATCTGATATGGCAACGATTCTTTCGTCTGATATGACGTTACGGTCATAAAAAAATCGCTGATCAATCTGATCCTCATACACGTTACTGACGAGCACAAGAGGATACTCAAAGTAATTGCCCATGGACTCGTGTCGGATTTCACGTTCTTCGCTTCCTTCCAACAGTACCGATTGGCCACCAGATTCTCTGTCACTCTTCTTGATAGTTGGCTGAATAACCAACAGCGTGCGGAAGTCAGTCGCAGCTTGTGCATCTTCTCCAAGTTTCGAGATATTTTGCAGGCCGGCTTGTTCATGGGGAACAGTGTCCAGGCCGTCCTTTTGAACCGCATGAAGAAAAGTGGAAATCTTCTCACTATGATCAAGATAATATCGGACTGGAACGGTTGCAATTGTAGGTCCGGGCATGCTGTCAATCCCTGGAACCGGCGCTTGTCGGCCAGAAACAGTTGCTCCAAAGCAGACATCGCTCGTATCCTCATACCGACCTATAACCAAGGCCCAAGCGGCCCGGATTATGCTTGAATTGGTTATTGTTCCTCTCAGAGAGCCTTTCAAGTTAATCAAATGACTGTGCATTCGAGGATCGCGAGATGACTTGTGGCTGTGGGGTGGGAATGTCATTCTCTTGCTCCCCTTTAACTTCTGTGCCCAATATTCTCCAGCGGCCACTCCATCAATTTCTCGGGTGTACTTGATGAAAAGGGGATATTCCGCCAGAGGATCTAACTTAGATCCCAGATACGTCTTCTCAAAAATGTCAAAGAGGATATTCACCGACCAGCCGTCGTGGAAAGTATGATGGGCCATCCAGACAAAGTATATGTCATTCTGGCAACTCAGGATCGTGTTTTTCGACAGGGATGTACCATATCCCATATATTCAAAGTTTTGTTGGCTAATGTATGTGGCCGGATCAGTGGCAGTATCGTGCTCCCATGCAGTGTTTTCTTTGACGACCAGTTGAATGCTTTCCCCGTCCACAAGAACAATTCGAGAGCGCATGTTTGGGCATTGTAGAACAGCATTTTCCCAGGAAGCCTTCATCAAATCGATATCCACATATTCAGGAATTTTGAACACAAACTTGGTAACGTAAGACCCTGGTTGTCTCACTGAGACTGCCATTAAACCTTCCTGCATGGATGAGCATGGGAAGGCATCCTCGATCAGCTGATCCTCGGAAAAGCCACAGAGTTCTCTTATTTCCTCACTTTGAACTTTCCGAATGGCCTCTTGTCCGAGAAGACTGAATGGCCTGATTGGGAGTGGTTTAGTCGACGTTCCCTGCTCGAGGTAAACGGCCTTTGTGGCGACTGAGGATAGAGAAGGACTGTCAAGGACATCCTTGGTCAGTAGTCCAATGCCTTTCTTTCGGCAAGCACTAATTAATTTGATGGCAGAAATGGAATCACCTCCTATTTCCAGGAAGCCGTCGTCTCGGCCAATACTCTCCTGTGCTAGTTGCAACACTTGAGCCCAGAGCACCTGTAGAGAACGCTCCATCTTCGTCTCGGGCATGATCTTCTTGGTATTGATACGTGAATAACGGCTGATGGCGGACCTGTCTAATTCCGAAACCAGCTGCTTCAACCTTTTCCTATCCGCTTTCAGGGACGAATTAATAGCCATAAAGCGACAGTGAAGAAAGCAAGTCGGAATCATATAGCTGGGTAGCTTGACACCTAATTTCGTGACCAATCCAGCCGCCAGAGTGTCATTCTCCTCGGAAGGAAGCTCAAATATGTCAGTGGCGGAAAAACTCCCAGACTTCCTGGCATCAGTAAAGCAGAGATAGGCCACAACGTTTAAACCAGCCTGGGTTCTTATGATATCGACCACAACCTGGCATACGTCGTGGAGGTGATCTCGAATATTGCGTTCAATTTCCTCGACCTCAACCCTCATGCCATTGATCTTGACTTGGGTGTCCTTTCGAGATACATAGTCAAATGTCCCATCAGGATTGTAACGGCAAAGATCACCAGTCTTATACCAACGGCTCCAATGTGCAGAGGAGGAATACGGCACCCAAGAGGGTAGTGATTGAACGATACTTGATTCGGTCTTGACTTTATCATGCAGATACTCCTTGAGAAGCGCCGGACTTTGAATGACAACTTCGCCGATAGCTCCAATCGGCGCCAATCGACTTGCATCACTGGGATCGACGAGCCAGTTGTGCCCACCAATAGGGCGACCAAGACACTTTGAAGACTCATGCGGCGCCGTGAACTCGTTCAATGCGGCGATGCAACATGCTTCCGTTGGTCCCCACGCTCCAAAAAGCCTGACCTTGCCAAACCACTGTTCGACAAGATCTTGACTGATTGCCTCACCTCCGACGACCAAGGTCCGCAAGCCAGGCACATCATTGGGATCCAGAGTCTGTAAAACTGAGGGGGTCTGAAATAACCACGTGACTGATTTTTCCTGGATATAATCTGCCAGTCGATTGAGACGGTCCTCCTCCGATGGCACGCAAACACATGTTCCATTTATCAGGGAGGCAAAAGTCTCTCCAATCACCATGTCAAACACATATGAACTGAATTGGAGTAATCGATCTTCAGGACTCAGGCCTGACTTTCTAACCCAGTCCGTTTGGCTAGTGCAGAGCGCTTTATGTTGAATCACAACACCTTTCGGCATTCCCGTAGTTCCTGATGTGAAAATCACATACGCAACCTCGTCTGGTGATACGGCGGCACACCCGTTCGCACTCGACTCGCTAGCCTTGAGTTCTTCATCCAAGCTCTGGCTGACTTCCAGGACACTCTCTCCCATCAACTTGGTGCAGATGGAAACATTGTTGGGTGAAGATAGCGCTATTGCCGCTTTTGACTGACTGACAAGCTTTTCAAGACGTTCAAGAGGATGCGAAGGATCCAGGGGGACCCAGCCGGCCCCTGCTTTGTTCGCAGCCAGCACAGATATGAAGAACCATGCAGACTTCTCAAAGCATACGTGCACCAAATCCCCAGGCTTGATTCCATGCCGATTTTTTAAACGATGGGCCAGCCTATTAGCTGAACAGTTTAATTCCCTGTACGTTAATGTCAAGTCCCAAGCATCGATGGCTACTCTCTCCCCGCCAAGCTCCACCCGCTGCTCGAACATTTCGTGGATGCATCTATCCACCACCTCGGGTTTTTCTTGGTTGGTGTTACAGGCGAAAGAAATATCCCACGGGCCCGAAACTTGGATTTCGCCCAGATGGCAATCAATAGGTCGAACAAGCTGCTTCATGACATGCTCCATGTGATAGTATATCCCTTCCAGTTGTGTTTCTGATACAAGATCAGAATGATAGACAAAATCCATCTGAAACTGGTCGTTTTCCAGACTAGGATGCATGACGAGGGGGTACTTGAAGTAGTTGTTCAAACTTTCTTCGGAAAGCTCAATCTGGTCTCGCTCATGATGCAGAACGGCATCCTCCTCAGTCAGAGCGGCCATGGACGAGCAGTTTTCAGGCTGCATGACCATCACATTGGAGAAATTGCAGGCTTCCTTCGCATCTTGACTGACTTTAGCAATATTTTGCAGTCCAAATTGCTCGAATGCATCAGCTCCCGATACCTTTGATTGGACGCATTCGAGAAATTCTGAAACGGATTGCTTCGCGTCAACAAGAAGTCGGATGGGAATTTCAGCAGTAGTTGGTCCAGACACATCGCTCAAGCCGAAGGCGGAAGTTTCCCCTCCAGTGATTGCAGTTCCAAAGCACACATCAGAAGAATCGCAATATTGAGAGAGCACCATTGCCCATGCTGCGTACAGAATCGTGGACTGCTTAAAGCAGGATTCCGTTCCGCCCCGAAAGGACATCGATATCCTTTTCCTCCGAACTGATAGCTTGGACGTCTTCGTGGGGCTAGAATGAGGATATTGTGATCGTATTGCCCCCTCAAGTTCATTTCTCCAGTAGCTCCTTGCGGCTTCAGCATTGAGTGACTGAGTGTAACGGATGAAGTTAGTATACGGGACGCTTGATCCCAGATCGCTACCATGGTAGGCTCGGTGTAGAGAATCAAGTATCGTCTGCATGGAGGAGGTGTCGAACATGGCGTGGTGAGCAATCCAAATAAAGTATGAGCTTCCGTCATCTTCCTGGATGATCGCATATCGGTTGAGACGACTTCCATACGTCATATTCAATGATCGTACCTGGTTGACATATGCATGAACACTCAAATTTGTGGCAGGCTTCTCCCATGAGATATCATCTGCGATGACAACTTGGAGAGCTTGATCATGAAAAAGAATGATCCGGGAACGCAAAATGCTGTTTTGTTCAATCACCACGTCCCATGCTTCCCTGAGTCGGTCCGAGCGTATACCAGAAGGCAGCTTGTATACCCAACGATGGAAATAGGACCCGGGCTGCTCTTCGCCCATAGCCATAAAGCTTTCTTGTAATGGGGTGCAAGGATAAATGTCCTCAATTTTGTAATCACCCAGGAGTTGACATTGCGACCTGGCATGTCGCAGAATATCGCTCACATTATCTGGAGAAATCATACTGAACCTTTCTGGGCTAGAGTCATGCTGAGGCTCTCCTGATGACCGAGAAGCGGCCGGGTGAGATTCTAGGACGGCCTATGGGGGCTTTAGAAATGACGTTCGGAAGTGGCAATTTGAAGGTACATACGTGGACATTGAATCCTCGAGGGCCAAACGAGTTGACACCGACTTGTTTTGAGAGATCTTCGTCATTTTGGGGAGACGAAGGAGATGAACCTAACATACATCAGTACCAAGGGCTTTGCGGGTCGTACCAAGAACGTTTACCATTTAGATTCTGTGAAGGACTGTTTCGAATCAGCCAGTCAATGGCCTTGAACAGGCCTGCCATGCCAATACCAATGGCCGGCTGATCCTTTTGCCGGTCAGTGGTGATACGCTCGAGGCCAAATACACTTTGCAATGCGACCTTTTCGGGCTCAGCAACCGCAGTGGATGGCGCAACAGTTTGCTATATGATATCAGCGACCTGTGAAAATGGGGAGAAGGGTACGCAAAGAAGAAGGTAGTACTTACTTGGACATTAATGGTGTGTCCAGGGTCTAATCCAGCCTTTTCATAGGCTCTTCGAATAAGAGTCTCATACATACGCTCTGTTGGTAGCTCGGCTTCATGAAATGAGCTATAGTAGTCGGTCTCTGCTGCACGAATCACTGCGCGAACGGGGTTTCCATCCCGCCGAGCAGCATGCAACGGCTTCAAGTAGAGCACAGAAATGGCATCTTGCTCAACAGATGCCGTGAGAAGCGGAGGTTCTGCACAAGCGACAATGGCGGATGTGGCCATACCCATCGAGATAGCATAACACGCTTCATGCAATGCAATCAACCCCGACGAAAACTCGGACATGATCGCCATGCTAATAAAGGTTAAATTTGTAGGCGAAATGGGATGTTTGCGAAGACTCACGAGGGTCCTTGGATGCCAAGCTCCTTTGCCAGGTAATTGATGGGCTCAGTCTCGCCAGAGCCCTGCTTCTCGGTGTCTTTTTCGGAAAATCCGACAAAAAGACCAACATAATCGCCCTCCTCAGGTCTTGTTGCTTCACGCGCATCCTCCATGCACTCTCGCACAACATCATGGAGGTCTCGCAAGCCTATACATTGATCGCAAGTTAGCTTAATTTCTGTGATTCAATGAGGGGGCTAGAATATCATTTCGGACAGGATTGATCAATCTAGAATATGGCCCCCCAGACCAGAATGGTCTCGCTGTTGTCGAGATAGATGTCTCTAGACGACCCGGTCGCGCTTCATGGCTCAAGGCTTACCTGTGTCGTGAGTCTGTTCTGTGAGGCGGTTTGCAGTGCCACAGATGGCAATGCGCAATTGCTGCGAGCTGACGCCACCGTTCTGGTAGCCGTCCATTCTGTCCAAGAGAACCTGTCGTTTCTCGATATTCAAAAGAAGGGAGATGCTGTGTCGTCTTTTCTTTCAGTTCCCTCCAAATCACAACACGAATATTAAAATGAATTTAAATTAAATGAATGAATAATTCGTGAATAAACGAATTTGGCTAAGCAGAATGCTGTAGGTGTTGTTTTCTCCTTGCCTGCCACTACCGGGGAATGGTGCATGAAAAATCGCAGGAGAAGGGAATCAGCTTCTAAATGCTACGATCTGAGCATTAGGTAGACACTCGCGAAAAGGTAAGGTGCTCAGTCGCCACTCATAATTGCAGAAACTTCAGCTTACCCTTGAAGGCCGGCAGGGAGAGTCAGTTCCAGAATGGCGGAACATGGCTGGAACAGCCCCCTGGCATTTTCTCAGGCTACCCAGTGTTCTTTTGCCCGTGGTCTTGGATGATGTGCGAGGCTTTTGCTGTCTTAGACAGCGACAGAGCCAAGTACCTGCTGGTGGCTATGCTTGCCGTAGCCCTGAGCAAATTTGAAAAAAGTCGCCGGGTAGAGAAACTGTATTGGGTCATGATTTGTGTGGGTTAGACGTCGGAGATTTTCATCACGAGACAGCCTAATTGTTGAGACTCGAACGATAAGCACGGCGACGCTGATCCAGACCAGCAGATGGACTTATGTTATGAGAAAGGGGCATACTCATTAATTGATGGGTACATGTACTGAAGAGGCTCCATACCTTGACTATCATGGGAAATCTACAGCGTAGTGAATTTAAAAATCAGAGGCTGGGGAGGGTAAGAATACGGGTGCAAGCAATCTGTGACTAGGTAGGTAGTCACCAGGAAAGTATGGGTCAGAAGAGGCGAAAGAGTCCGTAATGCTAGCAAGCCAGGTCTCCCTCCGTAGGCAAATTTACAGCCGAGACCGACTAGGATTATCCTCTTGGGCTCTTCTCGCTAATGCCCGTGAGCCACTTAAATCCTGGATGCCATGGCGACGGACATGGTCTTTCCATGGCGCAGCGACCTAGGGTTCGCTCGTGGTCCGATCACCGGTCCGCGCGTGAGATTCTGTCTAAGCTCAGCGGCGATTAAGCAGGCTAGTTCTGGAAATCGCAGTTTCCATCCGGAACGGGTGTTGCAAAGGAGCTGTGGCCGAGACATGGGACTTATTACCCGCACTTAGCTAGCTGGCTGAGAGTCTCTGAGACCCAGCGGCTTCTGCGCTGAGGCTAGCTGGATACTCTGATGGAGAATTGGAATAAGCTGAAGCATATTTCGATAATTCGGACAGTCTTTTCCCCGCTTCAATCCCGCAATGCTCGTTGTAACGCTTGTCTCCATCCGCCTGGAATTGCTTGCATTCCAGAAGTGAGTCGGCCCGAGGCATGTTCTTTGTCATTAGAGTCTCAGGAGAGTGTTTTACAGGAATAGCTCATTTACGTGCAGATAAGATACGAGGGCTAAAATGTTTCATCTTTGCTCACCTTCGGCTCCAGGCCGCTCTTTAGGCCGTGTGGTGATGGTCATTGTAGGGTACCAAGCTCTCGGGGATGAAATCGATCGTTGAGGAAGGTGGCGATTATTTGATCGCTGCCTGATCAGAAGAAGCTCTTTCGCCTTTGCATCCTAAACGATCTATATCATCCCGAGTAAAATACTGCGTACAAATACAGATAAACAAAAGTATATTATACAATTTAGCAGCTTCCACTTCAGCTCAAACCAATGAATGAACCAACTGAAGAGCTCAATAGAATATATTCTTCCGTTTAGGGTAGTCAACTGTACCCTCATATAGACTAATGATTTCTCCCACACAGACTCTGCAATTGGGTGTCAGAGTAGGAGGCCGTCAGCCTGTCTGCTCAGAACAAAAATGCGGTATATTTTTCGCAATCTGAGATTATAATGTTTCTTATTCTTCATACGAGAACATTGCTGTTACTGACCCATTCAAAGATATTGTCTGCAGGTATTGTTGCCGCATGGAATATTACATGCAGCAAATATCTTTGTGATATTTGGTTTAATTTAGAACTGCTTGTGAACCGCTTATCGGATGCTTTCCTGCTGATCATCGAACACGCAAGAATAAATCGCATTGGGGTGAGAAGGATTGGTGACGCAATTTCGAAGCATCAAATCGGTGTGTCGGATGACTCGAATCCGGGCCAACGCACCACAAGTTTGATATTTATACCCTACCTAGATCTACTCATCGCGCATCACATCCCACTATCAGCAAATTTGATAATTACTTTGATCCTGGAAACTTTCACCCTTGGACTCGCAGTCGCTTAAACGCCACCTGCCCCGGTAGGGATAACATTCCCAGGCTCATGGAGCCACCACCCGCGTACATCCCCGCGTGACCACGTAAGACATCCGTCGCGTCAGAGTTCACTCCCTCGCTCCACGCCCTACTCCTTTTCTCTTGCTGTCTGTACCTCAAGTCCTCGACCCTGGAACATGAGTTCCAGCTCTGGCCAACCGAGGAAGGCCAATCTCATGGGGTGTATGTAGTTATACAAATGATGGCTAGCTAGTGTGTAAGATTGCAAAAGTTAATGAGCTAGTCTGCCTGTTATAATTAGTAGGTAATTACTTCTGTGATAAACTAAGCCGAAGGTCTTCGTTGTTCATCATGAAGAAACTGCTGCTGCGATTGGCTGCTCATTCTATCTCAATAGTCACAAGCCTTTCAATTTAAAGCCTAGGCCTTGATATTTCATTACTGCAGATAAAATTGCTGCATCGCATCTCCTATAAGCGAGCTAGTAATATCTCGAGACTTCAAGAGAAGCTTTATCTCGTCCCTGGCTAACTTTGCTACGACCTGAACAGATGAAGCTTTCTGCATCATTCAAGTCACCGCCTCTAAATCTCAACCTCTCCGGATAATGGCAGAGGTTTCGGCTAACCTGACCACCTCCTTGAGAGGTAGTGGAAGCGAATAGTGTGTCGGGGGCTTCGCCCTTCTCCACCCATCTTACGAGTGCTGCAAGTGGATTTGAGGGGACTGGCCCGTAGCCACCTCGACAATGTGCCACACCTGGAGCAAGGAATACTCGATAGAAATCGTCCACAGCATTACGTCCGCCCATTTTCTTCTGCAATTTATCCCAGTACAGCGTCGTTCCAGGGTGGGTGATATAGGCATCTGCCATGCCGTGCCACGTCAAGAGCTTGCCCCCGGCATTCTTGAAGTCTGAAAGATCCGGGTTGTCCGTTCCGAGGATGTCAGTGAAAAGCTGGACTGACCGAAAAAATAATGACTCAAACGTATCAAATAAAATATGTTTGGTATCTAGGTCTGGATCTTGAGCAACAAAGTATTTCATCCAGGCCTCCCCGGAACTGAAAGGAATGATCTCTATCGTGCCATTGACAACCGTTGTGTTGGCAAGCCCATCGAAGGCTGCCCCAGGAGGGTTGCCAAACCATAGAAAGTCTCCAGACGTCGTGCGAGCGCCTTCAAGAATCTTAGCAGCAACGTCAGCATGCTCGGTGGTTATAACCACTGAGGTAGAGATTTCGGCGCAATCGACAGTCTGCCCTACAAGAGTCTTCGGGTCAAAATCACACTTATCAGGGGCCGATATGAGGCCATCAGTCGCGCCGTCCTGGGGGTCGCATTGTCTAATTGTAGCAGCTTGGAAAGCCGAGAAGACGCATTGAGGTGGCGCAACGATATTTTCCATTACCACGACGGGCCAGAAGTCTCCAGGTGAGACTCGCGGAGTGAATATGGCAGGAGCGTTGGCCATAATACCATCGAAATCTTCAGGATAGTACTGGGCTGCGAGATAACCCTGTCTGCCTCCAGTGGAACATCCGGTATAGTACGAGTGGTGAGGTCGTTGGCCATAGAATGCCACAATTGCCGCCTGGCCTATCACTGTCATGTCATGGATGGACCTGTAAGCAAAGTTCTTGATAAGATCCTGGTTGAGTTTGCCTTCCGGGGTAAGTGCCCAGCTACCATCCCCAGCCAGTATAGTATTGTTAAGGCTGAGTCCTGCATCAGTAGAACCAGCAGCGTAGCCATCTGCAACCGGTTGAATTAGGGCAGAGTCAAAATATCCTGCTGCAAGGCCACCGCCTCCAGTCGCTTGAAATCGACCGTTCCAGTCGTGGAAAGGTAGCCAGATGCTAGTAAGCACGATATCGTCTGCCCCAGAGTGAGTGAGGGAGACATTGACATGACAGAAGTCGATTGTTGATTGCGATGCTGTTTGCGTCGGATTGTCTGTGATCGAGTAACCGAATACTGAAGAACTGCGCACATTTATTACATCGAATTCCTCAAAATGCGGCAGCTCGATTGATTCGCACTTCTGTGCAAGTGCAGGATTTTCATCTCTAGCTTGTGGTGCAGCAACGACGACCCACGCCAACAGCACATATATCAATGACTTGGCCATGACCATACAATGACGGGCTTGCAAATAGAATCAAACCCTTATTCCAGATATACGTTCATAATTCTCAAATCAGAGAGGTTAAACTGGGGTTTTGGCTTGGAAGATGAGTAGGTTTTATCCGCTCCCACGGATCTGGAAGGCCCGCAAAAGATTTTCCGCAAGCAAAGCCGTAAATTATCATCTCTTTTTCCGAGGTTCTGTGGGTACTAAATCAAATGAAATCTATTTCCCAATAGGGAAATCATTAACTTTGATCTTCATATGACATCTTCGTTGACTGGAGGGGTGTGGCCATTCTGACTCAGGCCCGGCGAGTCAGTTTATTAACCTGGTCCTGCTGAGTTGCAGGTAGCCCAATAACCATCGCGTGGTAACACAATACAGAGTTTGGTAAATTTATTAAATATTCGAAAACTATGAAGATGAACCAGAAAGGAGTTGTTTAACGGAACAGAACTTTGGCATAATTTTCAAAAAAAGGGGCCAGCTGCTAGCAGACTAAACTGTCCTCTAAATCTGCAAGCAAATGAACATCGAATTAGCTCCATCCTATCGTATTAAAAAAAGTCTGATTTCCAATGCTACATATATCTCGTTATAGGGTATCTAAAGAAACAACTGAAGAAAATTCAGTAACAGTCATTGGTCACATTAATCCATTATATCAGCCCCCATCAAAAGAGCCGTTTCACAACTTTATACCATATCTTCCGGCCCTGTGGGTTCTGGGTGAGTAGAGACAGGTACATATGAGTTTGGCCATTCATTTTCCCGGTTCAGTATTCCGGTTGCGGCCTCTGGCGCAGTCGGTTTTTCCAGGTCATGATTCCTACTCGAGTATGCAGACGAGAATTTCCGATATGCCCTACTGAGGCATGCTCGAATACCGATGGAATGCAGAAGCGGCCCAAGAGGGGGCAGGTTGGCGGCCCAAGTGCCGAGACACATTTCGATCATGACCCAGAATGTAGGGTTGAATACTTGGAGAACAAGTGGCGTCTTATCTTTGGGTTTTGCCTCATATCCCCAACTCATTCGACCCATTGGATATGCTATACAGAGGAAAATCATTCGCAAGATGCAAGCGATGGTAGAGCTATGACCTTCAGTGTCAGGGACGTTTGACAAACATACAGTGCTCGCAGTAAAGTAACCATCTACTTACATCAATCCGAGAAGGAAAATAAACCCAGCAGCCCATTTCTTCTGCTTAGGCATTTGCAGTCCTCTGATATGAAATAGTGGAACAATCAGGACTGAGACGTCGGTGAGAAAACTGGTGATTGCGAAGAGGAGGAGCATGAGCCCCTTATCTCCACAATGAGCCGCGGCGAGCTTCTGGTTCGCTTTGAAGCTCAGAGACAATTTGGTGCCGCAAATAAATAGATCAGACAGCACAAAGGCCACCGTCCACAGAATAATAATCACGATTAGGACGTTATTAGCAATGCGAAAACTCCGCCGAACCGTGAAGATCCTCCGATAGAAAAAAAGTAGCGAAAGCTTAATAGCACCGAAGGCCGGCTTCTCAATCACAACCATGGTGAAGTTGATCTTGTGTGCGGTTACGGCTCTTTCAACAGCATCATCGGTGGACACAGCTTCACCTCCAGTGCCATGAAGGGCGTTCAGGCATTGGATAGCAGTACAAGCAACCACGATGGAAACACCACCAGCGATGAACCAGTCATCAGCCCCAAGATGCTGTCTCGTCAATACCGCTCGTGTCCAGAATCGAAGCGCTGTAAGAAGGATCCCAACTGCGGTGAATATTACGTACACCGGAATTGTGACCGAGGACGGATAGAGGCTCATTTTGTTCGATATGTACAGGGTCAGAAATGAAGTGCCACGCTCTGGTTCTCTGTGCGCTGGAGCTTCCTTAAACATCATGAGATCTCATGGCAGTGCGCCGCAAATTTTCGGGTGTCAGCAATCCCAGGTCGCATTTTGAACATGCCACCTAGGAACAGAGTGAAAGTGCAACCCTTCCATCATATCTTACCAAGTTGTCCTACATCTTGCGGGGCTGATCATCTAGAGCTTAAGCGATGGAGATCTAAGATCCAACACTCATAGATATAATGTGGAAGGCGAGCATCCTAGGACCATTAACATCGCTCATTTGGTGTCAGAGGACGAAAGGGTTGCATCGTGTTATGTAAACTGCGTTGATGGGCGGGGGTTTGGTCCACACTCCATTGCCGCGTGCTCAACACCCAAACAGTGCAACATCATCCCACCTCATACAAAGGCAAAAATAAACTCCACCTTCAGTGTAGGGGGAAATTGGAGATGGGATTAGTATCAAGGCTGAGCTAATGAGAAGCAGCTTGCTCCATGATAAATAGGGCGGACTTGACAAAGAATTCTTCTTCCAGATGTGGCAACGTGAATGCGACAGTTAAAACATTGGGTTGCATTGGCCTTCAACAATAGGGGCCGAATTCCATAAATAGCTCAGCCTGCATCCCCCAGATCATATTGTGTTGCATTCATAGCAATAGCGAGCTCTTCGGCGGAGAGTGATGATACGCCCCGTATTTCAGCGCCATTCCTAAATGTTATTATGGAAGCGGGAGGCCATCATCCCGCTTCGTGGCTGTTGAGATTCGATTTGAAGGAGAACATGCCATCTTGCTTTTAATTTGTCTCACAAGGTGGGCGCAGTGCTCTACATTATAGTTATCCGCAATCAGCAACTAAATAATCACTGTGAAGAGACCACCTTTACGATTTTATTGAGGCCTGGTTCCTGCGACGTTCACGGCTCAAATTCTTGCACATGTTTGTTATGCTAGTCAGTATGTTTATTTCGTGATGGACTAGATTAAGGTGACACAAGCATACATGGCACTCAAGAATTGTTCATTTCAATTAATCATATAGCCTGCACTAAACTTGATGCAAGGTAACTCTTTTTCAGCATTCATTGAGGGTCAGAAGATTTCAACTTCCGACAAAAACTATGTAAGCCTTGCTTTTTTGTTCAAAAGTTTTCAGTCAGTCGTAGGTTGGTCTTCCTTCAGACTCTGAATAATTTTACCATCGATGCATTTAGTAAATTCTCTGAGATCAGCTGCAAGCTCTACGGGCTTCTCAGAGCATGGAAAGTGTCCGCCGCTATCGTGTTGTTTCCAGAAGACGATGTTAGACGAGAGAGTACCCTCGGCCCACCAGCGAGGAATAAACATGACGTCTATATAAGAGGTTAGAAATGGCCTCATCGTGCACAAATGATCAATGATACATACCATTGGGGAAGATCGATGCTCCAAATGGAATCTGGCTGGGTATCGGCTTGGAAAAGACCTCGGCTAAGGAGTACTCGCTTCCACGCTGTCCCCATTTGTAAATTTCTGCATGCCCTGAGGAGCCGTTAAGGATGTATGGCTGAAAATTGTTGGTAAGCCAAGAACCTCAATCGGAAAGAAATGATGGAGAGGGCAAACTTACCATGGCCCAAGTAATTGTATCCTCCTTTGTCCACTCGAAGTCATCTCCGACAAGGTAGTTGACCTTCTCTCTTATCCAGCACATCATCCCAAACGGTGAGTCTGTTAAGCCATAGGACAGCGTCAACGGCTTTGTTCCCTGAATAACATTATACGCGTTCTCCCAATCTAGCCACCATTTCATACGACTTAACAGACGCTTCTCGTAGGGATCAAAGCCCCATCCCCCAGTAAGGTAGCCGATTACAAGTCGGGCAAACGCCACAGGCCGCCACAGGGCACTTGGCGGCCCCGTGATAACGAAGTTGAGATGCAGAGCTAAACAATTGTCCGGGTATCTTGTCGCGAGAATACGCGCGACCTGGGCGCCCCAGTCACCAGCCTGTGCCATGAAGTGATTGTAGCCGAGTGCAATCATGAGCTTGCACAAAACATCCGCCATGTCCATGGGACTGCAGGGATTAGATGGATATGAAGAGAAACCAAAGCCAGGCAGCGAGGGTACGACGACATGGTAGGCTTGGTCATTTGGGGATGGTGGATTCGTGAGGTGTTGGATAATGGGCTTGATCTCGAGGAAGCTCCCAGGCCACCCATGTGCGATAATCAGCGGAATGGCACCCGGCTGATCCGATCTGTGGTGCAGGAAATGGATGCTCAGATCTTCCCCTTTGTGATCAATAGGGATGGTAAACTGATTGAGATCCGAGTTCAATTGTTTCTCGACACGACGCCAGTCATATTCGTTGACCCAGTAGTCTTTCAGTTCTTGCGCGTAACTGACGGGCAGGCCCCATGATTTCCATAACTCGTCGGTGGGCAGGTTTCTCCCTGGCGGTAGACGCGTGGTGCGGACGCGATCAACAATCCAATTTAACTGATCGTCCGGCACTGCAATGTTAAAGGGTACTGGGCGCGCCATCTTGTATTTGTTTGATTGGCGGAAGAAATAGAATCAGCAGGATAAGCAGTGAGCCTCTGGAGTGATTGATTGAGGTTCTTGGACACCCTTGAGATGGACGGCAGAGCGAATGCTACCCAATTCAATTGCCCGGGTGCCGAACTTGTACTGTGAGCATCCTGGTCACATGACTCTGACGAGAGACGACGGTTGCTGAGCAATTGCCTGCCTGATCCCCCATCCTATGCGTGAAATGACTGGAGTTCAGGTCTGTGAGACATGATCATATCTTGTTTGCCAGAAACAAAAAAAAAAAGTATTGGGATTGGATATTTGCTTCTCCATAACAGAATTGCCAAGGAATGCGCTCTTCAAAGGTGGGTTTCAGCTCGGCAATGGTTGGTATCTGGATACCTTAGATAAGATCAAGATTTGACGAACGGTGTGGCGTACCCTAGACCGCTCGCCACCAATTTTTTTCTCCTCTTCTTCTCAACTTTAAGTAAGCTCCAGGGGGAACTCCTTTCCCTTCCTACATTTACGTTTAGAAAAGGTAGTCAACTAGGATCTGCTTTACCATAAATAATCAGATGGGCTTCTTGCTTCCAAGGCCCACGTGAATAATTCCGCATTCAAGAGTGTCTAGATATGGTGATTCATGGTGCAATTTGAGTCCCCTGCCGATCGTCGCCAGGGTTGTTGCCGAAATAAAACTTCCGCTGAAGTATCAAATGAAAAAATTGTCAACAATGCTTTGGGGGAGGTTACCAAAAAGTTCGTTCCTCAGTTTATCCGTAGCAACCAACATGCAATCCAATCAATCAGACCATTTTGTTGCCAACCGAGCAAAATTTGCCGCAAACTCACCCGCAGGAGTCAATTGCTATTCAAACATGAAGTAGCAACGGCGTGAAGCAAAGAATTGCGGTACCGCAGGCTCTTGGAGGCCAAGCCTTATCTCTAATCACAATGGTCTCCCTTTCGGTTAGACCTGTGGCCCGCGCGGATCAGCACGTGGCCATTGTTGATAACGATGATTTCCAACATGGCTGGCTCGCTCGGTGAGATGAGGAAAACTGGACCCTCTAGCCTCTCATTTTTGCAGCAGCCGAGATTTCTAACCGGAACTCGCTGAAGGGGCTCCCATCACGTAAGGGCGACCCCTGTCTTGGTGTCTGCACGCAAGTCATAATCCATGCTGATAAGCCGGCCAACACGCCATTCTCTTAAGCTTCCGTTGGCCCGGCCCCGACGTGGCGCTGCCCCAAGTGCGCTAAAACATAGTAAGGAGAATCAGTCACCTCTAGACGCCATCCGGGTGCAATAACGCCTGATTCTAGCTGGGATAGATTGTCACTGACTCACTAGCACCGATTCCCTCATTGAGCTAGCTCGGCTACGGAACCGCAACAGAAAGATGAAATTAATTTGCTGTTGCTGCTCTCCGCTCCTCTAAAACCACATGGCCGCAGTTGGCCCTGGATGGATCAAGACCTGTCTGTCTTTCTTTTCTTTTTTCTATTGACTTCGCGCTACGCTGCAAACTCCAAGGCAACCTTTCCTTCAGTGGCCAGGCAGCTGATATCTTCAAAATGGGTTACATCGATGCCGGCCCGCCGCCAGGCAAGAGCGTCCGACGGCGCTTGGACGACAAGAATTCCTCAATTCTGACACATAATACCCAAGAAACCGTCCACTCGCTGGAATTTGCTACACCGGCAACATCAAAATCCGCTTCAATTTCTGGTTCCGTCTCCACATCGCGACAAACTCCTGTGCCCCAAGCTCTGACAGCACACTTCCCTACCGTCTTCAACATCTACAGCCGCAGCAAGTATTTCATGGGCCGATACATCCTGGGCGAGCACCAGAACGAGCCTTTCTATCTTTCAGTCGAACATCCCCACTCAGCCAATTGTCCGCCCGTGGTCTTACACGCAGGTGTGGATGATACCTGGCCCCTAGTTGGCTCTGCCCAGTGGGAGAAAGATGACTTTGGAAGAGCCTTCATTGTTGATATACCATCTTTGCTGAATCCCGAAGGCCATTACCCGCAGGAGATGGTCGAGTGGCAGGCCGGCTCAACCATTCTGGCCAACATCTTCGGCAACGGTACATTTCGATTCAGTCTCAAATATGGCGAGGATGGCCAGCAGGTCTATGAATGGAGATACTCGACCTCGGGCGTGGCAAAGAATGTCATCAAGCCGAAAAAGGCATGGATCCTTGTTCGGCTGGATGAGGGATCTGCCGGCAATATTACAACTATTAAACCTGGGGCATCTGACCCAGTAGATCATGATGGATGCGAGATTGTTGCGGCTTGGGGCACCGTTGACAACAGCCTTAGTAAGGTTGCAACCTTCGGCTTCGCAGGTAATGGAGCGAGAGGGAAGCTCGGCGAGAAATGGGCCATCGTGGCCGTTGTTTCGTTCTTGGTCTTATTTCAATGGACGCAGCGTGTAAAAAGTCACAGCGAATACTAATTAATCAGTCGGCGAAACAATTGCGGCAGGATGCCCCTTATAGATATCTTGGTTTGGGCAACATGTTTTCTTTTTTAAGAATAAATTCATATATAATAATTCAATTCAGTAGAAGCTCCATCTTCTCGTTAACCTGGTCCTCCCACTAGGAGGGTTTGAGGTAATTTGGTAAAGAAGTAATCTCTTCCGTGTCGATGGCATCCTGGCTGCATATTCTTACTATGAAGGTGCGATAAATGACCAAAATTTACCAGGATATTGGGGAGCCACGGCAACACTTGGGTTGAGGTAGCAGTAGCATGAATCAGAGATTTCATATTAGTATTTGCCTTTTGTCCATAGCCATTTCCCCGATGCCAGTCCTCTAACCGAGCATATTACGGTCATCTGCAGGCACGACAACTTGAGCTGCATGTGGTATGTTTTGGAAACCAACCCTACCCCACCCCTCTGCTTGAAAAGCTTCCATTCATGGAAACGAGAATGCACGCGTAATTGCTTTGCAATGCAATCATGCAAATGACTCGCAAAAGAACTTTTTAACCTGTCACTTGTATCTCGGCTCTGTATGCCCGACGCTCGGGTATCAAAGGCGGGTATTAAAGGTTAGACGGAGAGAGCTTGCAACCTTGAACAGGATGGAAAATGTATATATATGACTCTGTGGCAGACTTATTCAACTGCTACCATGATACATGCTTTGAGCCACGAAGGTGACGTTTTTAAATCCGGTTTGGATGCCTAAGCATCGAGGAGAGTATGTGGATAGTATGTCCCATCGCGGTTGATTTTCAATGCCTACTTGATCTGATATGGATGCCTGCATTTAATACAGAGCTTGAGAAAAGATTTTCACCTTAGCACTTCATGACGAACTGTCCCTATGGCCATCCTTGGTCTCACTTTGCCTCTCTATATCTCACTCTACTCGGTGATCATAGGGGCGTCGAAGCCCCATCTGAGGATGGATTCAGATAATGAAGAAAACCAATTACTAAAAATCTAGAAAAAGTCGCACAATAGTGAAATAAGGAGGGCTTTGGGGGGCATGGGAAGTTAATGATCAGGGTTCTGTTACATCTATCTTACTTTGGCCACTGTGACACTGCTGGTTTATCAACATTGGTAATTTTCATGATGTGAAATCACCTAATGCGATAACTTGCACCTAAATCTCCATCAAATATAATAATATATCGTGTATTCTTTCGGTATTAGAGTCCATATCTCCTAAAGCGACCCTAAAGGCGGAATGGCGACGCACTCTCTCCCCCGCAATCATCTGTAATAAAACCTCAGATTGAACACGCAAGGTTGAACATCTTTGATGGTGCGTCAAGACTCTTTCCTGTCCTGTGGACTGCGGAAGCAAGCATATTATGGAGAAAGCCAAGTGCAATCGCGTATATGATATCAAATCATATTTCGACCTTAGACTCTTCTCAATTAAACTAGACCATAATTCAATAGCCAAACGCCATGAGGCATTGGCCAAGTAGTCTATCTAAATCACTTCTGTTGCCACCACGGATAGTCCTGGATCATGTTTCGCCTTGAGGTCACGGATTTCGACGCATGCGAATACCCCTTAAATCCCTGGACGGCTAGAATTGGATGATTGGTAAGCTTTGTGACCCCCGCTCCAACCAACATTGTAAATGTGATAGGTTGGCGGTATGTAATTCATTCTGGCTCATGTTTGACTAATGGGATCTTTTTAATAACACTCGCTGATCGAATACCGCCTAGATCTCCTTGGCCGGTTGGAACTGCATTGGTTCACAGATGACAGCGAGCCGTTAAGTACATCCTGAATTATTTCTATGACGATACTAAGGTGGAAATTAGGAATAGATTAACTAGAAATAATAGTAGCCTCAATGATTTTGCAAATCAAATGATTAGCGTAACCCCCGTACTACACTATGAATTCCCGGTAGCTCAACTATTGGTGTGGTAGCATCTGTAGGTATATACAAGTAACATCGATAGTGTTGCATGCTAACAACGAGTTTTTAGAAATATCGAGTGATAAGGCTGATCGCAGCGTCACTAATACTGACGATGTTGCTTGATCGAAGTCGATACTTGCGCCAGGACCTTACATATATTTAGGTTACAGGCTATTCCTGCCCGGCTTGACCAAGCAGAGTCACTGGGACTAATGATGTGTGATTGAAAGGAATTGGTCCTGGCAGTATTGTAAAGGTGGGAGATTCGGAATGGACGACCTGAAACAACTCCTGTCTGGTCCGTGAAGCATTTTTGCGAAGCCATCAAAATTACCACCCGTCTCATCCGGAGGTAGGTACGCTGGACATAATACTATAACCCCCTTGAGTCTGTTCTCTTGTGTTCTAATGGTTATTCATTTGGCTCATGCCACAGATCCTCCTTTCTAGCTCAACTGCATTTACCATATGATCAGATGCATCAGAAATGCGTTGATCATGATTTTATTATTCAATCCATTGTAGTTTGACCCTCATCAGTGACATCTTTTAAAAATGCCGCCGAAGGTATAAAATTAACATCGAATCATTTCCCATCCATACAAGATGATTGTCTGCAAGATAACCTGAGACTAATCTGTCACGGCAGTATGCGGCAATACGGGCCACAAATTAGCAACGCAATCTGAGATTCATTTCTGTGACTATTCTCTCACTTGTTGGTCCTTCCCTAAAAGCGAGAGCCATTTCATTAACTACTTATACCGAATTATGGGCGCATTTATTCGACAGTTGTCATGATTATTTGGGCTGTAAAATTACTAACGAAATATGTACGCTATTAGCGCGCGAGTACGTTCATACACCACAGTCAGCTACGAGGTAGGATACAGGGGAGGAGTCTAGATCATTCATTTGCATAGCTCCGTATCAGTCTTCACCTACCCATCTCTCTGTAAGACCTTGGCGCCTGATTCCGCAGCCAAGCCACTGCCAAGTTCCCCTTATCACACTCTCATTTACCGCTACTCCACCTTCTGAGGCTCCATCATCCAGTCACCTTCTCACCAGGTTATTGCTATGAATGTAAATATTGATGCTCTATAAAACCGCAGTAGAGCTTCATGGGCTCTATTTACTAATAGTATTTTTCCATTGGGTTGTGCGGGGAACTAGTTGACTATAGTCAGTCTTTGCGCTGATCTAACTAAAACAGCAACTGCTAAAGATGTTGCAATCGCGAGTGTAGTGTCTTCTTCATCTGATCATTCCCGGTCTGCCATCGCTAACTAACCAAAACCGGCCCTTGAGCCGTACACGAGAAACCCCTGAAACATGCCGACCGGCTCCCGGGTCGGGTGGTAGGCCGATTCGTATTCCAAAGCGTATACCCCCACTACCCGCGCGACAATGTGGCGGTCGGGAGAAATTGCTTTCGAGAAAAAGACTGCCTTGTAAGCTTAAACCAGAAGGACCTGGGACGGGCCCATCATACCGGTTGCCAGATAATGGACCAGGCTCCTTGGGAGAATCAGCACAACAGGGACTAGCTGTTGGCTCTCTGTCCACTTGCCGCAGCGTGACCCAATACGAAGAGCATCAATTTCAGCCAATTTCAGACGATTAGTGGTGCGCCTAGAGGATTCTAGGCCTACGAGTATTACTTGCCCTGTCGCGACCAACTGGAAGTAGAAAATGGGAGCTAGAGTTCCGAGAAACCAGTTTCAGAGCCTTACCATTCTCCACTTTATCTCGAGGTTGTTTCAGGGTTACTACAAGCATCTTTGTTAACCATCCCCACCCATACAAGGCCACCAAGAAGCTTAACTGGATCGTGAACAGCGGATGGGATGAAATGCCAAGGAATGTGGCGGGTGATCCGGCTTGTGGCATTTCGGGCGGTCAAGACATCGAGCGAGCGAGCGTGGGATAATTTTGGTGATAAATATGTGAGCTTTCCCCTCTTAGTCTGTGTTTCTCTTCCTCCTCCCAGCAGCAACAACAACAACTTCGAGGTACAAAGTTTCTCAGACATCTTTTATCTTGCTTTCATTTCGTCCAATATTGTCCGTTGACCGGAATTACCATAACCTCGAGTCTCTATCACTCCCAAAAAACAACGACAAAAACAGACACCATGCATTCCGCTGCTCTTCTGTCTCTCCTCGCCGCTGTCCCTACAGCAATGGCTTGCCTGGGCTACGAGGGTGGTCTTCCTAAGTCCACCGGTACCAAGAGTCTCAGCGCACCCCGGTACCTCAAGAAGGGCGAAGTTTTTGATGCTGGTTGGGTCAAATACGACCGTGGTGTCAAGTGTGGCGGCCAGAAGGAGGGAGGTAAGACTTGCAAAACTCCAATACTCGCAGGATATCATGAATGAGTTTGAGATGTTGACACGATACAACAGGCGAGAAAGACACTGTCTTTGTTCTGGAAGATGGCGCTACGCTAAAGAACGTCATTATTGGTGCCAACCAAGGTGAAGGTATCTACTGCAAGGGCAGCTGCAACCTCGAATTTGTTTGGTTCGAGGATGTCTGCGAGGATGCCATTTCCATCAAGGGTGATGGAACTGCCAACATCATCGGTGGTGGTGCCTACCATGCCTCTGATAAGGTCATCCAGCATAACGGATGTGGCCACGTTAACATCATCAACTTCTATGCTGAGGACTACGGCAAGGTCTATCGCTCTTGCGGTAATTGCAAGAACAACTGCGCCCGTTCCGTTCATATGGAGGGTGTTACTGCCAAGAAGGGTGGTGAGCTTATTGGCATCAACCCTAACTTGGGCGACAAGGTAAATATATATTCCGAAAGTTTTATGATCTCGGCAGATAGGATGGCTAACTCGTTCTAATTCTAGGCTACCTACTCCAACAACTGCTTCCCCAAGGTTCAATGCCAAGCGTACGACGGCTGCGATAAGTCCAAGGGCGATTGCGAGGCTAAGAAGAAGGGTACCTGTTAAATCGTGAGCCTATAGAGCGAGGCTTAGCTAGACACATCCGAATTTTTCACTTCTCTAGACATACGTAGACATATTTAGACACATTTTGTATTAAATCGAAACAATTTCGGCCATATGAAGGTTATTTAAATGGCATTTTTGAACAGAGTCGTAGATGTTGGGTCTGATTTGATATTTCCAGTTTTGCATTCGAATAAGCTACGTTCAATGTTGTAACAATATGTCTCGGTGCATCCAGTGTCATTCAATATAATGATCGGGGAGCTTGAAATTCGTGTTCTGATTGAAGGTGTTCATGGGTGATTCTCCCAATATGATGAAGGTATTCGCAGTAAGCCCGGATTATCTCTATTCCGTATTACTCATTAGCAACTCCTGTTGACATGAGTGTACTTTGGCTGAATCTGACCGTAGCCTGATGCGTTTTCAGAAGCAGAATTAACGCATCGCGTCTGGAAATGGCTGTTCTAGACTTGAACGAAGCATCCCCGTCCGACAATGAAATTGGGGCCCGTGATGAGGCCATCATCGATCGCAAAATAATTCCACGCAGAGGACACACTAAATCGAGGAGAGGCTGTGTCACTTGCAAGCGAAGAAGGGTCAAGTGCCCTGAAAATACCCCCGTGTGTCGCAACTGTGAGCGCCTCGGTCTATTTTGCCAGTATGGGGCTATGGGTGACTCGGGGAGTCATCCCTCGGCGCCATTGCAGTCCACCGGTGGTCACTTCTCAATCGGCGACTTCCAACTATTCCATCACTTTGTTCTTTATGCGTATCCTCCGCTACCAATACGGGGCAAAGCGGTTTGGGACGGCGTATGCCAGTTTTCTCACGAAGTAGGTTACGCTTCTCTTACATTATGCGAAGACATCAATATTATCCTGACTGACAGAACATCGAATCGTTGAGTTTGACTTCTTGATCCACGCCATGCTCGCGTTGTCCGCGTCACATTTCGATCTGTGCAGTGGCAGTGAGGGGCATAAAACACAGGCACTCTCTCACCGTACCGCCGCTATCGCCCGGATTAACAAGGCCCTCGACAGCCCTGTCATGTCAGGCACTAGGGGTGATGCCCTGTACGCAGCACTCATGGTTCTTGCGTTTCAATCGTCCTATATGTCTGATGGCATGCTCGAGATATATCCCATGATCCGCGGATGTATGATGATGATCAAATCGGCATCAGTCAACCTGTCATTGTTTCGTCAATTCACAGTACAAGACCACGAAGAACAGGTTCGAACTATTCTCCAGAGTGAACCTTTGAGCGACCATAGCTCTCCTCCCCTGAAATTATTATTGGAATCTCTTAGAGCCATACGCCCTCTGTGTCAAACCAAACTTGAAATTGATTATTTCGGCACAGTCGAGAATATCATCACTATGGCAACTTATTCTCAAGTCTTCTGTATGTTATTATTCCTATCCGATACTCTCTATTTCTTCCTATCAACTCACTGATCATGGGCCAGCGTTTTTCGAAGCATATCAGGTGTTTAGTCAGCCAACGCAAGAAGAGTTTAACGCTTTTATGAGCCCAGGAAACTATGTCGCTCAACTACTAATGATTCACTTTTTCATCGTCGAATATGTTGTGGGGCTGAAGATGATACCGTCTATATTGAGTTCAATGCGGTTCAAGCCGGATATCATTAGAGCGTGGGTAACTGAGGTCAAAAGCATTCTACCAAAAGATTATAAGTGTTATATGGCCTGCCCCATGGAATTCATTGCTATGGGATGTTGTAATATCGTTTGATTTAGTTTGTACATTGGATCAATTGTCTTTGAACTGTTGCTTGCGAGAAGATTGGCTTTATCAAACAAAACCATTGACAATAGTCACTGCGAGAAGATGTTCTTTTACAGTCATGCGCAGTGACACTATAAAATGAATTAAGGTTCGTGGCTCGAGGTACATTAGATTAAGATTTCGAATATCATAATCGTATTTATGATTGTTGAGGGATAATATGACATAATGAACAAGACATCACCCCTGAGAGTGTCAGTTTAGATTGTTTACACTGTTGTATTATTCTACTCATCACAGAAAGTGGCCTGCACATAGCCACCGTTCGATTTGGTGTCTCATTTCTTCCCAGTTACCGTGCCACTAAGAGCGCCACTTGAACTTGCTAATTGTCTTTGTGGCTGCGTTGGAGTACTTCTCATGATTTCGATGATGAGCACCGTTGGGATAATTTGCGATGAGGCCCAAGATGTTACAAACCCTGCTCTGTAACCCCACGGGCAACAGTTCATTCATGTAAGACTTTATCTCACTCTTCATTTCAAATACACATACCGATAACGTTCTTTCAATTTTGTAGCAACAGCTGCGGCCCTAACGGCAATTTCATTAAGGTTTCAAGGATGGTTCTGCCTACGGAAAGACCGAGTGGTTGACCCCAAACGAACAAAGGCGTTATAAAGTGGCGTAAAGGATTGCACTAAGAATAGGCGATGACGTGAAGTCGCCGATGGCTTCAAGGTTTCGCCTACCTAGCCCAAAGTCGGACCGGCTGAAGTGCAGTCAAGAGTCTAAATTTGGTCGCACTATTCGCTGGAGTAGCCGTCTCCAATAACTCTCTATCTTCCATATGGGCATCTTATAGATATCAAAAGGGGGTAAAGGAAGGCCCTTTGCAGATATATAAGGCTGTGGCTGGACAGAAATTTCGACACTCTCGTCGACAAGCACTCCTTCATCTCCATATCAACACATCAAACATTGTTCGCAAATATCCAGCAACAGTCAATAAGGCCCCGGTCGTCTTTATCTGAAATAAAACGATCCCAGCATGCTGCCGTCAACAAACTTTCGGGTTACTGTTGCCCGTGCCATCTTGCTTTGCTTGGCCTTCGAAGTTGTTATTGCTGATCCAACTCTCCAAGGCTCGGCTGCGACAACTTCTTCGAAAAGTACGGCCACGAGAAGCACTGCTACGAAGAGCACTGCGAGTGCAACTCCAACTATTTGCTCTACCAGCGAGATAGAGAGAATGGACCTCTCCAACTGCAGATGCCAAGAAAAAGTATCAGGCTGCCAAGCAGGTGTTGTGTGTGAGGCAGTATGCGGCTTGCCCGTAACAAAGCCCAAAGACGTGCTTCACTGTGATAGAGGCTGCACAGACGATCAGAACAACTGTGAGGGCTGCGGTATTTGGTTCCATTCTCTCTGCAACTGCCTCAAAAACCCGGATAAATGCCCGCATACTGGAACCGTTAAGAAGGATAGCCACGATTCTGTTTGGGCGCTGATCACCAACGGAACAAACGACGACCTGATCACCAATACGAAGATTATCCCGAGCATTGAGGAGCTCACAGCTCAGGAGGGCAACGTTGGCTGGGACTTTGCGCAGGGTTTCTCGACCGACGTCGGCTTTCACAACTACTCGGCCACAGCATTGGCCTTGAACTCTTGGCGCGCAAGGACACACATGCAGATTCACATCCATCTCTGCGACAAGAATATGACTACGTACACGCACCTATCGACAGCCAAGGAGCTTCCTGCTACGCCCGGCACATCTGACTATCGCCTGAAGCAACTCGACACTGACCCCGACCTCTACTGCATCTCGGTGCCAAAGAATGGGGCCATCCAGAAATTCGGTGAGCTTGTTGATTACTTTAGGCGAGGGACAGATTGCACCAGACGAGTTGGAGCAGGCATCATGCACGACAAGCGTGGGAATACTTGGGGATGTGCAACCTTTAATTCAGCAGGTGGCGTGGCTAAATTTTGCAGCACAGGCTCTTGATTGTATTTGAATTTTTTCCAGTATGTGGTTCTTTTTCTTTTTCAATAGATAGACACGCGAAATCCGAGTTCGTCTAATAATTAACTTGGTATGCTATGCATCTCATTCTTGTTTAAAAGCATCAAATGGGTGATTATTCCCTAGATAACCCTAACATCGCGTGTTATGGATTTCCGTACTCTTCACAAACATTGTCTAACCAGGTGAAATCGACAGCGGAAGCAATTTCCGGTGCTTTTTTTCTTCGAACTACCTGCTATTGATTATCTGCCAGCCATGAAAATAACCAGCTCATCGATCTCGCGCAAGTCATTTATTTCTTCTCTAAACAGCACTAGATTATATAATGATGAGATGGGTCGCCAGATCTGTTCTAAGCCTAAATTTGATGTACTTATGAGGTCACAGCGACCTGATCATCTATTTCGCTATCAATATCTCATGCAAGGGACCATATTTAGATGCGATGTCGATACCGCTGTCCGTGGGCTCAAGCCAAGATTAGTGTGTACGTCTCCTTGTAACGACTCTCTCTGGCACATTAGGCGAATAGCAATCTGGTTTAGTTTCTTGATATTTCCCTTGGTAAGATCTTTGTACTCTTCTAGAACTGTGGTGAAGGCCATCCTCCGGCTTGAAAATAAAGCATTAGTAGGCTGAAGCAGAAAGCCATAAGCTTAGTACGACTGAGGTCGCCGGCCCAGGTCGCCGATTAAAACCGATAGTCTGTTCTAGCCCGAGATGCACCGCACGCTGTCTTAGTTTCCATTCACCGAGATCGATTTTCGGAGATCAGTGTCAAGATTAGCCCACGGAGCCGCCGAAGCTTATCACTCACATTCTCTCGGGCTACACGTCACCCCTACGCACTCTTCACTGGATTGGTGTGACGTCTAGAATCGACTTTGCAATCTAAGCTCCCGAAGAGGGGATTGCCGTTCTCCGTACCAGCTTCTGACACACCATCGGCGAAGGCGCTTAGTTTATTGCTCCAATTTAATGGCTACAATGTTTTGTAAGAAATGTTAAATGCATCAAATTCACAAGTCCAAGATTTCTTATGTATGCGCCTAATGGTAGACCCCGGCGGTCGTCGTGTGCGTGTACAGCAATGGGCGAGCCGAACGACTCTGCTTACTGAGTCGATTCTGTTGCTTTGAAAGATGAATGAATCTCGAAAACTATCTTGGTAAACTTGATAATAAAACCATATTTGTGTGTACGTATTGAAGCAGCCCGAGAGACGGCTAATAACGCCAAAATAGCCATGGGCTTCTCTCAAAGATCAAGCTCCCTATGCCCTCCTACACTTCACCATAGCGATTACCGGGTCTTTACTTTGCTTGCCAGGTCCCGAGTCTCAACCATGACGCCTTTGCCAAGGGCAAAATATACCGACACAATTTTGCCATGGCCTCAATTGGTGAGACTCAGCCAAAACCCATAGCGTTTCCTAGACACAACTCTAATAATTTACAGCGCGTTAGTCACCACGAAATAGCCGAACGAGGACGGGGATGATAGCATGCAGCCCTTTAGTAATAGCCTCCCCATCTCGCCCGCCTTTCTGCTGACGCTTAGGGCAGGCACTGGCGGCAAGGCCAGACTCAACGTATTGAAAGGCCGTACACTGGATAATTCTCATCATTGCCACCGAGGGCAGAGCTCTAAGGGTATAAGGACGATATGTGTGACTGTGCTGCTGCGAAAGAACCGATGGAGAAGCGTGTGTTCGGGAATCGTAGGGCGTTATGTTTGCCAGCACCGTGAGTGTGGAGTGAAGAAGGAGAAAAGAAGTGGGCGCTCAGGCAATAAACTTGCGCTTTTGCGATGAAATCTTTTAGTCTGTATGGGACAGGCCACCATATTGGGCACTTGCGATCGCCTAGATCTTCCTCGCTCAACTATCCATGGACGGCTTTGGCTCAATGAGTCTGGGTTGTTGCGCCGTGCGGTGTCGGGTTAGAAAGCTACAGGGTAAGTTGATGTGAGCTCAAACGGTAAATCGCGGTGCAGCCTACAGGAAATCCAGTTGGCTCTCTTTGATCCAGGGCCACCATCACACCCGCTGACCCCTGCTAGGCTCAGCATCAATCGCTGACGCAAAAAACCGCAAGACAAGGGAAGCAAGTATCTGTCGGTACCTGTCCAAGCGCTCCCATGGCAAGTCGCGACGACGAAAACGGACGACTGGCATATGCCGAGTACTGGGACGGGCGATATACTGAGACGGTCGAAGGCGAGGAGCAGGTCCATGAATGGCTCCGCTCATTCGAGGACCTGGAGGAATTCTTCAACCTACGCCTCTTCCAAGCCTACCCTCCCGCCGCAGAGCCGCACATCGTCCATCTGGGATCCGGCGACAGTGTATGTGTCCATGAAAACCCCCTTCACTTGGGGCACCATACTAACCACGTGTCTAGACAATCCCGCAGCATCTGGCCGCCAAAGGCTACAATCGCCAGCTTTGCGTTGATTTCTCCGCTGTCGTCGTGAAGACCATGTCTCAGCGCCACGTCGACTTGAGGCTATCAGACGTGATCCGGTGGGAGATGATGGATGTGCGCCATATGGATAGCATTGCCGATGCTTCGGTTGACGTCGCCTTTGATAAAAGTACACTCGATGTTATGATACATGGAAGTCCTTGGAACCCTCCCGACGACACTGTCAAGAACACTGGCGAGTACCTGCGAGAGGTATCTCGCATCCTCAAACCCAGTGGAGTTTACCTTGCTGTTTCCTACCGCCAGCCACACTTCGTGAAGCCACTTTTGGAGTGTGAGGGGACCAACTGGAACATTGACATTGAGCATTTGGGAGCTGAGGGCTCATTTGGTTACTCTGCAATTATTTGTAAACCACTGCCTAGATCGTAGCTTTCTCAGCTGTTCTATAAAAAACGATAGCATATGATGAATATAGCCCGATCAGTTTCTCATTTCCTCTCTTTGTTTCTTTCTTTGGGATTTTATTCTATTTCGGGCTTGTTGCTGCCATTCATGTCTTCACTGCTCGCGCCGATCAACAATTCCTGAATGAATTTCGCCTATAATTTCACCTTGGCCGTCCTGGGGGAGAAGCCTGGGCAGAAGGGCAATAAAATTTATTGATTTCACGCACACTTCCCCATACTAAAAACCATTATGGCAATCATTAAAGCAATAAGTCAATGACATCTGATCACTCACTAGGTACCTGAGAAGGGGACTTTCCGCGGTACTGAGATAAACACATTATCTTTCAGTTGTAAAGAGAAACACGGAGTATGAATTAAGAGAGAAACCGCAGGACAAATAAAGCTAGAATAAAGACACATCCATGAGGGCTCAGGCACAATGGCTCTCAAGATGTGGCCAAGCAAAACACAATCAGATCAGACCCGCGTGTTGCGAAAGCAGAAGCAAAAAGAATTCTTTCTAAGTATGATCAATACTTCCAAGTTCCAATACCAGGTAACGCTTTTCAGTTACATTGCCGCAGGCAATTCCAAAATTAGCGATAGCACGTATACCATCAACCGTGTTGGCAATACATGTACTTTGCCCAGCGCTTCAACACCATGTCGGACAATTTGTCCAAGCAAGCTTTCTCCATACGTCGCTTCGGCAAGTGCGCAAATCTGAGTCGCACCTTGTCAACTTGCTTCTGGCTCAGCCACACCTTTTTCATCTTGCGGGCGAGCTCTTCATCACGGAGAACCCTCAAGGAGAATCTCGTGGGCTGGACCTCAACATACCACCGCCCAATGCCGCGCTCGACAGTGAGCTGACGGATGCTATCGTGGATAGCCATGATAGCCTTGGAAACCAACTCATCGCTCTGGCTCGGGAAAGTGGAGTTGGCTTGGGACATGAAAAGCCAGGCATTAATCTTCTTTTCAGAGAAGAAGGCTGTGATTGACTTGACCACGTCTTGGGCAATTTCCCAGCGGAGATCGTATGCAGCTCTGTATGACTGGTCTGAAGGGTGAGTCTCCATGATCAAGGCTTTGTGCAAGTTGGTGCCACCGAGAGCCAAACGGCTGTCGAGGGATTCTGCGCGATGTTGAGCGAAGGTTCGCCATGGATACATCTTTTCTTCCCATCCAAACCGGGCGCCAGTAAAATCGATGCAGAATTCTTCGCCGCTCTGGGTTTGGGCATGGAGGATGACGTGGGCGTCCAGGTTGGGACTGCCTCCAACTTCGACGACAAGGGCACAACCTTTGGCTTTGAAGCGGATTTCGGTTATGTCGGAGCAAACCGCTGATTAAGCCATTGTTAGCTCGGCGAGCGCTTTCGCTTGTATCCAGGGAGAAAAAAAAAGGAAAGAAGCTTACGTGTTAGAAGTGACTTGATCAAGCCCAAACCTGTGGTTACGACGTCGTTGCCGTTGTTGCCGCCGATATCCTGGAGAATGGCTTGCTTGACATCATCATCCTGGTTCCCTCCCAACACATCCTGGGAAAAACCAGGAAAGATTGACTCCCCGGTCCATCCTCCATGATCAAGAGCTTTGTTCTGGCCTATGAGAGTAGTGTGGATAACTCTATTAGTCTTGCCAGTAACCATGACCCGGTTCACATACGTGAGTTCCGCAAAAGCTTCCCAGATTGTATTGAGGACGCGGATGGCACGCGTGAAACGGCGGCGAGCGTTGCAGATCTTCTTGTGTTCTTGCCAATGTGCCTTTTGGCAGTCTCGCGAACAGTATCGAGTGGAGAGGGATCCAATGTCTGCCACTTTGCAGTTGCCGCAGACCATCTTGGCTCCAGGTTCACGACAGTTTTGGCATTTCTGATCGTCATCAGTCAAAGAATTCGGTAATCGACAGTGGACTGGCACCTCTGGTAACGTCGAGGCTTCCATGATGGCGTTGAAAAGCGCGGTTGGTTGTTGAACGAAAGAGGTTACTGAAGGAGGAATGGTTGAGTTTGGGAAGTAGTTGGTGGTTTAGCACAGCATTTACTCGACTCCTTCAAGCAGAAATGCGAGGTATGGACTAGGGCGTGGTCAAAGTGAAAAGCGAAGGAAGGGTGAGGAGTAGGTGAAGTGACATGGGAAAGAGAAAGGAGGCGAAAAACCCGCCCACGCGCCTTTAGGTGACGCGTAAACACAAGCAAAGATTAATTCACAAGCTCGCTTTCCAAAACTACATATTCCCAAGCTCAACGCCGGTTGGCTGTGCACGTGAAGTTGAGCAAACAAGAGACGGTTCACCGTTCGCTTCCAGGTATGAAAGCTCATTATACCGGTACTTCTGGCCTCAAGAGAAGCACCAGATGGCGAGGCCCATACGAGTAAAATATCTATTTAATCTGAAGGTGATATCGTGTAGATCCCAGATATCTCCGATACCTTTTATGAGATCTGAGGCTGGAAATTTGGCGGCGCGTCATGGCCCTGTATCTGTCTCCACGCCAGAAAGAACCTAGGCGGGTACCGACCATCGCCCTACCGTGATAAGCAATGTTGATGGGATGGGATCTGCCGATAGAAACGGGATGGTTTGGGAGGGTCGATGACTGAAGTAACGCGCGCAATTATTGGCCTTGGAAGAGCTTGCAAAGTGAACCAAACTGGCGACCTCTAAAACTGTTCCGTACTTGCAATCCAACCAAGACCGGGGCACTATTGTTTCTCTAAGGTAGGACCGGTTAGTTAATTGATCGTATAAATGGATTCAAGCGCTCAAAGAGTGACATACTGCAGTATGCCTTGGCTTGAACAACATGTGGGCATGATGTCGGCCATCTTGGTAGTGGAGATAACCTTTCATACAACCCTTGTCTGTTAGATGGAAGAGTGCCACCTATTTATCGAGCCACGGCGTTGTATTTGCGGTCGGGGAACTGAGGTCCCACAGCCTTGGTCTATTGAAACTCAAGGTTGACTTGCATGTGGTGCTTAATCGAGGGTGGCTGGTTGGGGTTGACTGCCATGAATCAGTCGATCTTATACTTCAACAGTTCTCGGTGCACAGAAGGAACTCAATGTCGCCCGTTGTCTCATTTTTGCTAAGAGCAGGGCCGCGGCAGACGTG
The DNA here is from genome assembly GCA_026958235.1 of Clonostachys rosea. Lineage (NCBI taxonomy): Eukaryota > Fungi > Ascomycota > Sordariomycetes > Hypocreales > Bionectriaceae > Clonostachys > Clonostachys rosea. Next base: position 2,048,303 of record CP110208.1, read on the forward strand.
TGCTTGTCAGTCGGATGTTTGGGATTCGACGGCGGGGGCTACAAGTTTGTCGATTTCTCGAGCAATTGTCAGGAGTGCGGATCGTTGCTCTCCGTCGTCTTTCGTGCGAGCTTGCTCGTAGATACTTATCGGCCGATCTGGTTAGTTGGTATACTTGTTCCTTGGTTAAAGAGCCTTGTTAATCAGAAAATATATACGCAGCGCTCGAGTAGAGCGGGAGAAGTCGTGCCACTCATGCTTGCAAATATCGCGAGTCGCGGCATCGGGCGATGGCAGCGTGGGATGCGCGTCTTGGGCATTCTTACAAGCCATTTGCTTTAGCTCGGAGTAGGGAACTGCTCCTAAGGCCAAGGTCTTTTTTCTTAATGTTAGGGCGCGGCATCTGTGGAAGACGATATGGTTGATTGGGTAGGTTGGGCTTTTCAGGTGGGATTGTTGCTCAGCGTGTGGTGGTTAGAGTTGGAGAGGTTCAAGCAGGAACTTGAAGGAAATTTGGCGGGAGCCAGTGATGGAAAGCCAACTTCCGCTATCGATAAGGACTGACTGACTTCCCACCTGCCAACTATAGAGCAGAGTGAAGGTGAAGTAAACATGCAGGGAGAGAGTTCTACCTATGTATGTGGTTCGCGTCTAGGTGTTTTATTTCTTTACGCATTCATGAATTTTTCTGTTATGTATTAAAAATACCCTGCTCTCTCACCTATCGAATCAAATTTCTTGAATCAGACTCAGGCTATCTTACAGATCAAGCCTATGAGCCGTCGACTTTGTCTTCACCTAAACCGCAATAAACGCCACTCCTTACAACGGAAAAATTAAGCAGAGTTCCCCGAAAAAGTGCCGTCAATAAGCAAGACCTATCATCTTAGTCTCGCGTCTCTAATGGACTACATAAGCTCTACAAAGCCGGCCTAAGCTGGTCACAATTTTTGTGGATGGGCCTTGGAAGTACTTGTGTGGTGTGGTAGAGGAAAAATGATGACCTCAAGGTAGCGTCGGGTATCAAGGAAGTATGTATAATTCAAACAGGGGCGTTTTTTTTACTAGGTAGCTATAGATCAATCATTCATATCCCATAACGGCACATGATGTACTCCTAATTGTCGGCCTTGAGTTTACCAAACCGTAAGGATGGTGAATAGTATTCATCCTCGCTTGGATTGGTTCCATAATCCCACACAGTATAGAAGTTCCTCAAGAATCTCGTTCCAATCAGCGAAAAGCCATTTGCTCCAGAGTCATCAAAAGGTGGCCAGCAGGCATCCTCTCGGTTGGCAAAACCAGGTAGCTTGAGTTGGTCTCCTGTGACAGTGAGTTCCTTCTTGTTATCGTAGTTGCCAACAACCAAAGTGAAGGACCATTTGTCGGTGAACTCGCTGCAGAGAGGTATGTGCTTGCCTGTGATAATGGCAGTCCAATTCATACCAATAGATGCATAAACCTCCTCAATCTTATCAGAAGAGAGTGACATGCTAGAAGCCCCGGTGTCAAAGACAATGTCCCCCCACGAGAAGTCAATAGAGCTCTCAGCTTCGGTACCATTCGAAGTCACTTGCTTGCCCTTTCCTGAATACAGTGTGCTTCGCCACACATCATAACCGCCATCGCGTCGAAGAAGAGGTACCTCGATCATGTCGCCATCGACATATTTATCCTGCCTCGATCCACCGAGAGTCAACAGGCCTTGACCGTGCCCGCCTTCTGGGCTATCCTTCCCAGTCTGATCGTAGTAAATACCGAAGCGAGGCTCATCGACGAGCTTCTGCGCCATCAAGGTCTCAAATATGGGCGTCGCGCCGCCATCAGCAATGCTGTTGAAGGCCAGACCAAGAAAGCCATGGGCGGGAAGTGCAGCCCAATTACTTTCGTTTGCTGCAATGAACAACTGATCAGAGCTCACATCTCCGATCGTGAGCTTGTCGGACACAGTCAGCCCTGCGACGCGCCCGCCAAGATAATCGATCGATGCTTCCTGGCCGGTATAGTTGCCAGTAGAAGACGCGGTAATATCATAGCCAATTCTCTCGAATCTATATGGGCCAATTGTTAGTAGAAAGAAACCTTGGTAGATGGAATTATTGATGTACATACCCGCTCACGTTGTTGCAATGTTCGCCGCACTCCTTGTCTACAATCCAAGTAGACGTGCTCCCAGTATCAAAAAGAAGACGATATGGTCGTGCCGGGGTTCCGATGTTGAGTTCAATCAATTTCTACACCACGTTAGGCGCCGATACATGGATCTCGCGGATGGTTCAACCTACGTAACCATTATACACAATGACGGGCAAATCAAAGACCGCCCCGTATGCGATTGGTGCAAGGGATAATGCGGCCAAACCGAAAGTCTTGAGTGCCATGGCTGCGGCTATTAGTGGTGATGAGAGGAGCAACAGGAGGGCATGACATCTGTTGGGCACCTTGATAACGGCTGATGGTATTTAAGTATTTAACCACTACGATACGAGGTCATAGATTGTCAATTTCCATGATGTGGGCCTTGTTGATCATGCAAATACGAGCCTCTGATCTGCGGTTCGACTCGCCCGGCAGTTGGGCGGGTTTCGTTCGCTCGCTTAAATTGGCACTGACCATCCGACGGCAGTGACATCTTCCGTGTCTTCCGTGCCCAAACCGGAATCACGAACTCGTATTGAGGTTTCATGGCATTCAACTGCAATTTCCTCTTCCATCCTGGGTTTAAGCAGAACAACGTCATCGATGTATGCAAAATTGAAAAGAAATGAATCAAGTCATTCGATACAGTAACGGAAGAAACAACATCTCTCTTCATAAACTAGGGCTTGGAAGCGAAGTCGTAGGCGAAGGTGGCCTTGGTTTGGAAGTGGGAATGGTGTCACCAAGGGAAAACACGAGGCTTGGCGAGTGGATTGCTCCGTCTCGCGATGCTCTAATGGCCGATAGATGGAATTTCATGCACCTATCTATTTATATATATATATCAGGCACATGATCGGGCATGTTTACATCATGTCACAGTATTATCTATGTATCGAACCTGTAATAGCTAAGACCTTTTATTTAGTAGCAATTGCTTGAAAAAAGATGCCTCTCCTCATTGATAAACCGTATATATAGAGCGCCACAGACTGGAGAGCCTCTCCACCCGTCATTTTAGCTATTATCTCATTATAAATGAGATCTCTGATGCTCAGTGTATTTTCTCTTTTCAGGTCTCTGGCAGGTTGGGGTGCTGCTGAACTGAGACGGGGTGACCAGGCAAGCCCATCACCCCAGTTGATGGTGGTGCCATTTTTGATGAAGCTCACAAAGTCCATTGAGTCTCAGCAACGCTGCAACAACAACCAACACGTGGAGCCAGTTATGACTTTGTCCCAGTAGATCAAACGTCCCGGGGTACCACCGCTCGGGCACGCGAGCCGCGTATACAATACCCCCAAGAAATACAAAGCCACCCATTTGAAAGAATGATGACACATCCATTCTATCATTCAATGTAATGAAACCATACTTCTTCCATCCATGCACAACAGGCAAAACCATGCTCAAGCCAAGTGCAGTGTAAATAACAGCTCTCATAGGTCGATAGTTTGACTGTCTGAACTTCGACTGCAGTGTAAGCCACCCGCAAACTACACCAATGACGACTAGACTGATGAAATATTTGAGCCTCAACTCGCTTTCATCGAGGAACGCGAAATGATTGGCAGAAACGCCGGCGCCGCAAACGAGAATGACAATGCCTAGGTGGTCTAGTTCATTGCTGGTACGATGGACTGAGGGGCTGTGGTCTGATAGGGTGTGGTAGATCCCGGATAGGGTGAAGCAAAGTGTACTAGATAGATAGAATATAGCCACAGCTAGGGTATTCGGGTCCAGGTTTGTGATTGGTGAGCTGGTGAGGAACCGCAAAAGCCCCAAAATGATGTACATGGCTCCTAAGAGATGTGACCAGATATTTGCTAAACATGTGAGCATAGTAATAGTATCATAGCACTGTATGAGTTGCAAACCTGTCTCATTATGAATCTCAACCACAGATAGTATTGATCTGTAATACGAGAAAGTTGCACGTCTAGAAATCGAATATTAGCTTGGGATGACGATCATCGGCCATTCTTGTACCGGACATACCGATATCCTGAGAGAATATACTCGTTATCTCTGTAATAAGTAGTGAGTGGTTCTGTCTAAATCGGTCTATAGAAAGGGCTCGTAAAGTCTTACCTTTGCCATGGCACTGATAAAGTTAGCCAACAGACCCAGCGGGACCGAGTCAGGATTCCCAACTTACAAATAGAGTCCCAGAGCAACGTCCGTGGCTCGGTACCCGAAATACGATTCATATTCATTGGAAAGGTGTGGTGCTCAGCAACAGCTTGAAGTCTCTGCTTAAAGAGGGATCATCAGCCATTTATAAAGTGTTCTCAACTGGACCATACACCGCTCGACGAGACAACAAGAAAACAATTCATTTACCTCGGTAGATTTCAAATGCAAAATAAGGCCTATTTGAACTGCAGGGAGGCTTTCAATTAGAGGATACAGGTGTGTTTCCTGGGGAGTAATCCTATCTGACCTACAAGGATCATTGAATGATGTGGGCCAAAGTGCAGCAGCGATCATTGTACCGGCATAGCCAAGTTCCAGGTGATCTGCCGGACACCTAAAAGGTTGGAAAAATCAGGTCAAGAAACCTAGCATCATTTGTAGTCTCATCTGCTCTACTTTAAACGTTTAATGAAATCCGGACGAGCCTGTTTGTATGATGCTGTCCTCGAGAGCAGAATTTGGCCAGTGCTATACAATATGATGACTGACCAATGATGTTCCAATAACGTTCGCTATGCTTCTTTTAGTTTGCTGACAGGAACGAAATCGAGCTCCCCGAATATGCGAGCAAGCCGACGTTGTCTATTCCTCACCCTCGCGCGCGCTACGTGCAACCATTAGGTTTGATGCAACCTAGTCCCCGTGGGCTAGTGAGTTTGATTGGGAAAGATTTCTCGAAAATGCGTGATTTTCGGGCGTTTCTGAGAAGGAAACCCACTTGTTCTACGACTCTGCCACCCGCTCGATTTTGGGAAGAGGTTGACGAGATTCTTACTGGCCATTGTGGTGGTACTGTAGATGTCATATCTCATATCCGCCACGTACAGTGTTCTAGACAATCCGCACTGTATTATTTAGGGTTCGTCAGGTGCTACACATGGTGTATTTAGGCATCGGTCTACGGCATCGCAAGAAGCGGTATCGGAGTTTGCACTGTGTGCCTGCAATCAGACATGACAACAAACATTTGGGGCAGCAGAGGGGAATTCTCGAATGCGCACCACCGCGTCATCATTTTCCCCTCCGCCATCTGTCGCTGAATAGCGAAATCGAGACAGATATCCAAATCTCACGCACACGCGAAAGTTGGTGACAGATCGGCGGCGTCACTAAATCCCATACCGCTATTTTACCCTCTGACCAGCCATGGCCAGTTCTTCTTCCCTGCAGGGCTCACCCCCTCTCCCCACCGAGATCTGGCTCCTCATTCTGGACCAGGCTGCCAATCTGGCTGACCTGGCCAGCTTCGCACGTGTCAACGGGCACTTTTGGAATACGGCTATCCCTCTTCTGTACGGACGCGCAGCCTGCTCTTCTCCATACACACAGCAGAAGGCTCTGTTCTGGGGGGTTGTCCACGACCTGCCACGGACCCTTGAGTCAGCCCTTGCCGCCGGCATCAACATTGACAGCATCTGGCACAGTCCCCGCCGCGCGGCCAAATTTCCAAGTTTCAGCCAAATCTTGAGCACTCATACCTTTTCTCGTAGCCTAGAGCAAGACGGAAGCGAGGATGGAGATGAGATCGAGATTGGTGAGTACCATGACTGGCACTGGTCCGTGGTACACATTGCCGCCTTGAAGGGCAACATTCCCATCTTAGAACGCATCTTGAGGGAGAATCCTCGCCTGGATACCGGCTGTCTAGGCTTATGTGATTGCGAGGTCCAACCTCAAATACTGGGGCCGAGAACCGCAGCTACTTGCTACCTGCAAATCCCGATGTGGACGCCACTGCATGTCGCCATCTGCTCTGGCCATGTCCGGGTTGCAGAACTGCTTCTATCTGCGGGCGCCTCTGAATGTATGGACCAACCCCAGGGAGGGACGGATCTTGTTCGCACAGGACTGACCCCTCTACATGTTGCGTGCATGTCGGGACAGACATGTATGGTAGAATGGTTGATACGGGCACGAGGCTACCATTCCAGGATTGACGTTTTAGACTCTGCATGCCAGAGCCCCCTTGTTTACGCATATCTCTACCGTCACTGGGATTCGTTCCAGGTGATGTTGGATCATGGCGCAGACATCAACGTTGTTGTTACAGACAACCTCTCCGCAGCGCGACACAATCCTGGAGGTCAAGATGAAGAGGAAAATTTAGCCCATCAAAGTATGCTGTACTCATCTATTCAGGACCATAGGTTTGAAGATGCCTGCCGCCTGATCGGATTCGGCATTGACCTTCATTCGACCGGAGATTCTGACAATCTCCCTTTGATCAATCTCTTATGCGAGTCTCCGTGGGATGTACGGCCATGGTTTGCTTGGCAGACCCAAAAATGCAAGTCGCACTTGCAAGACATTCACGGCTCGACTTTATTGGATATTCTCATCGATTCGCGCCTCGAATTCAATAGAAGCTTCTTGGGCACCACTGCCCTCGCCCACGCCGCTCATTCCGCAAACATCATTGCCGTTAATCGCCTGTTGCTTGCCGGCGCAAACGTAAATGGAGACGAATGGGGAGATTCTCCGCCACTTCTGATGGCCGTAGTAAATCCACACCAAAGGTCCATTTCCGCCATTGTAAGTATGCTTTTACATTCCGGGGCCGCTGCACACTATGATACTGCGAACCATGAACCGCCTTTATGGTCACTCTATGTCCACAACAAGGACAGACCAGAGGTGGAACCAATCGCGGAGATGTTACTCCAGCACGGTGCGAACCCTGTCCGTGGCACTGCGACGGGGGATTCAAAGTATACGACTCCCTTGGAGAAGTTCTTGGCTGATGGAGATGTCACTGCCTTCGAAACACTTCGAGCGCGATGCCCCAACGCTGTTTTAGGCGAGGACGATGTCATTGGGATTTGGCGGTCCGTTTCCAAACGCAGCGAAGCGAAGCTCATTGAGTACGTCTTGGATATGGATGGGTGTGAGGCTGTTCTGCAAAAGCACGACGTTATCTATCTTCCTGTGCCACGCCTCTCAGTGCAGATACCGACACCATTTGACCTCGTTCTGAAATTATTGAACCTTCAAACCGGCTCGAGAAGGATCCCCGGCTATCTGGGAGGCATCATCAACCGTGCCATTGTTCAGAATGTCGACCCTCTTCTCATCAAGGAACTTCTGGACGCTGGAGCTAGCTGCCGCCACATGTACAAGTTCCGAACACCATTGATGGAAGTTCTGGGCAAACATGGTAAACCAATGGAGCTCAGAAAGGAATACATTCGGGTCCTTCTAGGTGCCGGCGATCGTATCTACCGTGACCTGGGCATGTATTACTCACCTCACTTGAGACCACAAGAAGACCCAAATACCATTCTGGGGTTTGCTCTCAACGAGGTGACAAAAGACGCGAGGGTCTTAACGCTCATTGAACTTATGTTAGAGCTCCAGCCTTTGCGGAACGAGCCATCAGCACAAACCTATGTCTACGTACGACAAGCTTGTCTCATGGGTCGCATGAGAGCCTTGATGGCTGTCATTGGATCATCAGATATTGCTGTTTCCGCTATTCGCTCAAATGCGAGCAAGCTCATCCATGAAATGCTAGACACCATCCCAACGCAACAGAAGACGATCGGAGACATGAGCGACGCAATAGATTGTCTAGAGTTTATCATAATACAGGATGGCGATTGCTTGCGTTCAATTTTACCCGAATTTTCAAGCGATAGGAGAACCGCGCAGGAGAAGCTACTTGCACTTATTTGGTCGAATACTTCTTCTGATAATCATGAGATGGGGGCAACATGGTGTATGAGGAATAGGATCATGTTCACAGACGAGGACGAGGCGCCTGACTTTGTTCAACTTCTGTGGCCTTCTTCGTTTGGGATCTTCAAGGGCGATCACACATCCTTGGCTGAAGTAGGACGGCTGCTTCAAAGATCAAAGGTCTAGCGATTTTGCTTTGGTCGCCTGGAACTTGGGTGCGGCTTCATGAAGACACCGTCAAATACATTCCTTCATAGTACGGGTAGGGGACATGGCCAAAGTTGGCCAAAAAGACGATTTATCCAGAGAAGTAACTATTGAGAATTTTCCAACCCAGTTTGCACTATATTTTGTAATAGATTTGGGCTCGAAAATTTGTCATGTTCGATGGCGCTGATGAACTTGGTGTTAGATACGAGGCGATAGTTGACACTGACGGGACACTTGCGGTTGCGTATCAAGCTCGCGTTCAGGATATTTCATCAGGCCTGTTCGTGTCTAGATTGTCAACACTTGCAGTTTGCAAAGAGAAACACAAGGACAGTTTAGAAATTCAGACGATGAAAGAACCCAAAAAGGGTCTAATATGGCTAAGATTGAACTTGTTTGAAGGATCTATGAGGAGCTCGGTTTGAATTTCAGTCACGGGAGAATACAGAAATGAGTATGACTTTCAATTTGTGACTTTATAAATAACTATCTTGAGCAGACAATGTTTTCTTTCTGCCTCATCAAATATCTAAACGCAAGGCTGATTGTTCGTCCCAAACGCCAAAATCAACAAGCCATCACCCCTGCGCTGTGTACGCGCCACCTTTTGAGATGGCATTAGATGTTGGCATACCTGATTTGGGGTACATGCATCCAAATGATAGCAATAAGAAGCATTCAAAATCATTTCCCCAGTTAACATTGATCTGCAACGTCCCTGAAGTTGAGAAACCAAGGTTCTCCGTATAGACAGCGAGGACCTCGCGCTGATCATTGTGGTCGACTAATATCCAATTACGGCGAGAGAGTCGTGAAGGCTTCCTTATTCCGTCAACAGCAACCGTAGTCGTCCTTTTCCACATGAAGTACGCCTTTGTCTGGCCGTCGTAGGCGGAAGTCATCGACCATATCGTATTGGGACAATCGGTCCGCATCTCATCCCAGGCCATCTCGTCATCAAAGTCATCAATCGCATTGCCTAGATAAATTTTGTAGTTGCAAGAATTCCCCCTTCGAGTCGCAGAGGCGAGAATGTGTCGGGGATCCTGGTATAAATACGATGTACGTTTCGTACCATGGTTATGCGAGCCAACATCGAATGTGTAACCGACGTGTTCAGGAGACTCAGGAGTAAAGTCAAAACTAGGACCGGTACCGCGGTGAGTGAACCGGTACCGTTTCTTTTGAGCGCTGAGCGAATACGATGGCGGATGTAGTTCTACCTCCATCTTGGCTGGATTGCACTTGGCAACAAATTAGCGCTCATCCGCAAAGTAAGATGGCGGGGATGAAATATTAATAAGGATGTCAACCTTGTGACGTAGTCCGGATATAGTGGGTGAGATTCTGCTTCACGACAAATACGACGCCAAGATACTTCTTTTGTCAACCCCGGCATCACAGACATAAGCTGACAGCTTCCTCATTGGTTTACAAAACTACTCTCCCTCTGAACAGAATTCATTCATATACGGCATATTCATGTAAATAAGAGGAAAGAAGACATTTAAATGAATCTTATTATAAAATACGATCATCAATAATTACATGGAGGATCTGACAATTTCTCGACTCTTAATTTCTGATCGACTTGAAGTACAATTCCCCATGCTTATATTGCGCGAGACCTTGAGCATCCACGTCTTTCCTACGGTGAATCTCATAGAAACCTCTTAATGAAAAACCACGACGTAATTTCAATAAAAAAAATGCTATCAAGGCCGGTAAAGAGGGAGTAACGCTCAGCATCTCTACCTGCGGAAGCAGCAATTAGTCTATTCTTTTTCTCATTCTTGAAAAGGTTCATTTATTTGTTATTCTTGGACTAGTTATGATAAACTTAGACTTCTGACTACTTCACGGGGGCTAGTCCTGTCTGGTTCAATTAGACTTCTCCCAGTTTTGCCCTTCACTGTTATGAGTCGTTATCAAATTGGTGGGACAGAGGAAACCAGCCCGTGGGCCAAAGTGCTGAGGTAGCCATTGGTTGATACCCACGCTAAGAGAATGGGAACCATCCTTGTCGATATTATTCCCGGCTAGTTGATTACGAGTATGATCCAGCTCTAAAAGGAAGGCAGTGGTCAGATGATCCGGGCCAAAACCGCAACCCTCCACAATGAGTGCACTGTCAGCAGTCAAGGGATGCTCCAAGTTTTCCACGCACGGGGGTTGTTCCGTGAAGAAGAAGAACGTCCACCATCACATCATCCAGGTCAACACCACCACTCTTGATTTTACTTGTAAAAATTCTTTCCCAAAGTCAAATATGGTACGAACAAAACAAACTGTTAGAAAATCCACGGGTGGCAGGGCCCCTAGAAAGCAGCTTTTGCCAAAGGCAAGCAGGAATCTTCTCCGACAGTTTCACGATCATGCTGGTCGGGTGTATACGGTCTTCTGCCCCTTCTCGATGTCTGGCAGATCAGTTCGGAAGTTGGGCATCCAACTCTATCTCCTGGGGGAACGTAAATATTCTGAAATTGAGGCTTTTGCTAAGAAATTTATCCATTGCGACGGCATTGAGGGTTGGGGGAATGCCTCGAATTACTGGCCCCGGGTTGACACGTATGCAGGTTTTCAAACCGTTGAGGAATGCATCGAACACCATAGAAAAGAGAAGAAATTTCGGAGAGCAGCTATTGAGGAAATGAGGCAAAATGCAGTTGCGGGCCTCTCCGAGGAGGCTGCAAATGAAAAGTTGCTCAGCGAGATTCGGGGCAGAGAGCCACTACCGCATATTGTACCATCTTGGTGCCCATCAGACGCGTTTTGGAGAGAGTTTGACTACAAGGACGACAGATATCGAAGCTGGATTATTGTCGTTGAAGCAGATCGACTATCCTGGGAAGATGTGGTCGAAAGAGGCTTGCTTCAAGTGCGTTTCGATCTTGACGTAACCCCCCAAATGCTGGCCGAAAGCTGGTGCGAAGGGGTGGATGTCGATTGCTGCTTGGAGAAAGATAAAGAGGGCTGGGTCTTCGTAGACTGGTCCGGGCATGAAAAGCGAAAGCCAATTGATAGACGGCTCCTCTGCGTCCGAGACCAACCTCGCCGTCTCATGGATTTAAGTATCACAGACCCCGAGGAGATCGCAAAGATGATGTATGGATGGGAAACTCCTGGAACAGACGGCAGGCTGGTCGATGCTTGGTCGTCTTATACTACTCGTCTCAGGGATTGTACTTACCGGGGCGTCTCCTGCTATGCATGCGACAATGAAGACGAGCACGAGCTTTGCGAGCAGGATCTAGACGAGCATTATTTTGATGAGGACGGACAATGCATCGCTTGCCGAAGAGCATCTGAGTATCGGCGCCGGAGTAAAAGAATCGCTGCAAAGAAGGCCGAATCTAGTTGATATCAGATTCTTTCATACACGGACGAACCGCGATAACTTATCTAAGAGCATACAGTCCTGAAGGAGAGTTTTCACTCCAATATTGGTTGTGGCCGACTCTAGTAGATTCAATTAGCCAGAATGATTATTTTAGAATTTCCTCTCTCCCATTTCTAAATTTGCCTCCCCCCAAATTGGGATTCTGAATGCATGCTCTTCTAATGAATCATTTGTCGACCAACGAAGTCAAGAGTAGGAGAGCCTGCCTGAAAGAGGAGCGAGAGAACACCTCATCAATAATCTCGCCATCAATATCGCGATAAATCGAATGCACGCCTATCTAAATCATTGACGAATAATTCCCATACCTTTTCCGCAGCTTACGGTATTAGCATGGCGTGTGATTTCGTTAAGCTTGTCACAGTAATAGCACAGCTAACGATGAGGGTTACTGGGGTCTACGAGTCCCATGACACCGGGTCTTGGGAGCAATGACTGTTGTCTAAGAACTATTTCCGCCTAAGTTGAAGCTTCCGAACCAACCACCTGGTCTCGAGATGAAGGTGGGCCAAGGCCTGTATGTGATTATGAACCCTAGGCATAGTGATGCCGTTGTTCAAGACCAGGGCCCAGGCCAAAAGGCCGTAATTTGTTATTTGTTATTCAATAAGAACAACCTAGCATTCGGAATGGATCAAAGGATCCGGTGGAGTTTCCAGTGACCAAGCCTCGAAGAGACATGCCGCGGTTAGCAAATGAGTTAGCTAAGCTTGTAGCATCCCTTGTTTCGATCTTGGTTCGCCCCAGCCCCAACCGCAGTTCGCGGTCTTGGTAAAAGTGTATGTGTCCGTACACCCTGAAACGGAAGTGGCCTTACCCCGTGTTGAACCTGGCAGAGCTCTCTCTGGGGACCTGGGCTGAGTCGGCAAGCTTCTTACAGACTGGGTTACAATGCTTGGACCCCTCTCGTGATCTAAGCCCTGGTAAAGCCTGGAAGTTGTATCAAGGAGCCCACTGCCGTTCTCCACGTTACAGCGCTAAGACTCCCTCTTGTGATCCCACTTATGAGATTCATTCCCTTAATGAAGCTGCTATGATTGCAGCCACTTCCTTTCCATTTGGAAATTCGTGGTCGCCTTACACGCAACTCCAACCCTATGAGAAGACGCGCATTAAGAGAATGCTATTTAACTCTAATTCTTAGTTATATGTTGAGGAGAAAGTGAGTTGAGGTGTGCCGGGGTCGCTCGATTTGGCTCAATTAAACGTTTCATCATTGCCCACTGAGGTTCAGAATGCAGCAGTGGATGGGTCGAGAGATTGCCTGGAACGGCAAGTGATATATCGACCGCTCACTGTCTGTGTTACAGATTCCTGGTCCGCTCTATTTTTATCTCCATCCTCATTCAAGGCTTCCCTTGTACCTGGTATGTTACATCTATTCCAGTATTGAGCATGCACAGCCTTAATGTGCTTGGGGATAAACTTGCCAGGAAACAAGTACTTGATGCTTCTTCTCGCTCAATGCTTCAGTCGACAGCTGACGACCCACGATTCATGTTCATTCATGGCTTCTTTCTCTGGCCGCGACGCCAGAAGAAAGGATAGTTAATTCCATTCAAGGACAGGGGTCAAATATAATTAATTCCTTCACACTCGCGCAATGCAATATGGCACGCTTAGCGCCGAGGCGTATGTTGCCGCGGGCGGCGCAGCAGCCATTCTGGGCTTCACCATTGCGGCCGCAATCGCGACTGTCATTCTTGCTATTATCGTCTTTTTCAAAACTCATCAGCGAGGAGATGACGCTCGCATTGGCATTCCCTGGCTTAAGGCCGCTGGCGGTCTTGGCTCATTGTAGGGCCTACGCACCAACCTCTCACCCGCCGTGCCTCTCTGCTGACCACGTTTCTTCTCTTCAGGTGGCTGATTCTTGCTATTGTGAGCCCGGTGGCTGAATATCTGATCAGGCGGGCGCGTCCAACACAAGGCGATACATTGGCCTACGACCTCGGTATCCAGCAGTTCTCAATCCTCACCAATCTCCTCATGTACGGTGCCTACGCCACTCTTCTTCTTGCCCAGCTCGAGTTCTCTATAGGGCTACGTCGCGTCTGTATTTTATTGCGCGAACAAAAGGTCAGCGGGTTTTTCGAGGAAGCTTCACGTGCACCGCACATTGCTGGCGTCGCCGCATTTCTCGTCGCCCTGATTATGAACGCGAGCGACGTGGTTTGCACAGAGCTATATTACTCTGGCATTGAGGCTGCATTCCTGCCTATGCAAATTACCGCACTGTCCCTTCATGCTACTCTTTGCATTTTCTCTATCGGGACCCTCATCTACACGGCATCCCAGTCTAGAGAGGTGCCCCATACACGCGTAAGTGAAGCCCCAGACATCATACACAGTTTTCTCTTTGAATATCCGAGGTATTGAAACTCGCATACATAGATTTGGGCTCTTCTGATAGCTTTAAACTCGATCGCGGCTGTCCGACACGGCGGCCTCACGATTCTCAGAACCTTTTATAGCATCACCGCCACTCAGGGTGACTTGGATTTCTTGCCTGCCCTTCTAAGCTTCGTTCAACTAATATTTGGTTCTTGGACATTTGTGATTTGCCTTGGAATTGCATATGGCGGCATTGGCTTGACGCATACTAAAGGTGGATTGTGGACAAGAGACCCTTTATTACATCAGACGCAAAAGGCCAAGTTAGCCAAACTCCAGCAACTAGACTAGTTGGAGAGCCGAGAGTCAATCATAAGGCGCTCCAAGTACAGATCTATTCTTGTATTCGTAACTAGAAAATTCAAAGAATAAAATTACACCGTCTTAGGTCTTAGTGTCAAAGGCCAGACATGAAAGCAAACTTGGATAGGCTCGTGATGGTTACAAATCCTCACACTCAGATCCGACCGAGTATCATGAGAGGGATTTAGTTTTAGGGAATAGTTTTATTGGGACGCATAGTAGGAGGGTTATAAAGGGTTAGGTTACTATGTAGAGCGAATTCAGTTGGCTTAGGGTAGCGCACTTGGTGGTTTCGTGAACCCATTGGGAACCCTATTTCAGGTTGCTTTAATAAGCATTGATCTAGACTTCCAATATTATTGACCTGGAGCGAGTCCACTTTTAGATTGGTACCAAACACTTGATGCCAAGCTCATTAAAATCCTTCAGCTGACAGACAGGTTTCACACCGACAATGTCTAACCCCAGTATAAGGGATGAATTCGCGGACATTGAAAAATATCTCACGTCGCTATTTCTGCATTCACGGTGACTTTTCGCATCCTCCGCCACTCACGTCTGCTCAGTATGTCTCAGCTTGCTACTATGTCTTCTCCGGCCACTCTTGTCAATCTGCCAGGTGAGCTGCAACTCATGATCATGGAGCGTGCACTTCCCTATGATCTCGAGTCCCTCGCTCTCACGTGCAAGCAACTTCATGCGGTTGCCCTCCCACGTCTACCGGGACATAATGCTCTGCGACAAAAGTACCGGCGCTTTCATTTCACCGACTCGTACAATCAGCGGGAGAAGAAGGACATCACTGAGACAGTGACGGAGCTCTTACTGGATATTGCAGCGAACCCATTCATCGCCCACTATATCGTTCACGGTGACTTCGGCGACCGGGTCTGCACTGATGAGATCCGACAAAGTCCTTCCAGCTACCGGGGTGCTGTTCTGCAGCGCCTGGAGAAAGAACAGGACAACTTGAGGGCTCTTGTTAAAAATTCGCGCCACCTCGCGATGCTGGGCTTGGACACCGGTGTCTGGTTCGACAATATTTTTGCTGATAGGGACGAGTATGATGAACTCGTGGATTACCCGGTTCGTTGCTTCCCCGAATATAGAAGTTCGCTCCTCCACTTACGATTGATTTGGGCGTGGTAGCTTGCATTCCTGCTCAGCCTGCTTCCTAATCTTGAGTCTCTTACTCTCCCAAAAGAATGGCGGCCCAACTCAGTGTTCAGTTTACCGGACGACTGGGAGCCTGTTAACGACATTCAAAAAGGCGTTCAAGACCTTATCAATCTACTGGTCACTCGTGCAAATGACATCGAGAAAGTTGTGGGAGACCAGCCTTTGCGTAAACTCCATAGCCTGCATCCCACCAAGAATGTTGACACCCAGTTCGGTACGAATATCGTTACAATCGCACCATTTCTAGCTCTTGAGTAAGTCATATGAGTGTCAATTAGGTACTTCTTCCTCATTGAAGGAATACCAGTTGTGACACCAGAGTATCATTGGTTAACATGCAATTTTTGCCTTTTCTAGTTCTTTGCGTGAGGTTCACCACGACTCAGCGGTGTGCAATCAGATTGGGTATATTCTAACGAAGAACCGTAAGGGAGGATCTTCTAAGACGGTGCTTGATTTCCAAGCCAAAGGCAAATACCAAGTGCTCGGTAGGAACCTAGAAACTGCTGTTTTCCAAGATACCGTGATCAGTGGCGAAGCATGCGGAGCATTAATCAGGCATATGCATAAACTGAAAGTGCTTGACGTGGAATACAACATGAAGGATGAAATTGGGTATGAATATCTTTTCTCTTCAATGTTTCTATGTATGCTAATCTTTCGTGCCTTTAGTTATGACTGGGAGCCTGAGGTATGTATTCTCACTACAAACTTTCTATGGTTAAGTAGATTTGAGACCGGGCACTTACTAATGGTTATAAACTTAGGTGTTTCTCTCCGGCCTAATGAGTCTAGGCAAGACCCTTGAAAGCCTTAGCCTCACAGCTAACAATCTTGGCCCTGACCACGGGCGTATATTTCTCCCGGAAGGAGATGTAATGGGTTTACAAAGCTTTGAGGTACTTACTTACCTAAAATTGGATACGAAGCTCTTTATTCATAGCAGGGCTGTCGTCAACAACTGCGCTGCCGAGCCAACAGACGAAGACGACATTGAGACCCCCTCGTTGATAAATATTGCGCCTCGTAAACTGAGGACATTCGTGTTGCATGTTCCAGCCACCCAAGAGGATTACGTCGTGATGGAGTGTCTGTTTGTTGACCTCAGTGAGCGACGAAAGGAGTTGCCAGATCTGAAAACAATCAAAGTCGTCATCGAGAAGCAGGATGTCTGGGGCGATGATCTCGAAGACTGGAATGAGCACGCCGAGAAGATCAAAGCTTTTTGCGAGGAGAAGGATATCACAGTTGGCATGCTATAGATGAAGAATTTATCCGTCAAATCCTCCTCAGTCATTCATAGACAATGCTAGGGATAATTAGGGCTGGAACAAAACCCACTAAGGCCACTTTGATTCAATCTTATTTTTTCTCTGATTTTCATGCGGATCAGAAGAGCGTCTTCCCTCTGGAATAAAAAGCCTCAGTGAGAAGTCAACGCGCGACGAAGAATTTGGGTATAATCTGCTTTTCGTCATGATCAATACTTGAGAGAATCGATGTATTATTAGACACACTGGCCACCGGGTTTGGGTAGTATTCGGTGTCCACATGCGGGAATAATTGATGACAGCATTGCCTAAAACGTCTCGCCGGCCGTTGAACGCTTAGTCCAATCACGAACCCAGGCTAGTTTCTTATTTTCACCTTAGTCCCATGAATATTCAGAGATTCCAATATGAGTAGAAGGAACATTTATATTAGCATATTGCCGTTCTAGCCGTTGAGTCATTCCCCGAAGACTGCATCGCTGTCTGACTAACCACCCGCTTGCTGGAGCAATGGGTCAGGAGTTGAATCCTAAACGGAATTGAAAATGTAATCAAGCGAACCGATGCCCAATAAGCCCCCAGATCATGACTCAAATGTCCACGCTATTCCTTTCGGACTTAAGTCTAGGTGGATCAATGGGTTGAAGAGCAGTCGAGTTCTATACAACCGCTACCGTTACATGAACGGCTCATCAACACGCGAGCGACAGTTCGCTTACGAGCCGGACATAAGCGTTACAATAACTCACATCTCCTCTTTGAGTAAAAGGTAAGAACAGCCCCGACAGATAGAGGGGGCATGGGTATGGGGTTTATTGTAGTGAATCAGTTTACGAATATAAGACTACTCTTGGTTCTACAATATCATTGTGCGAGCTAGGTCTGACCAAAATACGATAACCTTTAATCCTCCAGTTCAAAAAAGAGTCTCTGGGACACGCCCCAAAAAATTAATGCAAATCTTACTTTCGTGTTAGTCAGTCTATTTTCAGAGCAAGGGCTTTTTCCAAACAAGAGACCAATGGCCGCGAACACTACAGTTTTCATGACACCGGAAGAATCCGGCCGTGTTCAAACAACAGTCCGGGATGTCATACAGAAACGGCGAGATCAAAGAGGCCAGAGATGGACACCTCGTGATCCCATATCCTTAATTCAGGAAGCAACATCGGCATCTCTTTTACAGGACCTCTCTTGTGCTGCTTTTGGATTGGGAGCAGCACCTAAGCAGAGCCAGGACACTATTATAGCATACGGCATTGGTGTTCCCTACTTGCCAAGTACTGCCAACCTGCAGGACCTGGTTCCCATGAACCTGAGCGATCTCGGCATGGAAACACATCACCGAGGGCGTGTGCTTTCTCTCCGTAGGGTTTCTCCTGTGGTTGAGATGAAAAGCTCCTCCTGGGCAGCTTTTCAAGGAGATCACCAAAACGAGGTAGAGCGCCTGGAGGTTTTCCTACACACGTCTCAAAATGGCCAAAATATCTTGAATCTAGGGTTTGAATTCCTTGTCAAAGAGCCGTACTATACCATCAACAACCATGGCCAACGCACCCTCCGTATCGACCATCCTTCGGACCTTGTCATCTTAACCTACAATGATGGCCCCGAGTCATGGAGGCGCAGAGACCGGAGCGAGGGACTGCAAAGGGATCATACTCCTATGGAGTGCAAAGAGTTGGGGAACACAGCTCTCTACGACAAAAATTATGCAATGGCGCTTGCGCATTACACCGAGGGCCTGCGCGTGTTGATCATGCAGGATGATGACTCGCGCTCCTTCTTGAAACACGATCTGTATCGTAACCGCTCACACGTCAATCTCATACTTGAACGTTATGATGCCACAATAGCCGATGCTTTGGAATCACTCACTCATAGTGAGGATGGGTCTCAGAAGGATCTTGACGCGAAGGCATACTTCCGCGCCGGTACTGCTGCGTACCGTTTGGGCAATTTCAGGGATGCTAAAGACTACTTTAACGAACAGTTGAGGCTTCTTCCTGGTAATCGACTAGCCAGCGCCTATCTTGAAAGGATTGAAGTGCGGGAGCGTGAGATGAGTGATGGGGCACATGACATGGACAAAGCCTTGCGGAGTCTCTCGAAAACCAAAGGACGGCTAGATGCTGCTGACTTCGTTAGACGCACGAAGGTTAAAAATAGCCCTGTGTCTAGAAGAGGCCTATTCGCAGCAGAGGGCATTGAATCTAATGACATTATCATGTGTGAAAAAGCATTTTGCGTTGTCTGGGGCAATGAGAATGAGGCTTTCTCCGCCTTGACGTGCGACGTACGTGACGATGCAGCTATTCGAGTCTTCCCTGCAGGTTTGCATCAAGCAGTGGTGCAAAAGCTCATGAAGAATCCATCTCAAATAGGGACAGTTTTAGATCTCTTTGGCGACTACGAGGGCCTTGGCAAGAAACCCTGTGCGAGAGATGGGGTTCCTGTGATCGATACCTTCCAGATCCACGATATTGTCCAGCGTAACGCATTCGGTGTCGGGCAGCAGTCGGAGGATGATGGCTATCACAATGCTAGTACAGGGCTTTGGATCAGGGCCTCGTATATAAATCACTCGTGCATAGGGAATGCAAAGAAGGAGTTGGTGGGCGACTTGATGGTTATCCGCGCAACCCGCAGGATCTTGGCTGGCGAGGAGATCATGCATAGCTACGACACGACGAGTGATTACGACGCGAGAATGAGAGCGCTACATTTGACCTGGTGTTTCCATTGCAGCTGCAGGTTGTGTGTTGCCGAGGCCCAGGATAGTCCGGCTGCACGCAAGAAGCGGCTCATGCTGGAGAAAGAAGCAGATCTTTTTATTGAGAGGACCAAGCCAACAGGTGCGGGCATCATTGCTGTTAACAGAGCAAAGAGGCTACGCAGATCTATTGAGGAGACATATAACGAAAAGCATTACAAGAACCTTCCTCGCATAGCACTTGTTGGTATTGAGCAATGGCTACAAACAGCGGGTTGCAGATAACGGGTTGTTGGCAGTTAGACAACATTAGAGCCACATAGAATTCTAACGTTTGAGGATTGAATTATCGGTTTTATCAGCCTCAACTCTTGGAGTTTATGTTGGTATGGCTTACGCATGTCATAATTTCTCCAGGAACGTCTCAAACAGGAGACAGAGGCATGAACGGGATGTATATTTTGGCGATGGAGATAAATGCTTAAGCTTGACCAGGAGTTTTCACTCTCGGAATTTCATCTTACAGAGCAAAGATATCTTGCGGGTAAAGGTTTTTAAAGTGTAGCCAAGAGTGACGCCCAAAGATCTTAGATCCTCCGAAGCCGAAGCCGAAGCCGACACCCTTGTATGCGGCCTGCTGCCAGGATGATGAATGCTGATGTTCACATTGTTGTCCATACTATCCCATTTTAGGGCTCAAATTGGTTGGTGAATAGGGTCTAGTCTTTAAAATTGTAGGTAAAAATACATGGCCTTCCATTCTTGATCATTCCCAATCGAAGTACAGGGATATGCAGATCAAGCACTTGCTCGGTGATGGGCGGAGGAATGGCTCTCGGAAGTACGTCTCGGCGCTCGCACATTCTATGTGTTAACCTTGCAGCACCCGCATTTTAAAAATCTGATTATATTAGGATCTCTTATCCCTAGGACTCGTCTCGGTTGAGTCGAGAGACCTCAAATCTGACATGCCGTTACCGAAAATGTCCTCCAAGGCAGCCCCAACGAGCGACATCGAAGCCGGCAGCAATTGCGAGGCTTTGGAAAATGTAAGAAAACGTTCAAAGCAAAACTGGCATGCCCTATCAAAATTCGTGAACCGTCTATCCCAGCCACAGCCTCGCTAACTTCACTATCATGTAGGTTACATGGGATGGGCCCGAGGATCCTAACAATCCTTACAATTGGCCGGAATCTCGCAAAATCGCTGTTGGAATTGTCTGCTCCGTGAGCCAGCTTGTCACAACCATGTCAGCCAGCATGATTGTCCCAGCCCTCGATAGAATCCTCGAAGACGTGGGTCTCGGCCCTTCAACTGGCCAAATCGCGTTTTCTGTTTTCTTTCTCGGCCTGGGGTTCGCCCCTTTTGTTGTGGCTCCCCTGGCCGAGGTATTCGGTCGGAAACCTGTATGGTTGGCTGGGAACATCTTCTACGTCTTTTGGAACGCAATGTGTCCGGTCGGACATTCGCCAGCATTGATGATCATAGGCAGACTTCTGTCTGGATCTGGTGCCAGCGTGGGTATAACTGTGAGTTCCCTGAGCATAGCAACAAATGAGCAATGATTGAGGGTCTAACCCGGTTGACTGTAGCTTACGGGCCCAGTACTTGCCGATATGTACCAGGCCAAAGATAGAGGCAAAGCCGTGGCTATTGCTGGCCTACTTCCTTACCTTGGACCTGCGCTTGGTCCCATTATCGGTGGGGTTGCTTCCCAGAATCTCTGGTGGCCATGGCTATTTTGGATACTCAGTATCTTTGATATGGCAGGTTTGATCATTGGATATTTCGTAATCCATGAATCATATGCTCCAGTCCTTCTTCGGCGAAGACTAGAGGCCACGCTTGCTGAAACTTCCAAATCGCCCAACGATTGGAAGACAAGCCTTCATAAAACCTGGGACATGATTCCATCCCGGCTGGGCCCTGCATTGCGCATCCCAATTAAGCTGCTTATCCTTCATCCTTCGATACAGATCATCGCCTTCGGAACGGCTCTTGTCTTCGGCGTTTACACGCTTGTTCTTTCCACATTTGCCCAACTTTTCCAGCAGGCCTATCATCAATCTTCAACTACCGCTAGTTTGCACTACATCGCCATTGCGATGGGAGCGTTTGCATGCGCTCAAGCAGGAGGGCCCTTGATGGATCTTATTTGGCGCCGCATGAAAGCAAGGCGACCAGATACAGAACCCACACCAGAGTGTCGTGTCCCATACATGCTTTTCGGGATCATCCCTGGAGTGGCAGGCTTGTTTTGCTACGCATGGGCAGCAGAAAGGGTCACGCATTGGGTTGTTGTAGATATAGGGGCTGGGGTCTTTACATGCGGGAGCTTCATGTTCTCGCAGGGCTTGCTGGCCTACCTCCTCGATGAATTCAACAACACACAGTCGGCAAGTGCAAATGCAGCGAGTCGTGTTGGGACTTATGTTCTTGGCTTCGTATTCCCTATTTTTGCACCGGAGCTATATTCTTCCATGGGATATGGCTGGGGTACTAGTCTGTTGGGTATTCTGCTAGGGGTGTTTGGAGTTCTTACTATTTTGTTGCTTCAACTAAAGGGGGAAAAACTCAGATCAAGAGGGAGGGAAAAGGTCCAAGGCACGGTAAACTGATGCAGTGAGCAACTAGGTAGCTAGTAATCTTCGAAGTGGCTTGCAGCAGCTGCATCAAATATAGATTAGAAGATACATGGAGAGCATAAGCAAGGCTTTCAGACAAGCCTGAGCACCTGCTATTATTATTCAAGTATCCCCGGTAGTTGGCCTTGAACATATCTTTTCCGGGTACTTCAAGGAGAAGGGTGTATGAAGCAAGATGTAGACATCGTATCTGAGAGCATCTTTATCTATCTTTTTATCGGTAATAAATGGCCACTCGTTGCGTGATTTTGATTAATTAAACAGTAGGCGATTAAAGCCCCGGTTCAGGGGAGGTCGGCAAGGCCTCCTACTCACCGCCAGCCTGCATTCTCTCGTAAGTTTGTGGGTCAGGGCCAGCTATCATCGCCAGATTTAATCATTTTTCTAGGTTTTATTAAAGGTGCAATTTAGGTGTTACATTCCACTTGCGGTCTCAATCGGGGCGGATGCATAGCGACCTTCGGAGGCCATCATGCTCGGAATAAGGCTCCTGAAGCTTGCGAGGGAGAAATCAAAATATCAACCATGCTCCTCCACTAAGACATTCAAACTTACATTAATATACAAAAAAATATTCACTAATAAGCACCGCCCCGAGTATCATTGATCATGCATCCGTGGTTCCCATTGTGTTGCTCTGATAGTAAGCACAGGATTAGCGTGAGCTTATCGCCAAGAGCCAAGTAGATCTTTGGCTTTCAGGTGGAGCGATGGCATTAATGAAAGGCTGCAAAACATTCCCATCGGTGCCAGCTAGACTCAAATCAGCGTTGAGATGATCCTTGGAGAGAGCCAGCTCATTGTGGAAGTCGCCGGTATGTGCCGCTTGGTGGCGCAGGACGGGCCTGATTCGAGCAAAGGAGAATCAAATGAGGCAAGCACCGCCAAGCTAAGAGGAAGCCGTCATGCTGATCAAGATGCGTTTTCAGGGCTAGCAATGCCTGGTTTGTAGCTGAAGCGGGTTAAAAATAATTCCTTGCCGCCCACGTCAAGCCGGGGCTGGAATTAGGTGTGGCGCCATGCAGGAGAATGTGTAAGATTGATTAAAACAGACAGGAAGAACCTTGGGCCTCATTTCAGCGGAGGGAAAGGCGAATCTGTAAGTTTGAAAAAAACAACCACACACGGAGTTGGAGTTGCCGTCACCTTGACCTTCTCCCCACTTTTCAGCTATTTACGGGATATTGATGAGGGTTGTTATGCAGTTGGTTCCCAAAGTACCCTTCTTAGCATACAGCTTGCTACTGTTGGTCTCTCGCTGGCCCTGCAGCGCGCATTAGCACGGCATGGCAGTCTTGATCGCGCCTTTGGTTCAGATTAAGTTGGCTCTTTGGAGGATGCCGTTGGTGATCAGGACAGACTCTGGTTTTTCAGCGATAACCATATAGGGCTGAGCGAGGGATTGCACTCATCAAGTTAGTCGGTAGATCTGTCGCAGGGCATCGCCACTGTCGCGAGAATCCTGGGTAAATTATGGCATGGCCACCCTTTGGCATTATCCCGGACGACAGCGGCAGGGGTCTTCGCCACTAGTTCGCTACAGGCAGGAGGTGCACTTTTTGATACTCGAAACATCTCGGGGGCTGCCTTAAGGTGTGCGCCAAAGTGCAATCCTACGGCAACTCAAGCTGTCAGCCCAGGTTTTAACAGACCGGCTGGCCTCCACAATGCCGCCTGCCAGACGACCGTCCGAGCATGGGGTTTGAGAAGCCAAGACTAAGTGCTTATGAATAGCACACAACCTTAATATCAAACGCTATGAGCATTCCGTTAGGTACCTATATATTAGGGTGTTTCTCCTCCTAGAAAGGAGATCTTTGCTCGACATCACTCGATCAAAAACCGCCAAAACGCCAATATCCATCCAGAGCTGGTCTCTTTCGCTTCTCTTTTGCCCTTTTTATCACATTATTGGTGGTCAATAAATTTTCCCTTCTCGTCTATTACAATCTTTATTCAGAATGGTCTCCTTCAAGCAACTTTCTGTTCCCACTGTTGTCTTGCTCGGCCTCGCTGAGCGAGCTGCGGCAGCTCCTTACCCTGCCATGGCCGACATCGACGTCCGCGATGCCAACGGGCCTCTCGACTCCGTGAGCCTCGATCTTCTCGCCCGAGCTCTGTATGAAGATGAGTCCAATGTCGAGCTTGTCGCCCGAGCTCTGCACGACCAGGATATGGACCTCGACCTTGTCGTCCGAGCCATGTTTGACGAAAACATCGACCTTGAGACCCGAGCCGGCATCCTCAGCGCCCTCAAGGCAGTCCCCAAAGCTTTCAAGGGCATCTCCAAAATCAAGAATGTCCTGCCTGGGTCCAAGACGCTTAAGAAGGCGGTCACCGCTGGCGTGAAGGCCAAGAACGGCGTCAAGAAGGTGGCCAACAAGGTGGCCAACAGCAAGCACAAGGGCAAGACTTTTGATCGTGTTCTCTCCACTACCAACACTGCCATGGCTGTTGCCAACACGAAGAAGGCTCTTTCGCCCTCTAAGAAGAAGGCCGAGCCCAAGAAGAAGGCCGAGCCCAAGAAGAAGGCCGCACCCAAGAAGAAGGCTGCTCCCAAGAAGGCCGCTCCTAAGAAGAAGGCCGCACCCAAGAAGGCCGCACCTAAGAAGGCCGCACCTAAGAAGGCTGCCGCCAAGAAGGCTGCTCCCAAAAAGGCCGCAGCTAAGAAGGGCAAGAAGCACTAAAGCATGCAAAGACGAGTGTTCCTACTTGTGAGCTACAGATTGTATAGAATAATGCTAGACCGGAATGAATAAAGAATAATATTGGCGTCACTTTTCAAGTACCAATTGATATCAATCCATGCACTCCGTGAGGCAGAAATCATCCTCTAATGGAGTAGAATTGAAGTTTATTGTTCCTCCATATAACGAACATGACTTGTTTCAGTAAATCATACAACTTTGTCACTACCTCGAATTGACTTACTAGATAGGATCATAAACCGTCAATTCCTCAACTAACACGCCTCCGAGGGGCGGGGGGTGGGGTGTTTGTTACACTCGTGGCGATAAATGACATAAGCAATTCAATATTTCCGTCTCAAGTAACGGTCGTAAATCTTGACGCTACATGCCTTTTAGCAAGTTCATTGACTTCCATTGTGTTGGGAAAGAATAAATCATATATGCGCAGCTAGGTGCAAAAGAAATCATTAACACTTTGATCTCATTGGACCTTACAAGTTTATTTGGTTTATCTGCTTGAACTTGTAATTATTAAAGCATTAATCAACGAAACGAGTTGTCTGTTAAGAATGGGAATAGTGGAAAGACTAGCTGATAAAAGAAGAAATAAATTGCTGCTGTAAGAAATAATTAATCTAAACCGTGTAGGGTAAGTGGCCCCAAGCTGAACATACTCTTTCGTCTGCCAAAATCTCTCTGAATAAGATACCTTGAGAGTTTTTGAGAATTGAAAACTTATAACCTGTCATTTTTTGTCTTTAACAGGAAAGACGATACTGATTCTAGACGCATCAGTCCAAATATCAAGTTGTCAAGGCTCTTTCTGAAGCCAGACGGAGCATATTGTTGTACATATACCAGTCGTGAGGCAGGAAGTCGATACAGAAAGAGAAACTAAGCCTATGATCGTTTCGCGGCTAACAAAGGAATTCAACGTCATTGGAGAAATCAGAACTTCGGGGACCCTAGAACAGGTGGTATTGGCCATGTCATTTCCACAGACTATCGCATCAACCAGTCTGCATTCTCTTGCCTCTGCCAGGCGGCGTTGTATATCGACCGCGCCTGCGAGTATGTAAAGATTAAAGGCGACTTGGATGCTAATATGGTTGCAGGGATCATGTCCTTTTCAGGAGAATTGGAAGACTTCTATTCACTCATCGAAGAGAAGGAAACCGATAACAGTGTGGTAATAACCTCGCATGGTGCAAAAAGTCTCGCAAACTCAGCATTATTTCTAGTTCTCAACAGATTAGCTTGCCCAGAAACTGTATCCCCCGAGTCTAACTACCACATTGGAGGCGGCGCGAAGAATCCTGTGGAAGCCAGCGTGCTTGGGCGAGCTGTGGAAATTATCGAGCAGGCAAGCAATAAATTTCATATCAGGGCTTGCCAGATGGAACAACATATGTGTAATCTCCCCCCGAAGGATGTCTCTACTCTTCTCAGCACATTTTCCCCATTTTCACTGGATGCAATATATATCTCTGCCGCTACCCTCCTCTGGCTGTGGTTGGAAAGCGGGGATGAAAGTCATCGCACGAAAGCCTATGAGAGTGAGACACACCTCGAACGCATAGGGCAACGCTGGGGGCTGGCAAAAGCATACAGTAGGCTGGTCCGGGATTATGTTTCCCTGTTTGAGCCCTACGATTAGATTGAGTTGATTTGCCAATGGAATGAGGCCAATGCGTTTGATAATACAAACGATAGTCTTTGTATGAAGCCTAAATGTAGAAGATTTGGCAATATATCAACATTGAAGCCTTTGAGCATGAGCAACCTCATTTAAAACTCTATATGAGTTAGACAAAACGCAAATGAAATAGGATAGAAGCCTAACCGTTCTGAATCGAAATCGAATTGAGATGAGAATGAAAGACTCCAATATCACTCGGCGCCAAGGCTCATTCTATCTATGGAGATAAGAAACTAGTCAAATTGGCCAGTGGTGACTGGCATATTCTCCTCTGTTAGAATATATTCGTTTGGTATTTTTTGAAGCTAAACAGTACACCGAAACCAAGCCACCTTTCAATGGTGAGTATATTTATACCACGCGCACTTGGTTCTCACCGCAAAGCTGCTTGAGGATCCGCAGTGTTTCAGATTGTGTATCGAAATTCTGAGCTGTCGTTGATAACGTATTCGCCACGATCGGCTTTCCTATTTCGATGTTGGAATAGCAGGGTGAGCACTACTGTCAAAACAACACCAAGCGCAATAGAACTTTATAACAAATTAGCTCGATCAATAGTAATTGGCATCCGGCGTTGACAGGAGAAACGACAATGCTTCAGCCGTCAGTGCACTGGGAATGCGGCTTACACAAGACAAGCAATTATTCCAGGCCGGTAGAGGGGAGAATCTTGGCTTCTGAACACAAGACTTCCAGAAATACCTCCAATTCCACCAAATGCCGTAAGAGTAGCGGAGCAAAACGCGCGTTTCCATTGCCCTCGAATATTATTTGCCTGTTTAGATAATGGAAACAAGACATCAGCATGATTGATAAACTGCAGCGAGCAGCGTGTGAGACGAACCTGGTAGGCCATGATCGCGGGGATATTGGCATTCACTCCAGCCACGGCAATGAAAATGCCAAAATACTTTACTGCAGCGCTGGGGTGAAATGCCATGATGGGTAGACCGATGAGGCTGATAAGCGAATTAACATATATGATTAGTGCTCGCTTCTTATATCGATCGCCTGCCCACGACCCTGCGTACATAACGAAAGCGGAGAAGACGTATGGGGGCGAACCGAGACACTGCGATGCTGCTACGCTAAACTTGAGGTTCTGTCTCAAGACAATGGGGAGAAAGAAAGCGAAGGAGTATGAGACTGTGGTGGTCAGGCTATAAATTAATTGAGTAGCGTTAGCTTCAGTGTTCGTTCAAATTGCGGAAGAGAAGCGAGTAGAATCGAAAAGGGAAACGCGTCAGTATATTCCTTACAAGAATAGGAGTGCGAACCCCCAAATCTCAATCTCTTTCGCCGGCTTCAGGAAAGACACAAGTGAGAATGGTTCAAGTTGGGTATCGCCGCGGTCCTCATTAAGCCTTTCCAGTACGGCTTTGGCCTCGTCTTGTTTCAGGAACAGAGGGGATGGGCTATGGACTTCTTGGTCAGGGAACTTGACAAGGACGATGAAAGCAAAAATGCCGACCGCGCAGGTCAAGATTCCCTCGAGGACAAAGATCCTAATGCGCAGACAGCAAATATCATTAGTCCCAATTAACTGATATATGCCACAACTTAGAAGGATGGAGACGGAATGTTTTTAGTATCTCACCATCGCCAACCTCGCAGGCCCCCATGGCCCTCAAGCTGCATCAGCCCATAAGCAAGGATTCCAGACAATGCAGACAGAATACTGCCTGTTAAGTAAAAAACAGAGTATCTCTTGGCGATCTCGACTATGGGTTATTTGGTCAGTCAAAGGTAATTCCAATGTGGGTAGGAAGGCTCATACATCTTGTGTACCATGTGGACAGGAGATACACCGCACCAGGAAAGAAACCAGCTTCAAACGTCCCTAGTATAACACGAAGAGGGACCATTACTCTCCAGTCGTGGACGAACCCAAACCCGATAATAACGGCGCCCCAGGCAATACAAATGCTAGAGAGGAAGACCTTGGGCCCAAGCTTACGACAAAGGACGGTCATAGCTGGCTGAAAGATGACGTAGGAGATGAAGAACATCAACGTGATTGTGCTATACCCATACCCAGTATTAAGCTTGAGATCATCAAGCATTCCTGCTATAGCTGCATTCGAAACATTCTTCCGATCCATGAGCGATATGCCGTACATTAGACCCAAGGCAGGGATCAGACGAAGATCCGCCCGCCGGCGAATACGCCTCATCTCCTTTTGCGTGAATTCTCGAACATATTCAGGCTTTTGGGTATCATCTAAGGTATTATTCTTGTCTTCTGTTGGGTTAGGTTCGACTTTCTCATTGTGGCTGAAGTCGGGCCGTTCTTTTTCGTGAGAGGAGGACATATTAAGAAGAATGAAACGGTAATGCAAGCCAAATTTGAGACCAAGGACCAGAAGTAGGCTTGGTCGTGATGTAGCATTTGCAACGATACTGCAAGCGTATTCATACAACTAGGACTGACCTTGCCGATCGCCGGGTGAAGAATTCCGACTCAGACGCATGATAACGTACTCCCTGCAACTCTTAGTATCTTGCAAACAATTGGAAGAATTTTCATTGGACCGGAACGTTTCAATTCACCCTAGAATGATATCAGACGACCAAAGACTGTTGTATTCTCCATGGGGGCGTGGAGTCTGCCCAGAACCCCCTCTTGAGAAAGTGCGGGGTTGGCTAAATACAGGGTTGCGAGACGCCTCGGATGTATTCTAGCTTATGGGTATTAAGCTTAATTAGATTATCTTTTCCGGATTCGAAGATCCTTCATCTACTTGGAAGGTGTCTCGGGTTATTCAGACCCCGTAGGAGGAGTTATGTAGCAGGCAATAATTCTAAACGCAGTCCTGATTTCTCAAAATTGCAGGATTTAAAATGTGGAGTACACTCAGTTCTGGGTCCCAGAAATGTTGGAAAGCGTGAGCATATTAAAAGCTTGATCAGTAACGACGATACCCATGTATCATGGCTTGGCTAACACCAGATGTGATGCATGGTTTGGTTGCTTGAGTCCTGAGTTTTGAACCTTCCGGGCCACCTTTTGGGAGCGCCTGTAGCAGAGGCAGACTCAATGGTCACCATGCTGTATTTGGTCCAGAGGTCAAAGAAAGGGGCCTGACTGATATCCCTTTGACGTACGAGCCAGCGGTTTTGCGGCAAACAGAACACCCTGTGTATCTTACGATCCCGGCTGGCCGCGAAATGGGAAAAGTTTCGATGAAAAGGTCAAACTTAAAGGCTGTGCTGGATCTACGGTAATGGTTCCTGGTAGTCGGATCGATGAGGCAATGAGGAGAGGAGGCGTTTTTGGCATCCGCCAGCGATTCTCCTAGTGGTTCAGCAAAGCATTGTTGGACTACTGCTCCCAATGACGTGAAGAGTTGGGATGTAGGTAACTCGCTGATTTTTCAGATCGCGTTTTGTGTGTGGCTTGCACCCTGAAGGCGCCGATTTATTCTGCGTCCATTATCGACTCACTGGCCACCGACTTAAAACTTGAGGAGGATGTCGCGTTTGGATAGCAAGGCAGAAATGAATGAACGAGTGACGCCAACTGTGTGCGTTGATAAAACGTAATTATAGAGTGTTTAATTCTCACCATTTTATTTGAATAGGACGAGACAGCCAAGAGCTTTGGATGGCAACCTGCGCGTTGGTGTAACAATTCAACAGTTCAGAGTCTGCTCTCCTTCTGAGGATGGGAAGGGCGAGTGTTGCGTCCGATCTAGCAACAATAGGACTCCCAGACTGGCAATCTTGATCGAGATGGCCCCGCATCAAGAGCCCGAAAAACGGTATAGTTTCTAGAAATACGTGATCAGAAATCTAGGCATCTTTCATTTAAAGGTTACTAGGAATAGGTGGTTCCTATAGACTGTCCATTGTAAACCACTTGAAGTAAGGTCAACCTCTAAGTCGCAAAGTTGAAAGGCCTGACTAGAGGAAAGCAGAGTGTTCATGAAGTCACCAACGGCAGTCTGAAATCATGCATTCTCAATGTTTTAAATTTACGTCACGTTCATTGTCTCTGAGATACGATTCATAAAAAATACGATCGAATCAGACCAGCCCACTAGCTACAAGGTCTTTGTAACCACAACACATAGTCCCAACTTTATCGTGACTATTAGTAACTCAAGCCATGCCCAAATCTGAAAACAGGATTGACGGTGTCAAAAGGAACATCCTCCATTTGCGCTTCCACCGCAGCATTAGATCTTGGCAGATCAAAAGGTAGTTTGCCTTCCGGCTTCGCATCGCCGAACAACACATCCACGAATGCCTCGTCTGCGCTTCCAAAACTTGCCAACACAGCTGCTGCCTGTTCTATAACCTCGGGGACAGCAACAGGACGATTAACGTAGATGTCAACAATGGTTGGAACAGCAGCATAGATGGCCGCTTGCCTGGCCTTTTCACTGTCAGAGTACTCGAGGGTCCCGCCTCTAAAACCAAACACGGCATCCAAGGTGCCATTGCGTGGGTCATATGGAGACGCGAGACGAAGAAGTGCAACATCCGCATCATTGACTGAGTCAACGCTGACAAGGCGCTCATCTTGAAGCTGCGTAAGGTTCAATCCCTCGGTATATACCTTAATCTTGTCCCCGAAGTTGCGGAGGGGCAAAATCTTATCGCGGTTACTGAGCAAGGTATATGAACGGCGTTGAATCTCCTTGCCGAGATTTTTGAATTCAACATTTCCAGTGACTTCTTCAGCATCGTCTGGGTTGACGAAAGGATTATCAAAAAGGCCAAGAAGAAATTTCTCTTTGAGGAGCTTCCTGACTGAAATATCAAGTCGTGACTCAGGGATAATACCCTCACGGACGAGCTGGATCAGTAACTCGGTGCGTGTTTCGCCGCCAAATTGATCACATCCGGCATCAAGAATCTTCGCGGCCCGCTCCAACTCGCTTTTGTCTTCCATTCCCCAAGCGCGCGCCGGGAAGTCCAGGCCACCCAGCTCGCCATCCGTGATAAGTCCCCAGTCGGTCACAACAATGCCGTCAAATCCAAGCTTGCCCCGCAAAAGCTCGGTGACAATCTGTCTGTTGAAGCTGAATCCGACCTCTTCAAATTGAGTGTTGATAGGCCTAGAATAATAAGGCATGATCTGTCTTGCACCCGCAGCTAATGCGGCTTTGAAGGGAAGAAGATGATAGTCAAAGTTGTTCCCTGGATACGTCTCGTTCTTGCCGGTTGGGAAGTGAGAGTCTTCGCCGTTTTCCATCGACCCGCCTCCTGGGAAGTGTTTGGTCACAGTCGTGACCGAACTGCGTCCAATTTGCTTTCCCTGGAATCCTTTGATGTAGGCACTGATAAGACTACTCGTTAAATGAGCATCCTCGCCCCAAGTTCCATAAATTCGTGCCCATCGAGGCTCAGTGGCCAAATCAACTTGTGGATGCAGAGCACCACGGAAACCAACACTGATGTACTCTTGTCGAGCAATGTCTGCAAATTTGTATACAAGCTCCGAGTCTCGAAGAGCTGCAAATCCAAGAGTGTCAGGCCAGAGAGAGAATTGCCCTGCACCAACTGTAGCTCCACGTGCCGTTGAATAGTGATGGCGTGGATCAGTGGTCAAAGTGATTGGTATTCCGAGACGCGTATCAAGTGCCTTTTTTTGAAGAAGGTTATGCCATTGAGCAAACTTTTTGGCGTCCTCCACCAAGCCGCCGAAGTTGAAGTGTGTCATCAGTTTCTCCACGACAACAACATCAGTTCCGTTTGATGAAGAAGAGCCAGGAAAGAGAGTATAGTTCTCTCCCATCTGCAAACTGTTCTGGAACATCTGACCGGCCTTATCTTCTACAGTCATGCGCTGAAGAAGATCTTCCACTCTGCTGTCGACACAAACAGAAGCATTTCGATACAGTGGTAAAGGTGTAGCTTGTGATCTAACATCAAACAAGCTATCCTGTGCCTCAGAGGCAGAACATGCTGAGTACGGCAGGAAAGCTGCACCTAGAACAACTGCAAAAGGCAACATTTTGTAGGAAGGAAATGCTTAGCCGGGAACTATGTTGAGAGAGGAAGCTTCCTTGGAGCAAGCATTTTCCTTCCAGTTATATACACGCACAAGCCAAATAGAAGACGATGATAATTGCAACTAAAACCTGCCTACTCTCCCCACTACCCACGACGAGCTCCGCATTACGGCCGCGAAACTAGACGATGTCCTCATAAATCTCCACCATGAGGAAGGGTGATGATGGGATCCAGCTCTGGTTTGGGCCATCGATGGCTAAATCTCGGTGACCAAAGCCAGTTATATGGCGGTGGCTCAATACATGACCAATGCCGTCTGCGGCAGATAATAGGCTATATTGTCAATCCCACCCTAAAATAACGTTCCCCGCGTTCATGACCATGTGATGCAGGCCTCAAAATCGGCCCGTCCATGCTGTGACATATCATTCTCCACTAGGGACACATTTTCAGTGTAGCGTGAGTTGACATTGATGGGGACGGAGTGTTCGAGCATGAGCATCTTCATCTTCACCGACGCGACCTGACTCGGAGAAATGAAAGTGAAAAGAGTAAACAAGCCGGCAAAATCTCCAATCATGAGAGAATTAGTAATTGAGGCTAGCTAGTTCATAAAACTGCATCTACCGCTTTTTTGTTACCATTGAGCAGTAATTAGTTGATATTCTACCATATGGAGGAAATGCCGCATGGGCGAAGATCGGCGAAGTAACCTCGGCTTTTGTGCATCTGCATATCCCAACCAGAGTGCCGGGATTTAGCAAGCTCTTCCTCTGCCAGGGATCTAGGGATTAAATTGTAATCAACGCTCATTTTTACCGCACTATTACTCGAATGGGAAGATGCAATGATGTGAAGTATCCTCACAGATGTCGCGCCAGTCGCCCCAGCTCAGCCCACTCCTTACTACCTTACCATGAGTACCAATTGATAGTTAATACAATATGCATTGTGGAGCTGGCAAGTCATACCGCCTCATCCACCCTTTCTAATGTAGATTCGCGTTGATAGCGTGGGATACATAATACCCCTAGATTACATGGTTGGAGCAAAACGAAGCTACTGAGGCTCAATGCTGACATTTGGGCTGATATTAGCTCATCAGGGAGGAGAATGTTACAGATAAGCAGTTACGGTAGCTAAATCATGGACGTATTTCTTTTTCAGATAGTATTCAGTATAAAATGTCAAATCTTCACCACATTCATGATGTAGGTATTGATAGTGAAGATATCCCAGTGCTATGTGCTCTACTTGACCCTTCCCAGAAATTCCTAATATTTAGAGTCGCAGGAGAATTCTTTTTTAACTCGGATTCCATTGAGTGGAAAGTCATCGGCATGTTCATCCATCACTGTACCTTTTTCCGCATAACTTATCGTTTTGTTTTGGTGCCCTTGTATGTTCTCCAAATACTCAGCATCGGACACTCCTCGTCGTGGTACTCCAGATGCTGGCCCTGCTACTGAATCCTCAGAAAGAGAGACCGCTTCATCTGACAGTCTATCAAACGTATTTCTGCTATCCGGCTCGCCTGTGTTCACAGTGCCGCGATTTCTATCATCGAATCGGCCGCTCTTGTAGGAAGTAAGCTCGTGAGATCGAGAGCCAGTACCAGACCTATTAAATCGGGTGGTGTGTATGCCAATTAGACCTCCTAAATAGACAATAACGGGAAGAAGAGTGGGCAGGTTTGCTGAGACGATGCCTGCGGACATCTCGATGGTTGTCCATCCGACAGTAGGGGCGAGAGTGTAGGTTGGGTCAAGATTGCTATACGTGAATAGAACGCTCGTGCGGTAGGCAGATGCGAAAATGACGCTTTTAAATCATATTCTATTAGTAATTTTCCTCTGTCAAATGGAAAAATGTGTCTGGGGCTGAGATGAGTCAACATACAAAAATCCAAGGCCAAATGCCAATGTGAGGCCTATCTTGGCTGTGCTTCTGAGTTGGAGCACCCAAATTTGCCGGATGGGTAGTAAGAGGATTAACAAGTCTGTCAGAATGGTTGACGCTGCGTTGGCAATCCAGGTTCCTACTTGATCGATACAGCGCCCGGGGAGGTCAGGGTACCAAAGTTTTTCAACCGGGACACAGATGAATATGAACAGGAATGTCACGCAGATAACCCAGGCTATGACAAAAGACCCGATGATCCAGGTCATCCGTTTGAAAAATGGGATGCGGAATACTCTGTAATACATGAGGAGAACAGCCAGCTTGGTCCAGCCCAGGTTCCAGGCGTAGAAAACTTCGGCGGCGACCAGCCACTTGGCCAGAAGGACTATTTTGCTTGGGTTGACCAAGTCAGCATGGATGCCCATTCCCTGGGCGTTCATAGTAAAAGCACACCCGATGCAAACCATATACCAGGCCTGATCCTCAAGTTAGACGATAGGTAGAACCATCAGCACATAAATCAAAACGGTGCACTATACCATGGAGAATATAATCATCCAATCATCCCACCACAGGCTCTGTTTTGTCAGACGTCGAGCCGCGAGCCGGAGAGCCACAGATAAGAAGGCCAGGAGAGTAACAGAGATCAAAGTCCCCAATGTCCATGGCTGGATGTTGTATGGATGAAAGCCCGGTAATCCTGGAAGTTTGGATGTTGAGGGGTCTACATCTTCGCCCGCCATTTCCAAAAAATACAATCTGGGAACGATTTCCAGTCCAGGTTCACTGACAGCTTGATCCTGTTCACACAAACTTCATTGCGCTGGTTTGCTGTCTTATACGTTCTTGGGAGCTTAGCATAAGAAACCCAAATATGCTCCCCTTATCCCAGCATCGCAGTGATCTACCATCCCGGATTTTTTAGTGCCAACGACACATTTTTACTAGTGTTTTACTAGTGACGAACTCATTTCGGAGTCTGGAGTGAAAACGATTCCGCCAACATTTTGTCCAAGCCAACACCTTACACCTAGCTCGCTCTATATTACCCCTTTGGAAATTAAATGACATGGAGATCACAGTGCATTTGACAGCGCCCAACTCTTATTGCGTGACGTTTGCGGCCTCCAAATAAATTAAGAAACAGAATCATCAGTAGGCTCTTTAGACATAATTAGCGGTCTTGAAAAGCTTCAAAATTGAAGGCTTGAGGTTGTGCAGCGTTGTAGTATAATATCTCACATGTAATCACGTGAGTAAGATTTCTGCACAAGTCAGACTACAGGCAAAAAGAAAGGAAGAAGAAACAGAGCTCCAGGTGATGGCTTAGTCAAAAGAGTGGTGGAAGTGCCATGACTCAAGAGGCAGCCCGTAGGCAGCCCGTTGGTAGGCAGCCCGTTGGTTGGCAGCCCGTTGGTAGGTGAGACAATGCGACGGCCAGAATGGGCTGACTTCGGTGGACCAAGACCAGAAGTCCCCAAGGCTGCGTCCAGCTTGATCGGATCTGGAGGCTCTGGCTCCCCAAATGGGTAATATTTGAGGCTATGGGAGACGGAAGTCAACCAACGACTTAATGCAACTAGGACCCATATCAGCATGCAATGAAACCCGGGCTATTCTAACGCCGCCGTATATAACCCCAAATTGGAAGGCTGCATGACTAGTGCTGCACTGGTATTATTAGAAGCGAAATTGTTAGAAGATGCGTGTAGAAAGGGCAGTGCCTCAGTCCTACGCGAGAATCTGCGGGCAGACAGTATACCTTCATGGTTTGGTTGTGTACGAGTGTACGTCTAGCGATTTCACAATTCTTATCCGAGTTATTTACGGTGGTTATGAGGATCCTTTAACGGTGGCGTTAGAATGGCCCATGGAACACTACCTGGAATGATGATCACAACTTACCTTACTCCACTGTAAGCTGCAGACAACAGACATGCAGACAACAGACATGCAGCCGAGATGCAGCACTGCCCACTTTCGCTACTTGCCAGTCGCCTAACGCCGAGACGCTCTCTGCCAAGAATGTGAGTCCGGACTTTCACAGCCTTACTACCAACAAGTTTAAAAGACGCGTGTGCTACGTACGTTATTTCAAAGTACCTAAGCTGTCTTACCCCCCAAGTCTGATTTTCTTCCATTCTTTCTGCTTTTCTCTCTTGTTTCAAAGTACCTAAACTATCTTACCCCCCAAAAACTAAGTTTTCTTCCATACTTTCTGCTTCCCTCCTCTTGATACCCCCAGACAGACAAAGTACCTATCACCATGGCTGCCGCTACTACTATCAAAGTTCCTCATTTGGGAGGAATCACTGCAGGCTACCGCTTGTCAGGTGGGGTCGTCGACCCAAGAAAACCAACATTGGTACTGATCAACTCTATGTGCACTACATCCGCCCTCTTCGAATCCCAATTCAGCAGCAAGGCTCTCACCGACGCCTTGAATCTCCTGGCGATTGAGCCCCTTGGCCATGGGGCGACAAGCTGCCCCTCCGAGCACTTCACTTATTGGGACACCGCCATTATGGCGCTCCAGGTCATGGATGCCCTGAAGATCAACAAGGCATTTGCCCTCGGTACTAGCCAGGGAGGCTGGATGGTCGTCCGTATGGCACTGCTCGCTCCAGAAAGGGTAAGTTCCCAGCCATTCTCTCATTGAAACATGCGCCTTTCCAGTTTAATTTGGTGACTGAGACTTGTTGACACGTCCAACGCCACCTTAGATCCTCGGCCTCCTACCCTTGGGTACATCCATGGACTACGAGTCGGCTGCCTCACGTGAAAAGGGATGTTGGGATCCCAAGACTTCACTCAAAGGCTTCATTGAATCTTGGACGAGTACTGAGCCCACCCCTGATTTCGTAGTCGATGAGGCTTTGGCACAGAGCGTCTCAATGCTCGGATTCTCCGGAGCTGCCAGTCCTGAGACAATGGCTTTTTGGAATGAGACAATC
This sequence comes from Clonostachys rosea, assembly GCA_026958235.1. Taxonomy (NCBI): domain Eukaryota; kingdom Fungi; phylum Ascomycota; class Sordariomycetes; order Hypocreales; family Bionectriaceae; genus Clonostachys; species Clonostachys rosea. Next base: position 2,085,614 of record CP110208.1, read on the forward strand.
AAAAGTGTGTATAGTGGTGACAACGGCCGAAAGAAGGTCCGCATGGCCACTCTTAATCTCTGTCACCGTGATGGGCTCCTCACGCGTCTTGGAGATGTCAAATGCCCGGTGTATTGGCTTCAGGTACATCTTTTCCAACCCAACTTGAACGCAATCACATTTCTGACTGAAGACTAACTCGCTTTTAGGGACCCGATGACCCGGTGTATGGTAAGATCGTTCCAAACGAGCACATCAAGCTATTCACATCCTCGCCTGAGGCTACGATAACTTTTGTTGAAGGTGGCGGCCACTTCTTGAATGCAACAAGCCCCAAAGAGACTGAGGAAGCTATTTTGAAGATGGTTAAAAAATACTCATCCCAGGAGTCTCTAGAGCAGGATTACGCCTGGAATCTTTTGCAGAGATCCCACCGCATCTAGCAAGTTGATGTAGTGATTACTCAATGCACAACCATTCAAACTTATGTAGCAATGCCCAATTCCATCTGACCTTTTTTCAAGAAGTCGTCTCATCCGAGGTAGCATATACCGAGATCAATTTTGTCCAGACCACACTGGTAAATGAAACTTTAAGTAATACCCTTACTGTTCGACCCAGTAAATTACAAGACGCCCAAATGTATAGTCCGCTGTGAATTAGATTACCTCCATACCTAGGTTGTATCAACATTGACTAAGAACGCACAACTGTACTGCAAAAAGCTCCACACGAGAATAGGGGCCCGGGTCTTTGTGATGCCCAGTCACCTCATGCACTTGATCTTGCTTCTAGCTTCAACACATTAACGAAGAGCAATCACATGGTTAATGAGACCGCGGGCCTTTGTCTAGGATAGCATACAATTATGACGAGTCACGTTTCTTTTTCCTATGACGTGAGGGCGAATGAAGCCTCATTTCCAGGGGTTCCACAGAAGAGGAGACGCGACATGGTTATTCTCCCCCGCATCCGTTCCTACATTACCTGACATTGAGATAAATTTGTCGACCAAAGTAAGGAGCAATCGCAATGGCCTCAACATGCCAAGACCGTATTCTGAGCGCTCCCGCACATCACGTTAAGGCGACCCTCGCATTTCTATGCAAGGATAGCGAGGTGGAGAAACTCACCCTTGCACGTCTCGACGCGTTGGCCAAAATGGAGAAGGCCGCGGCCGAAGCACCCGGCAACAAGCGAAAGGCCACTGAGGAGTTAGCCGTCTGTGTCCAGTGTGAAACCCCCTTTTACAAGGACGAGAATCACATTGGCGCTTGCTCGTACCATCCGGGTTAGTCTACCGTGCTTTTTCTCTTGCTCCTACCCCTCTCCTGTCTGTGGGATTCTGGCTGTCTGGAACATATGACTGACCTGAGCAGGCGAGATGGAAGTGGATGATGACAACGACTTTTGGGCGGACCATGATGAGAATATCCATGGCACTATAGACTCTGACTGGGCGCGAAAGGAATACCCCGGGGGCTTCATATGGTCATGTTGCGAGAAGAATGCTGAAGGGGCTCCTGGCTGTACAACGGGCCCACGAAAGGTATAGATAGCCCAGGGCGTAGAAGCGTCGATCGCCACCGAGGCTTGATCCGTCTCCTGGCCTGGCCTGAGGGGGCGACGGACGACCAAGGGAACAACTAAATCAACTGGAACAAACTCTACTGTAAGAAACTGTCAGATCATTTGGGAAAGGACTTGTTCGTTGAGGTGCAAGGCAGCCAAGGCGGGTCGCCATGAGGCTGATCCACAAAAGGCGTGGAAAGACGGCAGTGAAGATGAGGAGGCTTAAACATATGGGTGAAACGTGTGGCGAAGGGCACAAAGTTGGATCGCGCCATTATACACGTGTCGATGGTGCTGATTTATTAGCTCTACTCTCAGTTATTATGGCCACTCATCCTGTACATCAAGAGTGTATTCAACGTAGGGCATCAGCATCTTACATGTGACTATTTCTTTTGAGGATGGTAATAGAAAAATCCCGAATTCACTAAAGGTAAGGATGATATGAAGATCATATCACGGTGATGGATTTATAAAGTAAGATGGAGCTTCTGCTAAGCATCTAGGGACAGAATAAAGCATCATTACTCATTTCGTCTGCCATTTTTCATTTATTCGACGCAACTTTGAGGTTTGCAAAATCCAATTCTAGTCCGCATGTGTGTATAACAGCTCACCAAAGTCCGTTTGCATCTCGGGGAAGCAATCAAGCATCGACATGGAGTCTGGATTGCGGTTGCCTAGATAAGAACTCCCGCAAAAGTCCATAGACATGTCCGGTCCAAGGTAAGGAAACGCGGCAATGTAGCTGTTCGCGGTAGCGGCGTTAATGTGGAAGTCCACCTCTGCCACGCCTTGGGACTGAGAATGGCCCGAGAGGCTCATACAACTGCTAGATGGGTATCGATTGAGTCCCTTGACAATAATTTGCAGGCTGCGTTCCAAGAGCGGGCAGATTTTCATTCCCGCGTTGAGCGCACGGAGATATGTTTTCAGCGTTTGGCTCGCAGGTCCTTTATTGCGTTTGGCATCTTCTAAAATGGCGGATGCGCCAGTCTAGATGCAGTAGCCCATCAGGTAAGCGATGTTCTCCAACCCAAACGTTGACTCGAGTAAGAATACAAGTGCTTCAATACTTTGTGATGCACTAATGCAAACCTTGTAGTAGGATGGGATAGACCAAAATGGTCGGTGAGTTAATATTACAGTTGTAAAGTGGAAAAAGCTGTTTGTTCATATAAGCGAGATCCAATGTAGAAAATGATGGCCTCGGGGAATCCTTACTTTTGGGATATAATATGTGGTGGTGGACAGACGGTAGGAAGATTATGGGGGTCGTACTTGAGGTGGCGTGGCGAATTTTCTCGCCATGAATCGAGGCGTGACTTGATATCCTTGATAGTTTCTTCGGCATTGGTTCGATTCCGGCGATAGTAAAGCTGAGCTATGATGTCGTGGATAATCATGGAAAGCTTACACGAGTTGACAAAAGTCGATACGTCGTAGTTACGCATGGGCGGGTACTGATTTTGCGTAAACTTGGTGAGGTTGAGAGAGTTCCCATAATATGGCGACCATATATCTAGATCGGTGGAATCATCCACTGAGGAAACAGTCAGCTAGAGAGACTCAAGCAGAGAGCACAACACGTACGGAGGTCGAGAGTGTCAGGATGGAGGACTTCAGTGACAGCAGGCAACCGACCGGCATACAGACTGGTAGCTCTGGCGATGATGGTCAGCTTGAGCAAGACACGTTGAAGCAAGTACAACAGAGGCTTACTTGACCCAAAAATAGCAACTCCAGAAGAGCCTGCGCCGAACTTCGAGATCAATTACTCCCATGCCTCTCAGATCCGGCCCGCTATGTTGAAGCCCCAGGTCGCTGGCCATGCGAAAGGCGATGCCGCTATACACCCAGGCTTTGGAAATGGATCCCTGTGCAAGATCTCTAGCACTTAGTTGTAAGAGGGCCTGCACCGTGGGGATCGAGCTCGGCTGCTGAATTGCGTTGCCCAGGAGGCGACGAGCCCGGGCAAGCAGCATGTCCGCGTATTCGCCATCCTGGTATTTGGCAGCGTGTGAGCAGATAGCAGTAAGGAGGAGCTCGGAATAGTAGCGTCCTCCAGTAGCCATATCTCGTACCCACGGATACACATCGTTAGCCAACTGCACAGTCAATATCTCCCTTCCGGCCCCTTCCCGAGACGAATACGTCTCCGACAAGGGACCCTTTATTCACATGGATATGTGCTGGAGCTGCTGTGGAGAGTGTTGGTGGATAATCGGCGAAAGGCCGCGGTCTCCTCCCGTATTACGCATCTGGGCCAAGAATTTGCGCCCATAGGCTTGGTAACTAACTCTCGCGCCCTCGGCATTAGGGAGAAGTTCATCTCGCCCTCGGCCCAACTCCATTGACTTTGGTTGTCGCAGCCGCGCCACGGCCGAAAAGATCTTCCCCGCTCTGAGACGCCAGGGTGTTCTCATATTGTAGAATAAGCACACTCTTCAGAAAGCTGTACCATGGTACATTAGCCTAGAGCAGAAAAATGCATAGCGGGTTGGATGGCTGGTTTACGACGCATGGAAACCCGATACCCTCGAAATCCTTCAGATTCACAATCCTATGCGTAGACGTATATGTGACATCGGCATCGAAATACACCTCCATAGAAACGCTAGTACTACTAAGTATACCAGTCTTCAGAATCCCTACAGCCACATCTAACAACTCACTTCGCTCTCGGATCAAGATGAGCAATAACATCTTCACCAGACCCGGTCGAGATATCTCAACTGATTCTGGTTTCCTTCTAACATAGAGGGTTGATCTGAGGCCGTTACAGTTACTGTCACATAATGCAACTCGTACATATAGAAGAACAACAAATAGCCTGCAACAATGCATAGGAATATCCGGATTTTTTGCATTATCTACTTTATCTAGTTCAAAACACCCGTGTTCTTCGCTGCCAAATCATCCGCCTTCAAAGCAGGCCTATCAGCATTTCCGGCAGTAGTCTACTAAGCTATTAACACTTCCGTCATCGTTTTAGAGTCTCGCACTAGGTTCAACTTACACCACCATCAACAGGCATGATTAAGCCAGTGATCCACCCTGTTTCTTTGCTGGAGAGAAATAAGATTGCTGACAAGACTGTTAACAAACCTCGCTTCAACAAGTGGGCAAAGGAATTTAACAAACCGTAGCCAACATCCCAGCCAGTGCCTTCTTTCTTCATTAGGTTTTGGTTAATTCTGGCTTGTCTCATTTCGTCTGTCATGCCTCGCCCACGTGTCATGGGCATATAAACCATGCCAGGCGCCACACAGTTTACTCGAATGTTTTCCTGTCCATGATGAGCGGCCATTGCGCGAGTCATCTGAATGATGGCGTCTTTCGTGATACGATAAAGCAGACTTGGATTGCCACCGAGGACTGCGTTTCTCAATTAGCTCTGGCTAAGTACGGGGGTCATATTGAAAGAGAACGCTTACGTCCGCTGACGGAGGACATGTTCACGATGGAACCGCGTCCGGCCTTGCGCATCTCGGGCATTGCGTATCGACTCATGAGAACCATACTAGTAACACTGATGCGGAAATCTCTTTCCCATGCTTCCATGTTGATCTTGGTCGCGTCTCCTATAGCGCCACCGACACCAACTACCCAACAAAGTTAGAAATCGCTCATAAACCCAAGGTTCAATGAGCATCTACAATCATGAATAGGTATCAGGCCAGCTCACCAATATTGACAAGGGTATGGAGTCCACCAAAGAGCTCAACTGTCTTGTTCACAGCGTTCTGGCAGGAGGCTTCGTCTGTGACATCAGCCTGAATGACTTCCGACACTCCGCCCTCTTCATCGATCATTCGTTTTGTCTCATTTGCCCAGTCAACGTTGAAATCGACCAAAGCAACCTTGGCTCCCTGTCGAGCTAAAAGAATAGCGGCAGCACGGCCGTTGCCAATCTCCCCTTCTCAGAGTCAGCACAATAATTCCTACAAGAGGGGGGCCAAACATCTCACCATCCATCCGCGACCATGCACCAGTCACTAGAGCCACATCACCTGAGAAGTCGAAAGCCTTTGGCGGAGTCATGATGCTTAGATGATTTTCAGTCGTTCTAATTGATTCAACGAACTGTCAGGCTTCAGCGAGCACGAAAACAAGGGTTCGATAGATTTATTAAATCAGTGCAAAGTCGTAGATGCTTTTCAGACAAATAATGTAAGCATATCTCTGCCCTGACCCTGCTTAAAATGATTTATATTCCATTTTATATCTCATTATTAACGTACTTTCGCTAGGTGGATGGACGGTGGTGGCGAATCTGTGTTCGGTGTGGAGCATCGGTGAAAGTGCACGGGAAATACCCGTGGAGAACGAGTAGGTGAGGAGACTCATAGATCGCCAGACCGAGGGGAATATTAGCCATAGCAACTTCTAAAAAGCCGGCAATTAGACTTTTGTCTACCACATATATTAAACAACTGCGACTCAAGCAGATGATACGTTACAGTTCAGTTGGGCTCGATTACAACCCATCTTTTCTTGCTTCACCTACCCTATACTTGCTCAACAGACACGTTAAAGCAAATTTATCCTGTTAACAAGCCATTCTGATAAACCATACGTGGAATGTTATCTCAAATTCAATAAACGGATGTTTTGTTTCATAAATTTGTAGTATAATCATATCGGAGAACCCGTGTTTTAATATATGTCGAGCGATTAGGTATTATTATAGATTGGTGAGACGGGCCCTGCTGCAGACTTGAATGATTAAACTGGTCGACGAGAGCAAAGGTCTAGGGTAGGTCACTAGAACAACTGAACACGTGACATTAGAGGGCGAGGTTCTTGGCTTGTGCGTTTTGTAACCAACTCCTTTCCACATTAATTAGGTATTCAAGTATCATTCTAACAGCCGCGGCAAATGAAGGAGTAGGCTCATGCGGACTTCCAATGCAACTGTGTGGGCCATTCCCTACGACAGCTACTCATCTTCCGTCGGTGCCCTCGGATGCAAGGTCAACACTAGAACCAGACCCAACTTTGGCTCACTGAAGTTGTGTGTCTGAGGACTACAGAGGAGGATACTCATCTCCGATCTGGAAATATTCAACAGTGGACACCTCACGCATCTGGACTTGATCGGCGTTGATGACTCTGCCCCAAGAGCGGTTATGTGATTTAGCAATTTTTTAGGCCGTTCCTAAATCCTAATCATAATTATGGTTGAAACTGTAATTACCCCTGACGACGTAGGATGCTGGTCATTTCTGTCACCGATCAGCACACCTTTTAAGCTTTTATTTTACTAGGTAGATGGTAGATTTTCTACCCCAAGTGTTTCCCTTTCTCTTCGCGATCATTTATTAGAATGTAATCTTCATTATTGTAAGCTGGAGTGCTGGGTCCCGCTTTTCTATTGACTAGACGCGCGCGCGAGAGAAGCTGAGAGCGTGAGGGAGATTTGACACCAGATACGAGGCGCAAGACTGGAGGGGCTTTGAAAGGCCGGTTTCCCGGTGTGGCCACTAAACTAAATGAGGGCGCTCAGCCTGAAACGGGCTCAGCTGTGATGACTGGCGCGATGTGATGTTGGTGCTTGACGTGGCACGTCACATCATTGTCCCGCTTGCCAATAGTTTACTGTTTCCACGCACAGTTTGATGAAATGGCTATTAAAATGATGCGTTGTGGTATTGATTTGTGATATTGAGACGAGCTACGACCCTGTAAGCGTACTGCAACGAGAGAGCCGTGTTTCCCGGGGATACGGGGGCAGACTGGGCCATTTTGCGACGACAACAGGATAGAGAATCGAGGATAGGGGATATGTATAAAGCTATTTGGTGATATATCATTCTGCACTGCGGTGTACCAGCTTTTATGTGTAACTGCCCCGGCCGGAGGGGGAGGGGAGTCTGTATGTCCTCAACCAGTCGCACCCACTTACCGCTCCAATTCTTCACTTGGCGATCGCAATTCTCCTGAGAAAGCAGATCGTCGCCACCGACTGACCCCTGGTCCGTCCTAGGCTCTCTTGGCTTTTAGCCCTGCCAGGCACCGCGACGGACAGCCCAAACAATAATGGGCTGAATCGAGGCTGCGCTATTGCCCCTGTCTAGACTTGATCTAGTTAATTAGAAGCCCAACAGATCCCCCGCCTGCCGAACTACCGTGATGGTTGCTTGCCGGACTACCGGTAGGCCAGGAACACGGTCAGAAACAACGTCCACATGGACACCTAGACTCTTCCAGCGTCTCTCAAGTTGCCAACCGATCCCCACGCTACTGGCGCTGCCGCTGATGAGCGCTCTAGATTTGCACTTGTGGCTGATTCGGTCTTCTTCAAGCTGCCCCTGATGACGACGCCGGCTGGATGTTAGCCGATTAGCCGTTCAATGCTCAGACTATTGAGTGGCCACCGAACGCTTTGTGGGTGGGATACCAGCGAGTGTTGCCTACCATGAGAAGAAAAGGGAAAAGAAGAAAAAAACCATTGGATTTTTCACACTACACACCATGCCCGAGCAAACCGGTAGTAGGGGGGTGTGCCTATATCCCGTAGCTCGGAGAAATCCACTGTTCAGGCTCGCTACTCCCTCATATTCTGCCAAGAACCCTCGTTCTTTTGCTCTCGTTAATTTTCTTCCTTCCTTCCTCACGTCGGTGCGCGTGTTCATTCGTTTATCCAGTCTTCGCATTGCGTGAAGACGGCCCTGTTCAAGGAGGTAGACAGAGATTACATTCGTTTACATTCATTCATTCCGAGCCATCTCTTATTGGCCTCTCGCTTGTTTATTTGAGCTCGATTTGATTTACCCTTCCCGCCCCCGGCCCCTAATCCATCGATAGAGTTTTGATCGGAACTATAGTAGAGAACATATACTCGATGCGATATCTCAGCATTGCCGTAGCGGCCCTCGGGCTGCTGACGGTTGGCGAGGCCAAGAAGTGTAAACCGAGGCCGAGTACCACCTTGGCCAGCAACACTCCTACTTCCGCTGCCACGCCAACTAGCACACCCGGACCCGATGCTCCAGACTATTACATCGACAACCCGAACTTCTCACTCGGCTTGGCGTACTACACTCCCAGTGGAAATGTTAGTTGGGTTGGTGATGATGGCTATGATGGCGACGGTTCTTCCAAGGATGGTACTGCCCAACTGACGACGAATGGAAATGACGATGACAACACCGATGCCTCACCTGTTCAGAAGCGTGATCTTGCCGGCACCTCCATTTCTGCTACTGTCAAGAACCTCGTTGCCAGCTCGCCTTACACCATCTCATTCCACTACCTTGTTCTTACTGCCAAGCCCGATAATAGCTGCCGCCTGAGGGCCTACTTTAATGGAAACAACTTCGGGAATACTGATCGATTCCCCCTCACTCAGAAGCCTAGCGCTAGTTGGAGCCTCTTGAGCGGTACAGTGATTCCTAGCTCTACTACTGGTACTTTCACGATCTCTCTCAGCTGCAACGCCCCTGGTTTCGCTGTCGCCTACATTGATAGCCTCCGCGTCGTCAAGGGCGCTGCCGTTGTGAGCTCTACCACCGCTCAGGCTTCTTCTTCCAGCTCGAGCGTTGTGGCCAGTTTGAGCACTCCCGTCTCTTCCAGCACAGGCGCTGCTGTCTCTTCCGCCACCCCAGTGTCTTCGCCCGCAAGCAGCAGCCAGGCCAGCTCCACCACTCCCGGTTCTGCTTCGAACACTCCTTCATCAAGCAGCACTGGTAGCAGCGCCGACTCAACCACGCCTGCTGCTTCTCTAAGTTCGGCTGCACCCAGCAGCAGCACTCCTGATGCCTCAAGCACTACCCCTGGCTCCTTGAGCTCGAGTGCTGCCAGCAGCAGCTCCCCTGTTTCTTCAGCCAACACTCCTTCAAGCACTCCCGCCGCCTCGAGCACCGATGCTTCAAGCACACCGGTCTCTTCAAGCGCTGCCTCTCCTACCACGCCGGTCGATTCAAGCACTGCTTCTAGCACTCCAGACGCTTCAAGCGCTGCTTCTTCTAACACACCGGTCGCTTCAAGCACTGCCTCATCAAGTACTCCATCAAGCAGCGCTGCCAGCACTCCTTCAAGTGCTCCAGGTTCTTCAAGCACTCCGGTCGCTTCGAGTGCTACCCCTTCAAGCACTTCGGCTTCTTCTACCACTCCTTCCAGTGCTTCCTCCAGTACTGCAGCCTCTTCAAGCACTCCGGTCGCTTCGAGTGCTACTCCTTCAAGCACCTCTGTCGCTTCCAGCACCACGCCTTCAAGCACTTCGGTTGCTTCCAGCACCACACCTTCAAGCACCTCGGTCGCTTCCAGTACCACCCCCTCCAGCACTCCTTCCAGCACTTCTTCAAGCGCTTCGTCAAGCTCTGCGTCTTCCACTACTCCTGTTTCAACAGCTAGCTCGACGTCTACCCCCAGCGCTACTCCTACCAGCTCAACCTTACCCTCCGCTACTGTTGATAGCACGGTTCTCATTCTTGCTAAGGACGCCGCTACTGCTAAACTGGCCAGCGATGGTCTCAACGCCTACGGAATTCCTTACCAGAGCTTCATCGTTGCCCAAGCTGGCTCTACTCTCCCTGTGCTCAACTCCTCTCTTACATCAGGCAACTATGGAGGTATCATCGTTATGAGCTCCGTCGCATATAACTATGGCGGCACTACAGGCTGGCAAAGCGCTATCACCACTGACCAATGGACTGCTCTCAACAACTATCAGCTCAGCTTCAATGTCCGCATGGTCCGTATTGATGAGTACCCCGGTGCCTCCTTTGGCACTACCCCAGGTGCTGACGGAGGCTGCTGCACGTCTCCCGTCACCCAAAATATCTCCTTCTCCGACACCAGCGACTTCCCCACTGCCCAGCTCAAGGCCAATGTTAAGGTGGGAACTGACGGTCTTTACCACGTTCCTGCTACCATTACCGATAGTTCGACTACGAAGGCCGTCGCTGTGTTTACACCGGACAGTGGCAGCACGGTCGGTGGTGTCGCCGCCGTCATCAACAACTTTAACGGCCGTGAGCAGTTTGTCTGGTTCATCAGCTGGGCTACCGACTGGTCTCCGACATCCAACTGGCTTCAACACGCACATATTCACTGGATGACTCGTGGTGTCTTTGTTGGCAAGCGCAAGGTTCACTTGAGCGACCAGATCGATGATATGCAGCTGTCTACCGAGATGTTTTATCCTACGAATATCCCCGAGGTGAAGATTGGAATTACAGACCTGGAGGCTCATGTTGACTGGCAAACGAGCATCAACTCTCGACTACCTGCTGGTTCTGACTTCTGGCTCGAAATCGGGCACAATGGTAATGGCGATATCATCAACTCGACCTTGACAGACGATGATATGAACACCAACAAGTGTAATCCTCCTGACGCCGTTTACTGGGACCAAGTTGGAGCCCCTAACGAGTGGAGGAAGCCTCTCGGCACCGGTGAGGATGTTTGGCCCACCGGTACCAAGTACGAGACATTTTCTTGGTCGTTGGCATGCGCCAAGATCGACCAGTTTGCTCTTTGGTTTACGAAATCGGCCAATTTGAACCACTTTGCCCACCTTTCGCACACGTTTAGTCACATGAGCCTGAATAACGCCACATATCACGATGCGAAGCGGGAGATTCAGTTCAACCAGGCCTGGATGAAGCTAATGGGAATCGATTCGGCCACTAGATTCACTGCCAATGGAATTATCCCCCCGGCCATCACTGGGCTAAACAACGGAGACTCCATCCAGGCTTTGATGGATAACGGTATCAAGCACGTCGTCGGTGACAATACTCGGCCCGCAACCCGCAACCCTAACAGCGTCTACTGGCCTCTCATCAGTACCTACGCTACTAATGGTTATGACGGGCTTACTATCATCCCCCGGTTTTCCTCTCGAATTTACTTCAATTGCCATACACCTGAATGCACGACTCGGGAGTGGATCCAGACGTCTGCCGGAAGTGGCGACTTCAACACCCTACTGGCCCTCGAAAAGTCTTCTTCTACCCGCAACTTGCTAGCGCTTCAATCTGATCCTTATATGTTCCATCAGGCTAATATGTATACGACTGGCAATGACATCAGGACTATTGGAGACCAGACTCGTCGTATGTCTCTCGTTATGGCCTGGACTGAGACCGTCGTTCAGGAGATGATTCGCCTTACCAACTGGCCGATTACCAGTCAAACTCAGGACCAAATGGCTACGTACTTCCTCAACCGTATGGCCCTTGATGCTTGCAGCCCGAAGATGAGCTACGTTTGGAGCAATGACGGAAAGACCCTCCAGAAGGTGGTTGTTACCGCCAACGGAAACACCTGCTCCACTCCTATCCCGGTTACTATTCCCAAGGGTAGTGTCACGGCATCCGGAGGAAGTGTTACGTCTGACATTGTTGGTGCCGAGCCTCCTATCCAGTGGGTTACGCTCAACGGCTCTCCAGTCACCCTGACTCTGAGCAATGCTGTCACCACGACTACCACCACAAGCTCATAAGCGGAGTAATTCTTGAGGATTCACGTCATGGTTCCGCAATGAACGGGATGGGTTAATGTATAGTTTCAAAAATTACTCAGACAGACCCCTTTTTCCTTTCTATCTAATTTTTATCGCATTGATGAGATTGGACCATTGTCTTTGCTATCATAGGCCATTCGTATTTCAATTAATATCTTGGAGTTGATGAGATTACTTAAAAGTCCTTATTTGAGTTTTGACAGGAAATCGAGCCTAAATTTTGCCCTTTACCTTATATCTTCCACTCCTTCGACCCTTTCCTATTCTTTTGATATGTTGTTGAAAACTTTGACGGAAAATATGAGAAAATATGAGGCCACCCCTCTCATGTGTTATTTCCGAAATCCCCCGGTCTAATAGCCCCGGTAGGTGCTTGCTCGAGGTAGAAGTCCTCCCGTCGTGCGTCAAGGGACATGTTGAGCTATCATAGCCTTGTTCTTTTCTATCGTACCTCCCTGGAAACAAATTTAATAGGAGCCCACCTTGGTCAAGGTACTGCAACTTTCTTAAATGGATTCCTTCGCCGCCTGGATAATATGTTCTGCGAACTCTTCAGGGTGAGTGATATAAGGATAGTGCATGCCCGGTAATTGTTTCAAGGTAGCGCCAATCTTGGTTGCGGTGGTGACGTTATCCGCGAAAGTCTCTTTTGGTGTATCAGCCCCGATGGACCAATATAAGGGTTTCTTCTTTAGAGCCTCTATATTGTGAACGGGTGAACTGGATGGGATGGTCTCTGGATAGCCACGAGCCCACAGCGGGAAGTTGTACCGAAGTCGGGCGTGACACTCATCCCCCAGAGCAGCCCACTTGGCAGGGTCGCCAAGCTTGCCGGCCTTCATGCTGCCAGAGAGGAGTTCGCGAATGTCTTCATCGGGCAGGGAAGCCAGCATGGTCATCCGCGGCATGCGGTAGGTGGGAACCTCGTGCACCATCGCACTTCTAACCCGTTCCGGGTGATCGACCAAGATGGCCAGGACTGCCGAGCCGCCTGAGCTTGACCCCCAGAAGCTTGCTTCCTTGATTTCAAGGGCATCCAGAAGGGAAATGATATATGTTGCTAGTTTCTGAGCTGTGACATATTTATACGTCGAAGGCGGCGCCTTGGAAGACCGGGACAGGCCGGGCATGTCGAAGGTGGTGACCCGGAATCCTTGAGAGGCAATCTGCTGCATCGGCTTGTCGAACATGTGGCAATCGCCGTAGCCCTCAGGTACTAGGACAATATCGGGGCCCGACCCTTCCTGCTCATAGTACCAGGTGATGCCATTTGCGGTGGTCAGCGTATTGTGAGTGCGCATCGTGGAATGGTGGTCTTGAGGATTGGTAATTGAGGTGTTTTTGTAGAAAGGCGGTTCTGGCCCCTCAGTGAGGCGATCCTCCCAAGAGGTTACACAAAGGACTTCCAGGGTAAGGTAACATCTGACAACACAATGCCGTTGATATCATCCCATGCAATTGCAGACACATTGAATTGTAGTTTCAATCTAAATTAATTCACAGATCCAACCAAGGTTATTTTAGAGACGTTGGAAGGCAAATTGGACATGCTGAAGCTTGTGCATTTGATGCGCCGTACCTTAAACAGATGTGGCGGCCACGGCGCTCTAAGCCTTTGACAGCGGGCCGAAGCCGAGAGGGCTCTTGATTCTTAAGCGAATACAATCTACGAGTGAGGTATGAGAAGATTATACACGCAGCTTATCTAACAGATCACAGACAAGTGGTCACGTCAACTAATTAGACTCCCCGGATGCTTCAGCCCGTAACACTCTGTTTGGGACCCGAGTAGATATTCTTTCGGTGCCTAGATGACAGACATCTAAAGATTTTCCGGAAGAAACTTCCTGTCTACGAAGATAAGAGGGATAGCGACATCATTGGAGAATGTCCATATCAGGACCTATCTTCTGAGGATGGGGATATAAGAATGTGCTTGGGGCACATCAGAATGCAAGCGAGTTATTTTTCATAGATGCCCGTCTTCGTCAAATTCGATGCAAGCCTAAGTTTGAAAAATACCACCGGTACTATGAGGAAAGAACAAGAAAAGAACAGTTTTTGGTTGGTGTTGAATCGCAAGTTGGGACGGATACATTGCCGAGAAAGCAGCTACAAGAATGCTCTAGGTAACAGCTATTCCCAATTTCGTATTGTAAGAGGTGAGAACAGCAGAACAAACCATTTTTCAATTACATCACTATATTACAGTTTGGAAAATCTACAGAATACGTGAGGTAAGCACCCAGCAGTTCCTCTTCAACCGCCGCCTCCACCACAGCCGCCAGCACCGCCAGCAACGGTACCAATGCCACCTAGCATCAGCTACGGTCAGCAACAAGTTCCTAAGAATTGAAAACAATTACTTACCAGTTAGTATTCCATGATTCCCCATAGCATTGTTCTATTATCAGATTAGACTTGCATCTTGATTCGACAATGGAAAAAGGAGAGAGTCGTACACCCCACTGCACACAACCACCAGGCCCGCCACAGCCCCCTGCTGCAATGTCATTCTGTCCGCAGGCGCCCATTGCACAAGTTGCCCACGCTGGATCTGCCCCGGGGCTGACCATGGAGGCAGGGCTTGACCCGCTGTACATGCTATCCGATAGAAATGTTGGTGCTGACTGCGGGCCGTATATGAAATATTTCCTGCCCCAGTGGCTGTAGTACTCGCCCTTCGATGGTAACTTGCGCCCCTTTTTGCCAGCACGCTTCACAGCCCTGTCATATGATTCGTCCAGTTTAAGTTCCCAGGCCTTGCGAATATACTCCCCGATATAGGCTCTTGTGGGAGGTTGCTCGCTTGCATTGTGGGCGGATATGTGAGCTGTCCCCTCACTGGGACGGGGTGGTTGAGCATTCTGAAAGTCATATATGGCTATGATTGATGAGTATCAGCGGTTCTTGACTGACGTTGATGAATGATAGCGTACCTTTTTGCACCTTGTTCTTTCCGACGTTAAACAGACTGGGTCCTTTTGGAAAGCTGTTCTTGTGATGGATAGCTGTACAGGTTTAGCCTCTTCCACTTCGTTTCTGACTCGTTCACAAGCGCAACCGTCTTCATACCTTCACAAAATCCACACGCACACTCGGAGTACACCTCTCCAAATCTGGCAAGATATGTAGCACTGGTCCTCTCGAATGACCTAGCCAGGGTGCTCTCCTCAACTTTGTCGTTGTGGTCAACAAACTTGGCTTTCCGGAGTGCCAGTTTCCCCGAGTGAGTCGTAGTAGATTTATAGTATGCTCGTGGAGCCAGTTGATGTGTATGCCAAACCAGGTCGACATCCAAAGTTGGAACACATAAATGCATCGAGTCTTCGTGCATAATGAGGAGGAATCTTTGATACTTTTGGCAAAAGCGGTCCATGCTCTGCCGGAGAACAGGAGAGAACAACCAATTCAGCTAGTGGAAAGTCTTAACCAGAGGTACAGCGTTACTAATAAATTTGGCAAACATACCCGGACGGCCTTTTTAAGAAATATTCCTTGTCTCATGACTGCTGCCACAAGGTCCAAGGCGAAAATGGAGTGGTTCTCCCAGTATCTAGACATCATTTTCCGAATCTGTACCGCTTCGGGACTCTTTAGCCGTGGACGCGCCCCGTTACCTGGGCTCACAGAAGCAGCGGCCTGAGCATTGGGATCTCGAATGCTCGAGACTCCCTGTTCTGTGGAAAGAGTTTTGGAGAATAGATCTTTTATAGTTAGCATGCTAGGTAAGTTCCCCATCGTGGTACTAATAAAGTTATCCAGCTGAGATTTCAATGCTTGCTTAGCAAGGTGGTTAGGGAGAATGACATCGGCTATCTGGTCGGGAGTTGGAGGCATGCCGCTCTCTGGATGGAGAACAGATCCGGGCATAGTGATATCATTCTCAACATAATTTTTAGTATCCTGAATCAGCTTGGAAACAGAGAGTAACGATTTGGTGACAACTACTCCGCACTCGGTGCAAGTTTGTTTAAAGTCACCGTCGCCATAACCATTGCCAGTCAAACCGGGATCGCTAAGAAATCGAGTCAGTACTTAGCAAGTTATATCTGAAGTAGATGATTGCGAAATATGCGTACGCGACTCCTTTATAAGTCTCAGGTAGACCACACGTTGTCCAGGCCACGTCGTTTGGCTGTTTGCAAGCTGGACAGTCCACAATCTTTGTCGTAGAGCCAAGTTCATTTTCCCATTTTACACCCGTCAGCGTTTCCCAGTTCATTCTGCACTCAGATGAAGGCGAATACACCATTTTGGGATCGAGAGCTTTGTTGAGGACAGCCCACGGCATGCCAGTGGTCCAGAGCTCTCTTTGACCCCAGAGCATAGCATCTTCAAGATAGCAGCGCGGATTCAGCATATGTGTATGCCAAACCATCAAAATGTCTACTCAAGGTGTTAGACTCAGGCACTTCAAGTAAAAGTGATAAGAAATGGGAACTATAATTCAACAGACCTAAGGGAGGCAGCTGATCTTCCGCCCACGAATAGTCTGTAGTGCCATTTGGAAATCCGATCCATCGGGGGGAGTCTTTGCTGTGTACTTCCTTTGCCATCAGTCGATCCCCAGCGATGGCCTGCCACCACAGCTGATAACGATCGACGGCCCTCGCTACATAAAGGGCCCATCGTTTCTCTCGTAGATGGGATAGTTTCGTCTTAATGTCTGCAATCTGGGCCTCGTTCAACTCACCATCCTCGAGGGCACCGACCGGCCCGGCGCGAGCATCCCATAAATTCCAGAGACCATCGTGGTATCCAATCTCTTCTTTCAGATTCTGAATAGCATGAATGAAACGCAGATGAGCGATGCAGGTGTCCACGTCTGGATCCTTCTGCGTCTCCAATCTGAGATTCGCAAACGAGCCCATCAGTGAAGTGAGTTGGTCAGTTGGCGATGTACCTTGGGCTGGTGCTGTCGCTACATCAAATGAGGGAGGCGCATCCTGACTAGGACCTTGGTGGGATTTATCATACGTCGGCGGAGGAGTAGAGGCGCGTTCATCTAATGACCCCAAATTAATATTCTGTTCCTTTGATTTGGACTTCTCCGGTGATTGCTCAGGCTGAGTACCATTTTCTCCATCCTCCTCATGACTGGCTTTATTTTTCTTCTTACTGAAGAAGGAGGGTATGGCGTGTCAGTCTCTGGCCAAATTGCTTGACGGCATAGATGATCATAGAAACTAAGTTCAGAATGCGTGTTAACCAGATTATATAGAGCTGAGTTATGAGAAGTTACTACCCCGAAATAAGACTCCGATGATTGGCCCTAATACGGGGCAAGCTGAAAGAAAAGTGGTCATATGCCCTCATATCGTGGCTATGCAACCGGGCAACGGCAACGGCTGATGCGGGGCAACTCGGGCCTTTTAGCAGCATTGTCATTCTTTGGCGTATTCCTCACCTACTTATTCCCAAGACAGTATCTTTGGTAAACGTCCGTGCCGTGTGGTTTGTCGATGACGTAGTTATAAGATGGGATTCTTACCAAGGGACTTATGTTAAGGCTTGATAGTAAGATCATTGACCCGGAAAGTTCAACTAATGGATCCGGATCTTCGCCTGAAGTTCCAAGCTCGGGATCCGAAGCTAGAGAAGTGTGATTTGTCCCAATATCTGACGAGCCAATACGAGAATCCGGCCAAGATGATGGAGGATTGTCGTCCCTGCACAAAGGAACAAGCAGATGTTCTCTATATGTCGTTGTCATTTAACTGCCATAGTCTTTGGAAAAATCCAAATTTGTTGCGAAAGAGAGTGATATTTCAAACTAGATAACATACTTGTTTCGTTGCCAAACACCCAGCTGGCGGGCGGTCCTCAGGCTCCTCTGATCATCGAAGATTCGGGCTACTTACCTTACGCCAGCGCCCCCATGGGGTCCCATAGCGGCAAGACTGTCGGCTCTTGCTTCAAAATATCCTTGATAGTCTTGCTCAAAACCCTAGGGTCAATAACCGCCTGATAAACAAACTCATCCATCCAGGCATCGCTCATAACAAACCAGCCCTTGTCGCCAGCGGTGATTCCCCAGCTATTCTGTACCCTCCATCGGACTGGCTTGCCCGTCTTTTCATCAAGATGGACCGCCGTCAAAACCATGGCGTGGGTCATCTGACTCTCGCCTGTCATCAAGCGCTGCGCCTTCGTCATGCCCAGCAAGCTCGTGTTGAATCCCAGATCATAATCAAACAGGTCCAAATCCATGATTCCAGAGGTGGAGTCACTAAACTTGCCAACGTCGCTGCCAAAGAAGATGGGGAGGCCTGCCTTCAGCATCTTGATGCAAGCAGACTTGAGCGTGTCAATATCGACATTGACATAACTGATGGCACGTCCGCCCACAATGTTTCCTAGCCTGTCAACAGTGAGGAGAGTGTTGGGGCGATGACGAGGGTCGTGGACTAGGGAAATCATTCCTTCGATGGCCGCAGAGTTGATGCGCAGCTCAGAGCTGGAAATGTCTCTGGCAAAAGCCTTGGGGGTTGTTTCAAGCTCATGCGACTTGCCGTCCTTGTCCTGGTATTGCCAAGTGAAGGTCTGCTGTGAAGATGGGGGGGGACCGAGCAGCAACGTCAAGATGAGGGTAACCTCCTTCATCATTTCGGCCTTGGCGGAGGAGATAGTTTGGGCTGAGACCCCTTCTGAGCTACGGGCCAGCTGGCGCAACTTGAGAGCGAATTCTCGCAGTTTTGTTCTGAGGATGTTGTTGAGAATACCAGAGTGCATCGCGTTCCAGCTGTCTGGGTAAAGGGACTGGGGAACCAAACCGTACTTATCAACGAGATTGTACACCATATCCCACTGGCCACCATCCGAAACAAGGTCACCAAGAAGTCGCTGGACAAGACGACCCTCAAGGTCCTCTCCAGCCGTATCGATGATCTGTTCAAGGAACCAGTTGGATTTCTCGAGCTTATCCCAGAAGTACAGGTAGGACTGAGAGAGCTCAAAACTTTCAAGGTTATAGCGCTTCATGAGGGCTACGCGAAAGACATTGGTAGAGGCAAAAAGCCAGCATCGCCCACTCGAGCGCTGGTTCGTGATGGGGCCACCCTCAAACGGGATCTTGACATTGTAGATCTGCTGGTCTGCGAGTTCAGTGGGGAGCGAGGTGAGGACCTTCCTTGGGTCCGCGCTGCTGAGAGCGGTGAGTGCAAGTCTGAATAGACGGATACTTGATGTCAGCCAACACGACTCTGAATATCACCTCGGTGCCAACTACTTCATAGCGTCACGTGCGCTATGAGCAGAGGTACGAACCTGTTCTTGGGGTCCTTTAGAGCTTTGTTCTGCCATGACTGCAAGACTTCAATGGAGAGCCCCTCTGCTCGGCGTGAGAGTTGCGAAAATGCAGCTTTCTCAGCATCGTGACCGGCTGGGGCGTTATCGCGGTCCTCAATCTGCATGTTGCCAAGGTGTTCCAGAACTGCCTTCTCATGCGGACTAGAAGGCGTTGACTGTTGGCTGCCCATGATTGATGCCTTGTATGAATGGATGTCGATTAAGGGCTAGACGGACGCAATGGGCGAGGTCGCAAGTCGAATGTATTTGAAGGAGATGAATGGACGTGGTCAAGTCCGGGACAGCATTGCGTGAGGCAGATGACGACTGATACCAGCGGCTGATAAGAACTTGTGGGGCTGAGATGAGAACCCTTATGGCCAAGTCAAGCCGGGAAGGAGGGCAGACGAAGGCACATGACTGGTGTCCGCCTCTTCCTATCAAGCCCAATACGTGTGATGGATGCCCACCTGATAACATGTGCCCCCTGCAGAGGACAACTCATCCTTGTTCATCAACTGCTCCCTCGATTGCGACATCTGACCAGAATATGTTCTAGGCGCTAATCTGGCACTAAATCATCCCCCACACTGGTCAGAGCCACTCCACGATCTCAGCTTCTGCATCGCCGCTTACCCTAGACCCATGGCGCAAACCGTGTGAGCCAACAACAAGCAGATGTTCAATCATTTAGCGGCAGAAATGAATCAAGGGCGAGGGATTTTGTTCTCTTGGGATTATTATAGGCGTTTAATCAGATAGAAGGCGATGCAGTCGGCTGGGATTCACAATGACTAGGCAGATACAATTAGTACTTCACGAGAGAAAGTGTGAGTAGGAAATACACTTTACGGCTTCTCCGAAGACTGCCTAGAAGAGTAGATACAGATAGGACATGTGTTTTTTTTTTCACGCTAATAGCTCCTGGGAAACCTCTCTGTCGTTCTCCATCACATGGCTTTCAAGAGTGGTTTATCAACATGATTGTAAAAGAGAGAGAAAGAGAGCAAGCTTTTTATGGCGCCCACACCGCATTCTGCTTCACTTTGTCCAACAATCGCTGTGTTTCCAGCGAATCCTCAATATCTGCGTATGCATTCTTCTTGCCCTGGGCAAAGGCTTCATAGAGCCGCAAGATGTTGATTCCAGGCGCGGCAATGCGCCCAAAGTACTCTCCCTTTTCCGACTGAAGGTCGATCTCCTCTATCCCTGCTGCCCACTTCTTGAGAGTAAGCTTTCCTCCGGTAACTCCCATATGGAAGAATCCTGGATCACCGGTGTATACCAGCTCCCCTTCGGTGCCGGAGATGATCCAGCGAGAGCCTACTCCATCAGCCGGACACTTGTTGGTACGCAATTGGAAAGACGCGGCAGCCCCTCCTCTAAGTATACCTTGAACGAGTATGATGTCAGGTGATGTGATTTGGTATGAAGGGTCTACAACGTCGCCTTTGGCATCAAGAAGCCGGCTTGTCTTCTCTTTCGTCTTGAATGTGCTCTGGATGGTAGAAAATGTACCCAAAACAGAGATAAACGCATCGATTTCTGTAAGTCCCGTCAACAACACGATCCTTACAAAATCCCCCTTTTGGCAATGAGTCAACTTACGATGCCCGAAGACAATATTGAGGCGGCTGATTCCGGAGTCAAGGTCCAGGGCCCCAGATTGTGCCTTTGGCCAGCCTTGAGAGGCATCTAGTGAAGTGTGGCCAATAAATGTGCTGTAAACGACGTCCCCGATCACCTTGCCTTCAATAAGCTCACGGAGCTTCGCTACTGCTGGGTCGCAACGGCCTTGAGATCCGATGATAGTTCTCACGCCCCTGCTCCTAGCTAACTCTACAAGCTCGGAAGTCTGGGCTACCGAAGGAGTTGCAGGGAATTCAATGAAAAGGTCCTTATTGTACTGTAAGAGGGTCTTAGCCAATGTGTAGTGTTTGTCGAGGTGCACGACAACTGCCACAAGATCAACATTTGGGTCGCTGGCGATGCCCTCCATGGATCCATATGCTTTCACGGTAGAGGAGAGATCATGACTAGCAATTGATTTTAGAGCTGACTCTTCAGAAGAATTACAGACGGCGACGAGCTCGAGGTGGGGTGAGTTGACGATGGCATTCAGGTGTTGGATGCCCCATTCACCGGCATTAAACGGCCCAGTACTGACTGGGCCAAGGCCAACAAGGCCTACTCGGAGGGGGTTCATTGTCAATTGATTGCTCCAAAGTTGATTATATGAAATAGTTGAACAGATTGATTCCTGGCAGATTTTCTCTGCCCGTACCAAGGCACAATATACCCACCACGGCGTGTGCTTCCATCTATCTCAATTTCAAGACCCAACACATTCAACCCCTCACCATGACTGGTTACATCGTTGATCTTTGTTGAAACCATCTGCTACGGCAGAATGACTCCCGACAGTCCGCTAACTCCGATGGGTTTGAGATGGGTTGCTGTGGTTGGCTTACATGTCCGATCCATGCTTGAGATCCGCTCGAACTCCGCGACCATGCTTTAACAATCTGCTCACCCCGTCAATCAAAGCCCATTTTATCAGCCTCTATCTTAATTCTCCCGAATCTAGTGGCTGAATTCCCGGTCTTCGTGGTTAAAAATGCCTATTTCACGGAAAAAGGCTTGCACAAACTGCCGCTCTTCTAAAGCGGGCTGTGATAGGGCGCTTCCTGCGTGTCATCGCTGTGTTGAGAAACAACTCCGATGTATGTATGATGGCTGGAAACGAGACCGTTTCTCGCCTCTAGCTAGGCCATTGCTCCCACGTGTCGCAAGGAGCCATATGCAAGGATCAGCTGCAAACCCATCAGACACATCCGAAAATCCTGCTATAGGCGATCCAAGACCATCTGATCAATCGACAGCCGCCTTTCCCATTGAATGGTGGGGGTCAGACGAGTTTGGCAATTCTATCGACTCGGCAGCAGAAAAAGGTGCTGGAAATTCTCTTATCCGACTCGAGCCTCCGATAGGGGCGTCTGCATGTAGCATTACTGGAACTCTTCCATCTAGATTCTCCCTGGATGAAACGCTCACTGCACCTGCCTTAGGTATACCTGGCTTGAGTTATTCCACACCCGATTCTCAGTTGATCCCAGTTACACAACGCTCGGATTCCCGAAAGCTCAGACAGCGATACCCCTTAAGGGATTGTTTGTTGGGTGTTGCTGTCTTAGGCCAGCTCTGCAGTTACCCCAAAATGATGATTGAGGGTTTACAGCTCCCTCCGTTCATCAAGGCGCCTTGCCATCAGAATGAAGAGTTCGCCCCCGGTTGTGTGACGGCGGGGAGACACCAATGCTTCCCAAAAAGACTCGATGCTTGCGCGGGCCTTGTTCAAATGTATTACTCCAGGACCGATGAGAATGTTGATGCCATATGGAGTATGATCTATGCAGAAGTAGCAAAGCTAGCATCAGAGGTTAGAATGGACCCGGAGCTTGAGCAGCTTACGACTTTACAGTGTCCAGTGCCAAATGCCGAAGAAAAGCTTGAGATCATGCAATGCCTCACAATCTTTCTGCTCTTGCAGGCCGACGATCCCCAATCATATGAGGCAAATGATATTGACTTTCTGCTGACTGTTGCCATTGTATGTATCCGCTATATGTTTGAAACGTGTTGTTCTTCCTCCTGCTACGTTTTCTTGTGCTAATAAGGCATTGATCTTCTTGATTTGAGCCATAATTCTAATCCGTTGCATCAGGATACGTACTATGACCTCGCTTTGACTCAAGAATGGCGTTTTGAGCTCCCAAACGTCAGACCGCTGTACCGAGAGTGGATTTTCCGAGAAACCATGAGAAGGTCGCTATAGTATCATGATAAGACGTTTCAATTTTTTCTAACGTTATCATTTGTAGGCTCATGATCATTTACGGTATATTTGATCTGCTTCTCGAAGGCATCGTTGGCACAGACAAGACTGGCTGCAAGGGTGGAAGTGGGCTGAGCAATGCCTCACTCCCCTGCACTCGGGATTTGTGGGAAGCATCTACAGTTCGAACATGGGTGGCTTGTTATCAGAGATATATCTCTTCAAGGCAAAGCGGTGTGATGCTTCTCACTCGGCACATTATGGAGTTGAGGCTCACAGATCCCTTTGCAATTCCACTTGGCGATAGCCCAATATCTGAAATGGTTCACTGGTGTAAAGGAATGGACACATTGGGGAATTTGATCTGGATGGTCCTCCCTTTACAGCAGTACCGAATACGGGATGACACGCGTGCAATTTGGTGATGGAATCATGGAGCCACAAAGCTATGCCATCTGGCGGCGCAGCGTCTCGGCAGACACTCATGCTCAGAACTGGTGCTCAGAACTGGTTTAAATGCCGAGGAATGACATCCCCGTCGGCCACGTGAATAGCAACAATAATTGCGTTCAGCAGCCTATATTCGTCAGCTTAATTAAAGCGTTGTTGGGGCTTTGGGGTGAGAATGCTCGTTCTTTTTGGCTTAGTGAATTTAGATTGAAACACTTCTATACTACATGATGTTTGCTCTTCATTCAAAAGCCCTCCCGGTTAGCGATATCGAAGTATCAACAGTAGGTGGGCGATACTCATTCGCTTGTAGGGGAGCTCTTTTACCCGGACAAAAGAATGAAGTTCGCGCTCTCAGCAGCAGCCACCACCATGTTGGTGGTATTCATTTGCGCAAGGCTTCGGTTGCCCCTCAGCAGCCTTGCTCTTGCAGCTCACATGGAATGCCGAGAGTTTCACGAGTCCAGGAATCTCCCTCAAGTGGTGAATTGTGGACTTGAACGCTTCTGTCTCGCGGAATTTCAGGTGCGCTTCAACGCTGGGCCAAGCAATGAAGGACACAAAGGCAACACCAGACTGAGACTCGTCCCCTCGAACAGGAACATCGTTGTCCACACTCCAGCCACAGCTGATACCCCGCCAATCTGGTGACGCCTTGAGCCCGTCAGCGACGAACTCGCCAACGCGCTTCATGGCCGCGGATCGCGAGTCGGCATCATAGTCATGTGGGAAATAGGCTATGAGGACCTCGGTCACGCGAGACCCTTTGCTGTCCAGTACGTCTTCAGGAGAGGAGTATATGTCCACGAGCTTGCTGAAGTCCTTTGCGGTCGACTCAGTATTTCTATATGCGCCAATAGCTTTGACGTGAGATGCATACTCCCTACAAGATCGTTAGAACATATTGGGCAACGGGCAAAAATGCTGGCGAGAGGCTTTTATATGATGGGAATTCTGCCATGGGAAATGTTGGAAAATACGCACTCGCTCTTGCGATAATTGTTCCGATGCTCTGAGGTCTCCCAATCGACAAAGAGCCACAGATTCGCAGGGTCTTCAATCTCATGGCTTGTGTAAATGCGTTGCACTCCGGGCTGCTTCAGGGTCTCATCGAGCACACTCGACAAAGCCTTGCCAGCGTCCGAGGACTCGTCTAGAGCATTGATGCCATCTTGGAGGCGAATGCGAGAGAATTCCGTGACATTCTCGACCGGTGCAGCCATTTTTAGGTCTTGAAAAGAATAATGCGGGAATGATTGTTCCAACAGTCTGCGTCTAGCAATGAGTGAGGTGTTGCAAAGAGGATGCGGGGATGGAATGGCCGTTGATGGTGGATTCTAGAATAATCGCCAACTTGTATCGACTGATCCCCGCTCGACCGAGGCGCCTGAATCGTGTTAAACCTTCTGTAGCGCGCCAACGCAGTCGAGTAGAAAAATAAGCGGCGTTCCAGTTCCTTCGCTCCGTGCTCACCCCGCAACTCTCGTATCCCCCCATCCGCATACTTTTACTGGAGATCGACCATTACCCACCAGATTCTAGACCTGGCTAGTGAAGGCTGAGATTGGTTACATTAACTTGCTATACTGTGGATCTCACTACTTTTCTGTTCGTAATATCTAGGCCACTTCTCTGGATGTGAAAGAAAGAGAAATGAAAGATCAGCACAGGCAAACACACGAGACCTTCTCGCAGGAGATGAACATTATAGTGTGGAGCTACGAGGTGTTTTTGTAAGATTTTATTTCTCGTCTACTGCGTTGCAGTTGCTACCGCGATTCCCTTGTCATTCAATGTCTGCCATCGCTGCCACGTGCCAGTAATTGGTTCGTTCTTAACTGAGTTTTGTATAGTGAAACAACGTTGTATACACATCAACGCCAGTGCTCGGGCTCTTCCAACCAAAATACCTCTCCCTTGAGTGCAGCTCCCAGCCCTTGGGCACTCCAAACTCCTCCACTTCCTGCAGATGGTTGATGCCCAACAATGAATTCATTGGGGGCGGCAGCATCTTGATCCTCTCATTCTGCTCATCTGGAATTTCATCTACCCCAATAGTCACGGACTTTTGTGCTAGCATGAAGCATCGCGCTAGGACTAGAGAAACCTCGTAGGTGTTGAGGAAGTTAATGGCCTGATGATATATGATGTGGTCGAACTTCTCAGACATTCTCGGCAGACACTCCTGGACTGGCCCAATAATGACATCGTCATACCCGGCTTGCCTCGCAAGTCGAGCCATTTCGGGCGAGATGTCGATTCCCACATGCCGAGCCTTCTTGGCTTCTGAGCCTAGGGACTCGGAGGCATGCTTTTCGCGAATCATCCGACCAAAAATGCCTGAGCCACAGCCAAGGTCCAGCAAGCTTCCGTTGAAGTTGTCTTTGCTCAGGAGATTGGCGATCTCGCCTTCTGCGGGGCTATGTGTGAGTTTATGGTTCTCATATCCGGGTGCAATGATATCCCACGCTTCGCTGATCTTGCCCAGACGTGATTGGCCATGCTGCTCTGCCTGCATCATATATGAAGCGAAAACGATGTTGAGCAGTGCGCGATGTGCGCCGGGCAGGCTGTCTAGAATGACTTCTTCCTTGGGGTCCATGGTTTCAGGCAGGAATATCCCAGGCATGGGGTTTACTTCGATGACCACTGGGCTCCCATCTGGTTTAATTCTGATGTCCACGCCGCCCCACGAGCCACCTTTGTTCCCATTGACAGTGAAAGCCTCTACAGCGAATTGCTGCAGCGTATCATAGAGTCGAGGGTCGTCATCTCGCTTGATGAGGGTCCCATCAAGCTCGGGATGGAATTTAATGTCGAATGTCAGGAAGCGGTCGGGAGATGCCACATCACCGTTGGGATATGTATAGTATACTGGATTCAGAGCAATTGGTGTCTCCCCAAATTCAATCACAACCACAGCGTAGTCTATGCCAGGTATAAACTCTTGCACGATGATATCATCGGGAAGATTGTCAACAGAGGCATGCTCGCCCTCACGAGGAACGTAAACAATGGCATCCTCGCTCGAGGGTTTCTGGGCTTCTCTTCTCACACGACCTGGCTCCAGCTGCCGATTGATTTCTGCAATGGCTGCGTCTCGTTCCGCCTCTGTGCGGCAGAGGCTCTTCTCACTCATGAATTGGCTCGCGCAGGTTCTTGCAGCCTTGACACTCACTGGAAACGAGTTCATGTTGTTGCCAGGGACAGGGGGGCTTCCTCTCTTCCGCGCAGTCTCATAGAACTCTGTCTTGCTCTTCATCTGTATATGACTTCTATAGCCAATAAAAGGAACATTGAGACTCTCAAGATATTCAACGGCCTTCACACCGGCTACTTCATCTTCTGGAGCTCCCCAGAGGAAGTTGAAGATGAAATCGAAGCCTTCGGCCACCGCATCATCAATCTGCTGGCGAAAGTTAGCCTTGTCGACAAAGCGGTGATGGAATTCGTGCTGGGAGACGTAGCGTCCCGGGTCAGGATACTCATCAATCTCACGGAGTACGTGTACTTCAGGATATGTGGCTTGCAGAAGGCAGATCTTCATGGTTACGGTCAGAGTCGGAAGTAGGGAAAAGAGTGACCAAAAAGTAATCACCGCAAATGTAGATTGTGAGTTGAATGGCAACAGAATATCCAGACGAATTGAAAGGGGAAATATGGTTCGCCTCCTCATGATTTATCATCTCGCAATCAAGTTGTTCGCCAACTCAAGCCGGATGCTACAATATCCTCTTCGGACACTTGGAATCCATTATGGGATCCGATGTTTTACATTGTATGCACGGACGCGCTATTCCGGAGCTAATTGTGCCATCTGCACTTCTCTCCCCGGATACTACTAGGGAAGAAGGATCGATATTGGATACTCGTCTCTTGAGCTAGGTCGGACATGGTTTTCGTTATCTCGCAAGTCATCATGTCCTCCCCAGCTGTCCTAGCTCCGATATCTTATTTCGCCCTATGCCCACTGCCCTCGATTGCCCTGAATGCTGTACTACCTCGTATTGCTTCTCGTTGTCTCATCAACCACAACTTATCCTGAATGTGGTGACACTAACTCTATTTGTTTCGGCCTCTTTCTCGCGATTCCGACATGACTCTTAGCCTAATTCTGAGACCTGTAAACAAACGGCCAAGGAGTTTCGCAACCTCCCACCCGACATGGACTTACGAAGGTTGTCGTTATCTATACACTCTTTCCAATGCCTAGAATGACACGACACAGGTTCAGAACAGGGCAGTCTGTGATTGCTCACCAATCCTGTGGGAATCCATCTTAAAATCTACAGAGCTCTCTGGCATAACCAAACTCGAAGTGCTACACTCTTCCGAGGTGGATCCTTGCCAGTGCGTCCCGGGCTTTTTTGTACGTCTATAAGTTTTGACCCCTCGTTGAGCACAAGGCGTTATCCTTACGTCACAACGCTTGTAACACTATCGTGACAAGATCTTGAGGGGTAGAGCAAGGCCTACGAAAATAGCTAACTATCCCTGAGAAATATTGGCCAATTACGCAGCAATGTGGGTTTCTGTCGATTCGGGTATGGTGCCAGTTCTGGTGTCTCCTCCGACAAAGGATCATTATTCCAGTCACATATCATCACGACCCAATTGCGAACATTGTTCCGAGCTTACAGGACTTGCCGAGACAGTGTTCCACATTATCATCGAGCTCGTGTGCCGATTTGCTGATCCCGCGTATCACCAATCCAGAAAGATGTACTACGGTGGCGTTTTCCGATCCCGAACCTATTTGTGTCTCAGGTGAGTCGCCATTTTCACGTCATGATGCATTAAGAACAATATTACATATCACTCCCGAATAGATTGCATTCATTCCGAGCGGAGTCCTCTCACAAAAGGGTTGGGATCGTCTCCTAGTCGCACAGTTCTCCCGAAGAAGAGTACAGGCGCGGAGCAACCTGAATGGTGGCTTAGGTTCACGAGACAAAGATGTGTCGTGCTTTTCCAATTATCGTCGTTCATTGAGCTGAATATACGCAACTATGATGTGATTAGAGATTCATGGCCGTAACTCTGTAAACCTAGGAAACGTGGAAGTTTTCCGTGGTTAAACCCAACAAGCCGCTATAACATCAATGTTTATAAATAATGATTGACATCCCCGCCGAGATTCCAGTAATTCTTTCCTGCACCAAAGACTTTACCAAATTTCACTTACAACTTAAATTCATCAACTTCACACTACTTCTTCCAAAAATGGCTTCCACCGGTCTCTACTACTACTACTACTACTATTACTACTACGCCACTATGTACTACTAGTTCATCTATGCCCCGACAACTATAGCAAGGTAAGTGTTCTCCGTTAGCGAGTGATTTCAAATATTTGGAACCTTCTTCTTACGGCCACCCTAAAAACATCAAGGTGGCAGGCTCGATAACAATTCAGATGAAAACTTACGGTTGTAGGACTTGTCGATGTCGCGGTAGGAAGTCCATTTAACGGAGCTGAAGCCTGAGTCACCGAACTGAATGCAGTCCTCGCGAGTCAGGACATCGATAGTCTTGATCACGGTTCCGGTGCAGTGGGCGGTATTGAAAACCTCAACCTTCCCAATAGGCTCTGCGCGAACGGACTCTAGAGCAGCAGCAGAGACGTAGGTGGTTAAACCCAAAACGGGGACGAGGAATTTGGGGAAGATCATGGTGTATGATGGTAGTTCGAGACAGTGAACGTGTTTAGTTTTTTCTTCTTGATATTCCTTTCTTGATTAATGATTCAACACTGGGACCGTGTCTGGTTTATATAACGGCCTAGATTAGTAGAAGAACAAATCAAGTCCCAAATTGGTCATTATTTAATGAGCATGATAGATCAACATTGTACCTACTGCTGTTTTATGTGAGGCGGCCGCCTGATAGAGGTTGTCCGAAATGCATACCATGCCTCGAGGCCTAAGTGAGTTGCCCTTCGTAGTTCAAGAATCCGCCAAGTTGAGCGTGTGATTGGCCAAGATACGACTAAGCCGGGGTTAGAAGTCACCTCGGCTGCGACGTTGGACAAATGCCCGAGTCTTACTCAGATCTCACTATTGCCACCTTCCAACTCAAAGCTAGACCACAAAGAGAAGGAATCAGTGCTTTTACATCAAAGCATCAAAACAAGACGAAACGCAAAACCGAGGAGAAATTCTTGGGAAATAATTGGAGTGTATAGTACGCCAAGATCATATAAGAACCCTTCAGAGCCTGTATTCCATGATTCTAAGAAGATGCATTCTAGCAAACTATAACATATCCTTCCGTTGTTTGTTGGGAACAGCCTATCCTCCCTATGTTTACCTTTGTTGTGAATCAAAATCCATCGGCTACAGAGAGCGACGGGGGGTTATAACGGCAGGTAAGACAGAACATGCCGGGGAACTGTTCTGGCAGGTGAGCGGCTGCCATTACCCTTTCAGGCACATTTGATGAGTTTATCTCGTAATTCCGCGGTGATTTAAGCCAACCGAGGAGTTAGTTCCCGATTGTGAAACTCAACTGCCGGATTCTTAAGCTCATCTACTAAAAAAGGAGCTGCGGTCTTCCCTTGGGTGTTGAACACCCATGAAAATCAACAGCGTTACAGGGGTTATTAAGTGTCAGGGAAAATCATCTTCATGGTTTCCCGCTTAGTAAGAAGATATTTTGTAACTTCCTCCCAGAAAGCCAACCAACAGTTTTGTTGGATCCCATCTCAGACACATTACAGTTGAAACAAGAGACATGGTTGCGAGAGAGACTTGTGTGCGCGTCAATGCAAACCTCCTTTCAAAAATTAAGGCCGCCACTTGGTATGCCTCGCATACCATTTAAGGTACTGCTACGCCCCCTTTCACCGTTTCATGGGTTGTTCCATTAAAGAAGTTATCCTTGGTTTAGACCCCTGGCCAAGCGCAGCATAGCAACTGCCGGAACCGTCCAACATGTCAGCATCGAGATTTGACGCTGCTAGGATGTGTCGTTATCACTCAGCTGGTTTTCTACAACGTATACCTGATAACGTTTTGCTGACGACAATGATGAATTGCCTTCCATTTCAACCCGTGTTCTATCCCGTGAAAGCAACAGACACCAAATGGCCGTTTAGATGGACGTATCAGCACTTGTGGCTCTCTAACATTCACTTCGCTATACCTACTAGTATCAAACATTAGGACAGCCCTGATACTGGTCATGGCCTTTTGGTAGGGGAAATACTCCTGCTCTAGATGCTATTTTCCGGTCAATTCCCATACATATATGGTAGCAATAGCCCAGTAGGCCAGGTTTCGCAAAAGTGCTTCTATTTCTCCTATATCAGCGGGTTTGCACCTGCAACCTTCATCCTCGGCAGTGCCCCGAACTCAGCGGTCTCTTGAAACATTTCAAATAAACTCTCCAATGTATCAACGAATCCATTGAAGCCAAACCGCCGCACTTTATTCATCGACAAATTAGCGCGTCGTTCATAGTCAAACTCCGAGATAACCGTCTCCATAGCTGGATCGTCGAAGACATTAGGTTTGACCTGACCAGCCAATCCAGCCATGATTTGCTCCCAAGCTACACGGTTCTCGGGTTGCTTGAACCATTCAGCGATGCGGAACTTGATTCTAAGAGCCGTCGGGGGACCGTATCCCAGGGGACTATCCTTGCCACCGGCGAACTCGATGATCATGAACTTGGATGCATCGTGATCAGGATTGACCACGCCCATCTCTACGCCGTACCAACGAGCCAACTCGTTGAAGAAGCGGTCCCAAGTGATGGTAGCGCCATCCTGTTGGTTAAAGGCATGGTTTCTGCATTTCTCTTCCAGCACCGCCCATTCACTTAGATACCCTCCCAGACGGGCAGTAAAATGCGAATACTCAAACTGCCACGATTCAAAGTCTCCTCCAAAGTATAGAGGCTCACCCTTTTGGGCTTGGACGGCAGCGTAGATCGCGAAGGGATGAAACGCATTTAGGGGAGCACGCGGAGCGACGCCAATAACACCAACGGGACGAACGACATTCCATCCCGTTTGGGGGTGCTTCTTGCAGTACTCGAAAAGAAGGTCTTCCTGAGAGTAATAAAAGTTTGTCTGGAGATGACGTGGTTTCGGGTCAGATTCCACCAGCGGTGCTCGACAACGGCCGATAAGAAGGCCGTAATTCTTCCCGCCCGTCTGCAGCAGAATGCGTTTTAGTTCGAGATTCGCAAGCTCCAAACTTTCAAGAAAGTTCTTGAACATGGGTACATTGATGTCTGCCAACGCATCAGCCATCTTCGTACTCATGCCCGAGTCGCCCGTCTTAGGCTGTAGATAGGCGTAGAAGAAGACATAGTCAGCCTTGACACCAGCCTTCTGGAGGGTATCGGCAATCTCCTCACTAGGTTGGGTGAGATCAACAGAAACTTCTTTGATATGGGAGCGAAGTGACTGAGGGATCAGAGCCCGCTGCTCCGCAGAGAGGCCGCTCCGCGATAGAGAATAGATGGTTGACCATCGCTCAGGGGCATCCAAAAGAGCACGCAGGGTTGCAAATCCAGAGATACCGTTGGAACCGGTGATGATAGCATTGAGGTTACGGATGGAGGGGTCAAAGTTGGGCAGGTTGCGGTAGATGCCGCACTGCCGTAAGGGATAGTCGGTAGAGCTCATAGTAGATAGAATGAAGCTGGATGTAAACGAGGAACAATATCAATTTGAACGGAGATATCGCTAATAAATGGGACAGTAATAAAGAAATATCGCGCACCCGTGCCCAGCACTGTAATCCGAGTGGAGAGACTGATTGATGCATCGTGGCCTAAGCACTGTGGATCGTCTGCATAATGAGTGGTTCAGGATCGATTTAACGATATTCATTGGATCATACTTGAGGGAGCATGAGAGATGGGGATCAAAGTTGCACCACCATTAGTAGTAGTATTTCCTGGCAATCATGTTGATAGACGTAGTTCCTAGACTCACCCCACAGAAGATACCAAGGGTGACGAAAGTCCTGCTCATCCAACGGCCAACTTATTGTTCTCGAGAATGTTTTTTTAGCCATTACTTCAGCCAGACTTCTGAAGACAACCTTCTATTCCCTTTTGTTGGCCTTCGGTGCTGTCTTGAACTTAACAATAATCACCGAGTCCAGTCCAATACCCGTGAAGTAGCTTGTTAGACAAATGCCAAGGCAACCCGCAACGGGGAACACGGCAGTACGGAAATCCGGCAACTTGATTTCAGCATGGCTATGAAGGAAAACACTTCGACAATCAGAGAGAAACTCCATAGCATCAACAGCATAAAATGTCCATCTCTGCGGCTCTTTACCTTTACTTATTGGAGGAAGACATCTGTTCTTGGTCATTATGCTCAGCATGATCTACCACGCTATCACAGCCACCCGCTCTATGTGGAGTCGATCTCTAGAAATGCGAGTAGTGAGGGGCTCCCGTGTGCCCCTTCTATCCGGGACCTAGCTAGCCAAGCCACATACCTTCAGGGGCCAGCAAAGACGTTCTTATTGATGCTTTCGTACAAGAATCATAAAGCTTGAATCTATAATATTCACATTAGCCGAACTAGACATGCCCGTGTTAATCAGTTGGGGAATTGCGCACAGAGAGAACTCCATTCAACGTCTCGAGAGAAGGCGAAATTAGTTAGTGCTAGGGGCGTGATCGGGCTGGTATTCTGCCAGTTTCATCCTTAAGCCGGCCTTCAAGTATTCATATCCGGACTTGACTATGACCGCAGTGCAGCCAAAAATGTACTTTGGTCGAGCTTACTGTTATGAACACTAGGCACAGGTTTCTCCTCATTCTGTATCCCAGTTATGAGCCACGTCCACAGCGAGGGGCTCTCGTTGTTCTTGAACCTAGCAAACCCCTTTTCAAGGAGGTGGATACCAGTAAATTTCTCTCTGGACTGCACAGGCGGGGCATATCATGGGCAGATGGAGCCCAGATGTTGTACCAAGAGTAATCAGTTCCCGCCAAATAATGGATATCATATAGCCTGAGACGAAAGCCACGCCTCTGATGCTAGAATACGATGATCTCGACTGGCCAACGCTGTGCTTCCAGCCTCTGAGCAGATCTTCTTGTGTAGTATGCTACTATTGAACAGTCTGGAATCATATGCTTATGATTTCGGGCATTCCGATCCGGACTGAATTGGTAACGGATCAAATATGTAGATGTGGCTTATGGAATGGTTAGCCGCGTTATCCCGATCTTCGCTGGCACCGATGCCGGCGATATTTCCCATCAAGGACAAGGAGCATCCATCTCGTAGGGGCAACATTGCCACGCGTCGCCGCCATACTGAATGGAATGTTACATGCAGGACCGCAGTTCTAGAAACTAGGAACTTAATGTCTAGCATGCGTTTTAGTGACCAACGCGGAGCATTGGGGGCCAAACACATCAGGTGAGTGAAAAATGCTTGGGCACATGATGAATTTTGTAGTTGAGTGAGATCGCTCTACCTATTACGGCTGACAACTATCGGACACTTCTTTAAAACAATTATCTTCATTTCCATGAATGTAGAAGGACAAGGAGAGACTTGAGGGCTTAATTAAACTTACCTTCTTCAGCACAGTCGTTGGATTTTCGCGAGAGCGTGTCATCAACCATTGCGTGAGCACGAGCCCTAGCCTTTCATGCATGGATACGGTATCCGCGGCCTTCATCCGATGATTTGTACATATGCAGCTTACGATCGATCACGCCTCGGCTAATGCCGCTAATTGTTCCAGATTTACCTTATCCACTACTAAAATATCCTACGTGCTCATTCCAAGCAACTCAAGACACCTGCTTTCGGTTAGTGACCTGATAGTATCTCCTGAGTCTCGAAACTTTCTGTTCTGTATAAGTCACACTAATGTAGCAATTAAGCATCTCTTCATCACATAGGAGTAGAGGGCTTCGAGGCTTCTAATTGGAGGTAATGGATTCATGTTAAGGTCGTTAGAGTAGAACCACATATTGCGACGATTAGTTGACGGAGAGGCGTATAGTCTCCATATTTGTTGGATGATTGAAAAAGCATGAAGTTCTACCTTCCTAATCTGTCATTTTTCCATTTATGCATGAGCGGGATGGTGCGTGTTTATTCTGATCAAGATTATCATCAGTAGGGGTCACAAAAGCAATGGCACCAGGCCAGGCCACAAGAAGTTGATGAACCGATAAATGGAAAAGCTCTCAAGCACAGCGGCAACCGCATGCCGATTTATGGTATGATTAGGACTGGGACCTACTTGCCCAGGGCTTGCCATGAGGATGCCAAGAGTCCTCAGCCATGTGGGAGTATGAGGCTTTTCTTGAATCACCCGTTGGACTACCTAGAAAATGCTAGACTGGAGCAAGCCAAGAGCCAATCTTACCCTCCTCAAGGATGAAAAGGTCGTATCCGGTATCGATTGGGTAATGAACTGCAGTCAAAGCAACCTAGCCAGGATCCATTGTGGAATCGGTCCCCATCTGATCCCCATCCACTACCAGTAGCATCTTATCTGATGATCTGATAAAAATTTTCATTTGGGGCGGTCCGCAATGCATCCGGAGGATAATGCCCAAAAGTGACAGGACGTGACAGGCAAGGGTGGCGAGCAAGCCATCAAAGGCAGAGGGCTGAAGAAGTGAGTTCGTTCCCTCGCCTTGATGGCTTTTTCAGGCGTTTGTTGCAGCTGTTGCTCCATTCATGATCCACAACCATCCCCCTGCTGTCGCCACTTTGGAGGGTGAGGGACAATGATTCTTGCCGTTCTCTCTACCTTCGCATGGGCTTACTTTGCTGTCCACCTATTAGGAATCTTTGTTGGACCCCATCACACCCTCCTTGATCAATTAGAGGCTGGGAAAACCCGCCGCTCCTCTCACCTGTCCAAAATTTTCGATTCCCACACCTAGCCCTGTTGGTCCCTCCGCGGACCGAATGGGCCAACCTACCGTTCATGCATGCATGAAGCCACCGGAATAGCAAAAAGGGCCGTAGTTCGATGCCATTGAGTGGGCCATGGCCCGGTTACCGGGAGGCCTACGACGGATATAAACTCGATGCCCGTCAGTTCAATGCTGATCGATCCTGGCCTTCACTCCCTCTAATAGCCGTGCTAGCAACACAAAGGGTAGCCTTTTTTGCAAAGAGAACACGACCCTCTACCATGGCTGTAGCTATCAACACAACTGGTCCTGAGGAAGACCCTGAGAAGCACAGCCATGTTGTGCAAACTAATGCCGTCCCTGTAGATACCCTCAGGGACTCGGACGAGGAGTCCGACGTCAAACAGGAGGGTGTCAAGAATGCCGAAGCCATCACGTCCCTTTGGCCCCGTAACATGCTATGGGTGATTTTCGTTCTGTGAGTTCTGTCCCCAGGCTCCTTTCAACATCAGATGTCAATCCTCTTCGAAATCTCGATAATGAAAATTAGGTGCTAACAAACAGTTTCTTTCAGGCTCTGGCTCGTCTCTTTTTCCATGGCCCTGCTCGGTAGCGTTGATGGAGCACTTTCACCTTACGTTACTTCATCGTTCTCTCAGCACGGTCTTCTCGGCGTCATCAGCATCGTATCGCGAATCATCGGCGGTGTCGTTACTCTCGCCATTGCCAAGACGATTGATATCCGTGGCCGCCTCGAGGGTTTCATTGGAGCCGTCGTCCTGGTTGTTGTTGGCGCGATCATGAAGGCTGCCTGCAAAAATGTAACCACATACGCTGCTGCTGCCGTCTTCACATGGGTTGGCAACGTTGCTGTCGGCTTCATCATCGATATCTTTGTCGCTGATATCACCACATTGAGAAACCGGATGATCATCTTCACTCTCAACTCAACGCCAAACATCATTACTACATTTGCTGGCGCCAAGATTGGGGAGCTCTTCTACCTTTACCACAACTTCAGACTGGCCTTTATCGCCTGTGCCATCATCTTTGTTGGCCTTTCTCTTCCGGTCATCTCCATCATGTGGTACTACGAGCGACAGGCGAAGAAGGCTGGCTTGATCCGCGAAAAGTCCGGCCGGACCACCTTTGAAAGCCTAAAGTACTATTGGATCCAGTTTGATTGTAGGTTATCATCTCATCCCCCTCCCCTAAACTGGGCAGTTTAGGTAGTTGCTAACCAAGAGCAGTTATCGGCATGATCCTCATTATTGCCGGCTTCGCTCTCCTACTTCTGCCATTCAGTTTGGTAAGAACCATTGGAGGCGGTTGGACCAGCCCCACGGTCATCGTCATGATTGTCCTTGGCGTCGTGATCCTCGGTTGCTTTGTCGCGTGGGAGAAGTTCTTCGCCCCCGTGATGTTCTTCCCCTTCCATCTGCTCAGGGACCGCACCATCTTGGGTGCTGCGCTTGCCTACTTCGTCATGTTCCTGTCCACCTTGTAAGCTTATCTCTGTGAGCATCTAGAAGCTTCCGTACTGACTTTTGTCTGCAGCATCTGGAACGGATATTACAGCTCTTATCTTCAGGTTGTTCACGGGCTCAGTATCAGTATCTCCAACTATGTTCTCAACGCATACTCGCTCACTTCGTACTTCTGCTCGCCATTCATCGCTTGGTAAACAGCCCTCCCTCTTTTATCTCACCGATTTTCCCCGAAGCTAATCAAATCTCGTTCTTAGGTATATCCGATGGTCTGGTCAAGTGAAGTGGCCTGCAATGATCGCCGTCCCCATCTACTTGATGTCCACCGCTTTGATCATCTACTTCCGCAAGCCCGATACATCAGTAGGCTACGTCACCATGTGCCAGGTCCTCATCGGTTTCTCTACCGGTATGCTATCCACCATGTCACAGCTGATCCTGATGGCTGCGGCTGGCCACGCGAATGTTGCCGTCGCCATCGCCATCTACGGACTCTTCGGCTCCATTGGCTCTTCGACCGGATACGCCATCGCCGCCGGTCTCTGGACCAACCAGCTCCCCAACAAGCTTGAGAAGTACCTGCCCGAGGAGAGCAAGAACCTCACCGCGACTATCTACGGCGACATCAAGCAGCAGCTGGCCTACCCAATTGGCCATCCGATCCGTGACGCTGTCATCCACGCCTACGGTGATGTCATGCGATCCATGACCATTGCTGGGGCTTGCCTGTGTCCTCTTCTCGTCGCCTCTATCTTGATGTGGAGGAACATCAATGTCAAGAATATTCAGGAGGAGGAGAAGTCAAAGCGTGGCAACATCTTTTAGAACGGCCAGCCCATTAATCTCACACTGGCAATCCAATTTCAACATCCCCCTCCAAACGATAGCGGCATCATTTAGTAATATATCTGACAATATTGAAAGATCAATTCATTGGCAGTTCCAATATAACCAAATATGCGTACATCCTGCTTCTACGAGTATTCGTTTCTGGCGTCTGCTGGTGTTCTTGATTTCCAGCTTGACAGAATGGTCTCGTTTTCCAGCTTAAGACGACTCATGATCTCCATTTGATTCCTATTGCTTCTCCATGTTTCCTGCAATGTAGAGAAAACAAGTCTATTTCTATTCCCATTCTATTGCCAAATCACTCGTAATTAATATAAACCCTCCCCTCCCAAGGAGCAAGCACTGGCTGCTGACTCTTCTGCTCCAATTCGCCTCGCGCCAACGTACTGACCAACAATCTAGGTTCGTCCCCATCCATCTCTTCCGCAATATTGGGTCCTGCCCTCACCTCCTTTGACATGTTCAACACCACGACCGCCTTCTTGCCGGAGCCCTTGGTATCTCTCTTGATATACGAAAACACAAACTCATTCTCGGGGTCGATGAGCTTAAATGACCCGAAAACGAACAGCTGCTTGTGCTGCTTTCGCAGACGAAGACACGACTTGTAAAAGCTCAATATCGACTCTGGATCGTCACGCTGCCGGGCCGCATTGATGGATCTATACTCGTCGTGGACTCTCATCCACGGCTTCGCATCTGCTGTTGTGAACCCAGCATTTGGAGAGTCATCCCACTGGAAGGGAATCCGAGAGTGGTCGCGAGCCAGGTGGCTCAGGCCATGCAGCGTCTTGCGGATGCGCTCCTCATCGCCAGACTCGACGGCCTCGGCGTAGAAGCCGCTGCTCTCAATGTCCTTGTACTCGTCGATCCCCCACGAGGAGGGCATGTTTGTCATTCCAATCTCCTGGCCCTGGTACAGAAACAGAGTCCCCGTCAGTGTAGCCTGCCACAGAGCGATGGCCTTGGCGGATCTGTTCCACAGATCAGGCGATGAAGTATCGCCGAAGCGGCTCACGGCGCGAGCATTATCGTGGTTTTCAATAAAGGCCGTTGTCCATGCATCCGTGCCCTCCACAAAGCTCTGCCATTTCTCGGTTGTTTTCTTGAGGGTCGGCAGACTGAATGGCTGGTAGATATATTTCGGTCCCAGAATGTTGCCCGTGCCGAGGCGGATGAGGGAAAACTCGAAGACCATGTCAAGCTCCCGGGCGGCGGCGGAGACATACGGCACCACCTGGTCGGGATGCGGCGTGTTGGACAGCTCGCCAATGGAGATTGCATTGTAGGGCGCAAGAGCTTTCTGGTTCATCTCATGGATGAACTCGTGGATCCTAGGGCCGTTGCACCACATCTCGGGAGCTGACTGGTGAGGAGATTTGGGATCCGTAACAGGAGCATCCACGAAATCCTGTCGCTTGGAGTATTTATTAACGGTATCAATACGGAAACCGTCGACTCCTCGGTCGAGCCAGAACCGCATTGTATTGTCGTAGATGGCGTTGCGACACTCTTCATTCTCCCAATTCAAGTCTGGCTGGTCTGACGCGTATAGGTGCAGGTAGTACTCGTGCGTTTTCTCATCCCAAGTCCAGGTTGGTCCGGCAAAATAGCTGCGCCAGTTTGTAGGTGGGCGGCGGACACCGTTCTCATCGTAGCGCGCTGGCTTCCAGATGTACCAATCGCGTTTGGGGTTGTCTCTGGATGATCGTGACTCCTTGAACCACTCGTGTTCTTGGGAGGTGTGATTCACCACTAGATCCAGCACTACCTTCATGCCTCTGCGGTGTGCCTGATCCAGCAGTTCGTCCACATCCTCTATCGAACCGTAAGGCTCGTAGATCTTCTGATAATCAGACACATCATAGCCCATATCTTTTTGGGGACTCTCAAAAATGGGCGACACCCAGATCACATCTACCCCAAGCTCGTGGAGGTAGTCGACCTTGGAGATGAGGCCTGGCAAATCGCCCCAGCCGTCACCATTTGAGTCTTTGAAGCTGGCCGGGTATACTTGATAGATGGTGGCATCTTTCCAGTAAGGCTCGCTGGACCACCCATTCTGTTTCTCGTATGTAATTGCTCCCATCGCGGCGGTACAGAACGGTGAGCTAATTCCATCCACCAGCTTACGGCCAGGTTAGGAGGAAGGGACACGTAGAGGCGGAACGTGATCAAATTGACAGGAAATAGAACGAGACGTCGGCTGACTTGAAATCTATTATGTGCCCGCAAATTGCGGAACTCTCCATATGTTAGTAATCGTGCTAGAGGACCCCGAAAACGCCTCCATCGTACGTACCGACTGTGCATGAGAGCCTTGGGAATGGGAGGCTCCTGTTGGCGGGCAGACCAAGGTCGAAGCCCGCAGGGATGAAGCGGAGGCTCCGTCTCGAACCTCGCCATGACCCACCAAACTCCTGTTCCCTCCGCTTCCCAGTGCAAATTTCTCCAATAGCGTCCTGAATCCCCTACGAGGGGTGGAGATCATTGCCCCAAAGAGTCGGAGTCTCCTGTGATGACAAGCAGTTTCTCCTCCCATCACACGACTGGTGAAGCAGCCCCCCGCAACCAACTCCATGGATTTAGCCAGTCTGGCTGGAGAAAAGCGAACAGGCTCAGGTCTCCCCGGGCCAAACTAGAGCCAGGAAGATGGAGAGGGAGGCTTTACCCCACATTAGAAGCTATTATCTCGGTAACCGTCAAGCCATTTGATGCCGTCTCCAACACAAATTTTCGGTTCATCGCTGAAGCATAAATAGGCTGTCGCAGGCCGTATCAATTCCCTGCTTCATGCTACATCCAACCCATCCATCTCTCTATTAACCTTCTTCCCCTTATTATCTCAAAGTCCTCTCACCGGCATGGCTGAAGCAAAGTCAGCAACGGGCAACACCAAGCCCGTGTCTGAGCGCAATGACTCCATCCAAGCCGACGTCCTCGCCGCAGAGGCCGCCCAGGCCGCACGCGCAGAGCACGAGATGAGCCTCTGGCAGGCCGTCAAGACGTACCCCAAGGCGATTGGCTGGTCGATGCTTGTGAGCAGCACCCTCATCATGGAGGGCTACGACCTGGCCCTGCTCGGCAACCTCTACGCTTCGCCCGTCTTCAACAAGAAGTACGGCGTCTGGAGCGAGGCCAACAACAAGTACCAGATCTCGGCGGCGTGGCAGTCAGGCTTGTCCAACGGTGCTCGCGCGGGCGAGATCATCGGGCTGATTATCGCTGGTTGGATCACGGATCGATACGGATCCAAGATGACCACGATTGGTTTCCTCGTCATGATGATGGTCACCATCTTTGCTCTGTTCTTCGCCCCCAACATTCAGATCCTTGTTGTTGGAGAAGTCCTGTGCGGTAAGTGGCGCGCCAGATATCGCGAGATGCTCCAAATGCTAACCTTAGACCCTTGCCAGGCATCCCGTGGGGCGCATTCCAGAGCGTAGCTGCTCAGTACGCATCGGAGGTTGCGCCAGTGGTCCTCCGCCCGTTCCTCACGACATATATCAACATGTGCTGGGTCATGGGTCAGTTCTTCGCGGCTGCTGTTAACCGTGGATCCGTCGACTTCACAGACTCGCGTGCCTACCGCATCCCCTTTGGCGTGCAATGGCTGTGGCCAGTCCTGATCCTCTCAGGCCTTGTGTTTGCACCAGAGTAAGTATTCTTGATGTCCCTAGAGCTGTCCTACAAGCATAATCTAACACGAACAGA
Source organism: Clonostachys rosea (assembly GCA_026958235.1). NCBI lineage: Eukaryota > Fungi > Ascomycota > Sordariomycetes > Hypocreales > Bionectriaceae > Clonostachys > Clonostachys rosea. The sequence goes on from CP110208.1 coordinate 2,127,126, forward strand.
TCCCCATGGTGGTATGTCCGCAAAGGTCGCCGCGACGAAGCGCGCGCGGCACTCGTGAGACTCACGAGCAAGGACCAGCCTGGCTTCAACCCCGACGAGACCATCGCCATGATCGAGCACACCAACGAGATGGAGCGTAGGGCCAAGGACGGCACGACCTACATGGACTGCTTCAAGGGGATCGACCTCCGCCGCACCGAGATCGTGGTGGGCATCTGGACCGTCCAGACCCTCGGCGGCCAGAACCTGATGGGCTACTTCAGCTACTTCCTGACGCAGGCCGGCATGAACACCCGCAACTCCTTCTCCCTCTCCATGGCCAACTCGGCGCTGGGCATGGTCGGCACGGCAGGCTCGTGGTTCCTCATGTCCAAGATCGGCCGCCGCAGCATCCACTTCAGCGGCCTCTGCACCCAGCTGCTCATCCTCGTCATCGTCGGCTCCCTGTCGTTCGCCAAGACCAACGCCTCCGTCTGGGCCATCGGCGGCATGCTGATTCTCTTCACCTTCGTGTACGACTTCACCGTCGGGCCCGTCACCTACTCGCTCGTGTCGGAGCTGTCGTCCACGCGGCTCAAGGCCAAGACCATCGTGCTCGCGCGCGCGGCGTACAACGCCAGCAACATCTTCGTCAACGTCATGACCAACTACCAGCTCTCGTCCACGGCCTGGAACTGGGGCGCCCGCGCCGCCTTCTTCTGGGCCGGCACCTGCCTGCTGTCGTGCGTCTGGGTCTTCTTCAGGCTCCCGGAGCCCAAGGGACGCACGTACGCCGAGCTGGATATGCTGTTTGAGCAGCGCACTCCCTCCAGGAAGTTCGCTTCTACACATGTCGACCCGTACAGGGCAGAGGCAACAGACGCTAAGATTAAGGTGCAGCAAGAGGAGGCAATCTAAATATAGCAAGTGGCGGAGGGAACAGTTTTAATATTAATGTATATCAGAGAACAGCAAGAGATGCTACTGCTATTTTGAAAAATAACATCACTGTGATTCCAGATTTTCCATAGTGAGGCTCTCAATTCCTCCCATCTCAAGGCTAGGCAATGTTTGCTGAATATGCTTCTCCAATAAATCATCGTAGACGTCAGCGCCTCCCGGGAGTCTGCTGATGAGGCTTCTCAAATAGGACAGATCATCCTTAGGTGAACTCTCGATTTCAATGCCACGCTGGTAGGTCGGTGTCAGAGGAATTCTAGCCAAGACATCCACCAGGGATGATGCCACATCAAAGAGCTTTTCTGTCATGCCCATGCCGTGCACGCTGAAGCTCGAAGTCGGGAGGTCGCGAGTAGACAGCACAAGCTCCCTAGCCACATCAATCGGGTACCGGAAGGTCAAGCTGCGCTGATGAGACTCTTCCACGAGGTATCCGAGGTGCAGGCGCAACTGCCAAATAATAACCCGTAGCCACAGTTGAGTAACCCTCAGGTTAGCTTTCTGAGTGTCGTGAAGACTCGGGTCCAACCGCAGTGCAGAGTTGACCTCCAGCTCCACACGGTTCAGTGAGTCTGGCGTTGGCGAGATCATCAGAGTCTCCCTGTTCAGCAAGGCGATAAAAGATGTGTCAATGGGTCGGAACAAGGCCGCGAGACTCCAGAACCCGACCAGTGACGGGTCGCTTGAGTCCAGAGTAGGCGACTCTTTCGTAATTTGGAGAGTAACCGGGCGTCTGTAGCGTATAGCATGTGATCTCTCAGATACAAGGAGTACCCAAAAGAGGCGATCCATGATCAAACGGGAGGTATCGTTCGTGCCTTCAGGCCGGAAGAGTATCATCAAAGTGGTAGTCTCACGTAGGTATCTGAATGAGCGGCCATGGTGGCTGAGTACAGCCTCGCAAGCGTAAAGGAAGAAGGAAACCAGGCAAGTTTCCAAGCTAATGGGCGATCTCCGGGACATGTTCTGATAAGTAGAGATGAGCATCTCCAGGAGCAGGCGACCGAATGCGAGGTTCTTGTCGGGAATGACGCCCTGCTGGAACAGAGACTCGGGCTCCTCGGTCTGGAGCAATACCTGACACGCCATTCCTGCCAGTACACACAAGCTCTCCAGGCCAGCATCAGGCGACGCAGCCGTAGCTCGGAGAGAGGCAACGTAATCGAGGGTGAGGATGGGGATCGTAGGGTGCAGCCGGTCGAAGAACCGCTCAGTGCAGTAGTCGATCACACGGCTGGAGAGCAGCTCTGCCAACTGAGGCCCGGGAGCCGGGACTGAGGCACTCAATGCTACTCTAGGCTGTGGCACACGAGTGCGGCATTCATTCGCAAGACCAGACTCAATACACCGCCTGCACGGTCTGTACTCGCTGCATCCCCTCCTCAACCTCTTGCAACGGTCGCACGCTCTGGGCACCTGCAGCCTCTTGGTAACAGGCGGGGTATTTGTCGGTGCCCCAACCCAACTTGCTTCTTGGAGGACCGGAATCGATGATGCTACTGAATCGCCAGGGGATTCATCTGTGGACGCAGCCCCCATGTGGTCCGAGGCTTCGTCCATCGCTGCCCTCTGAGCTGGATTTGGCGCCCAGCACGCGTTTGATGTCCCCAGTAGCGAAGGATTGTGATTCAAAGATGCCAGGCAAGGGTAACAGAAACATCATACTGGGCAATATCAGCTTTGCAAAGACTCTTGCGACGATAAGGGTGTCGCTTGCCTCATCATTGATTGATGGCTTTGCGGGGAGGCAGAAAAAAGTCGCGACACCTGCAGGATATTTACAGGCGCGCTCCAGTGGACTTAGGCTATTTGGCAGGCGACGCTTACCCGAAGTGCTCGGGACTGGCCCAGACAGAGCGAATGTAATTCGATAGAGATTGACACGCATGCGCAAGGTAGGTCTCTCGATTGTAAGACGTGACTGGGAGATTGATTGTCCAGGTGTAGCTAACGCATTTTTTTATCTTAAGAAAAAGAGAAGGAGAAAAAGAGATTCGTAACTCATTGCAATGTCGTGTCCCCGTCGCTCTGCCTACCCTAAAGTCATAAACAGCCACCATAGAGCCATTCGAATGGCCCTCAAACCCTCCAACCCATACTCATGAAATGCATGAAACATCAAGGCATCGTTGGCAGCGCCTCCTTTGCCTTCTCGGTGCAAAGAATATGACCAATAGTTTCCTGTCCACTGGCCCAGGCCAAAGGCGTCAGGCCGTCTTGATCGACCGCCATGATGTCGGCACCCTTTTCGACCAGAGCCTTGACCATCGCCTCTCGCCTCGTAATCACTGCCCAGGCCAGAGGTGTCCTGGCAAGCGTGTCTTTGGCTTCGATGTCAGCGCCGTTATCGAGCAGCATTTGGACGACCGGCATATGCATTGTCGTAACTGCCCTTGCGAGCGGTGTCATACAAGCCATCTGGTCCCTGGCCTCAATATCCGCACCTTTCTCCAGCAGCATGTAAACAACAGCTTCGTGCCCTCGCTCGGCGGCCCGCGCCAGCGCCGACCTGCCGACTTCATCTCTGGCTTCGATTTCTGCGCCTTTGTCGAGCAGCATCTGGACGATAGTCTCGTGTCCTCTGTCAGCAGCACGCGCGAGTGGTGTCCTTCCGTGCTGGTCTCTGGCGTTGACGTTGGCGCCCTTGTCCATCAGTAGTTGCACAACGGCCTCGTTTCCCATTTTCACAGCCCGTGCTAGCGGGGTCCTGCTGAGCGAATCCTTGGCCTCAATGTTGGCTCCCTTATCGAGCAGAATTTGGAGGATCGCCATGTGCCCGATCGTCGCGGCCCGCGACAAGGGTGTCCTACCGAACGGCAGATCTTGAGCTTCAATGTTGGCGCCATGCTCAATCAGTACATGGACAGCAGCCACATGCCCGGACTCGACGGCCCAGGCCAAGGGTGTTCTTCCTAGCAGATCTCTAGACTCGATACCGGCTCCTTTGTCGAGTAGCAGCCGGACGAGAGACTCGTGCCCGATCGAAGCGGCCAGCGCGAGAGGCGTTCTGCCCTCGATATCTTTTGCCTCAAGCCAGACCTCATCCGACTTTTTCCCGGCGTGCTTCTTCGTTATGAGTCCGGCGCCTGCCTCATCCTCAGTCGTGGCATGCTGAATTTCAATGGTCTTTTCAGTCCATTCTTCCACGGTCTTGGTGCTCCCGAGCGCCGCGGACAGTGACAGTCTCGGGTCGAGAATGTGCCGGAAATTCACGATCCCGAATTGTCTCGCCAGCCAATTCTTCGAACCCGCCCGGTACTTGTGCACACGATTGAAGTGCAACCCCGCGACAGCCATGGCTTGAAGTCTTGAGATTCACTGTGTTTGAAAAAGCTCCGACTCTAGCAACCTCGCATGGCGAGATCTGTAAGCTGTTGGTGCCCTCAGCTGATCTCACAGAGACCCTGACCCTGCGTTCCAGGCGGGTCTGTATTCAATATTCTCAGCCAGGCAGTGCTGACTGGGGTCCGAGTCAGGCAGCAGGACGAAAGTGGCGCTGCGTGGGTTCTGCTTGGGCTGATGACCACAGACGAACAACAAAAATAGGATACAAATGCAAGGGAGGAGAGCAAGAGTACTCGCCGGAGTTCGTGATGAGAGATGAACACGGCATCCAAACACCACGAGTCTTCAAGAGGTCAAGAGGGAGCTTGAGGGGGACCTCATGGACATTCATGCGCCGCCAACAATTGGCTTAGGCACCATGAAGCCCAAACTGTTGGTGGATGTGCCGCCTGCAGCCCGTGTTTCAAGTTTCCGGTACATGACGGCAAAGTGCGGGACAAACGTGGCACCCAGGCCACCGACATTGTCTTCCAACGACAATACAGAAATGAAACAATCAAAACTTTCAGTGGCAGTATGTCAAGACAATGGACAATTCAAATAGAGAATTACTTTATTATTATTTTCTCCGTGTGAATGAAAGAACAGCTCGCCCACAGCGCAACCTACATTTCAGGGGCAGCTGTGCCGTCGTTGTGCTCGGTGTTTTTCCACTTCCAGACACTTGCAGCCAACACACGCCATGGGCCATCATTGCTGCTGGGCTTCCCGATTTAGCGAGGCGATTAACCGAGCTGATAAACATGAGCTGCGCCCGACGTGTGAGTAAACACTCGACGCGCCAGCTAAACATCTTCCCCGTCCCTTGACAACATTAGTCACAGATAATTAGTAATTGAGATCCGACAGGAACGCGTATCCCTGAGGTTCTCGGACTTATCGATCAATTTCTCTGGTCCGCTAGATTTGTTTAACCGTCAAGGTTCAATTGACGACAGTATTGAGCATTTGATAGCTCGCATTGTCAAGCATCCATGCTTTCACAGTGCTCACCGCCCAAGTGGCTGAAATAAAACATGGCACACCAGAGCTCTTTTCGTGCAAGCTGGAGACCTCGTTCTGTTATTAATAATACTTCAATAATAACAGTAAAATAATTTATTATTGTATATTATTTAGCTTGATATTATATTAATTACTGGGTTGATTGTTTTGATATTGTGTTGAAATCCGAGGCTGTATGGAGTCTTTGGTGTGCCATGTTTTATTTCACCCACTTGCCGCCTCATGCCGGCATCCTGCCCAACAGCGATGACTTCATAGGTGCATCAAGAAAAATGAGGCGAATTCTTCTGCTCTGTGCTGGTACAAAATTCTCCATAGACCACCCAGTAGGCCCCCATCCATCTCGTGCAACACAACCAGCACCGTCGTAACAGCAATATACCACCCCAACATCACTGTGATGTGCAAGCCTACATAGCCATCGTAGGACAATTGAATTTAATGATCAGTACTTGGTCTAATTCCCCTGCCGATATAGGAGAAAAGAACGTGCGCGAATAAAGATGATGACATCGCTATCAAATTGAAGGGATCAAAGTAGAACTTCCGGATGATGTTCGCCGGGGGGTGTATAGTCTATTGTTCTAGAAACATTCTATATTACCTAGTCCCCATTACATCTCAGTAATCTGCGTCCTCAACTCAGCCCGAGCGGCCCGATTCAGTAGGTCTGCCTCCGCCACATACGCCTTTTGCTGTCAATAGTCGACGGCTAGCCTCGTAGCTTGACCCTTTTTAGCTTTCAAACTGCACGGGAGGAGCCAAAGTTGGCACCGTCTCGTCCGTCCAACTGCGGTAGGAAGGCTTGTTCATCAATATTGTTTGTGAACCAAATTGCTTGGGGTGATGCCGCTAATTTAGCAGCTCTCTGCGGCTCGGGTTCGTCGGGGTTGTCAATATCATACGTTACGTTGTACACGCTATCTAAAAGCTGGGGTATTCTATTACGTTTCTCTCCTTTCTCCAGACCAAGGTGGGCATCTTCATGCATTATCTAGCCCCTGGCATGATCTTTTCATTTCTTGGTATTTGGCACTTGCCTCCTTACGAGGTGGTATGGTGCGTGTTTTCTATGGATCAACGATCATCCTCAATCGTTAAGCCTAAGGGGTGCTACATGCTTGATTCTTGTCCCAGCTCAGATCTTGATATCAATAGTTACCCTTCCCCTGGCTAAGCCCAATTTGCCAAACCCGCGTTCTCGCTCACCCTATTGAAAAAAATTTGTTCTAGCAAAAAGAGAAGCCTCGGCCAGTGTCGGGTTAAACATCCGCTCACAACTTTAGTGACGCCGGTTCTTACTCTAAATCATGGCTATCGTTAAGGTTCAGCACGAACCCAACGCCACAAAGCCTGATCAGGGCCGATTTGTAAAATCCTCAGCAATCGATCGGTCTTATCAATGACCCCATGTGTGATGTAAGGAAAAAATGGATCTCAACCAGGATGAGAGTGGGCGAGCGGAGCGTAGAACTCACCGTTGTCTGGGGCAGCTGATGTTGGGCCAAAACATTGCCCATCGTAGGTTGATTAGAAAATTTTCGACGGCTGAACCTACGAATCTGACCGAGATTGATATGCAGCCACCTTGGGCTAGGTGCTATTTGGAAAGGGGGATGGCTCCTAAGCCGAGGTGGTGTCGAGAAAAGGCGTGTGTGTGTGTGTGCGGATCGGCAGGGATTCTCGTGGTTGGTTGCCCGAGCATAGAACACTTCTAGAACTTGCTGCTTCCCATGTGAAATTGAGGGTTGTGTGGGCACCTGTGCTACACTTCAAATTTTAGAAGGGCCAAGATCAGCTCCGGCACGCATCCCCCAGCACGGTAGAGTGGAGTGTGATGATGATGCCATGTCCAATGGCAAGCTACGGAGTCACGCTACTGAGAGGCTCCAGACCATCTAAGCTCTCATGTTGGTCAGTGAATGGGTGCTAGATCCACTAGCATCAGACGTTGAGCGATATCCGTCGTGTTCGAACAGGCTTCCTTTTCTATTACCAAGCCCCTTTAGGTCAGCCATCAGTGCTCGACTCACATTTTGCCCCATGGGGGATGGGCTGAGGAACAAGAGCCAGCGACTATTGGACCAACGGGTGATGATCAGAGGCTAGTGGCCAGCCCACTTTCACAAGCAGCATCTCGTCTAACCCTCCGACGAGGCCTCACACACTTGAACGTTGGTCCCTGGTTGAGCCAGGGGATCCCTGCCCCAAGTAAGTTTGACCGATGCACAGCATTGAGATTCTCTCGGCTCCCATGTGTCGTATATGTATAATGGCAAGGGCCCCATCTGGGGATCTTCATCCTTATTCATCCCTCCGGTTGTGGTCCTGTCCCGTTTACATCGTGGATTGAACTCGAAGCACCACCCACTTTGAGGCGGGCTAGTTCTTTCGTTCAGGTTCTTGGCCATGCCAGAACTCACCGGACAGATACTAGCGGCAGTGGGCATTTGCTTCACTGCCGCCACTTTGGCAATGATAGGGCGCGTCATCGCAAGAAAGATGACCAAGGTGGCATGGTGGTATGAAGATTACTTTTGCATTGTGTCATATGTAAGTATTGCAAGAACCTCGCCACTGCCCATGTAACGAAGCATTCACTGACTTCATGCCAAGGTGAGCGTCATTGCCTACAATAGTGTTGTCATATACTGTGAGTACCTAGCCAACGTATCATTCCTTTGAAGAGGAGGAGAAATGTTCTAGCAGGAGCTAACCAGTGCTGCATAGGGGCATCGGATTGGTATCTCGGCAAAACGATACCGAGTACTGTTACTGCAGAAGCGAAAGCTCACATCCTCGAAATGTCGCGGAAGCTCTCTTTCGCCGGCTCGCACTCGTACGGCATATCGCTTGGTTTCTCGAAGCTCACCGTACTGTCCTTATATTGGCGCATCTTCAAACACTCGGCCATCCGAATACCCATAATTATTATGATGACGATTTCGGCGGCATGGATCTGTTTACGTATCTTCATGATAACATTTCGTTGTTGGCCAGTCGCAGCATATTGGGATAAGAACATACCTGGTGGCGCGTGCAAGATCCCAGACTCTGCTGTCTTCTTCGGCACCGTCCTCCCACACTTCGTCATGGATATTGTGATCCTCATTCTCCCTGTCGTTGAAGTATTTAAGCTTCGTCTGAGAATGGGCCAAAAGTTTGGTGTTGCTGCCTTGTTTGTCTTGGGCGCTATGTGAGTATCATCATGCCAGAACTCATTCAGAGATCGTTGCGAGGCTAACTTTGACTTACCAGCGTGTGTATCGCATCAGTATTTGTGCTATACTACTCTCTCGTAGCCGATCTAAACAGCGATCAGCTCCCACGCGATTACTATAGCTACAACTTCCTCTGGGGCGCAGTTGAGAGCAACATAGCAGTTGTTTCGTGTAAGCTCCTCCCTCTTCCCAGCCGTTTCCAATCTTCAGCACTGACAATCATCATATCTAGCCTGTCTTCCGCTCTTGCGACCTCTCTTCCGCCTCATAGCCGGCTCCAACGCTATGGCCAGCTACAGCGGGCAGCCTTTCAGTTACGGTACTCATGGCCACGAACTGACGGCGATGTCAAGGTCAAAGCGCGAGAAGGAGCCTGATGCGACTAGCTCTATGCATCAACTCGCTGACGAGGAGAGTATCCCGGACAGCTCTGATCTGGATCCGAATGTGGCAAGGAACCCCGATCGTATTCACACAACTATTAAGGGCCAGAGTGCTGGGTCGGGTTGGAGTTCTCATACTAAGCAAGACCGCAGCATCCATGTCCGAAATGACGTTATTGTGGAAGTGCGAAATGTAGATCAAGGAAATCAGGCCGGAGACAGGCAGAAGATGTAAAAACTAATTTCAGGATATAGACTTAATAATGTATTAGATACTTCAGTAGAGATAAAATTCTATTCTTAACAACATCATCTATCGGAGTTTCCGTTTTCATGTTTCCAGAGCACAGGGTTCCTCCATTCTTATTCTTCAAAAGGCACACGAGACGAAGTGTCCTTACTATATAGCCTTCCTCGTTTGTTGACCATCGAGGCTTCGGAATTTATTCCGACATTGCGCAGTAGCCCCGTCAGACTTTTGTTTGTACGCCTAGAAGGTGCGTGAGCACGCAGAAATGCTACTAGGCGGGGGTAAAAGGGTTCAACCAATTCTCCTTTGTAGACTTAGAAAGAGAAGCATGATACGATGATATCGAGTTTTAGTTTTATACGTCTTTGATTAGCTGCCACTGAATGAGCAGCATTCTGTAGAATAGTTATTTCGCTATTGCAATATAGGGTCGTCATTTGTTGATGACATAGCAGATGACCTCGAAGTCATTTATGTTTCTCTCCGATACTCAATCAGAGGGTAGAGATCTCAAATTTGTCATGATCTTCCATGGATCGAATGCCATGAGACGTCGTCAAATTGAACCCTTTCCCAACCAATGGAAGTAAAGAGCCTAAGCTCATTATCCGATCAACCGCACTCATATTATCCAATCAACCACACTCGCCTTCTTAGGCATCTCCGAGTTTGATGGAAACACAATTGAAGGTTCTTCTTTTGTTAACATTTGCTGTGCTAGCCTTTTCCCTTATCCCTCGCCAACACAAAAAGACGTCGCCTTCGAAGCTAATTCCTGAAACGTTGAGCTTCAGCGCACAAGAATGGAAATACCTAAGAGGAGTCAACTACATCCACCCTCTCGATACTGAAATGGCAATATTTGATATATTTTGGTGGATTCCCAAAAGCTTCGCTTTTAGTGCTTCTTGGTTTTAGTCTCTGGTGGGTACTAGGTATAGCCGGGCCGCTCGAGAAGCCAAGGGATCTAGGAAAACACTTGTGCACCTGACGATGAACTATCACCTAATACAACATACCCCTCTCTGGGATACTGAGGAACACGTTGATCAGCTGGGTTCGGGGGCTAATTCTCCTGCCAAATACAGAAGGCCACCAAGCTCCAATACCCTCGCCGTCCCAGAAGTGCTACCGTTCTCCATGCGCAGACAGACTTAGTGTCCCGTTCTCGGTGTGGATTTGCACATGCCTGTAAAAGATGGAGAGCGAGCTCGGTCTTTCTTTTCCTCCTACCGAAGCGGGAAATAGCGCCATGTCAACAGTATCATCTCCCCGCACCTGTGTAAGAGATGAGAGGGGCAGTCAAGGTACCGTGGTAGTAAGAATCGATGCGAAAGAGATGTCACGCGATCAGTCATGATCCAAGAATCCTTTGAATCAGAGATAGATGAATATAATGATGCCCTCATGTCTCTCCTTTTGGGCCCAGGAGTAGCGTAATCCCGCGCTGCCAACTAAAGTAGCCCCTCCGTAAATAGTGCCATCATGGGGATCTTCCACGTCACAAATGCATACCCAGCCAGGCCGTTTGTGTCTTTGAAGCAGATCGTCATGGGTGTACTTCTCTCCAGGACGACAACTGCCCGAGTCAATTCCCCAAGGGAAGAGTCTTTGCCGGGATACACGACCTCCGAGGCGGGGAACCCATTTCTCGACGGCTGGTATGCGGACCCGGACACGGAGATCTACAATCGAGAGTATTGGGTTTTTCCCACCTACTCGGACGTCTACGAGAAGCAGACGTTTCTCGATGCCTTCTCCAGCCCAGATCTAGTCAATTGGACAAAGCACCCCCGGATCCTGACAACCGAGACGGTGAAATGGGCCCATAAGGCCATCTGGGCTCCCGCCCCCATCTTCAGGAACGGGAAGTACTACCTCTACTTCGGCGCCAACGATATCCTCATCGACGAGATTGAGCAGGGCCTAGTGGGAGGCATCGGGGTCGGTGTCGCAGACCAGCCACAGGGCCCGTACGTGGATGCCATCGGGAAACCCCTCATCGGCGAATTCCACAACGGCGCGCAGCCGATCGATCAGGACGTCTTCATCGACGACGACGGCCAGGCGTACATCTACTACGGCGGGCACTCGCACGCCAACGTGGCCAAGCTCAACGAGGACATGATCTCTCTCGGCACCTTCTCCGACGGCACCACCTTCAAGGAGATCACGCCCGAGAACTACGTCGAAGGGTCGCAGATGATCAAGCGCAACGGCGTGTATTACTTCATGTGGTCCGAGGGCGGGTGGACTGGGCCCAACTACTCTGTGTGCTACGCCATGTCCGACTCGCCGCTTGGGCCGTTTGAGCGCCGCGACAAGATCCTCGAGCAGGACAGCGCGGTGGCGAGGGGGAGCGGCCATCACGGTGTCATCCACGTCCCCGGCACAGAGATCTATTACATCGTGTACCATCGACGCCCGCTCAGCGAAACTGATGGTAACCACCGTGTGACGTGCTATGACAGGATGTATTTCGAGGACGACGGGACGATCCGGAAGGTCAAGATGCTGGTCAAGGATAACTTTGCGGATGGCAAGATGATTGCCTGGAAGACATCAGGGGCCGGCGAGTGGGCGGTGGAAGACCAGAGGCTCAAGGGCACTTCTGGGGGTGAGCCTGCGTATGCTTTCCTGGATACGAATTTCACAGACCTTGTTTTCGATGCGACAGTATCTTCTGCCGATTATTCTATCTCAGTCCCCGCTCTGATCTTCCGTGCATCAAGCATGGAGGCAAACAGCACTCATTACTGGGCGAAGGTGCGTTCCGATCGCGTTGAATTTGGCATCGCGACGAATGGTGTTGAGGAAATCATTCATCATGAAGAGACAATTGTTGGAAGCGGGGAGCATAAACTGAGCGTCAAAGCTTTGGGCACTAAAGTATCGATTTTCGTCGACGATGTTTCGAGCCCGCTCCTCGTCGCCAATGACACACGCCTAGCAACCGGCGCGACAGGCGTAGCTGTAACGGGGGAAGGGTTCTTTAGTAGTATCTCAGTTGCCCGAGCAGAATAGTTCCGAAACATTACATGCTTGGTTGATCAGGATGAGGGACGACTTCATGTTATATGACGAAAACTGCGTCAAACCGTAGTTCGGAAGCCTACCCTGTACGCCGGCTGTCCCAAAAATAGTCCTTGGTCTAGATGCTCTGTTGAGACATCACCCAGTGCAGAAAATATTGAGTAGGCTGTGACATCATATGGTACTTGTCGGTATTTTTAATTTTCTTCTGAGCGGAACACCATGTTGAGCTCAGGCTATCGGTGACAACCACACATGTATATGTGCCTACCGTTCTTGTCCTTTTCTACCAACATGAGTCTGCATTGAGGACAAATACGACAAGGAGGCCACACTGAGCGGCCTAGCGCCTCACTGTAACCGAATTTAGTGCAGCGTTTCAGCACACCCAGACCACCCACTTAGTGCTTGTCACCTGCCCAAAGTCCCTAAACTTTGTTCCTCCTGCTGGCTTCACAACTCACATCTCAATTCCAAACTAAATCATATATAGACCTCAATATAGCCGTGGTCTACCACATACGACCATACCTATTCGAGAATACGCGATCCTGTTATATCCTCGTATTCTGGGAGTATTAGTATCTAAATAGTTATCCCTTAGTCTCTATCTTTAGATCCTGATATATCTCTTTAAAGTAGCTATTACTCTTAGATATTTTTATTTATAAAGAATAATTTTTAATATACTTTAGACTACCTTCCTAAATAAGAAAATAGTAACTGTAATAAATACTTACTTTCTGATAGAATAGCTATTACTTAAAATAGCTTAAGCTTAGAGTAGGGGTTAATTTATATTAGGGGTATATATACTATTTAGATAGTTCTATTAGTAGGTATTAATAAAGATAGTAATATTATAACTAACTAATAAATTTATTATCTACTAGTATTATTATATTAGTTAATATTATAGACTCTATATTCTTAGATAATAGTACTGCTAAATATACTAAGTTAAGTATAGTTTTATTATAATATTATAAATTATATTATTATATATTAGAGTTATATAGATTACTCTACTTTTTCTAACTAATTACTAGTAGATTATTAGAATCTTATAATAATTCTAATAATTTAGAATAATAGATTATTACTAAACTTTAATAATTCCCTAGTATATATATATATTTATTCTACTAGATAGAATACTCTTTTAAATAGTTATTAATAACTTTATCTATATATTTATTATTATTAGCTTTATAATATTTATATATTAATAGTAACTTATATTATATAGTTTATAATAATCTAATTATACTATTTAGAATAATATTCTAATTAGTTTAACTCTAATTTACTTTAGATTCTATTTAGTATAAATTATCTAATTATTATATATTAATAACTCTTATTTAGCTAATTATCTTATCTTAATTACTATATAATAATAAAGAAGATATTATAACTACTATAGTTCCTCTAGCCTAATAGTAGAATTCTATTATTAATAATCTATTTACTCTAAATAATAATAATACTATAGATAAAGATAGTAATAATAGTAGTAGTAAGAGAAATAATAATATTAAAATTAAGTTTTTATAAATCTAAATTCTCTAACTTTAGAAATATCTTATAATTATATAATAAGAAATAATTACTATTATTATCTTTATAAAATAGTAAGTTATTTAAAATACTAATCTTTAAGCTTAAGTTTAGATTATAATTTAAAAAAGAGAATTAAAAATACTATTTAAATTATTACTATTTAAAATATTTAATAGAACTTAAAATAAGCTCTAGAGCTTTATAATCTAATTTTAAATATATTTTAATTATTTTTCTATTACTTTTAATAATAATAAATAATAAGTTATTTATATCTATTTATAACTTAAAAGAGTTATATTTAACTAATTTAAATTTATTATAAAGAAATATTTTAATAATTAAAGAAACTAATAAACTATTAATATTATAATAAGTTTTAATTATTTTATAAAAACTCTTTAATAAATCTTTAGAATCTAAGATAAAAGATATAAAACTAAATATAAAATTAATAAACTTTTTTAAACTAGATCTATCTTTATCTTTAGTAGTAAATATCTCTAGCTTTTAGTAAAAACTAAATAGAACTAGGAATATACTATATCTTATTATTTTAATAGATTAAAGAAAGAAGTTTAAAAGAAACTTTATAAAGAAAATAAACTAATAAATATTTATAAATATATAACTATAGTTATAAAAATTAATAATTAATAGTATTACTAGTAAATCTATAGAAAAAAGATAACTTATTATATTAATACTAGCTAATTATAATAATAATAATAATCTATAATCTCTAGAATATATATAGACTTTATAGAGCTAGAAACTATAGAAAAATATAAATATTATAATTATAATAAAATAAAATATATTTTACTATAATACTCTAAATAAAAAAAGTAGAAAAATTAAAAACTTACTAAGAAAAATAAGAAATAATTAAAAATAATTAGAAAAACTATCTAGAGAAAGAACTTTATAATTACTATAGTTTCTATCTTTTCTAGAAAACCTACTCTAGTCTTTTAGAAGATACTAGAACTAGATAAATAATAGAATTAGATAATATTAAAAGAAAACTAATAATATATTAAAAATATCTTTAATAAGTTTAAATAAAAAAATAAAAATAAGAAAACTATTTTAAAGAAATATAAACTTTCTACTAAATATAAATATATATTTTATTATAATAATAGATATATTCTAAGAATAAAAGAGAAATAAGAATAATATTTATTTATTAGAGTTAAAATTAAAGCTAAATATTATAAGCTATATACTTATTACTAATATAAAATATAAGATTAAAATCTAAAATAAGATATTAAATTAATATTCTTTAGAAAAAGTACTATAGAGATTATTTAATAATCTAATAATAGATATAATAACTCTATTTATATAAAAACTAGTAGTATTTATAATTATAAATAAGAATTATAACTAATCTATTATAATATATAGTATATAATATACTAGTAGGAAAAAATAATATATAATTTCTTTTTATTTCCTAATAAAAGAATACTAAAGAAATATAAAATAGTCTAGATATAATAGTTTATCTATTAATATTATAGAATAAAACTATATATTATATTTAAAAAAGATCTAAAAGAATATTCTATTAAATATATATATAAAAAAATATCTATAGAAATATATTAAGAATAGGAATATAAAATATATAAAGATAATAAGATTAGATTATAATATAACTATTAATAGATAGAAAAATAAATAATTTATAATTATAATAACTATATTAAGTAATACTATAATTAGAAATATAGAAATTATTAAAAAGTTAAGTAAGAAATATTAATATTAGTATAAAATAGTAATAATAATATAAATACTATTAAGCTATATTTTAAATAGTAAAAACTATAGAAAGAAAAACTAAAAGAATACTATCTAAATAAATAACTATTTTTAATAAATAGTAAGAAAAATAATAATATAGAGAATCTAGAAATAATCTTTATAAATAAATAAGAATAAAATAAAAATTATTTTAATAAGAGAATACTAATAATAATTAATAAACTATATAATTAGAAATATAAGTTTATATAATATATTTCTAATTATATAGAAGAATTAAAAGTTCTTAAGAATATTCTTAAATAGATATCTAAGAATAATAAAGATTAGAAATAATTTTAAAAATAAATTAATTAGATAAAAAATAATCTAAACTATTTATAATAGAACTATAGTATAATATAATATTAATAATAGATTAGAGAATTCTAAAAGCTATAAAAGTAAAAGGCTCTATATATATCTTTATAAAAATAAAGATTAAGAGAAACTAGTTTATAGTATTTATTAATTATAAAGTATAGGAAAATTATATTTTATTAATAGTAATTAATTAACTTTATCTATTATAGAAAAGAAAAAAAGAAATCTATATAGTTATAAATATTAAAAACTTAAAGTTTAAATATAATAATAAAATTATTAATTCTAAAACTAATTATTTTATAATTAAAATCTAAAAAAAGAAATTTAATATTATCTATAATCTAGTATTATTAGGAATTTATAAAATTATATTAAAATTACTATAGCTTTAAAATATAAATTTACTAATTAATTAGTATACTAGCTAAATAGAGTAAAAAGATATTCTTATATATTAAAATTAGAATTAATAAAAATTAAAATTTTATTAGATATTAAAAAAATATATTTATTTTTTAATATCTAAAAGTATTATTATAAAAAACTATAATAACTTATAATAATAAGTAGATATAACAATATTAGCTTTAATAGTATTATAATCTAATAATATAAAGAATCTATTATAATAAGAATTAAGATAAATAATATAAATTCTAGATTAGATATAGAAATAAGAGAAACTTTTAGATATAGATTTAATATCTATTAATTAGAAATAACTAATAAAAGAATAATAATAAAAATATAAAATTAAATATAATTAATAGTAAAAGAAAATAGAAAAATTATTTTTAAAACTATTTAATATAAGAATTTAGAAATAGAGCTAAATAAATAATTAATAGAAAGTATAATAGAATAAGGAAAAAGATATTTAGTATAAATATAAATAAGTTAAATATTTAAAAAATAAAGAATAATTTAAAAATATTCTATATAAATATAATTATTTTAAGAAAAAACTATTTTAAAAGAAACTTAAAATAAAGCTATCTAAATATAATTAATAGAATTATAAAATCTCTATTATTAAAGAAAAAGAATTTAATTTTTATAAACTATATAATCTTATAGAATTCTAGTTATAAATACTCTATAAATATATTAATAATATATTAATAAAAAACTATATATATTTATTAACTTTATCTATAGAATACTCTATAATATTTATACTAAAGAAGAATAATAAACTCTATTTAGTTATTAATTACTAATAGTTAAATAAGATTATATAAAAAGATAGAATATCTTTATTATTATTAATTATTAAACTTAGAAACTAGCTATAGAGTAAATAGTAATTTATAATACTAGATCTAAAGAGAGCTTATAATTTAATATAAATTAAAGAAAAAAATAAATAGAAAATAGTATTTAGAATAAAGTTTAATCTCTATAAATATTTTATTATATTCTTTAGATTAATAAATATATTTATAATATTCTAATAAATAATTAATTAAGTACTCTAGAAGTATTTTAATATCTTTATAATTATCTATTTTAATAATATTTTAATTTATTCTAATAATCTAGAGATATATAAGAAATATATATATTAGATTCTAAATAAACTATAAGAAGCTAATTTTCTTATAGAACCTAAGAAAAGTTATTTTTATATATAAGAAATTAACTTCTTAGAATATATTATTTAACTAAATAAAATATAAATAGAATAAGATAAGATTACTATAGTTAAGAAATAGAAAATATTAAAAACTATTAAAGAAATATATACTTTTCTTAGATTTACTAACTATTATTAATAATTTATTAAGAACTATAGAAAAATTATTATACTTCTATATAATATTACTAAAAAAGAAATAGAATTCTAATAGAATAATAAATAGTAAAAAGTATTTAATAAAATTAAAAATTAAATACTTTTAGAATCTATATTATAAATATTTAATTTTATAAAGAAAGTAGAATTTAAAATAGATATCTTAGACTTTATAATTAGTATATAAATTAGCTAAAGAGATAATAATAAGATATTATACTCTATAGTATTCTTTTTAAAGAAACTATATAATATAGAACTTAATTACTCTATCTATAATAAAGAATTTATAGCTATTATATATATATTTAAATAATTTAAATACTATTATTTAGAAATAATATATAAGATTAAGATATATATAGATTATAAGAATATCTAGTACTTTATTATAACTTAATAACTAAATAGAAGATAAATATATTATACTAAGTATCTATTTTAATTTAATTATAAAATAATATATTAAAAAGAATTAAGAAATAGAAGAATTAATACTCTTAGCTAAAAATCTAAATATAAAAAAGTAATTCTAAAGATAAATAGATAGTTATTCTTAACTAATAATAATAGATATTTAGTATAGAAAACCTTAGGAGTAATACTTAAGGAAATAGTATATATTAAAATCTAAATAGAAACTATCTCTAGCTTAGAAAAATTATAATAAAAAGCTAGAATAATACTTATTAAAGAAATCTATAAGTATTTACTCTTAGAATACTAAAAAATTAAGAAAATACTTAATAGAATTAAATAATATTATAATTATCTAGATCTATAAAAAGATATATAAACTATAGTTTTAGAATATAATACTTATATAAGAATTAAGTTTATATAATATAAACCTTATAGAGAACTTAAACTAGTCTTAGTATTAGAATAACCCTAGTAGTTAGTATTCTTTAATTATATTATTAAATTATTATTATCTAAGGAACTAATAACTAGAGTAGAATATAATAGTATTTTAATAGTTATTAATAAACTTATAAAGTATAAATACTTTATTCTATATAAAGAAATAAGCTCTATAGAAGATCTTATATATTAGTTTTTATAATATATAGTTAGTTATCTTAAAGAGCTGCTTTAGCCCAGATTAACTTAATCCAGTATATTATCTACTGGAACTATATATAGTAACTTAGATTATAGTAGTAATTAAGTACTAGAGGAATATTATTATAGTTCTCTATAAGTATATTAATAATCAGGTCTATCTTTATATTATTACTAGCTATAAGAAGATAGAGTAATAGTTCTAGTAGGTATAACTACTAGGCCTATATAAGAGAGAGTAGTTTTATTATTATAAGTAAATCTATAATAGATTATAGGCTTAAATAATTAATATTTAAAAAGAGATCCTAATAGTTCTTATTAATAATAACTATTATATATATAAGAACCTGGTTATTTATAATAATCAGGCTCTAGCTATAGGGGATAATAATATTAGAGATATCTATTATTATTATAAGGAGAGATAGTTAGTAATAGTAATAATAAGCTTAAAGAGATATTATAGTTAATTATAGATAATAAGTATTCTCTCTTAGGGCCTATAGCTAAATTATATACTTAGTAAGCTCTTCTTAGAGTTTTTAGAGATATTATTACCTTATCTTAGCTTATATAAATAAAAAAATAAAAAAAATAGAGTTAAAGGTTAAGTATAGATTAAAACTTAGTTAAAAATAAATTATATAGATCTAATTATATATAGCCTGATTTTAGGATATTCCTTATATATAGTAAAAATCTTAAAAAAAAAAAAAAAAAAAATATAGTTAGTTACTATAAACTATTTAATAAGATTATATTAAATAGAGAAATAATATTTATCTTTAAGTTTTAATAATTACTTATAGTATAAATAAATATAAAGTATAAGCTTTTAATAGCTTATTATCTATAAAGTAATAGTTAAATAGAATAATTAAATTAGACTTTAGAATAATATCTATAAGTATATATTAATTATAAATAAAATAATTAAATATAATTATTATCTATAGTCTAGATTATATATAATAATTTAGTATAAGAATCTATCTAGCTTATATCTATATATATAAACTATAATTATAAACTATAATTCTAGAATTAATTAGAATATAATAAACTAGATATACTAGCTATTATACTTATAAAAGAAATACTATATTTATTATATATAGAAATAAAAATAAAACTTAAATTTATTTAATAAAGAATAAAAAAATATTATAATAAAAATAGATTAGAAGAACTAATCTTAAAAAAAGAAAATAAAGTCTATTTACTTTATAAAAATATTATAATAATAAAACTAAATAATAAATTAGATTATAAAAAACTTAAATTATTTAAGATTTTTAAAAAAAATTAAATATTAACTATAAACTCTTACTACTAGATATAATATATCTATCTAATTTTTTATATTTTATTATTTAAAAAAGTATTAAAGAATATATTAAATTAAGATTATCTAATTAAAGTTTATAAAGAAGAATTTAAACTAGAAAAAGTTCTAAAAAAAGAAATTAGAAATAATTAAATCTTTTACTTAATAAAATAAATAAAATATACTAATAATAATAATACTTAGAAATTTATTAAGTATTTAAAGAATTATTAGTAATTTATTTAATAATATTATTAGAATTAGAAATACCTATTCTAATAAACTAAGAAAGAGATAGCTCTATATCCTTCTAAAGAAATACTAGATTAATCTTAATTTTTAAAAATATAAGCTTAGATAAAGATATAACTAAAAATAAAATCTACTTTTAAGCTATTTTCTCTACTTTCTTTTATTTAATATACTCTAACTTCTCTATACTATTAATACTATAAAATACTACTTATATTATTTTATCTAATTATAATTTCTTTTATTAATAAAAATACTAGATTTTTATATCTATATAATAATATTTCTTCTCTACTATCTCTAGCTTAAATTCTAGTTTTCTATACTAATTAGTAATATATCTTAGCTAATCTAATATAAGATCTTAAATATTATAATATAACTAATTATTTTTAATATAATAAAAATAATAAAATAAAAAACCCTTTAATCTAAAGTATTTATAACTATAGAACTTATAATAGTTATACTCTAACTATATTACTAAAGGATTTAGTAGAATAGTATTAATAAGAGTATTATACTAAAGAGTTTTCTTATAAAAAGTTTTCTATATATAGTTAGATATTATTATAAACTATAAAAGAAATATAGAATTAAATTAGAAAAGATTTACTAATAAGCTATAGAATATAGTTTTAAGAATATAACTAATAGAGAGAGAATCTTATATTATAAATTATATTATTATATATTAGAGTTATATAGATTATCTTACTTTTTCTAACTAATTATTAATAGATTATTAGGATTTTATAATAATTCTAATAATTTAGAATAATAAATTATTATTAAGCTTTAATAATCCCCTAGTATATATATATATTTATTCTACTAGATAGAATACTTTTTTAGATAGTTATTAATAATTTTATCTATATATCTATTATTACTAGCTTTATAATACTTATATATTAATAATAACTTATAATATATAGCTTATAATAATTTAATTATACTACTTAGAATAATACTCTAATTAGTTTAACTTTAACCTACCCTAGACCCTATTCAGTATAAGTTATCTAACTATTATATCCTATTATCCCCTTAAGGTATATATATAGTCCTATAGTAGCTATTCTGAGTTAAGGGCTTAGATACTACTATTCGATAGTAAAGTTTATCTGAGTATAAGTAAAATAATACTACTATTATTTATAATCTATTCCTATTACTAGCTCTATTACCTGAACTGCTACTAGACTAAGGCTAATACTATAACTATAGGAGCTACTTATTTAATAATACTAAATCTAGCTCCTTAGAGACTGAATCTGGATTATTACTCGGAATCTAAATATACCCTCTGTTCTATATAGGGCTCTCTTAATACTATTCTTATTTTATATCCTCCGGATATATAAGATAGTATAAGAAAGAGTAAAGAGGATATATATACTAAAGATTCTAATAGTATAGATAGTTTTAATATTTAATAATATAGCTATAGTAAGGATTATTATTCTTTATAACTGGATATTTAGAGATATAATTCAGGAGATAATTATAAAGATAAAGAATTAAATTATTATAAGTACTGAAAAGTATTCTTATCTTCTTATTTCTTATCTCTCAGTGCTCTGAGCTATTATTAGATATAGTCTATAAGTACTATATAGTTTCCTAGAAGATATTAAATATTATATAGCTTAGTAATACTGTAAATAGATATAGTTCTATTTAATCTTAATATATATATTACTTAATTTAAGAAATAGCCCCTTAGTAATATTTATCTAAAGTATATTACTAAGGGTAGTAGGATAATATTTTAACTATAGTTTAAATAGATACTTAAGTTAGATTAGCTATATACTTAGATATCTGTTCTATATTCTAAAGATAGAGAATTATCTCCAGCTTTACTTTATAGGATAATACTATTCTATTAAAAGTAGATAGTAAAGGAGGAAAGTATAGTATATACTATAAGATAGGCTAGACTGCTCTTAGGATAAGATCTACTATACTTTTCTATATTACTCTCAGGGTATAATCTAAGTCTGGTAATTAATTAAACTTAAATACCTATTTAATTCGATATAATAATAAGAGATCTCTATATAGTTAGTTTATATTAAATTCGCTATCTATATATACTAAAAATTACTTAAATTAATCTTACCTAGAGAAGATATCTATATCTATTATTCTTTCTTACTATTTCCAGTATTTATAAAACTAGATATTATTATAAAATTTATCTATAAGCTTTTTAAGAAATATTATTCTACTTTTCAATTTAAACCTTATAGATCTAGTAGGGTATATATCTATTTTAATCAGGCGATATATATATAAAATTACAGTTTAGTAGCTCTTATCTTAGCTGGAATATAGAAGCTGTAAGTTATATATAATAGTCTGTATCTTTAATACCTCTCTAAGCTTATTATTACTAATTACTAACTACCTCTTCTTATAACTATAATAATAGATACCTCTGATATTATTATCCCCAGCAGCTAGGGCCTGGTTATTATAAGTAACCAGGTCCTTATATATATAATAATAGCTATTAGTAATAACCCTTAAGATCTCCTTTCTAATATCTGATATAATTATCTGAGCCTGTATTCTATTATAAGCTTTCTTATAGTAATAAAGCTGCTCTTAACTATATAGACCTAGTAGTTATACCTACTAGGACTATTACTCTATCTCTAAACTAGCTAGATAATATTAATAAACCCAGCTAAAAATAAAGTACTTAGAGAGAACTATAATAATATTCCTTTAGTATTTAAGTATTATTATAATCTAACTTATAACTTATAGTTTCAGTATATAATATACTAGATTAAGTTAATTAGAGTTAAAATAGCTCTTAAAGTTAAATAAAAGTTTATTTTTATTAATATTATTAGGTAAGTAGAAGAGAATTAAATAGAATTAAATTATTAAAAAGTTTATTAGATAGAAAAGTTAAATTAAATAAGATTAATAAGATAGTATTTAGAATTATAGTAGATTAATTAATTACTACTATAGAATTTTAAAAAAAATTATAATAGCTAATTATAAAGTTACTATATACTAATTAAAAGACTAGATATAGTTTTATATAGTATAAACTTTTTATATTAATTAGTAATTTAATATAATTAGGTAGAAGTTAGACTTTAAGTACTATAATAAGCTTAATTATTCTTAATATAGTAAAAATATCTTAATAAAAATCCCTTAGATTTAAAATACTTATAGCTATATACTTTATAATAGTTATACTCTATCTTTATTATAAAAGAATTAAATAATATAATATTAATTAAAGAATTATACTAAATAGTCTTCTTATAAAGAGGTTTCTATATATAATTAGATATTATTCTAAGAAATATAAAAGAATAATAAAAAGAGATTAATATACCTACTAACTAGACTACTAAATCTAATCTTAAGAATATAATTAATAGAGAGAGAATATTATATTATAAATTTAATTAATATATATTATTATATATAAACCCTACTTTTTCTCTTTAATTATAATTAAATTATCTAGATTTTATTATAATTTTTATAATTCTTAATTTAGAATTATTATTAAACTTTAATAATTCCCTAGTATATATATATATTTATTTTACTAGATAGAATACTCTTTTAGATAGTTATTAATAATATTATCTATATATTTATTATTACTAGCTTTATAATACTTATATATTAATAGTAATTCCTTTTATATAGCTTAAGATAATCTAATTATACTATTTAGAATAATACTCTAATTAGTTATACTCTAATCTATATTCTTCTGGATAGCTATATATAATTATAGTAATCTAGCCTTAGATACTAGGAATACCTACTGCTTTAATCTATTTCTTTTTAATACTATAATAGTATTTATATTAAGCTCTTCTTCTAGTATATAACTAAGAATATCTTAGGTGAAGTTAAATATTACTAAGATTATAATATTATTTTATTATAGTAGTTTTATATACTAGACCTACTTATCTATATACCCTTATTAGCTAATTTCTTTTACCCCTAATAGGTCTACCCCTCTTATTAAAGCTATACTTTAGCCTTTATTATATACTTAAGACAATAGGAATTAGGATCTTAAGCTCTTTTTATAAGAGCCTCTCTAGTAATTTACTATAAATTTACTCTAAAATACCTATAATCTAGCTAATTAGGCTAATAACTATAAGAAAAGTTAACTATTTACTTATACTATAGTTATATTATACTTCTATATTAAATAAGCTCTTCTTACTTATTATATATTTATAGTAAGTATAAGAAGCTTTAGATATATATTATATAAGTATATATATATATAGTAAATAAGTACTTATAGTATAAGATTCTTTAATATAAATATATTATATAAAGCTATTAAATAAGCTCTCTAAACTTATAAGATTATAATAATTCTTCTATAAACTTATAATTTTCTCTTCTTTCTTTCTTAGTTTTTTTATATCTAGTATAAGTAATCCCTTATAGTAATACTCTTATAAAGCCTTTACTAATATAGATTTTAAATATTATTAAATATCTCTACTACTATTACTATCTTATAAATATCTTCCTATAAGCTTACTATTAGTTAGAGTATTAACTAACTATCTAGATATCTATAATAGATTTTATTTTATTTATTACTACTATTACTAATATATAAGTTATTCTTTAAGTTTTCTATAAGTATACTATAAGATATAAACTAACTATTAGTATTTAGATCTTCTAAGAAGAGTATTACTATTATTATAGCTAAAGCTACTAATACTAAGTATATTTAGAGTAAGCTTAAGATATAAATTTCTTTTTCTTTCTAGTATTTACTCTTAAGTTTAAAGCTAATTTACTAGTATCTTATCTTTAGTTTAAAAACTATATATTAATATTATAATCAGGCTTTTATTTATTAGGATAGGAAGAGCTTTTCTCTAATCTACTATTAAAACTCCTAATATAAGTTTTTCTTATATCTCTTTTACCTATTACTTATATATAGTAAGGGGGATATTAATATACTAAGAACTAGTAGAGTTTAATAAGTATACTTATTATACTACTAATAGTAAGAAATACTAATCTATTTAGAGTATAATTAAGTTATATCTTAAAGCTCTCTATAAGGAGACTATTAAGAGTAAGATTATAAGTTAGTTATTATAAAGCTATTAAGAGATTATTATTAATATTCTTTTCTAGATCTAGTTTATTTATATTACTAATAAGGTAAAGTATAGCTTTTAAAGCTATAAGAAGAACCTTATAGCTATAGCTACTATTACTATCTCTACTATTATAGTATAATAGTAATCTCTTCCTACTACTCTAGGCCCTTATATTTATTTTTATAATTTTCTAGCTCTTAAGGCTATTAATTATCTTTAATCCCTAACTAAGATAGCTATTAGTTAGAATAATATAAGTATTACTCCCTTACTTCTACTTTTCTATAAGTTTATTACTAATAATAAGAATAATAATAGTATATTAGTATTTCTATAGAGATACTATATTAGATTACCCTGATCTATATACTAGAAGATAAGGAGAAGGATAATTAGAAGAAGACTAAGGAATCTACTTTAGAGTCTAAGAACTCTAGATAGGGGATATAGTTAGCTTTAGCTATTTAGATTATTATAATCTTATAATAAGAGAATTACTTTAGTAATCTCCTTAGTTATTTTTTCTTTATATTATATTATATCTCTTAGATATATAAAGAGATAGTTCCTCAGAATAACTAATAGTTTAATCTAGCTTATAAGAAGATAATAGCTAGTCTACTATCTCTAGGAATTAAATTTATTTACTATTAGAGTAGTTCTCCTTTTTATCTTCTACTTCTCTTATAGCTATAGATTTTTTACTCTCTTTTAAAATAAAATAAAAGGAAAAAAGTATATTCTTATAATATCTTATTATAAGATAATATCTTCCTTACTATAAGTTATTTTATTATAGTTATTAGAAAGATCTTTATTAATAAAATCCCTTCTTAGAATCTATAAGTTCTTACTTAGATTATAGCTAACTTATTTAATAAGATATCTTCTTTTTATACTTTTATCTCTATAAAATAGAATTCTCTTAATCTTATAAGTTTTTTCTTCTATAAAGAAGCTAATTTACTATTTACTTATTAGAATCTTATTACTATTACATTACTCTAGTAATAAGATTAGGAATATATTATAAATCTTTAATACTTTTAGTAGCTCTAATATTATAAATTATATTATTATATATTAGAATTATATAGATTACTCCTACTTTTTCTAATTAATTATTAGTAGATTATTAGGATTTTATAATAATTCTAATAATTTAGAATAATAGATTATTACTAAGTATTAATAATCCCCTAGTATATATATATATTTATTTTACTAAATAAAATACTCTTTTTAAATAGTTATTAATAATATTATCTATATATCTATTATTACTAGCTCTATAATATTTATATATTAATAGTAACTTATATTATATAGTCTAAGATAATCTAATTATACTACTTAGAATAATATTCTAATTAGTTTAGTCTTAACTTACTCTAGATCTTATCTAGTATATATTATCTAACTATTATATATTAATAACTCTTATTTAGCTAATTATTTTATTTTAATTACTATATAATAATAAAGAAGATATTATAATTATTATAGTTTCTCTAGTCTAGTAATAGAATTTTATTATTAATAATCTATTTACTCTAAATAATAATAATACTATAGATAAAGATAGTAATAATAATAATAGTAAGAAGAATAATAATATTAAAATTAAGCTTTTATAAGCTTAAGTTTTTTAACTTTAGAAATATCTTATAACTATATAATAAGAAATAACTATTATTATTATTCTTATAGAATAATAAGCTACTTAGAATACTAATCTTTAGATTTAAGTTTAAACTATAATTTAAAAAAAGAAACTAGAAGTATTATTTAAGTTACTATTATTTAAAATATTTAATAAAACTTAAAATAAACTTTAAAACTTTATAATCTAACTTTAAGTATATTTTAATTATTTTCCTATTACTTTTAATAATAATAAATAATAAATTACTTATATCTATTTATAATTTAAAGAAGCTATATTTAACTAATTTAAACCTATTATTAAGAAATATCTTAATAACTAAAAAAACTAATAAACTATTAATATTATAATAAGTTTTAACTACTTTATAAAAACTCTCTAATAAATCTTTAGAATTTAAGATAAGAGATATAAAGCTAAATATAAAATTAATAAACTCTTTTAAACTAGATTTACTTCTATTTTTAATAGTAAATATCTCTAGCTTTTAATAAAACTAGATAGGATTAGAAATATATTATATTTTACTATTTTAATAGATTGAAGAAAAAAGTTTAAAAGGAACTTTATAAGAAAAATAGATTAATAAGTATTTATAAATATATAATTATAATTATAAGAATTAATAATTAATAGTATTATTAATAAACCTATAATAAGAAGATAATTTATTATTCTAATACTAGTTAACTATAATAATAATAATAATCTATAGTCTTTAGAATATATATAGATCTTATAGAGCTAGGAGCTATAGAAAAATATAAATATTATAATTATAATAAAATTAAATATATTTTATTATAATATTCTAAATTAAAAAAGCAGAAGAATTAGAAGTTTATTAAGAAAGATAAGAAATAATTAGAAGTAATTAGAAAAACTAAAATTAAAACTCTTAGAATAATTAGAAAGACTATCTAGAGAAAGAACTCTATAACTACTATAGTTTCTATTTTTTCTAGAGAATCTACTCTAGCTTTCTAGAAGATATTAAAACTAGATAAATAATAGAACTAAATAATATTAGAAGAAAACTAATAATATATTAAAAATATCTTTAATAAGCTTAAGTAAAAATATAAAGATAAGGAAACTATATTAGAGAAATATAGATCTTTTATTAAGTATAAATATATATTTTACTATAATAATAAATATATTCTAAGAATAGAAAAGAAATAAGAATAATATTTATTTATTAAAATTAAAATTAAAACTAAATATTATAAACTATATACTTACTACTAATATAAAATATAAAACTAGAATTTAGAATAAAATATTAGATTAATATTTTTTAGGAAAAGTATTATAAAAGCTATTTAATATTCTAATAATAGATATAATAATTCTATCTATATAAAAACTAATAGGATTTAGAATTATAAATAAGAATTATAATTAATCTATTATAATATATAGTATATAATATACTAGTAGGAAAAAATAATATATAATTTCTTTCTATTTTCTAATAGAAGAATATCTAGAAAGTATAAAATAGTTTAAATATAATAGTTTATCTATTAATATTATAGAATAGAACTATATACTATATTTAAAGAAGATCTAAAGAAATATCCTATTAAATATATATATAAAAAAATATTTATAAAAATATATTAAGAATAGAAATGTAAAATATATAAGAATAATAAGATTAGACTATAGTATAATTACTAATAAGTAGAAAACTAAGTAATTTATAATTATAATAGTTATATTAAATAATACTATAACTAGAAATATAGAAGTTATTAAGAAGTTAAATAAGAAATATTAATACTAGTATAGAATAATAATAATAATATAAATACTATTAAGCTATATCTTAAATAATAAAAACTATAGAAAAAAGAACTAAGAAAATACTATCTAAATAGATAATTATTTCTAATAAATAATAGAAAAAGTAATAGTATAGAGAAATTAGAAATAATCTCTATAAATAAATAAGAATAGAATAAGAACTATTCTAATAAGAATATACTAATAATAATTAATAAATTATATAATTAGAAATATAAGTTTATATAGTATATCTCTAACTATATAGAAAAACTAGAAACTCTTAAGAATATTCTTAAATAAATATTTAAAAATAATAAAAACTAAAAGTAATTCTAAGAATAAATTAATTAAATAAAAAATAATCTAAATTATTTATAATAGAACTATAGTATAATATAATATTAATAATAAATTAAAGAATTTTAAAAACTATAGAAATAGAAAGCTCTATATATATTCTTATAAAAATAAAAATTAAGAAGAACTAGTTTATAGTATTTATTAACTATAAAGTATAGGAAAATTATATCTTACTAGTAATAATTAATTAACTTTACTTACTATAGAAAAAGAAAAAAGAAATCTATATAATTATAAATATTAAAGACTTAAAGTTTAAATATAATAATAGAATTATTAATTCTAAAACTAATTATTTTATAATTAAAATCTAAGAAAGGAAATTTAATATTATTTATAATCTAATATTATTAGAAATCTATAAAGTTATATTAGAATTATTATAACTTTAAGATATAAACTTATTAATTAATTAATATACTAGCTAGATAGAATAGAAAGATATTCTTATATATTAATATTAGAATTAATAAAAATTAAAATTTTATTAAATATTAAGAAAATATATTTATTTTTTAATATCTAAAAATACTATTATAAAAAACTATAATAATTTATAATAATAAGTAGATATAATAATATTAGTTTTAATAGTATTATAATCTAGTAATATAAGAAATCTATTATAATAAGAACTAAGATAAATAATATAAATCTTAGATTAAATATAGAAATAAAAACTATTCTTAGATATAGATTTAGTACTTATTAATTAGAAATAATTAATAAAAGAATAATAATAAGAATATAAAATTAAATATAATTAATAGTAAAAGAAAATTAAAAAACTATTTTTAAAACTATTTAGTATAAAAACTTAAAAATAGAGCTAAATAAATAATAAGTAAAAGATATAATAGAATAAAGAAAAGAATATCTAGTATAAGTATAAATAGATTAAATACTTAAAAAATAAAGAATAACTTAAGAATATTCTATATAAATATAAATATTTTAAAAATAAATTATTTTAAAAGGAATTTAAAATAAAACTATTTTAATATAATTAATAGAATTATAAAATCTTTATTATTAAAAAAGAAGAATTTAATTTTTATAAACTATATAATTTTATAAAATCTTAACTATAGATACTCTATAAATATATTAATAATATATTAGTAAAAAGCTATATATACTTATTAACTTTATCTATAGAATACTTTATAATATTATATTAAAAAAGAATAATAAACTCTATTTAATTATTAATTACTAATAATTAAATAAGATTATATAAAAAAATAGAATATTCTTATTATTAATTACTAAACTTAGGAATTAGCTATAGAATAAATAGTAGTTTATAGTACTAGATCTAAAGAGAGCTTATAATCTAATATAAATTAAAGAAAAAAATAAATAGAAAATAGTATTTAGAATAAAGTTTAATTTCTATAAGTATTTTATTATATTCTTTAAACTAATAAATATATTTATAATATTCTAATAAATAATTAATTAAGTATTTTAAAAGTATTTTAATATCTTTATAATTATTTATTTTAATAATATTTTAATTTATTCTAATAATCTAAAAATATATAAAAAGTATATATATTAGATTTTAGAAAAATTATAAGAAATTAATTTTTTTATAGAACTTAAGAAAAACTATTTCTATATATAGAAAGTTAATTTCTTAGAATATACTATTTAATTAAATAAAATATAAATAAAATAAAATAAGATTATTATAATTAAAAAATAGAAAATATTAAAAACTATTAAGAAAATATAAATCTTTTTTAGATTTACTAATTATTACTAATAATTTATTAAGAACTATAGAAAAATTATTATACTTTTATATAATATTATTAAAAAAGAGATAGAATTCTAATAGAATAACTAATAATAATAAGTATTTAATAAAATTAAGAACTAAATATTTTTAGAACTTATACTATAGATATTTAATTCTATAAAAGAAGTAGAATTTAAAACTAATATATTAAACTTTATAATTAATATATAAATTAGTTAAAAGAATAATAATAGAATATTATACTCTATAGTATTCTTTTTAAAGAAATTATATAATATAGAACTTAATTACTTTATCTATAATAAAGAATTTATAGTTATTATATATATATTTAAAGAATTTAAATACTATTATCTAGGAATAATATATAAGATTAAAGTATATATAGATTATAAGAATATTTAGTATTTTATTATAACTTAATAGTTAAATAGAAAATAAATATATTATACTAAGTATTTATTCTAATTTAATTATAAAATAATATATTAAAAAGAATTAGAAAATAAAAAAACTAATACTTTTAGCTAGAAATTTAAATATAAAGAAATAGTTTTAAAAATAAATAGATAATTATTCTTAACTAATAATAAAAAATACTTAGTATAGAAAACCTTAGAAGTTATACTTAAGGAAATAATATATATTAAAATCTAAATAGAAACTATTTCTAACTTAAAAGAACTATAATAAAAAGCTAGAATAATACTTATTAAAAAAATCTATAAATATTTACTCTTAGAATATTAAGAAATTAAGAAAATATTTAATAGAATTAAATAATATTATAATTATTTAGAATTATAAAAAGATATATAGACTATAGTTTTAGATTATAATACTTATATAAGAATTAAGTTTATATAATATAAGCTCTATAAGGAACTTAAACTAGTTCTAGTATTAGAATAATCTTAATAATTAATATTCTTTAATTATATTATTAAACTATTACTATCTAAAGAACCTATAATTAAAGTAAAATATAATAATATTCTAATAGTTATTAATAAACTTATAAAGTATAAATATTTTATTCTATATAAGAAAATAAACTTTATAGAAGATTTTATATATTAGTTTTTATAATATATAGTTAGTTACTATAGATTACTTAATAAGATTATATTAGATAGAGAAATAATATTTATCTTTAAGTTTTAGTAATTACTTATAGTATAAATAGATACTAAATATAAGCTTTTAATAGTATACTATTTATAAAGTAATAGCTAAATAGAATAATTAAATTAGACTTTAGAATAATATCTATAGATATATATTAATTATAAATAAAATAATTAGATATAACTATTATTTATAGTATAGATTATATATAATAGTTTAGTATTAAAATCTATCTAGTTTATATTATATATATTAATTATATTTATAAACTATAATTTTAGAATTAATTAGAATTTAATAGATCTAATATACTAGCTACTATACTTATAAAGAAAATACTATATTTATTATATATAGAAATAAAAATAGAACTTAAATTTATTTAATAAATAATAAAAAATTATTATAATAGAAATAGATTAAAAGAACTAATTCTAAAGAAGAGAAATAAAATCTATTTACTTTATAAAAATATTATAATAATAAAACTAAGTAATAAATTAAATTATAAAAAACTTAGATTATTTAAAATTATAAAGAAAAAATCAGATATTAATTATAAACTTTTACTACTAGATATAATATATATCTATCTAATTTTTTATATTTTACTATTTAAAAAAATACTAAAGAATATACTAAACTAAGATTATCTAATTAAAATCTATAAAGAAGAATTTAAGCTAGAAAAAATTCTAAAGAAAGAAGTTAGAAATAGATAAATCTTTTATTTAGTTAAATAGAAGAAATATATAAATAATAATAATACTTAGAAATCTATTAAATATTTAAAGAATTATTAGAAGCTTATTTAGTAATATTATTAGAACTAGAAATATCTATTCTAATAAACTAAGAAAGAGATAGTTTTATATCTTTCTAAAGAAATACTAAATTAATCTTAATCTCTAAGAATATAAGCTTAGATAAAGATATAACTAAAGAAAAGATCTATTTTTAAACTATCTTCTCTATCTTCTTTTATTTAATATATTCTAGTTCCTCTATACTATTAATACTATAAAATACTATCTATATTATCTTATCTAATTATAATTTCTTTTCTTGATAAAGATACTAAATTTTTATATCTATATAATAATACTTCTTCTCTACTATTTCTAGCTTAGACTTTAGTTTATTAAGCCTTAAGTATTATAATATAATTAATTATTTTTAATATAGTAAAAGTAATAAGATAAAGAACTCTCTAATCTAAAGTATTTATAACTATAGAACTTATAATAATTATACTCTAACTATATTACTAAAGAATTTAATAGAATAGTATTAATAAGAGTATTATATTAAAAGATTTTCTTATAAAAAGTTTTCTATATATAGTTAGATATTATTATAGATTATAAGAGAAATATAGAATTAAATTAAAAAAGATTTATTAATAGACTATAGAATATAGTTTTAAGAATATAATTAATAGAGAGAGAACTTTATATTATAAATTATATTATTATATATTAGAATTATATAGATTATTTCTACTTTTTTTAATTAATTATTAGTAGATTATTAGAATCTTATAATAATCTTAATAATCTAGAATAATAGATTATTACTAAATATTAATAATTCTCTAGTATATATATATATTTATTTTATTAGATAGAATATTCTTTTTAGATAGTTATTAATAATATTATCTATATATCTATTATTACTAGCTCTATAATACTTATATATTAATAATAACTTATATTATATAGTCTAAGATAATCTAATTATACTATTTAGAATAATACTCTAATTAGTTTAACCTTAACCTACCCTAGATCTTATTTAGTATAAGTTACTTAACTATTATATCTAATCTATATATAAGCTCTGAGCTTCTAATAGTATTAAGTATATAGTATAGATCTAGATACTTTACTATAAGCTTCCTACTTAGCTACTTTAGCTTAATATTCTTAGTAGATAATAATACTAGATCTCTCTTATTAAACCTTATACTAATATACTCTCTATTATAGTATTTAGTATAAGTAC
This sequence comes from Clonostachys rosea, assembly GCA_026958235.1. Classification (NCBI taxonomy): domain Eukaryota; kingdom Fungi; phylum Ascomycota; class Sordariomycetes; order Hypocreales; family Bionectriaceae; genus Clonostachys; species Clonostachys rosea. The sequence continues at coordinate 2,161,322 of CP110208.1, forward strand.
TTTATATATACTTAAGCCTTTATTTAGCTATAGTAAGAGTATAGTAAATCTCTTATAAGTATAGCTCTACTAGCTTATTAATCTTCTTAAGCTCTTTATCTAACTAATTAGAATATTTTAATATAAATCCTTATAGTAATATTATAGAAGCCTTACTAATAGCTAAATATAAGCTTATATTATATACTAGCTATATATAGGCTAACTACTTATATTAGTTATTTTACTTCTTATTTATATAGTAATAGAGAAAGTATTTAAAGATTTAGTTTAATCTCTTAGTCTAGCTATCTATCTAAGGGTAATATATAGTACTAAGTAGTTATTTACTTCTAATAAGAGTACTAAAAGTTTATTAGAATCTACTTATAAATACTAATCCCTAGTTACTAATAACTCCCTTAGAGTAGCTATAATTTTAATATACTTAATCTAGAAATAGCTTTATAAGCTTTTTATTTATAATAGTCTTTCTTATTATAAAGAATAGAGTATATTTTATTAATCTATCTATAATAATAAGAATAGTATTATATATCTTATTTTGCTTATTATAAACTATAAATAAACCTATAATAAAGTCTATTAATATCTCTTTAAAGAGATAACTTAGAATAAATAGTACTATAAGCTTACTATAAGATTAATACTATCTTTTTTTATTAGCTTAATAGTTATAGTATTTCTTTATATATATCTTTATTATCTCTTATATACTTTTCTAGTAATAATCTAAATAAGCTTACTCTATTATTTTATAAGCTTTCTAGTACTCTAGCTAATTTATTATAAAGTAGTTATAAGAGATTATTCTAAATTAACTCTAGTATATATACCCTATTATTATAGATTAGAATACTATCTTACTAGTACTATTATTTCTTCTTTTTCTCCTACTTACTTATAGTAGTCTTACTATAAGCTTATATCTCTCTTAATCTCTTCTATATATATATATCAGACTTCTATATCTAACTTAATATTTCTAGCTAGATAAGATTACTAGTAATCTCTATCTACTTAAGTTCTCTCTTATTAAGTAGTTATAACTATATTATAATAATCTATCTTCTTAGTTACTCTTTAGAGTATTAGCTTAGGTTTACTATCTTATCCTCTAACTCAGGCTTCTCTATACTATCTTATAATATTAATATCTTATCTATAGACTTAATTACTATTCTTTTATTTATATTAAACTTACTATAAAGCTACTATAGTCTTATCTATACTACTTATATATTAATATAGCCTAACTTCTTATATAGATCCTTATAATTAGTAGCTATCTATTTCTTATTAGAAAATAAATACTCTAAGCTAATTAGTTCTTATAAGTTTTTTATAAATCTATTAAGAAATAGTAATAAGGGGTTCTATCTTATTTCTACTATTTTTTCTATTTATAATAATCTAGCCTCTAAGATAATCTATCTATTAGATTTAATCTATCTAGTTTATAGAAAATCTTATACTTAAACTTATTTAGTATATTTAATATATATATTTATCTTCTAATTAGTTATTACTTTATAAAGAGAGACTTATAATTTAAATAATTAGAAGAATACTAAATAGAGATATAAAATATATATTAAATTCCTTAGTACTAGAAATAATATTAATAGTATAGATCTATAAGTAAGTTATATATTTAGTAGAGAGATAATTAATAGGATACTATATAGATTAGGATCAGAAGAAACTAGAACTAGATATAGATTTATCTTTAAGCAGGGGGTTTTAAAACTATAATACTTATAGTAAGACTTAGACTAAAGACCTACTATAGGGTTAGTATAGAACTAATCTGAAAGTAGATAGAAAACTTACTAAACTAGAGAATATAGTAGGTAGTATATCTATTAGTAGTTATACTATTAATATACTACTAGTAACTAGTTCTAGAATAATAAGGATTAGAAATACCTAGAGATTAGACTAGAGATAAGATAGAGGAGGAGGGAATAGACTAGGTCTATATAGTAGTAGAGAATAGAAAGTAAGATAGAATAGAAGAAGTATAAAAATAATATAGAGTAAGATCTGCTCTAGATCTTATTTATATTAGAGTTAATATAGAGGAAGAGGGGAATTTATCTAATTATCTAATTATATAAAGAAAAAAGAGAAGAAAAAAGAAAAAGAAGTTAGAAGAAAAAGAGGTATTTATAGATATAGAAGAGAGTATAAGTAATCTGAATAATCTAAGATCCTATAAGGAAAATATATTAAATACTAAAAAGTTATATAAGTAATAGTAAATATATAAGAAATCTATATTATAATTAATCTAAACTAGTATAGTAACTATATCTTCTTAATTTATAATTAAAAAAATTAAATAGAGAAGAATATAAAGCTAAGGAATTAAACTGGAATTATACTAAATATATATAGGGAATAGATTAGATAAACTAAAAAATAAAGATAATAAAGAAATCCTATCTAGATAACTCTTAAAAAGGAAATTAAAACTAAAAAGTAGAAAATAAAACTAATTAATTAGATAATAGGAAAATACCTCTAAATTAATTATTTAAAACTAGCTATAAAAAGTTAATTCTAAGATAGAGCTAAATTATATTCTATATAGATATAAATTAAAGACTACTCTATCTATACTAACTAGTAGGTAAGAGCTAAGATTAAAATATAGTAGATAAATAAAGAAAGATAGGAAACTAGGAGCTATATTAGTATCTAGATAAAGCTATAGAGGAAATAAGCAGAATAAGGTTTTTATTCTATATATAAGGTTTTCTCTTATTAGAGATTAGATAGAGGGACTAGAGACTAGCTAGACCTAATACCTAGGGTAAATAATAATAATATATAGTATTAATATATAATATACTAGATTAAGTTAATCCAGATTAAGATAGTTTTTTAAGTTAAATAAAAGTTTATTTTTATTAGTATTATTAGATAGATAGAAAAGAATTAAATAGAATTAAATTATTAAAATTTTTATTAGAGGGAAAAGTTAAATTAAATAAGGTTAATTAGATAGTATTTAGAATTATAGCAGGTTAGTTAATTATTACTATAGAATATTTAAAGAAAAATATAATAGCTAAAAAGTCACTATATACTAATTAAAAGGCTAAATATAGTTTTATATAGTAAAGAAATAAGTATAATATTATTAAAGTAACTCTCTAAGTCTAATTATTAAGAGTATTAAGTAGATTACTAAAGATATATAGTAAATTATATATAAACTTATTACTCTAAAGAAAAAGATATTTAAACTTAAAAAGATAAATAAATAATTAAGTAAATACTAAAGAATTAAAAAGTTATATTTATATAAAAAAAGCTCTTTTAGTATATAGAAATTATAAAACCTTATAGCTAAAAGAAATATTAAATAATAAATATAAATAGAAGATTATATAGATTATAATTAGAAATCTTATTAAGAGTAAGATACTTAGTAATATAGTATATATAGTAAAATAGATTATAATATATAGATTTATAAAATAGTAGAGAAATTATCTAGCTCTAATTCTAAAGTTATTATTAGTAATTAGATTAAAAGATAAAAAACTAGAGAGTATTTTAATTAAACCTTATTAAAAATAGTAGAAATATATTTCTAAAGCTAGTTAAACTATATCTTAATTAAGCTTAGTTAAAATATTTTAAAGCTAGCTATTTAGCTAGATCTAGTTAAAATCTATCTAGAGATATAATATCTTAGCTATAGTAGTCTTATTAAAAGAGAGAGAGAGAGTTAGAGTAGAAAAAAATAAAGAAATATAATATTATTATCTAACTTATTAAGCTCTATAGCTTAGTATATATAAGCTATTTTTAGAAAAGTATTTTTTTTTAGCTATATTAATATATAATAGTAAAAGAAAATATATTTATAGAAAATATAAAGATCTAGAGTAGAAATTATAAAGTTTAATAATAAAAAGATTATAAAAAGTAGTTTATTTACTAGTTTAGTTTATATACTAATAGGTTATATTAAATATTTATTAGTTTTAGAATTTTAATTTATATTTATAATTTATATATATAGATATAAATTAAATAGATTTTTATATTAAACTATTATATATAATCTATACTATAAATAGTAATTATATAATCTATACTATAAATAGTAATTATATTTAATTATTTTATTTATAATTAATATATACTTATAGATATTATTTTAATATTTAGTTTAAATATTCTATTTATCTATTACTCTAAAGATAGTAAACTATTAAAAGCTTATACTTAGTATTTATTTATACTATAAATAATAATTAAAACTTAGAGATAAATATTATTTCTCTATTTAAAATAATTTCTTTAGATAATTTATAATAACTAATTATATATTTTAGAAATTAATATATAAAATCTTTTATAGAGTTTATTTTTTATATAGAATAAAATATCTATATTTTATAAGCTTATTAATAATAATTAAAATATTATTATACTATATTTCTATTATTAGTTCTATTAATAATAATAACTTAATAATATAATTAAAGAATATTAATTATTATAGTTATTCTAATACTTTTATTAGTTTAAGTTCTTTATAGAGTTTATATCTTATAAACTTAATCTATATATAAATATTATATTCTAAAACTATAGTTTATATATCTTTTTATAGATTATAATAATTATAATATTATTTTATTTTTATTATATAGTATAACTAAGTATATATAAATAGATATTAGATTAATATTAAATCTATATTATTTCTAATAAAAATTTCTAATAATAGTAAATATATACTATACTTATAGAGATAAATTAACTTATAATCTCTAATAATTAATTTTTTTATTTCTAAATATATATAATTCTAAATTAAATTAAAATAAACTCTAATATACTCTAATCTGAATTATACTATTCTAAAATAGAAAAAACTTAATTTTAATTAACTTTTAAAAACTATCTCTATTCTAATTAGTTTAAAATAATATAGAATATATTAGAATTATAAAGAAAACCTTAGATTATAATATATATAAATAAATAGATAGCTATTATTAAGATATAGCTATTATTCTAACTATTTCTTATCTACTTTAAGTACTTATAGAAATACTTATAAAAGTACTTATAGTATAGAGCTATAATAGGCTATATAATATAAAAATAGATCTAGTAGATATAGCTACTAGATCTAGAGTATTACTAGTAGTTTTATTATTATAAGTAAGCTTTTAACTATTTAGAGGGATATTTATTAAATATAATTAGTTAAAAGCTATATATAATTATCTCTTATAACTATTATTATCTTATTAAGATCTATATTATTTATAGTAACTAAAGTTTTATAAGTAGAGATAGTTATATAAAAGAATATTATAATTATTTAAAATAGCTATAGTTAGTATTAGTAATATAATTAATTAATTAATTAAAATAAAATATAATTAATTAATTAATTAAGATAAACTTTAAATTAGAAAAGAAATATAGTTACTATTATTAGATAAGTTTTCCTCTTTAGAGACTATAGCTATAGTTAGGCTATTTATATATCTAGCTATATAAATAGCTCCTATTATTAGAGTTTTTAAAATATTAATACCTATATTTAGGCTAAAAGTATTTAATTTTAACTTTATCTTATAGTATTAAGGGTTTAAATATAGACTACTAATTATATTCTTAAAAAATATATATTAAATTATATATTATCTAATCTTAGAATATACTCTTATTTATAATAAAACTAATAAAAAAATATATATAGATATATTATAATTATAAATTCTTTATTATAAATAGAGTAATTAAGTTTTATATTATATAGTTTTTTTTAAAAAGAAATCTATAAGATATAGAATTTTATTATTATTTTATTAGTTAAATTATATATTAATTATAAAATCTGAAATATTTATTTTAGATTTTTTTTTTTTATAGAATTAAATATTTATAATATAAGTTTTAAAAGTATTTAGTTTTTTATTTTATTAAATACTTTTTACTATTTATTATTCTATTAAAATTCTATTTCTTTCTTTATATTATTATATAGTAATATAGTAATTTTTCTATAATCTTTAATAAATTATTAATAATAATTAGTAAATCTAAGAAAAGCTTATACTTTCTTAATAATTTTTAATATTTTCTAATTTTTAATTATAATAATTTTATTTTATTTTATTTATATTTTATTTAGTTAAATAGTATTTTTTTTATTAGTTTTATTATAAATAAGAGTATATCCTAAGATTAGATAATATATAACTAGATTATATAATTTTTCTAAGAATATAATTAGTAGTTTATATCTAAACCTTTAATACTATAAGATAAAGTTAAAATTAAATACTTTTAGTCTGAATATAGATATTAATACTTTAAAAACTCTAATAATAGAAGCTATTTATACAGCTAGATATATAAATAGCCCGGCTATAGCTATAGTCTCTAAGGGAGAAAGCTTATTATCTAATAATAATAACTATCTTTTCTTTCTAACTTAAAGCTTATCTTAATTAATTAATTAATTAATTAATTATATTATTAATACTAAGTATCTATAATATATTATCTTCTATAATTATCCCTACTTATAGAGCTTTAATTACTATAAATAATATAGACCTTAATAAGATAATAGAGATTATAAGAGATAATAGTATATAGCTCTTAACTAAGTATATCTAATATATATCTCTCTAAATAGTTAAGAACTTACTTATAGTAATAAAGCTACTAATAATACCCTAGATCTAGTAGCTATATCTACTAGATCTATCCTTATATTATATAGCCTGTAGCTACTATATACTATTAGTACTTAAATCAGATATAATATAGCTGGATTAAAAGCTATATCTTAATTATAGCTACCTACTTATTTATATATATTATAATTTAAGGTTTTCTTTATAGTTCTAGTATATTCTGTATTACTTTAAACTAATTAGAGTAGAGATAGCTCTTAAGAGTTAATTAAAATTAAGCTTTTTCTATTTTAGAATAATATAGTTCAGATTAGGGTATATTAGAGTTTATTTTAGTTTAATCTAGAATTATATATATTTAGAAATAAAAAAGTTAGTTACTTTTAAGATTATATATTAATTTACCTCTATAAATATAATATATATTTACTACTATAGGAAATTTTTATTAGGAATAATATAAATTTAATATTAATCTAATATCTATTTATATATACTTAGTTATACTATATAATAGTTAAATAGTATATTTTAAAAAATTAACTTTTTATATATATATTATAAATAACCTTTATATTATCTAATAGAAAGATTTTAGTTATTATATATAGTTATATATAACTAAGTAATATAGTTAATATTCTATATATTAACTATACTAATAATTAATTACTAATAATATATTCTATATTATATATATTATTCTAGTATATATATATATTTATTCTACTAGATAGAAATACTTTTTTAGATAGTTATTAGTAATATTATCTATATATCTATTATTACTAGCCTTATAATATTTATATATTAATAATAATTTATATTATATAGTTTAAAATAATCTAATTATACTACTTAGAATAATATCTAATTAGTTTAATCTCTAACTTACTCTAGACCTCTATTTAGTATAAGTTATTAACTTATTATAATATAGAAAAAGCTTTTCTCTAGTTCTATTAGAAAGTTAGCTTTTTCTAGTTTTTTAAAAACTTAATAAATATAATTTTTATAAGTTTCTAAGTTATTAGAAAATATTAGAATATTATTAAAATATATAATTATAAAAATATTAAAATACTTTTAAAGTACTTAATTAATTATTTATTAGAATATTATAGATATATTTATTAGTTTAAAGAATATAATAAAATATTTATAAAAATTAAACTTTATTCTAAATATTATTTTCTATTTATTTTCTTTCTTAATTTATATTAAATTATAAACTCTCTTTAAATCTAATATAATAAATTACTATTTACTTTATAATTAATCTCTAAATTTAATAATTAATAGTAAGTATTATACTATATAAGCTCTAATATTACTATAGCTTCTAACTAGAGAGTTATAGCAGGCTTTTTACTATAGGTAGTTAGAGCACCTTTTAGATATAACAGTTAGTAGTAATTCTACCTGGTTATAGATTTAATCCCTATACTAGCCTATATATACAGAGCCTAGGTTAGGGCCTCTGGAGACCTGCTATAGAGCCTAGCTATAAAGCTAAGCCTTAGAGGCTCTATAATAGCTTATAATAGATCTCTGTTATAGTAGTTCTTATCGCTAAGATATTATTAGAACTGCTATATTATATAATATAATATACTTAGTCAGAATAAGATTAGTTTACTATATATATATCTCTTTTCTCAGATTAATAAGATATTAGATTTAAAAGAGAAATATATAGTAATTTATATAACTATTTCCTCTGGAAGTACTAGAGCTATATAATTTAGATAAATATAATAATATAATTCTGCTTATCTAATATATAAAATCTAACAGATATAAAACAGCTGAGCACTATAGCTCTAAGGGTAGAGCTATCTCTCTTATTATAAAGAGGTATTTATTATACTATATAGGCTCTAATACTACTATAGCTTCTAACTAGAGAGCTATAGCAGGTCTTTTACTATAGATAGTTAGAGTATCTTTTAGATATAATAGTAAGAGTATTCTATTTTTATATATAATTTTATTTAGCTATTAATAATTAATAACTAAATAGAGTTTATTATTTTTTTTTAATATAAATAGTATAAAATATTTTATAAATAAAATTAATAGTTATATATAATCTTTTACTAGTATATTATTAATATATTTATAGAATATTTATAACTAAAGTTCTATAAAATTATAGAGTTTATAGAAATTTAATTTTTTTTCTTTAATAATAGAGATTTTATAATTCTACTAGCTATATTATAATAGCTCTATTTTAAGTTTCTTTTAAAATAGCTTTTTTTTAAAATATTTATATTTTTATAGAATATTTTTAAAATATTCTTTTTATTTTAATTTTTCTTTTTATTTATATTTATACTAAATTATTAGAAGGTAACTGGGCTTATAAGGGCTCTGTATTCAAAAGGTTATATCTAGGTTGCAAAAGCAGCCCAAGGCTAGACTAGTTAGTCAGGCTTAAGTAGCCCGGCCGGCTAAAGCCCGGCCTAGGGTCTGACCGGCCGGGACCCTCGTCAGGGCTCCGGCCACGGTTACGGTTACGGCTAGCTAGCTACAATACAGTTGAATAGGCTGTACTAATACAGGCAGTCTTTTCTTTTCCCTCTATCTTCTCTAGCGGTCTCATTAGACAGTTCCTTCGCACGGGCACAGTCCGGCTGTTTCAAGCAGACAGCTCTGCGAGACAGGGTCTTTGTACGGGCGCGATGTGGCTGTCCAAGCCACTAGGTCCCAGCAGACAGGCTTTTCATGCGGGTACAGTCTCATTATCTCAGGCAGTCCGGTCTGCGAGACAGTATATCCGTATGGGCATGATCTAGCTGTCCAGGTAGGCAGGTTCTATTAGACAAGGTCTTTATGAAGGTACGGTCCAGCTGTCTTAAGCAGCCGGTCTGCGAGACAGGGTCTTTGTGCCGGCATGATCCGGTTGTCCAAAGAGGCAGGTTATCTAGACAGGGTCTTCGTGGAGGCATGGTTGTATTGTCTTAAGCAGCCGGTCTGCGAGACGGTTACTTCGTGCTGGCGCGATCTAATTGTCCGAGATAACGGGCTATTCCTAGCAGTCAAAGGAAGGAAAAAGGGTGCAGCGGATACGGGCTTTGTAGATCGCTAATAGGTCCGTCCGTACGGGTCAGGTCCGGCAGACAGGCTCTTCAAGGGTTAGCGATAGGGCTGTCTGCGTTATCGGGTCTAACGGACGGGCTCTCCGTAGGTCGGCGATCCGGCTGTCTGATAAAGGAAGATAGGTCAGACAGGCTCTTCGGGTCCAAGCGGTGTGGCTGTCCGACGAAGGAAGTCGGGTCGGACGGGCCCTTCAGGTCCGAGAGATATAGTTGTCCGGCAAGGAAGGCAGGCCAGACAGGTCCTTCGGATTCGAGCGTTATATGTGTCTGACGAGGGAGGCAGGTCAGACACAACCTTCAGCCCCTTATAATACAGCCGTCCGGCAAGGAAGACGGGCAGGACGGATGCATCGTAGGTTATTAACCTAGTTGTCCGGCTAGCAAGGGAGCCCGGACAGGGTCTTCAGGTTCGAGCGTTACAGCTGTCCGACAAGGGAGACAGGTCGGACGGGCTCTTCGGGTCTGAGCGATACAGCTGTCCGTTAGGGAAGGTGGATGAGACAGCTGTATTGCGAGTGGTTGACTTGGCTGTCTGACGAGGGAGAGCGGGCCAGACAGCGTCCTCAGTTTCGGGTAATCTACCTGTCTAACTAAGGAAGGCAAGTCAGACAGGGTTATCGCGGGCTAGCGAGAGGGCTGTCTGACGAAAGAAGAGGGGTTAGACAGGCTCTTCGCAGGTGTGCGATTTAGTTGTCTCGAGGGGTCAGTCGCAACAGACGGGCTTTTCATGGGTTGACGACTGGGCTGTCCGGGTTAGAAGGCTCAGCCGGACAGGGCTGTCAGGTTCGAGGAAGAGAGTGTCCGTGAGGGTCGGGTTTGACGGACAGACTCTTCGTAGGTTGATGACCTGGCTGTCTGACGACGGAAGGCACATCAGACAGGGTCTTCGGGTTCGGGCGTTGCAGCTGTCCGACGAAGGAAGACGGGTCGGACAGACTCTTCGGGCTCTAGCGATACGGCTGTCTTGCGAGGTTGACGGCGAGGACAGTTGTATTGCGAGTAGCGGACCTAGCCGTCCGATGAGGGAGATGAGTCGGACGGGGTCTTTGCGTTGGAGTATTATAGCTGTCCGTAGCTACGGGCTTGTACAGACAGTCTCTTCGTAATCCTATCCACCGAGAGAGACTGTGTGGATAGGTAGCTACCTGGCCAGGTGTTTAGATTGTGGGATAGCTCTTGAATGGTATATATACTGTTAGATACCCTCTAGCTATATAACAGTCGCTCCTGTTAGCTGTCCCCAAAGGTAGTTTCCAGAGGGTCCGGAGGGCTATTTAACTAGCTATTAGATAGCTAGTTAGATCTCTAATAGCCCCTCTTCCTTGTTACTCTAGCTGCCTCTAGCTAGAGATAGCTGTCTAATATAGGAAGGTTAGATTAGACAGGTCTGTCCGACGAAGGAAGATAGGTCGGATAGAGGCTTCGGGTCTATATAATACAGCTGTCTTGTGAGGTTAACGGTGAGAACAGTTGTATCGCGAGCGGTGGACCTAGCCGTCCGACGAGAGAGACGGGTCAGACGGGGTCTTCGGGTTCTGACGATACGGCTGTCTCGAGAGGTTAAAGGAGACGACAGCTGCATCGCGGGTTGCAGACCTAGCCGTCCGATGAGGGAGACGGGTCGGACGGGCTCTTCGCGTTGGAGCGATGCGGCTGTCCGGCGAGGGAGGCTGGGCTGGACAGAGACTTCGGGTTCTTGCGATGCGGCTGTCTCGAGAGGTTAAAGGAGACAACAGCTGCATCGCGGGTTGCGGACCTAGCTGTCCGATGAGGGAGATGGGTTAGACGGGCTCTTCGCGTTGGCATGACCTGGCTGTCTGATGGGTTAGACAGGGTCTTCAGAGGCTATCGCGTGATATAACGCTCTTCGAGGGTGTATCCAGTGCCAACAGCGTCGTTGGAGGACGTGGCAGCCTTCGAAGCCACCTCTCAGAGCATACGAAGGGCAACAGCGTCATTACATCATACGTTAGAGAGGCTCTGTAGCGTAGGGCTAATGCCTAGCAGAAGGACTGCACTTTCCCTAGGTATTTTCAGAAGCTCTACCTCATCTTCATAGCTGATCTGCGTTACCAGGTAACACTGATCAGTATTAGAAGGTAACTGGGCTTATAAGGGCTCTATATTCAAAAGGTTATATCTAGGTTGCAAAGGCAGCCCGAGGCTAGGCTAGTTGGTCAGGCTTAAGTAGCCCGGCCGGCTAAAGCCCGGCCTAGGGTCTAACCGGCCGGGACCCTCGTCAGGGCTCCGGCCACGGCTACGGTTACGGCTAGCTAGCTACAATACAGTTGAATAGGCTGTACCAACATAAATATCTTTTTCTTTATTTTATTAAGTTTTTTATTAATTATTTATTTAGCTCTATTTTTAAATTCTAATAGTAAATAGTTTAATAAATAGCTTTTTTATCTTTTTTTACTATTAATTATATTTAATTTTATATTATTATTATTATTTCTTTATTAGTTATTTCTAGTTAATTAATACTAAATCTATATTTAATAATCTTTCTTATTTCTATATTTAATCTAAGATTTATTTAGTTTATTTTAATTCTTATTATAATAAGTTTCTTATTATTATACTAGATTATAATATTATTAAAACTATAATTACTATATCTATTTATTATTATAAAAAAAAAATTTTATAATAATATTTTTAAATATTAAGAAATAAATATATTTTTCTAATATTAATTAAAATTTTAATTTCTATTAATCTTAATATAGATCTATAGAAGTATTTTCTACTCTATATAGCTAATAAACTAATCTATTAGTAAGTTTATATTTTATAACTATAGAAGTTTTAATATAATATTATAAAATTTTAATAATATTAAATTATAAATAATATTAAATTTCTTTTTTTAAATTTTAATTATAAAATAATTAATTTTTAAATTAATAATTCTATTATTATATTTAAACTTTAAGCTTTTAATATTAATAACTATATAGGTTTTTCTTTCCTTTTTTATAATAAGTAGAATTAGTTAATTATTATTAGTAAAATATAATTTTTCTATACTTTATAGTTAATTAATATTATAAACTAGTTTCTTTTAATTTTTATCTCTATAAGAATATATATAAAACTTTCTATTTTTATAATTTTTAAAGTTTTCTAATTTATTATTAATATTATTCTATATTATAATTCTATTATAAATAGTTTAAATTATTTTTTATTTAATTAATTTATTCTTAAAGTTATATATATTAATTTATATTTCTTAATATATAAAATAAAAGTTCTTTTAAAATATAAAGTTAGTTTTTATTCTTAAATAGATATTAATAGAATTTTTCTATTTATTTTTCTATTTATTTATTAATAATAATATATTTTATTTATTATATATTTTATTCTATTTATTTTTATTAGTAAAAATAATTATTTATTTCTTTCTATTATTATTTTTCTTATTATATATTAGAGATAGTATATTTTATTCTTATAGTTTATAAATTTCTTCTTTCTAGTATTAGAACTATATTAAATATAGTTTAATAATATTTTTATTATTTTTATTATATATAACTAAATCTAATACTTTATATTTAGCTTCTAGATAATATATATATATCTAATTAAAATACTATTTAATTCTTTTTTTATATTATTATTCTATTTAGTTTTTATAATTCTTTTAGTTATATTAGAGTTTTATTTTAAAGTTCTAATAGATTTTATATTTAGATTTTCTATATAGATAAATAAATAGTTTCTTAATATTATACTTAATAGAGTATTTTTCTAAGTTTTCTTCTAGTATAAAATAATCTTTAACTTTTTATTATCTAATTATAAAATATTATATCTATTTCTCTATATATTTTAATAATATAATATTTAGAATATATAGAAAGATATTATATTTTATTTTTTTCTACTAATATACTAAGTATCTAGAGTTATAATATATAATCTATAATTCTTTATAGTAGTTTTTTTCTAAAAATACTTTTTAAATAATTTAATATTCTATTTATTTCTTCTAAATTTTTTATAACTTTAAATAGTTATTTTCTATAAACTACTAGTTATTTATTATTATTAGAATTTTATATTTATATTATTAATAAGTAATAAGTATATACTTTATTAAGTTCTCTAGTAATTTAATCTTTTATTTACTAATAATTTTCTTTATTAAGAACTAATTATTAAGTAAAATTATTTTTATAGTAAAATACTACTTTATATTTACTTATTAGTTTATATTTAAAGATATTTTCTTTTTATTTATATTTCTTCTTAAGCTTTTTAAACTTTAATTTAGTTTTTTTTTAATTATTCTTTATAATATTTTATTTTTATTACTTTTTTTAAATTAAGATTTAAATATAAACTAGTACTAGAGTTAAGTAGAACCTAGAAAGTATAAGATTATTAGATATTCTTTATAATATAATCTTTTATATTATATTTAGAGTTTTAATTTTTTTTTTTTATTTCTAATTATTTCTTATCTTTTTTAATAAGGTTTTATTTTTTCTATTTTCTAAGTTTTAGATATTATAATAAAATATATCTAATTTTATTATAATTATAATATTTATATTTTTCTATAGCTTCTAGCTCTATAAAATCTATATATATTCTAGAGATTATAATTCTTTATTTTAAATTATATTAAAACTTACTAATATTAATATAAATTAATTTCTTTCTTTATATATACTATTAATATTATCTATTATTAATATAAATAATTATTATTATATAGTTATAAGTACTAAATAGTTTATCTTTCTTATATAGTTCTTTTTATACTTCTTTCTTTAGTTTATTAAAATAGTAAAATATATTTATTTATAATTCTATTCTATTTTAACTAATAGCTAAAGATATTTAATACTAAAAGCTAAAACTAATCTAATTTAAATAAGTTTATTAATATTATACTTAGTTTTATATTTTTTATTTTAAATTCTAAAGATTTATTTATAAATATTTTTAAAATAATTAAAACTTATTATAATTTAAATAATTTATTAGCTTTTTTATTTATTAAGTTATTCTCTAATAATAAGTTTAAACTATTTAAATATACTTTTAGTAAGTTAAAAATAAATATATATAACTTTAGTTATATTAGTATTAAAAGTAATAGAGAAATAGTTAAAATATATTTTAAATTATATTATAAACCCTTAGAGCTTAGTTTAGATTTTATTAAATATCTTAGATAATAATAACTTAAGTAATTATTTTAATTTATATTCTTAAGTAATAATAAAAGCTTAGATTATAAATATAATATTTGTAGTAGATTATTATTCTATAGTATTAATTATAATAATAAGTTTATTCTAAAGATTAATTATAATAGTTTAAAATTAATTAATTTAATCTCTAAATAATTAAACTTCTTTATTATTATTATTATTACTACTATTATTATTATTTTTATTTATAATATCTCTAATAGTTAGAGTAAATAAATTATTAATAATAGAAATATATTAATAAGCTTAAAATACTATAGTAATTATAGTATTTTCTTTATTATTATATAGTAATTAAAATAAAATAATTAGCTAAATAAGAGTTATTAATATATAATACTTATATTAATTTATATTAAATAAGATCTAAAGTATATTAAAGTATAACTAGTTAGATTATTATAAACTATATAATAGAAGTTACTATTAATATATAAATATTATAGAGCTAGTAATAATAGACATATAGATAATTATATTAATAACTATTTAAAAGAATATTATTTTGAAAGGTCAAGGTCTCCAGTATAGGGTAGACCAGCTGTAGGGTAAGCTGGGTCTAGGGTAGGTGCAGCCTATAGGGTAGGCTAAGGAATACTGAAGGGATTGTTTCGAAAGGCGTAGTGGAAGAAGCAGCCTACTTAGTAAGAAAGAGAGGCTTTATCAGCTATAGGGTAGCTAAGAAGATAGACTGTAGGGTAGATAAAAGAGTGAATTGGTGGCTTGGAGAACCTCTATCTAGCAGGGAGGAAGCCCTGTACTTATAGGTGTTTCAGGGCTCTTGGAACCCTGAAGATAATACGTTGCCTTCTGTAATACGGGCTTATAACCACTGTAAGGTTCTCGTACAGCGGATACGAGGTCCGCTAATATAAGCGCTATAGTGGATACGAGGACCGCTAATGCAGCTGCTATAGCGGACACGAGGACCGCTAATGCAGCTGCTATAGCGGACACGAGGACTGCTAATGCAGCTGCTACAGCGGATACGAGGACCGCTAATGCAGCTGCTACAGCGGACACGAGGACCGCTAATGCAGCTGCCACAGCGTAATATGAGATCGCTAAATACGGTCGCTACAGCGGCCGTTACAGCGGTTGTGACCGCTAATGCAATTTCCCTAATGGGCAGCTACAGCGGGCTTCCAGCTTTTGGAAAGCCCTAAGTTAGTTATTTCATTCCTTCTTACCCTATACTAACCTGAGATTATTTGATCAACTGGTGTAGAGTAACCTGATCTACCCTATAGTCTATAGGGTAAATCTCAATATATTATACTATAGAAATAAATATATATATATACTAGAGAATTATTAAGATTTAATAATAATCTTAGATTTAGAATTATAAGAATTATTATAAAATCTAAATAATTTAGTTCTAATTAGAGTAAAAAGATAGGATCTATATATAATAATATATATTGGTTAAATTTATAATACCAAGCTTATAAGTAAGCTATCGCTTACCTATACCTATATAGCATTATATTAAAGGCCGATCCTGATATAACTGTTGGATTTCACACATTGGATAGGGCAAAAATTGTGTAGTTATATTCAGTTAAGTTGTGCAACTCCGGTGCTTCCGGAGGGGATAATTATGCAAATTGCTGTACGCTTCTCCTTTGAGCCTAATGCTCTTCCAATCTGGGAAGAGAGGCGCATTTGTGGCAGACCGACCTCGTTCTGACTAAGCGCGTTGCGCTGCACGATGCAGCGGTTCCAACACACCCCCCCCAGGTGCAGACCTTTTGGCCTGCAACTGCAGCTCCAACCAACCCACCATGATGCTAGGTTGATTTCAGTCGTTGGTTTGAATAGAAAGTTGAAATGAATTATTCGAGGTCGGGTTTAAATAGACGAGGCTCGTGCCATTGAGACAATAATCGGATTCATTGTTCCCGTCATTGTCTTTGTGGTTGTGCATATATAAATACTGCTGTGAATCACCGTGTTGAGCAGTGAATCACATCGCTCTCACGAGGTTATCTCGTCGTTTATGCCTTTTGAAGCGCGTTTCATCTTTGCGCAATTGCGTTGCCTGGTTAAATGGTGCGTTCAATTGAACTTCCTATTGTCGTGTGTAGTCAATAGGGTCATGATCATGAAAGTGAACCACAAGGTGAGAACTCCTATTCAACGCAGCCCTCAATGCAATCCGCATGGGGAAAAGCGCAAAACGGCCCTCGAATAAATACTCGCGTTGCGAACTCGTAGGAGGCTTCTCTTCTTCCTTCTTTCCTCAGCCGCTCGTGAATTTGTGAGTGTTCATTTGGTGCGATTTTCGCATCGCGATTCCTTTGGTGTTTGGCAGTTGGCTAACATCGCAATAGGAATCAATTTTACAAACTCTCTCTCTCTCTCTCGCACGTCGTAAGTGCATTCTCATCCTCGTTTCTTCATTTCCTTTGGTGGTCTTGGGTGGTGGCTGACAATTGTGATAGATCAAATCAAATTCACCATGCCTGGTGCCGCCTCCCCCTCCGCGTAAGTGTTTCGAGTGTGGGATTGGTGTTTCCAGTTGCTAATCCAGCGTTAGCGAGACTCGTGCCTCTGCCGCTGCCAGGGCTGCCAAGAAGGCCCAGCAGGAGGAGATCAAGAAGAAGCGCGAGGAGAC
Source organism: Clonostachys rosea (assembly GCA_026958235.1). Classification (NCBI taxonomy): domain Eukaryota; kingdom Fungi; phylum Ascomycota; class Sordariomycetes; order Hypocreales; family Bionectriaceae; genus Clonostachys; species Clonostachys rosea. The sequence goes on from CP110208.1 coordinate 2,178,969, forward strand.
TCGCGCGCGCCGCCTCCAAGAAGAGGAGGAGCGCGAGGCTGAGCGCCTCGCCATCCAATCGTAAGTTCACTCCTTTACCTGCTTTTTCGAGCTTCGTTTAACTGTTTTCCAGTGCCCCGGGACCGCGGGCGGTCCCCTGTGAGGGGTGTTTGAACTCGGCCCTCGCGGGCCTTTCTTGCGGGCGGTGTTGGGACCGCCTTGACGAGGACGGGAGCCCCCTTCCTGGCCGCTACGAGCGGTGCAAGTTGGGTGGCTCCTGCAAGCCAATGTGAGTTTCCTTTCCTTTGTTTGATGCTCGTTTCACAGCTAATGTTGGTGTTTGTAGCCCCAAGGGTGCCATCCCAATGGCACTCTTCTTCTTGGACTATGTCCAAGAGACCAAGCGGCTGGCCCTCCCGGCCGACGACCCTGTAAGTATCCTCGTTCCTTGGTTTTGAAGCTCGCATATTAACATTGAAGTTAGTCGCGGCCCAAGCGCCGCAAGGAGGAAGAGAAGCGCCGCGTTGCGGCCAAGGTGGTTTTGCGGGGGTGCCATGCTGGCACTTTTCCCTCCTCTGGAGACTCTCGTCTCCTTTGAACGAGGGTGGTTTGGTTGTTTCGGCGGGCCTTCCGGCCCTTGGAGAGGAATTTCTCTTTTATTAGTTTGCGTATGGGCCTTTCGGCCCTGAGGTTGAGTTCTCTCCCTCCTGATACCGGTGGCCCAATGGGCCTGAATTGAAGTTTGTTTTGTCTTGCCGCTTCCAACGTTCGAATGTGTGAAATGCCTCTCGTTATCGTAGTTCCATGAGGATATCTTCCATTGGAGTTTCCTTGAGTTCATCTCTCCTTTTCTCGTGGATCCTCTCTTCGATCTTGACCAACCCAAGTTGCCTGCAGCTTTCTTGGAATTGGGCTCCTTGGAGAGGTTTGGTGAGACCGTCAGCAATCAATTTCGCGCTTCGTTCGTAGGAAACGCGTATGGTTTTGTTCTGAACGTGTTCTCTCAACCAATGGTTATGGATGTCCACATGTTTCAACTTCGTTTTCAATTTCTCGAGAGGCCGTTGGAGAATGCCGATCGTCTGTTGGTTATCGCAGACGAGGTGCAAATTAGGTTTCTCAAGCTCGATCCCGAGCTCTGAGATTAGTCTCTGCTGGAATAACCCTTCCTTGGCTGCCTGTGCCAGTGACAGCAACTCGGCTTCCGTAGTTGACGTTGTGACCGTATCTTGCTTGTTGGCCCGCCACCCAATAAGGCTGCCAAATAGCTTCATTGCATAGGCTTGCGAACTCTTACGATCCAACGCGTTATCGGCAAACGAGGCGTCACTGTGAATCTCGTACTCGTTTCCTCCTCCGAACTGCAGAGCCAGGTAACGAGTGGCGTTCAGGTAATTCAAGACTCGGTTGGCTGCTTCGCAATGTTGTGGGCTAGGATTGACCATGAATCTGGCTAGCCGAGAGATTGCAAACGCCACATCTGGTCTCGTTATCACTGCAGCATACAGTATTGACCCGACCACGCGCTTATACCAATTGGCGGTCTTCTGGGTTGCAGTTGCGTTGTTTGGAAGGAGTTCAATTTTACCCATAGGCGTTGCGTTCTTGCTATCCGAGGTGCGCAAGCCATAGATCTTCTCCAGATACATGGTTTGAGTTATCCACAAGCGTAACGAGCTGCGGTCTCGGATAACCTCCATCCCAAGGAACCATTGAAGCTCGTTTCCACCTGTCAAGGTGTATCTCTGCTTTAGGGCTTCCATTGCAGCCTTTGCGGCAGCCTCGTTGCCCTTCCTGTATGCGATAACGATGTCATCCACATAGAAGAATAAGAGAATTCCTGACTTAGTGTAGCAGCATGGCTCATGGGGAATTGGCTTGAAGTTCAGGTCTCGTAGCGTTGATCCGAGTTCCATTTGCCACAAAAGAGGCGCGATCCGTAAACCATACAGTGCCTTCTTGAGTAACAAGATGCGTGACTCCTTATCGCGCTTCCTATGACCGGGTGGCATTCGCATGAACACATCACCTGGCAGATTAGCGTTTACAAACGCGTTTACAGCGTCAAACTGTAGTATCTCAAGATCGAATCTTGCAGCGATGGCTAGGAGTGTTCTGAATGACTTGCCTGCTAAGGTTGCAGCATAGGTTTCTTCGTTGGTGGCCTTCTGCTGTTGATCTCCTCGAACAACGAGCCTCGCCTTGCATTTTCGAAGATACCCATGCTTATTGAACTTGTAAGTGTATCTCCACATACAGTCCAGTATTTGCGAGTCTCGGACGCGTGAATCGAACCTCGAAATTTCAATCCAAGTGTTCATTTTCCTGTGGCTCTCCAAATGATCGATTTCAGCTTGCTTGAACTCTCTCTCGAACTTGTGCCCTTGCAGGTCTCTTGGCGTATCAGGGGCAGCTGGCAGCTGCCTTCTATGATACGCTCTGCCTTGGGTCACGAGAGGCTTATGAGAGGTTTGAGCCTCGATCTTTGGTTTTGACTTTCCACGTCCACACCTGTTACGCGTGGCCTTGGTTTGAACCTCGTTTTGGCTCTTCGCCAAGGGGACAGTCAGGGTCGCAGCGTAAAAGGCTTGATTGAGTTCAATTGACGGTTTACTAGAGGGTTCAAGGCGTTGTGGCTGGCCTCCTGATTCAATTGAATTTATCAGGAGGGTTGCAGCCGGGCTCTTGGGCGGCGTCAGGAGAGGTGCAAAGCGATACGTCAGGTATTTATTATCTTCGGTATGCCCTTCCTCTTCCTGCGGTTCCTCGCCAGTATCTAGGTCGTCAATTGGTTGTTCGAGGTGCGTTTCTTCTGTCTCGAGCTCGTCTTCTTGTTGAGTTGGCTCCATCACCTGATCAATCTGTTGAGATTGCAGCATTGACTGGAGCCTCTCTTGTATTTCCTCTAGGGTTTGCTCCCCAATGGTTTCACGCATTCGAGCCTCGTTTGGGTCGAATGATTCTTTTTCATTGAAGATAACGTCCCTAGTAACATAAACAGTGTTAGTAACTGGGTTCCAAACTCGAAAGATATTCTGAGAGTTGTATCCGACTAGATAACCTATCCAAGCCTTTGGGTCTAGCCGTGACTTAAGTCGTTGTGTCTTCAATTGGGCTGTCTTGTTCATCACGAACGCCTTGCAGCCAATTGTTTTCAAGTGGGAAACCCTTGGTTGAGTCTTGGCCTCCTGGTTCGCGGTTGGTATTGCTGAAAAGAAGCTCTGATATGGTGTTTTCCAGCCAAGCTTTACCTTCGGGGTTCGATTCAGCAAATACACAGCCGTTCTCACCAATTCGGGCCACAGCTGCTTGGGCAAGTTGCTATCAATCGCTAATAGCCTTGCTTTCTCTTTCACCACCCCCCCAGAACGCTCACCAGAGCCGTTCTGTTGTTGGGTGCGAGGGGCACACTCCTCTACTTTAATCGCTTTGTTATGTAGGAAAACGCGGATGAGAGAGCTCTTTCGAAGCTCGTTATCTGTTTCTAAGTATCTGGCAGTTATTTCATATCTGGTTTCAAGCATCTTGATAAGATGCGTTAGCATTTGAAGGATGCTTTGGTCCTTCCGGTCCTCGAAGTAATAGTCCCAGATAAAGTCAGAATTCCTATCTGTTATGATTGCGCATGAATTGTAGCCTCCAATCCCTTCTTGGAAGTCATGGAAGTCAATTGATAAGCGCTCTCCTGGATTCGAGCTTCTTTCTCGCGGTTCGCGGCTCTCTTGACGCTTCATCTTTGCTAGGCCACACACATCGCATTCAGCCGTTATTGGGCCAATTATTCGTGCCCCGTTCGTTGAGGTCACTAAGTGTTCAAGTGATCTTGGCCCCGGGTGTCCTAGGCGCCGGTGCCAACGGATTGCATCGCCCCTGTTAGGTCCCTTCCTCCAAGTTGTGAATCGAGGTCGAAACAGGGCGAACGCAGTTCGTAGTGGTTCATCGATGTTGTATTCGATAACATACTGGTCATAATGATGCTCCAGCTTGCAGAGTGTTGTTCCGCTGATGTGTTTGATCAAATCCTTGTAGTTCTTTTGATCCCACCAATAACCTTGTTGCCGCAATCTCATGAGTGATACCAGGTTGGCACCAATTACTGGGCAGTAGGCCACTCTTTTGAGATGTAAATAACGCAGCTCGTTCCCTTCGTTTCGCACTCGTAAGATCACTTCGCCATATCCTAAAATTGGAAGGCTCGCGGAACCCGCGAAAACCTCCTCGTTTTCGGCAACCCAGTCGAAATTCCTGAATCTCCTTTTGTTATTGAATAAATGCAATGTGGTTCCTGAGTCGAGAAGAGCCGAGTGTCTCAATGGATAACCATCATTCTCAACGAGAAAGGCAACCATGATGCTTGACACGCGGTTTTGATTAGCTAGTTGTCAGTTTTGTTCTCCTCCTCCTTCAACGAGCTTGTTATATAGCTTCCGAGCCTCGGGGACCTCTTCCAAGCGTTTTATCCACCTGTCAGATCTTGGTCTTCCTTTATTGAGGCTTGGAGGCATGTTTTCTGGGAACAGCAGCCAGCAGTCTTTTGTATTTGCTCCCTTGTGTTTCTTGCCACAGAGGATACAGTCAGGCTTGTTATCTCCGGCTTTCTTTTGCTGCTTATCCTTGTGTCCAGTGATTTCCCCTTCCGTTTGGCGCTTTCGCTGCTCGTCTGGTGGGTTTTCTCCTTGGAACGTTGGTCCAAAGTTGCCCTTAGCTACGCGAGCCCTGGGTTCCTTGGTTGAGCTTCTTTTGAAGGTCCTTAGTTCATCTCTGAAGGATTTGATAAAGGTCGCCGGCTCATATGTGCCGTCATCTATCTTGGATTGGTTCTGGCCTTTCACAGTTCGTATGAGTGATTCGAACCTCGGACCCAGGTACTCTTCTAGGTCGCTGAACCACTCAGGAGAGCTCAGTGCATCAGGGACCTTTCTGAGCCTTGCCATCCTCATTGCTTTCTCCCAATTATTGATCCAGGCCTGCCAGTCTTGTTTAGGCTTCTCGGCCTGCTTTAGAGAGGCGGAATACTCTTCCCGTGCTCGTTTCCTTCTATCAGCTTCGTTTATGCCACATGCGTCTTTTAAATTCTTAAAGAAGAGGCAAATGTTATCATTCTCCTCGATATGAACAAGCGATGGGGCACAGGTTTCAGTATAATGCGTGGCTATGTTTTCGTTCATCCAGTTGAACATATTACGTATTCCGTCTGCCTCTCTATTGAATTGAGAGATCAAAGTTCGATAGGAGGTTTGATCAACCTTATAGGCCTCCTTATCTTCATCGAGAAGCTCGTTGAATGAGTTCGCGGGTAATTCTCCCCGAACGAAGCTCGGTCTTCTGTTACTATCTGCGACTTGGATTTTCGCCTTGTATTGTGAATATCTCGGGACCATAGGCTCCTCATGCCGTATGATGTGAAATTCACTCGGGTCCTTGAGTTGCATGAGATGCAGGACCCGTTCACTGCCTGCATGCATTATAGCCGCTTGTTCGAAGCCATCCCAATCGCTTGGCTCGTTGAGGAGCTTGGGCATTTTGAGCGATTCTCGCAATGTCTGTTCGCTATTCAATTATATTGAATGCGCTTGGTATTGCCGGTTCGGCGCTCGTTATTATAGTTACAGTCGCCTTAAAGAAGGACGACTCTGAGACTCTTAATTGTTGGATTTCACACATTGGATAGGGCAAAAATTGTGTAGTTATATTCAGTTAAGTTGTGCAACTCCGGTGCTTCCGGAGGGGATAATTATGCAAATTGCTGTACGCTTCTCCTTTGAGCCTAATGCTCTTCCAATCTGGGAAGAGAGGCGCATTTGTGGCAGACCGACCTCGTTCTGACTAAGCGCGTTGCGCTGCACGATGCAGCGGTTCCAACAATAACCACCCCTCTTTTGAGAAGACGAAAAATGAACTTTAGGAAGTCACGATACACGAAACGGTTGGCTAGCCTAAGCCGGGCGCTTAGCAGGCGTCAACGGGTCAGCCGATAAACGGTTGTTGTTCAGCGTAGCAGTGGGGAAGCGGCTGCCCCTCCCCCTCCCGTAGATTACCCGGGAAACGGCGTTGCTCCTAGAACGCGAGGGATCCCGTCAGCTCTCGCCTAGTTAAACGGATGAGGGGTGGATTAGTAGTTGGGTCGGTGACGACCAGCGAATACCCGCTGTTGTATGTTCTTTTTGTCATTTTGTGTGGAGTCTAGAGTAGCGTATATGGTCCGCACGATAGCTTCACCTGTCACATACGACCATACCCACTCGAAAACACGCGATCCTGTCATGTCCTCGCATTCTGGGAGCATTGGTATCTCAAAGGCTATCCCCTGGCCTCTATCTTTGGAACCTAGTATATCTCTCTAAAGCGGTCGTTGCTCCTAGAATTTTTACTTACGAAGATTGATTTTTGATATACTCTAGACTACCTTCCTAAATAAGAAAACGGTGACCGTAATGAACGCTCACCTTCTGACACGGTTGGAACAACTACCGCCCGAAATAGCTTAAGCTGAGAGCAGGGGGTTTGCTCTAATTAGGTGCGTGCGCTATTTAGGCGGCCCAATAGTCAGATGGTATTGATAGGGATGACGATATTACGGCTGACCAACAAATTTGTCATCTTGTACCATTATAATATATCGCTTCCCTCACCATCGAATGATGGTGTTATCAGGGGTGCGCTCAAAATTGAGCGTGATATCAATATATTAGTCATGGAAAATCCACTTATGGAGCCGCATCACGTGCTTCGCTTTCGTTGATAGAAGTGGCTGTGCAAGCTGCGACGCTCCATCTCTTCACGCGTGTCCGCTGTTTATCAACACTAAACGCCAGCCCCCACGACACATCAGGCTCATGGACGGCGTTGGCATTGAAGAATTGCGAGCCCGAATATTGCAGGAGGAGAGTCGACGAGAAGCTGCGGAACGTGATGCCCAGTACGAACGTCACCAACGCGAAGATGAGCAACGGCGACGTCGAGAAACTGAGGAACGCGCAAGCGCGTCCCAACCGCTACCACTCCAGCTGTTAGTGGTCACTTGACAGATCACGTGCAACGGGCGGGCAGTGTGTTATTTATCAGTATCCGAGATCGCAGACTTCCTTTCTCGAAGGCAGGTATTAATATATTGTCAACGGCGACCTAAGTGCGCCTATCATGAGATCTACAGTTGTGTATTCAGCTAGGTTAGCTTCGTAGCGATTATGCGTTATGAAGAGAGATAATTAGGTCACGCCTGTAGCTATCGCCTGTCACAATAGAAGATAGCTTGGTCGCGTAGGTTGGAAGGAGCTGTCTGTAGCTAGCCCCTGCCTACCTCTCTGGCTAGGCTTGCTCTGATATCTGTTGAAATAAGAGATATCTTCCTAACTACTGTAACCTCCTTATTACTAAGATGTCTCTGATATTACTAAAATCTCTCTATTTATAACTTTTCACTCTAGATAGTAGAATAACTCTTAAAGTATTACCTCTCTCGATAATCTTTCTAGCTAAAAATTATTCCTATGGATTTCTATAGCTATGAGACCTTTCAGGGAGGGATATAACCTATCGGACCTACTAACACCGGGCCTAACACCTTTCAAAAATCCCCCCCCCCCCCCCCCCCCCCCCCCCGGGGCGCTACGGTAGTTCTTAAAAAGTTGCTACAAGGCCGCACCTAGCTGTTCGCGAAGATGGGCCCAAGGCCTGGCAGCCGAAGTGCTCAAGATCATCCGTGCACTAAGGCAATAGTATTAGTTACCCTCTCTTCTTATACAAAAACGTTGCTTTATACTTACTGGATAGAGGGGGTCGCAGGGAAGCGTGATAGAGTTACCCCTCAAATCACAGGTAGAACAATCGCCATGGTTAAGGACGTTGGCCTTGCAATACTAGCAGCGCTTAAGTAAGTGCCTATGCAGAATAAAGTATTGGAAAATCTTACCCCAGTTGGTAATGCATTGGCTCGCTTAGTTTTCTTTCCTTTATTTCCGCTGACTTTACAGACCGGAGCTTTGACAGGAGTCTTAGCCTTATTTGCAGACTTTGGGGCGTTAGGCTTAGCTTTTGCAAGAGCTTTAGGGTTTCCAGGCGTTTTAGCCTTTGCAGGAGCCTTAGCCTTTGCAGGAGAAGCCCTGACTTTTGGGACAGATCCTCTCTTAGCGCTGGCAGCCCGGCGACTTCTTGTAATAGCTCTGCCTGGCCTAGAAGATTGTTCGAGGGCGAAGGTTCCCGCGTATAGGAGAATGAGCGAGGTGCTGATAAAGACCGGAAGCTGCATTTTAAAAGTCGAGAGTAATGTAAGCGGTTGGGGCTAGTGTTGATAGAAAGAAACAAGAACTTGACAGAATATTTGATCACGGAATGATAAGGTAATTGAATTAGGCAATGGCGATGGAATTGAGATGATTATCAGGATCTAGCAGAAAACAGGCTTTAAATAAGGAATACACGAGGCTGACATCCTACTAGATCAGGCATTCGAGCGAACACCAAATTTCCATGGTCTATTAATACACCTCCTCATGGGGGCCAACGACATACTAGCGGGGCACACATGGCACGCTCTGCCTCGTTTAGGGAGTATAAAGCGAACATCGGAAATTAAATGCTCTCGCTCAGTTTGCCTAAGAATCTGCCAGTATTTAACACCTGGTTATAAACTGATTCCAGTAAGCTTATAAGCTAGAATACTAGAACCCGGCCTTCTCGTTCTTCCTATAAATTCTGCTCGACTTAGACGCTTCTCATACGTAATTACAAAAAGATATCTTCTAGACTACCAGCCGTCCTTTCGTGACCTAGTAAAACCCGCTCTGTTGGCTCCATCTAGCTGTTGGCTGTACCCTAGAATGAGGCACTAGGTGAAACTAAACCCTACCAGCTCCCTCTTTTGAAGTAGTCTCTTACGAGAATGGAAAAAGTGGAGAAACCAGATGTAACACGAGTTGTCATAACCCCGCTCCGTCGTGCCTCAAGGTCTGCCTAACCAAGCCAACGTGTGCAAGTTGCCACCACCACCATCATCAAAATTCACAGTACTATTGCTCGGCACAAGGAAAATTATGGAAGACATTTGGGCTCCTTCAAACTCTTTGACGGACTTGCATTCCGTCTATAATGAGCTACAACGGGTCGATGCCTGGGAACGAAATGTCCTTAGCACCCTCAATGAGGACCAAGTGTCTGACGATGACCAAGATAGCCCATCAAGATTCACCCTATATCAGACACCTTCCGAGGGCTGCAGCCAATCTCAAGACTCGCATCTCGTTGTTTTGCGCCGCATTGATGAACAGCGCCGAGCGCTTCGATCTCGAGCCATGGATCTCTCTCGCCCTCACCTGCGAGGTATAAAGATCACCCAACTCCCCCAAGAGCTTTTGACTTGGATCTTTAGCCTCTTCCAGCATTCAGCGTTGAATCAAAATCGAATTAGGGTGGAAGATGTTGGCAGGAAATTCGCCAAGAGCGACTATGAGACATTGAAGAATCTTCGACTCGTGTGCCATCTCTTCGATCAAATTGCCACCCCGTTTCTACTCCCAGTCATCCGTGTGCAGCTGAATCAATCATCCCTTGAGCGCGTGCAGTCCATCTCAAGAAACCCTCGTCTTAAATCCGGTATACGCGGCATCCAGCTCTTTATCGGATGTCGCTTCAAGATACATGCGTCGTCCAAGTCCGAGTTCTTCACTCACCAGCAGCGCATTGCTCGTCAATTATTCGACTATAATGCTTTAATGTACCACAATGCAGCGCACCGGGCCCAACAGAGGAACTCGGACGGACCTGCTGATGTTCAGGGATGGGGCGAAGAGCGTCTTCTAATGCTTGACAGAATCCGTGCTTGCGTCGTCGCATGCGATCGCTTTCTCGGCACGAGTCCCCTCCCTGCCCTGGGCAGATTGGATATCCCACACTCGGAGTTCCCACCAAGATTGAAGGAGCAAGTAGACGAGAGTCTCATTGATGAGTGTGAGGAGATTCTTCACGGTGCTTACGAGTACAACAAGGCGGAATATTTGAGGGACTGGCCAGTAGTGTCAGAAAAGCAGCTTTCAAACGCTATTGCACAACTCATTTCTCCCCAAAATCTGCCCATCTCTCTCAGCATTGTGGAAATCCCCCCTTTCGTGCAATATTTTGATTCATTTCTGGATACTCAAAAAGCTTTCAACTGCTTAACACGGCCACTAGGATTATCGGAAATTGGAAAACTCAGGGGCAAGCCTATTAGAGATGAAATAGCTGCCTATACCAGGGTGTTTTGGGATCTTCCCATCGCCATCTATCAGGCAGGCAGCCTCTTGCAAGGTTTTGAGCTCAAGGGGCCGACAGTGAGTCAAAGATATAGCATGATATGCCCCGAAGAGATGTCCTGCACGCCGGAAAAGCCTGTGTGGAATCAGTTGCATATAGTGTGCCAAGACCTGCAGACTGTTATTATCAAAGGCCTGAGTTTCAACTATTGGTTGGACGACAGAGCTCAACTCGTTGGCGATAACGAGGAGCAATCTGACCAAGCCCCACATACCGGGCTCGAATGCTCAATTGGGAAGTATGTCGGCTCTATGCTCTCCGGCCGGCGCCTTGAAAAAGTAGAGCTCGATATGTCCCTGCGAGGGAGTCGGCCAAATACCTCCCAGAAGGAGAGATGCCCGCTTGGTTATGTTCTCAGCCGCGCGAGTTGGCCACGAGCCAGGGCGGTTTCTTTGAAAAGCGTCATCATGACTCAAAGAAAAATGGAATCGTTCTGTGGTAGCATAAACCCAGATGTGGAGGAACTCAATCTGTCAGACATCCTACTCAGTCAAGGAAGCTGGGTTCCAGTGCTCGACTTGCTTCGGGAGTTATTGAAACAAAGATGCATGGAGGGAAAGTGTCGAGTGCGGCTGATACACCTAGCAGGGGGCGAAGTTGGGCAGCTGGCAAATGGCATTCTGAGCGCCTCTGTCGTGGACGGCATGACGCCGTTAGAGGCTTCTGCGGGCGTTATGGAGTTGTTTTCTAAGTACATTAAAGGCGACGAGGTTGGCCAGAACCCGGCAATTGCAGGAAGAATGATTTAAGATTTGATTTTCTTATGTATGTAGCACTTCTTCAAAGGTCAATTCTTATATCTTCGCGCTCGTTCCCGGAGAGCGAAGAGTCGTCGGTCCCTCCACCCTCGTCGTCAAGCTCGTCACCGTCCTTGGCGAGCAAAGTAGTATCGGAGTGTGCGTCGAGATGGATGGGCTCATAGCCCTCTGGCGGTCTGCGGACGGGACGACCAGGGGCCTCGGCATCGCGGGTCTCGGACCAGGGTCGTTCAAGGCGGCCGGCCGATCTTGGTACCGGGACCCGGGCGCGGGCGACAGATATTACGAACCGCGGGGCAGAAAGGATAGGCCACCGAGGAGAACCGGCAGAGCTGAAAGGATAGGCCACCGAGGAGAACCGGCAGAGCTGATCTCCCGTCACATTCTCAAACCGCAAGGTGGAGGGCGTCATCGCTCCAACCAACCCGTACCCTTTGTCAGATTCATCTCACGAGTTTTTCCGCTGCCTGGGAGGAAAGGATTGCCTGCTGATCCATGCCGGCCCTTGTCATCCTAAATGGTTAGGACTCTTAGTCTCTTGCACATTGACGTCCCGGATCCCGGACTAGGCGGAAGGTCACTGGTACAACCCGTCCCCCATTTTGTTGCCAGCCTGGGTCTACTTTGCGGTAACCACCTTACTGCAACAAATTGGAGGCTGACGCAAGTATAATCAATCAATATCCTCTGGCGCCGGATACTTGCTTGCGCATTTCCGTCTAGACCTATAGCTTACGACCACAGAAACAATTACTGCAAACCTGACCCCAGCCACGATACCTTTGGACTACGCAATATGAGGTATGGCACTACATACCCAGGACACGCTAACCCCAAGGGTCACCGCGGGCTGCTGGGCGACCAACTAGACTAGTAAGTTGGTTCTATCTAGCAGTCAGTCGTCGCTCAAAGCGATCACACGGCCACGGCAACAATCCGGTCAGATCACCATTCGACAGATCTACGAACATATCGAACGACTAAAAAAGGGATGCAACAAGGTCAGGATGATATGGATACCGTCCCGGGACGATGACCTCGCCATTGGCCGCAGGGCGAAGAGACAAGCGCAGAAGGCAACTGGAGCAGAACGCGCACTACAACCGCTGCCGTACCAGGCTCGCTCCACTCGGGTCAGGCTAGCAACGGCGCAGTTGCACGAGCAACGAAGCCTGCCCAACAGAGTGGGCGGCTACTCCAGGCGGGTCGACCGAGCGCTGCCGGGCTGGGCGGTTGACTAGGGTCGCAACTTAGCTACAGAAGGGAACTGGTTATAAAGCCGGTTCCAGAGCGGTCCTGACTAAGCGGCACGCTCTGCTCCTGGCTTCCAGCCAGTGACTGCCAGTTAGGGGTATTTAGTATACCAACAATAATAATAATAATAATCCCCCGCCCCCGACACGCCGGTTACTTTGTCAGTCCCTTGCAGCTTTTCCTGCAACTTCAAAGTAGGTTTTGTAGGTCTCGAGGACCGACGCGTCGCGGCGACAAAATCCCACTCTGGACCAGGATGTCGTTAGTGATCGTATCCATTTCGCGACGCAGCGCGCTCACGGTCACCACGGTTTCTGCGTCCCCGCTGAAGATTGTAGACATTGTAAAGATTAAAATAGGTACATTAAAATAATAACCAGTCAGCCACAGGATTTCCAATTACTGCCCTCCTATTATCCTATTTGTGCCCTAATAGCTAAAATAGTAGGCTCTAACCTCTGAAGCATAAACACCTTTGGAGAGTCAGAAAGCTAATTGAGTTCCATCTGCCCGAAGGCATCAACTAACTGCTCCCATGAGATCCCAGGGCCATACATCAATGGTGATACCAATCGGGCATCAAAGATTGCGCGGTATGGAAAGCTATATGTACAGCGATGGGTGATTTCAGCTGCTTTCGTTCCCAAAATATCAGATAAAAAGATGTTATTCTCCGAATAAGCCCTAATCTGGGATTCCAACTCTCGTAAATGTACAGCAACAACCTTCCTGAAATCGATTGTATCTTGATTTTCCTCGGGAGATAGACCAGGAAAGGTGATAAATTCCGGAGAGACAGCTAGGCGCTCTAGGGGAACAGTTTGAGCACTATCCCAGTCAATAATACCAGTAATATTGTACTCTTCATCGAAAAGGATATTTCCATAATGGAGGTCAGGGTGGCACAGGGGAAATGGGCCATAGACTCTATCCTCGGCGATTATATGTGATATAGCAGCCTTGAGAATCCAACAAGCTGATATCCATTGCTTATCGCCAACGTGCTGGGCCATGACCAGCCTATTTTCATATTGCCTTTCATTATAAAACCATTCGAGGGATGTTGATGGTTGCCGACATGCTTCAGGATCAACAGGAATAATCTCAGGCGACTGATCGCAATTTTGACCACAGGATATTCGACCAAGGGTATCAAACGACAAGTTTTCCAATTGAAATAATATCTCGGCGAACTGAGATGCAACTTTGGGCTGGAAATGGGGTGGGATGGTCTTTGCTAATGGCCCTCCAAGAGTTTGGCCTGGAAGTGCTTCCATGAGGATATATTGGAACCCAAATTCATTTCGTGATGAAGTAGAAAATGCAAATACACATGGGACTGGTATCGTTGTGCGGGATTTAAGCGTCTTCATTGTTGCGATTTCGCTTAAGATGTCCATGGCCGGCCCTCCACTCTGGGCGTCGTCGATTGGAGAATGTCGTATTCTCGCAAGCCAATATACCTGATCTGAAAAGGCCACTTCTATGACGACATGATGAGAGCCATACGTAAACCTTTTCGGGTCAATAGTACAACAGACATCAGGACTGCAAGGCTTCGCTCCAGCTTGGCGGGCTCCTAACGCCACCCCTTGGAGATACTGAAAGTTGGCAATCGTTAGGACATTAAGGACCTGCTGATCAGGAGGACTAGGTCTGGGACCCTGATCCCCAAACCCATTCCAATGATCACTTGCGCGATATGACATATTGAAGTGCACTTAATTTTATCGAGGGGAGGAAGGGGCAGCCGAATGTTGGTGAATATTGGTGAATGTTGGTGAATGTTGGTGAATGTTGGTGAATGTTGGTGAATGTTGGTGAATGTTGGTGAATGTTGGTGAATGAGCTGATGGTATGCGGCAAGAAATACAAGCAGGAATTTAAGTGGAGAAACTTTATGTATATATCAGCTCTTGCCCTATTTAGTCTATTTAATGGCATTGGAAGAACCAACCGCATAATTAGTACGTAGCGCCTTGCAATAGTTCAATCAATGTGCCTTGTCACCCTTGTTGCGGGCAGGTCAATATTACTAAGGCTTACATGCACCAAGAGAGAAAATCCCTCAAGCCCTGCTGTATTTATTGCGATCATGGTGGCTCCTTCTTAAGACAAGACAAGAGAAAGTGCATAAAGTGGCATCATCTTGTTGGTCAGCGCTGGCCACTACGTTTGGTTACTAATATGGCTAGGGAGGAGCTCGGCTACTGGCAAAAAAGTCTGTAGCCTGGTTAAGTGTTGTTCCATTCTATTTTAATGGGTTACAGGAAGTATATGCTCTAGCACATGCATGCTGATCTGCAACGCTGTGTCCACATGTGATGGTCGGAAAGCTAGGATCTATGACTGAACCAACCAGGTTAGAAGTATGATGTAAAACTATTACTATGATTAATTTTGTTGGTTCATGTTGGTCATACGTAATAATTTGGGCGTAGGCTGGCTGGCTGTGCTTCTGCAAACCCATCTACTGTACATCATCCCTTTGGGATTTCATCAACTGTGTAGGTGACTGTATGTACCTTCCTATTATAAAGCTCTACAGACTTGGACGTATATGTATGCAGAACAATTTTTAGTAATACAAGTAGTGTATTGGGGTGATCGTGGCCGGGTTGGGCATGCGATGGGTTCTCCTTCGTAATATCTTTCCTCTTTAGCTAGTTCATGCCACAACAGTTGAGCAAGATACTGTTGGTCCAATTTGCTGGTTGCCCAAGGCAGTACTCCTTTAATTTTATTGCAATGATGCTTGCAGTATCTCTAAAAATGTAATAATCCAACAGAAATGGAATAGGGGATAGCAGGTATTTTTTCCGTATATAACCAGACAAAACTCCTAAAGACTACCTGTTCTTCTCCTTTCTATCAACTCACTTGAATATATAAAGCATTCAAATCATCTCACAATCATATCTTACCGAAACCTCACATATTCCTCATCATGCAGCTATCCGCACTTATTACAGCCACGGTCCTCCTGGTTTCAGCCAGCACCTATGCTCGTCGGCAGGTCCAACAGCGCGGTGAGATAGCTCGCGAGTACCATGATGACGTAGGACCTCTCCAAGTCCGGGCTAAGCCGAAGGCCTCGACCAAGGCTAAGCCAAAAGCCGCAGCCAAGCCAAAAGCCGCAGCCAAGCCAAAGGTCGCAGCCAAGCCAAAGGTCGCAGCCAAGCCAAAAGCCGCAGCCAAGCCAAAAGCCGCAGCCAAGCCAAAAGTCGCAGCCAAGCCAAAGGTCGCAGCCAAGCCAAAGGTCGCAGCCAAGCCAAAGGCCCCGGCAGGTAAAAAAGGTGGCCTCAAGGTGCAATCTGGGGCAGGTGGCGTCTGCAAGAGAGGCACCAAGGGTTGCGCTCATCCCCAGCCTGCCTCTAAGCCTGAGACGTGGCCTAACTGTTGGAACTGTGGGTGGAGGCTAACTTGTGTCCCTCCATGCTCGTGTGCCAATCCAAACTGCCTTATGCCCAACTAGTGCACTGGTGAGGTAAGAGATTTTCGATCCTCTTAAGAGACCTATATATCTTACTAACATTTATCAAGACGGAGAGTTAGGCCCGACATAATCATTACCTTTCTATATGCTACGCACCATTTCACAGAGGCCCAAAAACACGACCCAATCCGCTTCGTCACGGACCTACGTCTCACCGTGCCATGCTCAGTATTCCACATATTGAGTATATCAACACTAACATCAGCTCGATATACAACATATCCAGCCTATCCCGATAGTATATATATATACACATTCATTTTCATAGCTGGAAACACTTTCCTAGATATTTATCAATACAATCGCTACCGCTTTCATTGAAACTAGCTCCTTAATGCTCGCATGTTAGCTGTGACTCGTACAGAACCAAGACAACCTGATCGTCCTCCTCAAAGGAACATTGACGAGTAAAACCCCTTGAGCTACCCTAGAAACCCTTCCGGTGTAAGTCATCATTCGTCACACTTCTTGAAATCGTTTAGGCCTCGAAGGGCTGGAATATTGATATCGGCTGTCTTAAGGCGCTCTCTCATCGTGTGGCGGGTGGAGCTAGCATGCGACACCTTATAACGCCGACGACTTTACTCGCTTGGTTGGTAAGTTGGTTGCATAAACATCCCAGGATTGACTGGACTATAGCGACGTAATAGCCTACCCGCCCACAAGCTGGCGAACAGCAGCAACCAGGCTGTGCCCTTCATTGAGAAATAGCTCACTACAGAGAAGATCTCAGATGGCAAATTGGAATATCCCTTATTCATTCATTATAACTACATATTTATTGACAACTAGACTGGAAAGTACCCCGCAATTTCCCACGTATGGTACTACCGGGAGACGCTAACCCCAGGAGTCCCCGCGGCTAAAGCTGGGCAAAAGATGAACGCGAGAGTAGAGATAATCAAATTAGTTATTGAGTTGAATTAGCAGGGCCGGGGTCCGAAAGACGTGGTTTCTTCACTGGGTTGCTCGGAGTCCGAGAACCGGGCCGCATCGACGATATAATCGCGCCTATTTGTCTTTTTCGGACCAGTGCTGCGACCTCTTGATAACCTCTGTATGAGGCGGCTTGGACAGCGTTACCACAGTAGCGGCCCTGCGGATTCGTATTAGCCCCCTTATCCAATAGCAGTCTGATAATGTCTAGATGACCTTCTAATACGGCAGCATAGAGAGCGTTGCTATACTTACTGCCATGCTTATTCATATCGGCCCCCTTGTCCAATAGCAGTCTGACAGTATCTTGATAACCTCTGTATAAGGCGGCCTGTAGGGCGCTGCTATACTTGCCGCCCTGCTCATTTATATCGGCCCCCTTGCCCAATAGTAGTCTGATAATATATTTATAGCCTTTGTATAAGGCAGCTTGGAGAGCGTTACTAAAGTAGCTGCCCTGCGTATTTACATCGGCCCCTGTAATGATAAGATCGTATACAGTCCTTATGATCCTAATGAAGGAAGTATAATAAAGCTGAGAACCTCGTGGTAGGCCTGGATTATTATCCCAAGCCCTATCAGGCTGATACAGCTAAGCCTATTGTAGGAAAGTCTCCTTATTTTCTAGAAATCTGATAGTTACTTGAGCTGTATCTTCTGATACCTGAGCTAATACAGTATAGTATAGCCAGGTTTCAGCTGTATATCTTACTATTGGAAAATCCTGTTTAATCTCCTGGTAGCTACCTTTAATATCGGTAAGATATATCAGGTATATACTCGTAATAGAGGTACTCGTATTTATAATACTAAATATATAGTCTATAAGCAGGTACTCCTTGATAGAAAAGTAGGTAAGATATAGTTTATTATCAGTAGTATAAAAAACTATTACTAAGCCGGGGCAGTAGTCTAATATATAGGTATTACAATATAATCAACGCTTAACATCAAACCGTCGGGGCTCGTTTTCAATCTGGGTAGCTATTACTTCCTTAGCCTCTGCCAGCGTAAGTAGTTGCTCTATATATACTAGAAATTGCAGGAGCTATATCATATCAGTCTTATATTCTTTCAGTATACTTTCTATTATACGCTGGTATATAGCTTCCAGGTTCTATAGTAAAGATACGAGAGCGTCTATAATCGCTACCTTATAATAATATCGAGCCAGGCTGTCCAATTAATAGAACGCCCACCTGAACCTAAGCAATACATCAGCAAGCCATTACTATCTCGATCGAAGCAGTAATATCTTATATCCCGTCGGCCCCGTTGCCAACTTTCTTCCGGATCCTCTCGAGGAGACCCTAGAACAAGGGCTTATCCTGAAAATCATATCGTTGCAAAAGCTGTGCTACGATATACGATCGTATATCGGTATTAACAGACTCCTTGTTAAGTGCTAAGCAGTTATCCTCGCCTATTAACAAGGGGATCTCGTATATAAACTCTTGTTCAGGCTGACCGGTACAAGTCAGCTGGACATAGTACAGCTCTGGCCCGGATACTACGTTCTCGATCCAGCGGAGTAGTTCGCCCCTTATTATTAACTCATCCAAAGCGTCCAGAACGATGGAGACCTTCTTCTGGACTGTAAGTATCTTGAATAAAACGTCTGAGAGCGCCTTTGTTGCAGGTTGGTTACGGCTATCCTGGTATGCTTAGAATAAACTGTTAAGAAGACCTGTATAACCAGCCCCGCCTTAGTAAAGTTGGAAAGCAAGCGACTGCAGTAGGCCATCTAAGGTCTGCTTTATCGTATCATTAAAGTTAAAGAAGAAGCTAAGGATAAGATAGTTGTTTCCCTTAGTAAGATAATCCAGCACAGTTATACTGAGAACTATCTTTCTATATCCCGTAAGCCCATTTAGCTATAAATATCGATATAACCCCGAGTACCATTCCTGGAAGACCGGGTTTTCCAGCAGCTACACGCCTGTCCCCTTATAGCGGAGCATCCTCATATAGTTGGCGTTTATAGATAGATCTGGGGGATAAAGCCAGCGCTTAATCCTATCAGTACGAAGGTCAGACCCGATAGAATCAGTTGCAGTTTTCATTGCAACTGTCATCTGCTGCAGCCTGTTGATTTTTTGTTCAACTACGCAGAGTTAGATAGAATATATATAAAGGATTTACAAACTAACTAGTATAAAGGGCCTTAGAAATCAGTCTTTCCACCTTAACCTTGTTCGGTGGGATCTACTGTAATAGGTCCCGTGCGTATACTGCCGCTATTATAGCAGAGAACCCCTGCTACTCCTTGTTTTTATACGAGTCGGAATAGTTATATATACCACGGATTATCAGGTATAGAAAGTAGTTTATCAGGCCGGCTGCCTCTATCTTGAAGCAGAGAACTCCTTTGTCTATTGCTAGCTTATCCCTGATCTGTATATCTTTTATCAGCTGGTTTCTACTGGTAATCAGACCGTAGTATATAGCAGGATTATTATCCTCCTCACCTCGGTTGTTACAGGCTACTAGGTAAGCTGTATTGTATATATTATTGTAATTATCGGATATTATCGGGTGAACAGTATCGGGCTTATACAGTCTGTTGTATACCGGAGCAGGTCGTATGTATTTCTCTCGCTGCTTAATACGGTTTAAGGCCTGTTCCACCTTGTCTGTAAGATAGTAACCCTGTAACTCGTACTCGGTCTCGAGGGAGCGCACAGCCGTCCGTAATACCGTCGGGGGTTAGTCTAAGAACCCTGTTTCTTAGAATACGGTATTCTGAATCGTTTTGCTAAAGTCATACTGGAATACGCCGCCCTTGCCATTATTAGGGCTACTGATAACCACATCGCCGAGACGTATATCATACTTCGAGCTGGGTGCGCCACCCCTGGTGCCTACCATCAGCCCGATGCGTACGTTTGGAAAGCTGTGGACGAGGTCCCGTGCTACCACCGCCGCCGAGGTAGTGCCGTACTCTCCATCCGGCAGGACGGTGATAATAACGTTGTACCTGCTAATTTTGCTGAGAATATAGCTATTATTATCGTGCTGAGCGATGTAGCTAGGTCCGTCGTACTTTTCGTCGAGGAAGGCTCGAGCTGCGACAGACTCGATAGCGATAGTGCAGATCCAGCCCACGGTGTAGACCAGGGGGTCTGACATATTCAGCTATCATCATCAAGCGGGGAAGGAGGTGGGGATTGATAAACGCAGACCGACGGACAGCTCAACAAGCGAAGGTATATCGTGCGATTTGAAGGACACGGTATAACGAGATTGTCGGCTTCTTGTGTCTGTAGAACAACGGGGAAGACTCCGCGACGAAATACGCAGCAAATCACGTACGCCAGCCAATCAGCTTAGTACTGTCTTATCAATATGCAACAGTTCCCGTGATCAAAGGCTAACGCTTAATGAAGCAACAACAGATGAATAAATGCACTTGTGCTAATGCGATCGCAGGTACAGGTCGCTAATGGCCAAGTACTTTTTTAATGATAGCGCGACGGCGAGTACAACTCAAGTACTCTGGATCTCCTCTGCTGCACAAGCACATGTGGCTGAGGCCGTACAGTCTCCATCCTGTGTATGTTTCGGTGAACGCAGGTGACTTTACGGACACTCCATCCCATGGACCTGCCTGCTAGCATTTGCGTTACTTTCTACGATTGAACCGCATAAACATGGACTACGAGTAATACCCTATATTTTGCAGTCTTAAATGGTTTGCTATTTCCGTCTCAGCTGCTGCTGGGGCTGGAACAGGGTAGCACGATGCGGGGCCTCGACTTTGCAAAAATGTTCAATCGTGTCCAGACTCGGGGAAATTCTGTGATCAATCGAACGATCATCGTACAGTTTGGAGCATAACCAGCTTCCTCTTTTTAAACATACGTTGGTTGTAAGTTAGTTCCCCACACAGTGTCAATAATCCATAGAATGCACTATATACAAAGTTCACATGCTGCGCGACTTGGAACTCGAGCAGTTCTTTGTTCCCACTTTCTGGACTTAGCCCAGAAATAGACACACCACCCATATCGCAGTGCAATATCGCAGCCATTTCACACTTACATCATTTGGAATGGCACCAAGGCTATCACATGTTTAACATAAGACTCTTATGAAGTTCAGCTTTGGAGATTACACAATTAAGTCGTCAGCCTGGCAACCTGAGGTTAGATATATAAATCAATATATATACATTACGTGCGTTAGTTAGTTTTGCCAACTATCTAGAGCTAAGACTGATAATCGTATATGTGGATGATCTACCCCTAGTTTAACTTCCCTGAGGTGAATATACATTTGCATCAAGTCGATGGCCTCTGTTTCCTTACCTATAGATATCCTGTGACGGTTGGATGACTTACACTGGACGGGGTCTAGGGTAGGTCGGGGTTAGACCAATCAGAGTATTATTCTGAGTAGCACGATCAGGTCGTCTTAGGCTGTATAATACGAGTTACTGTTAATGTATGAGTATTGTGGGGCTAGTAATAATAGATATATAGATAATTATATTAATAACTATCTGAAGGGGTATTCTAACTAACGAAATAAATATATATATATAATAGTTATAGAGTATAAGAAGTATACTGCTCCTGGCGATCTAGCTATATCCCGCGATAGGAGTATAATACTCCCGTTGCTCCTGTCCTTCAGATAGTAGGGCGTATATAACCGTATAACCTATTATGGAGGCCTTTGTTCGTAATATAATACCCCCTCTCCGTTAGTCTTATCCTTAAGATCCTGTATTATCTTAATAAGTTCTTCCCCTTTCTATATATAATAGTTATACTATAATATTTATTATATCTAACCGTATTTAAAAGCTAGTATATCCTAAGACTTATAAGTAAGTCCTCCTTACTACTGCTATTCAAATATTCAGTCTTCCAGCTGATATACTGTATACTCTGTGTTTTAAGGTAAAAAAAGAGTATTTTATTCTTCCGGATAGAAAGTCATCCCGATATAATAAGTATATATAAAATAGTTATTATTATAACGGAGTACTAGTTATATCTAACTGTATATATTCCCTTATATACTTTATTCGTACCCTTCTGACTTCTGTTCTAGTAGAAAAATTAATAATATAGTGGAAAAAACTGGCTGAAGAAGAATCCAATATAGATAAAAAGATTCTTCTCTTATATTAATAAATAACTTAACTCTAAAGTAATCTATCTGCTGCCCTAGGGTATATCCAGCGTATTTGTAAGATATATAGGTATATTAAGAGCAAGGTATAGTAGGAAATTTAATATAGCCTCTAAGAGCTTGATAAGGAAGAGTAACTATCTTCCGATCAGGCTCTTAACTTCCTTAAGGCTTCTGAGTAATATACTTTAGAGGAAGTTCAGTTCTTAGGGGTTACCCCTAAGATAGATTTAAATTTATTAAGTTTTAAGGAGGATTTTTCTAATTTAGCTTCTCTTTTTCCTTCTGGTAGAACTAGCGAATTAAGTATTAGTACTTCTTCAGGTATTTAACTGGTTCCTATATATTATTATTATCAGTATATCCTTTCTATTTAACTAGATAGAATATTTATCTATTTCTAACTTCTTTCTTTAGTATTTTTTCTAGCTCAAATTCTTCTTTATAGACCTTAATCAGATAATCTTAGTCTAGTATATTATCTAGTGCTTTCTTAAGTAATAAAATATAAAAAACTGGGTAGATATATATTATATCTAGTAATAAGAGTTTATAGTTAGTATCTGATTTTTTCTTAAGAATTTTAAATAGTCCTAGTTTTTTATAGTTTAATTTATTACTTAGCCTTATTATTATAATATTTCTATAAAGTAGATAGACCTTATCTCCCTCCTTCAGGATTAGTCCTTTTAATCTGTTTTTATTATAATATTTTTTTATCCTTTACTGGATAAATTCAAGTTCTGTTTTTATTTCTATATATAATAAGTATAGTATTTCTTTTATAAGTATAGTAGCTAGTATATCTAGTCTATTATACTCCGGTTAATTCTGGAATTACAGTTTATAACTGTAGTTCGTATATATAGGTATAAGCTAGGTAGATTCTTATACTGAACTATTATAAGCGATCTATACTATTAGTAATAGTTATACCTAATTATCTTGCTCGTAGTTAATATATATTTATAAATATTATTCTAGAGTTTAATTTAATTATTCTATTTAACTATTACTTTATAAGTAGTAAGCTATTAAAAGCTTATACTTAGTACCTATTTATACTATAAGTAATTACTAAAACTTAGAGGTAAATATTATTCCTCTATCCGATATAATCTTATCAGGCAGTCTATAGTAACTAACTATATATTATAAAAACTAGTATATAAAGTCTTCTACAGAGCTTACTTCCTTATATAGGATAAAGTATCTATACTTTATAAGTCTATTAATAACTACTAGAATACTATTATATTCTACTTTAGTTATAGGTTCTCTTAATAATAGTAGTTTAATAATATAATTAAAGAATACTAATTACTATAGTTATTCTAGTACTAAGACTGGTTTTAGTTCTCTATAGGATTTATATTATATAGACTTAATTCTTATATAAGTATTATATTCTGAAACTATAGTCTGTATATCTTTTCTTAGACCTGGGTAATTATATTTTTATCTAATTCTATTAAATATTTTCTTAACTCCTTAGTATTCCGAGAGCAGGTACTTATAGATTTCCTTAATAAGTACTATCCTAGCTTCTTACTATAGGTTTTCCAAGCTAGGAATAGTCTCTATCTGGATCTTAGTATATACTATTTCCTTAAGTATAGCTCCTAGGGTTTTCTATACTAAGTATTCTTTATTATTAGTTAAGAATAGCTATCTGTTTATCTTTAGAACTGCTTCCTTATATTCGGGTTTCTAGCTAAGAGTATTAGCTCTTCCGTTTTCTAATCCTTTTTAATATATAATTTTATAGTTAAACTGGGATAGGTATTCAGTATAGTATATTTATCTTCTATTCAGTTATTAAGTTATAGCAAAGTACTAAATATTCTTATAATCCGTATATACCTTAACCCTATATATTATTCCTAAGCAGTAGTATTTAAATTCTTCGAATATATATATAATAGCTATAAACTCTTTATTATAGATAGGGTAATTAAGTTCTATATTATATAGTTTCTTTGAGAAGAATACTACAGGGTATAGTATTCTATTATTATCCCTTTAGCTGATTTATATACTAATTATAAAGTCTGAGATATCTGTTTTAAGTTCTACTTCTTATATAGGGTCGAATATCTATAGTATAGGTTCTGAGAGAATTCAGTTCTTAATTTTATTAAATACTTACTACTATTTATTATTCTATTGGAATTCTATCCCCTTTTTAGTAATATTATATAAGGGTATAGTAATTTTTCCATAATCCTTAATAAATTATCAGTAGTAATTAGTGAATCCGAGGAAGGCTTATACTTCCTTAACAGATTTCAGTACTTTCTATTCTTTAACTATAGTAATTTTACCTTATTCTATTTATATCTTATTCAGTTAAATAGTATATCCTAAGAAGTTAACTTCTTATATATAGAAGTAGCTTTTCTCAGGTTCTATAAGAAGTTTTACCTTCTCTAGTTTTTCTAAAACTTAGTATATATATTCCTTATATATCTCCAGATTATCAGAGAAAATTAATATATTATTAAGGTAGATAACTATAAAGATATTAAGATACTCCCGGAGTACCTGATTAATTATTTATTAGAATATTACTAGTATATTTATTAGTCCGAAGGGTATAATAAGATACTTATAGAGACTAAACTTTATTCTAAATACTATTTTCTATTTATCTCCTTCTTTAATTTATATTAGGTTATAAGCTCTCTTTAGATCTAGTACTATAAACTACTGTTTACCCTATAACCAGTCTCAGAGTTTAGTAATCAGTAGTAAGAGTATCCTGTCTTTATATATAATCTTATTTAGCTATTAATAGTTAATAACTAAACGGAGTTTACTGTTCTTCTTTAGTATAAATATTATAGGGTATCCTATAGATAAAATTAACAGTTATATATAGCCTTTTGCTAATATATTATCAATATATTTACAGAGTATCTGTAACTGGGGTTCTATAAGGTTATATAATTTATAGAAATCAGGTTCTCCTCCTTTAATAATAGAGATTTTATAATCCTACTAGCTATATTCCGGTAGTCCTGTTTTAAGTTCTTCTGTAAATAGTATTTTCTTAAAATATTTATATTCCTATAGAATATTTTTAAGATATTCTTCTTATCTCAGGTACTCAGCTCGTTTATACTTATACCAGGTATTCTTTTCCTTATTCTATTATACCCTTTATTAATTATTTATTCAGCTCTATTCCTGAATTTCTATACTAAATAGTTTCAGGGGTAGCTTTTCTATTTCCTTCTGCTATCAGCTATATTTAACCTTATATTCCTATTATTATTCCTTAGTTAATTATTCCTAATTAATAAGTACTAAATCTATATCTAAGGGCAGTTCTTACTTCTATATCTAACCTAAGACTTATATTATTTATCTTAGTTCTTATTATAATAGTTTTCTTATATTATCAGATTATAGTACTATTAAGGCTAATACTACTATATCTACTTATTATTATAAGTTATTATAGTTTTTTATAGTAGTACTTTTAGGTATTAAAAAGCAAATATATTTTCCTAATATCTAATAAAATTTTAATTTTTATTAATCCTGATATTAGTATATAAGAGTATCCCTCTACTCTATCTGGCTAGTATACTAATTAATCAGTAGGTTTATATCTTAAAGCTATAGTAATCCTAATATAACCTTATAGGTTCCTAATAATACTAGGTTATAGGTAATATTAAATCTCTTTCCTTAGATTTTAGTTATAAGATAATCAGTCTCAGAATTAATAATCCTATTATTATACTTGAACTTTAAGCCTTTAATATTTATAACTATATAGGTATCTTTCTTCTTTTTCTATAGTAGGTGGAGTTAGTTAATTACTACTAGTAAAATATAATTTTCCTATACTCTATAGTTAATAAATACTATAAGCTAGTTCCTCTTAATCTCTACTTCTATAAGGATATATATAGAGCTTCCTGCTTCTATAGCTCCTAGGGTCCTCTAATCTATTATTAATATTATTCTGTACTATAGCCCTATTATAGATAGTTTAGATTATTTTTTACCTGGTTAACTTATTTTTAAGGTATATTTATTAGTAATAGTATATTTTACCTATTATATATCCTATCCTATTCTTATTTATTAGTAGAGGTAATTCCTAATTCCTTCTTATTACTGCTTTCCTTACTATCCGTAGGAGAAGGTTATCTATATAGATATCAGTTTTATATCTCTTCCTCCTATAGTTATTATTATTCGAGGTATAACTTAGCAGTATTTATATTATTATTACTATTCTATACTAATACTAGTGCTTCCTGTTTAATTTCTTAATAGTTTCTATAGCTCCAGTTATAATACTATTCAATATAACTACTATAATTGTATATAGCTTGTTCTTCTGCTTACTAGTGGTCGTACTATAGTCCGATCTTATTATCTTTATAGATCTTATATCTCTATTCCTAGTATATTTCTACTAGAAGTTCCCCCTTTATATAATCCTTAGGGTATTCCCTTAGGTCCTCCTTAAAGATAGTATAGGGTTCCGTTCTATAGTATTAGTATATAAACTATTATATTTTAACTGTACTATACTTTCTAGATATCCTTCTATTAGGAAATAGAAAAAAGTTATTTAATACTTTTTCCTATTAATATATAGTATACCAGATATTATAGTATATTATCCAGGATTCTAATCTATAGTTATATCTTCCGCTGGTATTTGTATATATTAGGTTTTTATATCTATTACTGGGGTATTAGATAGTATCTATAGTATCTCTTCTGTATAATACTATTCCGTATACCTTCTTAAGATTTTATATCTATATCTTCTGCTAGTAGTAGGTATAGAGTTTATTATATTTAGCTTTAATCTTATCCCTGGTAAATATATATTAGTTTTATTCTTCGGGGGTTTGTTTAATAAGCCTGTTAATATAGCAGAATATATACTTATATTTAGTAAGGGGTCTGTAATCTATAATATCCCTCCTGTTCTTATACTTCTATTTAAACTCTCAGAAGATATCTGCAATATATTATTAGTTTTCTCCTAATACTATTTATTTTTTCTTTTTATTACTAGTCTTTAGTATCTTATAGAAACTTAGTACGGGCTTTCTGGAAAATATAGAAACTATAGTAACTATATAGTTTCCTTCTTAAGTAGTTTTTCTGATTATTCTGAGTATTTTAATCTTAGTTTTTCTAGTTATTTCTAACTGTTTCTTACCTTCTCTAGTAAGTTTCTAATTCCTCTGCTTCTTAGGCTTTAGGTATTAAGGTAAAATATACCTAATCTTATTATAGTTATAATACTTATATTTCTCTATAGCTTCTAGCTCTATAGGACCTGTATATATCCCAGATTCTATAGATAGTAGCGGGGTTTATTATACTCCCTAGTTAGATTTATTCTTAATATAGTTCTAACCTATATATTTATTCCCTTTCTACTATTATCTTTTATATAGATAGTTATCGATCTATATAGTATTTACTATATATCCGGACAGATCTTTAAGTTTATCTATCTTAAAAAGTTAATCCTTAACTTCTTCTTTAAATCTATTATAGAATACAGCTTTAAGAGAGCTATTATCCCAGTCTAGTTAAGTTAAGATTTCCCTAAACTTAGTAGTATACCCTAATACTAGTCCTATCTGGTATAAATTCTTAAGGTCTTTAATAGCTTACTGTTCCTTATCTACTTAACTCAATACTGAAATAAGTAAGGTCTAGAAGTTCTTATAGCTAGTAAGAGTATTAACTATCTCCTGATCTTATAAGCTTAGTATAGCTTTATTATTATACCAGTTCCTAAGATAGGCCTGGAACTATTATCCTATAGTATTATTAAGGTATATTCCTATAAACCTAACTTTATCTTTATCTATTACTAGCTTAATTAGAAAGAATTTAAAGTATACTTAAAGTTAAGTTTTAAATTCTTCCAGTTTATTAGTATTACCTAAGAAGGGTCCTAGGGGTATTAGTTATATTATTTCCCCTTTATCCTTTGTTTCCTTCTTCTTAAGTTACTTGATTCAGACTATAAGCTGCTATATAATCTCTTGAGCTGTTAGGGCTTATAGGGTGTTATTTAGTAGTTCGATAGGAGCTATTTTATCTTTTAATATTATATAGTAACTAAGATAAGGTAATTAGCTGAATAAGAGTTATTAATATATAACGGTTGGATAACTTATACTGAACAGAGTCTAGGGTAGATCAGGGTTAGACTAATTAGAGTATTATTCTGAGTAGTACGATCAGGTTATCTTAGGCTGTATAATATAAGTTACTATTAATATATAAGTATTATAGGGCTAGTAATAATAGATATATAGATAATTATATTGATAACTATCTGAAGGGGTATTCTAACTAATGAAATGAATATGTATATATAATAGTTATAGAGCGCAAGGAGCGTACCGCTCCTGGCGATCTAGCTATATCCCGCGATAGGAGCATAACGCTCCCGTCGCTCCTGTCCTTCAGACAGTGGGGCGCACGTGACCGTGTGACCCATTATGGAGGCCTTTGTTCGTAATACATCCAAGTGAAAGCCAAGTTATTCATACTCGTCAGTGTATCGGGATGGTCTTCTCCAAGCTTCGTCTTACGAGTCTCTATCACCTGTACCTCGAGCTTCTCTTCCTCCTCCTACCGGCCTTGATTCCTATATATTGATGCAAGATTGCCTATACTCATCAGTATAGAGGGATAGTCTGCTCCAAGCTTCGTCTTCCGAGTCTCTATCACCTACACCTCGAGCTTCTCTGCCTCCTCCTATCGGCCTTGATTCTATAATATTAATACAAGATTAGCTATACTCCTTAGTATATCGGGATAATCCTTACTAAATATTCCTTTTCTTATACGTATTCCTTCTAGGTTGAGCAGCTCTGCCTTATCCTATAGTCCTTCGAATCTGAGGTATATAGTCATACAATATAGAAGAGATACCTTTACCTTAGTTTTATCTCTAAAATCAGAATCATATAATCTCAGTACAGCAGTTATATAAGAATAATATACAGCGTATATTGCTCGAGTCTTATATATACTATAAGGATAAAGATTTAATACTACTATTAATACTTCCGTTGTAAAATAATTCTATATATTACTACTAGTAAGCTACTTATACATTACTAGCTGGATAAGGTGATAAATATTATAGTTTCTGTTATTATCTTCAGTTATAAGGGAGAAAGCCTTAAGAACCCCTATACTTCCGTAAGCTCGATATTGCTTTTTGGTTCTTTATTTTCTTTTTGTTCAATATAATACAAAAGAAATTCTGCTGGAATATCCTGGCGATCGAGGCAGCTTATAAAGGAGAGGAGTTCGCATACTAGAATATACTGTTGCTCAATTATCTGGAACGAAACAAGCTATGTTTATACCATAGCCCGGGGACTCTCCGAGTTTTACCTAACAGTCTCGAACTCCTTACTTAATAGAAGTACCTTATTTTGATCGTTTTCTCCAAGCAGTTTAAGATATTTCACTACTGTTATACAGGTCTCTTAGATAAAAGTAGCAGCCTGAGTAAGAGCTAGCGGTAGATACTCCAATCGAGATAATAACAGTAATAACTCTGCAGTTATCCCCCTAATAGTACTAAGTTTGATAAGAAGTAATTACTCAGACTTATCTTTATCCATATAACGGACCTTTGTTGAGATTTACCCTATAGACTATAGGGTAGATCAGGTTACCCTATACTAGTTGATCAAATAATCTCAGGTTAGTATAGGGTAAGGAGGAATGAAATAAACTAACTTAGGGCTTTCCAAAAGCTGGAAGCCCGCTGAAGCCACCGGCCCAACCCGCTGTGGCTGCCCGTTGGGGCAATTGCGTTAGCGGTCACAACCGCTGTAACGGCCGCTGTGGCGACCGTATTAGTGATCTCGTATTGCGCTGCAGCAACTGCATTAGCGGTCCTCGTGTCCGCTGTAGCAGCTGCATTAGCGGACCTCGTGTCCGCTGTAGCGCTTGCATTAGCGGACCTCGTATCCGCTGTACGAGAACCTTAGCACTTAGTTAGTGAACCTCGTAACCACTGTAGCAGCTGCATTAGCGGACTTCGTGTCCGCTGTAGCGCTTGCATTTTTTGAAAGGTCAAGGCCTCCAGTATAGGGTAGACCAGCTGTAGGGTAAGCTAGGTCTAGGGTAGGTGCAGCCTATAGGGTAGGCTAAGGAATACTGAAGGGATCGTTTCGAAAGGCGTAGTAGAAGAAGCAGGCTCTAAGTGAGAAATAAAGGCTTTATCAGCTACAGGGTAGCTAAGAAGATAGACTGTAGGGTAGATAAAAGAGTAAATTGGTGGCTTAAAGAACCTCTATCTAGCAGGGAGGAAGCCCTGTACTTATAGGTGTTTCAGGGCTCTAAGAGCTCTGAAGATAACACGTTGCCTTCTGTAATACGGGCTCGTAACCGCTGTAAGGTTCTCGTATAGAGAATTACGAGACCACTAATGCAAGCGCTACAGCGGACACGAGGTCCGCTAATGCAGCCGCTATAGTGGTTACGAGGCTCACTAACTAAGTGCTAAGGTTCTCGTACAGCGGACACGAGGACCGCTAATGCAGCTGCTACAGCGGACACGAGGACCGCTAATGCAGTTGCTGCAGCGCAATACGAGATCACTAATACGGTCGCCACAGCGGCCGTTACAGCGGTTGTGACCGCTAACGCAATTGCCCCAACGGGCAGCCACAGAGGGTTAGGCCAGTGGCTTCAGCGGGCTTCCAGCTTTGGAAAGCCCTAAGTTAGTTATTTCATTCCTCCTTACCCTATACTATCCTGAGATTATTTAATCAACTGGTATAGGGTAACCTGATCTACCCTATAGTCTATAGGGTAAATCTTAACAGCATTAGCGGACCTCGTATCCGCTGTACGAGAACCTTACAGTGGTTACGAGCCCGTATTACTGAAGGCAACGTGTTATCTTCAGAGCTCTTGGAGCCCTGAAACACCTATAAGTACAGGGCTTTCTCCCTGCTAGATAGAGGTTCTTTAAGCTACCAATTCACTCTTTTATCTACCCTACAGTCTATCTTCTTAGCTACCCTGTAGCTGATAAAGCCTTTATTTCTCACTTAGAGCCTACTTCTTCCACTACACCTTTCGAAACAATCCCTTCAGTATTTCTTAGCCTACCCTATAGGCTGCACCTACCCCAGACCCAGCTTACCCTACAGCTGGTCTACCCTATACTGGAGGCCTTGACCTTTCAAAAACCTTAACCGGTTGTTAGCCCTTAGTTAGTTGGATATCTAGCTGCTTATTCCTTATCGTGATTATAAGAGACCTATAGCAGTACTCTAGTATATAATTTGAGAAGTGGTCTGCTTGGCATAGTCCAGCTGGGCTTAAAGCAGCTGCCGGAGAACTAAAGAAAAGCTGTATATTATCCGAATTATTAAGAACCATAAGCTATTAACCAGAGTCCTTCTTTTCCAGCCAGTCTTTTACTAATCACAGGATATTAACTTTTAGATCGCTATAACCAGGAATCTGATACTCTTTAGCAATCGATATATATAACTAGCAGAAGTAGTTAGCGCTACTAGTATAAACCTACAAGACTGATATAGTAGGGTGTGTCTCTTATAGCTAGTAAATATAAGCTAGCGCAATCTGTATTTTCCTGCCTGGTATTAACAATCCCCTGTTTAAGTAATAGCTAGGGCCAGAGAAAACCTACCTGATACCGCCTAAGCCAAAGAGTGACACTCGTAAGTAAGAAGGTATAGTTTTCTGTTATATATAGCTTAGGTTCTCTTTGAGCTGCAGTAGGATATCCTCGCATCTAATAAAGTCCGGGTTACTAGGATATAGCACAATAGCTGGAACCCAATTAGCACAAAGATCCCTACTATACATTTGTTTACGTACACTTTGTCTTGCTTTGATCGGTGGCTTGGCCTGTAGCTGAAGGCTCCTAAAATTCCAAGAAAGCCTTTGCACAAGCTACCGCTGTTGCAGATATATACCGCTGCTACTTCTTGGTCTTATAACTATCGGCATAGTCACAGGCACCTTTTATTACTATATAGGGGAATATCTCCCAGAGTCTAGCACTTTCTATTTTAAAGCTGATAATACTTTCTTACTCTACAACCTTATCATAGTCTTCCCCGAACTTTATTACTATATCGCCGGAAGCAATAAATCCAAAGTAAACTGCTAGTTATATATCTTTTTATTCAAAGCGATAATATAATATGAGTTTCCTATTATATCTATATTCTTCATATATCTTCCTATCCCTAAGATAGTAATAACTAGTATTAAATAGTATATCGTAGGTTATACCTGGATAGTATACTTATAAATCCGATTCTTTCTACAGCTCTCCAAGATAATTACCAGTCTTCTCTTTCAGAATTACCTTACTGTACCTGCTACCTAGCTTCCCTAATAGCGTGTAAATCTCGGAATTAGGCCTACCCAAGGAGTCTTTAAGTATATTTTTACGAACAAAGCGCTCAGGAAGTTAATACCTGAAGTTATATTAAATAATACTACTACTTATAATAATATTACCGAGGATAATTTCAATAGCAGTATCTGATATGAAGGGCATAGCACTATATACACCCACGGCAAGAGCTAGTTTGATATTTGGATAGCTGGTCTTATAATATGTTATAATAACGGCAGTATTTATCTTCCCTATACCAGGTATATATACAAGAACGATATTATAACGGCTGATAGAACTAATAGTATATACGTTAGAATCGCCGGGTACCTTGCCGGAGTATTATTTATTATCCCAGTACTGGTCGAAGAGTGCCTTAATAGCGTCCGCCTTAATAGTGAGGGTACAGATGATGGCAACCTCGAATGCAAATCGCGAAGTAGGGCGGGCGGGAGCTATATCGAAGAGATCAAGATTACCGATGCTATTAGTCGAGCTCTAAACGCTATACTAGGTTCTAGTATTTATTCCTATCGTAAAGGATAATATTAGTAGTAACGCGGGGGAAGGACGATTATGTATAAATAATAGGCAAACGGTTATAACGTACTTGGTTCGTAAAGCTTATAGATAACTAATAGTTCTAGAGACTAACTAGTGGCAGGCCTTCTCCTTATCGGTTTATCTATAGTCTGTCTTTCTTGAACGACTAGGATTATACAATCAATTTATACCACCTTTGCTCCACAAAACCAACTGCCCAGTTTCTATGACCTTCTATTGCCTTTCATCCACCTAGTTACGTGACAAATTCGACCTATAATACAGTTTGTAGGAGCTACTCATAAGACTGTCCAAACCCAGAATTTGCTTCTCTATACTAAACTAGTGAGCTGTATGATCTCGACTTTCTTGGGTGTCGCCTCAGACTGATAGCATATACATACTATGATGTTGCAGCTTGTATCAAGTTATTTGGAGGGTGGCATTATTTAATGGACACAAACAAGGCCCCCCCGGGTAATAGGTGGGTGGGATATATCCTCTCGCCCACGAGAGGTACCTAGTTTTGGTGCTTATACTGTGGGTAGCGTTGTTCTGAGCTTAGTACTTAATCGACTTTAGGATACTTATTGGTAAGCCACTAACAGACTTTTCTCCACAGCACAGGGTAGAAGCATGTACATAGATGTATTTTTAGGTACTCCCTTTTCCAAATACAAAACATAAAGACAACAGAGCGGAAGCTGGTTATGCTCCAAACTGTAAAAGCGACGACTATTTGAACGCAATATCTTGTGATAAGCCGAAAATGGCGTCAAGAGTCACTGACTTTAGTGGCGTATGAATGCAACTTCTTGTCGGGCACCGAAGGGGAGGTGCCACCGGTGAATCGGAAGTTCCGGTTCGGGCATGCACGCGTGTCTTGTCATTCATTCTGATCGGTGTCTTTTTGATCCACGCATCCTGTCTGGCCCATGACACGACGCCGTGCCTTCGTGCCCATTTGAGCTGCCCGATTAAGTAGACACCCATGTCAACGGCCCTCACCTTTAGGTCCGCCCAACATGTCCAGCAGCTCTGTCCAGTGGCAAGTCCTGGCTGGTGGCCGAGGGGTCCATCGTGTGCACGCCCTACTCCGCCTCGTTGAAAGAAAGGCCACTTGTCCCCAGGATTCCCGCCGTTTCTCTCTGCTATTTACATCCATTCTGAGCTCAATTTGTTGTCCAATCTGTATGTGATCCAATATTTTCCCATCTGATGAATCAAATGCGTCCTATTTGATACCCGTGTGTTGTGTCCCTGTCGGTGGCGAACGCCACCATGAGTGTGACCGTGTACCATTAGTCCCCCCTGGCCATCGGCTCGCGCCCAGGATCCCGTGTTTTCTCTGATTTGTTGCCTCCGACTAGGTTCCTATATATGTGGTTGTATGTTTATTCCATGTATGGAGCCCCTGACGTTGCCAAAGGCTGCTATCAACACCTTCGTGTCGTATGATGCGCCGCTCTTGTCGACATGCTGAACGACCAGGTATGCCAGCTCTCGTGACTGGCTTCTAAGAGCCGAGTGGCGGAGGGTGACCAGGCCTCCGCCACTCACCCTGATTGGAGGAAGGGGCGGCGACGATCCGTGCTGCCTGGAATCTGTAATATTGTGTGGCCATTTGCGGGCTGCCGAGCGTCCAGCAGTCAACGAGAAGGGATACCGGTCTGTCGGGCAAGTCGGCGTGGTAGGACGGCACGAACGTTGACGAAATGGGCCGATTGGCGAGGCGCTAGGGACCCATGGGTGGACTATACATTCGTTGTGTTGGAAATCATGCTGTTGAGAGTGTTTGGGCTCGATCGTCGCCCTGCACGAACTGTGATGGCTCGGCGCATGGTCGGGGACGGGTTCGTTGTTGTCGTGGCTTGCTCGTAGGGTTCGATGGTCCTTTTCCCGCCTGCGGCCGCGATGAGGCTGCGAGGGACATACAACATCGTAGGGGAAGATGCTATAGCCCGTCGAAAGTCATTGCGACCGCAGGCAGAAGTTTGTTCTTTTCCGCGGCTGTTGTTTCAAAATCGTTATCGCTCTTGTGAAAAGTTTCTCCAACAGTCCGCCTCATCATTACGAGCAAAGGCGCAGGAAGTCACGTGTAAGATGGATCGGAAGAACCCACCTTGAGATGAAGAAAGTCAAAATGAAGACAAGGGCTATCCGAGACTACGCCATCCATAAATAGCTCGCCCTTTAAAGGGACGTCGTTTGCATATTAATAAGTTGATCTGCGGATTAGGGGACTGGTACACTAGGGTCATGCTCTTTCTTAAGGCGCCTTGCTCTCTCCTCTAAGGGTCGGACCTCGGCGCCCTGCTTGAACAATTTTGGATCGCATCAGGCTCACAGCGCACCCAAACTGCGATGCAACCTAACCCTTTTGAACATAGGGGTCATTTAAGAAATGATTGAAGCCCGTCTAACGAAACTCGATCAGCAGAATTCCTCGTCATGCCTCTGTAATTCACGAACGCACTATCGTTATTCCGGCCATGCCGGGTTTAGGCCAAGGGATCAGCAAGTTTATTGTGCTTAGTCATTTCACAGGAAATTTGACCCACTTTGCCAGGCTACCATGGTCACCTGATTCAAAGGAGTCTCTAGCACCAGGACGCTATGAAACGTAAACACAATTCGATCGAGCCGAGCTGTTGCAATTACTTCTCCGAGAAAAGCCACATGTGCACGACGGCTGCTTTAAACGAAGCCGATTTATTAATGAAGTTCCATCAGGCAAGAGCTCGATACTTTCTGGGCATCTTTCACTTTAATCCTACCTAATGTTTATTATCGCGCACCTTGGTCGAGTGCTATTTCTGGCCATATTATAGTATTCTACTATCGCACGATAGGCGGGCTTATGGGATCTTATCTCAAGACTCCTTGGAAGAAAGCTATGGCTGTTATATAAAACCAATGCCGAGAAAGACACGGTATAAGCCCGCTTCTAATTTGTAGTATATTCTGGTCTAACTTTATCAGAAGCCTCTGATACCTCCGATGCCCCCCCGTTACATTACATACTGGCCTGTTCCGGGGTTATAGCAAAGAAGGGAATATCCCAACTGGCCTGACTCCAGTTTCCAGATTCCAGAAAATATACTATATAGCACGATCTATTATATTACAAAAGGGAAGTAAGTCAGCCGCGGGGTAACAGCATACATTAAGCAGCTTCCATTAGGACATATCATAAAGTACCCAAAGTCGAACCTATACTCGCCTAAGGAAGAGGAAGATTATCGCAGGGATATGAGGATAGAGGCTGAGATCTACCGAAAAATAGGGGACTGCCTATATATTCCTAGGTTGATCGACTGGGACCCCGAGTCTTGCTGCCTAACTCTAGAGTACCTTGAGAAGGGAGATCTAGCGATATATATAAAGGAGATAGTGTGGATCCCGGCCGAGACTCGACGGTGTTGGACTCTCCAGGCAGCTTCGGCACTGCTTGCACTCTATACAGCAGATGTTATTCACTGCGATATTACGCTATATAACTTCTTGCTAAATATGACCCTCGACCTGCATATTGCTGACTTTGCTGGTAGTTCAGTTGCTGGATTAATCCCTACTATTGCAGCCGGGCCTAGATTCCAGCTACCAGGTTGGAGTTAGTACCTTCCAGTAGAGAAGGCTGATAATATCTTCGCCCTCGGCTCAGTTATATACTTTATTATAGTTAGCGAGGAACCCTATGCTGATCTATTAGAGGAAGATGTGGAGAAGCTGTTCAGGGAAGCTGTTTTTCCTGATATATCCTATCTAATCTGTGGAGCTGTAATTCGGGGTTGCTGGGATAGAACTTTGGATACTGCGGAAGATATTATTAATTCTTTAACTGCTTTGTATACTATAATAGCAAAATCGGCCCAAGCTTATTGACGGGTGCGGACCAGGGCTGTACCCTAGTATATATATATATATAATTCCGGGTGAATTTGCCTCCTTACCAGTAACTGCTCGGCCAATGTACCCTCCAGCGTAATCACACTATTGTCATTATATGGCTTTAACTATAATCTGTTGTCCTGTTATCGTCTATAGGATTGTGACTATTAATTAAGGTACTAGCATATGCTGCAGTTACTGTAGCTCTCGTCCTTATGATTATTGTACTGGCTTCTGCTCTTTAACTGGCCGAAATTCACCACCTGAGGATT
Source organism: Clonostachys rosea (assembly GCA_026958235.1). Taxonomy (NCBI): domain Eukaryota; kingdom Fungi; phylum Ascomycota; class Sordariomycetes; order Hypocreales; family Bionectriaceae; genus Clonostachys; species Clonostachys rosea. The sequence goes on from CP110208.1 coordinate 2,215,935, forward strand.
GCCACAAGGTGTCCCAGTCTTGTCGAACTTCGAGCAGTTAGTCGTGATTAGGCTATTATCGACCTGAGTACAGCTGTCTGGATAATTGCTAAAGCGTATAGTTATTCTGAAAATGCGATATATGGTTTAGATGGGCCGCTTAGTGATTATTATATAAAAGAGCTTTAGTATATCTGTACTGGTGTTGTAGTTAAGGTTTCTCCAGTAGGATAGAAAGCGTATAACGGAAGGGGTAGAGATTTAAGCGGGGTTAATGCCTTTATATATACGGTTATCTTGAAAACTGTATTTCTATTATATAATTCTAGTAAAGTTCGACTCTGCAAGCAGAAGATGCAAGGCGGGTGTGTTGCCTGACGCTTATGCGACGTGGCCGTGCAAGCGGACTAGCGCGCAGCGCTGTCGTTCTCAAGCCCAAGTAATATTGCCAGAAAGGAGATACTTTATACTTCTACCAACTCCACAGCCTCACGCCTATGTGCTCGGAGGAGCAATTTTGCGCTATTAGCTGAATACGTCCTTTAGCCGTTGGTTTGAAAACGCCCAGTCAAGCGGATGACGCAGATGGGAGGCGGCTTTTGTTCTTGTCTGTTGATAGGCCCGTAAGCGCCACAGCTGTTGTAAAACGGGGCGGAAGCTGATATGGATGTTGGAGGGAAATTTGTGGATGGTATTGGTGTGGATAGCGGGGTCCGTGTGGATCCCTACCAGACTCAGAGAAATTCTGTAATCAATCGAACGGGTATCGTAAAGCGATGACTATATGAGCGCGATATCTTGTGATAAGCCGACAATGGCGTCAAGATGGGAGTCACCGACTTTAGTGGCGCCTGAAAACAACTTTCTGGCCGTGCACCGGAGGGTAGGTGCTACCAGTAAATCGGAGGAGTTCGCGAGCGCGTTGCTGTATCTTTACAGATTCTCCTATGTTAGCGGGCATATTGAAACATTTGGCTTAACCACTACCAACCATTTTCTATTGTGAGACTGTCTGTGTTTTTGTTGCTCTAGGTATTATGAGGTATTTCACGAGATCATGTCTGGCTGAATATTATGCAAATTCCTACAAATACGGATTGTCTTATCATAAGCTGCTATAATGGGCCCGTAAAGCTGATCTGGGTCCCCTGTAGGTGTTCCGAGGCTGATCACCTCGTTGTCCAAAGGAAAGAGGATCTTCCTAAACTTCAGGCATAATGGCTTCAAACCTTCTAAAGCTACTGGGAACTCATCCATGATCTCATCCATGCCGTCCACGGTCATATGGCCCCTTTTCACACTTGCGATTTCTCGAAAGAGGCTTTTTGTAGGTAGAGAAGAGATGTTGAGCGTTCCACTAAGAGAGGTGATGTGTGTTCATGGCATGATCCTGGATAGACGCACAAAGTGCGGGTAGCGGGGTAGGCTAACTATTGGCCATAAAAAAACATACCCCTATAAATGAACGCCCTATTTATATAATTCGCTGTTTAGTTCGCCTTCGAGTTCGTGCTTGCCTTCGTTTCCCCTTGCACTTCTTCTCGATAAGTAACGCTCCCTTTGTCTACCGCAACCCCACTTCCACTATACCATTTTCCTCAAGCAAAGCAGCTCTTTTTAGGCTCGATTATAATATTGGAATTCATACAACAAGCCTGGACCTTGCCAAGAAGCTCTTAACCCTGCGAAAAGATTTAGAGAGGAACAAAAATTCCCTCAAAACCCTAAGTGTATCCGAGTTCAGCCGACGGACGACACTGAAGTCAAACTTGAACACAAATGTGGAGCGCTTTGCAACAAATGAAACCCGCAGCAACACACTCCACTCATTGGACGGCATTTATAGTGTTAATCTATTCATACTTACTTGCATTACCTTATCCGAAACAGCACACCAGTCTCTCGAGGCTTATCATTTTGGTTCGAGATTCCCCGAGTTTTGTACCCGTGTTGTTGGTGGGTTTCAAATAAATATATTGCTTTGGAAACAGCTTATATACAAAGTGCGTAAGATCTTCCTCCGATATGACCGCTCCCATAAAGTAGCACTACTTGAGGCTGAGTTGCAGCCAGAAGTTCCTCTACTTGGCATATCAACGCAAACCCCCTCACGTAATATAATACCCCTTAAACGTAAGGTATTCCATTCCCCCTTTCTCAACTAGACTGATTGTATAGTAGGATATACAATGCAGTATGTGGCAGCAAGAACCGAAAACTTAAAGGCCTTTCTGCGAGGTTATCCATTGTCTAAAGCAGTAGAGACCAGCCACCAGTAGAACTTGGAGCAGCACGCAGACGCCAACCATGAGCTTACTGATTGCTTTATAACCCTGCACCCTGGTAGTGAGGACGAGGATATTACGTTCCTTATAAGGGTAGGGCAGACACCGTGGACGTAAGCAATTATTGACGAACTCGACTACCAACAGGGATCGAATTTTGAGTATATTTAGCTAATAAATGGCATTATATACACCGTACGGTACAATTATAGACCTTTACTCTACACCCTTTTGATACAGTCTGTCCAGCTCCTCCCGTATCGTTTCCCCACCATCTGGCTGATATTGCGCCATCATCGTAGATAAAAATAGAAACCCCCTTTGCAATAACTCTAGTTTGGCCCTCGATATCCAAGGTATGATGGCCAGCGATATATTTATCAATTCCAGCTAAGGTATTATCGCCTGGTATTTAAAAGTATGGTCTCTGCCTTGGTATTAGAAACGAGTAACCCTTTACAGATATCGACTTACTTAAGGTGAAGAAAATAGTAAAATCCTATACAGGTAGGATGATGTATGATATATCGGCAAAAGAGCAGTTTCTATAGCTGATAATAAGGGCGACTGATTCCTATTTAGATTTCCATCCTTCAGGCTAGACTTTTACTGTCGTTCGTCAATTAGTACCCAACTCGAAAACTTCTGTGATTTGATAAAGGCGGGGTATCAAAATAAGTGGACCCACTTCCCGACTCGTGAGGAAGTTTGTGATTAAGCTCGTGCTTATGCTCATGCTTGAGTTCGTGCTTGAGTTCGTGCTTGAGGTCGTGTTTGCGTTCGTGCATTATCAGTTCCACCTTCGTGCGTAGCCCCCACCTTCGTGCATAGCCCCCACCTTCGTGTATAAACTCGTGCTTGAGTTTGTGTATGGATTCGTGTTTAATTTCGTGATTGAGTTCGCGCTTGAGTTCGTGATTGAGTTTGTGTTTGAGCTCGTGCCTGGCTTCGTGATGTGTTCGTGATTGGTTCGTGCTTCTAGTAGCTGGAGTTATATTCCACCTTCGTGTTTGTGTTCTTGCTAATGTTCGAATTCGCTTCACAGGGTTGAAAAGGCGGATGTACTCGAACTGAGATCATATAAATAAGCCCTATCACGGAGCTTCATAAACAGCTTTGCAAACTAAATTGTTTCTCGATACTGATAGACTCGCGCAGAGCACATATACGCCCAATTTATAATCCGACTGAGCTGCACAATCACGCTAGAATTAGTTGTCATTTGCCAGTTTTAAGCGTCGAGAGCTATAATCGTATCAATCTTGCCTCATTTGATAGTTGAGCCGGAGCCATACGCAATTCCCCGTAACAATAGCTTCTCAGGACTAGGAGACAAGGATATAGCCAACATGCATACGATCAAATCGGTGGCGGCCGTGACCTGCAGTTAACCTTAGCACAACACTAACTACCTTAGAAGTTCTTTTGTTGAGGCAATCCCTAGAAGAGGAAGTCACTTGAAATAAAGCCTGACTTACTCAAGAAAGCGGAAGTGCATACAAACCATCATTAGGAAATCTGGAAAGCCGCCCTGTAGGTAAGCTTTTAAGAAGGCCTCACAAGGTAGGACATCCTTCAGTACTGCCTATAGCTGTTCTTATGTGAAGCACACTTGTAATCTAGTATATGATCAGTAGGTTACAGACACTTTGCGCACAAAGATAAGTACCAACATACATACAATCAAGCGAAGGGTAGCCGCGGCCGTAAGTTGCCTTAGCGCAACGCTGACCACATCAGAAGTTCGTTCGTGGAACCACTACCCCTGACGAGACTCAATCGATCTTGTCCATATCAAGGTTCAGCTGGAAGAGACGGGGTTACAGCTATCCTGTGCATAGGCAGATTTATCTTAGATGATTAACTAGATCAACAGGTCATAATATATAAGAAGAGCAACAGTTCCCTATTATCTGCTTAAAAAAGCCTCCAGTTCAGGGAAGAGTATTAAAATTATCTACTTTACTTATAAGTTTTCTCATTAAATATTAGTATATTTCCACCCCGTTATATTATTCTAGCTTAGATCTTATAAGGTACTGTTCTTTCAGGATTACAATATAACTAGGCGATCTTATAATAAGCTAATCAGACTCTATTAAAAACTACTATTAGTTTTTTTTTAGCTATCAGTCTTATCTCCTTTATAATATATAATACCTATTAATATACTTACTTCTCTAATAGAATATACTCTAATCTTTTCTTAGGTACTTTCTGCCTCTTAGTTACTATATTAAATAATAAGAAGCCTAATAACCAGTCTGATAAAGAGTCTGATCAGCTAGTACCTCTGCCTCTGCCTCTATCTCTATCCCCTGTAAGTACCTTTAATAAATTACTAATAGTTTAACTGATAAGAAAAACTAATTAGACTGAGGGCCTATCCGAGCCTACTTCTAATAAGGATAAAATAATAAACAGACAGGATAGCTAGATAAATATAAAAGAATTAATACCCTCTGATTTTTTATTTCCAGAGGATTACTTTAAGTAATCTCTTACTTAATATTTCCCTATTATATAATAACTTAATATATACTATCTCTTTTAGTATTATACTACTAGCTAGATTATTATTTCTCCTCCTCTATATATTTAGATAATATAATTAGACTAAGGCTATATATACTACTGGAATAAATAATTATATATAAGAAAATAAGAGTATCTTAAGAGGAAGAATAATCTTATATATAGTATAGCAAGGGATTAGTCTAAATTACTATTATATACTATAGAAAAATTAACTATCTGAAATAAAGTATAAATAGTAACTTATCCTCTACTAGTTATAACTTTTTCTTAAATACTATACTTTAAAATTATAACTTAGCGGGAAATTATACTATATAAGGTTCTAGATAGATATTCTATAGTTACTAGGAGCAGGGCTATTAAAGGTAATAATATATAAGAATCGCTTGAGAAGCTTAGTAGAAGAAGCTGGGAAATATAATAATAATTAGAAGTAAAATAAACTTATAGTTAGGGGGGAATTACTTAAATACTTAAAGACTAGCTTATATAATTAAATTATTACTAAATTCAGAGTACTATATATATATATAAATATATAAATATTATATTTAGGGTCTTTACTACTAATAAGTAATAAAGATATATATAGTACTAGAATAGCTAAGTAGCTAAAACCTTACTATAGGTATACCCTATATATAATAATTATACTTACTTAAAAAAGAATTAATATTTACTTCAGATAGGGAGATTACTATACTGATTCTACTATCTTTTAAACTTTATAAGATTTAGTATTAACCTAAGAAGGATAATTATATAATATAAGAAAGCCTTAAATAGTAGAACTTAATCCTTCTCCCTGAAAATAGCAGGTTTATTCTACTGAGTAATAGTATTAAATTTATTATAATAGATATTAATATAGAAAAAATAAATCTAGACTATAACTTAGAAGGTAATAGAAAGAGTATTATATAGAAATAGATAGATAAAAATTAAAATATTCTTCTAAATTAAATAATAGTTCTTATATTATACTAATAATAAATACCTTACTTTATTTACCTATTCAGCTAAGTAATATTTCTAATACTTTACCTCTTTAGTACTTACTGATCTAATAATATAAGAAATAACTAGATAGACTGAATTCTAGTATTAATTTAACTAATAAGAAATATAGAAATAGACTGGGAGATTATATTAATATTAATAAGATAAACTTAGTCTGAGATTCAGACTAGGAAATATATATTTAAGTTGAACAGCTTAAGTAGCTCAGGGCTCTAATAATAACTTATTACTAGACTTACCTTAGCTAATAGAAGTATTAAGATTAAAAAAGTTTCCCTATTTATATAGTAATTCTGATACTGTTCTAACTAGTACTTTATAGAATATCAGACTCTGCCCCTCTTTATAATTACTAAATTAGTAATATTAGGTACTATTTATAAGTACTAGCCTTAGTTATAAATCTCCCTTAATAATAGAAAGGCTTATATCAGAAGGGCTTCCCTAGGTGAGATTAGCAGTATATAAGAGGATACTAAGAGATAATATATTCAGATCTTAATAGTTATTATATCCTTATAAGTATATACTAATCTCTACTCTTTCTGATTTAACTATATATACTTACCCTGTAAGATAACTAATTAGTAGGGATAATCTATCTAGGAGGCTAATATTACTAGTAGGATTAAATTAATAACTTACTGGAGATAGAAGAAGGGTATTTAACTCCCTATCTAGTAAATCAGGCTGACCTATTAATATATTATTCCTAGTACTAAGAGAGCAGGTACCCTTAAATATATCTTAAGCTATAGTACCCTTGCTGCAGGGAAAGCAGCTAACAGTAAACTGATAAGTGATAAGCGGGAAATTAATAACCTAGCTAGCTATAGACAGACTATTGAGAATTAATCAAGATTATATATATATAAAACCGGACTATTGCCTATATTAACCCTCGAGAGAAATTAACTAGTAGTTATAAGGGTTATATATCCTATCCTATATAGTTCTATAGCTTTCAGACTTGCTTAATACTGGTAATCCGGAATAATAGGTATAGATAGGTTAAAATTATATAATTCCGCTTACTGCGGGGCTTAGCGGGTTATAGGTAGCTGCTCTTATTTATACTACCTCAGTAAAGCTGATAAATAAGAAGTCCCTTGGTTTTAAATCTTAGAAAATAATACTGGGTATACTGAGATCTTGATAAATATCTATAATACTAATAACTGGTTAGCAGGAGGTATAAGAGATCTTTATTAGTATACCTATAGTTTGCCTATTACCTAGGAGAGATATACTGGGGGAAATAGTACTAAGTAGTCCCTAGGAAGACTCCCTAGCTTACCCTGAAGTTTATTTATTAACTAATTACTAATAGTAACTTATTAGTCCTTAGACCTTTTTAATACTTTAATTAGACTATAATTAAGCTCTATATTATAGGCCTTAGTTCTAGGGTAATATAATAGTAATCGGAGTTCCTTACTAGCTAGAGTAGTAAAAAGCTTAAGGACTTTAGTACTTTCCTTATTAAGTAGATCTTTAACTATAGAATAAATAATAGATATAGTATTTATCTAGTTCTATTAGGTACTAGTTACTTAAATTATATATTTCTTACAAAGTATATAGAGAATATAAGAAGAGTAGAACTTCTATATCTACCTTAATATACCAGATACTAGAGCTTTATTATCCTTATAATTTTCCCTACCCTCCTATATATACTCTCTTAATACTATTAGAATAGATATTTACTTATTCTCCTTAGCTTATTAGTATTAATTAATAATAGCTTTAATCTCTTGTGGATAAGTAGATAGCTCTCTTTAGTATATTCTCTTAAGTTAGTTAAGGATCTTTTTAGAAAGTTCCTTAATAATATTTTTATCTTATTTATCTTATTCTTATTTATCTAGTTTCTAGGGTATTATATATTTCCTCTTTTTTAACTTTAATTATAAATCCGGTTTTAGTACTGAGTTATTAATTTCCTTATATTCTGTACTACTGAAGTTATTCTTATTACTAGTACTTATATTTAGTTCTTCCCTCTTCCTATAGCCTTATATATCCTGAGTATATATATTACTACTTTGTATATTATTACTAGTTAGTATCCTTACATAAGTAATCTCATACTCAGTATTAGTTTATAGCCCTATTAAGATATACTAAGCTTTTTTCTGGTATAGGGAATATAATACTAAGTCTGTTAGATAGCAGATAATACTATTTAAGTTAGTAAATAGTATAGTAGATAAGGAAGAAGACTAATAATTTAAGATTCTACTAAATAGATTAGATATAGATATTATATACTTACTATATTATCTTTTAGATAGAAACTATATTATATCTATTATAGTAAGAATATATAATAGTACTAGGTTTATATAATAGATTTAATAATTTAGTAGTAGCTATAATAAGAATAGAGATTTAAACTATAGCTAGATAAGCTTTACAGAGTAAGGCTACTAAGAAAGTAAATATTAACTTATTTATTATTAAGATTAGATAAACTTATTATAAACCCTTTTTTATAAGCTCTAGAGTATTATTAATAAGATTTATTAATATAAAATATAAGTCCCGGGGGAGCTTTATATTTATTAAATATATAGTAAAGCTTACAGTTTATAATTAAATAGTATAGTAGATAAATATACTACAGGCTAATAATATAGGGAATAATATAACTCATATTAATATTCTACCTTTTATTACTAAGTCCTATCTATTGGTAATAAAAAGTAGACTACTAGTATAAGTTACTCCTGTATAAATCTATAACCTATATATATAATCTATAGCTAACCAGCTTAGGTAGAAAGCTTTTAAGCTCAGTTATATTCCTTTCTTAATAAGTATAATATATATATACCCTGGTGTTCTGCAGTAAAGTATACTTCTGAGTCTTACAGTTTATCTGGCCTTATAGTTACTTTCCTATAAGCCTAATATATAACTAATTACTAATACTGAGGTTATAATAGTAGCTATTACTTTTATTATTATACTTCTTTCTTAATTTACTTACTTTATTAAGATTAGATATCTAATTTAGAGGAACTAAAACCAGTCTCTTATTAGGAACTATATCTATACTACCCTCTGAGTTATTCTTAGTATATATAGGTACTCCTTTATAATTTTTAGAATTTATACTACTTCCGAAGTTATATTACTTAGTAGTATTAGAATTCTTAAGAATAATAATTAACCCCTTACCTACTAGTACCTTCTTTATTATAAGGTAATCTAATAAACTTCTTATATATACTTTCTTATAAGTTTCAGAGATAAGCTAAGAGAATAAAGTCCTAATACTTATAGAATATAATAGTTCTCTTTCCTACTAGGTATTTATAGGTTAGATAGTATAGAGAGACTGAAGAGATTATCTACTATATAAGTATAGTCTTATAAGGTATAATCCTCCTTATAGCTATTATTACCTTAGTACTATAGCTTATAAAATATAAAGTATAACCCTTACTATATATATAGGCTATTCCTTTACTAGTATACTTTACCTATAGTATTCTAGTAACTTATATAACTCTATAGATTAATCCTATAACTTATATAACTGTACAGATTAATTCTGTAACTTATTTTCCTACTAAATATTAAATCTATACTTTAACTATAATTAGTTAGACTATATTTATAGTATTAGCTATAGTACTTAGCTTAGCCTTAAAAGATTCTCTCTTAATATTTTATTTTATATTCTATTATACTGAATATAGCTTTTATAGGTTACTACTTACTAAGAAATACTTTTAGAAGTACTAGTAGTACTAATATATAAGTAAAGAGCCTTAATACTTAGTACCTATATCTAATTATAACTATATAAGAAACCCAGTCCTATTAGTCCTAGTAGGTAGATATACCTCTTATAAATTCAGATATAGTTTAATAATACTGGCCCTAATAGAAAGAGTTAACTCCTTATCAATCTCACTAGTCCTAATAGAAAGAGTTAACTTCTTATTAATATTAACCTTACTGGGATATAATAACTAATTCTAGTTTAATAATCTGTAAATATAGAAAGAGATTAAGGCTGAGTAAGTATTATTTAAGATTTAATAGGTTTCAGATACTAACTGAAGTAGATATAAGATCTTTTATCAGCTTAAAAATAGAAAGCTCTTCTAAGTATCTATTAATAAGCCTTATAAGGTATTAGATATAGGGTCTGGCTCTAGTAAATAAGTATTATAAGTATCTAGATATAAAGCCTTATCTATAAATTAACTGGGATTAACTTTACCTAGGAACTTAATAGAAAAATATCTAAATACCGAGATAGTAATAATAGATATAAATCTACTATAGTACTATATAGTACTAAGTTAATATAAGACTATATTAATAATACTAATTCTCCCTAGATATTTCAGCCTTCTGAATTTAATTTAGTATATATCTAAGGGCTTACTAGATATATTTAAAATTAGCTAGCTCTTTTTTAATAGGTATCTGGATCTCTATAAGAAGGAGGCTATATAGAGTTTTATAATACTACTCTCCCCAAGAGATCTAGTAATAATAAATAGCTTTATTACTCCTGGATAGTCTATAAAGCTAGAAAATATATTAGCTGCTTATTTATTATTATAGATCAGAATATTTATTAATAGTATATAGAATAAGCTGGCCTTATATTAGAAAAGCAGATTAGATACTCTATATATCTAGAACTATTAATAATATCTAGGAAGGGGATTAGCTAAGATATTCTAAAGGTAATAATATAGAAGTTATAAGATATTAGTAAATTTAGAGTTTTTAAGTTAGGTTAGATAGAAGAAGAAATTAATAGATAAGCAGAAGATATATAGAGGGAACTAAAAGACCCTGCTATATAGCTCTATATTAAAGTATAAATCTGCTAAGCTCCTAAGAATAACTTATACTAACTAGAAACAGGGTAAGAGTAATAGATTAGAAGTATAGGAAGGAGGAATTATAGGAGGCTAAAAGCTAATAATCTGGGTATTAGTAGTATTATAGATAGTAATAGGATATATTACCTATATACTCAGTAGATAGGACTATAGTAAAGGTATATAGTATAGAAATATTATAAGCTTAATTTATACATATTTATATATAGTTTAGTAATACTTAGCTTATTACTATACTTATATTTATCTAATTTACTACTTATACTAATATAAGATCTAGAAACTCTATATATAACTCCTTTACTCTAGTTTTACTCTTATTTATTTATATAAAGAGATATTTAACCCCTACCTTTATCTAGCTTAATAATTTACTATTCTATATCCTTTATACTCTTCCATTACTATTCTCTGTACTCACCTTGGAGATTATCTTAATAGTAGTACTTTTATTTATAACTTTAATTAGGGATCTATCTGTACTTTATTTTTTTCCTTACTATTAACCTATATACTATATTTGCTTTTATTAACTTAAGATTATATATATATTATAATAGAGAGTCTGAGAACTAGTATACCTAGTATACTAAGTACTGATATATATTATTAGTTAAGCTGATTTCAGGTTATACCGGCTTACTTAGAGGTTATAGCTAAAGTTAATAATTATATATAATAACTAATAGTGGATTTAAACTAGCTTCTTAAGATAATGAAATAGGATATTAATTATACGAGATAAGAGATAAGGTTAATAGGGGAGTAACTTTAGGACTTAAAGTTGGAAAAAGCGGAATTACTCTAGTGTCTATATAAAATCGAAGATAAATATAAGGTATTAGAAGATATTGTCCTGAAGAAGGACGAAGAAATTCAGCAGAAATACAAGATACTGTAATTAGCAGCAGAAGAAAATCAGCAGAAATACAAGGCACTGTAATTAGCAGCAGAAGAAAATCAGCAGAAATACAAGGTACTGTAATTAGCAGCAGAAGAAAATACCAAGCTTAAATATAGAAGGGTATTAGTAATTACTGTAATAGAAGAGATATAATATAATATAGCTATTTCAGAAGTATTAGCTAATAAAAGAGCTGAAGAGATACTTTAGGCTAAGTCTATATTATATTATTAAGTATAAAAACTTAAAGAAGAAAGGAACTATATAGTTAATACCAGAGATACTGTAGAAAGCTGGGCTAAGGATATAGAGAAAGCTAGAAAGAATACAGAGATATATACTAAATAAGCAGAGTAAGCTAAAAAATTAGCAGAGGAATAAGCTAAGTAGTTAGAAAGTAACTAGATATCTATAATTTTATTAAGATAATAAGTAGAGAGATAAGTAGAAAAGGTAGAAGCAGACTTAGCAGTATTAATAGAGAAGCAGAATAAAGCTAGAAAGCTGCTCAAGGTAGTAACCCCTATTAACTAAGTTAAGGTAGTAATCTGTATTAGACTATTAAAGAGAAGATATACTAATTTAAATAATATATTACAGTCTCCCTTATCTATCTTAATAAAGAGAAAAGAGTTCTATAAACTAGAGATAGTATATTATAACTAGTAACCAGAAGACTTAGTAGAGAATCTTAACTGTATAATAAAAGACTAGAGAATAAAAAAGGAAAGATATACTCTTTTTATATTTATAAATAACTTAATTATAGTTACTAGAGGGAGAAGGGGGCTTAATACTTATAAATCTTTACTTTATATTCAGTATATCTATTATTATAAAGAGCTAGTAATTACTATATTTTCTATTATTTCTATTATATATATAATCTATAGAGCAGATCTTAATTTAAAAGCTACTAAGGAGCTTTTATATATTTATATATCCTAGAAGGTCTCTAGATAATATACTTAAAATTTAAATATAGGTAAGGAAATTAAATAAGTTATACTATTTTATTAGGTAAACCTTATAGATATCCTTAATAAGATTATAAGGGTTTATTATAAGCTAGTTTTAGCTACAGGGACTATTTAAAGTAAACTTATTATAAGTATATTATTATTTTATATTAGATATTAGGAACAGAATTATAGGAGTAGTTATAAAGAGATAATATTAAAGTCAAAGTAAATAAAAGCTTAATAGAGGATAGCTAGAGCTATAGGAAGGAACTTTTAAATAGTTTTAAGAGTATTAACAAGCTCTAGAAATCTGGCTCTGGCCCTGATATATATACTTTCCTATATTTTATCTAATAGAAGCTTTATAATAAATCTTTATAATAAATATTAGCTTTTTAATACTAAAGTTCTATAAGTCTATTAGAGTATATACTATAAGCAACTCTCAGACAGTATAATAGACCCTGTACCCTCCCAAGCGAAGTAGCAAGTTATATATATATAGCTTATACAGCTACTGCCCAGACCGGGTAATAGAGCGGTTAGACAGCTATATAAGATTTCGGGAGCCTATATAAGGTACTGAACTGTTGGTCTATTAATTAATTTTACTTCGTCTTTTATATAATACTATAAGCAATATAAATTACACCACGGAGGCCCTGCGGATCCTGCCAGGCAGCGGTATAACCACTCTTCTACAGAATTACAAGGCTCGAGAGATAAAATACTATAATTACCTGAACAGAGCTATTGCTTAAGCTAGTAATATACTTAAGGGGTAGTTTAATATAGCTATACAGGATCCGGCTGCCTCCTGTACTTTATAATAGACTATAACTAAGCTGTTTTACTTATTATCCTATAAGCAGTATTAATAGTAGCCCCTTCTATATCTTAAATAATAGTATAAGATTATAAGAGTCTGTATTATAGAGAGTAAAGAATAGAAAAAGCTTTCTAAGCTTAATAATATAGCTTTTATTATATTATACTATCTTCTAGTCTTTAGTAGTTTACCTATAGTAGCTATTATCTATATACTAACTTATAGTATTCTAATTATTCCTCTAATAGATTTAGACTAGATAAGTATATCTATTAGCTACTATATAGTATTACTAATTATAATCTAAAGATATACTAACTTATAAGGGATATAAGTAGCTTTTAAGTTAGTACTACTTTAAAAGCTATATACTTATATTTTAGAGAAAATAGAGATAGTATATATATATCCTCTCTCTTATTAATTAAGTTATATTATATTTTTAAGAAGCTTAAGATATATAAGCCCCTAACTCTAATACCTTTATTCTCTAACTAGTATTATCTATTATATATATATAACTATTATTATATAAGTCTTAACCCCTGCTAGATTAGTTTCTATAATAAGATTACTAAGGCTAATATATTTATTTACCGGACCTTAGCTATAGGTATAACTATTTACTATCTGGTTTTACTCTCTAATCTTTCTTTATTTATTCTCTTAATCTTCTTTAAAGCTATTCCTTATATATTATATAAATACTTCTATATCTCCTTAATCTTATCTTTATAATTATCAGATTTTAAGAGCTAGTTAGTACTATATTTAGTAGTACTATATATAGATATAAGGCTATTATTAAGCTTTTTATATATATCTGGGGTATATTTCTTATTTTTAGAAATAAGCCTGGATCCTGAGATTAATATTTAGATACATTGATTTCTATTATTAATTAATAATATTACCTTCGGGTTATAAGATATACCTAGCTTATTAAATACCAGGGTAATTTTAGAGGCCTTTTAAATATAGTTCCTATTCTCTTTAATCTAGTAAATAAACTTAGAAAAGAAATTCTATATAGTAATATTATAGTATATATTACTCTTAGAAGGGGTATTCTCAGGTATAGCTTTATCAGGTATACCCTCCGGGGCAGCTACTATTATTCTCTTATTAGACTTAGATAAGTTAGTTAGTATTTAGTATTAATTATATAAAGGCTCGGTCTAAGTAATTTTACTATTATTAGTACTAGTAGCTAGCTTAGCCTAATAGTTCTTAATCCGGCTGCTGAGGTTATTAAAGTCTGCTATTCAGTTAGTAGTCTCCTTAGTAAGTACTTTCAGATCTATAAAGCTAAGAAGGTAGATATAATATATAAAGGAATTCAGAACGAGTACTAAATCTTAAAGGAAATATATAGGTAGTTAGACTCTTCTACTAATTAAAGTAGGTAATAAGCTAATACTTAAGGAAGAGGGTTACTTACTTAAAAAGACTGATCAGAGAGATTCAGGAACTAATTCTTTGCTTGATTTACTTAGTCTGATATATATTCAGGTAGATAAGATATAGGATTATAGATATATTAGATACTTTATGATTAAATAATATCCAGAAGTATTTAAGAGGTATAAAGGGCCTTCTATAGATTATTATTTAATTAAAGAGCTAAGGGACCCGGAGAATCCCTATAAGCTAATAAAGTATAGTAACTATATATATAAAGAAACTATACCGGAGATATCTCTGTTTTATTAAAATAATAGAACCAGGGGATAAATAGTAGGCTAGACCTGGTCCTTATTAACTTATTCTCAGAATATTATTATAGGGTTCTGAATAAAGTCTTTATTTAGATCAAGCCGCTCGAATACTATAGTTTAATAGTGTTGAGATTTACCCTATGGACTATAGGGTAGATCAGGTTACCCTATACCAGTTGATCAAATGATCTCAGGTTAGTATAGGGTAAGAAGGAATGAAATAACTAACTTAGGGCTTTCCAAAAACTGGAAGCCCGCTGAAACCACCGGCCCAACCCGCTGTGGCTGCCCGTTGGGGAAATTGCGTTAGCGGTCACAACCGCTGTAACGGCCGCTGTGGCGACCGTATTTAGCGATCTCGTATTGCGCTGTGGCAGCTGCATTAGCGGTCCTCGTGTCCGCTGTAGCAGCTGCATTAGCGGTCCTCGTATCCGCTGTAGCGCTTGCATTAGCGGACCTCGTATCCGCTGTACGAGAACCTTACAGTGGTTACGAGCCCGTATTACAGAAGGCAACGTGTTATCTTCAGGGCTCCAAGAGCCCTGAAACACCTATAAGTACAGGGCTTCCTCCCTGCTAGATAGAGGTTCTTAAAAGCCACCAATTCACTCTTTTACCTACCCTACAGTCTATCTTCTTAGCTACCCTGTAGCTGATAAAGCCTCTCTTTCTTACTAAGTAAGCTGTTTCTTCCACTACGCCTTTCGAAACGATCCCTTCAGTATTCCTTAGCCTACCCTATAGGCTGCACCTACCCTAGACCCAGCTTACCCTACAGCTGGTCTACCCTATACTGGAGGCCTTGACCTTTTAAAAAATAGTATATTTTCAATCTTATTAATACCTTTAATACTGATATACTAAGGTAGTCAGGGAGTAGTATCCTAATAGCTTAAGACGGAATAGAAAATATAATAGAATAAGAAAGATAGGTAAAGAAGTAAAGGAGCCTTGGATAAAGTCTTACCCTCTAGCTAGTAAGGTTGCTTTATAGTCTGAGGATCCTTATTTAGCTATTAATAGTTTTATTATAGTATTATAATATAAGTAAGGTATAAAAATATAACTTTATAAAATATAATAAGTGCTTTTTACTTAAACCTCTAAATCCAGCCTTCAGCTGAAGATATCTAATACTACCTGGAGCTATTTTTATTATCTACCCCTGCTTATTTTATTCTATAAGAGAGTACTTATATACCTAGTAAAGTAGAATTTTTACCTATTCTACTATATAAGTTTTTTACTGAGATAATTCTTCTAGTAACTATATTTAATACTAATTATTAGATATATCTTCCTTACTAGTTTATCTAAGGTCTAATAGCTTTTAACTCTTACCTATTTAACCTATACCCTTTAAAGTATCAGAATATTAGGTAAAGTCTATAAATATATTACTACTATACTATAACTCTGCTACTCTAGGATTACTAGCTCCTTAGCTATTACTATTATTAAGAGAGTATATAAAATATAGAGGATAAGAGTTAGATAGTATTCCTCTATAGGCAGCTGCTTCTATACTAGTATAAGATATCCTATTCTACTATAGTAGTTATAGTTACTATAGATAACTAGATCTATCCTTAGTACTTATTACTATAACCCTCCCTACTATAGTAAATTCTTAATCTATTATTATAATCAGCTTAGCTCTGCTCTATAATTATAGATTATAGCTTAGGTAATAGTATAAGCTCTTATTACCTGCTAGAATACTACTTAAAGAAATAATAAATATTAAATAAATAAAGTATACTACTACTAATATTATATAATATCCTTAACTTAGAAGGTAGTATTATAAGCAGCTATCCCAGCCTACTGCTTAGGTTAAAAGTCTAATACTAGTTTATAAGCTTTATATTATAAGCCCTAATATTATTATATAGGCTACTTATAGGATTATATTCCTAGGGTTATATATTATAGGAGATAGTAATTCTGAATTCCTCTTATAGAAATTTAATTATAATAAAGTTATTAAATAAATAGTATACTCTCTTCTATATTATATTACTATAGAGGATAGTATTTAGATAATTACCCTCCTATATTAACTTTTATAGCTTTCTATATAGAGCTACTATATATAGCTTTCTTATAATTAAATACTACTATAGAATTTAAATCTTCTTATAGAGAATCTTAGAGTTCTAGCCTGTAACTACCTAGAGTAACTTAATTTCTAGATATTCTACTTAAAACTTTATTCTAGCTATATCTTTTATAATTAAAATATAATAGTAATTAATAAGGAGATCAGGTACTCTTTAAAGGGTACTAAAATACTTATTTCTTAGATAGAGTCTAAGTTAGTCTAGAACCTTCCTATAACTTAAATAACTAATTTTATACTCTGGGGATAAATATTATACCTCTCTGATATAGAGCTATACTAAGAGAGGACTATCTTATTATTAATCTTCTCTATCTACTTTAACTACTAATTATTACTACTAGTTAGATTATATCTAGCGGAAAACCTATATCTACTTTAGTAGAGTTAAGAAATACTCTTTATTCTATAGAGTTAGAAAATACTAAAACTTTATAAAATATTACTATTATATCTACTAGTATTATAAATATATAAAATATAGGTATTAGAACCAGAGGATATATACCCTTTAAAGAAGGAGTATATTAAACAGAATATCCTTAAGTACTTTAGTAATATATTATAAGGAAAAGGGAAGAAGGATCTCTATATAGAGATACTAATATAAATAATCCAGATACTTTAGTCTGTACTTTATAGCTAAAATTTACAGCTAGTTTCTCTGGCGGAGTAGGTACTATATATTAGCTAGTAGCTTTTACTTCCTATACTAGCTCCTAAGGCTACCTAGTACTAGAATATCAGACTTACAGGTCCTGATAATTTAGACTATACTAAGGCAGTTAGTATATACTGTCCTTAGGGGGGACTTAAATAAGTTAGCAGCTAAGTAATAGGTAAGTTTTACTTTCTAGTAGCTCTAAGAAAGAGAATCAGATTTATAGCTGTTTATTATATATTTATATTTATTTTATTTAGTTAATTAATAGAGAATAAATCCAGGCTATTATATATATATATAAATAGTAGTACCCTGTACTAGATAGATTCCTATTATACGAAATATTCCTACTGTAAGTTATTATAGGGTCTACTTCCCTCCTGTATAATATTAAAAATAAATACTTTTAAGGTAGTTCTACCAGCTCTCGGCGATGTGGATGATCCGAATCGAGAGAGCCACTAGTGAGGGGTGGTTTGGGTAGAGGTGGATAGCAGAGAGGTCGTGGATTGGATAGCCAAGTACGCTGATGAAATAGGATGAGATAGCCATTGACGTGCACCTTGCCGAGAGATCGATCCTCGGGGTCATATATAGAGGTATGGGTAACGCGTGGAGGTAACCTATCTCTGCTCCACCTAGATGCCTCACTAGATCAAAGCAGTTGGTCAGCACGAAGCCATTCCGCTAGATCGAGATCTATCATGGTGTAATACGTATTGTACCAAATCATTATCTCCAATATTGGAATTACCCGAATCTAGCCTTGTTACCAACACGACGCCTCTAAATAGATCTCAGAGGCAAGATACAGCTTAGTTCCACATGGGGTCATCATCTCGGCCCTAACCCGTGATAGCCCGAAGTCTCCCAACTTGCAGCTAATACAACTTTATGAACGCTAATGTTCATATCCATAACACGCCAATTTCGGATCGGAGAATGCGTTAGAGCACAAGAGATTGAGTTATTAGGGCCTCAGTATAGGGTGCTGTAGGGAAGCTTCGGCTAACAGTTATGCCCCGTAGATATAACATATCCCTGGAGTCAGTCTTGCATTATAGATACATCATAGATAACATGGTCAAATTACTATTAGTAGAAGATACTGCTAATATCAATATAATAAACCTTGGAAAATAACCAGACGCCAGAAACAGGCACAGTATAAATATCTCTCTACTTCTGGACACTAGAAGAGTAAATATCAACAAAGTAGACTTCTCTGGCCTAACTGCGGTTCAGTATATGGTCATAACAATCATAATGAGATTGTGGAGATCCTAGCTATACATAGCGCCACTATCCGCTCCGACTTTTACAGGCTATAAAGCTTAGGATATCAACTACTCTGCTAAGAAATTATATTCACAAAGTACTAAAATTATAAACAGTAAAATCCCCGCTAATCTGCACTCCTTTATTAACTAACACCTCACTATAGAAGAGGCAGAGTAAATAAGCAACCAGTTTTCTAGATTGTTAACTCCTAATAATCAGGTCCTATAGACCGGTATACCTTGCGATATTACCTAAAGATAGGCTGATAAAAACTATATATAAACCTTAACGACAGCTATAGGCCTGTTAATAGCTGAGAGTTATTATCTCTGCCCCAAAAGGAAGAAGACCAAATACCAGTAGATAAAATATATCTATAGAGCTTCTGCAGTATTTATCCTACATATAAGCAAAGGCAATATTATTACCATACTAATACAGCCGCCCCCGGTAAGATTTTATCCTTCTGGAACAACTAGTTTTTAGGTTATTAAAGAGCTGATCGTGAAAGGGAAGTTGGGAAATCGAGCTATTCGAAGGATCAATATTATACATCCTACGGTACCGGGAGCCTCTAGGGTGCTATACCAGCTCTGGCCAAAGGATCAATATCATGAATAGGTCTCCGCATTTGGCAACCCCAAAGCAATAACGAAGCGGCGGCAGGTCAAGCCCCAGAGAAAGGTAGACTGCCCACAATACAAGAATCTTGCCAGATAATAGTTCTACCTCCGCCGAGTTACTCCGAGAGCACCTAGAGATAATGCTTCATGCTGTGTACATACGCAAAGCAGGAGAGTGCGTAGCGAAAAATAGAATATATATCGTCTAGGCTATTAAAAGTGCGCCAAATTGGATGAGTGGTTTGGCGGAATGTGCAATGGGGGTTAAGCGTGGCGCTTAATTCAATATCCCCAAATTGAAAATCGAAGGCAACGGCCGCGGCCACCCGCTTCGCTGGCGTTTACATGGACAGTGTCATGCCACGATGGGGTTGGGCGGCGTACGGGGCACGGGGCACGGGGCAAAGTTGCACGGGGGCACGGGGCAAAGCTGTAACGGGCACAGGCCACAGGCCACGGGCTACGGGCCACGGGGCATGGGCTACAGGGCATGGGACACGTGGCAAAGCTGCACGGGGCACGGGGCACAGGCCACAGGCCACAGGCTACAGGCTACAGGCTACGGGCTACGGGCTACGGGCTACGGGCTACGGGCTACGGGCTACGGGGCAAAGCTGCATACAGGGCAAAGCTGTACACAGGGCAAAGCTGTACGCGGGGTAAAGCTGCATAGGGCACGGGGCACGGGGTATAGGGGGTATAGGGGGCAAGAGCAAAGTAATAGTGCTAAATTATACTGTAACCAGCCAGAAAGGAAAGAACTAGAACTAAAGAGAATTAGCCTTTAAGATACTTATATCTAATTATCTACTTCCTCTATCTTTATAAACAAGCTAAATACTCTATTAAACTCTTTATAATTAGCCTGAGCTATCTTACCTCTATTACTAAGCCTAGGCTAACTAGATATATCTCTAATATTATTAAATAATCTCTTCCCTCTACTTCTAAACCTTATTAAAATTATAGATTTTATATGACAGTTGGGATAACTTACACTGGACGGGGTCTAGGGTAGGTCGGGATTAAACTAATCAGAGTATTATTCTGAGTAGTATAATCAGGTCGTCTTAGGCTATATAATACGAGTTACTGTTAATATATAAGTATTATAGAGCTAGTAGTAATAGATATATAGATAATTATATTAATAACTATCTGAGAGAGTATTCTATCTAGTAAGATAAATATATATATATACTAGGGAATTATTAGGGCTTAGTAATAATCTATTATCCTGGATTATTAGAATTATTATAAGATCTTAATAATCTACTAGTAATTAGTTAGGAAAAGTAGGGTAGTCTATATAACTCTAATATATAATAATATAATTTATAATATAAGATCCTCTCTCTATTAGTTATATCCTTAAGACTATATTCTATAGCCTATTAGTAAATCTTTTCTAATTTAATTCTATATTCCCCTTATAGTCTATAATAATATCTAACTATATATAGAAAACTTCTTATAAGAAGATCTTTTAGTATAATACTCTTATTAATACTATCTTACTAAATCCTTTAGTAATATAGTTAGAGTATAGTTATTATAAATCCTATAGTTATAAATACTTTAGATCAGAGAGTTCTTTATCTTATTACTTTTACTATATTAAAAATAATTAGCTATATTATAATACTTAAGGTTTTATACTAGATTAGCTAAGATATATTACTGATTAGTATAGTAAACTAGAGTCTAAGCTAGAGACTATAGAGGAGGAGTATTATTATATAGATATAAAAATCTAATATCTTTATTAATAAAAGAAATTATAGTTAGATAAGATAATACAGATAGTATCTTATAGTATTAATAGTATAGAAGAACTAGAGTATATTAAGTAAAAGGAAGTAGAAGAGATAATCTAAAAACAGACCTTATCTCTAACTATATCTTTATCTGAGCTTATATTCTTAGAGATTAAGATTAATCCGGTATTTCTTTAGGAGGGTATAGAACTATCTTCTTCTTAGTTTATTAGAATAGGTATTTCTAATCCTAATAATATTACTAAATAAGCTTCTAATAATCCTTTAAATATTTAATAAATTCCTAAGTATTATTATTATCTATATATTCCTTCTACTTAACTAAGTAGAATATTTATCTATTTCTAATTTCTTTCTTTAGGATTTTTTCTAGTTTAAATTCTTCTTTATAGACCTTAATTAGATAATCCTAGTCTAATATATTTTTTAGTACTTTTTTAAGTAATAAAATATAAAAGACTAGGTAGATATATATTATATCCGGTAATAATAATTTATAGTTAGTATCTGATTTTTTCTTAAGAATCTTAAATAATCTAAGTTTTTTATAGTTTAATTTATTACTTAGCCTTATTATTATAATGTTTTTATAGAGTAAATAGACCTTATTTTCTTCCTCTAAGATTAATCCTTCTAATCTATTTTTATTATAGTATTTTTTTATTCTAAGATAAATTTAAGTTCTATTTTTATTTCTATATATAATAAATATAGTATTTCTTTTATAAGTATAGTAGCTAGTATATCTAATCTATTATATTCTAATTAATTCTGAAATTACAGTTTATAACTATAGTTTATATATATAGGTATAAGTTAGATAGATTCTTATACTAAATTATTATAAGTAATCTGTACTATTAGTAGTAGCTATATCTAATTATCTTACTTATAGTTAATATATACTTATAGATATTATTTCAGAGTTTAATTTAATTATTCTATTTAACTATTACTTTATAGGTAGTAAGCTATTAAAAGCTTATATTTAGTATCTATTTATACTATAAGTAATTACTAAAATTTAAAGGTAAATATTATTCCTCTATTTAATATAATCTTATTAGGTAATTTATAGTAACTAACTATATATTATAAAAACTAATATATAAGATCTTCTATAGAGCTTACTTCCTTATATAGAATAAAATACTTATACTTTATAAGTCTATTAATAACTATTTAGAATACTATTATATTCTATTCTAATTATAGATTCTCTTAATAATAGTAGTTTAATAATATAATTAAAGGATACTAATTACTATAATTATTCTAATACTAGAACTAGTTTTAGTTCTCTATATAGTTTATATTATATAAACTTAATTCTTATATAAGTATTATATTCTATAACTATAGTCTATATATCTCTTTATAGACCTAGATAATTATAATATTATTTAATCCTATTAAGTATCTTTTTAACTCCTTAATATCCTAAGAGTAGATATTTATAGATTTCTTTAATAAGTACTATTCTAATATCTTACTATAGTTTCTCTAAACTAGAAATAGTCTTTACCTAGACCTTAGTATATACTATTTCCTTAAGTATAGCTCCTAGGGTTTTTTATACTAAGTATTTCTTATTATTAGTTAAGAATAACTATCTATTTATCTTTAGAACTATTTCCTTATATTCAGATTTTTAACTAAGAGTATTAGCTCTTCTGTTTTCTAATTCTTTTTAATATATAATTTTATAATTAAATTAAGATAGATATTTAGTATAGTATATTTATCTTCTATTTAGTTATTAAGTTATAGTAAAATACTAAATATTCTTATAGTTTATATATATCTTAACCTTATATATTACTTCTAAGTAGTAATATTTAAATTCTTTAAATATATATATAATAATTATAAATTCCTTATTATAGATAGAGTAATTAAGTTCTATACTATATAGTTTTTTTTAAAAAGAATACTATAGGGTATAGTACTCTATTATTATCTCTTTAGCTAATTTATATACTAATTATAAAATCTAAAGTATCTATTTTAAGTTCTACTTCTCTTATTAAATTAAATATCTATAGTATAGATTCTAAAAGTACTTAGTTCTTTATTTTATTAAAAGCTTATTACTATTTATTATTCTATTAGAATTCTATCCTCTTTTTAATAATATTATATAAGAATATAGTAATTTTTCTATAGTTCTTAATAAATTATTAGTAGTAATTAGTAAATCTAAGGAAAGCTTATACTTTCTTAATAGTTTTAAATACTTTCTATTCTTTAACTATAGTAATCTTATCTTATTTTATTTAGATTTTATTTAGTTAAATAGTATATCCTAAGAAGTTAATTTCTTATATATAGAAGAAACTCTTTTCTAATTCTATAAAAAGTTTTACTTTTTCTAGTTTTTCTAAGACTTAGTATATATATTTCTTATATATTTCTAAGTTATTAGAGAAAATTAAGATATTATTAAGGTAGATAATTATAAAGATATTAAAATATTTCTAAAGTATCTAATTAATTATTTATTAGAATATTATAAATATATTTATTAGTCTAAAGAGTATAATAAGATATTTATAAAAGCTAAACTTTATTCTAAATACTATTTTCTATTTATCTCTTTCTTTAATTTATATTAGATTATAAGCTCCCTTTAGATCTAGTACTATAAACTACTATTTACTCTATAACTAATTTCTAAGTTTAGTAATTAGTAGTAAGAGTATTCTATTCTTCTATATAATCTTATTTAGCTATTAATAATTAATAACTAAATAGAGTTTACTATTCTTCTTTAGTATAAATATTATAGGGTATTCTATAGATAAAGTTAATAGTTATATATAGCCTTTTACTAGTATATTATTAATATATTTATAGAGTATTTATAATTAAGGTTCTATAAGGTTATATAATTTATAAAAATTAGATTCTCTTTCTTTAATAATAGAGATTTTATAATCCTACTAGCTATATTCTAATAGCTCTATTTTAAGTTCTTCTATAAATAGTATCTTCTTAAAATAATTATATTCCTATAGAATATTCTTAAGATATTCTTCCTATTCTAAGTACTTAGCTTATTTATACTTATACTAGATATCTTTTTCCTTATTCTATTATACTCTTTATTAATTATTTATTTAGCTCTATTTCTAAATTTCTATACTAAATAGTTTTAAAAGTAGTTTTTCTATTTTTTCTTATTATTAATTATATTTAACTTTATATTCTTATTATTATTTCTTAATTAGTTATTCCTAATTAATAAATACTAAATTAGTATCTAAGAGTAGTTCTTACTTTTATATCTAATCTAAGACTTATATTATTTATCTTAGTTCTTATTATAATAGATTTCTTATATTACTAGATTATAGTATTATTAAGGCTAATACTACTATATCTACTTATTATTATAAGTTATTATAGTTTTTTATAGTAGTACTTTTAGATATTAAGAAATAAATATATTTTTCTAATATCTAATAAAATTTCAGTTTTTACTAATCCTGATATTAGTATATAAGAATATTCCTCTACTCTATCTAGTTAGTATACTAATTAATTAGTAGGTTTATATTTTAAAGCTATAGTAATCCTAATATAACTTTATAGATTCCTAATAGTACTAGATTATAAGTAATATTAAATTTCTTTCCTTAGATTTTAATTATAAGATAATTAGTTTTAGAGTTAATAATTCTATTATTATATTTAAACTTTAAGCCTTTAATATTTATAACTATATAGATTTCTTCCTTTTTCCTCTATAGTAGATAGAGTTAGTTAATTATTACTAGTAAAATATAATTTTCCTATACTCTATAGTTAATAAATACTATAAGCTAGTTTCTCTTAATCTCTACTTCTATAAGGATATATATAGAGCTTTCTACTTCTATAGCTCCTAGAGTTTTCTAATCTATTATTAATATTATTCTATACTATAGCTCTATTATAGATAGTTTAGATTATTTTTTATCTAATTAACTTATTCTTATAATCTATTTATTAGTAATAGTATATTCTATTTATTATATATCCTATTCTATTCTTATTTATTAGTAGAGGTAATTCCTAATTCCTTCTTATTATTACTTCGTTTTACTAGCTATTAGAGAAGGTTATTCTTCTGAGTAATATTTTTATAGTCTTTCTTCCTATAATTATTACTATTAGAGATATAGTTTAGTAGTATTTATATTATTATTACTATACTATATTAGTACTAATACTTCTTACTTAACTTTCTAGTAGTTTCTATATAGCTACTTATTATAGTATTTAATTTATCTATTATAGTTATATATTATCTGGTTCTCTATATACTTAAAGTTATACTATTATTTAACCTTAGTATTCTTATATATTCTATACTTCTATTCTTAGTATATTTCTATTAGTATTTCTTTAAAGGTATATTTAGTAGGGTATTCTTCTAAGTCTTTCTTAAAAATAGTATATAGTTCTATTCTATAGTATTAATAGATAAAGTATTATATTTAAACCTTTTTATATTTCTAGAGTATTCTTCTATTAGGAAATAGGATAAAGTTATTTTCTACTTTATCTTTCTAGTATATCTTATACTATATATTATAGTAGGTTATCTATAATTCTTATCTATAGTTATATATACTACTAGTCTTTATATAGATTAGATTATTATAGCTATTACTAGGGTATTAGATAGTATCTATAGTACTTCTTCTATAAAGTACTATTCTAATTACTTAATTAGAGTTCTAATTCTATATTTTTTTTCAGTAGTAAGTATATAGTTTATTATATTTAGCTTTAATCTTATCTCTAGTAAACTAGTATTATTCCTATTTCTTAGGGGTATATTTAATAAGCTTATTAATATAGTAAAATATATACTTATATTTAGTAAGAAGCCTATAGTTTATAATATTCTTTCTATCCTTATATTTTTATTTAAGTTTTTAGAGGATATCTATAATATATTATTAGTTCTCTTTTAATACTATTTATTCTTCCTCTTCTTCTTCTTCTTCTTTTCTTTCTTCTTTACTTTTTTCTAGTATTTTATAGAAACTTAGTAAGGGTTTTCTAGAAAATATAGATATTATAGTAGTTATCTAGTTTCCTTCCTAGATAACCTTTCTAACTATTCTAAGTATTTTAATCTTAGTTTTTCTAATTATTTCTAATTATTTCTTATCTTCTTTAATAGGTTTCTAGTTCTTCTATTTTTTAAGCTTTAGATATTAGAATAAGATATATCTAATCTTATTATAGTTATAATACTTTTATTTTTCTATAGCTTCTAGCTCTATAGGATCTATATATATTCTAGAAACTATAGATTATTATTATTATTATAATTAACTAGTATTAGTATAATAGATTATCTTCTTACTATAAGTCTACTAATAATATTATTAATTATTAATTCTTATAGCTATAGTTATATATTTATAAATACTTACTAGCCTATCTTTCTTATAGAGTTCTTTCTAGACTTCTTTCTTTAATCTCTTAAAGTAGTAAGATATAGTATACTCCTAGTTCTATCTAGTTTTTACTAAAAGCTAGAGATATTTACTACTAAAGATAGAAATAAATCTAATTTAAGAGAGTTTATTAATTTTATATTCAGTTTTATATCTTTTATTTTAAATTTTAAATATCTATTAGAGAGTCTCTATAAAGTAGTTAAAACTTATTATAATATTAATAGTTTATTAGCTTTCTTAACTATTAAGATATTTCTTTATAATAGATTTAAACTAATTAAGTATAGCCCTCTTAAGTTATAAATAGATATAGATAACTTATTATTTATTACTATTAAGGGTAATAAGGAAATAGTTAAAGTATACTTAAAGTTAGATTATAAAGTTTTAAAGCTTATTTTAAATTCTATTAAATATCTTAGATAGTAATAGCTTAAGTAGTACTCTTAATTCCCTTTCTTAGATTATAACCTGAGCCTAGGTCTAAAGGTTAGTATTCTAAGCAGCTTACTATTCTATAAGAGTAATAGTAATAGCTATTTCTTACTATATAATTATAAGATATTTCTAAAGCTAAAGAATCTAAACTTATAGAAGCTTAATCTTAGTATTATTATTTCTATTACTACTATTATTACTACTATCTTTATCTATAATATTATTATTATTTAGAGTAAGTAGATTATTAATAATAGGGTTCTACTATTAAGCTAGAGGAACTATAGTAGCTATAATATCTTCTTTATTATTATATAGTAATTAAGATAAGATAATTAGCTGAATAAAAGTTATTAATATATAATAATTAGAATAACTTATACTAAATAGGATCTAGGGTAGATTAAGATTAAATTAATTAGAGTATTATTCTAAGTAGTATAATCAGATTATCTTAGACTATATAATATAAGTTACTATTAATATATAAGTATTATAGAGCTAGTAGTAATAGATATATAGATAATTATATTAATAACTATCTAAGAGAGTATTCTATCTAGTAAGGTAAATATATATATATACTAGAGGATTATTAGAGTTTAGTAATAATTTATTATTCTGAATTATTAGAATTATTATAAGATCCTAATAATCTACTAGTAATTAGTTAGGAAAAGTAGGATAGTCTATATAACTCTAATATATAATAATATAATTTATAATATTTTAAGTAAATCTACTATTTTTTCTCTACTGAACTTTTTCTAATTATTATAATATATATACTATTTTTTATAGTTATAACTATAAGAATTATAAATTTATTATATTTCTTTAACTTAATATTAGATATCTTTTAGCTAGGGAGCTTATATACTTTATTCTAGCCCCTATTACTAACTAGCTCTATAAGTTTTTTAAACTTCCTAAGTATATTAGCTCTTATTAAAAGCTATAATTATAGAAAATAATATCTATTACTCTTAGGTAGATAGTTACTATTTTCTATATATAAAGTATATAATCTGAATTATAGAATAGTTATAATTAAAATATTATATTATTTATACTTAAAGAGTAGTATTAGTATTATTAAATTTATTTAGTTTATTTGTTTAGAGAATTATAGATTCTATCTAGCTATAGCTTAGTAATATATTCTTCCTCTTCTTCTTCTTTTTCTTCTTCTTCTTCTTCTTTTTCTTCTTCTTCTTCTTCTTTTTCTTCTTCTTCTTTTTCTTTTTCTTCTTCTTCTTCTTCTTTTTCTTCTTATAATACCTAATAAAATTCTACTACTTTCTATAAGCTAATTTATATTATAGTATTACTAATACTTTATAGTATAGGCTTTATAACTAATTAATTATTACTATATTATTAGTATAATATCTGATAATAATAGTATAAAATACCTATATAATTTTCTCTGCTATACTACTATAAGTAACTAGTATAATTAGAAATTTCCCCTCTAATTTATACTATCTCTTTATAATATACAGATATCTATATAACTAATATTTTATATATTTAAAATTATAATTCTTATTCTATACTTAGAGATATAGTTATATAGTATAACTTATATTTATAGTACTAGGCTTTAATTTTATTCAGTCCTACCTTTAATAAATCCTAACTTTCTCTTTAGTTATCTTAAAAATATTTATAATAGCTATATAGTAAAGGTACTTCAGCTAAAATAGCTATATTTTATTATTAATAATAGTATCTAAAGTACTAAGTAACTAAGTAATCTTACTATCCTGGTTAGGAATATTACTAATAGCTAATAATTTATATATTTCTAATTACTATTACTAAAATCTCCTAAACTTTTTACTATATATTTATTTAATATCTAATTAAAGTAGTAATAGATTTAGTTTCTTATCTGCTATTATATCTATATAAATTAAATAAGAGCTTATATATTAAAGCTAGATTAGTAACTAGAATTAGAAGTATTTATAGTTTATTTTAATCTATTTTTATTCTTTATTTTTTTTTTATTAATTTCAAATTATAGGGTAGCTCTATAATTAAGAATAAAATTTAATAGTTAATAGAGTATATATTTTATAGAGTAATCTCTAAATATATAAACCCTGGTATAAGAACTATATATAGTAGTACTAGCTAAGTACTAGAGCTACTAAGTATATAAGATCTCCAGTATATCTAGTACTGATCTAAAATACTATAGGCATAGAGTACTATCAGGACCTTTAGCTATTACCAGTATCTAATACTTCCACTATATATACAAGCCTCGCTGTACGCAGTTAAAGTACGCCTACTCTGTATATATACTATAGTATACTTACCAGTAGCAGTTAGAACCTATTTACCAGTATCTAATACTTTCTTACTAATCTTATACTAGTAAGTTATACTTTATATAGTTAGAGTATATCTTACTCTATATACTACTATAGTATACTTACTAGTAGTAGTTAGAACCTATTTACTAGTATCTGATCTTTCCCCAGAATACTAAAATATACTTACTAGTAATAGTTAGAGCTTAATTACTAGTATTTAACTCTTTCTTACTAATCTTTTATTAATAAGCTACTCTATATATAGTTAGGGTATATTTTACTTTATATACTACTATAGTATATTTACTAGTAGTAGTTAGAACCCAGTTACTAATATTAATATAGGCAATTGTCCGGTTTATATATATATATAATCTTGATTAATTCTTAATAGTCTGTCTACAGCTAGCTAGGTTATTAATTTCCTACTTATCGCTTATTAGTTTACTATTAGCTGCTTTCCCTATAGTAATTGCTCTACCCAGAAAAATATTATATCCTTATAACTATACTTAGCTAAATAATAAATTATATCCCTATAACTATACTTAGCAAATTAATAACTATATAATTACAGTACCTTATATAAGTCTAACCAGCTTATATTATTCCCAAATACTAATATCTGATTTTATCCCAGTAGTAACTTATATCCCTAATATATTAATCAATTATACTCCCTAAGACTCAGATATATATACCCCAGTAGAAACTTATATTCCCAATATATTAATTAATTATAATAGATACCTTCTATTATTAACTCTAAAACTCGGATATATATTTTTATTACTATAATATCAGCTTTATACTTACTGATTATAGTATATAAATTTATAATCCGGGATCTTATATCTGCCTCTCCAGAAGTTAAATAAGTATATATATTCTATCGGGTAAATATATTTTAGTAAAGGACCTGTTAGTATAGTAGCTATTAGAAGATTACAGGCTACTGATATTAGTAATAGTTAAATATTATATCTTATCCGAATAGGTTATATAGGTAAAATCCGATACTTCCCAGTATACTATCTAATTAATTATCCTTATACTTTTACTTAACTAATAGCAGATAGTTACTAAAAGTATTACCTAGTAACTTAATAATCTTCAGAGTTTTATCTTACTTTAGCTCTATAAGCTTATCCTTTTATATCTTATTATAATATAAATACTTAAGATATTTTTCCTTATTCTTAAGGTAAGTATAGTTATACTTCAGAGGGTTATTATTATATATAATAATCTGGTCTATAATAAGCTTACCCTATATAGTAGTAGTATATATAATATCTCCCCAGATCTTACTATATTCTAAAAATATATTACTAGTATAGATAAAAAGATAGTTACTTAGAAGCTCTTTTAGTAAAAGACTATAAAAGCTTTTAATTAAGTCTGATATCTTATACTATTCCTCCTATTTCTTAGTATATTACTTTTTCTTTTACTTCTTAGATAGAGGCTTATCCAAGTTATTATTATTATACTTATTACCCTCCTGCCTTCCTATAGGTTTCTTAGTTTACTATTAGTTCTTATTATTTTTATATTTATCAGCAGGTTACTCAGATTACTTAGTTCGCTATCCCTCTGGGTATTAGAGCAGTCTTATATTCAGTTTAAATAACTATTTATTATTAAGCTTCAGGGGAAGAATATATATCCCTGTACTATAAATATAATAGTTATCCTTAGGATAGAGAGCTTTAAATCCGCTAACTAACTTCAGAATATAGTAAGCTAGATATAGGAATCTGTAGTTATTATTTATAGTTATAATTATATCTATATACTTCTCTCTAACAGGCTTAAGTAATATTAG
This sequence comes from Clonostachys rosea, assembly GCA_026958235.1. Classification (NCBI taxonomy): domain Eukaryota; kingdom Fungi; phylum Ascomycota; class Sordariomycetes; order Hypocreales; family Bionectriaceae; genus Clonostachys; species Clonostachys rosea. Next base: position 2,247,567 of record CP110208.1, read on the forward strand.
GAAAAGATAATCTATAATCTAAAGGTTAACTTTATTACTAGTATTAGTTTATTATATAACTTAATACTAAGTTAGTTATCTAACCTTCTGAAAAATAAAATCTATTAAATTATTTATTACTCTTTCCTAGTCTATCTTAGTTATATAGTATATATATTTATAATAAGTATAGATACTTATCTATACTACCTTTTTCTTATAATTATTAAGATTATTTCTAAAGTCCTCCAGCTTAAGACTAACTCCCTTCTTAGTACTATTTATAGTTATAGTTTTACTATAAACTATTAGGGGTTAGGGTTTATATATAAATACTAGCTTTATATAAAAAGAAGGAGTAAAGCTATATATCAGTATTATATAGGAAAGGGAGTTTAGGTATTAGTATATAAGATAGGTATATAAGATATAGATATTAAGAGAGTAAGGTTTTAAGTTATTATACTGGACTAAAAGATAAAATTATATAGTAGTATAAAGTAAGTTAGTAGTTAGCTAATTATAAAGGTAAGTTACTAATAAGCTAGCCTAGCTATAATATACTAAAAGGGTATCTTTTATCTCAGTTTCCTCTTACTATACGAGGTTACTATATATCGCTATATTTATATAGCCTTTTAGCAGTAAACTCTCTCAGTAGCTCCAGAGTATTATCCAGCTCCTTTTTATACAGCTAAGTATTAAATCCAGTATTATACCCTTTCTATCAGATAAGATATTAATTATAATTATAGTATTTTTACTTTATAATAATTATCTCTAACTCAAAGGATTACTAAATATTATTATTATCCTTAATAAAAATATATAGTTACTTATTTCTATATAATCTATTAAATAGATCTGCTTCCTATAGTACCTTCTCCAGCTAAAGGATTAATATAATAGGATATATTTTCTAATATCCTAGTAACTCTAATTTATATACCTGGAGGTTAACTTTTTACAGGATCTTAAAAGGACTAACCTAATACTAGCTGAATTTATATATTTACCCCAGGATAATATACCTATAATAAAGGTATAAATATACCTATTAGTTTTTATTAAACTTAATTTACTAATATCTTATATCGAATAGCCTCTTATATTATATAGCTATAAAATCAGTAGCTATTTCTACTTCCTATTATCTGGCTTTATAGAGGATAGAGAAATACTCTTCCTTATTATATCAGCTATCTAATTTCTTATATAAGATTATTAATAGGGTTTATAATCTAAAACCTATTACTACTTCGTTTAGTATAGAGTTAAGTATTATAATAAAAGTATTATTTAATAATAATTAGATAGCTAGAAGTATTAATAGCTAATAGGCCTCTGGGTTAATAGAGAAACTATAGTATATTACTATCTTAATAATTTAATTTATTAATTCTAATTAACTATTACCTAGTAAGTACTAAGATACTATCTAAATTAATCTTATTTAGAGGGCTTTAAATATTACTTACTAAAAGTTATCTATCTACTTCCTATTATAGTTAGATATAATAACTTTTAGTAGTCTCTAGTTAGCTAGTAGTTAGAACTTAAGAATATTTATAGCCCAGTCCTCTGCTATATACTTATTATAGCTAGATATTAAGGTATACTTCTTTAATAACTTATAAGTAATTATTAATAGTATATTATATTTATTAAAACCTGGTCTTTTAAATATATTATCTACTACAGATACTAGTAGTAATCTAATAATAAAATCTATTATTTAGATTAGATAGAGTTTAAATTCTAATAGAATAGGGTTAAGATCTCCAGATAGTTACTAGGTTAACTAGTATAATATAGTATATTAGTAATACTGGATAAAAGCCTTAACTTATTCCTCAAGATTTAGGAATATAAAGCTATCTATCTTATATCTTATCTACTTAATACTAAAGTAATATACCCTATATACTATCTCCAGAATCAGTTGAATTAACAGTATAGGAATATAGAGCTAGTACTACTCGGTATATACCTTATAGTATAGCAAACTATTTTCTACTAAAGCAAACTATAGGCCTAGCCTCCTTAAGAAGCTGTCTATATATACCGGGGTATATTTTTTTATCTTTTATTATAGCTAGCTAATTATCTTCTGATACTTTATATTAGTCTTATAACTATCTATAAACTATTATAGTATTAATAGTTCTACTAATACTTTTAAAATTACTAAAGCAACTTTACTATATATTATAAAGATATCTTCTAATATATTATTATATTTAACCAGTTATATTTACTCTTTATTATCTAATTACAGAAGGTAACTCAGAGTATCCAGTACTATATTCAGTTTCCTAGAAATATAATAAATATCTATATTAAACTGTAATAGAAAGATACTTACTAACTATAAGTAGTAGTTTATTTTAAGAATATTAGTTATCTTTATATTCTTTTAGCAGACTATTAGAGCTATTACTAAGTAGTCTATCAGTATAATTATATAATTCTTTATACTATAAAAGATTAATATATTTTTTATAGCTATCTAAACTAGTATTATAACCTTAAGTTCTATTAGCTAATAGTTTTATTTAGCCTAGCTTAGTAACTTACTCTAAAAGCTAAGATACTATATTTATAATTTATTAAGTAATCCTATAGGGTTTTTCAGATTAAAATTACTATTATAGTAGAATAAGGTAATACTAAAGCTATACTTTAATATATCTAGCTTAATAAATAGCTATTAATTATTATCTAGATATATAAGTTTTAGCTTAAGATAATTAATCAGGTTCTATTATATTAACTTAAAAGCCCCTCTAGCTTCTATATTATCCTCTACCTTTATCCTTATAGTAAATTACTTCCTCTTTATACAAGTTACTATTATACTATCCGCCTGATCTTAAGCTAGTAGGGCTGTTTTTCTGTAATATAAAACTTCTATCTTTTATATATATAAGAGAATAAAACTTTAAATCTATCCTATTACTCTAATATATATTTCTAGTACCTTTAGTAAAGAAGGGAAACTCTATTTAGCTAATATATTTATACAGTTATCTATTAATATAATATCTTTACTATCTACTATATATCCCAGCAGCTAGACTCTCTGATATCTGATAAATAACTTACTAGATATAAGCTAAAGACCTAGTAACTTAAAGAGATTAAAAATTATCTTAATATATTACAGATACTCTTCTAGTATATTTGAAAAAATAACTATATTATTAATATAGGCTCTTACGAACTTATAATATAGAAAAAGCTATCTATTAATCTAATATTATATATATACAGATAAGTTCTAATATCCTATTAGTAGTATATTAGACCTTTCCAGTCTATAGTATAATATAATAGTAAATTTATTAGTATAATCCAGATAAACTAAAAATTAGTAAAAGAAAGAGTATATATTAATAACTATAAAATACCTTACTCTATATACTAATATAAGTAAATCTTCCTAATAAGGAAGTAGGTATATATCCAGAAGGGTTATAGTATTTAGCCTATATAAATTAATAATAATATAACCCTTTTATTATCTATCTACTGTTTTCCAGATAATAAAGATAGAGATAGTAAAAGGGTATAAATTACTTACCTACTCTATTCTACTAGTATTATATAATAGATTAAATATATTATTAATAATCTAATAGTCTTTCAGGCTAATAATATATAGTTTACCTACTAATTTACTATCCTGCTAATTAGACTTAAGGTAGATTTTTATTAGCTCCTCCCTTAATACTAATATAGTACTTTGGTCTTACTATATATTATATTTAATAATTAGTTTATAGAATACTTCTATAGCTATATAGTCCTCCGTATTATAGTATATACCCTCTAGTATAGACTCCTCCTGATTAGATATTTATAATATCCCCAGAGACTGATATAATTTCAGGAAATTACCTATTAGTAGCCTAGAGCTATACTCTAGCAGAGGTTTACTTATATTCTAGTATTCAGTATTCTCAGCTAGAGCTATATCTATATACTCAATTAACTATCTATTATATATCTTATCCGGCTATATCTCAGTAGATATAATATAAGCAGCTTTATTAAACTTAGCTATCTATAACTAGTTAGCTTATATCTATATAGTAAGGTTAAGATTATCTATCTATAAGAAACTAGAAACTATTCCTAATCTTATACTACAGGGGATTATTAATAGCTCTGTTAAATTATTAACTACTATAATAAAAGCTGTATTATATAAAACTATTACTACTACTACTCCTATACGGTCGGGTATTATTATTAATAACCTATTAGTAGGTATCTTAGGTTTCTTAATAGATATATAAGAGATCTTTCTAGGTTTTAGAACGAAAGACTAATTTATAGTAATCTTAGCTTTAATAAGCTTATTCTCCCTAATAACTTAAATAGGAACTTATAGGTTCTAGTATAATCTAATCTCTATATACAGTATATAATAATCAATTATTATACTATATAGATATAGCTATCTTATACCTAGTAGTAAACTAGGACCTAGGTTTTTTATTATCTATATAGTAACTCTTATTATTACTTAATATCTCTTCCTATCCCTTAGTAACTCGCTATATAGGTAGATAAAAAATATTACCCTATAAGATAGCTCTATACTGCTGTTTAATCCCTTAATAGATAGTAGTTTAACTTCGGAATACTTAATATCGGGCTACTGATATAGCTAGTCTTTATTAGTAATAATTATTAATAATCCGCTATCTCCTAAAATAGTAGTAGCAGGGACCTATAGTATTAGCTTAGGGTATACTTTAAATATAGTATAGCTATAACCCGGTTTTTTAACTAATATTTTTTCAGATAAGATTAGTATTATATAAATTATTATTATATTTTTATCTGTATCTATATTATTAGTTATCAGATAATAGTACTTAGAATTTAAGTAGTTAAATAAAACTCCTCTGGTTTTAAAGACTGTTTAGTAGTAGTAATATTATTAGTTATTATCTAATAGTATATCCAGGGAGTAGTTACCTAATTCCTTAAGATAGTATTAGAGGATATTTAATAAGTTAAAAATATTATAGTATAAATAGTATTTATACTATAGCGTATAGTAAAATATCTTACTACCTTCTATAATAAATACTAATTCCTCTCCCTGCAGAATATCTAAGTCTTTAGTAGACAGTTTAACTATTTCCTATAGTATATAGTTAGAGTTATTATTAATAAGATATTTACCGGTTTTATTATTATCTGGGACTAGAATATTATCTACCTGTATATTCTTATTTCCTACTAGGAATACCTTCTTATACTATTCCTATTTCTTATATCTCTAAAAACAGTATTTACTATCTGCTACCTATCTCTAGGGAGGCTTCCAGGCAGGGCTTAATATAATATCAGGGTACCTAAGATCAGTAAGTATCTTAAGTTTATTATTAGTCTTCTGATTATCTAAGAATCTCTTCTATTAGGGTATCCTCGGGTAAGTATCTGTAAAATTATATACTTACTCTTACTACTTAAATTAAAACTGAATTAAATATAGAGGAAGTTTTACTTAATTTAGTTACTTACTGAATACTGGTTATTATAAAAACTAAAGCTTATTATACTAAACTATTACTTTCTTATCTAACTTATCGAGCTACTTATATAACTCAGTATATTACCTGGGCTTTAGTAGTCCTTAGTATAAGTAAGGGTTAATATAATTATAAATATATACTAGTTATACCTTAATACTTATAGTATCTAATATTTTTATATAACGGATAACTGATATTATAAAGCTTCTGAGTAACTCGCTCTTCTGATATACTAATCTATTAAATTTCAGATTATTAACTTTTTATTATATCTCTATTATATCTATATAGAATCTCTTATATAATACTTTTTTCTATTTATTAATTAATAGTATATTTAAGTACTTATTATATTATTTAACTGATAACTATATTTAATACCAGTCTAATATATCTCTATATAATAGCAATTATATATCTTTATATATTTTATAAGCGAAACCTATATTAATACTGTTATCCAGTACCTTAAGAAATATATTTATATCTATATAATAGGGGAATAATCCTTAGTACTAAATTAGTTCTGAGCTACTATCAGGCCAAAACCTACTAATTATCTTAGTCTTAAACTTAATACTGTTAATATATAATAAGATACCAGTTATTATATCGGAAGAAGATAAGTAGGACTTAGAGTCTCTTATATAACTATAGCTTCTTAACTTATTATATAAATAGTAAGAGGGCTCTTATAAGTAATAGAGAAGTTCTTCTGAGCAATATAACTGCTCTTCCGAGCAATAGGGGCAGCTATTATCAGATCCGGATAACTATTTATTATATAATATATTAATAATAGCCTGTACTATTATTCTATTTTCCTATAGGATTACCCTTAGGTCTTATAGGGCTTACTCTTTATTATTATTATTATACTAACTACTACTATTTAAGGCTATTATATTTAATAGATTACCCTGTTTATCTATAAATAAGTTAAACTAACCAGGGATTATTATCAGGTATTAATAATCAGCTGCTATCTTAATTAAGTAATAGGGAATAGGGTTAGTTAGTAATTAATTAATAAAGTAACTGGTTAAATAAGGTATACAGCTATCTGCAGAACCTTATACTATTAGTAGTATTAATAATAAATTAATTAGCCCTAATAATAGTAGATCAAGTAAATCTGATAACTACAGATTAAGTAAACTAGAAAATAGTAATTCAGGAAGTTTAATAGCAGAGATAATTATACCTAATAGTTTAAATACTAGCAGGGTAGGAAGTATAGGCTTAGGGGTATTCCTTATCAGACTACCTGTAGGACTATAATATAACTTATTACTTAGTTACTCTAAATCAGGTAAAAGCTTATAAGCTGATACTTAATTAGGCTTTATACCTTCCTATAAGGCTATAGGCTATCTCGCTTTATCCTATAGAGCAACTACTGCCTTTACTTTTCTAGCTACTGCTAGATATATTCTTACTAAAACCAGTCCCTCGAACTTATATATAGTATTATCTGCCTAGAGCTTATCAGGGGATAAAGGTAGATAGGATAGTTAACTTTATAAAGTATTATAAGGAGGGGTTCTTATAATATTAGCTATTAACTACAGATAGTTAGTATAATAAAGGTTTAATAAAACCAGCTATAGCTAGTAAATAGATTCCTATTTATTCTTTACCCAGGAAGATAGATAAAAGGTTTTAGAAGCTATCTTTAACTCTTATAGTAGACTAAACTTTATAGAAAACTCAGTAATTAAATAGTTATTTATATATTAGGATAAGGCTTACTACTATACTAATATTATAGTATTTGCAAATAACTGCTAATAGTCTGATAAATATACCAGTAGTAAATAGATTAGTAAAGGTATATCAGCCGGCTTAAAGTAATCTATCCGGATAGATAGGTAGGTATCCTTTAATAATCAGCTAAGCGTTAAGGTATAACAGTCGGATAATAAGTAATTAACAGTTAGTTAGTAGTTTTAGCTGGTTTTTATTTTTAGATAGTCTCGCCCGATAGGAAGGGAACCTTCTAGCTATCCGCCGGGGGAAAAAAAAAAGCATAGAATTACTACTAATTAATATAGGTAATTATCCGGTTTATATATATATATAATCTTAATTAATTCTTAATAGTCTGTCTGCAGCTAGCTAGGTTATTAATTTCCTACTTATCGCTTATCAGTTTACTATTAGCTGCTTTCCCTACAGTAAATATCTAATCTTTCTTTAGAGTACTAAGATATACTTACTAGTAATAGTTAGAGCTAAATTACTAGTATCTACTCTTATTAGTAAAAGTTAAGCTAAAGTTACTAATTAATAGCCCTTCTAACTAACTAGTATACTCTACTACTAGTAAATATACTATTAGCTATACTAGTATATATATTTACTAGTAAAAATCTAGCCTACTATACTAATAGATAGCTTTACTAGTAAGTCCTATCCCTATTACTAGTTCTATAAGTTATACTAGTAAAGAGAATTAATACTTATCTAGTATATCCTAGGCCTATTCTAATTAATAGAATAATAATAATCTATAGAGTTAATATAAATACTTAGTTAAGCAGCTAAATATAATTTTCCCTTACCCTCTGAAATATATAAAGAAGCCTGAGGAAGCTAGTAGTATAAATAAAGCTACCTATATAGTAGGGAATATTAAATAGCCTGTTATAAATAATATTAGTATCTAACTATACTAAGATATTAGATCTTATAGGGAACTAAATATACTAGAAAATATAATAAAGCTAGCTAGAAAAAGCTAGTTATAAATACCAGTAAGAGTATAATATAGAATTAGAATCTAATAAGACTGGATTATTATAGTATTATAATTTAACTTTTTTTTTCTTTAAGATTACTAGCTCTTACTTAATATATTTTAAAATAGAGCTAGGCTATTAATAGTAGTTATATAGTAAAAATTTAATCTATACTATAAATAATTTTCTAAATTTAAAATTTAATTAGATAAAATCTCTATTAGGTTATAATAACTAACTAGCTAAAAGGAAGAACTTACTTTCAGTATAGATTCCTTATAATTAAGTAGCTCTAAGCTTATATATATATACTCAGAATTTAAGAGTCTTAGAACTATATTTACTAATAACTATATTAATTCCTAGATAATACTAGACCTACTAAATATAATTTAGAGTCTTTTTACTTACTCTAAAAGTTTTAAAGATAAGTTAAAGAGCTAAGTATAATTATATATAACCTAAAATATTATATACTAAATAGCTATAGTATCTAACTCTAGAAAATAGAAACTATAAAAAGAATACTAAGTAGATTTATACTAGAACTAGTATATACTCTGATAAGAAAAGGGGAAAGGGTTATAATTATAGATAGAGATAGAAAAAGCTCTAAGGATAGTACTAAGCTAGGGAATAGGTTATATAGATAAAGCTTATAGGATAATAAATTTATTAATTTACTTACTATTAAAAGAAAAATAATAAATAGATAAGGATATTATATATATTCCTAAGGGTACTTATCTACTAATACTAACTATTTATAAAGAAAACTAGATCTAGATAGATATTTAAGGGGATTCTTTAGTAGTTCTTTTTACTATAGTATTATATATAGTACTAGAGTATTAATAAACTAGCCTCCTTAGTAATCTAGGAGAGAAAAAATATACCCTAGGGTTATCCTACTATTACTACTATCTAGATAATTAAATCTCTCTTAGTAACTAGTAAAATTACTATAGTAGGTTCTAGCTAATATTAGACAAGATAGCCTAGCTCTATTAGGCTTCTCTATCTCTTTATATATATATATATAATCAGGTTACTATAAAGCTGGGTAAAATTACAGTTTAGATAAATATCTAATACTAGCTTACTTATTCTATCTTTCTATACTAAACTATCTACTATTCTGTTTTCTTATATTCTGATATACCTTAGTAGAAGTTTAGAAAGATCCCTTATAATAAATCTAAGGGAATACTAGATATATATCTATATAATTAGATAGATATAGTATATAAGAGTAACTAGATAATTAGAAGGTTTAGCTCTAGACTATATATACTATCTATTTCTATAGCTTATAATTATTATACTTTCTTATTATTTAAATAAAATAGCTTAAGCCTAAAGCTCTTATCTATTATTATTATAGTAAACTATAATATATTAAGATTAATACTTTACTTATTTAAGAACTAGATAGAATATAAAATAAATTAAAAATTATATTTAGCTTAAGAATTAGACTAAAAGTATTTATTATCTTCTCAGTCTATCTCTACCTCTAACCTTATCTCCTCTTCTATTATTATTACTACTTCTACTATTCCTTCTATATCTCTATCTCTATCCCTTATCCCTATCTCTTCTATACTGTTTTCTGCTTCTCTCTCCTTATTTATATATAATATAGTGCTTATAGAATAATAAGAACTAAATATATCTATCTAGATATAAATATACTACTTCTATCCCAGCTCCTCTAAATCTCTTAAAATAATTATATATACCTTATTTAAGAGCTTATTTAAAACTTCTTTAATCCCTATAAATAAATCCTTCTAGTAGTTCTTAATTTTAACTCCTTCTACCCCTATAATAATATAATAAGGCTGAAAAGTATATTTCTCCTTATACTATAGATAAGAGTTATTACTGAAATTATCCTACTTATTATCAGTATATAGAACTTATAATCTTTTTATAAAGGTTTCTAGCAATTAACTTATATTTACTTCTATAGTATACTAGATTATTAAAATCTTTAGTATCCTATCTACTATTTCAGTATAATAGAATTTAAATATATTATACTCGAGTTTAATATTCTAAATCTATATCTAATATCTTAAAGACTAAGGAAATAGAATAGCAGAAGATATAGGCTTAGATAATTAGTAGTAGATTTATTTAGCTTCTTCTATATATATTATATAAAGATAGCTATAAACTCTAAGTATTTCCTAGTCTATAACTAGAAGTTTCCTAGATCTAAAGTAAGTTAGAAGGATTCTTAATATCTTAGTACTTATATTACCTCAGATTAATAGTATAGCTCCTTATTAATATAAAGATAATATAAACTTAGAGAGATATAGCTTAAATAAAGAATATAATCAGTAAGTATATATAGATACTAGAGCAGCCTGATAGAGAATATAAAGAATATAGTAAAGATAGTAAGTATAGATAAAAGATTAAAGTTAGAGTACTCTAGATTAGAGAGAGAGATCTTCTTTTATAACTTTTTATTATCTTTAGTTTAGCTATAATAGCTAATAGGTAATAATTATAAGCTATTTATAGAATAGCTATCTTCTACTTTAAGAGGTTATAGGATCCTTATTATATATCTATAGCCCTCTATAAACCTATAATAATAGTTTTAGCCTAACTACTTCTTATAAGCTATTAGCCTAAAGGTAATAGGCTATAGCTATAAGGACTAAGTTTCTCTTAAGATAGATAGTATTAATATATAAATTAAGCTATTATTACCTTCTTTAATTATAGTCAGAGTCCCTTTCTATAATCTAAAACTCCTTCTTAATATAAGGGTTCAGACTAGCCTCTATACTAATTATATCCCTAAAGCTTTCTTTATCTAAATCTACTTTAAACCTCTTTAGAATAGAAGTAATATTCTCTAAAAGATATCTTTTCTTTATACTTATCCCTAGGTATATTTTAGTAATATAGTTCTCCTATTCTATTAGTTCTAATACTATAAAATTAACTCCTTAGATCTACTTATACTCAGAATAAGTAAAGAGTTAGTTAAAATAACTAGCTTACTTATATCTTAATAATATATATAACTTAAGTTCTCTTTTAGTAAAACTATATTTACTATATAGAAAGTAGATTAATACTCTATTAGTTACTAAAGGTATATATATATTACTATAATATTATATAATATAACTATACTAAGCCTCTAGGCTAGGGGGAACTTAGATCTTACTCCTAAGCCTTTTATATTCTGGATATAGAAATTCCTAGATAAATAAGTCTATATACTACTCCTTTATATATTTTATAAATATATATTTTATAGTAAAGTTATTATACCCTAGTAGATATCTTAGTTTAATCTTTCTTAATTATTTACCCTTCTCTAGTTTATTAGATCTATTAAATCTCTTCTTATCCTTACTATTATCAGAATACTTACCCTTAGTATAATAGCCTAGATACTTTTACAGATATATAAGTATAATATTATAGATACTAGGGTCTTCAGGGTTAGTAATAAGCTAAATACTAACTATAGAGGCTGTATTATATAAGGCCTGAAGCTATAACCTATAGGGGCTAATAGCTTAGATAATAAGATAATCTATCAGGAGACCCTTTTTCTATAGCTTTTTTATATTATTAAAATACTTTCAGTAGGTAGACTTAAGGATAGAACCTTTAGCTACTAATTTTATAGTTCTAATCCTACTAAATAGTCTTTTTACTTCTATAAATAACTTATTTAGTATCTAGTTAAGCTTATATTATAATTCTATTATATCTACTCTCTCTTCTAAGATATTCTATTCTGATTAAGTAATATAGACTAGTACTTTCTTATCCCTCCTTAGGAATACTATTTATATTACTTTTAATATAGCTTAGGTACTACTTACTAAACTCTAAAATATTATATATAGTAGGTTTTAATAAAAAAGTAATTTTACTTATAAACTAGATATAGCTATAGGGAGCTAATTAAAATTAAAAATAAACCTAGTAATTAATTCTATAGAGTTAAATTAATCTAAAACTAATATTATACTAAAGATAATCTGATAGTATAGAATACTACCTAATAGAAGTTAATAGTAAGTACTATAATCTAGAATTAAATATCTACTACCCTTAGAGAGATCTCTCTAATATTCTACTAGATTAGAGATATATTAAACCTAAGATAAACCCAGAAGAGAAGTATATTAAAGAGAACTCTATATATAACAGTTAGGTTAACTTATACTGAACAGGGTCTAGGATAGGTCAGGGCTAAACTAATCAGAGTATTATTCTAAATAGTATAATCAGATTATCTTAGACTATATAATACAAGTTATAGTTAATATATAAGTATTATAGAGCTAGTAGTAATAGATATATAGATAATTATATTAATAACTATCTAAAGGGGTATTCTATCTAGTAGAATAAATATATATATATACTAGGGGATTATTAATACTTAGTAATAATCTATTATCCTGGATTATTAGAATTATTATAAAATCCTAATAATCTACTAGTAATTAATTAGAAAGAGTAGAGTAGTTTATATAACTTTAATATATAATAATATAATTTATAATATAAGATCCTCTCTCTATTAGTTATATCCTTAAAACTATATTCTGCAGCCTATTAGTAAGTCTTTTCTAATTTAATTCTATATTCCCCTTATAGTCTGTAATAATATCTAACTATATATAGAAAACTTCTTATAAGAAAACCCTTTAGTATAATACCCTTATTAATACTATCTTATTAAATTCTTTAGTAATATAATTAGAGTATAGCTATTATAAATCCTATAGTTATAAATACTTTAGATCAGAGAGTTCTTTATCTTATTATTTTTACTATATTAAAAATAATTAGCTATACTATAATACTTAAGATCTTATACTAGAATAGCTAAGGTATATTACTAATTAGTATAATAAACTAGAGTCTAAGCTAGAGACTATAGAGAAGAAGTATTATTATATAAATATAAAAATTTAATATCTTTATTAATAAAAGAAATTATAGTTAGATAAGATAATATAGGTAGTATCTTATAGTATTAATAGTATAGAGGAACTAGAGTATATTAAGCAGAAGGAGGTAGAGAAGATAGCTTAAAAATAGATCTTATCTCTAGCTATACCTTTATCCGAGCCTGTATTCTTAGAGATTAAGATTAATTTAGTATTTCTTTAGAAGGATATAGAACTATCTTCTTCTTAGTTTATTAGAATAAGTATTTCTAGTTCTAGTAATATTACTAAATAAGCTTCTAATAATCCTTTAAATATTTAATAGGTTCCTAAGTATTATTATTATTAGTATATTCTTTTTATTTTACTAAGTAAAAGATTTATCTATTCCTAACTTTCTTTTTTAGAATTTTTTCTAGCTTAAATTCTTCTTTATAGACTTTAATTAGGTAATCTTAGTCTAGTATATCCTTTAATACTTTTTTAAGTAATAAGATATAAAAAATTAGATAGATATATATTATGTCTAGTAATAAGAGTTTATAATTAGTATTTAATTTTTTCTTAAGAACTTTAAATAATCTAAGTTTTTTATAGTCTAATTTATTACTTAGTTTTATTATTATAATATTTTTATAGAGTAGATAGATCTTATCTCTCTTCTTTAGAATTAGTCTTTCTAATCTGTTTTTATTATAGTATCTTTTTATTCTTTCTTAGATAAATTTAAGTTCTATCTTTATTTCTATATATAATAAGTATAGTATTTCTTTTATTAATATAGCAGCTAGTATATCAGGTCTATTAAGTTCTAGTTAATTCTGGAATTACAGCTTATAATTATAATTTATATATATAGATATTAACTAGGTAGATTCTTATACTGAACTATTATAAGTAATCTATACTATTAGTAGTAGTTATATCTAATTATCTTACTTATAGTTAATATATACTTATAGATATTATTCTAGAGTTTAATTTAATTATTCTATTTAATTATTACTTTATAGATAGTAAGCTATTAAGAGTTTATACTTAGTACTTATTTATACTATAAGTAATTACTAAAACTTAGAGATAAACATTACTCCTCTATTTAATATAATTTTATTAGATAATCTATAGTAACTAACTATATATTATAAAAACTAATATATAAGATCTTCTATAGAGCTTATTTCCTTATACAGAATAAAATATCTATATTTTATAAGTCTATTAATAACTACTAGAATACTATTATATTCTATCTTAATTATAGGTTCTTTTAATAATAATAGTTTAATAATATAATTAAAGGATATTAATTACTAGGGTTATTCTAATACTATAACTAGTTTAAGTTCTCTATAGGGTTTATATTATATAGACTTAATTTTTATATAAGTATTATATTCTGAAACTATAGTTTATATATCCTTTTATAGATCTAGATAATTATAATATTATCTAATCCTATTAAATATTTTCTTAACTTCTTAATATTCTAAGAGCAGGTACTTATAGATTTCTTTAATAAGTATTATTCTTATATCTTATTATAGTTTTTCTAAGCTAGGAATAGTTTCTATCTAGATCTTAGTATATACTACTTCCTTAAGTATAGCTCCTAGGGTTTTTTATACTAAGTATTCTTTATTATTAGTTAAGAATAACTATCTATTTATCTTTAGAACTACTTCCTTATATTCAGATTTCTAGCTAAGAGTATTAGTTCTTCTGTTTTTTAATTCTTTTTAATATATAATTTTATAATTAAATTAAAATAGGTATTTAGTATAGTATATTTATCTTCTATTCAGTTATTAAGTTATAATAAAATACTAAATATTCTTATAGTCTATATATACCTTAACCTTATATATTATCCCTAAGTAGTAGTATTTAAATTCTTTAAATATATATATAATAGCTATAAATTCTTTATTATAGATAGGGTAATTAAGTTTTATACTATATAGTTTCTTTAAAAAGAATACTACTAGGTATAATACTCTATTATTATCCCTTTAACTAATTTATATACTAATTATAAAGTCTGAGGTATTAGTTTTAAACTCTACTTCCTTTATAGAGTTAAATATCTATAGTATAAGTTCTAAGAGTATTTAGTTTTTTATTTTATTAAATACTTATTACTATTTATTATTCTATTAGAATTCTATTCTTTTTTTAGTAATATTATATAAGGGTATAGTAATTTTCCTATAGTTCTTAATAAATTATTAGTAATAGTTAGTAAATCTAAGGAAGGCTTATACTTCCTTAATAGTCTTTAGTATTTCCTATTCCTTAACTATAGTAATCTTATCTTATTCTATTTATATCTTATTTAGTTAAATAGTATACTCTAAGAAGTTAACTTCTTATATATAGAAGAAACTCTTTTCTAGTTCTATAAAAAGTTTTACTTCTTCTAGTTTTTCTAAGACTTAGTATATATATTCCTTATATATTTCCAGATTATTAGAGAAAATTAAAATATTATTAAGATAAATAACTATAAAGATATTAAGATACTTCTAGAGTATTTAATTAATTATTTATTAGAATATTATAAGTATATTTATTAGTCTGAAAGGTATAATAAGATACTTATAGAGGTTAAACTTTATTCTAAATACTATTTTCTATTTATCTCCTTCTTTAATTTATATTAAATTATAAGCTCCCTTTAGATCTAGTATAGTAAACTACTATTTACTCTATAATTAATTCCTAAGCTTAGTAATTAGTAGTAAAGGTATTCTATCCTTTTATATAATCTTATTTAGTTATTAATAGTTAATAACTAAATAGAGTTTACTATTCTTCTTTAGTATAAATATTATAGAATATTCTATAGATAAAGTTAATAGTTATATATAGTCTTTTATTAATATATTATTAATATATTTACAGAGTATTTATAACTAAGGTTTTATAAAATTATATAACTTATAGAAATTAGATTCTCTTTCTTTAATAATAAAGATTTTATAATTCTACTAGCTATATTCTAATAGCTCTATTTTAAGTTCTTCTATAAATAATATTTTCTTAAAATAATTATATTTCTATAGAATATTTTTAAAATATTCTTTTTATTTTAGATATTTAGCTTATTTATACTTATACTAAATATTCTTTTTCTTATTCTATTATACCTTTTATTAATTATTTATTTAGCTCTATTTCTAAATTCCTATACTAAATAGTTTTAGAGGTAGTTTTTCTATTTTCTTTTACTATTAGCTATATTTAACCTTATATTCTTATTATTATTCCTTAGTTAGTTATTCCTAATTAATAAATACTAAATCTATATCTAAGAGTAGTTTTTACTTCTATATTTAATCTAAGACTTATATTATTTATCTTAATTCTTATTATAATAGATTTCTTATATTACTAGATTATAGTACTATTAAGACTAGTACTACTATATCTACTTATTATTATAAATTATTATAGTTTTTTATAGTAGTACTTTTAGATATTAAGAAATAGATATATTTTTCTAATATCTAATAAAATTTTAATTTTTATTAATCCTAATATTAATATATAAGAATATCCCTCTACTCTATCTAGCTAGTATACTAATTAATTAGTAGGTTTATATCTTAAAGCTATAGTAATTCTAATATAACTTTATAAGTTCCTAGTAGTACTAGATTATAGATAATATTAAATTTCTTTTCTTAGATTTTAATTATAAAATAATTAGTCTTAGAGTTAATAATCCTATTATTATATTTAAACTTTAAGTCTTTAATATTTATAACTATATAGGTTTCTTTCTTTTTTCTCTATAGTAAGTAGAATTAGTTAATTACTACTAGTAAAATATAATTTTCCTATATTCTATAGTTAATAAATACTATAAGCTAATTCCTCTTAATCTCTACTTCTATAAGAATATATATAGAGCTTTCTACTTCTATAGCTCCTAGGGTTCTCTAATCTATTATTAATATTATTCTATACTATAGCCCTATTATAGATAGTTTAGGTTATTTTTTATCTAATTAACTTATTCTTAAAATTTATTTATTAGTAATAGTATATTTTATCTATTATATATTCTATCCTATTTTTATTTATTAGTAGAAGTAATTTCTAATTCCTTTTTATTACTACTTTCTTTACTAGCTATTAGAGAAGGTTATTCTTCTAAGTAGTATTTTTATAGTCTTTCTTTCTATAATTACTACTATTAAAGATATAGCTTAGCAGTATTTATATTATTATTACTATACTATATTAGTACTAATACTTCTTATTTAACTTCCTAGTAGTTTCTATATAGCTATTTATTATAGTACTTAATTTATCTATTATAGTTATATATTACTTAATCCTCTATATATTTAAAGTTATACTATTATTTAACTTTAGTATTCTTATATATCTTATACTTCTATTCTTAGTATATTTCTATTAGTATTTCTTTAAAGATATATTCAGTAGAATATTCTTCTAGATCTTCTTTAAAAATAGTATATAGTTCTATTCTATAGTATTAATAGGTAAAGTATTATATTTAGACTTTCTTATATTTTCAGGATATCCTTCTATTAGAAAGTAGAAAGAAGTTATTTCCTACTTTATCCTTTTAGTATATATTATACTATATATTATAGTAGGTTATCTATAACTCTTATCTATTATTATATATACTACTAGTCTTTATATAGATTAGGTTATTATAGCTATTACTAAGGTATTAGATAGTATCTATAGTACTTCTTCTTTAGAATACTATTCTAATTACTTAATCAGGATTCTAATTCTATATCTTTTCTTAGTAGTAAGTATATAGTTTATTATACTTAGCCTTAATCTTATCTCTAGTAAACTAATACTACTCCTATTCCTTAGGAGTATATTTAATAAGCTTATTAATATAGTAAAATATATACTTATATTTAGTAAGAGATCTATAATCTATAATATCTCTTTTATCCTTATATTTCTATTTAAGCTCTTAGAGAATATCTATAATATATTACTAGTTCTCTTTTAATACTATTTATTCTTTCTCTTCTTCTTTTTCTTTACTTTCTTCTTCTTCTTTACTTTTTTCTTTCTTTTTACTTTTTTCTAGTATTTTATAGAAACTTAATAAGGATTTCCTAGAAAATACAGATACTATAATAGTTATCTGGTTTTCTTCCTAGGTAATCTTTCTAACTATTCTAAGTATTTTAATTTCAGTTTTTCTAGTTACTTCTAATTATTTCTTACTTTCTTTAGTAGATTTCTAGTTCTTCTGCTTTTTAAGCTTTAGATACTAGAATAAGATATATCTAATCTTATTATAGTTATAATACTTTTATTTTTCTATAGCTCCTAGCTCTATAGAATCTATATATATTCTAGAGACTACAGGTTATTATTACTATTATAGTTAACTAGTACTAGTATAGTAGGTTATCTTCTTACTATAAGTCTACTAATAATATTATTAATTATTAATTCTTATAGCTATAGTTATATACTTATAAATACTTACTAGCCTATTTTCTTTATAGAATTCCTTCTGAACTTCTTTCTTTAGTCTCTTAAAGTAGTAAGATATAGTATACTTCTAGTTCTATTCAGTTTTTACTAAAAGCTAGAAGTACCTACTGCTAAAAGTAGAAGTAGATCTAGTTTAAAAGAGTTTATTAATTTTATATTCAGCCTTATATCTCTTATTCTAAATTCTAAATATCTATTAGAGAGTCTCTATAAAATAATTAAAACTTATTATAATATTAATAGTTTATTAGCTTTCTTAACTATTAAGATATTCTTTTATAATAGGTTTAAACTAATTAAGTATAGCTCTCTTAAGTTATAAATAGATATAGATAACTTATTATTTATTACTATTAAGGATAATAGGGAAATAGTTAAAGTATACTTAAAGTTAGATTATAAAGTCTTAAAGCTTATTTTAAGTTCTATTAAATATTTTAGATAGTAGTAGCTTAAGTAGTACTTCTAGTTTCCTTCCCTAGATTATAATCTAAGCCTGAGCCTAAAGATTAGTATTCTGAGCAGCTTATTATTCTATAAGGGTAGTAGTAGTAGCTATCTCTTATTATATAGTTATAAAATATTCCTAGAGCTAAAGAACCTAAGCTTATAAGAGCTTAAGTTTAGTATTATTATTTCTATTACTATTACTATTACTACTATCTTTATCTATAGTATTATTATTATTTAGAGTAAGCAGGTTATTAATAATAGGGTTCTACTATTAAGCTAGAGAAACTATAGTAGTTATAATATCTTCTTTATTATTATATAATAATTAAGATAAGATAATTAGCTAAATAAGAGTTATTAATATATAATAGTTAGATTAACTTATACTAGATAGGGTCTAGGATAGATTAGGACTAAACTAATTAAAGTATTATTCTAAGTAGTATAATTAGATTATCTTAAGCTGTATAATATAAGTTATAGTTAATATATAAGTATTATAGAGCTAGTAGTAATAGATATATAGATAATTATATTAATAACTATCTAAAGGGGTATTCTATCTAGTAGAATAAATATATATATATACTAGGGGATTATTAATACTTAGTAATAATCTATTATCCTGAATTATTAGGATTATTATAAGATCCTGATAATCTACTAGTAATTAGTTAGAAAGAGTAGGGTAGTCTATATAACTTTAATATATAATAATATAATTTATAATACTATAAGGAAAGCCTATAGATAAATTACTAAACTAGTATCTAATAGAATAATCTAGTAGATATAGTAAATTATAAAACCCCTATTTAGAGTAGAGCTAATATATAAATATATAGAACTAAGTATAGAAATAATAATCTAGAAAACTATAAAAAGTATTTAGATAATAATTATTAAAACTATTTAAGAAATAATTAAAAAGATATCTAATAATAAGAGAGAAAGCTTAGAACTAATCTAGATCTAGATTATATTTAGTATAAACCTAATATATATATATACTAATAATAAACTAAAGCTTATCCTAGCCTGATATACTTATAAGATAACTATCTAAATTAAAAACTACTAAATAAATATAAGAGATAGAGATCTAAAGGATATAGTTAAAGTAATTAATATATATAGAAGGACTAGTTCTAAAGTAGTTATAATTAGAAAACTAAGGAGTAGTAATATAACTATTATATTCTATAGAGAGATTAAATAGAATATAAAGAATAAAGAATAGATAAGAATAGTATTTAGTCTGAAGATAAAACTGAGTTAGAGATAATATATAGTAGTAGTAAAAGAAATTAGAGCTATAATAATTATCTAGAATATTAAAGTACTCTAAAAGAAAATAAGCTAAATAAACTAAATTAAAATTATAAAAGTAAAGTTAATATAGAAATAAAATAAAACTATATTAAGATAGAATCTAATCCTAAGTATAATCTTATTAGAAGAAGTAAATATACTATATAAATAGGGAATAATTATAAATACTAAAATTAGCTAATATAAACTTTTTTATAAAGCTATATAACTATACTAATACTATAACTACTATAAGATTAGCTATATAGTATACTATTATAATAAGTAAGTAAGATATAGCTAATATATAGCTAGGGTATATCTAACTAGAGAACTCTATTTAGTAGAGGCTAGAGAAGATATATTAATATATATACTATATAAAGAACTATACTTAGTCTAGATATAAGCTTACTCTATACTAGATAGAGAGAAAGAGAAGATAAGGGAAGTGTATAGTAATTATCTAATAGGATTTATAATACTAAAAAGAAATAACTTAGAGCTAAACCCTAAATACTGAGCTAAAACTATATAGTAGTAGTAATAAACCCTGCTTAATCTAATAGCTAAACTGAAAAAAGAACTAGACTATCTAGTAGAAATAACTAATTAAAAACTAAAAATTATAATTAGAATATTCTAAAAAGTAAGAACTATTATTAATATAATATAAAGAGTAAGTATTACTAGTATATTTAACTAAATATAAAATAAAAATATACTAAATCTAGATAATCCCCTAAGATAAGTAATAACTAGATTTTAATTAAGTTTATCCTAATAATATTAGATATAGTTATATAGAATATATAAAAGATATTAAGTAATATAAAGAAAGTACTCTAGATCCAGGCTAAATATAATATAATAATAGTATATAAGATAATAATACTTCTAAATAAAACTACTCTAGTATACTTAATAAGATTAGGATATATAATAATATATAGAGAAGGGAGATATATAATATATATATAAAATATATATAGATCTAAGATATAGAAAGCAGAAATAAATAAAAACTAATATATAATTAGAATATTAAAATATAAAATTAAGATTTAGAATATATATAATCTATTAGATCTAGCCTCTATCTAGTTTTTAATCTAAACTCTTAGTAAACTAGATCTAAATAAATATAATATATTTCTTAGGAATATAAATATTTATAATCTACTATAGGATAAATATAACTAAAAAACTATAGAAATAGATAAATTTATAATAGTAATAGAATAGATCTAACTAGATCTTCTAATACTAAAAGAAGAATATATATAGTTCTACTATAGAAAGAGGAATAGTATAATTAACTTAATATAAGCTATATATAGTTTAATAGTAAGATATATAGGCTTAAATAATATACTAATAGGATCTAACTATATAGTATAAAGAGTTTAGTTTAGAACTAGATCTAAAGTAGAAAAATTAGAATAGTAGAGAATATTAGAAAGTAAAGAAGAACTAATATCCCTTTTATAGAGGTTAAAATCTATAATAGATTTAGAGGTCTACTATTAGAAGTTAAAGATATTATATAACTAGAAGTATTAATAGACTTTATTATTAATTATCTAAATTAGATTATAAATAGAATAATCCTAATAGAACTCTAGATTAGATCTAGAGATAGAAAAGAATAATAAACTCCTAAGGTTATTAAGATATCTAAAATAACTAAAGTAGTCTGAAGGAAATATATAGTAGATCCTAGCTAGTAATAGTAGAAAGATCTAAAAGAGATAGAAAAATCAGAAAAAAGAACTATATTAGAATTAGACTAGAAGTAATAGTAAATTATACTAGGAGAAATAAGTTAGAATAATAAAAAGCTCTAAGCTCTAAAGAGATAGATTAAACTAAGAAGCTAGGAACTATATAAGGTTTTAAAAATACTAGATATAATAGAAGAAGGGGGGAAACTAATATAAACCTATAGAGGAAAAGTAAAAAAATTAATAGGGATCTTTTTCTTAGAAGAATTATATAAATAAGAATTACTCCCTAGATTAAAATAGAAGAAAAGAGATCTAATAGTAATATAGATAATAGTTACTTTTAAAAGGTCAAGGCCTCCAGTATAGGGTAGACCAGCTGTAGGGTAAGCTGGGTCTGGGGTAGGTACAGCCTATAGGGTAGGCTAAGGAATACTGAAGGAATCGTTTTAAAAGGCATAGTAGAAAAAGCAGGCTCTAAGTGAGAAATAAAGGCTTTATCAGCTACAGGGTAGCTAAGAAGATAGACTGTAGGGTAGATAAAAGAGTAAATTAGTAGCTTAAAGAGCCTCTATCTAGCAGGGAGGAAGCCCTGTACTTATAGGTGTTTCAGGGCTCTAAGAGCCCTGAAGATAATACGTTGCCTTCTGTAATACGGGCTCGTAACCGCTGTAAGGTTCTCGTATAGAGGATTACGAGACCACTAATATAAGTACTATAGTGAACACGAGGTCCGCTAATGCGGCTGCTACAGTGGTTACGAGGCTCACTAACTAAGTGCTAAGGTTCTCGTACAGCGGACACGAGGTCCGCTAATACAAGCGCTACAGCGGACACGAGGACCGCTAATGTAACAGCTACAGCGGACACGAGGACCGCTAATGCAGTTGCTGCAGCGCGATACGAGATCACTAATACGGTCGCTACAGCGGCCGTTACAGCGGTTGTGACCGCTAACGCAATTGCTCCAACGGGCAGCCATAGCGGGTTGGGCCGGTGGCTTCAGCGGGCTTCCAGCTTTGGAAAGCCCTAAGTTAGTTATTTCATTCCTCCTTACCCTATACTAATCTGAGATTATTTAATCAACTGGTATAGGGTAACCTGATCTACCCTATAGTCTATAGGGTAAATCTTAACAGTTACCCCTAAAAAGATTAAGAATATACTTAAGTATATATTACTATAAAAAGTATTAAAAAAGAATAAAATACTAATAAGCTTTCTAAAGATATATAGAAAACTATTCTACTAAATACTTATATATCTAGCTACTAAGAGCTTTAAACTAGGCTATTTTCTAATATAGTTCTAAACTATTCTTATAATAGTACTAAGAAAACCTGGAAAAATACTAGTAGAAAGAAAAACTCTAAAAGAATAGTAGTTAATATTACTACTAAATATAATAAGTAAAATAATAGAAAAAGTATTAGAAAACTATATTATAGCTATAGTAGAAGTATATAAACTTCTCCCTAATAGCTAGATAGGAAATAGATATAATAGATTAATAGAAATAGCTCTGAAAATATATATAGAAACTATCTAAATAGTATAGAGATTTAAAGAATTAGTTATACTATTACTTCTAGATATAAGTAGTATATTTAATATAGTACTATATAGAAAGCTACTTAAAATAGCTAGAGTAAAAGAGTACTCTAAAAATATCTATAAATAGATTAAGATATTTCTAGAGGGGAGAATAGTATAGCTCTAATTTAATAATAAAATAATAGAGATAATATCAGTCTGAGTAAATATATTATAGAGATCTCTATTATTATTAATTCTCTTTATATTATATATAAGTACTTTATATAAAATCCTTAAAGAAGTTCCTAATATACTAATAGTAGAGTTTACTAATAATATAAATATATTAAGCTTTAGATCTAATATAGAGATAGTAAAGAAAAGACTTCTTAGAGTATAAAAGAAATATAAGAAATAATTAAAAGCTATTAGATTAATCTTTAATCTAATAAAAAGTAAGCTTATATACTTTATAAAGAAAAGAAAAAAGATAAAAAACTAGATATAGATTAGAGATATATAGATTAAACTATATAAAGTAGTTAAATTCCTTAGTATATAGCTAGATAGAAAACTCTAATAGAAAATATATATAATAAAGCTCTAGAAGAAACTTAAGAGATAGATACTAGCTCTAACTGGAATTATATTATCTATATATAGATACTTATATAGATAAGTAAGAGTAGTTTATAAAGTTACTATAAGATCTATAATAGTATATAGAGTATTTATCTTCTATAAACCTATAGAGAAAAAGAGTAAACTATAGGGATCTATATAGAGCTTAGCTAAATAGTAGTTAAAGTACCTCTAGATTATAACCAGGGTATATAGAGCTATACTAATAAGAATAGTTAAAATAGAGATACTAATACTATCCCTGGATCTCTATATAAATAAAAGAATAGTAGAAATAGAAAAGAGATTTAAAGCTAGAAGAATTATAAGTATAAACCAGATTATAGTTAGTATAATAATTAAGTTAATAATAAATTAGTAGAGATAAAGACTTTAAAAAGTAAAGCTACTAAGGGTAAGCTAGTACTAGAGATAAGGAAAAGATTTTAATCTAGAAGTTAAGTAGAGAGCTAGATAGAAAACTAAGGTAAATATAATATAAAGAAGATCTGGATAAATATAAGTAGTAGATATAATAATTAGATTTAATAGAAAGATACTTAGAAGATATAATTTCCTATAAAAATATAAAAGCTTCTTTCTAATATAGATAAGAATAGAGAGAATAAGCTTAGTCTCTTTTCTCTTTATAAGGGAAGTCCCTAAGATAAATATATCTATATACTAATATAGAGAAAGAAAGAAGGATATATATTATATTATATTATAATACTCTAGATTTAAAACCTAATAAGCTAAGCTAAGTACTAGAAGATTAATATAGATCTAGTATAATCTTAATATTATAATAGATTAAAAATAAAGTATATAAGAAATTATAAAATAAATTTTAGATCTTAGAATACTAGAATAATATAAACTTGCTAAGAAGCTAGATATATTAGAAGGAATATATAGAAGCTCTAAGTAGAATTTAATCTATATATAAATAGAAAATATATTAGATAATATCTAGATCTAGTTAATATAAATAATAATAGAACTATTATATATAGTTAAATAAGTATAAAGAGTATAAAAGTAATAAAAAAAAATAGAATATTAGTATTAAGTATATAAACTAAAAACTCTAAACTATAGAACTAATTAGAGCTTAGGGTAAACCTAGAGTAGAAACTAATTTAAAATTCCTTAAATATATTAATATTATAACTAGTAATAGCTCTATTAGAAATATACTTCTTAAACCTACTAGAACTATTACTCTTAATCTTACTCTTACTAAATATCCTACTAGGAGGAGGTATCTTTATAAGGATATTAAGAATAGTTTAAACTAATTCTAATATAGCTATAGCTATAAGAGCTAGAAGTTTATATAAAAGCTAGTTCTAATTAAGAATATTTTAGTTAAGTATATCTAACTAAGTACTAAGAGTAATTATCTATTAGTAATTTTTCTTACTCTTAGTTTTTAGAGTAGTAATAATAATCTTATTATTATATAGAGCTTAGAATAAAACTAAAGCAGGATTAGTATAACTACTAAAAGTAATAGTATTAGTATAATCTTAAGTACTACTAGAGATAAGAATATAGATAGTCTTATTAGATTAATAAGATATAGCCTCTAAAATAAATATATTCTACTAAGTTTATTATAATCTAAATTAGAATAGAAACTAATATAGAAGAGTACTAAATAGGGATATAAGATATATATTAAATTTTTTAGTACTAGAAGTAATATTAATAGTATAGATCTATAAGTAAGTTATATACTTAGTAGAGGGATAATTAATAGAATACTATATAGATTAGAATTAGAAAAAACTAGAACTAGATATAGATTTATCTTTAAGCAGGGGGTTTTAAGACTATAATACTTATAGTAAGATTTAAACTAGAGATTTACTATAAGATTAATATAGAACTAATCTAAAAGTAGATAGAAAACTTACTAGACTAGAGAATATAATAGATAGTATATCTATTAGTAGCTATATTATTAATATACTACTAGTAATTAGTTCTAAAATAGTAAGAATTAGAAATATTTAGAAACTGAGCTAGAGATAAAATAGAGGAAAAGAGAATAAACTAGATCTATATAGTAGTAGAGAGTAGAGAGTAAGATAGGATAGAAGAAGTATAGAAATAATATAGAGTAAGATCTACTCTAGATCTTATTTATATTAGAGTTAATATAGAGAAAGAAAAGGATTTATCTAATTATTTAGTTATATAAGAAAAAAAAAGAAAAAAAAAGAAAAAGAAGTTAGAAGGAAAGAAAGTATTTATAAATATAGAAAAGAGTATAAGTAATCTAAGTAATCTAAAATCCTATAAGGAAAATATACTAAATACTAAAAAGTTATATAAGTAATAGTAAATATATAAGGAATCTATATTATAACTAATCTAAACTAGTATAGTAACTATATCTCTCTAATTTATAATTAAAAAAATTAAATAGAGAAGAATATAAAGCTAAGGAACTAAATTAGAACTATACTAAATATATATAAGGAATAGATTAAATAAATTAAAAAATAAAGATAATAAAGAAATTCTATCTAGATAATTTTTAAAAAGGAAATTAAAACTAGAAAGTAGAAAATAAAGCTAACTAATTAGATAATAGGAAAATACCCCTAAATTAATTATTTAAAACTAGCTATAAGAAATTAATTCTAAGATAGAGCTAAATTATATCTTATATAGATATAAATTAAAGACTACTCTATCTATACTAACTAGTAGATAAGAGCTAAGATTAAAATATAGTAGATAAATAAAGAAAGATAGAAAACTAGAAGCTATATTAGTATCTAGATAAAGCTATAAAGGAAATAAATAGAATAAGGTTTTTATTCTATATATAAGGTTTTCTCTTATTAGAGATTAGATAGAGGGACTAGAGATTAACTAGATCTAGTACCTAGGGTAAATAATAATAATATAGTAGGTTTATATTAATATTATAAGATAAGTAACTTTACTTAAAAACCTTATTAGTATAACCTAATATAAAGTTTTATAAAGGTATTATTAAGCAGTCTAGATAAACTATTAATATTAACCGGAGCTAGAGGTAGATATATTAATATATCTAAGAGCTAATTACTAGTACTAACTTAAAGAGAATATAGCCTGATTTTATCCTTATTACTTAGGCCAGCTACTAGATAGGTTTTTTACTAAATTTCCTAATATCTAGAGTATACTAATCTAAAGATACCTTATTCTATAATAGACTTCTTCTAAGCTAATAGAATAAATATAACTTCTAGATTAAAGTTCTATATTTTCTATAGAATTTAATCCAGACTAATATAGCTCTCCTTAAATACTTAATCTATAAGTACTTATAAAATTAATAATCTAAGAGAGTAGATTAGATAGTTCAGTATAACTATTAACTAGAAGGTAATACTATAATAATTAGTAAGATATAGATAGCTCTTTATATATTATTCTACTTACTATTTTAGTTACTCTATATAGATTCTATCTTTACTCTTACCCTTCTTAATATATTTTATAGTAATATTATATATAGGCTAAGGTTTTAATAGATTACTTATATTTCAGAGCTATCTAATTTTAACCCTTTTATAAGGAATACTAAGAACCTCTTCTAACTACTAGCTATTAATCCCTACTAAAAGTATAGCTTAATAAAAATTAATCTAGTATCTTAGATTATAGATAATATTACTTAATCTACTTTATACAGTTATAATAATAAGTATTATATTATTTACAGTAGCTATATACTTTATAAATATCTACTTAAGCTTAGCTTTAAGCTCTATAGCTAGGGTTAATAACTACTTAGTAAAATTAGTTATAAAGCTATATAGGGATAGATATATCTAACTTATATTTAAAATTTAGTAGGCCAGCCTATTAAAAATACTATTACTCTCTCTTCTAGAGTTATATATTAGTATTTAGAAGCTAGTCTATTAAAGGAACTTCCTTCTTTTAGATAATATAAACTTTAAGTTAGTAACTCTAATCAGAGCTAGCTAGTAATCCTATATAGTCTTTACTAAATTTACTCTTTATATAATCTCTATCTTACTAGGTCTATAGATAATAATCTCCTTTATATATACCTTAAAATATAAAGCTAGAAATACTTAATAGTAATTTATTATTATACTACTCTATAATATAAGATCTACCTAAGTCTATTCTACTACTATACCTATTTATATAGTCTATCTAATATTAATTAGTAAAGAAAAGCAGTAAGCTAATTAAGAGTATATACTATTCCTAAGTATTCCAGATATAGTTATATCTAGCTTTTATCTTTAGAGAAAGCTTATAAACTATAGTCTTATTATTAAAATACTTAATATAAGCCTTAGCTTTCTCTATATTAAATTTCAGAATTATTAATCTTAGAAATTAGAAGTACAGATATAGAGTACAGAGGATAAAGGGTTATAGACTTATAGGTTCTAGGGGAGGGAGAGAGAGTATCTAAGCTTATAAGTAAGCTATTACTTACCTATACCTATATAATAATATATTAAAAGCTAATCCTAATATAACCCTATATTTAAGAAAATAATAAATTTATTTTAGGAAGTTATAATATATAAAAAGAATAGTAGCTAGCTGAAGCCCTAGTACTTAGTAGATATTAAATAGTCCTGGCCCCGGTTAGCTGATAAATAGTAGTTAGCTTACCCAGTAGGGAAGCAGTTACCCCGTAGATTACCCTGAAAACAGTATTACTATCGGAATCCCAGGGATCCTGTCCGCTCTTGCCTAGTTAAACGGGTAAGGGGCGGATTAGTAGTTAGGTCGGTGATGACCAGCGAATACCTGCTGTTATATATTCTCTTTTGCTATTTTTTACTACGTATAACTACTTTTATACCAGAGTGACAGTCGCCGTACCGTAGTCACTGCCTTGTAGTGTTGTCTTTATTTCCAGACTACCGAGCATGCTCTTTGCCATCTAAAGGCTTTGCTGTTCGTGTGCCCCTGTAAGCGCTGCAAATCAGACGTATTTTAGATATAGGTATATAACATAGCCATCAACAACATTGCTGCTAAGTAGTTTTGATCTGAAGATGTGATCTCCTCTCAAAAGCCGGACTTAGGAGAAAAAGGCTAACTCTAGCAGTACCAAGGGCATCACTCTCGCCTTCTAGATTTTCCAAGGGTACATTCAAAACCCTTCAGGAAAGCAATACCTAAGCAAGGGACAAAGACAATATACTACCAGCCACTGTCATCCCAACAATCCTTCGCCCGCGCCATACCATCCGCATTTATACTAGAAGCACAACCCAGAAATCTTAAGGCTCCTACAGACGCTACTGTTATGGCCGCTCAGCCCGAAGCTTATCAGGGCGTGAATATTTAGCTAGGCCAGCCTACAATAAGCTCACTAGCTACATCATCCCATTAATAATACTAGACAAGCCGTTAGCAGAAGTCAAAGGCCCAGATAGTAATACAATATAGGTGGCTTAGGCAGATTTATAACCGCATCATTTGAGACGCAATAGTTCATATATTTTCTTGCGGTATGTAATCGGGGGGACTTTCGAGAACTGGGCACCTTTTCCATAGGGATAAATTATCAACAATGCTCCGAGTGAGCTGGGTCGTTCTCTGAGATGGTTTCTAGAGCACCAACTCCCTGGAAATTCATTGAAGGAGCCCAAAAGTCACCCGTCGAAGCGTTGGAAGAGTATCCCGAATCCGAATCTTTACTCTGTTTATCGCTATTCGCTTGCAGCTGAGACAAGGGAACCGCAGAGTGGCCACTTCCCAACCCGATGTTGAACTCCCCAGAGAAGAAAACAGAGTTATGCTGTTCAGGGTTTTGGAAAGACGTGTCGGAGTAGTCTGTGTCATCTAAGTTGGGAATAGGACTCCATATTGATTCTAAAAACAGTCCAATATCGGGCTCGAGCGGCGTCTGTTCAATGTTTTGAGGTAGTTGTCTATGACATTCTTCTAGGGACTGCTCTGTATTATCATGTGCCACGAGCGGCTGCGCCTGTGGGATGTGGGCAGCGGATTTTAAACGCTTTGCATCCGGAGACGTTGATTGTGAAGCATTCCTATGCTCGATCATGTCTCGGAATTCACGAATTGCGTCCTGAATAACTGGTTGAATACAATCACTTGCTATAGCTGGCAAATGATTTAGGGGGCGATTAGGATATTGTTCCAGTTGCCGGCAGACGGACTGCTGTAACCGTAGGGGGATGGTTCGCATGAGGTAAGTCTCACACTCTGTCAAGAGACACCCGTTCAGGCTTTCAGTTGAGTGACGGACTATCCGAATGAAATCTGCTAATAGTTAGAGCAAGAATACATCAAGGACTTACGCTTATATGATGCTGACTGACATGGGGATGGAATCTCACTCTCCGGAATGTGAGGAAAGAGTATCTTATAAACGATTCTCCACTTCTCCGACTCTGTGGGCTTTGGCTTTGATCTCTTTCGCGACTTCAAAAGTCTTTCTTGAGCTTCGTCAAATCCTTCGACATATTCTGGATTTTTCCGTTCACACGGAGTCATGCTTTGCTGATGAAGAAGGAGGTCCTCATCATTTGTATAGATATGCTGGCATCGTCGGCAGCGGTATTTAGGTTGCCTATGGCACCAGTAGAGATGTTCTCTATAGTTGAACAATTAGTAGAAGGTTGATACGACAGAATAGGCTCATCAGGTGTACTTTAAACGATGCATACTTGGCCAGCTGTGTTCCGAGCATGCGTTGTTGTGGTTGTATCTTTCTGGGTTGTACTTGAAGAATGGACATGCTAGCTGTAAGATCTCAGGCTCAGCCGGATCCTTACCTTTTCCCGGAGGTCCTCTTTCGTGATCCTTCTTGTCGCGGTCCTCACTTTCCGAATCCTCTTGATTTTCTTCGTTTGATTTCCGAGTTCGTTGTGAAGCTCCTTCTGCAAAGGACCCATTCGCGCGCGTTTGATTAATACTCGAATCTGGTCTTGAAGTTGGCTCCTCGGTGCTCTGGGTGATTCGTCTTGAGAGAGTGAGTTTGAACTTTGTACATCGAAAATCATTCCCGGTATCAACCAAGTGGTTCTCAGGGGATTTGGTACGATCTACCAAAACAAAAGAGCTGTCTTTGATCTCTGTGGATGGAGGGAGAATGTCACTAGCCTGTGGTTCTGTGCTGGTAACAGAAACCCCTTTCTTGGTATGTGATTTGATGTTTGTAGTCATGCTCTGATCCTCCATGGGCAGAAGAGATGGCAAAAGGGAGGCAACATTTTCAAGAGAACTTGTTAAGCTCCCTTTGTTGACACTCCTACCACTGCCGCTGGGACATGTTTTGGTGTCACCCACAACCGGCTTTATTGATTCTGGACGGAATTTGGACTCGAAGTCTCGTATATTTTTGTCAGCCCTGTCAATATAATAATAATTCCGATCTGTACTCTGGTAGCCACTGTCAGTCGACCACGACATTGCAAAGCATACTATTGAAGTAAAAACAACGTTTGACTTCCGCGGTATTTCTTCGCGAGGCAAATTGGTGATGGATTTTGACTACTTTTGAAACATAAAGATATATAATGAACATGACAGCTGATGCCGGAGCTCGCTCAGTATCCCTAAATATTGGGCTGTTTGATGACGTGGCAGCTGGAATAAGAACTAGTTTTGCGCCGATGCGCATAACGCTAACATGCAGCAATGGCACGGTGCAACACTCCAATGATAAACCCAGACCTACCCCCATACTATCACCAAACGCTAGCTGGATTTTTTACTTACTCAAGAAGGTAATGAATCACTGAAGCGGCCACTGGAGGAGACATACAAACGATTAGCGGGAATTATCACCTTGCGAAGTCAGAGGGTAACCGTAGCTCAAATGGAAGCAGGAAGATGAGTTATATGCATGGTCGTGGATTTACCAATATGAAGCACATTGGCCGAGATGCCACTTTTTCTTGTCATCTTTGACATGCCTCAAGCTCTAGATTCTGGTGGCGAACGCCACTGGAACGCCACCTGATCCTTGATCTAACCACGAAGGTAGCCGCTCGAAAGTCTCGAAAAAACCCAGACGAGGAATCTCTTAGTTCCACAGCTTAGGCGTCGATGTCTAAAATATGTTGAATTGTAAGATATCATGGATATATAGGACGTAGCTGGATACTGAAAATGAGCGCTCTCGTCGTGATCTAATACAGGTAGCTATGGCAGATATGCGCATTAACAGAATGTTTCAACTAATTGGTTATACATGTAGCTGAATTGGAAACATATGGTTGCATTGGAAACATGATCATATTTTGGCGACCGTGAATCACTGCTGAAATTATATTAACTATTATATCATCCCTTATGGCTTCATTAATCAAACAAAATTATGCAAGACCTTGCCAAAGCAACATTGCCAGGCCCAGTGCCAAAGAATTCGTCAGTGAGACGACGTTGGCTGCCGAGTTTTCTTTGTCGGTGGCAGAGTTCTGAGTAGCACTTGCGGCTCCAGTGCCGCTGGGAGTACTGCTGGCAGTTGCACTACCGCTAGCGGATGCCGTAGCAGATGATGAGGCGGAAGATGAGGAAGAAGGTGGTGGCTTAGGGCATGGGTTCGTGTATACGTACTGCTCGGGCGCGCCACTGCAAGTAGTTGTGTTCCCGGCATCGTATGTACCACTGGTGTAGATCCAGCAAGTGCCCGGCAGATACGGCGAGTTCTTTGAGTTGTGAGGGTTGAAGACGGCATAGGTGCAGGCATCAGCCTCTGCGCAAGCGCTCAAGCAGTGGGTTGCACCCGAGCTCGCAACGCAAGTGCTGAAGCAAGTATCCGGTGGCGAGTACCCGCAGATCGATGCGACGGCAGAGGGACTCGCAGTGGCCGCGCAGGCGCCGGCAGTCGATGTGGGTGTGCCCGCGCACACTGGCTTGTCGTAGACGGAGAGGTAAGGGTTGCTGCAGCCAGTGCTGGTGCCGGCGCTCGCGTCGTAACTTTCGCCTGGGTAGATCCAGCAGGTGCCAGTGCCGGTGTACGGGTTGGCAGCGGCAAATATGGCAAAGCTACAGGGCTGATGGCTATCGCAGTAGGCCAAGCAAGAGTCTTTGCTCTCGATGGCAGCAGCAATAACAGGATCCTTGTAGTCGCAGAGCTTGGTGATGAGGGAAGCTGTACAGCTTGGCGCAGCGGAGGTGGTACTGCTCGAGGCAGCAGATGTAACAGTCGATTGGGCAAAGGCGGCTGGGATCAGCGATAGGGCGGCAGAGGCCCAGAAAGAGTGAGTGATCTTCATCGTAGCAAGTGTAAGCGGTAGCGAGCGGTGGGTTTGAGGGAACACCGAAAGTCAAGATTGCTGGGGGAATGGTGAGATTATTTAAATACACTGTGGGCGTAAGTCAATTTGCTGGGTATAATGGGTAACGTTACGGGGCTGCTCATTTCTAACGCCAAGGATCCTGGTTAATTTTCCTCGAACCAATAATGTAGTTTTGCAACGAGCCCTACGCTTACATGACTCATTCAGATGCTGGCGAAGGCCGGGCCATTTGTTGTGATTGCTGTGAGTAGCAACGAATGTACTAGATACCTCTGCCGGGGCTATTGGTTTCGATGAGGCTAAGAGGTCTATACGACACGGTAGGAGGAGGCACTACAACAATCAAGGCCACAAAGTCAGCTCAGTGGTAAGGCACAATTGAATTGGATTCGATCGGGCTAGCCTCACTTGCACCCCGGGAGAACCTTTGTGCTGCAAGGGTCTGCTGATCCTTAAGGCACAGCCGGCTCGCTAAGAGGTTTGGAAGGCTCCGGGAATGCTTCGGAGGTAAGGCAACTCGTCGACGTGAATTTGCCCAGAGACCAAAATCAGGGAAACAAATACCAAGCCCTCAGAGACTAAGAGGGATTTCAATGTCCCGGTCTAGATACAAAATTGCTGCGTGATGAGTTGGTCATCTGCTGATTGAAATCAAGCCTATTCTTAATGAATATGGAATGTCGTCGCAGTCACCATTTGCTGCTGTTGAAATGGGAGTCATTCTGGGGTAACCGCACACAGAGGCACAGTTTCTTGGCGTGCTTCCAAACGTCAAACACAATACGAAATCCCCGTATTCATAGGCCAGCTTCCCATATAGCAGGGGTCAATGGACCACTAAGCCCCGAGGCAGGCTGGTTTAATGTCTGGAGGACATGTTTGTTTCCTGCAGCTTTCAATATATCATACTTAAAATTCATTCTCAAGTAACTAACTTTAATCATCTTTTCTTCTAAACATGAAAATTTTTCTCATTCTACCTTTTCTTCTACGCAAAGATGAGAGAATTTGCCCATCATATTAGTATTATTGGTAAAACACGTCTACCACCTGTAGAGCCTGTAACAGAAAAATCATAACAAGCACGGTAGACATATGAAAGAAAAGATATCTTTTTCTGCTCAATGCCACGTCGAGACTGTCTGATTCGTTCTCTTATTCGGGTAGTAGCTGACTTCGCTTCGCTGCATGCGTGAAACGACATGAAACTAACAAGAGAATGTATATGTACTCAAGGCACGTTTGACCATTAATAAAGTAGGATCTTGTTAAACGTAGTTCAGAACACCACCCGCTGTCCTAGTGAGCCAACCATTGGTCCCTAACTCTCGATGTGGTGATATTTCAATATCTTTCCGGTTGCATGAGGCATTGGGCTTGGCCTACATAGGTAGGTTTGATTTCCAGAGCCAGGGCGTCAGATGGCCCCTCGCACCGTGGCATTGCCCCTTCTTCTGATTCTCAGCCTATGGATCACCTTTATGTGAGTTCCGTACTATAAATCAGCAAGTACAAAAACCGCCGATGTGCCGGGGGTCCCAAACTATACAAGACCAGGTAATGCAAAAATCATACTGGAAACGCTAGGTGGCGACCCGTTGATCCTAACCCAGATCAACAAGTCTTCGACATCGCTCTAGTTAGTGCCCGGCATATCCACTCGGACGGACGACTCACCTAATGTTCGCTATGCTGTTTGCAGTTCGTATACAACTAAGCCACTGTCCACGTTTAAGATTTTAATCTCAATTTTACGTTCCCTGCATAGATATCGTGTATCTTCTTGCTCAATCCATAGGAAAGACAGACAAGCTATCAGTGTGAAGCAGACCCAGATTTCATTGGCGGATTCACCGCCTGCTCTTGAATTCGTGTCCCAGTTGACCCTAGGCTTTCCGAGCTGATACCCCAGCACGGGCTCTCTGTTTGGCCGCTCACATTTCTCATGGGGATTGTTACAGTTTCCACCATCGCACATCTCGGCAGTGCCTCTCCCGTGACTACTACTACTGGCCTGATAGGCCCTAACGCTTTTGCTACAGCGACATCTTCCCCAAATATAGACAAGCCACGTAGTATCATGTGTAAGAAGCCCATGTGAAAATGTTCCTGCAACTGACTAGGCTCACGACTTCCAGCTGATTGAATCGCTGGGCCCCGGTTTGGGTTTTGGGGTTACCGGGTTCATAGTATTGGGATTGCTATCTGGGTTGTTGTCCGCTGTGGGAAGCCGATACCATCTTCTACCTGTCGAGGAAACGGGCTACAACCTAAGGGACGGGTTTTCTCGAGGATCAGCGTTAAGAGGATATGCTGATATCGTCTGGCAAAGGCAGTTGCGTCAGGATTGGCTGTGTTTGGGACAGCTATCAAAGCTAGTTCTTGGGATAGCAAGGCATCTGGATGGGTGACTAAAATTCCTGGCAAGTATGTGCAGTCAAGAAATGTTCAATTAGATCGGTAGCGGCTCAGTATTCATCTATACCCCACTCAGATTATATAGCATTCGCTCACTCGGTTCCAAGAGCAGATCAGGTTTTGCTCCGATGGTTTTTAGCAATAGTGTTTGCCTGCTTGAATGGATCTATATTTATGGTACGAATGATGATGTTCTCTTTTGCATTTATTTGTTTATTTACATTTTTCTCACGTGCATATTACCCCTCACGCGTGTTGGGTTCTGGTTGGTCGAGGCCTCTTGGGCTGGCCAATGTCTTTAGCTGGGCTTCTAAGCTGGACCTCTCAACTCATCCTCATCACCAGCATTTTTGATTGATTTTATCGCTTCGCTTTTGGTGCCAGATCTCGTTCAACTCCGTAAGCGGTCTGCCCGTAAGGTTTATATCCGATCCAATTGGCAATATGGACGCAAACACGCCAACTGAAAAGAGATGGAGACGCTGGGCGCGACAAGCTGGTTGCTGCCTTGGTGATGACAACCAAACGCAAGAGCCCAACAAGCCAGTCAGTCACCGGGCCACCTTTCAAAAATCCATCTAGAGTATATTTTACATCTTTCTGACATAAAAATAATCATCTAGATTCCTCTCGAGACCGTCGCCGATGCGCAAAACATGCCCGGAATCCCTCCAACCTCGACGAGCAGCACTGGTCATGCCAACCAGCTCCCGACTTCTCCATCGCCCCCCGAAGGAGCGACTACAATATATAGTAGCAATACACAAGGGAACACGACACAAGCAGGCGGTGAATCACCCCAGATCGCAAGTCAGATTAACCCGGGGACTTCAGGCACCATGGCAATTAAGGGCTCCGACGCAGGTCCTCAAGACGCCACCGAGCTTGGGCCCTCAGGGCCCAACAAGATAGACTTATGGGGCAAGGCCTTAAGTCAGATCCAGCAGTCACAGGACAAAAAAAGTGTCGAGATGGTGGAAATATTTGTGCGGGCTTTGAATGACCCGGGCTCAGATGTGTCGGGGTCATATCCGTTCAGGTCGGCAAAGGATATCCAGAAACAAATGCAAGAATCGATTGCGGGCAAGGAAGCAAAGACCGAAAGCGACGGATGGATCATCACCATCGGGCAGAAAGAATATCACGTGCGGGAATTCGTTGAAAAGACAACGGTGATTCTGGAGAAATTCGCCGGCACTGTCAGTAAATTTATGGGTGCTGTTGATGTGGCTGTTAGCTATGATCCAGCCCATGCAGCTTTGCCCTGGGCAGCTGTGCGACTGGTTCTCACGGTATGTTGTCTCAATACGCATGGCATACATTAGTCAGTTGAAATTAACTGATTACAGGTTATAATTGCGGCCCACGAATTCAAGGGTAGAGTAGCTATTGGCCTTGCCAAAATCGCTGTCCTTGTCTCCCAATGTCAGATCTATGAAAGGTTTTACATGACTTCAGACACATCAATAGAGTTGGACAGAGGCGAGGTCGACAGCCTCGAAGAGGCTATCGTTACTGTCTACACACAATCGCTTTTATTTCTTGCCTTCGCGCATAAGAAAAGCAAAATGCGGGCCCTTAATGCCTCCTGGAAACGTTTCGACTTGGACGAATACTTCGAAAACCTCAAGGACGCGGGTGACGACCTTGTCCAAGCTGCAGATAACTGCCAAAAATTGCTTGAAAAGCGAACTGGAGTCAAAGTTGGAGAGGTTGTTGAATTGTTGCAAGACTTTGGCGCGACCATCTACGAACAAAGGTATGCCAAACTGATCTGTTGTGACATTTATTTACCACTGACAATATCCAGAGAACTCATTGTTGATATTGGCCAACGAGCGCTACTTTCCGAGTTGAAATGTGCCGATGGTGCTAATTATAACTCTGCGGAAGACCAAGCTGAGCCCAGATGCCATGAGAAGACAAGAATCGAACTGCTTAGAGCTGTTGAAACGTGGATGGATACCTCCGAGGAGAAGCCAATCTACTGGCTGCAGGGAAACGCAGGGACTGGCAAGTCTACCATTTCACGCACCGTGGCCGAGATTTTTGACGCCAAAAGCAAACTTGGTGCGAGCTTTTTCTTCAAAAGAGGCCGTGGCGATCGGGCCAGTGGCAGTCGCTTCTTTGCAACCATCAGTTCACAACTCTGCCGTAATCGCCCACGGTTTGCCCAAAGTGTCGCCAAAGCGATTTCCGAGGACCGTAATATTGTCACGGCCAATTACACAGACCAGCTCAAGAAGCTCATCCTGGAACCCATCAAGGCATTGGCCAGGGACCCGAATAAGTCTACGAGGATCTTGATCGTTGTTGATGCCTTGGATGAGTGCGAGGAAGATACGCATGTGAAGATCATGATAGAATCATTGGGCCAAATCAAGATGTTGAAAGAGTGTGGAGTTGACTTGAGACTTTTCATTACTAGTAGACCGGAAGTTCACATTCGGCGCGGATTCCAAGAGATTCTCGATTGTCAAAAGGAAGTGGTTCTTCACGACATATCAGGCGATGTGATCCAACAAGACATAACCATCTACTTGAAAGACGAACTAGCACAGATCAGAAACCGGCACAACAAGGGTATAAGTCAATTTGGGGAGCCGATAGAAGAAGACTGGCCTGGCGACGAGTGTATCAAGAGTTTGGCTCAGATGGCGACACCATTATTTATTTTCGCCGCAACCGTTTGCCGACTTCTGGACTGTGACAACCCGCGCGAAGAGATTGATCGTATTGTTTCTCAGAGACGAAAGCCACACGATCAAACACTGGACGGGGCATATGAAGCGGCTCTCGGACGTATTCTCAAAGGAAAAGAAAACAGCTCTACAGAGTGCAGAATAGTAGGAAATTTTCGCGTTGTTGTGGGCTCAATAGTTCTTCTTGAAGAACCGCTGTCGGTACCAGCTCTTGCACAGCTCCTAGGCACTTCGCCAGAGACCGTCTTCAACATGGTCACCTCCGTCAGCTCTGTTTTGAATGTCCCGCGGAATGAAAAAACCCCTGTCAAGACTTTTCACTTATCCTTCCGTGAATTCCTCACCAACAAGCAAAGAAATAAAAGTCCGAAATTGCAGATTGACGAAGATGAGACACACAGAGACCTGGCGAACAAATGTCTCAAACTCCTCTTGGAATCAGGTATCTTAAAAAATGATATTTGCGAGCTAGGTAAGCTCGATACACGGAATCAAGATGTAATACAAAACACAATTGATGGCAATCTACCACCACAAGTCCAATACGCCTGCCGGTATTGGGTACATCATACCAAGAAAGGAAACGTCAAACTCCATAATAAACACCCTGCATACGAGTTTCTGAAGAAGCATTTTCTCCATTGGCTTGAGGTACTAAGTCTAATCGGAAGGCTATCTGAGACCATCGGTCTTATACGAGAGCTCCGAGAACTTGTTGATGTAAGTTGGGGATAGCTCATGAAGTTAAAATGCCCGCTGACAGGAACTGATTTAGCCCAACCATGACGAAAAAGTGTTGGAGTTTCTACATGATGCCAACCGCTTTCTCCTTCACTCGTTTACGGCAATTAACCAGACCCCACTCCAACTTTACGCTTCGGCACTTCTTTTTGCTCCAACACATACTCGTGCCCGCCCCACCTTTTTGGCAGGCTCGTAAACTCACTGCCCTTAGGCGGTGCTGACTACTGAATCCGGCCGGCTATCGAATTCAGCTATATATCCGTAGGTTAAATAGCTTTAATTAACCCTTAATTAAGAAGTACTTTATATACCTAGTCTTAAGAATTTCTAGAGGATCTAGTATTCTAATATACTACTATTCTTATACTTTTTTTACTATTTTAAAATATCCCTTTTTTACTATATTATATAGCTTTTTTATATACCTATCTAATACAGCCTGAGTCTTTATAATTTTATCTCCCTTCCTCTTAATAATTATATTATAAGCCTCTAAGATCTTTAGAACTCCTTCTAACTATAGTCTATAGTTCTTTATATTTCTCTTTTATAATCTTACTACTATAGTATATTTTATATAGCTAAGATCTTACTATATTTAAATACCTATTATAATACTAAATAAAGTACTTCTAATAAAGCAGCCTAGTAGCTATACCTTTAAGGGACTAAAGAAAGGGTTAGTAAAGATAATCTTTTTAATCTTATTAGCTAACTTATTAAGTTAGTAATAAGTTATAAATATAGTTATTTTAGAAGAGGAGGGTTTATAAGCTAGTAATAATATATTAAGAGATTAATAATTAAGAATATCCTTTATAATAATAGAGTAATTAAGAGAATAAATTCCTAACTTCTTAAAAACTACCTTAATAGTTAACTCTTTAAAAGCCTTCCTTTATATCTCTTTAATAATTAAAAGAAAGTTAAGCTTAGTAATCTTAATAGTACTATTATAGACTAGCTAGTTAAGAGCTAAGTTATAATAATACTTATATAGCTAAAAAATATATATATTAAGTAACTGCAGAAGATATATAAGATTAGAAAATATACTAAAAAGAATAATTCTATTATTATTATAAAATTTAATAAATTAAGCTATATAATAACTATTATATCTATTAATAAGAAGAAGGTATTTAATACTAATTTAATTCTTTTATAAGTATTTATTAAAGTACTATAGCTAACTAAGAGCTAATTTATTATTTAAATAACTAGTCTTAGCTATAATAACTCTAGTTTATAGATTAAGATCCTAAAGCTTATAATACTAATTAGTATAATATATAAGGAATAAGAGAATAAGAAATATAAGAATAATCTAGCTGTTTATAGAGATAGCTTCTATAGCTATTACTAACTCTCTATTTTCTAGAAGAGTAAAATAATATACTCTTTTCCTCTTTATTATAATTATTATATTTAACTTTATACTAATTCAGAAGCTAGTCTTATCTATATTCTAGATATTATTAGGAAGAATTCCTTTATAGTTTATAATCTCCTAAAGCTACTAAAAGTAATTCTAAATAATCTTAATATTCTCTACTTCTGATATAGACTAACTGGTCTAACTTATCCGATCTAACTGATAGATCCGATTAATCCTATAGATCAGTCAGATTATATAATACAGATAGATCCAAAAGGATCTATTAGATCCAATAAGTTAGCTAGATTAATTTAAGCCTTTTATATATAACAGATTTATTATATAATAATTAGTAGTAATTCTATACTAGTTATAAGATACTATAATAATAACTATATTATACCTATTTTTATTTCTAACTAATCTAACTCTTCCTATCTAACCTGTCCAGCTGTATTATCCCCTCCTATTCTATCTAGCGGGAGCAGATAAATAGACTAGCCTACTTATAGTAAATATTATTATTTATTAAATCAGGATATTCTTATTCTAAAGTATTTAATTAAACTAATTAGAATATAATTAATTCCTTTAAATTAAATAGACTGATTCCCCCTAAAACCCAGTTTAATAAGGCTTATCTACCTGAATAGATCAAGTAATAAGGACCCTTTATAATAATCCTATAATACTAGAGAAAAAAAGCAGCTAAATACCTCTATCCTGTATTATCTACTCTAAAGAAGTAAACCCCTTAAATATACCTGGATATACCTTATATAGTAAAAATTATTAGACTGATCTTATTAGACTGATTAATCTAACCTCTTATAATATCCTTATCTAATCAGAATATATCTTTCTAAACTTAAATTTCTAAGTTAATATATTATAGACTTATCTAGTATAATATAATAAGCAGGTACTCCTTCCCTAATAATATAAATACCTTAGAAATAAAATATAAATTAATAGTTAGATATAGAGAATATAATATATCTATTATACCCTTCTAAACTATAGCTTCCTTCTAAGTATTATTTATATATATAATAAGTATAAAACTAATACTAATTCCTAATAAGATAATTTAGTTACTCTTACTAGAATCTCCTCCTTCCTCTTAAAGAAATATATAAACTAATTAAACTGATCTAAATTATCTGATTAATTAATTAAATCTATCTGAGAGAAGAGTTTAGATACTTTTACTAATACCCAGACCAGATATATCAGGTAATTAAGATAACCAGGGTAATATAGGTAATACCAGTAGAACTAGTAAAGCTAGTAGTAGTATACCCTAACTACCCCCTTTCTAAAGTTTTTTAGATACTCAGATAAACTAGTTAAGAATATATTTTAAAGACCTACTTAATTAAAGAGAGAATAACTAGTTAGTATAGAATAATTAATTAAATTAGGAAGGTACTATTAAGAACTATTAGAAACTAATATCTATTAGTTACTTTAATTCCGAGATAAATATACTTATATAACTAATAGCTATAGATATATACTAATCTTTATATAATATAGTATAGAGAAATATTAATCTATTTATTAAAAGTATAAAGAATAATACTTTTACCCTAGAGTATAGAGATTTTATTAAAATAAATCTAAACTAACTTTTTAAAGGAAAAGCTTATAAATAGTAGTACTTATTACTTATAGATATAGAATAATAAGTAATAAAACTAATACTTAATACCTAGTACTTTACTCTTTATAAGTAATTTATAATAGGTATAGCTAAAGTTAATAGTTAAATATATAGTATAAAATATATAATAGAAATATACTAATAGGGAGTAGATATTAAATTATAAGTAGCTTAATTAATATAGATAGTAAAAGCTATAGGGTTTAAAATACTATATTAATAGGTAACTAGGGTATAGAATAATCTTAAAGTAGGTCTGAAGGAATAAGTAGTTAGGCTTATACTAGAAATACTATTAAGTATATAGATATTTTACTTATATAAGAAGTAGTAGTTATAATATTTAAATCTAATAATAGGTATATTCTTAATTAACTCTAATATTATATAAAATCCTCTTTAACTAATAAGTATAAGTTAATATAATATATTATACTATCTAAATAATATTATATATTACTAACTAGCTCTACTAGTAAATATATACCTACTGTACTAATAGTAAATAGGAAATCTATACTCAGTATATAATTAGTTATTTAATACTACTAATAATAGCTAGTAAGTTACTACTATATTAGCTAATACTACTCTAGATAAGGCTAATAGATACTAGGGTAGTTATAATTACTATAATAATCAGAATAATTATAATAATAGAGGTAGATATAATAATAGAGATAACTATAATAGTTATAAAGAGAATTATAATTATAATACTAGTCTGAATTAATAGGTATAGAGAGAAGATAACTATAGAGGAAATTATAATAATAATTACTCAGGATAGAACTAATATAAAAAATATTACTTAAAAGATCAGTTTTAGTAGTAAGGGAGAGTCTTTTACTTATAATATAAGCAGGGTATATAATATAACTAGTAATTATTCTATTAGTACAGATAATAGATTCTGAGAGGAAATTCTTATAATATTAAGGATAAGAATAATATATATATAGCTATTAAAGATAATAGATTATCTGGTTTTAAAGGTAGTCTATATAGATAAGATTATTTAATAGTAAAGGAGTTTAAAATAGAAGATCTAGATATAGATAATTATATAGAGGAAATATAAGAAGAATTATTATACTTAGTAGTTCTATAAATTATAAACTAATAAAACTAATCTAATATAAGGAATATAATAACTAGAATATATTATATCTTATAACTTATAAGTAGAAGCTTAGTAATCCTATCTACTGATTTTAATACCTTAAGATTAAGAAAAGATAAAGAAATAAACAGATTAATTCTATTAATAGACCTACTGCTAAATAATAAAACTAATCCTAGTTAAACTCTAGTAATACTTACTAAGTATACTTATAGGAAATATAATAAGTTATTTCTAAGTAGAAATAAATTAATAAGATATATCCTATCTAATATATATATAGAACCTTTACTACTGATAAGAGAGAACTAAAATAGGGAGTTTAGCTGATCCTAATTAGTTAAAAATAAAATTACTAAAGATAGATAAGATAGTAATAAAGTAATCCTAATAGATAGATTACTAGATAGTACTATATTTTATATAGTAACTACTGAAATTATATAAATAGATTATATAATTAATAGAGAGAACTTAGCTAATAGACTAGATAGCTATAGTATAGGATTTATATTTACTATATAGCTATAGATTGTTAAGGCTAGAAAGTATAATAGTTTATAATTAAAATTCTTATATATAAAAGTTAGTATATAGTTCTATCTAAATAGAAAGCTAATAATAGTAGTAATTAACTCTAGTTATTCTAATATTCTAGTAGATTAAGAATAGATTAGGGAGTATATAGTTAAACTATATTACTTTAAAACTCTAATACTGAAAGTTATAAATACTATAGGTAGAATAATTATAATAGAAGAAAAAGTCTGTTTTAACTTTTATATAACTGGATATTTAGATAATAGGGATCTATAGGGATACTTTATAATAGAAGTATAGGTTATTAATAATCTAAAACCTAATATACTTCTAGGAATAAACTTTCTGAATAAGTATAGAGTAAATATATTTATTATCTAATAGAACCTTATAATTATATTATATTATAATATAATAATACTATTTAAATTAATATATAAAAAGAATTATAAGAGCTAATAAGTTATAGTAGTATATAATATATTAATCCTAGTATATTTAATAGATTAGATCCTTATATAATATAAGAAACTGACTTTATATAATAACTACTTTATAAAATAGATTCTATATTTCTAATCTGATAACCTAGTATTAAAAGATTACTTATATATAGTTAGAGAGTCTGAATTTACTACTAGTACTAGTTAGGTAATAGTAGTAAATAACTCTAA
This sequence comes from Clonostachys rosea, assembly GCA_026958235.1. Classification (NCBI taxonomy): domain Eukaryota; kingdom Fungi; phylum Ascomycota; class Sordariomycetes; order Hypocreales; family Bionectriaceae; genus Clonostachys; species Clonostachys rosea. The sequence continues at coordinate 2,292,461 of CP110208.1, forward strand.
TAGTTCTATAAAATTTATATAGAAAATAGATATTAGTATAATTACTAATTTTAATAAAGCTAATATAGTAGATATATTATAGACCTAGGCTAAAGCCCTATAGGCTATATTAAATAGTAAAAGTAATATAAATATATCAGAGGATAACTTTATATTAAATATATATCTTAGTATAGAAATATTAGATCTACCTAATAGATCTAATAGATCTAATAGATTAGATCTATTTAATCTATTTAAATATAATATCTCTTAGAAATAGTAATCTCCTGGAAAACTATAAGATATAGTAGAAATTATAACCAGGGAAGATATATATATTTATACAGTAGATAAGAGATAAGCTACTAAGCTGAAGGAGATATTAGAGGTAGTAAATATATAGAAAGATAGAGAAATTATACTAATAGAAGAGAAAGAGAAAATATAGATTAATCTTATTAAGAGATAGTAAAATATAAAAGTATTAGCTAAGATATATCTATTAGGTATAGAGAATAGGAAAGTTCTTAATAAAAAATATAATAAACTATATAACTAAAGTAAAATAAACTAAATAGACTAGCTAATAAGATTCTATAGTTCTATTTTTATAACTTAGAGAATTATTAATAGAGTATATAAGCTAAGAGTAGTTATTAACTTAAGATAAATTAACTAGGTATCTCTCCTGGATATATACCCTATTCCCAGCTAATAGAATATAATTATAAGAGTTTAAGGGAAAAAGTATATATTAGTATTTAATATAAGGGTATTCTTCTTCTAACTATCTATTTTTTCAGATTATAGAAGTTAGATATATATTATAAACTAGAGGGATATAGAGGTATCTAATATTATAATTATAGACTTTAAAAACAGCCTGTTCTATATATAAAGATTTATAGATTATTAATTCTATAAATATAAGGATTATTATACTATATATATTAATAATATTATAGTATTTAGTAATATATTTAATAAATATATTAAATATATTGGAAAGATATTTAAAATATTTAAAGATATCTAATTAGTAATCTTACTGGATAAATCCTTCTATAGCTACCTATTAGTAATACTACTAGAATTTAAAGTTAATATATTTAGTCTGTTTACTATAATAGATCAGACTAATATACTTACTAGGCTTAAAATACCTACTATATTAGATATACTCGAGTTATATCTTAGAATAGTAATATTCCTATACTGCTTTATCCTGTTTTTCTAATAGAAAGCAATCCCCCTTAAAAAGAAAAAAACAGAGCTACTAGCTACTCTAAGAAAGAAAGGAGAGATTATATAGAAAATAAATAAAAATATAAGATTATAATATATTAATATAGTTAAATTTAAACTAATAGATAATAAGAGAGAGGTCTTTTAAGTACTCTAAAAGTACCTATTAAAGAAAATAACTATATACTACTATAATCTAAATAAACTAATCTTTTTTAAAATAAATATAAGCAGATAGGGAATAGATCTATTTATATTCTATCTTAATCTAGATATTTAGAATAGTTATTCTATTCCTATTAAGAATATCAGACCTATTCTATTCCTTAGCAGGTTATTAAGTAAGTTAGAAAACTAGTACTAGATAATAGAACTAGAAACTATATACCTAGTATAGATATATAAAAAATTATAAATAATAGTTATATTATATTAGAAACTACCTATTATTCTCTCAGACTATATAGTACTAAAAGATCTAGTTAACTATACTAATATATTAACTTCTGATATAGTTAAGATAAACCCTTATCTAATAAATATATCTATATTTCTTAGTTAATTCTAACTCGATATTAGGTATATCCTAGGAAAAATAAATATTATTCCTAATATATTATCCAGATTACTAGTAAAAGATAGAGAAATATCTAAAGAAAATATTAGTAAACTAGATAATATTTAATTAAATTTCTACTTTATATTATACTTAACCGGAATATCTGAAGAAATAAAGATAAAATTTATTAATAGTTGCTAGAAAGATAAAAAAATAAGATAGATCCTTAAAATAATTAAAACCAGATAGCCTAAGAATAATATAACTAATCTGTAGTCTAAGACTGAATAAATTAAAATACTATTCTTTATAGAGAATAATCTACTGTATTAAATAGAGTTTAATAGATAAGTTAAACTATATATCCTGTATAACTATATTAAAGATATTCTGAAAATAGTATATAATAATTACTTCTATATAGAATAGGAAAAGATCTTATAAGTACTAAAGGGATATAGCTTCTATTACTTTATAAAGAGGATATAGAGCTATATTAGATATTATCTAAAATATAAGGTATATTAAATAAGCTATACTAAATACCAGGTAAACTATAACTAATTAATTTAAACCTATAGCTGTTTTATACTATTATAATAGACTTTATAGTTAGTATCCCTGAAGTACTATAGGAATATTTATTCTAATATATAGCTAGATAAATACTATTATTTAGTATACTACTAACTATATCTTATAAATAGTTATAAAAAATAATTCTTATTTCCAGCTATTTTAACTACTTAGTTAAGAATTAGGTAATAATTATATTAAGAGTATTACTACTCTGTAACTAGAGTATTCTATTAATTATAATTAGTAATAGGGATAGGAAGTTTATATTTAAGTTTTAATTATATCTCTTTAAGTTACTAGAAATAGACTTATTATATAGAATAAGCTATTACTCTTAGATAGATAGATCTTCCGAAAGGAAGAATTAGATAGCTAAAATAGTACTAAGATATTATATAGTAAGCTCTAAAGTTCTATAGATAGAAGTCTTACCTATATTATAATTCGCTCTAAATAATATAAAGAGTATAGTAATTAGCAGAAGCCTAAATAAGTTAGTAATAGGTTTTAAGCTAAAGGATATTACTAGTATATTATTACTACTGAGAGACTATAACCTATCCTCTATTAAAATTATAAGGAAGCTATATATAGAGGAGGCTAAGTATATAGTAGACTTTATAAATATAGAAATAAAAAGAAGATATAATAGATTATATAATCTGATCTAATTTAATATAGGTAATATAATCTATATAAAACTCTACTATAGTTATACTCTACTAGGAAACCTACTCTAGAAATAGTTATAGTAGTATACCAGACTATTTAAGATTAAAAGAAAAAAAAGACCCTCTAATATATAAACTTATCTTACTAAGTACCTTTAAGATATATCTAATTATCTCTATTACTTATCTATTATCTATATCTAAAGATAAAGATCTATATAGTAGAGAAGATAAACTTATTAGCTCTATTAAGATTAAGAGAGAGAATAAATAATAGGAAGTTAATAAGATTATTAAGAAATAGATATACTATAGGGTAATAAAATATATAGTTTACTAGAAGGGATTTAGATATAAGTATAACTAGTAGATTATAATAATAGAGTTAGAAGAGACTATATCCGAATTAGTAGCTAAGTTTAAGAAGAAATAGGTTTAAATAATTAAGGAGAATATAATATACTAGAGCAGATAACTAAGGAGGTAAGAAAGACTACTTAAACTGCTTAAATTATACTAAACCTATCTATCTAATTAATTATACTATACTAGTTAGCCTGCTTTTACCTTATTCTGTTTATTAGCCTACTCTTATCTATCTCTCAGAATTCCTCCGCTCTAACCTATAGGTAAGATTATACTTAAAACTACTAAAAAAATAGAAATATAAAACTTCTTCTTTTTATATATTATATCCTTACCCTCCCTATAGATAGTATCCTATTCTTATCTCCTATTAAGTATATATATTAAGATATACAGCTATAATAAATATTATCTCTACTATATATTATTTAATATTTCCTAGCTAGATATAATAGTATCTATTTATAATAAAGATTATATTAAGAAATAACTATAGTATTTATATAATAAGTTTAATAAGTATATCTATCTAAATAGTAGTTAAGTACTATCTCCCCTTATAGAATAGGAAAAATAATATAACCCTGGAAGAAGTTATAGACTTATATAAGGAATATATAATTAAGAAACTACTAATAGAAATAGTTAAAGAAATAAGTAAGGAAGTAATTAATACTATAACTTAGAAAATAATTATATAACTATTTAGTATAATAGAACTCCCTCTAAATTAATATCCTAATATATTTAAAATACTAGTAATAAAGTACTATACCTATAATATCCTCTGCTATATAAAAAATAATAATCTAAGAGTAACTAGAGATATATTTACTAAAATTAAAGAAATAAAGAGAGTAACTAAGAAAACTAGAAAGAATATTATAATTCTATAGCTGAATATTAGAGTTATTATAGTTATAAAGCTGCTATATATAATCCTAGGCAGTATATAAGATAAACTAATAAAATATATTATTTTATACTATCTCTATAAGAAAGTACTAATAGTAGTTAAGATATATAATAAGCTAATATATAGAGAACTTTTTATTATTAAGAACTATTCTAAAGAACTTTTATATATTAGAAAGATTATTAGAAATAATATACCTAGCTAGAAAAGTATAGTTATACTTATTAAGGCTAATATAACTAAGTTTTTTACTAGAAAGACCTATCTTATTTATCTTATTAAGATAATTACTTATAATAATAATAAAGACCCTGAGGTTACTAAAGAAATATAAGTTAGGTATAAAGAAAAAAAGATAATTACTAGGGATAAAGTACTTATAAAGTATAGCTTTCTCTTAAAAGTTAGTAACCCTGATTATATAGACTAGCTAGGTCTTAAAGTAGAAATTAACCTAATAGATAAGTATAAGCTTAAGATATTACTATAATAGATTAAGGAAAAATTACTAGAATAGATAATATATATAGGAGTAACTAAACTATATAAGTAACTAACTATAATAATAGATACTAATATTATAAGCTATAAGAGTAAAAAGCCTAAAGTTACTAATATCCTACTATATTAGTTCTATAATCTGATATAGGATTTAGAGAACTATACTTATACCTTAGTATTAGTAATAGAGAACTAACCTGAGTACTATTAACTTTAAATTCTTAGTTAGTAAATAAAAATAGTAGCTGCTCAGATATCCTAATATATTAGTAATATAAAGATTAAATAGAGTAGCTAGTAATAATAACTTAAGAGTAAGGAATTACTATAAAAGATAGTTAAAGAAGTAGTTATAACTACCTTAGAGGTATATAATACTATATATACTACTAATCTAACTAGTTAGATAGTAGAAATTAAGAAGCTAAAGTCTGCTATTACTAAGTAATTCTATAATATACAGAGGAGTAATATTAAGGTACAGGAGAAAGATATAATAATTAAATAGTAAGCCTAAATAATTAAAGTAATATAGATAGAGATTAATAATCTGAATAAAGCTATCCGCTTTTAATATAATATAGATAAGCAGATAGATAACTCTAATCTCCCCCTTAAGAAGTACTATTAATAGAATAGATATAAAAGTCCTTTAAAGTACTAAGCTAGAACTAGAATAACTAAATATTAAATAAATAAAAGGGGTAATTTAGTTTTAGTAGAATATAGTATATAGGAATAATTATATAAAGGAAGATATTAAGATATAGGAAACTAAGTATATATCTAAAAAGGGGTAATAAGGTATTAGCAGAAGGTAATAAATATATTAAAGTTATATAAATAGAATATTAAGATATAAAGGAATAGCTAGATCTAAGAATATTTAGAATAAATATCTTTTTAAAAGGGGGTACTTAATATAGACTAACTGGTCTAATTTATCCGATCTAACTGATAGATCTGATTAATCCTATAGGTTAGTTAGATTATATAATATAGATAGATCCAAAAGAATCTATTAGATCTAATAAGTTAGCTAGATTAATTCAAGCCTTTTATATATAATAGATTTATTATATAATAACTTCCTTATATACTAAGTTAAGTATTTTTTAAGATCTAGATAAATATCTATAATATTAAAAGAAGTAAGTTACCTAGTAAGACTTAATAATATAGATTAGTATTATATTATCAGGGTAATATTATACCTAGATAATTATATTAGCTATATTATATATAAATTTATTTTATATAGCTATATTAATACTATTAAGATAATTAATATAGTTATAAAGAGCTTTTTCTTTAATAGCTATAAGTAGTCTATTATAATTTTTATTCTCTTTATACTTATATAGTATCTTAATATAATCTTATAATATTATCCTTATAACCCTGAATAATTTTACTATATAGTAGAGAGAAATTCCCGGATTTTTCTTATAATAGTTAAGAGTAGTATCTATCTTATATATTTTACTCAGCTTTAATTAACTATTATTTAGCTGTATTTTAATAAGTAGCAGTTAAATTATATAATATATAGCCGACTTTAGTATCCGGCCGGATTCGGTGGTCAGTACCGCCTAAGGGCGGTGAGTTTACGAGCCTGCCAAAAAGGTGGGGCGGGCACGAGTAGTATAGTCAGGAAACTTTTTGAAGATGACATCAACTGGGTAATACACAAACCAACTGTGGAAAAGGATTGGAGTCCTTGTCTACAAACAATAGACCACCAGTCCAGGGGCAGCTCGGTCTCGGTCTCTGGGAATGGCAAGTTAATAGCATTCGGAAGCCTCGATGGAAGCGTCAAAGTATGGGACGCGTCAACAGGCGCACTTCAAAAAACACTTGGGAGTGAGCGTGAGGTTGTGTCAGTCACGTTCTCCTTCGGCAGCGAGCTGATCACCGCAAGAGCACGCGACGGCACGATCAAGATCTGGAACACGGAAACGGGGCGTCTCCAGCGTACGTTCCAAGGCAACAGTGACTACGATAGCCCCGGCTCGGGCGCATATTCTCTGGCATCTTCAAATTCCGGGCTAATAGCTTCGTTATCGTATAATGGGATAATTGAAATTTGGGATGCATCAACCGGGAGGCTTCAAAAAGCATGGAAGGGCTATGAAGAACCTGCGCTAATTTGTGTGTCATTCCGGGGGGACGGCAGGCTGGTAGCATCAGGCTCAAGTGACCGCACGATCAAGGTTTGGGACGCCGCCACGGGGGAACTTCAGCACACACTCACAGGCCACAAGGACTGGGTCCGATCAGTGACTTTCTCAAGCGATGGCAAACTGCTTGCCTCAGCATCGGATGATGGAAGCATTCAAATTTGGGACGCAACAACGTGGAAACTTCAGCACACACTTACAGGCCACAAGGGCTGGGTCCAATCAGTGGCATTCTCGCAAGACTGCGAAATTCTGGCCTCAGGGTCGGCTGACAATACCATCAAAATTTGGAACTTGGTGACAAGAACACTCTACTACACACTTGCGGGCCATGGTGGCAGTGTCAGATCGATCGCTTTTCCAGAAAATAACAAATTATTAGTATCGGCAGCAGACGACAAAACTATAAAGATTTGGGATATCACTAAAATCAAAACCCAATCTGCCTTTGAAAGCCATACTAAGGGTATCACATCAGTAGCTTTCTTGGGTGATGGCACTCTAATAGCATCTGGATCAGACGATGAAACAATCAAAGTCTGGGATGCCGAAAATGGATCATTGAAATGCACACTGGAGGGCCACAACCGTCCAGTTACAATAGTAGCATTCTCCGCCGATAACAAACTGATTGCATCTTTATCACTGAATCATGGAACAGTTATAGTCTGGGATACAGCTAATGGATCAGCAAGATACACACAAGAAGGCTATGATGGCATGATCCATTCAGTAGCATTCTTAGCCGATGGCAAACTGATAGCAATCGGGTTATCGGATGGAACAGTTGTAATCCTAGATGCAGCCAATGGATCATCCAAGTACAGATTTAAGAGCTGTCATGGTACACTAGCAGCATTCTCTGCCGATAGCAAGCTGATCACATCTGCATCAAAATACAATACAATTGAAATCCGGGACGCAGCCAACGGATTGATAGAATATACACTCAAGGGCCACAGCGACTTAATCAACTCAGTGGCATTCTCGGCAGATAACAAGCTTATAGCATCTGCATCAGATGATAAGACAGTTAAAGTCTGGGATATAAAAGAAAGAAAAGTCAACAAAACTATCCACGTTGGTGAGAGTTATAAGCATCTGTCATTCTCCAACACCAACTTACTTATGCTTCAAAAGCCGGGGCATATTGTCATAAACATCAATGCAATCCCGGATAATGGAGAAGGCCAAGTTGAGGTTCAAAACAGTATGATAATGGAACCTGGCACCAACGACCCGCCGGAGATCAAGCCCACATCCCAACACGCAGTCGTGCTACAGCCCCACGGCTGTAGTCTAAGCGGAGAGGCGGAATGGGTGATGTGGAATGGACAAAAAGTGGTCTGGCTTCCTCCGGGTTGCCGCCCAACTCCTGCCGAAGCGAAGTCCTATGCCATATCACCCTCAGGGGAAACGATTGCCATTGGTTCTTCATCAGGCAGATTATGTCTCATGGGCAGTTTCAAGACAAAGAGAGCTCAGTGAAATCCGGATAGTGATCGCCTCTACGATAGTGAAAGCAAAACATCTCCACCCAACCAAACATTAGCCCATGGAATCCCAAACACGCGTTACGGCACCAAAATTCAGACAGCAATTACTTATCCCTATAGAAGACAGTTGGGTTGGGTGCACAGCAATTACAGCCCATAAATAATGCTAGTAAAAAGATTCCATATATACCTCTTAATGATTTATTCACATCAATCCTCAATAAGCAATCAGTAAAGTATTATGGTAGGTAATTAGGAAATTATGTTGGGCTTGGTGCTGCTATTCATCATTCAACTCTTTCTCTACAGAAGCGCTTTCGCCCATATGACCGTCGTCATCATGCCTGACGCACACTCCGTTGCCAGTATCGTCGCATTTCTCACCATGATGAACACAATATTGAGTGGTTTTGCAGACGGGGACAGCACTGCCGGGGTTTTGGGTCTTCATGTATCGAGTGAGTCCGTTTACATACTGGATTGCTGGCATTGTAGCAATAGATCTTCATGGACAAGAAGCCATCTGCTCTTCAGATGAGTTGCTGGTCTTTGATCCTACTCAATGAGCTACTTGTGAACAATATATTGATCTAATGCTGCAGCAAGTTGTCGGGGTTTTGCAGATATCAGAATCCACTTCAGACTGCCAATATTGTGCTTACCGTAAAGCTGATCGATATCTCTCAGCCTGAGATATGTTGGAGCGATCGTTGGATGGATTTCGGTATCATGTGTGTGTTTGTTATTGCCACTTATATTACTATTATTTTGTATGATGCAGTTGGAGTTAGAAAATGGTCGTTTTCTACTCTCCGCCACTTGAAGAGGCAAATGTGTAGTATTATTGAAGTTATTTTTTTTGCTCTGATACACCCAAGATAGTCCAAAACACTAGATCAAACGTATAAGAGCAAATTATAGATGCGTGACAAGAAGCATCAAGGGCAAATTATAGATTTGTAACGATGGCAGTTAATATTCAAGACAGGGTTCATATGTAGAAGAATAGCATAGAAAGTCGTTTTGCTATCTCTCGGCTAAGCTGGCCGTCCTTAGAGAGTAAGCGCACGCCGTCGAGCCAACGATGTACCGAATGATTCCAATTGATTGTTCAAGGTTCTGTTTCGAGTGGTAGCAATATGACTAACAAGCAGATTCTATATGATATTATTCTATTACGGTAGAACTGGAGTCAGATGTTCCCAAGCTCTTCACCAAAGAAGCCAAGCCTAGAATCCCTTCCAGCTTTCTTGCTTCAGAGCATAATTAACAGCGGCGGAAACATTATCAGCGATCCAATCTGGTGTGTGTGTCGGGTCTCCGCGAGCTGGATTCCAGACTCCTGTCCTGACAAGGATAGACTTCCATGAGGCGCCATCAGAGCTATTATACTCATTGGCTCCTCTGATATCGCTCTCCGGGTTATCCCCAACCATGTATACACGCTGAAGGGGTAGCACGTCAGACGAAGCACTCTGGCCTAGCAGTGCCAGTCGGTGAGAATTCAATACTCTCTCTGCGTACTCGTAAGTGTACGTGTAAGGCTTCCCAATGGTGCGGCAGTTCAGCTCGCTGCCACCAGTGACCTCACTCCAGACACCGCGAAGCGCTCCTTGGAAAGCACCTTGGCCGAACCTAGGCTGGTGGTAGGCGGCGCTCCAGAAGAGATCAGGGTTCGAGAAGAATAGAGGTGGCTGGCCATCCGATTGCCAACCTCGATCGGGAAGGTCGGACCGCCCATTATTGGAGGAGTAGGTTCCCAGAACGCCATTCTCCGAGAGGAGCAGGTCGACGATGATCTGAATATCCAAGGCCCAGTCGCGAGGATCGTTGAAGACGAAGATACCATCGATCTTGAGGTCACCATTCGGGAGAGGTTTCGCAGTACTGGCGTATACAGATTCCATGAGAGGCTCAAAGGGCCATATTGAGGGGTAATTCAGGAGGATATCGGCAGGTGTGATTACGTTCTTGAATCCATACTGCTCAGCAATGGTGCGGATCTTCTCGGCGTTGGAACCTGTGACGAGGATGTTTCGGTCGTGTAAGTCTCCTACAAGCTGCTGGAAAGGGGTATGAGACTGGACGAAGTTGTCAACGGACAGGGGGACTTTGAGCTTGTCGCTCAAATCGGCGACTCTCTCCGACTCATGCTTGCCGCCACCATTGGTGAGCAGGATGAAAGGGACTTGATGAGCCTGGAGATGCCGAAGTGTTTCGGTAGCACCAGGAATGGGTCGCGACTCATGTAGAAGAACACCATCGATGCTGCAATTTCATCCAGCGGTGAGTCAGTATGGGTTGGCAACACTGGGAAAACTGGTGGTACACAGCTTGTGACTGACTCACTCAAAGGCGAAAGCGAAGGGCGCAGTTCTCTTGGGGGCCTGTGTCTTGAACGACCGGGTAACGGGGCCCCTTGATGGTGCACGGATGGATCGGTGCAGGCTCTGGTGGAAAAGCCCAGCTGAGACACGGGCCCCGTTTCGGAGGACAGACATGGCGGACGTGGTGCTATGCTGCAGCTTACGGCGAAGGACGAAGAAGGGCATAAGATTTGTTGGTTGCGGTGTTTTGGCGGAACTCCACTGAGTCAAGCGAGATAAATCACGGCGCTTTCCCCTTTACGATCGCGGAACGTGGCTACCCTGCACCGTCTTGGAAGACTGACCCTGCATCTGCATGTACGCGTTGCGTCGGCCTACATCGAGGAAGAGTGAAGACGAGGGGCAGATAAGCTTCATAACTCCTGTGAAGATTCATCAATGACCGCCTTTGAATTGTTGCCTCGAGCGTTGGCGGCAACTCAATTCAATTCGGCAGTTGACCCACATCACGCCAGGATTGAGGCAGGATGATTGGCCTGACAATCTGATCCCTGCACGTGGTGATATCATGAGTCAGCATAGTTCGTACAATTGTTCTTGTCGCCCAGCGTTTGAGGCGATGCTACCTACCCCAGACATAACTCATAGGAAATATCTAAGAGGCATCCAAATTGCTCAGATTAGATGGTGCCTCGAGTTGAAAATTTGAGAGGCTGTCTGACTTGAACTAACTCACCTAGAATCGAAACTGAATCGGCTCATTTGATTACATTGCTGCCACAGCTGGTCCTTTGTTAACGTTCAAGAGAACTGGGGCCAAGCCTCTCCACAAAACACGGTGGATGGAATTCATCTCCTCCTGCTCACAACAGTTTCTCACAATATTCGCAGAATCAAGAGTTTCTACCATCAGCAAGAGCGCAAATTTAATTTCTAGTCCCCTCTTACATGCAGACGACCGTAGACGTGTGAGAGAGAATTAGAGCTGGCCTGTATTTTGGGCTTGTTGGACAATAACGCTTTTAGTGGGGATGTGATGGTGGATGTGACTGAGCCCTCATCCAATGTGAGATTAAGGTGAGTGCTGATATCGAATCCTGGTCAATCAGGCATTGTTTCATCAAATGCCGAGTCAGCCTGGCATTCTTGAGCATAATCAGGTTCCATTTACTGGTAATCGGTGCCGCTGGACCAAAATCGGACCCAGCGTCGTCTGGTCCCGTTGAGTCAATAAGCACCAATCAATGCCCATGCTGACAGGGCTCGGCGATTAATTCTTTGGGTCAGAAGGGAGATTGCTGGTTACAGAAACTTGCTCACTTTCGGGCCCCCACACGATCGTCCTCAGGTTTGTCTCTGTTATATTCTGTGCATGCGGTGCCCTGACACGTTGTGCTTCATCATTTCCAGAAGCGGAAGCCTAAGCGCTGTTCTACAACGCTATTTCGCTTGTCCGACCTCTGTTCTGAAACAATGGAGTTTGGACATGGGATTAAATCCGAGTTGCCCTTGTTGTTGCTTTTGCGAGCCCTATTCGAAGCGAGACACAATGAAATCAATCATCCATCCGCCCATTGTCCCCATAATGAATCACTGATATAAAGCTCTTCCTCAAGACGAGATGTCTCTGCATTACCTGCATTCCCTCACCTCGAATTTTTATTTTATTTTACTTTTTTCTCTTCTCTTCACTCCTTTTGATAAGGTAGACAAACACTGACCACAATGTCACTCATTTCCAACTCCAGCGCTTGTGCGGCTGGCGCCTTCTCGGCGTTGACTCCAGTATATGGTACTGAGATTCTCGCTGTGCATGCCTCTGTGGTATCCAACTTCACAATGGAGGCCGACTCTTCGCTACGATACACCTCACCCTCAGTAGTAGCTCAAGGATTATCATTCTGCAATGTCACCGTTGTCTACACTCACTCAGACACTGATGATGAAGTATACGTTGAGGCCTGGCTTCCTCCGTCGGAGAGCTGGAATGAGAGGCTTTTCACTGCTGGTGGGAGCGGGTTTGGCGCTGGTCGCTTCCTGGTCCCATACACCGGCATGGCTGGTGCTCTCACAGAGGGTTTTGCAACCGTCACTTCGGATGCCGGCCTGGGCAGTACGCTCGACGATGTTACTGGTGCCCCCTGGATATTGAAAAGCCCGGGCAACGTGAACCTGCAGCTGGTTCAAAATTTTGGCTCAACTTCGCTCAAGGAAGAGGTAGACACACTGACCAACCTTACATTGCTCAATACCGAATCAAAATGAGACTGACATAGGATTAAGGCTGTTCTTGCCAAGCAACTGATCGAAGCGTTCTACGGCAAGAAGCCTGAGTATAGCTACTTCAACGGATGCTCCCAGGGTGGACGACAGGGCATGGCCCTCGCGCAACATTATCCCGAGGAGTATGACGGGATCCTCGTGGGCGCACCAGGAATCAACCTGCCCAAGGTTGTAGGCAGCATTTTCTGGCCCCAGCAAGTGATGAACGAGATCGGAGAACACCCCCACGACTGTGAGATCGATGCCATCGTTCATGCATCCATCTCTGTTTGCGACAAGCTCGATGGCGTTGAGGATGGCGTTATTGCCGAGTACAAGAAATGCGTGGATACGTTTGACCCCTTCGGCGAGGTCGGCAGGAACTTTACGTGCTGGCCTTCTGGCGAGACACGTCTGATCAGCGCGTCCGCTGCAGCTGTGGTGAACGCTACGTGGAGAGGAATGCCACTGTCCGGAAGGCAATCCTGGCCCGGTCTGAACCCAGGAACCAATCTCACCGGTACCACTGGGTTCCAAAACGGTATCTGCCGCACAAACTGCACAGGCGACGGGGCGTGCTCAGGGCTGTACAACACGCTCGGAAACAACTGGATGAAGTACTTTGGAGCCAAGAATCCCGACTACAGCATCGACAATCTTACACGGGCTGAGTTCCAGGGTTTTGTGCGTCTGACTGCTCAGGAGCTGGCGTCATATTTCCAGACGGATGACGCGGATCTGTCTCCCTTGCAGCAAGCTGGCGGTAAATTGATCAGCTGGCATGGTACTGTGAGTTTATGTTTCAATCCTCAACACCCTTTTCCACTCTCATGCTGACCCGTATCCCCTCTTTAGGCTGATGATGGTGTTCCCCCTGAGGGCACGGCCGAATATTTCCGCAGGGTCAAGGACTTGATTCCCGAAGTCGGCGACTTTTACCAGCACTATGAGATCGCCGGTCTTGCCCACTGCGCCGGTGGATCTGGCGGGCAGCCTGTCGAGATGTTCCAACAGTTGCGCGCCTGGGTTGAGAATGGCACGGTTCCCGAGAACTCCCCAGTCACCTACACAGGCCCGGATTCGAGTGTTTGGAAGCGTATCATTTGCCCCTACCCACAGAAGGCTACGACCAAAGCTGGCTGTGAGGATCTGAAGAGCGCGAGCTGCTGGCAGTGCGCCTGAGTATTCTACAACTCATGACCGTCTGGTCGGCGTTACCCGGACGTGCAATAACGAATGGCCAAGAAATTCTAGATCCAAGAGGTGACGGAGTTAGACCTCCTAAATAGAGTGTACATAGATAGACAATGATGTCCTGTAGAACAGGCAAGATACCCAGCTAGAATCGAATGCCACTTGGCTGTACAATCACCAACACCCGTCAATGGAGCGTATGTCAACGGTCATGGGATTCGACATGCAGGTGGCTGGGAGTGAAGCATTTTTAACGCATTGAAGTTCTAAAACCTAGCGTATGTTGACTATCTACCTCTGCGTTTACAGCCGCAGTGGCATTTACTCCTTTGACGACATGCCCCTCACGGCACAGTTAATTGAGTCGCTATCTAAATTACTATTCCGGGTTCTAACTTGCCATAGAGGGGATGAGAGTGAAAGAAGGACAAGTGAAGACGGGTCATGAGCTGAGATATCTATAATCAATCGCGGGATATTCCCCAAGTTGGTCATTTTGACGGCACAAATTCGCTGAGAAGGCCGATCTGTCTTGGCAGACGGTAGCACTCCATTTACCATTGGCTGACACGCGCCATATCTACGAATGAGGAAAACCATTCTTTATGCTTCATTGCCTATAATAAGATCAAGAGATGCCTCGATACAGCTAAGGTCAAGGTGCAATGGTCGTAGTGGCAAAATAGTAGTCTATCTCTGTGCTCAAGAATATACTACATTCAGCAGTCCCACCCACAGAAGTTGAGTATATAAAGCCTACTCCTTCAAGCAGTCATGATGGAGTTTGCTAAAGAGCAAGAAGTCAAAGCTCAGCCGCCAACAAATAGCAGCATTCAGTATGACCAAGATACATTCCTTTTATGACCTTCTGCTAGTGGTCTCATTGCTCACGTCACGGACGTTGGCTAAATGTCCCGTGGCTAGTGTTTGCGCCATTGCCCATACGGGATCGTCGATTGGCAGGGAGGTTGTGCACGAGAATAGTAAGTCTTTGTCTCGACAACAATGAAAGAGGTTGAAAGCTGACAGTCAACCATCACATTCACGCAGTGACACTTTACGTTACAGGGAAGCATTCAAACACAGCCGTACTGTACTTGACAGATGCCACCGGTATTGCTCAGCCGGAGAACAGGTTGTATGTACATCGCGTCCTAACCCACCATCTACGACTGGCTAATACGTGAGTCTCGACAGGCTGGCAGATAGCTTCGGCCGTGCAGGATACCTCACTGCCACCCCTGACCTGTTAATGGCACTCCAGCACCCGCGCAGAGAGATCCGTATAACCCAGCTACAACCAGACCGAGTTTCTAGCTCGTCACAACCCAACAGTCATCGACTCCATGATCGACGCCACAATCCGTTACATTCGCAATGTGCTAGGCATCAATCGCATCGTAGCATCTAGATACTGCTTTGGCGGGCGCCATGCTGTCCGCGTCCTGTCTGAGGGCCGAGGTGTCAGCGCAAGTTTTGCCGCCCACCCGGCCCTGCTCCAAGACGACGAGATTCTGGGAATCACTGGGCCCGTGACTATTGCGGCCGCGGAGAACGATTTCGCGATGTCAATTGACCAGCGTCGCCATATCGAAGATCTGCTTCTAAACACCACGCAGCCATATTCACTCTCATTGTACAGTGGGACGGAACATGGTTTCGGTGTTCGGGGCAACGTGTCGATTCCTCAGATCAAGTTTGCCAAGGAAGAGGCGTATTTCCAGGCTGTCCGATGGTTTGACTCTTAGGGCAAGGCAGCAAGTGGAAAATGAGGAGGGTGAATCCGGCGATAATAAGGATTATACCGATAACTGTTTTTAGTTAGTAACCAAATTAGTTCTAGGAGAGGAATAGAATAATAACCTACCATTAAACTGGATCCAATAGTACTTTAGGCTTTTAAAGGTAATACGGCTAGACTTTTCGCGGATCAGACCAGCCTTCTTCGCCTGTTGCTCGGGATGTAATCATTGGATTTGCGCGTTGTCGCGCGAAGTGAAGACTGGCTGAGAAGCTGATGATAGATAGATGCGGCAATCAAGTACGGATACATCTGAAGTCTTGATTAGGTGTAGATTGTGAATAGTGGCAATGATGTATAATATTGATGTATGATTGATCCCTGCTCGTCGTTATCAAGTGTGTAACTCGCTTGACCGGTTCTCTTTCGCTTCAAATCTGCGTCATAGTAACCCAGCCTGGGGAAGCTTTCTCGTCCTTCAGGTAAGCATAGTGGACATGACTTTTTAATGGAGATGCCGTGAAGGGTATTCAGCTCGTGAGATTGATTGTTTGGTCATCCATAGGCTGTTTTGTTATTTTGTTGAGACACTACTGGTAATAGTCAGGATGAGGTCCATGTCCTGGTCGTGGAGGGCCCGGGCAACGAGGCCGATGTTAGTATTATCTTCATACAGGGCCCGGGCGAAGAGCTCAAGGCTCACCGAGTCTATAAGCCTGTTGGCGGCTTTTCGCGCCGGTACGAATCTGCTGTCCAACTGCTTACTCTAGCAGTACAAGGAAGGAAGTCGGACGGGGGCTTCGTAGCTGTCCGACGAAGGAAGATAGGTCGGACGGGATTATCGGGGGCTGGCGAGAGGGTTGTCTTGAAAGCCGGCTCGGCTGGACGGGGTCATCGCGCCTGTGCGATGGAGCTGTCTTGAGAGATCGGGCCGGGCGGACAGGCTTTTCAAGGGTGTACTGTTGGGTTGTCTCGAGGGGTTGGTTCGTGCAGACAGGCTGTCAAGGGGTCTGCGATTATGTTGTCCATGGGGTCGGCTTGTACAGACGGGTTATTCGGGTTAGAGCGATGTGTGTGTCTGACGAAGGTAGATGGATCAGACAGGTTCTTCGGGCTCGAGCGCTGTCTGATGAGGAGAGATGGACCAGACAGGTTCTTCGGGTTCTCGCGATGTATCTGTCTTGAGTGATTGATGGTGAGGACAGTCAGATAGCAGGCTCTTGATGTAGCCATCGGATAAGGGAGATGGATCAGGTAGGTTCTTCGGGTTCTTGATGTAGCCATCTAACGAGGAAAACGGGTTGGACAGGCTCGTTGGGTTCTCGTGATGCGGCTATCTTGAAAGGTTGATTGCGAGGATAGTCAGATTGCGTGCTCTCGATGCAGCCATATGATGAAGGAGGACGGGTCAGATAGGTTCTTCGGGGTCGAGGGATGTGTATATCTGGCGATGGAGACAGGGCCGGATAAGGTCTTTAAGCTCGAGTGATGTGTATATCTGATGAAGGAAGATGGGTTAGATAAGGCTATCAGGCTCGAGTAATGCGTGTGTCCGGACGGTAAGGCAGGCCGGACAGAGACTTTAGGCTTAAGCGATGCCTATATCTGACGAAGGAAGACGGGCCAGACAGACTCTTCGGGCTCGAGGGTTGTGTATGCCTGGCGAGGGTAGCAGGGCCGGACAAGGTCTTCAGGCTCGAGCGATGTGTGTGCCCGGCAGGGAAGGCAGGTCGGACAGGTTCTGCGGGTTGGAGCGATACAGCTATCTCGAGAAGTTGATGGGGATAACAGCGGCATCGTGGGTTATTGATTAAGCTGTCCCGAGAGGTTAACGGCGAGGACGGTCAGATAGCGGGCTCTTGATGTAGCCGTCCGACGAGGAAGGCGGGTCAGACAGGCCTCTTGGGTTCTCGTGACGCGGCTGTCTCTAGAGGTTGATGGCGAGAATAGTCAGATCGTGAGCTTGACGCAGCCGTCCGGTAAGGGAGACGGGTCGGACAGGCTCTGTGGGTTCTCGTGATGCGGCTGTCTCGAGAGGTTGGTGGTAAGGATAGTCAGATCGCCGGCTCTTGATGTAGCCATTTGATGAGGGAGACGGGTCGGACAGGCTCTTCGGGTTGGAGCGATATAGCATCTTGAGAGGTTGACGGCGACAACGCGGGTTGTTGATTAAGCTGTCTCGAGAGGTTGACGGCGAGGACAGTCCGATGGCGGGCTCTTGATGTAGCCGTCCGACGAGGGAGGCGGATCGGGCAGGTTCTTCGGGTTCTTACGATGCGGCTGTCTCTAGAGGTTGAAGGTGAGGACAGTCAGATCGTGAGCTTGATTGTTTGGTCATTCATAGGAGGTTGTTTTGTTATTTTGTTGAGACCGAGGTTCATGGGTTTGAATGTATATCCAGAAGAAGCGTGACTCGTCAGCCACAATTCAAAAATGCCCCATGGCGAATGTAAGGGTTGTTATGGGGAAAGCCTGGTGTTGGTTGAATGGTTTATGTCGCCTGGGGCTGGTTGGTTTGAGTGATATCGCCTGGTGCTGGTCGCCTGAGGCTGAAAGTCGCAGTAGATAAAAGAAAATTGTATAGTACTGGCTTTGCTACCGGACCGATGCCAGTGGGCATGGTAAGTTCGTCTTGGCTTCTTCTTGAATAGGGATAAGATGGATCAAGAAGAATTGATCGTCGACACTGCGTAGAAGTGCGAACTTGTCGTCGACGTTACGGATGGGTCATCCCCCCCCACCGGGGTCACCATACGGGTTTTCACGTTTTCCTTCGGCCATGAGGGCGTCCCCTCAACGTTCTTTTGGGCAGGGGCGGACCCCCCGGGTTTCTTACGTTTTCCTTCGCCGGCTGTGGTGGGACACTAACTCCCCGCGACCTCCACGACCTGGCCACCGACAGAGTTCCCATCATCCTCGGAATCCATACCATCCTCGGAATCCGGCAAAATACCCTCCGTTGCGAGCCAGGTTCCCAATCTGGCCCGAACTCGGGGCTCCCAAAACTCTGAAGGTGACACAGGCCGCTTCGTTGGCCGTGGAGGAGGCACCTCGGGTTGTGGCTCGGGGGGCGGAGTAATAAACCGCGAGGCCAGGGTCCGGTCGAGCTCCTAGAGACAAATGTTCGTATAACGATTTTAAGTGCTTTCAGGGATCCATACCATGTGCATCTCGCTATTTAGATGCCGCTTCAGCTTACTCAGTTGAGAATATGTGACCCCATATTTGGGGCACTCCTCAACCCGACAAACATATTCACCCCCAATTGACCAATTGACGGTGCAGTGAGGTAAATGGGAGTATAAATCTCCCCGCAAGGACAAACGGGCCAGACGCTCCGCCTGCTCGAAGTCCACGGCCGCAGCCGCCCAGATATCGTCCACTGGGTAGGTATTATTATGTGTTAGCAGATCCAATCCATTTAGTAATTAGTCGTCAGAATCGAATGCCGGGATATTAAGACTAACAATTGACTTCTTCTTCTTTTTCTTCTTCTTCTTCTTCTTCTTTCAATCCTTCCTGTTCTTTACGAACAGGGACCTGGAAAAACTCAGGTGGTGGCTCTACGTCCGGCCACTGGGCATCAGGGGCATCGAGATCTATGGAAAAATCAGGCTCCGGGATAATATAAATTGAGGCTTCAGTGCCTCGCAGGGGGAGAGATGCCATCTCGGCAGGAACGAAAGACGCAGAGGGAGAAGAAAACTAGCAGGAAATACACCCGTCCAAGACGAAGAAGAACGAAAGAACGAGGGAACGATCCCCGAATGGGGGACACCCAGCGTTCTACGTGAGTGTCCAGGCATGTTGGGAAGGTGCACCTTCCCTCCTTCCTTCCTTCCTTCCCAAACTTCATATCGCATCGCGATAACGAGGATGACATAACCGCGTCCAAGACATCATATTCTACTTCTGATGGATTAGGATTGCAGCGCAAAAGATCAATTGTAAAGCCCAAGAGAGGTTCAAAACTGTGCGACTTGTGCATCCATCATCGCCTGGTCCATCTTCTGGATAGTGCTGCATCATAGCATGTAGCCTTGTAAAGGTCCTTCGCAAACGACGACACACTAGTCCAAAGACGAATCAAAACCAAAGAAAGAAATCAATGTAATTGAACGAGATAGTACGTGGTGTATTGATGAAGAGACTTGCAAGGGGAAATATGTGTATTGTGGTGGTGGAGTCGCCCGCTCTTGTACGAGGTACTTGAGATACTGAATTGCTTTTCATAATTCCGCCCCATGCTGACAAGTCAATGCCTGCAAAGCAGTCCTAATAGCAACCGAAGCTGTGTAGGGGGTCAGCATGAATAGGATCTAATTTACCTGCTTGAGGCAGCTCGAGGCAGCAGCTGTTGATCGCATTTATCGTCATCGCAGCAAATAGGATCTGACTAACCTGCTCGGGGCCGCTTGAGGCTGCGGCTGTTGATTGTATTTACCTGGATCGCTGTGGATAGAATTCAAACCTACCTTCTTGAGGTCGTTTGAGGCTGCAGCTGTTGATCGCATTCGTCAGTATCGCGGTGGATAAGATCTGACTTACCTGCTCAAGGCCGCTTGAGGCTGCGGCTGTTGATTGCATTCGCCTAGATCGCGGTCAGCAGGATCAGGGAGGGGTCTGATTCACCTGCTCGAGGCTGCGGCTGTTGATCGCATTGATGAGGGTCACGGTGGGTAGGATCAAAATCATCTGCTCGAGGCTGCAGCTGTTGAAACAACATACGCGCGTACATAGGTAGCCAGCGAAGGCAACTACGAAGTCACGATGTTACTCAGACCAATAGGTAGGCAGTCGATAATTCAAAATGAACCAATTGCCAGTCAGTATCGCAAATCATGTGATGATTTAACGTCCCATTATAGAAACGAATCTAGAAGCTGCGCTCCGGCTACTGCCTTCACACATCATCAAGCTTCGCTTGATTATATACACTCATTTCAGAGATAGCATGTGCCGCCATGTATGGACCTAGCCACAGCGACATATGACCAGGCACGTTCGAAGCGCTGCCACCGTATACCATAGGTTCATCGCCAATGAGAAGAGGGACCTGTGTCGGACCGTACAGAAATGTACGAGCGAGAAATTGTAACGGGACGCTCTGCTTCTCGAAACGAGAACCGGGAGTATCGCGCATGCTGAGCACAGAGGCCTGGGATGATGTTGTAGACCTATGCCGTGCTGCTTGATGGGGCGTGACCATCGCCTTCTTCTCCGACCGACGCGGGTAGTCGTGCGTGTCAGGGAGACTGCTTGTTCGATTTTTGGGGCTTCGCAAGTCGCATTCGTAAAGTGTGCACGAGCATATCTACTCCCAAGGCAACCTGGACGAGCAGTTAGTAACCATAAAGACTTGATAGATCATGAACACTTGGGAATTCTCCAAAGATACTCCACCACGTGTATGCCTGGTCGAATTGATAATGCATGCTTTCGTCAAAATACTTCGATCTCAGGCGCGTGTAGAATCATAGCCTGTCTTGTGGCCAGAAGGAGAGCAAAACTGGACCGGGTCAAAGCCACAGTCAAAAACATTGAATATGTGCCAGCAACTGCGCAAGTGAACACACAGATTCTAGATGCGATTTTGGGGAGACTGTGGGCATGCTCCACCTGATACAGTACATCGGTACATGACATGCATATCTTGAAGGTCACATGACCGTCACCAACATCTTATCTAATCAGGGACCGATCAGGCGACCAATGGGAAGTTAGAGATAAGCCCCAGATCACTACCTACCTAGGTACGTGCATTACCTCTAGTGCACTCATCACTGGCGCCTACCGACCTCGGGCAAAAACGAAGTTGCACCACACTGGTAGACAAAATCCTGCACTCGCTTTGACCCTCAGACTTCTGTAATGTAGAATCATATGATATGGGCAGTATTTTGTACATCTGAGTAGTCTTCCCATATCAACGTTAGTTGGAGAAGTATCTTTGGGACCCGTGGGTGTGATTACCCTCGCCAAAGAGCACACAATGGCAATGCGTTAAACAAATCAAAGTATGCCGGGCACCATATCTTAATGTGCCTACCTAGGTAGATAGGTAGCTGACCGCCCAAATGTAATTCTGCCGCTTCCATTGCCTTCCTTTCTTCGCCTCGATGAATAGCAAGGCCGTGAATCACACCTCAGCCACAACACAAACACCACCACCTGACCAAACCAAATTCCTATTCATCATAAAAAAGCAGGTGAATCATCGTACAAAGGTGAGTGAATCATCGAAGCCGACGACCTTAAATTGAGCCGCCCCCCGCCTCTCATCCCCCTTCCATCCACAACTTCGAGCACTGCTTTCCCATTTTGAAATCTCTTTCCGCCCACGCACACACTCTCAACGGCTTTCTCTCCGCATCCTACCCTCCACAAACTTGCCTTCTACAAGGCCTTTACTGACTGCTGACTTCTATTTTCTTTCTGTCTGCATCTTCATTTCCTTCCTGCTTATTTTCATCTGCTGACATTGACTTTGACTGCCTTTTTTCTGCCCTAATCCTTTTCAACTAACGTGTTTCTGTTCATTTCTTTCTCTCAGGCGTTTTCGCAATGGCTTTGAACGTGGTCTTCGATCCTCCGGGAGCACCAGCGACAGGCAGTGATACGAACCGACTTGCCATTCAAATGACGCAGGATTGCGATTGTGACGACCAAGCCGAGTTTTGGCCCGTGGCTATCAGAGGCAAGATCCCTCATAGCCTCAAGGAGGATGGAATCTTCCGCGTTCGCGAAGGCGATGAGGGCTTCTTTGTGCGCCAAAAGGAACAAGTGGCATGGGTTCGGTTCTTCACATCTCACGGAGCAGTTAACGGTAAGTACCTCTACGACTTGGCTTTTGAATATGCCCTGACCTTTTTGCATCTAGTCGTCGTCCCTTCGGATTCCTTCGCTCGAGGAAGGCCATTCAGACCCCTACGAGAGAAGCTTGCCGAGAGCTCCACCGTCCCGACACCCGCCGGCCAAGTTTCAGACCTTTCCGTCGGCCGTGACAAGATCTCTAGGTTTTGTTATCGTTTCTGGGGGACCGTCGGCAATGCACAAAATCGCCATTCTATCGTCAATTTTTTGGGGATGCCTAGCCACATCTACGACATGTTTTTCTCACCAGAAAACTCCCTTCGACTGGTTAATACTGCACTTGACGGTCTCTTGCCGGCTGTACGAGATCTCTTCGAAAAACAAACATGGACCATCCATGACATCTTGCACTTGCGATCGGCTACGTCGACATGGCCAGGCGATGGCGTTACAATCTACGTCAGACCCTACACTCACTTGGATCAACAACGACAGGACATCAACGACTCGGCTTTATACGTGGGGAGTTCCAACAACGTATACAAACGGCATCGGCAACATGAAAATTCCATTGCCAAGAATGATCCGAGCAGACACTACACACTTGCCGCCAGGTCCAACTCGAAGAACAGGAAAACCATCCCTCTCATCTTCTGGCCTTTGTCAACTTACCAGACATTTTCTGGCCCGTGCAATTTTGTGGCCGAGCAGTTGATGATTGGGGCTCTCTTTACTTGGCATGCCGACATATCAGCTGCTGCTAACGAGCCTTCCATAAGACAAAACTGGTTGTCTGGCTCGGCGTTCCTCTACAGGATTGCTCAATCCACTCGCATGGCAGTAGGATTGCCAAATCCTCCATGGAAAGGAGCCAACGTGGCGAGCCCTATCTTTGAATACAAACGCACACCTTTGGACATTCCATGCTTTAGAATGGAGGACAGAAACGTTTACCGCCTGCCTGCAAGGTTCAGCGGGATACAAAAGGGAAAGACCTTATACTCTGCGATAAATTATCATGCATCCGGTCAGCAGGCTAAGCAAACTAAGTTGACGATTAAAACTGCAGCTGTCGACGAGAACAACCTTCCGGATGTACTCCTATGCTATCTTGTTTTTGAAGTAATGCACGATGGCAAGACACATGAGCATCCATGGGTCGGCTCTCCCAAGATCGGACCATTTGAGAACTTTGGTTCAGCATCTCGTCTGGGGATACGTGTCGAATGGTACAACAAAACCCAGCGCAAGTGGCTTTCGCTCAAACTACAACATCCCAACTACAACTGGCCTCAGCTCCATCGAACTCGAGATCCTGAAGATGCCATTAAACACTGGCGTGCGGCAATGAACCTCATCCAGTTGTTCGAGGGAATTGAATACGTTGGAAATGAGATGAATGGTTTCCCACGACGAGCTTGGTTTGGACATAAGCGTATCTTGACGCTGGAAGTGGATCATCTCCAACAAAAGGCACGCTGGACAACAAGACCAAGCCATCGTCGACCCGTCCCTCGCCGAACCAAGTTCGATATGAATGTCAATGCTATCAAGGATGCATTCGTGGGTAAAGGGACTATAATCCGGAAGGAAGGCCCCCCCCCGGCCGATTCTCCATTTTGGCGTCTGACTGACTCCGATGTTAGCAAGATGGCCAAGAGGGAGCACCGGGAGGGGGGGGTTCGTTGTGACCTATGTAATATCTCGAGGAGACCAAAAGTTAGGCTTGGGCATTCTCAATGGGATTGTGTCCGCGATAACAATCGTACTGACGCTTGGGTCTGTGTCTGTTGCTCGGCCCTCAACCGGCCTTGCACATTTTCCGCCCTAAGCACACTTGAGAATAAATGGGGGGATCACACACCATGGGTCAGCGACAAGACACACCTGAGCATGTGCAGCACAACCGAGTGGAGATTTTTGACGTTTTATCGGACTTTGACACCTGCAGAACTGCAAACCGCCCAGGAAATTGCTACTCCATTTGGAGGTGAGAGGAACCTGATCGATTTTGCGGATATCCAAGAAGAGGAGCAGGAGGTAGCTGTTATGGAGGATGATTCGGAGGAAGATGAGTAGAATGATTTTGCACCTATGCCAATCCTTGGCTATAGGTTCTAAGAAGTGGTATCATGGTTACGTTCATGAGCTTTTGAGGGATATGCTTCTGTGGTGAGTTAGTACCGCAGTAGGGAGGGTTGAGTTTATGCCGTTGCCCGGTTTAAATCGCGAGCACAGGGGAGAGAGATATTACTCAGTTTACTATTACCCTTGCAGCTAGTCTTATATGTACTAATAATACCTCCGAGAAGCAGAACCGCGACAAGGGTGTCCTATGGAATCGCAAATCTCAAGCTTCAATATTAGCACCATACTCAATCAGTACCTGGAGAGCAGCTGTATACCTGGACTTAACTGTCCAGGTTGAGGGTGTCATTCCAAGAAACTCTCTCGTCTTGATATCGGCTCCCTTGTCGAGTAGCAGCCGGACGAGAGACTCGTGGCGGCTTTCTTGCCGCTGGCGGGGACGCAGATGTACGACTCGCTCGGGGTGGGCTGGGGCACGTCTCTGCTCGGTTTCATCGCCGTGGGGATGATTCCCATCCCGAGTCTCATCTTCAAGTGCGGCAAGGTGTTGCGGGAAAGGTTCCCTGTTCATTTGTAAGGTGTAAAGATGTCTATGGGGCACAAGGGAGAATACAAGGTCTTGCATATGAAAACACTCTAATAAAACAGTTTAATTTTCACCTCCTGGGCTTGTCTCCTCTTCAGAGTACGCCGATGCCATCAGACCTATGCATGTGATTGTGACGAGGGCATTTTGCTGAAAGGGTCCCTTCAGGAAGAGCGTGACCAGTTTGCCAGCGTAGCAGAGCGCCGACATTGTGTCGGTGCCTCCTCGAATCGCCACCAGCTTGTCCAGGCCTTCGAGGTGGATTTTGGCAGTTTGGGCGTCACCGCATAGAGTCTGTCGGAAGAGAGAATATCAGTGCCGTCCAAAAAGGGGGAGCGGATAGACAGCTACCAGACAGCTTAGTCTAAGGTAGGAACATGTCAACTTACGGCATCGGATGCGAGCGCGAATGTCTTGGCAATGGTGAGATCGCTCGATGCTATAGTCTTGTCCTTGAGCGCATCGCTCACGCTTTCCATGCATTCGGCGTTGTATCTTAGGGCGAGCGGAGCGTATCCCGCTGGGTAGTTGTACGAGAGGTCCCGGCACGACATTTGAAGCACGGCGGCCAGTATGCCCGTGTCCACAGCGGCCATCTGCGTCCACCATCTCCCCGACTCCTCTACGAATTGCGCCTCTTCTTGGCTGCTTGTGAAGGGGAGGCAGACTGTAGAGACTCCGGCCACGTGTCGAATAACTAGTGGCATGTCAAAATAAGTCGTTGGTTAAACGACGGAAGGTGTGCTTCACTCACAATGGTCAATGAGGAACCACTCTAATCGAGAGACTTTACGGATGAAAGTATCAAAGGGGTCTGCCCATGCCGTACTCAAATTATGAGATATGCGCGGTGAACGGGCAACCAGTATTGCCCGTGTTGTTTCTGAGCCATGCTGGCCTGACTTCTCTTGGTACTCGGAGACCGCCCTCTGCCGCTTACTGGAGTTCCTAGCAGCATGAGAGCGGACCTGCCGTCGCCGTGCGTGGGAAGTAGTTTCGTCAGGGGTCGCGATGTTGATGAACTGCAAGGAAGGGCCAGGGCGAGCCCGTGTCATCTTGGCTATCCACCCAATCCGAGTATTTTAGATCCAGAAATAGCAGTGAGGAATGCGCCGGCAATTGTTGAAGGGATATTGCAGAATTGAAGCTCGTTCGGGTCGTTCGGCTTGTTGCACCAAAACTGGCTATAGGCTCTCCAAAGATCATTTCGGCACTGAAGTGACCAGACAGGAGGCATGGGCCGGTCACCTGATCACATCTTGCTGACTGGCTTGCACTAATAATTCAAACAGCCATCAATGGATGGGTGATGGAACGCGTTTGCAGTGACGGAAATAACACATGGCCCACCAAAAAGCCGCCCCTGTTAGACCCCGTCATCTCTGATTAACGTCACCCACAATGATATAGATACTAGATCATCCTATGATCATTACTCTTGGCAATTTCATGATCAGTTTCTCGATCAGTTTTGATATCATATCAATTCCAATATTAGCCTCTCTCATGTGTCACGACCACTTGCTACTTGACCCACCGCCAGTTTTGGTTATGATTTACATCACCAGACGGCATTGATACTGTAGGTCGATGGAGTGATAGAAACTCGAACCGGGCGACACATTTTTTTGGTTAACTTGAATTTAGATTGAGCTGGTAAGAGATATGATGAAAGATTGAAATGTCAAAATTAGGAGAAAAGAAATGTATATTTCATCCTGCTTCCCTTTATGCTATCCGAATGCCCCTACGGAGTGTCTGAAAACGTTGTCATTATGTCTAACTTCAACTATATACAATGAAAATAGAATCTAATAATATCAATCGGCACATTTAGCCTGGGAATAAATGTACAGCAGCTTTGGGCAGTGATGGGCATCATTTTGGTCAATCTTGGCGCTGACGATGACAACAAGCTAAGCCACCAACTAAAAAACTCCCATGTACCCAGCTTCTTCTGAGAGCTACACGTGGATTCTTCATGCAAAACTCAATAAGCCACAATCATTCAGCTGGACATGGCGTGGGGTTTCAACCTTTACCCCAATAGTCTAAACTATGGCGGGACTTCGAGAAGCCGGTGTCTTCTCGGCATTGCGAACCTGAGACAGAGTCGTCAGCCGTGTGGATGAGTTCTCCAAGCCTCCATCGAGATGAGAATCATAAGACGGTGAAAGAAATATTACAGCCCGACAATCAAGCCTCTGAAAACATAAATAGAGGCTCTCCTCCGACTTAGCATCTTTCTTGAGACCGTCAAGACTGCATCCAGAAAACATTCAATACATTCAAATATCTACTCCATCAAAACCGACCTTTTTAGCCTCCGAAGATAATAATCATCATGTCTAACCAGAGCTACTACGGATTCACGAATTACCACAACGCTCCTCGACAGGTGAGACCAAGAATTTGTTTACTTCCTCAGCAACAGTAACTAACCCGCACTTTTCTAGCCCCAGCATGTTCAAGCCTCCAATCAACACGGAAATATGCAGGGTCGTCATGAGACGGCCACTGTACCCGACGGTGAGCGAGGCCTCGGCGCAACTATTGTGGGAGGCGGGGCTGGGGGTTGGGCAGCGCGCAAAGCTGGTAAAGGCGTCCTAGGTAGTCTTGCAAGTGCTGCCGCCGGGGCCGTTGGCGCAAATATCCTCGAGAAACAGCTTAAGAAGTGAGCCATGAACCCCTTTCTTTATTACTACGATTGTCTGCAGATGGAAACTAACAGGATTAATAGAATTCGCAACAAGAAGCAGCGCAAGTAGTGGTCAAGACATTTCTAGGTAGTATATACTATGAATTCGCCGTGCTATCGTACTCACACGCATCAAGAGGCCTTGAAGCGGGTTCGGATCACGTTAAAGATTAGGGTATGACGAATGAAAGCTGCATTTCAAAAATTCTACCCGCACTTTAGGAATGTAACCACGGTATATGCATCCAGGAACGCTCTGCTCCTACCCAATAGCACCTAGAGAAAATCAAACACCGTCTGAGACCCGTATCAGTGCTCTTTGTTGATCGAGGCAAATGCCTCTAGTATCACGTTCTCCGTATCCGCCGTTGTAAAAACCAGCTCGATGTGGTTAACCTTCTTTTCTTGGACCTGTTTCAGGGTGGCCCAAACGAACTTTTGGTGCTCGTTTGGATCAAGTTTAACCTCCAAAATACCCTTGGAATTCACCTCCGCCTGGACGAGAAAGTTAAATTTGCCGATCTTCTTCCCGGACCTGCTCCGGAACAAGTGAGGTTCTCCGATAGGGCCGCTGATGTGCGTTGCCCGCAGGCCGGCCTCTTCCCATAATTCTCGCGCGGCAGAATGCAAAACGCTCTCGTCCTCGTCATCGCAGCCACCGCCGGGGGTCTCCCATTTGTTGGGCATGCTGTCGCCAGGGGATCGCTGGAGAAGGAGGATTCGAGGCTCAGATTGAGTGGAGAGATCGAAGACGAGGGAGCCGGTCGCTAGCACGTTGTAGTTCTCATTTTGATGGGCTGCGAGATACGACTTTGGAGAAACTGCGAAGGTGGAGGTCGTAGGATCGGCGGTGAGGTTGTAGCCGGGACCTTTGATAATGGGCGGCGTATCAGGCATGCTTGTGGGGTCGTGGTTTTCTTGATGGGGGAATTGGATCAAATTTTGGAGGACGCGATGCGGATCTACGAGAGGTTTTGCATTAGTAAGAAAGACTTGAAATCAATTGCTCAGTGCAGTCACGTGAATTTCTGCTCTCCATTCAAAGCAGTTCATGTATCCCTATCTAACTCCCGACCTCCAAGCCACAGCGTGATCGCGTCGCCTCCCCAAACGAATTGAGGATTCAGTTCCTATTTGAGTCGGATATGGCCACGACGAGCAGAGGTCGCCGGTGAAGGGGGAGCGACTGTACCAGGCCATGGCACTACCTCTTTCGCTGACTGGGAATACATCGGCAATGATGGCACCGCCAATGGTCTGGCATGCTGAACCACCTAGACCGGACATGAAGCGGAAGAAAACGAGAGTTTCGATGGATGGGGCAAGGGCACAGCCTATGAGCCAGACACAGAACCAGAGAGTGGCGGAGATGAAGACCACGTAACGTCCGTAGATCTCGGAGAGCGGGGAGAGGACTAGCGGACCAACAGCATAGCCGAGGAGGAAGATGCTGACGGGCATTGATGCCATTGTCAGCGAGGACACTTGAAGGTCCTTGGCGAGAGTTTCTATCGCCGGGGCTAGAATAGATGAAGCAAATGGAGTCATCGCGGTGATGAGTGACAGTAAGGAGACAATAAGCCACTTCCGAGACTGGGTAAAGTTCAGGGGCATCTCTGGGTCCTGCTGATGGTCCCAGCCAACAACGCCATTGTCAAGATCGGTGATTGGGAGCACCGGCGGAGGCAGTTTCTCTCTTGATTTAGTCTTCCTTGAGAGCTTGCTAAACATGCTCTGACGGGCACGGCTCGCTACCGAATGGCGAGTCACAATTCTCTCGATTGCGATTTCATCCTATGAGGTCGTCGTTGAGCGAGAGAGGCTTCACTATCGGGAGGGATGAGTACTGACATATACTACAATGGATTCTTGTGTGATTCTACCTCCAACTTGCGATGTAGAATGAGTATCCGGGCCCTGTGATGAACCTTGCTTCTCGCCATCTTTTGAATCAATCGACCCATCAGGACGCGCCGCCTTTTCAAGATCGCTTGCCGTCGAGACTGACATGATATAAAAGATAGATATCCGATACCAAGATGGCCGGGGTGGGTCACATCAGAGACGATGTGGTATTGGGTCGTCAAGAGAAATCAGTGACCATGTGAAAACATGGGGGATTGGAGGAAGGTCGAGTAGAATTTAGGGGCGACTGCGGCTTTAGATGCTTGTGGGGACAAGAAAAGCTTTGGTGCTTCCTCTCATTTATCCGACCCACTTGGCACTTTCGTCAGGTCGTATTTATAATCAAGTGAAGGTGGCCTGGTTCTCCAGAGGATCATGAGTCATACGTTCTCAAGTCGATCTCGGAGGTTTCAGCGTGTTACTAGTTCTACTTTTTAGCAATCAAGATCTAAATCACCTTCTCAAGTGTCACCTTGGGCTCTTGAATACTTTTAGCTCTGAACCGACATGCCTCTGACGGGGACCGGAGCAGGGGCCAGGAAGTTAGCGTTGCAGGGATTAGAAACGGGCAAGTGGGTGACATGAGAAATGAGACACCAAATGGAAGAGTGGTTAAAAAGAGACTGTCTTCTAATTTGAATCGAGAAATACAGTAGTATAGAATGAAATATAGTAATAATATATGCCGTATATCTCTGAAGTTTGTATTATTAGTACTCAATAATCTGATAATACCGGCCACAAATTCGAGAGAATAAGCAGCTTAATGTTCGAGTGTCTCATTTCTCATGTCACCCACTTGACGGGGTGCTTCTTTAGGCATCATTCAGAGAAATCTTCATGGCAAACTGGAGATGCAACTACAAGCTAAGAACCATAAGGCTTAAGTGGCAACTAAGAGCATTGTAGCCCCGTGGCAATGCTTCAAAGTCGGCCCTTGTTATATGACAGGAACTTATCTTAGTTATAGCTACCTTAACAGAATTCAGCACTTGAAACTTCAGTCATCATGAGAGGTCTTCCTAGTGGCAATAAAGCTTCATACCTTTGCAAAATAGTCATCATCTTTGCTGTAGCCACACATTATGGCAATTTGTTGCTGTGTAAAGTAGGTAATGATCTAACCTTAATTAATGTAGGATTAGAACGTGTCAGAAGTAGTATACATTGAATCCTTCGACCACGCATTGAAGATTTGTAATTCTCTATTGAATTGAGAGTCCGAGGTGGACTCTTTGGGGGTCGTTGGTAGCGAAACGATTAGTTCTGTAAGGCTAAAAGAGCAAGTGCGACTACATAAGCTTCACGACGATAAAGTTGACAGATGCGGGTTGGAACTAGAGAGGTGCCGGTAATGTGACGAGCGTACCAGTGTTCTGAGGTTAGTACTATAGCCTTGCAAAAGAAACAAGACCTAGCGCCAGAAACAAACAGCATTCTGTATCCATTCCAGCCAGTGAAACCTAAACAAATTAATGTACCCCGAACAATGATGTACATTCAATGTCAAGTCTATAGTACTCATCAATCGGTCTTGATAAATAGAAAATACCCGGTTTGTTTCTTTAACTGGGATGGTATCGCACTTTCAATCGTATCGTGATATGCCTAGCAATTGAACAACACACATAGACCCCGCCGACACCGTATGAATCTTACGACGCTGAAAATTTAATGCCCATTCATCTTGGCATTGGGCTATAATCTGACAGCAGCTTATGGCATGGGTCGTCTCACCTGAGACAAGGGTCTAAATGCTCGAGCTGAAGAAGACTATTAAAAAGGTGGGCTGCAACTGGCGTTCCTCTGAGTTCCCCAACTTTTTACCAGTAAAACTCGCCTCTAGCCTAGTTGGTTGCTACAAGAGCAAGATGAGTTCTATCAAAGTGATTAAATCCCTCGTTGTAGGCAAGGTATTTTCAACACCACAATCTGCTTGTTCCATTTCAAGTAAGCCCCAGTGGGTATTAACATGACGTGAATAGGGCCAAAGAATGGACATTACAGTTGATGAATCTGAACCAGAGGACTCTATCGACCGCTGGGTAATGGACACAATCTGTACCGGCGAGGAGGCTCTTGAAATCCCACCGCACTGGCATATGGTACGTGATTATAGTGACGCTAGTAAACGTACTATGGCGAATTCAAGCTTATTTTTTTAATGGTGTCAGAATCACC
Organism: Clonostachys rosea; assembly: GCA_026958235.1. Taxonomy (NCBI): domain Eukaryota; kingdom Fungi; phylum Ascomycota; class Sordariomycetes; order Hypocreales; family Bionectriaceae; genus Clonostachys; species Clonostachys rosea. Next base: position 2,324,751 of record CP110208.1, read on the forward strand.
AAGAATACCTAAGTGTGGTGGAGGGGCGAGTTGAAATTACTCTCAACGGCAAAACAACAATTCTCAACGCCGGGGATCCTGCCGTCCTTGTGCGGCGTCGAGATGTCCACAGCGTCAAGGGCTTCAAAGGAGAGAGCCTGATCTTCCGAGAGAAGCCCGACCCTGCTGGAGCATACAAAGCATTGTAAGTAGCAATGGCCCCAAGTGTTTAGCACGTGCCACTTCTAACCATTGCCGGGTCGCATTCTAGATTCTTCAACGATGTGTTTTCAAAGGGTGGATTTGGTGGCGTATGGCATACTCTAAGAGCCTTCTATGATGGAGACGCCTACCTTGCATTGCCTTTAGGCGTACAGTTGATCGATCAAGCGGTGAGTACCAAGACTGGTGATGCTACACTTGCGGTTTGCTAACATCAAATCAAGTTCGTTTTTGTATTGGGTGGTATTGCACATCTATTCGTATCGAAAAAGCCTGAAACATTCTAGATACAATATAATTCCAGCAGCTTTCCAGATAGTGTTTGAATTTACTTGCGTAATGACGTGAATATCTGAATAATCGCAGGGACCTTTTGCTTCCTCCTCGCAGTACCACGCCTTCTATGCGCGCTTCGACTTGACCGATCGCCACTCGATCAATAATGACCCAACCATGGTCACACATGCGAGTCCAACGACCAAATACCATGTCTGGCTGATACTTTTATCGATCCCTTCAAGAACTTGCCTCGCTTCTCCCGATGGTACACTCGACACAATCTCACTCAGTCCACTCTTCTCCATTTCTTTTCGAGTCAATCCTTCAACGAAGCCACTGAGGTTGGTCCAGAGCTGATTGGTGAAAATGACTTGTGCGATTGCGATCGTCACGGCTGGTCCGAATGACTGGGCGAATAGCATGATGGACATGCCCAGGGGGATCTCGTCTGCAGGCAACACCGTCTGTACCGCGTTTTGAGGCCCCGAGAAACCAATCCCATAGGCAAGGCCGCACAAGGCAGTGTACATGATGAGCTTGACCATGCTTGTATCAACTTCAAACGTTGTTACGAGGCCCGCAGCGATGGGCATGATAACGGAGGCAAATAGCATGAAAGGGCCATAGTGGCCGAATGTACTCGTGCCGGTGCCATGGATGAGAGAACCGATAGTTGCACCCACAATGATGGGGAACATCAAATAGCCACTCTTGGCAGGAGAATAGCCACGAACAGTCTGGTAGTAGGTGGGCAGGTAATATTCGAGCACATTTGCCGTGCTGTTTGTGCACATGATGAAGATGAAGCCCGCGATAACAGTGCGCCGTTTGATAATTCGAGGAGGCAGTGCAGCCGTGTCACCCCGCCTGAACTGATTGTAGATGAAGCCAGCAAGAAGAAGAACAAACACGATGAGTGAACCGATGACTTGGCCGCTACTCCAGGGATACTTGGTGCCGGCCCATGATAATGCAATAAACAGGCTCGTCAGTGCCGGGATGAACAGCAGGTTGCTCACCAAATCGAGCTGCAGAATCTTCTGCGTAAATGTCATCTGATCAACTTCGGCACTCTTGGGCTTGTCCGAATAACACCACATGGTCAAAAGCAGTGTGACGACTCCCAAAGGTGGGTTGATGTAGAAACACCATCGCCAGCCAAGTGACTGTGTGAGGACACCACCAAGCAGCGGAGCGGAAAGCGTGGCGACGCCTTCAATCCCTCCCATCATACCGACGAACAGCGGTCGCCGGTGAAGAGGAAGCGACTGCACCAAGATGACAAAACACCCAGAAAATATGCCGGCCGAGCCCAACCCGGCCACAGCCCTCCCCATGATGAGCATGTTCGAAGATGTGGCAGTCCCGCAGAACAAGGAGCCCACTATGGAGATGATGTTGGCGATCAGGAACAGATACTTGACGGAAAACAAAGTGTACGCCTTGCCAAACATGAACTGAAAGGCGCAGAGGCAAAGCCGGAACGCAGACGAATACCAGCCCACGTCAGTAACGGTGTGGAAATGGTCAGTGATGCTGGGAACGGCCGTGGCGACGATATTCATGTCTATGCTCGTGAGAACGAGAACCCCGCTCACGGACAGAAGGATGAGCCATAGTTTGGCACCCGTCGGATACTCGTCTTGTTGTCCAATGTCGGTCTGTGAGTTCAAGCTCCGTCCTGCTGGTCGGTCTGCCGGCTCGCCCAATGGCTCATTGTGGCTGCTAGGACCGTCCGGTTTACTGGGGCCAAGTTGAGTCAACTCATGCCCGACGCTATATTCGACATCTACCACGGTGGAAGTAGCCATTGTCGAAGGCTCCAAGGCAAGATGAGGTGAGGTATGTGATGGTGTTCGGGGAATGAATGCCCAGCCAGCCCCGCTCGTGGCCGACTCCTATTTTCGATGATCCCTGTGCTGACAATCACGACATCACTATAATTACGAAGCATCCCAAGCTTACCCTATGTAGCGGTCTACAGTCAACTTTTCTTCAGAATTTTCGTCATCGGAAGTTTTATTGCTGAGGTCAAATTCATAACAATGCAATACGCAAGATTGAGAAGCTTTTCATCATCACGTCGTTCAAATTTACTATCTCTCATTCAATAAATTTGATAGAATGCTTGATCGCATATAGTTGTGAAGAACTCATGAACCTTTCGGATTCTAATTGCCGATCTTCCCAATTCCAGCAATCGACTTGACGTTAGCAGGGACATCAGCAACAGCCCAGTGACTCCACGTAATGGCGCTCTTGTACTGGCCCAGAACAGAAAGAGCATTGGTGTTGGCGAGTGTGCTACTCGTCCCTGAGCCGGATCCCCGGTTCCACTCAGGGATATAGCCAAGCTGACCTGAAGCGTTCGAGGCTTCAGCGACGGTCTGGATATAATAGATGCGGCCGCCGTTGGTGTAGCTGGCGGACGTGATCGGAGTGGTCACTGTTTGGAAGTAGTTTCCTTCGATCAGGAGATCGACGTTGTTATCCACATCGAAAGCATGACCGCCAATGTTCTAGAATTCGGTTGATTAGCAACGGTTATATTTATTGCAAGTGATGAGTAGATGCCACAGATGAGGGAGTCCAAGTATAAAGTGAAAAAAGAGCCATGAAGATAAGTAGATGCCACATACCTCAAAGTAGTTGTTGACGGCGTGCATTACGATCGCAGAAGCAGTAGCGGTTGTTCCAATGTGAGGAGCGCGGCCAGAGAGATCATGGAAATAGTTGCCGGAGAGGGTGTACCAGTCCTTCAGGCCTATCAATAAGGCTGTCCAGTAATGCTTGCCGTTGCAACCAGCTGACCATGTAGATCTGCCATCAAACTCGTTGTCCGAAATGGTGACGTGACCAGCGGCTCCCCAGCCGGAAACAATCATCTGCCTTCCTATAAGCGAGAACTTATTGTGGCTTAAAGTGTGCCACGTTAGTTCCGACTTAGACCGCCACAAAAGGGGTTTGTTGGGAGGAACCTTACTCGATCCACACTTTGTCAGTGCCATCAAGGGTGATGGCATCGCCACCCCAGACGAATCGAGGGTTCAGTTCCTAGCTAGGGTGTTAGATATGGCCATAATGTGACTGAAGATTGTGCTCCTTCTCTCCTCCAGAGGCTTACTCACTGTGAAATGAATGTTCTGAATAATGATATTGCTAACGCCGCCGCGGAGACGAAGGCCCTTGCCCCTGATGATACCCTTGGTTCCGACACCAACAAGAGACTTGTTGCTCTTAACGTCAATTGGGGTCCTGGGTGCATTGTTATAAGTGCAGGACACCCAGGTACCACTGTCGCAAGTGTCCTGGATCCAAAGCTGTCCTTGGGACGTTCCGCCAGGACACTTGGTGGTTCTATCATCACTGCAGCAGTTGGTGGTGGTGGTGCCCGCAGAGGACCGGAAGTCAAAAGTACGGTCAATCATGATCACACGAGCCGAAGAGTCAGTCAAATACCCAACTAGCCTATGCTGGATTGTCAATCACCTTATCTTTCTCTTAACAACCAAATACTTACTGGTCATTGGTAGTGGGATAGACCGGAGTGGCTGTACCTCCGCCAGTGGTTCCAGCAGCGAAACCAAAGGCTGTACCTTTGCTCTGGGCCTGCACCAGGGCAGCCAGAGCAACCGGCGAGAAGAGAGTCGAGAACTTCATATTGGAGAAATGACTGTGCTGGAGTTTGGAATTAGTCTCCTATGATTGGGGATCCTCAGGGTTGTAGGAAGAAAGGTAGGTAATAGTCTAAGGAATGGCTTCCTGCATTTATATAAAATGAATATGCATATTCCCACAAGGCTCAAGGAGGTAATATAGAACCTCGGGATCATTCCGACGGACATGACACCGCCAATTTAGCATCAGCAAGAATTTTAGCATATATCCACAGGTGTGCTGTGTTAATTTCGTTCGATAACCCTGGTCTTCAGGTGGGACTTCCTAGCCAATCTGTAGTTCAATATATAGGAGCATGAGATCACTTGCAGAACTGCAAATGACGCGTCATTCAATCCTCTTTGTTCACTACGAATAAAGTCAGCGGAGAGATCAATATTTGGCTCAGATTGGCATCGGACTGTCAAATAAAAGCACGACATGCTGGCCTCAAATGGAAGCTCAGCCCTACCCTGGTTATCGAATCATACCCGGTCAAATCGCGGCAAGCTTCAGACCTCCATCCATCCCAATTGGGATGGGTAGCAAACGGCACTTAGCTCTCCGTGACAAGGGACATTCATATTACCCGCCAGACTGGATACTCATATCAAGAATATGAGATTGGCCGTGGTCCGCTTGATATCTTCCGATGTATGCCTTCTGCCCGTAGGCAAAATAGGAATCCGAGAGTAGGATGCCTACGACAACATATAATATCTCAGTAAGGAAAGCTAAACCGTGCTCCTTGCCAATCCAATGGCACAATAAGTCGATCATCATGTGCTATTCCCCCGCTTTATGATGATCAGAGTGGTAGTTATTCCATAAATCGAGGACGAGTTACGAAGTAAACGATGGCCGAGGCGGCACGATATTGCCGTGACGCGTCGACAGTTGGCGGAGACTGATTTTCATACATATCACTATGTAGATTCTCGTGCACACCAGCTGAGAAACCAGTTCTTATCGGGATGATCTTGGGTACCTCTTTGCATTTATCGCTATAAAAATGCGCTCCGTCCAGGGGACTCCTTTGTATATGCCAGAATATATAGTAGAGTATCCAACCTCAAATGGTGTCAAATTCCATGTTAACCACACATTTCAGTGGTTCCTCGCGAAGGCGCTTGATAATATCCTTCTTCGCATCCTCTATTTGAGCTCTAGCATAGTCGTGTATATCTTCTTTCGCTTCGGAAATTTCTTGATCAAATCTTGTCGTCAAGACATCCTCAGTCTCTTCGCGTAGATCCTTGATGTCTCGCTCAAATTCATACCGTGAATCTTCAAACTCCGTCTTTGAGCTCTCAATAGATCTCTGGATTGTAGTGAGCCTTGACTCTATGGGCGCAAGGAACTTCTCGACGGCGGCATCAATGCGGGTGCCAACTCGTTCGTCAATGATTTTGTCAATATGGGACACAAGTTTATTGTTTATCCGTGCATCAATGGCGTCGTCAGTGTATGACTTGATACGTTGATCAATACGAGCATCAATGAAACTGTCAATATGGTCTGTAAACAGTTTAAAAGTTGCGGGGGTCACGTCTGGGTCTGCTGGAACAGAAGGGCTGCTGGCCGAAGGGGTTTCTCGCCGCCGTTTCTTGTTACGCGGTCTCGCTACGATTTGGGGTTCCTCGTTAGTGAGAAGGTACATGAGGCTTAGCAACTTGTGGTCCTAGTACCTTTGTCCAATAAGAGTGATTCAGCCGAAGCATTGGCACGAGTTGCGTCGTATGATGGGGGAGAGTCAACGTCAAGCGTGGCAACTTGGAAATCGAGTGCTATAGCTTGACCCCCTCTCCCTCCATAGAGACTATTCAGATCATCTAATCGTGCATCTGACTTCAGTATGCCTGGAGTCGAAGCAGCTTGGCAAAGCTCTAGCAAGGGGCCTTCGGGGATACAATGGCGTGGGAAGCGAAGGTTGAAGGACTTGCGTGATAGGAATCCAGCCTTCAGCGACTCCATCAGAGAAACAACCTGTTGTGCATCGGGACTGAAAGCACCAGGGTTGAAATCTTTTGGGATCACCAAGGCACCTGGCTCGTGCGTGGTTACGGACAAAAAATGTACGTCATCCGAACCACACGCTTTCTTCACAAAAATTGTTGTACTCGAAGGGTCGTCTTGCTCACCCATTACAGCCAGCGACTGTATGTGGTGAGGGCGAAGAAAGACATAAAGGTGCTTGGGACCACGGCGCGAAGGTTGAGAGATCTCGAACTGAAGTCGCATGAACAGTGTATTGACTGGAGATGTGCAGTACTGGATTAAGATTTCTGTTCTAGTGTCAAGAAATTGCTCTTGGCCATCCGGATCGACCCATGATACCACCGCCAACACGCCTGGAATGCGAACGTTCTCGGACTTTGAGGACAGGTCGGCCCTTCGCTCTCCATTGTTTTGGGTCGCGCGAGGTTCGGTTCGAAACGCGTCGGCTTTGTCGGATATGGGTTCCTCATCGGAGGACATAGCGAGTTAAGTCTGGAAAAAGGTCAGTATCGAACAAGGAAAAATAAAGGCCCTTGCCCTCAGAAAAGAGGGCAAGATCCCGCCCGCCCAGGCTTTTTGAAGTTGGCCCGAGCAGCCTTGACTCGGGTTCGATCGCAGGACCGAAATGTCGGACAAGATGGAAGGTTAAAAAGTTGAGAGCGAGAAATAGAAAGAAAAAAACCACCGGCAGCTTCTTCTGCTCGTCTGACTGACCGTCCGACGACCGGATCAATCGAGGGCCTCGCAAAGAACAATGCCCCGTGCCTTTCAGAGCGCGCGCGCCGTGAGTAGGTCACGGAATTTTACACCGGCTTGGTTGCGAGGTGACCTGAGATCGAGTGTCCACTTAGCCGAGCGAGACTTGCAGAATAACAGACCGGTTTAATGTGATGAAATGACGGTAGCGATGCAGGCGTGGTGGTGAGGATGAGGTGACGATTTGTGGTGCTGGAAATGTGGAGGAGGAAAATGTGGAGGCTGGTCGCCTTGGCATTGTTCTGTAAATTAGGCACCATCACGTGATCCGAAATCCACATGCCGGGGTTATGCCGCTAAGTACCAAGGTACCCTGCTACCCAAGTGGGTGACAAAAGAAATGAGACACCTAATGGGAGAATATTTATGAACAGGATTCTTTCTACAATAGATGGGGAAAGGTAGCAGTGTAAAAGAAATAAACTAAAATATAAGCATCCTGTATTATCTCTGAAGTATATATCACGAGCACTTAATAATTTGATAATACCGATCGCAGACTCGACAATAAGCAGCTTAATGTTTGTCAATTTCCGTCACCGTCTTGCTACCCTGCTGCACTTTCATCATTTCTCAATCATTTCTCAAGAAGCCGCTGCGCCGCAGTCTCGCGCTTCTTCTTCGATTGATGTATGGAAAACAAGTCACAGGTTGCTGCTATATTTGAGTTTAAAATGTCTTCAGTTGGCCCTGAATTGAGAGATGATCTGAAGGTAGAGGGTGAGAACCGTAACCCAGAGGATGATAAGGAAGCCTTTGAATGATTTTTCTGCTATAGTCCAACTTATAGAGACGGGAGAAGTATTCATGTATTACAGTGGAATTGTATATCTTGGTTCTAAGTTAGATTGGAAGGGTGCAGATTTGGTTGGACTGGAGCTGATCGACGTTTAATAAGAGGGCAGTTGTTCCCTAGCACCTGCGATGCCATTCGTAGCATAGCCACAAACTTTAATTCAACATAAATTCTTGATTACTTATTAAAAACACGGGCTGGCGAGCCTTGAGAACTGGGTTGAGATGATAGTTGCTTGGCTAGGTTATAAGTGTTGCAAGAGCCTTGAACAATAAGGGTAAATCAAGAAGACCATAAAGAATTTGTTGAATTTAACTATTGTGGACGTAACCTCAGTGTCCAGGATACCCGGTGAGTATCAGAGTAAATATGATAACTCCTATATATGACTAGTGGCGAGGAGGAATATAAATCAGCGTGTAGTCGTGACTTGGCTGATCAAAGCATTGCTGGCCGTTGTCGTCTCCACAGCTCTGGCACATATCATAACTGTCGTTGCAGATGGGGCAATGCCAATACCAGCCCTGGATCAGCTGGCCACAGGGATCACAGAAGCGCCTGGGATACTTTCTGAGCCACTTGTGGTCTTTACTTTTGCAGCCGAATCCTTGAAAGAGGCAACCCTGACACATATCGAAGCCACCATCGTTGCATTTCTTGCAGTGGATATAGGGCCCAAAGATAGTCTCATCACAAATGTCGCACTCGCGGTCGACGTCCAGCAGCGGCCACTCGTTGAAGTGTGAGTACTCCGCATATGCTGTGCTTTCTTCCTCAACGGCGTCTTCTCCTTCACTGTCGTCCTCGCCATCCACGCTCCCCGCGTCTTCATTCTCCTCCATTCTCTCCATCTCCTCCTTCTTGCCTTGAAAAGAAAAAAGAAACTATTAATGAGGGAACATCATACATGGACACGAGGACGATGCAACTCACCTTTGCGCTTGCCAACCTTGTAGCCTACCACGCTACCTACTGTAGTCCCTACCGCTGCGCCCGCGGCAAAGCCAAGTAGATTGTCAGACGATATGCCCCAGAACTTCTTGTCTTTCTTGTTCTTGTCCAGTGGAGCCAAAGGCTCATAAAATTCTTTCGTCATATTGCCATTAGCCGGTGGCCTCCCAGGAGGAGGACCGGTTGGAGGAGCGAAGTCGTCCACATAGCCCTGATAGAGTACTGGAGGCCCTACGGGAGGATGATTGTATTGATTCCCTGGTTCAAGATTCAATGGTGAGCTATCCGTTGGATGGAAGCTCAAGGAGAGGCAAGCAATCTCGTATTGGCTGTGCTTACCCTTGCTGATATGAAGATCCTCTATCCTCTTCATGTCATCGTCATTTAGGCCCTGTAGGCCCTGCATTTTGTTTTTAATATTAGAACCTGTAGAAATGAATCGAGAAGCGTTGCACAGATAATTAGTGGTTGACTTCAAAGCTAGAAAACAAGATAAGGCTTTATCCACGGCCTTAGCAATATATAGTCGCTGTGTATCCTTGCTTAGAGAATCTGATTGATGATGAGAGATAAATAAGCACTATAAGCTTTATTTTTGTATTTGAATAACTATGGAATATCATTGGACGCTTCTACCGCTGAACATAGCCTTATTTGCAAGGGGCGAGATAAAAGATGTCTGCTTGTCTAGATATGGAAGTATGGTGCGCATCAGACTTCGAGACGGCTAAGCCGATTGCGTATCATTTTGTTGTACTCCCGAAGGAAGGCCGTACAATTTATGGTCATTCTAAGAGAATATCGGGTCACTAAGTGCTTTAATTAAGTTATGTTATGTTCAATCCCTAAACAGGGGTAGTTCTTCGAGGTCAAAAGAAGAATCATTTGAAAGAGGTACTGATAGCTGCTAACTACTTAACAAGATAAATATTTCTATTAGGTTTCAATTCACAATCGAAGTGAAAATGACTTTATATAAACTGCAGGGGCGCAAAAATGTAACTGCACTTCAAAGATGGGTGAGCAAAATTCATAGCGGAAGAGTGTATATTGTTATTACTTGGCGTCCTTTACCAGAATAGAAAATACCCAACATCCAATGCCATGCTATAGTACCAATAGTAGAGCCATTTACTCTGACATCATACAAATCTTTTCCTCATGCTCGGTCCTCACCGTCTGCTTCAGTATGAGTGGCAGCCTCTTTGTTCGGGAGGAGGTTAAAGATGACTGGAAGCACCGCTGCCAAAACCATACCAACACCCAAGAAACCGGCCGTTACTCCAAACCCGATATGATAAGTAGGCTTGTCCCACGAGGGCCAGATCCTGCTACCATATACACTCGAAAAGTTACCAAATGCATTGACCATTGCCAGAACGACAGCTCGCTTCTCAGGCGGCAGGCTGATTGTCCCGCTAGTCCAGGACAGAATAAGAGGCAATGCGGTCCAGATGCCCGAAGCAATAAAGCACACCATGACGTAGCGAACGATAGGTGTGTTGACGGCTGCGCAGACAACACTGCCAACGCATCCAAGGGCCAGGGCGGCGGTGATGTGCCATCGTCGCTCAACCTGACGGTCCGAAGACCAGGCAACGATATTCAGCACAACGGCGGCAGTGGCGTAGATGGGGACAGTCATGTACTGAGCAGTGGTCTTGTCGTAGCCGAGAGTGACAGTAATGGTTGGGATGAAGTACGAAATCGTTCCGGCACCAACGTCGAGCATGAAGAGCACAATGAACAGGTATGTTCGGGGGTCGGAGATGGCCGCGAGGAAAGCTTGCCAGTGGGTAAGACGGCTTGTGTTCTGGTCCCCTGAGGCGATACCGTCGGCGATGATGCGGATAGCAGCCAGGTTTCTTTGTTCGGGAGTGAGCTGTTTGGAGGTGCTTGGGTAGTCAAGGAGGACGAAGAAGGCGATGATTGCGACTCCAACAGTGGCAACACCCTCAACAATGAAAAGCCATCTCCACCCAGCGATTCCGTGCGCATCGTGGAGCTTGGAGGTGACAGCGCCAGCAAAGATGCCTCCAAACGCGCCTGAGAGCACGGCTGCTGTGTAGAAAATGGCAAACCGCTTTCCAAGCTCCTTTTTGGTGTACCAGCAACTGAGGAGGTATAGAACGCCAGGGAAGAAGCCAGCCTCAATACAGCCCAGAATGAACCGGAAGGCAAGCATTGCACCGTAGCTATCAGCTTTGGCCATGACCGCACTGAGAGCACCCCAGATCAGCATGATAGCAGGCAGGAAAATGGATGGTCGGCTTCGGCTAAGAATCATGTTGGAGGGAACTTCGCAAATAAGGTATCCGAAGAAAAAGATTGACAGAACCCAGGCGTATCTTTCGTCTGTGAGCCCTAGATCGTCACCCATTCCGGCGATCATGGCATTTCCCTGTAAGAATTAGATCATGTACATTGTGATTGTGTCTCCCCTCTTGTAGAGCACTCACAATGTTCGTCCGGTCGATGTAATTCAAAATATACATGATCCAGAGCATAGGCATGAGGAAAAGGTCGATCTTTCGCAGGAGCTTTTTCTCCTCAGGCGATCCTGGTACATAGTTTCGCAGTGCCTCAGTGAGCTCAGGAGTCATGGCATTGGGATCCCTGTTCTCCAGGCTCTCCTTGAGTTCGATGGACGCCTTGTCGTTGGCCATTTTGCTGAATTCAGAGCTCTGTGTTCTCCTGAAACTCAAGGGAGACGTCGACTGTCTGAATTGAAGTTGAGCTTGAAATGGGACGGATACACCTCCTTTTTGTAGTCTGAAGATTCCCCAGAAAATCTAGAAGGTGCGGAGAATGGCCCTGAGGGGATCCGCCCCCAGTTGCCCAACCTACTCCAACATAAACAATGTGGAGACGAGCCATGGGATCTAGGCCTTCTTCCATGGGTGGAACCTTGGATGTGGCGGCCATCACACCGATTGGCCAATTCGTTCTACAAGCGCCAAGCGTGTATGTATTGTGATGGATTAAATAGGGGAAAACTAGCTCATGACTCGGGCATTTGGGATCCAAGAATTCCCAAGAGATCCATGTGGTAGTAGTCAGAGCCAAACCCGAACTGGTCTGATAGCCCGGCGCCGCTGAATCCCCAATCCGTCTCTGTACCCCATCCTTGCCGGGATTCATTCCAACCCAGAAGCATATTGCTGTCGTTGGCTGGAGCATGCATCTGTAGCTCGTTCGATGTCTCCCATCTCCGGAACTTCTCCAGCATGCTGCGGAGCCCATTGGCAATATACTGGTTGACATGCCTGGAGCAACCCCTAGTGTCATCGAGCAGCACCACTGTTGCCTCGATAAGATGCACAATTTCATGGAAGCCAACCTGGAAATTGGCCGATCTCCACTTGGAATGGACCTTCATTAAGAATATGGACGCATGGGAGATGGTAGTTAGCAAGTATAGTGGAACACCAACCACGGCTTTGCGGATGTCTGGGTCCTCCAAGATCAGGTGCAAGGCTGAGGAAGCACTCTTTAGTGCGACGTTAATAAACTCTTGCCTCTCTGTGGAAATTATTGGGTGAGATTCGGGGCTAAGTCCTCTGAGGCTTACACCGAATAGTTGCAGCCGAGCGAAGTGATAATGGAGTGTGACTCCTTTAGCTGGATAATCTCCAATGTCTGGGTTGGGGTCTAGCACCTCGTTAGGACTGTTACAGGATGATATTTGATTCAGGGGAAATACTCGCATACCTAGCCTTTGTTCCCATTTTCGCCTCCACTGGTCGATGTCCGCACCGTAGCGCCGGATAGACTCAAACTCGTCGTTCGCCACAAGTCTGGATCTATCAGGGCCAAAGCTACAGTCGACACGGCTAAGGATCATAAATATTCCCACCTGGCTGTGAAGTCGAATGTCGGATTTGGTAGCCCCTGGCAGGTCTAGAAACGCTTGATGATTTGTGATGGTCATGTCTTCGTTGATCACGGGAGGTCGCCCGTAGGCGATGCTGAAGTGATGATCACACACATACAAGACGTACCAGAGCCTCGCCTTCTCAAAGTGGGCTGCATCGCCTCTCAGTGCCTTTGCGCACGACTGATGGATATTCAGCTCAGTGGCAATGCGCACAGCAAGACCTGATAATTTCCAACTGACATCGGAAAGCCAAAAGGCACCAATGCACAAGCCTCTGATGTCATCGAGGTTGTGGTATCTTTGAAAAAGGCTTTGCCCAGCAATCTCCAATAGTATCGGGTAGTAACGGTCAAAACTCTGACCCTCGTCTTGCGTGTGAAGGGCGGTCACGGCGAGGATCGCCGCCACTAATAGTGGCGACGACTGGCGGGCAGAGGCCAGAGTATCATGGGCTAATACTACTCCTCCCCACAAATATGCGTTGAGTGTCCCCTTGAATGTTGTGAAAAGCTTCTCGGCATCAGCTAGACAAGCTCGGTCCTCGTCGATAAAATCCGTGGGCTGGCCCCGGTCGGATGTCACTGGCCCATGCCGGTGAGAGCCGGGATCACTTCGTATGTTTCTCAGCCTAGTGACTTTGAAGAGACTAGCCATGGGGGCGCCGACAATCACCTGATCATCTCTGGCCTCGGCATCGCTTTCGCCATCATTCATGTTGTCGGGCGAGTTCTCCCGGGTCATTGCGGTAACATTGGGAGTAGGAAGGCTCTGGTTGGGGCTTGTATTAGGCGTGCTGCGAGCCACCGGTAACTCCAGGCCCTGCGATGCCCGCAGTGAAGCTAGTTGGCTTTGGACATCTGCTAGAGATGTCTGTAGCAGCTGAAGCTGGGACTCGACTCCTTCTCGCCAGTCACTCCTATCTTCGAGGACTGCTTGCAGATTTTTGTTGAATATACATTCCGCCCCGAAACGCTGACATCTTACACATTTAGACTGAGAAGGCTCAATGTCGCACTTGACCTTGCGACTCTGACACCGTTGGCCTAATCTTCGTTTGAGATGTATTCACATAACCAGTGCTGGGGCTAACTTACAGGCACGTATCCTCCGTGAGATCTTGGGCTGGTGTTGGCGGCTCTCATCCGACCCTTGTGGATCCTCGGAGTCAAGGAAACGAGCGCGTTTCATCTTGTCAAGCGGGTCGTAAGAGTTTGATCGAAGATCTACCGCAATTTCTGATAGTCAAAGCTCTCAATGCTTCAGGCGCGGGTGAAAGGCCGTGGGCGGAGCTCGGGCCGTCTGTACATGAAAGAGGACTCTGAAATGTTGCGCGGATGGAACACCGCCCAACCCGTCGTACAATATGGATCAGCTGCCAATATAAGTAATGAGGAGTGGACTTCACTCCGTGCATATGTGGATCGTTATCATGCTTTGAATGCTAGTGCTGTGGGGATGTTCTCCACGACCGAGTTCGAGATCTCAAGCGCAAATAGTTGGGGGTTGCCATCCTCGGAGCTTTTCCGAGTTCGGGGTGCCTTAAAAGTGATATTGTACGAGACATGGCAAGTAGGATGTGTGTTGAGGGAGCTTAATCCATAATCCGAGACAAAGCGAAACCATGACTTCTGTTGGAGTTCTTGCTGCTTGCGCAGCTATAGCCTCGATTAGCTCCAGACTTGAAGTGAATTCCAATTGGAAGGTGTCTGCTCATGATTTATCGCCAAATGCCAAAGATAACTCTTTAATCACAGAAGTCTCCAAAAGCGATTTCTTTATTTTGGCCACAGATGATTTACAACAACTTGACGAAATTTTGTTTCAAGAAGAACCCAACTTCTTAAAAAGTGAGTAACATATTGGAAAACCTTGGAAACCTGGAGCCATATTTTCTGATAGAAACAGACTTTCCACAGAAAGCAGTACTTCTTTTGAGCGCGGTATCACACAAGTACTATGACACACTCTCTCAACGCATTGCTCAGGCAGGCAGGCCAGACATCCTACTTGTTGACTACTATACCAGCAATGGTGGCAAAACGGCAGCCGAAGAAACAGTCAGTATTTGGGTATCGGGTACGAACGAAGCCCTCGCAGCATCAGAAAGCCTTCTTCGCGATCTTTCCGACAGACTGCATGTGATTCCTGGTGGCCTGGGCTCAGCCAGTAAAGTGGCCCTAGTTAGTCAATTGTTGATCGGGATTCACGTTGCCACTGCTGCCGAAGCAACGGGACTTGCTGAAAAGGCTGGTCTATTTACAGAAGCATACGAGATCGTTCGAAATGCTGCGGGTGGATCTACAGTATACGAGAGTCTTGTTCCCCTTGTGCTGAGAAAAGAGTGGGAATCAAACACTCCGCTCAGTGCTCTGCTAAAAAACCTGGTTAGTTATTCTGCATATTGTGGAATCAAAGATATCACTAACTCTGTACCTAGGACTCCGCCATTGTGGCTGCAAGGGAGCTTCATTTTCCGTTACCTTTGGGATCAACGGCTGAACAAATCTGTCTCTCGGGTGCCGCGCAATCGTATGGCGATGAAGACGTCGCTGGTTTAGTACGACTATTTGCCCCAGCACAATCCCAGAGCTCTCCAGCACCTGTACCGGCGAACGATCCTCACGCTGCTCTCTTGACGCCGCCATCCTCGGAAGTCTCCAATGTTGCTGTTATCGGCTTAGGTGCCATGGGCCAGGGGATGGCTCGATCACTCGTCCGAGGAGGGTTTGCCTCCGTGAAGGGGTATGACACTTATCCTCCTTCAATCGAGAAATTCATTTCTGCTGGTGGCAATGCCCTGCCAGCATCGTCCCCGTCAGAGGCTGCCAAGGATTCGGAGGTACTAGTCATTGTTGTGCAGAACGCCGCTCAAGTTGAAGATGTGCTGTTCGGATCCGGAAAGGCTGCCGACGCGCTTCCCAACGGAGCGTCAGTGGTTCTCAGCTCAACAGTACCGCCATCTTTTGCCAAAGAGATAGAGCAGAGACTCAATGGCCTAGGACGTGACATCAGGCTGGTTGATGCACCCGTCAGTGGCGGCGTGGTACGCGCCGCTCAGGGACAGTTGACAGTAAGCTTATCGTGCCTCTCATTAGATCAATTCCCTAACAGACTGCAGATCATATGCTCAGGCAATCACTCAGCGCTCCAGGCTACTCATTCCGCTCTTCTTGCTATGGCAGGAATTGAGAGCAACATATGCAGGGTGAATGGTGGCGTCGGCGCTGCTTCGTCCGTGAAACTCATCAACCAGCTGTTAGCCGGGGTTCATATTGCTGCCAGTGCTGAGGCCATGGCATTCGCATCACGCCTCGGCCTTGACACCAGGACTGTCTTCGAATTATTCAACCAGTCTCCTGCTTGGAGTTGGATGTTTGAGAACAGAGTGCCTCAGATGCTCAGCGCGGATTGGACTCCACACTCTGCGCTCGCCATCTTTGTCAAGGATCTCGGTATTGTTCTAACAGAGGCCAAGAGACTTACTTCATACACACCAATCTCTTCCACTGCGCACACTCTTTATCTTGACGGGGCTGCCAGAGGCTGGGCCAAAGAGGCTGACGCTGGTATCTGTCGCCTCTGGGAGTCGGCTGGGGCATCGGTGAGCAAGAGCGCATCAAAGCCACCACAAGCCAAACACACCAACGAAGACATTGAAGTTAAGCCTGCAGCAGAAGTTTTCAAAACACTTCCTCAAGAATATCAGGTGGACCTGCTTAGCTCAACAGCGAAAGAGGTCGCACAGGGCAAGGTCCCCGTTCTCGTTGTTCTTGATGATGATCCCACAGGAACACAAACCTGCCATGATATTGATGTGCTTACTATTTGGGATGTCGAAACTTTGAAGGAACAGTTTCTGACAGGATCGCGGGGCTTCTTCATTTTAACAAATAGCCGTGCTCTACCTCCCATTGAGGCTCGAGCCCTCATCGTGGGCATTTGCGAAAACATCAATCTTGCTGCCAACCTCACCAATCAACACTTTGAAATTGTCCTCCGGGGCGACTCAACCCTCCGTGGGCACTTGCCAGAAGAGCCTGAGGCCGTAGAGGAGGTTCTGGGAAAGACCGATGGATGGGTGCTGGCACCATTCTTCCGCCAGGGAGGACGTTTCACAATTAATGATGTCCACTATATCCAGGAAGGAGAAGACCTTGTACCAGCGGCGCAGACCCCCTTCGCACAAGATGCTACCTTTGGCTACAAGAACTCAGACCTGAAGGCATATGTCCTGGAGAAATGTGGTGCACGATTCAACAATTCTTCGTTTGTATCCATCACGCTCGAGGACATCCGCCAAGGAGGACCAGACCAAGTTAAGAGCAAGCTCCTTGGCCGACCGCGGGGGTCAGACGATGTGATCATCGTTAATGCGGTTTCCGACTCTGACATGGATGTATTCGTCTCAGGTTTAATGGCGGCCGAGGCTGAAGGCCGTCGCTACTTATATCGAACGGCCGCCGCCTTCGTATCATCAAAACTCGGGATCAGGGGTATCCCGCCACTCACCTTGGACGATCTCCAAAAGTCTTCATCTACTAGCAACTCCTCCGCGGGTGGGTTGATTTTGGCAGGGTCTTATGTGCCAAAGACGACAGCACAGCTGCAGTCTCTGCGTGACAGAAGGGGCGAGAAGCTAGCAGTCATTGAGCTCCAAGTCCCCGAGCTTATCAAGTCAAAGGAGAGTGCCAAAGCGGTTGTCCAGAAAGCAGTGGGCCAGGCCAATGATTTTATTTCGGCCGGAAAGGACGTGTTGGTCATGACTTCCCGAGCACTGATTAAGACTGACGATGCCCTAACTTCTCTCAAAATCGGATCGGAAGTTGCTGCAGCACTTGTCAGCATCTTGGAAGATATTACTATCCGCCCACGATATGTCATTGCAAAGGGTGGCATCACCTCATCGGATGCAGCCACGAAAGGTTTGCGAATGCGAAGAGCTAGGATTCTTGGCCAAGCTGCGCCTGGAGTTCCGATTTGGAGGTGCGAGGAAGAAACTAGCCGACACAGGGGTGTTCCATTTGTAGTCTTTCCCGGGAATGTAGGAGACAAAAATACCCTGGCCAAGGTTGTCGAGGGCTGGGCAGTACAACAGTAACCGGATAATCAGTATGAAGATTATCACATTATACCGTACTTCCATAATATCAAAAGAATGTCAAAAAAATCAGGACAGCGATATAGCATATTTACATGATATGTAAAAACAGTTCTTTCGTGTGATGACTCATTGAATTCACGCTTCAAGCTTTCTTATTTCCTGCATCATGTGAACATCATCTTTTTTTTTTTTTTGGACTTGTGAGTGAAGTGTAAGCATGGAAAACCTGCTACCAACAACGGGCTATGCCAACTAGATTCACTTCAAGTCTTGGAACTTTAAGGCCAGGTCTGATGGGCTTATTCTGGCTTTATATACGAGCTTCGAGCATTAGTGACACCAAATTTGGAGTCGATGTCTATGAAATTAGAGCAGCAATTTGATAGGGCGGATTATATGCATAAATTTGGCAAGGGAGGAAGTGGCGGGTATTCAAGATCAAACCTACATTAATGAATCTGGATAGACTGCTCACGCTAATTATCCCTCACGATCTAATCATCCCGAAATAACATATTCTCATTCCCTCATAGTACCAACGCGCTTGTCGTAAGGACAGCGACAGAAAGGGCTGCGAGAATCCCAACAGCACGGGAAGCGGCAGCGCCGGTCTCCTTCGCATCAGCCGAGCTGCTTGAGGATGAAGCCTTCGTATCACTTGCAGTAGCCTTGGCAGTTGCTGAGCTCAGAATGTCCTGGCCGGCAGTAATGGTCACGGGGACATAGGTAAAGCCATAATCCTGAAGCTCGCTGGCCGAGATGGTCAGTGTCGGGGTGTTGTCATTGTTGCCACCGATGTTGACAGTGGTGCACTTTTGGGCGACGGTCTTGCTCATCTCGCAGTGCAGGGAGAACTGGAAGGTGTCCATTGACATGGAGAAGTCGTAGTTACCAGTCTCCTTGGCGCCCGATGGAAGAGTCTGGCTTGCCCAGGGCCCGACGGTAACAGAAGCATTGTACACGCCGCAGTCATTGCTATCGGTGCCGCTAGGACAATTCAGCAAGTAGGTAGTTGCGGTCGCGTCGGCGCCCAGAACGTCGGCCACCAGTGTCTGAGGGCCGAAATCGTTGAGGAGGAGCGAAGTGGTGATTGTGTCAGACATTGTTGAAGCGGTTGGTGGAATTAGTGAGGAAACGAGTGTGGCGGAGTTCCGAAGCTGAGAAACGAACGTGTCTTCCGTAGGCGAGCAGGGAGAAAATGAGCGTCGATACAAGTATTAATAAGAATTGAAGAGATGAAATCAAGACTGCAATCGGGAGAAGCGAAGGACGCGCGCGCAAGGGCAGCAAAATTAGTCGGATCTGGCAGCTTCAAATTGTCTTACTTCGCGCTTGGACCTGTCGCTTGCAGTCATCGAAGCGGCTCTCTCCATTGGCTTCTGCCATCGTTCTGTGGGCCATCCAGGCCCCTTTCTTCGCCAGGATGTATCCGGGTTTTCCGGCTGGGCAAGCTGAATCCTTCGTTAACCAAACCATCCAGTCGGTTGGTAGCTTCGAGCTTCTGTGTTCAGAAGTTTGCCACAGACATGAGTATGACATGATTCATGAAAAAACTTGGGCGGCAATTCCAGGCGGCCTGCTCAAATAGTTGCATTCGCTATTCAATCTTGTGTCGATCGATCGGTCCACCATTAGCTGGCCCAATTAATTTGATTAAATACTATTAGCTAATTCTAGAAATAAATAAGCTTTTTCAAACGTCGAAATCAATTAAAATAGAGCCCATTCATTGGTTATTAGGTATTCGCATGCTTGGCTCGAACAGCTGGGCAATCCATGAAATAGCTGACAAATCACTACACTGACATTTCTCTCGAGACATCCAATGATTTTATCAACATTTCACAGTTAAGGAAACAAAAAAGACGTATTACAATGCCGCCTCTGGCAAAGTCCGAAAACGTCTGCACTGGCTGCAGATCGAGGAAAAAGAAGTGCGATGCAAGTCTACCCAGCTCCCTAATAAGTTTCTTTATTGACCTGAAACACTACACCAGGGCAAGCGTCCATGCTGTTCACCGTGCCTCCGAAGAGGTGAAATATGCCTCTACAGAATTTCTTTCATTGGCCCGGCTTGGGGTTTTGTGGCTGGTGACAATCCGGCATTCAATCCGGAGTTCGAGGATGGTCCAATTTCCACCAACATTGAACCTCAGGGCCCCCTTACAACCCTCCAGTTTCCAACAATTGAGGCTCCCTCAGAATATACTGAATCTGGAATGTTTGGAATCACAAATCCTTCCGCTTTCAGTGATTTCGAGACAACTCGAGAACAAGCTCCGAGTTCCCCTTTCATGAGCTCGCGTCAACCAATCTCCCTGCCACCACCAAATGTTCTTCGAGAACTGATCGACATATTTTTCGAAAGAATATATATTTACATTCCAATCCTTCATAGGTCCCGATTTCTAGCAGAATTGGACAGCAAAGGCCCAGAAGTATGCTCACAGCCGCTTCTGTTCGCAATCTGTGCCGTCTCAGCCGCGAGACACCCCAATCCCGGCATACGGGAATCGCAGCGCAGTTGGTATGATGTGGCAAGAGAGACGCTTTCAAAATCTCTACATTCTCCAGATGATCTTCTGGCTACTCTACAGGCTGCCGTTATTATAATATACCAAGCCAATATATTCGCCGAATATTCAACGTCATGGTTGTTAACTAGCGATGCCTGGAGAATTGCCGTGGTGACAGGTTGCGCACGTTTGGATGGCAATCGTCGATCTACGCCACTGAAATTTAAATTAGGAGTTGGAAACAGCTGGATGCAAAAAGAAGAATGCCGGCGGGCTCTCTGGATGCTCTTCGTTTTCGACCGTGGACTGTGCTCGCTGGATCTCGCACCGGCTATTGACGACCAGCAGCTAAATATCAATCTTCCCATGGCCGACGACATCTTTTCCGGCGAAGATAAGCCAATTGACATTGAGCCTATTGGCTACACTTCAAGTATCGACAAGCTCATGGATACAATAGAGACAGAGATTCGCCTGGGCAACAACACAAACATTCGCCAATTTATCGTAGCGGCATATATGCTCCTTGGACGTATTGGAAGCGAAATTTATCAAAATGAATTCGACTACACCAAAGGTACTTCTGTGTTGGACTCTTTGAGCGCATCTCTTATAAGGCTGAGGCTTCTTATACCTCAAGAGGCTACAGAACTTTCTTTTGCCGATCCCAGGGATTTCAAGCTTGTGATCTGGCTCAATGCCATCATGACAGCTAACACCATCTTCCTTCATCATCAGCCTCTTCTTGATGGGGAAAGCTTCGATGAGCCCAGCGGAATGTCCAACAATTGGCCTCTTTGTGTTGCTACCTCACGGAATCTTGTCGCAGGGCTGCGCGACATGTGCAGATCCTCCACCGACTTTGCCGATAATGCTTTCTTGGCGTCTCTAGTATATGCCGGTAGTCAAATATTGATTATTGAGTATATCCTATCATCCAATGATATGACTCCCCGACGGTCAGGGAATTTCTCTGTTGTATCATCTAGAAGTCAGAACCTAAAAGCTGATATTGACCTTCTTTACCACATCTTCCGCCATTTCAAAGTATCGTTAGGTTGTTCGGGGGAGCAATTCTACGATGCGTTTGTTCACTCCATGACAATTGATGAGGAGAGTTCCCGAACTGCCAAAGCGGGCTCATTGCTTGATATGCGCCGCATCTGCGATCGGTGGCCGTCATAAGAGAACACGGCGGATTTAATTCTTCTATCAAGACAGGATTGGGTAGAATGGATTAATCATAACTCAACCAGTAAATTTCACGGCATGGGATTCCGCGGTGTCCTGAATAAAATGTAGCTCTTTTGATAGCTCTCCTTTCTCTATAGGTCATGCTGGGCAACAGGCCTCCAAACTCCCTTTCTACTCATCGCTACGGCCAATCAGTTGTCCGCCATTGGTAGTGATGACCGAACCTGTTGTAAAAGTATCCTTCAGCGAGTATAAATAGGCTTCAGCTACTTCCTCCGGCTTCCCAAGTTTCCCCATGACGTTATCCCTCGTCGACGCCTCAATGAAAATCTGCCGCTGCTCCTCTGGTAAGTGCTCAAAGAATTCTGTAGGTATGATACCAAGTCTCACCGCGTTGACACGGATGGGCTTAAGATCAACGGCAAATCCTCGAGTCAATCCTTCAACGGCAGCTCCAATACCCGCAATGATTGACCAATTTTGCCCAGGTCTCCGAGCATAGCTACCGCTGGTGAGGGTAAAGGAGCTGTTGGTGCTCTGAGTCACGTAATTAGGCAGGTGCTTTGCCAACAAGGTAGGCGCGTGTTGTCGGACAATGCTTGCTGCATATATCTCATCAAGGCTGGTGTTCGCAAGGATAGGGATGGAAATGCCATTCCCCGCGGTGTAGACGACGTGGTCAAGCTTGCCTTCGGCTGTAGAGAAGTCCAAAAGTTCGATCAAGTTTCTCTCCACGGTATCGGCGTTGGCCACATCGCAAGCCTGTCCACGGATGCTACCAGGCGCATTTTGTGTCGCCTGTGCATGTTTTCGGAGCCTTTCAATGGCGTTTTGCACTCTAGTTGGGTTGGAGCTGCTGATGATAACCTTGGCACCGTGTTCAACTGCAGCCTCTGCCACGGCGAATCCGATGCCACTTGATCCGCCAAGTACAAGAACACGTTGGCCTTGAAGCTTGTGTAGGTATTTGAATGCTGAGGGAGGCGACATTGTATATATTGTCTGATATTCAGGACCAGTTGAAGCCGCCTTGATGATGTCGTGTCGAGCTACGGAACACAGGTATCGATTGGTTGTCTAGGGCATAGGAATTTATATCCATTTCAACTCTCTGGTAGATGAGAATATTTCTAATCAATACTATGCTTAATTCCTAACTCCCCGACTACAATACAGTTGCAAGGACACACTCACGCAACTGTCGGCGATGGACCGCTAGCGGCGCCGCTTCAGCTCCACTTCGACCGGAGCCTGGAGACCATCCCCGACTTGGTCATTTCTCTAGATGTTGACGTGAGAACCAACCATTCGTTATTATTTAGGATACCTACACAATTGTTTGATTTTTCCGAAGATTGCACTCATTTCTCATCCATATATCAATGGGTAGGGTAGCAGATATAACATATTCTTTGTTCCCTTCAAATATCAACCTGCAAGCGACTGTCCATGGGGAAGGGGGTATCTATGAACGATTAAAATAAAAACTGTGAAAAGAATGGAAATTTAAGCCTCTCATCGCAATTCTATGTGCCGAGTTCCCAATCTTGTTCGCTCATCATATCGTGGACAAAGCCTAGCCTATAGTTTGGACCTTCTCTTCACCGATACATGAACCTTGGGTCTAAGCTCATGGGACCCCCTGCATGTCTTGAAGTCCAAAAAAGAACATGCAGTGGCTTTCATCCTTCCTTTCATTTTAAAGGCCTCAGGAAGCTTCGATGAATGGGCTAAAACACCTAGGCGTGGTATGCAAACGTCGGTACACCGATTACTTGGGTTGGGGCTTCCAGTCTGTCTGCTGCAAAGAGATGAGAAGCCGGCGCATAGCTCATAATAATCACAATGCCACTCTCAACTGCAGTAAGGCACGGGATCAGTTAGTCCATTCATAAGAAAATAGGAAAAGAACATGTCGGTACTAGCTCGATCACGACAATCTGCACATCACATTGCATAAGTCCATTATCTTAAATTCATTTTCGGCTCTATTGACAAGCTAAGATGCTACCCCAAATGCTCCCTGGTCTCCGAATACCGTTCCAAAGACACTGGTCGTCGTTCCTCGATCTGCTCACGCCCTCTTAGTCCAAACCTGGCACTCAGGAAGAGAAGCGTTACTACTATGGCCATAAAGCAGACATCAAAGATCATCGAAATGAGGAAGAAGTACGGCGGATATCTTGGGTGCCGTTTATCAATCAGCATAGGAATATCATCCATGCCATTGGTGATGACCGTCCATGTTTGCCGAATGAGAGTCAAGATATTCGCTGCGAGCAGAAAGTCGGATGCCCATATGGGGGTCAGCTGTTGTGTTTGGAACCGATGCCTTGAGAAAACTCACCGTATCATTGGCGCCGGTCGCTCTCGGTCCGCCTCTTGTGTTGGGTATGACGGTAGTCACCGATGCAAGGAAAAGCACAAAGCTCAACAGGAATTCCAAGACGTTGTTGGCATATGCTGATGGATGCAAGCCAGGGACGTCACTGGAAGATTTGACATGTTCCCAGACTTGAGTGGAAATGAAACCGGAAAGAGTCAACACCAGCGAGAGGAAGAAAAAGGCAGCGGCAACTTGGTGGGCGAACTTGTCGCGTATGGAGAATAAATCAAAGGCCAGCCTGAATTGGGTCTGCAGAATTGTTCCAGAAACAAGGTAGCCAAACAGGTTCGCAAATGCAGCGAGCTGAGCAAAAGTCTCGTCGCCCCCAAGAGCGTGCAAGGGTAGTTGGAGCTGGGGGCGAATGTCTCTACCTAAGAAAAAGGCCAGATAACTGAACGATTCGATTAGTATTTGTTTGCAATAAAGGAACGCTTTGTGGAGGGGGGGCACTAACATGATGGCCAGGAGAGCGGATGCTCGCACCCAGTGAGTGCTCGTGTAGCCATTTCGCCCCCCTTTGCCGAGTCCACAGAGGGCGCAGACGGCATTTACGATAGCAAGCAGGATCGCGAGACCCGTGAGCACGAATCCGGCGGTTGACAGCTTCGTCGGGAAATACCGCATCGTACGTACATGCGGCCCTGGCTGGGCATCTCCGGCAGAGGGCGATTGAGGTTGAGAAGAATTCGTCCTGGACGAGGGGACGGGATTTAGGGGAGATTAGCAGAGGCTACAAACTTGGCAGCTGGAGGAAATGTTACGCTGTGCGATTAGTCCAGGGGCACAGCCCAGACGACGTTGCGCTGGACGGATTTCCCCGCCAAACAACTGCCGCGATTATCCAGCCAAGCTTGGTTCTGAGAAGAGCCTTGGTCAATCAAAACTTGTCCATCTTGTGCCTATGAATCTAGACCAATCCAACACGGAACAACAAGCAGAAATCAATGCCAAGAGTGGTGGCCAGGCGCCAAGCACGGTGCCAAGTGTTTCATAACAATTATCGAATAGAAGTCATGAATTTTTTACTGGCAATGGAAGTATGATTGCTGCTGAAAATTCTCTTTTCCTCTGAACACCTTTCAGTGTGTCTCGTACTTGCTTCCAATCGATTGAATATTATCCTCCAAGTACATCAAAAATTGCTCAATATTTAACTTCCACAACCTACAACGCCTCCATACTCATCTACATGAGTAATAAGTGATCATCTAGGTTCGCTTCATGAGGAGGCTTTATCCATTCGTCTTGTTGATCAGTTTCCGGCGGGGGTTTGGCGTATTCCTCTCCTCCTTCCTCAATTGGTGGCAACAGTCGGACTACTTTTGAACCGCTCGCCCGCATTATTTCCCTTGCTATCTCCAACTTGATTTCCCATTTCAATCGATGCGTCAGGCGCATGTTGGGTGCCTCAATATCCGGTGTGATGTAATTGTCTTCCGTGCTAGGCCCTCGCTTGTTCAAGACCCGAAGCCGGATCCTCTCTCCTAGATCGATGGGCAGCTCCTCCGAATAGGGGATCTCATAAGTATCAGAACGATGAAACAGATATCTTCCACACATTGGATCTGTTTCAGTTGTCCAGGCTGCTGCGATGTTATCAAACATCCCCCGACACTGAACCTGGTACAAACTCTCCAATTCCACCTTCATACTCACTAGAGTGATCGTCTGTGGAACGCCACGGAGCACTTCACTCGACTTTTCCATGTTTGGAACCACTCTCAATTGAAACGGGATTGGCTTCTTTCCTATCTGAAGGATGCTAGGGAGCGTGACTTCTAATTCAAAGCATAGCGCGGGGATCGATGATGCGTTGATCAGCTTCTTGAATTTCTGGGAAGCAGTAAGCTGGCAATCTTCCATATTAGGCAGAAGGCGTTGTGACCGAATTGAGAACGGGATTGCTTTGACGGTTAGTGAATTATCCGTCAGGGCCGGCCCGGGTCTAAACTCATGGACATGAATAGGTATTTTCGCCGTCCAACTAAGACTAGAGTCTTGACGCTGGGCCTCTAGATTCGCCTCCAAGTAGTACTCGACAAATGCCTCATTCCTGAGCGACTGGACATGGAAGCTTGCAGGCAAGGGCTGTTGGAAAATGGACTCGTCTCCTGTTGGCGAGTGCACCCCTTGTTTTAGAGCCTCTGACTTGGCGGCATCAGGGTCGACATGTGTTGGGATCCTCATTTCGAAGCTCCATTGCTTGACATCACCAGCCTTGCCGAGAGCGATGTGGAGGGGGCCGCTGAAGAGGGTGTGGAGCAACTTTTCGCTGTTGATCAGGTCTACTCGAGAGCGATACTCAATTCTGTTGCCCTTTCTCTCCACGGCCTTTGCCTTTGCACGGCCGTGAAGCGACATGGTCAGGGTCGCGGCAGGGCTGAGAATTGGTGTGCTTCGATATACGCGCCCAACCACGACCTCCCCAGGACGAAAGGCTGTCCGACCCCCATCAAGCGCAATTCCCAGGTCCTGGTTGGAGCTTACGAGGGTTTGCGGCATTGCACCGAGGGAAGCGGTCTCCCCTTTGTCCCTGTGAGTAGATGATGTGTGTGTAAGATCTATTCTGGTTGAACAGGCTATTAAATTTTAGGGACTCAATGATATTACCCCCGGAAGTCCCAATCCTCTTGAACTACCCCTGCACCACTTTCCTATTCACTTATCATCTGCATGTTTTAGCTTTTCTAGCTTTCTATTCCAATAGCTTGGTTTCAACAGATAACGGATAGTCTGTTTTAATCCAAAGACCCACCTACTTTCACATAAAGACTTGCCCAGCGTTAGCACTGCCAAGCCTAAGCAAACCCACGTGCACCGATAATCACATATCTTAGGCTAAACAAATGATGAAGGACTTCTCAATTTACCCTTAGATTTTTTATTATTATTCAATATGAACTTAGGGTCGTCAACATTACAGCTCTTGCCCAATTTTCGTTCTTATCAATATGTGAACGAACCATCCGAGTCAAGGAACATTGAGGTTTGAGAGTATCGTCAAGCATGCAATAAATTGGCTCAAGAGTTTTACGCTTGCGCTACCAATGAAGAGAAGCCATCAGTTAGTCCTGATAACTTCATTGAGCTTGAATACGCCGCTCTACATTAGAGCAGAGTAGCTCATTCTGTCACCGAAGCTATTTTATATCTACTAGTTCAAGCTGGAAGCAACCTTCTTCAATAATTTTCCAAAACAGAAATCTATGAAATTTATTTTCATCTATTTCACTCAATCGTCTAAGCTAGCCAAGCTGCAGCAACATCCTTCACGCCATTCGCTATCCATTCGTCGTCCAGAGAAGCATCCCCATCGAAGCCGTGCTCTCCGTCCCGGAACTCAAGGTGGAATTTCGATTTTGGATCCAACTCACGCACCAGTTCTGCAAGCTTAGTGCTACCCTCAGCAGGAACGAGAGAATCGGTTTTCCCGTGGTAAACAAAAACACCGCCCTTGGGGAATCTAGCACCTCCCTTGAGCTTCTCTAGAATCTGGAATTCCGGATTCTTCTCAGTAAAGAAGTCTTTCAAACCTCCGCGCTGGAAAAGACAGAACATGAGCTGCGCTCTCTCGAACCTAGGATCACTGGAGACAATTGACGGCGCCTCGCCCTGCTTGACCTTCTTCAGGTGGTCCTCAATAACGCTGTGTGGAATCTGGGGCATGCCGAAAATCGGCTTGTCGTAATCCTCTGTGAAATAGGGAGATAGGAGGTCAACCATCGGGTAGGCTGCCGTAACAGATCGTATCTGTTCGGGATGGTTCAGCGCTGTAAGAAGACTGAGGTATCCCCCAGCACTCTCACCCGCAGCCAGAAGCTGTGATGTATTGACGTCCACTTTACCCTCGGTCTTCTCTCGTACAAAACCTGGCAGCTCGGCAAGTGTCCACTTCAGAGAATCCTCGACGTCTTCGATGAGGTCATCGATGGAAGACTCTGGGATCATTCGATAGTCGGGCGAGACGATGACGGCGGAGTTACGGGATGCCAGTTCCAAGAGCCAGGGCGCAAAGAAATCCGGGAAGAGGCCGGACGCACCGACGAGACCACCGCCATGGAAGCGTAAGATGACAGGCCGAGGTTCGGATGAGTTCTTTGCGGCGGAACTTATGGTCTTTGGTATTAGGACATGACAATCTATTGGGTGCTCAGAAACTGTTTTATAGGTTGTAGTGTGTATATTGAATTTTGAATATCTTGAAAAATCGTCGGGATTGAAGTGCGCCATATTGGTTGTGTGGAGTTGTGGTGTTTGTTATGAGTCTCGAAAAAATGGTGAACCCTGTGACAAAAACTAATATTTCATTCCAATATCTCTCTTGTTTTATATGTTTGAGTTGATGGACATATATATAATGTTATTGATGCGTTGTCCGTTCGGCCTTCGCTCCCCGAAGATGGCCGGCATTAGGCTCCAAATTTGTAAGCGTCGTCGTCAAGACCGAGGTTGCGATTCCTTCGGACAATGAATCAATCGGTGCTTGGTAATATACAAGGAACCATGATTCGGAACGGCCGTCTGGAGGAAACGAAGCTAGCTACCTGAAATCAACGCAAAAATCAATGGTAATTGCTCATACAATGGGATGCAATCACAAAAAGGACAGCTGCAATGCAACTTTCAAGTGACAAGGGTAGACCGTGGCATTGCCGAGTGGGATAAGCACAGTGGGATGTGTAGATGCGGAAGCTCAACTGGCTTGATATATGAGAGCGCAGATAACATCTCATGTAAACGGGATGATACAGTCGTTATATTCGTAAGGATTTCTCCAATCACTACTAGCTTACCATAGCATCATATATATTCCATATTCTGAGAATAGATCTGGACTATCTTATAGATTAGTTTGTGCCCGTGGATCCTCACATATACTACGATTACTATCAGGAGCACGCTGAGGGAAAGACTGGACGCTTCTTCTAAACCTTCGCTGGGAGAGAGCACTAATATATTGATTTTCTTGATAAAAATATTCAATTTAATTTCTCGTTTCTAGCTAGTCGTGGAGAGCGTTAAACAAGGCCAGCTGGCACCTCAATCGAGGGCCAGCTAACACTGATATATAGTTATGTGCCATTCTGGTTTGAGCCAAAGGATAGATATACGAAAGAACGTGAGATTATTTCTCAGTGTGTGAGTCTCGGTTATTCCAATAAAAGCTTATTCCTGCCTCTTCTCGCGATAGTAGTCCTCAAGGTGGCGGGCTTCATCCCGGACCTTCTCAAGACAGCCAGTAATGCCACATTCTTGGGCCTGGAATCCCCTCGAGGCAAATTCGCCATTTTTTCCTCCCTCTTGAGCTTCGGCATTCCTATCACCAAGATTGCTGGAGAAATGCCATGGCCTAGTCCTATCGCTATTGCTGCTTCGCTTGTCGTTCTTATCGCACCCGGTGACAGTGCACTCCTGAACCTGGATCACGCCACGGGGATTGGGGCGCACGTCGTTGGCCTCGAGATCTCGTGAGTTAACCAACTCTGGGTTTCGTATTTGAGGGGTGTTGTGTTGATCAACCTTGATGGGGAGGATGCTGGCAGTCGAGCCTAGAGTGGCAAGGGCAACAACGGTAATGGCGGTCTTTGGCAGCATCTTTATCGTGTTCCAGTCGACTGGGCTTGTGAATATCGTAGATTACTAAAATATTGTGGGTGTTGGTGGTGATTGAAATGCAGAAGTGAGGGCCCCCAAAAAGGTGTGACCGTGTATAAGTAATATCTTGAAAAAGGGTAGCCTAGAGGGTCTTAAGGGTGGTGACGTGAGTCGCGGGACAAAAGAACCGAATTTGGGTCAGGAACTGCTTATTTAGTACGCTCGTAGACCCTGAGTGCGTCTGGGACCTACCAGAAACAGCGAGGACTTTCTGGTGGCGGCGGAAATGATCGCTGGGGAAGTCAGGCAGCCGGTAATGCCAATGCTTGGGATATATGCCTGCCTCTCTTGGTTAGGGCGATGACTGATGTCTGGCTGCGCCGACGAATCGCGAGCCGATCAGCGGCGTAATGGCTGGCCGATACCAGCGTGGCATCTTTGGCCTTCCGCATTTTCCTGCATCGAGGGCGTACTCTGTGGCGGTACCCTCGAGATGACGATCACCACGAGCTCAAACAGTAGCTTGTTTGAGAAGGATCATGCGATCGACGCCCGACCCGTCCGCTCACCCCATTGCCGGCCAACCTGTCTATCAATCAATTACAGGCTGGTGAATCAAGCAATCGATCGCTTATTCATCAATAGACATGTGATAGTGTTTTTATTGCTATGTAAATAAATATTTCCTACAAGTTCTCTTGGACCCGGACGGAAGTGCTTGTGGCTGGTGAGGCGGCCCATGGACACAGCCACAATCGCCGCTACAATACCTCGGTGTCACTGCCCAGAGGAGTCGAGTCCAATGCTACCCATCAGTAGCCGGTATTTCCCTAGATTCCGAGGTATCATCAGTTCAAATACAGGAGCCTAATATCACGTTGTTCTTGCCTCTGCCTTGATTCAGTGGTCCGGCATTCTCGGAGCAAGATTGAGTCTGGCAACCAAGCCGGTATCCAAACCTCCTGACCAGATTGCGTATGAATCTTGTCTCCTTGTTCAATCATCAACTCTTCACACTTGATAAGCGGAAAATAAGTGACGAATAGATGCAACGTCATATCAAATCAAATTCAAGCAAATTATTTATGGTGGCCATGCCATGACACTCGTATTTCAAAACTAGACATAGTCAAATCATGTTACCCAAAAACAGAAAAAAATTCTATAGTTGTTATTTTCCATTTGGGTCATGAAGTAGAAGCAATCTTTTCATCTGGCAACGGGCTATGAGTAGATTTCGTATCAAGGAAAATAAGCCAATTTGGCAGACAGTCGGCCAGTGTTTTCCATTTTATTAACCTGCCCACAAATGAAAGAGTAATGATAGTAAATATACAATTCCTCGATGATTAATCTCGTATACTAAACATTACTGATATAGATCTGGTAAATAGAAGCGAATGATCGTCAAGTTCTTCCCTATCGTTGGTGCTGCGGGCACACTTAAGTTTAAGGCCTTTGTAATCCACCAGTCTCTTCCAACAATCCCCAGTGACAACCCCAAAACTATTCAGACTGGTCACTTTCTGGTCGAACTTGGTCTCGCCGTCGAGCTAGTGGATGAAGAGCTCGTCACCGTGGAGCTTTCATCGCTGGAGGTTTCATCACTGGAGGTTTCCGTGCTGGAGGTTTCCGTGCTGGAGGTCTCAGTATTGGTGGCTTCCGTGGTAGACGTTTCCGTGCTGGATGCCTTGGTGCTTGAGGCTTCGGTGCTCGAAGTTTCTGTGCTCGAAGCTTCGGTGCTAGACGCTTCCTCAGTCGAGCTTGCCTTGGTCGAACTTTTTCCGGACGAACTAACAAAAGTTGAGGTAGCTTCCTCGGACAATTCGTCAGGAGTTGCTTCGGGCAAAGGGGTCTTGGAGGAAGGAAATGCCTTGTTAGCACCGGAAGGCTTGCTGGAAGAGGATTCTTCCGTTGAAGAAGGCGCCTCAGAGCTCTCGGTCGATATGCCCTCAGCAGATGAGCTTGCAGATGAGGACGGAGAGACGGAGGCGGAGGTGGAGGAGTCAACCGGGAGAGTTGTCGTTCCATTAGGCCATGTTCCAGGAGGGGTCCCGTCCGGCACGCAAATCATGATCGGGGCCGTCTTGCCGCTGGTGATTTGGACACGGCATACCGCGCCAGAGCTGCAGGGGTCGTTGGGGCATCCGAAGTCAGGGGGCGCATCAAATGCCGGGAGCATAGCCGCCACCCGCTGAGTGAAAGCGAGTAGGCCGGTGGCAATGACCCATGACGTGAGCTGCATCTTAAACCAAGGATACAGGAGCGATCGTGAGCTTGAAGCAGCCGGGGAGAGACTGCAATGCGCTGCTTTTAACTGGGGGAAAGAAGCAAAGAGAAGAGAACGTCCCAAAGGACATAGCTGCCGTGATCGTGGAGTGCCATCATCTATATACCAGAATTGCCATGTGTCGGGATATCGACATTCGGGCGTCAATTAAGATTTCCGGAATTGGATATAAACTTGATAGCTTCATTCCACAAGTTGAGTGGGCCATGACAAGAAATCTGGCACAGGAATGCACCGGCACGTCTCCTTTCCCACGGATAGCAAAAATAGCATAAACCTAATCTCATGATCGTAGACTCCCATCACCGCATCTAGAAAGTCCTCATCTAAAATGAAAGGTAAATAACTAGCCAAAGTACTAATGTGGCCACTGAAATTCAAGTTGCCAAAATAGTAGCTTCGTTCATGTTCGGTGTCTCGGATCTCTTTACCCCAGATCACGCTTGCCGTCCCATGAATCGAGCCGCACGCTATCGTCATTGTTCCCTACATCAAATGCAGGATATTAGTCAAGGACTGTGTATTCCTCGTGAATATTCTAGAGCTTGAAGCATTCAGGACATATCCTGGCTTGGGATGAATCGGCATGATTGAGCTAATAAATAAGATCATAGAACTTGATCCGACCTGTACTATGTAAATCTCTTCTTCCTTTCCATACCAGTCGCACAAATGTACAAATTAGCTTTGGCAAGGCTCCTCACTAGCTGGTTCCCATGTTGTGCTTCTTTCCTCTTCCGTAGTAAATTCAGAGGAATGAAGCATGTGTCATGCTCTGTTAGATCGTTTTCTATATTTTTACCCTGGTGTGCGCAGTCCAGTCCTGATTCGAATGGTGCCAATCAACCCCAAGATGGCTGGTTAGCTCAAAGATCCCATTCTCTCATATGTATCGGATGTTGAACTTTCTACATAAGGGCTTTCCGGTAGTACAAGGTTTCGCTCTTATCGATCTCAGTACACTATCAGAACGCTGTCATTATTCCACTTTCGGTTGACGTCGCAAGATGGATCTAACCAAGGAACATATGTAGTCGATATGTCTATTTTCCTCATACATCTAGCTTGAGTTTCTTCCTTTCCTCGCCTGGTTGCAGCCAAGTGATGAACTATAGCAACTTAGACTCGGCGACTGTCTTGTAGACTTCACGCGTATCCGCAGTTGGGCATCATTTAATCTTGAAATAAAGAAGCTAAGTATTCGAATTGGCCATATGAAAATTGTTGGGCGCAAATAATGATGGCTGCGCATCGGATTGGGTGTAGCCAGAAGTCAGGGAGGTTCTGTAATGCAACACCAATTGGCACATGGGCCGTTGACAATCCTAGTCTTGACAGCTCACAACCCTCTAATGTTCGGGTAGATTGCCGAGAGCTTTACGTCTACCCGTTCCGGCAAGAAGATATCTGAAAGGAATGAGCTTGTAATCTGTGGGGTTGAGGTTCTGTGTGTCAGGCCGACTTCCCTAGGGATTGGTTTTTTGAATGAAGCTTGGAGTTAGTCAAATGACCAACAACACCTACAAGGCTAGTGAAATAAAGGCAAGCCGCAGCCCCGCGAAAAACGAGATCTCTGTCAGCTGCTATGGCCTTCATCGACATGAGACACACATACTGTGCGCAGTGATCCATGAACCTGTGGACAAAGATGTCGTGTTGAATGCTTGTTGGTCTAGGGTAGGAGGGACTTCAACGCAGAACAAAGGCTGCTCTGGTCGCCAGATTCATCCCGCAATTGACAGGTCTTTATCCAATCATTTCAGTTTATTATCGTCACCATTATGTCTGCCATGGCCAGAGCACACTGTACCACCAAGCCCATGCATGGTCTCGTCATTAGCCAAACCCAATGGCCGCTCCTCTCGCCCACGTGATTGCTCCGTGACCGGCGAGAGGTCCAATTATGTCATAAGGTTACATTAGGTAATCGGCTGGCGGATTGAAACACCGCCGATTGGCCTGAGCCTGAACATGTTACTAAATAAATAGGTACAGCAAGGGCAGCCTTCCGTGAAGCCATTGAAGTTTTCTCCTTCGTGCCCGTTTGTCCATAGTGATTGATCCTTCTGCCCCTCATTTGGCCTTGGCAGCTGATCCGGATCCTGGTCTATGTGATGGCCGGAGCGAGCTCGTATCGTCAAAACATCGCGACCGTCACCTTGCAGACTCTTCATTCCGTCTTCTAACAGCAGCAACCGCCTCGCCGAGCGAGTCATTCGCTGACCATGGCCGACTTTACCCCAGAAATCGACACCGAGGAGGCCACCAGACGGGCGGCTACCATTCTGGAACGCCATTTGCCTGAAGGGTACTCAGCCGATCCAGAAGTCAGTCTGGGTATTCAAGATTCAACGACGTCATTATCAGGCTCTGCACCTCGCAACAACGCCTTTCCTCCCCAGACCCAGGGCCACCCCGTGGCTTCCAGCCCTCCTAGTTCCGCATTGGATGTGAAGGCAGAGCCAGGCGAGTCTCCAGGAGAGACGTCTGTGTCTCTAGCGAACGGTCAAGACCCCACATCCTCTTCATCTACCGGCAACCTCTTGAGCCAGATCGACGGCACATTTCGCACCCAAAGCCCCGATACTCTCGAATCTTCTCTGAAGCTTCAGGGAGGCGATATCCACCGGGACCTGTTTCGAATCACGGCCCGTGCGAGCTCCATTCGTCGAGCGAATACGTTTTCCTACCAACCGTCCCCAAGTCTCCAGGCAGAAGACGACTTGTCATACCCTGAACAACGTGAGCTTGGAGGATTTCGACGTCACTATGTACGCAACAATGCCCGTAAAAGGCACGAGAGCGGCCCGCTTGTCATCACCAACACCTTCGTCGATTTCTTAGATCTCTATGGTAGCTTCGCTGGCGAGGACCTCGAAGACACCGACACCGAGGAAGACTCTGCGCTCGATGAGCAGGAGGAACCAGATGAGAGACGACCGCTGCTGCCGAGACCGAGAGCGAGCAGGCGACAGTCGCACCGAAGGTCCAGAGAAGGTGATGCGAGCACATTCAAGACTTTTTTCACGCTACTGAAAGCTTTCATTGGAACCGGCATCATGTTCTTGCCCAAGGCATTCCTGAACGGAGGCATTCTCTTCTCGTCTCTCATACTGATCTTTGTTTCGCTTATCAACTGCTTCTGCTTCCGCCTTCTGCTCGACTGCAGGGAGAAGTATGGAGGCGGTTACGGTGAACTTGGTGCAGCCATAGTCGGCCCACGATTTCGCAAGCTCATCCTTGCATCGATTGCCCTCTCCCAGCTAGGCTTTGTCTGCGCCGGTCTGATATTCACGGCGGAAAATCTTTTCTCATTCTTTGACGCCGTGACGGGCGGCCGCCAGAACTTCGCGTTCGGTGTCCCAGCCCTGATTGCCTTGCAGCTCATCCCACTCATCCCCCTCGCCCTAATCCGTCACATTTCCAAGCTGGGCCCCGTCGCACTTATAGCAGATGTGTTCATCTTGGTGGGCCTCGTCTACATCTGGTACTACGACGTCGCCGCTCTGTCCTCTAGGGGGATGGCACCTTCGGTCCATTTGTTCAACTCTCAAAGCTGGACATTGACCATTGGCTCTGCCATCTTCACGTTCGAGGGCATTGGCCTCATTTTACCCATCCAGTCCAGCATGAAGAAGCCTCAGCACTTTGGGCCCCTCCTGTACTTTGTTATGTTTCTCATCACCATCATCTTCACATCTGTCGGCGCTCTCTGCTACGCGACATTTGGAAAGGACACCAAGATCCAGATCATTTCCAACTTCCCACAAAACTCACCACTCGTCAACGTCGTCCAGTTCCTATATTCCCTAGCTGTGCTTGCGGGCGAGCCAGTGCAGCTCTTCCCAGCCGTGCGAATCTTGGAAACATCGCTCTTTGGGGAACGGGCGTCGGGCGCCAAGAGCGCCGCCGTCAAGTGGCAGAAGAACGGCCTGAGGACGCTGGCCATGGTCGCCTGCGTCGGCGTCAGCATACTCGGAGCCACGGATCTGGACAAGTTCGTTTCGTTGATTGGCAGTTTTGCGTGCGTTCCTCTGGTTTACATTTATCCGGCATACCTGCATTACAAGGGCGCGGCTACGACGCGGTTGGCTAAGATTTTGGATATTGTGTTAATGGTTGTTGGCCTGGTCGCCATGGTTTACACCACAACCATGGCCATCTTCCAATGGATTGAGAGTTAGATTAGTTCAAGAGTAGAATGGCTCAAGAAGCAAGGGGATGCGGAGAGCTGGTGGATCATGTTGGATCATATGGGTTGCAGTTGAGGTGATTCATGTTTCATGTTACATATGAGGTAGGTTGTCTTTTCAGCCAGGGATTGATTTGTGAACAAAAAAGTTTCGATCTTGCCGCGGAGGTTGGACACGAATGTGGTGAGAGATGCTTCGATACCATCAGCAAATCGGCTTACACAGCTCCAACTACCAGCATGATCGGCTCGTAGAAGCTAAATCGGATGTTTGGGACGGACTCCCGCCACATGCTTAATCGTGATGTGTTGTGAATAAACTCACCGACGGATGACTGAATTTCCTCCACCACTCGTGCCAGCACCCAAATGCTGGAAACAACATGACATAAGGAGACGCCGCTCAAATTTCTTACGATGTAAGCCAGAAACGTATTGTTCTTCCACTGACTGTCGCAATTGCAACATTCATTCAACATAGTGCCCTGGGTGTGCTACGTTTCAAGTCACCCTTTAAGCCACCCACTTGGCACACTCCAGGTTTTCGTTTGGTAGATGTCATGTCCCCCAAGGTAGGGTAGACCCACGGAATTGTCCCGTCATTTGGAACTGAGCCTATACTTATTCATAGGGGGGTTTAGGATATTGGGGGAGCTTTGCTTGCTCCATCGGTGGCAGAGCAGTATGGGTGTACTATGGTGATGCATGTGTCAGTAGAAAACGATCAATAATTCGTCTCTGAATCGAATACGAGAATCAAGATACAGAACTAATTCCAAGTCAGTATTGCGAGTATGTTGTAATCTGAAAGCATCGCTTTAACATTATCTATTCTCAGAAAAGAGCAATTGTGACCATTTATAGAAGATCGAATGGTTTGATGCGTGATGGACTCAAACGAGGGTTACTTGTCTTTCCATTCTTCTTGACTTTATCTTCCATACATCGCTATGAACGACGCCTCACGGGATCGCCATCTACTGTGAGATGTACAAAGTAAAAAAACAGCAATGAAAGACGCCAAACCCGACATCTCAACACAATGAATAAGGATTGACATATACCTGCATCATATGGGACTGAAACCCTGGAGAGTCCAAGATTTATTCTCACAAAGTATGATCATAAGTAATTTTTCTCAATTTTCAGAATGTTAGTTTTCTTTCTGTGATGTGCAGGTTTCTTGCTATGGAGTGTATTATATCTTTCTTTAACCCCATTCTCTCTTCTCTATGAGATAAACAAGAATAGTTATGGCTACTTGGGTACCTATTGAACAGTTAATTTAATTGTCGATTAACTGTAAAAAGTGTAGAGTAGGTACATATAGCTTGAGTACAGATGGTTTGGAAGAGGTTTGCCAGTTTGGTCATCACTAAGCCACTAAAAGAGTTATTTTTAGCGACTGAAGTCGCAGATCCCGGAGCCTGGCGCATATCATGAATGACACCCTCCAGCGTCGAGACACCACATTCCTTTCTTCAAATCGCAACCGCCATCTATTCATCTTTTAAAACTGCATCTTTCTCAGAACTCAGACTCCCGGAGAAGCGAGCTGTGGCAGCGATTGCAGCAGCGACCACCCCATGGCACCTACGCTGCGCAAATCCCACCCAGCCCTGGGCATTGAGCTCGAGGGCCAGGGAACCGCCTTCTATCCTGGAGATGCCATCATCGGAAGAGTTTACCGAAGGGCGCCCATAGTCTGCGCCGAAGCTAGAATCGATCTCGCGTTTCATGGACGAGCCAAATCCAGACTGGTCGTGAAGAAAGGCGACAGCCGTCGCACGTACCGCGGCCGCTTCACCCTTCTGCACCAAACCCAGAGTGTTTTCGCCGGCCCTATGCATATCCCAGAAGGCAGTCCCAGCCAGCAAGAGTGGCCTTTTGCACTTGAGATACCTCGGAACATCGACGCAGGCCTGTTCCCCCAGCAGTACGATGCAGAGCACTCCTTTATACCAATAGACCCTGCATACGTTGGCGACCAACCGCTTCCAGCCTCCTTCTACAGCGGCTGGGTCAGTAAAGAGGGCTTCATCGAGTATTACATTGAGGCTACCCTTCGTTTTCAAAGAAAGGGGTCCTGGGATGAGGTGACGGCCACGATGCCCATCCACATCTTGGCCTTCAACCCAAATCCTCCAATTGTGGATTTCCATCTACAGTGTGTTGCTCGCCCGGGGTCGGTCTGCACACAGCGCCTCGTCCCTGGAATGGAGAATGCGGAGCTTTCAACGACAGAGAAGATGAAAAAGTTCTTTGGTACCAAGTCAGTGCCAGCATTCTTCTTCAGGCTGGACGTGAGCCTACCGTCTGTAATCCAGCTTGGCCATGATCCGATCCCCGTCTTGATGCGCTTGATACCAAACTGGCCAAATACTAGCGAAATCATCCGGAACGTGCAGCAAAAGCCGACTCTGATCTCTTTCAAAGCCACGCTCGAGTCCCGGTGTGACATTAGGTGTGATGGCTATTTCCGCGCGCGTGAGGCGGACTGGAAGGAGAAGTTGGAGCTGCAGAGCGAGGCGCACGGAGGCCGTAGAGTCACCGTCGAGATCCCATTTTCAGAGAAGGGGTCGCCTGTGGACGTTGGCAAGGCGCTTGATTTACGGATCGGCGGGCACGCGGGTACGAGTTTGGCTTTCCATGACTTTACCACGTTCAACGTCAGCCTCAGCCACCAACTATCATGGACAGCCAAGTGTGAAATTGCCGGTGAGGGCTGGACCATTCACGGGACGCAGCCGGTCAAGGTTTTGCCGCAAACCAGCGACGGGAGACCGGGAGGGTTTGCACAGTCACAGTCTGCCAAAACCCAGAGGGCAGAGTCGTGGATGGTACCGCCTGCTGAGGTTGAGCCTCCACCTACGTTTGCAGAAGTTGAGAGAGATGATAAAAAGCAAAGCATAGCTAATGCTCAGACAGTTGGTGAGGGAGTTGGGACTTCAAGCAAGAGCGGACAAGAGGATGTTTCTGGGTATCCCAAAGAAAAGCAGTAATAGTTATTGAGTTGCTTGCATGCTTATTTGTAGTTATTAGGTAGTGTTGGGTGATTTCTTCGGCTCGCCCGTGGTCTCCTGAACAGACGGGCCCATATCCTTGCCGACCTCATCCCACGGCCTCTGCTGCGCTTTGAGATGTCTTGCTAGGTCATACACGATCCACTGGAAGGCAGTCGGCGTCGAGCCATGACCACCATGGAGCAGCCTCATGACACGGCGGACTTGTCTGCGGTGTTAAGAAAGCTTTGCACTCTGAGAGGCATAGCCGGTATGGATTTTGTTGGTGAAGTCCTGGCCATTGGATCTGAGCTCAGACGCCTAGGTCGCTCAAGATCGACGATGGCGTCTTCGGTGCTGTCCCTAGAATTCGGTTATTGACACCGCGAGTCGGTGCTTTTGCTGCCGTCGTAGGCGCCAATGACATCAACACCATCAAGCTACCCGACGAGGTGGCATCTGACCTGGCTGTATCCTTGGGGAGTGGAGTGGAACAGCCAGAGCGGTTTTATTCAAGTCGCTACAAGTGCCGTGGGTCTTGATCCATCTTGTATATCTGGTCAATTCGCTCAAGATGATGATTGGGGGGTGAACGTGGTTAAATTTACTAATTTTGCATCTCGACTCTCCCCCCAACTTAGGACGAAATTGAGAGCAAGTTCCCTTTTTTCCTTTGCCATCTTCAAGACTCAACAGATCTAATACCATCTTGATCAAAAGCGAGCCGTATTATAATCGAATTCGGGCCGTATTTGATTCAGTCGGGGTACGGCGATGATTGCTCGCCTACTTCTCTAACCATTTCTGGATTTCTGCAGCAATCCGGTCGCTGTTCTTCTCGATAAACATCATGTGTCCGTTCCCAAGTATCCCTACATCCTCCAACTTCAAATGGGTAGCATCAACGCCCGCCTGCCGTAAATATTCCACAGTGCACCAGTCATATTGAGCATGGTATGATGCCGGGGCCGTAACCACGAGAACAGGGATTCTCTCAAGGTTCACGAGTTTCCGCAGTGTGTCACTCGCCTGCAGCCGGCCATCCAACAGGTCGGGTGCTGCTGCCTTCACTTCACGCGTTGCCAGGTCCGCAACAGGGTCTGTGACGGGAGGCTCGTACGTGATCGGCGCGTTGGAGATGCCGTACGGAGAACCGCGGACCGTTCTGATCGAGACTTTGGAGAACGGTGGCCCCAAAGGCTCGAGTGCGACGATGGACTTGACCAGATCAGGCCGCACATCACCCAGTAAGAATGGGATTGGTCCGCCAGCAGAATGCCCAAAGACAATGACCGGCCGCCCGATTGTGTCTAGCAAAGCTTCACACGCAGCCTGGGATGCTCCCTCCTGAAGGACCTGGTCTTTGATCATCTGCACGCCCGATGCATAGAACCTGTCGAAAACGGGGTCGCCCATCACACCGGAGCCAGGCCATTGCGTGTGGGACTCGGCTTGCGGCCATAATTTATAGTTGCTGCTGGCGGTAAACATCTTCTGGATCTGTTCCGCAGAATAGACAATCACATCTCCAATCCCCGGGCTCCAGGGACTCCTCCCTCGGAACGGCTGATCGACAAGGTAGAGTTCGTATCCCTGTGACAGGAAATACGAAGCCCATCCAGGTTTACCGTCGGGCTTTGTTATCCAGTCCTAGATCTTATCAGCATCCATGTAGGCCAGAGAGCCAGAAGCAGCCTGCTCACTATTCCAGTACGGGTTCCGCCATGAATAAACAAGAGTGGAAACGGCTTGATTTCACTGCTCTGGCTTGGCTGTAGGTGCTCAACGTACATCTGCCCCTGAAGCGAATGGTTGCCCTCCTTATCTTCAACATACTGTCCGCCGATGTAGAAACTTCGGCGATGATGCGGGGTTTGTCGGGCAGTTTGCGCTGCGGTTGCATCCATTCTGCAACACGCAACTGTCCCAAGCCAATTAACCTCTACTTGGATGATCGGAGGCAAGACGACAGATCAAACTCGCTCTCTACGCTAGATACAGCCTGATAGTTTTAGAAGTTAGATTATTCCCGAACAAATCAAACGCACGCCGGCCTCACAAGTAGAACTCGTTAGTCAGCGAAACAATACCGCCGACCTCAGGAATGCCATTTAGCCATCACGTCCGGTTGTACAAGATCCTTCGAACCCGCCTAATCATTTGGGGGCTCTTGTGTAGGCGATACGCTTGACATATTGGAGATATGGTCGCTCGGTATCATAGCAAAACACAAAATCTCAATCAAAGCAGGGTTTCCATCTTTAGAAAAGGAAGCCTTACTATGTGTACATACTCGTGAAAATCAGAAGGAAATGAGTGTCGACTAAGACCCAAACAAGTAACTATATAGAGCCGCAAACTCGTCAGGCTTTTGTCGATTTCTCTTTGTGGCCCCGTATATATAATAAAGAAGCACAATGGCCTCAATTGGTTAGGCAGAGTTTGAAGGACTTTTATATTGTACAAAAACGACTGCTTGAAGAGTTGTCGAGAAAGACGGCATCTATTTTCTTCAAAAGCCACTGCTTTAGCTCCTTGGATGAAGCAGTTTTCGGAGCAGCACAGCCCATTCTCTCTCGACAATGAACATGCCCTGAGTATCAGATGCTCAGACAATGCATCCATACCCTTAGGACAACAGCTCAAGTGGGGGGTTGTGCTGCCAATGGGACCCAAACGTTCATTACTTCGACATCCATGATCGTACATTCCTATTCATACATTCAATTTTACAATTCATTATCGCCCCTAGCCTTGCTTAGGCCCCGACACATGCGACAGAACCTCCGGCCCGCTCAGCTTGCCCAGCAAACCACGCTCCAGTCCCAACCGCTCCTCAATCCCAGCCAGCGGGACTCCAGAGTCGCGCATCCGGATCGCATCGATCAGCGTGCGCATGTCGACGAACCGCCTGCCCTGGAGGCTTCTCTGCTGCATGGGGTCCAACTCGGCCTCGGCCTGCTTCTGCAGCCGCCGCCTCGCGTCGAGCGCGGAGAGCGTCGTGTTGCTGGTCGAGGGCGCGAAGAGGGGGGCCAACGGGGCGGTAGGCCCGTTGGGCTCGAGGGGGCGCCGCGGCGGCGGAGGGCCATGTTTGTGCGCGGCGCGAGAGGAGGGCGAGAAGGTCGGGTTGGGTTGTACTACGCCCATCTGGTGTAATCGTGCGGAGAAGTCGCCGGGGGCGGCGTCGGGATCGATCTCTTTGGGGGATGCTGGGGTGGTCGAGATGTGTTAGCGAGCCAGAAGGAGAGGTGGGCATCTTGTCAGTTTCTACTCACCGTCATCCTTGGGGCCAGCAGCGGCAGAGGGGGCTGGCTGTGGGCGACTGACTGCGGGACGAGTCACTGCCGCTTTTGAAGCCGTTGTTGGGTATTTGCGGGTGGCTGTACGAGCAGCCTTGGATGATCCTGCGCCCATGATGTTGGCGGGCAGGGCGCCTTGTGGTCGAGTGTATCGTCGGTCGATCGGTTGAGGCGGCAAGCAAGGAGATCAATATCTGTGATGTGTTTTTCTCGGGTTTGTCAATTGGCAGATCTGATTCCACAGGTCGGTCAAATATGTGCGGGATGGCAGTGGCAAAGCTCCCAATAGATAATTCTATGAAGTCAGAGTGATCGACTTCATCCCA
Organism: Clonostachys rosea; assembly: GCA_026958235.1. Classification (NCBI taxonomy): domain Eukaryota; kingdom Fungi; phylum Ascomycota; class Sordariomycetes; order Hypocreales; family Bionectriaceae; genus Clonostachys; species Clonostachys rosea. Next base: position 2,367,167 of record CP110208.1, read on the forward strand.
CCTCCAAGAAATTATTTCACCACCGCCCACTCATTATACCTACCCTATAGCTCTCACCAAACCTCCCACCATCAAATGATCTGTTCTCTCTCGTTTTTCAACAATGGGAGCTTCAATAAAAAAAATTATTACACTGATAACTGAAACCCAAGAAAAAAAGACAAAATATTATCTGATGACGCAAGGAAAATGATTTTTTCGTTGATGAGAACCTAAGAGCGAAACACCACCGCCTGCGATGAACAGTCAAAAGCAAATGCGCAAGGTCAAAATCATTAATAAAAGCTACCAAGTTGACATTCTAAAATGAGTGACAATAATAAAACTCGAGCGCTATTCGGCCTTCACCATCTTTTCATTCTCATCACGCCTTTTTGATTCCAGCAAGCACACATGAATGAGTGTCCGTTCATCTCTCGCACAAACCATCCGAACCAAGTCATCATCCCAATTCGTAAATCATAAAAGTCATACTCGAACCTGAGTCTAGAACTTTGATAGCCTCTAGGTTGGATATCAATTCGTTAATACCCGTGGAAATCTAGTTCCACATGGGGTCTTCGCCGGAAAGCGGCCATGCAGGCGGCTTCTGAGATCGACACTGAAGAATGGACTCTCTATCCGCAGGCGGCATCTAGGCGCGTGGGGTGACGAGAGTAGTCTCCGAAGCCTTGAACCCCCTAAATGAGCCGTCGGCGTTACCAACTGGCTCGCCACTCTGCTGCTGGGGCCTCTCCTCGAGCCGGGCGTTGTCAGAGTCACGGATCCAGGCGAGCCGGCCCTTTCGGTCGAATCGTCGGTTGGCTATTCTGGCTGCCTCGCAACTCTTGGATCGGATTACGTAGATAGCGTCGCCGATTTCAAATGGGCCGGCGATGTCCTGAAGACCCAGATCGCGAGCCATGTCAAGCTGCCAATCCTCGCAGCCCGAGACAGATAGGAGCATTGCAGCTGGGGGTGTCTTGGGGCCCTTTGCTGGGCGCTTCCAAGTAGTTGGGCCGTTTGGGGTTTGTGGTGGGGTGGCAGCTGCGGCCGGGGCAACTGTAGTCTTTGGGGCAGTAGGGATATTCTTGGCACCCGCTGGCTTCCGTTTATCATATCGATCAGCCTTGCTCACTCCGGCGGGCTTCACTGGGATGGCTTGGCGGGCCTTATTTCCAATGGGCGTGGGAGTTGGCGGCGTGATGGGCGAGGAGGAAGATTGAGAACCATTTCCTCCAATCTTTTTGGCGGGCTTTTTGCCTTTCTGGACGGGAAGTCCTTTGAAATTCGGTGGAAGTGCCATGTACGGCATCATTGGCCCAGAGACACCATGGGTTTGCTGCCATTTGACCATTGCAGGAAGAACGGGGGGCTGGACCAGATGGCTCGGCGCCGCCATGTGGTGGTTTCCAACTAATTCAAACTTTCTTAGCTTCCATTCAATGCTGAAGATTTCTGCTCGCTTCTGGTGGAGGAGATAACTTACCATACTGACCGCCATTGAAAGGCATGTTGACATGGGGGAACATTGGCATGGTTCGAGGCGCAGATTTGGCTGCGGCCTGATGATTTGGGACCTGAACGCAAATCTTCAATTAGTATTTCCCCCAAGGTTTGAAAAAGGGCAGAGAATATCGAACCGTGGATGCTCCTGCTCCAGCCATGTTGGCGGCGCGAAACTTGGCGGACAACATTATGAGAGTGACTGTCGAATACGGGCGCAATATTGGGATTTCTTGTCCACAAATCAGATGAAGATATAAGATTTGGGCGCGTAGATGAATACGCGATTGGGAATCAAGATGAATATCGAGTGTTGGTTTCAATGGGAGAAGTACGATGATGGTTTGCTGGATGGACAAGCAGAGTAGGTTGGAAGAAATTGAAGGAAAACCAAGGATGGGATCAGTGTCCAAAGTTCCCAGCCACCGGAAAGGAGTCCGCTCACGTGCAGAGACGAGCAAACCTAATACGAGAGTGAGTAAACTCCGTAAAGTTGGTGAGGATCCTAAATCCAGTGTCTAGCATGATTGTCGTTCAGACCTCTGACGGTCCACGTACAACTGGAAATCGGACTTGGTTTTTGAAAATAGTAGAATTCGGAGTGCTGGCTATCATTTGAATCCTTTGAATCCATATTTTGATTGATTTTGCCTTGTCCAGAGGCTTCTCACTTGAAACCATATCGGCGTCGACGACCAGATGTTTTGATGCGAAACCATCAGACTGGTGTTTCTCTGCCTCAGTGGTCCGTGCACATGAAGTCGGCAGCAAAAGTGGGGCACCCCAACCACTTGCAGTTGCCACCGGTCCGTCACTTTTCGTTTCTCGCCTTTCGTCTCGCAGTTACTGAGACGACATAACCAGTAATTTCACGGGACGGTCTTGTCACTTGGAAGAGAGATAAGAAGGATAATGGTTTGCGCAGTGTGGGAGCAAGAAGTGAGGCCGAAGCCCGTTGAAAATTTGGATTTCAGAATGCAGATATCTCAAACGACGCTGGCCGCCAAGACTCACCGTACCTTATTCCTCTATATCACTGATGAGGTCTCTTGATCCTCGACGCGAGTTACTTTAGGCGCAAGAGAAATATGCCTGAGGATCTACTGCTGTATGACTTCCGTCTGAAGGAAGCGAGAGCATCAGAGATCCAGGCCCTTTTCCTTTCGCTTGCCCCACATGTCGCTTTTACTTATAACAGTCTACCTGTGGGCATTCCGCGTCCTCGACCGCACTTGCCCTTCACTGGCCAGATGAGCAGCCCTTAGATCTAACCAAGTAGGTAGGTAGCATGTTGTCAACATGACCTAGTGGGGAGTGCTCTTGTTGGACCCGAATTCGCAAGAGACGGCAGACTACGGCTCGTCTGAGGGAAGCGAGTTTCACTTCAGTCCATACCATACTATTTATGCAGATCACCAACGGATTGGCAAAGGCTCAAGTATAGAGGCGTCTTTGATGATGAGCTGGCTGGCCATAATCGCAAGTGGGCAGCGAAAGGTACGTTTTGGGATGTCGGTGCTTGCAACGCCTGCGTTTGAGTGTCTTCATTGACCAAGACCTCACAAGCACCGGCGTCTGCTGGGCCTTTGGCCATTTTGGGCGCGTATTGAACCAATGAATATAAATATCTTAGCATTGGCATCATCTCCTGCGTCGTTTGCTGGGCCTGATGATCTCTTCTGCGGGATCAGATAGTTCTGGTTCTTCTTCAGCTTGCTGCTCCTCCTCCTCCTCCTCCTCCTCCTCATCGGCGGAACCATCGTCGACAGACAGGACATCTTCGTCTCCGCTACCGCCCTCGCTTTGCGTTGTCAGAGTGCCACCAAACGATGACTTTCTAGACCGTCCCTTGTCGGTATCGCTACCGAAGCCCTCAAACTCATCATCGCCTTCGCTGTCATCAGACTCGTCATCCTTCTCGGCAGCGAAAGAAGCTTCTTGTTGGAGTTGGGCATCTGCTGAGATCTCAGACTCAGGCAGGGTCTCCTCTCGGTTGCGCTTCTTTGGCATCTCTCCGAGCTTGCCTTCTCGACCATTGACTCCTTCCTCTTCCTCCTCAGGGGTGTGTGGAGGTGGCGTAAACCAAGGAATCTTGCCTCTCATGAAATCATTAAGCACCATCTTGGCAACCCCGTCCAAATCAGGCTCGCCACCACGAAGAAGACGACCACCCTTGCGGGCGAGGAGTTCCAGAAACTCGGTGGCATTGGTCCAATTGGTCAACTCATACGTCCTCTCCATGTGACGTCGCTTCACCCTCTCCAGAAGGGCGCCGATATACTGCTCAGGGTTTTCAACCTTTTCCACACGAGCCACGCCACGAAGAACGAGGTCCGTTGGGGTATCTTGGTTGGACGGAGGCACAACACCCGGACAATCGATGAGGTAGATGCGCTTCATCAAGCTTACGTACTGCCACACCTTTGTTTCTCCAGGAATCGGGGCAACATTGCACACCTTCTTCTTCAGCAGCGTGTTGATGATGGATGATTTTCCAGTGTTGGGTCCACCGATCAAACCAACTGAGATCTGCTTTCTGTCTGAATGGAGACTTGAGAATTGTCTGAGGAGTGCAATGAGCGATCCCTTTCCAAACGAGTTGGTAATACTGGCGTGGAAGGCGAGGGTGGGATACTCTTTAGAAAGATGTCGGACCCAGGCAGCCTGTTGGTATGATCAGCACAAGTTCACACTGTTCAAATGGTAAAATCATAGTGACCAAAGAAAATGATGTTCAAAGGGAAAATGTTCTTGTCGCAACTAAGAAGTATGCCACGAAATGCTCCAACAAGAGAGCAGACAGACTTCAACTCAATCAGACAAAAAGTTACATCTCGTGACCGTTGCCAAAACGGCGTCGATCTACCTAGAGCAAGCTCAAGGCGGGTGAGATCACAATCAATCTTCCAATAGTGTAACAGACGTTCTCCACGAAGGAAAAATAGAAGACGTCCTGACAAAGACTATTGGGACAGGGGAGGATAGGACAACGGGGTTGCGATAATGAAGAGATAGAGACAGAAAAATAAACTTACAGCAACACCAGTGGGAACGAGATCACACTTATTCAGAACGAAGATGAGATGCTTGTGTGGAGCCTCCTCCTTGAGGTACTTCTCGATGCCTCTGCATCTTGTGCCGATTGGGTCTCTGGCGTCCAGAACATGAATGACAACGTCAGAAGAGTCAATGACCTTGTAAAGCTCGTTCCAGATGCGTTTGCTCTGGCCCTTGTCAAAGACGGGTTCGATGGCTAATGTGAGGGCGCCATCTGTTTCACCGTCCTGATCGGCGTCGCCAGATGTGCCACTGAGAAGTTTGGCCTGCTCAAGGCGGTCGCGGTACGAGTCCATGCTCTTTTCAGTGTCATCGGCCAAGTCCCCGAGAGTGCTAGCACCAAGCTTGACTCGCTTTCGCTGCGCCTTGGGCCCAAAGATCGACGAGTACGGTTGGGTCGCAACGGCCATCTTGGCCTCGTGCTCCTTGAGGCCTTTCGCTCCATTGCCATCTCGAATCAAACTCATGGGAAGCTTGTTCTGCTTGAGAAGAACCTGGTACGGATCGTTGGCCTTCTCGGCCATCGCCTCACGAAAAGACTTGAGAGTCTCCTGAGACACGACGCGGGTGTTGTTGAACCACTTCCGGTTCGGCTCGATGCGGGCATTGGGAACTTCCCTCGACTGATAGATGGCAGCCTTGGTAATCTCGCCGTCTGCATTGCGCTGCTCCTTGCCACTCGTGTACTTCTTCACCGCCTTGACCTTCTTCGCATCGCTGACATGATATTAGCATTTACTCGAGGCAAGAATGAAGGATGCGGTTTGTTCGTACCGATAGAAGTTCTCCCCCTTGACTCTGACATTGCCAAGGCCATCGCCAGTTTTCCCTTGGCGCACCCTTCGGGTGGCCTCTTTCTTTCCGGTGCCCATGATTGTTGTGTTTGAGTGCACCAGGAAAGATGAGGAGGAAGTGTTTGGGAAAGGTCGGAGGCTGGATATTTTTTTTTTGAGCTGCGACCTGTAAGTGCCCCACCCAACTTTTTTTCCTTCTTATCGTGGCTTATCGGGAACCAGCCATGTCGGTGACACGGCGCTAGATAATCCGTCCCAGCTTCAATTGATGCAACAATTTTCCATGGGTCATCTCAATTGATTTGATATACCTACCCGAATAGCCCAGCCCAAAGTCGTCGAGCTGGTCTTTTGCAAGCAAGTCCTTTGGGTTTGAGCACTTCGCCCAAACGGCGAATCTCTACCAAAATGTCTTTCAGCGCAACGTCGCTGCGGCCTCTGGCAAGGCAACCACTCTCTGTGGCCCGATGCTTCTCGACCACCGCCCAGAGATGCTTCATACCTCCCGACTCGCCCTCCTATATCCGACTCCCGACTCCTCCACAAAATGAAGAGAAGAAGATTGACCGAGTACGAGGTTTTCTGCCGGTCCCCCGCCAGATTTTCCACAAGAGCGACGGGGACCGCAAAACGCAGCCGGCATACCTGGAAGAAACCGCCCCGCGTGCCAGCTGGTCGAGAAACAGCAACAAGCACCAGAAGTGGCGGAGCAAAATGGCCAATTCCCGCCGTTCCAACCTCGAGACCGGTCTGAAATCTCTCTGGAACCGGCACAGCGCGAGGGAGACGAGACAGAAATTCCGCTCTGAGCAGAAGAACAAGAGGCACCTCGAGGCTGCCCAAGCGCCCGAGCGTGAGGACGACCGGCTCACGCGGGGGTCCGTCTTCGAATCGCTCCTAGACACCAAGGTCCACTCGGACCCCAACCGCTTCGCCCTCGCTGACCAGCGCCGCCAGGAGATCCAGGTGGCGGAGACTGCGAAGAAGGAGGCCCGGCGCGATGCCCTGATGGAGCTTTACATCAACGCCTCCAACTTCATCACGACCGAGGCCCAGTTGAAGGAGGAGATTGAGACGGTGTTCAGTGACGACTACTTTAAGAGCAAGATGGGTGGTTTGTGGGGTGCTGAGAACGCTTGGGGCATTCACGGGGCTCCTCTCTCCTTCGGAGAGATGCTGGCCACAAGCAGAAAGATGTCGAACAAGCTGATTGATATCACGGAATCCGAATATGACCGTTCTGTCAAGCGACAGAAGAAGATTGCCGAAGAATTCACCGGTGGAAAGATGGAGTAGGCAATCGGCGAGCTCGCAATTGTACATGTACATTACTGTTCTTATATTATGCCCACCATTCGAAACATGTAGCATATGATGGCTCGAGTGCAATTGAGATGAATGATCTACTACAGGTGCACTGGAAAAATATACAAGGAGGGAGCGCTCTTAAAACAACCACAATTTCTCAACAATTCTATTTGGGAATACTTGGAAATTGAAGAAGTATCCAACTGTAGGCAAGGAAAGCTAAGGAAAATCAGCGCCAAACCGAAACGCCAGAAAATATGGCAGCAGCCATGTTTAACCCATCCAGTAATCAGTATATGCGTATATATATCGGTATATGCAGGCTTCTTCGAAAGCTCGACTTCCACTCCCACTATCTGATCCGTCTCGTCTCTTGCGGGCTAAAAAGGAAATGCATGAAACAGAATGAAATCAGCTTGCGGATCTAATTGCATGTCTTAACGCCTCTCAACTAGTAGTACATGCATGGCCATGTAAGCCAAGATAATGAACATGGCGGCAAATATGCCCAAGTTTCTAATATCAGACCAGAGAGCGCTGTTTTCGAAACCAAAAGAGCTGAGAATAGCTGCGCCAGGTACGGTAATATCGAGGCCGTACTTATTATCTATGAGTGTAAGTTGAAGCACCTCGTTGACAATGAGCGACTCGAAAGCATAATGGAAGATGGACAATGATTGTAGCCAGATTGCGCTCTTGGGCGTTGCGTCATGGTTGAGCAGGAATCCGGCAAAGAGCAGGCTGAAAAGCATCACGAGACTTCCAATCAAGCTAGCAACACCGCCATCCTTGCAAACGATGCCAATAAACAGGCAGATTGCAGCTGCGGCAAGGTTGAACAAAACCAAAACCAGCATGAACTTGAAGAAATGGTCAGAATCAGCCACCAGGCCGGTCATTGGATAAACAATCGAGCCCATCAAGATAGGGGGGATGATTCGGAGTGGGATGATGTCGAATAGAACCTTGGCGGCAAAATAAGTTGCTGGAGCATAATACCCGTTGGCTCGCTCGCGGACGAACAAGAGTCTCTCAGAAGCAAAAACGTTCAGACTGGTCAGAGTACTGAAGCCAAAGAGGGCTAACAGAAAGAAGAAGAGACCCAGTCGATTTTGAAAGCCGGGAATATCATCAGTCAAGCCGTAGAAGAGGTATCCAGAGAAAACTGCCAACACAATCGCGATGGCATAGTGGGTCAACATAAGCATGGGGTTTCTGTAGAGATTCTTCCAGGTCCTGTTCGACAGAATGATGAACTGGCGAGCGTATCCAATCCGCTGGTACCCTTTTCCAATACCAGCACTGGCACCCTGCCCATCTGCTGCCCCGTTATTGCCATTGGGCCCATTGCTATGTGTTGAAGACTCAACCGACTGGCGAATTTCTTCATTGGTTGCGGCAGCGATGTCTGAACGGGTGAAGGCGCTGGTGATCACGTCAAGATCTGTTGCAGCAACAGCGGAGGGAGGCAGGTCGTGGGTATCATCTGCCAGTTGGCTAACGATCGAAGTGCCAGGATTTTGTTGCAGCCTAAAGCCCTGATCATCACCACCAGCCTCTGAGGAAGCTGCTGTGTCGACAGTTCGTCGGCGAGTAAACAACTCGCGTTCTTGACGCTGCTTGATCGAGTTTTTACGCCAATTACTGGGACGAGAAGTTGTTACAGAATCCGCATTGGCCTCGCCAGTCGTGCTACCACCAGAGATGCTTGCGATTGATTTGACGGCTCTTGTGCTGCTGGGGCCCAAGCTCGAGGCATCCGTCGGCACGGTCCCATCGTCAACCAGCTGCATGTTACCAGCGTGCATGGTCAAATCAACGAGATAGTCTGCAATATTGAATCCGCTGGGGCATTCATAGCCAAGAGAGTCAAAATATGGCTGGCATTGATTGAAAGGACCAGAAAAGACAGTCTTGCCTCGAGCAAGAAGGATGAGTCGGTCGAAGAGGGCAGCGATGTTAGATCGTGGCTGGTGAATCGTGAAGATGACGGTTCGTTTGTATGATTGCGCCAGAGTGACGAGACATTCAATAACATTGAAAGCATTGAAAGCATCAAGACCACTAGTCGGTTCGTCCAGGAATAGAATCGATGGGCTGGTAACGAGTTCGCAAGCAATACCGACTCGCCGCTTCTCGCCCCCAGAAATGCCCCGGCCCTTGCCCTCTTCGGAACCGATGAGAGAGTTGCGGATGTGGTAGATTCCAAGCTCCTTCTCTACCTCGTACACCCTCTGCTCTTTAGCCATGCGGCTCATGTGACGAGGGAGACGGAGAAGGGCACTGTTCAGGATGGTTTCGTGAACGGTGAGGGTTGGCAGCATTGTATCTTCCTGGTCCACGAATCCAACCAGAGTTTTGTAGACAGCATCAGGGACCTTTTCACCATTGACATAGAACTGGCCACCGACCTGACCACGTTTATTCTTCCGTGCCAAGATGTCCAAAAACGTAGTCTTTCCTGCGCCAGATGCCCCCATGATGGCAGTCACCTCGCCAGGGCGGCATATTCCCTGAATGCCACTTAAGATAGATTTCCCATTCAGTGTGTAGGTGATATCCTGGAACTGGAGAGCGACCGGCTTGTGATCGATCATGAGTTTCGTAGTTTCGTCATCCGAGTCTTCTAACCGAATAGCACCATACTTTAGCTTTCTGCGAGACAGATACCATGTAATGATGATCACCGCAACCACAAAGAGGCCACTTGCAGCAATGACGCCGGCAATCAGAGGGGTATTGATCTGCTTAACTGGCCGCTTATACCCTGGCACCTCAGTCTCATAAAGACATTCGCCGGCCTGGCAGTTGAGCAAGATGCTGGAATCACCAATCAAGGCTGAGATCAGCTTGTTCATTTCGGGCTCGTTAAAGGCACAGTTGTGAATTCCTCCATTCTTTTGGGAGCAGTCGAAGCCACCTGGGCCACGGATGGCCTGGTCGAGAAAGTCGGAGAGATCAATAGAGCCGTCTTTACCACACAGCATGTGACCCGGGATACAGCTGCAAGTAATGTGGTCGCAACTATATGACGTTGTGTTCCTGCTTTCCTCAAAGTTGGCGGTCGAGTCGCAGTCCGATAAATGGCAATAAAACGATTCAACCGCATCCACCCAAACTGAACATTGTGTCAGCAGCAAGCACACAACTAGCAACGTGCATCCCGGCGTGGCTGAACTTACATTGAAAATCGCATGTAGAGTCTTCCTCCTTGCAGGTAAATGTGACTTCAGGGCGCTGTTCTCCCAAAAGATCGGTGATCTTCTGGTTGGTGACGTCGCAGATTTGATAGTTGTGCTTCACGACCTCACCGTTCTGGTAGCAAACACCTCCAGTGCCGGTTTCCATTAACGCGTTGCAGGCCTTGTTGTCGGTACAGACGTTGCAGTTGATTCCGGCCCAGCCCTCGTCACACTGGCAGTTGCTCTCACCATTGCGCATTGGTCGATCCTTGCCTCGGCCAAGCGAACCACACACTAAGAGGAAGATCAACGGTCAGCCTCTCATGTTATCTCATCCGCGCGCGCGTTATGTATCCAAGTAGAACTCACAGGGCTCCAGACAATCGTCGCCGCCAAACCCCTCGGGACAGTCGCATTTGCCGTTGAACTCGTTGCAGCCAGCATATTGTGCGCAAGTATGGGCGGGGAGCAGACAGTTGAAACTAAACAAGGACGGACACGGTTAGTCAACGAACAATCGATGATCTAGGCTCAGATGTAGAGAGTGCTCACCAGGGAGGGCATTCGGAGGGCCGTCCATCGAGGAGCGATGCTTGGACACGCAGCATCTCGGCTTGCGAGTAAGTTGAGTTACCGCTGGAAGCTCCCGCCAGGACAGGCAAGAGAGCTCCCGCCGTAGCAACGAGGCTCCCTAACCGAAGGATAGCCATGGCAGTCAGATCACAAGTGCGACGGCGCACTGACTGCAAGATGCGACGACTGATGGTTGAGTCGATGATGGTAATGACAGCTCGAGATCGGGTGTAGGTTGCATGGACGACGATGACGATGGGCGAGGTACAAGTATGTTCCACCTCGGGCCCGGAGTTTAATGATTGCGGTTGGCTGGGAGGCTTCTAGGCAGATGCCGAGTACCTGAAAGTTACTTTCCCCTCGGGCAACAGCCACATGGCCGCTTACGTACACGCTTGGTACCTTGCGGCTTAGCTGCAGTGAATAGGTAGGTACCAAGCTCCAGCCAATCAAGCCAATGCACTCTGCATTTAGCCGTCCCCGCATGACGGTCGCCGGTCGGCAAGATCCCAGCTTCCTGATCACGAGAATACACGGACCTGGATGGTTGAAGCATCTCGGAGCAGAGCTCTGCTGACGATTGTGCTGGTCAAATGACACGGCCTTCTGACACGATTGGCGTGGTATCTGTTAATCTATCGCCTCACTTCTGAATCCACGCATCAGACTATTGGGATCAATGCATACCAGACTTGCACAAATGGCTGGCCGAAGGTTAAAGGTACCTAACTAGTAGCGAAGGCAATCGCCAGATCCAGGAGTGTTGGGCGAGCTCTTGCATGAACGTTTCAAATCGGGTCTGGCCGCCGTCAGAATCCAGGCACCAGGGCATGCGGACTCGGACGACCGCCCGAGGACTCTGGAAGGCTAGCAAGTGGGTGACCCAAATTGAAGACCCAAATAACCAATCAAATAAACATCAGAATATCTAAATAAATAGCTAGTTCTAAACAAAGATTACAGAATATTAGTACTTAGACCATGGTATTCTTTTCCTTCAATTTTATGTTAGTAATTCCATACCTACCTAGCTAAGTAGCTATGAGAGATAATAGATCAAGTATGTGCTAAGGGAGTGTTTAAGCTGTGCCAATTCCTATGTTACCCGTGAGCCGGTACCTTACTCAGGTAGGCTACGGGTAGGACAATCTCCCCAGCGTGATTGGCGACTAACTTCGGGGTACAGCAGGTATCCATATTTCAATCTCTTCGAGAACAAGCAGCTTAGCAATAGATTTCCAGGGTCTTTTTGTATGTGTATTGCCTCAGCATTGAGACGGGATTCGAATTAAAGCAGGACAAGGCTAACCACAGGGTCTATTTGGGATAGAATTGCTTTTCGGCAAGTCGTCCATCCACGCAACCAGGCCAAGCAAATGGGTCCCTGCTAGTTTGTGTTGGCTAGGAAGGCTGCTCTGGGCATTGAACGCGTGTTCCCTCTAAGACTTGTGCCGTCTCAGCGTCGTATCACGCTTCCCGCGGTTCCAGGTAGACTCTTGGCGTACTGTCAGTCAGCGAGCAGCCCTGATGAGAAATCCATCCCTCCACTGCCTAGTCGCCAAGAGAGTTGAAGCCCTCAGGGCTGTCCGCGGTAGCCTTCAGCAGCATCTTGGCACGCGGCTAGGGGTTTTTTCTGAATCCGCCCCCCAAAGAACCCCCCGGGTGAAGTGGATCACGTCCCAACTAGGAAAGCTCATGACGACGCTTCCTTCCATCACTCTTGGCCTTTTCAATAATTCTCCTCCTCATGTCTCTTTTCGCATTTGTCGGTTTCTTCCATCTTTCCCTCCTCGGGCTGCGTCCGCCGTGATGTAGACCGTTCCCTGCGTTTTTGTTTTGATGCTCACCATATCTTGTATTTCTTCTTGTCCATCTCATCTCACCATTCGTCTGGGTGATTGCTTCACTTCTACCTAATTCAATACACCAACTGTCATTACCGAATAATATACTACATGTACTGAGCTTGGCTTCTTACCTGGCTATCACGCTCAAGAACTCACGCTCAACGCCCTCCACGTATCTTCTCAACGCCTACTTCTATGTCCAGATGCTCAATCTCGCCATCGCTAGGGTTACGAATTACCGGCAAACTTCTGGGCCTGAAGACAGGCCTTGCTTCTCTTAGCCCTTTCTAATAGCGATTTCGGAGACCTCTGGTCCTGCGAATGCAGGATGAAAAAGAGGCTAGGATATCTCGGGTTGGTGCCGGCGCTGACCCTAATGGCTATGGCGCAAGTTGTCACCTGGGATATTGAGAAACGGGCAACAGGAGAGTCACTGCAGCGCAGGTCGAAATCTGCCTTTGAAGAGATCATCCTCAATGAGAAAGGAAGGGGGGGCTACTTTGCTACAGTCCAAATTGGTAGCCCTGGTCAAAACATGACTATGCAATTGGATACCGGCAGTAGCGATGTTTGGATACCACACTGTGGTGCAACAGTTTGCAAGTCTGGCTTATGCATGCTTGGTTCATGTGCGTTTTCCCTTCACCCATGAAAATCATGAAGCTTGTGTGGGGTTCCTTTCCTGCTGACATGGTAATTTATAGTTAACTCAAGCAGCTCTAAAACATTTTATGAGATTGGGGAGGACGAGTTTTACGTGTCCTATATTGACGACAAGTATGCCTCGGGCGATTACTTCAAAGACAGGTTCCAAATAGGCGGCAAGGATGTCCAGAACCTTACAATGGGACTCGGTTTAAAAACTGACATCACTTATGGCCTGGTTGGGGTTGGGTATGCCACCAATGAAGCGTCGATGGCGAACAAAGAATCTCCCTACGCTAATCTCCCTGTTGCCATGGAACGGGATGGATTGATCAACTCGATAGCCTATAGCCTTTGGCTCAATGATCTGGATGCGAACACCGGCAACATTCTTTTTGGTGGTGTTGATACGGGCAAATTCGACGGCCCACTGACTAAAATCGATGTACTACTCGACGAGGACGCTGACAAGTATACCGAATTCGTTGTCCTCATGTCGTCTCTCAAAGCTACGAGTCCTAGCGGGACCGATGTTCTCGCTACATCTGAAAGTGCCATCGAAGTGCTCCTGGATTCAGGTTCTACTCTGAGCTACCTTCCCACAGAGCTGGCACAGGCTGTGTGGAAGGAGGTTGGGGCGAAGTATCAAGTGTCCTTGGGGATGGCCATCCTCCCATGCTCCCACAGTTCCCACCCGGGCCACTTCTCGTTTGGTTTCGCGGGCGATGGCGGCCCCACGATCAATGTCACAATGGATGAGTTGGTCATTGATTTGACGAATGGGGATCCGCCTTTACTCACTTCCGGCCCCTACGCAGGCGAGTATCTATGCGCCTTTGGGATCCAGAACTACACAACAGGAACGTATGTACTTGGCGATACTTTTCTACGGTCTGCTTACGTGGTATACGACCTGGAAAATAATCAGATAGGTCTTGCGCCCACGAAATTCAACTCAACCGAGACCAATGTTGTACCGTTCCCAAGTAAAGGCGCCTCAATTCCAGGTGCCACCGCTGCCCCGGTCAGTACAACTACCAGCCCTATAGATTCGGTGGTGGATTTCCCGATGGCCGAAACAACGAATTTGAAAGCGGCGGACGGGTTTCAAGACGGAGACAGTCCTGAAGAGAGCTCCGTTTTAGGGAAAGCCAATATGCTTCCCATCTTGCTCCCTTTGAGCATCTCACTGGCCAGTGCTGTTCTTCTCAACGTCAGGTTGCTGTAGACTAGGTCGCTGCACTTCGAGGATTCGATATCGTCCTCTTGTCTAAACCAAATGAGGATAGGTAAGAAAAAGGCGCTTGAGATATGTTTAGATGTATTGGGCCACTTAATTTAGGTTTGGATATACCACAGGAGGCAAGGTGTTTTGGTGTCAAGGCTTTTTCTGGGTAAGATCGCCCTGGGTATTGAACGAAGGTTATAGAGATGAAGGAATGTATTCGAGCAATATATACCAGTATATAAACCACACCTTATTCTACACAATTTCATCCAAAAATGCCTGCATTTCATCCTCAAAATAATTGGTGCGCGGACATCCAGGCGATTATTATTAATAGTCCTCGAATGAATGGTTCGGGACACGGCGAGAGGCGGGAGTGCGATTAGAGTCTTATCGGCGGCGGATTTTTCCGGCACCTAAGTGGGAGCATGGAAAAAAAAAGATTGCCGTCAGCGCAATTGGTCGACGAGTGCTGGACAAGTCAAGACACCTCCTCAGCTTGTTTTCGACAGCAACCATGAGGGGATTAGGGGCAATCAGATGGCTTGACTGCCGTCTGATAGGAAGCCTCTCAGTTCGCGATGTCAATCCCACAATTGGTTCGTGGGCAGCTGGCGGCCGACGAGCATTCAGCCAGACTTCGCCCACTGCCAGCGCTGCTCAAGAAGCGTGCGTGCTTCAATCCGCGCCTTCACACCTCCATGTTGGACTTTTGCTGATGAATTGGTTGCTTTTAGGTTGAAGAAGGCCCAGACCGATGCCTCCAGTCTTACCCCCGAATATGTGGCTGCCAACATGAATCCTGCCGAGAAGGCTAGGCTCTCCAAGGTTCGCAACATTGGTATTGCTGTAAGTCGACGACGCTTCTTTTCCGATATGGCACAGCGCTGATGCCCAGGGTTCTAGGCACACATCGACAGTGGCAAGACTACGGTTACTGAGCGAGTTCTGTTCTATACCGGCCGAATCAAGGCGATTCACGAAGTTCGAGGCAAAGATTCGGTTGGCGCCAAGATGGACTCTATGGATCTGGAAAGGGAAAAGGGTATTACAATTCAATCTGCTGCCACTTTCTGCGACTGGCAGAAGCAAGAAGACGGAAAAGAAGAAACCTATCACATCAATCTTATCGACACTCCCGGCCATATCGACTTCACCATCGAGGTTGAGCGCGCTCTCCGCGTTCTCGATGGTGCCGTCATGATTCTCTGTGCTGTCAGCGGCGTCCAGTCCCAGACCATCACCGTCGACCGACAGATGAAGCGCTACAATGTCCCCCGTATCTCCTTTATCAACAAGATGGACCGAATGGGCGCCAACCCCTGGAAGGCCGTAGAGCAAATCAACCAGAAGCTCAAGATCCCTGCCGCTGCTATTCAGATCCCCATTGGTCTCGAGGACGAGCACGAAGGTGTCGTTGATCTGATCGAAATGAAGGCCATGTACTTTGAAGGCCCCCGTGGCGTCAAAGTCCGCGTGGTCAACCAGGTCCCTCCTACCCTCGTGGAACTCGCCAACGAGAAGCGCCAGGCTCTGATTGAGAAGCTCGCTGATGTCGATGATGAAATTGCCGAACTGTTCCTCGAGGAGGTTGAACCCACCAACGAACAGATCAAGGCTGCCATCCGAAGGTCCACTATTGCCCGCAAGTTCACTCCTGTCATGATGGGATCCGCCCTGGCCGACAAGGCCATCCAGCCTATGCTCGATGCCGTATGTGAATACCTGCCCAACCCTGCTGATACCGACAACCTGGCCCTGGATCGATCCCAAGACGAGAAGTCTGTCAAGCTTGTCCCGTACAACTCCCTGCCTTTCGTCGGCCTCGCCTTCAAGCTTGAAGAGAACAACTACGGCCAGCTTACCTACATCCGAGTCTACCAGGGAACTCTGTCCAAGGGCTCTTACCTCTTCAACTCCCGCACAGGCAAGAAGGTCCGAATTCCCCGTATTGTCCGCATGCACTCCAACGAGATGGAGGATGTCTCCGAGGTTGGTGCTGGTGAGATCTGTGCCGTATTCGGTGTCGACTGTGCTTCCGGAGACACCTTCACCGACGGCGGTCTCCCCTACTCCATGTCTTCCATGTTTGTCCCGGATGCCGTCATGTCCCTCTCCATCAAGCCCAAGCGCTCCGGAGACGCAGACAACTTCAGTAAGGCCATGAACCGCTTCACTCGTGAGGATCCTACCTTCCGAGTCCACGTCGACGCCGAGAGCGAGGAGACCATCATCTCCGGAATGGGCGAGCTGCACCTCGAGGTCTACGTCGAGCGTCTCCGCCGCGAGTACAAAACCGACTGCGTCACCGGCCAGCCCCGCGTCGCCTACCGCGAGACCATCGCCCACCGCGCCGACTTCGACTTCCTGTTCAAGCGCCAGAGCGGCGGGCCCGGCGACTTCGCCCGCGTCGCGGGTTGGATCGAGCCCTATGAGAAGCCCGGCGAGAACTTCTACGAGAGCCAGGTCGTCGGCGGCAACATCCCCGACAAGTTCCTCACGGCCTGCGCCAAGGGCTTCGAGGCCGCGACCGACAAGGGGCCCCTCCTGGGCCACCACGTCATCGGCACCAAGATGATCATCAACGACGGCGCGACCCACGTCACCGACTCGTCCGACCACGCCTTCAACCTCGCCACGCAGATGGCCTTCCGCAAGGCCTTCAAGGAGGCGGGCGGCCAGGTCCTCGAGCCGCTCATGAAGACCACCATCACCGCCCCCAACGAGTTCCAGGGCGGCATCCTCATGCTCATGAACAAGCGCAACGCCACCATCCACGACACCGACATCGGCACCGAGGACTTCACCCTCACGTGCGACTGCTCCCTCAACGCCATGTTCGGCTTCAGCTCCCAGCTCCGCGCCGCCACGCAGGGCAAGGGAGAGTTCACCATGGAGTTTAGCCACTACGCGCCAGCTCCGCCACACCTGCAGTATGTTTAACCCCCCCCCCTCTCCATTACAGAGTCGATAAGAAAACGGAGTACTAACAATCATTACAGGAAGGAGCTGATTGCCAAGTACGAGGCCGAGCTCGAAGCCAAGAGAACCAAGTAAACTGTCTCTCTAGCTGTACTATATCCATCGATTTCAGCGCTGCCATAGAAGAAAAAGGATAGAGGCGTATGTCGCTCTTCAAGCACGTTGTTTCAACACCTGTACCATATCACTTGTATGTACGAGATAAAAGAAAAAAATTAGATTAATGCCATGAGACGTTTTTTTGGATATTTATGATAATATCCCCGTACAGCTTGGTTGGATTGTGGGATTCATCATCCACATAGCTCTACATCGAAAGTTGGGCTGGTGAAAAGAAAGGAGCTTGGCTCAAAAATCAATTGTATACAATGTGACGAGTAAATACAGCGGTGGTAATCTCCTCTATATCATAAACCGCCCCAGCTTTTATACCATTCCTTTTTCCCCGGTTCTCATAACACGTTTTCGAGTTCAAATCTTACTTTATCGGAAAGAGTCCATTCACAGCTTGTTGAGGATGTCCTCGACGACCTGCTCGGTGGTGGCCTTACCACCAAGATCAGGGCTAAGGAGCTTGCCCTCCTCGAGGTTGGCGTCGACGGCGGCGTAGATCTTGGCGGCGGCCTCGGCCTCGTTGAGGAACTCGAGCATGAGGGCGGTGCTCCTCAGGGTGGCGATGGGGTTGGCGATGCCCTGGCCCTGGATGTCCGGGGCGCTGCCGTGGCAGGGCTCGCCGATGGCGAAGCCCTCGCCGACGTTGGCGCTGGGGACGAGGCCCAGGCTGCCGACGAGGGCGGCGGCGCCGTCGGAGAGGATGTCGCCGTACAGGTTGGGCGCCACGATGACGTCGTAGTCCTCGGGCTGGCGGAAGAGCTTGTAGACCATGGAGTCGACGATCTGCTCCTCGACGGTGACGCCGCTGTACTTGGCGTCGGCGAGGGCTCGCTTGGAGGCGGCGCGGAAGAGGCCGTCAGTCTGGGAGAGGACGTTGGACTTGTGGGTGATGGTGACGAGGGGGGACTTGTGGATGCTGGGGGAGCCGGCCTCGCGGAGCTTCTGGCGGCGCACGGCGATGTCGCCGGCCATGGAGGCGATGCGGAAGGAGGCGCGGTCGGAAATGCGCTTGATGGCCTCGGCAACCTTGCCACTGGGGCCGTCAAAGGTCCTCTCATCCTTGACGTAGAGGTCCTCGGTGTTCTCGCGGACAATGACCATGTCAATGGGCTTGATGGCCGTCCCGACGGACTTGACGGGTCGGACGTTGGCGTACAGGTCGAGCTTCTTGCGCAGGGCGACAATCGGGGAGGAGTAGCCCTTGACGGCCTGGGTGGGGGAGCTCACGGCACCGAAGAGGGCGCCATCGCACTCGCTCTTGAGGACCTCGACGGTCTTGTCAGGAAGAGCCGCCCCGGTCTGCTCGAAGGTCTCGAAGCCGGCCTTGAGGTCGACAAAGTCGAACTTGAGGTTGAGGGAAGCCGGGAGAGCTTCGAGGATTCGGCGGCCGGCAGGAATGACTTCCTTGCCGATACCGTCACCGGGGATCAGACCTGTACCACGAGGGCAACACCCAAAGTCAGAAATCCGGGGTTCTTTCTATAGCCGATTGGTTCCTCGGGTGGTGCTTTCTTACCAATTCTCAGAGTACGAAACGACATTCTGGCGTGGCGGGTCAATTGACTAAACGTGCACAGTTGGATCGGATACTTGGTCGGTTCCTGGACGCCGAAGATCGGGCCTCAGACTGGACGAGAAAAAAAAATGGCGGCGGAGGGGCATTAGGTAAGCCGAGGCTGGCTACCGTGGTCTCAGGGCAGGTACTTTGGATTCTACAGGGAGCAAGGCCAGCAATTTGGTGTGGCGGGGTGCTTCCAAGGCCTGTAAGTACCGCCAAAGTACCGGCGGAGGCTTTTTGCCAGCATCAATTCGTTTATTCCACTTTACAGCGCCCGATGCTCCATATTGGCAATAGTAAAGTGAGCATCACCCCATTGCACGCTGCATCAATTAAACAAATCATCGCATGCCACATGCTCCTCGTAACTGCTGCTTGGAAGCCCGCGTGTGTCCTCGTGCAGTCGGATCCCCAGATTAGGATTTCTTTTTATGCTATGTACAAGAATAGCATGCATGAACATGAACATGCAAGGCGGCTGGGATGGGTCAGCTAGGGAACAAGCAAGGCTTCTGGAAATTGAAACGTCAAGCAGGTCCCCTACATTCACAAGTTTCATGCCCACCCCAGTTTCATGCGACATCCACATCCACCTTTCGATCCCTCGGCTTGGTCTTGAGTCTGGAGTCAGCGACGTGAGCTATGACATTCCAAGCTACAGGAACCGTCTTATTTTTCGTCTGAAATGACTAGCGAGAGGTTGTTGTTGCCCAACAAGCCAGCCAGTATGGAGGGCAGCCCGAGACAAGAGGGTCACTTATTGGACGGAGAACGGCCTGGATTGGTGCATGAATCGCCGTGGAGGACAGCTCCTCCATGGTGCGACCCCGTACGGCTACTGACAGCCCCCGTGTAATATCAAATGCTGTGCTGCATCTGGCAGTCGTCGCTGCTGTGGTAGCACAAGTACAGCCTGCGTCGATCGCTGGCAGCATTGATGATGTTGAGTTAGGTAGGCAATAGGCTGAAAGAGGAGAGGCGGAGGTACTATCTATCGTAGGGGTTTCCGGCCTACCTTACCCAACCAAGCCCGGGAAGTGAGACGGGAGGACGGGCTCAGTGGATTATAATAGAAACAATATCTCGCCTCCGCTATAGCTGCATAGCACGCACGAGTGTATCGATGTCGATGCCAGCTGCATAAGGATACGTCAGAGCGGAAGCAAGTAGCTACCATCCATAGCTACCTGGGAAGGCATCCATGGCTGGAGATGAATCTCCCACTGTAATAATTAACATCCTGGCTCTCAGGCTGTAGCGTCCTCGGTAGCGTTGGTGCCGGTGGCAGGTAGGCGGCTGGCAGGTACCTGGCCGGTCTCCTAACACACCACCCCACCTGCTGTCGCCAGAAGGTAGCTACCCCTGATTTTCCTCGTTCCTCACTTTTATTAATGCTGGCTGGGCGGCTCCGGGAAGATCCCGTCCAGCACCACCTCATAAACCAGTCCTCCAGTCCATCCTGTCAGAAGCGTCGTGTCCTCTCTCGACTGCCAGCATAAACCACCATACGCAGGACCGCCCCCAAGCGTGGCCATCACCATCATTCGCGGCCGCCGAGTCCCCATCCTGCCTCGCTCTTACATGCATACATTGCTCCATATATCACAGCACTACACTGCACCGCGACTGAGCACAGCAAGCAACGCACGCACCCGCCGACCTGCCGCGCAGCACTGCCATTGTCAGTCACTCACGCACCAGCTTGCCGAGGACAGAGCTAGCTGTGGCCTGCCCGCTTTTTCGCTGCTCAAATACCCGTCTAGCTCGCCGTCGGATACTGTAGCGACGCCACAATCAAACAAAACACACGCGCTTAGCCAAACCGGTCTCTGGCAGACCAACGGACCCAACGCAGCCCAACCCCAGGCCCAAGCCCAGAGCAAAGCAAGCAAGGCTCGTCCAAAAGTTGCCCCGATCGCTCCAGCCCGCGTCTTGCCCGTCGCGCACGCGTCTGGACCGACGCCTTCTCACTCACCCTCCTCCTTTGGCCTGTTCTGTCTTTTTTTTTTCTCTCAGTAACTCCAGAGCTTCGAAATCATGAGCGGGGTCAAGAACCTGCGCGCCATGTTTGAGAACAAGGGGGACGACCCGAGTCCTCCTGACCGCGGGAGATCTCCTGGCATACCAGGTGCGTAACGCATGATGCGTCTTGAATGTCCAACTGTCCAATTCCTGCTGCTCCAATTCTTTTCTTTTGTCTCTCCTGCCACGCCGCCCTGCAGCTTTGACCCTTCGTGTCTTACCACGCCATATCCACAATGGTCGTGTATAAGACAAATATCCTTCCTCCGACGCTTCAAAGCTTCCTCTCCTTTCCCCGTTCCAGCTGGGTACCCCTCCATCACAGTCCAACTAGCCTGTTTTCTTGTTGCCACTACCTCCCTCGTCAAACCTTCCCTGTTTACTCGGTCTGGTCCAAGCTAACTCGACCTCTTCCCCCCCAAAGGCAACAGCGGCTCAAATTCTCCTCGACCTCTCTCAAAGGTACGATCCAGCTTTGTAGCTATCGAAAAGGACGGTGTGATTGGTCTACGGAGGGATCCAAGCTACGAGCCTAGTCCCTCAAGACGCCCTCCCAGTACCGACATGGAGACCGCCTCAAATTCATCGGTGATTGGTGCCGATGACACATACAAGACCCCTCGCAAGCGCTTTGGAAACGATCCTATCCCCGAGTCGCCTCGAGATATTTCAGCTCCAATTGGCAGGGATGCCTTTCAAGAGAAGCTCGCTGCTGTAGCCGAGAAGTCAAACTCCAAACCCGAAAAGCCAGTGGAAGAAGAGCCTGCCAAGCCTGTCGAGAAGCCAGAGCCCGTCGAGAAGCCAGAGCCCGTGAAGCTAGAGCCTGCAAAACCCGTGGAAAAGCCTGTTGAAAAGTCTGTTGAAAAGCCCGTTGCTGCGGCTGCACCTATCACGAAGCCAGCACCCGCAAAGCCTGCTGTTGCAGCAACACGTGCAAGGTCGAATTCTCCAGTCAAAACTTCTGCTCCTACAGAGAAGGCCAAGCCTATTGCGAAGGACGCTTCAAAGGAGAACGAGAAGCCGAAGGGACAGGCCAGACTGGCTGTTGCGAAACCAGCGGTTGTCAGGAAAGCTGCCTCCACGATTGGTCTTGCAGCGGCCAACAAGTCAGCGGCCCCTACGAAATCAGCAGCCAAAGCCCAAGCCGGACCTACAAAATCAACTCACTCGACCACAGCAAAACTTTCAGATGCCAAACCCACATCCCGACTGGCTGAACGCGCCGCAGCAAGGAAACCGGCAACCACCACGACCAGCACCACCAATGCCAGCAAAACCACGAGGCCCCCTCCCCTCAAACCCACCCAGGCTTCCGACACGGGATTTGTCAAGCCAAAGCCCAAGTCACCAACCAAGCCCGTCAGTTTGCCAGCATCCTTGATTGCACCCACAGCTTCCTCAGTGTCCAAGGGGAACGCCGCACGGGGACAACCCAAATCTTCACTGCAAGCCCCTACGACCACAAACCGAGCTCCTAGCAGGACGAGTGTGACAGGCTCGGGAACGACAAGCAAGCCAACGAAACAGCCTTCCACCACCACCCGAAGCCGACCCAGCCTCGGCGTACCTCCCAAAAAGGTAGAGCCAGAAGCAGCCCCAAGGCGAGAGTCCCATGTCGACGAAGGTTTCCTGGCCCGTATGATGAGACCGACTCAGGCCTCATCCTCCAAGACGACCGAGAAGGTGCCCTTGACGCCGCCCAAGAAAACCACCCATTGGGTTCCGTCGAACGGCGCCAGCGGCTCCCGGCGAAGCAGCAGTGTCAGGGCAAGCACCCAGCCTGGATCGCCGTCTACGGCACGCAGCGTTGGATCCAACGCGGAGGACTCCTCACTTCTGGCTGTAGATGAGTCGGCACTAGAAATTGAAGAGCCTGAGCCTGCCGATCCAGCTCCAGCAAAGCAGACCGCCAAGGCTGTCGAGGTGGCCCCCGTGAAAGAGCCCAAGATCAACGCCCCTAAAGCTGAAGTGAAGCCCGAACCCGAGGTCGAGGCCAAGCCGGAACTCAAGGTGGAAGCGACCCCTGAGCCCGAGGTCAAGCCAAAGGTCGAGATCAAGTCTGAGCCCGAGCCTGAGATTAAGGTCGAGCCTGAAGTTGAGGAGGCCAAGCCTGAGCCTAAGATCGAGGAGGTCAAGCCGGAACCTGAGGTAGAAATTAAGACGGAACCGGAAGTCGAGATCAAGTCTGAGCCTGAAGTCAAGCCTACGCCCGAACCTGAGGCCAATCCTGAGCCCGTGCCGGAGGTAGAAGCCAAGCCTAATCCTGAGCCTGAGGTGGAAGTCAAGACCGAGCCTGAAGTTGAAGTCAAGGCTGAGCCAGATGTTGAGACCAAGGCCGAACCTGAGGTCGAAATCAAACCCGAAGCTGAAGTCAAGCCCGAGGTTGCCATCACCTCTGATGCTGAGGTCAAGCCCGAACCCCAGCTGCCCTCCGCTGACGAGAAGACGGCCGACTCTACCGCCCAGCCAGACACTGGCAAGGATAGCATAAGTGCTCCCCTTCCAATCGAAGAAGAGCAGACGACCCTTACTGAAGAGAAGAAGCCCGAGGCTAGTGAAGTGTCTGCAGCTGCTTCATGAGCCTGAGTTTGATCAAGTGACGGAGCATACATTTCGACGGTGGAGGTGCAGCACGGCCAGGTAAGGCAAGGCGTTGTGATTAAGATACCTATAGAGCGATGGCGCACTCTGTGAATTTGAAAACACAAAATTGATTTCTACCTGTATCTATTTATTCTACTTACTCTTTCTACTTCTTGTTCCTGTTCTTCTACTTCTGTTTCTTCTTCTCTACTCCTAGTTCTCAGTGCAGCGGTTCGTCACATCCCACGCTGTACATAGAACTGAATGGACGTGCCTTTTTCTACAAGCTGGAGGCTTGATTACAATGTGTTTTAATAAATCATTGCTAGGAACCATTGGCCTGGAGGGTCTCCTTTTACTGTATATAATTGTACATAATCATCTTTTTTAATTCTTTACAGCGTATGATACATTATCAAAGCAACCACCACATCCCCGCCGCAGCAGTGTAGAAACCTCATGACGCCCGGCATATCAAGACGCCTCCCACTTTCCGCGCCAGCGCCTCCCTGGCCTCGAGGACCCCCTTATCGGTGCCCACGTACATGCACTCCCCGAGGTTCAGCCCTTGCACGACGCCGCCGTCCAGCTTGGCGGAGAACCCCCTCGTCAGCTTGGCGAGCTGGTCGATCCCCACGGTCATGATGCGCTTCGGCGTGCTGATCATGGTGACGCTGGACAGCACGGGCTTCCCGTCCCAGTACTTCATGCCGAGCCAGAGCCGCATGCGGGCGGCGTTGAGGTTGGTGACGACCTCGGGCTCCTTGGAGACCATGTCCTCTAGTGTCGGGGGCGTGGGGCCGCCGCGGTAGACGTTGGAGATGAAGCCGGAGCGGTGGAGGGCGAGGGCGAGGCGCATGTTGTATTTTGTGTTCTTGACGGATGTGATGCCCAGGCGGGCCTTGGAGACGTTGCGGAGGTGGGAGGCCATGTTGGCCACGTTTAGGATGGAGGGCATTGTGAAGGTTTAGGAGTTTAGGGGCCCGGAGAGGTCAATTCGGTTCGGTTTCGGGGTGGGTGAATTGACAGCCCGGGTACGATGGCCAGTTCGGGATCTGGTGGGCTGGCGAGGTCGGATGTGTTCGATGGTCGCCTGCGAAGCATTAGCATTCGAGAGGTCGTATGTTTTCAAGCCGTAGAGAGACGCACCTTTGTCAATCCAGATGTCTCCGTATAATTAAAAGTATATCCTCCCGCCACGAAAGGGTATCAGGACTGGAAGTGGCGCGGATGGGCTGTTCACACTACCTCTTCGACGTCGATCGCGAATCGCAGCCAAAATTTCGATGTTGGAGTCGGACGCAGCATCAAAAACGAAGGATGACTAAGCCCCCATTGAGGATGTGCCCAGCCAATTGGGAGGCCATCCACTGCCCCACCTTCTGCCCTTCTACATGAGGTTCTTTGATAGCATCACGAGTGAATGAACGGAAATAAATATATGGCTGAAACAAATTTGGTGTCAATTTTAGAAGGGAGTAGCGTGCTAGTCTATATGTCAAATTTCGCCTATATCTCAATCACCAGTCGCCCAAAATAACATCAATTCCCTTAACGGCGTTGGAACAACGCCTTAAAGATGCCCCTGAAGCATTTCCGGTGTCTATAACCCCAGTACGCAAGTGTGCCAATGAAGGGGCTGGCAACTAGTGACAGGAAGCATCGCACGAGGATCCGGCCCTGGTGATCGCTCCTGCGCACAATCTCGCTGTAGCCCTCGTTGCTGAAGCTGACCCTGGCATACTTGGTCTGCCAGCCCATGCTCGGGAAATAAACGCTCACAGACTCCTCGAGGAATTTTCGGAGGCGGTAGCGATAGGACAGAACCGACGCCCGCATCTCAACGTAGTTCTGCAGGGCGAGGTCGTTGATGGCGTAGGCGTCGGCAGCTCGCACGGAGGAGTACTCGGCCAGTGCCTGCATCCTGGCGCCAACAGCTGGGTTTTCGTCGTCTCCAACGGGGCTGTTCCTCTCGTTGAGACTGGCGTGCTTGTCCAGAATCGAGAATAAGATCCGGACGTCCTCCATGCCTGCGTTCATGCCCTGGCCATAAAAGGGTACCATGGCGTGTGCAGCGTCGCCAATGACTACACCGGATGCGCCGTAGTGGTAGGGCCGGCATTTGACGCTGATCAGTGGCAGGTGCGGGTTGGTTGTGAATGATTCCACGAGTTCTTTGCCTGGTATCAGGGATGTGACTCCCGGGAAGTGCTGGTCGAAGAAAGCTGGTAGCGAGGATGGGTCGCTTTCTAGGTAGGCAAACTCCTTGCTAGGCATGAAGAGCGTGCATGTGAATGAGCCATCCTAGAATACCACGTTAGAAGACTGTTTCGAAAAGAGATAAATCGATACTCACTTCGCTGGGGATAGCAATGAACATGAATTCCTTGCCGGGCCAGATGTGCAGATGATTTGGAGATATCAGGAACTTGTCTGATGGGTTCTGGGAGGCTGTGGCAACCTGGCGCGGCCCTAGGTTGAATTCGCACCACAGAGTATCAATATACTCTTGCTGGTAGTCCATGCGCGTAAACTTCATCAAGTGGTACCGGACCGCAGAGTGGGCGCCATCGGCCCCGATCATGAGGTCAAAGTCGATTTCAATTTCCCTGGGGCGTCCATTGGCGGGGTTCTTTTGATCGCGGACTTCAAACCAAGCCTTCCGGTTGCGGAAATCAGCACCAGTCAGTTTGTGGTTGAAGAGTAACTGGACATTTGGTAGACTGTCCAGAGTATCTAGGAGACGCTTGTTGAGGTCTGACCTGTCTATGGCATAGATAGACTAGTGATTCGCGTGAGTAATTGATTCAATGGGACAGATGATGGTTAAATAAGTGAGTAGAATTGCGAATACGTACTCTTCCTTGAATATCGTAATCCTGAGACTGCTCATACAGTTCACCATTGGGGAGCCTCCCATGAATCATGCGCCCCCTCATCGCGACGGTGTGGCTCATCACATGCTGAAGAATGGTGGCATGGCCAACATTACGCAAAGCATTGATGCCACGTTCTGAGACAGCAAGGTTGATGGACCTTGTGAAGTTGAGTGGGATGGTGCCGGGATTGCGCAGATCTATTCGCGAGAAGGTTAACCGTGATCAGAGACAAGGCTAAATACCCCCGTTGAGTTTACACAACGGCGCGCCATGGTCTAGCATGCGCGCAACAAAAGGAAAATAAGATTAAATGTATCAAGCAAGATAGCAGGCTTCAATGACAGGATTTTGCGTTCATGAAGCGGGCTGGAAACGGAGACGGAGCACGCGACAATTTTGCAACACCAAGTCCAGGTCCACCTGTGATGTGCGCACTCAGAAAGACAAACAACGTACCTGGTCGTAACTCGTACAACTCAACTTGGTAGCCTCTCTCTGCGGCATAAAGAGCAGCCAGAGACCCGACTGGTCCGGCGCCAACAATGGCTATTTTCTGCGCTGGGGCAGCCATGGAGGTTGAGCAGGGCTCCTACGGTCCTAGTCGTACGATTTCAGTGAAGAGGACGGATGGTTTCAGCGAGAGTGAAAAGAAAAGAAACGGGCTAGTTGAGGACGGTTGTAGCGCATAGTCTATTGCTAGTAGTGATCTGGGGTTGAGGGGATTATAAATTAACCAGACGGGCGAAAGCAAAGGGAACGGAAGGCATGGATGTCCTTGGCTGTCACACGGGGAACAGCCATATCACTTGCCCTCCGTAACCGGTTCTGCGTTCCATTTGACCTAGACTGACTCAACCAGCGAATTAGTTGGTTGCCACCCGTTGTAGGGAAATTCTCGAAAGGCTGCACGGATGGATGAATAATAATTCAGAAGCCTTCTAACAGAACAGAGACACATGTGGGGGGAACCTCCGCTAACCCGGTCCTGTTAGTGGTCCCAAGCCTCAACCACCGCTAAACTCTAGAGTGCTGGAAGTTGGTTGCGTGTAAATCAGAAATATCCCTGTCGGCGTTGTCATGAACCGATCCATAAAACGGAACCCTTTTGAATCTGAGACCAGCCAAGTCCAATTGTGTAGATAGTGGGAGCCGTCTGTAGATGCTGTACATATATAAATGCGTGTTGCCATGGGACGGAGACACAACATCCTGTCACCATCAGATCTGACCTGTTGGTTCTCGGGCAACTCGCCATGCGAGATCAATTGGCCCCACCATGACAACGGCAGCGATGAAGGGAGGGGCAATTCTCCGTCTTGGTTTTCGATTTTTGATTATTTATTTTTATTTTGGGAAACACATTTCGCGGAGCTCTCCTCCAAACTTGCACGCCTAGACGACCAGCTATCTCCCCGCGGGTGATTTCCTCCCTCCTTGCCGACACTGCTGTTACTTTTGCGCATTCTCCAATCCGCTATCGCCATGACTTCTGAGCCTCCCACCAAGAAGAAGTGCCTGGGCGTCGACTGCCCCAATGACGCCGGCTCCCTGCAGTGCCCGACCTGCTTGAAGCTGGGTATCAAGGATAGCTTCTTTTGTACTCAGGACTGCTTCAAGAAGAACTGGGTATGAGCAAGCCTGGCCAGTACCATCTACATCGCCCATTCACATCCCATGTGGGTGCATGGTGCTCCGATTCCGATCTCTCCAGTCTAACATACTTTCCACAGAGTGACCACAAGGTGTTACACAAGACTCTCGGTAGAAAGCTCCCATCTCCTTGCTCAAGTGCCGTCATCTAACACACTACACCCCTTCCTAGGCGCTGCGACGTACGATCCGTTCCCCAACTTCCACTACTCCGGGTCGCTCCGTGCAGCCTATCCGCTCTCTCCCCACCGAACGCTCCCCAAGTCCATCCCGCATCCCGTGTGGTGGGAGGATGGCAATCCCAAGTACAGCCGCTCCATTATCAACCGGAACAAGATTGATATCCTCGATGCCAAGGGTCAGGCTGCTATGCGCAAGAGCTGCAAGCTCGCCCGTGAGGTTCTCGACCTCGCAGCCGCTGCTGCCAAGCCTGGTGTAACAACCGACGAGATCGACAGGATCGTACACGAGGCCTGTATCGAAAGAAATGTGTGTTTGTCCCAACTATCTCGTCCAGTCCGGGGACCTCTGTCTCCGCTTATGTCTGCCACTGGCCAAGCTTGCTAACCACGGCTCTTGCTCAAGTCCTACCCTTCGCCGCTGAACTACAACCACTTCCCCAAGTCATGCTGTACCTCTGTAAACGAAGTGATCTGCCACGGCATCCCCGATCAGCGCCCCTTGGTTGACGGCGACATCCTCAATATCGACGTCTCCCTCTTCCACGAGGGCTACCATGCCGACCTGAACGAGACCTACTACATCGGCGACAAGTCGAAGGCGGATCCCGACAACGTGCGCGTCGTCGAAGCGGCCCGGGAGTGTCTCGACGAGGCCATCAAGGCCGTCAAGCCAGGAACCCTGATCCGAGAGTTTGGCAACATCATCGAGAAGCACGCCAAGACCAAGAACTGCAGCGTCATCCGAACGTACTGCGGCCACGGCGTGAACACCCTGTTCCACTGCCCCCCCAACGTGCCTCACTACGCCAAGAACAAGACGGTCGGCGAGTGCAAGCCCGGAATGACATTCACAATCGAGCCCATGATCGCGCTCGGCAAGTACCGGGACATCACTTGGCCAGATAACTGGACCAGCACGACGATTGATGGAAAGCGCACCGCGCAATTCGGTAAAGACCACACGGCCCCTCCCCCCACACGCACCCACATTGCCCTCGCGATGCTCTCACATTCAGGTACACATGGACTACGCATGCTAACTACAAGTTCATAGAGCACACGCTTTTGGTAACAGAGACCGGCGTCGAGATCCTGACGGCAAGAAATGCAGACTCTCCTGGCGGTCCTGTCCCAATGCCCGGGGCTGAGGAGGCGAAGAGCGAGGCATAAGCCCACCCTGCGCTCAATAATCTAGCATTGTAGAAACCAAGCAAAGAAAAACAGCAGAAAAGACTATAGAAATCACAAGTCAGGACTTGGGTGACTGAAAATGTGGTGACAGATATGCTACCCCCACTCGCACATGTACATGTAGACAAAGTGCGTCACACCACACATGGCTAAAAATGAACTTGTCAGCACTCTGTCTGATCCTGTGCACGCGGACTGCATATCGACGGCAGAGGCGCCGGGCTTGATTACTGAAATCTGGCCTGATGTGTTGTTACACCTGCTAACCCTGCCCTGTATATATGTATGTATGTACGTGTGTGTGTAGACTACGTGTTCAGCTTCTGCGATGTTTGCCCCTGCCCCCGGCGTCCATTGGCGATGGTACTCGAGTGCCGTTGACGAGACCGAGGGGCGAGCCGTTTGTGAGCGGCCGTGCTGGCTGACGGCGCAGAGCAACGTGCGGCCTGTGGCGATCAACCTGCACTGACTTGGCGTGGCGGGAAGCTTGGTAGGGCATGTGCCTAGCGTGCGATGTCATCATCTCGTCCCGACTTGGGTGGGCAGGCAATCGAGGGAAATTTCTGGCCAACCACCGGGCGGGCGCACTGGAGCTGCCCTGCTGCGGCGCTGTTGAAAACGACGACAGCGGGTAAGGTTAGGTGAGGTGCACCTGGAGGTACGGCGACTGGTACTTGGCGTGGCTGCTGGCGGTACATTGGGGCGGGACACCGGTGGTGCATGGGCGCACCTGTCTGACAGCCCCCCGGTCAGTGGTGACCGAAAAGCACCAACCACTGGCCGAACAATGAACCACTGTGGCCAACTCTAGCTCGCCAGCGGCGACCCGGCCGCAGCGACTTTGTACCTGGGCCTCTCCAACACGTACTGCTTATGTCCTGTCCGACTCCACACGGCCTGCTGCTACCTGTAACCGACAGCACTCACCAGCACCACCACCAGTCCGTTGCCAGCCTAGCCTACCACCGCATCAAGCCTTCTCTCGCTGGTTCTTCCTAGCTCTTCCTCCTTCTTCTCCCCCGCCACCCCTCCGGTATCAAGCCTCGTCACAAGTCAAGAGCCCTCGACCAAGCTGAGCCTGTTGATCGCTTCACCTCCCTGTCGCTGGCCTCTCCCTCAAGCCACATTTCCTCCCACCCGAGAACCCTCCTACTGTGACGCCTCCTTTCAAGACGACCCTCTGCACAACCACATCCGGCTTATCGCTACGTATCATCATCCGGCCTCTCTGACCTCGCGCGCCACGTCCGGATCCTCGTCGTACAGCTTCACCTTTGCATCAATCTCCCCCCGTCTCACCACAACACCGGTCCAATGATGTCTGGCGAAGCATGGCTGTTTTTGCTGGCGGTGCTGGTTAACGCCGTCAACCTGTTCCTGCAGGTCTTCTTCACCATCATGTACAGCGATTTGGAATGGTACGCACCGCATCACCAGCTCTCCGCGGCTCGGCAGCGCGCGGCTTCCTGGCCCCGGGCTGCCCTGCCGTGCTCTCGTGTCTGTATGCGCAACTAACTGAGCGTTCTTAGCGACTACACAAACCCCATCGACCTTTGCAAGAACCTCAACAAGTACATCATTCCCGAAGCCGCCGTCCATGGATTCCTCACCTTCCTGTTCCTTATCAATGGCTACTGGGTACCTTTGATCCTGAATCTGCCGCTCCTCGGATGGAATGCGAACAAGTACGGCCTTCCGCCCAGTCTACCACCCAAGTCCTTGTTCGTCTTGCTAAC
Organism: Clonostachys rosea; assembly: GCA_026958235.1. NCBI lineage: Eukaryota > Fungi > Ascomycota > Sordariomycetes > Hypocreales > Bionectriaceae > Clonostachys > Clonostachys rosea. The sequence goes on from CP110208.1 coordinate 2,398,183, forward strand.
TAAAGCTCCAACAGGATCATCAACAACACCCATTTCCTTGACGCAACTGAGATCTTCCGAAAGCTAAATGTCCACAAGAAGGTGAGACAACTGTCCTCGCCCTCTTCCGTAGATGTGCGGAGGCTAACGAAAAAAATCCAGGAATCTTTCTTCAAGCTCGGCTTCCACCTCGTCATGTTCTTCTTCTACCTCTACAGCATGATTGTCGCTCTTATCCGTGACGAGTCCTCCTAAACGGCTCCGGTTCGCCACGCCGACGCTCTAACACACTCACGATTTAGACGGCGTTCGGTTTGGGTATTTGCAACAAATGTATGCTAGGTGAAAACCCCTCCCCGAGAAAATCCTCGCTGAGGTCAGGCGGGGGGTTGCAGTAATGGCGCGCAGAGGAACGATGGGAGCACAAAGCACATGATGGATGTTCGGGTATATTCTGTTTAAAGAGCATGATGAGCAACGTCACGGCGAAATGGGGTGTAGCAAATTAGCACAGAGTAGGGGCCGGGTTATCTTCTTTGGGACACAGGATCTCTTGGGGCGCATTCATCTCCGGCACGGCTTCTTTTTCGGCTCAGTGGTGGACCGTGAATTCTCACTTGCAGAACTATGTGACTACTGGGACTGGGTAGAGAGACTGTCACCATGGACTAATAATACATAAAAAATATATAAACCTGTATTTGGATCTTTCCAAGTTCTGTTCTTTCAAACTAAAATGAAGCAAGAAACAGTCACAATAATAATAAAATTAAGTAGAAGAATAGAAAACCATAGTAGGGAAAAACGCATATCCTTATCTCTCACCAACCTTGCTTTGACCCTACAAGCTTGTGATATCCAAAGATGACATCGCAAAAAATCTTGGAAATGGTCACGTGACGCTTGACACTTTCTAGTAGGCGCGCTCAGGCGCCGCATCGCGTCGCTTGCATCGCATCCCCCGACCATTATCCTCAACCTACATCCGACGACGGCGGTGACGACGACGAGCGCAATGGCAGACTTCGGAGAATACCCGCCCAATATGGCGCCGCAAGATGCGCTGGTGGTGCGCCAGCAGGCCGAGGCCGACCACGCGGTTGTGCCATACTCGGCAGAGGATCTCTCGAGACCCGCGGCCGGGCCTCTGAACCCCTTCCGGGATCAGACGACGGCCCTGAAGCGCAAAAACGTCCTCACGGGACATGCTGAGGAGACTTTCATCAGCGAGCACACATTCCGCGCCAAGCACCGGGCGGTGGAGGGCAGGGGCGGGCCCGAGCGAGAGTATCAAACGAACCGGGAGCTCAAGGCCGAGGCTGCGATGATCCGAGCGACGAGAGAAGGCAAGGGGAACGCCATGATTGCCGAGGGGGCTGGCGCCTACGTGGGGCCCTGGGCGAAGTACAAGCAAAAGGAATACGAGATTGTCGATGAGGACCACGAGCTCGCTAGCGACGAGGAGTATGAGATTGTTGAGGAAGAGGAGGGCGACGACGAGGTTATAGAGAGCGGTACGGTCCTCCAGGCGCCTAGCGACGCTCTTGCGCGCCGGGAAGCAGAGGAAGCGCTCGGCGACGAGACGTCGACGTTCCACGGCGCCGAGGAGCACGACTACCAGGGCAGGACCTACATGCACGTTCCCCAGGACCTCGAGATCAACCTGCGCAAGGAGGTTGGCAGCATCAAGAACTACATCCCCCAGAAGCAAATCTTCTCCTGGAAAGAGCACACCAAGTCGGCCGCCAAGGCCGTCACGGCCCTGCGCTTCTTCCCCAACTCGGGCCACTTATTTCTGTCGGCTGGTGCCGATGCCACTGTCAAGATCTGGGACTTTTATCACGAGAGGGAGCTCCTCCGGACGTACTCGGGTCATTCCAAAGCCGTGTCGGACATTTGCTTCAACACCGATGGCACTCAGTTCCTCACCGCATCTTATGATCGCATGATGAAACTCTGGGACACGGAGACTGGCAAGTGCCTCAACAGATTCACGACGGGGAAGACGCCGCATGTTATCAAGTTCAATCCAGACCCTGAGCACTCGAACGAGTTCCTCGCGGGTATGTCTGACAAGAAGATTGTGCAATTCGACATCAGGAAGCCCAGCGAGACGATCCAGGAGTACGACCACCACTTGGCGGCCATCAACACGATTGTGTTTGTGGACAACAACCGGCGGTTCATGACGACCTCGGACGACAAGTCGCTCCGCGCCTGGGACTACAACATCCCCGTGCCCATCAAGTACATCGCCGAGCCCGACATGTACCCCATGACGCGGGCCGCCTCCCACCCGAGCGGCAAGTACGTCGCGTACCAGAGCTCCGACAACCAGATCCTCGTCTACGGCGCCAACGAGAAGTTCCGCCAGAACAGGAAGAAGAGCTACAGAGGGCATAACAACGCGGGCATGGCCATCGACCTCGAGTGCTCGCCCGACGGGCAGTTCCTCGCCTCGGGCGACTCGGCGGGCTACGTGTGCTTCTGGGACTGGAAGACGTGCAAGATGTACCACAAGCTCAAGGCGGGCACGCAGGCCGCCACGTGCGTCCAGTGGCATCCTCAGGAGACGAGCAAGGTCATCACGGCCGGGCTGGATGGCGAGATCAGGCTTTGGGATTAGAGGCGAACCGTTGGGACAAAAAAAAAAGACGAAATTGTAATAGTTATTATTGAATTGCATAGCATGGCGTTATTTATGAATAGAGTAAAAAAAATGAGACGGCAGAATCTCGTCTTGGGGTACACACAAAGGTCCCATTGCGAGGGCAGTCCAGGATTTGAGAAATCTAGAATTGGGGTTTTCCTGTGTCTTTGAGTGCCCATGTGTTCCTTGCTTTACCGAACAGCTTGGTCAACGAACATACCAGTGGCCTTTGGCATGATCGCCGATGAGGCATCCGTTAGGACAATGAGACCAGACACGCTGCTTGTTTATAAATTCTGTATAGTCTCGCTAGCGGTACTGGAAATAAGGGGCGGTGGTTTGGTGACAAATCAAGAGCATGTCCTACCTCCTTGGTCTTGGCGAGAATCAGGAGTACGTATGCTTCTCATGATAAGTGCACACAGTAGTAGTAGACTGGGTAATCTGAAGAGGGTAAAAATGAAGGTCGGAGTTTTTAATCCAGGAAGCTAATGTTATGTATATCGATTAAACAACACAGAAAGTTCAGCACTACAAGTGTTAACCACGAGAGCAGTTCTTTGGCTGCAGGCTACCCTATGCATGTGCTGAGCAACAGACTTCTCTCAGTTGGAGCACTAGAAGTGTCCCAATATAGACGCTGTAAAGAAATATTCCATGGGTTGTTATATGAGTATATGTTAATTAGTGTATTTTCTAGTTCAAGCTCGCATAGATAATGTTATGATAGGCCAAAGACCACAGTTCTAAATGGCTATTGACCGTTCTCCCATCACGCTTCAATCTTATTCCCGAACCTACCCCACACGAGACGTGCCTCGGTCCCCACTTTGGACGTGGAGAATGCGGGGGAGTAGCCGCCAGCCAATCACGTTCTTCTTGGCCTCCAACTCGAGCTCTGAGTGGGATGTATCATATGTATAAAAACTCTGGATGGAACCGATTTGTAGAGCGGGGACAATGAATCGGGGGACTGGTCTCCAATGGGATCGCCATTATAGTCCCCATCTGCGCGCACAGACAGAAATATTGAGCAAAGGTGAAGGTACGCCGGAAATCGCAACTCCAGACAACCCCGGTGAGGTGGTGTGGAGAAGCGTATCTCAGCTCTAACCTCTGTTCCGGGTAATGACATCCGTTTGCCTTGGGATCCCCCCAGCTATCAGAAGCAAATGACGCTGGATTATCAATACGTGAGACGTGGATCCTCCGGTGGAAACATCCGGGGTGCTCCGGCTCGGAGGCACCATACACACCTTGTCCCCAGATGCAATTAGATGCCAATAGTCTGTTCGTGGGAGCTCAACCCCATACCCCGCAGTTTCAGTCCATGGAGACGGCCGAAGACCGTTTCATCCTGTTTTCCCTTCTCCCCATCCCCTCTCCGATGCTCCATTGTTGGCCTCGTCTCCTCTCCAGCGCTTCTCCCTACGACATCCCCAGCACAGGCGCCTTTGGCTTCACCGCTGAGCTGCAATGACATCTACCGTGGTGTCTACCGTCACAGCCGCGGCCGCAACCTCGGCTCCGGCGCCAGCCCCATCGACAGACAATCCCAAGCCGAGATCCCAAACAAAGACTAGGAAGAGGGCCTCCAAGGCCTGCCTGTCGTGCCGCGCCAGAAAAGTCCGCTGCGATGTGTCGCAACGAGGACGCCCGTGCATGAACTGCTACCTGGATAGCGAGACCTGTGTTGTTACCGGACGAGCCTCTAGATAGTACGTCGCATGCCGTTTGTTGCCATCGTCGAGCCAGTTGCCCTCTCTGATCGCTAATATTATATCGTCGTAGTCGCCGTCCACGCGAGTCCGGTGAGGATGTCGAGGCCTCGTATCCTCCGTACCCCCCTTCCGTCAATGCCGACAGTCGTTCTGCTGAGGATGTCGTCAAGTCGAGACAAGATGAGACCACTGACTACCCAATGGCTTCTGCGATCGACCAACAACCGGTCCATCACTCCAATACAGAATTGAACTCTGGGAACCACAATCATGTGTGTTCAAATCCTGGCGCAGATGAGAATCTCAGTCTGCCGACCACAAACCTGAAAGTACCCGCTCAAACAAGTCAAATGCCAGGTGAGTCCGCCCCTGGATATGGGAGCTAAGAAAAGGATACCCCAGCTTTAGATCTTCTCTATTTCTCTTTGAGGTTGACATTGGCGTTGTAGATCTTCAAGCTCGGAATAATGGTGGTGGCATACTTTCCAACGCTAACTTCAGCTCAACATCCCATTGCTTCGCAGACGACTCCCAGGGGATGACCTCGGATATCGTCTATTCATACTATCCCTTCATCTCGGCCAGCAACATTGCCAACATCCCACCGCAAGATGTCAACTTCCTGGAGCTCCAGGGCTGCCTGCGCGTACCGATCCGGCCTCTCCTCGACGAGTTCCTCCAGCAATACTTTCTGCACGTCCATCCCATGCTCCCTCTGGTCAACGAGGGAGACTTCTGGGACCTCTACAGCCAGAACCCAAAAGCCACATCCCCAGACGACCGCCTGTCTCTGCTCCTCCTGCAGACCATCCTCTTCGCCTCGTGCAACTTCGTCTCCAAGACGACCCTGAAAGCCCTCGGGTTCCCCAACATCCGCGCAGCCCGGGCCGGCCTCTACCGCCGCGGCAAGCTCCTGTACGACCTCGAGGCCGAGTCCTCGCCGCTGGCGTCGGCGCAGGCGGCCGTCCTCCTCTCCCTCTGGGCGCCGCCCTCGACCAAGAAGCCCAACACGTCGTGGCTCAGCCTGGCCATCCAGCACGCCAAGAGCGCCGAGGCGCACCACTACGCCTCCATGCCGGTCTTCTCGGCCGAGACTCACCCCCTCCAGCACCGCAAGCAGAACATCCTCAAGCGCGTGTGGTGGTGCTGCGTCATCCGCGACCGCACGCTGGGCCTGCTGATGCGGCGGCCCATCCAGATCACCCGCGAGCACTTCGACTTCGAGACGAGCCCCGTGCTGGGCTTCCCCGACCTTGTGGGCGAGTTCGGCCGCTCCCAGGTGTACAGCCCGGACACGAAGCGGTGGCTCGCCGAGATCCTCGTCCAGCTAGTCGAGCTGTACGTCGTCCTCACCGACATCATCGTGCTCGTCTTCCCGCTCGACGACACACCCGGCTGGGGCAGGGACATGGCCCCCGAGGACGTCGACCGCATCCGCGAGTGCAAGATGGCCCTCCGCCGCTGGTACAAGGACGCGACGCTGCGCTTCCCCATGTCCGGCCGCGGCCAGCAGCAGCAGCAGGCTGAATCTCTGCCGTCATCGCGCCGCCACGGCTCCGTCATCCTGTACACCAACCTCATGTACATGTACTACCACTCGACCCGCGTCGTCCTCTGCCACCACGAGATCCTCCACCTGGCCATCATCCAGGCCATGCCGCGCAAGGAGGGCGGCAGCAACATCACCCGCGACCTGTCCATCATCTACGAGAACCGCCACGAGCTGCAGGACGCCGCCTCGGGCGTCACCGAGTGCCTCAAGGAGCTCGTCCAGCTCAAGCTCGCCCGCTGGCTGCCCATCTCCGCCGTCGCCTGCACCGCCCTGCCCCTCGTGCTCAACATCCTCGACGTCAAGCTGTCCAGCCGCCAGCAGCAGCAGCAACAACAAGCAGGAGGAGGAGGAAACCTCGACAGCAACGCTGCCGCGGCGCTCAAGCAGCACCGCCTCAACATCCTCATCGAGGCCATGAAGACGTACCAGCCCCAGTACGACGGCGTCGACTGGGTGAGCGAGATCGTCCGGCACATCGTCAACCTCGCCCAGATAGACGACGGGTCGGCGGGCGAGGACGGCACCGGGGGCGGCCAGCAGCAGACGAACGGCATCACCGACTGGACGGACATACTCGCCTCGAACCCCAGCTCGTACCTCCGGCTGGCGCTGGCCCTCGACCTGAGCCTGAGTAAAGGCCGGTTGCCCGAGGACGGGGACTTCCCCGTCAGCCTGAGGGGCCTGTTCACGGGCGGGTTCAACCCGCTCAAGGGGCTCGTGGAGGCCAACCGGGCCAACGGCAACAACGTACAGGCTGCTGCCGGCGGGAACATGGGCGTTCACTTCCAGCAGCAGCAGCAGCAGCGGACGCTGTCCCAGGAGACAGACTCGATGTGCTCGCCCACCGACTCGCACATGACCACCAACTCGGACGACGCCGCCAACGAGGCGCTGCGGGACCAGGTGAGCTCGCGCATCAGGTCCGACGCCGCGGTCAACACGGACGTGCCGCCCTCGGAGGGGATCTGGGGCCTGGGGAGGGACCTGGGCGAGGTCCTGCCCATGGACGACCACTCGCCGAGCTCCGGCAGCCACGAGGGCCTGTACATCGACGGGCCCCTGCCGGACATCTCGGCGGAGTGGCTGGAGAACCTGTGGGATGAGATGGGGGACATGGAGGACAAGACGGATAGAGACACCGCGAGGCTGTTACTGGAGGCGTTGAAGGAGGGGGAGGCGTAAAAGATATAGATATGACTTGGGGAGTTTTTGGTTTAATGTATTATGAGACCCAGATGCTATAGAGCATTTTTTTCTAGTTTCCGCTTCAGACAGAGCAGCAAAAAGATGAGTTGGATAAAAACATAAAGCAAGAGAACCGCTGTGGTGAGAGACCGCTGATCAACATCCCCATTCCCATTCCGAGGCGAAGCTGTCCATGCGACTTGTGTGGCAACCTGTTCGTCTTCTTGACTCCGTTCCGTACAAACAAGCACTTGTAAACAGATCATATTCCCACCAGCAACAAGCACCTTTCCCTTGCAATATTTCGATGAATAAGAAGAAGTCCCATGTAAAGATGAAAGAATCTCGCTTGCAGAAAGATAGGTATGTTCCCCCCTTCTCCTCACCAAATGCTGCTCATGGAGATCTCCTCGTCGGTGAGACCAGCGCAGGCACCGCACAGGCAGCGGAACCCATAGTAGCGGTACAGATCTATAGGCCGAAGCCCGAACCCGTACGATATGGTGAGCTCGTCGCCGTCCTTGATGGGTTCCGCGCCCACGCTGAAGATCATGCAGCCCGTTGTCGGGTTGAAGCGGTACTCGAGGTTGTGGGAGGGCGCGCAGGAGTGGTTGAACCTGGAGGCGACGGCGAAGAGACCCTGGCAATCTGGGTTGATGGAGAAACTACAAGAACCACATGGTTAGGATTAAGTGCTGGAGTGTCAGGGAGGGAATATGGGGATGTGAGAAGGACTGACCAGTTGGTTGACCAGATGGCCTCGACGGTCACGCGCTTGGGCTCAAAGTGGTTACTCGCATAAAGCTGGAGGAACACGTTTCTCGAACTTGCGTCAAGGCGTTGAAAGTCCCGGAACAGGTTATCGTAGTTGGAGCGGAGGATGGGCTGCTCCAACAGGACAACTTCACCTGGTGCGAGATCTCGGCGTGCGAAAGCGCCTACACCCGACATGGAGTACGGCCGGACTTCGAAACAGTCGTTCTCGAAGAGAAATCTACTGGACAATGACTCGACGATGTCTCTGGAGCTGAGGAGCTTCTGGCTCGAGTAGGGTCCTTCATCGATGTGCGCCAGGCTCCTTGCATCCTTATCACTGTTGTCATCGTCGATGTAGTCTGCTTCGTTGGCCGAGTCCTGGCCGCTGCTCGCGGCATCGCTAAAAGGAGCTGATGTAGATCTGAGGGAAAAGATGAGCTGTCAGACTGTGCATTTCAGAGGGCATAGTTGTTGCCAGAACAACCGTGTTAATGTCTTGTTTCGCTTACACAGTATCGCTGCTAGTTGATGAATACAGTCTGAAGCCATCCGCCAGCTCCTCATCGAGCAGAGATAGCGGAGTCCAGCTTTCATCCGACATGAGACCCAAGTCTAGGTCCTCGTAGGCGTTATCTGGCATGTTGGTTCGTTTGCTCGGGATAATGATACTGAATAAGTCAAATATTGAAAGCGTTTAATCTTGCGTCCGGATTTGCCCTATTGATCATGAGAAAGAAGAGCTTTGGGGCGGTTTGGGTCCTCAGGAGGCTAAGTTGTAGGATATTGAAAATTTCGCTCAACCGCAAACCTCCCAGGGAACCCGGGCTCATATAGCTGAGCAAAAAGACATGCGAATCACTAAAATTTGGGTGCAAATGAGTTTCGGGAGTGTGTGCGGGTAGATGCATTCACATGCAAGGTTCCTGCTTGTGTAAGGGACCAGAGTGGGCTCTACGGCGCGCTGCTTGTTTGCTCTGCATCTATCCTAGCGAAAGCTGGAAACAAAGAGCAAGTGTGTTTTGTGTGAGACAAAATTCCGAGCAGCTACTGATTGCTGGCATTGGTCAACTATTGTGCATAGTTGGAGTTATCAACGCGGCTGGCAGGGGCGACGGGAGGATCGAAAGCTGCTGCTCCTTCGTACGAATAACTCACGACAAGGAAAGAGGCGGCGGGAAAGAATGACAATATTATCAAAATAGTACTGGTCCCGAGTTCCGTGTGCCATTCACCATCGCTAAAACTGAAATAATAATCATCAGGTCCCCTCCCAGAACAGAAACAAAGAAAGCGCCTACCCAATCATGACAGTACCGACCGCATATTGCCGAGTTGTTGATATGGAAGTACATGAAACACTGCAGCCCCTAAGCGAGCGCCGCCGCCTCGGGCACCTTGGATGCGAGTTGCAGGCCGTGTTTGCGAAGGCGGAAAGGGCATGTATCGCAGCACACGGAACACTTCAAAACATCAGGCCGTGGCCACAGCTTCCGGCACTTACAGACCCAAAATTCGCCACCAGTCTTTGTAGTCAAGGAGTCTGAGGGAGCGTGGAGCCCGGTGAGCAGCCCGCACTCGATACAGAACCGACGGAGGTATACCCCCATGACCTTGCTGAATGGTGATACGTCTCCTTTGACCACATATCCTTGTTCGTCTATGATTGCATGCTGAGCCTGGTTCGCGTCGAAAAGGTCTGGTGATCGGATCCGGAAGCAGATATAGCACTCGAAGTTTCCGGGATGGGGGTTTGAACCTCTCTCCTTGGGCCAGTGCTGGGGGAAATTCATTGCTCTCCCGACGAATTGCAGCATCTCTAATGGGTCTGCGAGGGTTTGGGGGACGACCGTCCGATGGAAGAACCGGCAGGTTGTTGACAAGCGGATGAGTGAGTGATAGTCCAGAGACGAGAATATCATTCTTCGGATCTCCCCCGGTAGTCGAGCCAGAGGGCCGGTCTTCCCAGGCGCTGGCACCTCGGTCTTAGGTTCCACTGCTGCGGCGGTCTCGCCATCGGCGGCGGGAGGCGCAACCTGCTTTAGAAACTTGGATTTGCGTGGCTTCGCAGGGCGATTGTGCGGCACGAACCCTGATATGGTAGCCATTGAGGGCGAATAGTCTTGGGATGGGGGTCTGTCGCTGAAAAACAGACGGCTGGTGTATTTATGTCCCTGGGCGGCAACAAGTAGAGAAGGATGATCGAGTGGTAGCAGGCGGCTTGTTGTTGTTTATTTGTCTCGACCTGTCACCCTTGACGAGTGGGGAGGTGTGAGTCAGTATAGTCAGAGACGACAAGCACCTTGTATAGCTGTGCACAAGGTTGGAATGTCCGTGAAATGCGAGGTCCTGGGGCCGGTAAAGGCTGATATTTATACAGGTCAGCGTCCGGAGGCGAGCAGCGCTGCTGTGAATTACGAAAAGGGAAATCTCACAAGACAATACGGTCGAGGGGGAGCAAAGTGACAAAAAGCAAAGGGCCGGCTGGAAGCGAATCACGCTACTCGACTGCCTTGCATTGTTGCTGAGAAGATACAGAGCCCAGCCAGCCATGGGTGGGAAATACGTATCCTCCCTGCTGGCTAGGTAGAAAATTGTCTCATCGAACGGCTGAGACAAGACAGCCGCCGGCCCGGGTCGTTTTCTCTCTTTCATTTATGGAAGAGAGTTCACTGCAGTGGTGAGAGATAGCTGGGCCAGTAAAAAGGCCCGGCGAGTTGCTCTCCGAGAGGGTGAGGGCACATATCAGGTGCCATCACATGCGATGGCATCCTACCATATCCTGCAGTCGATCAGTGCAGAACCATTCAGAGCATGGGATATCTATGCTCGAGGTTGCATGTATGCACATTGGGAAGGATTCTAGCGTTGGAGGAGAGCTCGAAAGAGCAGGTACTTCCATCTTCCCACTCCCTCTCTATAATCCACACCCTCCCTCCCCACCAGATTGCCGCCTAGGATCAGGCGCAGACACCCGCTGCCCCCCCTCATCCAGGTATGGGGCAGCTTAGGACAATATTGATCGGTCGAGATCCACCCATGCCCTGCTGCAACTTATTGTCCGTGAGTTAGGTACTCTACGATGTCGGATAGAGCCGTGGAAGGCGTCTTGGTTAGTGACCACTTATGTGACACGGCATGTCAGCGACGTGGGTTCCCTGGAGTCGGAGATGGGGGCTCGCAATGCGTTGGGCGAGGGGGTACCGTTCTGTTGCATTCTCCGTATGTTACCTTATCGGCTACGCTTCATCATCATTGTCGTAAACTCAAGTGTGATGTAGACCCACGCCATGCATGTATATGCAAGAGCTAGAGTGATTGTCACAAAAAATACGATAGACGGCGCAAGAGGGAAGAAGAAAATATGACAATACAAAAAGACAGCGGAAAAAGAACCTTTTACCCCCTCTCTGCGAGGAAAGAGGAAACAAAGATCTGAATGGGTGAGCTGGAGGCCGCGCACGCAGATGGGATGCGCGATCGTGGGGAAGAGAAGCATTCAAGCATAGGGAAGGGGCGAATCCACCACGAAGAGACGAGTTAAAGAGGAGAGATGAAGCTCCCGTCCTAGACGCTAAGGGGGATAACCTTGCTAATACGGCAAGTTCCTAAGTTCCCCGACCACCCTCACAAAATCATGTGAGGTGGATGGAGATGCGGCCACGGCATGGCTATCACTGTGATGACCCAGACTGTCGGGACATTGGTGAACGGCTAGTCGCCTGAATCGCCTTTGCTAGACCTGAGGCCACCCACCCAATGCTCTGTTTGCTATAAAATAAAATGAATAAGCGAGTGGCAAGCCGTCTAGGTGCATTGGGTGGTCGGGTGTCGCGTCGGAACTGGCCTGGTGCGTTTATTGTGTCTTGAGCGCTCCCCTGTATTGGCTAGAGGCTTGGTGATATCACCTTCAGCTTGAATGCTGCTCGCCCGATTTAGATAGAGATGCTTGGTGTATACTCCCAGCACAGCGATATGAGCCTGTTGATCCTTTGGGAGGGTGGCGCGGTGGGGGATCTGTCAGTATTCATTTGTTTCGATTTTAGGTAAGATGGAGCTCTGCACAGGAGGCAGTGCTGATCCCAAAGCTGATGTAGGCGGATGTGGGAGGCGAGGCATTGATTGACTGAATGCATTGGTCATGTCGTGGATAGAAAGATGGCCCAAGCAGGCCCCTGCTTTGATGCCCAATATTGGCTGTGCTCACACCAGACCTGTCTCGTCACAATGGGAATCGGGAGCTGAACGACATGAACGGCTGAGATCTTGCGGGAGCATCGAGCTACGGCTGAGGGAGGCAAGTGGCAAGCAGCAAATGGAAGATGGACCGCTGGGACACGTGGGTACAGGTGTGTGGCTTCGTGTTTACACACGAGCTGATAGCAAGTGAGGCAGACAAAAGCAAATCCGACGAAAATGCACATCTGCAGATGGGAGCGATCACATTGCGTGTGAGAGCGATGCATGTGGATGGAAGGAGCGAGGGTACATCAGGTACCTGCCGCCTTACCGCTTGGGAAGAGGTGTCCCCAGCTCCTGCCGAGCACGAAACCAGCGCCGGCCGCACCTACCTCATCACGCAAGACGGCCAGCCAAGGAGGCGTCAATGGTGTTACAAATGGGCACAATCTGGCAGCTGTGACATCTCCGAGGGGTGGGAGATAAGGCGATATCTCGACAGATGACTGGCATCGGCGATAGAGAGATAACGAGCAGACCAGCGGCGAAGGGATAGGCTGTCAGCCATCCATGCTGCTTTATCTGCTGCAGCTTCAAGCCGATCCGACGCTGTCTGGGGATGCATGTCTAGACTCTGTGGGTGTCTGTTTGGGCACCCACCCGCAAGATATCCTCTGTCTGGGGAAGAGAGCATGCAGGGAGAGAAGAGGGGACCCAACACACCCTGACACCCACCGACATACACACCGAATCGATGAGCATCGGGGTTTATTTGGAACGAAGATGGCGAGCTGCAGGAAAGTGAGACAAATGGAGTGACTGGTCGTCAATTGCCCCCCAGGCTGCTCGCCAGTCACAGTCGGCACACGCACACCACACACGCTCGCAGTCGAGACATTGGGAGGCAAGCAGACAAGAAAGGGTCGCATTTGACCACCGGAGCAACCCAGCAGGGTTTCATTTGGCGCCGATCCCTCGCAATAAGGTAGAGTGAATGAGGACCAACGGGACACAAGCAGGGCTGGATGGCGCTTGTGCGAGTGGTCCTTCTCGTTCATTAATTAGGCCCCTGGTCTAGCCGTGGGACTAGACAGCCCCACGATGTGATCTTCTCATGCAGGCAATGCCGCCTGTAATAATAATAGGTCGCGGGCAAGGAGGCTGGGCGTGAGCCGTGGGTAAGCTGCACGACGAGACTCAAGGCAGGCAATATTGGGTCTGAGCTGCAGCAGCCCGCAGCGAGAGCTGGAAGCGGGCATATGACTGCGGCCATCCGAACCCAGGAGACAGCAGAAGCCGTCTGCTGGCCACGAAACGGCCAGGCCTGGATTGAAAACACCTCTGACACGGCATGATGGTGCGCTCTCATGACAGACTCTGGCCCTGCACATGGGCCAAGCGCCCGACCCTCTTCGGTCCGGCCATGATGTAAGAGCCCCACCATCATCTCCTGCAGCGTTTCCAGGCTGTGCTCACTGCCAGCGAACCAATCCAGCGCCCAAGCCCTTATACGAAGCAGCAACCGCCCATCTCTTCAATGTCTGGTCTGCAGTGACGGAGCAATGCGACCTTGATAGGCAGCGGGTGGCAGGAACCTGGAGAACCATTTCCTTGATTTGAAACGAAGCCCTCTCGTTGTCGAAACCCACGCTCTCTTCAGTTTTCAATCGAATCTTCTTCGCCGAGCGAGGACGGCTTAGATTTCATTCTTCCTCCCTTTACTGTTCCACCTCGCCTGCATATGTGCGCGCCCACGCACGCGACTCTCTTCTTCTGCCCATTCGACCATTGCCCGCCATGAGCAACAACACCCTCTTTCAGCCGGCCAAGTGCTTCGACGCACCGGATTCGACCCCCAGCGACGCCGGCGTTGCTGGGACTGGTGTAAGTCGCCTGCGTGCCTCGCCCGGCCACCCTCCGCGCACACCATCTGATTGTATCTAAATATGTAAGAAATCGCATCTCTAACATGAATTCATCGCATAGATCCTCCTCTCCTTCATGATCACCGCAGGTCTGGCCATCCTCCTCTCCATCAGCATCATCGTCACCGAGTTCCGCGGCAACTCCGCCTCCATCCGGAGGAAGATGCTCGATGGCTACAGCGACTCCCAAATCATGCAAGGAATCGGCATCCAAAGTGAGTTCCCTCGCGGCATGTCGAGCTCACATGCAAGGAAGGAAAAAAACAAAAGCCAGGACAATTGAGACTGACTCATTAACTAGGTGTCGGACTGGCCAAGATGAACACGCTCGTCCCCTACCACTTCTTCCTCATCTGGATGCTCTCCTTGCTCTCCATGGCCACCCACAACGCGACCCTCCTGGCCCTCGTCAACGACTACCGCCGTGACTGGGTCGTCCGCTGGCTGCGCCAGTTCCTCATGTTCGTCAACCTTGCCCTCTCCTCCGTCTGCGGCGTCTTCGTCCTGCAGTCCGTCTCCAAGGGGCTCGGCGAGGGCACCCTCCCCATCGCCTGCGTCTGGGAAGTGGACGGCGGCGGGCCCGGGCCGTCCGCCGGCCTCTCGTACGCCGGGACCATCGTCGTCATCGCCGGCAACTGCGTCGTCTTCGGGCTGGCAACCTGGTTCCTCCACAGCAACTACCAGAAGAGGTGGCACATGATCATCCAGGCCGTGGGCATGTTCCTCATGACTGCCATCGCCGTCGGCGCCGCCATCCGGATCGGCACCCTCTCTCAGGCGTTCGGACAGCCCTCGGTCAAGCTGAGCGACGAGGGCGAGAAGGACTGGAGCTTCGGCCAGCTGCTGTCGCTGATGCTGGTCATCCTGCCCCTCGTCTCGGCGATTGAGATCTACCGTGGCGAGATGAGGGTCGAGCCGAAGCATTGTGTTGTCGACGAGGGCCGGCAGCGTATTCTCGACAAGGAGATGCAGCCCATGAGTTGAACTAGAGGGCCCTCTCTACATGGGTGGTTCTCATCTGCCCGAATAATGATACATGGTAAGGAGGGTGGTCTGGCGTTGCATATTCACATCACATACATAACTTGGGCGTTCTGGTTGTCTAGACACGGCCACTTACTATTTATTTTTCTTTCATCTTTTTATCGGGTTCTAGCGAACATTATAGAGGAAGCGTCACCGTCTGGAGAAAGGGAGATACCAATTGCAGCAAACTCGATGAGGGTATTATTGATTTTCTTTGTATATATCATTAGGCCTATTACGTTTTATCATGACCAATTTTTTTCTTTCAGAAGTCAAAGGAGACGTTCACAGCACGATGCACTTGCTAGGCAGTCCGCAGGGACCGCCCTTGGCCTCGCCCTCGACCTGCTCAGCGGGCTGCCTGGGATGCTCGCTCTTCGTGGCCGGCCCAGCAGCAGCAGCAGCAGCAGCAGCCGGCTTGGAGGCCTCGTTAGACTCCTCCTGCTGGCCATGTAGTCAACCAAAGTGCTTCTTGACGGTCTGGGCGAAGACCTCGCCCTGGATGGTGGCGATCTCGAGCTCCCTCTCGGAAGGCTGGCGGGAGCCGTCCCCGGAGGCGAAGGTCCCCGCGCCCCAGGGGCCACCGCCGTGGACCTCGGAGAGGTCGGTGAGCTGGCCGAACGCCTTGGCGTAGCCGAAGGGGACGTAGATGATGCCGTGGTGGGCGAGGGTGGAGATGCTGGCGAGGGCGGTGGACTCCTGGCCGCCTCCCAGGCTGGCGGTGGAGATGAAGAGGCCGGCGAGCTTGCCGTAGAAGCCGCCGGACTGCCACTGCTTGCCGGTCTTGTCCCAGAAGGTCTGCGAGAGAGTAGTCAGCTGGATGCGCTTACACGGACCTGAATGGCAGGAGGGATATTCAACATACCTTCCACTGGGCGGGGAAGTTGCCGTAACGGGTGGGGATGCCAATCAGGAAGGCATCGTACTGCTCGAGGGTGGAGGGATCCTCGAGAACGGGGATGTCGGCGGCCTTGGCGGGAGCGTACATCTTCTTGAGGACCTCCTCAGGGAGGGTCTCGGGGATCTGGTAGACGTCGACCTCGACGCCCTCGACCTTCTGGATACCCTTCTTCTCGGCCTCAGCCAAGGTACGGATATGACCGTACATGGAGTACTGTCGTCAATTGGTCAGCATGGAGTGGACAGACAGTAGAGGTAGAGGGATGGCCAATCTGGGAGGGATGGGAGCATGTGCGTGAAGCTCATGCTGGGAGAACAGGAGGATTGGAGCTCAACGAGTCGATTGGGACCCATCAAGCATGTGAAGGAAGGGCAAAAGAGGACAGGGCTAGCTCCCAAGAGCTGTTTTGGAGCTCTTTGAGCTCAGGAATGGAAGAGGGGTAGGAGGTGAGGGGTCAAGTTGGGCGAGCGTGTGTGAAATGGGAGGGAGACGGTTCCGAAGACTCACGTAGACGATAGCAATCTTGGCCATTGTGATGGATCTGAATCGAGTTCTGGAAATGGTATAGAAGAGGAGGAGAGGATGAGTGTCTTGGGAACAGAAAGCCTCGAGAGTTGGGGCTAAGGGAGCTCTTATATCTCCCGAAGCAGCAAGGGAGGTGGATATGGACAAGCTAATTCAAGGTCCCGGACGGGACCACCACACCCAACAGACTCTGGCCCGTACAACCAGATCGTCATGCATGTAGGCTCGAAACATTATTGGGCAGGGGATCCGGGACTCGGCCAATAAAACGGGCTCAGGCCATCGGTGATCTGGAAGCAACCCCTCCGCCAGACACGCCGGGCTGGCCATTGAGGGACACTGGCGATGCAGGAAGCTCCAGCTGATCAAGAGACGAGGTCCTAATGCTAGATACTGCCCGTTCGACGCATTCCAGCTGTCCCCCCAAGCTCGGTGGACAGACACGCAGAACAGCCCGACCTCTCTCTCCCAATGTCTCGCTCGCCTCTAGCTTCAAAGCGGTGCCCGCCTGCAGGTGGTCGCACCACGAGTGGGACCTCCAGATCTTGGCCTTGCTGGAACGGGGCAAAACACCAGCATCTCTGGCCCTGCGAGCTGATTACAGATGCTGAAGAATCAAACAAATGCCATGGCGCTACGGCCGTCGACTGGCGACGGCAGCGAGGGCAGATTACCTGAGCCTGACAAAACATTTGTCGATAGTGAGACCAGCCACCCCGCACTTGGCCTAAACCAGGCTCGGCAAGGCGCTGAGTGGGACCTCTAAGGCTGATGTGCTGCCCGCTGCTGCCCGCTGCACCACGGTAAGGTTGGGCGCGCGCGTGCTGAATAACGGGCAGGAAATCAGCTACTTGCAAGCTGGGTGATCGTGATTTGTTAGCCTGAGTAATAGAGAAAGGCATTGACCTATGATGATGTTGACAAATGCTGGCCGGAACTGCATTGCCGCGACCCAGACTACCCCCGTTGTCGTGGTCATCTCATCACGATTACATCGTGCTCGCTTGCCCCCTCTCGTAACAAACTCTAAAAACCTTCCAACCGGACTAGACATGCACATGCACATTCCACATGCAACTAGGAGCTAGCACCACGGATGAGCACGGTTAGATGATGTTGTTTCTAGCGAGAGATAGCAAACGATGTGGTCATGTTTGATTAAACACTATTGCTCCTCCTGCAACCCCGCGAGAAACAAGTGGTTTTGCTGTACTATACAAAGATGAAAAGCCCCTGAAGAACCGAAAGACCCCCGTATGTATATATGTATGCGATTTTGCCCAAGAGAAGACATGATGTATGATGACTGGGGGATAGAAATGAAACCCTCCAAACAAAAACCTATAATATCCAAGCGAATAAGAAAACAAAATGCAATGGGGAAAAGGATTAATATGTCAGCACACCTGCCATGAGACCAACGCCCAAAATAAAACAAACACCAGCGCCTTGCTACCATACTCATTCGCCCTTGTTTACCACGAGGACGTTCCCCCACTTTATTTGGCCCGCCGCACACCGCCCCCTGGAACTTTTATTGGATCAACGAATTGACGGACAAGCCATGAACGACACAGGCCTCCCTCTTTATCATGGGTGCTCTGGTATGTCACGGTTATCACCTCTTTGTGGGTGACCACTCGATGGCTCAATTCTGATCTCTGGCAGCGTGCTGATCCTCAAGCTGGGAAGCTGAGGAACACCTCCCACTCCCCGTGCCCGGGGCGTCCTGGCACCGTCGTCAATCTCGTCGTCTTCGTTTTGATTTTGCTCGATTCCTAGCCCCAAGCCTGGCCCCTGATTTGCTGCTGGTCCGCGACTGCTACGCTGCGAGTTTGATCGGTATGGTCCGGGGTAATCCGGCGGTGGTTCAAACAAAGGGGTTGTTGAGCGCCCGGCCTCCTCGTCCAATGATACGTCCTCATATTCGGGAGGCGGCATCGTCGCAGACCCCAGGTCTGCCTCAATAGGTCCGGAAGGGGAAGCCCTGCCGGGAGAATCCCTTGTGGGGGTGGTAGATCGAGAAGCACGAGAGGCTGCGCGAGGGCGTCCGTAGCCGGGCGATGGAACGTCGCTGCCGAAACTGGTGACTGAGCTGTGGCGTCTATCCCAGAGACTAGGAGAGTTGGCACCTGACCGGACTGAGGGTGCTGAAACTTCCGCGGCATTGGATAACAGACCCATCCTCTCGCTTTCTTGACTATTAGCTCGAAGCCTGGTTCCATCATGGCGAGCAACACCCAAATCAGCGTAAGAGACACTAGAGGCTGAGCGCTGGCGATTCTCCTTAGCCCGATCGATATTCTGGCGAAGCTCATCAACCAAGCTGTTGTTGCTGTTGCTCGCAGCTCTCTCCCTCCGCCTGAGATCTGAGAGCGCGGCCTGGTCATTTCGTTCCCGAGCGTCTTGGCGCTCTCTTCGTCTCTCCTCGCGCTCATTTCGTTGTTGGCGGCGGGCTTGCCTCAGCTGGTATAGAGCCTCCATCTCCTGATCACGTAGTTCCTCCTCATCCTGCTGGGTTGGGTGCTCGATGATGATGTCGACGCCATCCCGCTCTCCCTCCCTGCCGATGACTTGTTCGTTCTGCGCGGCTGCGAGGCTGTAGGCGGGGAGAGTCATGATAGACCTGACCGAGGTATGCCGATCGACCGCTGCGGTGTTTTGCGTCGTGGCTTGCTCGACATCGCGGTTCTGTCTGGTGGATGTAGATGAAAGCGCATGAGAATTCCCATTGTCGTCGGATGCCGCCGGTTCGTATGACGGCTGCCAAAATTCGCGGACACGATTTCCCAAGCTCTTATCTTTCTTTGATCCCTTTGGCTTGTGCCCACTAAGCTCGCGGTCGTGAACGCATTTCCTCCAAATGAAAAAGGCAAACGCTAACACAGCGATGCCGCCAATAACTCCAGCAACAATCTGTAAATGACAGGACCCGGGCCCACGTTAGCTTTCTGTACTACCCGCTCTCTCACACTAAGATAGGGCCTAGATAGTGGCGGTGGTGGTAGTGGTGTTGCGAGAGCTGCCCGGCGCTTGGCCTGCCTTGGGGGAGGGGAGGGAAGACAGGACATCAGAAGCAAACAGCTGGAATAATTCATGCGGACGACAACACGTACAGGGAATACATTGGCACCTTTATTCTGGCCCGAGTCGTCTCGTGGGCGGCGGATCAAATGCGACGACGGGTGATTGCGAAGGTGCATCTTGCCTGTGACCCAGGGCGCAGCAACGGTGCTCCCCAAAGCAACGGAAGCGCTGGGCGGCCAGTAATGGCGGGGTCTGGCGATGGGGGACTCGGGTGCAGCGGCGGCTGGAGGGTGGTCGAGGGTCGCGGCGACGGGCGCTGAGGGTGAATTGGATGGTTCGTTCCGCCAGCCGAGTCTTGGGATTGAGGGATTCGCTTTTCTCGAGAGTTGAGGAGTCGAAGCAAGGCAGCCTTTGCGGGAAGCGTGGAGCACTAATTCACTGATCAAGCATGGATCCATGGATAACATAACTGGAAACAGGCGGCTGGCCGCAGGCAGGTCATCGCTGGTTGCTTGGCCACGGGCATGTACCTCCTCCGCTCTTTCCTCCAAGCCAAGTCTAAGTGCCCGCCACCAGCCCCATTTGCTTGGGGCTGAGCTGGACCCGCCGCCCAATCACATGCGCCAGTGGGCTGCTGTGAGCCATCACTCCCTCAGACTTGAGAGCTCCAGCGGCGGCCAGCGTGTTGGTCGCTTCCGCGATACTCTGAGCGATTGACCCGACTGACGTGGACACCAACTGCTAGCTAAACGGCTCAAGGGTCCCCGGCGCTTGCTCATTGGGTCCTGGGCAGGGCAATTGGTGATCATCACGATAGCCGACCTCGTATGTCTACAACGTAAGTCCAGCCCTCGCTCTGGTGAATACGCAGCCTCTACAGACCGACCTGCCTATCGCATCGTTGCCCGCTAACTTCCAGCCCATCCCGTGACCCCGTCTACGCAGCCGAAAGCCTGCCACAATGACTACACGATGCAGCCAGGACGAGTGAGGCGTTAATTATGGCCCAACTGCTTAGTCTAGCCATCGTCTCAGGGAAACTGGTGTCAACGACGCCCCTGCCAGGCGAGGGATTCGCCGAACGGGGTCTGTCAGTTGGGGGCCAGGGCTTAGCCAACTCCAGACATTTCTCAAACCTTGCATGGGGGTTCCAGGTCTCTGGCAGCAGCATCGGACGTACGACGTATTCACCGCAATACGGCCACAGCGGACGTAGTTTCTCGATTTGTTTCTCTCTCGTGCATGCTGGCCCGTCCCTGTGTGCATACTCAGCCATTGCCCGAGGGCTTCAATTAGTGCCAGTAACAAGTACGCAATACACTCTATCCGGCGTGGCCTTTCCCTAATCCGTCAATGGACCCGGTCAGCCCGACAGCCAAGGCGTTGTTGCGTGCGCGTTCTCGCCATGTGTCTGTAGGGACTGCGCTATCGAGTAAGAAGTGCGAAGTGGGTGGTTGATGTCAGTGTCAGCGGCCGGTCATCTTCGCCATCGCCCGTCACGTCACTGACCACTCGTTCGTGCGTTTATTCCAGAGGTACCTGAGTATAGTACCTGGAGACAGGCAGAATACCACCCTCATGCTGCGCAGGTTTAGGTTAAATTCTTACAGCCCCATCGTCTATGCCTACATTGAGAACCAAAGGTCCATCCCATGACATGCATCTCGAATCCCATCGAGGACATGTGTGCATTCGAGGTGCTGGGCATCGATGCGGCCTGGGATAAATTTCCCTTGTGAACGAGGGTACTCGTCGCACCATGCCTGCGCAATGCGTCCTGTGTACTCCGTACATTGAATCCGGTAAGTCTGTTGACAGAGGTTCCAATACGAGCCCTGGTTTCTGGGCTGAGCATTGACCTCGCCGCACTCCGTCATTCGATGGCTAGATGGCCGTTTCAAGTAATCTTCCAGCCACAGCCAGGGGAGGGACCTGCAGACATGCATCATTCCCATTGCCCTGGGCCCATAGAACAATGCAGTTGGTAAGCTGCCGTTGAGCAAAAGAGCCTAGAGTCTCTAGGTAGTCCCGCTGGGCTGAATATCGCCTCTAAGCTTGTCTGGAGTAGGCAGGCAAAATATGCACCCGTTTTTGCAGGACCCCTGTGGGACGAGATCAGGCATGCATGCGAAACATCCCGATGCTAAGCCTTGGGAATGGCTGGTGACTTGCTGGAAATACTTTGCATTTAGTGAATTGAGAAAATTATGATAACAGTACTAACATAACACCCTCGGTGGGGCACATCTCCTATGGAGAACTGACCCTTACACGTGTTGGATCATGGCAGTACGATTAAGTCCCTGATGGCCCCCTCCTGAGTAATATGGGTATTCATGCCCTTCCAATCAAGCAAACTTCTTCTCAAACTTCTTCAACATACCTGAGACGCCCCTTTCGAACCTGGCCGCGTTCTCCCCCATCTTGCTCTTCCCCTCTTTGGGTCCCTCATATCCAGCTCCGACGATGGCCTCCTGTTCCGTTGGCCGGTAAAGTTGCTGGTGGATCGAGTAGTCCGACTGACCAGGAGCGGCCTGAGTCGGATGGCTGTATGAGTATGACGAGAATCCTCCGGGAGGCGGTGGTGGCAGACCTGGGCTAGAGACCGGAGGACTGGCCTGCTGTTGCACCTGAGGCTGTTGTGGTTGATACGGCTGCTGAGCTGGCTGCTGGGTGCCCACTGGCATGGTCGCCGAACGTTGGAGCCCCGGGTGTGGAAGTCCTGGTGTTCCAGGTTGTGGTGGTAGGCCCTGAGCAGCACCAATTGGCCGAGCAAAGCCTGGGCTGGCAATTGGCGGTGGGATTGGCGCCTGCGGAGGGAATCCCGGAGTGAAGGGCTGTTTCTGATAGTCGTATGCTACTGCAACGGCCAGAGGGTTCAGCGGGTCTTCATCTGGCGGAGGGGTCTTCTCCCGAGGCTGGAACGTCTCTGGAGCTGCCGGCGCGGCTGGGTTATAGGCCATGGGCACAAACGATGCCGGTTGTTGTTGTGGTGGCGGGGGAGGCGGGGGAGGTAGGAGCCCAGATGCTCCCGCCGCCGGGTCAGTTGATGAGGACTGTGACGGCGGGTTCGGCGCCGTGTTCTGTGATTCCGATATGGCAGCGTTCTCGAGCTTCTGCACGACCTGGCTCATCGCGGCTGGCTGCGGAGGCGGTGCTGGTTCATCCAGTATCTCAACCTGCGCAGGAGGGAGAACTCGCCTGACACCATTGATGAATTGCAGAGCGTCCTTTTGTGTCCAGAAGTAGATATCGAGCGCCTGGAGCTTGTAGTGGTACTTGTTCTCATTTCGGGGGTCAAATGTTGGTAGATGCCACTCGTTCTGGTTCACTGACTCGGCAACGGTGAGAGCCACCATGCAATGCTGTTTGTACGAATACCGCACGTGGGTTTGGTCCAGAACTGCGCCGTTGCCGTCGCGGTTAGCTCTTTGCGCCGGCGAAGAAGGAACCGTGAAGTTCGAGCGCTCACTTACACCCATCAAAAGCGTCTTGGTCCGGGGTGCCTGCGTGATTGGCGATTTCGATACGACATCTTCTCTCGTTTGCATTCTCAAACAGGTACACATAGGAGCCCTTGTCAAATCGATGATGCCTGGGCTTCACCTCGGGCCCTGAGTAGAAATAGTGAATGTCCCCAAACCTGCGCAAGTAAAAATACCTAGTCAGAAGTGTTTGCGATCGTGTGCAAGGCAAGCTTAGACTCACAGGGTCGCCACATTCTCCTCTCCTGGTCGCGCGGCCATCTTCACACAATAGAACGAGGCTCGTGGGCAGCTCGGGCTGACGTCAATATGGTGCTATTGCCCTCAGCCGGGGGACATAAAATATGTAATATTCTTGTGCAACGTGAGGCAAAGGGCATCAAGCGCGCCAGAGCCGACAGAGAAGATGATGAAGCAGCGCTTCGGCAAGCCGACAAAAGCTCACCCAGCTTTTTGTACGGGCGGCTTAGGCGCCATGGCACCTTGGGCAGCCCACTTGAATACCTCTGCCATTGATCCAATTAACCTCCCAAACACCCTGGCAGCACGTTGGTTGTACCGTCTGTCGGCGCTTAACTGCTTGGTTTCGAGAGGGGAACCTGCATCACGGACCAATAGAGATGCCAGTAACCTTGTCCGTCACAAGCTGGGCACAAGACCAGGGACATGACATGCTCCCTGCCCCGCCATGCTAAGATTAGTCAGAATCAAGGGTCCAGCTGCCTCAATTCCGAGTCAGACTGCTCTGTTGCCTGTGAATCACGTGACACCGTGTCTCGACCGTGAAAGGCCAAAATCGCGAAGATGCGCTGACTGCGCGTCTTTCAAGTCATCACCCTCATCATCACGGTCCCAGGCGACCAGAGAGCGCTGGAGCCAGAAGGCAACTTTGGAAAAGGCACGATGCCTCTCATTCGAGGCGGCCCATCATTGCGCTATTTTCATTCTTACCGTAAGACTCTTTCACGATGACGTCTCCCGAAAACTCAACCGATGCCCAGTTGTCTACAGAGGAACAGCCGTTGCGAGAGGTGGAGGACACAGCGAAGCAGGAGGATGCATCCAGAACTCTCAAGTACCACCTTTTGGGGCCTTCTCTAACCAAAGCTGGCCAGGACAAGGTTGACCAGACCAAGGTTCGTTCCTCGCTATTCTGTTTCTGTGGAAACATTTCTTCTCCCGTCTGTGGATTGTCAAGTAACCAAGCTGTAAAAAGGTGTCTGAAATTATATACAATGCCTCAAAAGGTTCCAAATATTTCAATCGCGAGGAATTGCGTGACAAAGTACTCAGCCAGAAGATCGAGCAGATCCTAGCTAGAAAGCGGAGGCTGGAGAAGCTCGATCTCACTCGCGATTTGCGAAACGCCGATCGGCTGCTCGCTGAACTCGAGGCCACCCGTGACCTCTCCCAGCACATCGTCCATGTTGACTGTGATGCATTCTACGCAGCTGTGGAGCAGCTTGAGCGGCCCGAGCTGAAGGACGTTCCCTTCGCTGTCGGCGGAGGGGTGCTGACGACGTGCAACTACGTTGCCCGCCAGTTCGGCTGCAGATCCGGAATGGCCGGGTTCGTGGCGAAGAAGCTCTGCCCCCAGCTCGTGCTCTTGAAGCCCAACTTCCAAAAGTACATTGCAAAGGCGAACGAGGTGCGGGAGGTCCTAGTCGACTATGATCCACGATTCGAGAGCGCCAGCGTCGACGAGGCGTATCTCAACATCACCGAGTACTGCCGGGAGCACAACATGGAGCCAGCCCAGGTCGTCGAGCAGATGCGGAGAGAGATCCACGAGAAGACGCAGGTCACTGTTTCGGCGGGGATCGCCGTCAACGCTAAGCTGGCAAAGATTTGTTCCAACATGAACAAGCCCAATGGCCAGTTCCTCCTACCCAGCGAGAGAGGTGCGATCATGACTTTTATGCGTGACCTCCCCACACGCAAGGTCAATGGGATTGGGCGGGTTCTCGAACGAGAGCTTTTGGAAATCGGAGTCAAAACCTGCGGCGACATCTTCGCCGAGCGACAGTATCTGTATCAGCTCTTTGGCGAAAAGGCATACGACTTCCTGCTGAGAATTTACCTAGGTCTTGGGAGGACATCAATCCAACCGGCCGAGGAGTATGAGCGGAAAAGTGTGGGAACTGAACGCACTTTCAGCGACCTGTCCGACCCCGCCAAGCTTAGGGAGAAGCTGCGGTCTATTGCCGAGGAGTTGGAAAAGGACCTGAAGAGAGCTGAGTGCAAGGGGAGAACTCTCTGTTTGAAGGTGAAGCTGCACACCTTTGAAGTCCTCACCCGGCAGGTCGTTACCCCTCGGGCAATCTATCTCGCCGATGATCTCTATAATTTCGGCCTCCCAATACTCGCAAAGATTGAGCAAGAAATACCAGGTCTCAAGCTGAGACTGATGGGCCTGCGATGCACACACCTCGTGAGCACCAAAAAGCCAGATACCATGGCCTTCTTCGGGTTCCGGCCACGAGCCGGGTCTCCTGCCGGACCAAGCAACCACCCCAATGCCGCGAAAAGGAAGGCAGGCGACTTTGAGGATGGAGAGGGCGATGAGTTGGAGGCAGACCTGCTGGACCGAGAAAGTTCTCGTGACGATACGCCCCAGGCAGAAGAGAACCTCTCAGGCCTTGGATTTCGAAAAGAAGTAGCCCCCAACCCAGCCAAAGCAGAGCCTGTCGAAGAGGAGCTGTGGGACTGCCCGATATGTGGCCGGCCCCAGAATGCGGACGAGCGCGCCTTCAACGAGCACATAGATCTGTGCCTCTCCCGTCAGGCCATCCGCGATACACTACAGACGGATGTGCCCGAGCGTGTGACGCCCGAACCCAAGAAGTCTGAGCCCAAGAAACCCGAACCCAAGAGGCCCAAAGTGGCGGAGAAGAAACGCGGCCGCCCGCCGTCCGTCGACCCAAAGCAAAAGAAGCTCTTTTTTGGATAATGAAAGTTACGACTACCTAGTCCCCCACCCAACCGCGTTTTCAACCAGCTCCCACCATGGCTGTGATATACGTTGACGAGGAGAACGGCAATTGATGCCCCAGACACTGCCGGCACAGAAGCCGCCCCCCTTTCAAGAGTCTGTCAGAGGCCTTTTCATCGCCATGGCGCCGAGCTCGAATACCAGGTCAAGAAGGCCGGCGAGGAAGAGTTCAAGCCCGCTACCAGGGCTGCCCTGTTACGTAGATATGAGTATATAACACACATAGACCGATGTAGTTTAAAACATGGACATATTAAGCCGCATTCTGCTCTGGATTTACTTGTTAGAGATAAGGTAGCTCAAGGACTGCGGACATCACCATGCACTCTGACGATTTCTTCATAGTGGCAAGTTTGTATTTTCTAAGGCCTCCTTTTTAAATTGGCACTCTCTGGAGAGTTGTTAACTAGGCTTATTAATTCGAGAATATCCTGTCCGTGGCAGACAAATATTTATTTGGGATGTGACTGCTATTTTGCTCTAAAATAAAGCCATTGATCCCGTCTATCAGTGTTCAGTTGCTCTGTATGCAATGTGTAAAGAAAAAAAATCAATCAACGCCAGACCCGGGAACGTATCCAGCGTTCTCAAGTATGTCTATGCGCCCCATGTTTGGCATCGGCCCAAATGTCGACACGCTATGCCTGTGACTCGCGGCTCATCATCCTCTGCATCGTCTTAGTCCGCCGGATTCTTGAGTCCTCCTCTTCCTGCTTGATCAGCTTCTCTCCTGGTAGGCGCACGGCGCGATCAATGGCCACGGGGAGCCCCCGGTGTCTCCCTCTCAGCATGACGAACACCAAGACCACCTTGCTGCCCTTGTACAGACCGCCCGAGAAGCTATATGATGCTGTTGGAAGACCTGGCGACAGCCCGACGCAAGCGTAGGCCGACGTCGCCTCGAAAAGGATGTTGAAAACGCTGTATGTGACTGGGTCTTCCAGGAAATGTCTGGTTTCGATAACAACAATAATTAGGATAGCAGCCACAAGCCACCACAGATCGTGAGCCAGCTGGCCCCGAATTTGTTGCCTTACGAAGGAAATCCGGCTGGGACCCTCGTCGGATTTCGCGGGCGCCGCAGCACCTACCCCCTGGAACGACGTAGTGGCTCTCTTGAGCTGTTTTCCAATCACAGCGGCGGTCTTTCGGCGACGGAGGGATTTAGGCTTCTGGACTTCGTCCTGGTCGGCGAATAGAGAGGTGGGTGCTCCTAGTTCGATGACTGAAGGGTCATCCTCGTAGATGCCGAGAGAGCGCTCTTCATAAACATTTGAGCTTCGCATGGTGACAATGACTGGATAGGCTGCGATGTACATCATGACTAAATAGAGAACCTGCACTCCGATATAAAGGGCGGTGATGGAAATCACAGTAAAGCCTGCCGCTCGAACAACTGGCTAGGGGTTAGATGAAATAGGAAACAAAACAGCAAACTTGGATCATAGGGATCTTACCAACTCCTTGAAACAAACCATTCATAATCTTGTCACCAAGGGAGAGGGCTGTGACCGCGGGATTGCCAATATTCAACACCTCAAATGCCACCCAATCGGAAATGTTGGTGACGAAAAGGACCAGAACCAGCCACCACGTCGCCCGAGATGGAAACAGGGTGGTGTACACTCGCCTCGGGTATTTCAGAATAAATTCCAATGTCTCTTTCCAAGGAGCAAAATTTTCATCGTCTTCCCCTGTTGTGAGGCGAAGGATCTGTAATGTGCTCCAGAGTGAAAATCGAAAGAAGACGGGATACGCTGTATTGCCGGCCAAGACGAGTAGCGCAATGACGAGTTGAACAAAGTAGTCGCTCTTGTATGGAATGACGCTGTCGTCCACCAAAGACATTCCGATGTTATTGAAGGCGGACACAGCATAGAAGATGCCTGCCCAAATCGGATTTTGGCTATTAGCTAGAGCAGGGTCGGGGTGTCGAGTGCCTACCCAACAGCCCAGAGCAATGGCACCCGAGATTTGCCAGAAAGCAGAGTATAGGGGAACAGCAATAGAAAGCATCTTGAGAGCCCGATACTCACAGCCACCCAAATGTTCGCGTTCATCCGAACTGAGGTCGAAAAACTGGCCCTTCTTGGTAACATTATGGCTTCCCAAAATCTTCTTCCAATGCAAGAATCCATCATCCGAGGAAACTGATGTCGCAACTGATTGGCGTCTGTCGCGAGCCTGAGGAAGGTGGTTTCCAGGTTGATATGCCGATGTATGCGCTTCGCCGCCCTTTGGCGAAGTAGGCTCCACAAAGGAGATGCGGTCTCTAGGTATCTCTCTAACTGTATCGATACGTAGCTCATTTTGGCCGGGGCCCTCCGAAGTCACTGTTTGGGTTTCGCTGCCACTATCGTCGTGATTCGAAGCAGCGGTGACTTCTGGCGGAGCAGGGGTGGTGACGGGGTCAACAGGTCGCGCTTCGACAATAGCAAGCTCCGTAGCAAGTGGGCTTGGTTCTGCACTGGATCGAATCTTCGAGCCTAGGCCTGGAATGATGCTCTGCGAGGCACTAGTGAAGTGCTTGCCGAAAGAAAGCATGCTCCCAAGGTTGGGCGCTCGAAGGATGGACATGTTCTTCCTTTTCTCGCGCTCACGCTGCACGATGGCCTCGAATCTCTTCTCAAAAGCATACCTCCTGATGATGACGGTCCAGAACGATATCCAAAGCGGACTCCCAATCATAAACAAAAACCATAGCTGGACTTGTTGCCAGGTGGTAAGCTGGCTGAGGTTGGTGGTGTTGAGCCCAGTCGTCGTCAGAGCGGATGTCACTAGAAATAAGGAGTCGACATAGTCGACAGCGTTAAACGAGCTCGAGGAACCCCAAAAGATGAGCGAGGAAATGACAATGACAATGATGAAGTAGGCATAATGGACGGTGATGTAATTGAGGGGCGGGAGCAGGTCTTGAAGCCATTCGACGACCTTGGCAACCTTGGAATGCTCTTCGAGGTAATCCCTCCACCTGTCTTTAGTCTTCTCCAGCATAGCAAGCGACAATGTCCTAGAGCATCCGGAGTGTTGGTGGCGCTGTGGTGCAGCTTTCTTTAATCCAGGAGTGAGGTGGCGCAAGCAGATGGCTGAAAGAAGGGCTGCGGATCGTCGTAATCCAAAGGGGCAAGGGAGAGTGGTTGTATGTAAAGAAAGAAAAGGAGCAAAAATCTACCAGGGGGAATCGAAACACGCAGGCTGTGGTATCGAAGGGAACGCGAGAACACACAAAGAAATGAATAGCCAAGAAGGGAAGCGAAGACAATTAAACGGCCAAGGGAAAGGGGTCGTTTGTGAGATGGCGGAGGGAAGATGAAGAGGCGCTTGGATTGTTCCGAGCAAGTAGTAAGCAAGGAAAGTGCAAGCTAGCATCGATTGTTAGACAAAGCGGGCGCATTGTTCGCTGTTCTTCGACAACACCCCTACGTAGCACCAGGCAAGGTCACCCAGCACTTCACCTTGGCTTAATTGACACCTGGGCCACCATTGTTTGGTTATGGAACGCGCGGAGACGCAGCATTGGCTGGACCGGATCTTTCATGGATCGAGGGATACTACGGCGGCGCGAGCCGCGTGGTCTATGCTCATTCGCGTACCTAACTCACTGTCCAGGCCTTAATGGGCGCGCTAATGTTGAGCCTGAATAATGGCCCGGCATAATGGCTTCATCCAATTAACTTAGATTGAGTTGGGATGTCGGTGTTTCGACATGGAAAAGGGCTCGGGGCGGACTCACGTATGATATGGATAGTAGTATCAAGCTATTGGCGGCCTCCCGGCTCATGCACGAATCATACCTTTGCCAAGACCAAGTCGTGATCAAGGCCCAAGCAGGGACCTGCAGGTGCGTCCAGGATCGTCGATGTCTTGTACAAAGGACTTGCGGTCGGCACTTGACAGTGATATGCAGGGGCTGTACTTGTCCTAAGCCCCAGGGAGGATAATCACTTCGTCTGTAAACTCGAGCTTGAGACGCGATTTCAGAGCAAGTAACCTTATGAGATGAGATAGGGCAGCAAATTACTTGCAGGCTTTCTCTCATCAATTTCAACCTGGGAGTACGCGGTACTTTCCAGGGATCTGGCAGGGCTCTGCCGTATTCCCGAACATGGAAACACCCTGCTTGGCAGAAACGGAACCTTGTTTTATAGACATAGCTTCATACCAAACAGCAGAGGACTGAGATTCCTATCTAAGAAAACAAATAATAAAAAAATGGTCGTCTGCAATTCACAGCTGTCACTACCCTATTCCCAGCGCCGTCATACCTGGAGCCACGTGAAGGCACTTTGGTAGGAGGAGAATTCCCAAGCTCTACCACGCCAAGAAGGCGGCATCTCGCAAACCCTAGCCCATTGCTGACAAGTTAACTTTTGACAGTAGACCTGTTTGCCGTTTCTAATCTAGCCCGTCGCATGAGAGTAAGCTCACCTCACTAGGAAGCACAAGCTCCGGCGCCGGCTTGACATGCTGGACATAGGAATAACCATTGCATCTCATCCAACTCTTCAGACAAGCGGTAGGTATGGAAGTTTACGCGCCAACTGGTATCCCTTAATTGGCGATGACAATCCCAACAACGTTGCAAAATTGGTATCGCATATTCTCTGAATTGTGTTTGGTGTCTGATTCACGATACGACCTAGTGCACGGAGTAGAGGGATTCAGTGAGCTTTGTTAGAAAGCTTTGCGACTGTCAGTAGAGGCCAAAAAAGCAACCTTTCGTAAAAGTGGTCTGGTTTAAACGGAGTCTGCCTGGAGCACCAGACACTCGCCAAGGCAGAAGCGTCGCGCATCAGCATTCAGTTAGTGGAAGAAACAATCACGACTAAAAGGAATCAGGGCGAATGGGGCTCTCGTATCATAAGTAGAGAAAGAGACGAGCGGAGATGTCGTCAGGTTCATGTCTACCCCACGCAAGGCCACACAAAGCCGTAATGGCCAAACAGTTCGCATTCCCGCCAATTGTATGTCATATCGCTCAATATCGTATTTCCATCATATCATGGGCATGCAGCTGTTTACAGCTCCCCGTGGACCGGGTCATCGGTGTCGGCAACGACGGTCTTGAGAGCCTCCGCAGCCTCGGCGGCGACGCTCTGAACCTTCTCGGCAACGTTGGCCTCGGTCTCCTTGGCAGTCTCATCTTCCTTGGCCTCCTCTTTCTTCTCCTCACCCTTCTCCTCACCCTTCTCCTCTTCTACCTCGATGATGTCCTCGGGGTTGGGGGTTTCGACGCCGGCGATACCAACGAGCTCGGTCTTGAAGACTGGAGGGTGTTAGCATTACACTGAGGCGGCAGCAGAGGTGAGGTTCATACTGAGAGTGGCTCCACCAGGAATTGGGCCAATGCCACGCGAGCCGTATCCGAACTCGGGGGGGATGGTGAGAGTACTAAGCAGAGCGGATTAGCAGAGGCTCGAGAAGCCGCATCCTGTGTACTCACCGCTTCTCTCCAATGCACATGTCAAGAAGACCCTCGTCCCAGCTATACAGGCCAATTAGCAAACTTAACCACTAGGAAGCAACAACTCCGTTGTCTGAGGGGCTACGAACCCCTTGATGACCTGGCCGGTGCCCAGCTTGAATGCGAGGGGCTGTCCACGGTCGTAGCCTAGATACAGATCAATTAGCGACCATTGATGAGGCCACAGTCGGAAATGAAAATTCCCGCGACAGCTCGAGACATACTAGCATCAAACTTCTCTCCGTTGCTCTCGAGGGAGCCGTGATAGTGCATCTTGACCTGGTCTCCCTTCTGGGTCTTGCGCTCGCACTTGACCTTCCTGGTGACATCAATCTTGAGCTCCGCGCTGGCAGCGGCAAGCGATGCCAGAGCAAGAACCAGGACGGCGGACTTCATTGTGGCAAAGGGGGGAATTGGTATGGCTCTGAAAATGGGGTGTAGGGTGAAGAAGGTGTGGATGAGGTTGACTTTGGATGCGGCAGCGCAAATAGAGTGTGGAAAGCAACGGGCCACGAATCCAGAACGAATTGGCGGCTGGCACCCAAACCCGAACCCACCCCCGCACCGCTGGCCCCAGTGAGGCTGCTGCATTGTTTAGCCTTTTGTTCCTGGAATTGGAAACACGCAATGCAACGGCCTCCCAAATTGGGTGTCGGCCTCCTCCAATACCACCCCACCACCAGCCGTTGGGAAACTGCACTTGCAAACCTTATGGCAGAGTGAGATTCAATATTGGTGAGCTTGGGCCGCTGTGCATCTAAGCAGAAGCGTCGGCCAGCCCGCCAGTGCTTCTAGAATGACCGACGAAGAGTCAGAGCCAGCCCTATGCCACATGTCAGACACTGCCGGCATATGTCAGAGGGTGCATTTCTGGATGCCCTGCAAAAAGCCTGCGGAAGTCATTGTGCCAGCCAGCCAATCGAGCTTCAATTGGCGCCAGCAGCTGACGTCGACTCACTCGACCTGCATTGCATCGCTTGCACATGATTGTGGGAAGTTTCGGAAGTAGGTGATCGGTGGGATAGACAAATGTGAGTCATGCTGGGAGCATGCCAATGGTTCGCGCGGCTCATGCCAATGAGAGTGAGTAATCACCATGATGGTTTTTCCCACCTTTGTTCTGCGCAAATGCATTGGTGGGGGCTCCGAGGGCGAGGGTTGGACAGAGTCGCGAGGCGATGTGGCAATGCGATTGCAATTGTGTTGTGTACTCACTCGTAGCTTCCTAGTATTACCCAGTTGCGGAATTGAATACGAAAACATTCTTGTCTGAAACAATTGTGTGAAGGTAAACTCTCCTCCATGACATACGTAGACCACAAATGAAGGATCGCGACTGGGCGACGGCCCCTTGCGCGCTTACACTGCCATGCTGCCTCGTTGCGTCTGGTACTGTGGATTGGTCGCTGCGACGTTTACAACATTGGAAGCTGAGATGAATCAATTAACGAGAGAGTAACTTTTCTTCACGCAATTTCTCTGTAATACCTACTGCGCCGGTGAATGAAACAATTGCGATAAAACCAACGGCCAACGCAAATACAAATTCCAATCCGGTTTCATGATTGGATATAGCGTCGCCTGCCTGGAGGAGGTTGGGAATTCAAGCAATCTGATAAGTCGGCTAGCAAGACGGGCACCACATCCCTACCCGAACCCACTGGTACGAGTATAGCTTCAAGGTGTATGATTAGAAAATGACATGGTCAGGTGGACGCTGATTGATGGATGGCGATCGTGTTTGCAGGCCCGGTTCGTGCTCCTGGTGCTCACTTTGCTGCACCTGCAGCCGTGGCTTGCAGCAGCAACGAGGTCCATAGGTTGTAGTCGACGTCAAACCAAGACACCCATTCAGGGTCTATAATTAGCAGAGTGTTTGTTTTGGGGGTGGGGGGACAAGCACTTTTGGGGAGATTTTGGGGGCTCTCGTGTTCCTATTTGGATGATTTACACGGCACTTCGCTCCAATTGCGGGAGGCCGACGGACGTCTTCCTGTGAGGCAAGGTACTTCGTTCAGCCAAGAGAGGTACATGGAGACTGGGGGAAATCCAGGGCCCTGCTCGTCCCCGATACCTATCTCAGATACCGCGCATTAGCTGCCCGATTGCGCGCCCAGGTGTGTGGACCCTGCGGTCACATCACAGTCGTGACCTCGCCAACACGACTGCAATTCACGATCCGATGCCCTTGCCCTGAGCAAACCCGGTGAATCGGCCGGTCTTGGCTGCGAGCAACCAACAGCAGAAACCATTCCAAGCCCCACTGACAGCCTTTCTCTTTGTTTGATGTGATCTGGCGGAGACTGATGCCTGCAAATGTAGCACCTTACCTTAGGCAACAACACGGCTGGTTCCACCTAACCCAAGTCATCACCAGGCCAAGATTCCAATCTTCCTCGAACCAACCTCGACGCCCCTCGGAGGCGGCCGTTGGTTGACTCGGGGGAACTCACGGAGCAGAGGTAAGCTGGGCAAAGCCGGGCAGTGTAGAATTCCTGGTCTGTATGTGTGCTCGGTCACAGCCCGCCGCCTCACTGGCTGAAGAGTTGCCTCGTTGCCCCATGGTAACAGCCCCAACCAGGACCGGACAAATCTGTGTGAAGGATGCCCTCCGTAGCTGGGCATGAGGCGATGATAGCCCATTTTCCACCCGAGGATCAATCCCCCAACAGCCCCTCCATTGCTACTACCGGCAGTGCAAGGCTCAACGGTACCGCCTCGACGGTAAACCCCATGACGCTCCCCATTGGCCCCGTTGCACCACCCTACTCTGTCTTGCGTTGACTCATCCGTCTAGCCATGGACGAGGGTCCAGGGATGATGGCATTAGCCAGATGCAGCCGCCTTGGTGCCTGCTCAGGCGACGTCTTCTCGGCACATCTCGCGACTGCCATGCTCCGTCCTTCACATTTGTATCAACGCTGGGGGTGTGTGTGGGGGGTGCTGAGGGTTCTCTTGTAGATTATACTCCCTCGATCAGTAATATAAAGCTTCGGCTCTCCTCCCCTCAAAAGTTAGGTTTCCAGAGCATCAAGCCAGCCTTCAAGTACAATTACTACCATTGAAAACGCAAGCAAACACTCTCAAGCTTCCAAACCCTCCTCAACCACCTACTCCTACTTCGAGTTACTATACCACAACAACTCTCACGATGTCTTCTTCTTACACTCCTAGCATCAGCTACGGCTCATCAAGCGGAGGATCCCCTTCAAACAACTACACCGGCCGTACACCATACGGGACTGTCAATGTCATAAATAACAGCTCCTCAACTGTCGTCAATTATGGCTACACGGCCAGCAACGCCAGCGACCCCCGATCAAGCTCATACTCTGGCGGCTATGGAAAATCATCATAATGCCAGCCTTGTGGGGCAGTTTCCTTCCTGTTATAGAATCTCCCCTCAAGGGAACAGGTTATTGAGCATTGGGCGTTTGGATATACAGGCGATGGATCTTCAAATACCTCCAGAGCTCGCTGCTCTGGGGCTCATAAGCATTGGCATGTACACGACGGCGTTGGAAGGATCTTCGGGGCAGGTTTTGTTGAAATTTTAGAGTACCAGTTCAGTTAATTCATTGATTCGTTATCTCACCTCTCCAAAACCCAATTGGCTCCCGACATGTGCCATGATCAGACCTTGCATCTCCATAACCCCTCCCCCACCATACACCAGCCTGCGATCTGTTCCTTGCAGCAACTTTAGTGCATGACCATGCTTTATACGAGTTGAGGCCACCACTGATGTCTATTTCAGCCCTTTACTCATCCAGGCTCCAAGAACTCGGTTGCAATGAGGTCATTTGATGCTGCAGCGAGAGCAGCAACCCGCAGCTGTCGTCCAAACAGCAGGCTTGGCTTCGCTTATCCACCCACCACCGCTACCGCAAATATTTCCTCAGGTGCATGCCCATCACCACCGCACAGATGAAACGTCCAAAAACATTGCAATGACGGGGCATTCCTCGCAAGCGCCTGTTGGGTGCCTGGATTGCTTACTCCATCAGGCAGAAATATTTGCAAAATTCCTACTCTTACAGATGACGACGCTGCACGAATGTGCAATGGGCGTCGAGCTGTGCGGCGACACAACTGCGACCGGGCGGGCGAGGTAGGATGAGGCGACTTGTAGCCCGCCCGAGTGAAGCCGGGAGAGGGAAAGGCTGTGAGATTTCGGCGGTCTGGGATTGGGTTTTGGCGAGGCTACCTTACCTTGCTGACTGTCATTCTGATTTTTTGATGCATAATGACGCAAGTCACACTACTGTATCGTCAAAATGCACAAGTCGGAGCAGGTTCTTCGGCTGGTGGATCTATTTTGGAGTTGGATGGAGATTGGTGCGATTCGTACAGTCTCAATGGCTTTGATACTAAGAGCCCTTTCAGAAAAAAAAATTAGAAAAAAATACCTTTCTAAAAAGAAACAAGATCAAATTTCAGCCACAACACAAATGAAGGAGGAACCAGGGTGATTTGGCACCATTGTGAAGCGACTGAGATGACCGACATGTTCCAAAACGCATGGGCTGCAATGCACGAGAGCCGGGACAGCGGGCTGGGCGTCTATCCATGCCCAACTGGTGGAAACTGTCCCCTTTCACGCTGCACGTCAAATGGCAGCCCGGCTCGTGCTCCATCTCGAGCCTCTGCCCCCGACGTAGTCTCCAGTGGCATTGCTCGCTACGTATGCCCCCCGCAATCTGATTCGTGTGCCTGTGGCAGTGCATGTGGCGGTAAATTGTCGGCGTTTCGTCACCGTCGTTAGGCACCACAATCACCAACCCCATCGGCCATAGGGTGAGTGGCAGGGGGGTAGTGTCGCTATCTCTTGTTCTATCCAGAAACTCCAACCTTCCATACTCCCACAGCCTGACCCTTGCGACAGCAACGGACCCGACCTTAGCATCCTCTCCTATTCCCCTACCTGGAGAGTTTTTCGCTCTTTCATCACATCAACGTCTGCCTCATGCGCACGTAGTCCGCTGCACCTCTCGCTTCCCGCCTACACCTCTCGCTTCCCGCCTACACCTCTCGCTTCCTCCTCATCCCCCAGCCCACCATGGTAGGTACAGCACTGATGGAAACCGTACCCAGGGGGGCAGTTTGGCAACGCATGGAGACTGACAATTCTACGAATCCAACAGGGTGTCGCACGACGTCCCAAGGACAAGGCCGCGCGCAATGCAGCAGCCGCCGCAAAACCTAAGAAGGCCACCTTCGAGACATCCAAAAAGAAGGAAATCGGTGTCTCTGACCTGACGCTGCTCAGCAAGGTTTCCAACGAGGCCATCAACGATAACTTGAAGAAGCGATTCGAAGGAAGGGAGATCTACACCTACATCGGCCATGTGCTCGTCTCCGTCAATCCCTTCCGGGATCTGGGCATCTACACAGACCAAGTCCTCGACAGCTACCGGGGCAAGAACCGACTGGAAGTGCCCCCGCACGTCTTCGCCATCGCCGAGTCTTCATACTACAACATGAAGGCGTACAAAGATAACCAGTGCGTCATCATTTCTGGCGAATCAGGTGCTGGTAAGACCGAGGCGGCCAAGCGAATCATGCAGTACATCGCCAATGTCTCTGGCGGCCAGTCGGGCGACATCCAACAGATCAAGGACATGGTGCTGGCCACCAACCCCCTTCTCGAGTCCTTTGGAAATGCCAAGACTCTTCGAAACAACAACTCGTCTCGTTTCGGTAAATATCTCCAGCTCTACTTCAACAACGTCGGCGAGCCGGTCGGAGCCGATATCACCAACTACCTGCTCGAGAAGACGCGAGTTGTTGGCCAGATTGCCAACGAGCGAAACTTCCACATCTTCTATCAGTTCACCAAGGCAGCTTCGGCGAACCACCAGCAGCTCTTTGGCGTGCAGAAGCCCGAGACCTACGTATACACGAGTCGATCGAAATGTTTCGACGTGGACGGTATCGACGATGTCGCAGACTTCCAGGACACCCTCTCCGCCATGAAGGTGATTGGCTTGAGTGAAGCGGAGCAGGACAAGATCTTCCGGATGCTTGCTGTAATTCTCTGGATCGGAAACATCCAGTTCCGAGAGGATGATGGTGGATATGCTGAGGTTGTCGACCGATCAGTTGTCGATTTTGTCGCCTACCTCCTCGAGACGACGGCAGACCAGGTTATCAAGGGTATCACGATTCGTATCCTGACTCCCAGAAACGGTGAAGTCATCGAATCACCTGCAAATCCTGCGCAAGCCACAGCAACCCGTGATGCGTTGGCCATGGCAATCTACTATAACCTTTTCGACTGGATTGTTGAGCGTATCAACAAGTCGCTCCAGGCTAGGCAGGCAACAACCAACAGCATTGGTATCTTGGATATTTACGGGTTCGAGATTTTCGAGAAGAACAGTTTTGAACAGTTGTGCATCAACTACGTCAATGAGAAGCTCCAGCAAATTTTCATCCAACTCACTCTCAAGGCGGAGCAGGAAGAGTATGCGAGGGAGCAGATTCAGTGGACACCTATCAAGTACTTTGACAACAAGGTCGTGTGTGACCTTATTGAGCAAGTCCGCCCGCCCGGTATCTTCTCCGCCATGAAGGATGCCACCAAGACTGCCCATGCGGACCCAGCAGCATGCGACCGAACTTTCATGCAGAGCATCAACGGCATGTCAAATCCCCATCTCACCCCCCGACAGGGCAACTTCATCATCAAGCACTACGCTGGTGATGTGTCCTATACCGTGGATGGTATCACCGACAAGAATAAGGATCAGCTCCTGAAGGGCTTGCTCAATCTCTTGCAGCAGAGTGGAAACGACTTCGTGCACACCTTGTTCCCGGCACAAGTTGATCAGGACAACCGGAAGCAGCCTCCCTCCTCAGGTGATCGTATTCGAGCCTCTGCCAATTCTCTGGTTGAATCTTTGATGAAATGTCAGCCCTCATACATTCGAACCATCAAGCCCAACGAGAACAAGTCTCCGACAGAGTACAACAGTCCCAACGTTCTCCATCAGATCAAGTACCTTGGTCTGCAAGAAAACGTCCGTATCCGTCGTGCGGGTTTCGCTTATCGACAGTCTTTTGACAAGTTTGTCGATCGATTCTTCCTCCTCTCCCCCGCCACATCATATGCCGGTGAGTACACTTGGGAGGGTACGCACGATGCTGCAGTGCGGCAAATCTTAAAGGACACCAGCATTCCCAAGGAGGAGTGGCAGATGGGTGTGACCAAGGCATTCATTAAGTCGCCGGAGACACTTTTCGCCCTGGAGCACATGAGAGATCGATACTGGCACAACATGGCCACTCGAATCCAGCGTATGTGGAGAGCCTACCTCGCCTATCGAGCAGAATCTGCTACAAGAATTCAGCGCTTCTGGCGTAAGAAGCGCACTGGCGCTGAATTCTTGTCGCTGCGTGACCAGGGTCACACTGTTCTCCAAGGGCGCAAGGAGAGAAGACGGATGAGTTTGCTTGGTTCCAGGAGATTCCTTGGAGATTATCTCGGAGTTAACGCCAGCAACGGCTTCGGAGCCCAGCTCCGTAGTGCCGCAAACATGAGCGCCAACGAACGAGCTCTCTTTTCTTGTCGCGCGGAGCTTCTTGAAGCCAAGTTCGGTCGATCCAGTAAATGCAGCCCGCGTATCATCATTGTGACGAACAGCAAGTTTTACATCATCGCCCAGGCTCTGGTTAGCGGCCAGCCCAGCATCACGGTCGAAAAGGGCATCAGTCTTGGCATGATCAAGTTTATTGGAACCTCGACCGCTCAAGATGATTGGTTCTCTCTGGGAATTGGATCGCCTCAGGAGCCCGACCCTCTCATGAACTGCGTTTTTAAGACTGAGATGTTTACGCAGATGCAGCGTGTGATGCCCGGAGGTTTCAATCTCAAGATTGCCGAGACGGTTGAATACGCCAAGAAGCCCAACAAGATGCAGCAGGTCAAGGTCTTGAAGGATTCCCAGCAACGTGCTGACTACTACAAGAGTGGTGCCATCCACACCAAGCCCGGAG
Source organism: Clonostachys rosea (assembly GCA_026958235.1). NCBI lineage: Eukaryota > Fungi > Ascomycota > Sordariomycetes > Hypocreales > Bionectriaceae > Clonostachys > Clonostachys rosea. The sequence goes on from CP110208.1 coordinate 2,437,545, forward strand.
ATCCACCCAACTCTACATCAAGGCCCACGCCGAAGGGCAAGCCCGTTCCCCCCAAGCCAATCACCAGGGGCAAACTCATTAAGCCCGGCGGTCCTGGTGGTCGACCCTCAAGGTTGACCGGGAACCGAAAGGCACAGCCCAGACCCGTTGATAACAGCGCGAGGAGTGTACCCCCACCTCAAGCTGCGGCTGCAGCGTCATCCAGCGCCGGTGCCAGTGCGCCCAGGCCGACACCGGCAACTCCAGTTGCCGCGAGCCAGGTGGCAGCGCAACGGGCAATCCCAAGTCACACCAGACAGAACAGCGGAGCCTCCCGGGCACCACCGCCGCCACCTCCGGCTGCAGCGCCCGCAGCACCTCCCAAGGTCATGGCCAAGGTCTTGTACGACTTCGCCGGGCAGGATAACGTGCTCGTCATCAAAGAGGGAGAAATCATCGAGATTGTTCAAAAGGATGATAACGGTAAGCATCTTCTTCGTCGTTAAGTGTAAATACTCAGCTAACCCGAAACCATAGGTTGGTGGCTAGCAGATACCAGCCGAACCAGGGCCTGGGTCCCTGGAGCCTACGTGGAGGAGCTGGCTGCCCCTCCCCCCAAGTCCAAGCCGCCGCCACCTGCTCCCCCGGCCAAGCGACCAGTTGCTGGACGGAAGCCGGCGGACCTGCAACAGCGAGACTCGGGCATGAGCCTTAATGGTGCCAGCAGCTCGAACAACAGCCGGAGTAACACACCCACACCCAGCTTGGGAGGAAGTTTGGCAGATGCTCTCCTGGCGAGACAAAAGGCCATGCAGAGCAAGAGGAATGACGATGACGACTGGTAAATTAGAGGGAACGAACTTGATGACGCCTGACGAAGATCTGACTCATATGGACGATGCGCGTTATTATCAGCAACCAGTATAAACTTTGCTTTTGACAGACCAGCTCCTTTTTTTGGAATTGCCTGTTCCTGTTTTGCCCTTTCTTTCTTTCTCTTTCAGATGTTATGGCATGCAACTGGTCAGCCGGGCTATTTCCAATTCAAGGTGTTTGGGGAACTAGCGACTCATTCCTTGAAACGTTCGACTAGACAAGACGGTTTATGCTTTTTTTGGGGAAGTAAACGGGGGGGGGCGGGATCAGTCCTTGCAGGATAAAATTGTCTTATTCCCAGACCATCTGTTTCTTTTTTTGGTTTTTTTTTCTTGACAAAATTGTTCGAGTATGAACTCCCATGTCCCTGCTATGTGTTACATTATATATACTACATATATTTATAAATTCATATATGGCATATGCCCGTGTTTCGTCTAAGCGTCGTCGTCTTCGTCTACGTGTCTTGTGTTTTTTCGCCGTCTAAGCAGCTCTGCCAGCGGGACATCGTCATCGATGCCGTCTTCCGCGTCTTCGTCTACGCCATAGTCATGCAGCCGGTCGCCGTCCGAGTTCACCCATGGGAGGGGAATGCCCAGGGTTGGCGACTTCTCGTCATCCTCCTCACCTCCGTCAGATTCGTCGTCTTCGTCTTCGTCTTCATCTTCGTCCTCTTCTTCGAGGTCGTCAAACTGGCCGACCTCTTCTAGATCAGCGATAATTCTTTGCTTCCTTTTGAAATCCTCCTCCTGCCGCCGCTTGAAAGCCTCCTTCCGGTCCTCCGTGTTCTCCTCATTGTCCACCGCTCTGAGCTCGGCTGCGAAGTCCCGCCGGCCCGCCGGCCAGTTCCGAGCCGCCCGGCGGACCTTCTCCGGGTCCAGGGGCGGCCACATACCCTCCTCGCGGTTGAAGCCGTTCTCCTCCCAGTCCCAGCCGGCGCCCTTGCCGTCCTCGCTGATTCTGAGGGTGCCGGCGAACGGGTTGAGCCAGAGAAGGGGATTCGAGGTCCCCATGGCCTGCGACATGTTGGCGTATATCCCGACGTCGTAGGGGAACTCGATCTTCTCGAAGCGCATCTTCTCGCCGTCGGCGCCGACCACGTCCCACCAGTCGCGGCCGCCCCTCGCGGCCACGACCTCGTGGCGGTCGATCTCCCAGCCCTCGATCATGGTCTGGTTGAGCGCCCAGCCCCTGATGGTGTTGACGAGCATGATCCCCAAGGCCAAGGACGTCACGAACCAGACCAGGGCGATGACGGCGAGGGCGACGAGGGAGAAGAGGGTGGGGCCCAGGTAGGCGGGCATGTTGCGGTCGTCCCAGAGAGCGGCGAAGCGCTGCCAGAGGAAGTATCCCAGGTTCCACAGGGAGAGGTTGGCGAAGACGAGGAAGCGCAGGAAGTGGGGGAAGGTGACGAAGGAGACGCAGTTGGCGGTCCACGGGCAGTGGTGGTCCATCCGGGGCACGCACCGCTCGCAGTGGCGGCAGTGGTGCGCCCTGGGGGGCTTCGGGGCGGCGCACTTCTTGCACCAGCGCCCCGCGGCGGAGTCGTCGACCTCCATGACCTTATCGGGGAAGACGTAGCGGCCCGGGTCGGTGGTGACGGTGCGGTAGTAGGTGATCCAGAGGGCGGCGAGGAGGAGGTTGAAGACGATCGTCTCCCCCCGCGAGGGGGGGCCGGGTTCGAGGGTCGTGGCATGGTGGAAGACGAGCTGGGAGGCGTAGCTTAGGAAGGCTATCAGGAGGCAAACGCCAGGGACAGCAAGGTCCTGGACGAGGGGAGAATCACTGAACCCGGCCATGGCGACTGACGTGGTGCTGTCGCCCTTGGAGCGCGGGTCATGTTATGGTTATGGTGGTGTGGTGGTTGGAATAATTCAGGTACAATGTATCGAATTTCCAGAGCTCCGGGAGCTGATAAGATAAGCGACACCTGTCAGATTACGTATGTGGGCTGCGCCTGCTTCTAGATGGGCAAGTGCCGGAGCCAAGCCAGAGGAATGACGCAGCAAAATTAACCAAAAAACATGGGACCTGCTGCTCGGTTTCGGGTGAGCAAGCAAAAAAGCTGGTGCATTGGCGCAAATAAGCAAATGGTTCTATCTGAGCTTGCTCCGAAGCACCCGCAATTCGTCTTCATCAGATGCATTTCGACCAAGGTGGAAAATCAAGCGCAGATCGCATGGGAACCACCAGGTAATTAAGGTCATTGCTATTAATATTATTTCCTCAACTAGAGCTCTGGCGCCGCTTATGTAAACCCATCACCCCCTGAATGAGCCACAGATTTGACATAGATTGACCAAGAGTGGCTGTTTCAGAAGGAGTGGATTCGTCAGTCCTCTGACAGACAAATATCATTCATTAGTCTGGGGCACATGCTGCCGGATGCTGCGGCCCTTTACGTTTGAATCTCATCGACAATCTCAGACTGTTTGAGAGGATGATGATGGGCTACAGAGCAACTATATACACATATCTACCTATCTAACCAGCCACAATGGCTCGTCGAGGCCTCCCCCTAATAGCTCTGTGGTGAGTGGCCCTCCGATATGCGAAGCATTGAGACGCAGCAACGTCAATTGGGGGACTGACTGGTTGTTTAATAGCACGCTGCTGTCCTTTGCTTATATTCACGTGTCTCTCGAGAAACATTGGTTAGCAGGTATACTTTAACTGCCCCTAGATAAGGATGGACCAACTAGCTAACAACCAACCAAGAGCAACCAAGGCTATCGTCTGCTCTTACACTCCTTCTTTCGGGGTTCTTCTGTTTTGTCCTCAGCTTTTTCACCAGACTTATACCCGGCGCAGAGGACAGGATCGTCTATGACACTCACCAGGCTGAGGATAATATAGGCTTATTGTCTCCTAGCTCTCCCGTGGAGGCTAGATTCAAGGACACCAGGCCTCCTCTTCCCGAGCGGCCTGATCAGTTGTCGCTACCTATCATAGTCGTCCTCATTGTTGTTCGATTAGAGGCGTTGCACGCCGTCAACCTCCAGCGCCAATGCGCAACCACGGGCATCGAGCCTTTTCTGCCCTTTGTTCTATATGTATTCGACATCTTCACCACTCGCCGCCGATGGGTTGGCCCAGATCCTGTTGATCCGGATGACCCGTGGCGAAACATCTTCGACGAAATCAGGGAGTGGTTCACGGGCCCGCGCGTCAGCATGTCCCTTACAGGAGTTGCCATCTTCTTTATTTCCTTGAGTACCTCCATGGCGTCTGGATACAAGACACCGTCAGGGTACGCATGTCTCCACCCTATTGACAGCCGGTCAAACGTGGTCTTTCTGCAGTTGCTTGGCCTGGCATTGGACGCTGTGATCTGTGTGTGCCTATGGCGTCTCTTGATGTGGTCGCGATCAGCCAAGCAGCGCATCCGATCATCGGGCCTGGTTCTCGTGTGTTCGGGCCTTGCCATGGCCGTTGTGTCCCTAGTGGCAGCGTTTTGGGCTTCAAACCAAGAGACCTTCGACTTCGGCTCCTGGTCTTTAATTGATACCGTTGTTGACGGCTTCGCTTTTGCAGTGTTTGTAGCGTCGGGCGTATGGTGGATGTGTGAGACATCAGCGCCTGTCCCGGCCACCATCATCACCATGTGCCTTGGAGTATGGTCATCAGGCTACCTGACTCTGTACTACGGAGACTGGATTCGCTATTCTCTCTCGGGGGCGTACTTCCCGTTATGGTTCATCACCTTTGCATCTATTCTTTACATACGGTATCAAGCGGGGATCGGGAAGTTTCTCATGGTGGTCCTCATCGGAACTACGTTTATTGCTACGTTTAGAGCTTCCATCAGGGGGCGAGACGCTTTCCCAAGGCACCCTCTGAGTGATCTCATTTACAAGGCCAATATTGAGAGCGACCGGTACCGCGCACGTGTCGCCACCAGCAAAAGCCTACATGTTGCGTTAACGACATACGAAGAGCTGTACCCTGGCAGGGCAGCGCCCCCGAACTTTGCCGAGTGGTATTCGCAGGCGCAGGGCACGTTCGTCATCGACGACTTTGCGCAGATAGACGCAGACCTGGCTCCGTTCTGGAATATGAGCCCAGATACCCTGCGAAAGGGGGCTAATATACTAACCAGTGTGCCCGGGGTACACACCATCACGATCAAGGACGGGCAGGTCACGCACAGTGACGCTGGTGACGAGGGACAGAACAGGGATCTGTTAGACCTCGTGCAGTTGATTGAGCGCTTCTCGGTGCACCTACCGGACATGGTGCTCCCCATCAATCTTGGATCCGCGCCTCGCATCCTCCCCTCGTGGGAAACGGCACACTCCAAGTCTACCGCTGAACACATCTCGAGCGGACACATACGGTATAGGGAGAACGTGGAGGCGAAGGATTATCGCCGCATGCAGTGGGCAGCGTGTCCCGAGGATTCAGCCGCGAGGAGGAACGTGGCGTGGAAGAACGAAGAGCTCTGCGAGGACTGCGTCAAGGAGCACTCGAAGGGGCCCATCATCTACGACCGGGACAAGGCATTCGAGACGTGCTCCCAGCCCGATCTTGGGTACCTCCACGAATTTTACATGACGAACCCCAAGCTGGCCCCTATTCAGGAGATGCTCCCCCTCTTCAGCTTTGCAAAGACAGAGTCGTTCAAGGATATACTCATCCCTTTGCCCCGAGTCATGCAAGATGAAGAACCAGATATTACGTGGGGGTTCGGCCGAAGATTCGATTCTCTCTTCTATCAGGCAGATCTTGGCAAGGAGCTAAAGAGCTCCCAGATCCTCCGGGGAAGCTCAAAGTATCGTCTTCTCGAACTTCTCGCGGGTAACCATGCCTCTGGGGACGTGGCCACAGTTGTTGTCGGTGAGCCCCTCGCCGACTTTCGGTACGAGAGAGTCAAGGTTTCGGAGGCCAACAAGGTCGGGCCGCTCAAGGTTGGTCTGAGAGGTGGCGATGGGTGCGAGGGCGACTACTGCAAGCTGGCCAAGCAGCTGTACGGGACGGACGACGAGGATGCAGAGCCGCTCGAGTACAGGTACATCGTCGTCCTAGACGAATCCGACGGCCCTTCGAAGCAGTTCATGCGCACTCTGCGCTCCAAGAGCGTGCCCTTTGTGTCTACCATCTTCCGGACGTGGTACACGGAGCGGCTGCAGCCCTGGCTTCACTACGTCCCCATCGACCCTCGCTTCCAGTCGCTGCACACGACGTATCTGTTCTTTACGGGCACGGAGGACCGCCAGACCATCAACGGCGTCGACACCAACATGCAGGCGCGGACCAAGGACGGGGAGTACATTGCGCAGCAGGGGCAGAAATGGGCGGACCAAGTGCTGCAGCAGAAGGACATGGAGGTCTATCTGTTCCGTCTGCTGCTCGAATGGGGGAGGTTGATCGATGATAACCGCGAAGTTGTTGGATTTCGAAAAACGGATGAGGGGAAGTTGGACAATATTGGATTCTCCCAGGGGACGGTGTCGTGATTTGGGGCTCTGCGAGCCGGTTTTGTTTGGGATCATATTCTTTGTTTTTGTTTCTTCCTTTCTCTTTACTATATAGACGGGAATCGGGTCATGCTACATTACAGCAACAGTTTCTTTCGCAAGAGCATAGGTTGACTTACACTCGCGTTTGGATTTCCATCCGGGGAAGAGGGGAGGGCCATGTGCTCTGGCGTGGTCGATTTCTGAAGACGCGGCTGGCAGGAAATGGCTCTCTCAATGGTCGCCCGTATCCGGGGGGATGGAGGGAGTGTCGACGCATGAAAAAGGGGAGTGTATGACAAATGGTGTATCATCAATTGGGTGTGCATAGAGTGGGAACGGATACTCCATCTAGAGATAGGCAATACTAGGCTCGGCTTCTAACCAGGCCATGTCATGTCGAAGGCGTCGCTCCCATTTACATCGGTGTTAAGTCACGACGCGAGTGCTTACCCGCCGGCCATTTTCCATTACATGACTGCTTCTGCTGGAGCCCAACCGATCGACCCCCCTCTCCCAACACGGGACAGCCGCGGGCGGCCTACCGGACGGGCCATACGAGGCCTACCGGGCGGGCCTGCCAAGGGTTCGAGCGAGTGGCATAAAAAGGGCTAGAGGAACAAGTCAGCAAGCGAGACATGATGGGCAGATTCGCGCAGAACGGCGGCCAAGCAAAGAAATTAGACAAAGCGGAAAAGAGAGACATGGGACTCTGCGGGTCTGCTTCTCCGCATTTGCATCACTACACATCTGCAAATCTAAGGCGGGCCAGCGCAGGCCACGCGCGCGACATGGTGGTGGTTGGTGGTGGCGCACACGTCCTCGGTGAGAGCTGTGGCGCTGGTTGACGGATGTCGAATGCGAGGTCTCCCAACCCACATGAAGGTACGTAACCGGCTGGACCCGTGGCATTGGATGGGGGGGTGTGAGGAGGGAATTTTAAAAATTAGGATAGTGGGACGGAGGCCTGGAGAGAAGAGATTTTGCCCTCGTGGTTATGCCGTGCTAGTCTGTCTTGGATGGCGATAATGTACATACCTGTGGAGGCGGACGACGAGCTTAACGTCCTCAACTTCGTAGTTAGCGCTGGGTCTTTGGACGGCCTCTGGGCTCGAGCACTGGCCTCTCTATGTGGACTCGAGAGGCTGGATAATGCTGCAGCTCCCAAAAGGTCTGCCAGCACCGCTGGTGGCAAGGCCGCTCTGCCCTTTCCGGGTCCACAGACAGCTCAGGACAGGTCACAGCTCATGTCTTGCATGCAGGACGAAAGGGAGCGGCATCGCTAGCAAGGTTTCCCCTTGATTGGCAGGTCTGCTAGTCTGCCAAACAGCGGCATGACATACAGGTTGAGCCAAGTACTATTACACACCGCGACTTATCCAAGCAACTGCTGACGCACTCTCCGTGGATTTGGCCTGGTACTCTCTGGTACTGTCCACTCCCAGTACTTCTTTTACAGAAGGAAGGGGGGGCAGGAACGGTACATAAGTATGTCAACCTGAGGAGGTAGCCAGTGACAATTGGCGTGGGGGAAGGCACGACTAGTGCCATCCATCTTACAGATGGAAGTGGAGGAATGTCCAAAGGGAAAGGGAACACTAAGCCGGCTTATTGTTCGCTAGTTCGGTTGGTCCAGGCTCTTCCCCCATTGTTGGGAACTATCAACGGAGGAAGCAGCACCTCAGTGATCACTGCCGAACCAAACCCAGCTGAATGGCAGCCAGATGAAGGGCATTGTTTGGCAATATCAGGTGACCTTCAAATGATGGCTCTGCCTGACAGTACGTACAGGTACCTTCCTCACGTGAGTTGCGCCTGCTGGTACTAAGGCAAGTGCGCCCATCGATGCGGTCAATCAAGTCCAAGATCCAGACTGCCAAGTACCTCCCTCGACCTACCGACACACTCCTCCTCCACATCCATGCCCGGCCGCGTTCACATCATCCTCCATATAAGACGATAGTAGTAATTACTACCTGCGTCTCCAATATTCATTCACTATGCCAGCCAATGCCTGCCCAGGGAGCGGCCCCCGACTTCGAAATGCACATGGCGTTATGTCGGTTGTTGTTGCTGCATGAGAAAGGCAGCATCCGACAATGCAAGCCAAGAGCTTGAATGAGGCTCGGGCTATTAATCCATCCATTGCATACGCCTTCCATGAAATTCCCTACTGACGCATGCCCAGCACGCAACGCGAGGCTCCCGACGTGATCAGTCCTGTCCTTGCAGCATACTGCGTCTGCACTTCTGGACGTCGCAGCAGTCGGTGGGAAACGGTGAGAGATGGACATCCTTACCGTCGGCTTCTAGATTTTCCGCACGCCCAGACCTGTGTCCCGGTCCCGGAAAGTGGCCCTGAACAGGCAAGTAGAACAGTTATCCCAACAACACAATGGGAAATGTCGCTCGGCAAGGTACGTAGCTGCGCGCTAATGCACGAACTCTCCATCAATATATGTGGCTAAGCAATGGTGGCCCATGTTCGGCTGGGGCAGATCTATGCACTGAGAACCTGTACTAACCCTACGTCCTCCTCGACAGGCATGCTCACTCAGATGAGCCGAGCCGACGGCCATTTCATGCAGGCATCTTGTTTGCAGCGTCCTCCAGCCAGCCAGGGAAGAGGGCGTGTCGATTTGCATCCAGGCAAGCCTCTCTCTGACCATTGCGATAATTAATTTCGACTGAATGGAATGGGGGATTGCAACCCGTCAAACAGCAAGGGTGGCTCGCCCCACTCGGCCCGGCAAAAACTACACGCTGAATGGACACTGGATGCTTGAGCTCGAGGAGCTGGGGAGCACCTCGGTGGCCAAGGCGCTGATGGTAACCGCCCTATGCGCCGAGAAATTCAACCACCCGGGCAGCAGGAGCTAGAGGTGTCGCTGAGATGTTTCCACCTCTGGGGCGGTCATCAGATCGGATGCGCTTTCTCGCCAATCCACGGTCAGCCTGCCACTCTCCGAAACAGCTAAATATTGACGGGCTTCCTTCACCTTGGAGCTGCCCGAGCCCACTCACCTTGGTGGCCTGATCACCACCTGCATGCCACGAGATTGCCATTGGGCTTTCCCTTGCTCGGTGCCAAAGTCGACAGAATCGTAGCATCAGATCGGCCCACGAACCTGCAAAATCAGTGTCATACATGCCGAAATCATGTGTGCTTGCCGAACCGTGGCGCTCTGCCTCGTCTCCTCTCACCTTGGGATCGGCCAAGTGGACAGACAAAGCTCCAGGCACTTACCTATTAGCGACCGGAGGCAAGGGATGGCCCCTCCAAATTGGATCGATCACAAGCTCTTTATTCCTTGGCCCCCCCCCGTCAACATTCGGTCGCTTGACGTGGAGTAGAAGGTGCATTTACTAACAAAACCTAGCAGAAGACCGGCCAGCCATCGTGGGATGTGATCTAGGGCTAGTCCGCGATGCAGCCACAGGAGAGTCCGTGTACGGTATGATATGTAGACAAGTGTGGGGAAAAATGTCCCTGCCGGGCATGAGTGGATGAGAGACCTACATGCCGACGCACTCTTTTTTCCTTTTCGTTGATGCAGACTTACATATATGCTTGTTATGCCCCCCCAATATATGCATTGGAATTGGCCTCCGGCATCCTGGCATACCCGGATTGCTGCAGCCACAGTACGCACAGTATATTGTTCCTTGCTTGATACATACTATTTCGCACATACCCATTTGGCTTTGGAGATTGCGTCTGTGTTGTCCTCCTTGGGCCCCTGTCCTGATATGCACGCAGGCCGTGTATCGTGCCTAATACTACACATGTAATACCCAGCAGGTCGCCTTCGTCCCTGCGACCCTAGCCCCTGGCCCCGATCATAACCGGCAAAGATCCCAGCCACGGCCGCTGAGTAACTCCCTCATCCTCATCCGACCCAAAGCAGCGAGAAACAGCCAGCACGCAGGCCAATAATACCATACCCAGGAAGGTAGGTAGGTAGGCACGAGAATATCAGATACCCGCAAAATTTTGTCTACAGCACCAGAATTCCTTTTTTCTCGTGGAACTAAGACTGAGACCAGGTTCACCTTGCCAATGGCAAAGGCGGCTCGCTCCCAAGCGAATTGTGGGCGAGTCGGTCGGGTGCTAGCCCTTCTTTGCCCTGCCGATACCCCATCGCGTTGATCTCCAAGAGCACGTTATTGAGCTCAACAAGACTATACACTTTGCAAGCACGGCTGATCCCTTACCCAGGTGCTAGCGCTAACCGCCGCGTCTGTGGTGCAGCGGGCATCCCGAATTCGACAGACAACTGCTGGTTTTATTTAGCGGGACTGAGTATCAACCGCCTGGGGGCAGCCGGCCTGGACGAGCTGGTTGGATAGTAGCAGCTAGGGCCTAACTGTTGCTAGATGGTGCGCTTCTAGCAGCTAGGTAAGTCATATAATATCATCCTGATACCTACTACCTTGCAGGGTTTGTTCTTCGGGGGCCAGGCACCTCAGCATCTTAGGCCGTCCCTCGCTCCAGCCCCCACACCCCATTCATCATGACGGTCTTCTCTTCCTTTCCATTTCTTTTTCTCCTTTGACACATCCGCCAGAGGCCAGCGAATAGGAGGCCCGCTCTCCAGTTCAGGCATACTCCATCGGTTCTGCCGACCGGTCTTGCTTTAACCAAACAACGTCACGAGCGTTCGATGCTGATGACTCGCAGTAGCTTCTTCCTGCGAGGCTATAACACGTCGCGCAGTCGATTCATGCCAGTCGCCTAGCTCCGAAGGGCCACAGGCCAAGCTTTCGGAAGCAGCTGAGAGACTGAGTGTTGTGCCAGAAGTACGGGATACATAGTCACAATGTAGATCGATCGGTAGATAAGGCGCTAGAATGGCGCACCAGATGCACAGAGGCATGGTGGTGGGTGGGTAGCGAGTAGTCTACATAGGTACACGCTATGTACGTGCTTGGTTTGGGGTGGCTGTTGGAGCGAGCAAGCTTCAGCCACGCCCAGGATTTATCTCAACGGTCTGGTCTCTGGGCACCAGGGGGCCAGCGCCAGTCTCCACGGGCATGGACCGCATATGGGCACAGGTAATTACCTAGGGACGGACGGTGGATGGAGCTCGGGTGTCGACGAAGAGAACAGACACAAACTCCCCGCGTGTGGGCTGGGGGAGCGGCCAAGCTCGCGCCCTCTTGGCTGGCTGCTGGCTGGATTGGATGGACTGGATTGACGTATCCGGGCGTCCATGGCCGAAGCTGAGCTGCCGCACTCCATGTCGCCGTAGCCGTAGCTGTCAGGTACCTGGGCAGGTAGCTGTACCTATCAGCAGCTGGAGCTGTAGGTTGCCTTTAGCTGTGGTGGGGCAGCGCAAGCACACACCACCCGCACACCACACACACCACCCGCAGCCCAGCCCGTTCCAGCAGCGCCAGCGCCGATGCCGACAGACACAGGCGCAGGGCAGAGCAGAAAAAAGAGACGGCAGCCTCTGAGCTGGGCCAGGTCTGGGTGCTCTCGACCTCGACTCCAAAGCCAAACCACCTGCCCATTCCCATCGCCGTCTTCTATCTCCTTCCTCGCCGTGCAGCCCGGGGTTTGCCTGCAAGGTAGAAAGACGCCGGTCTGGTCTTTTTAGGTCCCTCTCGTCTTTCCTCGCCCACGATCCCTCCCTCGCTCTCACTCTCATACACTTCGTAAGTACCTTGTCTTCCTCCTCCATAAACGCGCTCATCCCGTTTTCCTCCTCGTACGCCTCCGGTCTACTGGCCAGCCCAGCCTGTTGGCCTGTAGCAGCCAGTCAGTCCGAGTCCAGCCGTCGCATTTGTTGCCCACTGCTGCTACTTCACTGCCTGTCTATCTGCCTTGCCTGCTGTTATTACCCCGCCATCCGTCCATTCCACCCGTGCACACTCGACCTACTCACAACATACGTGCCTGCCCGGGCATATGTACTGAGGATTGGATGCCGGCTAACTTATAGGCTAACCTCCTCTTCTCTGCAGTGATCCCCCGCAGCCAGAAGAGAGCCAGAGCCAGACCTAGAGACGAGCACAGGCCCAGACACAGGCACGAGCACGAGCACGGGAACCACCAGCTGCGCCAAGGTGTGTTGTAGGTCGACGCAACTGCAGAAGAGAGACATCGCCGTGTGTGCTCCTCGCTCCTCCTGCCTCGAAGCCGCCGGCCAGCCCAGTCTTGCATCGAGGTGGGGCACACTGCCGCCGCACAGCAGAAGTTGCATCGTACCTATCCTCACCCCGTCTTCAGCGTCCTCTTCCTCTTCCTCTCTCTTAATTACCTCGAGCTTTTTTTTCCTGCCTTTGTTTTTTTTTTCGCCTCCCCTCACGTCAGACGCCATCCTGCCCGGACGATCCTCCTCTACTCCTAATCTCGTCCCCGTCAACTCCTTAAAGACGCCTCTCTACTGCTTTTCTCTCGTTGAAACTCCCTCTAGGCTTTGGTACGGGCTTGTCCCGTTCTATCCTTAGCTTTCTCTCCTCATTCGTCGCTCACGCGCTGGGCTGTAGGGACCTCGGCTTGGGCTATCATTCTCGTTCAACCCAATCCTGGACCATGATGGGCGTCTGAGGGTCACTCACCTGCTTCAAACCCGCCCGTCTCCTCGAGTTCTCCTCCGTCGCCTGTCATGAACCCCGTTCATAACCTGGCCGAGGCCCCTCCAGAATCGTCTCCTTCGCTCGTTGCTTCCTCCTCACCAACTCCGGGCTCAGCTCCGGTCTCAGCAGTTTCGGCTCCGGCCTCCGTGTTATTACCGCCGCCCATCTCGCCCTCGTCACCACCTCCACCAATTTCGACTCCGGTCCAGTCCCTCGCCATTCTTGCTTCAGCCCATCACCAGCAGCAGCAGCAGCAGCAACAGCAGCAAAGTCCAGCCCTTGGGCCGCTGCCGAGACCCGATGAACCCCCGGCCGTCATCGCTTCCGCAGCCACTGCGGCTGCTTCAACGCCACCATCGCACTTCTTTCAGCCGCAGCCGCCGCCGCCGCAGCATCACCACCACCCGCCTTCGGCCATCTCATCTCCTCCGCCGAGAAAGGACACTGCCTCGTCCATCTCTACTCAGGCCACCAGCGCCACTCAGGCCTCCACGGAGACCACCAACACATCGTACAGTTCCGACACCTCTCCTACACTGCACCAATCTATCTTCTCCCTCAAGGATGGCACCGACGTCTCTAACAGCCGTCGCACCAGCAGGAGACGTACCGGGCCCTTGTCCCAGCAATCGAGAGAGCGGGCCGCCTTAATCCGGAAACTGGGCGCGTGCAGCGATTGCCGCCGAAGAAGAGTTGCCGTAAGTACCATCTCCGTCCAAAGAAATCGAATACGGTTTCTTGCTGTGGCCTTGTTCAAACTTTCATTAAACTCCTTATTCTCGATGCTTGGATCCCATACCCCAAAGCGTTTCAGTTGGGAAAGAAAACGAGTAAGGGGGGGATGGTGGCAGAAAGCAGATTCTTTCGTGTAAGTGCCTCGCTAACTAACCATTATTTATCTCAAGTGTAAACCGAGTCACCACAACATGACGTGGGAGGATGTCGTCAACAAATTCCACAGATCCCACAGCCCATCAATACACGATATAGCACCCCTTGCCCCTGGGCGACCTCTGAGTCCAGCGCCAACTCAGGGCAGTGCTCAGCATATGTTTCCTCACAACCCCCACGAGATGGATATTGACTCAGGATCCCCATCAAACCATCCCAGCCGGCCGCCACCCCCGGGCGATTCCCGTCACCGCACTCCGCTGCCATCAGGTCCGCGCCTCGAGTCTCTTTCCTTACCCGGGATCGAGACTTTGAAGAACGAGCTACAATCCAACGCCATACGAATGCTGTCAACCGCAAGCCGGTCACGCTATACCGCAGTCCAGGCCCTCCTGTTGTTTTGGCAGGACGATGATGACGAGGTGGCCACCATTCACAATGCTGTGCGAGAACTGGCGGACGTTCTGGAGAAGCTCTACCATTACGCGTTGCAGATACAGCCGATTCCCTCGTCTTCGGACGGCTCCAGGAGCTCGTGGCGGTGGCTTTCTCGGCAGATGGGAGACTTTGCCGAGGATCGTGACCAGCGGGATGTCTTGAAAATCGTCTACTACGTAGGTCATACGTATCTTGATGGGAATAGGGAGATGGTCCTCGCTAGGTACGTTTCTTTTCACCTCTTCCGCGCTGCCGGCCTCATTTTGCTGGTTCTGGTCGTATTCTAATCACCCAAGCAGCTCCAGAGATAGCCAGAAGGCATCGATAATCCGATGGAACGGGATTCAGCAGATCCTTGAAGAAGCATATGCCGACACCCTCCTAATAATGGATGCTGCTTATTACGCATCTTCTCGAATGGGTCGCGAAAAGGGGGTTTTGGAACTTATTGCGGCCTCGACGTCAGACGAGCATTACAGTGCGTTAAATCGGTGCGCCTTCACGCTGGCCCTGGCAGAACTGTTACGAACGCGAGCCAGCCGAATGCACCCTTGTTCAGCTGCTGAACTACACTCGGCACTTCTCTCGAGTTATCCGATGATGGTTCGGGACAGGAACCCTGAACGGGAGGTTCTGACGAGCTTTCCGGCACCTCTGCACACGATGATGTCAGGAAATTCTCGGCTGCCTTCGATTTTTCTCACCCCTGTATCTCAGAGCAACCCGCTCCGGAACAGCTTACATGACAACTACCCGATACTGAACATGTCGATCCGGCTAATGAACGACGACGAAGTTGATCTCGACAGTTGGAACGAATGGCTGCGCCTCATGCCTGAAGGTGTTAGGGATGTCAAAGTCGAAGGCCCCTTTCGGCCCGCCTTTAGATGAGCTGGGCCGACACTTGTTTCAGCACTCCTCTCATTTTCGTTATTGTGGATAATTTCGGATTTCGACTGTCCATGTACTGGAGATGGTAGCATCATATGGCTTTAATATTACCTTTGGAGGATCTGTCATGCACAGAGCAGGTGAAGGAGCAGGCCAGGAAAAGCAAGCTCTGTCTAAACCCTAAGCAAAGGGGTTAGCCGGGGGGCATGTTTGATTTTGTTTTCATTTCGATTTTTTTATCCTATACCACATTGTAACAGGGGCAATGCATGCATGGAATACAAAGACAATAAATGGGCAGGCGGAAGGGCCGTCTCGTCATACTAGCAGAGCTTACTTAGTCTGGAGAAACGGTTGAATAGGTGATTGAACATTTTCAGAGTGGGCAGATGGAGAGGAAGGGGAGAGAGGAATAGAGAGAGAGGAAGAAAGAAAGAAAGAAAGAAAGAAAGATGTGGGAAAATGTCAACCAAATCAAAGGCCTACAAACATCGTGCTGCCCGACTACACTGCCGTGGTAGCTCCCAATGTTGAGTGGTGAGTACAGCTGGTTGCGCGCCTGTGCCGGTGATGACGATGACGGATGGCTGGTGTAGTCTGGGCGTACCTAGTAGATCCGATGACGTGCGTCTCCTCCATGCCTTAGCTCCCGAAGCAAGCAATAGAGATGACTGGAGTTACAACGGGCAATACCTGAGAAGGTACCTGACATGTACATGTATCGGTACTACCGCCAACAAGCCACAGTACAGAGGGTGATCAGTGCTTCCCGGGCATCAAGGACGGGCGGCCATGTGGGGTGGGGAAGGTCGTACCGGTACCGTGACTGCCGCCTACAAGGGGCTGCAGGGCGGTGGGGCGTTGTCGGGGCAACAGAGTCCCAACGCGGCATGATTTCCATAACAAACCCTTTTCCAGCCTGAAAATGCTCGTTCACTCTTTCTCCTTGCCTGGCGACCCAGACCGCATCAACATCAACAACAACCCAACATCTATTCCGTCGCGCTGCATACGATGTGAACAGTTTTTTGGGATTTCTTCCTCTTCTTTCAACCCACTAACCCAACAAAACAGCATATACACCCATTGGCGGCTTGCCCAGCAGAAATAAAAAGCAAACACGCACGCACGCACGCACCGCACGCCTGCACACAGATCGAGAATCATGGATTCCCCACCCAAACGAATGACGCGGTCGCGGGCTGCAGCAAAGGCCACTGAGCCGGCCATCGCGTCCACCAAGATTGTCACCGCTGCAGCCAGAGCAAAGTCGACGGCGACGGCCAGCACAAAGAGCACAGCAGCCAAGCGGAAAACGCGGGCCGACGAGGACGATGAGCAGCTGCACAAGGAGGTTCCCGCGACTAAGAGAGCAGCCAGGGGCCGTCCTAGGAAAGCTGCAGAACCCGAAGAGTCGTCTTCGACGGCGGCACCCACAGTCACTGCCCGGACGGCACGCGGTCGGCCGCCAAAGAAGGCATCGGCGACTGAGGTACCCAAAGAGGACCCTGCCCCAGCTCCCAAACCAGCCAGAGGCAGACCAAGGAAGGCTGCCGAGCCTCAGGCGGAAGAAGCTGCTCCTGAGCCCGCCGCGAGATCTGCTCGGACGCGCGGTGCTACCTCCACCACCATCAGCATGGCAGCCAAGTCTTCCACCAAGACGGCGACAAAGAAGTCGGTCAAGTTCCAGGAGCCGGACAAGGAAAACATCGAGCCTACTGTCAAGAAAGCACCAGTCGTCACGAGCATCCGAGGCCGGCCTGCCAAGCGAGGCCCCGTAGCTGCGCCCCGGCGTGCTCAGGGAGCTGAGAAGGAGAAGAAGCCGCTGAGCCCTAAGAAGGTGACCCAGCTGAGCATGATGGTCCGCGACGAGGAATCTGAGGATGAGCTTGCGGGTGGAGATTTCGTCCCCGTTCCACTCATGAAAAAGAACCCAATCAAAGCACCCAGCGTAGCTCCAAAGCAAGCTGAGTTGAGTCTTGCAGAGCCTGATGCAGATAGTACCATGCAGGTCAATTTTGACATCTTGAACCCCCCTGCTCTTACTACCGGCTTGGCCTCGCCAGCAAGGAGGCCCCCGACAACCCCAACCCCCTTCAAGGACTTAATGAGGTCTCCAGCGCGCAAGATCGCTGCCATTTCTTTCCCTGGATCAACTCTCAAATCAGCAAGCAAACCAACTGGTACGAGCTGCCAAACTTCATCCCTCAAAGGATCATTACTCCAGTCCCCTGCCAAGCGACCCCCATCACCCATCAAGGGGTTCCAGCCTGCTTCGACTTCAACTTTCGACTTCAACATTCCTACTTCTCCTACAAAGGTTTCCTTGCTGCAGTCTCCGGCAAAGCGAGCCATCCCTGGTTTCAAGCCTCTTCTGAACCTTCCTCAAAGAGAGCAGCTCAATGGTCTCGGTTCTCCTGCCGCAAAGTCGCAGACTCCATCTGCTCCATTGAGTGCACAGAGGCCCTCTGCGAAGCTGATGATGGACGAAGAGCTCCTTAACGACGGAGATGATGACCTCGATGAGATCGATACAATCAAGTTCCCTGGGCGGCTCTCGGCTGTTCTTCCACGTGAGGCTGATCCCTCAATGTTGGAGGCAGATGAAGATGTAGATGGGCAAGATCAAAAAGCCACCGACGCTAATGACGGCGTGCCAGAAGAGGCTCAAGCCGAGCCTTGTGAGGCTGAAGATGAACAAGCTGAGCCCGGAGAAGAGACGGAGAATGAGAATGAGGACGAGGCGGACGAGCAGGGACCGGTTGTCTCATCTCCACAGGCCAGCCCTAAAGTCCATGACAGCATTTGCGTGAGCATTCCCGGTGAGGAGGAGGAAAGTTCTTCATCCGCCCCATCTACCCCATCAGCTTCTCCAGTGGAAGCTCAGAACCCCATGTACCAACTCCGTCCCAAGGACCTTTGCGACGGAACGGACTCGGAATCGGAGGATGAGTCAACAATACATCTTCAAGCTACTCCAACAACTTCGTCACTGTTTGCATCCAAGAGCTCTAGGCGGTCGACTCTAGGTTTCACTTCTCTGGCTGAGCAGTTTGGAGCCTGGAGCGCCACCAGTCCTACAAAGCCGACCCCTCGTGCGGAGACTCGTGATGAATCACCTAGTTTGGGATCGGGAGATGTATCTCCGGCAGTCGAGAACTTCTTTGAGGATGAAATGCATGTTCATCCAGGTGGCGAGGGGCAACCAGCAGTACCCTCAATCTCCATGGAGAATGGTACCGGTGAGGAGGCTTTTGATGACGTGATGATCTTGGATGAGGACATTGAGCTCGCTCAGGAAGCAGACGAGATGTCGCTCATGGAGCCTGAACAGCTTCCCAAGCCTGAAGCTCAGAGCTTTGACGACAGCCTTTCCGACGCAAGCCAGGAGTACGGTGATGAGAATCAGATGCCCATTGATCCTGCCATCGCAGCCACAACGACACCGGTGCGTCCGCTGATGAAGACATTCAACACCACGACCAAGGTTCCCCTGAAACCTGCAGATGACTCAACACCAAGCCCGGTGAAGAAGCGCAGCCTCAGTGCGTCCCGTGTGACGCTGAAACGGCCCTCTGCTGGCCTCGGCAGGAACGCCACCGTCATCTCTTACTCGCCCACCAAGGACAGAAGGTCTTCTCGTGCAGCTGATCGCTCTGCGATGCCAGAAACCCCGAGCAAGTCGGATATCTGGTCTACCATGGGCACTCCGGTCCGAACTCCCCGCAAGGATGTGGACCCTGCGCTGCTTCGCGGCGCAGTGGTTCACGTAGACGTCCACACGAGTGAGGGCGCGGATGCCAGCGGCATCTTTGTCGAACTCCTCACGCAGATGGGAGCCCGATGCGTAAAGACTTGGCACTGGAACCCCAACAGTCTCTCTGGTGAAGACGCCTCCTCGAGCAAGATTGGCATCACGCATGTCGTGTTCAAGGATGGTGGCAAGCGTACGCTCGAAAAGGTCCGCCAGACGGACGGTGTGGTCCAGTGTGTCGGTGTCAGCTGGGTACTAGAGTAAGTCCAAGCAGTGTTTGCCTCGTGGGTGTTTTGGATGACAGTGCGCTAACTTGATTGTAGCTGTGAAAGAGAGAACGAATGGCTGGATGAGTCTCCTTACTACATTGATACCAGCCTTGTTCCACGCGGAGGTGCTCGCCGCCGCAAGAGCATGGAGCCCAGGGCTCTCGCTAATAAGAACGGCACCCTGGTCGGCAATGGATCAAAGAGCACCAGCAGCTCCCGCGAGTCGATGGGACCACCCGCAACACCGATGAACCGCCGGCAGAGTACCGCGTGGATGCACTCGCCATCTGAAGGACTGGAGGGCCAGGAAGATGAGGAGGAGGATGACATTGAGTGGTCCAAGTTCATTCTTACCCCTGTGCCGAAGACTCCGGCTCCGGAAGCAGTGGCAAGGTACGCCGATGAGATCCCGGGCACGCCGGGTGCCGATGACACGGAAGAGTTTGAGATGTCTCCCACAAGAGAGGAGCTTCTGACTCGAACATGCCCCCCAAAGAAGTCTGCTCTATTTCAGGACCTCGGACGTGGCATCCTGAGTAAGGATAAGGATGAGCAGGTCTTGCTGCGATTGATGGCCGCCCGACGCAAGAGTCTTCAGTTTGCTCCCAAAGTCGGAAGCCCGCTCTCCAAGGCTTGGGCATAAAGATGTCTCACCTAGTGCAAGGATCTTCCCATCCTCAACTGAAATGTGCGTCACCATGTACATTCTTGGTCATGTCAAAGAGGATGGGTCATTATATAATATCTAATTCATGACAACAAGGCGGAGGGTGCAGTGAGGGTCTCACCCTTACTCCCATCCGCTTATGCACGGAGCATTGTTTTACAGCATGCATGCTGCCTACTTGATGGTGTAGGTAGCAGGAGTTTTCAGGCGCACAAGGAATACCAGGTCAGGTAGTCAGTTGTTTGAATAGAATGTCAAAGTTTAGAACTTTTCATTGAAGGGTGTTTCCCAGTGAACGAGCATATTATAGTCTATGACATGATATACTCAGCTGTATTGCTGTTCCGACTAACAACCTAGGTATGCAGTAGGTGTCAGGTGCGCTGTATAGCGCTCATAGTGGGATTTATTCTTCCTTCCAATGCACAGAGACGTCATAGTAAGCCCAATGCCCGGTTCTCATTGTGAGATGGATACCCTATCTATAGCAAGGAAGATGAGATTTGAGAACTAGGAAGACGAAATACACGGATTGGGAAACTACAGGCTAGAAATAGCATGGAGCCAAGGTAATATGGTTGGGCGACGAGATTGTCTGGGTCTCAGTCGATTTGTGACGGTCTGGTCAAGAAGACACATGGCGCCTACCCCATACTCTGCAGGGCGGGGTACTCTGTTCTCTTTCTCTTCTCCCCTTTTCGTCTCAAAGAAGTACGGTAGGGATGGATAGACGAGGACGTCGTGTCTATGCCGTGACGTACGCCCTCATGGCGGCGACGGCGTCGCCGTCGTGGCTCTTGAGGAACTCGGTGGCGCGGGGCCTAGTCATGTCGAGCTGGTCAACGAGGAGGGCGACGTCGGCCGGGTCGACTTTCACGTTCCTGCGGGTCCCGGACCCGGAGCCCAGGCCACCGAGGTTCTTCATGGCCTTGGTGACGGCCTCGTGGTCGACGGCCGGGGCGGGCGTGGCGGCGGTGGCAGAGGCGGAGGAGGAGGAGTCGAGGTTGGCGAGGGCGGAGGCGGCCTTGCGGTCCTCGGCGGACTTGGCGGCGGTGTTGCGCTCGTCTTCTGTGTCGGCGGGGGTGGGCTGCTGGTCGGCCATGTTGGGTGGATTTCGGTGTGTTTGTGGCCTTTGAAGATTTGGGAGTTTAGGTTGTTGGAGGGAGTTGAGAGCTTGGAGGTGGGAGAGCTTCGGTGAGCTATGGTGGGGTTGATCTGCTGCTCCGTGCGCAGGGGAGAGTGACAGGGGGCCCTGGTGGGATTTTAGTGAGCGGCCGCACGGCTACCTATAATTCAATCTTGATCTCGACTTCGTCTCCATCAGCAACGACAGGAGTCATGTAGCCGAGTTCTATATGATTTATTCGAAGTGTATAATGTCCAAACAAGAAAAATTGCGATTAAAAAGTCAACAGAATCTCTCAATACCAGCATAGTTCTCGTTACGGCAGCTCTGGTGGTCGGATTTACACCTCGGGTATAGGGTAGTGGCTTCCTTAAGCTCAACTCTGTTGAGTCAGTCCAGGCAGAGTTCTCATTAAGAGCTCTTTAGATGAGTACGGATAAAAAAAAATACTGCACATAATTTAAACGAATATAATGACATATTCTTGTCCCACACAATGCACTAACCATTTCAATTGGACAGTACTGCCCTTCAATAGGACGGTGGTCACAATAGACGCCTCCACGGACCGCTTTGTCCCGCCTCCGACGACGCCCTGACTCACATCCCACTTTGCACCCAGTCATCATCCTCCGATCTCACCACCACCTGGCCTTCCCGCTCAATTGCAGCGAGAACAGGGCCATTGAGAAGAGACACCATCTCTCTCTCATTCTCCAGCCGCAGGTTGTCCCGTCTCACGGCACTGCATCCTAAATACCACCCCTGCCCGGGCTTGAACCACTCACCCTTCGTGAGGACCAGCCCTACCTTCAGAACCATCATGTCAGACTCAGCTGCCGCAGCCTCATCCTCCTGGGATCCAGCATCCTGGCGCTCAAAACCCATCAAGCAGGCCCCCGCCTACCCGGACCCCAGCAAATTGACGTCCGCCGTGGACGAGCTCAACCGCCTGCCCCCCATCGTCCACCCCAATGAGATCCAGCGCCTCAAGGCTCACCTGCGCGACGTCGCCGCGGGCAAGGCCTTCCTCCTCCAGGGCGGCGACTGCGCCGAGCTGTTCGACTACTGCGAGCAGAACGCCATAGAGTCCAAGATCAAGCTGCTGCTGCAGATGAGCCTGGTGCTGATCTGGGGCTCGGGCAAGCGCATCGTGCGTATTGGTCGCATGGCCGGCCAGTATGCGAAGCCGCGGTCCAGCCCGACGGAGATTGTGGATGGCAAGGAGCTTACCAGTTTCAGGGGAGATATCCTGAATGGGTTCCACGTTGATGAGCGTGAGCTGGATCCTCAGCGGCTGGTCAAGTATGAAAGCCCCTCTCACTCGTACAAGCTTGCGTCGATTTCTTTGTTCTTTTCTTTTCCTTGAAATAGGGAGACAAATATTTCCAGGGTGAAAGAAAAGGGGGAGATGAAGTGAAGTAGATCAAACAGCTAACCTTCTCCTAGGGCCTACCACTACTCCGCCGCCACCCTCAACTACATCCGCACCAGTATTGCGTCAGGTATCGCGGATCTTCACCGGTCCCTTGACTGGGGCCTGGGCCACGTCCAGGACCCAGAGCTCAAGGCCAAGTACTCGGCCATCGCGAGCAGCATCCAGAGCACCCTGCGCTTCCTCAAGGCCATCGAGTCCAGCCAGTCCGGCCTCGACTCGGTCGAGCTCTTCACCAGCCACGAGGGCCTCCTCCTCGAGTACGAGCAGGCCCTGACGCGCCTCATGGAGAACTCGTCCGTGCCCGCGGCGCCCTCGGCGGCACCCCGCAAGGCCTACTACGACACCTCAGCGCACTTCCTCTGGATCGGCGACCGCACGCGCCAGATCGACCACGCCCACGTCGAGTTCTTCCGCGGCATCGCCAACCCCATCGGCGTCAAGGTCGGGCCCTCGACCCCGCTCGCCGACATCCTCGACCTCCTCCGCACCCTCAACCCGGACAGGGAACCGGGCAAGGTCACCCTCATCACCCGCTACGGCGCCGGCAAGGTCCGCGACCTCCTGCCCCAGCACATCCGCGCCGTCGAGGACTCCGAGTACGCGCGCACAGTCGTCTGGCAGTGCGACCCCATGCACGGCAACACCCTCTCCACGCCCACGGGCATCAAGACCCGCCGCTTCTCAGACATCTACGCCGAGCTGCAGGACACCCTGCGCATCCACAAGGAGCAGGGCAGCCACCTCGGGGGGCTGCACCTCGAGCTGACCGGCGACGCCGTGACAGAGTGCCTCGGCGGGAGCGAGGGCCTGGTCGAGGATGACTTGTCTACCAACTATACCTCCTTCTGTGACCCGCGGCTGAACGAGAAGCAGGCGCTCGAGCTGGCGTTCTTGGTTGCTGATCACCTTGCGCAGGAGGGTGATGCCTAGATTGGGGCTGAGTGTTCATCCGAGTTGGATTTTCGTTTGAGTTGGAAAAAAAGAAAAGAAAAAGGACGTAACAAAAGTTGATTGGTTTTATGTATATAGTCCAGGAATGGGGTGAAAAAAGTGTGAATCTTGAAGAAGTTGGAAAATATCAGAAACTCTTAGGGAGGACATTTAACAGCAATATAGCCTGAGGAGAATCTAACAGGGTGAGAAATAGTAAAGCTATGAAAATTATCATCATTTTCCCACCTCTTTACAAATGTACAGACGAAGAAGAAAACTGAAAGATTGAGATCGAAGCTCCAACATAATATATTGTCGTAACCGTCATGCTATCATACTCGAGGTGGTTCCTTTCTAAATGGCTAGGCAAAGGTTCTCTCGTCTCATCCCATCTCTTCTTTCCCCACTCTCTCCTTCATTCTCCAAAAATAAATTTCATGTTTCTATCCCGTCATAACCTCCCTGACTCACCCCTCCTACCTTTCCCCTCGACCTAGGGGAGGGAGATGGTCTGGGCGACCTCGAACGTGTCGCCCTTGTCGAGCTGGTGCCAGCCGCCGACGGTGCCGGGCTCCACGCAGACGAGGTTCTTCCAGGCGTCCTTGGGCTCGAGGTCGGCGGTGGCCTTGGCCTTTTCTACCCAGGGGTTGAAGACGACGGCGTTCTCGAGGTTCTGGCGGACGATGCTGAATTTTGGCTTGCCGGCCTCGGTGATGACGAGGGGCTCGCTGGGGGGGATGGCGGGGGTGTAGATGCGGTCCGTCTCGCCGGAGAAGGTGACGGCGCCGGACTGGGCCTTGGTCTTGAGGCCGTCGACCTTGTCGATGTAGGAGGCGTCCTCCAGGCCGGTGACCTGGACGTCCTCGATGTTCTGGGGAGATTTGGAACGTGGTTAGCAAAAACCGTTGTGTGACCGGAGGAATCGGCGATCGGAATTGGGCAGGTGGGGGGAGGCGGGGGGGTTGTCTTACGTTGACCTTGAAGTATGTGTGCAGCAGCGTCTGGAACTCAAAGGAAGTCTCGCCGTCGTTGGAGATGACGAGGGTGGTGACGAGGTTCTTGGGCTCGAGGGTGACGCTGTAAAGCAGGGTGTACTTGTACGGCCAGAGGGCCTGGATGGTCTCGTCGACGTTGTCGGAGGACAGGCCAAAGTCGAGCTTGACGCCCGAGGTTGCGCCCTCGGAGGTCGACTTGCCCAGGAACTCCCAGCGCGAGTTTCGTGCGAAGCCGTGCTGGGGCAGCTTGGCGACGGGGGGGTGGTCAGAGGTGCCGAAAACCTAGATGAGAGTAATGAAACGAGGTCAGCCTTGTGCCTGCTTGGGGTTCTATGCGACCGGAAAGCAGGAAGGAAGTCGTACCGGGAAGACGAGCGGGATGCCGCCGCGCGCAGGGCCAGAGCCGTCGAGCTTGGCGGCGTCGCTCAGCCATAGCTTCTCATCGCCGGCTGCGTCCTTCCAGCTCAGGACGGTGGCGCCGTGGAGCAGGACGTCGATGCTCTCGCCGGTGGGGAGCTGTGCGGCGACTCTGGAGTTGTCACTTGAGACAGTGACTTGGGCTTGGGGCTCGGGGCCGGGCGTGGCGGGAAGGGTGGATGGCTTGTTGGCTCTGTTCATGGTGGCGGATGGCGGGGTGGATGTGAATGAGGTACGGGGAGGAAGCTAGTGAGTTGTGCGAGCCTCGTGGAGTGCCCTTGGGTGCAGGGAGTGTGATGCGGTTCGAGGAGGGGCTGATTGATGCCGGTCGTTTGCCTACTGTAACAGATGTGAGCTGGGCTGGGCGTGGGCGAAGCTGTTGAAGACGAAGGTGGTGATGGTGATAAGTGGAAGTGGATGCAGGGTAGCTCCGAGGGGTAATTAAGGTAAAGTGAGGCGAGGCACCAGAAGCGGTTGGATTTGGATTAGGCCAGAGTGGGGGATTGAGGATGATGGAGGATTGATTACTACCCATTACCGACCAGCTGTAGCACCGGCCTTACCTTAGGGAGGTAGGACTAACGTCGCCGTACGACAAATGTCCCGGTTTTGGGGCTATTTTTGGTAGCGTTCGTAATTGCTGCCAGAGCTCGGGCGGGGTCGTGATGCTTGCGGATGGATTTGCTCTCAGCCCAGCTGCAATGCGACGGTGCTGACGGGCAGTTCAATGCGATGCGGATGGGCAATGCGGACGAGTCTGCACACGAGTGAGGCTTGCTAGACACAGGAGACGAGTAGCGACGCCCGCGCGGGCTAGAAGATGAGACGTTTATATATCTTGTGTCAGCGGCTACTTGAAACCATCGCCACTCGCCCGTCCAAGAGGCGAGAGTGGCCATGTTTCAGGTCTCGGCCAAGCTTCAACAAGTCCCTTTTCCTGCCGTATGGCAACTTGTAGAACACTTAATGCGATCGCATGAGCAGGCAGAATCTTGGTTTATCTTGGTTTAACCCAGGCTGTCAGTTTCAGCAGATCTTGCCTCGTTAAGGCGGCGAACCGGGTCGCAGACCAGTTGCCTACTATGAACACTCCACTTCAAGTCTACGGGACTTCGGGATCCATGGCTTCACGGTGTTGCGCTGGGTTCCGTTGCGTGTGTTTTAAAGATCAAATGGTATATATTTAGGGAGTCTTCGTTGATTAAAGAAGACCCCTGGGTATCTATTCTCCCCTAGAAGGATTCGTTTATCGCCTTCCTCCCTCCCTCCTGGGTATATATGCTGTATTTTTGCCGGCCATCCCAGCCGTAAGTGTGTTTCCGACTGTTGGCCACCACGGGCCTCTGAAACCACCTCTCTGTCCCAACATAACCGAGGGCTCAACGCGCCGGGCGCTGAAGGTCCCCTCAAGAGCGTGAGCCGCATCTATGCAGAGAGCACACCCTTGCCGGCAGTTCCGTCATCGGAGCTATTGTTGTGGTGCTGCGCCTCAGGCTTTCCATCGGCCTCTTCGACGCTGATGAGCAGCTCGCCGTTCTTGCCATAGCGACGGGGCTCGATCCTGGCCTGCTCGACGACTGAGAAGGCACCGCCAAGACCCTTGACCTTCTGGAAGATGCTGTCCATCTCCTCGAGAGATCGATAGGCGGTCTCGGGGAAGAAGAAGTAGACGCAGGGGATGATGAGGAAGTTGATAACGGCGAAGATGGTGTAGGTGTGGTGCTTGATGTTCTGGAAGGAAACGGGAGTGACCATGACGACCTGCAGGCAGTTGGTGTTAGCTTTCTCGTATCGTGGAGCACATGGTGGTGAGATCATACCATAAAGTTGAAAATCCAGTTAGAAGAAGTGGAGAGGGCGTTAGCTGGGGCGCGAGTTCGAAGGGGGGTGATCTCAGCAGGGTACAGCCAGGTCATGCCCAACCAGCCAACAGCAAAGAAGGTGTTGAAGACGAAAAGGAAGACAATGCCGGCGATCTGGTAAGGCAGCTCGCCCGTGACCGAGTTTACACCAGCGAGGATGGCCATTGTAGCAGCCTGGCCAATGGAACCGAACAGCATGAGCTTGCGGCGACCGACACGCTCAACCAGGAAGACGGCAGGCCACGAGGCGATGAAATACTCGGTACCGTTGAGAGCGGCGAGAAGGCGGGACAAGTCGTGGCTCATACCAATATTCTTGTAGATCTCGGCGGCGTAGTAGGTAATGAGGTTGATACCGCAGATCTGCTGGAACATCTGGTTGATGAAGGCAAGAATGGTACGGTGCAGTGTACGGTTCTCGTCGCGGGCAAAAACCTCAGCGTATGAACCCTTGCTCATCTCCATGACGGTGTCCTTGATGGCCTTGTACTCGTTTTCGACATATTTGTCATCGGATTCCTTGTTGGCGATACTGGCAATGACATCCCGGGCCTCATCTTCGCGACCCTTGAGGATGAGCCAGCGGGGAGACTCGGGTAGGGACAGAACGAGCGCAAGAATAGGGAGACAGAAGAAGATCTGGAACGCAAGAGGGAATCTCCAGGCGACAGAACCGGGGGCAAAGGCCATTCCGTAGTCAATCCAGTAGGAGATCATGATTCCACCAGAAATCAGAGCGCCCTCGATCATGACCAGCTTGCCTCGTTTGTGCGCCGAGCATGTCTCAGACTGCCACATGGGGACGGTGGACGTGTTTCCACCGTTCCCTAGGCCTGTGATGATTCGACCGATGATGAAATGGGGCAGAGTGGTAGCAGAGGCCTGGAGAGCAGCACCGACGACCATGATGGCAGTACCGAGGAAGATCATCCTCCTGCGTCCGAGAGCGTTACCGATGAAGATTGTGATGATGGCACCAATGAAACATCCCAAGTTGTACGAAGCAACAGCGATACCCTGGTAGGTTGATCTGGCTGAGGCAGAAGCCGTCTCGTCGGCCATGTCGGGGTCAATGGTAGGAAACTGCTCCAGGAAGATGGGCAGGGTTAAAATGCCACCCATGACACCCTGATCTGTCGGCAGTGCTGGTCAGCGTCCGATACCCGTGGCGGAGAGGAGCAATTCTGGGCCAGGAGATGGCGAGACGTACCGTAACCAAAGAGCAAAAAGTCCATTCCGGCAATGGTACTGATGGCCCAGTTGAGGGACTTGCCCTTCATGCCAAGAAAGGTCTTGACCATGGTGGGCAGTGTTGGGACAGCGAAGCTTGTCCTGCTGTTCTCTGGGAAAGATGTTGATGAGAGGAGGAGGAGGTGGTGAAGTAAATTCCTGATTGAGTTCCCAGGACTTACAATTTAGGTTCGTTGAAGAACAAAAAGGGATTGGGGGGATGCACAGTCCGGCCAGAGACCTGGAATGCAAGGGGAGGGATCTTTATATGTCTCGAGACAACCGCACCACCAGGCCGGTCTGGCACAGGTTCGGACCAAACAACGGTGGCCAGAGCCATGGCCGTATCGACGGGGTTCACATGGGGATGATGACGAGGAGTGGATGCAGAAAGCCGGAAGCGCATGTGGAATATGGAGACGCGGCGGACCTACTTTTGTTTTGGTTTTAGGTCGAGTGTGAAGTCGAACGTCTTTTGTACGCTAATTGACGGCAGTGTGAGATGCCATTGAAAGCGGGAGCACATTAGATAATACGTCTGGCCGTCCCAGACACGGGCGTGGCGTGGGAAGCTCAGGCGTAGGTGTATGAGGGAGATGGATATATCGATGTAGGTCGACATCCTTAGCTCGACCTTCTTGGTTATCGTCTGCTCCCTATTAAGGCACACAGAGAGAATGAGAGATGCTCATGGACTGCAGCAAGAGTCGAGTCAAGAGCAACACAACATTGGCCGAATCTACATCCCAAGGTAAGCAAGTAGTATTCGCCAAGCCCACATGCGGTTCTTGTTCCCTGCCTGATCCTGGGCCTCTAGTTCGCAGAAGTGGATTCTGGCGCTGTTCCCATGGCAGAGTTTTCGCCCGTCTTCCCTCCTCCTCGGTGTGTCTCATGTGTGAATGTTGTTTTACGCATTGCCTGGGTATGCGCCGCAGATGACGGGCCTGGAGAGCAGTACGTCATTCGTGGAGATGGCCCTACGCTTGGATGCACCTTGGAGAGGAGCTGTCAGGATCCATTATGGGAACCAAAGACCCGTAATTCTTCTCCAGTCTGAAAGTACCATCCCAACAGGCCTGGGTGCTTTCAAGGTAGCCCTGTAGGTTGGAACCATATGCAGTGTGGTGGGCAATGTAACAGGCCCGGGTCCGGTCGACTCGTAGTACGGCGTCAAGTACACACACAGTGCACCGCGAGTGTCTCGGTCACTGTCCGCAAGAGGCTTCTTTCGGGGCTTGAGCATGTCTTAGCTAACAGGTGAAAATGGTCGCTCGCCTTTTGAACCCCGAGGCACATATCCAGTCAATGAGGCTAGCCTCGAAGACCTTGGGATCTAGAATGTAGATCTCAGACACTCTCCTGTCTCAAAGACAGGATCGTCTCACCTGGTATGACTAGTCAAATCTAAATCCCTTCCTACACTTTAGGACACGTCTGTTAATACATTCAACCGCCATTGAATTGCCTGTCTTTCTGGATGTGGATGTCCGTAGCCGTCCATCTCCCTGCCTCAGGGCTGAGACGGAGCCTACGGGCAGGCAGCAGCAATCAGAGCGATGCTATTGGGTTGGTGACGGCAGGATAATTAAGCGGCGTATGAAAACCGGGGCCTTGCTCGAGGTGCAATCACCGCGACCAGTTCCGCCAGATAGACGGACGTCCCTGGGGTGATCAGTCGCTGACTAGAGGGTGCCGTCCCTTGGAGTGAGGCGAGTCAGTGGCCGACGGAAGGACGAGAAAGGCAAGTCGCGAAGACGAGCATGCAATTCTCCTCATTAACTTAAGCATAACCGGCCGCTGAGGGCTCGAGGAGGGCCTGGACCTTCTAGGCCAGCACTCCGAGTCTGGGGGGATACGAGGCTTTTCCCCTCCCATTTCCCGCACCGCCTCTCGCTCAGCGTTAAGGTTATTTGGCATGAAGGAGAATGAGGAGACTCCATCTTGCAGGCTCTCTCCCCGGGGTCACTGTCACACCCCGCCATCTGCTACCCTCCTCCGCCTCCTCCTCAGCAACTTGATGCTATCGCCATCCACCCCGTGGACATAAGCACGAGGCCGATTGCCAGCCCGAGTGTCGATTGTTCCTCTTCCTCCTTCTCTGCCTCACACGTCGTCGGGGTTTTCAAGGCCAAGCGATGTGGGCATCCGACCCGGCAGTCGACCAACGATGATCGTTTCCTATCAGCGCCGCGGTGTGCATGAATGAGAAATCAGCAGGGTCTAAATGGCACAGGCTGTGCCGCTGTAGTTAGAATGGCTCACGGGACAAGCCCGAGTAGCCGTGTGGCACCTTGGCATATCGAAAATCGCGTGCAGGGTCCCGTCTTGGCCCTGAGCCTCAGCGACGACGGCTGCCTCTTGTCATGCTCATTTCTCGTAGTCTCGGAAAATGCCTCTCTGGGCTGTGTCTCGATTCACAACAAGGCCTGTTTCAAGCACTGTCCTTGTTCTGCTGCTTCATTAATCAATTGGGTGGCGACGATCACTGCACAATGCCACCCAAAATGAGGCGCACAGAAAATTCTGCTGTTTAATTTTATTTCGTCTATTTCTCGCGCACCTTCCTGTGGATGGGAAACATCATCACTCGATCCTTCCCTGACCGACGACGAACTTGACGTCATTCCACATCTGGCGGACCGATTCGACACCTTCAATTTTTCAGCCTCTGCATCCAACAGGAACAAGAGCAGATGAAGTGCTTTTGTTTGCCAATCGGAATATCAGCCCAGCTCGGCAAATCCGCCTGTGGCTTGACTGAGTCATTAGCTCTCCATTCGCATTGCCCAATTGAGGAACTTGGCATCCATCCAAGAAGTCAGATCGAAGCCATGATCGAACGAGTCCAACGCCACCATCATCATTGTCATTGCTCGGTACAAATGGCGCTATGGAAGATGGGTTTTCTCATCTTCCCCATCCGCTGAGGCATCCCTACATGATGCTTGGATGCTGCCTTTGTCTTGCATGGATGGACGTGATACACGCATGGAACCCTGCCCCTTCATTCCCTTCCGTCTAGGCAAATTCTCGGCTATCCATTTTACACAACTTTGCTCTCCGAATGCGTCCGTATAGTAGGAGCACGGATACCTGCTGATCAGCGCCTTCGTTGTATGTAAGGGCCGGCGCCCCTTGGAGATTGCCCGTTCCGGTTTGCAGCGCCCCGACTTTAGGAACATGGCTGCCGGGGCTGTGACCAAGCAGAGACATACCCCAAGATGGCATCCCGATCTCTCTCCGGACCATTGGACTAGCCCAGCCTGCTCCAGGTTTCTCCCCTCACTCCAACCCCAACAAGCACCAGCCGAAATCATGCTGCCATCTAGATCGGTCGAGAAGAGGAAGCAAAAGACGACCCATGCTGCAATGTCATGACAAGGCTTGAGGCCCGTGTCAAGTCTCTCATGTGTGGTCCATCCAATCCACTCACACCACCGAGCCTGCTCCACCCAATATAACATCAAAAGATCCGTCACGGCAAAAGATGCCGAACACAATGAATGAAAAAATCCGCTCCTGCAAAAGTCGGCGGTCACCCTTGCTTGCCCTTTCCCTTGGAAATCTCAGCCCTCGCCTTCGGCTTACTATAACAGGTAAGACGGTCCTGTGTGGCAGACAAATGACCACACATTCCACGGCAGCGGTCCAGTGTCCGAGCCAAGACCGTCTGCTTTCTGCGTCAAGCTGTAGGTTTCTCACACAGTACAGTACTTGCCGCACGCGATACGCCATTTAGCAACCGTCGTGCATTTGCGCGCACGACCTCATTTCCCAGGTTCGTTCCAGACCATCTTTCGGCCGGTGCTGACCACCCTCGTTCCTCCACCTTGTGTTCCCCGGCCTGATCTAACCCATGGGCAACGCCGCAATGGAGAGGCGGTTGACTGAATAGGCCTGGGGAACTTGGGGGAGGGGAACGGATCCTGGTTCATTGTGATAAGAGCGTATCGCATCAGAACTCGTCAACAGAAACTGTGACATAAGATATGAGATGAGATGTAGGCTCAATTCTCTTTCTGCAGGAAGGTTTGTACATGAACTATTTACTACATTCGCCATTTGGCATCGTATCAACTCGCCGTTCAACACGCCCCATCCGATGAGTCCATACACGGCATGTCTCTCCAGGGAACTCCAAACAATTCGGTGGTGAAAAAAGAGATATAAACAATATATGTAATAAAGAAACCAAAGTGCGTAGAGCTAATCACATGTGTTTATTCGTCCATGTCCAGATATGCAATTGTAAGAAACGGCCCCCCTTCCATATGTTTCCTCCTCTTTATCTTTGAGAAGCCGCATGCCCAAAAAAAAAAATGAAAATCTCATCCAAACGCCCCGAAAATGCCACTCCAACTCCGACGCTGAGTCTTGCAGTCGATTTGCTCTTTTTTTAATGCTCCCTTCTAGGCGCTTTGGGTATTATGTTTCGATGCTAATCACGATTGTCTCCCGCGCTCCTCTGCGGCGTAGAGTGCGCGCTTCATGTCCATGAACATGTCTTCGATGTTGTTCACCTCCCCTCGGGTCAGGGATGCGGTGCGCAGCAAGTCCAGACCGTTGCCAAGAGTCTCCATGATCGAGTCGGCTTTAGGCTCTTCAGTCTTGCTGATCTCGGCCGGGACTTCCTCTGCCGCTTCTTTCTCGCCGGACATCTTATCCGTGGATGTCACCTCGGTAGAGTCCTCGATGGTTGAAGGTACTTCCTTAGTGTGCCCGCCATCCTCGGATTGAGAAACAGCATTGGACTCGCTCAATAATTGCGACATCAATTCCTCGTCTGTGTCCTCTGCAGCCTGGGCCTCCTCGAGCTTGTTTGAGGCCTGGCTCATCGCCTCCTCTCTCTCCTTCTGCTCCCGCTCTTCCTTGCGCGCGCTTCTCCTAGTCCGGACGCCCACAGGTGTAGATGGGGCAGACCTCTTCTTAAGAGGTGGCAGTTGAACCTCGGGTTCCTCTTCAGCCTTCACTTCTATCGCCTCGGGCTGCTCTTGCTCTGCCTCTTCTTGTATGTCCTGTTGCTGCTCGCTTTGCTGCGAAACTGGAGCTTCTTGAGCTTCTTCCTCTTCCTTCTCTTCCTCGACCCGGGAGGTCATCGGAGTAGATGCCACTTCAACCGACTTGCGCTTCTTGCGATGGCCCGGAGGCCTTCTGCCACGCTTCCTCTTCCTCTTTTTGTCGCTGGCCTGGAGTTCTGCCCGATCGAGTCCCATTTCCAGAGGTGTTGACGGAATGACAGTCGGGGTGCCCTCTGCCATAGGGCTGTCGTCTGGTTCATTCTGCGTCTGGGCGGACTGGACCTGCTTGACGGGAGTGACTGCCTGGAACTCGCCAATGGCTGTCTTGGCTCGCTTCGACTCGATTTCGTCGATGAACTTCAGCATTTGACTCTCATCTCCATCGCTAAGGGCAAATGATACATCTGCTGCCGGCTTGTTTGCTGCCGCTGGCAATGCTCCGTCCGAACCCTTCTTTGCGTCCGTAGGCTCTTCCGCCTCAGCGTTAGGGGCCTCTGAGACATCGCCAGATTGCTTTTTGTGCTGCTCCGTGACGTCCTCCAAGACCTCTCGCCTCTTCGGGGTAGAGTCATTCTCAGCTGCATTCTTCTTTGCTGCCGCTGAGGATCGTCTGGTAGAGCGGGTAGTCATGCTTCTAGCTTTAGACTTCCGCTTCTCCTTGGGTTGAGTACTCTCGGCGGTCAGTACCACGGGCGAAACCCCAAGATCTTGAACCACTTGCTGGCGACTGGAAACCGGAGTGCCTGGAGGAGAGGAGAATTCCCACCCCTCCAGGGAACTTCCAGCACGTGAGCGAGACCGAATTTCGGACAACAACGGACAAGGGCGGGGCTCGATTGGTGAAGATGGAGGTTCGTTTGCCTCATCCAGAAGAATGACTTGACCGCGTCGAGGGGTCGGCGTTGAGCTGATAATCTCTTCATATGATGCTGCTTTCTGGGGTGTGGCATTCTCCACTGGTATCCCCCTGCTCGATGGGACCACGTCGTTGTTGCTTATCGCTTCCTCGTTATCCGTCGTTTCAACCTTGGATAGGTTAGATGACATGACTGTGTACAACCCTGCCTCTTCTGCTTGTCTTGCTCGTGTCTCCTTCTGTCTCTCCGTCAGGTGCTGAGACTCCTCGGGGACAGGGGAAGACGATGCAATAGGCTCGAATTGAATCTGCGAATTGTCGTGGCGGAGGCGAGGAGTGCTTGTTCGACTAGACCTTGTTACACGTTTCTTAGGTTTCGCTTGGTCTAAGTCTGGCGCCAGCTGCAACTGTCGCTTCCTGGTCACCCTGCTTTTGGATAGCTCGGGTAGGCTAGTTGGAACCATCGGCAACGGAGAGTGGCCCTCGTGAGTTACTCCTGATGATAGAGCAATCGGGCTTGGGGGCCCCTGTGAGGAAATGAACGAGGTGGCTTGTGCGCCAAACTCTCCACTTGACGGTACCTCCCCTGGGACGACGAGATCAGCCTTGGGCCGCAGAGAGGAGACGATCGATTTCAGACTGTCTGAGCACACCAGCTCCTCCTCATCCTTCACAATGACGTTCCAGGTTTCTACGGCGCTGTTCACGATAAAGGCATGTCTACTCTTGAAAGCTGCTTCCAGTGCACCCTCGACTTGGTCGAACTGGGTCTTGGTAAGCTTTTCATGCCGGCTCAACTCAGCACACAACTGGTTCCAGATTTTCCGTACCTACTCACGGGTTAGTCAATGGAAATGTAGCACAAAAAGAGCTAATTTTTAGTTTGACTTACAATAGTGCTCAGCGGAGATTCATCATGAGAAGGTAGCTGAGACTTCTCATCTTGGAACCAGGCTGACAACCCATCTTGAACTCTTGTAACGCATTCAAATCCCATCAGCGAAAATGAATCACCAATTATGAAGTTTACGGCAGTCAAAAACTCCGCGATCTGGCCTTCAGCATCAAGAGCAGCAAGGTTGTCGTAAAAGTATTTGAGTTCGAAGTTCAGAAGCTTGTAAAGATGATCATAGAGGTCCACGGAGTTTTTCGACATGGGGACGTCGCCCCAGAGTTTCCGTCGGACGACTTCAAGCGCCTTCTTGTCATGCGGAAATTTGACAGTCCCCAAGATAGCATTTATTGCCTTGATGTCTTTGGGGGACTGCTGTGGCAGCTTGCCCTGAACCTGGCCCAAAAGCACCTTGGCCAGTGGATCTGTCACAGTCAATGCACGACCGGCATCGCCAAGCTCAGCAGTGACATGCTTGGAAAAGGAATCCAAAAACGTCAACCAGTGCTCAATAGGGAGATTGGGGTATGATGAGAACCCAAGCTCCAGGTGGGACACAACTTCGCGATATTCTGGCCCAAGGATTTTGTCTGTGCTAGGGGGCCCTGCAGCAGCGCGTTCAGTGTATGATGAATGGAGAGATTGGGCGCCTAGAAGCCAGGGGGCAAATGGCGAAAGCGAATTTGAGGGCAGTAGTTGTAGAAGCTCGCGAGTAAGGTCCGCCCTGAACTTATCTGGCTTGCCAACAAGGAATAGGCTGAAGGCAGACAGGAAGAAATCTGCAAGGTGTTGATCGTCCGAAGCGCCTGCAGGAACAGCAGATAATATGGAGAAAAGATGAAGCAAGGAGTTCCGTACCAGACCCTTGGACTTTTCCGACCGGTCGGACCGTTGAGATGGGGTGGCAATTGGCTCAAAGGTATTTGCGACTGTCATCGACAACCTCTTCTCTGTGAATGGCAGGTGCCCTAGCCCGTTTATCAAGGTCTTGAGAAGATTCAGCACGCTTGGGTAGAACCTGGAAACTAGGATATCGTCGCCTTCTAGGCAGCCTTGAGACCAAATACGAGATACTAAGCCAAGAGCGCTGGCCATGAACTTTGCCGTGTCCTCGGAGACTTTGATATCTTTGGCTGAAGCAGCGGCGATCGATCCCACCAATGCTTGCCATAGTCTGTATGGCAAACTCTCCATATTCGCCATATCCAGAAGCTTCTTTTCTAACAAGGGCCCCACAAGCCTGAAGATTCTATCGGAATTCTTCCTAATCCATTTAGAATCAATGGAGGGCAGCTCGTCTGGCTTGACTGGCGGTAGATCCATGATGCGGTCCTCCCTCCACACAACCGGCGTCGACACGTCTAGCAAGCCAATGAGAATCCGTGATGCCTGCAAAAGATCATCTGGCCGCACTTCACGGGCGCCATCTAATCCGGCCAGCTGCGATATAAAGGGGTGCAGCGCACTGTCCCAAAACATTTCTGTTGGTGCAATCCTGTCGTGTCCGGGGCGAAGTCCATAGTAGCAGAGTGTGCAGAAAACCGAAATCACCGTCTTCCGCAACTTCACATTCTCCTCGAGTTGCTTTGCGGTGGCCTTCCGTCGGATTTGACTCAGTAGAGGCTGGCACAGGGTGCCTAGTAACTTTGGTGTTGCTCGGTTATCGTGGAGGGAGAGATAAATGTATCTACTCCAAGCATAGTTTGCCTCGATTTTAGTCCTAGTGTCGGAAGAATTGAAGGCGGATTGAATAAGAGCGAACCAAGCCCCATAGTCCTCCCATCTTTCAAGAGGGCATCGGAG
Organism: Clonostachys rosea; assembly: GCA_026958235.1. Taxonomy (NCBI): domain Eukaryota; kingdom Fungi; phylum Ascomycota; class Sordariomycetes; order Hypocreales; family Bionectriaceae; genus Clonostachys; species Clonostachys rosea. Next base: position 2,473,921 of record CP110208.1, read on the forward strand.
GCATAAAATAACAACGCTCCAAACTTGTGGCACAGTGGCTGAAAACTGCCTATCCTTGACCATCTCTTGAAGGCGCCGGATGTAAAAATCGGAATATCTTTGGTCCTCATTGGTAGTCTGAAGTATTTCGATCACTTTTCGAAACAGCTGGTTTCCGGTCCGCAGCGTATAACCCGCCTCCATACCCAGGTTGATTGCCTGCGTCTGGATATCGCGAATAGTACTAAGCATGTCAGTGAACATGTCCTTTAGCCAATCCGAATGCGCCAGCATGTGCACCCGCGATTGCTTGACCAGTCGTCGATAAATTTGGATGCGACTCATGACAATACTTTTGCCCATTAAATGATTCTCTATCTTGTGCAATGATGCCACAAGTCGTCCGACCCGGTCAAGCGTCATCACCTTGGCCGAGAAATTCTGGAAAGCAACGACCTGCATCAAATGACGAGCCACATCCTTTGATAACGTGGGATCCTCAAAACAGCGAATAGAGTGGTCGATAATGAAGACGGCGAAGTCGGATGTGATGGTAGAAGCGATAGCGGGAAAGTGTAGAAAGGTGGCAAGGAGACCAAGGGCATGGTTCACAAGAGTCGTATCGGGGGAGCCATCTTCCTTCTTGGAGGTAATGTCACGCTGGATAAATTGCATGAGCAAGCTCATTTTATCCTGCAGCGCAACTCTATCGGGAAGATTGTTGGAAGTCTTCAATGCTCGGCTAAGCATCATGTAGGCATCTCGTCTAAAGTCGCGGTCGGCACCGGCAAGTTGTTTGATGGTGGAGTCGAGCATCTCTGTGATACTGGCCTGTCCAAGCGAACCATCCAAACTGCCGTCCCAGGATGATGCGAAGATGTTGGATGATGGTGTTTGTTTCAGAATGCCTTTGATCGGTTTTGACGATGCTGATGACGGAGCAGACAATGGGGAGGATTTCCGTGGCCTGTCTTTGTTGTAGTCGGGTGGCTCTTGGTAGTCGGTGTGCGTTGACCACTCCACGCGTTTAGCAGCCTGGCTTGACCGATTCGAATTCGCAGTCGCTGACGGGGAAGGAGATATCGCTGTTGGCGGAGTGTGGAGGCTAGCTCGGGGTTGAAGCCCAGGTGATTGACCAGCAAGTGACTTCAGGCCCAGATCCAGGGCGCCTTCACGTCGGTGAAGATCGCGAGGAGGCGTCGGTGGCCGAGGCAGTAGCGATTCGATGACTGTAGGGCCTGATGCTGAAGATGCCATGACTGCGGCCAAACAGTGAATGGCAATCTTGGTCAGCTAGGTAAGTGTGACAGAAAATTTCGAGAGCATTTAGATCAAGTATCGTTCTTGGATCGAATTGGCAAACATCAGATATCCAAGTGGATCATTCCGACGAGGAGAAGGTCAGATACAAAAAGCAGTTGAAAGGTACGATTAAGGGTTGTCGGCAATTGGACCGGAATCTGGACGCAGATTTGGCGTGCCCACTCTTCATCTCATCTCAAAAAGCGCCAACCTCTTTCTCAACGCGACCGTTTCACGAAGCACGCGTTAAGAGCTTGACTAGCGCGAACAGCTTTCAGCTACTGTGGCGAGTGCATGTGGCTGGGGCTTCTTATCCGCATATTACTAATCAATTGTGGCAAATCATGTACCTGCAGCGAAAGTGCCCGCTCCACCCTGCACGTGGATTCCGTCGCAATGAGAGCGCGCTAGAGTTCCAACAAGATCGCGTCGCAACTGGAGCAAGGTCTCTCACGCGTTCATCACACATGCCTACTCTCACAGAACTCGGGCATAGCAAGGGCAACGTTCATTGTTGAATATTTGCCTTTTTGTGTGACAATTTTCCTTCTCCCTCATGCCTTCCTCTCTTTACTTTGACAAGGCCAAACGATCCAACTACGTGTGACGTTGTTGAAAAGACTACCTATTCAGAATTGAATGAGATTTGAAGTCAGTTGCGCAGCCCCGAAATCAAAAGTGAAGGTGCATTTTTTCCCTTAAAAATTATCACCTAGCCGCAGCTCGCAACAACCCTTCCCAATTCTCAGCTCACCTCGTCTTCATCCACAAACCACACTTGCAACTTTCATCCCACACTCCAGCATTCGTAACATTTCCACCTCACATTATCGCAAAACCAGCATCAACATTTGGCTTGGTCCCCGATAATTCCTCTGGAATTGTGATTCTCCTCCAGATGGCTCAAACTGTGTTCATCGGCAGGGAGCTTGAAGTTCCAGCCGATGAATTTGTACCGTACGAACGCGCCATCGTAGAAGTGTCTCTCTCTTGTTCTCCGCTAACATTCAATCAGTTTCGCCGCCGGCAGCCAGATAAACCCAGCAGAGGACCTGGACATGTTCCTCCATCTGTCAGATTCTGGAAGCTCAACAGCAAGCACTAAATCGCCACTTGACGAGAGTCGGCAAACCAGCCCTGCAGCTCTCCCTTCCTCAGTGGAGCCAGTGATTGCTGCATCCGAAAAGAGTGATCAGGGTGAAGAATCTATCAAGCCAGCCGAGCCCACCCCGGCTCGGAAATCCGCCAAAAAAATGAAGGCTACCAAAGAAGTTAAGACGCCGTCGAAGGCGTCACAGCGTCGAAATCGCCGGACACAGATGGAGATTTATGGCACCGGGGCTCCGCGACGCTCGGGCAGAGTGCCACCTACAGCTCCTGTTCAGACTTCCAGAGCAGCCACTAAGAAGACAAGTGTCTCCAAGGCAGACACCTCGAAGAAACGTGGTCGGAAGAAGGCGCAAGCAGGCGCAAAGCAGCAAACCCCAAAGTCGGGCCAACAGTGGGAGGTTGAATCTATTGTCGACTCACAGATCGATGCAGACACGATGGAACACTTCTATAAGGTGAAGTGGAAGGGATACTCAAGCAAGGAGAACACTTGGGAGCCAAAGTCGAATCTTGTAGGCTGCCAGGATGTCCTGAAGGAGTACGAGCGGCAAAAGAAGAAGAAGAAATAGTCACTATCATCGGCATGGAGGCGCAGTATACGTCCTGGGCGCCACTCTTAGGATTGGAGAGGAATCGGTTGTTTTTTTTTTCACTATCTTCGTTTTTGTCGTATACTAATTAAGTCAGCCAAATAGGGCTGTCGTCGCTGCTATCCAGTCAAGTACGCCTTTAGACAGATAGCCATTTTCGAGTTCAATTGCGTAAAAATGACACAAAGCCCGTTGCCGCTCCCAGAAGTGGAAGGAAGCTTCGAGTGATGTTCAAAAAGCTCCATTTCTGAATGAGCTCTGATAGTGTCGCCTGCGACAAAACCGACTGGCCGCTAACAGCAGCCAACAAAGTGTTGTTGGTGGGAGTCATGAATACAATCGTGAAAGGCACAATCGAAACGACCAAAGCAGCAGCTGTGAGATATCCCTTCCAGCTTGCACCACGGCTATGCGAGTCATATGCAGCGTAGGCATAGGCGAGAGCAACCGTGCCAGCAACCTTGGGCATTGCAGCCATGCCTCTGGTGAACATGCCGTGCCAGATCTCCAGTGCAGATTGAGGGATGCTCTGCGCCGTGGGCATCCCGATGATAGAAAAGTTCGCAATTGTACCTTGAAAGACAAATTAATGACAGGGAACAAGCAAAGAAGAAAAAATCGTAGACATACCGGATAGCCATCCAGCGCCGATGACGCCGGTGGCCACGGCGGCGAGAGCGCCTGGGGGAGGAGTAGCGACAAATGACATTATTGCAAGGGACAATGAGCCAAAAGGGTATTGATGGTATGATGTTATTGCGTGATTTAGGTCTTGGAATATCTGAATTTCACGAGCAAAGGCAATTCTATCCTTTTATACTACCCCTCGGCCATCTGCGTCATTGTGACTTTTGTCCGGCACCGTACGTTGGACCAACGGAATGCGGCCGGACATTTCCCAATTCCGTTCACCGCGATGAGTCCGCCGTTGCATCCACCAGCCCATCCAGAACCACATGAATCGGACAATTCCCATCGAGCTGTATGAAGATCTACTGGTTCATCCCTGCCCTCTCCATTCGATACAAAGCCAGGCAGACCCCACTCCCATCTGCCATCAATCACTGTAGAGGCCGCTTTGCTGCATACCCATACAAGGTCTCCATCGCTGTCGGATCGTGTATATCCTGTTCCTCCCAGATCTTAACCAGGGGCATGCCGACCTTGTCCAGCACCCTTTGGCTACCCTGATTAGTCGTGACTGTCACTGCAATCAGACGCTCCTCTGCCCTCATATCGTTTGTCTCCCTTGCCTCTGGAACGGTGCTCTTCTCGACCTCGACCTCTACTTCTTCCCTTGGCAAAGCCCACCACATGTCGAGAAATGCTTTCACAAATTCCGTCGCATATCCCTTACCCCAGGCCTCCTTTCGGAACATGTAGCCAAAGACTGGCCACCCGAGCTCACCCTTCCTCATGAAAGAGCCTCCCGCGCCGATGAATTGGCCAGTCTCTGCAACGCAGATGGCGCAGTCAAAGTTGGAGATGTCGTGCGGGGGCATCTTGAGAGCAAGAATCTTCTCAGTGGCCGCAATGTCTGCGTCGGGGACGCCCTGCATGGTCCATTGCATGACCTCAGGCTGTGATCGCAATTCGTTCAACCCTACGATGTCGGCTGTTTCGAACGGCCGGATTACCAAGCGAGCACTCCTCACCTCGGGACGTTCCTTGAGAGATGGGAACGGCTGTTTGGGGAGCGTCGTTTTTACCACGACCCATTCACGGGCAGTGGGAGCAGGAGCAGCCATGTCCGTGTTCAAGATGTCTGATGGGAGCGAGGATAACGGAGTGATGATCAGAGACCTTTAGGGTAGGTAGACGTGTGATGCTGCCTGCTCCGCAATGGCGAGTTTTCTTCAGCTGGCTGGTAATACTCGTCTGGTTCTACGGTTACAGGATCTGGGACTGACTGCCGAGACGGTGGAGGGACTTTAAGTCACGATCTGTCCACGGCCAATGAGTCATACTCGGCGAGCGACATCTTGACCTTCACACGACTAAGCTTTACGTGATGCCTGTCACCCCGAGGTTTTTGCCAGGGCAAAGAAGTGCCGTGCTGTGCCGGTCATGTCCGTCATTATGTGGGGTCCACTCTGAACTCAACGCTCGGACGAACCACCACCACCACAATTCACCCCCGCCAGGCGCATCAAATTATCTGATCGTGAATGGTCTCCTCCTCCGCGCTTGCAAGGGGCAGGATTGAACCCTGATTAGCCAATCAATCGACTGCCGAACCCGACCTCACCTATGTTCTCGTGCTACGAACTGCGCCCATCATGAGCGATGAGAAGAGACCCAAGGTCCTGAGCTGCGTGAGCTGCCGACAGCGCAAAATCAAATGCGACAAAGTCGCCCCTGTCTGCACTCAGTGCTTGGGCGCCAATACCGAGTGCGAATATCCTTCGAGGAAACCTACACGACGAGCCCACCGACCGCGGCAGAGCGAGCTGCTTGATCGCATCAGCCGCCTGGAGAAGATTGTGGGAAAGGCGAACCCCGCCAAGTTGAAGGAAGTCAATGCGGCTCTTGCTGGTCATGCTGCTCCGACCCAATCGACTAGCAAAAAGGCCACGGCGGATGTGCCGGAGCCAGCGACAGAGCCGTCACCAGTCTTGGATAGGGAGATATCGACCGACATTGCCGATACAGCCTCGCGTTACCTAAGTGTTGAATTCTGGGGACATCTCTGTGAGGAGGTTGAGGGCATCAAGCATGCTCTTGACGAACCTTCGGAAGCCGATGATGACGATGACGAGGGCGACGACGCCTCGCCCGAGTCGCGAGAGACCAGCTACTGGGACGGGGCCGCCAACCACCCTTCAGGGTTTCTCTTTGGGAATCCGAGTTACCACGAGCGCGACCAGCCATCCCATCCGCCCCGAGATATGCTGCTCCGAATGTGGTCGATATACCTCCGTAACGTTGACCCCCTCATGAAGTTTCTCCATCGGCCGTCTCTCACCGAGGAGATTCAACTTTTTGCCAACTCCTCTTCACGAACCATATCCCCTTCAAAGCATGCTCTCCTCTTCTGCATATATTTTGCAGCCGTAACGTCTCTAAGCGATGAAGCCTGCTTCGTACAGCTTGGCCAGCGGAAAAGTGAACTCGCCTCCAAATACCGTATGCATGCCGAGCGGGCTCTCGCTGCGGCTGACTACCTCGCCAACCCTAATCTGACCCTTGTCCAAGCTGTAACCATCTATGTTGTACGTTCTGTCCCACTCTCTTCTCTGTGAACTGTACACTTAAACCTTTCCTCATCAATGGCTTCAATTGAGTTCTTTGGTTAACATTGCACCCTAATTAGACGATGCTCCGCAGCTATGAGCTTAGCCGCTCCGTCTGGGTTCTCACTTCTATGGTTGTTCGCCTAGGACAGACCCTGAACCTTCATCGCGATGGTGACGGTCACAATTTCCCTCCATTTGAAGCTGAGATGAGACGTCGCCTTTGGTATTTCATCGTCGTTCTCGACATCCGCGGTGCTGAAGACCGTGGCTCTGATTCTATTCTCAACAAGAACTCATACAATACGATTCTACCAACCAATCTCGACGATGAGCTTTTCGGTCCAAACATGACGGGGCCAATTGCACCCCAGCCAAGCCCCGCAGAGAATATCTTTTCAATATGTACTGCCCGATGCTCATCTACCTTTGGATACATTGCCCACCCACAGGCTGCCGAAGTGGCAGCCTCCGAGAAGCCCCTGCATACGGAAGAGGAACTTATCAACCATGTCCGCTCTCTCGAGGACGCTTTTATACACACTGCAAACCCATCTAATATCGTCTCGGTGTACGCTTCCGAGGTGGCACGGATTGTCATACTAAAATTCTGGCTCATTGTCCAATATCCCTTCTCCGCCAAGCCCACCATCATCCCCCTGCGGGCTTCGCGGGAGACGATGCTCCGCACGGCCATCTCCGTCATGGAACTCGTCGAGGCAATGACGGGCGGGTTTTGGGCAGACCGCTTCGCATGGTGGACGAGAGGCTACATGCAATGGCACCCCCTGGCCGTGGCCCTCGCCGAGCTGTGCATCCAAACCGAGGGCGAGCTCGCCGACAAGGCGTGGACCGTCATCGACCGCGTATTCTCTACTTGGAAGCACTCGGTTGCAGATTCGTCCAAGGGCTCGCTGTGGCGTCCGATTCGGAAACTGCACAGGAAGGCCAAGGAGGCCCGGGCCGGTTCGATGATGAAGGATTTGCAGATTGCCGATGCTCAGCCCCCGCAGTCGGCCCATATAGCACAGAACAACTCTGGGATGGGATCGCTACTCCCGTTACATCTGGAGATGGATCCCAAGGTGCCGATGGATCTCGCGCCCACGCCGGGCCACACAACCACGCAGGACCCGAACATGGACCCGTCGTCCCTGTTCGAATATTTGTTGGAGCCGACGGACCTATGCTTTGACCAAAGTCTTGGGAATGAGATGAATTTTGATATGGGTCCTTGGAATGATTTCCTTGATGATACCAACAAGGAGAACTCGCCGGACAGTGGTACTGGCGAGTCTACGTATTCATGATGATGGTAAGGGTTGTACATATACACCTCCCCACTATAGTTAATATAAAAAAATATCCATGTCACATATGGGTCGATTATTGATGCGGTACATCCTGTCACATGTGCGAAGAGAACAATCAATTGCTGCTAAAAAGTTTTTGGTTTTTCATTCGTAGCCCATGTTACCAGGCCAATGCAGTTGATATTTCCGTAATCCGTAGTTAACACCCGCAAAGCCAGCCCTACCCTGCTCAGTACCCGAAAAAAATCTAAGCGAAAGTGGAAGGTCGCTTTGCGCTGAAGACCTTCTTGCTGGTGAGCTGGGAGGTGCGGTGGGGGAGAGGGAACTTGAGATCCTTGGTGATCAGCTGGCGGATGTAAGGACGCTTGATGTCCTCGGTCTTCTCGATCTCGACGACGCGGAGAATCTAGATATCGCCTGTCAGTATTTCTGCTCCATGTCGATTCACAATTCGGCCGGCCTTGACTAAAAACCATAGGGCGGTCTTGACTGGGTTGACGTACGTGGATGGACCTGAAGCGGGCACGGTGGCGAGCGGCCATGTCGGAGTAGAGGGACTCGACGGCATCAGTGCGGGAGACCTCACGGTACTCCTTGTACATGTTGTGGGTGCCGGAGCGGGAGTCGTAGCGGATCCAGATGCCGAAGTTCTTGACCTTCTGGGGGTGCTTCTCGTGGACCTAATTTGGCAAGTGTGAGCACAGAGGCAAGGCCAACAAGAGGAGAAACAATTCTTGGAGAATACATACAGCCTTGACGCTGACGATCTCACCGGTGGCCTTCTTGACCTTCTTGAGACCGCGCAAGAAGTACCAGAAACGGGACTTGGCGACCGTCTCGTTGGGAGCGAAGATGGTCATGCGGTACAGAGAGGGAGAGGGGTTAGCCTCTGTGGGCAGATGGCGCCCAATGACCTCGTATTCCTGGAGACGACCTGAGGAAAAGCCTGTTAGCACCAGTACATTCTCGCTCGTTTGGTGTTCAATCCCAGGAAGAATCCATGGCAGGCGTGTGTCGACAGAGCGGCCAGATATCGCAGGGTCGAAATTGGGGTTGAGGATGTTCAGGTCATATGCTGAACCGAAATTGTTGTCGAGTTAAATTTTCTCGGTCCTCCCCTTCGATACACAGCCGTTCCCAACAAGCAGATTGGCCTCAAGAGTGAATCCATGCTGGAGGAAATTTGCAATTGCGTCGTCGTGGTCGGGTCGCGAACGGGATAATCCAGGAATGAACTGTGAAAAAGCAGATAGAACTTACCCATCTGAAGTATTCGTTAGTATTCGATTGATTAATATCAAGACCTTGATTGTTACTTACTTTAACGGCGGATTATGTCGTCAACTGCTGGTTAGTTGTTGATGTCCGAAGTTGGAAGATTCGCTGGGAAATTTTTGTGTGCGATGATGGAGAGGGCTAGCCAAGTGGTGGGCTGCAGGGCTTCAGTCCCGCCAATGATTGGCTCCGACCTGGATCCACCGCCCTTCCAGTCACGTGCGATACACTTCTGAGCTGCGAGCCAAATTCCATTTTCTTTCTTGTGGGGCCGCTCTTGCCCAAAATTTGTAGGCCAATCAGCGCTGCCCCTACGCCAAGGACGAGACTGGAGGTACGTACCCTTTGTCTAGGTGAGCTCCATCAACGCAAGTCGGTACTTGGAGCTTGTATCTTAGATTTCCAAGAATGAAACGACTGTAAGATCCAAAACTCCTTTGGCCTCTGACCTAGTGATCTGTATCGCGGAATCAACGGCAGCTTGAAGCTTGCAGAGGATTTGGAAAGGCATCGGCTCACCCCGCTCTTTTATCAGCAAACATCTAGGATCCAATCCATTTCCTACATCTTCTGGAGTTCAAGATCACGTTCACTTCACGTCTATCGCCGTTCTCAATCTCACTCTCCACTTCGTAAATCATGAATGAGCTCTTTGATACTTTCGCCAAAGCTCATGCGGCTCACAATGGCTACATGATCGCTCAGACACTGTCACCTGTGCCTCCCGCCAACCAACCACATATGTTGAGCTCCGTCTGGCAGAGTGCCAACCACCAAAGTGTTCAAGGGACCATTAAACACTTTATTAAGAAAAGTGCAAGCGCATCTTATCACAGCAGCTTAGATAATACCGAGCTGAATGGCTGGGTTGAGGTGTACACGGCCTACTGGAAGGCTATTGGTGAGATTTTGGCTGGCGAAAGTGGCAAGGTGAGTTCTCAGCCTCCCCCGCGCTCTAACAACACAGAGCTGACACTCCTAAAAGTCTTCCTGGACCAAGGTCTATGATGCTTGGAAGGATCTGACTTCTATGCTCATTCGGGGATACAATAACCATGGATTTCAAGCTTGGACAATACCGAGCCTTTACATGGTTGGTAAGTATCTGAGGCTCTTTGCTATTAAATCAGACGAAGAGCGCAGTCGGAATTCGAGCCGCTCTCAAGCTGGTACAACCATCATACAGGATGATTTCGATGCCGATGCCGACAAACAAAGTCAGCTTAGGGACTGCGAGCAGCATCTAAAGCGAATCTTCACACTGTGTTTGACCGACAGGTGAGTACTCTCTTACAAAGTACATGCCCATGACACTGATGCATTTCCTATAGAGCACCCTTAGAAGAATCAAGAAAATGGGGCATTTACTTCGTGATCAACATACTCTTCAAGACATATTTCAAGCTTAATTCAGCCTCACTCTCTCGCACAATCCTCACCAGTCTCAAAGCGTTCAATGACCGGGGTGACATGCCTCCATTGGAGTCATTCCCAAAATCCCAGCGGGTCACTTTTAAATACTACGAGGGTGTGTTGTTCTTCTTGGAAGAGAACTATGTCGAGGTTTGTGGTCACCAAGCGCTGTTACCAATGTGCTACCAGGTCATGCTAATTGGTCATTGACAGGCCAATAAGCATCTCACAGAGGCCTGGCTTCTTTGCCCTCGAAGCTCTAAGGCAAATATCGAGTGAGTCACTGATATCTCAGAATTCAATAACCGGACTCTTTTGGAAAGGACTTGACGGCTGACTGCTATAGGCGAATCTTGATATATCTAATCCCCTGTCGGCTGCTAACGAGTCACGTTCTGCCAACTAAAAAGCTTCTTGAACCATACCCCCGGCTGCAAGAGCTATTCTTACCTATCGCACAATGTATAAGACGAGGGGATTTACGGTCATTTGACCTGGCGCTTCAGAAAGGAGAGGACGAGTTTGTCAAAAGGCGCATATACTTGACCTTGGAGCGCGGGCGTGACATTGCTCTGCGCAACCTCCTGCGCAAGGTGTTTGTTAATGGAGGGTTCGAAGAGCCCAAAGAGGGAAACGCAGCACCAGTGAGGCGCACCCGTGTGCCTCTAGCCGAGTTCCAAACTGCCATCAGCATGGGCAGCGGCGGCGAGACAGTCGACCCCGATGAGGTTGAGTGTTTGCTGGCCAACATGATCTATAAGGTAAGATGAACCTGCGACGCGGGTGCGCATGCCACGTCATAAGAGGGCGTTGTGTTATCATCAAGGCAATCGTGGGATTCGTGGCCACCCGCCTGCCGCAACCTACCATGTAAATGCTGGCAGGAAGAGGCAACAAACCGCCTTACGTCCTCCATTCGCGCATCCTATGACTCTTCTATGACTGGTTTTTATTTTTATTTTATTTTGGGGGGGAACATGTGACTAATACTGTGCACCTTATTTTTTAGGATCTTATGAAGGGCTATATCGCGCGGGAACGAGGGATCATCGTATTATCAAAGAAGGGTGCCTTTCCCGGCACTGGAGTATGACCTGGTCGCAAATATGCACGAGCCCGAAACTTTCCGTGATTGGAACCTCTCCGGCGGCCGCTTTAATGGATTATCTCAGAAACGGGGAGGGGCATCACAAACTTTGAGAGTCACATCAGTGTGATGGAACTGCAGTTGGTTGGGCACCAGGGCGTGAAGATAGCGACAAGCGAAGTTGTATCACATTAGGACTTGCTCAGCTCGATGCTGCCCCTGCGTTCTCATAGCTGAAAATAATTCCTTTTTTCCATTAGTCTCCCAGTGTGGCAATGGAAGTCCCAACCCCTCACTGTCCGGTGCTGAGCCTGTGCTTCGAGTAACTCGGCATACATCATCATAGGGGACAAGGCGTGCTTTTCGGGTACGGATGCAGTGTTTTTCCAAACTGAAGATCGGCTCTTACGGGGGCAGGCAATTAATTTATCGTTCACGTAAGTCCCAGGTTGCCAAGGTGGGATTCACGCTCTCAGGATGCCTGAGGTGGTTATCAGTCCGCTCAGGCCTCCCCCCCTCTTCGCCTCCCAATGCAAGAAACACCCGGCTCAAAACCGAACTCAGTTTCACGCCAAACAAGGGTCCTAGCGTTCCGCCCTGTCTTGGCAAGGCCGATATGGTTTGCAGAGGCACCGATGTATGGGGTCATGTCACTTTTCACGGTCGTCCCAGCCCGATATCCCTGCACGCTACTCATTATTCGGAATCCGTCCATGGGAAACCAACTCCAGAAAAAAGACAATTATAATGCAAAGGTGACGTTTTTTTTAAATTAGAATAAAGCAGTGTTTCCGTATGTCTATTTCCGTCAGTAGCAGTCTCTCCCACTCTTCGTCATGATTTCTGGGGCCGCATTTGCCAAATTATTCATGGTACCCAGAAGAATTGCTTTGATAGCACCAAACCCGTGCGCCAGAGAAAAGATAAACCCCGTTCGCCTCACCAAATACTTATACATGGATGGTAGTATAGTCAGAAAAGAAAGGGAAAATCGAAAGACAAAGGAAAGAAAAAAACAAGTAAAAGTAACAGGAAAAAAATACAGTTCTTCATCAACGCTGTTAATGACCGTGAATCTTTTTGTGCTTTTTGGTTGGGTGTGTAAAAGCTCGAATAGGAAACCCGGCAGGAATTAAATCACATCATCATAACAAGCCGGGACTCGGCGATTGTTAAATATGACGGTTGGAGCGGGGGGGGCTTTTGCCAAAGGTCAGTCGATGCATGTCATATGAGTGCATGAGGCGTAAAGTACGTACGAAGAAGAGGAGGAGATGTCGTCGACATGGTTGCTCAAAGCCACAAAGAGATCAAAGAACAGTTGGCTTCCGCCGTTGTACATCTCAAGTTGCATCGTGCCACTGCGCTTGAAAGTGCTGCGCGAGCGGATGATGAGTGCAAGATAATGAGCCCTGAGTTTAGAGTCATTGTCGGGAGTGTTCGCGTATGCATATCTGGCCGAGGCAAGAATAGTGCTACACTGTATTCCGGACTCTGATGCCGTGTTAGAAACAAATGTAGATGGGGCGATGAGGTTAGGAATTACTTACGGAGACCTTGCTTCCGAAGAGCCAGCTTCTTCAGCTCACTCAGTCCATACTTCTCTGCAGTACAATAGATGACAGTATCCTTGAGAAGATCGCCATCGATACCGTGAAGATAGATGGTGCTTTCGACAGCCCGGCGATCATCATCCGACTCCAGCTCATAAGAGTTTCTGCGCTTGACGAGGCGAGGGAAGTAGTCGCCCTTGTATAGGTACTCGAGGACCGAGCTAAAAATCTCCGGCTCCTCCTCAGGAAGTGCGATTCTCTTCGTCGCCGGGTCCATGTACCCGTTTCGAAGTGCGGTGGCAAAGTATGGGCTTGCGCAAAGGATGTCTTCGTGGGCGGCGAAAAGACGTTGCTCGGCTCCAACGACAAGAGTGACGATCGACGAAGACGAACCACTGCGAAAAAGTTTATTAGTTATTGATAAAAATGATGGAGGATAAAGATCAAATCAACTCACTTGCTCATAATAGTGTCCTCAGTGGCTGAAGTAGAAGCAGTCGTAGGTCTGCGTTGGCGGGACTCATGGCGGCGCTTTGAAACACCGCTATCCTTACTGAAAGACGAACTAGACTTGTTCACCTTGCTCGATTTGTGGCCTTTGGAGAAGCTCCCGCTCACGGACTGTCGTCGACTGCTGGTGAACATGATGAAAGGATGGCGGGTGGAATCGGGTATGCGTTTAGAGTGGCGAAAAGCAAAGCAAACTTGGCGGATTTGGGTATCAAAGATAATGCGACAAAAGACAGAGAAAGGAGATTCTTCAATTGGAATGCAGCTGAAATTGCGCCGTTGCGATTTTTTTTTCTTCGTCCGGCGAGACTTACCTTGCTGCCTACATGAATCAAGAAGAACCAGAGCGAGAAAACTGCGCAGAAGGGCGAGGCAGCCGGATATTTATACTGTCGCGGCGGCCAAAGCTCCATGCAGCCATGATTTCCGACACTCTTGCCCCTGTAGGCCCCTGCGAAATAAGCCGTCCAGTGCACCTAAAGTGAATGTGGTGATAGTTGGTCGCTGAGACGCGCCTAGGCCGCGTAAAGTGCCTGGGACCCACATCCTAGTGTCGCCTACCTGACACGATATCACGTGCAGTCCATTATATCATTTCAGCCCCTGTAAGACGCCCCGTGCACCGTGATTTGCACTGTACTCCCAGCAGGCATTGCCTGAGTCAACGGGTGCCAGCAAGGCTTTCGAGTCATACCTAGCTGCGTTGCAAAAAGGAAGCCTGCGAGGCAACCCGCAGGGATTGGTCCGGCGAGAAAAGGGGAGACCTATGAGTCGCCGCTTTGAGCCATATCAGCACAGCCGAGCAATAGCACCTTCTTGTATTACAAGCTGCCTTCAAGTTGAGCTCACATAGGCGATACATGCATGAACATGGCACACCACTCCGGCACTTCTGATTGTCAAGCTGAAGGAACTTTTTCACGAATGGCGGATCAACTCCCAGATTCGGATCTTCGCCATCTCCAGAATGACATTTGCCCGTATTGTCGTCCCACCCCTGTGGTTCGCCGTCCAGCAAATCCCTTGAGGTGTCGCTCTTCACGCAGATGCACGCTCCGGGGTGGGGCACATTTGATAGCCTCCCAGCCTACTCTGTAGCACAACGAAAAGGTGGCCCTGAATGTCCACTAGCCGGCAAGGCTGCCCAGGCTGAAAACCCGACGTGGTAATCAGCTTGCTTTTGATAGCAGCGTCGTAGGATTTGGACCCAGTTGCCCACAGTGTAGATATTCTGGGGTGCGCAAGTACCTTGGGCCACACCATCGGGGAAGGAGGTGCCACCATCCCGGGACGACAGATAGGCATGCATTGGCGTTGCGTTGAGTGGATGTGACATTTGTTTGCTAATTATGTGGTCCTTATTAATACCGTAGTTGGTCACTTAGTGACAATGCCGCCATTCCGCGGACCATTTTGGGCAATCCTTGCAACGGCTGAGGCGATGGAGTGAACCACTGTGGTTTTGCCTTGCATGCGGACGATCGCATCATTGTGATAGGCACCGCGCACCTTTTGCCGCTCAACCGGAATGCCAACATCTTGACACCGTTTGTAGAGGCGATCACCATGCTCCGACGGTACCAGTTCATCCTTGGCAGCTTCAATAATGGAAACGCCAAAACCAGGTGGTGGGGAACGTGAGGCAATAACTCCCATGTTTGTCCAGGTGTCGAGATGATTTCGCAAAAAAGGCCACAAATGTTGATAAGGAAGCCATTTCTGCGGATACAGCGCCTTCAGCATGGCACGGGTCGACTCGAACGGCGTCTCCAGCACCAGGCCGTGAATTGGCATGGTTTCGGTAGTTGCGGCCAGATTCGTTGCAAAGCCACACCCAACGCTTTGCCCATATAGAATTGTGACAGGGTCGGGCATTTGCTTTTCCGGGTCTCGCCTGTGATGCAATGACGATATCCAACGCAAAGCGGCCTCAGCGTCCTTGTTTATGCCAGTCTCCGAGGGCCGATCGTGCGACGTCCAGTACCCGCGATAACTCAAACACACCATTGTGTAACTCATAGTCTTACTTTCCTCACGAAGGGTTCGGATAACCCATGATAAGTCCGGAAGTCGGGGAGGAATTGATGAAGCATTCCCTACAATCTCAGTATATTAGACATAGTTTCTCTTATCTCTCCAGTGGCTAAGTAGAGTATCCAACCTTGAAAATAAAGAATGTAGACAGGCGTCTTTGGGTCGACTCCCGCAGCAGGCGGAGGATCATCACTTATGCATAACGCTATCTCAGTGCCATCCAATGAGCGTATTCGCTCCTCTCTCCATTGCGTCCCTCGGCATTGCTTTTTAAAGTCTTCAATCTTCATGCTCCTTGCATTCGGCGGCATGAACGGATTGTATATGATGGTGTTTTGAAACAAGACCATCATCATACATTTCCAACTCCACAAGGCCAGGAAAAGTCCCGTGAGAATGAGCGGCGGTGCAGCCCATTGCATGCTGTGTAACTGTCTAGCCAGTTGCGGCTTGATTAGCAGCCCCTGCCGCCATTGTCGGCGAACCTGTATTGGCTTTGGCCGATATCGTTCGGCAAGAGGTAAACGCCTAGGGAGTCGTGGCGCAACCATTCTGACAACTCTTTGGCATTACAGCAATCTCAACCACCTGATACAGTACCCCACAATACGCAAATAGGTAATTTTGTGGGCTACTTGGCAAGCAGCAATATCATGACATGGTCGCCTCTGACTGGGCCGCAGACTGCACTCATGAGGTCGAAAAAAGACATGTGAGAAGGTTGGGGTTCATGTTTAGGGTAAGGTGTGTTGATGCCAGAAGGTTGCAGTAGCGCTGGACAACACATTCAGCTTCTACCCAAAAGCGGTATTTGGCAGAAGTGGGGGCCCCTAGAACTGATGTCACTCCCTCAGACATGCGAGAATGCAGGCGCGAGAGGACGGGCTGAAGGGCTTGGATGTGGTATAGTACTGGTGGAAATAATGGAATCAATAGGGTCGAAACTCTTCAATAAGACTAAATGAAATGAGATGTATTGTGTCTGAAGTTGCTGTCATACCGGACAATGACAGACAAGGCATATTCAATGTACCTTTTGCCAGGCACAATGGGTTGTCCGAGTCCGACAGGGTTCCAGTGGCCGGACCCCTCCGCATTAGTGACCCTGACGAAGCAATTAGTCGAACGGTTGCCTACAAACTTCCCCCACCTATCGAGCCGACAAGAATGTTTTTTGCCTTCAACATTACACTTCCGTGACACGTTCTTACACACTCTTCTCCGTTCCCTCTGCCCCCCCCAAGGCCACGCACTATCTCACATCGAACTTGTGGCGTCACCCAAGCCCCTGCAACGATGACCAGCTCCGAGAGTAAAGCGAACGATGGCCACGCCCATATCGATGTGCCAGCAGATCACAACGTCACGAGAGACGAAGGCGAGACTAGCCCGCGCATCACGAATGGAAAAGGCTGGGATGGGAAGCTTCGTGTTCCGAAATCGGCTCTCTTGTCGAACCCGGAAGCCTTATCCGACCCAGAGTACTCGGATGATGAGAATGTGATGGAAGGAGAAGAGATCGCAGCTGATGAGGGTAAGATGCTTCCTTTTCTTAAATTACACATGCACAGCTTTTGGCCTGCTAACACGAAATCTTCTTCATAGATCTTCTGGACGGCGAAGATCCAGAGACGGACGAAATCATGTGCACCCACTCCCGTATTCGCTCGATAGCGTCCCTCCGACTTGAGCGCTTCAAAAACGTGGCCCGAATCTGCCTTCGACAAAACAGCATTCAGGAGCTGGATGGCTTACAGAGCTTGGGCGCTACCCTCGAGGATCTAGATCTCTATGACAACCTCATTTCTCATATGCGTGGACTCGACGAACTTTCCAAACTCAAGAACCTAGATCTTAGCTTCAACAAGGTCAAGCACATCAAGAACATCGGTCACATGACGGAGCTCAAGGATCTGTTCCTCGTGGCAAATAAAATCAGCAGAATCGAGGGCTTGGAGGGTCTGACGAAAATTAAGAACTTGGAGCTGGGCTCCAACCGGATCAGGGAAATCCAGAATCTTTCGACCCTCACGGCTCTCGAGGAATTATGGCTTGCGAAGAACAAAATCACCGAGTTGACTGGGCTGGGGGGCTTGCCGAATCTGCGATTGCTGAGCATCCAGTCAAATCGCATCAGCGATCTGTCTCCTCTCAAGGACGTACCTACTCTCGAGGAACTTTATATTTCCCACAACATGCTGGAGTCTCTGGAGGGCATTGAGGAGAACCCGAAGCTTCGGGTCCTGGACATTTCGAACAACAAGGTTTCCAGTCTCAAGGGTCTCGGTGGTCTGAAGGAACTGGAGGAGGTTTGGGCCAGTTACAACCTCATTGCTGATTTCGGAGATGTTGAGAAGGAGCTCAAGGATAAGGAAAACCTCAACACGGTTTATTTCGAGGGCAACCCGCTACAGCTCCGTGGTCCTGCTTTGTATAGAAACAAGGTGCGGCTGGCATTGCCCCAAGTCAAGCAGATTGATGCGAGTACGTCGAACTTCCCCTTTCTCAACACAATTGACATGGTCTAACATCGTAACACAGCTTTCGTTAGGGTATAGAATCGGAGGCTTCCGGATTATCTCGTTTCGCATTTACGAGCATGGCGTTCTGTGGTTTATTAAAGGGAAATGGAGAGATACAACCTTACATGGTCGAGACCAGGTGTGTTTCGACAAGTTTAGACTGACCCTCCCCTCTACTATAGCAAAGGCGAAAGAGCCCAACTTTTATGGAAAATCAATTTACAGCTTAAGTGATACCCTCAATCTGGATTTTTACGCGATTTTTTTTTATTTGTCTTGCTATATGGTATGTGATATATGAATGCTTCCTTTGACCCTTAACCGGACTAGCTTTTTTCTCTATTGATGTTTCTTAACCGAAGATCCAGAGGTTGTCTGCAGAGAAGTACTGTATGGTAAATCTGTTAGCGACTTCTTCAAGGGGCTGTATATTTGTCTTCAAACTCACGTTGGTAGGCTTGTTGAACTTCAAGTTCAGCTCCATCTTGGCAATGCGCTTGTTGTCCTCCTCATCGAGGTCGAAGTTGAAGCAGTCAAGGTTCTGGAGCATGACGGCAGGTCGCCCGGTCTTGGGGATAACGGCAAGACCCTGCTGGGTGGCCCATCGGAGCAGGATCTGGGCGGGGGTCTTGTTGTGCTTGGCGGCCATGGCCTTGATGGCGTCGTGCTCCATGAGGGGGGCGGCGGTCTTGGCGTTGTCCATGTCGAGCTCGATGAAGCCGGTGGGGCCGAAGGAGGAGTAGGCGGTCACGACGATGCCCTCGTGCTTGGCCAGCTTGACGAGCTCGACCTGCTGCAGGTAGGGGTGCAGCTCGATCTGGAGGGTGGCGGGGCGGATCTTGGCGTACTTGAGGGTGTCGTAGAGGGTCTGGGCCTGGTAGTTGGAGACGCCGATGCTGCGGGCGAGGCCCTTCTCGACGAGGCCCTCCATGGCGCCCCAGGTCTCCTGGTTGGTGGTCTTGGACCACCGGATCTCCTTGTCGCCGTCGTAGTGCCAGCCGGGAGGGTAGCGGACGCTGGGGTCGACGTACTCGAGGGCGACGGGGAAGTGGATGAGGAAGAGGTCGAAGTAGTCGACCTGCCAGTCGGCGAGCTGCCTGCGGGTGATGGGCTCGACCCGGTCGACGTCGTGGAAGGTCTGCCACAGCTTGGAGACGATGAAGAGCTCCTCGCGCTTCACCAGGCCGTCCTTGATGGCGCGGGCGACGCCCTCACCGCACTCCTTCTCATTGCCGTAGTCTAGATGGTGGATTTAGCCGTTAGCTCTCTCTCGGCCCTTTGATCGCAAAAAAATCCTTCCAGGAGCTTTCCTGTTCGCTCAAACTAGCCGGGACTACTTGTCCCGGGTGAATGTGAAATGGCTGTCGCTTGGAAGCGCGTAGCGTCGTAGTGGGGGAGGGGCAGAAGGAGGGGCAGTTAACTGAGATGCAGGGTTTGCTTTGGTGGGGTTGCGTGTAAGGCAGCACAACCTCCTAAGCTCCTCTGCTCACCAGCTTTCTTGCAGCGCATGTGTTATTTGAGAATTTGTTAGACGTACCGCAGGCGCCGTCCAGCAGGCGGTATCCGGCCTTGATGGCGTTGTAGACGGTGTCGGCGCAGGTGTCGTTGGAGACCTTCCACAGACCAAACCCGCAGAGGGGCATGTCATAGCCGCTGTTGAGCTTCACGGTAGGAGACGCCATTGTGTATTAGTCGTGCGAGTATCGTGAGGGTCTGGAGAGGGTGGAAGGTCTTGGCTCCTTTGCGTCACAGAGGTATGAGAGACAGATAAGAGGATGAGAGGAGGAAGCAGGAGAGCGAGGACAGAGGGGGCCTGCGGAGGGTTTCTTATAAACAACCCAAATGGACTAGCAAGGCTATATACAGCATGTGAGAGCTCTTACGATCCACGAGCGCTCTAACACGTGTGTCCTCAGCGATTAATACCTCTCCTAGAGCGGATAATAGAGCATGGAATCCCACCAGATTTCCACATTCATGCAATGTCATGTCCGACGCGGCCGCAGTCGATGCATGTACTCCACGTCCATCGTGTTTCGAGAGCTACTATCTGCAAGTAGTACGTCAAGGAGCCCACCTCGACCAGCCTGGCGTCGCATCCTGATTGGCATGGCTATTTGTTGGATAAGGTCAGAGGTATAGCTCCCGGCGGCTCAGGCAACCCCATTCGTGCGTTTAATATGCAAACCCACCCAATGCGGCTGTCTCTGGCCCTACCACGGCGAGCAGCTGCTAGCCATCCTCGTGTCGTCTTTTGCCCGATTTTCTCGAACCCTGCCAGACGCGCCTATCACACGGCCTGGTAGCCGTGGGGAGGGGATTGACCACGGGTGCTGCCCTATAATATTCGCTCATCGCCCATCATGCCAGATTTCACGTTCCCTCTGCCATCGACCTGCAAGTGACTCGTCCGATGGTCGCTCGTTTGTTTCAAATCTGTTTGCTCGTAGCAATCCGAGCGGCTCCACGACCCGTAAAAGCCCCAGATCAATTTAGCCTAAATCCCACTCTGCCGGATCCTGACGCGGAGTCGCGGCTCAGTGTTCCTGATATTCTAGATAAAGAAATTTTTTACCCTGGACAACTAGTGTGTCATTAGCATGTTTATCAGTATTCAGTACAGTTATAGCCAATAAATATAGGCAAAAAGGGAGAACATATCGAGCAATGAAAAAAAGACAAAAAGAAGGTCCTAGCCAGGTTCGAACTAGCGATTTTTGGAGTAAGTTCCAGAGGTAGTGGATCAAAACCAAACGTACTAACCACTATACTATAGGACCAGTTATACCACTCATCATTTTTTAAGCTTAAGTAGGCAGCAAAGCAAAGTGTGGGGTGCATCTCCCATATGCTAGAAGCATATGTTTGCTGAAGAAGTGTACTACTACCATGCACTCTTTCACACTCCAGGAAAGTATATACATAGCTACAAAGGAAAGGGAATGTCTCAGATTTACACCAGCTTGATCCAAGTATGCTCGTGGCCGTCCATTTTAGCTTGCCCTCTCATGAGATCATGAATATAACACTCGCCAATAAGGAGATATCCCTAGTCCTCTTTACATTCACGAACAATAAAAGGAACCGGAGTCCCAAAAATAATGCAGACCTTATCTCCGGGCTGCATGCAAGCTGGACCTAACCCTCTCATTTCAGTATTGGTGGTGAATAGGCTTCTGCCAGTGCACGCCGCGATCATCGCATCCAGGAACTGGTCTCGATCGCCGAGCATGGAAATTGCCTTCAACTCATGGAGTGTGACAATTGCCTCATCTCCTAATGGGATAGTCGAGGTAAGTCTATAATCTACACCGCAGTTGGCTTTCATGAGGCCCTCATCTTCTACACTGGGACCAAAGGCATCTTGCGAAAGTGCCCACCAGAGGAAGCCAAGTCGAAGGCACTTGGCGAAATCGGCCATCGTCTGATGTGAGCAAGCTGATGTTGTTCCATACCAGTCCTTGCCCGCAGATAATGTAAGTGCGAGCTTCTCCAAGCCGGCTCATGTGAGACCGGTTTGTGGGGGTAGCTCTCTGGAATCTTTTTGTTCCAGTGTCATTGGTACTGAGCCTTTGCATCTCACGTAATCCAGCACGACCCCTCGAACGACTAATGGGCTGCCTTTGCTGGTGGACTCAATGCCTTGTATCGAAACTGGCCGATATAACCCAGCCACAAAGTGTGGATGTCCCTCAAGTGGCCCAAGGGTCTGGGGCTGATCGATATCCCATCTTGGGATCCAAGACTCTCCGGTAGACGAAAGATTATCTCTGTTACTTCTCCATCACTTCTTAGAATGTCTGAGATTTCCTTGTGATGAACGTAAGCTAGGATCGCCAAAGGTTACCTGGAACGAAGTATCGCTAGGGCTACACTGCGGTAGAGATCATCCAGGGGCCTCGAATAATCAACCGTGATGAAGAACTTAGCCCGATCCAAAGTCTCCAGTCCAAGCAGAGCAAATATTTTATCGTGCTTCTCCTGACATTTGAACTGTTTGGTCAGGGCTAGGAGTTCACAGAAGCTGAAGCGAAGCGGGTCCAAATTTGACCGAAAGCTGGAGATCCGATACATGAAGTATGCGTTCATGACCCCAACGGGAACTTCATGGGATCTGATTCCATTGTGCTCTCTCCAAGTCCCGATATATTTCCAGTTGGTGCGAATGATTGCGGCTGCGAGCCCGATCAGCTCCCAGGAGACTTCGCTTTTACCCCATATCGCTGTGGCCTGCCTGGCGAGGGAAATCTCTTGGACAACCCACATTCTTGTAAACCAGGAATTACTGAACAGGGGCTTCAGCTTCTTCCAGTGTGGCTTGTCAAGCGGTATAGTGCCGTATGCGTCTTGAGCTGATCCTTGTCTCCTATGCCGCGGGCGTCCAATATCGATACGATATGCTTCCCTTGCCCATGTGTCAACGATTGAACACACCATGGCAAAAGCTCGTGACAGCATATCATCACTGTCATCGGAAGCACCCACGGGGTTTCCTCTATGAGTGGCAGGCTCCGGCCCAAGCCACACGACTACCTGATACGCTGCACGGTAGATCTCTCCCATGAGAGCGACCTGCTCGCTTCTCTCCTCTACATCACTTTGATTGATACAGACGGCGTCGGCCCATATCACGCGTGAAGAGGTCTCATAGCGCAGTCGATGCAGCGCCAGGTGCAAGTTGATGCCCACTTCCATCAAGACACCGTTGCATTGTATTTTAGGGTGGTGGGCATGACCACGCCTCTGCGGATCATGAGCTGAGCTTCTCTCTTCCTTCCAACAATATGAGAGTGCTTCATATGAGCCGTGGTTACTGCTAATAGAGCACACATGCAAGCGGCATTCTAGCGTAGTGCTGGGCTTCCCAGGGAGAACTTCGAGGAGGCGGAATTGGCCCTTGTCGTAAATTTTGGAATAAATTGATCCAAGAGTAATACCGCTCACGGGAACGAAAGTAAGAGGAGTAGATGCATCTGCTTTCTCAAGCGGAAAGAAAGTATCCTCAGCTTCGTGCTCGGCATTTTTCGGATATCTAGTATCTTGGAAGCGGGAGTTTCTATGGCGGTTTTTGAAGCCGAATGTTTTTACTGGAGAGGATCAGTGTAAGAAGCGAGACATAGGAACAGAAGATTAGATACAAAACTCACGATTGAACGCTCGAGCGACCGTTTGAGTAAAACTCAGGCTTCGCAATTCGAATTCTCTGGGGGTTGCAACGAAGATGTGAGCTCATTGGCCATCTCTAACCAACAAGTTGATCTACTTGAAAGCTCCTTAAAATACCACCAGTGATTGAACAGTGAGATCTGAGTGGAACCACGACACTTCACTCGTAATGATGATAAAGAATCAACAAACCGACTCTTCATGCGGCTCGTCATCGACTATATATCTTGGCTCCCAATCAATACCCGACATAGTCAGGCTAATAATATACTTATATACGTTTTAGTCGTTATGCATTCTCCTTTCCGATGTGTCGCCCCAAGAAATCCTTACCAAAGTGCCACTTTACCTGCAGATCTGATCTTTCTTGTCTACAGTACATGACCAGGCTGCTGAGGACTCCATCGTTAGGTGCACTCATTAGGATCATGCTAGGTAAAAGATTCATTGAGATTCATATTAATGTATTATTCGTGCTGCCTTATAACTCCTTATGATAACATCAATATGCAAAAAATATGGATTATCCCTTCGAAAATTAAGGCCAAGTCAAACAGAAGTTGCAGAAAAGCAGAGGTATCCAAATCCAACCGTAAAACGCAGCGGGATCAAAACATTATGAGCCAGCCAGGCCATATTGAAAAAACTTTTCTTATATGCCAGCTTTGTGAGCAGAAGGCTATCCCTCCGTCACAGGTGTATATTTGGGGGTATTGGGGGTATCTTGTGAATGATCGAATGTTGGTTGCGGTGTTTGTTCATTTTGACTTTTTTTTCTTTCTTTTCTTTTTTCTTTTGGTCATTTCGCTCAAAAGCTGGAGTATTCGCATGAGCAGTCGCCATAGCCTCCCTGGATATCGGTGATCTTATTTCCATCAGTGTCCTCGCAATTTGGCGCGCCGGCCTTGTACGGTCTCATCTGGAGGACCTGGACGTCGCCGGGCCAGTCCACGAACTTCCTCCCGGCCTTTCTCTTCAGTAGGTCGTCAATGTCAGACAATTCACGACCGCCGCTCCTTCTGGTCCAGATGGTGGCCTGGAACAAAGTCGATGAGTAGGTACATTTCGCGGCGCGGTTGGTGGGTGTGATGGGCTCGCTGGGGATAATGGTGCGGGACGTGTCAAAGGCGAAAGAAAGGCGCTCGGTGGGCTTTCCCTCATCCAGAAGAGTGGCAGTCTTGTTCGAGAACGAGGGTGCAAAGGGGTTCTCGGAGGAGGAGACGTTGTAGGAACTCCCGGAGCGAGAGATGGACCAGAAAAATGTTGCATTGGATCCTTGGCTGTAGGGATAGCAGCGCCAAGTGGATGAACGAGAGGTGCAGGCGGTTGAGATGTTCTGGAGAGTAGACTCAAAGGAGTAAGATCCCACTGGGTAGAGACTGGATGAGTCTGCGCCGTTGCTGCCGTCACTCGATTGCCTGTGTTTGAATGCTGTTAGCATACCAACTCGAGGCAGGTTATTAAGAGTGAGGAAGATTCAAGCCATACTTGTCTCTCAACCCGAACGTCAGCCCAACAGCCAGGCCAACAACGATCCCAACGGCCATCAAGGCCAAGAATCCAAATTTGAGCCATCTTCCGAGTCGGCTTCCAAACCATTGTCGATCCCTCAGGCTTCTGCCATCTCCCCCATGATCAGAGCCGGATTCCTCCTGCCAGTTCTTGTAGTTCTCTAGCTTGAGCGAGCCAATCCCGGAGGTCGAAGACGCGTCTGACATTGTATCCTTATCCTCCATATACAGTGGAGGAGAAGGATGCGGTGCCGGCACGTATGGCGGAGGCGCCGGACGGTTCATCGGTCCGCGGCGAGTCTTTTGAGGTATCCGCAACGGCCCTCGTGGAAGCACCATAGGCTTGCCAACGACCTCGTCCTCTGCAATAGGGGGCATCGGGGCCATGGATGACCACGAACCCCCGTAGCTGTGACAGGCGTACCGTCCTCTCATGGCGTCACTTCGATTGGAGGAGGCTGTTTCTGGTTCAAGGCGGGGTAGGAAGTCGAGATGAGCAGCCTTTTACTGAATTCTGTTAAAGACAAACTCCTAGAAAATTTGCTGGAATATGATCCTGCTAAATGGCAGTTATACAGTAGATATCAGTCAATGGCGAGACGGGGACGAAGCTGAACAGAGGTTCCCTCCGTCTCTACATATAGCCTTGGACAAAAGCGGTGGGCTCAATCCAATGGACACCGCAAAGAGAGCTTCTCCGCATGCGCAAGCGGAAGTTTAGGATGTAGGTGAGACACCGAGAGGAGAAAAGTGCAAGACATTGGGAGGGTGGCTGTCTCACTTCATTCAGCTAGGCCGGAGCATATTGGATATCTCACCATCTCCCCCGGAAGTCAATTCTGCTGCTATGCTATGCCATACAAATGACGCCCTGCCCATCAAGGGTCTGGCCATGTCGCTGACCTCTCTCTGCAGAGGGGTAATCGTCGAGTGTGGAGGGCACGACTGGAATGCGCCCAGACTAACCGATTATTGACCTGATCGTTCCAACGCGATACAGAGACAATGGGGACCTACGTGGCACTAGATGGTCCTAGGCCTGGATGATTGGCAAGGCTGGTGGCAGGATGCATTAGAGCTGAACGGTCCAGCTTCAGGTAAGCCGGTGTGCTTGCGGTGGCTGATCACTTCGATTGGTCGCACCTCTACGGTGTGCGTACTATTGATTCTGATAATGACAGAGAATATCGCTGATGTGCTGACTAGAGGGTGAGAGCTGAACCTTGGCTGCATGCGCCTGGACCTGCCGCTCTTGGTGATCTAGATTGCGAACTACACGCAAGGCGACGGGACGGAACAACGCGCTTTGGGCCAGAGAAATGCGCATGGTGTATGAGGGAGGCTGGTATAGCCGCTTTCTACAATGGCTGGATCACCATGGATTGATGGGCCACTCATACAAAGGGATAGTCGTGGACTGCGGGTGTTGGAATGCTGCGGTAATCCCGCCCAAAACGCGTTTCGGAAAAGGTATAAAGATGGGGGAAGGGAAATCTCCCACTACTGATTCCAGGGTGTAATGCATACCTCTAACTAATACTGACTCTATGGTCCCTTAATCATGATTAGAAGCCTTCTCCCCTCCCCGGGGCAATGCACGAGTACGGCAGCGTTTATCTTCCATTCCAGGAATGCAAATGTTACATATATTTGGCGATGTTCAGGGAGTCGGAGCACTCGATCTTCCATCGATATTCCTGGCCCTTCAATTGCTCCGCTTCCAAGTTCAGACGATACCGAGGCAATCAATTATCACAGCTTGAGAATATTAATAGCTCCTCCCAGTTAATAGTGTGAGTGGATGCTGTTGCCACAGTGGATGGCTTCACCGGCGCCAACTCCATCTATCTGACTACCCTATACCGGCTATGCTCATCCAAGCCATCGTATTGACTTTCATATGACCCTCTATCATGGACTAGTTATTGTTTAATGGTTGTCCAGACCTTTCTTGTGTTTTGCCTGCCGTGTCGATCCTTGACTAAATCCTGAAGATCTAATCATGGGAACTCCTCATCGCCCTGCCTAGACTTCTCAAAGCAAATGATGCACGTCATCATATGCAAATCCATCCTCTTATGTCAACCCGATCTATCCCTCACACATTAGCCAAGTTAGCTTATAGCCTACCTATGCAATAGTGAAAACGAGTTAGTCATAGATGAGACTCCGTTCGTGACACGTTATAATCGCGTCTTTATCATTGAAAAATAGATTCGCCATGGGCGGGAAGCAAACTCTTCAACTCTGATATGATTCGCATATATTCTATCATGATACACTCTATCCTAAATTTCGCTTGGCGATGTAGCCGGGTCTACCTCAATGTATGATGGCGCCTGTAATGATCCCCCCTCTTCCGTCCACACAGCAGCAAGCTCTTTCTCAATCTCCTCCCTCCTCTCCCGCCACTCATCAACCTTCGATAGGCGTTCCCGGAGGTCTTGAAGCTCCTTCTCCACGTGCATCTTCTCCTTCTCAGTTCCAATGCGCTCAAATTCCCATTCATCTCCTCTCTCACCCTCGCCAAGAATCAGGTTAAACGTATGGTACTTCTTGAGTGAGGCCCGTGTGGAAATAGTAATCAAGGCTGTGAAATCATGGTTAGAAATGAAAAACGACACCTTAAACACTGCTGGGAGTACTTACTGATACCCTTCTCCTTGCATGTCTCGTACAGGAGCCCCTCAACATCGCTCGAGACGGCACTGGTACCTTCATCGATGATGGCGTATCTGGGCTCATGATAGAGAAGTCGGGCAAAACCCATCCTTTGCTTCTCACCACCACTCAGGACATCCTTCCACTCCTTGCGCGTATCCCATCCACCCTCGCGCTCGGGAAGGTATCCGAGTCGGGATTCATCCAAAACTCGTCTCAGGTCCATCTCAGACTTGCGTTTCTCAATCATATCATTGTGGCCATCGGGGTAGATGACCTGATCTCGCAAGGTTCCGGGGCTGAGATATGGACGCTGGGGAAGGAACATGATACCATCTTGTCCGATGTCCTTGGGACGACTCACCAACCCTCGATATACAGGCCACATGCCGGCTAGAATACGGGCGATGGCAGTCTTACCCACGCCATTGGGCCCAGATATCTGGAAACTGTGTTAGCAAACCACCACATGCAACTATTTCATAGAACCGGAGACCTACCAGGACGTGCTCTCCACTTCGAACTATAAGAGAGAGGGAATCCAATAATTCTTCACCCCCTTGGGGCCACAGGCCAGGTGCCACCACTGGCACATGCTCCAGACGAACTCCGTCGAATCCTTTCTGGATAGTCCCTTGAACATCAGATAGAGAGTACAACTCATAGTTCCCCCCTCTTATCTTATAAGCGTCCGCATGGACGCGGTGTAAGGTGGAAATTAGGGTGTATACCCGGCTGGTGTGTCCTGCCAACTCAGACAAATCCTTGATGGAATACATCATTCTACCTCCAGCGTCGGCACAAGAAAGCATGAGTCGCTTATTTGTGATGAATTCCTTCATTCGGTTGCGCTCCCTCCCACTGCTCTCAGCCAACTCGGCCATCTCGGCGACGCCGCCAAAGCCACCCCATGCAGGTAGGAAGACGGGGAGCGACGCGAACAAATATCCATATGCACTCCAGCTGTACTTGAGAATAAAGTCCTCCAGAATGTTATATCGGATCTTGAGCATATAAATACTTTCCATCCAGCTCTTTAGCGACTTGAATTCCTTGTTGAGGAAGGTCTTCTCCATGTCGGCACCACCATAGAAGGCTACCTCCTCGGCGTTTGCAATAAGTCGGGCATGTAGGCTTCGGAAATCGCCCTCTTTGCGGCCTTCCACTGCCTTGAGTTTTCCAAATGGTGGGGACAGTCGCCGAAGTATACTGGCTGTTAAGAAGTAAGTGCTAAAAAGGCCCGTGACGGCCAGCGGACCAAGTGAGCGATACAGCTGGAAACTGAAGACGCCAATATCGACGGCGGGTTTTCCTAGAGAGGAGTAGATGTTTGCAGCAGCAGCGCAGAATAACGTCAAATCCTGCGTCACAAACTGATCTGCGCTATGTCCGATTCCTCCATCGAGATTGACGAGCTTGTAATAGTTCAGATTGTCGTTTAAATAAAGGTCATGGATGTATCTCGTAAGGCGGGTGCGGAAGGCGATGGAAACCTTTGACTCTAGGAACTTGATCATGGCGTTTGTATAGGAAGCGAAGCCCCCCAGGCCACACCACTGAAGAACATAAGGGTTAGTTTAATATAACTTGTTAGACTTAGATTGGACTTACTTTGAGAAGTCCCAAGGCTAATGCCTTTCCATTCCCAGCCACTAGATCCCGGACTAATTCACCGTCAAGACGAGCCACGACCAAGGACAGATATGTCCTCAGCATTAGGAACATTGCATGGCTAAGAAGCAAGCCTGCCTCCTTGCTAGACCAGCGCGGAATCATGATACTCATTAAACTGAGGAACTGATGCAGGAACGCTAGGTTGAGCCCTGGCTTGGCTTGAGCAGAGGGAACCGTCCCATTGCCGAGACCCGAAACCCGAGGCGGGTTGAGGAAGAGACGTCGATGGGCTTCGAATGTCAGAGGGTCTGTATTGTTGATCACGACCTTCGAGGTCCGATCCTTGTATGGAACGTAGATGGTGCGTGAACCGTCCTTGTTATGAAGCCATGAGTTGGTGCGGACAAGCTTATGGCCCTGTTCTCGTTCGTGCCGCTTTCGTTTCCACCATCGCCGCGCGCCTTCACCACCCAGGATGATGGATGTGATAAGCGCGATCGTCGCAACTATTCTGGTGGTTCGAGATGTCTTTCGCAGACGGTTCTTGAAAAGGCTGGTCCATTTGTCGACGAAGGCGGCCAGCGCATCCTCGGCCGCCGTATGTCGCAAGGTGGACTGAACAGCCATGATGACGTTGGTCGCGAGTGCCCCACGCGTGGTGTAGTTCTAAATGCGAACGGGAAACATGAGTGTTGTTGCCACACAATTGCTGGATAAATTCAAATCTGTCCTCGAGTAGGATGGAGGGGATACGGGATCACAGGTAATGCGGTGGCTCGGGAGCTGGAGGTAGCACGCCGCTGCCTCAATCGATGACGGATGTTGGCGATTAGATGGACATGTGAAGACAGCTTCGGCTTCCCGAGGCTCAACCCCGGATTTTGGCACATGCGATCAGTTGGTGCTAATGCGAGAGAACGGCTTGGCGTATTATGTAATGCGACGGAGGAGACTTGAGCCTCTGGACTTGACGTGCTGGAGCAAGACGCCACAAACTCGCGCACGTACCAGCCACACGTGCAGGCTAGAGATGGAGCGGACCTCAGTCCTCATTAATCATTGCTCGGTGGAGCTGTGAGAACGGGCGAAGTGCTTATGTGGTACCTATTTTTATTGCCGGACATTGCTCCATTTCAAGAGCCAGTCCATCAGCAGAGCTCTTGCTGTGCGCTCTGGACTGAGGCTGCCTGTGCCCAAGTCGGCCGAAAAACCATTTGCCGTCCTCATGACAGCCTGCTTGACAGGTGTGCCTCCTGATCGGCATTTCTAAACCTAAATCTACTGCTTCCAGTTGAGAGTGGAGGCCCGTACTGTGTACTTCGTACGGTATTGCTCCGGCACATTGAGAAGGTGTTGAAAGCTTCAGGTTGGCCTGGTTTGAGGGCTTTTTACGATTATTAGCCAATGCTAGGGGTACGATTAGGGCCCCGGGCATGATGGCAGGGTATGCTAGAAGGGAAGGACCTGTTAAAAGGAAGCCGACTGGTAATTGGTGGTAACTGAAGTGTTACCTCTCTGTTGGTGATACATGGGACGTGCAGAAGGTACCCGTGCGATTGCGGGTACCCTGGACCCAATCACCAACGCTAGCATCCACTTGAGCCATCGCTCTGAGCGCGATGTAGTAATATGGGTGAGCTTGCTTAATGTTTGATATGCATGGTAATTGCACCCACGGGGGAAAACATGGGCGCCAACAGCACCAATCATCGCTGAGGCTTCACATGCACGGCGAGCGCAGAAGTGGGATCGCCGCCACAGCTCTGGGAGTGCTGGGATCGAGCTTGCAATCTAGCGTCAAGGGGCGGTTGCGTCGTCTTGGGCAAGTGAAAACATGCGGCGTGATTGGACCCGGCCGATTCGATTTGGAGGGATCCTTTGCCTCTGGCTGTCCAAGGAAAGCAGCTACTTGTCATGATGCCATGGCACTTGGAAAGGCTGGGTGGGAGGGGAGAGATGCAGGTTGCAGCACAGCACCCACCCGGACTAACCCCCCCGTCCTAAGGTGGGAGCGGCTTCTGTAGCCAGCAGGGGTGGCCTTTATTACTGTCGCTAGGCTCGATAGGTGGCAGGGTGGCTTCACAGACAATCTTCAGCTAATTTCTTGGGTCCCAGCACCGGGGCATGGGATGATTATGACAATAACAAACACAGTGCTGCTTCCGCCCTTTCAGTGTGAGGCGGCCGTCGCCAGCCACAGGGGGACAGTGCCTGGCCACACTGTAATTGCTAGCACAGCATCTCCTTCGCGGGCCGCCCTGCTCCTTGGCTAATCTCACAAACATCTCCACACACACTCGCTCTATACCCCCCAAGGCTCAAGCGTTCTGCGCTTGCAGCCCATCCCCCCGTCTAGGTTATCCATTGCCCATCAGGTTCTAGAGTCTCATCATTTCGCTTGTGCTTCCGGCCCCAGATACCTTAACACTCGCTGTTGGTGCCGCCGCCGCACGTACTACAGGTGCTCTGTTTCTGGACGTGTTGCCCGTGTAGCCTCTGCCGTCCAGTTGCGCACCGCCGACTTCCTCCTTGTCAGCGATCCTTTCCCAACGACGACAACGACGACGGAGCTCTCGTCTGCACCGTTTGTCTACGGTCATTTTTTGTCAACCAACGAACCCCAACTCGATCCCCTTCGACTCTGTATTTTATTTCATCGATTGAGCAACTGTCTCGGCTTTGCTTTTTGGAGGTACCCGCACACTGAACCCAGTGGCGCGACGAATCTGACACGGCCGACCGCCTCCCGACCAACTCGCATTTCAATCTTCGACCGCGCATCTGATCGCGACGCCCCTCATTTCAAGCTTGGGATTCCTGGAGTATCGCTTGCATTTATTTCGCTCAAGAGTGTTGCGACGACGAACCGTCGAGCCTGATTTCTCTTGAAGCCTGAAGGGCCCGGAGGTCTCAAGAGGTGAGTCGAACCACGCCCAATTCATCACCTGTGCCTGTACCTGTCGCCCGTCCGATGTGGCTGGCGGTTTGATGCGAAATTTGCTGTGTGTGATGGATTTTGATACTGGCCTTTCTCTGCTGGAACTTGGCAGATGATAATGTGCCCGGGTCTTGAAAAGGGGCATCTTTCATCTTGAATCTAGACACGAGTCAAGGCAGGAACTAACCTCTGCGTCCCATCAATAGAATGTCCGAAAACCCGGCCCCTACGAAAGCGACTGACGTGGTTGTAGCCGATCAGCCGACCATCGACTCCGGCGTGACGAAGGAGGACGAATCCAAGAAGGAACGCGGGCTTTTGCAAGTACCCTCAAGGTCATCATCCCAGAAGAACCAGCCATCATCATCTACAGGCCTGAGCGGAGCCACTATTGGAGAGGCCAGGAATAGCATCGGTGGGCGATCTAAAGATTCGCGAAGCAGTTTTCTTGGTCGTCAAAGAAACGGTAGCGCTTCAAGTAAGCGCACAGGTGGCGAGAGCGACCCTACCCAGACGCCCGGCATGTCTCAACCAAGCTCGCCTGTGCAAAAGAAGAAGAAGAGCGGTGGTTTTCTATCGTTCCTTGGATGCTGCGGTGCCCCTGACTCTGGGCCTGGCGCTGATGGAGAGAATGAAAACGTCCATAAGCTTGATAAGCTCCCGCAACGGCCGGCCACCGCGACAAAGCCAAAGACGTCGACATCGCAGGAGCAGCCCGCGACAAAGCAGGTGACCGAAAAGGAGCCCCAAACTACTGAGCAGGACAAGCCCCAGAAGCCCACTGTTTCTGAGGATGCCGACGAGATTACCCCAGCAGAGGGTGACGCCGCTGCGCAAGCCAAGGTCCCTCCCGTCACGGGTAACTCTTCTGCCGCCCAGAAACAGGAGGAAGAAGTGAAGCAGGTTGGAAATGGCCACCAGAACGATGTCGTGATGCAAGACGCGTCCAGGGAAGAGCCGCAGGTGACTGTTACAAGCGTGGAGGAGACGGAAACCACATCTCAGCAATTACCGCCTCCACCTCCAGTACCTGAGACCAACGTTTCTACCCCTTCCGGTCCGGAGGAATCTACCGCCCTGGCCGAAGAGCCCCAGAAATGGCTTCTTCCTCCCATCACACCCGAGCTGAAGGGGAGAAAATGTCTGGTACTGGATTTGGACGAGACTCTCGTGCACAGTTCATTCAAGGTAGATTAGCACATCATCTGTGTGGATTGATTTGCCAGCTGACCTGATTACTCTAGATTTTGCACCAAGCTGATTTTACGATACCCGTTGAGATTGAAGGAAACTACCACAATGTCTATGTTATCAAGCGCCCAGGCGTGGACGAGTTTATGAGGAGAGTCGGCGAGCTTTATGAGGTTGTTGTTTTCACGGCGTCTGTCTCTAAGGTATGTTGATTCTGATTGACGCGTTGTCGCCAAACGGTAACTGACCCCTTGAATTAGTACGGCGACCCTCTCCTTGACCAGCTGGATATCCACAAGGTCGTACACCACCGGCTTTTCAGAGAGAGTTGCTACAACCACCAAGGAAATTACGTCAAGGATCTCTCCCAGGTCGGACGAGATCTCAAGGACACCATTATCATCGATAATTCGCCCACATCCTACATTTTCCACCCACAACACGCTGTTCCTATCAGCAGTTGGTTCTCAGACGCTCATGACAACGAACTGCTCGACCTCATCCCGGTTCTCGAGGATCTTGCCGGTCCTACTGTTTCGGACGTCAGTCTGGTTCTCGATGTCACTCTTTAATTGACACCACTCCACTTTATTTTCTTCCGTGTTTAACAAGATATTCACACCAAGCCTGCGGCATTGCCATCATAGCGGACGGCGTTTGGTTGAGAAATTTCGTTTCCTGTTGGTATAGATTACAACTGTCTAATCTTACATAATGTGCTCCGGCAAATAGGGGAAGGGGCGGGACTCTG
Organism: Clonostachys rosea; assembly: GCA_026958235.1. Lineage (NCBI taxonomy): Eukaryota > Fungi > Ascomycota > Sordariomycetes > Hypocreales > Bionectriaceae > Clonostachys > Clonostachys rosea. The sequence goes on from CP110208.1 coordinate 2,507,674, forward strand.
TTGAGCAAGTCACTCTCTTATCCATGCAGAAGGACCGACTCCTACTGGCATGTATCCTGAAGGGGCCATTTGTTTTGTCATCATAAGATTTTGAGAGGTCCAACGACGGAATCACTCAAGAGCTATCTGATGAGTGGGTTCAAGGCCAAGACAGAACCCCGGCAACCATGAGATATTACTGAAGCATCATTGTCTGCGACGAAGAGTCTGTATGAGAAAGGACGATACCATAAGAGAAGGCGCGTCTGTCAGGATGAAGGTAGTCAACGAGCAGGGCATGGATAATAATGCCTCTAGTCGACCCATCTGGAAGCATGGGTTCATTCATTATACTTTATTTTTCCTTGTTGTGTTTTCAATTCCTTTTGTTGCGGTGTTATTTTTGCTGAGCTGGTGGGATTCGAATAAAAAGAGCGCGCGAACTCGAAAGACTTGTTCTGTTGCATAGTGGCGAGCATGAAGATGCTGCCCCTCCAGGCGGGCTGGCAATTCGGAATATCAAATGGGACCATTTAGGGAATGTATCTTTTTTTGTCCATCAATGGGTTAATACTATGCACACATTGAGACTATAAATTGAGACCTGTAGTTATCTTAGTAATTAAATATTGAATTGAATTTTTGTACTTGAGATGAGCTGTGTTTAAGGTTGGAATGAGGCAGCGTGTTGGGTCGGAAACGGAAAGCGGATTAACAATGGGCCGATGGGTCCCTTTCTGGTGAAGGTGGCCTCAACTGAAGCCAATTTACTGGTATAGGGACTCGCACATCCACCTAGCTCGCTGCTGCATCAACACATCAACCGTCGTTCTTTCTCTTCCAATTCAACCCCAGGAATTCTGCAGCGATTCCCCATTGATTCTTATTTCTTTATTTCGTCATGGTAAGCATACCTGTTTCTGGACCACATATCTCGTCTTCACCAGCTCCCGTGTGATTGCGCATCACGCGAGCTTGCGAGTATCATCACTACATTGCGTCGACCTGGCAAGAGCTCCTGTACTGACACAGACGGCGCGTGTATAGTCTTCTCCCCGAGCCTCATCTCCCGCCAACGCTGCTGCCGCCAGCGGCGCCAGCACCGGCCGCCCTTCCTCTCCCACCCCCCCTGGTGGACCTCGCACCGCGATCAGACGACGAGCTGCTGCCGACCAGAAGGAGAAGATCGCCAATGCGCGCCCATCGAGCACGAGGGCTGCTGGTGCCGGTGGCTCCAGCAGCACCATGCTGAGTATGTTTTGTCGAGGTTATTGGAGGTCGCGTCATGATCGCGGCCTCCTCTTGAATTGGGATTACGAGATTGCTAACAGCCTGGGTTAGGACTATACACTGATGAGTCGCCCGGCCTCAAGGTCGACCCTGTCGTCGTCCTGGTTCTTTCCATTGTCTTTATCTTCAGCGTTGTTGCCCTTCACAGTAAGTAACGAGAACCCCCGGGAGAACGACCTCGTACGCAGCAGACAGATGTTAACCTGGACATGTAGTTATTGCCAAGATTACCCGACGATTCTCTAGCTAAATCTGGACGCGAATCGATGAGCGCAGGTTTGGGGTGGTTATGTTGTTGGTACCTTTGTATGGTAAAGGCGTAGGACTATTTGAGTGGCTCAGAAACACCAGCGGCTACTGGTATTGAAAGGAAAACATGAGCCAGAAAGGGATGACCACCTGCTTGCGGCACTCTGTCATGGTTGTGCGCGGCGCGGTTGGCTTTCACAACTTCTCATCATGACCGTCTGTATAATAATACCCATCTAAGGTTTTTTTCCCTCCTTTTTTGTTTTGTCAATTGAAAGAAAAGAACGAAAAAGAGACAATGTGCTTGCGTGGAGATCTTCGGCGTCAGGATAAGCCGGTGAAGACGATGAATACAATGTTTTGGGCTGACAGTTCGTCTTCCTCTGGACTCTGCACTTCATGCATGCTTCGGGCGAGACAGACGGAGGAATACGTAAGTTGAGTGAGGCCGGGTTGAATACCCGGAGTTTGGAGTTTTGGCTTCATTTCCCATTGCCGCTATTGAAGCACTGGTTGGGCCAGGATCGGGTCCGGTGAAGCTGGAGCTGGGGCTCTCGGGGCGGCGTTTTGGTCTGGGGGCTAAATGGCCGGTCCAAGAGCGACCAAAAGTATCCTAATAATAAACTAGGAGTTGTACGAGGTGTGTTTTGGGTTGTTTGGCTGAACTCCTGAGAGGCTAAAGCGTCGACGTGAGACATGTGAGACATACTGCATCCCAGGCACGAAGGTTGCGATTTCATATGTATGTGCATAACAGACAAGGCTCTGGATGGGTGGTGTAGGAGAATGCAAGGGCCTATCACCGCCGTGGATGGAACAGGAAAGGAGCCAGTGGCAGTTGATCCCCGCCAACGCTGTGAAACCCCCCACTTACATTGAATCATTGCGTCGTTGTCGATGCACTGCCACCAGCATCCAGGTGCTGCGATTGGCAAACCTTGAGCATTGCCAAACGCCTCAGCCACCCCTCCTCCCGCGCGCCAAGTGCCGACGTGATTTCTCTCTGAATCCCGGCTCCTGATACGCCGGAGTCAGCCCTGCTATATAAGCCGCCTGCGCGGGTGAAGCCGTGGATCCATCCTCTGGCGTTCGCAGGTTGTCTACCTGCTGTTGTCTTGCTTCGAGCCACACCCGGCCTCGTCATCTCTAGGCCCCCATCCCAGGACGGTCTGTTGCATCCAGGCTGTGGTGTGCTGTGTTTCATTGTGTTCAGCTCGAGTCGGTGATACCAACCCCAAAGCCCCTCGCGCGGGCAGTCTCATATATACCCATTCTGCCATTGCATCACCACCTCGACCAACCCCACCAACCCACCTTATCTCTCATCAAGCGAGCTCATGTCTAAACAGCCATGACGTCGGCTCAGGAAGAAAAAGCCATTTTGGCTCAAAAATTAAATCAACCTCCTGCTGGCCCTACACAGACTGACTATGCTGCCGAAGCGCTCGTCACAGATGGCTACATGGTCCAAGATCTGGTGCCTCCCAACGAGGAGCCGCCAGCCTATGGCGACCTCCACGACCAAATGCAGTTTTCCCAGCCGGGGGTTGAAGCTGGCGCTGTGGTAAATGGTATGAAAATATAGAAGATCTGGCGAAATGAGCGATTTGAATACGCCAGAAGCTAATAATACATTGTAGACGTCGGTCGTGTTAGCATCTCCATCAATACCAAGAACAGGTTGCTCGCCGACCTTCTGGCGCCGACCTTTCGCGCCCAGGAGAGGGCATATTCCTCACCTGCACTCCCCCCAGCTTACATCCCGCCAAGTCTCGGCGGCCAGCCAGGCCAACGTCCTCCTCCGCGGATGAACGTTGTCGTCCAGATCGTGGGATCTCGCGGTGATGTCCAGCCCTTTGTGGCGTTGGGGAAGGTGTTGAAGAATACCTACGGCCACCGAGTCCGAATCGCGACCCATCCCAACTTTCAGTCGTTTGTGGAGGAGAATGGCTTGGAGTTCTTCAGTATTGGCGGGGACCCAGCCGAGCTCATGGCCTTCATGGTAAAGCACCCGGGGCTGATGCCAGGATTCGGCGCGATCAAGAGCGGCGAGGTTACGAAGCGTCGGAAAGGAATTGCGGAGATGCTTCTTGGTTGTTGGTGAGCATATCAGCAGCACCTTGACTCTCTATGCGCCGTCTTGACTAATATATTATCTAGGAGATCATGCTTCGAAGCTGGTGACGGGCTTGGTCCAGCACAACCTCCCCATCGAGATGAGCCATTGGACTTTTCACAAGGATTGCCTCATGATGATGGCCGGGATCATTTTGTCGCAGATGCCATCATTGCTAATCCTCCGAGTTTCGCACACGTCCATATTGCAGAGAAGCTTGGCATCCCGCTCCACATGATGTTTACGTGAGTCTCGAAACTGCGCTGTTTGTACGTTGGATGATGATTCTTACTAACAAGTATTAAAGTATGCCTTGGTCACCGACAAGAGCATTCCCACATCCTTTAGCTGATATCAAATCGTCCAATGCCGATGAAGTCCTCACACAGTATCTCTCATATGCCCTCGTCGAAATGATGACTTGGCAGGGCTTGGGAGATGTTATCAACAGATTCAGAGAAAAGGCACTGGACCTGCCCCCACTCTCAATGATATGGGCTCCGGGACTTCTGAACAGATTAAAGATACCATATACATACTGCTGGTAAGCCTACGAGTTTCATAATAGTCTTGTGAATAATAACTTATCCTCTGCGTATAGGTCACCATCTTTGATACCGAAACCCAACGACTGGGGTAAACATATTGACATCTCAGGTTTCTTTTTCCTGGATCTCGCGACGAATTTCACACCCGACCCCGAGCTCGCAGCTTTCTTAGCAGCTGGCCCGCCGCCAGTTTACATTGGGTTCGGCTCCATTGTGGTTGACGACCCGAATGCCTTGACGCAGATGATTTTCGAAGCCATTCGCACCACCGGCGTGCGAGCTCTGGTATCGAAAGGCTGGGGTGGTTTAGGAGCTGACGATGTCGGGATCCCGGAGGGAGTTTACATGCTGGGTAACGTGCCCCATGACTGGCTCTTCCAACATGTCTCCTGTGTTGTCCACCACGGCGGCGCTGGTACTACCGCCGCAGGCATCAAGGCTGGCAAACCAACATTGGTCGTTCCCTTTTTCGGGGACCAGCCTTTCTGGGGTTCCATGGTTGCACGGGCTGGAGCTGGCCCTGACCCGATCCCCTATAAGCAACTGACCGCACAGAAGCTTGCCGACTCCATCTCTTTCTGCATCCAGCCTGACACTATCGAGAAGGCGATGCAGTACGGGGAAAAGGTGAGGAACGAGAAGGGTACTGATGTTGGCGCTCAAGCCTTCCACAATCACTTGGATGTCGAGTCACTCCGGTGCTCTCTTGCCCCGAGCCGCACGGCCATTTGGCGGCTCAGAAGGTCCAAAGTTCGGCTTAGTCCACTGGCTGCGGCAACGCTCGTTGAGCAAGGCGCTCTGCAGTATACCGACCTGAAGCTGTATGACTCCCTTTCCCTGAAGTCCGTCCTTGGTCTTACTAATTGAGAATCTCAGATATCGAGCGAAGGAGCACAATACTGATGATCAACCCCCCGACCCCATCTCCGCTGCGGCATGTTCTCTCGTGGCGGATGCGAGTGGGATCGGGATGGCGATTGCAGACATGCCTCGCGAGCTGTTCCGGACTCGTCGAAAGGAGTCTGATGTATTCGACACACCGGAGCGACGTGCTTCTCCCGAAGCGACCACCCCCCCAGAGATCAACATATCGCCCAGTGCAAATCAGAGTCAGGAGAAGGGTCTCGGGCTGTACGATGAGAAACAGGGAGACGCGGAAACCAAGTCGCAGATCACTGCTGATACTGCCTCGACCGCACCTCAGCCTAATGAATCCCAGGCTTCTCTGACCGATAACGCATCGCTTCTTACAACCTCTGCGGCAACCACTAGTTCAAACTCGAACGACCGTCCAAGAACACCAGGCTCCCGGGAGAGTAGGGGGAAAGGGATCAGGCGGGACTCATCCCCCAGGGCTATAGGGATGGACGCTGCCGTCGGTGCTGGAAAGAGCGTCGGTAAAATCGTGACGACCGGAGTCAAGTCGCCAATGAACTTCTGCCTCGGTCTCGCAAAGGGATTCAGGAACATCCCTCACTTGTATAACGACACGACGGTCAGACCTGTCGAGAAGGTGACGGACATCCCCACCGGGATCAAGGTTGCTAGCAAGGAATTTGGCTACGGTCTCTTTGACGGCATATCTGGCTTGGTTACGCAGCCTCTCAAAGGCGCGGAGAAGGACGGGGTTGGTGGCTTGGTCAAGGGAGTTGGAAAGGGTATCGGTGGGTTGGTGGCAAAGCCAGCAGCAGGTAAATATTCAGCCCCGGTTGAGGTGTGATGAGAGCTTGTGGACTAATATCTTTGTAGGTTTCT